>JBBGZY010000477.1:2773243-5546487 GCA_037952925.1 Lithobates clamitans | reverse complement strand
GTACACCGATCTACTATATGAGAACTTGTATAGCAACATCTGATTAATATTAACACTAAGTCACGTTATGTATTAGTTATTTTTGGTGTCACCATTGTTGTTTTCACTTACCTCTTACAATGAACACATTGTGAGGGTACCAGCAGGCATTTTTAATACCTGTTGTACAGTCGTTTATTATTTAGATACACACCATTATTAGGGTGTGGGTTAGATTTAGTAATTAGATTTTGTATTTCTCACTGTAGGAGATAATTTTGAAGAGAGAGCGCCACAATTTAATTTTGTCACGGGGGGTGATTGGGTATCACTCAGCACAAATTTAAATTCCATTGCATATTTGTCTTACATATTAAGTGGCAGCTATAGGCAGGTGTCATTTCACCGGATGTGTAACACCATCTGGGTGAAACATCCTAGGCGCAGTGGGGGTTGACCTAGTAGAGGGAGGTTTGCATCTAGGAATAACCGTTTAGTCACAAGATATTTTTTATTCACCCACTAGCAGCCATGGACCCTTTTAATTTTCTGTCTAATAGGCAGATGAACCCTGAACATGTTTTTTCAAATAATTTAGAAATGACTGTGGATGAGGAGGACTTCTCTGTAACCTTGAGATCTCTGGAGAACCTCCTTGAAAAGCAGATTAAGGCATGGTGGGATGTGTTCACTTTTAAACACTATCAAAAGGAAAACTTAATTTTTAGAAGCTTAAGGTGGGATGTACCCCCACAAGACGGATTGAATGATCCTGCTTTTATGGAAGAATGGCTGATATTTTTTAATAGGGCTGGTAGAGATCTGCAGAACCTTGTTTTAAAGAGGAAACAAATTAAATTAGATAGGATCAATGAAAGTATTAGACAGATACAGGAAAAATTGGAACCCATTAAGGAGTCTAATCAAATGAAAGACTTCAACACCAATATGAAAAAGAAGTTAGAAAAAGTGGATCGCGAAACACAAAAAAAGAAAGTGAAGAAATTCACGAGGGATTCTAATGATTTTAGAACTAATAAAATATATACATGGCAGAATTTAAAAAGTGAGGACCAGGAGGCAACTGTTGGAGACTCGAGTCATGGAGTGGAATCTGCTAAGAAACCTATATCTAAAACAATCCAGAAGAATCACGGGTCTAAAAATACAGGAAAGAAAAATGAACAGGGGTCTACAAATCCCTCCCAGAAGGGGGGAAACCCAGTAAGGAACTACAATAATGAATATGCTTACTCCCCCAGACCTCCCAGACAGGGAAGAGTGGATTATGATTATCATTCACCCAGACGGTATAGAGATAACACCCCTCAGAGAAGGGGAGGCTATGATTTTCAATCACCATACAGGGGTGAAGGTCCACGAGGATACCCCCCTCCACATGAATATCAACAGTGGAGACAGTATCCCCCATTGAATCAATTTTCAGAGGGAAATGGGGTTCCAGTATATAATAGATACACGAGCCTGGAAGAAGGGGGCTATTATGATCAGCAGTCACAGAATCAGTCTTTTTTAGGACCACGGGGGAGGGGGGGGAGGCGGGGCACCCCGAGAGGATACCCCCGGATACAACAACAGAGAGGTGGAGGAAGGTCTGGACCCCCAAATGCACAAGGTATGAATGCAAAGCCCCCACCAAAAGAAGGAGAGGATGTAGGGGAGGGAGATCCAAGCAATCCAAAAAAACGACCGAGGGACATGTAAACACAGGAATTTACAATTTGAGTGGAATTGAGTTGGATCATAAGGAAATCAACATTTTGAATTTGGGCCTTAAATGTGCTCCGAAAAAAAGAATGAATAAATTTCAGGTGTATATTGATACACATAAGTTCATTCGTTCAATGAACATAAAAAAGCACTTTTTGAGCCACCCGGTGGAAGCAGGCATGAGAGCTGTGGTGACATCGGATAAAATAGACAGTGGCTTGAAAAATAGATCAATCTTCAATCCCCAAATTCCAAACAATCATTATGTGGAGGTATTCAAGAACTTGGTATTGAAAGATATTGAGGACCTTCCAGTGAGGAAAGGAGTGAACCCCCAGTATTTTAAGGAGGGGATAGAATCCTTGGAAAAGAGGAGAAACATTATTATTCGCCCGGCGGATAAAGGTGGAGGGGTGGTAGTTATGGAGAAGGAGTTCTACCATAAACAACTAGTGGAGTTATTAAGTGATCAGAATACTTATAAAAAGCTAAAATCTGATCCCACAGACTCGTATAGTACCCAATTGGCTGCACTGGTGGATTGGGGTTTTGGGGTAAAAGCCCTAAACTCGAAGGAAAAAAGATATCTCGTACCCAGTGCCAATCGTATACCAGTAATTTACACACTACCTAAAGTGCACAAGAACACCGAGAAACCTCCCCCACGTTCTATAGTTAATGGGATTGGATCTGTAACTGCCAGGCTTGGCGAATATCTAGACAGATTTCTCCAACCCAGCGTAAAGGCGACTAGAGCTTTCCTGAAAGATACCTCAGATTTGCTACGCCAGCTAGAACTAGTGAAATTTAACCTTGCAATAACGTCCTATTTGGTAACAGCAGACGTAGCTTCGTTGTACACAAGTATACAACATGAAGATGCGTCACTAGCCCTGAACTGGGCATTAAGCAAAAGAGACGACATCCCCTATATACAGAAGAAATTTGTGGGACATGCACTAGATTTCTGCATGTCCCACAGTTACTTTTGGTTTGATGGACAGTTCTATTCCCAACAGGTTGGCGTGGCAATGGGGGCTAAGTATGCCCCTAGCCTCGCCAACCTGTTCATGTCTGAATGGGAGGATAGACAAGTATTCAATACCCATAGACCTCAATTGATCTTCTACCGAAGGTTCATTGACGACATTTTGTTGATATGGGAGGGATCTAGGGAAGCCTTGGTACTCTTCCTGGAACATTTGAATACAAATACGAATAATATCAAGTTGGAATACCTGATTAGTGATAAATCAATAAATTTCTTGGATGTTACTATTGAGAAATTCAATAACTCGCTAAAAACTAAGGTGTACTTTAAACCGACGGACCGCAATAGCTACCTGTCTGTAGCCAGCGGCCATCATCCTTCATGGATTAAAAACATTCCGAAGGGTCAGCTATTGCGGATCCGTCGGAACTGTACTCTTATGGAAGATTATTGGTCCCAATCAGATTTCTTAAAAGAGAAATTTATTCAGAAGGGGTATAAAAATGGAGAGCTCACTAAGATTGTGCAAGAAGTGGCCAATATCCCTAGGGAACAGTGCCTGAAAGAGAAAGAAGCACCCATAGGTGAACCTCAACACCAATTAAGTTTCATCTCAGGTTTCCACTACCAGTATAGAGAGATTGAGAACATCTATAAAAAATACTGGTACATTCTTTGTAAAGATAAACATTTGGGAGGAATATTACCAACAAGTCCGAAGTTTATTTATAGAAAGGCCCCGAATATAGGAGACCAAATAGTGAGGAAGATTCTGGACGCACCAAAACCGAGAACTTTATCTTTTAATTTTAAAGGTTTTTTCTGTTGCAGGAAGTGCGTTTGCTGCAAAACAGTGAGAGTTAGTAACAGAGGTATTACTAATGTGACCAACAGAGAAGGGGAAAGATTTGAAATTAAAGAGTTTAGTACATGCACTACCACGCATGTGGTTTACCTCATGTGGTGTCCCTGTGGCTTGTATTACGTTGGGAGGACGAAAAGACAGCTAAAGACCCGTATTAGTGAACACCTCACCAACATAAAAAATGGATACAAGTACCACAGTGTATCCATGCACTTTAAGATCAAACATCAACAAGATCCTTCGCTGTTACAATTCTGCGGTATCGATGTGGTCCATCCGTCCTGGAGGGGTTCCAACAGAGTAAGGGACTTATCACGGAGAGAGACGGAATGGATATTTCTTTTTAAGAGTTTAACCCCGAGAGGCTTAAATATCGAACTAGATCTAAACTGTTTTTTAAATGATTTTTAGATAGTCCCTGGAGGTAGACTATATGGTCCAATATTTCATAGTCACTCATGCTGCTACGAGTGAAAAATAATTTTGGGTAATTTCGAATTTTAAAAAAATTTTTTTTAATTTTTGGATTTTTATTTCGTGTAGATTTTATAATTATTGTCTATCGAATTTGGGAGCAGATCAATTTGTAGTGTAATTTTATGAAGTCTATAGATTTGGATAGAATCTATTCCCCATCCTTTACTTAACAGTGAAGGTTGGGGTTTGAAATAATGTATTTCAGCCATTCTTGTTTATTTTATTTTATTTAATTTTATTTAATGTTTTAATTTTCTTGGTTTTATATGTACACGTAAATAGAGTTCATTTATTATTTTCTTACCACAGCAATAGTTGGAAGTGTTTGTAACCATGCTTTTAATATATTGTATTATGAGAGTGTGTAAAAGCATAGAGAAGATAATGTGGGTACATGCTTTTATATAGGTGAATCGCTATAATATGTAAAAAGTATAGGAAGTGTTTCGTTTAACATGTCAGGGTATAATAGCGCTTTCTAGTAACCCACCATCTATGCTGGCTGGGAGGAATTAAAGTCACAGCGCTAGAATATGCAGCTGTGTTATACTAATCAGCGGGGTTTTGCGGTCACGGGGACACTCGTAGAGCGCAGACGCTGGGGAGAGAGAGGCGCACGCGCACTAGGGTGCCCTTATCTCCGACGGGGAACATTCGATTGGCCGTCGAATATGGAGGCGCGCATGCGCACTTGTGCGTCCTCAGTCATATTGACAATGGGAGGGAATATAAGGGGTGATGGATGTCCAAAACGGCCTATCCCATGATTAAGGTACAGGCGTATCGAAACATGTCGGGGGCGTGGCCGTAAGAAGAGGAACACCACGTACTAGTGACAGGAAGAAGCTGGCTGTTTAGTTTACCCAGGGGGGAGGACAACTATACCCATCTATGAAGCAAGCGACGAGAGGGTGAGAGACACTTTGAGCGCTGGCGAATAGAGGGTCCGCTGTGACCGCATACCCCCCAGGAGGTTTATCTCAGCTGTGGTTTGATATTCAATCGGGCAGATTGCTGTGGAGTTTGCTGTGCTGTTTGTTTTATACATAATGTGAGTGGAACTTTTGTAGTGTAATTTGCAGTGTGAATTATTAAAGTGTTTACGGTATTACACTATTGGAAGTCTTTTTTTCTATATGGAACGCACCTCCTGGATGGACATGGTTTAACCCTTGCCAGTAGCAGCAGTCATCTATGCCTTTTTAGCCTCTTACGAAAGTGGAGGCATGAGGAGCTGGTGAGTGACTGTCCATAGGGAGAGTGGTCACTGAGCACAGAGGTGTGGTGGAAGATTTCTGGCAGAAGTATTCACATGCTTACAGCAGAAGGACTTGCCGTTGCACATCATATGTTGGTTTTGATCACTATCACGGACACTATTGTTTGCATTGTGTTTATGCACTTATATATATAGATTGTACACCGATCTACTATATGAGAACTTGTATAGCAACATCTGATTAATATTAACACTAAGTCACGTTATGTATTAGTTATTTTTGGTGTCACCATTGTTGTTTTCACTTACCTCTTACAATGAACACATTGTGAGGGTACCAGCAGGCATTTTTAATACCTGTTGTACAGTCGTTTATTATTTAGATACACACCATTATTAGGGTGTGGGTTAGATTTAGTAATTAGATTTTGTATTTCTCACTGTAGGAGATAATTTTGAAGAGAGAGCGCCACAATTTAATTTTGTCACGGGGGGTGATTGGGTATCACTCAGCACAAATTTAAATTCCATTGCATATTTGTCTTACATATTAAGTGGCAGCTATAGGCAGGTGTCATTTCACCGGATGTGTAACACCATCTGGGTGAAACATCCTAGGCGCAGTGGGGGTTGACCTAGTAGAGGGAGGTTTGCATCTAGGAATAACCGTTTAGTCACAAGATATTTTTTATTCACCCACTAGCAGCCATGGACCCTTTTAATTTTCTGTCTAATAGGCAGATGAACCCTGAACATGTTTTTTCAAATAATTTAGAAATGACTGTGGATGAGGAGGACTTCTCTGTAACCTTGAGATCTCTGGAGAACCTCCTTGAAAAGCAGATTAAGGCATGGTGGGATGTGTTCACTTTTAAACACTATCAAAAGGAAAACTTAATTTTTAGAAGCTTAAGGTGGGATGTACCCCCACAAGACGGATTGAATGATCCTGCTTTTATGGAAGAATGGCTGATATTTTTTAATAGGGCTGGTAGAGATCTGCAGAACCTTGTTTTAAAGAGGAAACAAATTAAATTAGATAGGATCAATGAAAGTATTAGACAGATACAGGAAAAATTGGAACCCATTAAGGAGTCTAATCAAATGAAAGACTTCAACACCAATATGAAAAAGAAGTTAGAAAAAGTGGATCGCGAAACACAAAAAAAGAAAGTGAAGAAATTCACGAGGGATTCTAATGATTTTAGAACTAATAAAATATATACATGGCAGAATTTAAAAAGTGAGGACCAGGAGGCAACTGTTGGAGACTCGAGTCATGGAGTGGAATCTGCTAAGAAACCTATATCTAAAACAATCCAGAAGAATCACGGGTCTAAAAATACAGGAAAGAAAAATGAACAGGGGTCTACAAATCCCTCCCAGAAGGGGGGAAACCCAGTAAGGAACTACAATAATGAATATGCTTACTCCCCCAGACCTCCCAGACAGGGAAGAGTGGATTATGATTATCATTCACCCAGACGGTATAGAGATAACACCCCTCAGAGAAGGGGAGGCTATGATTTTCAATCACCATACAGGGGTGAAGGTCCACGAGGATACCCCCCTCCACATGAATATCAACAGTGGAGACAGTATCCCCCATTGAATCAATTTTCAGAGGGAAATGGGGTTCCAGTATATAATAGATACACGAGCCTGGAAGAAGGGGGCTATTATGATCAGCAGTCACAGAATCAGTCTTTTTTAGGACCACGGGGGAGGGGGGGGAGGCGGGGCACCCCGAGAGGATACCCCCGGATACAACAACAGAGAGGTGGAGGAAGGTCTGGACCCCCAAATGCACAAGGTATGAATGCAAAGCCCCCACCAAAAGAAGGAGAGGATGTAGGGGAGGGAGATCCAAGCAATCCAAAAAAACGACCGAGGGACATGTAAACACAGGAATTTACAATTTGAGTGGAATTGAGTTGGATCATAAGGAAATCAACATTTTGAATTTGGGCCTTAAATGTGCTCCGAAAAAAAGAATGAATAAATTTCAGGTGTATATTGATACACATAAGTTCATTCGTTCAATGAACATAAAAAAGCACTTTTTGAGCCACCCGGTGGAAGCAGGCATGAGAGCTGTGGTGACATCGGATAAAATAGACAGTGGCTTGAAAAATAGATCAATCTTCAATCCCCAAATTCCAAACAATCATTATGTGGAGGTATTCAAGAACTTGGTATTGAAAGATATTGAGGACCTTCCAGTGAGGAAAGGAGTGAACCCCCAGTATTTTAAGGAGGGGATAGAATCCTTGGAAAAGAGGAGAAACATTATTATTCGCCCGGCGGATAAAGGTGGAGGGGTGGTAGTTATGGAGAAGGAGTTCTACCATAAACAACTAGTGGAGTTATTAAGTGATCAGAATACTTATAAAAAGCTAAAATCTGATCCCACAGACTCGTATAGTACCCAATTGGCTGCACTGGTGGATTGGGGTTTTGGGGTAAAAGC
This sequence comes from Lithobates clamitans, assembly GCA_037952925.1. Taxonomy (NCBI): domain Eukaryota; kingdom Metazoa; phylum Chordata; class Amphibia; order Anura; family Ranidae; genus Lithobates; species Lithobates clamitans. Next base: position 5,538,755 of record JBBGZY010000477.1, on the reverse strand, counting down.
CCTAAACTCGAAGGAAAAAAGATATCTCGTACCCAGTGCCAATCGTATACCAGTAATTTACACACTACCTAAAGTGCACAAGAACACCGAGAAACCTCCCCCACGTCCTATAGTTAATGGGATTGGATCTGTAACTGCCAGGCTTGGCGAATATCTAGACAGATTTCTCCAACCCAGCGTAAAGGCGACTAGAGCTTTCCTGAAAGATACCTCAGATTTGCTACGCCAGCTAGAACTAGTGAAATTTAACCTTGCAATAACGTCCTATTTGGTAACAGCAGACGTAGCTTCGTTGTACACAAGTATACAACATGAAGATGCGTCACTAGCCCTGAACTGGGCATTAAGCAAAAGAGACGACATCCCCTATATATAGAAGAAATTTGTGGGACATGCACTAGATTTCTGCATGTCCCACAGTTACTTTTGGTTTGATGGACAGTTCTATTCCCAACAGGTTGGCGTGGCAATGGGGGCTAAGTATGCCCCTAGCCTCGCCAACCTGTTCATGTCTGAATGGGAGGATAGACAAGTATTCAATACCCATAGACCTCAATTGATCTTCTACCGAAGGTTCATTGACGACATTTTGTTGATATGGGAGGGATCTAGGGAAGCCTTGGTACTCTTCCTGGAACATTTGAATACAAATACGAATAATATCAAGTTGGAATACCTGATTAGTGATAAATCAATAAATTTCTTGGATGTTACTATTGAGAAATTCAATAACTCGCTAAAAACTAAGGTGTACTTTAAACCGACGGACCGCAATAGCTACCTGTCTGTAGCCAGCGGCCATCATCCTTCATGGATTAAAAACATTCCGAAGGGTCAGCTATTGCGGATCCGTCGGAACTGTACTCTTATGGAAGATTATTGGTCCCAATCAGATTTCTTAAAAGAGAAATTTATTCAGAAGGGGTATAAAAATGGAGAGCTCACTAAGATTGTGCAAGAAGTGGCCAATATCCCTAGGGAACAGTGCCTGAAAGAGAAAGAAGCACCCATAGGTGAACCTCAACACCAATTAAGTTTCATCTCAGGTTTCCACTACCAGTATAGAGAGATTGAGAACATCTATAAAAAATACTGGTACATTCTTTGTAAAGATAAACATTTGGGAGGAATATTACCAACAAGTCCGAAGTTTATTTATAGAAAGGCCCCGAATATAGGAGACCAAATAGTGAGGAAGATTCTGGACGCACCAAAACCGAGAACTTTATCTTTTAATTTTAAAGGTTTTTTCTGTTGCAGGAAGTGCGTTTGCTGCAAAACAGTGAGAGTTAGTAACAGAGGTATTACTAATGTGACCAACAGAGAAGGGGAAAGATTTGAAATTAAAGAGTTTAGTACATGCACTACCACGCATGTGGTTTACCTCATGTGGTGTCCCTGTGGCTTGTATTACGTTGGGAGGACGAAAAGACAGCTAAAGACCCGTATTAGTGAACACCTCACCAACATAAAAAATGGATACAAGTACCACAGTGTATCCATGCACTTTAAGATCAAACATCAACAAGATCCTTCGCTGTTACAATTCTGCGGTATCGATGTGGTCCATCCGTCCTGGAGGGGTTCCAACAGAGTAAGGGACTTATCACGGAGAGAGACGGAATGGATATTTCTTTTTAAGAGTTTAACCCCGAGAGGCTTAAATATCGAACTAGATCTAAACTGTTTTTTAAATGATTTTTAGATAGTCCCTGGAGGTAGACTATATGGTCCAATATTCCATAGTCACTCATGCTGCTACGAGTGAAAAATAATTTTGGGTAATTTCGAATTTTAAAAAAATTTTTTTTAATTTTTGGATTTTTATTTCGTGTAGATTTTATAATTATTGTCTATCGAATTTGGGAGCAGATCAATTTGTAGTGTAATTTTATGAAGTCTATAGATTTGGATAGAATCTATTCCCCATCCTTTACTTAACAGTGAAGGTTGGGGTTTGAAATAATGTATTTCAGCCATTCTTGTTTATTTTATTTTATTTAATTTTATTTAATGTTTTAATTTTCTTGGTTTTATATGTACACGTAAATAGAGTTCATTTATTATTTTCTTACCACAGCAATAGTTGGAAGTGTTTGTAACCATGCTTTTAATATATTGTATTATGAGAGTGTGTAAAAGCATAGAGAAGATAATGTGGGTACATGCTTTTATATAGGTGAATCGCTATAATATGTAAAAAGTATAGGAAGTGTTTCGTTTAACATGTCAGGGTATAATAGCGCTTTCTAGTAACCCACCATCTATGCTGGCTGGGAGGAATTAAAGTCACAGCGCTAGAATATGCAGCTGTGTTATACTAATCAGCGGGGTTTTGCGGTCACGGGGACACTCGTAGAGCGCAGACGCTGGGGAGAGAGAGGCGCACGCGCACTAGGGTGCCCTTATCTCCGACGGGGAACATTCGATTGGCCGTCGAATATGGAGGCGCGCATGCGCACTTGTGCGTCCTCAGTCATATTGACAATGGGAGGGAATATAAGGGGTGATGGATGTCCAAAACGGCCTATCCCATGATTAAGGTACAGGCGTATCGAAACATGTCGGGGGCGTGGCCGTAAGAAGAGGAACACCACGTACTAGTGACAGGAAGAAGCTGGCTGTTTAGTTTACCCAGGGGGGAGGACAACTATACCCATCTATGAAGCAAGCGACGAGAGGGTGAGAGACACTTTGAGCGCTGGCGAATAGAGGGTCCGCTGTGACCGCATACCCCCCAGGAGGTTTATCTCAGCTGTGGTTTGATATTCAATCGGGCAGATTGCTGTGGAGTTTGCTGTGCTGTTTGTTTTATACACAATGTGAGTGGAACTTTTGTAGTGTAATTTGCAGTGTGAATTATTAAAGTGTTTACGGTATTACACTATTGGAAGTCTTTTTTTCTATATGGAACGCACCTCCTGGATGGACATGGTTTAACCCTTGCCAGTAGCAGCAGTCATCTATGCCTTTTTAGCCTCTTACGAAAGTGGAGGCATGAGGAGCTGGTGAGTGACTGTCCATAGGGAGAGTGGTCACTGAGCACAGAGGTGTGGTGGAAGATTTCTGGCAGAAGTATTCACATGCTTACAGCAGAAGGACTTGCCGTTGCACATCATATGTTGGTTTTGATCACTATCACGGACACTATTGTTTGCATTGTGTTTATGCACTTATATATATAGATTGTACACCGATCTACTATATGAGAACTTGTATAGCAACATCTGATTAATATTAACACTAAGTCACGTTATGTATTAGTTATTTTTGGTGTCACCATTGTTGTTTTCACTTACCTCTTACAATGAACACATTGTGAGGGTACCAGCAGGCATTTTTAATACCTGTTGTACAGTCGTTTATTATTTAGATACACACCATTATTAGGGTGTGGGTTAGATTTAGTAATTAGATTTTGTATTTCTCACTGTAGGAGATAATTTTGAAGAGAGAGCGCCACAATTTAATTTTGTCACGGGGGGTGATTGGGTATCACTCAGCACAAATTTAAATTCCATTGCATATTTGTCTTACATATTAAGTGGCAGCTATAGGCAGGTGTCATTTCACCGGATGTGTAACACCATCTGGGTGAAACATCCTAGGCGCAGTGGGGGTTGACCTAGTAGAGGGAGGTTTGCATCTAGGAATAACCGTTTAGTCACAAGAATTGTAATTACATGCACCTGTTGAACAGGGGCAGAAAAAATGGGCCTTAGGCACTGGTGCCACAACATTGCAACCCCTCACAGATGCTATAATTGGAGCACAGTAATGAGCCCTGCTGCAAAGTATTGCATCTAAAATTGTAATTATACACCCCTGTTGAACAGGGGCTGAAAAATTGGGCCTTGGGCACTGGTGCTGGTGTCACAACACTGCAACCCCTCACAGATACTCAAGTTGGAGCGCAGGAATAAGCCCTGCTGCAAAGTATTGCATCAAAAATTGTAATTACACGCTCCTGTTAAACAGGGGCAGAAAAATTGTGCCTTAACCATTGCTGCCACAACACTGCAACCCCTCACAGATACTATTTAAACAGGGGCAGAAAAATTGGGCCTTAGCCACTGCTGCCACAACACTGCAACCCCTCACAGATGCTATAATTGGAGCACAGTAATGAGCCCTGTAATGCATCTAAAATTGTAATTATACACCCCTGTTGAACAGGGGCTGAAAAATTGGGCCTTGGGCACTGGTGCTGGTGTCACAACACTGCAACCCCTCACAGATACTCAAGTTGGAGCGCAGGAATGAACCCTGCTGCAAAGTATTGCATCAAAAATTGTAATTACACGCCCCTGTTAAGCAGGGGCAGAAAAATTGTGCCTTAACCATTGCTGCCACAACACTGCAACCCCTCACAGATACTATATCTGCAGTGCAGGAATGAGCCCTGCTGCAAAGTATTGCATCAAAAATTGCAATTATATGCCCCTGTTAAACAGGGGCAGAAAAATTGTGCTTGGGCACTGGTGCTGGTGCCACAACACTGCAACCCCTCACAGTCACTGATACTCTAGTTGGAGTGCAGGAATGAGCCCTGCTGCAAAGTATTGCATCAAAAATTGTAATTACACACCCCTGTTAAACAGGGGCAGAAAAATCGGGCCTTAGCCACTGCTGCCACAACACTGCAACCCCTCACAGATACTCTAGTTAGAGTGTAGGAATGAGCCCTGCTGCAAAGTATTGCATCAAAAATTGTAATTACACGCCCCTGTTAAACAGGGGCAGAAAAATTGGGCATTAGCCCCTGGTGGCGGTGCCCAGAACCAAAAATGTTCTTACAAGCTATCAGCATGAAATATGAGAAGAGAGAGGATTGACACTCAGCATAACAGGATAGTCACTCAGCATCTGCATAGGCAGTCTTGAAGGGATCTCACATAAAAAAAAAATTTGGTTACATCAGCATCAGGTGCTTGGTAGCTGGTGATCCAAGACTGATTCATTTTTATGAAGGTCAGCCGATCGACCGATTCGGTGGACAGGCGCACCCTGTGATCAGTTACAAAGCCTTCAGTAGCACTGAATGTGCACAACGATGGGAAAGAACCTGCAAGCCACACAAAACTTAGTAAAGCACTACTCAGCTGCGTGCATTAAACACATCTCATACGCGTGCAAAATGACAAATGTAAAAAGGATTACGCTGTGCTAGAGTGTGTTAGACATGCGTTAATCTGTCATATTTCATATTTGAATTTGCATTTCTACTTTGATGCGTTTATATGCATTTGTCAATTTTCACATTTGTATTCAGAGTATTTATCTTATTTGGTCCGCTTACCTTGTAGAGGTATTGTGTTTCCCACATCCACATGCATTTATTTAGACGCAGTTGTTCTATCATGCTATAATTTAGTAGCATGTCTAACATCCTCTCCTCTCCACTCCTTTTTAGCACCTAATATGCGTTCCGAAAGAATGCTGGATGCAGGACAGGCCAGTGGCTCAATTGCATACTGTGCAAGCTCTGGCCAGTGATCCATTTTCAAGACCCAGTAACCTAGAGGATTTTTGGTGGGAAAGGTGTCCAAGTCTGATCTCACCCCTAGGTATTCCTGCACCATGTTGTTGTGGAAAATTTTATATTAATGTATTGTCATAAGAGTCTCCCAGTGTCTGTTCAATCGCAGCCCGCTCTAATGAGCTGACTGGGGCAGACTGATGCTGGTTGAGATCTGTTAGGTAGTGGAAAACTTCCTGGTGTTTGGAGAGAGGTGTTTGTGGAGAGAAGACATGTCCGCCAGCAAAGGGCCCCTGTGCAATGCACAGAACGATCGTCTGGTGGGGATGCGTTCGCTCTGCAAAGACATTATCGGTTTAGTGGTGGTTTGCTCTTGTCACCCCTGGTATGCCTGATCAACATGTTTGGGGTGCCATGACATACACCTGCAGATAATATCCCATGTACAAGGAACTTTAGTCATCGTCATTTAGTATATTGTATCATGTCCTGTAGTAATTGGTTGTTTTGTGTTCTGTTGTTAAATCCTTATATGGTCATTGACATCCTGTGAGGTCACAAGCTTTGTAAGAGGTGTTTGGCTGTTGGAGGCCAAACCCTCGAGCTTTGGGACTTCCTGTTATGCTAATAAAGAGTGAGCACACAGCTGAGGGGTCAATGTGATCTTGGAACTGGAAGCGTGAGGTTGTGATTATTTGGGTGCATGGGGCGCACACACCAGAGAAGGGGCTACATCAGAAGGAGAGATATATGATCAAAAGGTGAGATGCATTTATATCATTAGATGAAATTGTTATTATGATTAGAAACAGGAGATTTGGCTGTGTGCTCTGGGTACAACCAGATTTCCCTGACAAAATGGCGAGCCAGAATGTAGGAGTGAACAGAACCTCCTTCAGAATTGGATCATTAAGATGTGTTGGGGAGGTTCTGCTTCGCGAAAAGAACAAATTTTTCGTCTTTTGAAATAATGCTGGAAGTTTGATCGTATGTCTGGTGTGTGCCTGCGTGTGTGTGTGCCTGTGTGTGTGTGATTTGTATCTCGAATCTTTGTAAAAGGAGACTGTGTGTATGTGTAAGTATCTGTATGTTGTGTAATAAGTTTATAAGAAATAGAAATGTATGAATTGGGGTTATTTTCAGCCTGCAATGTGTGTGTGTGCGTGTGGCTGAGTAGTTTTGTAAGTAGCTGAACCTGTTTGTAAAGATTCCATGAGTTTAGTGAAGGGGCAGGCATTGTTGTTTTTGTGTTGAAAGGCGGCCACGCCCTGGGGGAAGGGAACTATAATGTTTTGAACAGACATACAAGCATTCACTGTCTGTATCTCTCAATGTCTTGTTCCTGTAAAAGCTGATGTGAACTGAGTTTGAGAAGAGATGGTATGTTACAGCCGTGTTATTGGGTTATGTGGCTTGGTTGTTTCATTGGATAGCATGTGTTCCTAAGTTGTGCTTTTTTTGTAACTTTAACACTTTTAAATGTTTGTCTAAGCGTTTATTTAGTATCTCAAGTGTGTAATTTTTTGGGGAGAAATTTTTGGTTTTGGCAGGAAAATGGTTTTTGTGTCGGCCATTTTCTTTTTCTTTGTGTGTGAACTTTGAAATGTTTATCCATCTTGGTCAGTTTTGGCGGTAAAATGCGCCATTTTGTTGGGGTCTGGCCTTTGTTGTGGTCACCATTTGCATCGGCGGCCATTTTGAAGACATCTGGGCCCTCCTATAGGGGAAGCTGCTCCATTGTGTATTCCTTTGTGTGTGCAAAGCCACGTGCTTTAAGCTACAATCTGGCATCTAGGCACCATTTTGTGAATTCTATTTTTGTACTGTTTACATACTTTTCAAGGAAACTATTGCATTTTCTGTATTAAATATTGGTTTTAAGTTGAAATGCCTGTCACATATCCAAGTGCCCATACATTGTTGGGACATCACAATAGGAGCTGTTTACACCCTGTGGGGGTCTCAGGTTTCTAGGTAATAGTATGGGGGAGTTCTAACTCTCAGAGTCAAATAGAGTGTATTGTTTAAGAAATCCTGGTTTGTCTTGTCATTTGTTAATGTCGGCCGTTTTTCTGTAGTCCTGGTTTCATTCACCATTTTGCCGTGGACCGATTTTCGATTGCTGCAACTGCCTTCTTGTTTCTGCTGATTTTAGTCTCGAGTGAAATATCTCTGGGTTTGTACTGAATTCCATTTCCAGTAGAATCATTTAGTTTATGTTTCTAGTGAAGAAATCTCGATTTTGGCGGGATCAACAACTATATTTCATGTGTTAATGGCACCAATTTGTTTGTGGCTGTAGTGGAAGGGAAGTCTTTTTGCAGGAGTTTCAGTTTTTGGCTTTTGTTACACTGTTGTGTGGTATTTCTGTCTCAAAACTTGTGGTTTGACTTCTCAGGGGATATGGGACTCAAGGGGGATTCCCTCCCATTTGCAATATGGGGGCTTATTCCACCCGCTCCTGGAAAAAAAAGTTTTTAGTTGTTGATGTTTAGCCATAGATTTTTTTAATGTCTTGATAGACAAGATATGAAGCTATTCAAGGCTTCCCCTCCCCTCCCTCTTCCTACTCAGGTGTGCAACAGGAAGTTGGTGGGAGGGGCTTGGGGTCTTTTGACTTGTGTTTGGAAGGACAAAATCATTTTTATTTTTAAATTAAGTTAAGGTTTATACTGTAATACAGTTTCGGGTAGAGCGCAAACAGGAGGCATCCAAGTTATTGTTGTAATATCTAGGTACAGATAGAAGCCATATTATTGTTTTGAATAGCAGAGAATTTCATGGTGCTTTGTAGTTTGTCTGACAACACATTTATAGGGCTGCCGATAATCGGTTTTAGAGCATGTAAATGTGAGGAGTAGTATGCTAACAGCCCCGCTCAGGCCGTGTAGTATAATCGGAATGCGGGGGTCGATTATGGTGACAAAGGCGCAAACTATAATCGCTCCGAAAATAAAGCGCAGGGTTCTCTGGACGCAAAGTTTGACAAAAAAAGCGATTTGAATCGTCATGGGTAATGTGCCATCCATGTGTTGGAGGAAAAAATGAGGCTCCACACCAGTCAGACAGCTGCACCTCACATGAGATCTGGGTTTGGGGCTCTGGACAAGAGACCCCTTAAAGATTGTCAGATATGGTCAGAGGGTACAGTAAGGTGTATTCCTTTGGAAGATACTTTTGATGTCTTGAGGTACGAGACCCCAGAATAAAAATACCTTGGAAGTAGTTCAGCTGTGGCTTCAGAAATCTGTAATGTTGAGTGAGTTGATGGATGCGTAGTACACGTTTGTGTGATTAAAAATACACAGGCCTGTTTTTGAACTTTGTGTGGCTGGTCTATGCAAAGATTTTGAAATGCTCTTGTGCTTTTCAAATTGTATTCTTTTTCTATCGCTAAAAGAGTGAAGGCAGCATTCCATCTGGTCGTTTTTATTTTTTCGTTTTTGGAAACTATGAAATATCTCCCCCAAATTTGTATCTAAATGTTTGTCTTTGTTTCATTGTTTGCATGTGGTAACAAGATGTTTGAACCTACCGTGACAGCCCTCTTGCGTGTCGCAGCTGTTGTATTTTAGGAAAAAAAAAAAAAAAAAAAAAAAAACGTGAAAGTAAGATTTACAGAGGGTTTAGTTATTATCGGTTTTGTGGAATGTGAGTGACAATTTACCAATGTACATGAATGTTGTATTGTTTAGCAGTCTTTGAAGGATAGAGTAATAGCTTTTGTTTATAAGTATCTTTTCAGGTCTAAAGAGTTTCTGGAAGTGTGTGTACAGGTGTAAAAGAAGGTAAAAGTATCATAGGCTATTTCACTGTTTTATTCTGCACCATTCTAAACCCTACATGTCTTCCTCCAGCTTGTAATGAGGAGGGAGGAAAAGGGGGGATGAGAGTGGTGAGAATGACACATTTTCAAACCAACAATACTAACCCCTCTAACCAAGTTTGTGCCAAGACTGTCTTTCTTTGATAGAATTTGAATAAGCAAGCAGCAGTCTGGTGAAAGAAGCTCCCATCCCAGATGCTAAGAACCTTTTTGTCATTGGTTCCAGGTATTATGCAGTGACCACAGTCCCGATGTCTGGGTTATTGTCATATGAGGTTTGTTTTGGAGATCAACCAAAAACAGAGTTGTACATTCCTCATTAGCTGTCACCTACATTCTCAGTTGATGGGGTGGGTGCAATCACTGTAACATGAACTTCAAAAGGTCCACCACAGGGTTCACGAGTCCATCCTTGACCCTGACACAATAACCAGTTTACATTATTTCCAACCAGGTGACTGGGTCATTATAAAGAAGCTTGAGTGATGAGACCACGCCAGCCACTGCAAGAAGCAGATCAACCACAAAAGAGTAGAGGAGTATCTTTGTTAATTTATATTTTTTGTTTAATAAATTTTGGCAAGGGTAACGATGAAAAGTGTATTTTCAACTAGCTAAGAAAGAGAACAGGACACATGGTCGGGTCTACTAGTGCCCCAGCGATGACGGCGGTACATGCTATATGTGACGTTCATATTGGGTTGAGGAGTTTTGACAGACTAGTAAAATCCAAACAGACACCTGTCAATAGAACTTAACAAAAAACATTTATAGAGGATAAAATTTATTATAATTTTAACAATAGCTTTGGTTCTTGCCAGCTTTGGTATTGGGATAACTAGGTAGCCCACAAGTGTGCTACAACTGTAGTTTGGTATTAATGTGGATCTACAGCTTATAAGGTAATTTCCCGTAAGGCAAGAGACTCATGTGTGCTGGTGAAACTCGTCCCAGCATCTTATGTCGCGGTCGATCGTGAGGATCTGATGGCGCAAGAGAAGGTAAGAATGGCAGGGACAGCTGGAAGGGAATTGCTTGTACTTGAGCTTATGAAACGCTTGAACAATTTCTCATCCATTGAGGATGGGATGTTTCATGTAACTGTTGAAGCTACAAGGAAGTTCCCACAGTCCAAGAGGGTTTCTGGGAATTCATAAGTAAAGATTGTTATATCTGGATCGGGGATAGTAGTGACAAAGTTCAGGCCCATATGGATAAGGTTTAGGTCCCTACAAGGCAAAGCCAGAGCTATAGCTAGTGAAGGTTTGAATACTTTTTAAGGGTTTGGGAATCGTTGGGGATTTAATTTTTATCTTGCAGCGGATCATAGTAGGGGTATATATACTCATGTTGTTTGTGTTTCTATTCCTTCTATATGCCATGATGAGGTGCTCCTGTTGCTTGATTGGACGCATGACCAGAGCCTGAGCAGATGACCACATCTTCCCTGATGAGATGCCCCGAAGCCCAACCCACGTACAAGACACAGAGGATCCCAGAACGACCGGCGACTACTACAGCTCACCACGTCATCTCCAACAAAGTCTACGTGTCAAGCCATGTTTTACTTTTTATGGACTAAGAAGAAGATCAGGATTCATCGAGGGACACATGGGATCATATGACAAGAGGAGGGAACTGTTGTGGAAAATTTTATATTAATGTATTGTCATAAGAGTCTCCCAGTGTCTGTTCAATAGCAGCCCGCTCTAAAGAGCTGACTGGGGCAGACTGATGCTGGTTGAGATCTGTTAGGTAGTGGAAAACTGGTGTTTGGAGAGAGGTCTTTGCGGAGAGAAGACATGTCTGCCAGCAAAGGGCCCCTGTGCAATGCACAGAACGATTGTCTGGTGGGGATGCGTTCGCTCTGCAAAGACATTATCGGTTTAGTGGTGGTTTGCTCTTGTCACCCCTGGTATGCCTGATCAACATGTTTGGGGTGTCATGACATACACCTGCAGATAATATCCCATGCACAAGGAACTTTAGTCATCGTCATTTAGTATATTGTATCATGTCCTGTAGTAATTGGTTGTTTTGTGTTCTGTTGTTAAATCCTTATATGGTCATTGACATCCTGTGAGGTCACAAGCTTTGTAAGAGGTGTTTGGCTGTTGGAGGCCGAACCCTCGAGCTCTGGGAATTCCTGTTATGCTAATAAAGAGTGAGCACACGGCTGAGGGGTCAGTGTGATCTTGGAACTGGAAGCGTGAGGTTGTGATTATTTGGGTGCATGGGGTGCACACACCAGAGGAGGGGCTACATCAGAAGGAGAGATATATGATCAAAAGGTGAGATGCATTTATATCATTAGACGAAATTGTTATTATGATTAGAAACAGGAGATTTGGCTGTGTGCTCTGCGTACAACCATATTTCCCTGACAATGTGAATCAGACGCTGGCAATGGTTGCTGGATCAAATCAGACCTTGGGTCTGCAGACTAAAAAATTGTCTGAACGCATCGATCAGACGGCCACCTTCTCCACTGTTCCTTCTGTGACTGACCGAAGCCTCAGCAACACGTTGTCCAGGAGGACTAGGAAATTGTAACCTCCCAGGCTCTGGAGACACGTTGCACACACATTTCTGCAAGGCCTCCCAAAGATGTTTCATCCTCTGCTCCCTCTGTGACGGCAAGATAAGGTCCGCAACCTTACCCTTGTATCATGGATCAAGGAGGGTTGCCAGCCAGTAATGATCCCTCCCCTTGATACCACGAATACGATGATCCTTCTGCAGGCTTTGCAAGATCAGGGAGGCCATGCAGCGTAGGTTTGCTGAGGCATTTGGTCCAGAGTCCTCTGGGTCACTAAGGATGACATGATCCCCAGCCACCTCCTCCCAGCCACGTACAAGTCCATGGGTTTCTTGGGACTGTAAATGATCCCTTGTTGACTGCTGCTGATGCTGAGTGCCAGGCTCCACCTCCATGCTGACACAATCCCCCTCCTCCTCCTCCTCCTCCTCCTCCTCTTCCTGTGTGATCGGCAGGCATGCAGGAACACTGTCTGGATAAAGGGGGCCTTGAGAGGTAAGTCCTCCTCTTCCTCCCTCTGTTCTGCCTCAAGTGCCCTGTCCATTATTCCATGCAGTGTGTGCTCCAACAGGTGGACAAGATGGACAGTATCACTGATGCATGCACTGTCACTGCTCACCATCCTCATGGCCTCCTCAAATGGTGACAGGACAGTGCATGCATCTCTGATCATAGCTCACTGCCAGATGAGTCACCCAGTGCACGGTGAAAGATAGGTAACATCCCTGTTCATGCCTGCTGGACCATGAGTCAGCGATAATATGCACCTTACCGCTGACCACCCCGTCCAGCGAGGCCAAGACATTGCCTTCCACATGCCGTTAGAGAGCTGGAATCGCCTTCCATGAGAAAAAGTGGCGTTTGGGATCCTGTCACTAAGGAACCGCACATTCCACAAACTCACGGAAGGGGGCAGTCTATCAACTAAAAAGGCAGCATTTGAAGTGCTAGCAATTTAGCCAAGCTAGCATTCAACTGCTGGGCATGTGGATGGCTGGGAGTGAACTTCTTTCAGCGGTGCAGCAGCTGGGGCAGGGAAATTTGCCTGGTACAATCTGACGTCGGTGTACCGATAGCAGATTGCCTGCAAGTACTAGCTGTGACACACGTAATTCTACACCTTTATTCCTCTCAGTGCAGGTTTCAGAGAGGACTGAAGGAATAGTGGGGTTGGAGATCCCGGCTGATGAGGAGCAAGGAGAGATCTGCTTTGTTCTTTGGTGTGGGTCTTTTAGGTACACTTGCCAACAAACTGCATGGCAGGTCGACATATGTCTGGTGAAGCATGTGGTGCCCAAGCGGGTGATGTTTTGGCCACGTGAGATACGCTTGAGACATATGTTGCAAATAGCAGAGGTGCGATCTGATGCACTTGTCTCAAAACAGGCCCACACCAAAGAACTTTTGGAATAATGCGCAGAGACAGCAGCACCCTGCACATGCGGAGCTCTGCGGTGTGATGTAGTCGGTGTGCTGCCCTTAAGCTGGCCCCTGGAGGGCATCCTGCCTCATTGGAGATGTGCCTCCTCCTCCTCATCCTCCTCTCTCCTATCAGGCACCCATGTGGAGTCAGTGACTTCCTCATCATCCCCTCCCTGCTCATCACTGGAGCAAACCTGGCAGTATGCTGCAGCTGGGGGAACATGACTGCCAGATTGCTGTCCTTGGGCAACCCCTCTCTCTGGGCTTATGTTATTACCATCATCAGAGCCTTCAAAATGCTGGGCATCCTCCTGCAGCATGTACCCAACACTGTGGTCAAACAGTTCGGGGGACTCCTCAGGAGGACATGGTGGGGCTAGGGAAGGAGTGACTGATGCCACTGAGCCGAGGGAAGAGGCCACGTTGGCAGCTGCTTTGTCAGACAAAGTACCCTGAGCCTGGGTGAGAGAGGATGAGGAGGATGAGAACGGATTGGTCATCCACTCTACCAAGTCTTCTGCATGTTGCGACTAAACACGGTCAGCTGCCGAAAAAAAGGACAAACGTGTCCCATGGCCCCGTGCTGAGGATGCACCGTGTCCATGACCAGCACTGTTGCCTGTAGACACAGAGCCTGCTTGGCCTCTTTTATTGCCTTGTGACTGTATGCCTCTCCTTGTTGGCCTTCCAGACATACTAATGGCCTGCAGTGAGATGTAGCTGCAAAAAGCTGGGATGTGTATATATATATACTGATAATACTGCAGCTAGCAGAATCAACTGCCTGCCCGTGGTATTAAAAGGATCAGAAGAAAAACAGCAATTGTCTTCAGGTAGCTTTAGGTGCACACTGTGCAGAGGACACAGTACACTAACTGTAAATACTGCAGATACCTGCCTGTGGTATTAATAGGATCATAACACCAGCAATTGTCTTCAGGTAGCTTTAGGTGCACACTGTGCAGAGGACACAGTACACTAACTGTAAATACTGCAGCTGCCTGCCTGTGGTATTAATAGGATCAGAAGAATACCAGCAATTGTCTTCAGGTAGCTTTAGGTGCACACTGTGCAGAGGACACAATACACTAACTGCAAATACTGCAGCTGCCTGCCTGCGGTATTAATAGGTTCAGAACAACAGCAATTGTCTTCAGGTAGCTTTAGGTGCACACTGTGCCGAGGAAACAGTACACTAACTGAAAAAACTTCAGCTGCCTGCCTGTGGTACTAACAGGATCAGAAGAACACCAGCGATTTTCTTTAGATAGCTTTAGGTGCACACTGTGCAGAGGACATAGTACACTAACTGTAAATACTGCAGCTGCCTACCTGTGGTACTAATAGGATCAGAAGAACACCAGCAATTGTCTTCAGGTAGCTTTAGGTGCACACTGGGCAGAGGACACAGTACACTAACGGTAAATACTGCAGCTGCCTGCCTGTGGTATTAATAGGATCAGAACACCAGAAATTGTCTTCAGGTAGCTTTAGGTGCACACTGTGCAGAGGACACAGTACACTAACTGTAAATACTGCAGCAGCGGAGTGCGCATGCGCGAGAGCTCCGTCATGGCTGCTTGAGCCGAGAGCTCCGCTCCACCCCGGACCACCGAGCCGCACACCAGCCGCCTCAGCCCTACAGCGGGCTAAACATTAACACTCCCGAGTAGGGGAACGTCCCGGGAACCAGAAGGAATGTCTGGACCCCCGGCGAGACGCGATCTCGGCCCCCAATTCTCCTCAGTCAGCGCGGACGGGAGTCCCAAGATGGCCGCCGTCACGGACGGACCGACACAGCAGGCAGGCATCCACTCCAGGACCCAGGAGCACAGGCCAGTACTTTCTCCCCCGACCCTGTCATATGCTCAGGCAACACAGGGACCCCCCCAAACACCCCATGTACACCTGCAAGGCCATACGAAGCCCCAGGCCGCAGCAAAGGCCTCCACTGAGACTCTGAGCCTCACACAACAGGAGCTATGCTCTCAGGCCCTCCCTGCACAGGCCCATCCTCCATCTTCACTCTCCCAGCAACCAAGCTTCTCAGTAGCTGACCTCACAACAATGCAGGCAGACATGTTTGCCAAATTCTCATCCCTGCTAGAGAAAGGTCTGGCTAATACAGCAAATCAGATTACCAGCACTATTAAAGCGGACCTGTCCAATTTGGGCGCCAGAATTGAAGCCATTGAGGACAAAGTGGAATGCACAGCCGCGAGAACCAACCAAAACTCTGCACACCTCATGACCATTCAGGATCAATTAGATGTTGCCCTTTCTAGGATCGACGAGCTCGAAAATCGGTCCAGAAGGTATAACTTTCGGATCAGAGGCATTCCCGAAACTTTTTCGGACATCCCCTCCACGGTTCAGGACATTATTGCAGCCCTTATTCCTAACATACCCCCCCCAACGTCTTGAACTAGACAGAGCACACAGGTCTCTCGGTCCCCCTAGACAAGATGGATCCCCAAGGGACATAATTGTCAAGCCGCACTTTTTCGGGGTTAAGGAAGAGGTCATGCGGCAATCCCGACAAAACCCGAAGCTACTACACCAGGGCCACCAGATCCAGATTTTCGCTGACCTCGCCCCCACGACTATCCAAAGACGGAGGACGCTAAAACCCCTCCTCACGGTACTCTCTCAACGGGATATCAAATACCGCTGGACCTTCCCCTTTGCAGTTAAATTCACTATTCAGGGTAAGACCCATTCCTTTGCAAGCCTTCAGGAAGGTGAAAGACTGTTCCTCGCACTCAGGCTTATCTCCCAGGAAGCACCAATGGATTTTTCATCTTCTTCCTCGGGCTCCACTAAACGTCCTCCTCCAGGCAGCCCTGTATCTCCACTCTGGCTAAAGGGACCTTCCAAGAAGAGCAAGGACGGGAGACCGCCCTAAGGACACCCTCTCGTACCTTATCCCTTCAGTCTCGGCAGAGGCATCTTTGGGCCGACTTTTCACCTCCTGTTGATGGAGCAAGTGCTCCAAATCCTCTCAAGTCTTATGGACATGACAATCCACACATCCAGGTTCTTATCGAACTTCACGGCCTCACACGACGTTTTCTACGTCCAAAAGTTGCTTTGGTAACGGAGATTTGAAACAAATACTTACCACTCGTTGCTTCACCTTCTCTACCTCACGAACCAGCTAACATTTTCAGAGGAAGTAGTCTTCCACAGAGTATCTGCTCCTATAGGAAGTACCCGGTTTCTTGAAGACAAACCTCCGGTTCACTGGACTAGATTTACGTAGTTCAATAGGATGTGTCATATCTTAGTCCAGGTTACAGTCTAGGTTTAATTCAAATACCCATCGCTCGTACCCCCTTTCAGGGGGTTTTACAGTTAGCTGGGCCATGAAGGCCTTCCTTTTTGAAAGATTATCCCCCTGGCATTCTCCCCCTCATAGTTAGATGGGGGGGAGGATTTTTCTGATTGTCCAGGAGATGGGATCCTCAAGGAATTTGTTTTTTTATTCCTGCCTGGGTTGTTTATTGTTTCAGGCCCTTACAGCCCAGTTCCTAGGGCTGTCCATACAATTTTTATGTTTTACGTTATGGTGTGCATATGTTTAGTTTTAAATTTGATATAACAAGGGTCCGGGGTGGAACCCTTGTGCCTCCACTCGATCCCAAAGAACCTTTTGAGTCCTTTGGTGTCGGAATTTCAGACGGCCCTCTGGGCACTCTGAAGTTGTTATTGGGGCTATAGCGAATTGCGATTCGCATAACTCCAAGGGTACACTCCAAGTACCCATGTCGTTTTGTTTGTTTTTACCTGTTAGTAAGTCTCATAACTTTTTTTTCCCCATCTCTTTCCTTCTCTTTCTTCTAGCCATCCAAGGGGGGTTTCCCCCTGCGCCCCGGAGTCGGTCCTCCACGCAACCAGGCCTAAATCCGGTATGAGAAGACTCCCAAGGGTAAGTGACTGGTTGGTTTCTGGCTTCTACCCCCTCTGCTCCGATGGCTGACCTGAATGCGAAGAGTAATGACCTCAAAATAGGTTCTCATAATGTCCAGGGCCTAAACTCTCCCAGGAAAAGGAGACTGGCACTGGATCATTATAAATCCCTAAGACTCGATGTGGTGCTTCTGCAGGAGACGCACTTTCCCATCCGGTACACCCCCAAGTTCATACATGCACACTTTCCATCATTTTACCTAGCGAATGCCCCTAACAAAACGAAGGGGGTGGCTATTCTCTTCTCTAAAAATTGCAAATTTACACATCTCTCTGATTTTAGGGATCCGGAGGGCAGATTTATTTTGGTGAAGGGTACCCTGGAAGGGGTTTTATATTCCTTCGTCTCCTACTACGCCCCAAACAAGGGCCAAGCGTCTTTCTTCCAGGACATGTTCTCATCAGTGGAACCGCTCCTGGAAGGCAAAGTCATCCTGGGAGGGGACTCAAATGTTGCGTTTGACCAGGGTCTAGACAAAACTAAGCCCCCTAAAGACCAACTCACACGACCATCCAAAATCAGTACTAGGATCGCCAAGATGGTTCACGCTCAGGGTCTGGTGGACGCATGGAGAGAAATGAACCCCAACAAAAGGGACTTCACGCACTTTTCTGCTCCCCACCAGTCCTACGCGAGAATTGACCACATCCTCACCCAGACTGCCCTCATTCCCCTGTTCACCAGGGTGGCAATACTAGACACCGCATGGTCAGATCACTCATTGGTTCTCCTTACTTTGAGAAATGTTCTGTCTGGGAGAGGAGGTTTCTACTGGCGACTAAATGAGTCACTTCTGGCTGACCCTAGTATAACACAAGAAATAGCAAAATCTATTAAAGAATACTTCCTCTTTAATGATGTGGAGAACATATCCCCCGAAACCTTATGGGCAGCCCACAAGGCAACTATACGAGGAGTTATAATTAGGCTAGCGACCAAATTTAAGAAGGAGCGTTTAATCGACATACTTAGACTCGAAAAATCCTTCCTTCAACTAAAAGCGGAACACAAAAATAACCCGTCTAGAACCCTCCTAAGCAAACTTGATGCCACTAGACTTGAACTGAATCTCACTTTAACGGCTAAAGCAGAGAAAAATCTTAGATGGGGAGGAGCCAAATTCTACTGCCACAAGGATAGATTCAGCTCAATGTTGGCAGCTAAGCTCTCCCCTAAATTTCGTTCTCTCTCCTTTCCCAAACTGAGGATAGCAGGCCAACCCCCAACAGCTAATCCGGCCAGTATTATGTCTGCTTTTCACGACTTTTATACTAATCTTTACAACCCTTCCCAATCGGATAAAGGGCCCTTAGATAATGAGTTTATAAAGAATCTCCCACTTCCCTCACTATCCAGAGAGTGTAAAGACTTAATGGAGGCTCCTATCACGGAGGCCGAAATTAAAGAAGTTATTAAAGGTTTAAAATCTGGTTCCGCCCCTGGACCAGACGGTCTCTCAGTCCCCTACTACAAGGAATATGGCGCTATCCTAGCCCCGTACATGGCGAAGTTCTTTGACTCTAAAAAGACGGGATCTCACCTTGAAACCCAACTAAATACAGCATTTATCTCAGTGATTCCCAAACCCAACAAAAATCATGAGGAAGTTGAGAACTACAGGCCCATATCTTTAATTAACAATGACCTCAAAATTCTTACTAAAATTCTTGCCAACCGCCTTTCCTCCTTCATCAATCTCTATGTACACAAGGATCAGGTTGGTTTTATTCCTGGTAGGCAAGGACCCGACCAAATTAGGAGAGCAATTGATATAGTATCCATTCTACAGTCCAACTGGGAAGGGGGACCGAAACAAGAAGGAATGATCCTCTCGCTGGATCTCCATAAAGCTTTCGATTCGATAGAATGGCCTTACCTTTTCTCCATTTTGGAGAAATGGGGATTTGGTCCCAACTTTTTAGGGACTCTAAAAGCCCTATACTCCTCCCCTCAAGCGGTGATTCGCCTGCAAGGTCAATACTCTAAACCCCTAACCATTGCAAGAGGCACTAGGCAGGGATGCCCTCTTTCCCCCCTAATTTTCGCTATCGCGATCGAAACGCTAGCAATAGCAATAAGAGCAGATCCCAACATTCAAGGGGTCGCCTGTGGTGACCAGGTCCACAAATGTGGATTGTTTGCGGACGATATGCTCCTCTTTATCACATCACCGACCACCTCCCTTCCAAACCTGTGCAAACTCCTGAAAGACTTCTCTAAGGTCTCTGGACTGAAGGTCAATTATGCCAAATCTTCAGCCTTGAACATCTCCCTTAACCCATCCATTTTGGCATCCCTGCAAAGTGCCTTTGAATTCAAATGGAGTGACTCATACATTGACTATCTGGGGATAAGGCTCACTGCTAAAACGGAACTCCTTTATCCAACTAACTTTCCTCACACATACCGCAAACTGGAGGCAGACTTATCCAAATGGGCTAAAGGGGGCTTATCCTGGTTAGGAAGGATCCATGCAGTCAAGATGACTTTACTCCCTAGAATCCTCTACCTTTTCAGAGCCATCCCAATAAGCATCAATAAAGAGCACTTGAAAGCATTTCAAAGGAAAATAATAAAATTCATTTGGGGGGGAAGGGGTACAGACTTCCACAGAGCACTTTATACTTAAATAGACCACAAGGGGGTTTAGGCCTACCGCAGCTATTTTGGTATTACCAATCAGCCAGGCTAGCTCAGGTCTCGTCGGTTTATGCGAAGACTGAAAGACCGGACTGGATACAGATTGAGAGACAGGCAGTACCCTCCTTCACTATCGACTTCCTCCTATGGGTCCCCCCAAAAAAACGTCCACCCATTTTATCCCCTATCCTCTCACAATCCTTTCAATTATGGGACTCTCTGAGAAACCATCAATCCATAACCTCATGCAAACACCCCCTGGCTCACATCTTCAACAACCCCGACTTTCCCCCGGGAACTGACATCAAAGCGTTCCGCTGGTGGTTGGACAAGGGGATGTACCGGATAGGACATTACTTTACACCAATGGGGCCCATCACCAGAGCCTTCTGTGTGAATCATCTAAAGATGCCAAACTCCGAATTCTTTCGTTTCCAACAGATCAGACACTTCCTCACTCAGTTGGGTAAAAACAATCCCTCAAACAACGCATTCACCCCTTATAAAATATGGTGTGGACAGGCTACGGAGCAGAGGGGAGGAATCTCCACCATCTATCAGTCACTCTCAGGTCAGTCCACCAAGACCTCATACATGACAGCTTGGGAGTCAGACCTTTCCTTGGAGTGGGACCTGGAGAAGTGGAGGGTCTCCTTTAATAGGGCTTATAAGAGCATCTTAAACATTTCGCTGGTGGAGTCCAGCGTGAAGCTTATCACACGCTGGTACCTACCACCGGAAAGACTGGCCAAAATGTTCCCCTCCACGGACCCCAGATGCTTTAGGGGCTGTCAACTTAGGGGATCCCTGGCCCATATCTTTTGGGAATGTCCAAGATTGAGACCTTTCTGGAGCAGGATTTTTCACATGATCAAAAAGGTTACTGGAGTCCAGATCCCGAGGTCCCCCGCAGCTGCCTTATTGAACGACCACTTACCTAAGACCCCCAGGCAGGCCCGTAAATTGATTCATTTCATTTTGCTAGGAGCGAAGTTATCTATTGCTAAGGCCTGGAAGCAGCCCAGGGTTTCATTTAAAGCGGCTATCCGCAAAATCTCTTGGATCATGGCCCAAGAAAAGCTAGCCAGTACCCTGCTCAACACCACACAGAAATTCGAAGCCGTTAGGGAACCGTGGGCTGATTTCATAGGCATTTCCCTAATTCCAGGGGTCCAACCATGAGGCGTGGGCCTGTTTCGGGGTAGGGGGGGTTCCCTCCAGTGGATTGGCTCTCGACTTCTCTTTTCTCTCTCTCTCTTTTCCCCCCTTCTCATCTCTACCTCTCCTCTTTCCCCCTTTTTCTTATTTCTCTGATTGACTTAACAAGATGATGCTTTGCCTGTTTAATTCATGCTGTAGCAGGGTCCCTCAGGGGTCGTACTCCCAAGGGGAGCACTCGAAGTAGGCTTCCCTGCCCTGATAGATACCTTGAGACTTTTTATACTTTAGAAGTGAGGGTTGGGGAGTGATCGGAGAGCTCCGATCAGGCACAGTGTGTTCCCAATCGGGGTGCTGTCGGTCTCTCCTCCCTCCCCTTCCCCCAACCGGTCCATATCTCCGGGTTACAAGGTTCGCGCTAACAAAAGTTGGTATAGGAAGGCTCTACTGTACCGTATTTCCAGAGACATGCTTATATCTACAGTCATAAGTTTGATTTGTTACCCCAAGGGGGCTCACATTTGTCTGATGTATAATCCTGCATTTAATGCTGATGACTTGTAAACCCCTTTTTTTCGCTGAAAATTCAATAAAATACTTTGAAATAGAAATACTGCAGCAGCCTGCCTGTGGAATTAATAGGATCTGAACAACAGTAATTGTCTTCAGGTAGCTTTAGGTGCACAATGTGCAGAGGACACAGTACACTAACTGTAAATACTGCAGCTGCCTGCCTGTGGTATTATTAGGATTAGAGCACCAGCAATTGTCTTCAGATAGCTTAGGTGCACACTGTGCAGAGGGCACAGTACAAATACTGCAGCTGCCTGCCTGTGGTATTAATAGAATCATAACACCAGCAATTGTCTTCAGGTAGCTTTAGGTGCACACTGTGAAGAGGACACAGTAAACTAACTGTAAATACTGCAGCTTCCTGCCTGTGGTATTAATAGGATCAGTAGAACACCAGCAATTGTCTCCAGGTAGCTTTAGGTGCACACTGTGCAGAGGACACAGTACACTAACTGTAAATACTGCAGCTGTATGCCTGTGGTACTAGTAGGATCAGAACAACAGCAATTGTCTTCAGGTAGCTTTAGGTGCACACTACACTGTGCCGAGGAAACCGTACACTAACTGAAAAAACTTCAGCTGCCTGCCTGTGGTACTAACAGGATCAGAAGAACACCAGCGATTTTCTTCAGATAGCTTTAGGCGCACACTGTGAAGAGGACATAGTACACTAACTGTAAATAGTGCAGCTGCCTGCCTGTGGTATTAATAGGATCAGAACAACAGCAATTGTCTTCAGGTAGCTTTAAGTGCACACTGTGCAGAGGACATAGTACACTAATTGTAAATACTGCAGCTGCCTGCCTGTGGTTTTATTAGGATCAGAAGAACAACAGCAATTGTCTTCAGGTAGCTTTAGGTGCACACTGTGCAGAGGACACAGTACACTAACTGTAAGTACTGCAGCTGCCTGCCTGTGGTATTAATAGGATGAGAACACCAGTGAGTGTCTTCAGGTAGCTTTAGGTGCACACTGTGCAGAGGACACAATACACTAACTGTAAATACTGCAGCTGCCTGCCTGTGGTATTAATAGGATCAGAAGAACACCAGAAATTGTCTTCAGGTAGCTTTAGGTGCACACTGTGCAGAGGACACAGTACACTAACTGTAAATACTGCAGCAGCCTGCCTGTGGAATTAATAGGATCTGAACAACAGTAATTGTCTTCAGGTAGCTTTAGGTGCACAATGTGCAGAGGACACAGTACACTAACTGTAAATACTGCAGCTGCCTGCCTGTGGTATTATTAGGATTAGAGCACCAGCAATTGTCTTCAGATAGCTTAGGTGCACACTGTGCAGAGGGCACAGTACAAATACTGCAGCTGCCTGCCTGTGGTATTAATAGAATCATAACACCAGCAATTGTCTTCAGGTAGCTTTAGGTGCACACTGTGAAGAGGACACAGTAAACTAACTGTAAATACTGCAGCTTCCTGCCTGTGGTATTAATAGGATCAGTAGAACACCAGCAATTGTCTCCAGGTAGCTTTAGGTGCACACTGTGCAGAGGACACAGTACACTAACTGTAAATACTGCAGCTGTATGCCTGTGGTACTAGTAGGATCAGAACAACAGCAATTGTCTTCAGGTAGCTTTAGGTTAACACTGTGCAGAGGACACAGTACACTAACTGTAAATACTGCAGCTGCCTGCCTGTGGTATTAATAGGATCAGAAGAATACCAGCAATTGTCTTCAGATAGCTTTAGGTGCACACTGTGCAGAGGACACAATACACTAACTGCAAATACTGCAGCTGCCTGCCTGTGATATTAATAGGTTTAGAACAACAGCAATTGTCTTCAGGTAGCTTTAGGTGCACACTACACTGTGCCGAGGAAACAGTACACTAACTGAAAAAACTTCAGCTGCCTGCCTGTGGTACTAACAGGATCAGAAGAACACCAGCGATTTTCTTCAGATAGCTTTAGGCGCACACTGTGAAGAGGACATAGTACACTAACTGTAAATAGTGCAGCTGCCTGCCTGTGGTATTAATAGGATCAGAACAACAGCAATTGTCTTCAGGTAGCTTTAAGTGCACACTGTGCAGAGGACATAGTACACTAATTGTAAATACTGCAGCTGCCTGCCTGTGGTTTTATTAGGATCAGAAGAACAATAGCAATTGTCTTCAGGTAGCTTTAGGTGCACACTGTGCAGAGGACACAGTACACTAACTGTAAGTACTGCAGCTGCCTGCCTGTGGTATTAATAGGATGAGAACACCAGTGAGTGTCTTCAGGTAGCTTTAGGTGCACACTGTGCAGAGGACACAATACACTAACTGTAAATACTGCAGCTGCCTGCCTGTGGTATTAATAGGATCAGAAGAACACCAGAAATTGTCTTCAGGTAGCTTTAGGTGCACACTGTGCAGAGGACACAGTACACTAACTGTAAATACTGCAGCAGCCTGCCTGTGGAATTAATAGGATCTGAACAACAGTAATTGTCTTCAGGTAGCTTTAGGTGCACAATGTGCAGAGGACACAGTACACTAACTGTAAATACTGCAGCTGCCTGCCTGTGGTATTATTAGGATTAGAGCACCAGCAATTGTCTTCAGATAGCTTAGGTGCACACTGTGCAGAGGGCACAGTACAAATACTGCAGCTGCCTGCCTGTGGTATTAATAGAATCATAACACCAGCAATTGTCTTCAGGTAGCTTTAGGTGCACACTGTGAAGAGGACACAGTAAACTAACTGTAAATACTGCAGCTTCCTGCCTGTGGTATTAATAGGATCAGTAGAACACCAGCAATTGTCTCCAGGTAGCTTTAGGTGCACACTGTGCAGAGGACACAGTACACTAACTGTAAATACTGCAGCTGTATGCCTGTGGTACTAGTAGGATCAGAACAACAGCAATTGTCTTCAGGTAGCTTTAGGTTAACACTGTGCAGAGGACACAGTACACTAACTATAAATACTGCAGCTGCCTGCCTGTGGTATTAATAGGATCAGAAGAATACCAGCAATTGTCTTCAGATAGCTTTAGGTGCACACTGTGCAGAGGACACAATACACTAACTGCAAATACTGCAGCTGCCTGCCTGTGATATTAATAGGTTCAGAACAACAGCAATTGTCTTCAGGTAGCTTTAGGTGCACACTACACTGTGCCGAGGAAACAGTACACTAACTGAAAAAACTTCAGCTGCCTGCCTGTGGTACTAACAGGATCAGAAGAACACCAGCGATTTTCTTCAGATAGCTTTAGGCGCACACTGTGAAGAGGACATAGTACACTAACTGTAAATAGTGCAGCTGCCTGCCTGTGGTATTAATAGGATCAGAACAACAGCAATTGTCTTCAGGTAGCTTTAAGTGCACACTGTGCAGAGGACATAGTACACTAATTGTAAATACTGCAGCTGCCTGCCTGTGGTTTTATTAGGATCAGAAGAACAACAGCAATTGTCTTCAGGTAGCTTTAGGTGCACACTGTGCAGAGGACACAGTACACTAACTGTAAGTACTGCAGCTGCCTGCCTGTGTTATTAATAGGATCCGAACAAAAGCAATTGTCTTCAGGTAGCTTTAGGTGCACACTGTGCAGAGGACACAGTACACTAACTGTAAATACTGCAGCTGCCTGCCTGTGGTAATAATAGGATCAGAACAACAGCAATTGTCTTCAGGTAGCCTTAGGTGCACACTGTGCAGAGGACACAGTAAACTAACTGCAAATACTGCAGTTGCCTGCCTGTGGTATTAATAGGATCAGAAAACCAGCAATTGTCTTCAGGTAACTTTAGGTGCACACTGTGCAGAGGACACAGTACACTAACTGTAAATACTGCAGCTTTCTGCCTGTATTAATAATAGGATCAGAACACCAGCAATTGTCTTCAAGTAGCATTAGGTGCACACTGTGCAGAGGACACAGTTCACTAACTGTAAATTCTGCAGTTGCCTGCCTGTGGTAATAATAAGATCAGTAGAACACCAGCAATTGTCTCCAGGTAGCTTTAGGTGCACACTGTGCAGAGGACACAGTACACTAACTGTAAATACTGCAGCTGCCTGCCTGTGGTATTAATAGGATAAGAACATCAGCAAATGTCTTCAGGTAGCTTTATGTGCACACTGTGCAGAGGCCATAGTACACTAACTGTAAATACTGCAGCTGCCTGCCTGTGGTATTAATAGGATCAGAACAACAGCAATTGTCTTCAGGTAGCTTTAGGTGCACACTGTGCAGGGAACACAGTACACTAATTGTAAATACTACAACTGCCTGCCTGTGGTATTAATAGGATCAGAACAACCACATTTGTCTTCAGGTAGCTTTAGGTGCACACTGTGCAGAGGACACAGTACACTAACTGTAAATACTGCAGCTGCCTGCCTGTGGTATTACTAGGATCAGAACAACAGCAATTGTCTTCAGTTAGCTTTAGGTGTACACTGTGCAGAGGACACAGTATACTAACTGTAAATACTGCAGCTGCCCGCCTGTGGTATTAATAGGATCAGAACACCAGCAATTGTCTTCAGTAGGGATGAGCCGAACACCCCCCTGTTCGGTTCGCACCAGAACATGCGAACAGGAAAAAAGTTTGTTCGAACACGCAAACACCGTTAAATTCTATGGGACACGAGCATGAATAATCAAAAGTGCTAATTTTAAAGGCTTATATGCGTTATTGTCATAAAAAGTGTTTGGGGACCTGGGTCATGCCCCAGGGGACATGGATCAATGCAAAAAAAAGTTTTAAAAATGGCCATTTTTTCAGGAGCAGTGATTTTAATAATGCTTAAAGTCAAACAATAAAAGTGTAATATCCCTTTAAATTTCGTAGCTGGGGGGTGTCTATAGTATGCCTGTAAAGGGGCGCATGTTTCCTGTGTTTAGAACATTCTGTCAGCAAAATGACATTTGGAAGGAAAAAAACAATTTAAAACT
This sequence comes from Lithobates clamitans, assembly GCA_037952925.1. Lineage (NCBI taxonomy): Eukaryota > Metazoa > Chordata > Amphibia > Anura > Ranidae > Lithobates > Lithobates clamitans. The sequence continues at coordinate 5,512,229 of JBBGZY010000477.1, read as the reverse complement.
ACTATTGCATTGCCGACAATACACATAGAAGTTCATTGATAAAAGCGGCATGGGAATTCCCCACAGGGGAACCCCGAACCAAAATTTAAAAAAAAAATGACGTGGGAGTCCCCCTAAATTCCATACCAGGCCCTTCAGGTTTGGTATGGATATTAAGGGGAACCCCGGCCAAAATTAAAAAAAAAAATTACGTGGGGTTCCCCCTAAATTCCATACCAGACCCTTCAGGTCTGGTATGGATTTTAAGGGGAACCCCGCACCAAAAAAAAAAAAAAAAAAGGCGTGGGGTCCCCCCAAAAATCCATACCAGACCCTTATCTGCGCACGCAACCCGGCGGGCCGCAGGATAAGAGGGGGGACGAGAGTGTGGCCCCCCTCCTGAACCTTACGAGGCCACATGCCCTCAACATTGGGAGGGTGCTTTGGGGTAGCCCCCCAAAACACCTTGTCCCCATGTTGATGGGGACAAGGGCCTCATCCCCACAACCCTGGCTGGTGGTTGTGGGGGTCTGCGGGCGGGGGCTTATCAGAATCTGGAAGCCCCCTTTAACAAGGGGACCCCCAGATCCCGCCCCCCTGTGTTAAATGGTAAGGGGGTACTTACCCCTACCATTTCACTAAAAAGCTGTCAAAAATGTTAAAAATTACAAGAGACAGTTTTTGACAATTCCTTTATTTAACCACTTAAGGACCGCCTCACGCCGATGTACGTCGGCAAGGCGGCACGGGCAGGCAAAATCACGTACATGTACGTGATTTGCCTCCCGCGGGTGGGGGGTCCGATCGGACCCCCCCGGTGCCCGAGGCGGTCCTGTTTTGTCCCCCGGCGATCGGAGGTGAGGGGGAGGCCATCCGTTCGTGGCCCCCCTCGCGATTGCCACCGGCCAATCAGATCACTTCCTTTGCTGCTGTATGCTAAACAGCAGCAAAGGAAATGATGTCATCTCTCCTCGGCTCGGTATTTTCCGTTGCAGAGAGAAGACTTCACTGTGAGTGCACAACACTACACACACAGTAGAACATGCCAGGCACACAAAACACCCTGATCCCCCCCCGATCGCCCCCCGATCCCCCCCAATCACCCCCCCCCTCCCTGTCACAAACTGACACCAGCAGTTTTTTTTTTTTTCTGATTACTGCATTGGTGTCAGTTTGTGACAGTTACAGTGTTGGGACAGTGAGTATTAGCCCCCTTTAGGTTTAGGATACCCCCCTAACCCCCCCTAATAAAGTTTTAACCCCTTGATCACCCCCTGTCGCCAGTGTCACTAAGCGATCATTTTTCTGATCGCTGTATTAGTGTCGCTGGTGACGCTAGTTAGTGAGGTAAATATTTAGGTTCGTCGTCAGCGTCTTATAGCGACAGGGACCCCCATATACTACCTAATAAATGTTTTAACCCCTTGATTGCCCCCTAGTTAACCCTTTCACCACTGATCACCGTATAACCGTTACGGGTGACGCTGGTTAGTTCGTTTATTTTGTATAGTGTCAGGGCACCCACCATTTATTACCGAATAAAGGTTTAGCCCCCCGATCGCCTGGCGGTGATATGCGTCGCCCCAGGCAGCGTCAGATTAGCGCCAGTACCGCTAACACCCACGCACGCGGCATACGCCTCCCTTAGTGGTATAGTATCTGAACGGATCAATATCTGATCCGATCAGATCTATACTAGCGTCCCCAGCAGTTTAGGGTTCCCAAAAACGCAGTGTTAGCATGATCAGCCCAGATACCTGCTAGCACCTGCGTTTTGTCCCTCCGCCCGGCCCAGCCCAAGTGCAGTATCGATCGATCACTGTCACTTACAAGGCACTAAACGCATAACTGCAGCGTTCGCAGAGTCAGGCCTGATCCCTGCGATCACTAACAGTTTTTTTGGTAGCATTTTGGTGAACTAGCAAGCACCAGCCCCAGGCAGCGTCAGGTTAGCGCCAGTCCCGCTAACACCCACGCACGTACCGTACACCTCCCTTAGTGGTTTAGTATCTGAGCGGATCAATATCTGGTCCGATCAGACCTATACTAGCGTCCCCAGCAGTTTAGGGTTCCCAAAAACGCAGTGTTAGAGGGATCAGCCCAGATACCTGCTAGCACCTGCATTTTGCCCCTCCGCCCGGCCCAGCCCAGCCCACCCAAGTGCAGTATCGATCGATCACTGACACTTACAAATCACTAAACGCATAACTGCAGCGTTCGCAGAGTCAGGCCTGATCCCTGCGATCACTAACAGTTTTTTTGGTAGCATTTTGGTGAACTGACAAGCACCAGCCCCAGGCAGCGTCAGGTTAGCGCCAGTACCGCTAACACCCACGCACGCGCCGTACACCTCCCTTAGTGGTAAATTATCTGAACGGATCAATATCTGATCCGATCAGATCTATACAATCGTCCCCAGCAGTTTAGGGTTCCCAAAAACGCAGTGTTAGCGGGATCAGCCCAGATACCTGCTAGCACCTGCGTTTTGCCCCTCCGCCCGGCCCAGCCCACCCAAGTGCAGTATCGATCGATCACTGTCACTTACAAAACACTAAACGCATAACTGCAGCATTCGCAGAGTCAGACCTGATCCCTGCGATCGCTAACAGTTTTTTTGGAAGCTTTTTATTGAACTGGCAAGCACCAGCGGCCTAGTACATCCCGGTCGTAGTCAAACCAGCACTGCAATAACACTTGGTGACGTGGCGAGTCCCATAAGTGCAGTTCAAGCTGGTGAGGTGGGTAGCACAAGTAGTGTCCCGCTGCCACCAAGAAGACAAACACAGGCCCGTCGTGCCCATAATGCCCTTCCTGCTGCATTCGCCAATCCTAATTGGGAACCCACCACTTCTGCAGCGCCCGTTTTTCCCCCATTCACATCCCCAACCAAATGCAGTCGGCTGCATGAGAGGCATTTTTATGTCCTCCCAAGTACCCCTACCCAACGAACCCCCCCAAAAAAGATGTCGTGTCTGCAGCAAGCGCGGATATAGGCATGACACCCGATATTATTGTCCCTCCTGTCCTGACAATCCTGGTCTTTGCATTGGTGAATGTTTTGAACGCTACCATGCACTAGTTGAGTATTAGCGTAGGGTACAGCATTGCACAGACTAGGCACACTTTCAGAGGGTCTCCCAAGATGCCATCGCATTTTGAGAGACCCGAACCTGGAACCGGTTACAGTTATAAAAGTTAGTTACAAAAAAAGTGTAAAAAAAAAAATATATAAAATAAAAAAAAATTGTTGTCGTTTTATTGTTCTCTCTCTCTCTATTCTCTCTCTCTATTGTTCTGCTCTTTTTTACTGTATTTTATTCTGCAATGTTTTATTGTTATTATGTTTTATCATGTTTGCTTTTCAGGTATGCAATTTTTTATACTTTACCGTTTGCTGTGCTTTATTGTTAACCATTTTTTTGTCTTCAAGTACGCCATTCACAACTTTGAGTGGTTATACCAGAATGATGCCTGCAGGTTTAGGTATCATCTTGGTATCATTCTTTTCAGCCAGCGGTCGGCTTTCATGTAAAAGCAATCCTAGCGGCTAATTAGCCTCTAGACTGCCTTTACAAGCCGTGGGAGGGAATGCCCCCCCCACCATCTTCCGTGTTTTTCTCTGGCTCTCCTGTCTCAACAGGGAACCTGAGAATGCAGCCGGTGATTCAGCCAGCTGACCATAGAGCTGATCAGAGACCAGAGTGGCTCCAAACATCTCTATGGCCTAAGAAACCGGAAGCTACAAGCATTTTATGACTTAGATTTTGCCGGATGTAAATAGCGCCATTGGGAAATTGGGGAAGCATTTTATCACACCGATCTTGGTGTGGTCAGATGCTTTGAAGGCAGAGCAGAGATCTAGGGTCTAATAGACCCCAATTTTTTCAAAAAAGAGTACCTGTCACTACCTATTGCTATCACAGGGGATATTTACATTCCCCGAGATAACAATAAAAATGATTAAAAAAAAAATAATGAAAGGAACAGTTTAAAAATAAGATAAAAAAGCAAAAAAAGAATAAAGAAAAAATAAAAAAATAAAAGCACCCCTGTCGCCCCTGCTCTTGCGCTAAGGTGAACGCAAGCGGCGGTCTGTCGTCAAACGTAAACAGCAATTGCACCATGCATGTGAGGTGTCACCGCGAACATCAGATCGAGGGCAGTAATTTTAGCAGTAGACCTCCTCTGTAAATCTAAAGTGGTAACCTGTAAAGGCTTTTAAAGGCTTTTAAAAATGTATTTAATTTGTTGCCACTGCACGTTTGTGCGCAATTGTAAAGCATGTCATGTTTGGTATCCATGTACTCGGCCTAAGATCATCTTTTTTATTTCATCAAACATTTGGGCAATATAGTGTGTTTTAGTGCATTAAAATTTAAAAAAGTGTGTTTTTTCCTCAAAAAATGCGTTTGAAAAATCGCTGCGCAAATACTGTGTGAAAAAAATAATGAAACACCCACCATTTTAATCTGTAGGGCATTTGCTTTAAAAAAATATATAATGTTTGGGGGTTCAAAGTAATTTTCTTGCAAAAAAAAATAACTTTTTCATGTAATCAAAAAGTGTCAGAAAGGGCTTTGTCTTCAAGTGGTTAGAAGAGTGGGTGATGTGTGACATAAGCTTCTAAATGTTGTGCATAAAATGCCAGGACAGTTCAAAACCCCCCCAAATGACCCCATTTTGGAAAGTAGACACCCCAAGCTATTTGCTGAGAGGCATGTCGAGTCCATGGAATATTTTATATTGCGACACAAGTTGCGGGAAAGAGCCAAATTTATTATTTTTTTTGCACAAAGTTATCACTAAATGATATATTGCTCAAATATGCTATGGGAATATGTGAAATTACACCCCAAAATACATTCTGTAGCTTCTCCTGAGTATTGGGATACCACATGTGTGGGACTTTTTGGGAGCCTAGTCGCGTACGGGACCCCGAAAACCAAGCACTGCCTTCAGGCTTTCTAAGGGTGTGAATTTTTGATTTCACTCTTCACTGCCTATCACAGTTTCGGAGGCCATGGAATGCCCAGGTGGCACAAACCCCCCCCAAATGACCCCATTTTGGAAAGTAGACACCCCAAGCTATTTGCTGAGAGGTATAGTGAGTATTTTGCTGACCTCACTTTTTGTCACAAAGTTTTGAAAATTGAAAAAAGAAAAAAAAAATCTTTTTTCTTGTCTTTCTTCATTTTCGAAAACAAATGAGAGCTGCAAAATACTCACCATGCCTCTCAGCAAATAACTTGGGGTGTCTACTTTCCAAAATGGGGTCATTTGGGGGGGTTTTGTGCCACCTGGGCATTCCATGGCCTCCGAAACTGTGATAGGCAGTGAAGAGTAAAATCAAAAATTCACGCCCTTAAAAACGCTGAAGGCGGTGATTGGTTTTCGGGGCCCCGTACGCGGCTAGGCTCCCAAAAAGTCCCACACATGTGGTATCCCCGTACTCAGGAGAAGCAGCTGAATGTATTTTGGGGTGCAATTCCACATATGCCCATGGCCTGTGTGAGCAATATATCATTTAGTGACAAGTTTTTGTAAATATTTTTTTTTTTGTCATTATTCAATCACTTGGGACAAAAAAAATAAATATTCAATGGGTTCAACATGCATCTCAGCAATTTCCTTGGGGTGTCTACTTTCCAAAATGGGGTCATTTGGGGGGGTTTTGTACTGCCCTGCCATTTTAGCACCTCAAGAAATGACATAGGCAGTCATAAACTAAAAGCTGTGTAAATTCCAGAAAATGTACCCTAGTTTGTAGACGCTATAACTTTTGCGCAAACCAATAAATATACGCTTATTGACATTTTTTTTTACCAAAGACATGTGGACAAATACATTTTGGCCTAAATGTATGACTAAAATTGAGTTTATTGGATTTTTTTTATAACAAAAAGTAGAAAATATCATTTTTTTTCTAAATTTTCGGTCTTTTTCCGTTTATAGCGCAAAAAATAAAAACCGCAGAGGTGATCAAATACCATCAAAAGAAAGCTCTATTTGTGGGAAGAAAAGGACTCAAATTTCGTTTGGGTACAGCATTGCATGACCGCGCAATTAGCAGTTAAAGCGACGCAGTGCCAAATTGGAAAAAGACCTCTGGTCCTTAGGCAGCATAATGGTCGGGGCTCAAGTGGTTAAATGCTTCTTCTTTCTTCTATCTTCCTTCATCTTCTTCTTCTTCTGGTTCTTCTGGCTCTTCTGGTTCTTCCTCCGGCGTTCTCGTCCAGCATCTCCTCCGCGGCATCTTCTATCTTCTTCTCCTCGGGCTGCTCCGCAGCCATGGCATGGGGGGAGGCTCCCGCTCTTCTCTTCATCTTCTTCATCATCTCTTCTTCTTTTCTTCTCTTCTCTTCTTCTCTTCTTCATTTTCTTCTCCGGGCCACTCCGCACCCATGATGGCATGGAGGGAGGCTCCCGCTGTGTGACGGCGTCTCCTCGTCTGACGGTTCTTAAATAACGGGGGGCCTGGCCACCCGGTGACCCCGCCCCACTCTGACGCACGGTGACTTGATGGGACTTCCCTGTGTCATCACGGCGAATGCCACAGGAAAGTCCCGTCATGTCCCGTGCGTCAGAGGGGGCGAGGTCACCGAGTGGCCCCGCCCCCCATTATTTAAGAACCGTCAGACGAGGAGACGCCGCTCTCTCGTCCCCCCCTTTTCCTGCGGCCTGCCAGGTTGCTTGCTCGGATAAGGGTCTGGTGTGGAATTTAAGGGGAACCCCACATCATTTTTTTTTAAAATTTTAGCTGGGGTTCCCCTTAATATCCATACCAAACCTGAAGGGCCTGGTATGGAATTTAGGGGGACTCCCACGTCATTTTTTTTTTAAATTTTGGTTCGGGGTTCCCCTGTGGGGAATTCCCATGCCGTTTTTATCAATTAACTTCTATGTGTATTGTTGGCAATGCAATAGCTGCGAGTAGGTTTAAATGGATTTTTTCTTCGAAATGTCATTTTGCTGTCAGACTGTTCTAAACATAGGAAACATGCGCCCCTTTACAGGCATACTATAGACACCCCCCAGCTACGAAATTTAAAGGGATATTACACTTCTATTGTTTGACTTTAAGCATTATTAAAATCACTGCTCCTGAAAAAACGGCCGTTTTTAAAACTTTTTTTTGTATTGATCCATGTCCCCTGGGGTAGGACCCATGTCCACAAACACTTTTTATGACAATAACTTGCATATAAGCCTTTAAAATTAGCACTTTTGATTTCTCCCATAGACTTTTAAAGGGTGTTCCGCAGTATTTGAATTTGCCGCGGACACCCCAAATTGTTCGCTGTTCGGCGAACTTGTGAACAGCCAATGTTCGAATCAAACATGAGTTCGACTCGAACTCGAAGCTCATCCCTAGTCTTCAGGTAGCTTTAGGTGCACACTGTGCAGAGGACCCAGTACAATAACTGTAAATACTGCAGTTGCCTGCCTGTGGTATTAATAGGATCAGAACACCAGCAATTGTCTTCAGGTAGCTTTAGGTGCACACTGTGCAGAGGACCCAGTACACTAACTGTAAATACTGCAGCTGCCTGCCTGTGGCATTAATAGGATCAGAACACGAGCAATTGTATTCAGGTAGCTTTAGGTGCACACTGTGCAGAGGATGCAGTAAACTAACTGTAAATACTGCACCTACCTGCCTGTGGTATTAATAGGATCAGAACACCAGCAATTGTCTTCAGGTAGTTTTAGGTGCACACTGTGCAGAAGACACAGTACACTACCTATAAATACTGCAGCTGCCTGCCTGTGGTATTAATAGGATCAGAAGATCACCAGCAATTGTCTTCAAGTAGCTTTAGGTGCACACTGTGCAACGGATACAGTACACTAATTGTGAAATATTGCAGCTGCCTGCCTCTGGTATTAATAGGATCCGAACAACAGCAATTGTCTTCAGCTAGGTTTAGGTGCACACTGTGCAGAGGAACCAGTACACTAACTGTAAATACTGCAGTTGTCTGCCTGTGGTATTAATAGGATCAGAACACCAGCAATTGTCTTCAGGTAGCTTTAGGTGCACACTGTGCAGGGGACCCAGTACACTAACTGTAAATACTGCAGCTGCCTGCCTGTGGTATTAATAGGATCAGAAGAATACCAGCAATTGTCTTCAGGTAGCTTTAGGTGTACACTGTGCAGAGGACACAATACACTAACTGCAAATACTGCAGCTGCCTGCCTGTGGTATTAATAGGTTCAGAACAACAGCAATTGTCTTCAGGTAGCTTTAGGTGCACACTGTGCTGAGGAAACAGTACACTAACTGAAAAAACTTCATCTGCCTGCCTGTGGTACTAACAGGATCAGAGGAACACCAGCGATTTTCTTCAGATAGCTTTAGGTGCGCTCTGTGCAGAGGACATAGTACACTAACTGTAAATACTGCAGCTGCCTACCTGTTGTACTAATAGGATCAGAAGAACACCAGCAATTGTCTTCAGCTAGCTTTAGGTGCACACTGTGCAGAGGACCCAGTACACTAACTGTAAATACTGCAGCTGCCTGCCTGTGGTATTAAAAGGATCAGAACAACAGTAATTGTCTTCAGGTAGCTTTAGGTGCACAATGTGCAGAGGACACAGTACACTAATTGTAAATACTGCAGCTGCCTGCCTGTGGTAATAATAGGATCAGAACAACAGCAATTATCTTCAGGTAGCTTTAGGTGCACACTGTGCAGATGACACAGTACACTAACTCCAAATACTGCAGCTGCCTGCCTGTGGTATTAAGGGGATCAGAACACCAGCAATTGTCTTTAGGTAGCTTTAGGTGAACACTGTGCAGAGGACCCAGTAAACTAACTGTAAATACTGCAGCTGCCTGCCTGTGGTATTAATAGGATCGGAACAACAGCAAATGTCTTCAGGTAGCTTTAGGTGCACACTGTGCAGAGGACACAGTACACTAATTGTAAATACTACAGCTGCCTGCCTGTGGTAATAATAGGATCAGAAAAACAGCAATTATCTTCTGGTAGCTTTAGGTGCACACTGTGCAGAGGACACGGTACACTAACTGTAAATACTGCAGCTGCCTGCCTATGGTATTAATAGGATAAGAACACAAGCAAATGTCTTCAGGTAACTTTAGGTGCACACTGTGCAGAGGCCATAGTACACTAACTGTAAATACTGCAGCTGCCTGCCTGTGGTATTAATAGGATCAGAACAACAGCAATTGTCTTCAGGTAGCTTTAGGTGCACACTGTGCAGGGAACACAGTACACTAATTGTAAATACTGCAGCTGCCTGTCTGTGGTAATAATAGGATCAGAACAACAGCAATTATCTTCAGGTAGCTTTAGGTGCACACTGTGCAGAGGACACAGTACACTAACTGTAAATACTGCAGCTGCCTGCCTGTGGTATTAATAGGATCGGAACAGCAGCAATTGTGTTCAGGTAGGTTTAAGTGCACACTGTACAGAGGACACAGTACACTAATTGTAAATACTGCAGCTGCCTTCCTGTGGTTTTAATAGGATCAGAAGAACAACAGCAATTGTCTTCAGGTAGCTTTAGGTGCACACTGTGCAGAGGACACAGTACACTAACTCAAAATACTGCAGCTGCCTGCCTTTGGTATTAATAGGATCAGAACAACAGCAATTGTCTTCAAGTAGCTTTAGGTGCACACTGTGCAGAGGACACAGTAAACTAACTGCAAATACTGCAGCTGCCTGCCTGTGGTATTAATAGGATCAGAAAACCAGCAATTGTCTTCAGGTAACTTTAGGTGCACACTGTGCAGAGGACACAGTACACTAACTGTAAATACTGCAGCTTCCTGCCTATATTATTAATAGGATCAGAACACCAGCAATTGTCTTCAAGTAGCTTTAGGTGCACACTGTGCAGAGGATACAGTACACCAACTGTAAATACTGCAGCTGCCTGCGGTAATAATATGAACAGAACAACAGCAATTGTCTTCAGGTAGCTTTAGGTGCACACTGTGCAGAGGACACGGTACACTAACTGTAAATACTGCAGCTGCCTGCCTGTGGTATTAATAGGATAAGAACACGAGCAGATGTCTTCAGGTAGCTTTAGGTGCACACTGTGCAGAGGCCATAGTACACTAACTGTAAATACTGCAGCTGCCTGCCTGTGGTATTAATAGGATCAGAACAACAGCAATTGTCTTCAGGTAGCTTTAGGTGCACACTGTGCAGGGAACACAGTACACTAATTGTAAATACTGCAACTGCCTGCCTGTGGTATTAATAGGATCAGAACAAGAGCAATTGTCTTCAGGTAGCTTTAGGTGCACACTGTGCAGAGGACGCAGTACACTAATTGTAAATACTGCAGCTGCCTGTCTGTGGTAATAATAGGATCAGAACAACAGCAATTATCTTCAGGTAGCTTTAGGTGCACACTGTGCAGAGGACACAGTACACTAATTGTAAATACTGCAGCTGCCTGCCTGTGGTAATAATAGGATCAGAACAACAGCAATTATCTTCAGGTAGCTTTAGGCGCACACTGTGCAGAGGACACAGTACACTAACTGTAAATACTGCAGCTACCTGCCTGTGGTATTAATAGGATCAGAACAACAGCAATTGTCTTCAGGTAGCTTTAAGTGCACACTGTAAAGAGGACACAGTACACTAATTGTAAATACTGCAGCTGCCTTCCTGTGGATTTAATAGGATGAGAAGAACAACAGCAATTGTCTTCAGGTAGCTTTAGGTGCACACTGTGCAGAGGACACAGTACACTAACTGTAAATACTGCAGCTGCCTGCCTGTGGTATTAATATGATCAGAACACCAGCAATTTTCTTCAGGTAGCTTTAGGTGTACACTGTGCAGAAGACACAGTATACTAACTGTAAATACTGCAGCTGCCTGCCTTTGGTATTAATAGGATCAGAACACCAGCAATTGTCTTTAGGTAGCTTTAGGTGCACATTGTGCTGAGGACACAGTACACTAACTGTACATACTGCAGCTGCCTGCCTGTGGTATTAAGAGGATCAGAACAACAGCAATTGTCTTCAGGTAGCTTTAAGTGCACACTGTGCAGAGGACACAGTACACTAATTGTAAATACTGCAGCTGCCTGCCTGTGGTAATAATAGGATCAGAACAACAGCAATTATCTTCAGGTAGCCTTAGGTGCACACTGCGCAGAGGACACAGTACACTAACTGTAAATACTGCTGCTGCCTGCCTGTGGTATTAAGAAGACCAGAACAACAGCAATTGTCTTCTGGTAGCTTTAAGTGCACACTGTGCAGAGGACACAGTACACTAATTGTAAATACTGCAGCTGCCTGCCTGTGGTTTTAATAGGATCAGAAGAACAACAGCAATTGTCTTCAGGTAGCTTTAGGTGCACACTGTGCAGATGACACAGTACACTAACTCCAAATACTGCAGCTGCCTGCATGTGGTATTAATAGGATCAGGACAACAGCAATTGTCTTCAGGTAGCTTTAGGTGCACACTGTGCAGAGGACACCGTACACTAACTGTAAATACTGCAGCTGCCTGCCTGTGGTATTAAGAGGATCAGAACACCAGCAATTGTCTTTAGGTAGCTTTAGGTGCACATTGTGCAGAGGACACAGTACACTAACTGTAAATACTGCAGCTGCCTGCTTGTGGTATTAATAGGATCAAAACACCAGCAATTGTCTTCAGGTAGCTTTAGGTGAACACTGTGCAGAGGACCCAGTACACTAACTGTAAATACTGCAGTTGCCTGCCTGTGGTATTAATAGGATCTGAACAACAGTAATTGTCTTCAGGTAGCTTTAGGTGCACACTGTGCAGAGGACACAGTACACTAACTGTACATACTGCAGCTGCCTGCCTGTGGTATTAAGAGGATCAGAACAACAGCAATTGTCTTCAGGTAGCTTTAAGTGCACACTGTGCAGAGGACACAGTACACTAATTGTAAATACTGCAGCTGCTTGCCTGTGGTAATAATAGGATCAGAACAACAGCAATTATGTTCAGGTAGCTTTAGGTGCACACTGTGCAGAGTACACAGTACACTAACTGTAAATACTGCTGCTGCCTGCCTGTGGTATTAAGAGGACCAGGACAACAGCAATTGTCTTCAGGTAGCTTTAAGTGCACACTGTGCAGAGGACACAGTACACTAATTGTAAATACTGCAGCTGCCTGCCTGTGGTTTTAATAGGATCAGAAGAACAACAGCAATTGTCTTCAGGTAGCTTTAGGTGCACACTGTGCAGATGACACAGTACACTAACTCCAAATACTGCAGCTGCCTGCCTGTGGTATTAATAGGATCAGGACAACAGCAATTGTCTTCAGGTAGCTTTAGGTGCACACTGTGCAGAGGACACCGTACACTAACTGTAAATACTGCAGCTGCCTGCCTGTGGTATTAAGAGGATCAGAACACCAGCAATTGTCTTTAGGTAGCTTTAGGTGCACATTGTGCAGAGGACACAGTACACTAACTGTAAATACTGCAGCTGCATGCTTGTGGTATTAATAGGATCAAAACACCAGCAATTGCCTTCTGGTAGCTTTAGGTAAACACTGTGCAGAGGGCCCAGTACACTAACTGTAAATACTGCAGCTGCCTGCCTGTGGTATTAATAGGATCAGAACAACAGCAATTGTCTTCAGGTAGCTTTAGGTGCACACTGTGCAGGGAACACAGTACACTAATTGTAAATACTGCAGCTGCCTGTCTGTGGTAATAATAGGATCAGAACAACAGCAATTATCTTCAGGTAGCTTTAGGTGCACACTGTGCAGAGGACACAGTACACTAACTGTAAATACTGCAGCTGCCTGCCTGTGGTATTAATAGGATCGGAACAGCAGCAATTGTGTTCAGGTAGGTTTAAGTGCACACTGTACAGAGGACACAGTACACTAATTGTAAATACTGCAGCTGCCTTCCTGTGGTTTTAATAGGATCAGAAGAACAACAGCAATTGTCTTCCGGTAGCTTTAGGTGCACACTGTGCAGAGGACACAGTACACTAACTCAAAATACTGCAGCTGCCTGCCTTTGGTATTAATAGGATCAGAACAACAGCAATTGTCTTCAAGTAGCTTTAGGTGCACACTGTGCAGAGGACACAGTAAACTAACTGCAAATACTGCAGCTGCCTGCCTGTGGTATTAAAAGGATCAGAAAACCAGCAATTGTCTTCAGGTAACTTTAGGTGCACACTGTGCAGAGGACACAGTACACTAACTGTAAATACTGCAGCTTCCTGCCTGTATTATTAATAGGATCAGAAAACCAGCAATTGTCTTCAAGTAGCTTTAGGTGCACACTGTGCAGAGGATACAGTGCACCAACTGTAAATACTGCAGCTGCCTGCGGTAATAATATGAACAGAACAACCACAATTGTCTTCAGGTAGCTTTAGGTGCACACTGTGCAGAGGACACGGTACACTAACTGTAAATACTGCAGCTGCCTGCCTGTGGTATTAATAGGATAAGAACACGAGCAAATGTCTTCAGGTAGCTTTAGGTGCACACTGTGCAGAGGCCATAGTACACTAACTGTAAATACTGCAGCTGCCTGCCTGTGGTATTAATAGGATCAGAACAACAGCAATTGTCTTCAGGTAGCTTTAGGTGCACACTGTGCAGGGAACACAGTACACTAATTGTAAATACTGCAACTGCCTGCCTGTGGTATTAATAGGATCAGAACAAGAGCAATTGTCTTCAGGTAGCTTTAGGTGCACACTGTGCAGAGGACGCAGTACACTAATTGTAAATACTGCAGCTGCCTGTCTGTGGTAATAATAGGATCAGAACAACAGCAATTATCTTCAGGTAGCTTTAGGTGCACACTGTGCAGAGGACACAGTACACTAACTGTAAATACTGCAGCTGCCTGCCTGTGGTATTAATAGGATCAGAAAACCAGCAATTGTCTTCAGGTAACTTTAGGTGCACACTGTGCAGAGGCCATAGTACACTAACTCAAAATACTGCAACTGCCTGCCTGTGGTATTAATAGGATCAGAACAACAGCAATTGTCTTCAGGTAGCTTTAGGTGCACACTGTGCAGGGAACACAGTACACTAATTGTAAATACTGCAACTGCCTGCCTGTGGTATTAATAGGATCAGAACAAGAGCAATTGTCTTCAGGTAGCTTTAGGTGCACACTGTGCAGAGGACGCAGTACACTAACTGTAAATACTGCAGCTGCCTGCCTGTGGTAATAATAGGATCAGAACACCAGCAATTGTCTTCAGGTAGCTTTAGGTGTACACTGTGCAGAGGACACAGTACACTAACTGTAAATACTGCAGCTGCCCGCCTGTGGTATTAATAGGATCAGAACACCAGCAATTGTCTTCAGTAGGGATGAGCCGAACACCCCCCTGTTCGGTTCGCACCAGAACATGCGAACAGGAAAAAAGTTTGTTTGAACACGCGAACACCGTTAAAGTCTATGGGACACGAGCATGAATAATCAAAAGTGCTCATTTTAAAGGCTTATATGCAAGTTATTGTCATAAAAAGTGTTTGGGGACCTGGGTCCTGCCCCAGGGGACATGGATCAATGCAAAAAAAAGTTTTAAAAACGGCCGTTTTTTCAGGAGCAGTGATTTTAATAATGCTTAAAGTCAAACAATAGAAGTGTAATATCCCTTTAAATTTCGTAGCTGGGGGGTGTCTATAGTATGCCTGTAAAGGGGCGCATGTTTCCCGTGTTTAGAACATTCTGACAGCAAAATGACATTTCGAAGGAAAAAACCCATTTAAAACTACTATTGCATTGCCGACAATACAGATAGAAGTTCATTGATAAAAGCGGCATGGGAATTCCCCACAGGGGAACCCCGAACCAAAATTTAAAAAAAAAATGACGTGGGAGTCCCCCTAAATTCCATATCAGGCCCTTCAGGTCTGGTATGGATATTAAGGGGAACCCCAGCCAAAATTTAAAAAAAAAAATGATGTGGGGTTCCAACTAAATTCCATACCAGACCCTTCAGGTCTGGTATGGATTTTAAGGGGAACCCCGTACCAAAAAAAAAAGCGTGGGGTCTCCCCAAAAATCCATACCAGACCCTTATCCGCGCACGCAACCCGGCAGGCCACAGGATAAGAGGGGGGGACGAGAGTGCGGCCCCCCTCCTGACCCGTACCAGGCCACATGCCCTCAACATTGGGAGGGTGCTTTGGGGTAGCCCCCAAAACACCTTGTCCCCATGTTGATGGGGACCAGGGCCTCATCCCCACAACCCTGGCCGGTGGTTGTGGGGGTCTGCGGGCGGGGGCTTATCAGAATCTGGAAGCCCCCTTTAACAAGGGGACCCCCAGATCCCGCCCCCCCTGTGTTAAATGGTAAGGGGGTACTTACCCCTACCATTTCACTAAAAAACTGTCAAAAATGTTAAAAATGACAAGAGACAGTTTTTGACAATTCCTTTATTTAAATGCTTCTTCTTTCTTCTATCTTCCTTCATCTTCTTCTTCTTCTGGTTCTTCTGGCTCTTCTGGTTCTTCCTCCGGCGTTCTTGTCCAGCATCTCCTCCGCGGCGTCTTCTATCTTCTTCTCCTCGGGCCGCTCCGCAGCCATGGCATGGGGGGAGGCTCCCGCTCTTCTCTTTATCTTCTTCATCTTCTCTTCTTCTTTTCTTCTCTTCTCTTCTTCTCTTCTTCATTTTCTTCTCCGGGCCGCTCCGCACCCATGATGGCATGGAGGGAGGCTCCCGCTGTGTGACGGCGTCTCCTCGTCTGACGGTTCTTAAATAATGGGGGGCGTGGACACCCGGTGACCCCGCCCCACTCTGACGCACAGTGACTTGATGGGACATCCCTGTGACGTCACGGGGAATGCCACAGGGAAGTCCCGTCATGTCCCGTGTGTCAGAGGGGGCAGGGTCACCGGGTGGCCCCGCCCCCCGTTATTTAAGAACCGTCAGACGAGGAGCGGGAGCCTCCCTCCATGCCAGAATGGGTGCAGAGCGGCCCGGAGAAGAAAATGAAGAAAAGAAGATGAAGAAGATGAAGAGAAGAGCGGGAGCCTCCCCCCATGCCATGGGTGGGGAGTGGCCCGAGGAGAAGAAGATAGAAGACGCCGCGCAGGAGATGCTAGACGTGAACGCCGGAGGAAGAACCAGAAGAAGAAGAAGATGAAGGAAGATAGAAGAAAGAAGAAGCATTTAAATAAAGGAATTGTCAAAAACTGTCTCTTGTCATTTTTAACATTTTTGACAGTTTTTTAGTGAAATGGTAGGGGTAAGTACCCCCTTACCATTTCACACGGGGGGGCCGGGATCTGGGGGTCCCCTTGTTAAAGGGGGCTTCCAGATTCCGATAAGCCCCCCGCCCGCAGACCCCCACAACCACCGGCCAGGGTTGTGGGGATGAGGCCCTTGTCCTCATCAACATGGGGACAAGGTGTTTTGGGGGGCTACCCCAAAACACCCTCCCAATGTTGAGGGCATGTGGGCTGGTACGGTTCAGGAGGGGGGGCCGCACTCTCGCCCCCCCCTTTTTCTACAGCCTGCCAGGTTGCGTGCTCGGATAAGGGTCTGGTATGGACTTTTGGGGGGACCCCACGCCGTTTTTTTTTTTGGTGCGGGGTTCCCCTTAAAATCCATACCAGACCTGAAGGGTCTGATATGGAATTTAGGGGGAACCCCACGTCATTTTTTTTTTTTTTTGGTTCGGGGTTCACCTGTGGGGAATTCCCATGCTGTTTTTATCAATGAACTTCTATGTGTATTGTCGGCAAAGCAACAGCCGCGAGTAGGTTTAAATGGGTTTTTTTCTTCAAAATGTCATTTTGCTGTCAGACTGTTCTAAACACAGGAAACATGCGCCCCTTTACAGGCATACTATAGACACCCCAGCTACGAAATTTAAAGGGATATTACACTTTTATTGTTTGACTTTAAGCATTATTAAAATCACTGCTTCTGAAAAAACGGCCGTTTTTAAAACTTTTTTTGCATTGATCCATGTCCCCTGGGGCAGGACCCAGGTCCCCAAACACTTTTTATGACAATAACTTGCATATAAACCTTTAAAATTAGCAATTTTTATTTCTCCCATAGACTTTTAAAGGGTGTTCCGCAGTATTCGAATTTGCCGTGGACACCCCAAATTGTTCGCTGTTCGGCGAACAGCCAATGTTCGAATCAAACATGAGTTTGACTCGAACTCGAAGCTCATCCCTAGTCTTCAGGTAGCTTTAGGTGGGCACTGTGCAGAGGACCCAGTACAATAACTGTAAATACTGCAGTTGCCTGCCTGTGGTATTAATAAGATCAGAACACCAGCAATTGTCTTCAGGTAGCTTTAGGTGCACACTGTGCAGAGGACCCAGTACACTAACTGTAAATACTGCAGCTCCCTGCCTGTGGTATTAATAGGATCAGAACAACAGCAATTGTCTTCAGGTAGCTTTAGGTGCACACTGTGCAGAAGACACATTACACTAATTGTAAATACTGCAGCTGCCTGCCTGTGGTATTAATAGGATCAGAACACCAGCAATTGTATTCAGGTAGCTTTAGGTGCACACTGTGCAGAGGACGCAGTAAACTAACTGTAAATACTGCACCTACCTGCCTGTGCTATTAATAGGATCAGAACACCAGCAATTGTCTTCAGGTAGCTTTAGGTGCACACTCTGCAGAGGACACAGTAGACTAACTGTAAATACTGCAGCTGCCTGCCTGTGGTATTAATAGAATCAGAACAACAGCAATTGTCTTCAGGTAGCTTTAGGTGTACACTGTGCAGAGGACACAGTGCACTAACTGTAAATACTGCAGCTGCCTGCCTGTGGTAATAATAGGATCAGAACAACAGCAATTATCTTCAGGTAGCTTTAGGTGCACACTGTACAGAGGACACAGTACACTAATTGTAAATACTGCAGCTGCCTGCCTGTGGTATTAATAGAATCAGAACAACAGCAATTATCTTCAGGTAGCTTTAAGTGCACACTGTGCAGAGGACACAGTACACTAATTGTAAATACTGCAGCTGCCTGCCTGTGGTTTTAATAGGATCAGAAGAACAACAGCAATTGTCTTCAGGTAGCTTTAGGTGCACACTCTGCAGAGGACACAGTACACTAATTATAAGTACTGCAGCTGCCTGCCTGTGGTATTAATAGGATCCAAACAACAGCAATTGTCTTCAGGTAGCTTTAGGTGCACACTGTGCAGAGGACACAGTATACTAACTGTAAATACTGCAGCTGCCTGCCTGTGGTATTAATAGGATCAGAACACCAGTAATTTTCTTCAGGTAGCTTTAGGTGCAAACTGTGCAGAGGACACAGTACACTAACTGCAAATACTGCAGCTGCCTGCCTGTGGTATTAATAGGTTCAGAACAACAGCAATTGTCTTCAGGTAGCTTTAGGTGCACACTGTGCTGAGGAAACAGTACACTAACTGCAAAAACTTCAGCTGCCTGCCTGTGGTACTAACAGGATCAGAAGAACACCAGCGATTTTCTTCAGATAGCTTTAGGTGCACACTGTGCAGAGGACATAGTACACTAACTGTAAATACTGCAGTGACTACCTGTGGTACTAATAGGATCAGAAGAACACCAGCAATTGTCTTCAGGTAGCTTTACGTGCACACTGTGCAGAGGACACAGTAAACTAATTGTAAATACTGCAGCTGCCTGCCTGTGGTATTAATAGGATTCGAACAACAGCAATTGTCTTCAGGTAGCTTTAGGTGCACACTGTGCAGAGGACCCAGTACACTAACTGTAAATACTGCAGCTGCCTGCCTGTGGTATTAATAGGATCAGAACAACAGCAAATATCTTCAGGTAGCTTTAGGTGCACACTGTGCAGAGGACACAGTACACTAATTGTAAATACTGCAGCTGCCTGCCTGTGGTAATAATAGGATCAGAACAACAGCAATTATCTTCAGGTAGCTTTAGGTGCACACTGTGCAGAGGACACAGTACACTAACTGTAAATACTGCAGCTGCCTGCTTGTGGTATTAATAGGATCAAAACACCAGCAATTGTCTTCTGGTAGCTTTAGGTGAACACTGTGCAGAGGTCCCAGTACACTAACTGTAAATACTGCAGCTGCCTGCCTTTGGTATTAATAGGATCAGAACAACAGCAAATATCTTCAGGTAGCTTTAGGTGCACACTGAGCAGAGGACACAGTAAACTAATTGTAAATACTGCAGCTGCCTGCCTGTGGTAATAATAGGATCAGAACAACAGCAATTATCTTCAGGTAGCTTTAGGTGCACACTGTGCAGAGGACACAGTACACTAACTGTAAATACTGCAGCTGCCTGCTTGTGGTATTAATAGGATCAAAACACCAGCAATTGTCTTCTGGTAGCTTTAGGTGAACACTGTGCAGAGGACCCAGTACACTAACTCTAAATACTGCAGCTGCCTGCCTGTGATATTAATAGGATCAGAACAACAGCAAATATCTTCAGGTAGCTTTAGGTGCACACTGAGCAGAGGACACAGTAAACTAATTGTAAATACTGCAGCTGCCTGCCTGTGGTATTAATAGGATCCGAACAACAGCAATTGTCTTCAGGTAGCTTTAGGTGCACACTGTGCAGAGGACCCAGTACACTAACTGTAAATACTGCAGCTGCCTGCCTGTGGTATTAATAGGATCAGAACAACAGCAAATATCTTCAGGTAGCTTTAGGTGCACACTGTGCAGAGGACACAGTACACTAATTGTAAATACTGCAGCTGCCTGCCTGTGGTAATAATAGGATCAGAACAACAGCAATTATCTTCAGGTAGCTTTAGGTGCACACCGTGCAGAGGACACAGTACACTAACTGTAAATACTGCAGCTGCCTGCCTGTGGTATTAATAGGATCAGAACAACAGCAAATATCTTCAGGTAGCTTTAGGTTCACACTGTGCAGAGGACACAGTACACTAATTGTAAATACTGCAGCTGCCTGCCTGTGGTAATAATAGGATCAGCACAACAGCAATTATCTTCAGGTAGCTTTAGGTGCACACTGTGCAGAGGACACAGTACACTAACTGTAAATACTGCAGCTGCCTGCCTGTGGTATTAATAGGATCAGAACAACAGCAAATGTCTTCAGGTAGCTTTAGGTGCACACTGTGCAGAGGACACAGTACACTATTGGTAAATACTGCAGCTGCCTGCCTGTGGTAAAAATAGGATCAGAACAACAGCAATTATCTTCAGGTAGCTTTAGGTGCACACTGTGCAGAGGACACAGTACACTAACTGTAAATACTGCAGCTACCTGCCTGTGGTATTAATAGGATCAGAACAACAGCAATTGTCTTCAGGTAGCTTTAAGTGCACACTGTACAGAGGACACAGTACACTAATTGTAAATACTGCAGCTGCCTTCCTGTGGATTTAATAGGATGAGAAGAACAACAGCAATTGTCTTCAGGTAGCTTTAGGTGCACACTGTGCAGAGGACACAGTACACTAACTGTAAATACTGCAGCTGCCTGCCTGTGGTATTAATATGATCAGAACACCAGCAATTTTCTTCAGGTAGCTTTAGGTGTATACTGTGCAGAGGACACAGTACACTAACTGTAAATACTGCAGCTGCCTGCCTGTGGTATTAATAGGATCAGAACAACAGCAAATGTCTTCAGGTAGCTTTAGGTTCACACTGTGCAGAGGACACAGTACACTAATTGTAAATACTGCAGCTGCCTGCCTGTGGTAATAATAGGATCAGAACAACAGCAATTATCTTCAGGTAGCTTTAGGTGCACACTGTGCAGAGGACACAGTACACTAACTGTAAATACTGCAGCTGCCTGCCTGTGGTATTAATAGGATCAGAACAACAGCAAATGTCTTCAGGTAGCTTTAGGTGCACACTGTGCAGAGGACACAGTACACTAATTGTAAATACTGCAGCTGCCTGCCTGTGGTTTTAATAGGATCAGAAGAACAACAGCAATTGTCTTCAGGTAGCTTTAGGTGCACACTCTGCAGAGGACACAGTACACTAATTATAAGTACTGCAGCTGCCTGCCTGTGGTTTTAATAGGATCAGAAGAACAACAGCAATTGTCTTCAGGTAGCTTTAGGTGCACACTCTGCAGAGGACACAGTACACTAATTATAAGTACTGCAGCTGCCTGCCTGTGGTTTTAATAGGATCAGAAGAACAACAGCAATTGTCTTCAGGTAGCTTTAGGTGCACACTCTGCAGAGGACTCAGTACACTAATTATAAGTACTGCAGCTGCCTGCCTGTGGTATTAATAGGATCCAAACAACAGCAATTGTCTTCAGGTAGCTTTAGGTGCACACTGTGCAGAGGACACAGTATACTAACTGTAAATACTGCAGCTGCCTGCCTGTGGTATTAATAGGATCAGAACACCAGTAATTTTCTTCAGGTAGCTTTAGGTGCAAACTGTGCAGAGGACACATTACACTAACTGCAAATACTGCAGCTGCCTGCCTGTGGTATTAATAGGTTCAGAACAACAGCAATTGTCTTCAGGTAGCTTTAGGTGCACACTGTGCTGAGGAAACAGTACACTAACTGCAAAAACTTCAGCTGCCTGCCTGTGGTACTAACAGGATCAGAAGAACACCAGCGATTTTCTTCAGATAGCTTTAGGTGCACACTGTGCAGAGGACATAGTACACTAACTGTAAATACTGCAGTGCCTACCTGTGGTACTAATAGGATCAGAAGAACACCAGCAATTGTCTTCAGGTAGCTTTACGTGCACACTGTGCAGAGGACACAGTAAACTAATTGTAAATACTGCAGCTGCCTGCCTGTGGTATTAATAGGATTCGAACAACAGCAATTGTCTTCAGGTAGCTTTAGGTGCACACTGTGCAGAGGACCCAGTACACTAACTGTAAATACTGCAGCTGCCTGCCTGTGGTATTAATAGGATCAGAACAACAGCAAATATCTTCAGGTAGCTTTAGGTGCACACTGCGCAGAGGACACAGTACACTAATTGTAAATACTGCAGCTGCCTGCCTGTGGTAATAATAGGATCAGAACAACAGCAATTATCTTCAGGTAGCTTTAGGTGCACACTGTGCAGAGGACACAGTACACTAACTGTAAATACTGCAGCTGCCTGCTTGTGGTATTAATAGGATCAAAACACCAGCAATTGTCTTCTGGTAGCTTTAGGTGAACACTGTGCAGAGGACCCAGTACACTAACTGTAAATACTGCAGCTGCCTGCCTGTGGTATTAATAGGATCAGAACAACAGCAAATATCTTCAGGTAGCTTTAGGTGCACACTGAGCAGAGGACACAGTAAACTAATTGTAAATACTGCAGCTGCCTGCCTGTGGTATTAATAGGATCCGAACAACAGCAATTGTCTTCAGGTAGCTTTAGGTGCACACTGTGCAGAGGACCCAGTACACTAACTGTAAATACTGCAGCTGCCTGCCTGTGGTATTAATAGGATCAGAACAACAGCAAATATCTTCTGGTAGCTTTAGGTGCACACTGTGCAGAGGACACAGTACACTAATTGTAAATACTGCAGCTGCCTGCCTGTGGTAATAATAGGATCAGAACAACAGCAATTATCTTCAGGTAGCTTTAGGTGCACACTGTGCAGAGGACACAGTACACTAACTGTAAATACTGCAGCTGCCTGCCTGTGGTATTAATAGGATCAGAACAACAGCAAATGTCTTCAGGTAGCTTTAGGTGCACACTGTGCAGAGGACACAGTACACTAATTGTAAATACTGCAGCTGCCTGCCTGTGGTAAAAATAGGATCAGAACAACAGCAATTATCTTCAGGTAGCTTTAGGTGCACACTGTGCAGAGGACACAGTACACTAACTGTAAATACTGCAGCTACCTGCCTGTGGTATTAATAGGATCAGAACAACAGCAATTGTCTTCAGGTAGCTTTAAGTGCACACTGTACAGAGGACACAGTACACTAATTGTAAATACTGCAGCTGCCTTCCTGTGGATTTAATAGGATGAGAAGAACAACAGCAATTGTCTTCAGGTAGCTTTAGGTGCACACTGTGCAGAGGACACAGTACACTAACTGTAAATACTGCAGCTGCCTGCCTGTGGTATTAATATGATCAGAACACCAGCAATTTTCTTCAGGTAGCTTTAGGTGTACACTGTGCAGAGGACACAGTACACTAACTGTAAATACTGCAGCTGCCTGCCTGTGGTATTAATAGGATCAGAACAACAGCAAATGTCTTCAGGTAGCTTTAGGTTCACACTGGGCAGAGGACACAGTACACTAATTGTAAATACTGCAGCTGCCTGCCTGTGGTAATAATAGGATCAGAACAACAGCAATTATGTTCAGGTAGCTTTAGGTGCACACTGTGCAGAGGACACAGTACACTAACTGTAAATACTGCAGCTGCCTGCCTGTGGTATTAATAGGATCAGAACAACAGCAAATGTCTTCAGGTAGCTTTAGGTGCACACTGTGCAGAGGACACAGTACACTAATTGTAAATACTGCAGCTGCCTGCCTGTGGTAAAAATAGGATCAGAACAACAGCAATTATCTTCAGGTAGCTTTAGGTGCACACTGTGCAGAGGACACAGTACACTAACTGTAAATACTGCAGCTACCTGCCTGTGGTATTAATAGGATCAGAACAACAGCAATTGTCTTCAGGTAGCTTTAAGTGCACACTGTACAGAGGACACAGTACACTAATTGTAAATACTGCAGCTGCCTTCCTGTGGATTTAATAGAATGAGAAGAACAACAGCAATTGTCTTCAGGTAGCTTTAGGTGCACACTGTGCAGAGGACACAGTCCACTAACTGTAAATACTGCAGCTGCCTGCCTGTGGTATTAATATGATCAGAACACCAGCAATTTTCTTCAGGTAGCTTTAGGTGTACACTGTGCAGAAGACACAGTATACTAACTGTAAATACTGCAGCTGCCTGCCTTTGGTATTAATAGGATCAGAACACCAGCAATTGTCTTTAGGTAGCTTTAGGTGCACACTGTGCAGAGGACACAGTACACTAACTGTAAATACTGCAGCTGCCTGCCTGTGGTATTAATATGATCAGAACACCAGCAATTTTCTTCAGGTAGCTTTAGGTGTACACTGTGCAGAAGACACAGTATACTAACTGTAAATACTGCAGCTGCCTGCCTGTGGTATTAATATGATCAGAACACCAGCAATTTTCTTCAGGTAGCTTTAGGTGCACACTGTGCAGATGACACAGTACACTAACTCCAAATACTGCAGCTGCCTGCCTGTGGTATTAATAGGATCAGGACAACAGCAATTGTCTTCAGGTAGCTTTAGGTGCACACTGTGCAGAGGACACCGTACACTAACTGTAAATACTGCAGCTGCCTGCCTGTGGTATTAAGAGGATCAGAACACCAGCAATTGTCTTTAGGTAGCTTTAGGTGCACATTGTGCAGAGGACACAGTACACTAACTGTAAATACTGCAGCTGCCTGCTTGTGGTATTAATAGGATCAAAACACCAGCAATTGTCTTCAGGTAGCTTTAGGTGAACACTGTGCAGAGGACCCAGTACACTAACTGTAAATACTGCAGTTGCCTGCCTGTGGTATTAATAGGATCTGAACAACAGTAATTGTCTTCAGGTAGCTTTAGGTGCACACTGTGCAGAGAACACAGTACACTAACTGTACATACTGCAGCTGCCTGCCTGTGGTATTAAGAGGATCAGAACAACAGCAATTGTCTTCAGGTAGCTTTAAGTGCACACTGTGCAGAGGACACAGTACACTAATTGTAAATACTGCAGCTGCTTGCCTGTGGTAATAATAGGATCAGAACAACAGCAATTATGTTCAGGTAGCTTTAGGTGCACACTGTGCAGAGTACACAGTACACTAACTGTAAATACTGCTGCTGCCTGCCTGTGGTATTAAGAGGACCAGAACAACAGCAATTGTCTTCAGGTAGCTTTAAGTGCACACTGTGCAGAGGACACAGTACACTAATTGTAAATACTGCAGCTGCCTGCCTGTGGTTTTAATAGGATCAGAAGAACAACAGCAATTGTCTTCAGGTAGCTTTAGGTGCACACTGTGCAGATGACACAGTACACTAACTCCAAATACTGCAGCTGCCTGCCTGTGGTAATAATAGGATCAGGACAACAGCAATTGTCTTCAGGTAGCTTTAGGTGCACACTGTGCAGAGGACACCGTACACTAACTGTAAATACTGCAGCTGCCTGCCTGTGGTATTAAGAGGATCAGAACACCAGCAATTGTCTTTAGGTAGCTTTAGGTGCACATTGTGCAGAGGACACAGTACACTAACTGTAAATACTGCAGCTGCATGCTTGTGGTATTAATAGGATCAAAACACCAGCAATTGCCTTCTGGTAGCTTTAGGTAAACACTGTGCAGAGGGCCCAGTACACTAACTGTAAATACTGCAGCTGCCTGCCTGTGGTATTAATAGGATCAGAACAACAGCAAATGTCTTCAGGTAGCTTTAGGTGCACACTGTGCAGAGGACACAGTACACTAATTGTAAATACTGCAGCTGCCTCCCTGTGGTAATAATAGGATCAGAACAACAGCAATTATCTTCAGGTAGCTTTAGATGCACACTGTGCAGAGGACCCAGTACACTAACTGTAAATACTGCAGCTGCCTACCAGTGGTATTAATAGGATCAGAACAACAGCAATTGTCTTCAGGTAGCTTTAAGTGCACACTGTGCAGAGGACACAGTACACTAATTGTAAATACTGCAGCTGCCTTCCTGTGGTTTTAATAGGATCAGAAGAACAACAGCAATTGTCTTCAGGTAGCTTTAGGTGCACACTGTGCAGAGGGCACAGTACACTAACTCCAAATACTGCAGCTGCCTGCCTGTGGTATTAATAGGATCAGAACAACAGCAATTGTCTTTAGGTAGCTTTAGGTGCACATTGTGCAGAGGACACAGTACACTAACTGTAAATACTGCAGCTGCCTGCCTGTGGTATTAATAGGATCAAAACACCAACAATTGTCTTCATGTAGCTTTAGATGAACACTGTGCAGAGGACACAGTACACTAACTGTAAATACTGCAGCTGCCTGTCTGTATTTTAATAGGATCAGAACACCAGCAATTGTCTTCAGGTAGCTTTAGGTGCACACTGTGCAGCGGATACAGTACACTAATTGTAAGTACTGCAGCTGCCTGCCTGTGGTATTAATAGGATCAGAACACCAGCAATTGTCGTCAGGTAGCTTTAGGTGCACACTGTGCAGAGGAAACAGTACACTGACTGTAAATACTGCAGCTGCTTGTTTGTGGTATTAATAGGATCAGAACAACAGCAATTGTCTTCAGGTAGCTTTAGGTGCACACTGTACAGAGGACACAGTACACTAATTGTAAATACTGCAGAAAAAAAACTAATGTTGGTTGACTATTAAAATAATTAATAATAATTAATTAATAATTCATTTATTAATTAATAATAATTAATAAATAATTATTTAATAATAAATAATTAATAAATATAATGATTACTTGTCATACAACATTAGAATTCTACTACAGCTAGCTGCTCCGTCGAATCTTCTTTGAACATTCAATAGACACCATAAGCCTTCAATGACAGATTCAACCTTCATTAATTTGGATTTTCAGACCAATGCAATTTTTAACGAAAAACAAAATAAATAAAAACGAATTTCGGGAGTAACTAAATAAATTTTTTTTTCAGGCGAAACCTAAATTCCGAAACAAAATATTTCAGTGTGCACATCTCTACTTCACAGTATGAGCCACTGTGCAGCCTGTGGAGTGGGAGGAAACTTCCTGTCCTGTGTTCTCCAAGTGCCTCCTTGTCTGTGATGTAAGTGGTCTCCTCACTTTTAATCTCTTGGATGTTGCCCACGTGTAGAGAGGAAAGAGACTCCATAGTGTGATACCGTACAGATATCCAAACATTTAATAATAATACTGATGGGTACTCACATTTAATAAAAATCATTAAAAGCAAAAACAGTATTTAAAAACTTTAAACCGGCGCGATCTGCGATCCACGGCTCAAATACGGAAGTGATGCATTGACGCTGCATAGTCCCTCTCTACGCGTTTCAGCAATAGGATGTCATCTGGAGCCGTTTTTATTTTATGTTTGTTGTTTTCCAGGAAATTGTGTAGCTGTGTAGTAATTGAATGGTTAGTTACTATGTTCTGAATTAAGTGTTTTGAAGGAGTTCAGTTTTCTTTTATGATAGCAATGAAGGGCTAGCAATGGAGTACTTTCTTTGGTGGTAGGTATAGACTTATTTTTGAGACCAGGTGGTAAGTCTGAGTTATCTGCAATTGCAGATAGTGGACTGCTGTTGTGGATAGGTTCTGCCTTGTTGCTATTTTGAGGCCCATTTCAGTCTGGTATGAATTATAAGTGGGAAAACATGCAAAAATAACAACCCCCCCCTCTAAACTCTCTACCAGACCCTACTGGTCTGGTATGATTCCTAAGGAGTCTGCCACATAAAAAAATGCTTGAGGTCCCCCTAAAAATGAATAACAGACTTTTAATTCAAGCATGCAGCTTGGTTGGCTTGGGGAGGTGAAGGGACAAGCGTGAAACCCCCTCCTGAACCACACCAAGCCATATTCCCCCAGCATGGGGTGTGTACTTTGCCAGGTGGGATGAGGATAAGGACCTCTTCCCTACAACGCTGGCCCAGTGGTTGTGGAGGTGTGTGGGGAGTGGGGACTTGGTATTTGGATTCCTCCTTAAACAATAAGGTGGCACCCAGATACTGCCCTCCACCCCTGATATGAATGAATATGAAGCACATATTATCCCTACTCATTCCCAAAATATTGTAAACAGTAAAAAAACAAACAAAAAAACAAATAGGGAAGCATCCGATCAGACGGATCTGTGTCTGATTGGCTGTATTAGTGCCCAGAGGAGAGGTCTGGGATATAAAAGACGCCAGATCTCTCCATAGAGAGGACCTTTCGATGCCCATGCTGTCACAAGGGATGTTCATTTTTGGTATTTTGTTGAACCACCTTTTGCTTTAATTACAGCCTTTTGTCTGTTCTGATATGTCTCTACTAATATATATATATATATATATATAATGTTTGAGGTTCTAAGTAGTTTTCTATCACAAAATGATGTTCTATATATGAAGGAGAAGAATGTCAGAATTGGCCCAGACAGGAAGTGGTTAAATAGCAGACTGTTTATACAGTAAAGGTTTCACTAGGCTATTTGTCATTTGCCCAAAAGTCACTGAATATTCTCAGAGCAACACAGGATGTTCAAAGGTTGAAATGTGGAAAGATTGTCTTTTATAATAAAATAGAAAATATTGCTAATAGCTTTAAATTGCTTTAAATTTATGTTCAGCATTTCTAGGGCAGTGGCAGATGGTGGGGAATGTGCCATATTGATACTAGTCTGCTGTCTTTTCAGTATTGGGGAAGTGCTATGAGAGTGGTTCTCCAAAAATAGGGGGCATCCCTCCCAAACAACCAGTGCCTGATGATGAAGAACATGGGGATCTTCAGCAACCTTGGCGACCAGGAGGGCGTGGTGTCAAAGACCTGTACTACCCACCTTCCCCCAATTGGGACCAAGTGGATGGTTGCCCCCTCTCTGGTAAACTAACTTTAGGGGTGTTCGTAGGTATGAAAATTCATATACATATATTCAAATACATCATACATTTGCTATTTTTTTAAATAAGCCAAAACTGTTCCTAATTAAGCTCCCCACGGCATCTTCTGATGGAATGGAGCACAGCTCCTTCTTCACTCATTTCTCAACCACTTGTTGAAAAGTAAGGGTAATTCTGTTGTTTAAATTATTTTATAAGTCTCCCTCTGAGTACTCTGTGAAGTCACATTAAAAACACAATTCCAGCACTAAAGCTGACAATAGATGGATCAAACTTTTGGCCAGTTCAACAGGGACTGGATACATTTTTATCCATCTATGGACATTTCCACTCGAGAGAAGTCAATCTTAGGTAAACTCCAGCCAGTCCCGCCTGAGGGTCAAAAATTAGTTTGACAGATCACTTTAAAACTGCCACGCAACAGCTAGCTACATTTACTTGCAGCACAATCACTCTATTATAGACAGCATGAATGTGGGAATAAAATGGTCAAATGTCATAAGAGGAATTGTTAAAAAAGGTTTACTATCAAATGCTCCAGTGATTTCCATTAAAAATAGGCGTAATAGTGTTATATTGTGAAAATCAAATTAAAGCATTTCTAATGCCCAAAACCTTAATATGATATATTTATAGCAAATTCAAGATTTTTTTTCTTTTTATTATAAAATGCAATGCAATGTAAAATAAGCCATCTTACCTGGTATGGTAATGTTTTTTTTTTTTTTTTTTATCATTTTAAGTTTATTGAAACAAAGAAAGAGACATAGAAATGCATTGTACAATGCAAATTTCGCAGGTGCAACTGCGTACTTTTCGTCATTTACATAATAAACTATTAGTGTAAAGCTCGTACAAAGGTCTCAATAATTATCAAACACCAAGGGTCTAAGGATATTTCCACTGAGTTAACTTTGTGTCTATATGAGTTATAATATTTCTGTATACACTGTGTTATCCATTGTGTCAGAAACATCTTTTCAAGTATTCAGAACGCTTAGTATTGATGACATGTATAAGTGAGGTTTCTGTATCTATCTAAAGCAATCTCTCTCACGCATAAGGGAGAAGTACATGTAAAATAAATATATTCCAGTGAAGAGGCGAGTTATAGGTCAGCAAGAAAGGAACAAGGTAGAAAATGTAATGAAGAAAGTAAGTAAGAGGAGAGTATGAGGATATGGGGTAAAGGAGACAAATAAGGTACAGAGGGAAGGCATCCACCCAAGGATCCAGTATCTTCCCTAACCATAATTTATGTAGGGAAATCTGTAGAATATTTGAAAATCAGCCATGGTTGCCACGTTTTGTGGAATCGTTCAATGTGGCCT
This sequence comes from Lithobates clamitans, assembly GCA_037952925.1. Lineage (NCBI taxonomy): Eukaryota > Metazoa > Chordata > Amphibia > Anura > Ranidae > Lithobates > Lithobates clamitans. The sequence continues at coordinate 5,482,287 of JBBGZY010000477.1, read as the reverse complement.
TTGTCTTGGGCCAATGTGTCTTCCATTTCATGAATTTCACTAACTTTCGACATCCAATCCCTGACAGAGGGAGTAGAAGTAGACAACCAATGTAGAGGAATTTGGGATTTAGCTGCATTGAGGAGATGAATCGTCAATGAGCGTTTGTAGCGTTTAAAAGAGGAATTGGACAGATGTAGTAGACAACATGCTGGAGTCAGTTCCACTCTAGTCTCTGTAATTTTTTAAATTAAAGTCTTTACTTCATTCCAGTATGGTTCGATTTTGGAGCAGTACCACCATATGTGGGCTAGTGTGCCTTTCTCTGAGAGACATCTCCAGCATGTGTCCGGTTTTTGTATGTCCCATTTGTGTAATTTGTCAGGTGTACTATACCAATGGGTCAGTAGTTTGTAATTTGTCTCTTGCAATTTTGTGCTTATGGAACATTTATGCGCTAGGATAGCAACGTACCTCCATTGTTTGTCTGAAATCTCCATTTCAAGTTCCTCTGACCATCTCCTCCTGTGCCCGTCTGAAGTATCTGCCCCCGAGCGACTCAGCCACGCATATGCAACAGAGGTGGCCTTGTCAATTGGAATCCCCTCCCGACAGACTGACTCCAAGGCCGTCAGGGATCTATGTAGTGTTTGAGGTTCCTTAATGTTACCTAAGTAACTTCTTATCTGGAAGTATGTCCATTGCTTCAATTGAGGCCGGTTTATTTCTGTCTTAAAGGACAACCAGTCTCTAAATTTGTTTTCAGTATAGCAGTCTCCAGTAGGGGATCACCCGCCGGGGTCGTCTTGAGGGTCAGGTTATGTAGACCTGGGATAAAGTCAGTGTTGTCTGTCAAGGGCGTTAAAGGGCTAGGTATTGTGGTCAGCTTTTTATGTTTAGCTAACAAGTTAATGATCTTCAACGTCGTGCCAGTGATCGGGTGTGTCTGGATGGCGTGAGGTAGTCTTTTGAAGGAGGACCAAGGTAAGTATTTAAGCGGGAGCATGGCCAGCATTGTCTCCAGTGTGACCCAGTCCTTCACCGAATCATGGCAATGCCAGTCTATGATTCTGGTTATGTGTGAGGCCTGATAATACCGGCGAAAGTTTGGGAATTGAATTCCTCCTAGGTCTTTGGGTTTGACCAGGGTAGCTAGTTTGATTCTGGGTTTTTTATGTTGCCAGAGAAACCTCGTGACCAATGTATTAAGTTCTTTGAAAAATTTCTGAGGAATCTCTATCGGTAACGAGCGGGTTAGATACAGGAATTTGGGCAGTATAACCATTTTTACTATAGCCGCTCTACCGAACCAAGAGAAGAACTTCTGATTCCAATTTGTTAGGTCTTTTGAGCAGTTTTTAAGAAAGGTCACGAAATTTCTCTCGAAGGCAGATTTTAAAGATGGCGTAAGCCATATCCCCAAATATTATAGTTTGGTCTTATCCCACTTAAACGTCGAGTTAGCCTGCGTCAAGGTGAGCAGGCTGTCTGGTAGGGAGAGGTTCAGAGCCTCTGATTTTGTGTAATTAATTTTCAAATTGGATACGTATCCATAGTGTGCGAATTCTTGTAGCAGGTTAGGGAGCGTTGTGGTCGGTTTCATTAAGAAAAACAATAAATCATCCGCGTATGCGGCTATATGGTACTCTCTATTTTTAATCCGGAAACCCTGTATTGCGGTATTATTTTGTACTGTTTTGATAAAGGGCTCTAGTGAGAGAATAAATAATAGGGGCGATAAGGGGCAGCCCTGTCTAGTCCCATTTTTAATATGTACTTTTTCTGAGAGGATACCATTTATTTTTAATTCTGCTGTCGGGTTCTGATAGAGGGCCGAGATCCAATTCAGCATGCTTAGACCTATACCCACCCTTCCACAGACCACCAGCATGAAATCCCATGCTACGTGATCGAAGGCCTTCTCCACGTCCGTCGAGAAGAGAAAGCCCTCGATCTTCCGCTGTCTAACTGCCTGTGTTAGCAAGAGTGCCTTGGTTACATTATCTCTGGCCTCTCTGTTTGGCATAAAGCCCACCTGCTCCAAACCAATTAGTTTTGTAAGCAATGGCCCCAACCTCAGCGCTATAATCTTTGCGAACAACTTGACATCAAGGTTCAGCAAAGAAATGGGACGATAGCTAGCACACTCCTCGGGGTTCTTGCCATCTTTCGGTATAACCGTGATGTGTGCTGAAAGGAAACCCGGGGTAACACATCTTGGTTTGGATAAGGAGTTTAGAGCATCTTTTAAGGGTTCAGTTAGAATCTCTATAAAGGACTTGTAATAGGTGATGGAGTATCCTTCAGGACCTGGGCTCTTGCCTGTTTTTAGTAATTTGATAGCCTGTTTAATTTCCTCTGATGTGATTGGGGCTTCTAGTAGATCTGTATCCTCCTTGGACAAGGTTGGGAGTCCACTATTTAATATGTAATCTTGTATGATTTGTGCTCTGGCCCCTGACATTTGTGGGTATTTATGTTGTGGGGGTAAGTTATAGAGCTTCGTGTAGAAAGCATGGAACTGTTTTGCTATTGCCTCTGAAGCTACTTCCAGCTTTCCCTCTTTAGTTCTGATTCCAGCTATCTTGTTAATTGAGCTTTGTTCTCTCAGGGCCCTCGCCAAGAACCTCCCAGCTTTGTCGCCTGACTCATAATAGAGCCGTCTCTTAAAGAAGAGCATCCGTTTGGCCTTAGCGTTGAGTATCTGCTGTAATTCTTTCCTAGCCTCTAGGAGGCTCTTGACTGAGGCCTCCGAGAGAGATTGTTTGTGTAGTAGTTCCAGTGACTTAATTTGGGTGAATAATTTTCTAACCTGAGCGTCTCTTTCCTTTTTACGTCTAGAACCCATCTCTATCAGAACTCCTCGTATGGTACATTTATGCGCTTCCCACATTATTAGGGGGTCTACTCCAGGAGTGTTATTGTGTTTGAGAAAATCAGTGATGTTTCCCATAAGTACTGGTAGGAGTGTCTGGTCTGTCAGTAAAGACGTGTTCAGTCTCCAGGTCGATTGTTGTCTAGTTGTGTTCATTAGGTCTAAAGTTAATGAAATAGGTGCATGATCCGAAATTGTTTGGGCGCCTATTTTTGTAGCAGAGATTTTCGATAGATCTCTCTGAGAGACAAATATGCAATCCAAACGAGCATATCTGTTGTGCGGTACCGAGAAATGGGTGTAGTCTCTACCATCAGGATTGAGGAAGCGCCAGGAGTCCACCAACTGGAGTTGTTGCAGGAGTGATTTAATTTTTTTCAGAATTTTATAGGTGATGGAAGTCCTTTCGTTGGACGTATCCAATAGTGGATTTAGGGGGACGTTAAAATCCCCCCCTAGTATAATGCATCCACTGGCAAACTCCTGTAGCCTCCCCACAATGTGCTGGCAGAAAGTGATGTGAGACTTATTGGGAAAGTACACATTGGCCAAGGTCAGTGGGAAGTCATTGTATGAGCCCTTCAGGAACACGAATCTTCCCTCAGGATCACACAATTGTTCAGTCAGTTTAAATGGTGTGTCTCTGCCCACCAATATTGTAACCCCTTTTGACTTAGAGTCAGCTGTTGTGGTGTGGAAAGCTCTCGGGAACTGCGGGGATATTAAATTGGGAATGTTGTTTGTCTTAAAATGGGTTTCTTGTAGAAACACAAACTGAGGCTTACCTTTTTTAAGTTCTCTCAAGAGGGTGGAACGTCGCTCGGGGATGTTTAGACCTCTGATATTATGTGAAATCACAAGGGGTCGGTTCCCCAATGATGAGTATACCAATGGTGGTGGCAGAAGAGGAGATGGCCGGAGCTTGGATCTGCAAAGACAAAACTGTTATTTGAGGTCTGACACTGGAACTCCGCTCAGGGACAAAACCTCTCTAGTTATCCGAGCGGGTGCCCTCCCACTGTTAAACAGACAGGAGTCTTAGTGAAAGATAAAGAGAGGGGGAGAGAAAAAAGAACAGAGAATGAAAAGAAAGTTTAGCGGGAGGTTATTACAATGGGGGTCACTCTCCAAAAGTAACTAAAATGCCCCAGAAGGAGAGGTGCCCCCAGACGTAATGTAAATGTCTTCCCTTTCTCCCGGAGGAGTCAGGTAGGTTTTGTGGGGTCGATGGGAGGCGACCACGGCTAGATGTAACCTAGGCTCCAAATAGTTGGAGAACTGTGGTAACTAAATAAGAACGGTCTCAACGTGGCACACACGGTGGTTCAAACAGATAAAAGTAGTGACAGTATATTGATCACACCCGACCAGGATGTGTAATGTATAAATTAGGGTCTAATCGTGAAAACATGAGCTCTATGAGTCACACAGGTATAACTATAACAAATATGTTATCAAACTATTATCTTGGTAAGTAACATTAATTGTCACCATAGGTATATCCCCATACTAAGTGCACATCTATTTCAGAGCTGATCAATCTGGGTCGGTTCAGGGCAACACAGGCAAAAAAATAAATAAATAAAAAAAAAATCCACCCCCACCCCAAAACCTCCCCCACCCACTCTCCTCATTCCCGCATAGTTATGCAGACTTTTGTGCTTCTCAACTGAAGTCTCGAAGAATCTTGGGGAGGATGTTAGTGTAATAGGGCGTACACACGGTCGGACTTTGTTCGGACATTGCGACAACAAAATCCTAGGATTTTTTCCGACGGATGTTGGCTCAAACTTGTCTTGCATACACACAGTCACACAAAGTTGTCGGAAAATCCGATCATTCTGAACGCGGTGACATAAAACACGTACGTCGGGACTATAAACGGGGCAGTGACCAATAGCTTTCATCTCTTTATTTATTCTGAGCATGCGTGGCACTTTGTCCGTCGGATTTGTGTACACACGATCGGAATTTACGACAACGGATTTTGTTGTCGGAAAATGTTATCTCCTGCTCTCCAACTTTGTGTGTCGGAAAATCCGATGGAAAATGTCCGATGGAGCCCACACACGGTCGGAATTTCTGACAACACGCTCCGATCGGACATTTTTCATCGGAAAATCCGACCATGTGTATGGGGCATAACAGTGAGCCACGTCCAGGGCATATCTGCTTTTACATCTGGAATCATTGCCACTCCCTCAGTAAAACAAGGAGTGTGGCTCCGGTTTGGCAATTCTCCTCCAAGGCTTGTGCCAGTACCCGCATCCTGGGCATATTGGCTGTGCAGTAGGCTGTGGGGTGTTGTAAGAACTACCCCTTAGGTTGATTTTTTCAAGAGTGTTCATCCCTCTTGGGGAAGATAACCCATGGGTGACGATACGTATGATGAGGATACCTGTGTGACAAGAATTATATTGCAAACATCAGATTTGCTAAGGACAGGGCCTAGTGGTATAAGGCATCTATTCACATTCCTGAGCTCTGGGTGAACCGGCCATTCTCCTCGGGGTATCCGCGTGGGAACTATTGCCCTTGCTCTGTTTGTATTTCTTCGGCAGTCTTTTGTCAGGAGAGGAGAGCGGAGAGGAGGGAGGACTCCTGACCAGGGGTGGTTGTAAAAATTCTTCATACAATTCTGGTAAATGCAATGGTTCGAAGTCCAATGACTCACAGAACTCAGGTAAATCAGCCGGCGTGCGGAGAACAGCTTGATGGCCATTATATGTGACTGTGAGGGCGAAGGGAAATCTCCATAATTATCTCAAGTCCTTTGCTCTTAGTTTCTCCAGTAGGGGTCGCAGTGCACGCCTATTCTTCAGGGTGATCTGTGATAGATCCTGAAACAGCATAATCGTGGCGCCATTAAATATAATTTGGTCATTTCGTCTCGCTTTCCGCATAATCTCCTCTTTGGTAGCAAAGCTCTGTAAGCAGCAGATTATGTCACGGGACGGTGCGGTGTCAGATCCTCTAGGCCTGAGAGCTCTGTGAGCTCTTACAAAATCAATTTCTGTGTCTTCCTGCCTCTCAAGCAGGCTGTTGAAGACTCTCCGGAGTGCTGTGGTGATCTGATCCTGATCCACTGATTCCGGTATCCCCCTGACCCTAATGTTGCATCTCCTCCCCCGATTGTCAAAGTCTTCAATGTGTCTGTTCATGTGAATAAAGTGCTGCATGTGGTTAGAAGATACTATCTCCAGCTTATGAATTGCCTTGTCCCTCTGTCTGCCTGTACTTTCGGCCGCCGCCATCTTTTCATTTATCACCATCATGCTCGTTTTCAGATCTGTTATGGCGGCTGAGAACGTAGCTTTGATGTCCGCAGCAAACACAGACATGTCTGCGAACGTGAGCGGGTGGTCCGGTCTGGACTTACCCCTGCTGATGTCTTCGGTAGCTGACATCGAGTCCTCGCTCTCTCCTTCCTCCTGCGGTGTCGGCGCCATCTTGCTTCTCGTGGTCCCGCTGCGAGCCGCTGAGTTGTGCCTGAAGATTTCAGCTATGTTGGCGTTGGCTGAAGCCGAATTTCATCCAGTGTAGCTTTCTGCCCAGCATTTGTAAGCTGTAGGTCGGGTGTTAGGCTTAGAACCTCCGTGTGTGCCTCAGAGCCTCCTCAGTGAGCAGCCATCTCCGCCGCGTGCCAAGCCACGCCCCCCGGTATGGTAATGTTTAGTTATGAAAAGTTCCATCATATTTTACAGGGAATATTTAGTGTTTGTATATATTTTCATTACTAATAAATTATGTTTGAAATTAAAAATGCAATACAATACCCACCAATCGTGACCCATTTGAGTACATAGGGGCAGCTTTGCAAGCACCCATTGTGATGTGCTGGTGCCGGGTCCAAGGAGTTAAAGCAGGTGGTAGGGAGGCAATACAACATCTCCTCACCACCTGGCAAACACCTCTGAAAAGCAATCCAAATGCAGATTGCTTTTCAGAGGGGCAGTCCCCGCCACACATGTGAAGGAGCCCTCCGATGAAGAAGGTCTCAAAGAGAGCAACCAGTGCTGGGCTTTCTGATTAGGAAACCTAGAGTACTGTTCAAAAAATGTGTCACAGGACACCACTTTTTTAATATAAATGAAATTAAAAAGCACACCAAAACAAAATTAATAAGACTACTGTCCCCAAATCATTATAATTTCTTTAAGTAAAAATACTCATAAAGTATAACAATCGATAGGTATTCCACATAATAGAATAAATAAGAAAATGCTTGGCTATTTATTAATGATGGTTATGCTTTGCTAGTATTCATTTTCATGTCAGAACCAATGTTGTGCTTTCTTCTTTAATTTTAAAAAATTTAACATAAAGGTAAATCGGAATGGTCTTCCTGTGTCTTCTTTGCTTTTTTTAATTATTATTTCCAAATGATGCTGCACTTAACATATACAGTTGTGCTCATAAGTTTACAAACCCTGGCAGAATTTATGATTTCTTAGCCATTTTTCAGAGAATATCAATGATAACACAAAAACATTTCTTACACTCAGTGTTTGGCGGAAGCCATTTATTATCAATCAATTGTGTTTACTCTTTTTAAATCAAAATGACAACACAAACTACCCAAATGGCCCTGATCGAACGTTTACATACCCTGGTAATTTTGGCCTGATAACATGCACACAAGTTGACACAAAGGGGTTTGAATGGCTATTAAAGTTAACCATCCTCACCTGTGATCTGTTTGCTTGTAATTAGTGTGTGTGTGTATAAAAGGTCAATGAGTTTCTAGACTCCTGACAGACCATCTTTCATCCAGTGCTACACTGATGTTTCTGTATTCTGAGTCATGAGGAAAGCAAAAGAATTGTCAAAGGATCTGCGGGAAAGGCTAGGATATAAAAAGATATTCAAGGAATTGAGAATGCCAATCAGCAGTGTTCAAACTCTAATCAAGAAGTGGAAAATGAGGGGACCTGTTGAAACCAAACCACGGTCAAGTACACCAACTAAAATTTCAGCCACAACTGTCAGGAAAATTGTTTGGGATGCACAGAAAAACACGCAAATAACTTCAGGTGAAATACAGGACTCTGAAAACATGTGGTTTGGCTGTTTCCTTGTCAAAGAGTTTTATTGGTCACCAATAGAAAAACAGTATTACAGTAGGGGTAGCCATCGCAGTCACATGACAGAAGGAACATGTAAGCAAGTATTATTGTCAATTCTTGAGATATAGAAGAAGAAATGAGCATAAGCAAAAAGGTGATGGCAAGGGGTGAATTCAACTGTAGTAATCATATATCATCAGTGTAACAGTGAAACATTTTGTCTGCGTCGACATAATCACTACTGAATAATACATGCAGAAGAATATATTTATATAGGAAGAGTCATCGGTACCCCAGTTGAGGTTTTAATCAGTGTAGTGACTGGAAAAGTAGTGGAGGAAGAAGAAGAGTTATGCCCCGTACACACGGTCGGATTTTCCGATGGAAAATGTCCGATCGGAGCGTGTTGTCGGAAATTCCGACCGTGTGTGGGCTCCATCGGACATTTTCCATCGGATTTTCCGACACACAAAGTTGGACAGCAGGAGATAAAATTTTCCGACAACAAAATCCGATCGCGTCAATTCCGACCGTGTGTGGCCTGTTCCGACGCACAAAGTGCCACGCATGCTCAGAAGAAATTCCGACACGGGACAGCTCGTTCTGGTAAACTTAGCGTTCGCAATGGATACAGCACTTTCGTCACGCTGCAATGTAAAAAATGGTTTAATACAGTGCACTCTCTTCTTCTTTATAATGTGACAAGAATTAAGTAGGTTTGCTGCTCATATTCACACACACTTCTCACAAAGTTTTATTTGTGTTTTTTTTGTGGGATTCCCTCAATATATTGTTATTAGTTGTCACATCTGACAGTTTTATATTTTTTATGTTTTTTTTTTTGTTTTTAAGCCTTTTTTTTTTCTTTAATGCTTGGATTTTTTCCAAGGCTAATCTTTGTTCAATGTTATTTTTATTTTTACTCCAGAATATTTTTGTGTGTGTTTTGTGTGGCAAGTTACCCCAACACCATTGATATCCTTTTTTATTTAATCTCCATGGGATTTTTTGTTGTTGGTGTCCCTTGTTCATTTCACATTGTATATTAGAAATGTACCTGAATCCTCACAAACAAACCATCATTTTTGAAGTAAAACACATAGGAGAGTATAATTAAAAACAAAAATCCTTTATTAAGGGCTCAGAACCAAACAAAGAGGAAGGTAACACTGGATCAACAGGAGAAATTAGTGAAGCCTGGGACCCCCACGGCAGACATCAATTCTTAAACCTCAAAATTGGTGGCCTGAGGAGTCCATATGTAAGGGAGGGCAGTCTGGTCCGGGATTCACAGAGATCCGGATAGCAGCAGATGACATCAGTGTCCCCAGGCTGTGGTACCACAAGAGGCTGCATCTTTTGGCCGACCAGACTGGATCCAGGGTCCTCACTGTCTGGTCTTCCTTTCACACTTCCTTCCGGGCTGTGGCTGTGCAGTTGGAGATGTGGCAGGAGGAGGAGTAGGACCTGGAGGAGGAGGAGGACCTGCAGGAGGAGGAGGAGGACCATCCCAAAGCTGTGTGTGAGGTGTAATTTGGCCCCTCACACCTTTCGCCAGAGTCTCTGATATGAGGGCCTCACACATGGCTTTTTGGCCCTCCTCCTTCCTCTGCATTTTATAGGCTATGAATGCAGCAAGGTTCTCCTGCCTGGTGTGTGGTGCTCCCAGGACCTCTGTAGCCCTACAAAAAAATCTGATAGCCGCCTCCTCTAGGGTACTCCTCCTACTGCCACTTTCTCTTTCCAGGGGGGGTGGAGGGACCTGCAGATCAGCCACCTCCTGGCTGAGACTTCCCTGTGTATGAAAAAGGGACATGGTTTTAGTTTTTGCATCATCAATCACAATCATAAATTAGTACTCCCAACTAACATCTAGTTAACATCATTGATTGGACAAGCAGAAATATTTAGAGGAATGCTATACCTGGCTCAATCTGGGCTCCTCCACATGTGGCCTGGAAGGCCCAGGTTGGGCGTCAGAAACCTCAGCCAGGGGGGAAGGAAGCATGGAAGGAAGACTGGAGAGGGATGGCCTGGGTTCAGTCTGGCCTGCCAGAAAGTGCAGCCTGTCGTAGTACAACATCCTGGGGACATAGATGTCACCTGCTGCTCTGGATCTCTGTGAATCCAGGACTTTAGTGCGCTCCCTCAGATATGTGCTCCTCAGGCCACCAATGAAGATCTTTTAATAAGTGATGTCTGCCGTGGGGATCACCTGCTTCACAATTTCACACAATTGCTCCAGTGCTGCCTTCCTCTTTGCTTGGTTCTTGTAATGGGGGTGTTTAATCTCCCACAGACAGGGCAGCTCCCTTAGCATCTCTATGAAGACTGAAATGAAGTCCTGATCTTCCAGTACCATATCCATGTTCACTGCAAGACACAACACAAGACAAAGCCTAATGTCACACCAAACTCTCCTAATCTTGTTACAATATAGGCCTCAATCTATAGAAGCAGTATAGGCCCAAGTTTGTCTCTTACCTTCGTTCTTACGATCGCCGCGTTCAATGCTCCTTCCTCCGCTCACAGATCAAACGTAATACGCACGCGTGTTACGCTTTATATACACTGCGCATGCGTGTAACTCCGTCCGCCCCTGACGTTCTTTCTAGTGTATTCCCCGCCCCTTTTCGTTTGGCACAGTGGGGGAAGAGCATGATGGCGGACATACAGCAGGTGCGGGCTAATTGTAGCAACGAGGAGGAGGAAAGGGCGGATCCAGGCACGTCCCGATCCAGAAGGAGACGTTTTAAGGCCACAAATATGTTGTTTGGGGAGATGTTGGAGATGGTAGACATCATGAGGAAAATATGGGCCTTACCCCCGCCCCAACATCCGAAAGGCCAAAATCATTGGTAAAGTGGTCCGGAGTCTAGAGCGGAATTTCGGGGTACAAAGGTCTAAAGATCAGCTCAGGAAGCGGTGGTCGGACCTGAAGTTGAGAGAGCCAGAGCAGTACCGAAAGATCCGGAGAGTGCTGCAAAAAAGTAAGTAGTTGTGCTGTGTTCCTATTCTTTCTGTCTTTATTACGTTCGTTCTGCTCCATATGCTTTGATTAGTTGTAATGTTTCCAAAGGTCAACTTTAATGTTCATGGGCACATTATTCGTTTGTATCAAACATTTTTCTTTCGGCCTCTAGAACAACATTGTTTAGGCCACATGCATTTTCACACATTTTTGGGGGCCTACTTGGATGCCAAATATTTGTTTGTGTAGATGGGTTTGTTACTAGAATGAAATGCAAACTAGATTGTGTGTAAGGAGAGGACACTGAGCAGCTGTTTTCACATCTGGACACTGGAGCACTAGTGTGGGACACAAGAACACCATTTTTATTAGGGGGGCCACACAGGTGCTCCAGTGTATACTATTGGGGGGTCTCCATCTGTGAAGCTTGTACCAAACAGGTAAAGTATTGCAGCTTGACAAAGGGCAATAAAAAATATACATCTTGGAACTCGGCTAAAATAGACAATTGTACCCCACTTCCAAGCAATGTTTCCTATTTCTATAGTTCTGCCATCAAATATCTGTGTGCTAAGTATACCATTTTTGTTTTACATAGGGGAGAAAAGACTCGGACACCCCTCATCCCAGGAGACCAGAGCCCCCCCCCCCCTCTAGAAGAAGGGGAAATACCAACACAAGAAGAAGAGCAGGAGGAAGAAGAAGACGTGGTGGAGATTGGCACCACAACAGGTGAGTGTCTGCGACCACAGACTCAGGTAAAAGAGATGGCTGGTGGCAGATTTTTGAGACTTTTTTTTTGTTCTTTATCTCTTTTTAGGTGATCGTGATGTGAGGGATCCAGAACGATTTACATCTGAAAGTGCTCAGATACTGATAGGGGAGATCACGGGGTGTAATCTCCAATTGAAAAACATCCAGCAACAAATCAGTGATGTTATTAAAAAAAATAACATCATTGATGTTTTGGGGTGAATTTAAACCCCACAAAATCACCTGTTTTATCGTACCAAACTTTTTTCAATGTTTAGAAAAGCCAAATTTGGAGGATGCACACAGTGTGCCAACATGTGCTATCTGCCATCATGGGAGATCAATGGACGCGTTTTGGGGGGGCAACCCCTTCCTCAATTATAAAGTAGCGTTGAGGAAGGGCTTGCTCCCCCAAAACACGTCCCTTGATCCCCCCTGATGGCAGATAGCACATGTGGACATTTGTAAATTGGTGTGCATCTTCCAAATTTGGCTTTTCCAGGGGTGATTTCCCCCCATCTGAACGCTATATCAAACCCAGTTCCTAAATACTGATGTCTGATATAGCCTTCAGGTTTTACCTAATGTGAACTTTGTAAGTTCTAGTTTTTTGGCTTTCTTGTTGGTTTTACACAGGCCTGTTTTATCTGAAATGGATATTTTGATTTTTCATAATGCTACTGCAAACATTGTTATACAACAAACATGTTGGTTTGTTTTAAAAACCTTTGGTAAATGCGCATGTGATTGTGCAGGTATAAAAAAGTGCCTTACTCAAGAATGTGTGGATTATTGTCTCAACACTACAACACTTTTGGGGTGATGTAATTGTTGTTTTATGCACAAATGGGGGTTATTTCCTAAGGGCAAATCCTCTTTGCACTACAAGTGCAGGTTCAGTGCAGTTGCAAGTGCACTTGTAGTGAAATGTGTTTTTGCATTTAGGAAGTACCAGCCAACACTGTTTTTTATAAGGTTACCCAATCACGACATTTTCTGCACTCAACACATTTCTGTCAGGGTCAGCTAAAACAAACACAAGCAGTAAATGTCCACCAAGAATTTATTTTGGTTGTTTTTTATTTGAAAAAGGTGTCACATATTGTCTGGCATATTGATAGCCCCCCTACCTGCAAAGAACTCCAGGTATCGTAACCGGACATCACGGGCATTCAGGGAGGGCAAGCCAGGACGGCCGCTTTCAAGTGCCGTCATTGTTGAAGTATTTGGGATTCCGGCCTCAGGCCCAACTGAGCCAGCATAGTTGGCTGAATGTTTTCGTAGAAAATTATGGAGAACACAGCAGGCAAGTATTATATGGTTCAGTTTATACTCCGCCATATGGATGGGTGTCATAAATAATCGGAACCGGCTGGCCAGGATTCCAAATGTGTTCTCCACCACTCTTCGGGCTCTGGCCAGCCGGTAATTAAAAACCCTCTGTTCCGGGGTGAGGGTCCTCATCGGGAATGGCCGCATCAGGTGGTCCCCCAGCGCAAATGCTTCATCAGCAACGAACACAAATGGGAGACCTTCAACATTGTCCTCTGGAGGTGGCAAGTCCAAGCTGCCATTCTGGAGACGCCTGTAGAACTCCGTCTGGGTGATCACTCCACCATCGGACATCCGGCCATTCTTCCCCACGTCCACATACAAGAAGTCGTAATTAGCCGACACCACCGCCAACATCACTATACTATTAAACCCCTTGTAATTATAATAGTACGACCCCGAGTTGGGTGGTGGGACGATGTGGACGTGTTTCCCATCAATTGCCCCTCCGCAGTTAGGAAAGTCCCACCGCTGGGCAAAGTGGGAGGCCACAGTCTGCCATTCCTGTGGCGTGGAAGGAAACTGTTGAGGAAAAAACAATAAACATTACTATTTTTTCACAGAAACCTGGCAAGCAGATTAGACACAAACATTATGGGTCAACCTCCAGATAGCATTTAATAAGGGGAATTTAACAACAACAAAGTATAAGGTACACCTATCATATTCCCCTCCCCCCCTCTCATGGGCCATTTCTAACATTATAGGGGGGGGAACTCTTGGACAGGTAACCCTCTTCACTTCATTGAGAGATGAATGCCTAAATACAGGGTATTACTTGGAACAGCCCCTCCTTAGTTACACTATTGGCAGCCCACTGGACAGGTAAGAAGTGTCATAATACAAAGATATAAATACACACTGTACACATTTGAGCACATCTGGACATTCTGCTATTACCCATCAAGATCATAATAGGATACAAGAACTTTAAACAGTACCATTGGAAAGTATACAGGCAGGCCCTTGCACTACATGCTTTGGGGAATTCATCCATAAATCTGAGCACTAAAGAGGTGGGTATAGTGTGTATGGGTTTGGCAAAGTCAGCAGATAGATGATTGAGGATAGAGAATTTTGATAAGCTGACTTAGCAGTTGGGGGGAGGGAGGGTTACAAAAAATTTGGGGACACCACAAAAAAAGCCTCTGGCCCTCTACCTGAATTTAAATCAAAAATAACATTTCAAAACATTTTATGGGGTGTTTGGGGTAAAGCACTACCATGGAGCTGATAAAATACATTGTTAAGTAACTACATGAGGTGAATATAGGGCAGGAGACACCATGCTGGGGAGGTTATTGAAGGGCAAATATGTATGAAGGACATAAAATAATAGTTACATAAAAATCCAGCATGCATGAGGACAAAGGGGACATTCACAGCATACTACAATCATGGTAATTAGGGAATGAGGAAAGATATACAATATATTATCAAACATTCAATACAATAAAATGTGATATAAAAGGATAAAAATCTTACCTTCATATACTCCTTCTGTAGGACCTGAATGATGGCAGAACAGGTCTCTGGGATAATGATCCCCAGAGCCTGGGGGGAGATGCCTGTCGAGAACTTGAGGTCCTGCAGGCTTCTCCCTGTGGCCAAATACCGCAGGGTAGCGACCAACCTCTGCTCCGGAGTGATGGCTTGCCTCATGCAGGTATCCTGCCTGCTGATATAGGGGGTCAGCGAAGCCAACAAACGGTGAAATACGGGGTCCGTCATCCTGAGAAAGTTCCTGAAATCATCAGGATTATTCTCACGGATCTCACGGAGCAAAGGCATATGACAGAACTGAAGCAACCAATTCTTGGTCCATGAACTCCTCCCCACCCTGTTCATGGACTGGACTTGTGTCAAGGTCAGGACCCCAACACCAAGCCCCCGCACAGCACGAACTCTACGAGGAGTACGCATACGCAACATGGCTAGAAAACGGTCGGCAGCTCAGAACGAAGTAACAGAACGCACTGAAGAACAGCAAGGCCTGTGAAGAGCGACCTGAAAAACAGCAACGAGCGGACAAGATCGCACAGAAAACTCCAATACGAACTGACTGCACGCACTGAAGAGCAGATACAAACCCACAAGCACAAACTGAATGGCAGAAAACAATCTGAAAGCCACGAGTCTGAAAAAGCGCAAATCATCTCTCACCAAACTTTTACTAACACGAGATTAGCAAAAGGAGCCCAAAGGGTGCCTCGCTTGGTTCTGAACCGGCCTTTTCTAGTCTCGTCGTACGTGCTTGACGTCACCGCGTTCTTGGCGATCGGAAATTCCGACAACTTTGTGCGACCGTGTGTAGGCAAAACAAGTTTGAGCCAACATCCGTCGGAAAAAATCCGAGGATTTTGTTGTCGGAATGTCTGAACAAAGTCCGACAGTGTGTACGGGGCATAAGAAGAAGAGTAGTAAGAAGGATGGAGGGGATGAGAAACGCGAAAAACTGGTGAGTGGGCGCGTCTGTACTATATAGGAATAATCGTTTCAGAGGCGTAATCTCAGGCTCACTTACACTCAGGAGGGGTGCTGGGGAGAGGAGATAGGAGGGGTGCAGAGGGTAAAAATAATTTCTCGTGAGCGGTAGTGCGATTCCTGTTCAGGAACATGTGTGGTGGGTCGAATGGGGGAAAGAAACACAGTTACCAGGGTAATAGAAGGATTTTGTCAAAATCAGGGAGTAAACAGTGTTTCACCCATGGTTGCCATATTTTTGTCAAACTTGTGTATCTTGTCACTTTCAATGGCTGTCATTTTAGCATAGACCAGGGCCCTGTTCATTCTATGCTTAGCTTCAGCCACAACCAAAGTCTGGGACTTCCAAGCCCTAGCAATAGTTTGCTTGGCCGCCGTGGACAGTTGTAGAAACAGTTGGAATTGCAAATGTGTTAACCCCACCGGTTAGAGGTTAAGAAGAGCTGTTGCAGGATCTGGTTGGAGGTTGGTGTCTAAGGCCTTTGATGCCATTGCAAAGATGGCCTTCCAGAACTCTTGAGCAATCAGGCATTGCCATCACATATGTAGATGGGTGCCTGGATCTGAGCAGCCTCGGAAACAAGACTCTGACTATGATGGGACACATTTGCGAAACTGGCCGGTATGAGATACCAGCGTGATAGGAACTTATAGTTAGTTTCTAAGGCTAAAATATTGGGTGAAGAGGATTTAGTGGCCATCCAGATAGAAGACCAGTCAGCTATCTCAAACACCCATTCCAGATCTTGTGCCCATTTATTAACATACGATGGTAATGAATTGTCTGTGTTGACAATAAGTTGGTAGAGGATTGCTATAAGTCCCCTGATATGTGGATCGCTTTTGCAGATACGCTCAAATTGTGTCATCTGTGTGAGCAGGGATCCTGATCTAAGGAATGGTAAGTAATAGTTTTTTTTTTCCACAAAAGATTTTTATTTTTATTTTGATGAGATTCATAGGAAATACAGAAAGTACATTTCAGAACATACAAAAGTTAGTGTATTTGACATCAACAAGGTATTATAATTCAAACAGTTATAAACCAAAGAACTAACATTTAGAGCCCTTTACGTGCCCTCCTTAGTCGGTCTAGTGGGGAACTAGCCCTTTGATTTCTAGTGGTTGTGGCAGAGTTTTTTCTTTCCCAAGTAGGGCGATGATCTTGCAATGCTCTGTAGCTTATTGGTGATAGTACTATGTGGTGAGGGCCAGTAAGGGAGCATAAGGCAGCGTCTGGACGTACTATTAGTCTTTAGCAGGGGGTGGATAGCGTCCGACGCTAGGTTATCTCGCCATCCCAACTCTATCCTAGAAGAGAATCAATGTAGAAAGGGAGGTAGGGGAAGAAAGAACAGAAGAAAGGACAGAGTAGAAGGGTGGGTAAGGAGTGGGGGGGAGTAGAGGGAGGTGCACCTCCAGGGGAGCTGCAGACCACCCAGGGGTTATGTGTAAAGGGGGGTGGGAACAGCCACCAGCTACCCTCTCCAGGTGTCCCTGGGCATTGCATATAGTGTACAGGGTCTATTGCCCTTTGGATCCATATCACTAGTGGGGCATGGACCCGGGGCACAAAAGTCAAGGGCTTTCCTGTGACAATATTTACTATCGTTGTGAGTTCCAATATTCAAGCCAGGGAGCCCATGTAGTCAAAAAATGCTGCATTCTGTCTTGTGAGGTGTGGATCAGCTCCTCTATCGCTGCTATTTGGTTGATCCAGAGTGTCCACTCCTTCATAGAAGGGGGTAATTTGGACTTCTAATGGACCTGTAAGCATAGCTTAGCGGCATTGATCATATGCATGGTCACTGATTTGTAGCATCTTTTATGGGGACTTTTGGGGAGATGTAAGAGGTATTGTGCTGGTGTGAACTCCAGGGGGAGCAAGGAGGTTATCTCAGTTATTACTGTGTGGACCCTTTTCCAATACGGCTGGATCATTGGGCATGTCCACCACATATGGGGAAGGGTCCCTGGGTCTTGCTCACATCTCCAACATTGATCAGAGACCATGGGGATAAACTTGTGGATTATTTCTGGCGTTCTATATCATTTCATCTTAATCTTATACCCATTTTCCTGCGTGTGTACCTTGAGGGAGCCTTTGTGGATATATAGATGAATTCGGTCCCAACTGGTGTCCTCTATCCCCCTATCCAGTGTGGTTTCCCAATAAGCGTGTTCCGAGTGCAAGGAGGTAAAGGATTACCCGAACATTGCGGCGTAGAGCACTGAAATCAAGTGACTCTGAGGGGAGGGGCTGGTACACAGTGATTCTAAGACTGTTGGATTTTTCCCAAAGCTGTCCCTGTTTGCGAGGTTGTCAAAAAAATGTTTTATTTGAATATAGGCCCAGAAGGGAAAAGACTTATGCCCCGTACACATGGTCGGACTTTGTTCGGACATTCTGACAACAAAATCCTAGGATTTTTTCCGACGGATGTTGGCTCAAACTTGTCTTGCATACACACGGTCACAAAAAGTTGTCGGAAAATCCGATTGTTCTGAACGCGGTGACTTAAACAACGTACGTCAGGACTTTAAATGGGGCGGTGGCCAATAGCTTTCATCTCTTTATTTATTCTGAGCATGCGTGGCACTTTGTGCGTCGGATTTGTGTACACACGATCGGAATTTCCGACAACGGATTTTGTTGTCGGAAAATTTTATATCCTGCTCTCAAACTTTGTGTGTCGGAAAATCTGATGGAAAATGTGCGATGGAGCCTACACACGGTCGGAATTTCCGACAACAAGGTCCTATCACACATTTTCCGTCAGAAAATCCGACCGTGTGTACGGGCATTAGTGTTTCAGAGTGCTGCAAGTTCTCACTGTCGGAGGAATCTACCCCTCAGAAAGAAGTGTTGAGCCCGCATCTCCGGGTATGGCCATTCAGCTGCTAGGTAAGCTTGTTCCATACCAGGAGGCAAGTCTAGGTTGCCTTTAAGAGGCGTACTTGCGCAGGTTTTTACCGGGAGTGAGTGTATTCTGCATGCCTTATCAAATGAACGGAAGCCAAGGAGCTAGGCGCAAAATCAGTCCCTGCAATCAGCTGTTCTAGCAGTATCCAGCCCTTGTGTCGTCTGTGAACCCTCCAGTCTACCACTCGTGTCTGACCAGTAGTATCTCTGCAGGTCTAGGAGGCCCGCCTCTTGTTTTTGGCAGAACCAATTTTGCCCATCCAATACGCACCGTCTTGGTTCCCCAGAGAAAAAGGCTCTGCACATCCTCTTGTAGGTAGCAAAAAAAGAGGGTGGCAAATGGATCGGGACAGTTTGGAGTTTATATAGTAGATGAAGGAGTACTGTCATTTTGAGAATCGCAGCCCGACCAAACCATGATATGGTGGGGCTTCCAACCTATTGAGATCTTGCTGTATAGATTTTAATTCTGCTAGGGTGTTTTTTCGTATAAATATTTGAGCTTACAAGGGAGTTGAATACCTAGATAGGTGAGGGCCTCTTTCCAGCAAAATGGGAAGTTATTCTGACAGAGTTACCTACAGTAGGGGACAGTGATATGTTTAGCGCAAAGGATTTTGAATCGTTAATCTTTAGGTTTCGAGATAGCCTTGAATTTTTCTAGAATCGGCATTAGATTGGGAAGGGATGTTAATGGGGATGAGAGGTAGAGCAGGATATCATCTGCAAAGGCGGCAATCTTATATTCCCGCTGGTGTAGTTCTATGTCTTTGATGTTCAGGTTTGCTCGAATGCAGCGGAGGAGAGGTTCTAGAGTGAGGATACATAGTATAGGGGAGAGAGGGCACCCCTGTCTGGTCCCATTCTGGATGAGGAAGGCATCCGACAGGTGGCAATTAACCCGGACTCTAGCTCTGGGATTCGTGTATAGCGCCCTGATAAAGGCACGCATACAGTGACCCAGCCCCAGGTTCTCCAGGACTGCATCCATGTAGTCCCAGGCCACCCTGTCGAATGCCTTCTCCGCACCCATGGCGAAAAACAGCCCTCCTGTTGGGTAGTGGTGAGCCAGTGGTGCAAATTGAGGGCCTTAATAGTGTTGTCCCTGGCTTCTCTCCCAGGGAAAAAACTGACCTGGTCCAGACCCACCCATGCAGGTACATGGTAGGTCAGTCGGGTAGCCAGGATCTTGGCAAACAATTTGATATCTGCATTAAAAAGGAAAATGGGTCGGTAATTGGCTACGTCAGTGGGATCTTTATTTTCTTTAGGGATTATCGAGATATATGCCTCTAGGAGGCTTCCTGACTTGCAAGGGGAGAAGGCATTGAAGGCCCTGAGAAATCCCGGCGCTAGGAGATCGGTGAAGCTCTTATAGTATTGTACTGAGAAGCCATCCAGTCCCGGACTTTTGCCAGGCTTTGTGGCCATCAAGGCCTCCCCCCACTCTTCCGTCGAGAGCGGGGCTTCTAGGGCTTCTCTATCCTCAGTTGAAAGTGCCTGTCGGCTATATGCTGTTAAGAACTCCCGCATGGCATTCACGCAAAAGTTCTCAACTACCGATCTGCATTCGTGCATTTGGAGATCGTAAAGTTTGCTGTAAAATAATTGAAATTTGTTTAGTGATCTCATTATTGGAGTGGATAGCCCCATCTCTACCTTTGATATGGTGTACTGTAGTTGTAAGGGTTTGTTTCTGTGTGGCCCTTTTTAGGAGTCTCCCTGGTTTATTGCCTTGTTTATAGAATAACTTCTGTGACAAGAGTTGCCGTTTACATGCTCTTTTAAAGAGCTCCTCACAAAGGAGCGCTCTAGTGTCAGCTAAGTCTTTCACCACCTTCCTTGCCAGTGAGCATTTATGCTGCGCATCCAGTAAGGATTTTTTGTCAGATAAGCTTTTAATAGTAGCTTGGTGTTCTCTTTTCTTCCTGGCTGCGATGGAAAGCAGGTGTCCTCGTACCACGCATTTGTCCGCTTCCCATTGAGTCATGGGTGACACATCTGGTGTATTGTTATGTCCAAAGTAGTCCCTAATGGTTTGTGTTATGTCAGCGGGGTCTAGGTTCACACAGTAGGGTGGTATCTAACCTCTATATTTTGGTGGAGTTTTCCCTCTGTGGGAATTGTAAGATCAGTGTGATCAGGTGGTCAGAGAGTACCATATTCTCTATAGTGGCATCATGGAGGTATGTCAGGTTGGCTTGGTGAACGAAGAGGTAGTCTAGCTTCTAGTATCGATTATGTGGGGGTGAGAAAAATGTATAGTCAATGTAAAAATGTATAGTAAGGCAGAGAACGGGAGAGAGGATGCGCCATTTGAGGTATCAAGAAGTGGATCCATGGGTATGTTAAAGTCCCCATCCAGTATAAGAAGGCTCGTCTGAAATAGTGTTAGCTGTCAGAGGACCTCCTTCAGGAAGGTCACTTGGTCAGAGTTGGGGCAGTATATGTTAACCAGGGTTACTGTTCTATTTTTCCAGATCCCCTCAGGAAAAGGAATCTATTCTCTGGATCAAGGACTTGGTCCGTGAGGTGGAATACAAATAATTTTTGCGAGCAGTATTGCACCCCCTTTGTTTTGGAGTCCGCACAAGTTGCATGGAATACCTCAGGAAATCTACTATTGGATAGGAGGGGTATGGAGCCCGATTTAAAGTGTGTTTCTAGCAGAAATACCACTTAAGCTCTGTGGCGGTGTACCTCCGCAAGAACGCTACTGCGTTTTTCAGGTATATTGAGACCCTTTGTGTTTAGGGAGTAGACCTTGAGGGATAAAGGAGCTGATGTCTCCACTGTAGGAGGCATGTTTAATAAAGGGGGCTGTTTGTTAATAACACCTCCTAGGTTTGGATGGGAAAGGTTTAGGGGGTGCAGTGGGGGATAGGGGGTGGGGGGTAAGAAGGAGAAAGGAGGAAAACAGAAAAGATAAGGAAATGGAAAGGGATCAAGCCTGGTTCAGGGGGCAGCTCAGATAGCTATTGTAACCTAAGAGGGTCTCGAAGCAGGTGTGGTACACCTAGTACCTTAATAGGGAATGGTTCAAATTCACCAGAGGTAATGTCAGTCCCGCTGAGTTACCTAAGGTGGGAGGTTATGGGATGGGGGGATAGGAAAAGAGTATTCCTGTTTGATTCAAGGGGGGAGCCTGTCTCCTTGTGGTGGGGTGAGAACTTAGTACCAAAAACGGAGATACGCACCCTGCCATCCAGGGACTCCAAAGGGCAGACATAGGCATTGATGGTGGGACACCATCCCAGCAGATGGGAGGGGTGTTGGACAGGACCAGTCAAGCCCGGTGGGGATGACCCTTCCCGGCTTCCCAGGCGCCGGCAAGTACGGGGTTCCCCTCAAGCCAGGGCCACCCGTAGCATCGTATGAGCACCTCCTATGGACATGTAGAGTAGCCTGTAGAAAAGTTATGAGGTGTTAACTATACCACGCTAAAAAGTTTGAATTAACTGAACTAACCCAGTTGCCACGTGAGCTACCATGGTGGTAAATTGAGGCCCTCAGCCCTGGGAGCGCCCAAATAAGGGACACTTCCAAAGCGGGGGGTCCCACCCATCAGCGTGTCTCCAAGGTAAGGTGCTTGGGTGAACTCGCTCAAAAGTGAACAAGTGACCTTGTATAATCTTATCCAACTTAACTAAGCTAAACTATGAGGGCTCGTACTCTGCCCCACTCGGGTGAAGAGCGCATGCCCCCTGAGCTGCGGGTTTCCTCATTTCACATTTCGCAGCCAACTATAGTCTAATAACCAGCCAAAGGTCAGGGTTGAACCTTCCAGGATACCCTATGAAGTATCCCAGCCTATGGGCGATTATGTATGAGAGAATGTCAAAAGTAAACAAAAAACAAACAACAGTATACAGTTACATTCACAGTCCCGTACTCAGTGGGCCGCAACGGCCACCCTCCCTCCTGAGTCTAAGCAATAGGAAGCAATAGTGTTAGGGTTCTGCACTGCCAGTGAAGTATGTGCAACAGCGACATGGTGCCCTTGGGCAGAGGGGGGAGGAGGAGAGCAAAATGACTGTTCCTAAGTACAGTATTAGGTACAGTAGTGTTGCTGTGTCCAATTTGCTGAGGCAAATAACCGGTGTCCATCAAACTAGGTTCCTCGCTATACTGACTGAAGTCAGTCTCATTATGAGAAAAGCCCAGACCAATTGAGTGTGAGAGGGCCTCCGAATTTACCTTGCCGTGACTGTGTATCCTCTGTTAGCTGGCTCTGAGCTTTGTAAAGGGAAGAGAACGCTCCTTCCCATGGGTCAGCTGATTCATCATAGGAAAGGACTTTCTAATCCCCGGCTGGGGTTGGGGTACATCTCAGATAAGGTCACAGAAGGATTGGGGCATTGGTGGAGGTAGATGCTTATCTCTGCCGGGTTTAAAGTCCAGCTTTCATAGTAAGGCCTCTGTATCCTGGTATCCGGGCACTTCAGTGCCTGATCAAGTAAGTGTTTTTCTTCAGAACATAAAGGAGGAACCATAGGAGTTCCTCTCAGTGTGGTTTAGAGTATATGGTAGTGTAGAAGATGGAAGAATACCCGAGGCAATGTCAAACCCCCCCACAACTCCTTACCATTCGCTTGTATCTTGCTTGGGTCTGGGAAAATTGCTTGAGCCAAGTCTCTGGACAGTGCTGGTTGACGAAGGTGGGCAAGGGGGAACGGGGGCTACATCACAGCTTACCGTGTTCTGACCACGCATTCAAGGTTCTGTTTTGTGATGGGTAGATGATAGGGAGATGCGCGGGCTTTCATCCGTTTCCATGTCCCCATGTCTTCTGGGGGGAGAATTAGCTGAGGTTCTGTGGCGACGTTGTCTGCTTCTCTGCAACCTCGGGGTGTCGCCAGGGTGGGCAGGAATCCAGGGTTCCGCTTGCAATAATGCACTGAACCAGTCCAGGACCAGAACCGAGGGGATGCCCAGGGCTTCACAGAAGGGTTGGAGGTCCGATGGCATTTGCAAATATGCTGTATGATTTCCAGTGGTCGTCTGCAGGGAGAATAGAAATTTCCAGCGATATGGGATGCGTCTGTCCCGCAAAACTTGCAGGAGCGGGCGGAGGTCACTTCTGTGTTGCAGGGTGATGGCAGATAGGTCTTGGAACAGTTGGATGTGTGCCCCTTCATACGCCAATTGAGCGTGATTTCGGATCAGGCGCAATATGTTTTCTTTTTGGGTAAAACTGACCAGGCAGCATACGGTATCCCTAAGTGGGTCAGGGTCACCTACCCCTAGGTCTTAGCACTCTGTGACATCTTTCCATTTCTACCGGTGCATTTGGTGGTCTGCATAGGAGGCTATTAAATATGGCCCACACAGCAGCCTGCAGCTGGGGTCCCTCTACTGTCTCCTGGATCCTCCGGACATGCAGATTGCGTCTGCGGCCCCTATTATCCAAGTCCTCAATGTGCCTGTGCATGTCCATAGGGTGCTGCGTGTGTGTGCTCACTGTTTGCTGTAATGGCTGCTCCTTGTGTCATGGCCACTGATTCCACATGCTCCAGGAGAGCTGCAACAGCCTTAATGTTCAGTTTCAGCTCTGAGATGGCCGCTGATAGTGTGCTCTTAATATCCAGAGCAACTAGCTGGAGGTCCGCCAGGCAGAGGAGAGGAGAGGTCTGAGCGGGAGACACATTTGTGAGGGGGACTACAGGAGTGTCAGCGGTGGCCGGATGTCCTGTGTTAATACAGTCCTCGGCTTGAGATGTGGCCTGTGTGTCTGTGAGCTTGGTCCGGAACATCGCTGGGATATTCCTGCTGAGCTGTGTGGATGGGTCTGGCTGTGACCGGGAGGTCGGCTGGCTCCTGCCCGCCATCTGTATAGCCACGGATTGGGGCTATTTAGCTGCTGAGGTGCTTCAGTGGAGCTCTGGATGGCAGAGCTCTTTCTCTAAGCGGCCATTCCATTCTAGGCCACGCCCCCCAAGTAATAGTTTTTAACTTGTAGGTAGCGAAACAGCTCAGACCTCGGAAGTGCATAGTTTTCGCATAGGGAGGGGAATGTGTGGATATCTCTATTGTTGACCAGGTTGTGCAGCCTGAAGAGATTAGTGGTGGACCAGGCAGCAAATGCGCCAGGGGATTCCCAAGCTGGGTAAAATGCAGGATTTCTGAGAAAGGATAGAAGGGGGTAATGTGTAGATTGTAGATTACGTGTGGTTTTAAATTTATCTTAGATGTTTAAAGAGTGTTTCGTTATGGGGTTTAGTATGGAAATTCTATCGGCAGGGTGCAACCAGAGCATATACGCTACGGAAATGGCATCGCATTCAACAGATTCTACTGCCACTCACAGAGGTGCCTCCTTCATTTCCTGGTACTTGGGTAAACAGGCGAGCTGTGCTGCGTAATAATATTTTGAAAAATCTGGAATTCCTAGTCCGCCACTTACTTTGGGAAGATAGAGCGTGGTTTTGGGTATACAAGGCTTGACACTCCCCCAGATATAGGACATTACCCTGCGTTGTACAAAACAAAAAAAATAGCTGGGGATGGGAAGAACTCTGAAGAGGTATAGGAATTGCGGTAATATCGTCATTTTGATGACATTGATTCTGCCCATCCAAGACAAATAGAGGGAGGACCATTGGGACATGAGGTTAGTAACCTGTTTTAGTAGGGGTAAAAAATTTGCAGCAAAGAGTTAGGGTATTCAAGCTGTGAGTTGCACGCCCAAGTACGGAAGTTGATGGGACACCCATGTGAATGGCAGAGAAGCCTTGGCAAGTTGGAGCTCTGAGGGTGAAAGAGATATGTTGAGCGCATTTGATTTTTGTTGGGTTAACATGTAGGCTGGAAATTTGGACACATTTCTCCAATAGGGAGAGCAGGTTGGGGGCCGAGGTGTGTGGATAAGATAGGAAAATAAGTATGTCGTCTACAAACAGGCATACCTTGTGATGGTGCCCACCAAGTTCTATTCCTCTAACATCAGGATCCGATCTGATCAGTTGTGCCAGGGGTTCTATGAGCAGAGCTAAACAACAGAGGAGAGAGGGGGCAGCCCTGTCTGGTGCCTCTCTGAATATTAAACATTTATAGCCGGAGTACTTAATGTATGCCTGCGGATTGTTATATGGTGAGGAAATGCATGTTACGAAATGGCTCCCAAAACCCCATCGTTGGAGGGTGTATGGAAGATATGGCCAGGTGAAAGAATCAAAGGCTTTCCTGATGTCTAGGGATAGAAAGCAGGTTGGGATGCGCCTAGTTTTGGCGATGTGGGAGGGCGCGTCTGATGTTGTCACTGACGGATGGGGACAAATCCTGTCTGGTCGTGATGGATTAGGTGGCCTATGATGGTGTTTAAATGGGTTGCCATGGTTTTAGCCAGCAGCTTGACATCAAGATTTAGTAGAGAGATGGGGTGATAGTTTGTCCAAGAGGAAGGGTCAGTTCGTGATTTGGGTATCATGGAGATTATGGATGTTAGAGTCTCAGATCTAAATGAGTGTCCATCAGCAGAGAATTGAAGGCTCTCGTTAACATAGGCGTCAAAATAGATGTGTATTGTGTATAGTAAGTTGCCGAAAACCCATCAGGGCTCGGTCTTTTATGCAGCTTCAAGGCTTTGATGGCTGAAGCCACCTCCTCATCCGTGATAGATACGAGAGAAGAGGGTGTCTGCCACAGTAGAGTCTAAGTCAGGGGATGAGGAATACAGTTTGGCAAGGTTTGAGCGAAATAGAATTTTGACTGGACTGCTAGTGTATGTGTCACGTGCTGTTTTCAGTCGTATAGATGTCAAAGGGCAGTGAATAGCTTGTAGTGCTCTCTAGGTCTTTGATTTGTGAAACAAGGGGGGAAAGGAATAGAGCTATGGTAACTGATAAGTGTCCCACTTTATTTGGTTGTGGCTGAGGCTGTATAGGATTGTGGGTTGGTAGGCGCCGAGGTATTTGGGGGTGTGTTTCTCTGTAAAAAGTGTGTCTCTTGTCAACAAATGATGTGGGCTTTTGCAGCTGCACAAGAACGTAGGGCCTTGCTACGCTTGTGTGGTGTGTTGAAGCCTTGAACATTCAAGCAAAGGATGTTTAGGGGGGCCATAGGTGATTTGGGTTTTGTGCGCTGGTGGTGTTGTTAGATCCTGAACGAAGAACCGCGACTACTGTAGAGAAAGAGAGAGAAAGGGGGGAAAGATAATGTGACAAAATGAGCTAATACAACCCTTAGATCTGCAAACAATGTAGCTAAATAACAGCATAACAATAGGGTACAGGAGCGTACTAAGGGAGCGAAAAGTGGTCCCGAAGAGGCTGAGACTACCGTCAGGATCCTGTATATTAGGAGCAGGGTGCTGAGGGCAGTTAATGAGGATGCAAGTGGGTCTAACGCGGAAACAGCCCTGGGAGAAAAAAAAAAGGACAAAAGTCCTTAACAGATATACTTGTAGTATGGCATAGCAATGATAAGAGAGATACCGTGACCCGTCACCAGGTGTCACTCAGTGAGTGATGCGAAAGTACATTTAATTGCAATACATTAATAGGAAGAAAACAACTTGGTTAACGTAACATGTGCTGCCTCGCAAGAGGTAGTGGAGGCTGGGAGCTTGTGACCCTCAGACTCAATGTTAAGGGGATTGTCTTACCAAGTAGGCCTAGTGAGCGGTGGCTCTAGAACCAATGAGCTTCAATAGCCCCCACTTACAAAAAAGGTAATAGGGAGAAAAAGAAAAAAAACAAGTTAATGTAGCATGAGTTGCCTCCTTAAAGGTAGTGAAGGTTAGGAGTCTGTGACACTCGTAAGAGGCCAAATGGCTCAATATTAAGAGGGTTATCAAACCATAAGGTAAACTCAGATTTTGGTTGTAAACTGTCCTGGCTAACTTGAACCAAGTAGGCTAAAGGTGCCGGTAGCAAAAAAAAAGGAGCCAGTTTCTGTTGAAAAATGGGCAAGGAGCCAACTAAGGTGGTCTTCATCATCTAAGGATGATACCTGGAGAAAAATGTCGTAGTCGTTTCACGTCACCCGAGCAGGATCAGTATATAGAGTTCTCAGTGGATGCTGCAGGGTTGTCGTAACGACCCCGTTTTCAAAGGTTCTGACAAATGTGATCTTTGGCGGGGGGGAGTCCCCAAATAGAAAATGGGACTTTAAAATGTGCCAAAATAGGGGAAACAACACAAGTGACAATGGTTAAAACAATCCATATTAATTATTGTTACAAAATTGGATAAAACCACCATCTGTTTGTTAATAACACAGACATCAAGTCCAGTTACAGCATATTTCTTTCTTCATATAGGAGTTATAAAAATATATCAGCATGTAGAATCACCACAATTCACATAATTAGCTTCCTCAGGGTGCTGAAGAAATCAGCAAAAAATGTATATCATATACAATGTCATATTAAATACAAAACATTGTGCCATTAATAAATTAAGCAACAATAATGCACCAACAAGAGAGGGAAAAAAGAAGAAAGAAAAACAAAAAAAGAAAGGTGTTGCAAAAACAACATACTCCCGTTCTGTTCCTCCTAAGTCCCTCCTCCCCCCTCCCCCATCTACATGTGAGTTCTGGTGTAAAAGTCAGAAAAATGGGGGGGGGGGTGACTTATGGGGGACATCCTGAAAGGAAGAGCCCAGGCTCAGACCATGTCATCTCACCTATTAAAATACAATGTCTGAATATATCACACAGAAAAGGAACAAGGAAACCACTGCAAGGAATATTCAAAAAGCCATATGAGCAAAAAAAAATTAAAATAAAATAAAAAAAGCACACTTCAATAATGCTAATCATCTAGAAATAAAAGGAAATGATAGGATTTGCATATATACTTCCCACTAGATAATGGGCCTAAACAGATTTCCTAATATAAAAATAAAGAGACATGTGCATGTATCTACCCATTTCACAAGATGAAGACTATATCTTAGAGATACTGTATATAGTTTTAAATTGACAGCAGTAAAGTAGTTTGCTCTAACCTCTGTTCCTGTCACTTTTGCTGGACAGCTTTGTCTTTATGTAACTGTAGAAAAAAATATAAAATAAAAGCATGTAAAGCAATAACAAAAATTCATATACCGAATATTATCACTGTAGGAGTGCTATTAAACCCTACACCATAAATATAATAAATTGCAGCTTACCAATTATCAGATGTGGTGGCTGCATCAATTTTCTTTTCTTAGGCTTTTTTCCTTCTGTTTTCACCTGGTGATCTGGCCAGTAACACACCTCCTGTATTAGAGAGCCCCCACTCTAGATGAAGGAGCACATGGAACACCTTTGAACAGCAGCATTGCCAGTCTGGCTGGAGGGGAGTGTTAGATGTACAGGGGCTCATGCATTCTTTGATGTCATACTGTTGAACGTCATTTGTCATTTGGGTATATGTGACGTCCTCTCTTTCTGATTACCCCTTGGTTGTTAGTGTACACATACCTTTTTATGAACAATTTGTTATATATTGTATGTTTACATGTTAATACACAATAAAATATTTGTAATTGGTACTGTTATTCTAATCTGCCTCCAAAGTCCGACCTAGTGGGTAAAGTAATTTCTTCTTTCGAGTGTTAGACTAGCAGATTTAAATATGTCAAAAAATTTAAGCCAAGTTCCAGCTCACATTTTACAAGCAGCTACAGCAAACATTTTTCCTTTTAGGATAAAGGTTTTACATAAATAAAAACTGATCATTGAATGGTTTGTCTCATCCTTGTAAACTGATATGTTCTGCTGGAGAGTTTGTTCTTTTGAAAAACAGACTTACTGGCTGGATCAGCAGATGAAAGTAGAGGAAAGAAAGCATAAAAAATGAATGCAGGCATCACATCTAACCTCTGGTAAATCTGTGTCCATGATGTTCCTTCAGTACAAAGGAGAGGGAAGACATACGTTCCACCCATGGAGTATGAGATTGAGTGGGGGCTGCTACATTTGCTGTTGGTGCAGCTGTTGTAGGCTCTCTAGCATATAGATCCTGCTGTAAAAGCAAGTGCTGCACTGCTATGGTAAACCAGGCGATAGAGAAGGACAATCCAAAGGTGGTTTATGCTTTCAACGTGGACAATCTGGGAGACAAGACAGTCTATTGCTGATACTGGAGATCTGGGTCTGAAGTTCCCACACTGCGGTGGGACCCACACGAAACACAATTAGGATACCCGTGACAATGTGGGCCCTATAATCTTTAAGAAGAAGGAATCCTAAGTGGTGGGTTTATTCTTTGAATACTGACTGTGATATTGTGAATCCCAGCAAGAAGGCAGGGGAATATTATATTCAAGGACCACTGTCTGTGACTCTGTTGTATTCCTTAATTGTATAATTAAACAAAACAGTATAGGGCACATCAATAGTGCATATTAAACAATTATTCCCATGTTGACTCATCATATATAAAAATATAACAGTAATGTGCAATATATTGCCAATAAAGTGAGTACAGTGCAAAAAATAAACCTGAAATTGAAATATAACAGTACATGTGCAATATAATGCCAAAAAGTGAATGCAGTGCAAAAATAAATATTCTTTAAATGATGTGGAGCAAAAAACACAATCTTCATAGCATATCAAATCACCACTTGATAAAGTACATAGCTATCCTATTCATGCTTCACCCAAAGTGGTATATTAAAGCGCTTACTAGACAGTATTGGCCACAGAGTTACCCTCAGGCATGGATTTCATCAAAGGTAACTTCCGAATGTCCTGGCAGAAAGACTCCAATCACCGGACTGCAGGAGTATATGATATGTACCTTCTTATACCTATACCTCGGTATATTAGTTCACCAACCAAATGCAAATGTGGTTGTTTCAACATAGGCAAGACCAAACGTCCATTTCTCAAACGAATAAAAGATCATACCACTCCAATCTTTAAATGTCTTATGACCACTGCCGTTAGTCGACATGTGGGTTTGGAACATGACTTTCATACTAATATGATTAGATTTATGGCTCTTGAACATGTTCCTGCACATATGAGTGGTGACAATCTCGATTGCACTTTGTTACAATTAGAAACCCGATGGATATACAATCTCAACGCTACCAGTTATCCAGGCCTCAATAAATATATAAGTTTCAAATCCTTTTTATAAATATGGGTGAGATCAGTCCTTTGTTCTTCCACTTATGCCCACTCTTCTGTTATTCTATATATTATTGGTATTTATGATATATATAATATTATCCATATATTTGTGTCTTCTCTTCTCCCTCCCTTTTTGGGTAATCCTACCTTTCCATATGTTCTGTTTAGGTGATGGATGTCTCTGTTATAATATAAATTTTATATATTTGATATATGTGGGTTTATATGTAAAGTAATATAGGAGATCATTTACTTATATGAATTGTTCCTATTGTTGTTATATTTATTATGTTAACATATGTTTGTCATAATGGATGTACTTTGTATACCATGTTTTAAACTTCCAAACGTTTGTACACTTTTTGTATCTCACTGTCATGGTGCCTACATGATGTCATGCACCCACTGGAGGTTCACCAGTGTTTCAGTGCATGCACTTAGTCTTCCCTTCCCTTTACCACCCCCTCGGGGGTATGGGGGTTCGCCCCAGATCGATCTGTATCGGTAGGTGGTGGGCCATGCGTGCGACAGCATGGACACCCAGGGTGTCTGCCTCATTGGTGTGATGCCCGTTCTGGCTTCTGCCCAGTGCCAGCCTTTTGCTATCTGAAACCTGTGTGCCTTGCGTCTTTTTTGCTCTACCTTCACAGCCTATCCTGCTGTTACGCCACGGAGGGTTGGCCATGCCCACTCTGCCTTGGATGACGCTTGTGCATCACGTGGATGATTGTCTGGGCCCACTCTCCCCTGGATGACGCTTGTTTATTACATGATCCCCCTTTCACAGCTTGGAATCCTGGTTCCTGTAGGTGAGTGTCAGGCTCGCATTGGTACATGCGTGGTAGCCACATCTCATCCGCACTCGCTCGGTGATGTCAGACGCTGAGCGAGTGGGGGTATATCCGGCCGGCCTCTCCAGCAAGCCATCAGCTGAAGGCCTTGGGCAGTCATTGCATCTTCCCGTGGCACTGCACAAGGTATTTATGGACTTTTTTAATGACCACTCTTGGTCATACTTTGGCTGATTGTGCTATGGTATTGTACTTGTAGCTTATATTGTCACTCTGACTCCAGTCTCCTCCCTTTTTCTGTTATTATTACTGACTGTCTGAGTTCATCCTGACCGTCAGCTTGAAATATGGTTCTCACTCCCTTTTGGATTTTTTGTCTGTGTTTACAGATGAAGGTGATAGTTGAGTTTGAGAGTTAAACCTTTGACCTCTTAGTGCAGGGGTAGGCAACCCCAGGCACTGGTGCCACAAGCAGCACACAAAGCCTCTTTTGCCGGGACTCAACTCCCTCCCAATCACCAGAGCAGTGCAGGGTAGGCTTGTGCAATTAGTTTCGTAACTAATCGAAATTCGGCCGAATTTTGCATCTTTCGGACATTTGGATGCATCTGAATGTCCGAATAATAAAATAACGAATTTCAACTAAAACGAAAGAAATTATAGCGGCTATAACGAATGAATTTGACATGATTCAGTAATTTGTTAAAGAACTAATGAAACAAAAGGTCAACTCAAAGTAAATCTTACAGTCCAATCAGCTGATTAATTTTGTGCTGGAGGTTGGATTACTGGCAAAATAAATGCCTGAGAACTGAGTGAGAAGGGTGTTGTATTATATTTAAGCAGAGCCAGAGTTTTTCAGGCGCTAAAGAGCTAAAAATACCACATGTAAAGCACCTGAAAAACGCCTGCAGCCCCAGTATGAGAGCCCGAGTGCTTTCACACTGGAGCGGTGTGCTTGCAGAGTATTAGAAAAAGTCCTGCAAGCAGCATCCTTGGAGTGGTTTAGGAGCAGTGTATACCACCTCCCCTGCCTATTGAAATGAATGGGCACCCTGCTGAAGTGCCTGCAAAGTGCTTCGGCAGCGGCACTTTTTGGGAGCATTTAACCCTTTCTTCGGCCACTAGTGGGGGTTAAAAGCGCCGCTATAACTATGCTAACGCAGAGCAGTGCCAGTGTGAAAGGGGTTTAAAGTAGTTTACTTTATAAAAAATCCTTTTTGTGATTGAGAGTGTGAAGTTGACTTTTTTTTGTTATAAAATCGACACGCTCAATTTCTTTGAAAACATTTTTTGGCACACTGAGCTCAAAAGGTTGCCTACCCCTGTCTTAGTGCAATAACAAGTGTGAGCATTATATATTATATATAGTTTTTTTAGATTTTCATTTTATCATTTTCTCTATTAGTGGGTCTATATGAGAAAATGTATTTATCTTATGACTGCAGTCTTCACTTGGCACCCCTGCATTATTCTCTTCCTATAGCAGAGTTTTGTAAGTATAATGGAGGCTATGTTTAGCCCACCCTATTGGATATTAGGTCTTTGCCCATTTATAGATGTTGGATACTATTTGTTTTTTCCTTTGTAGCCTGGTCCCCGTATACCCCCTGTAGTCACACAGAACTTTCCCCTCCATTCATTGAGGATTGGTTTGATGGCGTTCCTTGGTACTCTCTTGTTGAGTATGGTGGGAAGGGAGGGCATGTTTGAACCATGACATTTGATGTTGTATTATTCTTTACTTTCTATTTTTTTGTTTTTGTTATATGTATAAAAATGATTGTCAGTTTATATGTGACTGATTATCTTTATTGTTATTATAGCTACACGGAAATTGGTGGTCCATAAAAGTCCCCTGAGGAAGCCAAACTTGGCCAAACATGTTGGGATATGACATCCAATATTGACCACCTTATGTATATCAATACTAATGACCAGTAAACAATATTTTGTACAACACTCTGCTCATATTTTTTTTGAACTGTTTATATGTTTTGCTGTTCTATGTAATTTTTTAAAAATATCTTTGTAAACTTCCTCTTTGGCACCGTTATAATCCCAACCACCCTATTGCTGCTATTTCCAAATACTAGGGATGAGGTGCCAGATATACTAGGGTCACTCAATCTATTTTTCAAAATATATAAAATTGTATTTAAAAAAAAAAAGAATTGGTAATCTGCAATATAATAAACCTTTTAGGTGATTGTAAAGTTTCTTTGTTTTTCCTATAAAAATAACAAAAATGTTATACTTACCGCTCTGTTGCAGTGGATTTGCACAGAGCAGCCTGGATCCTCCTCTTCTTGGTTCCCTCTTCTGTACTCCTGACCCCTCCCTCCTATTCAGTGCCCCCACAGCAAGCAGCTTGCTATGGGGCACCGAGTCACAGCTCCCTGTGTCCATTCAGACATGAAGGCTGACCTGGACCCGCCTCCTCTCTGCCCTGATTGGCTAGCTGACTTTGATTGACAGCAGCAGTAGACAATGGCACCGCTGCTGTGTCTCAACACTTGTGGACATTGCCAGACAGAGAGCGACCTCAGGTAAATATTAGGGGGGCTGAGGGGGGCTACTGCACACAGAAGGCTTTATATCTTAATGCATTAAGATAAAAAGCCTTCTGCCTTTACAACCACTTTAATCCAATACAGTTACCAGAATACAATTATTTTTCAGTATAGTTCTATTTGATTCATGTACAGTTACAACATGGAACAATTAACAACTCAACTGTATAGGGAAAAAAATCTTTCATTTACTGAGCTTCCATTTCTTACCCCATATTGCAAACATCACATTTTCCTTTGCTTTGACATTAGATTTCACAAAGGTCCCCTGGTGCAGTTTGCAGAATTGCGGGAACATGTGTAAAATCAATAAACTCAGAGAATAGTGAAGAGCCACTTTTAAGCTCTCTGTTAGCCACTTTAAAGCTGTTTGCTAGAACATAAGATTTTTGGAATGGAATCATTTCAAGTGTGCATAAAATATCTGCCCGCATTTAAAACTAAATTGAAAAAAACCTGCAAGAACAGCTCATCTAAAAAAAAACAAAAAAACTAAGGTTTCCTTGTGTGTCCTTATTGTATAGCTGATGATGTTTTTTTGAAACTTTCCCAAATAGAGACTTCTGATTGTTAGGTGTAGTATGTATTTACTTTGCTTTAGCAAACTGAAAGTCATCTTGGTAGTTTTTCCAGATTGAAAATGAATACAATAATGCAAAAATAAAAAATATTGTAGAACTGAGACATTAGCTAGAATGGCCATTGTTCTGCAGGGTCATTGGGATTTATTTACAAATGTAGCAAAGTGAGTTAGGAGAAATCTTCTAATTGAAAATTGATATAAACCCTAATGCCGCGTACACACAAGCGGACTTTACGACCAGTCTGGTGGACAATTCAACCGTGTGTGGGCTTCATCAGACCTGCAGCTGACTTTTTCAGTCGAAAATCTGACGGACTTTAGATTTGGAACATGTTTCAAATCTTTAGGTCGGAACTCCGCCGAACCCAGTTTCTATCGAAAAGTCCGCTCGTCTGTATGCTAGTCCGACGGACGAAAACCAACGCTAGGACAGCTATTGGCTACTGGCTATCAACTTCCTTATTTTAGTCCGGTCGTACGTCATCACGTACGAATCTGTTGGGCTTTGGTGTGATCGTGTGTAGGCAAGTCCGTTTGTTCGGAAAGTCAGTCGGAAGTCCGCCAAAAGTCCATCGGATAGACCGTCGGACCAGTCCGGTCTAAAAGTCCACTCGTGTGTATGCGGCATTAGGCTGCATTCACATCTAAGAGATTCGATGTGTTGCTTTTTTTTTTACGTGTTTTTGGCATGTTTGACGTGCAACAGCATAGGGTAGCCCATTTACTTGAATGGCCTGCCCTTCATAATACGACAAATACACCAACAAAGCTCAAGTAAAATTTTTTGGCACTGAGCCAAGCTCATTTTGCGTTGTGCATTTTTAGAATGCATTAATCAATAATGGCACCACAAGCAAAATGCACATTTTGCCGTGTTTTTAGTGCATTAGAACATTTCCGTAAATGTGGACAGAGTGACGTGTCTCAGGAATGCTCAGGTGTAAATGCAGCCTAACTGTATGAAAGATATTTTACTAAAGCACTGGGGTTGATATACTAAAAATAGAGAGTGCAAAATCTGGTGCAGCTCTGCATAGAAACTAATCCGCTTCTATTTCTTTTTTTACCAAGCTGAAATTAGAAACTTATTTGCTGCCATGTACAGCTGCACCAGATTTTTGCACTCTCCAGCTTTAGTAAATCAACCCCACTGTGTAGCAAAAACAAATATTTTTTTCTTGTTTCTTTTGGTAAAAAAATACTTATTGCTCTTCCTTTTTCATGTTTTGTACTGCAGCCTAATTGCAGCCATGTCCTGGCTACATGCACTTGCTCCAAGCATTGCTGCATGAAATTTTTGAAGTATAACTAAAAGCAAAACTTTTTTAAATTTGGATAAAGTGGAGAGGGATTAGAACACC
This sequence comes from Lithobates clamitans, assembly GCA_037952925.1. Taxonomy (NCBI): domain Eukaryota; kingdom Metazoa; phylum Chordata; class Amphibia; order Anura; family Ranidae; genus Lithobates; species Lithobates clamitans. The sequence continues at coordinate 5,446,524 of JBBGZY010000477.1, read as the reverse complement.
TGTCATGTTTTTATTGCTGTCTGTACCACCATTAGGGAGACCATTATAAACAAATGTTAAAGTGAAAGAAAATCCCACATTCTGGGTTGTCCCCAGAAAAAGAATATTGGAAATATCTTCCAATGGAGAAACTAGCTCTGATGACCCAGGTAAAAACCAGGAATTCACTAATTTTAGAGGATTTTTCTATCTCTTCCTGTTTTTGCTATGGGACAGGAAGTGAAGGAATATCTTTCCAATGGGACACAGATGGCAAAAATAAACCTTACAGGGCTTATACCCTGTATTAGGCTGGGTTCACACATATGCAATCCGGTGCATTTCTGTTCGCCGGTTCAGGTGCGATTTGCATAAATTTGTACCTGAAATCACACCTGTACCAGACCCAAAAACGCACAGGACCCTTTTTAAAACTGCCCGTGGCTGCCCCACACACGTATGAACCAGGTTCCATTGAAAGCCGGCCCGATTCACGTGTTATGCGAATTGGATATGGTTAAAATGCATCCAGTTTGCATATTGAGAACCAAGCCGAACTCTATCCAAAATGAAAAATAAAACTTTAATTCTAATTTCAAGGCTTATTTCCTAAAGAGTAAAACAGTGTAACATGCCTGTGCAATGTCCATCTGTAGGGTCACTTGTTATTACTATTGGAAGATTACAATTTCTGAGACAGAGGCAGAGCAATTTCACCCTACAACAGGAAGAGCCTGAACAAGGTTCTTCATGGCAAGCATTATTTTAATGGAAACTACTGATTTAGTAAGATTGAAAATTACTTGCTAAATAAAATGAGAATAAAAAAATGTTTATAATATTTTAGTTAGATTGATACTTTAATCACCCAAGCAAGTGCAGGACGAAATTCTGTAATTTTTGTTATCGCACTGCAAATGATTGAATTTTGAAAGTGTTACATAATGGGTTTATGTGAAATTTCCATTAACAGCTGTAAATAATATTGAAATTAGAAATATATTTCAGTTAGAAGGGAATATATTTAAAGTACTGAGTGGTGTGTTGGTGTTACGGTAATTAGGGTGGCCTTTTGTTTTTCCTGATCACATCTCACCTGGGTAGTAAACAACAGCCTTCTTTGACTCACCCAATCAGGCTGTGCCCAATATACATTTACTAGGTACAGTGACCAATTAGGGATAATTATAATAGCCACAGTACAGAAAGGAGGGGGGGATATAATGCTTTGTGACCAAACTAAGTTCCTCTTTGGTGTGCGAACAGACAGCAGTCACCATGGGCTGACCTGAAGTTAACAGGTAATCTAACGCTATACTTTCATCTTATATTGTATTGTAAATATGGTTGTTGTGGGTAATATGAAAATATAATGTAAGCCAGGGGACCTACACTGTACATTGTGTTGTAAATACTGCCTGGTATGTAATTTGTATATATTATGTAACCCTATCAATAAATGTGTATTGCGGATGGAACTACCTCTTTTGTGTAAGATCTCTCAGAGCTAGATATGTATATGCCCATGCTACTACAATGATTGAGGTGTATGCACATATTCACAGAAACTAGGCAACAAAAAGGTAGAGCAGCTTCAATTTGCTAAGAGAACATTCTCTACTCCTTCAGTAAATCAATCCCAATAAAATCCAATTGAAGGCTTGCATTTTTTGCTAATTATGCAGGCAGTTACAATATGTGTGTGTTTAGTAATTACTACTGTAAAAGCAGTATGTAACAGCAGCACACTGGAGAGCCAGACTGGACTTTGGATGGGAGTGTCAGACCAATGGAGACATGTAACACCACTCTCACACAAACAACTCTTTCAGAGTACAGCCAAAAAGGAGTATGTTTGTAGTTTAAAATCTGTAAATAATGCTGTAGAAATACAAACAAAGAGTACCATGTTGTATAATTTTATTGTTGGAAAGCCTGACTGCTTAGTCTGCTTTCCTAAATTAGAAATCTATAATAAAGTAAATATTAGGAATACTGATGATGTAGATTAGGCACACCACAACACCCTCATTTAATTTGTAACAGAAATTCCTTTTGGGTATGAACTATTGTTTTAATTTAATTTTGTTATTAGTCTCTTCATCATTTTTTTCTCATTTCATCATATAGTTGTATTTTAATACCATTAGATTCAAGCAATTTTCATTAAGAAAGCTTCTGACTCATTAACATTTTAATACAATGATATTGTAATTAAATGTAAATGACTACACTACTAGCGATCTCTAATTATAATAAAATAATTAAGTCATAATAATAGGGACTTCTCTCCAGATGAAGATCTTCACCTAAAGTGTAATAGCAGCTATTTTTACACAGTATTTTTGATGGCGATAAAGCCAGCTTCTGTGAATAAAATTTTATATTTTCCCAGCAGTTAGAATTGTATATCAAGGGATATGGCATCAAAACAATAATACATTTTATGCTGCTCAGGTTTTAATATATATGCAAATTGATTTTTAAGTTCCAGTTCACATTTCATTTGAACAAACTATTTATAAAATATAGGCCACCATTGGTTCAGGAAAAGAAAACTTGAAAATTAAATAAACTCAGGAGATGCATACTTTGTATTGTAAATGTTATTAATATAATATTACATAATGAACAAAATCATAGTATAATAAAATACAACTTGAAAAATAGACTGGTTTTAATGACAATTTAGAACAGCACAGGTCACAGAGGACTTAACATTGTTATGTAAATTACAACAAAACATTTTGATAGTAATGAATGATTTGATATACAATAAAATGTATATTGTATGCATTTCAATAAGCAGTGTACCTTATATCAACATCCTATTTAACTTAGTTGACAGTTAAAAACTCATAAAATAAGCCATATAGCTTACAGATGGGAAGGAAGCTTTGCCCTTCCTAATAGGGATGAGCCGAACACCCCCCAGTTCGGTTCGCACCAGAACTTGTGAACCGACAAAACATTTTGCGTTAAAGAATATGGGACACGAACGTGAAAATCAAAAGTGCTCTTTTTAAACTCTTATATGCAAGTTATTGCCATAAAAAGTGTTTGGGGACCCCAGTTTTATTGAAACAATAATAATACAATATTCCTTTAAATATCGTGCCTGGGGGTCCCCTTAGTCTGCCTGTAAAGTAGCACATTTTTCCCGTGTTTAGTACCGCAGCAAAATTACATTTCTAAAGGGAAAAAGATCCCAGCAACATACATAAAAATAATTGAAAAAAAGAGCGTGGGTTCCCCCCCTCCATCCATACCATGCCCTCTGGGTCTGGTATGGATATCAAGGGGAACTCCATGGAATTTTTTTTTTTAAATGGCGTAAGGGTCCCCCCCAAAATCCATACCAGACCCAAAGGGACTGGTATGGATGGGGGAACGCATGCATTTTTTTTCTTAATTCTGTCATAGGGCTCCCCTTAACCACTTCAATACACTATATTATATATTGTACACTGCACTATATACCCTACACTCTATTATATATACTACACTGACTGCACTATATACTCTTAACTGCAGTATATATACTATATGGACTGCACTATATACTCTGCTGAAAAATTGGGCCTTAGGTGTTGGTGGTGGCAGAACACAGTAACCCCTCACAGTTACTCTTGTTGGGCGCAGGAACGGGTCCTGCTGTTAAATATTATTTCAAAAATTATAATTACATGCCCCTGTTAAACAGGGGCAGACAAATTGGGCCTAGGGAGGTGGTGGTGCCCTAAACCAAAAATATTGTTGAAAGCTAGCATCATCATGATTGAGGAGGAATAGGATAGGCAGCATAAGCAGTCTTCAAGGGATCCCAGATCCATAGCAAATTCAATCAATTACATTAGCATCAGGTGCTTGATAGCTGCTGATCCAAGACTGATTCATTTTCATAAATGTGAGCCTATTAATGGAGTCTGTGGACAGGCGCACTCTTTGATCCATTACAAACCTTCCAGCAGCACTGAATGTGTGCTCGGAAAGCACACTGGATGCAGGACAGGCCAGTAGCTCAATTGCATATTGAGCAAGTTCTTGCCAGTGGTCCAAATTCAAGACCCTATGTAACTCAGTGGATGCTCTGTTGGAAAGGTCTCAAAGTCTCCTCTTGCACCTAGATATTCCTGGACCATATAATGCAAATACTGGTGATGGTTGCTGGAACCTATCAGACCTTGGCGCTGAGGACTGAAAAATTGTTTAAAGGCATCGGTCAGTCGGCCACCTTCTCCACCGCTCTTCCTCTGACCGAACAAAGCCTCAGAAACACAAAGAACAAAGCCTCAGAAACACGTTGTCCAGCACCAGGAAATGGTAGCCTCCCATTGTCTGAAAATGCGTTACACACTTTTCTTCAAGGCCTCCTGAAGATGTTTTATCCTCTGCTCCCTTTGCGAAGACAGGATGAGTTCTGCAACCTTACCCTTGTAACCTGGATCAAGAAAGGTTGCCAGCCAGTAATGATCCCTCTCTTTAATGCCACGAATCCTAGAGTCCTTTCGCAGGCTTTGCAGAATCAGGGAGGCCATGCAGCATAAGTTTGCAGAGGCATTCGAGTCCTCTGGGTCACTAAGGATCACATTATCCATAACTACCTCCTCCCAGCCACATACAACTCCTTGGCTTTCTGAGGACTGAAAACCATCCCTTGAAGACTGCTGCGTGTTATCCTCAACATCCATGTTGACACAATCCTCCTCCTCCTCTTCTTTCTGTGTGTTTGGCAGACCAGCAGGAATGCTACCTGGATAAAGGGGGCCTTGAGAGGAAAGGAAGTCCTCCTCCTCTTCCTCCCCCTGTTCTGCTTCAAGTGCCCTGTCCATGATTCCATGAATACAGGGAGACTAGAGGGACAGTGTCACTGATGCATGCATTATTGCTGCTCACCATCCTTGTGACCTCATCAAATGGAGACAGGACAATGCATGCATCCTTGATCAGTAGCTACTGGCGTGGCGAAAAGAAGCCAAGCTCCACTGACCCTGTCCTGCTACCATACTTGCACAGGTATTCACTGATGGCCCTCTGCTGTGTGTGCAACTGCTCCAGCATTGCCAACATTGAGTTCCACCTGGTGGGCATGTCAAAATGGAGGAGGATGATGGGCAGGTTGCATTCCCTTTGAATGTCAGCCAGCCAAGCACTGGCATTGTATGACCAGTGGAAATGACCACAGACTTTTCTGGCCTGCCTCAGGAGATCTTGTAAGACTGGGTACCTGGTCAAGAAATGCTGCACCACCAAATTCAGGACGTGTGACAAACATGGAACATGGGTCAAGTGTCCCTGTCGGAGGGCAGAGAGAAGGTTGGTGCCATTGTCACATACAACCATTCCTGGCTGAAGCTGGCGTGGCATCAACCACCTCTGAGCCTGCCCCCGCAGAGCTGACAGAATCTCTGCCCCAGTGTGGCTCTTGTCCCCTAGGCAGACCAACTCAAGCACCGCATGATATCTTTTTGCCTGACTGCTTGCGTAGCCCCTTGAGCATTTAGGGAGAACTGCTGGTTCAGAGGACAATTATGCAGAAGAGGCCATAGAGGAAGAAAAAGAGGATGGAGGGGAGCATGCATATGTTGTGGCAGAATTACCACTAGCTTTTTGGAGGCGTGGTGGTGGAACAAGCTCCAACACTGAACCCTGTCCTGGATTCTTCCCAGCTGCCAGCAGAGTTACCCAGTGCACCGTGGCCATGAGTCAGCGGTAATATGAACCTTACTGCTGACTGCCCTATCCAACGAGGCCAAAATATTGCCTTTCACATGGCAGTAGAGAGCCGTAATGGCCTTATGTGAAAAGCAATGGCGTTTTGGAACCTGCCACTGTAGTACAGCACATTCCACAAATTCACGAAAGGGGGCTGAGTCTACCAACTGAAAAGGCAGCAGTTGCAGTGCTAGAAATGTAGCCAAGCTAAGCATTTAGACGCTGAGCATGTGGATGCCTGGGACCGAATTTCTTTTTTTGGTTCAACATCTGGGGTAGGGAAATCTGCCTGCTGAAATCAACTGGTGGTGTACTGCTATCAGATTGTCTGCAAGTACTTGTGACACCTATTTCTATACCTTCATTCCTCTCAGTGCAGGTTTTTGAGAGGACTGGAGGTATAGTAGGGTTTGAGATCCCAGATGAGGAGCAAGGAGAAGTCTGCCTTTTTTTTTATGTGGGCCTTTCAGGTGCTGCTGCCAATGGACTGCATGGCATGTCGTCATATGTCTGGTCAAGCATGTGGTGCCCAAGCGGCTACTGTTCTGGCTACGCTTGATCCACTTCAGACATAGGTTGCAAATAGGTTGCAAATAGAAACGGTGCGATCTGTTGCACATGTGCCGAAAAAGGCCCACACCAAGGAACTTTTAAAAGTCGGCGGGGAGGCAGCAGCGCCCTGCACCTGCAGAGCTCTGCGGTATGATGCAATAGGGTGGCTGCCCCTAAGCTAACCCCTGGAGGACATACTACCTCGTTGGAGTTGTGCCTCCTCTCTTCTCATTTTCCTCCTCTCTTCTCTCAGTCACCCAAGTACAGTTAGTGACCTCATCGTCCCCTCCATCCTCATCACTGGAGCAAACTTGACAGTATGCTGCAGCTTGGGGAACATGACTGCCAGCTTCTTGTCCTTTTGTGGCACCTCCTCTCTTTAGGCTCACGTTACTCCCTTTCTCCACCTGGGAACCAACATCGGAGCCTTCAAATTGTTGCGCATCCTCCAGCAGCATGTAACAGACACTGTGGTCGAATAATTCTGGGGATTCCTCCATGCATTATGGTGGGGTTACGGATGGAGTAACTGTGGACAAGGAGCCGTTGGAATAGGCCTCTTTGGCAGCTGCGTTGGAAGGCAAACTACTATGAGTCTGGGTGACAGAGGATGAGGAGGATGAGGACAGCTTTGTTATCCACTCCACCAACTCTTCTGCATGTTGTGGCTCAATAACACGGCCAACAGCAGAAAAAAAAGACAAGCGTGCCCCATGGCTACCTGCAGAGGATGCACCATGTCCAGGACCACTACTGTTGCCTGTAGATACAGAGGCTGCTTGCCCTCTTTTAGTGGCCTGTGAGCATCTGCCTCTTCTTGGTGGCCTTCTGGACATGATGGGGATTTTTTCTTTTCACAGCACACTACACTGTATTATATACTGTGTACACCGCCTGCACTGTATTAGAAACGGTACACTGGTTGCACTGTATTATATACTGTGTACACTGCCTTATGTGTATTAGAAACTGTACACCACCGAATGCACTGTATATATAGGCTACACTGAATGCAGAGTGTAAGTATATATATATATATATATATATATATATATACATATATATATATATATATATATATATTAGACTGTACGTATATATATATATATATATATATATATATATATATATATATATATATGAATACACCGTCTGAATATAGAGTATACATTGAATATATAGTCTACGCTAAATGCAGAATATGTATATATATATATATATATATATATATATACTAAACTTACTGTATATATAAATCAAATACACTGCAACTAACTAACTGACCTACCTGCCTAATCTAGCTCAATCTATCTTCGTCTACAGTCACATACTATACACAGCTGCTATGTAAGCAGCCTGATATAGTGTGGGGCATGGACTTAGTCCCCCTGAGCCATGATTGGCCAATTATGGCTCTCTCTGTAGAGCGCGCTGTGATTGGCCAAAGCATGTAGGTCAGGTGCATGCTTTGGCCAACCATCAGGCACTAATGCACTGAGATCTCGCAGTGTATTATGGGGCATTCAGCAGCGCTCATATTTCCCACAAACGCCCCATATTGTTTGCTGTTCGGTGAATGGGCAAATACCCAATGTTCGAGTTGAACTTAGGTCCGAATCAAACATCGAGCTCATCCTGACTTCCTAACAAGAAAGGGTAGATTAATGTACAGAGGTGGGGGTGGTATGTAAACCTTTCATAGGGATTCCCAGTTCTGTTTCTTGACTGTCAGTTTTTAACCTACCATTACTGCCCCTGGAATTGGTAGTCAGAAAGCTGAACAGCCCTTCTTCACTCACCATGTTGGACTGATGATTGCCCACTCCCAACTGACACATCTCTTTCTCGGATTGTTCCATGTGGTCAATTGGCTCCTGCTGCTGTCAAAACCTGTGATCAGAGAGTGTGGGGGGGGCTGTGTGTCAGAATTGAGCATGCATGTGTGCCCCCATAGGAGGCAACTTCCTATGGGGGCACTCAGTGGGGTGAGGGGACCCCAGAAAGGGAGTATCAGGGATGTTCTGTGCAAATACATTGTACAGAGCAGGTAAGTATGATATGTTTATTATTTTAATGAGAAAAGTTAAAGCTTTACAATCACTTTAAGTCCTCATGCATAATGCCCCATGCCAGTACAATGTTAATTAAATTATAACAAAACCCAATAACAAAACTGAATCATACTGAACCCTATTAGTCCTTAGATGTGTTGGCTGCTTTGGATTTCATTTTTTGGCTAAGAACATTTTTAGAAAGTACAGAAAACACATGTTGATCTTACAGATTGGCCCATGCCACTTCATGTGAGCTGAACTAAAAGCAAAAAAAATATTTTCTTCTTCACTTCAAGTGGGTTTTGAATTTTAATAAGTCACAAAATCCGCTTGAAGCAGGTCAAACACAGGTTAGATGGAGGTTGCAGGTCAAATACACCTTTCAGTGTATTTCAAACTGATGTTATCGACATAAGCCCCAAGCCCATTGACGTACTGTAGGTGCTAACTGAAACAAACATTGCTGAATTTAGTTTGGACTTTTATTTTTCAATTACCTCTGGTCACAAAAGGGGTTATCTTTTTTACCTTACTTACATATCAAGAGGACACTAGCATAAAAAAGCGAATCGGTCTCTTACCATATTTATTGATTTGGGAATTTAATATTTATATAACTTCTTTTTATACATGTGGCACCAATACAGTGCAAAACTCTTTTCATAGAGCATTACAATGAATCTGTCATTTTATTTGATTATATTTGAATCATGGGAAAAAGCTCACATAGAAACATTGACCATATGTTTTTTCCCCATGTATGTTGTCCTTGCAGGAATCACTTGAGGGCTCAAGCATTTAGCATCATTAATTACTAGGGTGCTTATAATGGAACCTAGGTATTATGACATATTTTACACTCTTGGTCCCCTTTTAATTAAATTCACAAAATATCTAACAGCAAAATCCTCCTACTTTATACATACACACATCTGTCACAGACTTTAGGGTATGGTGGTTGTTATTAATGAAATGGCTTAAGGGTTTAACATTGTCACACATTAGGTGAAGCAGAGTGTGAGTCTGTATCTTTCAGCTCCTAAATCCTAAATCTGCCCATTAATGACCTGTCAGATACCAGCCTTCCTCCCTGTTGAAATAGATTACTCTTAAAACTTGATGGCAGGAAATATCCTAGTAATTCATCATGGATAGTTGTGAATCCTAAATTATTTAAAAAAAAATCTTTACTCAGATAATCGATGCACTATTATACTGTTTTGTCATTTATTACGCTCATTATTTATTAGACACATTAGAGTGAATTGCAGAACTGAAGGCCAGCAGTCTTACTGTATTAGTAGAAAATTGGTAGCAGCTTAAAAAGAAACTGTCAGTCTTTTATATTTTCTTTTTTAAAGTATCCATTTGCATGCAGCCAATTTTTGTAAATATTTTTGAAGTCAAGGCTATTGACACTGTTAGAAACTGGTGAGGGATAGAGTGAGGTAGGGTCCTAGAATATAACAAATTCCCAGTCAAATGAAATCAAAACCAAAGTTTTTAGAAGAAAAAATGCTAGCTGGTAGGCTCTCGTTGTAGAACACCTTCTGTATGTCTCTTCTGCAATAAAAATAACTCTGTATGTGTTTTCTGCAATAAAAAGCTTCCCTGACTGCTAACAATCCATGGCACAACCTGCCTGGACTTTGCATGTTCTTCCTGTGCCTGCATAGGTTTTCTCTGGGTAATCCAATTTCCTCTCACACTCCAAAGACATGCTGGTAGTTAATTGGTTCCTGCCTAAATTGGCCCTAGTATGTGTATGTATAAATGTGAGCTAGGGACCTTAGATTTTAAGCTCCTTGAGGGCAGGGACTGATGTAAATATATAATATACCGTATATGTAAAGTGCTTCATAAATTTACAGCGCTATATAAGTACCTGAAATGAATAAAATACATTTTAAAAAACCTGCATAAACAGCTGAATGCATTTTTTGGCATGCCTTGGGTGCTGGGATAAATTAACTCCCGTGTATACAAGAACAGGTCATCCAATTATGATAGCTGAAGACACTAATCCCAGAGGAAAACGAGGATAAAGTGTCAGCAGAGGCAATGAAGCTATAATGTACACATGTAGTATTGCCACACCCTTTGGGGCATGGCTGCTGTAGTGATTTTGATCTGTCAGAAAAGAGTCCCACATGTGGAGTGTCACTGAGGAACCCAGAAGTCATAGTATATGGGGAGTTGCTGTAGGCTCACCCCTCCTGCTCTGGAGAAATGTCTACCTTAGCCTAGGTCTCTGAAAGGGACCTGGGCAGTTAAACTGGGCCAATATATTTTTGTTGTTGAAGGCAATTTCCAGGAATTTGGAAAAGCATATGAATTTAATGAAACACTTTTAAATTGTCTGCAATCAGGCAGACCCTTGTGCTATGTGCTAAAAGGTAAATGTCTAACAAATTGCCACCTTGGATAATGTACGGCCAACCCAGACACTAGTCCAGTAGTGCATACCACCTTGGTTTCTTGGCCTGTCACTAGCTGGAATCATCCCTACTAGAAATTGTTGATGTTAGGGTCCAACTACCAGGCACACACTTTCACATACTTTATATAATACATGCATGGCTAGATTCAATCTAATAATTCTGGTTTTTAATTTTTACATGTCTTTATTGTCAATATATATAATGGTGTAGGTTTCTAGGTGACTGTGCTCAGCTGAACTAGTTTTAAAAAAAGCACCTTTAAGGATTGTCTTTGGCCCACAACAGAGGTCAGCTTTAGGATCTTCTCAATGCTAGGGCCCACACTGGCAAACATGTTGCGAAATCAGATTTTGTATTTAATGTATTTCTCTTGTATCTATTTGGATATGTGTCTATTTGAGATGGAGAATGCTCACCCAAATGCCCAGCTCTTTCCCAACACACGGCACCTCCACCTTTGGAAAGAAAAAGGTCTCTGATGTCCATTCCAGGTTATTTTATTCTTTTAAACACAGAACTAATTACACAACATAGAGGAGATGGATGGGGATATAGCTGTCCTGCTTCCAAATCACCTCTGACACGCCAGGGTGTTTATGCAGGTCCAAGATGCCAGTTCTTTTTGCTACAACGTATCCACTTTTCACAAATGAAGGTGAGTGAAGGATGTGAAGATGGCTTCCTCCCAACAGGATCCGTAAGTAGTACCACTCCCGTACAATGACATTGAGATATGAGTCACATTTCAGAATAGCCTTTCACTTAGTACAGGCTAGTTAGAGTTTGGGAAATTACTTTATCATAGTTCAGGAGTGAAACAAACATATTGGTTGCAAACACATACTGATTACCACAGTATCTTTACTTCATGTGGGGCATACAGGACAATGTCTGTAAACACCAGAGTTAGATGGCCGGATGGGGGAATGCATATCCTTTGCACTATGAGCCTGCCCGGTTCCTCCATCCGGCCATCCATGGCCCAGTGGCTGTCTCTATTGTTGTGACTCCATTGGGAGATTACTGGACCCTCAAGGACATCGCGACTGCTCCTGTCCCTCTGTTGTATACTTCAGGATTCTTCAAACTGTTCCTGCCATATGAAGGTTTCGGTTACCCATGCCTGTTTGACCTGGTGTCGCTGACATCCAGGTCCATTGGTTCCTGTGAGAGTACCCACTTTCATTTTTCTATTGTTGTCATCTGTTTCTGTTACCAATACTAACGCTGGTGTTCCTGGCTCCTTATATGAAGAAACCTTCGTTTGTGGTGCCCCTGGCTCCTTGCATGAACAATCCTTTATTTGTGGTGTACCCACCATCGATTGGGATTGACCCACTTGGGATCTATTATTTTTTGTTTTTTATTGTTCTACAATTGGGACTTATTCACGTTTAGATTGTATCACTCATGTTTGTGTTTATTCATGTATTTACACAGTTTTTAGCAGTGTTTTTTCACTAGCACTACATTTTCACCTACTGCCATTCATTAATTTTGTCACATTCGTATGTAGCTGCTTATGTTACAGGATAGTGCAATAATTTTTTTGCACCGTATATTGGGCACCTATAGACTCGGGAGGGCCCTGTGTGTGCATTCTGGTGTGTGTAGCATGCTACATCCATGACTGCTCTGCATATTTGCTTTTTGTTGATGTTAGCAGACAATCACAAAATTTAAAAAAGATGTTCCTAATTTATGGAATTACAAACAGCTTTGCTTCCTTTGACAGGGAGCTGTTATTGGGCTCCAGGTATCACATGGGTACTGGTTAAGGCACACACCTGTGACTCCAGACAGTCCTTCTGAATGGGTTTTCCAAGGTCCAACATTTAACAAAAAAGCTCATATGCTTATTCGGCTAAAGAACAAAAAAAATTACAAACAACAAAAACATAGCAGAAGTAATTTATAATATACAGGTTAGCTCTCTCTAACAGGGGCACACACACAAACACCAGACAGCTGTTCTACTCCCTCTCCACTCCATGTCAGAAAAGAAACAATGCTTGCCATTTATCGTGGGGTTGTGCTGCCCAGTGGCATCATGTTGACGACAGACTCCATATAATACTAAGAACAGCTGTCAGATATTTCTTAGTGTATGGGTCCATGTCATGGAGAGATTTCAATGTGTTTTTTATTTAAAGTTCACAACTAGGTATTATTACTTACATGTAAAGTATCTGCTGATCAGCTCAGCTTGAGTAGCCAATTCTGCCTCAGTACTCTCCCTTCTGGAGACTTCCGGCTGATGGACCTCGGGCTCCCTATCCTCAGAAGGCTCCCAGGATTCATTCCTTAGCAAGCAGATATTATGTAACACACAACAGGCAAGAATGATCCTGGCAGCCTTCCGGGAAGAGTACTGGATTTCTCACCCAGGCTTGGCCAGGCACATAAATCAGCACTTGAGAAGGCCAAATGTGGTATCCACAATGCTTCTTGTTTTTTTAAGTGCCTTATTGTATCGGCACTCTGCCTGGCTCTGGGGGTACCTGACTGGAGCCATCTGCCATGCCAGCTGCGGATAACCGGAATCTCCTGCCAAATGAAAATAAAAATGGTAAATAGCATTTTAACAATGTACCTTCCCTACTACACCACCCACAAAAAGTGAACTTCAAGGGTTAGGTTCTTTTTCCATAAAGTTCAAAGCTTACACTATACATGTACCTAAGGGTACTCTGTTAAAAAGGTTTGTCAAAGTCAGACTAGATTTGTTATGCTATGTTGACCTTAAACATGTAAGCTGATTGGTTTCTATGCAGAAGTGAGACTTATTTTGCAATCTCTAGCTTTGGCAAATTAAGGGGTTAATTTACTAAAGCTTGGGAGTGCAAAATCAGGCTTACTTCTGCCTACAAACCAATCTGATTCCAGGTTTTAGTGCCAACACTTAATTGAACTAGCTGAGGTGAGAAGCTGATTGGCTACCATGTACAGCTGCAGCAGATTCGGAGTGTACCAGTTTGAGCTAATCTACCCCTAAGCCATTAATGTCAACCTAGCAGAACTAAATGATGCACAATACTCCTTGGGGTTGATTTACTAAAACTGGAGAGTGGTAAATCTGGTGCAGCTTAACAAAGCTTAATTAAACAAGCTGAAGCTAGAAGCTGATTGGCTGACATCCACAACTGCACCAGATTTTGTACTCTCCAGTTTTTGTAAATCAACCCCCTTGTTCTTTGGTGTGCCTTGTTGTACAGGTGCTCTGCCTGTCTTTGGGAGTACCTGTAATTGAAACTAAACCTGGAACAGACAGATAGGGTTTTTTTCCTAAAGCTGGGCCAGGGTTACTTACAATGACATGTTGTTATGTGATCTGTTCACCAAATAACACCCACAGCTCATTTAAAAAAAAAGAAAAATTAGGCAAACAAATATGTCTCAACATTATACGTTACCAAGGAGCCATCCTGAGGGCATTTGGCTACTCTCAAACTTCTCATATAGCACAGTCTGTCAGAGAATGAATGCATCATGACATGACCCTGGAAAACCCATTTGTGCACTCATAATACGCTGTCTGGCATCACACACAACTTGCACATTGAGAGAGTGGTACTGCTTAGGGGTCCTATAGTCCACTTCACATCTCCGGGGAGCCTGATTGCAACATGAGTGCAATCAATGACCACCAGGATCTGTGGAAATTGTGCACGCTGGTAGAAAGCAACCTTCACATTGGTCCAATCATCTTCAGTTTGTGGCCAGTGGATAAATTGGGGCACAAGGTCAAGAATGACATTTATGACCTGCATAAACACCCTGGACACAGTGGGTTGGCTGATTCCCAATATAAGGGCAGAAGTGGTTTGGAAACTGCCACAGCCCAAAATATAGATATTTATATATATGTGGTCAGCAACTTGACCATCCCAGGCACAGCATGGCTTCGGGATGTAGCTGGCTCCAATTTGTCCTATAGAAGGCTATAGAGATAGAGAATTGCTCCTCTGGTCAACCAGAATCTGGTCCGGACATCAGAGTCCCGCATGTCTCGCAAAAAGGCCAGTGGCATAAAAAGCTGTGGTTGGAGAAGGCGGGGTGGAAGAGCCACAGCATGGTCTCCTGCTTCCTCTTCCGGCAGTAACTTATCCGCTATAGCTCTGAAAACCAAACAAATTCGCAATCGAACAACATCAGCATAATTTAATGGATCCAGAGAGTCCACCATAAGATCCACAATCCTTTACAGTTTTTTGGTCCATCTTGGAAGATTCTTCGCAACAGGGTGGTTTTAGAGGTAATTGTTTCATGCAGCAAAAATACAATAGTAAGAGGAAACTAAATTTAACATTCAAAATATATCTTCACAGCAACACACCAGCAGGAGGAGGAGGAGGCATCCGCGCCAAGCACCATCCAACTTCAGAGAAGCCAGGATGAAGATCTAGGTAGGATGGGTTACAGATGGCTACATTTGGGACAAACTTCTTTATATGGGAAAAGGACATGAACAGAAAACAGTGTAGGCATAACTTAAAATAAAAAGAAAATAGTGGTTTGTGGTAGTCCAACAAATGCCCAATGATACAAAAATACATCAACCACATAATTTTAACTAGCAACGCCCCATATGCTTGTTGATTTTCCAAATTTTTGGGGGGAGGGAGTTAGGTGGGTGCTCCTGCTTAAGATTCAGAATAGTCTACATGGCTTATACAATAGGGTGTCCTGCTAGCAAGACCTCCATTGCAAAGCACACACTCACACATATTGAGGGCAAAGGCCTCTTTACCACTACACTGGTGTGTTTGTGATGGTTTGCCAGTGGCGCAATTTGCATTTTAAACCTCTGCCAAGCGAAGTCATATTCAACTATTTGGCCACATGTTTCAAGTATCCAAACTTGGCAAAATGCTTGTTGGTAATGAAAGAATAGTTTGGGGATGATTACTTACTTTGATATATTTTTGAAATGCAGCCCCTCAGTTTCATATGATGCCTGCAGCAGGAGTTGGGGATAATCCTGCATCCAATGTGAGGGTATGTGTAAGGAATAAAATGTGTGGGGGTGGGAGGAACATTAAAAGGAGTCCTATGTACTTGGTGTCATGCCATACTTTTGTGTTATTTTTCAGGCTTTTGCACACAATGCAGCTGCTCCATCTTTGCCCCCTTCCGCAGCTCCTACTGAGTTTCCTCTACATCTGGTAAGTTAAAATAATTGTTCTTCTTTGCCACAAATGTTTGCACACAACCTTCATCTTTTGTGCTTTCCCACAAATATACCTTGCCAATTAATCTATCAAGTTGCTTTAAAGTTATTGTTCCTTTAAAAAATGAAGGGTTAACATAGCCCTGGAAACTGAGGGGTTGATTTACTTAAACTGGAGAGTGTCAAATCTGTTGCAGCTCTGCATAGAGACCAATCAGCATCTAACTTCAGCTTGTTAAATTAAACTTGGGCAATAAAACCTGGAAGCTGATTGGTTTCTATGCAGAGATGCTCTCACCATAGGGGAAGTAGCAGTGAAGAGCAAAGTGTTGTGTTGCAACAACAAGATGTGCATGTTGAAAGGCCAGGGACTGAAGGCCACGGTGTGGCTGATCCTGATTTACCTCTGGTTGACCCTCCCTTACAATTGGTTATTATCCCCATTTCCTCACATGCCCCCACAGACCCAAAGAACACCCCAACACAATGGGGGTTATTTACTAAAGTCAAATACACTTTGCACTACAAGTGCACTTGGAAGTGCAGTCACTGTAGATCTGAGGGGAAGATCTGAAATGAGGGGAAGCTCTGCTGAATTAATCATCCAATCATGTGCAAGCTAAAATGCTGTTTTTTATTTTCCTTGCACATACCCCCCGAATCTACAGCGACTGCACTTCCAAGTGCACTTGTAGTGCAAAGTGAATTTGCCTTTAGTAAATAACCCCCACTGTGTCCCTAGTGCAGGGTTCCTCAAACTACGGCCCTCCAGCTGTTGCAGAACTACACATCCCATGAGGCATTGTAAAACTCTGACATTCACAGACATGACTAGGCATGATGGGAATTGTAGTTCCTGAACACCTGGAGGGCTGCAGTTTGAAGACCCCTGCCCCAGTGATTCAAACCAGCAATCACAAACTTCACATCAAAGCACAGCATACCCCCATTCCTAAATTGCAAATATGCCCCCACCTGACCAGCCTATGTCATCTCACATTGCCCCTACCTCAACTCCATATACCTCCTTGTCCTCTGCCACACACCTCCTCTGTACACTCTCAACCTGACATCTCCCATGTCTATTCAACTCTCACTACCCTCTTCAACAAAGTCCTAATCTCCAAATCATTTCTTCATTTCAAGCCCCAAATTACAATCCCTCCATGATTTGTAATGTGCCCTCTAGTTTACCCCTTTCAAATTTACCCCCAAAGTAACACATCTAGTCTTCCCACTTTCACAGATTTAAATAAATACTTGCCCCAAACATCCTCTTATACCTTCCCCACTCCTCAAGACAACCCCTGTCCAGTATCCCACTCTACCAGCAGCTGATAATGGGCCAACAACCACAGCAGCACATGGGCTAGCAGTCACAGCACATGGGCCAGCTGCAGCAGCAGATGGCCGCACAACAACCACAGCAGCACATTGGCCAGCAGTTGCCGCACATGGGCCAGCTGCAGCAGCAGATGGCCGCACAACAACCACAGCAGCACATTGGCCAGCAGTTGCCGCACATGGGCCAGCTGCAGTAGCAGATGGCCGCACAACAACCACAGCAGCACATGGGCAAACAGTTGCAGCACATGGGCCAGCTGCACCAGCAGATGGTCGCACAACAACCACAGCAGCGCATGGGCCAGCTGCAGCAGCAGATGGCTGCACAACTACCGCAGCAACAAATGGGTCAGCAGTTGCAGCACATGGGCCAGCTGCAGCAGCAGATGGCTGCACAACAACCACAGCAGCACATGGGCCAGCAGTCACAGCACATGGGCCAGCTGCAGCAGCAGATGGCCGCACAACAACCACAGCAGCACATTGGCCAGCAGTTGCCGCACATGGGCCAGCTGCAGTAGCAGATGGCCGCACAACAACCACAGCAGCACATGGGCAAACAGTTGCAGCACATGGGCCAGCTGCAGCAGCAGATGGTCGCACAACAACCACAGCAGCGCATGGGCCAGCTGCAGCAGCAGATGGCTGCACAACTACCGCAGCAACAGATGGGTCAGCAGTTTCAGCACATGGGCAAGCTGCAGCAGCAGATGGCTGCACAACAACCACAGCAGCACATGGGCCAGCAGTCACAGCACATGGGCCAGCTGCAGCAGCAGATGGCCGCACAACAACCACAGCAGCACATTGGCCAGCAGTTGCCGCACATGGGCCAGCTGCAGTAGCAGATGGCCGCACAACAACCACAGTAGCACATGGGCCAGCTGCAGCAGCAGATGGCTGCACAACTACCGCAGCAGCAGATGGGTCAGCAGTTGCAACATATGGGCCAGCTGCAGGAGCAGATGGCCGCACAACAACCACAGCAGCACATGGGTGTCAGGGCTGGGCTCAGCTCTTACTTCTCTGAGCTGGCCGCTCAGCTGTTGGCTAATTGCCAGCTCCTATCTCTCCACAGTTACTCAGCTGTTGATAATATCCTGCTCGTCAGTCCTGCCTACTTAAGCCGTCCAGCCCAGAGGATCTCTGCCTTCACCTTGGTAAACATCAGAGAGACTATCTCCTGCATTCCTGTTAAAGATTTGCTTGGCTGACATCCCTTCTGGCTCCAGATCCTGCTTGCTGTTTTACTACACTCATCTCCGGCTCCCTGGCATTTGGCTTGTCTGACTATCCATTCTGGTTACCGAACTTTAGCCATGTTTTGACTAGGTTTGTTCTATTTACTTTTATTATTATACAATTGTGATTTAACTGTACTTGTCACGTACCTTGTGGACGAGCCCGACTTGCAGGGGATGGCCTCTCTTGCGGCTCCGACTCGAGGGCCCTGGTAGGGTATACAGGAAGCACAAGAGTCAGGAGTGGCACAAGTGCCTGGCAGGATCAACAGCAGGAGGTAGGTCTGGAACTCTGGAAACACTGTGCAGTGGAGATTAAGCTGATCTGGTAGGTAGACTGGAACACTGGTGCAGCAGACTGGAACTGGATAGCAGGCTGGAACACACAGGACAGCAGACTGGAACACTGGTGCAGCAGACTGGAACCACACAGCAGACTGGAACTGGATAGCAGGCTGGAACACACAGGACAGCAGACTGGAACACTGGTGCAGCAGACTGGAACCACACAGCAGACTGGAACTGGATAGCAGGCTGGGACACACAGGACAGCAGACTGGAACACTGGTGCAGCAGACTGGAACCACACAGCAGACTGGAACTGGATAGCAGGCTGGAACACACAGGACAGCAGACTGGAACACTGGTGCAGCAGACTGGAAGGTCAGACAAGCCGGATCGATAGCCAGGCGGACTGTAGAGGAGCCGAAGGGTCAGGCAGAAGAGTGGTCAGACAAGCCGGGGTCGGATGCAGGCAGAAAGCAGGGATGGTCGGAGACAAGCCGGGATCAGATGCAGGCGGACAGCTAGGATAATCAGGAACAAGCCGGGTCTAGTACAGGAAACAGGAAGTGTTCTCAGGAAGTGCACACGTAACGCTGTAGAGCAGACAGCAAGATTCTCATTTGACAGATCAGTTTAAATAGCCCGCCTGGTGCGTGTGCGCATGCGTGCGACTGCCCGCACAGGGCGTCTGATACTGACAGGACTTTCCTGACAGTACTTCTGTCTTGGTCTAATTTCATGGTGTCTGACAATGGGCCAGCAGTTGCAGCACATGGGCCAGCTGCAGCAGCAGATAGCCGCACAACAACCACAGCAGCACATTGGCCAGCAGTTGCAGCACATAGGCCAGCTGCAGCAGCAGATGGCCGCACAACAACCACAGCAGCACATTGGCCAGCAGTTGCCGCACATGGGCCAGCTGTAGTAGCAGATGGCCGCACAACAACCACAGCAGCACATGGGCCAGCAGTTGCAGCACATAGGCCAGCTGCAGCAGCAGATAGCCGCACAACAACCACAGCAGCACATTGGTCAGCAGTTGCCGCACATGGGCCAGCTGTAGCAGCAGATGGCCACACAACAACCACAGCAGCACATGGGCCAGCAGTTGCAGCACATGGGCCAGCTGCAGCAGCAGATGGCCAAACAGCAACCACAGCAGCAGATGGCCGCACAACAACCACAGCAGCAGGAGCCCGCACAACATCCATAGCAGCAGATGGCCACACAACAACCACAGCAGCAGATGGCCGCACAACAACCACAGCAGCAGATGGCCACACAACAATCACAGCAGCAGGAGGCCGCACAACAACCACAGCAGCAGGAGGCAACAGAACAACCACAGCAGCAGATGGCCACACAACAACCAAAGCAGCAGATGGCCACAACAACCACAGCAGATGGCCACACAACAACCACAGCAGCTTGACCAGCAAACACAGCCCCTGCTACCTCAGCAGTAGGGTTCCTTTTTGATAGTAGTATAATATATTTATTTTTGTTATCATTCTTCTTTTGGCTTGTCTGTCTATCCGTTCCGGTTACCGAACTTTAGCCATGTTTTGACTATGTTTGTTCTATTTACTTTTATTATTAAACAATTGTGATTTAACTGTACTTCTGTCTCAGTCTAATTTCATGGTGTCTGACAATCGGCCAGCAGTTGCAGCACATGGGCCAGCTGCAGCAGCAGATGGCCGCACAACAACCACAGCAGCACATGGACCAGCAGTTGTAGCACATAGGCCAGCTGCAGCAGCAGATGGCCGCACAACAACCACAGCAGCACATTGGCCAGCAGTTGCCGCACGTGGGCCAGCTGTAGTAGCAGATGGCCGCACAACAACCACAGCAGCACATGGGCCAGCTGCAGCAGCAGATGGCCGCACAACAACCACAGCAGCACATGGGCCAGCAGTTGCAGCACATGGGCCAGCTGCAGCAGCAGATGGCCAAACAGCAACCACAGCAGCAGATGGCCGCACAACAACCACAGCAGCAGGAGGCCGCACAACATCCATAGCAGCAGATGGCCACACAACAACCACAGCAGCAGATGGCCGCACAACAAACACAGCATCAGATGGCCACACAACAATCACAACAGCAGGAGGCCGCACAATAACCACAGCAGCAGATGGCCAAACAACAACCACAGCAGCAGATGGCCACAAACAACCACAGCAGATGGCTGCACAACAACCACAGCAGCAGATGGCCACACAACAACCACAGCAGCTTGACCAGCAAACGCTGCCCCTGCTTCCTCAGCAGTAGGGCTCCTTTTTGATAGTAGTGTAATATATTTATTTTTGTTATCATTCTTTTTTAGGGCCAATTTTAAGTCAACAGAAAAAAAGGGCCTTGATTATGTTTTAAGGTATTGTACAATAAATGTTATGTTTGTCTGGGAGGCTTACCTTTATTCTGTCTTAAAAAAAGATATTTTACTCTGTAAATTAAGGCCCCATACATACTATTATTTTTTAGGCACCTTTTAGTCTTAAGGTTTGACCTCATATTATATGGTTTTTGGAAATCTGAAGAGCTTAAAGGGGTTTTAAACCCTCATGTTTTTTCACCTTAATGCATCCTGTATTTCTGTCAGGGGAGACATGCTCTCCCTCTCTCCATGGGGTCCTGGCTCTTGTTTGGATAGATTGATAGCAGCGCAGCCATTGGCTCCCGCTGCTGTCAATCAAATCCAATGATGAGAGCGCTGGGGGGGGCGGGGCCGAGTCCGGCATACATGTCTATGGACGCAAATGCTGGACTCGGGAGGGCTCCAAAAGGTGACCCCCCGGGAGAGTGCTTCTCCTAGGGGGTTATCTGATGTGGGGAGGAGCCGCGAGAGCTGCCGGGGGACCCCAGAAGACAAAGTTCAGGGCCACTCTGTGCAAAACGAGCTGCACAGTGGAGGTAAGTATGATATGTTTGTTATTTAAAAAAAAAAAAAAAAACCCTAACAATCACTTTTACATTTGTACGCAATCAGGCAGGCCCTTGCACTACATGGTTTTGTTAAATCTGAAGAAAAAATCAGCAGAAAATCTAATAGTGTGTATGGGGCCTATGTCTGCCATTGCTGGAGTGTTCAGAAGGGGAGGAGGAGATTGTGCCAGCTATGCACACATTGAGCAGAACACCACAGTAGGCTAACTGACCCTTGGCACTCATCTTAACGAATGCATTATGTTGGAAATAGACAAACAATTGACATGAAACTTCATAATTTTACTCTAAGGAAGCACCACAAAATGAAATGTGTTTGGTTTCATGCAAGTAGCTATTGCAGCAGACACAGATTTTTAATGGAAAAAGTTTGGTTGACATTCAGGAACATCTCCCAGAAATTGGTGTATAAGTAGCTGACTTGCCATATCCTATAATCAAGACATATGTCGGTGTAAATTTTTTTTCTACATCATGGACTTTAGTCTAACAGATTTTGGGTCAAGACAAATCTAAGGGCCAATATTAGTCAGTCCATGTATGAACAATTAGTGGCCATTTTTGCCTCCCTGCACTCCATCTTGGCAGCTTCCCCCACCTACTGTTACCATTCCACTGAAATGTGAAGAAACATACCCTGATTGGTTTGCAACAGTGCACAAAAGTGTTTTTTTGGCCCAGCTGTAGGTCGTAAACAAGGTATCTTTTAACTCCGGTGGCTGATGCCTTCTCTTTTCCCAACCTGGCTTTTACAAAGGGAAACTACTTCCAGGTGGACCAAACTCCACATCCACTAAGAGCAAACTAGAGACTTTGAGCACTGAGGAGTCTTCCCAAATTTGTCACCACAAAAATAGAATTTGTGGTTATTGGCTAACTTGATCCATGGCAAATTTACAATCAGACAGAAGTGGTTCCCATGTTTTACATTTTGAAAAACAAGAATCCCCAAACTAAATATTGTATAAGCTGCAATCCATGGCAAACAATAATCTTCAAAGCTTGAAAATCCACAACTTTAAAAGTAACAGCTGATGTTGGAAGTTGTTGTTTTCCTATTGACAATTGCTACACATCTTTCAGTTTTTACCTAATCACCTGAGAGAATCTTTAGCACTGCAGCTGGAGTGGGCAAAATCTGCCCATTGTGCCTCAAGCTAGCAGTCTTGATCAGACTTTGGCAGATATGTATGTGTTCTGTAACTGCAAGGTTTCAGATTGTGTTCAAATGAAAAATAGGAAAGGACATTTGACAAAGTAGTGCAGGGTTGGATATCTTTTTTTACATTTTTTAGAAAACATTTTTAACAAACTTTCTGAAACTAAAAATAGGAAAAACATAAGAAATAAATATCTACAAAATGAAAAAAAAAATAACACAACTCTGGTGGCTGATCATCACAGGGTGGCAAGCCCATCAGCTGCTCCACATATTCAAAATCATGGTGCAGCCAGCCCACCACCATCTTCATGTCATGTTGAGTGAGGTCTGTGGAAAACAAAAAAAGTCTACAATCCTGAGTCTCATTTGTGGCAAATAATACAAAACATGAATTGTGTCTCTGTGGGTATTTTTGAACAATCTAAGGATCCAGTGTTGTTGTGAGCTAATAACTTGACACCTGCCTTACACAAACTATTCACTTAACATGTTAATTTAATGGCCAAAGTAGTCTTCCTAGAAGTTGGGTGACTAAATTTCTGACATTCACATGTCAAGGTAGGTTACAAGGATACCTCCTTGGTGTTCACCATAGAAGTGTTTGGACATTTCATGGCCTCCAAATACATGTTCCACAAAAAGAAATCAAGTAAAGGAAAATAGAATTGAGGGACTGCCATAAAAAGCAGGCTCTGTGAAAGCTGGGCATCAAAGAAGTAACTGAATGCTTCTTCAGAATCACATTGTCAAATATTGGTCCTCTTTGCATATACCCCTGCAAATCTAAGGTTTCACAAAGATTACAACCCTAAAAATCCATACAAGATCTGCAAATGTTTGTCACCAGGCCTGTGTCCTTTTCTTTGTGCTCTAAAACTCACCTGAAATCCCTATCACAAAAATTAGGGGAGGGGGGATGGGGTTGGCAAAAAAAAAACTCCCTAAAAAAATCACAGGTTGAGAGGATTATAATTAGTGAGGAAATTAGAAGAAACAAACCCACATCTCTCTACACAGGCAGAGAAACATCAAACAGAGGGTGCTTGACATCTGCTGTGTGCTTGCTGAAAGGATGTCCATTTGCCAGAAAGGGTGAGATTTAGGCGTCACCTTTTCATAGCAAGTCAGACTAAAAGAGGAGAGATTGTATAGGATCTAAGATTTTGTCTTTGGGAATGTGTTCAATACACACTAACTAGATTTCTCCAAGTCGGATTCTCTAAAAAATGTAGGAAGTTAAGCCAGGTGACATGACATCTGCATCTGCCTGAGGCTCTAATAGGCTTCAAAAAAGGATGGGCTTGGGGCGCAGAGAGGGCGCCCTGATCCCACCCTGTTGCGTGACCATAGCAAATTAATTTTCCCTATTTTTACACCACAGTGCCTCCTTGCCAATCAGGAGGCAGGTCAGAGAAACATGTTTCTCGATTGGCCAAAGCGCCTGCATCCTATTGGATTCCCGGTGGTTTGGCAGAAGAGACACACAGAGGAGGATGCTTGAGGATTGGACTCCTCTGCCACCACTGCTGACACAGAAAACACAGGAGCAGAGAGGACCCAACAGCCTGCTAAGTGCCGGACCTCCTCCTGCGAGGCACTGCCGGTGTGCACCACGCCCAGCATAATGGAGGAGGAGACACACAGAACCATGGAGAATGCAGGAGCCATGGCCTGCCCTTCTCACAACTTGCTGCCGTCACCTGGATGGGGTAAGTGTGCTGGTCTGATGGCGGGCCAGTGGGGGGGTGGGGTCACAGCGGCTGCATATTATGGGCACAGAAGCTGCATATGAAGGGAACAGAAGCTGCACATGGTGGGCACAATGGCTGCTTATGATTGGCACAGAGGCTGCATATGATGGGCACAGAGGCTGCATATGATGGTCACAGAAGCTGCATATGATGGGCACAGAGGCTGCTTATGATATATATACATCTGGGAAAATGTGAACTTTCCGGGATGTCCCTACATGAGACAGGGGACAGGGGGGTTTAATTACTAAAGGCAAAGTCCCTGGAGATCTGAGGGGGACATGCGAGGAATATAAGAAAAGAGTATTTTTGCTTACACGTGATATTGGATAATAAAATCAGCAGAGTTTACCCTCATTTCAGATCTTCCCTTCAGATCTAAAGGGATTGCACTTCCAAGTGCACTTGCAGTACACTTGCAGTGCAAAGTGGATTTGCCTTTAGTAAATCAACCCCCAAAGATAAATCATTGCATAACTTTTAGCAGGTTTAATGTGTCCTAGAAACTACCCAACTATATTTAACACCAAACTCACAAACTTTTATGGAGTAAGAAGGAAACAAACTAGAATAATAGGGTTGCATAAGTATGCACACCCTCTTAAAACTGGAGATGTAGCTGTGTTCATAATTAAGCAATCACATTCAAACAAATATACTATCTATCTATCTATCTATCTATCTATCTATCTATCTATCTATCTATCTATCTATCTATCTATCTATCTATACACAGTATCTCACAAAAGTGAGTACACCCCTCACATTTTTTGTAAATATTTTATTATAACTTTTCATGTGACAACACTGAAGAAATAACACTTTGTTACAATGTAAAGTAGTGCATGTACAGCTTGTATAATAGTGTAAATTTGCTTTCCCCTCAAAATAACTCAACACACAGCCATTAATGTCTAAACCACTGGCAACAAAAGTGAGTACACCCCTAAGTGAAAATGTCAAAATTGGGCCCAATTAGCCATTTTCCCTCCTCAGTGTCATATGACTTGTTCGTGTTACAAGATCTCAGGCATGACCGGGGAGCGGGTGTGTTAAATTTGGTGGTTTTTTTGCTCTTTTGTAATTTAGGAAACAGAAAATGGATAAGGTGATTCTGGGCATAGCGGCTAAGGGTTGTGTTTTTTGTTTGTTTTTGTTCTCTTCCCAGATCACTATAAAAACGGCGCTATATTTTTATAGGATAAACATAGAAGGTGTTATGTATGATTATATTATTATGTGGATTATTGTTTTACTCTTTCAATGTATTTGTTATGTTATTTGGGGTGTACACAACAAAGTGCTAGAGTGAAATTTGCCTGATGGGAACACTAGTTATATTGACCTGTGTGTCCCCAAGGAAAGGCTATGTGACAGGGAGTGAAGCCAATATTGCAAAAAGGAAAACAAAGCCCAACCTAAAAAAGACAAGCAGGGGTTCTAACACTCACTTGGTTTCCCTCAAATGTCCCCAATTAGAATAGGATTGTCTTGAGCTAGATTTGAGCTCAGTGCTCTAAATCAGTGCTTCTCAACCCTGTCCTTAAGTACCCCCAAAAGGCGATGTTTGCAGGTTTACTGTCATCTTGCACAGGTGCTTTAAATCACAGTCAATGGCTTGGTATTTTGGAAAGCTACTTAGCTAAGATAAATTCACAAAACATGTCCTGTCGGGGGGTACTTGAGGACTGAGGCTGAAAGCCACTGCTCTAAAATGGAAAATTGAATACTTACCTCTCTGCAACTTTCCTTTCCTGGTTCCTATCCATGGCAGCATGCGTACAATCCATGCATATACTACCATGAAGGCACCAGGAAAGTAGCTTTCAGACAAATCACACTTTTTTTGTTTTGCCATGTCAATCAGCCTAGTTAATCTACAGTTGGGAAATCTGTTGCATGAAAATTAACAAAACACATAAAACATAAAAATTTGCTACAAAAAAAAACACATGTATGTTAATTTGAGACACTAACAAAATATGGTTTTGAGGTCCGACCATTTTGCAGAGGAAATTAACAGGAGTTAAAAGGACTACACACACAAACGGACATCTATTAAGGATTTAAACATTAATTAGTTACAACATCTTGAGGAAGATTTTTGCAAAAATATTGCATCACAGACATCTAAATCAAAGTGAAACAACCTACAAATGACACACATTGACAACATTAAAAATATTTCATGGGAAAATATCCCCCCCCACCCAAAAAAATACAATAAACCAAAGTAAAAAAAACTTGCTCCAAAACACATCTGTTTTGAAAAGACATACCAAACAAAATAAAAAGAGAAAATACATGTGTTACAAACACTATAAGGACACCCAAATGTACTCTCTTGCCAGACACACACACACACACACACAATGTTATATAAAGCTTGCAGATAGCATTCTTTACCTTGCCCTGAAAAGAGGTGTGTGCGCCAAATGCATTTCACACCCCAAAAGGCACAATAAAAAATCTAAGTCCCTGAGCATGCCCAGACCAATCCAAATGCAGCTAGAACAAAATAAGCCACCCCCTGTCCAAAATTAAGCACATCATCCAGCATGCTACAAAATTACAGATGGGACAAACACCCCCCGGCCCAGGGGGCAAACAAAGAGCTTAACATGGGTAAAAGTTATACAACAAATACCATTGCAGTCTATGGGAATTTAATTTAACTTAATTTTGCTAGTTCCCACTTGGAAGGCTTATCTTCTAGTTATTGGCCTTAAAATGGGTATGGGGGCCCAGATCCCACCCTAAGGGACATATATCAATGTCACCAATTTTGACAACCCCAAAAACAAAACAAGGAAAAGTGCCTTTAAAAACGCAAATTTGCTTAACCACTTCAATACACACGTATAGTCATATGACGTCCACAGATGGGATCTCCCATCCTGGGTGGACGTCATATGACGTCCTGGGATTCCCGGCCGCCTAGGGGGGGCGCACGCGCTGCCGGGAGTACGCGCGCCCGCCGCGTTAATCGGGACCCGGTGCGTGTGTCCGGCGGCCGCGATGTCCGCCGGGCACCCGCGATTGCCCGTTAACCGGGCCGGACCGTGGATGTGTGTGTATAACACACACATCCACGTCCTGTCAGCTCAGAGGAGAGCGATCTGTGTTCCCATAATGGAGGAACACTGATAGGTCTCCTCCCCATGAGCATCCCCTCCCCCTACAGTTAGAAGCATTCCCTAGGAAACATATTAACCCCTCCCCGCCCCCTAGTGGTTAACCCCTTCACTGCCTGTCACATTTACACAGTAATCAATGCATTTTTATAGCATTGATCGCTGTATAAATGTGAATGGTCCCAAAAATGTGTCAAAAGTGTCCGATGTGTCCGCCATAATGTCGCAGTCATGAAAAAAAATTGCGATCACCGCTAAAAAAAAAAAAATATATATATTTTTTAAAAATGGCATAAATATATCCCGTATTTTGTAGACGCTATAACTTTTGCGCAAACCAATCAATATACGCTTATTGCGATTTTTTTACCAAACATATGTAGAAGAATACGTATCGGCCGAAACTGAGGAAAAAATTAGTTTTTTTAAAAAAAAAATGGGATATTTATTATAGCAAAAAGTAAAAAATATTGTGTTTTTTTTCAAAATTGTCGCTCTTCTTTTGTTTATAGCGCAAAAAATAAAAACCGCAGAGGTGATCAAATACCACCAAAAGAAAGCTCTATTTATGGGGAAAAAAGGATGTCAATTTTTTTGGGGTACAACGTTGCATGACTGCGCAATTGACGTTTAAAGTGCAACAGCGCTGAAAACTAAAAATTGGCCTGGGAAGGAAGGGGGTGAAATTGCCCTGTATTGAACCGGTTAAAAGCTAGTATCTTGGTGGGGGTACTCTTCCTTTAAAGTGATGCATCTGAAGCATGTATCCAAAATGCTGCTTCAAAGATGTACGGCTTTCAGAGAAAACTTACAAATCTACATTGCAGCTGCAAGATTTTAACCCTAAACAAAAAATAGCCTGCCCTCAATACATACAAGGCTATTTGGGTTTGTTAAGGCTTAAAATGAGAACCCCCACATGAAAAATATCACTCCAAACTAAAAAAAGATTGTGTCCCTCCCACACACTAACAAATCCCTAGCCAAACACACAGCAAGTCAGCCCATGAAAGGGGGATGGATGCTTGGGGGCAGGAGGGGCTCGGGCACCCAAAAGCCAACCCCATTGTTCCCATATTCAGGGGGACAAGGGCCTCTTCCACACAACCCTAGGCTAGGGTTTTGGGGTGGGCTGCAGATAGGGGTCTTTACGGAATTTGGAAAGCCCCTTTAAACTAGTGGGTACAAGGTGGTTTGTGTTTGGTATTGGGCTGAGCCCAACATGCCCCGAAGGCAGCCAGCTATGTTGAGTGCATGTGGCCTTGTATGGTTCAGGAGGGGGGTTGGGCGATCGCTCTTTTCGCCCCTTTCCTATCTGGCCATGTTGTATGCTCTGAAAAAGGATGTGGTTTGGATTAGTAAAGGCAGCTCACAGCCTTTGGAGAATAGAGTGGAGTGTAGAGTTTCCCTTTAAAAGCAAATGTTAGCCCATGGAAATCCAAGGGGTTAGAGGGGGGGAGACAAGAGCATTGGAGAATGGAGTGTGGAGTCCCCCTTTAACTAGTTGCGGCCCGCCCACCATCAAATGACGGCGGGGTGGGGCGGTGCGGCTCTCGTTTTGGGACGCTGTCATATGATGGCGTCCCAAAACAGCCACTCTCTCGCTCTCAACACTCTTGCTCGTGTTGCTAGGACATGGCGTGACCCCGATCTCTGTAAAGAGCCGGCTCTGCGGCTCTTTAACCATGGGATCGGCTGTGGCCGGTCACATGTAAACACGGAGATGTGGGTAATCGGCACTCCTCTGCTCACACTGACAGAGTGTGTGGCGGGGAGAGTCGATCAGCGGCATCTCCACGCAGGGGGACATCTACACATGTAATCAGAGCACTGATGATCAGTGCCCTGATCACAAAATAACGCCAACTGTGTCACCATTCAGTGCCCACCATTGCCCACCAGTTGCAGTAATCAGTGCCCACCAGTGGCAGCAATCAATGCCCACCACTGCCCACAAGTGCCACCAATCAGTGTCCATTAGCGATGCCAATCAGTGCTGGCTATCAGTGCTGCCCATCAATGTCCATCACTGCCGTTGATCAATGCCCATCAGTGTCACCCATCAGCGCCATCCATCAATGCCCATCAGTGCCCATCAGTACCGCCTATCAGTGCCCACCAGTGCCGCCTATCAGTGCCCACCAGTGCCGCCTATTAGTTCCCATCAGTGCCACATATCAGTGCCACTTATCAGTGCCCATAAGTGTGGCATATTAGTGCCTCCTCATCAGTGCCACCTAATCAGTGCCCATAAGTGCCGCCTCATCAGTCCCCATAAGTGCCACCTCATCAATGCCCATCAGTTCAGCCCATCAGTGCCGTCTCATCAGTGCACATCAGTGAAGGAGAAAAAATACTTAGTAAAAAATAAAAAAAAAAAGCAGTGATTAAATACCACCAAAAGAAAGCTCTATTTGTGTGAAGAAAAGTATGAAAAATTTGTTTGGGTACAGTGTAGCATGACTGCGCAATTGTCATTCAAAGTGCGACAACGCTGAAAGCTCAGAAATGGCCTGGGCAGGAAGGGGTGTAATTGCCCTGTAGGCAAGTGGTTAAAAGCAAAAGTTAGCCCATGGAAATCCAAGGGATTAGAGGGGGGAGACAAGAGCATTGGAGAATAGAGTGTGGAGTTCCCCTTTAAAAGCAAAAGCTGGGGGGCGGAGCTTGCTGCGGAGGAAGATGGACGTTCACTAGAGGAGCTCCACAGCGCTCGGGAATACACCGGCACACATCACCTGGCTAACCTAGCTAAATCCACACAATACCACCCAGAGGACCTGCAGCACAGCCCGGGGACCTGATCGATCATGCCACGGCGTAACAAGGAACCCCCGAGGCCACAAAAACTTACCAAATACTATCCGCTCTGGCCTAAGCAAGATGGCGGCAGCGGGACAGCGGCGTGAGGTATGTCTAGCACTCCCCTATACGATCCAGGCAAAGGTAATCCTCACAAAAGGAATGCCCCACAAAGAAGCAGACAGTCTCCTATACATACCCCTACCTCGGGGAGTCCAGAAAAAGCAAGATTGAGGCTGGATGCTTCGGATTCTAGCCGAGACCTAACACAAGGCCTAGACTCAGGGGAAGATACCAGAGATCTCCCTGATTCAATAGATCTTTTCCCCACTACCAACCAACCAGTCCTGGATACCACATTAAAGGACATGTTAGTCTCTCTTAGGAGCTCACTGCATGCTGATATGTTGTCCTGTGTTCACAAGTTTGGTGTGGACCTGAAGGAAACTGTGTCCAGAGTAGATCACATAGAACACAAATTCGCGACCACCATCAATGATCTTGTGGATGCACACGATGCTGATGAAATGGATGCCCTAAAAGCTAACTTAGCAGATATTGAGGACCGCTCCAGGGGAAATCATTTAAAAATAAAGGGGGTCCCCGAGTCGGTCCAGCAATCCGATCTACGCACCTACACAGCCCAACTTTTTCAGGCCATATTACCTGTTCTAACAGATCTGGACATTACTGTGGACAGGATCCACTGCCTACCCAAGCCATCTCACCTACCGGACAACATACCAAGAGATGTTATACTCCGGCTACACTTTTACCAAACAAAAGAGCGCCTGATGGCGGCTTCCCGCAGCAAAGATCTTTTCCCTCCACAGTATAAAGATCTGCAATTTTTCGCTGATCTATCACAATTTACTTTACAGAAGCGTAGGAACCTAAATACAATCTCCAAAGCACTGAGAAATCACAAGATCACCTACAAATGGGGGTTTCCTACT
The DNA here is from genome assembly GCA_037952925.1 of Lithobates clamitans. Classification (NCBI taxonomy): domain Eukaryota; kingdom Metazoa; phylum Chordata; class Amphibia; order Anura; family Ranidae; genus Lithobates; species Lithobates clamitans. Next base: position 5,414,986 of record JBBGZY010000477.1, on the reverse strand, counting down.
AAATTGATCATCACTAGGGAAGGAAAGGAACATGTTGTTGACACTCTTGCCAAAGGGATGCAGCTACTCCAAAGATGGCATATCATTATGGAGGACTCCTCAAGGGCTCATGACTCCCGCAGCCCTGACCATGTTGCAGAAGATTGGAGCTTGGTCACCTCCAAAAATGCTTGCAAACATACCTGAACTGATTGCAGCTAGTGCAGAATACACTCTACTATTTCCTGAGCAGAAGAAAACGCTAAGCTGAACTGTTTCTTAGTTTATCCCCCAAATGCAATTTAAGTGACTGCAAGTCACACTCGGGTCGCACCGACCTATACGTGGTTTTGTTTAAAACCCTCATGTGTTTTTCTTTTGTGTTCTTTCTTCCCTATCTTAACCACAGTGTATGTCCGCAGCAGCAAAAATTACCAAACATTTGTCTAACTGATCAAGCCGAACCTCAGAAATACTATGATCGCAAAGAATCAACCCTTTGTCGTCTTTGGATCAACCTTACCGAATCCATCACCACATGTAAGTGTTTCCCACACATGCTATATAACACACCATCCCATTCTTGCACAATGACTATTACCTTTTTAACAATCAATGCCAGAGGTCTTAATCATCCTGCAAAACGCAGATCCATGTGGAGAGAAGCTATTCAACATAATGGTGACATCATTTGCGTACAGGAAACGCACTTCAAAAAACAGGCCCAACCTACATGCTCTCACCCCAAATTCCCATATGTTTTCTTTGCAAGCTCAGACGCTAAAAAAAAGGGGGTATTTAAGGCAATAAAAGACACAGTAGCTTTTTGCCTTCACACGGAAGTACAAGACGTGCAGGGTAGATACCACATTCTGATTTGCGACCTCAATAATACTACCTATACGTTGGTGAATGTCTACGCCCCAAACACCCATCAGACCCGCTTTCTTCATAAACTTATGAAAAAGGTCTCACGTCTGCAGAAAGGTCACTTGATCCTATGCCACCTGACACCAAAATGTATTCTAGTTCACTAACTACTAAGAAAACCCAGACCTTACAACCACTTTTGAGGAACTTCAACATATATGATGCATGGAGGTGCCTTCATGCTACAGAGAAAGACTACTCTTTTTTTTCTACTAGTCATAAAATTTATACAAGACTTGATCTTTTTTTGATAGACAAAGGGTTATTAACCAAAATTAATTCATCTACAATTTAATAATATCAACAAAGACACAGCAGTTGGAGCTCGGTCTGGATTCCCTTATATGAATAGTAGATCTGATGAGTGCACCTTTCACCATCTATTGGGACACCTTGTGCTGCACACACCCCATAGGGGTTCACACTCACCGGAGCCAGGAGGTTAACCACTTGAGCCCCGGACCATTATGCTGCCTAAGGACCAGAGGTCTTTTTCCAATTTGGCACTGCGTCGCTTTAACTGCTAATTGCGCGGTCATGCAATGCTGTACCCAAACGAAATTTGCGTCCTTTTCTTCCCACAAATAGAGCTTTCTTTTGATGGTATTTGATCACCTCTGCAGTTTTTATTTTTTGCGCTATAAACGGAAAAAGACCAAAAATTTTGAAAAAAAATGATATTTTCTACTTTTTGTTATTAAAAAAATCCAATAAACTCAATTTTAGTCATACATTTAGGCCAAAATTTATTCGGCCACACGTCTTTGGTAAAAAAAAAGTCAATAAGCGTATATTTATTGGTTTGCGCAAAAGTTATAGCGTCTACAAACTAGGGTACATTTTCTGGAATTTACACAGCTTTTAGTTTATGACTGCCTATGTCATTTCTTGAGGTGCTAAAATGGCAGGGCAGTACAAACCCCCCCCAAATTACCCCATTTTGCAAAGTAGACACCCCAAGGAAATTGCTGATAGGCATGTTGAACCCATTGAATATTTATTTTTTTTGTCCCAAGTGATTGAATAATGACAAAAAAAAAAATATTTACAAGAAGTTGTCACTAAATGATATATTGCTCACACAGGCCATGGGCCTATGTGGAATTGCACCCCAAAATACATTCAGCTACTTCTCCTGAGTACGTGGATACCACATGTGTGGGACTTTTTGGGAGCCTAGCCGCGTACGGGACCCCGAAAACCAATCACCGTCTTCAGGATTTCTAAGGGTGTAAATTTTTGATTTCACTCTTCACTGCCTATCACAGTTTCGGAGGCCATGGAATGCCCAGGTGGCACAAACCCCCCCAAATGATCCCATTTTGGAAAGTAGACACCCCCAAGCTATTTGCTGAGAGGCATATTGAGTCCATGGAATATTTTATATTTTGACACAAGTTGCGGGAAAGTGACACTTTTTTTTTTTGCACAAAGTTGTCACTAAATGATATATTGCTCACACAGGCCATGGGCATATGTGGAATTGCACCCCAAAATACATTTAGCTGCTTCTCCCGAGTATGGGGATACCACATGTGTGGGACTTTTTGGGAGCCTAGCCACGTACGGGGCCCCGAAAACCAATCACCGCCTTCAGCGTTTTTAAGGGCGTGAATTTTTGATTTTACTCTTCACTGCCTATCACCGTTTCGGAGGCCATGGAATGCCCAGGTGGCACAAAACCCCCCCAAATGACCCCATTTTGGAAAGTAGACACCCCGAGCTATTTGCTGAGAGGCATGGTGAGTATTTTGCAGCTCTCATTTGTTTTTGAAAATGAAGAAAGGCAAGAAAAAACTTTTTTTTTTCTTTTTTCAAATTTCAAAACTTTGTGACAAAAAGTGAGGTCTGCAAAATACTCACTATACCTCTCAGCAAATAGCTTGGGGTGTCTACTTTCCAAAATGGGGTCATTTGGGGGGGTTTTGTGCCACCTGGGCATTCCATGGCCTCCGAAACTGTGATAGGCAGTGTAGAGTGAAATCAAAAATTCACGCCCTTAGAAAGCCTGAAGACGGTGCTTGGTTTTCGGGGTCCCGTACGCGGCTAGGCTCCCAAAAAGTCTCACACATGTGGTATCCCTGTACTCAGGAGAAGCAGCAGAATGTATTTTGTGGTGTAATTTCACATATTCCCATGGCATGTTTGAGCAATATATCATTTAGTGAGAACTTTGTGCAAAAAAAAAAAAAAAAAAAAAATTTGTCTCTTTCCCGCAACTTGTGTTGCAATATAAAATATTCCATGGACTCGACATGCCTCTCAGCAAATAGCTTGGGGTGTCTACTTTCCAAAATGGGGTCATTTGGGGGGGGTTTTGAACTGTCCTGGCATTTTATGCACAACATTTAGAAGCTTATGTCACACATTACCCACTCTTCTAACCACTTGAAGACAAAGCCCTTTCTGACACTTATTGTTTACATGAAATAGTTATTTTTTTTTGCAAGAAAATTACTTTGAACCCCCAAACATTATATATTTTTTTAAAGCAAATGCCCTACAGATTAAAATGGTGGGTGTTTCATTTTTTTTTTCACACAGTATTTGCGCAGCGATTTTTCAAATGCATTTTTTGGGGAAAAAACACACTTTTTAAAATTTTAATGCACTAAAACACACTATATTGCCCAAATGTTTGATGAAATAAAAAAGATGATCTTAGGCCGAGTACATGGATACCAAACATGACATGCTTTACAATTGCGCACAAACGTGCAGTGGCAACAAAATAAATACATTTTTAAAAGCCTTTAAAAGCCTTTACAGGTTACCACTTTAGATTTGCAGAGGAGGTCTACTGCAAAAATTACTGCCCTCGATCTGACCTTCGCGGTGATATCTCACATGCATGGTGCAATTGCTGTTTACATTTGACGACAGACCGCCGCTTGCGTTCGCCTTAGCGCAAGAGCAGGGGGGGACAGGGGTGCTTTTTTTTTTTTTTTCTTTATTATTTTTTTGCTTTTTTATCTTATTTTTAAACTGTTCCTTTCATTTTTTTTTAAAAAACATTTTTATTTGGTATCTCAGGGAATGTAAATATCCCCTATGATAGCAATAGGTAGTGACAGGTACTCTTTTTTTGAAAAAATTGGGGTCTATTAGACCCTAGATCTCTCCTCTGCCCTCAAGGCATCTGACCACACCAAGATCGGTGTGATAAAATGCTTCCCCAATTTCCCAATGGCGCTATTTACATCCGGCGAAATCTAAGTCATAAAATGCTCGTAGCTTCCGGTTTCTTAGGCCATAGAGATGTTTGGAGCCACTCTTGTCTCTGATCAGCTCTATGGTCAGCTGGCTGAATCACCGGCTGCAGGTTCAGGTTCCCTGTTGAGACAGGAGAGCCAGAGAAAAACACGGAAGACGGTGGGGGGGGCATTCCCTCCCACGGCTTGTAAAGGCAGTCTAGAGGCTAATTAGCCGCTAGGATTGCTTTTACATGAAAGCCGACCGCTGGCTGAAAAGAATGATACCAAGATGATACCTAAACCTGCAGGCATCAACCTGAAGACAAAAAAATGGTTAACAATGGTTAACAATAAAGCACAGTAAACAGTAAAGTATAAATAGTTACATACCTGAAAAACAAACATGATAAAACATAATAACAATAACAATAACAATAAAACATTGCAGAATAGAATACAGTAAAAAAAGAGCAGAACAATAGAGAGAGAGAATAGAGAGAGAGAACAATAAAACGACAACTATTTTTTTTAATTTTATATATATATATTTTTTTTTACACTTTTTTTTGTAACTAACTTTTATAACTGTAACCGGTTCCAGTTTCGGGTTTCTCAAAATGCGATGGCATCTTGGGAGACCCTGTGAAAGTGTGTCCTAGTCTGTGGAATGCTGTACCCTACGCTAATACTCATCTAGTGAATGGTAGAGTTCAAAACATTCACCAATGCAAAGACCAGGATTGTCAGGACAGGGAGGACAATAATAGCGGGTGTCACGCCTAAATCCGCGCTTGCTGCAGACACGACATCTTTTTGGGGGGGTTCGTTGTTGGGTAGGGGTACTCGGGAGGACATAAAAATGCCTCTCATGCAGCCGACTGCATTTGGTTGGGGATGTGAATGGGGGAAGTACGGGCGCTGCAGAAGCGGTGGGTTCCCAATTAGGATTGGCGAATGCAGCAGGAAGGGCACTATGGGCATGATGGGTCTGTGTTTGTCTTTTTGGTGGCAGCGGGACACTACTTGTGCTTGCCACCTCACCAGCTTGAACTGCACTTATGGGACTCGCCACGTCACCAAGTGTTACTGCAGTGCTGGTTTGACTATGACCGGGGTGTACTACGCCGCTGGTGCTTGCCAGTTCCCCAAAACGCTACCAAAAAAACTGTTAGCGATCGCAGGGATCAGGCCTGACTCTGTGAACGCTGCAGTTATGCGTTTAGAGTTTTGTAAGTGACAGTGATCGATCGATACTGCACTTGGGTGGGCTGGGCTGGGCCGGACGGAGGGGCAAAACGCAGGTGCTAGCAGGTATCTGTGCTGATCCCGCTAACACTGCGTTTTTGGGAACCCTAAACTGCTGGTGACGCTAGATATTGATCCGTTCAGATACTATACCACTAAGGGAGGTGTACGGTGCGTGCGTGGGTGTTAGCGGTACTGGCGCTAACCTGACGCTGCCTGGGGCTGGTGCTTGCCAGTTCACTAAAATGCTACCAAAAAAAACTGTTAGCAATCACAGGGATCAGGCCTGACTCTGCGAACGCTGCAGTTATGCGTTTAGTGTTTTGTAAGTGACAGTGATCGATCGATACTGCACTTGGGTGGGCTGGGCGGAGGCGCAAAACGCAGGTGCTAGCGGGTATCTGGGCTGATCCCGCTAACACTGCGTTTTTGGGAACCCTAAACTGCTGGGGACGCTAGTATAGATCTGATCGGATCAGATATTGATCCGATCAGATACTATACCACTAAGGGAGGCGCATGCTGCGTGCGTGGGTGTTAGCGGTACTGGCGCTAATCTGACGTTGCCTGGGGCGACGCATATCACCGCCGGGCGATTAGGGGGCTAAACCTTTATTCGGTAATAAACGGCGGGTGCCCTGACACTATAAAAAATAAACAAACTAACCAGCGTCAACCGTAACGGTTATACGGTGATCAGTGGTGAAAGGGTTAACTAGGGGGCAATCAAGGGGTTAAAACATTTATCAGATAGTATATGGTGGTCCCTGACGCTATAAAATGCTGATGGTGAACCTAAATATTTACCTCCCTAACTAGCGTCACCAGTGACACTAATACACTGGTGACGGGGGGTGATCAAGGGGTTAAAACTTTGTTAGGGGGGTACCCTAGACCTACAGGGGGGTAAAAGTAACTGTGCTAACACAGTAACTGTCACAAACTGACACCATGCAGTAATCAGAAAAAAAAAAACTGCTGGTGTCAGTTTGTGACAGGGGGGGGTGATTGGGGGGGATCGGGGGGCGATCGGGGGGGATCGGGGTGTTTTGTATGCCTGGCATGTTCTACTGTGTGTGTGTGTGTGTTGGTGCACTCACATACCTGTCTTCTCTCCTCAGGCCGGAACGGAAACTACCGAGCCGAGGAGAGATGACATCACTTCCTTTGCTGCTGTTTAGCATACAGCAGCAAAGGAGTGTTCCCATTGGCCGGCGGTGATCGCGAGGGGGGGGCCACGAGCGGATGGCCTCCCCCTCGTCTCCGATCGCCGGGGAACAAAACGGGACCGCCTTGGGCACCGGGGGGGGTCCGATCGGACCCCCCACCCGTGGGAGGCAAATCACGTACATGTACATGATTTTGCCTGCCCGTGCCGCCTTGCCGACGTACATCGGCGTGAGGCGGTCCTTAAGTGGTTAACAAGCCTTGGATCAAATCCTCTCTCTGTTTACTCCCGAAGTCCTCCAGGGTTGATGATCAGATAACAGCAACAATGTCCACATGTAAAAAACAGACCCCGAATAGTCCAGTACCGTTTTGATAATTTATTGTAAGTCACAAATAAGAGAATAAAAAACGAATAAAGTAAATACACTGTAAAAATCAGTGGGCGCAGTTCCTTACAAAGGATAGCCTTCTAGCTTTCAGTTGGTTGGTAATAGTGGATAACTCAAACTGCTTCTCTCAAAGCACAAGGGTACTGGTTGCAGACTAGATGGATGTTACACACTCACAGCTGATCAGTCCTTCATTCCACTAGTATACAACTACAAGCTTGGAGCGCACTGCGTGTCAACCAGGCACAGCTGATCCGCACTTCCTCCCTCTCATGTCTAAAGCTTCAGTCTAAAAGCACACTGCGTCCTCACGTGATAACGGTTGCCGTGGTATCGTGCTCTGACTAGTTTCGTCAGGAAGACTTTTTCAAAGAGCATGACTACACGGCTTGTTGAACAAAATTTATCTGAAAACCAGGGGGTGGGGCACAACCAACACTCCGCCCTAATGAGTTAATACTTGGTAAGCACTAGGTCTGATTGGAAGGTGCGTCCCTATCTTAAACTGGGAACGTATCCATACTCCAACCAACCAAAAGCTGCAGGCTGCACATTTAAATGGCACCGCAGTCTATTTATCCCAGAATCTTGCATTACATCTGCAAACTCCCAATTCCTTGTGAGAAACAGTGCCTATGTCCTGGATTAAAACTAAACATCTCCTCTTCCATATATTCCAGGTGCAACTGAAGAGAGAGAGTAGATATAATCGCAGCAACATCGGAACTTGTGATAAAATCACGAAAATAATAATGATTAAAATCTAATCAGATTAAAATTACCTGACATACCTATTGACATAAAATGTTACATGCAAAATCGCATATAATCGCAGAAAACTTGGAACTTGTGATAAAATCACAAAAATAATAGTGGTTAAAATCCAATCAGATTAAAATTAACTGCACAGCATAATCTAAAATTCTACATAGATAGAAAGCGGAAGTTGATAAAAGATTCTCCAGTACCGCTCTGTATCACATAGTTCCATATTGTACATACACAATAAAAAAATATGTTCGAGTTCGATATTTAACCCTTCCGGGCTAAGAGTGTCAGTTAAAAAAATCCATTGAGTTTCTTTTTTTGATAAATCCCTTATTATATTACCCCCCCCCCCTCCAAGATTGTTTGATGTGATCAATCCCCCAAAATAACAATCCATCAGGATCTTGTCCGTGATGTAATTTGAAATGCAGGGATACGTTATGGTCTTTATAGCCAATAGTAATGTTGTGCACATGCTCAGCGATTCTCACTCTTAAAAGATGCTTAGTGCGACCTATGTACATTAATCCACATGGACAACGCAGGGCATACACTACATGTGATGTATTACATGTTATAAAGTGCTTAATTTCAAATTCCCTATTGTTGGAAGTTGCAGTGAATTTTTCTATTTTTCTCATAGGTCTCGCCACCATTCTACACGCTTTGCACTTCCGGCACGCAAAAAAAACATTTTGTTCCCAGAAGGTTGGATTTCTCCCGGGGGGATCAATAATCTTTTTGACTATAACATCCCCAAAGCTTGGCGCCTTATGGTAAATGAACTTGGGCTTGTCAGATAGAACACTTGCCAGTGTCCTATCCAGACAAAGGACATGCCAATGCTTATGGAAAATATTCTCCACCTCCTTGTACTGTGAGTGGAAGGGAGATATGAAACTCCATTCATGATCTAAGTTTCTTTCCATCCTGGGTGCATCTCTTAAACAATGATCTCGAGGGAGAGACCTAATTTCCTCAATAATAGGGTCTAAAAACTGAGGTTTATATCCTTTTTCCACAAACCTATTTTTTAATACTGTAACCTGTTGGTCAAAAAAAAAAACAAGTGAACCCGAGATATATTAAGGAAGGCATTGAGTCATTTGAAGCGAGAAAGGACATAATAATCAGACCCGCTGACAAGGGAGGGGGAGTGGTGATTATGTCAAAGGACTACTACACCACTCAGCTGTCTGAATTGTTGTCAGATAAAGATACATACGAGATGCTAGGTAAGGATCCAACCCCTCAGTACAGAGCCGAATTAAAAACGCTGATTGATTTTGGCTATCGCTCACATGTCCTTACGGACAAAGAAAAAAGATTTCTGTTCCCCAGCAGTAGTCGCACCTCTACTATTTACACCCTTCCGAAAATCCACAAGGATTCGACCAATCCCCCCCCTAGACCCATAGTTAATGGGATTGATTTGGTCACCTCAAGATTAGGACAGTATTTAGACATATTCCTACAAAAAAGTGTAACCACAACCAAAGCCTATTTGAAAGACACTAAGAGTTTATTACAGGATCTGAAAGAAATCAGCTTAGCAGGGAAGAATGAGGTGTATCTGGTCACATCTGATGTGACCAGCTTATACACTATTATCCAACATGAGGATGCTCTACTAGCACTCAATTGGGCATTGAGTAAAAGGGAAGATCTGCCTCTGAGACAAAAAATATTTGTTAGAGATGCGTTAGACTTCTGTCTCTCTCACAATTACTTCTGGTTTGACCATCATTTCTTCACCCAGAAGAGGGGCGTTGCAATGGGCGCGAAATTCGCGCCCAGCATCGCTAACCTCTTTATGGGTGAATGGGAGGATAAAGAGATTTTTAGAGACAGACGACCAGAACTCTTATATTACAAACGATATATTGATGACCTGATATTGATATTGGCAGGTTCAGAACTGGCACTTCAAGATTACATGTCTCATTTGAACAACAATACTCATAATATCAGACTTACGAGCCAGTGGAGCACTGAGGAAATACACTTTTTAGATGAGAACATCTACAGACTTGGTGACAGAGTACAAACGAAAGTGTTCTTCAAACCCACCGACAGAAATAGTTATCTTCCAGTGCATAGCGGCCACCATCCGCTATGGTTGAAAAATGTGCCCAAGGGCCAAATATTGAGGGTCAGGAGAAATTGCTCCGAATTAGAGGATTTTGACCAACAGGTTACAGTATTAAAAAATAGGTTTGTGGAAAAAGGATATAAACCTCGGTTTTTAGACCCTATTATTGAGGAGATTAGGTCTCTCCCTCGAGATCATTGTTTAAGAGATGCATCCAGGATGGAAAGAAACTTAGATCATGAATGGAGTTTCATATCTCACTTCCACTCACAGTACAAGGAGGTGGAGAATATTTTCCATAAGCATTGGCATGTCCTTTGTCTGGATAGGACACTGGCAAGTGTTCTACCTGACAAGCCCAAGTTCATTTACCGTAAGGCGCCAAGCTTTGGGGATGTTATAGTCAAAAAGATTATTGATCCCCCCGGGAGAAATCCAAACTTCTGGGAACAAAATGTTTTTTTTGCGTGCCGGAAGTGAAAAGCGTGTAGAATGGTGGCGAGACCTATGAGAAAAATAGAAAAATTCACTGCAACTTCCAACAATAGGGAATTTGAAATTAAGCACTTTATAACATGTAATACATCACATGTAGTGTATGCCCTGCGTTGTCCATGTGGATTAATGTACATAGGTCGCACTAAGCGTCTTTTAAGAGTGAGAATCGCTGAGCATGTGCACAACATTACTATTGGCTATAAAGACCATAACGTATCCCTGCATTTCAAATTACATCACGGACAAGATCCTGCTGGATTGTTGTTTTGGGGGATTGATCATCAAACAATCTTGGAGGGGGGGTAATATAATAAGGGATTTATCAAAAAAAGAAACTCAATGGATTTTTTTAACTGACACTCTTAGCCCGAAAGGGTTAAATATCGAACTCGATATTAATTGCTTTATCAGCAATTTTTAGGTTCACTAGAGTGGACGATTACACAATGTATTAGAGTTTTAATAGAGGGGTTCCTCACTCTGAGATTTTGATCTGTTTTCTGTATAGATAACTTAATAACTATGCCCCGTTTGGAACACAAAACACAAAACAAAGCAAATTTTTCCCCCGACTTATCAGAGCAATTAACCAAACTGGGACTTGATCTCTGAATGATATTACTGGAGGACTTTGAAAAATCTTCCAGAAGGTCGAAAATGACATATTATGCAAATGGTAATAAAGCAGGAAAATTATTAGCAGACCAACTAAGAGGACATAGACACAAAACTAAGCTTCCCTACATCATACACTCAGAAACCAAAACTAAATTATATCATCCCCAAGCCATAGCGGATGCCTTTAGTGCTTACTATGGTTCTCTATACAACCTAAAAATGGACCCAACCACAATTCAACCACTATCCCACACAATTTCTGAATTTCTCAGCAAAATTGAACTTCCTCAACTTACAGACACTCAAAACACTGCACTAAATTCTCCATTCACGACACAAGAGATATCTCAAGCGATCGACTCACTGCCCAGTAATAAATCTCCCGGACCGGATGGTTTCATAGGTGAATACTTCCAGACGTTTAGAGACATTCTAATCCCTAGACCTAGATAAATAATCAAGCTGCCTCCTCCTCCTCTTTTCCACCTGAAATGCTAAAAGCAATGATTGTGGCACTACCGAAGCCAGGGAAGGACCCTAATACCCCTCAAAATTTTCGCCCGATATCGTTACTCAATAATGACCTGAAAATCTACGCTAAATTAATAGCTAGCAGATTGGTAGATCTTCTTCCATCATTGATTCATCCAGATCAATCTGGCTTTACTACAGGTCGGCAAACAGCGGATGCGACCAGATGCCTTCTCTGCTCTTTGCTTTGGACAAAGAGAAGGCATTTGATAGGATTCACTGGACGTATTTAGAGCAAGTATTAGGCAAATTTAGTTTTCAAGGCCAGATGTACCAAGCTATTATGGCACTATACACAACTCCGTCAGCACAAGTTTATGTATCAGGTACGCTATCTACCCCATTTAACATAAGAAATGGTACCTGTCAAGGTTGCCCACTATCCCAGATAATTTTCAATTTGCTGATGGAACCCTTGGCAACTTACATTCGCCAACACCCCAAAATTAAAGGGGTCACAATTGGGAGTAGGATGCATACCATCAGCTTGTTTGCAGATGATGTCATCCTGATACTTACTGATGTGCTGTCCTCCCTGGCTTCGGTTCACCAAACCCTACAATTATTTAATGCAATATCTTATTACAAAGTTAATGAAACCAAGTCGTATCTCTTGGGATTGGGCCTCTCTGACACTATGAAACAACACATCATAATAACTTCCCTTACATGTGGAAAGGAAATGGTTTATCATTTATTTATTTATTTTTATTACCACTTCAGCAAATATAATCAAGAAGCAAAATCAGTTTAACGTTCATTATACTGTCTCCTTCTCGTTTTCACATCATTGTGGTACATTCTTATATCTTTATCTTATTTGCTTTCTTTGCCTGTTATTTATTTCTTCCCCATTTTTTCTTTTTCTCCCCCTCCCACTTCCTTTCTTTTATCAAAAGAGATTGAACTTTGACTAGTTTACATACAGTGAGTAAATAGAGATTTAGAGGTTACGTATACCAGCCTGGGGGTCATATACCAGCCTGTGAGTCTATAAAGTGCCTAAGGGGCTCCCCGCACCCAACTCCCATTGCCAGTATTATATAACCTAAACTGATTATCGTGGTCATATACCAGCCTGTGAGTCTATAAAGTGCCTAAGGGGCTCCCCGCACCCAACTCCCATTTCCAGTATTACATAACCTAAACTGATTATCGTGGTCATAGTTCCTAGGTTATATAACCTTCCCCCCCACCTCCCCCACCCCCACTCCCCTACCAGAGAACTCGTAATTTAATTACAGGTCTAACTTAAAAGAGAGACAGGCATTGGAGAGGAGGGAAAAAAATATATATATATACATTCCCTTCTCTCTCTTTTCTTTCCCTCCAGCTAGGATTCTATTCATGATTGTTAGGCCTGTTGGTTTAACCCCACTATGGAGCCTGTTTCGATCTACCATTACATTGCCTTGGTATATTAGGCAGGTTGGTGTTGTCTACTTTTACTTTATTACCTATATTTCCTATTAAGGGCGGCCCAACTTTTCCATCCACGGTCTCCACATTTTGTCAAATTCCTGGAGGTTGCCCCTTTTAATGTTCTCAGTTCTTTCCCTACAGAGAGCTACATTTACTGCGGCCATCCAGTCTTTCACTGTGGGGGGCTCCTTAGACTGCCACCGTAATGTTATCTTTTTCCTAGCTTGAAACAGACATCTCAAGATTGACAATGTAGTACTTTTTCTCTCCCCCTGTACCCGTCTATACCCCAGGATACATACTATAGCCTCCTTCTCCAATGAAATACCAAAAATATCTCTCAGACTATCAATCACCCCCTCCTAGTAACGGAACAGCTTGGGGCATCTCCACAACATGTGGATAAGATCCCCCGTCCCCCGACATCTGGGGCAGCTATCATTAGGTCTTCTTCCAAACTTAAAGAGCCGTTTAGGTGTATAGTAGGCTCTATTTAACAGCATGAGATGCAAGATCTTCTGTGGGGGGGAGACTGATAGCAGAGGCCCTATCTCCAAGATTCTCTCCCATTGTGCCTGGGACAGTACTCCTATATCTTCTTCTCATTTCGCTTTTACAGCTTGCAGTAACCCCCCCTTATTAACTGTATTGCTCAATTGACCATAAATCTTAGATATTAACCCCTTAGTGGGGGTTACTTGAAGTATACTTTGGAATAAGGGCATTTCTTTCCACTCTAGAATCTGCTCCTTAAATTGAGCGGCATGCTCCAGTTGAAGATACGAAATGAAGGTACTCGGCGAGAGATCGAATACACGTTCCAACTCTGGGAATTTCTTTAGTGTATTACCTATATAAAGTTGTCTTAGATTTTTAATTCCTTGATTTTCCCACTCTCTAACTTTTCCTACTTTAAGAACTTCCTGTATATTTCGGTTATTCCAGATGGGAGTATAGTCAGTAAACCCATCATATCTCATCTGTTTTTTAACTGTTTTCCAGAGTTTCATTATCAGTTTGATTGTTGGATATTCATAATGAAAGGAATCAGCCTCCAGTGCTTCGATTATTGTGTTATGTAAGGCGCCTATTAATAAAATTCTGCCATTTGGGGTGCCTCCTCCCAGTGCCCCACACCCCACTAAGGTTTATCATATTTAGGCATTACACTTACTTCTACAGTCTCTGATCTAGTTAAAGAAAGCTATATCCCATTCCTGAAATCTCTGAGATCCAAACTAGACAAACTGAGGCAGTTTAAACTTTCTTGGACAGGGAGACTAGCTGCATTCAAAATGCAGGTCCTACCACAATTCTTATATTTATTCAGGACTCTACCTATACCGGTACCTAAATCCTTCTTCCAGCAAGCACAATCTGAAATAGATAGGTATCTGTGGTTTGGAAAAAAATCACAATGTGCCTTCAATAAGCTTATTAAACTCAAGCAAATGGGGGGGATAGGTCATACCTTAATTAAAGATTACCATGTGGCTACCATTTTGGCATAGGTGAAAGATTGGTTCCCTTCCCATAATAATACCTTATGGACACAATTAGAGAACTCCCAAATTAAAGGAGGAAATTTGTATAATTACCTAATAACTAGTCCACACCACTTACCTAAATTATCTACAAGTGCTCCTACTATACAGGCTTCTACAGAAGCCTGGCAATATCTCCTCAAATATATAACACCTGAAGGCCCCCAAATTTCTCTAAAATTCCCGATCACTGCTCTGGAATTTATAATACCAGACATCTCACTAGTTAACTGGTGTTCCAGGGGAGAACTCTTACTGGAAGACCCTTTCATTGGACCTACGATAAAAAATTTTCAGAACACTACAGATTGAGTACGATATCCCAGCCTCTGACTATTATAAATATATTCAATTATCCCATTTATTGGATAAAAAGAGCAGCGACCTTCTCATCCACCTACCCTGGCAAATTGTCACCTTTTTTACAACCAAACGTTCAAAACTCAAAGGTACGTCATTATTTTATAAATTCCTACAGAATAAACATTCCTTCAGTAAAACCACTAACATAGAAGCTTGGGAGAGGGACTTTGAGAAAAACTATACAGAAGATCAATGGAAGAATGCCCTTAATGTCACATATGCCTCCACAAGAAGTGCCAACTTATAGGAACTGCATCACAAAATCCTATTGCAGTGGTATCTTACCCCTTATCGTATCTCAACATTTGCACCAGGAGCTTCACCAGAATGTTGGAGGAAGTGTGGGAAAACAGGTACACTTCTACATGTGTTGTGGTCATGCCCACGCATTCATAGGTTTTGGGTGCTTATATTCCAGATAATATAACAAGTTACAGGTATAAAAGCTGCATCTTCCTGGGGTATGGCACTTCTTTCATTAGAAATTGATTCTATTCCAGCATCTATGAGGCCTTTAGTGTCCCACTTGCTAATTGCAGCTAAACTCACTATAGTACGCCACTGGAAAGATACTGATCCACCTCCTATAGCAGAAACCCTACAATTAATAAACACACATAGGATGTATGAAATACAATTCACTTGGAGTCTAGGGAACCAAGAAAAAGTTTCTAAAATATGGGCTAACATGGTATCCACAAAACATGGGTCTCAGATGTTTTGGGAAAAATTAGATAAAAATACTACAGTCTCATATACATAACAAATCTTTACATATTGGCTGATTAATGGACATACTACTTTATTGTTGGTTTACTTTAGTTAATATTCCTTTTATATTCTTTTTGACATGTATCAATCTATTATCAACATGTTGTCTTGATAGAACAAATTGTAAACAACTTAGGGACTATCGTTAATACGATGTGACCTGCTTGAAAATGATAGTTTATCATCAATGTTTGATAAAGATGATGAAGGGTGCTTCTGGATAGCAGCATCCTTTGGCAATAAAAGCAGTATCCTTTGGCAATGTAAGTTTTAGTGGTTCTGCACTTTGAGGCACCTTCTTTTTTATCCTGTTCAGTGCCCATCAGCTCAGCCTGCTCAGTGCACAACAATACAGTCTGTTCAGTGCCCATCAACTGAGCCTGTTCAGTGCCCATTTGCTCAGCCTGTTCAGTGCCCATCAATGTAGCCTGTTCAGTGGCCATCAATGCAGCCTGTTCAGTGGCCATCAGGTCAGCCTGTTCAGCGCCCATTAGGTCAGCCTGTTCAGTGCCCAACAATGCAGCCTGTTCAGTGCCCATCAGCTCAGCCTGTTCAGTGCCCATAAATGTAGCCTGTTCAGTTCCCATGATAAGAGAATGAAGGGTGCTTCTGGGTAGCAGCATCCTTTGGCAATAAAAGCAGTATCCTTTGGCAATGTAAGTTTTAGTTCTGCACTTTGGGGCGCTTTCTTTTTTATCCTGTTCAGTGCCCATCTGCTCAGCCTGTTCAGTGTCCATCAATGCAGCCTGTTCAGTGCCCATTAGGTCAGCCTGTTCAGTGCCCATTAGGTCAGCCTGTTCAGTGCCCAACAATGCAGCCTGTTCAGTGCCCAACAATGCAGCCTGTTCAGTGCCCAACAATGCAGCCTGTTCAGTGCCCATCAGCTCAGCCTGTTCAGTGCCCATCAATGCAGCCTGTTTAGTGCCCATCAATGCAGCCTGTTTAGTGCCCAGAAGCTCGGTCTTACCTGTGATCAGTGCATAGCGAGCAAGGAGAGCAGACGGATTATACAGAGCAGGGGTCTCCTCTTTACCCCGCACAGCCGCTGTCCTCAGATAAAGTCCCACCTCCTATGATAGATTTCACCAGTATGCTGCCTATGATAGGAGCCACAACTTTGTCTGACAGCTGGGTAAGCAGAAGATCTCTCCTCTGTATATTCCGGTAGTGCTCACCCCCTCCCGCTCCCCATTTGAGACAGCAGAGCTGGATCTATAGTAGGTCCGGCCCTGGGCACCCCCCCTCTGCCCCAGGTCGCGGTGCACCCACCCAGGATCGGCCCTGAATCCGGGGACAAAACTGAAGACAGACTTCCTTCAGGGAGAGTGTCCTCAATCTGGAGACTGTACCCAGAAACTGGGGGTGTCTGGTTACCCCATTCTACAATGCTGAACTCATTTAATCTGAGTCACAAGTATCAAATATTGTCCATCCTGAATGTTATCATGCACCACATCCAATTGCTAAAATAATCGGTCAACACTACAGACCAGAAAAAAACAAGACTTGACACTAGTGATGAGCTAAATGTATCTGGATTTGGTTCTAAGCATGTTCAGCAAACAAGACTAAAGTTTGGGTGTAGAATTCAGACACCATTGGAGTCAAGGGGAGACTAAGGTCACGTCTGTAAAGTGGGGCATCTGTGCAATACATACAATCTACTACAGCAAAACTCTCATTTACAAAAAAAGTGTTTACATGTTTTTAAATTGGTAGAAAAAACATAACTCCCAGCTGCTTTGTTATATTTGTAAATGGTTTGTTCTTCCCTTGTTCATATCAGGCCCATCAGGTTTTGGAAGCGAGAGGATTGTGGGGACAAGGCATCATGATTGATGTGGATCTACATCACTGGACAACATGATTGACAAGCCACACTCAACTTCTTACATGGCTGGGCATTCTTGAACTTGTAGAATAGGGCCGGTGACATGACTGGCTGTTAAGGATTCATTGGTACCTGCACCTGCCAGCATCCTTAACAACTATTGCACGGCTGAGAGGAGGAGTGGGCAGACACCTGCCCACTCCCAAGCTTCTGAGGAGGACAGAACTTCCCCTATTACACACTTGCTCCTCCTCTAATTGCCCACTGTGATGCTACAGCCACGCTGCTTAAGGTAGGGGGCACACTAATGTAAGGAGGGGAGTCACACTAATGTAAGGAGGGGGTTACACTAATGTAAGGAGGGGGTCACACTAATGTAAGGAGGGGGTCACACTAATGTAAGGAGGGGGTCACACAAATGTAAGGAGGGGGGTCACACAAATGTAAGGAGGGGTCACACAAATGTAAGGGGGGTCACACAAATGTGAGGGTGCTCACAAAAATTTAAGGAGGGGTGAACTAATGTAAGGTGGGGGTCACACAAATGTAAGGAGTGGGTCACACTAATATAAGGGGGTCACACAAATGTAAGTGGTGGGGTCACACAAATGTAAGGAAGGGTCACACTAATTTAAGGAGAGGGTCACACTAATGTAAGGGGGGTCTCACTAATGTAAGGAGGAGGGTCACACTAATGTAAGGAGGGGGACACACTAATCTAAGGAGGGGGTGCACTTATGTAAGGGGGTGCACTTATGTAAGGAGGGGGACACACTAATATAAGAAGGCGGACACAATAATGAAAGGAGGGGGGAACACTAATG
The DNA here is from genome assembly GCA_037952925.1 of Lithobates clamitans. Taxonomy (NCBI): domain Eukaryota; kingdom Metazoa; phylum Chordata; class Amphibia; order Anura; family Ranidae; genus Lithobates; species Lithobates clamitans. Next base: position 5,396,817 of record JBBGZY010000477.1, on the reverse strand, counting down.
TAAGGAGGGGGTGCACTTATGTAGGAAGGGGGCACATTTATGTAAAGAGGGTGTGCACTTACAGTGGGGTGCACTTATGTAAGGGGGGATACATTTATTTCTCCTAGATTGTAAGCTCTAACGAGCAGGGCTCTCTGATTCCTCCTGTATTGAATTGTATTGTAATTGTACTGTCTGCCCTAATGTTGTAAAGCTCTGTGTAAACTGTCAGCACTATATAAATCCTGTATAATAATTTAAAAAGGGGGGCACACTAATGTAAGGAGGGGGACACATTAATGTAAGGAGGGGGTGCACTTATGTAAGGAGGGGGAAACACCAATGTAAGGAGTGGGGATGAGCTTCGAGTTTGAGTCGAAATCATGTTCGACTCGAACATCGGCTGTACGCTAGTTCGCCGAACCGCGAACAATTTGGGGTGTTCGCGGCAAATTCGAAAGCATAACTGGAATTATCTATTTACATGATGTCCAGAAGAGTGCATGTGTAAACCGGCACTGCGACTGCGCATGCATCTGCACTTCTAACTAATTAGATTGAGTATTATAAAATACGTGACCTATAGTGACCAGGTATGCCTCCTGAAGGAGAAATCATGAAAGGTACGTCGAGGCGGTACCTGGTCACGCTGTGCCCTATGTCACATCCGGGTCTCTGGTTGTCTGCGGTGGCAGATGGAACGCACGCCCGCTACAGAGGTGGATGCGGCACGGATCCAGCTTCTTCCACACGTGTTTAGCTTGCAGCCCCAGTGTCGGGTCTGGCGCTTTTTAAGTAAGGAGCCATTTGGCTATTTTTTAATGTTATTTTAATAAACTGTATTACGCTATGGATATTCTTTGATTATTTTTGCATATCCTGCCCTACACTCTGAGGAGGAGGTTGCCTGTGCATCTCTCAGCTTCTACATATGCGAGCAGGCATTATCCTGCCAAAGCGATATTTGACTTTCTTTTTCATTAAAGAAATCAAATATATCTGTTAAGCAGCCCATTCATCTGCTCACGTTGGGTGTATCTTGTGTGGTGAAGGATTGGTCACTATTTCACTTAAAGAAAGTCTTGCAATTAAGATCACCATTTCAACATATTCTGGATGTGAACTATTGCTATATATATTTTTGCACTGCTAGGCATCCCTGGTGGCACTGGCAGTGGTAGGCATTGGAGTGGGCACTGATTGGCAGCTGCCTGGGCATTGATTGGCAGCTGCCTTTGCACTGATTAGTTTTTCCCTGGGGGTCTAGGGGGCATACCTGGTGGTCCAGTGTGGCTGGTTTCCCTGGTGGTCCTGGGCGGCTTCCCTGGTGGTCCTGGGTAGGATCCGAGGGGGGGCTGTGCTGATATACAATCAGCACAGACCCCCCCGTCAGGAGAGCAGCCGATCGGCTCTCCTCTACTCGCATTTGTCAGACGCGAGTGAGGAAAAGCCGATCACCGGCTCTTCCTATTTACATCATGATCAGCCGTGATTGAACACGGCTGATCACGTGGTAAAGAGTCTCCGTCAGAGACTCTTTACCTAGATCGGTGTTGCGGGGTGTCAGACTGTCAGACACCCCACAACAACAATCGCCATGATGCGTGCTCCCGGGGCGTGCAGCGGCTCACCATCCTGAGGAAGTCATATGACGCCCAGTCAGCATATTGAAGCCACTTTGCCGCCGTCATTCTGCTATATGGCGGGTGGCAAGTGGTTAAAAATGACAAGAGACAGTTTTTGACAATTCCTTTATTTAAAGTCTTCTTCTTTCCATCTTCTTTCTTCTATTTTCTTTCTTCTATCTTCCTTTTGGTTTCTTCCTCCATCTTCTTCTTCCTCTGGTTCTTCCTCCGATCCTCTGCTTCTTGCTCCGGTGTTCTCATCCAGCATCTTCCTCCGTGGCGTCTTCTTCCCTTCTTCGTTCTCGGGCCGCTCCGCATCCATGATGGGAGGCTCCCGCTGTGTGACACTTCTCGTCTTCTGACACATTACATATCCGGAAGAACCAGAGGAAGAAGAAGATGGAGGAAGAAACCGAACGAAGATAGAAGAAAGAAGATAGAAGAAAGAAGATGGAAAGAAGTAGACTTTAAATAACCCGTTTACTATTTTTGACACTTTTTTGTGAAATGGTAGGGATACAATGTACCATGGGACAAGGGTTGTGGGGATGAGGCCCTTATCCCCATCAACATGGGGACAAGGTGCTTTGGGGTGACTCCAAAGCTTCCCCCCATGTTGAGGGCATGTGGCCTGGTACAGTTAAGGAGGGGGGGCAGTCTCTTGTCCCCCCTCTTTTCCTGCAGCCTGTCAGATTGCCTACTTGGATAAGGGTCTGGTAGGGATTTTGGAGGGACCCCTACGCCATTTTTTTAACATTTTGGTGCAGGGTTCCCTTTAAAATCCATACCGGACCTGAAGGGCCTGGTATGGATTTTGGGGGGACCCCCACACAATTTAAAAAAAAATTGGTTCGGAGTTCCCCTTAATATTCATACCAGACCCAAAGGGCCTGGTAATGGACTGGGGGGGAAACCATGCCATTTTTTTCAATGAGTTTTATCTATATTGCCGAAACCCGACAATTCATTACAGCCGCAATCAGTTTTAAATTACTGTACTTTCTTTCCTTTAGAAATGTCATTTTGCTATGATACTGTTCTAAACACAGGACAAATGCACCACTTTACAGGCATACTATAGACACTCCCCAGGCACAATATTTAAAGGAATATTTCATTTTTTTGTTTCACTTTAAGCATTATTAAAATTACTGCTCCCGAAAAAACGTTAGTTTTTAAAACTTTTTTTTGCATTGATACATGTCCCCTGGGGCAAGTCCCAGGTCCCCAAATACTTTTTATGACAATAACTTGCATATAAGCCTTTAAAATGACCACTTTTGGTTTTTCACGCTAGTGTCCTATAGACTTTGTGATGGGAGGGCCCGTGGAACTCAGAATACATCTTATGTCTAAGTCACCCTGTGCCATCCTGGCACAGGGTGAGTGAGAAAATATATCTTGGACTACTTAAAATGGGACAGCAATATTTGTCCACAATATCTCCCAGGATGTATGTAGAGACTATTATTGGTTTTGTTGATTCTGAACTCAACCTGTTAATTGAATGAGCTGATCACATTGTCCTCTATACAATGTAGGAGACGGGACGACTCCTATTGGAGCTGCTGCTATTTGTCCTGTGATAATTAACTTAGTCTGGGCAATAGGTCATGTCTCAGTCACCTAGGCTGTATAGAGGATTAGTTAATTAGCTCATGTCAATTGTGTTAATTAGGTTACAGTTGTATTGTTAGAGGAGGTTCCAACAGCATATAAAGTCTTGTAATTTTGATTCTAAAAAAAACAGTTCTGATGTACTCCAAGACTGGTGTTGTCTAGTTCTTGGGGGTTCCTATAGCCAGATCCATTGGACTCGTGTTCCAGAACTTAGGAAGCGGTATACTGACGGAAGCATTCAAGCGGAGTGTGGGACGTTCCGTGACATTGGTGGCAAGCAGCAGGAAAGCTTCCTGCAGTCTGGGAAATCTAAACCTCCACCTGGATCCAAGATCAGGATAGCAGACTTCAGTCACCCCAGTGGAGATATGGACCAGGCATCAGAATTCCCAGTGCTGCTGCGGATCATCCTTTCAACATACACCAGGACTGTGTCTGAGGATGAATACCTGGAGCTTAGGCAGCAAATTCGGGTGGAGCTCTGGATTGCAGCCCTCCGTCTCGCTGGTATAAAACAGGGCAAGTGCTTTCCAACCCAAGAGCAACGGGCCAGTGACCAACGGGCATTGCGGATGGCATTCCTGGGAGAGCAGCCCCGGAGCAATGGGTGACTGAGTTGGACAGGTTGGTCCAGCAGGAGATAGAGCTGGACAATCGTTATCAGGCTCTGCAATTTAGGGGAGACAACAGAATGCTCTCCGGAGGGATATGACTTTGGCGGCCCTGGATTGCTGTGGGAGAGCCTTACAGATCATTTTATGTTTGGTGATGAAGGGGAACCTGACCTTGAGGACCGAGAATATAGAGAGGCTATGCTCGGTCTTGCAGGGGTCTCAGAGCTCAAACCTGATCTGGACCATTTGCTAAGGAAGGAACAGCATCTGAAAAGGGCATACAGGAAACTGCTAGAACACGTTCAGCACCATGCCAGAGAATCGGCAGTGGAAAATCTGAAGATTGCCGTCCCCAAACCTGAAGTGCTGACAACAGGGCAGAGCTCTGCTAACCTCTGTCCAGCACTGATATCTTCTGGGTTCCATGGACAGGAGATGGTGAACCCCTTTTCCGCCGACACCAGTTATAGAGATAGGGGATTTAATAGACTTTTCTGCTGAGGAAGAACAACCTGATGAGCCTCCAGCAGAAGAGCTGGTATTAGGGCCAAACTTCACTGTGCTCTGCCCAGCACCAACAGCAGTATCTGTGGAGTTACAACAAACTTCTCCAGCAGAAGTGCTGGCAACTGGACAGAGGGTCCAAGACCTCTGCCCCACACCTGTGGCAGTTTCGGAGGCCCAGGGTGAGAAGGTGGCAATCACTTCCCAGCAGCAGATACAGGGGGAGAAGGGAGAGGAGGTGTGTGTTGTCCCTCCCGAACAGTTGGCCAGGGTGAAGGAAGGGGCCTTCTCTCCCCAGCAAAGATCAGTGCACCTGGGAGACAGTACCAGAGACATGTCGTCCAAGCAACCAGATGAGGGAATGGAAAAGGAAGCAGCCGGCTCACCTCCCCAATGGCAGCTACACTGTTTGGGAGTGGAGGAAGCCAGCCTCCTGCCCCAACGGTTAGCCGGAGCGGAGGATGCGGAGTCCCCAGCAGAAGTGCTGGCAACAGGGCAGAGTGTTACCAACCTCTGCCCAGCACCGGCAACAACTACAGAGTTCCAGGGAGGCGGGGCAGTCGGCCTCCCTCCCCAACAGTTAGCTGAAACAGAAGGTGTGGGGTTTCCAGCAGAAGGGCTGGCAACAGGGCCGAGGACTGCTGGACTCTGCCCTCAACTAACAGCGGATGGATTTCCTGTGAAGGTGGATGGGACTTCAGTCTCCACCTGTATACCCCAGGGATTCTGAGCAGTCGGCCCAGATCCCCAACAGCATGACAGAGTGAGCCCAGACACCCTGTCTTCTCTCCAGCGGCAGAAAGGACTCCAGGGAGAAGGGCCAGTCCAGGCCTCTCCCCAGCGGCAGATAGGTTCTCTGAGAGAGGCAGAGGTTGGCTGGGTGAGTAATGCTTTGTTTGGAACAATTTATTTGGGGTACTGTGTGGGTACAGGCATTAGAGGACTGGAGCTACTCACTAACTTCAGAGTCAACCCGTCTGGGGTCTCCTCCTATGTTAGTCTTCTGCCGAAAGGGGAGAGATGTGATGGGAGGGCCCGTGGAACTCAGAATACATCTTATGTCTAAGTCACCCTGTGCCATCCTGGCACAGGGTGAGTGAGAAAATATATCTTGGACTACTTAAAATGGGACAGTAATATTTGTCCACAATATCTCCCAGGATGTATGTAGAGACTATTATTGGTTTTGTTGATTCTGATCTCAACCTGTTAATTGAATGAGCTGATCACATTGTCCTCTATACAATGTAGGAGACGGGACGACTCCTATTGGAGCTGCTGCTATTTGTCCTGTGATAATTAACTCAGTCTGGGCAATAGGTCATGTCTCAGTCACCTAGGCTGTATAGAGGATTAGTTAATTAGCTCATGTCAATTATGTTAATTAGGTTACAGTTGTATTGTTAGAGGAGGTTCCAACAGCATATAAAGTCTTGTAATTTTGATTCTAAAAAAAAACAGTTCTGATGTACTCCAAGACTGGTGTTGTCTAGTTCTTGGGGGTTCCTATAGCCAGATCCATTGGACTCGTGTTCCAGAACTTAGGAAGCGGTATACTGACGGAAACACTCAAGCGGAGTGTGGGACGTTCCGTGACAGATTTTAACGGGGTTCCACGGCTTTCGAATTTGCCGCAAACACAGCATAATGTTTATTGTTCGCCGAACGTCCGAACAACCAAAGTTTGGCCCTACCTTATGCTTGGACCGAACCATTCGCCCATCCCTAGTAAGAAGGGGGTGCACTTATGTAAGGAGGGGACACATTAATGTAAGAAGGGGTGAACTTATATAAGGAGGGGGACACGCTAATGTAAGGATGGGGACACATTTATGTAAGGAAGGACTCTGATGTATGATGGGGAATTGATGCAAAAGGGGACACTGATTATAAAGGGGGATATTGATGTAAGGGGAAGCAAATACCCTTGTAAAGTGAAACCTCCTTTGGAAACGTGAACAGCTTTTTTGCCTAGTATATCAACCCCAGAGCATAGAGGTACAACGTAAATATACTGCAAACTTTTTAAGATCAAAAATTCAAGGTTTTTTTTTTAAAACCTTTGCCACTGTAGCTCTATTTGTTGAATTTTTCCTCCTAATGCCTTGTTTTTTTTTGCTTTTTTGATATTTTTTAAAAATAAGGCAAAAGGCAAAGTGCTACGTGCAGTGCCAACATTGACCAATCAGGATCCATCTTCTATGGATCTGGCATTAGCAACACCATTTCTGACTGGTTGCTATTACTTAGCTTTTTGATTCTTTTAATGTTTTACAAATTAAGACAAACTGCATTGTTGGAGCCGCTAACATTCATCAAAAGTAGCAACTTTGATACTTAGCAGTTGTTTGGCAATGCTTCTTAAGCTTGCTAAAAAATATATATTTTATTCATTCATGTATTTTTTTTGTTTGTTACATGTTATTTGTTTGCATATTGTACATTTTCTGGATCTGTTTTATCTATAGCCAACAAAAATGAACAGTATTGGTAGTAATTTTGAATGATTTAAACAAATATATCACCTAGAGTCACATGTTTTGAGTTGGGCAACTCAATTAATTTTTTTCTTAGAAGTGGTGAACAAACAACTACAAATGCTTGTGAACTGAGGACACTACAAAATAACCCTTCTAATAAATAAAAATGCGTTTATAGCATTCATCTTTCATTGAATGCCAAAGTGAAAATTACTGTAATTTTATTTTATTTATATAGTCAGGAAGTTTGAACAATTATTTAAGACAGCAATAACGATTATTTAAATAATCGATATACAGCAGTGTCTCTACCTTCCGGAGTGCTAATTAGCGTAAAATACTTTAGTAAATATAAAGCACACTAGTTTGAATAATTTCCTGAGTCTGTTAAATCTGTGTAGAGACTTTTAGCACAATAAAATCAATGAAAGTATGGACTAAATAACAATAAAATAAATGCAAAATATGTATGTTTGGGAAAACCCATAAAATAAGACTTTTAAGGATGCTGAACTGCCACTGAGGTGAGCACAAAAAGTTGATAAAAATAATTTATTATTTATGAAAAAATATATAAAACACATACAGAAATAATTTCATATCTCATAAGATCAATAGCATAACATAATATGCAATTATAATATATAATCCTATGCTGGAAAAGAGTTAATATGACAAATTCTACCAACGCCTTTCACAAAGTAGTTTCCTCGCTTCTTCAGGGAGTTTCACTCTTTATCTGATTGTCTGGTTATCGTTCAATCAAGAAAAGAATATCATTATTTATATGCTATGTTACCACAGTAAATTCACAAAAGTATTTATTTATAATTATACTATATAGTTCATGGTGTAAAAATGCTCACCAATTGTATCGATATGCAGAAAGATACGCCCACAATGGCTCAACACACGGAGGAGCTACTCCCCAGGCAAGATCCCAAAATTCAGGATCCTATCAGGTGAGTACTGGATCATGCAGTGGCAGATATGATGGATAGGATACTCAGTATTAGGGATGAGCCGAACACCCCCCTGTTCGGTTCGCACCAGAACATGCGAACAGGAAAAAAGTTTGTTCGAACACGCGAACACCGTTAAAGTCTATGGGACACGAACATGAATAATCAAAAGTGCTAATTTTAAAGGCTAATATGCAAGTTATTGTCATAAAAAGTGTTTGGGGACCTGGGTCCTGCCCCAGGGGACATGGATCAATGCAAAAAAAAGTTTTAAAAACAGCCGTTTTTTTAGGAGCAGTGATTTTAATAATGCTTAAAGTCAAACAATAAAAGTGTAATATCCCTTTAAATTTCATACCCGGGGGTGTCTATAGTATGCCTGTAAAGGGGCGCATGTCTCCTGTGTTTAGAACAGTCTGACAGCAAAATGACATTTTGAAGGAAAAAACTAATTTATTACTACCCGCGGCTATTGCATTGCCCACAATACACATAGAAGTTCATTGATAAAAACGGCATGGGAATTCCCCAAAGGGGAACCCCGAACCAAAATTTAAAAAAAAAATGACGTGGGAGTCCCCCTAAATTCCATACCAGGCCCTTCAGGTCTGGTATGGATATTAAGGGGAACCCCGGCCAAAATTTTTTTAAAAAAATGACGTGGGGCTCCCCCTAAATTCCATACCAGACCCTTCAGGTCTGGTATGGATTTTAAGGGGAACCCCGCACCAAAAAAAACCAAAAAACGGCGTGGGGTCCCCCCAAAAATCCATACCAGACCCTTATCCGAGCACGCAACCTGGCAGGCCGCAGGAAAAGAGGGGGAATGAGAGTGCGCCCCCCCCTCCTGAACCGTACCAGGCCACATGCCCTCAACATTGGGAGGGTGCTTTAGGGTAGCCCCCCAAAACACCTTGTCCCCATGTTGATGAGGACAAGGGCCTCATCCCCACAACCCTGGCCGGTGGTTGTGGGGGTCTGCGGGCAGGGGGCTTATCGGAATCTGGAAGCCCCCTTTAACAAGGGGACCCCCAGATCCCGACACCCCCCTGTGTGAAATGGTGTACCCCTATCATTTCACTAAAAAACTGTCAAAAATTTTAAAAATGACAAGAAACAGTTTTTGACAATTCCTTTATTTAAATACTTCTTCTTTCTTCTATCTTTCTTCATCTTCTGGTTCTTTTAGTTCTTCTGGCCCTTCTGGTTCTTCCTCCGGCGTTCTCGTCCAGCATCTCCTCCACGGCATCTTCTATCTTCTTCTCCTCGGGCCGCTCCGCACCCATGGCATGGGGGGGAGGCCCCCGCTCTTCTCTTCATCTTCTTCATCCTCTTCTCTTCTTCTTTTCTTCTCTTCTTTTCTTCTTCTCTTCTTCATTTTCTTCTCCGGGCCGCTCCGCATCCATGCTGGCATTGAGGGAGGCTCCCGCTGTGTGATGGCGCTCCTCGTCTGACAGTTCTTAAATAACAGGGGGCGGGCCACCTGGTGACCCTGCCCCCCTCTGACGCACGGGACATGACGGGACTTCCCTGTGGCATTCCCCGTGATGTCACAGGGAAGTCCCGTCAAGTCACCGTGCGTCAGAGGGGGGCGGGGTCACCGGGTGGCCCCGCCCCCCGTTATTTAAGAACTGTCAGACGAGGAGCGCCGTCACACAGCGGGAGCCTCCCTCCATGCCAGCATGGGTGCGGAGCGGCCCGGAGAAGAAAATGAAGAAGAGAAGAAAAGAAGAAGAGAAGAAGAGAAGAAGATGAAGAAGAAGAGAAGAGCGGGAGCCTCCCCCCATGCCATGGGTGCGGAGCGGCCCGAGGAGAAAAAGATAGAAGACGCTGCGGAGGAGATGTTGGACGAGAATGCAGGAAGAACCAGAAGAGCCAGAAGAACCAGAAGAACCAGAAGATGAAGGAAGATAGAAGAAAGAAGAAGTATTTAATAAAGGAATTGTCAAAAACTGTCTCTTGTCATTTTTAACATTTTTGACAGTTTTTTAGTGAAATGTTAGCGGTACTTTTGTACCCCCTTACCATTTCACACAGGGGGGGGCGGGATCTGGGGGTCCCCTTGTTAAAGGGGGCTTCCAGATTCCAATAAGCCCCCCGCCCGCAGACCCCCACAACCACCGGCCAGGGTTGTGGGGATGAGGCCCTTGTCCTCATCAACATGGGGACAGGGTGTTTTGGGGGGCTACCCCAAAGCACCCTCCCAATGTTGAGGGTATGTGGCCTGGTACGGTTCAGGGGGGGGGCGCACTCTCGTCCCCCCCTCTTTTCCTGCGGCCTGCCAGGTTGCGTGCTCGGATAAGGGTCTGGTATGGATTTTTGGGGGGACCCCACGCCGTTTTTTTGGGGGGGGCGGGGTTCCCCTTAAAATCCATACCAGACCTGAAGTGTCTGGTATGGAATTTAGGGGGAACCCCACGTCATTTTTTTTTTTTAATTTTGGCCGGGGTTCCCCTTAATATCCATATCAGACCTGTAGGGCCTGGTATGGAATTTAGGGGGACTCCCACATCATTTTTTTTTTTTGGTTCGGGGTTCCCCTTTGGGGTTCCCCTTTGGGGAATTCCCATGCCGTTTTTATCAATGAACTTCTATGTGTATTGTCGGCAATGCAATAGCCGCGGGTAGTTTTAAATGAGTTTTTTCCTTAAAAATGTAATTTTGCTGTCAGACTGTTCTAAACACAGGAAACATGCGCCCCTTTACAGGCATACTATAGACACTCCCCAGGTACAAAATTTAAAGGGATATTACACTTTTATTGTTTGACTTTAAGCATTATTAAAATCACTGCTCCTGAAAAAACGTCCGTTTTTAAAACTTTTTTTTGCATTGATCCATGTCCCCTGGGGCAGGACCTGGGTCCCCAAACACTTTTTATGACAATAACTTGCATATTAGCCTTTAAAATTAGCACTTTTGATTTCTCCCATAGACTTTTAAAGGGTGTTCCGCGGCATTCGAATTTGCCGCGAACACCCCATGAGTTCGACTCGAACTCGAAGCTCATCCCTATTCAGTATGAAGTACTGTACAGGAAGAGGAGTATATATATTCTGTCACTATTCAACTTTAGGCAAAGCTGCTACAACAATAGGCAACTAAAAGTACTTACCTTCTATTGCCCTTATTGAAAATGCAATGTGGGAGCAGGGAGATGGTGACAAATTGTCACATGAATGAGTCCAAGAAAAGGAACTTAATTTAAGTCCAAACAGACCAAAAATGTAGGAAATCCCTAAGAAAAATAGGGGGGGGGGGTTAGGGGGGGGTTAGGGTAGGGGGTTGGACAGAGACAGGGAGGAGAAAAGAGAGATCATTCAGTCCAATGCTTGTTAGTATGCAGGATAGTGCAATACCATCATAAAATAAGCATATGATCAACCTATATTTAGTCAACACTGAGGCTTCCATCACCACGCAAGTGTGATCACACACAGTAATCACTGATGGGTGTGCATCATATTCCAACTTAATTATCCTAATCCTACACAGTATACATCTTGGAATTGTGCTAACAGCAATCAACTACCATACCCTCCTTTAACCCCTCCTTCCACCCCATAGACTACACTGCACAAATCTAATTGTATGCCATTCATGCCGCAGCACGGCAGATGGCACCCAAATGCATTACCACAATGCTAAATACATTCTTCATCAAATGTCAAGTACTCCTCTAAATTACACATTATCCTTACCCTCAACGTCAGAAGATTTCAGAAGCCTGTTGCGCAGCAAACCCCCCATTTTGTATATCTCCAGGAAAGCACCCGGTCTTCAAGCCCGCCACCACCTTTTATTTATAATCCCACCAGACGCGACGGGGCCAGGCGCGGCCCATAATATAACAAATGCAAAATTATTTACCAACAAGTCATTCCCAATCATATACAGTATGTGTATGATATACTTTATGATATCTGCTTTATCAATAATAAATGCTATATATGTATATACTGTATTTATTGGCGTATAACACGCACCCCAAGTTTAGGAGGGAAGTTTAAAGAAAAAAACTTTTAGAAGGGAAGTTTAAGTAAAAAAACTTACATTTGAAGTGTGTATCTGCAGCCTTGCCCAGTGTCCATCTGCAGCCTTGCCCAGTGTCCAGTCTTGCCCAGTGTCCATCTGCAGCCTTTCCCAGTGTCCAGCCTTGCCCAGTGTCCATCTGCAGCCTTGCCCAGTGTCCAGCCTTGCCCAGTGTCCATCTGCAGCCTTGCCCAGTGTCCAGCCTTGCAGTGTCCAGCCTTGCCCAGTGTCCATCTGCAGCCTTGCCCAGTGTCAAGCCTTGCCCAGTGTCAAGCCTTGCCCAGTGTCCAGCCTTGCCCAGTGTCCAGCCTTGCCCAGGGTCCCATCTGCAGCCTTGCCCAGTGTCCAGCCTTGCCCAGTGCCCAGCCTTGCCCAGTGTTCATCTGCAGCCTTGTCCAGTGTCCAGCCTTGCCTAGTGTTCATTCGCAGCCTTGCCCAAAATTGCAGCATTATCGTTTCATTTGAATTATTGCGCCGCTCGTCTCTCAGTCCCCCCCATTGGCCCGGCTCCTATGATGGACACATCACCGGTCCAATGGCGGGGCTAGGAGGTGGGACTGCGAGCAGAGCCTAGCCGAGCCAAGTACACAGTACACTCGGCTCTGTCTCTTTTGGCGACGCTCGCAACTCTCCCACTCAGACATCAGGGGGGCGGGACGGCATCACTACGAGCGCACCAGAGAAGAGCCGAGCTGAGTACACAGTACACTCGGCTTGGCTCGGTCTTTTTCGGCGATGCTCGCTCCTCTCCCACTCAGACAGCAGGGAGGAGGGACAGCTTCCGACCATTTGTAGGCTCCATAGGACATTTGCTGTCAGAATTTCTGACAACTGTTTGACCGCAGGTTCCCAAGTTTTCCGACAACAAGAGTTGTTGTCGGAAATTCCAAGCGTGTGTACACAATTCCGACGCACAAAAGTCCACGCATGCTCTTAATCAAGCAGAAGAGCCGCACTGGCTATTGAAGTTCATTTTTCTTGGCTCGTCATACGTGTTGTATGGTACTGCGTTCTTGACGTTCAGAAATTCCAAGCGTGTGTACACAATTCCGACGCACAAAAGTCCACACATGCTCGGAATCAAGCAGAAGAGCCGCACTGGCTATTGAAGTTCCTTTTTCTTGGCTCGTCATACGTGTTGTACGGTACTGCGTTCTTGACGTTCAGAATTTCCAACAACATTTGTGTGGCAGTGTGTATGCAAGACAAGTTTGGGCCAACATCAGTCGGGAAAAAATCCACGGTTTTGTTGTCGGAATGTCCGATCGTGTGTACATAGCATAAGTGATCAAGATGGTTTGTTAGAGAGATTGTGATGACCATCCCTTTTCTCTCTAAACTTCCTTTTTTATTCCCAAAATTCCTTTATCCAAGGACTAGCCTATAAGGTGTATTTCAGAAAATTGACCCTCATGTGATTGAAAGGTACTTTTATTGATTAACTTAATGTTTGTGTATGCATTTATTGTACCTACCCACTAGATGGCACTCTAAGAATAGGAATTCCTATTTTAGGTCTTCTGGAAATAAAATTTGATGTACTTAAGTTACCCCTATCTAGAACATTATATTTTTATCCATGGATTCATTATAGATATAATACCATAGTATATTTATATCCTAAACTTTAATGCTTCTTCATTTTATTCATGGAACATTTACTAAAAATGTGTGATTTATTGGATCACATCATATCACATTATCATTTTCCATCTCACTATATATTACAAAATCATAGTTATTTGTTATTTTAACATTATTTTTTTATCAGTATTGTCCTTTAATTAGTATGGTGCTCTGTATATAAATAAATTGTAAAGCATTCAAACACTTTATAGTTATTGTTTTCTGGATTCCAATGATGTCCATGAGGTCTGAAGTTATTTTGTTTTATTTTCAAATTGTTCATAGTTAAAATAGTGAAATAAAATCACTTCACCCTGAATTGTTCTCTCTCTGGATCTTTCTTTCCTTTGTCGAGGATTTGTAGAGACCACTCTGTTAATGACTGGAGGTATACACATCAGTTTGTTTGCATTTCTCGGTGCTCGAACAAGTCAAGGAGCTGACACAATGCAAAAAGTGTTGTTTTAGATGAATTTGAGTCATAAACTTAGCTTTCTTATTTATAAACTGTCTGGTGTCTGTTTGAGTTTGCTATTACCTTGCATACTGTACAGAATGGCATATGTGGTTGTTTTTTCCATAAACAATGTTCATATTGTCTGAATCAGTTTCACTTTAAAGAGGATTTCTCTTTATTCAGGTGTGGTTTGAGTGCAAATCTAACCCATTGTCCATTAGCCTGAATGTCCTTCAATTAAATTGAGCTGTATACAAGCTTCTCTTGCAAATCAAACGTTCTGGATTAGTTCAGTTTTAGGACTCGCATACCCTTGATTCTGAGTATATTTAAGTCAATCTGTATATTTTAATAATATTCCATATTATCTATAACTTCATATCAGAAAAAAACTCTGAAAATACATTCCCTATAGAGATTTTGTTTTCTTCTTCAAACCGTGTAAGCATAAAACCATGCATAAACACATTTGAAATACTAATCGATATGTGAACAATAATACTAATATGTTTGTGAACAAATTCATATACAGCACAAAAAAATCTAGGATAGTTATAGGGTAGTACTAGTAATAAATATACCTAAATCTATTTGTGAACATTTTCATGTACAAAAATTGCCCTAATGTGTGAGGTGACAGCATAACAGAGTGATAAGAATTGTTGTAGTAAGGAAAAAAAATTGTATTGATTTTGAAAACAGAAAAAATCACAAAAAATAGTAATTAAAAACAAATAACAAATCTACAGTTGAAGTGATATCAAACGTTTCATGAAATGTCAATTATTGGCCATGTTATGGCAATTTAAGCCACTGATTCAGTTGAGAACAATTTGTATGATTGGTTTGACAAGGCACAGGTAATTGAAGCATATTTTGCAATTAAACAGTAATTTTACTCTACTACTAATAGATGCTAATATGTAACCTCAAATCAATTTATTTTTATGAAACTGACTACTTCATTGAATCAACTTAGTATATTATCACAGCAAAAATATATCCCAGAGTGTTTTAAATTGCAAAATTTACTCTTTTCTCTTCAATGTATTATGCCTCATAACTACCAAAGAGCATTGCTAAATTTTTATGCTGCCTAAAGCTGAAAACTAGGCTAATATAAAAGATATACATTAATGTATTTCTGTAGTCAATAATGCAAAATTTAAAAAAAGTCAAAATGTTCAGTATTTAGCATAGTTATTGGAAGCTGGAAATTACTGCTGTAGACACCTCTACTACACTAATATCCACCAACTTTAGGGTCCCATGCAAAGCAGCTGCCCTGAATTCAAGAGGTTGCTTGCTGGACACTAGCACCTTTCAGGAAACGTTTTGCATTTTCTCAATAGTTGCAATACATTCACTGATTGGAAGAAGTACAGAAGTGGGACTCTCAACCTCATCCAATCAGACAACAGTTTGCAATCATTGAGAAAATAAAATGTTTTTTCTTCCTGGTGCCTGTGCCATGCTGGCGACCTGCTGTGCTCATTAAGCAGAAGTGCACCCTCTTACATGGAACCTGGAAGTTAGTGGCAATCACTGTAATAGTGGTGGTGCCTAGTATAGTAATTTCTAGCTTCCAGGGGGGATCCCACAGGTGTGGCACATACAGTGGGGACAGAAAGTATTCAGACCCCCTTACATTTTTCACTCTTTTTTATATTGCAGCCATTTGCTAAAATCATTTAAGTTATTTTCTTCTCCTCATTAAGGTACACACAGCACCCCATATTGACAGAAAAACACAGAATTGTTGACATTTTTGCAGATTTATTAAAAAAGAAAAACTGAAATATCACATGGTCCTAAGCATTCAGACCCTTTGCTGTGACACTCATATATTTAACTCAGCTGCTGTCCATTTCTTCTGATCATCCTTGAGATGGTTCTACACCTTCATTTAAATTCAGCTGTTTTTGATTATACTGATTGGACTTGATTAGGAAAACCACACACCTGTCTATATAAGACCTTACAGCTCACAGTGCATGTCAGAGTAAATGAGAATCATGAGGTCAAATGAACTGCCTGAAGAGCTCAGAGACAGAATTGTGGCAAGGCACAGATCTGGCCAAGGTTACAAAAAAATTTCTGCTGCACTTAAGGTTCCTAAGAGCACAGTGGCCTCCATAATCCTTAAATGGAAGATGTTTGGGATGACAAGAACCCTCCCTAGAGCTGGCCGTCTGGCCAAACTGAGCTATCGGGGAGAAGAGCCTTGGTGAGAAAGGTAAAGAAGAACCCAAAGATCACTGTGGCTGAGCTCCAGAGATGCAGTCGGGAGATGGGAGAAAGTTGTAGAAAGTCAACCATCACTGCAGCCCTCCACCAGTCGGGGCTTTATGGCAGAGTGGCCCAACGGAAGCCTCTCCTCAGTGTAAGACACATGAAAGCCCGCATGGAGTTTGCTAAAAAACACCTGAAGGACTCCAAGATGGTAAGAAATAAGATTCTCTGGTCTGATGAGACCAAGATAGAACTTTTTGGCCTTAATTCTAAGCGGTATGAGTGGAGAAAAGACACTGCTCATCACCTGTCCAATACAGTCGTAAACAGTGAAGCATGGTGGTGGCAGCATCATGCTGTGGGGGTGTTTTTAAGCTGCAGGGACAGGACCACTGGGACGAAAACCTTCTCCAGAGTGCTCAGGACCTCAGACTGGGCTGAAGGTTTACCTTCCAACAAGACAATGACCCTAAGCACACAGCTAAAATACTGAAGGAGTGGCTTCACAACAACTCAGTGACTGTTCTTGAATGGCCCAGCCAGAACCCTGACTTAAACCCAATTGAGCATCTTTGCAGAGACCTAAAAGTGGCTGTCCACCAACGTTTACCATCCAACCTGACAGAACTGTAGAGGATCTGCAAGGAGGAATGGCAGAGGATCCCCAATTCCAGGTGTGAAAAACTTGTTGCATCTTTCACAAAAAGACTCATGGTGGGGGCATGGCCTGACCTAGCATGGAGACAGACGTCTGATCCCTGAGCTCTGTCCGCCACAGGAGAAAACCACCTAAACTCTGAGGTAATTTCTCCCCGACCTACTCTTAAACTATGGGGACAGCTTCCCGGACCTCCTCTGCCTCTCGCTCTCGATCCCCCAGAGACTTAGCCGGGTCACAGGGACAGAATATCCCGGAGATGTTCAGGGCAGGCAGAGGCAACATGGCGCCTTCCCGCCACGCACCCGCTCACTCCACACCGTTACCTCTACAGCCCAATAACTCGACTCCCTTGCCTTTACAACCCCCGCATCCACATGAAGGGGAAGTCGGGATTGAACTCAGACCCCATCCTCCTATAAACCTGCAGGACCTCCACTCGATAGCAGACGATATAAATGAGACACTTTCCGGCGCCATTTCTGAACTGAGGCTGGATCTACGTGCACTTAATGACAGAGTGCAAGTAGTGGAGAGAAAGACAGGACGCCAGGAAACCACCCTACACTTGGTCACTAACAGCATTGATTCACATACGCAGATGCGAGATATGCAGCGGCACCTCGAAGACCTCGGCAATCGAGGCCGGAGGCACAACTTGAGAATTAGAGGTCTGCCAGAGTCTATTGAGGGGGAGCAAATCTCGCAGGCTGTAGTGAGCCTCTTCAATAGCCTTCTTCATCATCCTCCTCAAACCCACATTGATATGGAAAGAATACACTGTGCACTGCCCCCCAAAGGCAGGGAGAATGATCCCCCTTGGGACATAATATGCTGCATTGTAGATTTCAAATTGAAAGAGGACATCATCAAACAAGCCAAACAAGCCAGGGGCAGAAAGCAAATCCTCCACGATGGAGCACCTATTCCAATATACCAAGACCTCTCTGGCATTACACTACAGCACAGGCGCGACCTGAAACCCCTGTTGGATGTCCTTCGAGAGAAGAATATTCTCTACAAATGGAAGTTCCCTTTCTGCCTCTCGGCATCCTCTCATGGCCGCACAGCGATCCTCAAGGTACCTGAGGACCTTCCTCACTTCTGTGCTACGCTTAGCCTCCCTTTGGTACCAGTACCTAACTGGTATGCGGCGTTCCGCTCCATGCCTTCCACCCAGGATACGCTCAGGGATGAACCCATGGATGCACAGAATTCTAGGCACCGCAGGAGCCACGCCATATACCGCTCTGGTACCCGTGATGCTAGCCCCACCATCTCGCCAAGGTCCAGTAGAGCATGTAGGGACCGCTAATGGGTATTAGAGGTGGCCCTGCCCTTCACCATGTTTGCGCAGTTAGACTCCATTATGGTCTGTTTCTGTTTTTTTGAACCTGTTAAATATATTGAGACTTTTTACTTTTTTTTTTCTACTTTTCTTTGACTCGTTTTAGACCTGGTCTGCATAGGTTCTAAATAGTGCTTGCCGGTCCTCTCTTTTGTAATACCTGCTCCCCTAAATGCCACTTCCACAACATCTGAATGGCATCTACTCCTCCCTATGTCCTCGCATACAACAGCCTCCTGATCACTATCAGCTTCAATTCCCCTTAGCACTCCACTCGTACACAGCCGGACTTTGCCAAACTACTCGGCCTGGGACTACATCTACCACAATGCACTTCGGCAACAAGCCCCCCCCCGTATACAACGCACAGCCGCATGTACACAGCCTGACTTCCTGGACATCTCCGAGACGCGATCCAATCAACTCCCCGCGAGGAGCCTCATGCTCCGGCGGTCCGCATCCATCACACCACTTACCCCCATATGGTTCTTCAGTTGATCCGGAGTCGCCAAAGACAGCCCACCATTGACCAAAACCCATCCCTACTGGGTGAGACTCTATATGAAAGGTACAACGCTCCGGATTCCTGCTCGTGAGCTGAACGAACTGACACAGGCAAGAGAGGAACTTTTAGAAACGCTTAATAAAACGCTGAAACGCAAATTTGCACTGACGCAAAAATTATATTACGAATTTGGCAACAAAGCCGGTAAACTCCTAGCAAGGGCTCTCCAATCCAGGAAGGCCTCACATACCATCCACAAAATCAGCAACCCTGCGGGGGAGACCTTGGTTACCAATGTAGATATACATCAGCACAATTTATCCAATATTTCTCTAAACTATATAACCTTCCATCGACACACACCACCGACACTGCAGTAGACCGAATGACTGCCATCACAGACTTCCTAGTGCAATATGGTCCAACCCCTCTTTCTTTAGAAGACGCACAATCGCTAGACCTTCCTCTTTCAATGAACGAACTCCTCACAACCTTAAAACAAATGAAGACAGGCAAAATCCCCGGCCCAGATGTCCTATCGGTCAGCTATTATAAATCTTTTTCGAACCATTCTCCTCCCACACCTAGTCAAAGCCCTCAACAACCTGACACTCGACTCGGCTGCAAATAACGATATGCTCAAAGCCAACATCACACTTCTTCCCAAACAGGGCAAGGATCCCACGCTGGTGACGAATTACCGCCCCATTTTCCTATTAAATGTGGACCTTAAACTCTATGCAAAAGCATTAGCCAATCTTATTTTACCTTTCATTCCTTCTCTGGTTTCGCTTGACCAGGTTGGTTTTGTCCCGGGCCGTGAGGCCAGAGACAACACCACCAAAGCACTGAACATTCACCACTGGCTCACCAGAACATCTAAACCAGGTTTTTTCCTTGGATGAAGGTGTTCGACAGAGTAGCATGGGACTACATGGCGGCCACCCTGCAAGCTGTGGGACTGCCACCTCGTATGCTACAAATTATCTTAGCCTTGTACTCCTTCCCAAAGGCTAGACTAAGGATTAACGGGGGACTGTCGGACGCCTTCCCCGTATCCAATGGAACCCGTCAGGGTTGCCCTCTTTCGCTGCTTATATTCATACTGACCATGGAACCCATGCTCCGCAGACTAAAAGATAATCCCGCCATCAGAGGTATTGATGTCCATCACAAACAGTACAAAATGGCAGCTTACGCTGATGATATCCAACTCTTCCTGACGGATCCCATTACAACCATCCCCAACCTCCTAGCTGACTTTAAACTCTTCAAAACCCTCTCCAATCCACAAATTAATTTCAAGAAATCCAAAGCCCTTAATATTACCTTGACGAATGGCACTGTGAATCTTTGTAAACACAACTTTCCGTTTGGCTGGGAGAAATCAGCAATCTCCTACCTTGGAATTAAAATTACCACCAATTTAACTGACCTTTACGCCAAAAATTTTCTACCGCTGATCCTGTCCATCCAAAGGGACCTCCAGAAGTGGCATCTGGGCTCCTTCTCTTGGCTGGGCAGGATCGCCATATTGAAAATGAATATTTTGCCCAGACTCCTCTATCTCCTCCAAGCTATACCAATTAAACTACCGGTATCCTTCTTCTCATCTTATAAACATATATGCAGGACCTTCACATGGGCATCCAAACACCCACGACTTAGCTGGGACAGGGGTTAGGGGACTTGGGTCTCCCAGACCTTCAAAAGTACCATTGAGCCTGTCACTTAACCAGACTGGTGGACTGGCACATACACCACCCTTCCAAAGATTGGATCAACTTGGAAGACTCCTTTGCGAGTCTTCCTATTGCTAACTCTCCACGGATTAATCGCAGACACTTACCCAAAGACTTCTCATCTCACCCCCTCATTGGCACCACCCTAGCTATTTTCAAAATGGCATGCAAATCGCTCACTATCATACCCTCACCAGGCCCTATAACACCACTTGATAATAACCCGGACTTCCCTCCGGGCCTGGCATTAAAAGACCCCACTCTCGGGACACCTACCACTCAAGCTAGGGCACATAGTTTCTTTCGAAACGGAATGCTCCTTCCACACCTGGAGCTCTCTGCTACATTACCTAATTACAACATTCCCTTCTACAAATACCTACAACTGAGACATCTCTTTCAAGCACCCCAGCACACCTCCCTTTGGCACAGAGAGCACACACCTCTTGAACTCCTCTGCTCTAGTACAGAACCCCAGAGTCACTTAATCTCCGCGACTTACTCCCTCCTGTTTTCGCAACACAGGGTCAAAAATGATAAACTGGTGCAACAATGGGAAACTGACCTATCCCTGGACCTCTCGCTCACTGAATGGGATCATATATTCACCCTCATGCACAAAGGCTCCATCAACATCTCAATACAGGAAAACAGATACAAATTGTTCTCTAAATGGTACAGGACACCCGTCAAGGTTCATCACTTTCACCCGACCATTCCCCCAATTTGCTGGAGGTGTGGTACAAACAGGGGCACCCTATTACACATTTGGTGGAATTGCAACCTTTTTCAGCCATTTTGGGCGGAAATTCACCAGCTGATCTCACAAATCACCACGTACACACCGGTTCCACACACAGACCATTCCGTCTCCAACTCCTATACACCCGCCATGAGGCAGCTAGCTACCTTTCGTTCTGGAGCCCCTAAGCCGCAATACCGCCATTCCCCATTCCCATCTTGCACCTCATTTTTCCCCTTCAGTGTCTTCCCAACACTGTCTCTTCTTTAGACACTCTACACACTTATCCCCTTACACATACTCTCACTTATTCCACATTACTGGCAAGGGTTCATGCTCCCAATGTCATATTCTCCCAACTAACATTACCATCCCGATAACCCAAGCTCCTATCGGGAACATGACTTACCTCTAGCCACACCACCAATTCTGACCCCACTCACTAATTCTTCCTATATCCCGGCCCATTCACAGCGAAGGTCCCTTTAGGGGTGAATGGAACCAGGATCAGCCCTTGTTGGTGTGGATGTAACCCTTAGACCCATCCCCATCTCACCACCTGACGCCTCTTGTCTCATTAGGAGACATCAGCAATGCTCATTGACAGTCTTCAGCATTTTTCTAGCTAGTTCAGATGAGCTATACAGAGATTCCCTTACATCTCAAAGCTACTGACCTCGTATAAGGGATTTTATATAAATGTTTATCGTTTTGCATTTTCTTATCTCTCCCATGGGTCTGGCACTTCTCTCATGCTAGGCTAGCTTGTTATAATGGAATATGAATATCTATTATCTGTTTGTAACCCTGATGACTGAGATGTATGTTATATATTCTTTGTTAACCTGCAAAATTCAATAAAACCTTTTTTTTTAAAAAAAAGACTCATGGCTGTATTCAAAAGAGTGCTTCTACTAAATACTGAGCAAAGGGTCTAAATACTTAGAACCATGTGATATTTCAGTTTTCCTTTTTTAATAAATCTGCAAAAATGTCAACAATTCTGTATTTTTCTGTCAATATAGGGTGCTCTGTGTACATTAATGAGGAAAAAAAATGAACTTAAATGATTTTAGCAAATGGCTGCAATATAACAAAGAGTGAAAAATGTAAGGGGGTCTGAATACTTTCCGTCCCCACTGTACATAGTTACATTGGTCCAAGCTGGGCCTATGTAACTATGCAAAGAACGTCATACCCAAAATTCAACATTAAATGCTTTTTTTTTATGCTAGCAGTGTAAGTACCTAAATCTGACTAACAATAAGCCTCATGCAGTGCCTGTATAGCAGAGCTTAAAAATGAAAAGGAAGAAACAGCACACAAGGCCAATGGGATCATGTTCTGACAAGAAACATGCTTACAGGAGGGGTGACTGAGAAATTAGCTGTTCACTGTGCATCTTCTCCTTCACTCTCCATTTATGTGCCAAGGATGGGTCCATGACAGTTAGGACAAAATGTTCTCAATTCACCTGGTTGAACAACAGTCAGCATCATTCAGTCTGGATGGTCAATGGCATCTAGTGGTGGGAAACAAGTAATGCTGA
Organism: Lithobates clamitans; assembly: GCA_037952925.1. Classification (NCBI taxonomy): domain Eukaryota; kingdom Metazoa; phylum Chordata; class Amphibia; order Anura; family Ranidae; genus Lithobates; species Lithobates clamitans. The sequence goes on along the minus strand of JBBGZY010000477.1, from coordinate 5,374,142 downwards.
GGACAGCTTTGGATTAAAGGTGAATATTGCAGCACACACTTCTTTTTTTTTATCCTAAAAAGCTACTATTTTTAATATAATTTACTTGAAAATCTTTGTTTGGGTTGTGTGTAAAGGCCTAACCATCCCAATATGCTTTTTATATGCACATGTCCTCAAGCCAAAGCCAAGTCTTTTATAAGGTCTGCTGTAGTGTGTTAAAGGTCCAAGGAGGGAAACCCTTTTTTAGGATTTTGATATTGATAAGCGAAATTTATAAAAAAAAGTCTTAGTTAGAAAGTTTGGCGTTTTATGTGATACCTTTTATTACCTGGGGCCCCAGTTGAAGGTTCTTTAGTCGAAACGCGTAGGACGTTCAGCTTTCCACATTGCCATCAATTTTTATTTAGTGATCACTTTTTATTCTGTAAGGTTTTTTATTCAATAAATCCCTTTATTTTTGACCTACACCATGTGGAGCCCCTTTTTTCTTTTTTCTCCATGTTTTATCCATGATTGGTCCCTTTGAACCTGCCTGAAACCTGAGAGCATGTGAGAGAGCTGTCCACCTCCACCGTTGACTGTCCTGGCTATCAGTGACTGTGACCCAAGTGACAACCTCGCCGATCGGAGATCGTGATCGTAGGGAGAATCTTTGGGGAGAGTTCACGGGAGGCTACTTCCACAAGCTCTGACAGACGTACTGCTATACGGCTGATACGTCCCACTTGATCTGGTAAGAGTACCCTACTCTAGATGTCTATGTCGTGTTGCCCATGATTGATGTGCCTTCCAGTCTCCAGTCAACATCATGGGTCCAAGCACCCCCTCTGTCTGAGAAGACTCTTTTTATGCATTGACTCCAGTTTGTGACTGCAGTCTGTGGAGTTTAACATACTGCTACTGGACAGTTTTATATTGAACACATTTTGTTTGGACATTTATATACACCTCACCAGTGTTTATTGTGTAGAACTATTTCATTTCTTACTTGTAATCACCTATTTTGGTTATTTACGTTTTGATCCACTCACATTTTAGCGCTGCACGTATTCTTTATATATAAAATGGAACCTGCCTGCTTCCGAGATCAGTGAGTAACAAACTATTTTTTAAATCAAACAGAGTTTTATTGAATATTTGCTGCATACATAGAATGATTACGGTAGCATATTGACATTGTAACAGTTATCAAAACTTGAATAAAGACAACATTAAGTATAAACATGTCTGACCCGTATTGTTATTCCAATTATATATATATATATATTTAACTTGCATAGATTATCAACCTATACTTATGTCTATTAAATCACTCTGTGTTTATATAATTATGCTAGACACAGGTAGAGGATTCTTGTAGCCATCTGTCCCAGAACTTGTTGTACTTATCTGGGCAACCTCTATTAATATATATACATTTCTTGTATGGTAGTGTATTGTTTATCTCCACCTTCCATTCCACCACCCTGGGAGGCTCCTTCCTCATCCATTTCCTGGCTATGACTTTTCTCCCTGCAAAGAGTGTTTCAGATAAAAAGGTTTTGGTGTATTTGTCTGTTGTGTCTGGAACTATGCCCAATAGGCATTGTTTAGGGTCCAAAGTCAGAGGGGAGCCCATTGTATCATGTAAAAATGCTACAATTTGCTCCCAGAAGCCTTTTATCTTAGGGCATGCCCAGAGTAGATGGAAAAAAGTGCCCTTCTCTCTCTCGCACATCTGACATGTGGCGGTTTGTGTGCGCTTGTATCTTGCCACTCTGAGGGGTGTGAGATATGCCCTGTGTATAATATAAAGCTGTGTCAACCGATCGGAAAGTTTAGGAGATACAGTTTTGCAGGCCTCAGTAACAAACTATTTTTAAAGAAATTAAAAGTTCAAAAAATATGACAAGTTAGAAATGTATATCTACATGTTATGACAATTCCAGAGCGGTAGTTAAAAAAAATAAAATAAAAAATGTTTGGGGGACTGGAACTCTGCTTTAACCTCTGAAAAATTTCCAGAATTCTCCCCTTCCTGACTAAGAGCTCCACAAAACAACATATTCACTCCTTGGTTATTTCCCGCCTTGACTACTGCAACTCTATCCTCAGTGCCCTACCTTTACAAAGGCTATCCCCCTTCCGTCTATTATGAACGTTGTTGCTAGACTAATACACCATACTAACCAATCCGTGACTGCTATTCTACTCTGCCAATCTCTTCACTAGCTTCCCCTACCCCATCATATGAAAATTCAAAATACTAACACAGCATACAAGGCCATCCACAACATCACCTCCAGTTACATCACCAACCTCATCTGCAGATATTGCCCAAATCATCCTCTCTGCTCCTCCCAAGACCTCCTGCTCTCTAGCTCCCTTGTTAGCTCCTCCTGGGCTTCTGCATAGCCTCTCCCATCCTCTGGAGCGCTCTGCCCCAGTATGTCCGGTCAGTCCCACCCTGTCCACAGATCCCTGAAAACTCACTTATTCAGGGAAGCCTACCTCACCCTCCACCTGAGAACTGTACCCGAGTCGCCTCCATCTGATCATCCCCCGCAGCTATTGTACCACCTTCCCTTTAGATTGTAAGCTTCATGAGCCGGGACCTCCTTTTTCTTCTGTATTGAACTGTATTGTAATCATACTGTCCCTCTCTACATTGTAAAGTGCTGTGTAAACTGCTGCCACTATATAAATCCTTTATAATAATAGAAATAATATATGCATAGTATCAACCAGAAACTGTCTTCTAGGTACACTTTGAAGGAACTCGGCAGGTAGGTTGTTCCAAACATCTTGGGGAACTAAACCTAACCACAGATCTTTTATGAATGTAGGCTGCCTTAAATCCTCTGTCACTTCATGTAATCCCAGACTGAATGATGTTGAGATCAAGGTCCTGTGAGGGCAAAACTATCACTTGTTCTCCTTTATGTTGAAACTAGTTCTTGAAGACGTTGGCTGTATCTTGCGGGTCCTTTTCATGCTGCAGATATAATTTGGGGTCAATAATATGCCTCCCTAATGGTATGACATGATGGATAAGTATCTGCTTGTATTTCTCAGCATTGAGTACACCACTGATCCTAACAAAATCTACAACTCCATTTGCAGAAATGCAGCCCCAGACATGCAAGGAACCACCACCATGTTTCACTGTTGCCTCATAATGATGCTCATTGTACTACTATCAAACCCTTTGACAAACAAACTGCCTCCTGCTACAGCCAAATATTTCAAATTTTTACTCATCAGTCTGGAGGTATGGCTTTTTTGGCTGCAATTCTTCCATGAAGACCGCTTCTGGCCAGACTTCTCCAGACTGTAGATGGGTGTACTTAGGTCCCACTGGTTTCCGCCAGTTCTGTGCTGATGGCAGTATTGAACATCTTTCGATATTGAAGGGACGTAAGCCTGATGATTTCATCTCCTGCATTAAATTCCCTTGGCTGACCACTGCATTTACGGACCTCAATGTCTCTTTGTGCTTCTTCAAAAGAGCTTGAACAGCACATTGTCAAACCTCAGTCTGCTTTAAAATGTTTGCATGGGAGATACCCTTTCTATGCAGTATAGCTACCTTGTGTCTTGTTGCTGTGCTCAGTCTTGCCATGGTGTATGACCTGTGGCATGAAACTGTCTTCCACAACCTCACCTTACTATCTGAGTTTGCCTGTTTCTCACCTAGTTTTAAAGTGTTACTAAACCTACAACAGTAAAATCAGTCTGTATATACAGTAAAGCATGCTTGTTATAATCACTGTGGAACCTAAGGGGTTAATCCTCTGCATTGTGTAAAAAGGCTGTTTGATCCTGTCTTCTCTGATCCTCCTCTTCTTCCACTTCCCCCAATCCAGAGCCTTTTTTTTTTGGGAGGGTATATATGATCGCCACAAGTCAATCAGCACTCTCCAGACAGAGGGTCAGGGGCCATGCAGCCTCATAGGACAGTCATAGGAGAATAAAAATTCCTCCCACAAGCTTTAACCTGTGGCCAGGCACTGATAGAAGGAATTGAGCGTGTGTGTGTGTGTTGCCCATACCTTCCCCATAGGAACACCCATAAATTTGTTTTCAGGTGGTATGTTCAGCCAGCTTCAACCGCATTGACAGAACTAAATGTGTAGAAATGTAAATTTAGTTGCACACGTTTTACTGGGAGCAAGTGCTTTGTGCACCAGGGCCCCTGGGAGGTTTTAAAGTTTTAATTTGCTTTATTAACTAACTTGTCTGTAATAGACTCCAGGAGCTGCTATATCCTAAATGTAAAGGCAATATAGTAAGGAATGGGTAGATACCTGTCAGTTGTTTTTTTTTTTTTCACTTGAAAGATTTACCTATACTTGTCAGAGTTTTCACAAAAAAGGGTATCCACCTCCTTAAGATTTTCCCTCTATTCCTCTTCCACGATAACTGTATATTTTTAATTTCCTATCACTATCCATCCAGATATTCACCAGCAGAACTGAATGAGGTTTAAATACTGTATTTATCAGCATATAACACACACTTTTTTCCCCTTAAAATCAGGGGAAAATCGCGGGTGCGCGTTATACACCGATCCCCGCAGATCTCCGTTGATTATTTGCGATCGCGCTGACACACACATCCAAGTGTACAGATTTAAATATGGCGCCGGCGGACTCGGCGGAGCAGAGCGAGCGCCGCCGTGATCGCAGGGACTGGGAGGAGCCGAGATACACGTAGCTGAGTATACTCGACTCTTCTCGGCGCTGCTCACAGTCACACCCAGTCCCGCCATTGGACCTGTGTTATGTCCATCATAGGGCGGGACTGGGCGTGACTGTGATCGGAGCCAAGAAGAGCCGAGTACACTCAGCTATGTGTATCTCGGCTCCGCCCAGTCCCTGCGATCTCGGCGGTGCTCGCTCTGCTCTACCGAGTTTGCCGGTGCCATATTTAAATCTGTACACTTGGATGTGTATGTCGGTGCGATCGCAAGCAATCAGTGGAGATCGCAAGGCTGCACTGGGGCAAGGCTGCACAGGGGCAAGGCTGCACTGACAAGGCTGCACTGGGACAAGGCTGCAATGGACACTGGGGAAGGCTGCACTAACAAGGCTGCACTGACATGGCTGAAAGGCTGCACTGGGGCAAGGCTGCAATGGACACTGGGGAAGGCTGCACTGACATGGCTGCAAGGCTGCACTGAAAAGGCTTTAATGACACTGATAAGGTTGCATTGATGGACATTTAAATGTAAGTTTTTTTTCCTTAAAATTCCCTCCTAAACTTGGGGTGCGTGTTATACGCCAGCGCGTGTTATACGCTGATAAATACGGTACTTCTACGAATTAGTAAAAACTAGGGGAAAAACTTTTTACTTTAGATATATTTTAATTACAGAAGCCCTTTGCTTATACCAGGAATAATTGCTGCTGTAGATTAGATCAGGGATCACACTGTGTAGATTCAGCTTGACTTTGGCATAAATCTTTCCCATATGTTTGCTCTTTTATGAAAACTGGGACCTGTTTTTAATGAACTACTGGTAACAGATCATATAAGGTGTTTTTTTTGCAAGCTGGCATAGTTCAATGCTGAAGAAAACAAATGGCATCGCATACTGTAAGTTGCAAATAAAATTGATTTTTTTGAAGGGCTTTATTTAACAATACACAATATATTATATAAGATTGTCTTGTTGTGTATGCAATGATATCTACTTAGAGGTTAAGTATAACTCTTTTCAGTAAAAGTAGTTTACTTCCAATGTGCTTTGAAGCTAACTTTAGTTTTAACACCTAGCAGTCAAAAAAAAAAAATCAATACTGTCTTGTAAAATTGATTGTCTAGTATCAACAGGTTTAATGGAAATGCCAGTAGAAGATTGATCATCTGTGATCATTGGTTATGAATCTGAGAACAGAGAAACTTGCAATCTGCAATTGATGTGATGTTATTAAAATGTAAGTTGTTTACAATGAAACCTGCCAGTGGAGAGAAGTGTTTCAGTCTTGCAATCCAAAAATAGGCCACCAATGAGATTTTTGCCTCTCGTTCTGTTGCACTTAAGGAGATAAGGTTAGCTTGCACATTCAGGGCTACGTGAATAGTGTCATGCAGGGCTTTTTTTCTCAGAGAATAGGTGCAGGAACTTCCCCTTTTGGGAGTTATTCATTGTCTTTGCCCCTACCTACCTCAGAGCACCAGTCCTTGGTTCTACCCCCTACCCACCTCCTAGCACTGCTCCTTTTAGAGAATACAGAACCAAGTAACATTTGTGGTACTAAGTAACTTGTATGGAATTTGTTATTGATAACAAGAAAAGCAGTAAAATGGACCCCCCACAGCCAACAACAATAAACCCACCAGCAACAATAGACCCCCCCGCTGCAAAAATGGACCGCCTACAACATAATACCTCCCAGCAACAATAGACCCACTAGCAGCCAGCTATAATAGACTGCTCCCTCAACAGTAGATCCCTGCCAGCAACAATTGACCACCCAGCAACATAAGACTCTTCCCAGTAACAATAGATCCCCCACCAGCAACAATAAACCTCCCCAGCAGCAATCAACCCTTCTGCAGAAATAGATCCCCTCCAGCAACAATAGAGCCATCAGCAGTCAGCATCAATAGACACTGTAGGACAGCCCAGCACTCCTTGCCATTACATACATTCAGTGGTGGAGGTGCCGAAACTGCGTTCCCCCGCGTTCCCGCTGAAAAAAAGCCCTGGTGTCACGTAAAGCTCAACCCATCTGGTGTTGCACTTGGTAATTTGCAGTGATCATCATAGAAAAGAGATTGATATGAGAGTACTGGAGAGGTAGACATAAAGTGCTTGGGGATCGCCTTTCAAAGCCACTGCCACGCTACCCTTCCTGGGCAAGGTGACAGTGGGAGGAATTTATCAAAACTGCAGCAGAAAGAATTAGGAGAACCTATCAACCAATCAGCTTATATCTTCAGCTTGTTCAGTTAAAGTGATTGTAAAGTCACATGTTTTTTTCAATAAAAATAAAAACATGTTATACTTACCTGCTCTGTGCAGTGGATTTGCACAGAGCAGCCCAGATCCTCCTCTTCTCAGTTCCCTCTTCTGTGCTCCTGGCTTCTCCCTCCTGTTGAGTGCCCCCACAGCAACAGCTTGCTATGGAGGCACCCAAGCAGGGTCACAGCTCCGTGTGTCTATTTATACATGGAGCTGTGGCCTGCCCCCTATCTCTCCTGATTGGCTGACTGACTTTGATTGAAAGCAGAGGGAGCCATTTGGGGTGCTGCTGTGTCTCAGCTAATCAGGAGGGAGAGATGGCTGAGACATTTGTAGACATCACTGGACAGAGATGGGGTTCAGGTAAGTAATAGAGGGTGCTGGGGCGGCTGCTGCACACAGAAGGCTTTTTATCTTAATGCATAGAATGCATTAAGATAAAAAAAACCTTCTGACTTTACAACTCCTTTTAAAAGCGGTAGTAAACCCGCTGACTTTTTTTTCCCCCTACACCTGTAAGGGAAAAGGCATAATGAGTTAGTATGCACTGCATACTAGCTCATTATGAGATACTTACCTTAGAACGAGGCGCCGGCATCTCACCCGGTCCACACTGAGGGAGCTGACATTTCCCCTCGGTGTGTCCACCGGGTATCGCGGCTCCGCCGCTGTGAGTGGCCGGAGCCGCGATGTCGCTACTCCCGCGCATGCGCACAGGAGACTTCTTTCCAGCAAGGTCTGGCATCTGCCGGGCTTTCAGCCGAGAATCCCCTGTGTGCATGCACTGCTGCAGTCAGCGGCTCATTGCGAGGGGAATATCTCCTAAACCGTACAGGTTTAGGAGATTTTTTTTTACCTACAGGTAAGTCTTATTATAGGCTTACCTGTAGGTAAAAGTTTAAAAAATAAGTATACAACCACTTTAAGCTCTTAAAATGAACACCGCTTGGTTGCTATACACAGCTGCTCCAGATTCTGGCTGCTCCAGTTTTGGTTAATTGCCCTCAACATCTCTTTAAAATTGGCCTTCTATGCCTAACATACACATCTAATAGATAAAACTTTAGTAACAGTTTTACTGTTGATATTAGCATTTTGTAACACAAAATGAAAAAAACAGCCTTACGCTACACTACCACTGATCTAGACTATGATTTCTATATTTCTAAATATTTAGGCACCACAATCATGGTTACCTCAAAGCAAGGCTCTAGCGCTGCCAATTTCAAAATACCTTCATTCTATTAACCACTTGGGCTCCAGAAGGTTTACCCCCCTTCATGGCCAGGCCATTTTTTGCAATACAGCACTGTGTTAATTTAACTGACAATTGCGCAAATAGAGCTTTCTTTTGGTGGTATTTGATCATCTCTGTGGTTTTTATTTTTTGCGCTATAAACATAAAAAGCACCAATTTAAAAAAAAAAAACAATATTTTTCAATTTCTGCTGTAAAACATATCCAATACAAAAATGGAAAAAAAATCTAATTTTTTCATCAGTTTAGACCAATGTGTATTCTGCTACATATTTTTGGTAAAAACTAAATCCCAATAAGGGTATATTAATTGGTTTGCACAAAAGTTATAGCATCTTCAAACTATGGGAAAGATTTATGGATTTTTTTTTACTAGTAATTGGCAGCGATCAGTGTCTTATGGCAGGACTGCAATATTGCGGCGGACAAATCAGAAAAAGGGACACTTTTTTGGGACCAGTGACACTAATACAGTGATTATTGCAAAAAATATGCACTGTCACCGTACTAATGACACTGACTGGGAAGGGGTTAACATCAGGAGCGATCAAAAGGTTAAATGTATGCCCAACCTGCGCTTGCACTATAGGGAAGGCAGAGATCTGTGTTCCCACACACAGGATTGCAAACTTCCTATATCACAGAATGGTGATCTGCATTGTTTACATAGGCAGACCGCCGTTCTGCCTGTGTCCCGAATGATCAGTGGGTCCTAGTGGACATTACATTTGCTGAACCCAATGATTGCCTCCTTCTGTGTCCAATCATCGTGGGAGTGGGTCGCCGGCAGGGCGCGCCTCAGATCCGGAAGGTACAGGTACGTGAACCTGCCCAGGAGAGCCGCCTTGCTGCCAAATATATATATATATATATATATAGTATACGTTTGGCAAGCAGTTAATGGGCAAAGCTCTTGGGTACGAATGAGGGCAGGTTCAGCGAACATGCTCCACAAGTCAACAAACTGCAAACTTTAATGTAAACCGAACTGAAGTCAATAGGAGTTGAATCTTGAAAATCGAAAACACTTCCCGCTAACTGACATTTTCCTGTTTTTTTTGTTTTGTTTTTTTTTTTTTTTACAAACAGGATGAGGACCTCCCTTAGGATCAAACACAGATCATGGGGAGTTGAACACCGGTCTTGAGGACATGTATTGGGTTTAAGGTTAACTGTGACAGCAGGAAAGTTTTAATGACCTATTCTTACATAAAGCATAGTCAGCTATTTGGTAATGCTGGGCTTTTTAAGTGAACATTGAAAAGTAAAAGTTAGAAACACAGCTAATTGTTTTATTTTAATATTAATGCTGAAATTTCTTCTTTTGGCAGTGAAGGCCAAAATGAATACATTTGGATCAGAAAATCATGTTGCCTCATTTTCTAAAGAGTGACACTGTTTGGTCTTTTCTCACTTCCATCCAAAGGGAAACTTTACATTTATTTTGACTCTGTCCAAGTTTCACATACAGCTCTGACACTGCCTTAGCTCATTTCTGTTGCTTTTGAAATTTTTTTGCTTCCAAATTTTTTTTTGCACAGATATGTCTGGTGAAGGGGATTTTTCCTGTACATCATTTTTTTCAAGATTAGGACTGAATTGAAAGCAAAATAGGTTTTAAAGATAGAGCTCCAGATAGTAAAAGAAAGGAAAAAAAAAAGAAAAAGAAAACAATTTCTGCAGATACTCTATGTGTTCAATAATAATAATGATAATAATAATAAAAAAATCTTTAAAAACACCTAGTGAAAATAGAAATGACAGAGGGAAAGGGATTATTGCGGTGCCAATACAACTCGGAAAGAGTAAACGTTAAAATGATACATTTTTATTACAATGTATTAAAAAACACATATTATAAAATATATTTGCATAATCGTTAAAAGAGCACATAAAGTATACACTAATAGCCAAGATGATATTGACTATGTTATATTGGCAGGTCAGGTCTTCCCTACATGTTTTGCCAAGGCATTGGCTTCTTCAGGGGAATAAGACGTGACCAAAAGTGCTTATAGCTCTCTAAAAAAAAGGAAAAAAGAAAAAAGAAAACAATATAAATACTATACAACAATAATATAAAGTATGAACATGGTGCGCAATACTATATTATAGGCCGACAAGGTATTAGTAGTCTCAACCCCCCACCCCCAGGAAAATACCATATATATAGTGGGATTCAACACCCCACTGCCAAAAGCAATCACCCAACCTACCCTGATACCCCCAAGCGCAGAGTCAGCAAGAGGCAGGTGCCAAAGAAGGCAGGCCAATACTACCAAATTATGGCTGCAGAGTGCAGAAAGGAGACCAATAAAAGCTGTAAGAAAAAAGGAGAATCTGAGATAGAGACAAATAACTCTCATAGAGCCCAAATCTGTCCCATAAATAGGGCTAAATATCCTCAATACATACCAAAGAGATGTAAGAATTAATTTGAAAGAAGGGGCATTGGGATGACCAAAAATATGTAGTCAATGAAGAAAAGGCATTTAGACTGGAGTTTGAGATGGAATAACTAAATGGAAAAAAAAAAATATATATATAAATATATAAGACATTAATATAAAATAGATTAACCCAGTCTAGCTCAAAACGATTCCATAGGTAATAACTACTGTCTTACCCTTTAGAAAATGTGAAGCAATCCTAGGCTTCAAAGTTTTGTTTGATAAACACAGGTTATGGATATACAGCAGTGCCTGGATTAAATACAGAGCACACCCAGGGTATCACAGCAATAAGAAAGCCTAAGGCACAAAAAAGGTGGAAAAGGGAAATTAAATTAGAAACATCTCAAACAAAATGATAAGGGCCAGAGTAGGAGAGAAAACCCCTATAATTGAAACTACCTTCTATAGAGAAATCCAGCGTAGCAGGCCCCTTGAAGCCAGCAAAAGGAGGCTGGCGAGATCTGCCTTTATAGCCCCCCACCCGGCTGCCATGTGACGTCACCGGTCGAGAGAGGACAAAAAACGCCACTGCGCCTGTGCAGTATCCACATCCAAAGGCCTACAAAGCCCAGAATGCCAACCGTGACATAGATTGCATCACATGGCCCAAGCTATCCCTTTAGCATGGTCTCCTATGGTACACATTCACATCTATGCATTTTTCAACTGGTGCATTTTTGGAAAGAGACGGGGACTTTTTTACCCGAGCAGAGTGCGTTTTGCATGTAATAGACTTCAATTGAGTCGCACCAGAAATAAGTGTTGCATTTTTTATGTGCATTTATGCAGTTTGCAGTTTTTAAATTTCCCCTTTAAAAATACTATATATAGCTGGTTGCTAAGAAGTGGGTTGGGAAGCCGGCCACTGTGTCCTTAAGAATCCTGGGAATCCCCGCTGACCACTGAATATAAAAAAAAGAATAGCTGGCTAAAAGATTTGACCCTTCGGGTCTGGTATGGATTTGGAGGAGACCCCCACGCCAAAATGAAAAAAAAAGTGCGTGGGATCCCCCAAATCCATACCAGACCCTTATCCAAGTATGCAGCCAGACAGGTCAGGGAAAGGAGGAGACGAGTGTGCCGCTCTGCCCCCCCACCCCAAAGTACCTTGTCCCCATGTTGATGGGGACAAGGGCCTCTTCCACACAACCCTGGCCTGTGGTTGTGGGGGTCTGCAGGCAGGGGGCTTATCAAAATATGGAAATACCCTGTCACACACCTTGAAACAGAGCCTGACATGTAGAAGGAGACCTCTCTTACAACCCTGGCTCAAAGAGACCACTGGAGTTGTGACAGTGGCCATGAGAGTGCAGTGAGGTAGGAGTGCCTGCGGAATTCCTTGTTGAAAGTAGAGATGTGTAGCTGATGGGTCGCCAGACCAGGCTGGGTGGTGAGCCGCAGGTTGCAGCAGAAGCAGCAGGTGTGGATGCACAGCGGATGCACAGAGGACAGCATCACTAGGTACTGTATGGAGCAGGATGAAGCAAGACTGGAGCGGGGTCAGGACTGGAGATAAGCAAGCATAGTCAAGGAAGCCGGGTCAAATGCGGGTAATCAGATGCAGATACAGGATCAGACTCAGTTAAAGCTGCAGATTAGACAGCATTGCACTAGTGCAGCTGCTGTTTTATATAGGCCATTTGGCACCAGCATCAATGGCTAATGTGTGTGCACATTTTAGTGCATGCGCATATGCGGTCGCCTGTTTGTGCTAATGTTTCTGCGCATGTGCATAGGCGGCCACCTGCAAATGCACGTCTGCACATGAGCATCTGCCTCTGCCTAGGAGCTTCGGCTGTACTATGGCCAGCATGTCCCTGGCACAATCTTTAAGAAAGGGGACCTGGCCCCCCCATGTGAATGAGTATGGGGTACATTGTACCCCTACCCATTCACCAAAAAAAGCAGTATAGTGTTACAAAAACAAGAAATGGTTTTTGACAAGTCCTTTATTAAAGCGGTTGTATTGTCCGCTTGGTCATTTTTACCTACAGGTAAGCCTATAATAAGGCTTACCTGTAGGTAAAATGAACATCTCATAAACCTGTACGGTTTAGGAGATATTCACCTTGCATGCAGCCACTGATGTCAGCGGCGCATGTGCAGTGAAGGTCCAGAGAAGGTCCTGCGTATCGTGGTGGAACTTGCCGGAATGGAGGGCTCCTGCACATGCGTGGTAGTGACATCATCACAGCTCCAGCCACTCACAGTGGGTCACTCGTTGTAAGTGGCTGGAGCCACAAACCTAGAAGAAATGCAGAGGGAACATGTTAACTCCTTTATCGTTGACAGGGTGGCTCTGTGGGAGCTTCGATCTAAGGTAAGTGTTTCATAATTAGCTTTAGGCATACAACCGCTTTAAAAAGAATGAATGTCACCCAGCGTAGCTCCAAAATCAATCACAATGTTTTATTTCTCTGCCAATGTCTTCTTGCTCTGCCACCGCTGCCACTGACCCAATGAAAATAAAAGAAAATGCTCCTCCTCTGATGCTGGCTCCCGCCGTTCTGTCAGCTTTGGTATCTGACACTTCTTATATAGCTATGAGGTGTGGCCATGTGGTGACATCACCCGGAGACACCCCCCTTGTGACATCCTGGACACACCATGCACACAAAGCACCCATGTTGAGGGCATGCGGCCTGGTATGGTTCAGGAGGGGGGCCACACACTTGTCCCCTCCCTTTCCTGACCTGCCGGGCCGCATGCTCAGATAAGGGCCTGGTATTGACTTGGGGGGGGACACCACACCATTTTTTTTATTTTGGCATGGGGGTCCCCTCCAAATCCATACCAAACCCGAAGGGCATGGTATGCATTTGGGTCGGGCGGGGATTCCACACCATTTTTTTTTCTCAAATTTTTTAGGCGCCAATTCTTTTTTTTACATTCAGCTTTTTACATACAGTCAACCCCACTGACAGCTGATAACTCATTGGTTGTTAAGGGCGAGGTGGCCAGCTTCCGGGCTTGCTCCTTAGCAACCAGCTATATACAGTTTATTTACATTGTAGTGTGGTTTAGTGACATAGTTTACAGGCACCACATCCCCGGATAGATATTTATGTACAAGGGATATTTTTGGGGATTTTTTTTTTTGGTGCCAAAAAAATATTGAACAAGAAGGGATATTTAAAAATATTTTATTTTGGGGGCGTGGCCGGAAGTGATACAGGGAGGATGTGTGAATGCTGTGCTCCGTCCAGGCATATTACATCCATTGCCATCCCTGCCCTATTTTTCCTGGGATAAAGCTCATCCACCGCTGAGACCGACCCCAACCTTCCCCGCTACAGATCCGGCTGGATCTTGCCTGAAACCCGGCTCATCTGAGCCTCTTTAGGCCTCCTGACTGCCCTGGCCTACCAACTACCGCCGCCATATTGAGGCCTACGGCCTGCCCGGAACCTGACGCTCATCTGTGCTGCAGAGCAGGGGACGATCGGGTCCTCCTCTTGGGACTTTCCGACCGGAACATCCGAACCACCACAGCGAGGAGACGGATACCGGCAACGTAAGAGGGAACTGAGCGGGACCCTCCCTCTCCATCCCGGGTCCTCCCGCAGTCTGACGCCACTCCTGGGCCTATCCACCGGCCATCCTGGACTCTGTGAGTACCTGGGCTGCTGCCCGAGCCTTCTCCTGTCCCTGCTCTGCAGTGTCTGGCCCCAAAGTTCCAGTTTTTTGAGCTTTTAGAGTCCCGTTCCGGGTCCGAGGGGGGACCCCCCCCGGCCGGCCTCAGCCTTCAGGACAGGCCGCGGCTTCGGCCTAGTCCTGGAAGTCGGTGGCCATCTTGGTGCTCCTAGTACCCCCACAGCACATTTCCTGCAATTGAATCACCTATTGACTGCCTGTTGACACTATACCCTGCCTCACACCTACAAACCTTACAGCAGCCACCTCAACTTCCCCTGATTCTTAATGTGACCACCTCCAGACCGGCGTGCAGGGAAGCAGACATGTAAGAGGAGTCCTTTGATCCCCGTCTCTTTAAGAGATGCTCCTACAAAGCTAACAGTCCCCCATTAATCGCAGGAGCAATATCATAACAAGACATCAGACCCTCCCAAACACTGCATGGGGAAGATTGGTTTCCAGAAGGCAATATACAGAGGTATTATCCCACCGCCATCGTCACAGACCCCTAATATCATGGAGCGCTTCTTATATAAACAGAGATCCCCAACCTCCAGTGAACAACCGAGATCCTCGGACACTGCTGACCCACATTTCCTGCCGGAAGGCATGAACCAAGATGATAACAGATCTCAATCCTCCCTGCATTCTCTTCCACCCGATCGCCCCGTGGATGTGGTGACAGTAGCTGTTCTAGATACAAAGTTGAACTCATTACTACACAAATTAACCCGCAGCATCGCTAAAGAAGTGAGCAAAATAGCACATGAGTTACGGGGTGAAATCGACCAATTAGGTGAACGCACCAACACACTGGAGAACAAATTTGATGAACTGACCCAATATGTACATGTTCTCGAAGAGGACAATTCCAATCTGAAACATACAGTCTCCCTACTTCAACTCCAACAGGAAGACCTGGAAAATCGTGAAAGACGCCAGAATCTGAGGATAAGGGGAATCCCTGAGACGGTGAGTGACAAGGAAATACGTTCCTACCTTCTAGGCCTATTCGTCACTTTAGCCCCACATATACCGGACATAGACTGGCGTATGGACAGGGCGCATAGATCTCTGGCTCCAAAACCTCCTCCTAATGCCAACCCCAGAGATATTATTGTCCGCTTCCACTTCTACGAGAGCAAAGAGGCCCTTACACTTGCAACGCGTAACAAGTCACGGATTGACTATAAACAACACAAAATCCAGATATTTAACGATCTGTCTCCAATCACTCTGGCCAAAAGACGCAGTTTCCGTCCTGTCACTACCCACCTACAAAACCATCAAGTTCCCTACCGCTGGGGATTCCCCTTCCGTCTAACCGTTTCCAAAGATGGTGTTCAACATTCCCTGAGAGATCTTTACGAAAGTGAAGCCTTTATCCGTAACCTAGGTCTTCCCCCACTGCCTGAAGAAGACTCTATACCCCAAGCTCCAAGCCTCAGACCACTTACCACACCAGCCAAAATTTGGACCCCAGTCCAACGAAGATCCCAGAAGAACTCTTCTACCCCACAACGAGCCAACCAGCACAGATATCCAACCTGATGTGACTTATTATTTTTCTTTTTCCTACTTTCTTTTTTCTCAATATTTTTGCTCTTTTTTCCACGGCCAGGAAATATTTACCATGGATATCCCAGTGACCTCATAGTGCTTAGGTCACCTTGTTTGAGAGGTCACACCTCTTATTGATATTTACCTCTATGTCACATACCAGTTTGTCTTAAGATTTATCTACATGTTTTATAGTACCATGCCAAACACCCTTGCTCCTCCTGTCTGTTTGTTCTTTTTTTGGTTTAACAAAAACAGAGATGGGGATCTACACACCTCCCCTTCTCCTCTAATAATCCCTGCAGGCTAACATGCCCCCCCTCATGACCCAAGGCTTCTGCCTGGGCAGCCTGAAATTTTTTCTCAGGCTTTTCAAAAATTATTTTTTCTTTTTTCCTTTTTTAACATTTTTTGTCTTCCAATGCAATTTAGTTTCTAATTTTTTTGTCTCCTTTGGAGTTTCCATATGCAGGCCTTTTTTCTTTTTTTTTACTTCTGACCTATATATGTTTTTTCAAGGTTACACTTACATTATTATATCAAATGTAAGAAATGTTTGTTTTCAAATGTTCCTTTTTAAGGATGCTCAGATACATGTTCCCAGGCTTTATACTGCATTAGCTCTTTTTTGTTTAACCGAATATGGCCCTCAAAATCTATTCTTGTAATGTTAAGGGATTAAATTCCATAGGCAAAAGGTGGCAGGCCTTAAAAGAATTTAAATCATCCAAAGCAGAGTTATGGTTCAGGAAACCCATTTCAAGCCCAGGGGCTCCTTCAAGTTCGCCTCTAGACACTTTCCCATAGCATATACTGCCTCTGACCCCTCTGGAAAAGCGGGAGTGGCAATCCTTTTTAAACGCACAAGCCCAATAAAAATACTTTCCTCCTACCTAGATCCTCACGGTAGGTTCATATTCCTGAGGTGTAGTCACCTATCTACCTCTTTTTCCTTAATTAACATTTATGCACCAAATGTAGGACAGATCGGTTTCCTTGAAAAAGTTTTTGAGAAATTACAACCCTTCTCCAAGCCGTTCATGATCATGGGAGGCGACTTCAATGTGTGCATGTCCCCGACCAGGGACAGGAAAACTCTATTTCAAACCGCCTCACAATCTTCCTCTAAGAAATTATCAACATCCTTTCGCAAACTAGTTAGATCCCATATTCTATTTGATTCTTGGAGGATAAAACACCCGACCCAAAAACACTATACATTCTACTCTCATCCCCACAAGTCTTATTCTAGACTAGATTACTTCCTTATTACTGCTTCCCTATTGCCCTATGTAGTATCTTCTGAAATAAATCCTATTACCTGGTCGGATCATGCGCCTATTGAACTCGAAGTATTACTGGCGAAGCCTTTTACTAAGACCTGCCACTGGCGCCTTAATTAATCCCTACTTAAAAATCCTTTATCTCAAACTCAATTACAGCAGAAATTAACTGAGTTTTTTCAGCTTAATGATGGCTCTGTCCCGGAGATTTCCACCCTGTGGGAGGCCCATAAAGCCTTTTTTAGAGGTGAATGCATAGCTATAAGCTCACGCCTAAAGAAAGATTCTGTACAACTTAAAGAGGACCTTATTACCCAAGTGCAAACAGCGGAAAAAAATCTGCTGGCCTCCCCCACGGTGGAAAATTTGAGAAATCATCTCAATCAGAGATCGAATCAAGTCTTTCGATATGAATCAAATTTCCAAATCCATGTTATGGGCTAAGCAAAAATTTTACGACTATGCAAACAAACCACATAGGATGCTAGTGAACAAATTAAAACCTCGGCCCCTTCTATCTATACCCGACCACTTGATGCAATCCGATGGCACCCCCACATACTGTCCGAAAACTATGTCAAAGGTCTTTGGTGATTTTTATAAGCAACTTTATAACTGTTTAGGCCCCGATTCACATCCTCAATTCTCGCAATCAGAGTTTGATAAATTTATAAATTCCTTCCCACTACCGAAGATATCTGCTGATCATCTATCCTCTCTTAACGCTCCGATTACTGGAGAGGAAATAGGAGAGGTGATTAAAAATCTTCCAACCCACAAATCTCCGGGCCCTGACGGTCTCCCTTACATCTACTATAAAACCTTTACACATATTTTAACCCCCTATCTACAATCCCTATTCTCCTCCTTTTTTCAGGGATCCATCCCACATTCACAATTCTTACATGCCAATATAACGGTAATCCCTAAACCAGGTAAGGATCCTGCACTACCCGACAACTACCGCCCAATTGCTTTATTAAACTCAGACTACAAAATCTTCACCAAGATACTAGCCAATAGATTATCCCCACTATTAACGTACCTGATCCACAGAGACCAAGTGGGATTTGTTCCCTCGAGACATGCTGGAGATAATACAAGAAGAACCATAGATCTGATAGACCTAGTAACTAGAACTAAACGCCCCACCATAGTCCTGAGCTTAGATGCTCAAAAAGCTTTCGATCGGTTAAGCTGGCCCTTCATGTTCGCAGTCTTAACCCGATTTGGATTCTCAGGCCCCTTTATACGAGCCCTACATACCCTATACTCCCTCCCCACGTCTCAAGTCCAACTGTCCTCTTATACTTCGCAACGATTTACTCTCAGTAATGGTACGAGACAAGGCTGCCCTTTGTCGCCCCTATTATTTATACTAAGCCTAGAACCTTTAGCAGCGGCTATCAGATCCCATCCTAATATCAGAGGAATCCCACTACGACATCAGGACTACAAACTTTCTCTTTTCGCAGACGACATTCTGCTAACCATCACACACCCCGAGATTTCATTACCCTTCCTACACGAAACCCTCTCCACATTTGGGTCCTTATCAGGATTTTGTATTAACCAGACCAAAACAGAAGCCCTCCCCATCAATATACCCTCAGATATACTCAGCTCCTTACAAAACAAGTTTAAATACAGATGGTGCCAGACTTCACTAAAATATTTAGGAATTCATCTTACTCCTTCATACCACTCTCTTTATCAAGCCAATTTTCCCCCTATGTTCGCAGAAATTGCAAAACTCCTACAACATTGGTCTTCCATCCCAATTTCCCTTCTTGGTAGGATTAACGTTCTCAAAATGTCGGTCTTGCCCAAATTACTGTACCTTTTTGAAACACTTCCAGTCCCGGTCCCTATGTCGCAGCTGAGAAGTCTCCAGAGAAAGTGCCTTAACTTTGTTTGGAACAATGCATCCCATAGAATTGCTCAATCGGTAGTCCTTTCTCCTAGAACAAGAGGAGGATTAGCCTCCCCCGATTTTATTAAATATTATTATGCCTCTCATCTTAGAGTATTGACAACATGGACCTCAAGGAAGGCTGCAAATAGATGGGCCGAAATTGAAATGGGGATTACTGCCGCTGTACATTTATGCTATCTATTATGGCCTTCCTCTCAGAAATTCATACCCCAACTACGGTCTCTGTGTCTCTCCCCGATGCTTTTTACGCTTTCAATCTGGAAAAGGTGCAGGGACAAATTTAATCTATCCTCACCCTGTTCCCCTCTCCAGAATTTCCTTTTTAACCCAGAAATCCCGGACGGATTATCATACCTGCGAACAATTTCGTGGACACACGCGGAGATGTTTCAGCTGCGACATTTAGTTCACCCAGTAACACACAAACTGTTACCTTTCTCAATCCTTAAAGAAAAACATGCCCTACCGAAATCTACAGAATACTTTTACCTACAAGTTAAACACTTTTTCAAATCTTGCTTCCCCTCCTTATCCTTAGAAAATCCTACTGCTTTTGAATTACTATGTACAAATGGTCCTTACGAACTAAACCTAATCTCATCCATATATAAAATACTCCAGACAACACCCCCCTTAAATGACTCCATACATAGATACATGACTAAATGGTCCAAGATGCTAAACAGATCAATTTCACTATTAGATTGGGGTAAAATCTGGGAGTCGGCTTTTAAAGTCTCCAGATGCGTGGCACAAAAGGAGACCGCTATTAAGATAATATTTCTTTGGTACAAAACTCCTGAGTTGCTACATGCCCAAAATGCGTCTCTTTCTGATTTGTGCTGGAGATATGGCCGGCCGTAGATACACATCTTCACATTTTCTGGGATTGTCATGTCCTAAGTGCATATTGGATTGAGATACAAAATATATTGCAATCACTTTTCGCCACGCCTATTCAATTGAATCCCATACATTTCTTACTAGGTTTACCCTTCCCGGATATCCCTAAATCACTACAGAGACTAGGGTCCTTTGTACTTTTGGCAGCAAAAAGAGCCATCCCTAGACTTTGGCTCTCTACCAACGTTCCCACTTTACACCACGCTCTTGCCATTGTTGCAGATATACGTAAAATGGAACATTTAACAGCAAAAATTGAAGGTAAAATTCCCCAATTCGAAAAAATTTGGAAACCTTGGGATGATTCAAAATATTGCTCGATACCTTCTAGTTCTGCTCCTTTTTGATTCCAAATTACATGTCCTCTTGAGCATCCTTGTGTTTTGAACATGTTACTGCGATAGCAATATAGATACTGTATGGATTTACTTTTTTCTTATTATATATGTCCCAATTCGGGAAGAAGCTGACTTCTACCTATACAGATATCCTCACCATGTTTCTTCTTTTTTACAATGTTTGCACTACTTATATTGTGATTGTTTCTATACAAACTGTCATGACTTTTTGTTATGTTGATATATATTTGTTACAAAAACTTTTTGAAAAATAAAAAATTATAAAAAAAAAAATATTTTATTTTATTAGTACATCATTAAAAGATTAGACACATTAACAAAAAACAACTTGTCCTTTACATGGTCATAAATGGTCTTTTCACAGACATTTGACGATGTGGCATCTGTTCCCAACATGTTTCGCCATTTGTTGGAGACTTGAAAGCCACTGTTAATGCAGTTGCAGTTGCTATATCAAGAAACAAAACAATCCATAATAGAATACAAATATTACATACGTAAAAAAGAACCATATTTAATATTCTTCACCCTATCTAGCCATTTCAATGCTTACACAGTGTTTTCAAATGAACATAAAAAACACATACAAAATGCATGCAAAAACGCATCAAAAATGCTGATTAAAAATGCAAAACGCACTCACTAATGTAGTGTTACAGAACCTAGTACCAAAGGATATGTAGCCTACCCCTGTAATCCCCAGTATAGCTCAGTATAGCCCAATATGCAGAGTATAGTGTAATATGCCTCCCTACATATAATTGTCATATTTTCATAAAAGCTCACACACTAACAATATGGCAGCTGTAAGCAGCTGTAAGCCCATCCTTTCAAACTGAGGATCTGGGTTATCCACCCTTCCATATAACAGAACCTTATGATTCAGCTGACCAGGGCAAAGGCTAAATAGTGTGTTATGATTTGTTTATAATTTCTTGCACCATCTTGCAAACTTATCAGAAAACAGAAGCGAGAAAACATACCAATAAGCAACAATAAAAACAATTCGTACTAATTGCACTATAACTTCATGGAATTACTGAATAAATAAGACCTGCTAAAGCTATGTATCTATATAAAAATATATACAGTATATAGACGGTAACAGTTGTTTGATGTTAAAAAAGAGAATCAAACATCTTCAACATTACTGTTAATACTGTCTCGTCGCTTAAAACTTCTGTATCTAATCCAGTTGGCCCTGTGAATAATAGCTGTTACTATAAGAGGTTTTTAAGACTCCAAACATTACTGTAGTTTCAAAAACAGTGGCATGACATTTAACTGACTTATCTATATTCTGTTCATGTTCCAAGCTTCTATTAGTCAATATGTGGCAACTTCCTATCACTCACCTGCTCCTCTTATTCCCAGTAATACCCTCCACCTTAGGTTCTTTAGTCCAATTGCTTTCTACATGTCACTTTCTGTGCCCATATCCACAACGCCTTTTATAATAATCACCCTTCTGCTCTTTCTTCCATTAAGTGGTATCTCATTTCTTATGCTCAATTTACCGCACATGTCAGCTCACATGTGGGACAAAATAGATCTTTATACACTTTTATTATGCATACATGCATTAACTTTAAGGATAATGTTTCTTGACTTCAGAGTCTGAGACATTACAATATACTTTTTGTTAGTTAGTGTCTATAGTATATTGCTTACAAAAACACAAATGTCACACTATGACGTTATGTTTTTAGGCAGATTAGATTTATACAAGATTAATTACCGGTACACACCAAAAAACTGTTTGCTGTCTTCAAGCTTAATGTGTCACTTACATTTCTAAATCTGGAAAGGTCATTTAATAGAGAGCCATTCGGAGTTCCTGCTTTTGTGGAGAGATAACATTATATTCAATGAGGTACTTCTGTTATAATATGGTGGTCTAATAATACAGGAAAAATGACACTCTGCTTGAGATTTCCTCTAACTCATGTGCAAGAAATGTGCGAACTCAGGAAAGGGATCAGTGACAGCTAGAATGCTGTGTAAAAAGGTCCCTTTTTAATTAACAAGGATTTTGAGAGGGAAGTTTTTATCTTTACATGCAAATAAAGCAACCCCTAAAAAATAATTCAACATCATAATTATAAAAAGGTATTTCCATAAAGGTACAGAGTATAAACATGCAGCGTTTTCTTTAAATAATATTATAATGCACAAAAATGTCCTTTATCCTTTGAAGAAAGACACATAACAGGGTGAGTGGAAATGGAAATCCCAAGTAGAATCTACACACAGGGCCGCTTACCAGAAATTGTTGACCACCGTATTACAGAGGATCAAAACACACATTGGTAATAACCATACGGCTCCAAACATGATCCCCTTCCTCCATTAGCCAATAAAAAATATCTCCTTCTAGATTCCAATAATCATGCAGATGAATATTAACACTCTATTACAGATTTTCGGGGTGTATATTTCAATAAAGCAAATACAGCCTCTTCATAGCGCAGTATGTTACTTAAACGTTTATTTAATATAAGGAAAGCTACTCACATGGTTGTAGCAAACAAACAGCATTGGTAAAGCATATAGAGATGTTTCCAAATCGGAAGATGGCCACACTCCGCTCCAGTGTCGCGATGATGTCACATGCATATGCGTTTTGTCATAAGAAAGACATAGTTAGGGGCGTGGCTAGCCAACGCCATGCACAATTTAAAAATCCTGAGGCGGAGAGACAATTGCTTTCCAAATGTAATAAATGTAAAACCATGAAGGTTAACTCTTTTTTTCCAATGAGAAATTATATTTATCATTATTTATTTTACACTATATAAAATGCATTCACGTCACTTGCTTTTCAGAACATTCTGAATTCCCAGAACAGAGAGCACAGCAGTATCTTTTCCATCTCTAACTGCCTTCTTCTAATTGAATAACCATATGGCCCGTCTAAATAAATCAGGTGAACTGGGATGTGATCCACATCTCTAACTTTAGCTGGTCCTAGAGGGATCAAAATTCGGCTGGTTCAGCAGGAACCAGATGAATTTTAATCCATCTATGGGCTGGCTGGTTGTACTGAAGACAATCCTTCAATCAAATTCAGTACAACCTGCCTGTTGTTTTTTTTTTGCATTTTCTTTAATGATTATAAGGTATAATAAATCAAGGAAAATGTATAAGAAGCATATACAATAATTGACAACAGTATATAACAAATTTAAGATTAGTAAAATAAATATTCTTTAATGCATTAATAATAATAAGATGTGATTAGAGTTGGGCAAACAGTTTGATTCAAGCAAAGGTTAGGCCTGAACATTGCCTGTTTACCTGATCTGCGAACACCCAAATTTGCACGGTGCTCACGAGATGTTCCCGGCATGCACCAATCGTTGATGGTGGTGGCACACGGGGGCAGTGCCACCAGGTGACATCACCTGATGGCTTCACCCCTTACCTATTTAAGAACTGTCAATGGTGGAGCAGGCAAATGACAGGCAGAGCTTTTTTTCCCTTTTTTTGGGTCTGGCGGTGGGGGCAGCGTTATGATTGATAATGGATTTACATCGGGGGATATTGTTTTTATTTATTTTCAATAAAGGAATTTCCAAAACTGTGTTTGTGTTTTTTTAATTTCTTTTGACACTTTTTTGCTAAATGAGTTGCGGTATGGTACTATGTACCCCATTCTGATTCACATAGAGGAGAAGCCAGGATCTGTGGGTCCCCTTGTTAAAAGAGGCTTTCAGATTCTGATAAGCCCCCTGCACGCAGATACCCACAACAACATCCCAGGGTTGTCGGGAAGCACCCCCCATGTTGAGGGCATGTGACTTGCTGGTCCCCCCCCTTTTCTGGCCTGTGGTACTGCATGCTCAGATAAGGGTCTGGTATGGATTTTGGGGAGCATACCATTTTTTTAACATTTTTGTATAGCCGGAAATGGTATTGTATGGTATTGTATTGCCAGCAACAAAAATGTCATTTTTTTTCTTTATAAATGTCAGTTTTTCTGCAGGAGGTTCTATACACAGTACAGATGTGCCACTTTACAGGCAGACTAAGGGGACCCCCCCCCCCAAGGCACTATATTTTTATTGTTTCACTTTAAGCATTATTAAAATCACTGCTCCTTTAAAAACTTTATTTTTTAAAAGTTTTTTTGCATTGGTACTTGTCCTCCAGGGCAGTATCCGGGTCCCCACACCCTTTTAATGACCAATAACTTGCATATAAGCCTTCAAAATTCAGGTCCCATGTACTTTCAATGGGGTTCAGGAATTGGGTCTGAATTTTTGCGATGTTCGAGAGTTCTGGCGTTGACATGAGATAAAAAAGTTATGATAAATATATCACAACCTAAAATAACACAATAGATATGACATAATGCAGTAAGGAACATTGAAAACAAAAGGGATGGTGATGAACTGTATTTATGTGTAAATGCTTGTAATATAAAAACAAATTAAGAGAGAGGAGGGGGATAAAGGATCGGGGATGGGAGGGGAATTAAGATCTCTTGTCCAATCGGAAAGATTTATAGGTCTGTATGACGAAAGATAATATACAGGAAATGAGCGATATAAATTAAGGTTGCATGAATTGCTTCCTGAAGAAGAGAGGGAAGAGTCAGCTAGGATACGGTTGTATTTGTCAGATTGTAAGAAGTCCTTCCAGTGGGGCCATACACCCTGTTCCAAATTATTATGCCAATGATATTTTCCTCATTTACCTAAATAATTGATGTAAACAACAGTCGGCATGATTCTTATGTTATTAACTATTAAGCGTACAATTCAAATATTATTGAACAAACCTCCTAACGATAACAGTTTTTTTTTTCAAAATAAAAAACTTACCATGCTCTGTTCCAAATTATTAGGCACAGTAAGTTTCAAAACACTTTATAGGTTGGAAAGAACTGAAAATTGTCATTTGTTGTGTTTGCAGCATATTTACTGAAATCAAAAGCTATTTCACTCAAACTTTGAACAACATTTTAAATTTTTAAACATTTTAACAGGTCACGTTACATTTTAACATAGGACCCCTTATTTGATAGCAGCTTCACAAGTCTTGCATCCATTGAACTTGTGAGTTTTTGGACAGTTTCTGCTTGAATTTGTTTGCAAGATGTCAGAATAGCCTCCCAGAGCTGCTGTTTGGGTGTAAATTGCCTCCCACCCTCATAGATCTTTTGCTTGAGGATGCTCCAAAGGTTCCAAAGGTTTTCAATAGGATTGAGGTCAGGGGAGGATGGAGGCCACATCATGACTTTATTACGGGAAGCATAGTTCTTCCTTCTGTACCAGGGAAGGAAGTGGTCAGTCAGTCAGGAACTCCACATACTTTGCAGAGGTCATCTTTACACCTTCGAGGACCCTAAAGGGGCCGACCAGCTCTCTTCCCATGATTCCGGCCCAAAACATGACTCCACCACCGCCTTGCTGACGTCACAGCCTTGTTGGAACATGGTGACCGTCCACCAACCATCCACTACTCCATCCATCTGGACCATCCAGGTTTGCACAGCGCTCATCAGTAAACAGGACTGTTTGAAAATTAGTCTTTTTTTTTTTTGCCACCTCAGTGAGTCTTATAAGAGATTTGATCCACTTTATCAGTGTCATCCATGTCCCTTCTCATTTTCACATCATTGTAGCTTTATTTGCGGATATAAAAATCATTTATTAACAACACAAAATACAAATTCATACTAGAGGTCCTTACTTTCTCTTCTTACCCCATATGACCCCCATCCCTTTCCTCCTCCCACTTCCCCCTTCCCCCTCCCCCCCCGACATCTGTGCACTCTTGGTTAACTTTACTCTCTTCAATCAAATCTGGTTTTCAAACCCTCAGTAATACTCCACCATTTTTTAATTTCCTTCCAACACTGCCAGTTGTTTTTTTCCCCTACTATGTCGCCATCCCTCCCATATCCCCCTTCCTCCATATAGCGAATACCTTCCACTGCATCCACCCACTCCCAAGTTGATGGGCTTTCTACCATCTGCCACTTTTTTGGGATGATTTTTTTAGCCGCATTTAGCAGGTGTGGCACCAGGGAATCTTTATACTTTTTGACCTCACCTCCTATTCCATGGTGTAATACTATCCAGGGGTCTGCTTTTACTTCTATCTTTGTTATTTCTTTAATAAACCCCAAGATTTTTACCCAGTATCTTTTAATTTCAGGGCAATCCCACCACAGGTGGGCCATATTGCCCAGTCCTTTACACCCCCTCCAGCATTCCGATGTTTTATCTCTTTGGTATTTGCAGGCTTTGCCTGGGGTAACGTACCAGCCCGTCAAAATCTTATAATTCATTTCAGCAACATTGGTGTCAATCGACGAGCCATGTGTCAGTTCCAATATTTTCTTTAAAGTATTACTATCTATCTGTGATCCCAGTTCTCTTTCCCATTTTGTGATATATGGAGGTACCTCCCTACTACCTACCGTCAACCCCATTTTATAAATTTTGGATATTATGCCTTTAGTACTTTTCGCTAGACACAGCTTTTCCAACTCTGATAACTCCTTTCCCGACCTTATTGGCTGTGGCAGGCGATTGACAAAATGACTTAACTGGAGGTATCTCCATCTATCTATCACCCAAGCTTCTCTATTGTGCTTTAACTTGTGAAATGAAACAATCTTCCCTTCTTTTATTATGTCTCTCAGTTGTGCCTTTTCAGCCCTGATCCAATTACCTCCTATTTTCATTTTTCCAGGTGCGAAATAATCATTTTCCCTAAGTGAAATTAAGGGGGAATTAAATGTCTTATTTATTTGTTTATGTATTGTGTCTCACACTCTAAGGACCACCTTTGTCAATGTGTGTGTGTTTCCATCTAATAATCTATAATGTGGGGGATTCCAAATTATGTGTCCTAAAAGTGCCTTACTTAAATTATTTTCTATATTCACCCATCTCTTCTGTTTATTCTCTCTAACCCACTCGATCGCTCTTGACACCAATATTGCCTTATGATAGCCCTGGATGTCGAGCACCGCCAGACCCCCTTTTTTTTTTCCTGTTTTAAAATATCAAAAGACACTCTAGCCCTTCTATTTTTCCAAACTATTTTCGTTATAAATGATTTGAGTTTTCTTAGATAAAACTGTGGGATAGCCAGTGGGAGCATCTGTAGTTTATAGATGATTTTTGGTAGCAAGATCATCTTTATAGCATTAATGTGGCCTATCCACGATAATGGTTTACATATTATTCTTTTACTCTCAGCTTTTATTTCGTCGAGCAGTGGAATGAAATTTAATTTATAGATCTTCCCTAGTGAGTTTGCCATCTTTATGCCCAGATAATTTATTTATTTTTTCCACACAAATTGAAATTCCTTTTTCAGCTTACTTTCCTCCCTTTTACCTAGGTTAATATTTAGAATTTCAGATTTTACCAGATTTATTTTGAAGTTCGACACTCCCCCATATTGTCTCAACACTTTAAGTATGTTTGGCATTGTGATTCTTGGGTTGGTTATGAAAAGCAGTACATTGTCAGCAAAGGCTGCGATCTTATGCTCTTCATCCCCAACCCTAAAACCGCTTATATCCGGGTCCCCCCTAATCACAGAGAGCAAAGGCTCCAGGGAAAGAACAAAGAGCAAAGGAGACAGGGGGCATCCTTGTCTCGTTCCGTTTTCCATTTCGAATACGGCCGAAGAGGAGCCATTAATTTTTATCGAGGCCGTAGGATGATTGTACAAGGCACGGCTCCAGCTAATCATTTTCGGGCCCACTCCCAAGTGTTTAAGAGTTTGGAACATGAACCCCCAGTCTACTCTTTCAAATGCTTTTTCTGCGTCTATAGACAAGAGTAGACCTGGGGGCCCACTATCCTTGATATTCTGCAGTAGAAGGAGGGTTCTCACCCCATTATCCCTCCCTTCTCTTTTTGGGGTAAACCCCACTTGATCTGGGTGTATCCATTCACTCATCCACTCTTTCAACCGATTTGCTAATATTCTGGCATACAGTTTCACATCTGTGTTGATCAGCGATATTGGCCTATAGCTAGAACAGATCGTAGCGTTTTTCCCCTCTTTTGGAATAACCGTAATCTCCGCTTTCAGCGCCTCCCTACTTAGCTCAAACTCCGTGCCCAACCCATTCATATATTCGCAAAGTCTTGGAAATGATATATCTTTATCTTAATATTATCTCTGGGGGATAATATATCTTTAAATTTTTTATAATAGAGAGTAGTAAATCCATCCGGACCCGGACTTTTTCCCAGAGCTGACTCCCATAGTGCTCTATTAATCTCCTCTACCGTTATCGGGCTTTCTAAATTGTCCCTACAGTTCTCAGTAATCTTGGGGAGGTTAGCTTTATTTAGAAATTCTACTATCTTCATTTTATGTGTTCCGTCTTGACTTCTATTTTTCCCTATTGAGTATAAGTCCTTATAATAATTCCTAAAGGATTCCCCTATTTCATTTGTTGTATGAACCATGACTCCTTTGTTATTTTGGATTGTTTCTATATAGTTTCTGGCTTTCTTTCTCCTCAGGATTTTAGCTAGTAGTCGGCTGCTCTTATTCCTACTCTGGTATCTTTCTTTTGCCACCTTATAAAATGCTTTTTTTGTTTCTATATCTATTCGATCTTTTAATTCTTCTCTTTTTAAGATTAAGTTTTGATACACCCTTTTGTCTTGGCCTAATCCTTTCTTGTGCTCCTGCTCCAGATTATATGTTTCCTCGGTTGATTTATTGATTTCCTCTTTTGTTTCTCTTTTTCTCCTTGCTCCCATTTTTATTAAAATCCCCCTAATATAAGCCTTATGGGCCTCCCACAGGGAGGATCCCGAGATCTCTCCTGTATCATTTATTAGAAAATATTGTTTTAGTTCCTGTTCTATTTTCCTTAGGTTTGTTTCATCTTGTAAAAGATCTTCATTTAATCTTCCAACTTAATGGGACTCTTTGGGTATTTGAGACATACATTTCCATACTAACCGGGGAATGATCCGACACAGTTGTGGCCTCTATCTTGGATTCTATGATTCTATCTAAAAGTGAATGCTCTGTCCAAATATAATCAATCCTAGAGTACGTCCCGTGCACTGGGGAGTGGAACGAAAAATCTTGCTTCTTAGGGTTCTTAATCCTCCATACATCTACCAATTGACAAGAATGTAACTTCTGTTTTAATTTCCTCAGTTTCACGTTCGTCTTCCCCAGCGCACGTGACGTACTGTCCAACTCTGGTTCGATACAGAGGTTTAAATCTCCCATCATAATCAGACCCCCCTTCTTAAACTCTATTAATTTTTACAATCTATTCACTAGGAATCCACTGGCCTCCTTATTTGGCGCATACACATTGGCAAGCGTACATTCCCATCCCTCAAAGATGTAAGAAAATCAAAAAGTGTAGCGCTATATTATAAGTGTTAACATCAGTGTAAACATAAGTGTAATCCACCCATATGTACACCTGCAGTCAGTGTTGCCAATCAAGCAGATCCGACAAAAAGGTCTTATAACCGCACTTGTGAAAAAAATTAATAATCATCAAATGAAAATTAAGCCACCACAATTAATAATAGTCCTTGTTCTGGACTGTGTGGTTATGCCAAAACAATGTCATAAAAAACAAAGAACGTGTACTATAAAGCTTTGAGTGAGATATAAGACAAGTCTCTGAGATATTAGACAGTTCATCCAAGCGTAAAGATGGTTCTAAAGCATGGATATGGATCTCACAGTAGTATATATTCACATCCAGAGTGATCTTTCTTGTATTCAGTAAGGGGGGAAGTAAAATGAAATGCCCTTACCAGAAGCGGTGGACTCACAGGCCGTTGGCGGTGAGTCATATAGGCTTTCACCGTTAATACGGTAAGGTTAAAGCTGTCCTCGGTCTGTGATGGAAGGTTCCAGATGGCCCCACGACCTGCAATCTTCAACGATGGAATCGAGTCCACCCAGATGGAGGAGCAAACCGGGCAGTACCATAGGGTCCTCTTCCGATAATCACTCACTGGATTTTACTCGTATATGATCGAGAAAAAGAAAAAAGGCTTCCACATAGCATAAAATCCAAGTAACCAAGGAATTTTATTGTTATGGTTAAGAATTCCAATAAAAATCAGGTTTAAAAACAAAGTTCATATGAACAAAAAACGAATCTGGCGCAGTAAACTCAGATGGCTGTGGTAGCGTCACACACTCTACGCGTTTCATCTTCCAAGACTTCAACTGGGGTAAGGCTAACCTGTCATCTACTGCGCTATTTATCTAAAACTGCCAGAAATTCCATTGGGGACACCTGTGCGGTGTGACTTCCGGGTTTTCCATGTCATGTGATTATTTCTCCGGTCACGTGACTAACATTAAGCCTATCATGGGAAGAGAGGTCACTGAAAAGCCAAGCCTCCTTCTGGTAGTCATATCGTCCCAATGATAACTAAGGGTAGCAATCACGTGGCTAGCGCGTCATTACGTCTGAGCGCGATGACGCAGTCTGATAGCCACATCCTCACAATATTAACTGGGGATGGCAATCGCGTGGCTAGTGCGTCATCCTGTCTAAAACGTGATGATGCGGTATACCTTCTGACAGAGCCCAACCTCCGTCCTGTCCTCATATCGCTCTCTGTATTATGTACGTGGTTAAGATCACATGACCACGTCATCTTCAGTTACCATGGCAGCGCTCCAAACGCTGGGAGAGAGAAAACAATCATTGGGATACAGGGTAAAAAGGTTGTAGGGCCTGTTATAACAACCAAAGGTGTTTCAAGCAGCCCCGATTAGAGTTAAATATATGGTTATCATGTCACACTCGTTCCCTTATGTTTACATACATATACAGGCATCTATATTATTCTAAATACCTATAACATACAATAATGTATGGGGAACATGTATAGTTATGAAATCCAAAGAACATAATGTTTAAAAATTCCATACATCTAATAAGGGATCATATATGACCCATGACCCATGTATCAAAAAGCACATCTTACATTAACTTTCTTATCAAAAAATTCCAGGAAATATATGATAGAAAAAAATAAATAAAATAAAATAAAAATGCAAAAATAATATATATATATATATATATATATATATATATATATATATATATATATATATAAAAAAATATATGAAAAATATATAAGAATTATATGAAGAATGGGAACATATACATTCAATATTCTACCAAAAAAAGCACATAAGGTTTCTGCTAACCAAAAATCGAGCCCTGATCTCAATATGACTACAATTTAGCTGGCTAGCAGGTAGTATGAGTAATGTTATAGACAATAATGCAGTAGGGATTTTTGTAAAAAAATATATAATCTTGTAAAAGTGATAGCAGCCTTAATCAGTTCAACACACTAAATAGATAAATGTCCACCTGTATAAAGTAGAGATAATAGTGAAAGGACTCCGAATAAACTTCTACGATTGATTTATAAACGCATTAATATCCCACTCGATGTTTAAACCATGGGGCATATAACATTTTATTTGGTGTATCCACCACGTTTCAAGTCTAGATACCCCTCTCACATTCGATTCTCCTCTCCAGTGTGGTACAAATTTATCTATAATCTGAAAGGTGGTACTCATTGGATTCCGATTATGATAAAGTGCATAATGTTTGGGCACACTGTGGTTGGTTCGTCCCTTTTTAATTGCTGTAATATGTTCTTTCACCCTTGTGGCAAAATTACGTATTGTCCGACCAATGTACTGCTTCTTACAAGGACAGGTGATGAGGTAGACAATGTATTTAGTTTTACATGTAGCAAATTGCTTCATCCTATATTCCTTGCCTGTAATCGTGGAATTAAATGTTTCTATTTTACGTGCTTTACAGGCATTCCATTTACATACTGTGCATTTACGACAGGGATAAAATCCCTTCATGTTATGAAAAAAATGATGTGGTACCTGGGGGATCGATCACATTTGGTGCAATCTGACCCTTTATTGATGGAGCACCCCTAAATATAGGGGCCGTCCGTTCAGGTAGCAGAGGGCCCAAAACGGAGTCATTTTTTAATATTCTCCAATGTTTCCTAATAATTTCTTTAATTTGTTTGTGTTGGGTGGAAAAACTCATCAGAAAAGACCACTTGTGTTTAGATTCAATGGGTCTTTTAGTTTGCGCCGTCAATAAAGAAGCTATAAGAGCCACCTTTCGGATCTCCTCATTGATATGAGAAGTATCGTAACCCTTTTCACAAAACCGAGATTTTAGCATTTCTGCCTGTTGGAAGTAATCGGAGAGATGGGAACAGTTTCATTTTATCCTCATCAGTTGGCTCCTGGGAACAGATTTTAGCCATGCCGCATGATGGCAGCTATCCATCGGAATATATTCGTTATGGTCTGTTATTTTAAAAAAGGTTTTTGTATCAAGATAGCCATTATTAGATGTAATCTCCAAATCCAAAAAGTGGATCCTCGACCGACTTGCCTCATGAGTCAGATGGATCCCCACTTGATTATCGTTCAGAGTGACCATGAACGAATCCAGGGATTCCATACTGCCCCTCCATAGGAGGAGGATGTCGTCTATGTACCTCACCCACAGAACTAACTGTGGGGGGTTTAAAGCATAGACGACATCCTGCTCCCATTTGGCCATGAAAATGTCTGCCAGGCTGGAGGCAAATTTAGCCCCCATAGCCACTCCCCTTGTCTGTAGATAAAAATGGTTATCATACCAAAAATAATTTGAACTTGTGGCAAACTTCAATAAATCCATTATAAATCTTTTTTGTGCTCGAGGAATAGTCCTGTCTCTTGAAAGGAACAGTTCTACGGCTCCCAAGCCTAAATTTTGGGGTATACAAGTATACAGGGACGTAACGTCAGTGGTGACCAATATCAAATTGTTACTATCCGTGATCTGTTGTAATTTTATTACAGTATCCCTAGTATCCTTCAAAAAAGAAGGAGTGGCTTGAACTATAGGTTGAAGGAAAAAATCTATATATTTCCCTATCCGGGATGTTATATAATTAATGCCACTGATAATCGGGCGCCTTGGAGGGTGTGTCGCATTTTTATGTACCTTTGGCAGGTAATACATTATGGGAATTCGCGGTGCGACTGGAACCAAATAATTTTTTTCTTTTTTGTCCAGAATACCCAACTGGGAACCGGTATCTACAAGATCAATTAATATCTTCTTATATTCTGAGGTAGGATTTTTTGGGAGGCGGCGGTATGTCTCAGAATCGCTTAGGATCCTGGTCATCTCACCATGGTAGTCACTCTTATCAAGAATGACCACCCCACCTCCTTTATCCGCGGGGCGGATGATAAGATCTTTTCGCTCGCATAAAGATTTTAATCCTATTCTCAACCTAGGATCATTGTATGTTCTTTTATGTGGGAGATCTTCGAGGTCTTTCAATACCAAATCTCTAAATACCTTAATTGAAGGTGCTGTAGGAACTGGGGGGTTGAATAGTGATGGGTTACTCAACCCCGAATGCACAGTATGTGTAGTTATTTGTGAGTGAGAAAATCTGCTCGGATTTGAAACAATATACCTTTGAATATTTAATTTCCGCACATATTTGTGTATATCAATAAATGTGGAAAACTTGTTCAATTTCTTTGGGGGTGCGAATTTCAGACCTTTATCTAGGACAATTTTTTCAGCTTCTGTAAAGGTCGCCTTACTTAGATTGAAAATACCTTTATTTTCTATGACCGCTTTCTTTTTCCTGGCGCGCCGCCCCCCTCTGGTGCCCCGTTTTGTTCTCCATTGCGTTGGATGTTCTCCGTTCCCTTGTGAAAACCCTCCTCATTGGGGGTCTAGGTAACCGTTGATTATAATTAAATGGTGATCTGTCTGGATATTCATTCTCTCTGTCTCTATACGAGTATTGAGAATTATAATTTCTATTTTGTTCTTCTCTTAGTGGTGAGAACCTGTTTTGGGTATGGAGGGGTATCCTTTGAGGGTAGGGTTGATAATAATGATAATCATTATAACTCGTATGTCTCCTATGTGTTGAAGAGTCTCGTGAGCCTTGTTCATGGTAAGATGAACGATCTCTGTTCTTCCTGCCTCTACCTCTACCATTTTTACCTCTACCTCTATAGTAGGGGGCCGGACTCCTATAATAAGGTGTAGGTGTATGGGGACCATATGTATGTTGAGTGTTATATTCAACCCTTCTGGATGGAGGGGGAACTGAGGGTGCCTCCACAGATCTTACATTGGATGAGGTTGTCACCGCCATCGGATTCTGTGTGATAACCACGGCACTCTTCTCCTGCTCTTTGTGTTGCCAGTTAAAGACATTTCCCGTTTTGTAATCGTTAGTATCCCTACTGTATTTCTTCTGCTTCTTGATTTTTTGTTCCTGTTCTTCTTTTTCTAGATGATTCTTTAAATTTGTAGAAAGGCTGATATATTTTACAGAGGATTTATGTGGAAGTAATTTGTCCCTTATTTCTTTAATTTCTTTATCAATCGTGGTTCTCCTTGCCCGCTTTCTGTCTACAAGAAAACTCAGCAATGAGATCCCTGCCTCATTAAAATAATGAAACCATGATTCAGTATCAACATCCCCTTGCTGTGGATGGATAGTCCATCTTAAACCTCTTGGTACCATGCGGTCTTTGGCGTACTGCTCTAAGAAGGCAATATCCCACTCTAGATGGATTTTGGAAACCATTAGGTTTTTAAGCCTTAAAAAAAAGGCCTCCTATCTCTGAATCCATATTCAAGACTGAAAAAACACCTTCTGTGTTGAAAGTGCCAAAAAGTATAATAATAAATAAAAAAGAAACTGCTGCGCCAACTCAATATATGTCAAGTTGCCAACACTACCAATTAGACTAATTGTGTATATGAATAAGAAAATCAAAAAGTGTAGCGCTATATTATAAGTGTAAACATCAGTGTAATCCACCCATATGTACACCTGCAGTCAGTGCTGCCAATCAAGCAGATACGACAAAAAGGTCTTATAACCGCACTTGTGAAAAAAATTAATAATCATCAAATGAAAATTAAACCACCACAATTAATAATAGTCCTTGTTCTGGACTGTGTGGTTATGCCAAAACAATCCCATAAAAAACAAAAACCAAAGAACGTGTACAATAAAGCTTTGAGTGAGATATAAGATAAGTCTCTGAGATATTAGACAGTTCATCCAAGCGTAAAGATGGTTCTAAAGCATGAATATGGATCTCACAGTAGTATATATTCACATCCAGAGTGATCTTTCTTGTATTCAGTAAGGGGGGAAGTAAAATGAAATGCCCTTACCAGAAGCGGTGGACTCACAGGCCGTTGGCGGTGAGTCATATAGGCTTTCACCTTTAATACGGTAAAGTTAAAGCTGTCCTCGGTCTGTGATGGAAGGTTCCAGATGGCCCCACGACCTGCAATCTTCAACGATGGAATCGAGTCCACCCAGATGGAGGAGAAAACTGGGCAGTACCATAGGGTCCTCTTCCGATAATCACTCACTGGATTTTACTCGTATATGATCGAAAAAAAGAAAAAAGGCTTCCACATAGCATAAAATCCAAGTAACCAAGGAATTTTATTGTTATGGTTAAGAATTCCAATAAAAATCAGGTTTAGAAACAAAGTTCATATAAACAAAAAACAAATCTGGCGCAGTAAACTCAGACTCACATTCGATTCTCCTCTCCAGTGTGGTACAAATTTATCTATAATCTGAAAGGTGGTACCCATTGGATTCCAATTATGATAAAGTGCATAATGTTTGGGCACACTGTGGTTGTTTCGTCCCTTTTTAATTGCTGTAATATGTTCTTTCACCCTTGTGGCAAAATTACGTATTGTCCGACCAATGTACTGCTTCTTACAAGGACAGGGGATGAGGTAGACAATGTATTTAGTTTTACATGTAGCAAATTGCTTCATCCTATATTCCTTGCCTGTAATTGTGGAATTAAATGTTTCTATTTTTACGTGCTTTACAGGCATTCCATTTACATACTGTGCATTTACGACAGGGATAAAATCCTTTCATGTTATGAAAAAATGATGTTGTACCTGGGGGATCGATCACATTTGGTGCAATCTGACCCTTTATTGATGGAGCACCCCTAAATATAGTGGCCGCCCGTTCAGGTAGCAGAGGGACCAAAACGGAGTCATTTTTTAATATTCTCCAATGTTTCCTAATAATTTCTTTAATTTGTTTGTGTTGGGTGGAAAAACTCATCAGAAAAGACCACTTGTGTTTAGATTCAATTGGTCTTTTAGTTTGCGCCGTCAATAAAGAAGCTCGGTCTATAAGAGCCACCTGTCGGATCTCCTCATTGATTTGAGAAGTATCGTAACCCTTTTCACAAACCAAGATTTTAGCATTTCTGCCTGTTGGAAGTAATCGGAGAGATGGGAACAGTTTCGTTTTATCCTCATCAGTTGGCTCCTGGGAACAGATTTTAGCCATGCCGCATGATGGCAGCTATCCGTCGGAATATATCCGTTATAGTCCGATATTTTAAAAAAGGTTTTTGTATCAAGATAGCCATTATTAGATGTAATCTCCAAATCCAAAAAGTGGATCCTCGACCGACTTGCCTCATGAGTCAGATGGATCCCCACTTGATTATCGTTCAGAGTGACCATGAACGAATCCAGGGATTCCATACTGCCCCTCCATAGGAGGAGGATGTCGTCTATGTACCTCGCCCACAGAACTAACTGTGGGGGGTTTAAAGCATAGACGACATCCTCCTCCCATTTGGCCATGAAAATGTTTGCCAGGCTGGGGGCAAATTTAGCCCCCATAGCCACTCCCCTTGTCTGTAGATAAAAATGGTTATCATACCAAAAATAATTTGAACTTGTGCCAAACTTCAATAAATCCATTATAAATCTTTTTTGTGTTGTGTATCTCAGAGACTTGTCTTATATCACACTCAAAGCTTTATTGCACACGTTCTTTGTTTTTGTTTTTTATGGGATTGTTTTGGCATAACCACACAGTCCAGAACAAGGACTATTATTAATTGTGGTGGTTTAATTTTCATTTGATGATTATTAATTTTTTTCACAAGTGCTGTTATAAGACCTTTTTGTCGTATCTGCTTGATTGGCAGCACTGACTGCAGGTGTACATATGGGTGGATTACACTGATGTTTACACTGATGTTTACACTTATAATATAGCGCTACACTTTTTGATTTTCTTATTCATATACACAATTAGTCTAATTGGTAGTGTTGGCAGCTTGACATATATTGAGTTGGCGCAGCAGTTTCTTTTTTATTTATTATTATACTTCAGGAAGATGTATCTTCCCCCTGGATCCACTAATCTCTCTTCAACTTTAAAATTCACCCCCTTAGCGATTCCTATTGCCACTCCTCTTGCTCTTTTTGTTATTGTATCCCCATAGAACCAATTTGGAAAAGCGTTTGACCATAACTTAGTATTTGAACAATATGTTAGGTGGGTTTCTTGAAGAAACACAACTTCAGCTTTGTATCTCTTCAATTCCCCCAATATCTTGTGTCTCTTCAAGGATGTGTTGAGGCCCCTTACATTATAAGTCATAAAATTTAACTTCCTCATCTCTTCTTATATTTTTTATATTGAACTAGCATTACTGAGCTAACCCTAGATTTTTTTGACCCTGTACACAGAATTTCTCCCCCCTCCTCTCCCTCCCTCCCCCCGGCCACCTGTTGGCCCCCCATTCGCCAAGCGCTATGGATACCATAGAGCTTAACGAGTCTCGTTTTTTGAGGTGAGACTTCAAGTGTGCCCCTTACCCCCCTGCCTGATGGTATTAGCAGGAAGGGATAAACCGGTATCCACGGTAGCTCCTCCCCCACCTTTCCCCACCACGCTGCCCTCTTCCCGGACAAACCTCCTTAATAACTTTCTTTATATCTCCCCTTTCTTCTACCTACCCCTCTCCAACCCCTCCCTCCTCCCCCTCCCCTGCCCCCACATTTTGATTTTTCTGGGAAACTCCAGATTACTCTTCCACCCAACCCGGCAACTTTGGCTCTTGCATGTCCAGCCTTTCACAAAAATCCTTCAATTCATCAGGAAACCTCAGTCTTGCTGACCTTCCATCTCTATAGCCCATTAGACACGCCGGGAACCCCCAGCTATATTTTATATTTTGATCTCTCATCTGATCAAGCAGAGGTTTCAAGAGCCTTCTCCTTGCTAACATTTCGGGCGCAAGGTCTGTGTACACTTGTATCTCTGATCCTTCAAAATTTAGAGGAGGTTTACTTCTCATTTTGGATAGAATTGCCACTTTATCTTCATAAAATCTGAATCTAATTATTAAATCTCTAGGCCTCGAGTGTTCTGTGTTATATAATATTCCAACTCGGTGGATCCTTTCTATTTTGGGGAACTCTGCAACCCCTTCCCCAAGGAGTGGGCCAAAGATTATGGAGACAATATTTCTCAGATCTTCTCCTTTATTTTCTGGAACAGAACGGAGTCTTATGTTCTGTCTTCTTTCCCTATTTTCTTGATCCTCGATCTTGTATAGAATTTTCTTCTGATTTTGTCTAGAAATTTTTAATTGCTCTTTGAGATTCCTCAGCTCCAGATCTAATTCATCTGTTTTTTTCTCTGTTGTTTCTACTCTTTCCAAAAGGCTTCCCAGGTCTGCTCTCACCAGGCCTATTTCAGATTTTATTGAATTCTCCATCTTTTGGAGCATGTCACTCAATTCCCCTTTGGAAAGCATCTGGACACTTGTTCTTCTTTCTTCCACCCGACTTATTTCCATCTCACTTTCCATTATTCAATTCTCTCTCGACTGAGCCATCTTGTCCCCCACTTTATTTGGGGTTCCCCCTTTTCTCTCCATCCTTGATCCTCCTTGAACCTCATGCTCCCCACCTCTTGGGCTAGCTCCCTGGGACATAAATTGCTTTATCGTGCTACCAGCGGTCTTGTCCTTTGGGGTTTTGGGTGCTCCCCCTTTTCCTGACTTGGCTGCTGCTTTATTCATCATTCCCCTCTTTCTTGACCCTCCTGTTTGTTTCCCCAGCTTTTAATCTAACCCTCTCCCTCCACCTGTGGGGCAAGCCACCGGAGAGGGACGGGAAAAAAAAAAAAAAAGCAAAGGAGAGAATGTGGGAAAAAAAAGGGGGGGTATATTTAACCCAGGGAAGTCCCTTAGACATACAGGGCCCTATTCACCGGCTGGCCTGTCTCTTCTCCTCACTGCAGTCGTGGTAAACCGGGGGGGTAGCAATTTTGTGTCCAGCAATAAAATTCCTCCTCTCACCTCCCCCTCACAGATACCTTCGGTCGGTCACTCCCCACTTTTTCCTCCTTTCAGCCCTTTCAGATGTATATCCTTTTACAATCCTCCGTTACATGCTTAATGCAGACCATTTAATTTGTATATATTCCTTTAATGCCCTACTTTTCCTGAGACAATAAATACAATAGAATTACTTGCTCCGTATGTTCCTCTCCCCTTCATATCCCATCCACCATTTCTACAGGGCACGTTTCAGCATTTTCCCTAATTCAGCGTTCTAGTTACTTTCAGGTTTCCATTGCTTAAATCAGCAGAACATTCAAATAAACCAATACCTTCACCCGCCATCCTCTGTTCACCTCCTTATTGTCTCATGTCTGTCTTCCGTTTTAACAGTGTAGTGGTGTAAACAAAAAAAGGAAGTGCTTCTACTTTACCGACTCCTGTGCTCTGGTAAATTCAATGCTGGATGCTCTCCGTTTTGACCAGGCTCCTGCTTAGAGAGAGGTGCGGGGGTAGGGGAGGGGTGGACGATGGCAAACCTCCTGTGCTCGCCGTCAGCCTCTCGGCTTGTCGGCTGCATGCGCTTCTCCTTGCTTTGCTCTCAAGTCCACTCGGCAGCGGCGTGCGGGGCTCTTTCTCATTTCCTTTCCCCTCTGATTCACTTAACGGCGGTATGCGGGGATCTTTCCTCCAGTTGGGTATAAAGTTGTGATTATGCATTATTTTGTTGGGTTTAATTATCATTCTAATCATTCCTGTGTCATTTTTCACACTTTTTCTTTTTATTTATTTACTTGCTGCTTTATCAAGCACCCTGGAGCTGCATCTGCAATCCCCTATTTTTGCTGCCCTTCCATTGGCTAAGGCCGTGATATCTAGGCTGCTATATATTTCCCACTTATGAGTGTTTAGCCTGTATAGAGTTTCTCTATGAAAAAGTGTCAAGCCTGTATAGATATTTTTTTATGGCACTATCACAAAGCTTCAGTAGAATGCCAGAACATAGGACGCTCCCTTGCTGGAGTTTTAGCTTTTCATTTCTTTTTTCCCCCAGGCGGAGCGGCGTCATGAGGTTACCATGACTCCCATCTCCTCCTTCTCTCAGGCGGAGCGGCGTCATGTGGTTACCATGACTCCCATCTTTTCCTTCTCTCAGGTGGAGCGGCATCATGTGGTTACCATGACTCCCATCTCCTCCTTCTCTCAGGCGGAGCGGCGTCATGTGGTTGCCATGGCTTCTATCTTCTCACTGGAGCGGCATTATGATGGGCGGAATTTGCACGCCAATCAGCGCCGCACCTGTCCTCCTCTTTCTGCATATTAAGCCACCGAACGCCGAGTCAGTGTCATTGTCCTGCTCGGCGGTGGTGGTTACAGACTAGACGAACCAAGCTCCCTAACACACTGTAGTGCAGCCCCACTACTCACATGGTAAGGCTGCCTTTCGTCCCTTCTCTTTGTTCTTATTTGACTGGTAACTCCAACATGTTGCAGGCTCTCTGTTTTGCCTTTTTTGATGGAGTTTTTATGCAATATATACCATATATTGCAACACAGGGTATTTCCATTCCAGCCTGTGTGATCAGGTCTCTTCTTTTTTGTATCATATTATAGATTCTGCCTGTGTAGGAAGCTGTTATCCCCTGCAACCTTCGGAGCTGCTTGTGCTTTTAAGGGGGCCCCCGCTCCCCTGCCGGTATTTTGGGGGTACCCGCCTATATCCCTCAATGAAATCCTTTCTAAACCAGCACTAAGGTAAGCTACATACATTAGATTTCTTTCATTTTTTTCATTTTTTTATTTTTTTTTTTCATTCTTATGCCCTGCCTGGACGCACATCCGCACAGCGAACATCGTGGCCCTGCGTCCATGCGGTGGCGATCATGAATATAGATCTTTCTCCTTGTCTAGAGGGACATCAGCCTATTCGGGTCTTTTTTGTGTTTCAGATAATCCCCTCTTGGTTCTCTTTTTTGGATCCCACCAGATAGTGCTGCCCCTCTTGAGCTCGCTCCCCTGGGGCCACACGGTGGATAAGGCAGGGCCAGATATACGCCCGTTTCCTCTCTGGATTCCTGTGGCGCTCTGTTCGTACTTACCTCCGAGACTTTGACAGTGAGCCTTCTTCCCTGAATATACTTGGGTATGTGTATCATCTTTTATGTAATTTATGTTTATTGTTTTTTCTGTTTTTGATGTCAAGCTGTACAGAATGGTTTAGGATGCAGGCAATGTGTACAATATATATGATTTCTAATTACGTCAATTTATATTTCATTATGTAGTGTAATTCCTCCTACAAGTGATGAAGGGACTCTATGGGTAGTCCCGAAACGCGTAGGCTCAGGTGGAAGACTACACGAATATACATTCGAACTCTACATCAGTATATTCCTTTTTACCACTCCTTTGTTTATTCAATGTTATTATATCATATTTTTTCCTATGTGTATTTTTGTATAGTTGTACCAATAAAATTGTTTTTACTACATTTTGCCTTTAAAGTCCCACCAATTTTTGAGGGGTTATTTCTTTTTCACGTCCCCCCAGTAGGCCGCCCACATACGGGTATTAATCCCTTTTGGGATGTCAGACCTGGACAAAATGGGTCCCCTGAGAAAGGGGGGCACATTAGGCCCAGTCTGCGCCTGTACAGAACCATTGTAAGGTTCTTTTTGAGTTTAAACGTTGCAGATGGTTATGCTGATGTTAATGCTTGTTTTTTCCTTTTCTCTTCACTTTCCTGCCCTATCCTTTTTTCCCTTCTTGGCCTCTATCTTTCTCTCCTCCTCCCTAACAGGATTTATCCGATTGATGGCGCCCGCTCCGGATTCCGCCCCCGGGACCGCAGCCGACCTACAACACCATTCTTCAATGACAACTGTTAAGGTAGTTTCTTATAATGTCCGTGGTCTTTGCTCACCCTGTAAGCGGAGTAAATTGTGGTGGGAACTGAAAAAACTCAAGGCGCAGATAGTTTTCCTACAGGAAACACACTTTACTCACCATTCCATACCCAAACTACCAACACACATTTATAGTCAGTGGTACCATAGTACCTCCCCGGTCAACAAGTCCAGAGGCACTGCAATAGCTATCCACAAAAACTGCCCCTTCCAATATACAGATGCCAAGGCCGACCCTCTAGGAAGATACGTCTTCCTGAAAGGGACTATTGCGGGTACTAAATACACCTTCGCCAATATCTATTCCCCTAACTCAAAGCAATTGACCTTCCTTGACTCAATCATAGAGCAACTAGAGGAGTTCAGGGAGGGGTCCCTAGTTTTAGGTGGCGACTTTAATGTGAGCCCGGACCCATCCCTGGACACTTCACACAGCCGGCCCTCACATTCACATGCATTCCTTAGGCACTTCCGAAAGTCCCTCCAGACGGTGGGCCTAGTCGATTGCTGGAGGGCCCTGCACCCCACAGAGAGGGACTACAGTTACTATTCAGTGGTACACAATGTCTACACACATATAGATTTGATCTATTTCGACCGCCCGACCTTGGAGCTCCTCCAAAGCTCTTCCATAGAAAACATAACCATTTCGGACCACGCTCCGATTCAGGCTACTTTTATCATTCCAACAGGCTCCCGTAGAACGTGGAACTGGCGTCTTAATGAATATTTACTAGATGACCCCATGGTAGAAGCTCAGATCTCAGACACGATGAAAAACAATTTTCGAGAGAACACATTAGAAAACTTAAGTGAGGGCACAATATGAGAATGTCACAAGGCCGTTGTACGAGGCGAGCTTATTGCACAAGGTACTAGATTAAAGAGAGAACGGCTAGCTTACTATAATAGAGTTCTTAATGCACTGCACTTCAGCAGGCGGAACTTAAACACAAAGCGGGGGGTACCCCAGAAGCCCTACAAGAACTGACAGAACTCAGAGATATGTTCTCACGGCTGTTAGAGCGACAGGCACGTAAACAATTGCGACACCTATCCCACCGATACTATGAACATGGTAATAAGTGCGGACGCATGCTGGCAAGAGCGCTCCGCGCAAAACGAGCCCAAATGCAAGCACACAAACTTCGCTCCTCTATGGGCAATATGACATTCCACTCCTCTAAGATAGCGGCGGGGTTCCGTGACAACTACGCCGAACTCTACAATTTAGACACGAACACAACTCCAGAAGCTAAAGAAATCAGACTGACAAAAATTTGAGACTACTTATCTACTAATGGACTGCCTTCCCTGACCGAAGACCAATTAGATGACTTAGAATCCCCTATCACTACCATTGAACTTGAGTCCACCATCAAATCTCTACCCAACGGGAAAAGCCCAGGCCCTGATGGGTTTACCAAAGCATATTATGCTAAATTCTCCCCGTTCCTTGCGAACCATATGTGTAAGTATTTCAATTCCCTAACAAGGGGGTGCAGTATTCCACCTGAGGCTCTCCTAGCAAACATATCAGTTATACCGAAAGAGGGCAAAGACCCGACTGTCCCACAGAGCTACCGCCCCATTTCCTTACTAAATACGGACGTAAAAATCCTGGCAAAAATCCTTGCAAACCGACTGAAACACCTTGTCCCCCTATAGTACACCTAGACCAGACGGGTTTTATTGTAGGACGTGAAGCTCGAGACAACTCAATACGTGTGATTTAACTAATACATTGGGCCAAAAATAAAG
Organism: Lithobates clamitans; assembly: GCA_037952925.1. Classification (NCBI taxonomy): domain Eukaryota; kingdom Metazoa; phylum Chordata; class Amphibia; order Anura; family Ranidae; genus Lithobates; species Lithobates clamitans. The sequence goes on along the minus strand of JBBGZY010000477.1, from coordinate 5,329,945 downwards.
AGGTACCCCCCCTTATCTAATACTCTCCACCGACGCCGAGAAGGCATTCGATCGCATTGACTGGTCCTACCTCAAGGAGGTATTAACCTCAATGGGGCTGGGCCCAAATATGCTAACTTGGATACTGGCCCTTTATTCGGAACCTAGTGCACAGGTTAAGGTTAATGGAATCCTCTCCTCCAGGTTCCCAATCGGGAACGGCACGAGACAGGGGTGTCCACTCTCCCCCCTCCTCTTCGCCCTGGCCTTGGAGCCACGGTTACGAAGAGTGAGAGCAAATACTGATATCACAGGACTGACTGTAGGAGCTGTGGAGCACAAACTCTCAGCTTACGCAGATGACGTATTGTTTCATTTAACTAATCCCCTGATCTCGTTGCCGGTCCTGATGTGGGAACTCCAAGAGTTTGGAACACTTTCTAACTTTAAAATTAATTACAATAAATCAGAAATTCTACCTGTCAATCTATCTACCCCCATGACAAATAGCATAAAGGCTGCATTCCCCTTCACGTGGACTAACTCTTCCCTACGCTACCTAGGCATACAACTGACGGACTGCTTTGACACTCTATATACCACAAACTACCCCAGACTCTTGATCGAAATCAAACAAGACTTAGCACGTTGGACGAAGACAGCCTTCACATGGATAGGCAGGATGAACATAATAAAAATGAACGTTCTCCAAGGAGTTCTGTTTTATATGCAGATGCTCCCCATACACCTGCCCAAATTTTTTTTCAAACAAGTGACCAACTTGATCACCACCTTCATATGGAATTCAAAGAAACCGCGGGTTGCTATGAAGGTGCTGAGACGCTCGAAACACTATGGAGGGCTGGGAGTCCCGGACTTACAGCGGTACTGCCAGGCTATTGCCCTACAGAGGACTCTGAACTGGCACTTCCATGGACATTCCAAATTGTGGGTGTCTATGGAAAAATATATGGCAGGCAGGAACCTGTCCTATGCCCTGTGGCTTTCGCGGGAACACAGGGGACTATCAGAATCTACGTCCCCATTAACGATATCCACACTTGACACATGGGACAGAGTCAACTAGAGGCTGAATTTAGCCCCCCCTGTGTCCCCGCTGGTGCCTTTGGGTGGATTCCTCTGGTTTCCACCGGGGGAACACGCAGGCTTTTTTGGAGCCTGGGTAGACGACAAGAACGCCAGCTGTGGCAAACTACTGAGAAGTGGGAGAATTCTGCCCTTTGAGTCACTAGGAAATAGGCCAGGCAGACCGCACCTTAATTTCTGGAAGTATGGACAATTGCACCACTTCTTTGCTGTACACGGTAGCTCTATAAGAGATATCTCAACACTCACGCCTTTTGAGGGAATGTTTATAGTGGAGGAACCGGTCCCCCACATGATTTCTGGAATTTACCAACTGCTGGGGCCCTCGGCCTCTGTCTCTAAACCTGCTTATATACGTGATTGGGAGAGAGACCTTGGGAAAGAGTTTTCTGAGTCTCAGCTAACATGTATGTATCAATTCACACACTCCAACTCAGTGGACTCTAAGATGCAGGAGACAAATTACAAATTATTAGCACATTGGTACAGAGTCCCATCTGACATGGCACAGATTTATCCTGCTAGTTCAGACCTGTGCTGGCGAGGATGCGGAGGCCGAGGTACCCTCTTACACCTGTGGTGGGAGTGCCCACGAATAAAGATATACTGGCAGACTATTAAGGACCAGATTAAAGATATTCTCAGGATAGAGATCCCCCTCTCCTCGGATCATTTCCTCCTGCATATCCCTCCTATACCTGTTAGCCGCTACAAAAAAAGCATATTACCTCACTTGCTAAATGCTGCTAAGCATCTACTGCCTATCTTCTGGAAAAAGGAGCAGGTACCGAGCAAAGAGGAGTGGATACGCAGGGTTAATGAAATAAGGGAAGCCGAGGAATGGGTGGCAACAGGCAAAGGCGCTACAGCCAAGCACACAGCCATATGGTCAATATGGCAAGAACACTTCCACGACACTACCTATGTACCCTCTAGCCTGGACGTTTCCCTATTAAAATTAGCAGACCCCACACTGGGTCATCGTGCCCCCCCCTAAATAGTCACGACCACAATTTTTCCCAAAGACCGAAATACGGACTGCATACGAAAATATGTGTCCTTGCCAGGACAAGCAGGCTGCCTGGGGGCGGATAGTCCGGAGTGGATGTTCGGAGATGCAAGTGGAACCAAGGTGTGATCCTGTTTACCCCTCTTTACCCCACCTACTCTCTACACTCTCCCTCCTCTCTATATTTTTCCTTTTTCTCTCTGCTTTTCCTATTCTAATAAGCACTGTCATTAATAGAACTATTTGATGATTGAATAGAATGTTAGCAACTATTATATTTTACCACTTAGAGATGAAACAGAGATGCTCTCCTAGCCGGGAGGGTCGTAAGGGCGGGGATGAGTCTGCGGTTCGGGGGGCGCGCCGGGGGAGGATAGATGGAGGCCTTGAGCCCCCTTCCTCCGGTGTGGGCCCCGGGCAGTGGCGGTCCCGAGATGCCGCAGCTTACCTCTCCCTGGTCTGGGAGACCACTATGGCTCAGGTTGTGGGATCCGTGGTGGGGGTGACTACAGCTGGTCTCCGCCCCTGTAGGTTCGTAGACCTTAAAACAACTTGTACTGGTATCACTAAAGGCACACATTCTTAAGATCTCAACAGATATCATAACACAGCACTAGTTTATTTACCTCCTCTCCTTTCTTCTTTTCCTTTGTTATTTCTTCCCACCCATTATTTATGTTATCTATATATATACAGGTTATTGCTAATGTTGAAATGAGAAAACGTGTGTCATCAACGAGCTTTATTGAAATGTACATGTTAAGATGTGATGGACAACAATAAAGAAAGTTTAAACAAAAAAAATACATAAATCACATGATACAGATAAAGACAAAGAAGAGTAGTGTTAATGGAGTTCATAATTAAAACAAGGTATAGCTAGGTACCCTTAGTTGAAGACCTGACGTGAGTAATTCAAATTAATCCTTGACCTTTGCTCTCATCTGGGCTGAATTTCCTATTTCATTACTATTTAGATATAGTGTTATTTATGCATACCTATATGTTCTTTATAGATAGATGGATTGTGCCTGCTCCTGAGGAAGTGATGGTTCATGAAACACATAGAGCATATTGTGCTGCAATTCTTTTGACTTTTAATATTCAACATCATGTACATAAATGTTTTTACTCTAAATCTCTCATGCATTTTTGCTGTATCACTGCTGTAGAAACTGACTCAATGTAATGTTTTAATCCTGTTTCAACATGGTCACAATTGTTGACAGACATTTTAATAGAGTTTGTCTTTATTGTGCATATACCTTTGTTTTATGGCTTAATGTATTCATACATAGGTTATGTTCACTGCATCGATCTTTGGGCACACACCTCATTCAAAGTCCCAACCCTTTTCTTTTTTGCCAGTCTATTATACTTTACCTTCTGTTAGGTGTGTATTTATGCATATGTACAGCTGTTTACACCAGCTTTATATGTAAATACACTTTCAGGAACCCAGTTAACCCGAAAAAGATAACTTGTAGACAAAAGTTATTATTCTATCCTTTTTTTCCCTTTAACCTATTTAAAGCAAACAAATATCATTCTTACGTGTACATTGGTAAATGGTCAATGGCATTTGCATTTTGATCTAGTGAAACTAAAATGCCATAGAAACATAACTTATATCTTGTATTTAATCCCTGGTTTTACTGTACCAGTTTGGTTACCAATGAGCAAGTTACTCCCTACATTTTTCCAATTCAAGGATTCAATAGCGTTTCTTTTAACGGATTGGAATTCTTTCACAAATTCATCCTGTCCCTGATTCATTTACCTAATCTCATACTGTAATGCCTCATTCTCTGCCTTAATAGTTGAAGAAAGGATGTATGATCTAGTATTTTCATATTTATTAGCCCTAGGCCCTTCTCCCCAGCATGGTGAGTACACTTCCACATCACGCCTCTTTGTTGTATATTGACTTTGTTTCAATATCTTTTCACCAGAAGACAAACAAAACTGGGAAATGTGCCCCAATAAGCTACAGGTTTAACATTTTATTGTTAGTAAAGTATTAAAGCATCTCTGTAAGCTTTACATTTACATTATCTTGTGCCTGGTGCCATGGGCTTTTAGATTCCTCCATTGCTCTTATTATTTCAGAGCTATTTTTAACTTTAGCAATCCTGGCCATCAATTTCTCCATGCTGTACAACAAGTTCAGTGATGATACAACAATACATCACAGAACAGACTTCTGACACAGTACAGTAGTCTACCACTTTGAATATGACAAGTAGTGGAGACACCCCAATTATAATCACAATAGCATGTAACCTAGTCTGAGCCTATACTTGAAACTCAATAGACCAGGGGGACAATAGAGACAATAGTGCTGAGATAAGCACACAAGGAACAATAGTGTAACCCTCTAGGTAGACAATAGAAAGGTAAACAGAGTTTAGACTAATAACTACTACACCCACTTCTGTTCAGCACAAAACCCAATCTACCACAAATCCAGCTTATCAAATTATTGGTAGAGTTTATGCTTAACAAAATTTCATGGTATAATACAGAATGCTAAATGTACCTTATTTTACACTCTATAATCGTTATCAGATATTAGCTTCAGTAACCAAACTTCCACAGTTTGGTACTTTAAGGTAGAATTTTACTCTGACAACAATGAGAATATTACTGCTTGTAAATTCCCACAATAAAAAAAAATAATAACACAAACAATTCTTTTGTAGCTCAGGTTCAATGTCCTACACAAATACCATGCCTTTATTGGACACACAATTTAAATAACAACCAAAAACCTGTTGAACCCGTTTCAACCAAATATAAAAGAAAACACACACATCACATTTTTGTGTCTTAAAAAAAAAACATAAAAACCAAACAAGGGAAATAAAAAAAACAACAATATAAAAATTGCAAATTTTCCCCACAAAACAACAAAGACCACACTCTTTCAGTGTCTTTCCAATAAAACACATATGTACTCACCATATAGCAAACTCAAACAACGATTAGAAATAAAGCTTGTTAAGCACAAAGGAAACAAATCAAAACAAAATTTTCCCACTCAACATATCCTCCCCATTACATTGAGAGGTTATAATGGTACTTCTAATATACTTTTTCAATTATAATTACAATATATTAACCAAAACAAAATATGTGGTGTATGCTCCCGACATTTTTTAGAGTTATTCTAATACCCACTAATAAAACAAAACATTTACCTATATTTTTCCCTAGATAAACTTACTGTGACCCCCAAACTACTGTACAAACTGACACCATTAAAAATCTAGCCCAATAACCTAAATCTGCATTACACAAATCTCAGTATTATATTATACACTTTCAGTCTGGTCCCGAGTACGTAGGTCGCCAATTATGTTACCCGTTTACTATATTTGAGATTTAATATCTCCCAGATATGATTTGGGTTAAATCAGAATTCTTTGACCATGAGTGAAAGCTTTAACACAATAACAAAAATCTATTGGTATGTAGTAAGCAGGTCTAAACTAATACACAGCAATCACAGCAAGACAGTCTCTCCTGGATGGCAATACGTGATTGTACCATGCACTTCTTTTACAAACCAAGCATCTCCAGCTGAACATTCACCATGTCCCTCCTACTCTTTTCTCCTGATTGGCCTAGCATTGTGGTCCCTTAGGTATAAAGCCAGTTTTGCTGAACCTACGTTGTTGGGCTCAGCACAGTTGTTTTATTTCAGAATTGTTACCTACATTTTGCCTTTATCTGTCCTAACTCTCATTCTGTGTTCCTTTCTCTTTTTCTTTTGACATTTCCTCTTTTCTGAGTCCTATGGGTTGACCAGTGTTGCGGTGTCACGGGAGATACTTAATAGTCTAAGATTCAGAACACCGTCGCAAAGCAGAAGAGTGTGTGAGCAATCACAAAAGGAGGAAGATGTGAGACAAGCAGGGGAAATGAGAGAAGGAACCATTTGCCGACAACAATACAGTATATAGGTTGTGGTTTGCAAGTGGTTTACCGGGATTATGGCTAAAGATATCAGCCATAACCCCAGTATTGTTTTTTTCATGCGGCGGCTGAAAGAGAGAGCATTCTGGGTGGCTCATCTGGGCATCCTCAGCCCCCCCCCCTTGCACAGCCAGCTGGAACAGAGAATATGTGATCACATATTAAACTGAATGGTTTGTTTTACAAGGTGAGGGGTTACATATGCTTTAAACGTTATTTCCGTGTTTAAAGTATATGTATAGTGAAAACTTTTTTTTAGTTTTGATTAGAGTAGCTGTATCATCAGGACAAGATTTAGGATGTATACCTGTCAAACCTGTTGAAGAATCCTGTTCTGGTAACCACACAGGACAGAAAGGGGATGATTTACTAAAGCTGGAAAGTGCAAAATCTGGTGCAGCTGTGCATGGTAGCCAATCACCTTCTAACTTTAGCTTGTATAATTAAAATTTAACAGAAAATCCTAGAAGTGACAGAAAATCTCCCTAATTCGGACAAAAACAGCTTAAAACCAACTAAAACTACATTGCTTTGTATACACATTAATTCATTTTTTAAATTAATTTACATATCTCTTTACCAGGGGAGGTGTCCTTGGGAATTTATGGTTAGATCTGATAATCTGGATATTTGGCTAGCATTAGTAATCTCCTAGATATTTTTATTCAATTCTCTTTTACTTCAATTTCTTCATACAACATTTATTATTAAACTATCTAAAATAACAATGATTTTGGACCACAGGTTATAATCAATAACATGGTGAGAACAGATTAGCAGTGACTGTAACACAACAGGAGAAATAAAAAAAAGGTTAAAAATCAATAGAGCTGACGGTCTATTAGAAGCATCAACATTACTGTTCAGCGTGTTCATGATTTGATTATTTTTCTAAGATATTTCATTTAAAAACAGGGCAAACTAGAAGTTAATTTTAGAGCACATTACAGTAAGTCTGAATAGTAAACAAGACTGTTTTAAAAAATGATGATTGTTTTAATTAATGCTGAAAGTCATTTTTAATAAGTATTTAAGCTAGAAATATATTTCACTTGGTTTGTTTAGGAGGAAAGATATTTTGAGTGTGTAAGCATTCTGTTGAAAAAGTAGGTAATAGAAAACCATAAATCGAAACAGATCTACCAGCTAAATATGATTTTTGGTCATTGGACCTAATTGGTATTTTTACAGCCTGTGCTTGAATACTGATGCATAATCAATAATAAATTGCATTTACAAACAGATACTAATGGTATGTATGTTTTTGTCACAATCCCATTGCTAGTATTGGATCTTTTAGTTTTGTTACCAAAAAATTCACACCCTAAAAGCAAATTGATGTGTCTATACAAACATAAGTGCTCCAAAACATATGAAAATTAATGTTATCTGGAACCTTACATTAGCCTAACCCCTAATTTCAACCCTTAGGGTCCATTCACACTAGTGCAATTTTAGATGTGACTTGAGTCCCACAGAATAGCATGCCAATGGAAATCACACTGTTTTCCAAAGGGTTCCAAAGATAGCCCCTTTGTCAGGAATGCATATGTGCACCCACAAGGACCTTTATTTTTGGGTTACGAAATGCTCATATTCTTAACCCTGTTTTCCCCAGTTATAATTTGGATTATGAAAAATTAAAAAAATTAAAACTTGACTAAGGCTCAACCCCACTATAATTAATATAATTAATAATAATTACCTTAAGACTTGAAGGAACTTGAAGGATAGCTAGGTACAATCTCAATGCATATGTCATGTTATTATATAAAAAAAACACAAACAGTAAACAACACCACAAACCACAACAATAAAATAATAATTGGCCGGGGCATGGCTAGCCAGCGCTGAAGAATACTTAGCTTCATAGTTCCAAAGTGAGGGAGGACACCGGAGCGACTCAGGCCCACTAGAAGCAGTAATCCTGTTCCATCTTCACCCCACAGTAACAGCACACACCAGCCGATGATGTCCTGCAAGTAGATGGGAGAACACAGGCCCAAGAAACTGACCATATTCATGTTTCCCCAGAGGATAAAGTCAGTGCTGACCAAGATGGCGGCTGCGGCCTAACCACGCTGCAGGAGGCATACACCAATCTCCCAGATGAATTCCTAGGAGAAATGGGCATATCAGAGCTACCCATGTCCCCTATACAGGATCCAGGTGCAGACCCCCTCACAAGCAGCCCCACCAAGGCCCAGATGCGGACGGATGCGCCACACCCGCAGTCACCTCAGGCACTAATCGAGGCCCAGACCTTTAACCCACTACAATCGAACCAGGCCTTGAACAATTCCATGCCATCCTTCCCCACCACAGGGCAACCAGTCATGGACACTACCTTAAAGGACATGCTCATGTCCTTACAAACATCACTGATGACTGATCGATCATCCCTGTTTAACAAGATTACTACTGACATGCGTTCTATGGGGTACAGGGTATCCAATATTGAAATGGGCATGACAGAATGCACGACCACGGTTAATGACCTTATAGATAATTATGAGGAGGTGAAAGATGAGCAAGAGTGGGTTCGGGCCAAGCTGGCCAATTTAGAAGACTGTTCAAGACATAACAACGTTAAAATGCAAGGGGTCCCTGAATCTATACCTCCGACGGATTTACCGAAATACGTCAAAGACCTCATTCACACCATCTTATCTGACGCATCTCCCAGGGATATCGTTATAGATAGGATCCACAGAATAGAAAAACCTCCACATTTGTCAGCGTCTGTGCCAAGAGATGTGCTCTTGACACAGAGGGTACATTTTTTTTCTCATTAAAGAAAAAATGATGTCAGAACCCAGAACCAAAGCTCGACTGCCCCGACTGTATGAAGGAGTCCAACTCTTCCCTGACCTCTCCAAATACATGCTGCAACTCATACGCACGGCATTATATATAAGTGGCGATACCCTGCGACCCTACTCGTCACCAAGAATGGTACCACCCATGTAATTAGTGATCTACAGAAAGGCATGCTTCTTCTGCATCAATGGGGGATCATCCTGGAACCCCCAAAGAAGATGTCCCACCTTTGCAACAACGGAAACCTCAGCAATCCCACCGCAACCAGGGGATCAGAAGCTACCAACCACAGGTTAGCACCTGATCTGGATGGGCCCACAACCGCAACACATTTCCTTCCTCACTGCTTCATGTTCATTTCTCAGTTTTACTAGTTATTGACTGTTTCCCCCTACAGCGGACTAGCTGAATTCAGCTTTTTTTTGTTATATACGCAACCCCAAAACCCTTTATTGAAGGATTAACACACAACAGAAGAGTTGTTACAGTCTCTATCCTCTTGTTTACTTTAAAATTAAGTTCAATATGTAAAAAGAAGAGGATGCAGCAAATTAATTCCCTTACCTCCCAAATTGACAGCATTGAGACCCAACACAAAGTCAATCTTCTGCCACAAATTCTCTACATGTTCAGGACTCTTCCCATCCCCATACCCAAGTATTATTTAAAATCTCTACAAACTCTGTTCAACAAATGTATATGGAACAGGGCTAAACCTAGAAGCGCACACTCAAAACAGTGGGGGGGGTCAGGGACCATTGACTTTGAGGATTATCGTGCAGCGGCAGTGTTGGATCAACTCACCAAATGGTTCCATCAGTACCCTGGTAAAATATGGGGTACAATCAAAAGTATGTCACTATTGCGCCCAAATCTGAAATGGTGGGTAATGAGCACTCCATTGGGACCAAAATTACAGACGGCTCTACCCCCCCACCATGGTAGCCTTGGCTAATGCATGGCAAAAATTAATCCAAAACAGTCAAGCCATCCCCAACACCCCACTCATCCCGATCCCATTTGAATCTCTACATCATCTTTCACATGACTTAACACTGACCCAGCGGTCCAAGCAGGGAATCAAATCTATCCAAGATTTGTTCCAGGACTCCCATCCGAAACCTCTCCCCCTCCTTCAATGCAAATTTAACTTACCCCAAACAGACTTTTTTACTTACATCTGCATCAAACACTGCATTGAGTCGATCCAAATCCCCTAATATGATACATGACACAGCATGGGAATATTTAATGTCCTCTTCCCCTAAAACAAAAGGGATATCTCTATTCTACAATATCTTACACCAAAAACTATAATATACAAAATCGTCCCCTCACATACATTGGGAAAACGACCTGGGACTATCATACACAGATCACCAGTGGAACCGAGCATCACACATACAGGGCAACTAAATGTTCCGTGTTATGAGAACTCACCCAAAAATTGTCCCTCAAGTGGTACTTAACCCCTTCAAAGCTAGCTTTGTTTAATCCAGACACACCAGACAAGTGCTGGAGATGCAAATCAGCCAAGGGGGACATATTCCACATCTTTTGGAAGTGCAAGCACATCCAAACTTATTGGAATATAATTTTTCAAATCATATCTGGCATAGCACACCAGTACACACCCCCTACACCTAATTAGGCGATCTTGAACTTAACTACAGATGATGTGCCACAACCCATCCGACATGTGACGACACACATTTTGTTAGCTGCTAGATTGTGCAAAACGAGATTGTGGAAAACAGACAAGGTCCCATTCGTTGACTATACCCTTGAACTAGTAAGTCTTCACTACAGTTACGAAATGATGATGGCCTCCAGCGGAGGCTTTTTATATAAAGAAAAGAAAATGTGGATGCCGTGGGAACAGTGGTTTGGAGCCACAAACTTCCTATAAAATGTAGAAATCAACCTTGGTTTGTTATTGATGTGACAACAGGATAGGCATAAGTACTTTAGTAATATATAGAATTTATGTTATATAGAACACACAAGTTACAGCCCTCCCCCGGGTTTCCGATTCCCATTGGGGTTCCCGGAGGAGTGAACCAGAAATTTATGGTTAACATATTTTTGCAACTAACAAGTTTTATGTTTTGGATCGGTACACCCTATGTTTGGGTCCTGATCTAGCTTTTGTACTTTTCTGTTTATAATGTGAAAAATAATAATAAATACATATTGAACCTAACATATTTTTGCAACTAACGCAAACAATACAGCTCCAAGTTTTCTGTTAGATTGATATACAAGTCTATTTCTAAACGTCACTGTATATATGACACCGTGTAAATCGATGTACAATGTATACATTGTCTTCTCTTGACATTATTGTAAACAATAAAAAACTATTGATGAAAATAAATAAATAACTGGCCAAGTATGAACTAAAACCCCAACACCAGCTGCACAAGGAAACACCTCAGAAAAACAGGGTAAATCTTCATTTCTAAGCAATATATATGTGTGTGCAGGATTCAGACCGGAGTAACCAATATTGAGGCCATGTGGAAGGTCCATATGGACAAACAGTGGGGATATATTTAACTTTAAGTCAGCACTTGTTCCAAGGATATTCTTGAACAAAACAACATATAGCATCCACACATTTGTTGTAGAATAATCTTCCAGTGACTCTATGACATAGTTTGCAAACAATGAATGCAATCATAGATGGATAAAAGATTGCCGGATCTCTGGTGTATGAATCTTTGTATCTCCAAGATATATCTGTGAAAGGCGAATGGACAGAAGTGCTGGGAATTCCCTGCTTGGGAATTCAGTGGATAAAGAATATATATCAGAAAACCCCATAGTGGATTTAGGTGTTCCCAATTCATATGATCCAAATCCTCAGAAGATGAAAACCCCAGACCTGGCGTACCCAACCTCAGGCAAGGTTCTATGGACTCTCTATGTGTAGGGGTATAGAAAGTTGGAAAACTCCATGGGGAGTGTCTCTAAAATCATATCATCCTCCATGTGCTATATTGTAGGAATATACACTCACCAGCCACTTTATTAGGTACACCTTGCTGGTACTGGCTTGAGCCCCATTTTACCTTCAGAACTGCCTAATTCTTCGTGGCATAGATTCAGCAAGGTGTTGGAAACATTCCTCAGAGATTTTGGTCCATGTTGACATGATAGCAACATGCAGTTTCTGCAGATTTATCGGCTGCACATCTCCCGTTCCACCACATCCCAAAGGTGCTCTATTAGATTGAGATCTGGTGACTGTGGAGGCCATTGGAGTACAGTGAACTCATTGTCATGTTCAAGAAATCAGGTTGAGATGATTTCAGCTATGTGACATTATTAGCTGTGCATTATCCCTCTGGAAGTAACCATCAGAATATGGGTACACTGTAGTCATAAAAGGATAGACATGGTCAGCAATAATACTCAGGTAGGCTGTGACGTTTAAACGATTCTCAGTTGGTACTAAGGGGCCCAAAGTTTGCTAAGAAAATATCCCCCACGCCATTTTACCCCCACCACCAGCCTGAACCATTGATACAAGGCTTGATGTATCCATGCTTTCATTTTGTTTATGTCAAATTCTGACCCTACCATCTGAATGTTGCAGCTGAAATCAAGACTCATCAGACCAGGTAACTTTTTTCCAATCTTCTATTGTCCAATTTTGGTGAGCATGTATGAATTGTAGCCTTATTTTCCTGTTCTTAGGTGACAGGAGTGGCACGCGCTGTGGTCTTCTGCTGCTGTAGCCCATCTTCTTCAAGGTAGGGATGAGCCAAACACCCCCCAGTTTGGTTCGCAGCAGAACATGCGAACAGGCAAAAATTTTGTTCGAACACGCAAACAACATTAAAGTCTATGGGACACGAACATGAAAAATCAAAAGTGCTAATTTTACAGGCTTATATGTATGGTATTGTCATAAAAAGTGTTTGGGGACCTGGGTCCTGCCCCAGGGGACATGTATCAATGCAAAAAAAAAGTTTTAAAAATGACCGTTTTTTTCGGGAGCAGTGATGTTAATAATGCTTAAAGTGAAACAATAAAAGTGAAATAATTCTTTAAATTTCATACCTGGGGGGTGTCTATAGTATGCCCGTAAAGTGGCGCATGTTTCCCATGTTTACAACAGTACCTGCACAAAATGACATTTCTACTGTACAAATGTATTTTCTCCTGCCTGGGCTATGGTCTCCTCCATCTCACGTATCTCTGAAATCTTACTGAGCCAATCTCTAATAGTTGGTATTTTTGTAGATTTCCAGTGGAGTAGGATCAATGCTTTTGCAGCATTCAGCAAGTGTTTAGAAAGTGAATGTTTATACCTTTTAATAGGGAAATCTGTGATATGGAGGAGGCACCCCGCTGCGTCTAATGTTAATGATGTCTCTGTGATTTGGAGAATAATCTCCTTAACTTCGGACCAATAAGATTCTAGCACAGGACACTGCCACCAAATATGTAGCAGAGTTCCTTTTCCATTATGGCAGCGCCAACATGTGTCAGGGTAATCTGGAAACCAAGAGTGCAGTTTTGCCGGTGTGGCATACCATTGAGTAAGCAACTTGTATGCTGTTTCCTGAGTGCTTGTACGTAGCTAGCATTTATGGGCAAAAATGCACGCTTTTCTCCATTGTTCGTCTGACAATGAGATATCTAATGCTTTCGACCAGCTCTCTCTTCATCCGCACCTGCTCCATTTTGTATCCATTTGTAGGCTAAAGAGGTTGTTTCGTGAATCGGTTCTCCTGTCTTGCAGGCCTCTTCTATGTCTGTCATTGGTCTATTAAAGTTAATTTTTTGCCCTGTTTGATTAAGGTAGCTTCGGCATTGAAAGTAGGTCCATAAAGGTAGGTCTGGAATGTTATTTACTGCTTTCAGATCAGTAAAGTCTCTAAAGTCTTGGTTGTAAAAGCAGTCCATGACTAGTAATGTTCTGTTTGCATTTGTCGACCATAGGGAGCGGTTTTTAATGCCTGGTAAAAAGTCAGGGTTGTCTTGTAATGGGGTGAGTGGGCTTAAGTGAGAGGAGAAATTTGTGAGATTACTTAGTTTATGGAAGATTGCTAGAGTGGTGCCTATGAGAGGGTGTGATTTCATATCTGCCGGAAGGCTGGTCCATGGGATCCATGGTGAGAACCTAATTGGGGTTTGACTCATTACCTCTTCCAGCTCTACCCAGTCTTTAATTTTGTGATGACAGTGCCAGTCAATTATCCTTGTGATGTGTGGTGCTAAGTAATATGCACGAAAGTCTGGAATACCCATCCCTCCTTTCTCTTTAGGTTGTGTGAGTACAGTGCAACGGATTCTAAGTTTTTTGTGGGCCCATACAAATTTCATTTGGGTTGCATTTAAGGCTTTAAAGAAACTTTGGGGGACCTTAATTGGTAAGTTTCTAAATAAGTACAAGACTCTTGGTAGTATAGTCATTTTACATATAGCAATGCGTCCAAACCACGAAAAACCTTTCGCGTGCCAATTTTGAAGATCTGAGCAGATTGACTTTAATAGCGGGGTAAAATTGCGTTCATGAATTTGGGAAATCTGGGGGGTCAGCCACATTCCTAAGTATTTAAGCGCTGAATTTTCCCATTTAAAGGGGCAGTTGGATTTGATAGCTTCTATTTTATTCGTGGGTATATTAATGTTCATTGCTTCGGATTTGGAGTAGTTAACTTTTAGGTTGGAGAGATGACCAAATAAAGAAAATTCTTTTAATAAAGTAGGGAGAGAAATATGGGGGTTATATATAAAAAATAACAGGTCATCCACGTAGGCCGCTACTTTGAACTCTTTCCCCACTATTTTAAAACCGTTTATTGCTTTCTCTGCTACAATCCGTCTAATGAATGGTTCCAAAGTTAGAATAAATAAAATTGGTGAGAGGGGACATCCCTGTCTCGTACCGTTTTTAATTTTTACTGTTTCTGAAAGCGAACTGTTAATTTTGAGTTGTGCCGTGGGATTGTAGTAGAGAGAGGAGATCCACGTCATCATATGATTTCCCAAGCCAATATACCTGCATGTCTCCAGCATAAAGTCCCAGGCTACTCGATCGAAGGCCTTCTCCGCATCAGTCGACAGGAGAAGGCCCTTGATGTTCTCCCTGCTGGTAGCGTGAATCAAGTTGAGCGATTTTATGACATTGTCTCTGGTTTCTCTGCCAGGCATGAAACCTGCTTGTTCAGAACCTATTAGGTTATGAAGTAGAGGCCTCAGCCTGTTGGCTATTATTTTTGACATCAGTTTCACGTCTAAATTCAGAAGCAAAATTGGCCTATAGCTGGCGCATTCTGCTGGGTCTTTATTTGGCTTGGGAAGAATTGTAATGTGTGCTGCTAGAAAGTTTGGCAGAATCTCCCTGGGTTGTGACATGTAGTTCAGTGCTCTCAGCAGCGGCCCAAGCAGAGTAGTCTGGAACGTTTTATAATATATGGCTGTGAAGCCGTCTGGGCCTGGGCTTTTCCCTGGTTTAAGGTCTTTGATTGTTTGTTGTAGTTCGATAGCTTCAATGGGTTTTTCTAGTAGGGTTACGTCCTCTGCTGTCAGAGTAGGTAATTTGGATTCTTTAAGGTAATTTTGAATATTTTGTTGTCTTGTTCCCTGCGTCTCGTTAGGATTTTGTGAATCAGGTAGATTATATATATATATGTAATACTCGTGAAAGTTACATGCAATATGTTTGGTGGCAATGTCTATTTTTCCCTCTTTTGTTCGAATGCCTGATATATTGTGTTGTGTTCTTGTGGATTTCAGGGCTCTCGCTAGGAATTTGCCTGTTTTGTTACCATGTTCGTAATACATTTTTTTCTTGAAAAATAAAAATCTTTTCAACCTAGTGTCATAAATCTGTTGTAGTGCCTTCCTGTTTTCTAAAAGTTCTGTTGCTGATTGTTCTGTCAGTGATTGTTTATGTAGAGTTTCCAGGCTGCAAATTTTCTCTGTCAAATGTTTAATTTGTTTATCTCTTTCTTTTTTACGTTGGGAACCTGCTCGAATGAGGTCACATCTGATTGTACATTTATGGGCCTCCCATATTGTCAGGGGGTTTACTTCAGGTGTGGTGTGTGTGAGCAAAGTAGTCTTTCAGTGCCTTAGCAATTTGCGGTAACCAAATTGGATCTGTCAGTAAAGCTGAGTTCAATCTCCATTGGTTGGATTTTGGGGGAGGTTCAGATAAGTTTAAAGTTAATGATGTAGGGGCGTGATCTGATAAACTTTGAATCCCTATTTTTGCTTCCGAGATCCTATCTAGATCTTTTTGTGTAATAAAGATGTAGTCTATTCTGGAGTATCTGTTGTGTCGAATTGAATAGAAGGTGTAATCTTTGTCATTAGGATGCAAAAATCTCCATGAGTCGACTAATTGTAGGGAATGGAGTAGTGTTTTAATCTTTTTAAGGATTTTGTATGTGATATAAGTTTTGCCTGAAGATGTATCAGTTAGAGGGTTTAACGGCACATTGAAGTCTCCTCCTAAAATAAGGCATCCTGAGCTGAAGTCTCGGAGTTTGTCAAGTATGCGTTTACAAAATGTTACGTGCGCTGTGTTGGGGAAATAAACATTGGCTAGAGTCATGGGAGTGCCAGAACAGTTACCCTTCAGAAATAGGAACCTACCCTCCATGTCGACAATTTTATCTGTGACTTCAAAGGAGGCGTCTCTACTAATAAGTATAGACACTCCCTTGGATTTAGCCAAATTATTAGTTTCATAAAAAGTTTGTGTGAAAAAGGAGTCAGTCAGTTTGGGGACCTTGTCGGTCTGGAAGTGGGTCTCTTGTAAAAATACGAATTTGGGCTTACCTTTTTTGAGTTCTTTTAGTAGAGCAGTGCGTTTTTCAGGAATGTTTAGACCATTTGTATTATGAGAAATCACTGTGGGTGTATGCCCCAGGGATGAGTACACCATCTTGTGGATTCAAAGAGAGCCGGCAGATCAAGATTTAGAAATAAAGCTTAATTACCGTTAGTATCTTAGCTATAAATTGCGATTAGTCAATACACTTTTCAGTTCCTAAAGAAGGATGAGATATTAGAGAGAAGTAAGAGTGGGAGTAAGAGAGAGAATTAGGAAAAGGAGTAAGATATACTGTATTCTCCCTGGATACCAGGTGGGTCCAAGGTAAGTAATTTAAATTAGTACTACAGGAAAAATCCCTCCTGCTAGAGAGCACTTGTTGGAAGCAGTGGATGACTACCCGGACTATTAGAAGTACAAGTTTAAATGTAGTAATAAAACAACGCTTGTTATGAGAGCTGAAACCGGTAACAGCCTGTGTAAATAATACTGTAGTTGTGTTAGTCAACTTAGCACCTAAGATGCTTAACGTAGGAAACTGTGGGCTCTAATTATGAAGAGCTAAACCTGAATAAGAAGAATAACAATAACCCCATCTTGTGGGAAAATGACACCCTGTTACATGGAGAGTGGTTAGTGTAGCAGTGGGTATGACCACCTGTACTTTTAGTTCTGAGGTGCCTCCCTTGCTTCCAGGGAGAATATTCTGGAAAAGGGGCAGGACCTAGAACTGGAGTGACAGGCAGCTCATGTGAGGAGCCCTGACCAATCCCCAACTGGAATTGGCAGGGGGCAGGCCTGCCATATAAGCTAAGGTAACAGGCCACTGGGAGGAGTTGTCGCCTGGGAGAAGTGGAGAATGGAGTACAAGACAGCAGTAGGAGGGCACCCCCCATCTGGGGGGGTGCGCCGATCGCAAGAGGAGGCCTGGGAGAGCTGTGAGGGAGCTTCACCCTTACACGGTCATGGGTGAAGTTCTCATCATTACACGATCATTGATGAGGAGTTCCTGGAACAGAGGGTCAAGAGAAGCTGTCGGAACGTACAGTCCGGTTAAGTTCTCCATCATGGACTCGGGGCAGAGAAAGGCCAGTGAGTGTACCACAGTGGAGGGCTGGATGTGGAGACATACCAAGAAGTCTGTGAGGGAACTTTGTACTTACACGGTCATGGATGAAGTCCTCATCATTACACTGTCATTGATGAGGAGTCCTAGAACAGAGGAAAGACTGTGGGGAATAGTGTCAAATCGATGTGGCCCCGAGGGTGCAAGATTTGCAAGCTGGGCTAGCTGGGAACAGTAGTCCACCATTCAGCACATGCTATTAAACTACTAGGCCTCTGGGGAGAGGTACTGCAGACCTCTGGCCTGTATCAATTCTTCAAGGCTCAAACAAAGTTCTAATTGATAAATATGATGGCAAAATAATTTGATCTATGGGCATCCCATATACCCCTTTACCCCAACCAAGTTATATCCCCCCAATAAACAAAAACAAAACAAAGCAAATGACTGTTTATTGTCTCAGAGGTGATATATGGGGGTCTGGCATCAGGGTGATATGGTGGATGTTAGTAACTAGTGGCAACACACCGCTACAGTTATTTTGAGGGTAGCGCTTATATTACAGCCCTCTCTGAAAATCACAGTAGTGCTTATTTTCGGGGCAGGTCTTATTTTCGGGGAAACATGGTAAGAATTTTTTTTTCCTCAAATATTAATGAGAATTAGACAATTAGATAATATTAGCATAAGACCTGGAGGACACATTAAATAATTTAGTTTAGCGTTACGACAGTTCAGCAGATTGACATCTTATGGGTTCATTTTCACATTATCTAGTACAGCAGCTTTAAATGTTCAATGCCTGTTTATTGATTCATGCTTTGTTTACCTGCCTTGTCATATCACATACATTTAATCTACCATCCGGTTACTTTTGGCCTATTTATGTGTATGGTTATAGAGTGGTAGCACACAAACGATTAAGTTATACAAGTGTGAGCAGCCTGCAACATACAACCGGATGTGTAAATGGGAACACAGCAGCCTAAAGATCAATGGCAGAACAGAGAACCCACCAGCACCAGTGGATGCTGCGGGGTACCGCAACATTCAAGAAACCTCCAAGTAGCACTATATACCGTATTTATCGGCGTATAACATGCGCCGGCGTATAACACGCACCCCAAGTTTAGGAGGGAATTTTAAAGGGAAAAAAAACTTTTGGGAGGGAAGTTTAAGGAAAAAAAACTTACATTTAAATGCCCATCAATGCAGCCTCATCAGTGTTCATCTGCAGCCTTGTTAGTGCAGCCTTGCCCCAGTGTCCAGTGCAGCCTTGTCAGTGCAGCTTTGCCCTAGTGCAGCCTTGTCAGTGCAGCTTTGCCCCAGTGCAGAATTGTCAGTGCAGCTTTGCCACAGTGCAGAATTGTCAGTGCAGCCTTGCCCCAGTGCAGCCTTGCCCCAGTGCAGCCTTGTCCCCAGTGGTCAGTGCAGCCTTGTCCCCAGTGGTCAGTGCAGCCTTGTCCCCAGTGCCGCCGACATACACAAGTTTAGTGTGTATTTTTAAATAATGCGCCGGAGGGAGTTCGGAGGGACTCGGCGGCGCTCGTTCAGCTGAACGAGCGCCGCCGAGAACACAGTGACTGGGCGGAGCCGAGATACACATAGCCGAGGGTTCTCGGCTTTTCTCGGCGCTGTCCACAGTCACGCCCGGTCCCTATGATGGACATAACAGAGGTCCAATGGCGGGACTGGGCGGGACTGTGAACGGTGCCGAGAAGAGCCGAGAACCCTCAGCTATGTCACTGTGTTCTCGGCGGCGCTCGTTCAGCTCCGAACTCCGTGGCGCCATATTTAAAAATACACGCTATGTGAATATCGGCGGCGATCGCAGCGATCGCTGCGATATATCACAAAAATAGCGGGGATCATCGTATAACACGCACCCACGATTTTCCCCTGATTTTAAGGGGAAAAAAGTGCGTGTTATACGGCGATAAATACGGTAATCACACTGAAAGTTGGATCAAAATCAGATAGCAGCAGTGTGAACCTAGTCCTAAAGCTAGTTTTCAGGCAAACTGTTAAATACATATTTGGAGTAAGTAATTATTTACTGTTTTAATTAAATTATTATTTAATATTTAATAGGAGATTAGAAAACTTATGGGGCCATATTTTGAGCCACCAAAAGTCTTCTTGACCGTTTATTTCATCTTCAGAGCATCCAGAGGTCCCTGGAAACCTGGAATTATATCAGGCAATAGACATGTGCAATTTGTTTCATTCTGAATTTTTTTTTTAACCACCACAGCCCAGGAAGGATTTGCTCCCTTAACCACTTAAGGACCAGCCTCGTTTTGGATTTTAGGTGTTTACATGTTTAAAACAGGTTTTTTTGCTAGAAAATTACTTAGAACCCCCAAACATTATATATGTTTTTTTCTAACACCCTAGAGAATAAAATGGCGGTCGTTGCAATACTTTTTTTTGCACCGTATTTGCGCAGCGGTCTTATAAGCGCACTTTTTTTGGAAAAAATTCACTTGTTTGAATAAAAAAATAAAACAACAGTAAAGTTAGCCCAATTTTTTTATATTGTGAAATAATGTTACGCCAAGTAAATTGATACCCAACATGTCACGCTTCAAAATTGCGCCCGCTCGTGGAATGGCATCAAACTTTTATCCTCAAAACTCTCCATAGGCGACGTTTAAAAAATTCTACAGGTTGCATGTTTTGCGTTACAGAGGAGGTCTAGAGCTAGAATTATTGCTCTCGCTCTACCGGTCACGGCGATACCTTACATGTGTGGCTTGACCACCGTTCTCATATGCGGGCGCTACTCGCGTATGCGCTCGCTTCTGCGCGCGAGCTCGTTGGGACGGGGTTTTTTTTTTTTTAATTTAATTTTTATTATTTATTTTACATTATTTTATTTATTTTTATACTGTTTTAAAAAAGAAAAAAAGTGTCACTTTTATTCCTATTACAAGGAATGTAAACACCCCTTGTAATAAAAAAAAGCATGACAGGACCTCATGTCAAAAAGACCTCAGATCTCATATTTACACTAAAATGCAATAAAAAAAAAAAAGAAAAAAAAAGTCATTTAAAAAAATGACTTTGAAAAAAATATGTCTTTAACCACTTCAATTCACCCCTTTCCTGCCCAAGCCATTTTTCAGCTTTCAGTGCTGTCACACTTTGAATGACAATTGCGCGGTCATACAACACTGTACGCAGATGAAATTGTTATAATTTTTTCCCCACAAATAGAGCTTTCTTTTAGTGGTACTTGATCACCTCTGCGTTTTTTATTTCTTGCGCTATAAACAAAAGAAGAGTGACAAGTTTGAAAAAAAACACAATATTTTTTACTTTTTGCAATAATAAATATACAATTTTTTTCCTTTAAAACAAATTTTTTCCTCAGTTTAGGCCGATATGTATTCTTCTACATATTTTTGGTAAAAAAAATCACAATAGGGCGTATATTGATTGGTTTGCGCAAAAGTTATAGCGTTTACAAAATAGGGGATAGATTTATAACATTTTTATTTATTTTTTTTTACTAGTAATGGCAGCGATCTGCGATTTTTATCGTGACTGCGATATTGTGGCGGACATATCGGACACTTTTGACACTTTTTTGGGACCATTCACATTTATACAGCGATCCGTGCTATAAAAATGCACTGATTACTGTATAAATGTGACTGGCAGGAAGGGGTTAACACTAGGTGGTGATCGAAGGGTTAACTGTGTTCCTAGGGAATGTTTCTAACTGAAGGGGGAGGGGACTCACTAGGGGAGGAGATTGATCGGTGTTCCTCTGTACTGGGAACATACCATCGGTCTCCTCTCATCTGACAGGACCGTGGATCTGTGTGTTTACACACAGATCCACGATCTTGCTGTGTTACCAGAAATCGCGGGTGCCCGGCGGACATCGCAGCCGCCGGGTACGCACATCGGGTGCCCATTGACACGGCGGTGCCCATTGACACAGCCCCCTGGTGGGCCGGGAAAGCGAGGCCGTCATATGACACCTGCCCGCAACGACAGCTGCGCCGCCTGGCCGTCAATTGACAGCCGGCGGTCAGCAAGCAGTTAAAAGGCATAGGCGGAAGTGATGTTTTGACGTTGCTTCCGCCAAGCAGTGTCATGGAGACGAATGGGCACCATCTTAGCCTCACTTGTCTCCAGGCACAGCACTATTAACTAATTATTAAATTATAGGTATTGGAATTTCCTTTCAAATTTGGCTGTTTGCGAACGAATATGAATTTATCCAAAGTTAGGAATTATCCGAAATAACGAATGCCGTATCTAAGCAAATGGAATGTAACACATTAATAATAGTAAATAACAATAATAATAATAAAAACATTTTATCATTATTATTTATTATTAATTCATTCTGTTTCTTTTGTTTAGATGCGGCATTCATTATTTTGGATAATTTGTAACTTTGGATAAATTCGTATTCATTACGTTCACTAACAACCAAATTTGAAAGGAAATTCCAATACCTATAATTTAATAGTAACTTATTATTAGTTAGTTAGTAAGTTAGTTAGTTATTCTTTCAAATTTTTGGATTTTTGTTCTTATTTTCGGATATTCTAATTTTTTAATTTACAAATTTTCGAGATTACGTATTTAAATTTTTTTCGAATTTAGGAAATGCGGTCATAACGAATGACCCGAAAAGCTAAAAAAATGAATGAAACAAAAACTAACAAATTTTTTGGCTGAAAATAAACAGCAGAGGAGAAAGCATGCCGGGAATCCAGGAAGTTGCAGAAAAAGATAACCAGAAGGAAGGCAGAACTCCCCACATGAAAGGGGATTTTAAAGAAAGCTTATATTGGATCGTCAAAAATAACTATTGCTTGTATTGTTATTGCAATACTGATGATAAGGCTGGATTCACAACAGTCTGAATTCCAGCTCCGTTCTCTGTGTGAAGAGAAAAAGCAGCTGTTCAGCGCTTCCTCTACATTGTAGCTGTGAATCAGCTGAGCAGGGACAAGGGGAGGTGTAGTGAGGAGAAGGAGAGAATGCCTGTTCAGAACGGAACGCATCTGCGAATCAGATGTGTTCCCATAGAAGAATATGTGACTGCAATTCGCACCGCTCTGCCTAGAAATCGCACACGTATTTTGGTCAATGCGGAGTGCGAATGCAAGGCACTTATGTGAACCAGACTGATTGAAAGTAATAGATTTTAAAATGTTCTGTAAATTAGATGGGGTGTAAGCCGCACCCAATTCGCATAGGTGTGAACCAAGCCTAATAAATTAATGTGTATGCTGTTACGATAGATTTCCTTTAAGCATTACCCTACTTTATTCAAATGTTTCCCTTAAACCTAGAAGTTAAAGCAAGCATAGCTCTTATGACCAGATGTTATTGACTCCTAGATGCACAGACTAACTATAGCAGCTACAAAATATTTTAGTTATCTTGACAAAGCTGCGATTAATTTTTCTACCTAAATAAATTTAACATCTTTAAGCACATTTAATGCTCTGTTTGGAACAATAGTAGTAGTAATTATTACCATGCTTATGCATTTTTAAAATTTTATGCTGATATATGAACACAATGGGGGGTGATTTACTAAGACGAATGCGCTGCGCCGGTTAATACCTTAATTGGTGCGCCGGATAAATCATTAATTGAGCGTGTGAAATGGCGCACGCAGATGCGCAATGCGATAATAAATAAGCAAACGGCAACTGGTGGCAGCGTAACTGCTGTTTTCACATTGATAATAGCGCACGCCCATCTCATTGGATGTGTCTTGTTAGGCAATTAGTATTTGTTCTCACTTAATTAACCCTTTTGATGCTAATCTCATTCCTATTACTTCTAATATATCTTTGAAATGTTTTTTTTTCAATTTTCACACAAATATTTCAATACATTACAAAAAACAGAAAAGTGTTTCTAAACCCAATAAATTAATATTTTCAGATCTTGATCTTTAAAGGTGATCATACACTGCAATCAGTTAGATCCTAAAAAAATAAATTTAGTGCAAGAGCCTGTTTGATTTCCTATAATTTGAATTAATTGTTCAAGTGTGTCTTACTATTTTGCCAAAATTTCGAGTTGTACAGAGATTGGCCAATCAGATTGCATAGTGCATGACCATCTTAAGTGCCAAATTTGCAATGTGGGGACATGACCCACTTGTATTTTCACAAGTGGACACAAGAACCTACATCTATAGTTACATATTTGTGCAGCACAGTGGTGTAGTGGTTAGCAGCACCTTCACCTAGCAGCAAAAAGGGTCGCTGGTTCGAATCCCACCTGTGACACCATCTGCCTGGAGCTTGCATGTTCTCCCTGTGCCTGCGTGGGTTTCCTCCAGTTTCTTCCCACAATCTAAAAACATGCTGTAAATCGGATCCTGGCTAAATTAGCCCTAATATGAATGTGTGTTAGGGACCCACACAAACACCACCCCGTATTAAAAAATATTTTTTTTCTTAATTTGTAAAATAAGGATCATCTCTTCCTCATAGAACTTAGCAGTAGTACAAGCAACTTCCTGTAGGGGTGTGATTTCATTCCTGTGTGCAGGCCACCGCTTTCCGAGAACCACATATGCACATACCTGTACGCACGCAGCAGTTGCGCATCTAGATGCATTTGGCGCATCTAGCTGCAGAAGCCCAATTTTTATGGAAATTAATAGTAAAGCAGATTTCCAAGACTGGACTAACAAATATTTCTAGTGAAATGTAACTGGTGTTT
This sequence comes from Lithobates clamitans, assembly GCA_037952925.1. Classification (NCBI taxonomy): domain Eukaryota; kingdom Metazoa; phylum Chordata; class Amphibia; order Anura; family Ranidae; genus Lithobates; species Lithobates clamitans. Next base: position 5,305,474 of record JBBGZY010000477.1, on the reverse strand, counting down.
TCTATTAAACAAGGTCTAAATGGGCCATTGACACGCATCACAGTTGTACTTAGGAACATGCAAAGTTCAACTAAATGAAATCCTTTCTTATTTTTGCTTGGGGATAGAGTGCAGAGGGATTAGAAGTCTGGACAGTTTTTGGGGATGTCTGATAGGGTGAAGACACCTCCCAAATGTTGCCACTTTCTCCTTCAAATTGTCAGGTCACCTGTATCCAGGTGACAGATGCACCCTGATGGGGTCAGGAGTGCACCGCTATGATAGTGGACCCTAAGGCTGACTGCTACAGATGGAACTCGGGGTGGTTCAGGAAGGCAGGTCCCCTGGAGCACCAACACGGATCCCACAGTGAGTTAGAGTATAGATTCCCCAGGGCGCGGAGTCTAAGAGCCAGTTGGTGTTCACCGGAGCCTCTAGTGTTGAGTAGGGATGAGCCGAACACCCCCCTGTTCGGTTCGCATCAGAACAGGAAAAAAGTTCGCTCGAACACGCGAACACCGTTAAAGCCTATGGGACACGAACATGAATAATCAAAAGTGCTAATTTTAAAGGCTTATATGCAAGTTATTGTTATAAAAAGTGTTTGGGGACCCGGGTCCTGCCCCAGGGGACATGGATCAATGCAAAAAAAAGTTTTAAAAATGGCAGTTTTTTCAAGAGCAGTGATTTTAATAATGCTTAAAGTCAAACAATAAAAGTGTAATATCCCTTTAAATTTCATAGCTGGGGGGTGTCTATAGTATGCCTGTAAAGGGGCGCATGTTTCCCGTGTTTAGAACAGTCTGACAGCAAAATGACATTTCGAAGGAAAAATTCCATTTAAAACTACCCGCGGCTATTGCATTGCCGACAATACACATAGAAGTTCATTGATAAAAACGGCATGGGAATTCAACACAGGGAAACCCCGAACCAAAATTAAAAAAAAAAAATGACGTGGGAGTCCCCCTAAATTCCATAACAGGCCCTTTAGGTCTGGTATGGATATTAAGGGGAACCCCAGCAAAAATTTAAAAAAAGAACGGCGTGGGGTCCCCCCAAAAATCCATACCAGACCCTTATCCGAGCACGCAACCTGGCAGGCCACAGGAAAAGAGGGGGGAACGAGAGTGCGGCCCTCCCTCCTGAACCATACCAGGCCACATGCCCTCAACATTGGGAGGGTGCTTTGGGGTAGCCCCCCAAAACACCTTGTCCCCATGTTGATGAGGACAAGGGCCTTATCCCCACAACCCTGGCCGGTGGTTGTGGGGGTCTGTGGGCGGGGGGCTTATCGGAATCTGGAAGCCCCCTTTACCAGGGGACCCCCAGATCCCGGCCCCCCGCTGTGTGAAATGGTAAGGGGGTACTTACCCCTACCATTTCACTAAAAAACTGTCAAAAATGTTAAAAATGACAAGAGACAGTTTTTGACAATTCCTTTATTTAAATGCTTCTTCATTTTGCTGTCAGACTGTTCTAAACACGGGAAACATGCGCCCCTTTACAGGCATACTATAGACACCCCCCAGGTACGAAATTTAAAGGGATATTACACTTTTATTGTTTGACTTTAAGCATTATTAAAATCACTGCTCCTCCATGTCCCCTGGGGCAGGACCCGGGTCCCCAAACACTTTTTATGACAGTAACTTGCATATAAGCCTTTAAAATTAGCACTTTTGATTTCTCCCATAGACTTTTAAAGGGTGTTCTGCGGCATTCGAATTTGCCGCAAACACCCCAAATTATTTGCTGTTCGGCGAACTTGCGAACAGCCAATGTTCGAGTCGAACTTGAGTTCGACTCAAACTTGAAAGTCATCCCTAGTGGTGAGGATGGACTGGGCTGCAACTGGCTCCAGGTCGCGGCCCCCCAGGGTCTCCCAGCTCATGCCCACAGTAGGCTACAGGAGGATGGAGAGGAAACAGCAGCCCAGGACAGCAAGGAATAGTAAGGAGGTAGCCAAATGTTGGGGCGACTAGCAGACAAGGATAACAGAGAACACGCCAAAAGTCAGGGTCACAGGCAAACGGGGTTAGTCGAGAACGCGCCAAAGGTCAGGGTCACAAGCAGACAGGAATAGTCGGGAACACGCCAAGATCGGTAACAGAGACAGAGACAAACTAGAGCACATGGCAAACAGGAAGCCAATCACACAATATTGCATGGCAAGGCAGGCTTGGAGAATACGGTGTTAAATAGTGGTTCCTGTTGAGGCTAGGGTGGAGCCACACAGAGGGAAGATTACTTAAGCATGCAGGTGTGAGAGTACAAGCCTCAAGGCTGATACACAGACCAGGTAAGAGACAGACAGGTCATGAATGTATTACTGCAAGGTCATGATAGTACCCCCCTCTTACGAGGCCTCCCCCTCCCCCGCTTTGGACCAGGCTTGGAGGGGAACTTCAAATGGAACTTCCTCAGAAGATGAGGTGTGAAGACTTCAGATGCAGGAATCCAAGATCTCTCCTCAGGACCGAAACCTTTCCAATCCACGAGATATTGAAGGACACCTTTATAGAAGCGAGAACCCAAAATTTGACTAACCTCGTACTCCTGATCATCTTCAGAGACTGGAGCCAAGGTAGGGATAGGTCGAGAGAACTTATTGAAAACTAAAGGTTTCAGAAGGGATACATGAAAGGAGTTTGAGATCCTGAGGCTTTTAGGGATCTGGAGTTTAAAACAAACAGGATTCAGCTTAGAAATTATATTGTAAGGACCAATGAATCTTGGGGCAAACTTGAGAGAAGGAACCCGGAGTCTGATATTCCTGGTAGAAAGCCAGACTTTGTCTCCTGGCTGTAGAGAAGGTGGCTTACGCCTGCGATGGTCAGCAAAACTTTTGAACTTGTTGGCAGCTTTCTGGAGGGAATCATGAACCTCAGCCCACAAGGAATTGAATGATTCCTGAACAGTAGCCAAAGCTGGGATGTCAGAAGAACAGGTCATAGGAAGAGGGAGCTGAGGATGTCTTCCATAAACAGTGACAAAGGGTGTCTTCTGAGAACTGACGTTGACATGATTGTTGTAGGAGAACTCTGCCCACGGGAGTAATGAGACCCAATCATCCTGATGAGCCGAGACCAAGGTACGGAGAAAGACCTCCAACTCCTGATTAACCCTTTCAGTCTGGCTTTTTGACTTGGGGATGGTAAGAAGAGGTAAAATCCAAGGTAATGTTAAGGGATTTGCAAAAGGCTCTCCAAAAGCGAGAAGTAAACTGAACACCCCTGTCTGAAATTACATGGGAAGGGACACTATGAAGACGGAAAATCTCTCATACAAAAATGGGAACCAAGGCAGGAGCAGAAGGGAGACCAGGAAGAGGAACAAAATGGGCCATCTTGGAGAATCAATCAATTACCACCCAAATGACCGTATTCTTCTCAGAAGGTGGAAGATCGGTGATGAAGTTCATGGCTATGTGAGACCAGGGCTCCTTGGGAATTGGCAAGGGCATGAGAAAACCAGCAGGAGCCTGCATGGAGGACTTAGACTGGGCACAGACATGACAAGCCTTAACATAGTCTTTGACATCCGAACGGAGAGTAGGCCACCAGTAGTGGCGACTGATGAGGAGGAAGAATCGAAGAAACCCAGCATGACCTGCCACCTTGAAGTCATGTCCCCAACGAAGGATCTTAGCTCTTAGCTCAGTGGGGACGAAGGTCCTGCCAGGAGGAATTTTTGACTTCAGGGTGGTTGAATGGGCAAGGATGCATGAAGTAGGGATAATCGGCTCAGGTTCAATGGTAGGCTCCTCATCCTGTAAAGTTAAAACGGGAAAAGAAGAGACTCCACCTGGCTTGTCTGGAGCTGCAACCAAGGAAGCCCCAATACGATAGGGGTTGAGACCTTAGGAAGGATAAGAAAGGATATCCACTCCTGGTGGAGTATCCCTACCGACATCTTAACAGGAGGGGTCTGGAAGCGGATAGGCCCCCCTGGAAGAACAGTACCATCAATCACCGAGACCACCAATGGAGTGGTGAGGGGTAAAAGGGTAAGGTTCCTGGAAGATGCAGTTCTCCAGTCCATAAAGTTGCCAGCGGCTCCCGAATCCAGATAAGCCAAGGCCGAGTGGGAGGAAACGCCAATATGAAGAAACACCGAAAGAAGGAGACAAGAAGATGACTTTTCTGGGTCCAATACTCCACCTTCCAGATGTATTACCTGAGCTTTTCCTGGACGAAATGAGCATGTGTCATGAAAATGACCTTTGCCCCCACAGCAGAGACACAGACCCAGAGTTCTGCACCTAGCACGTTTCTCGGGGGATGGCCTGGTCTGGCTCAGCTGCATGGGTTCCTTAGTTGGCAGGAGATGCCCCATAGGATGAAAAGAGGGGAGCTCGGGCTGACTAAGGACCAAGGAGTGCTGGTGTTGCTTTTGTAGGGTCCTTTCCTGAAAACGAATATCTATCTGGTTACACAGGGAGATAACTTCATCCAGATCAGTGGGGATGGTTCTTCCTGCTAATTCGTCCTTCACTCTATCAGAAAGGCCATGCAGAAAGGTTGCGACTGAGGCCTCATTGTTCCAGCTCAGCTCAGCCGTCAGTATGTGGAAACGAAGAGCATACTGTCCCATAGAAGCAGACTCTTGGGGGAGACGTAAGAGGGCGCTTGCCGCTGAAGAGACATGACCTGGTTCATCAAAGATATTCTGGAAGAGTTTCAGAAAATTAGAGAGGCTGGAAACCACTGGGTCTCTCCTCTCCCACATAGGGGCAGCCCAAGCTAAAGCCTCGCCGGACAGGAGAGAAATAATATAGGCTACCTTTGCCCAATCAGACTTGAAGTTTTGGGGTTGGAGTTCGAAATGAATAGTACACTGGCTAAGGAACCCTCTGCAGGCCTTGGAATCCCCAAAGTAACGGAACGGAGCTGGTAAGTGCAAAGGGTTATCGGCTGTGACTGTAAGCGGAGCTGATACGGCAGCCGATTGCGGTTGTGGACCCAGGGAGCCTAAGGAGGCTTGAAGTTGTTCAAAGCGGGAAGCCAAATCCTGAAGGAATCGCATCACCTGGGTCTGATTAGATTCCTGGGTCTCGAGTCTGTGGACTATGCCCTGCAGCTGATCATCGGCAGGTAGCGGCACATCAGACGGGTCCATGGCCGTGCAAACTGTCAGGTCACCTGTATCCAGGTGACAGATGCACCCCGTTGGGGTCAGGAGTGCACCGCTATGATAGTGGACCCTAAGGCTGACTGCTGCAGATGGAACTCGGGGTGGTTCAGGAACGCAGGTCCCCTGGAGCACCAACATGGATCCCACAGTGAGTTAGAGCATAGATACCCCAGGGCGCGGAGTCTAAGAGCCAGTTGATGTTCACCAAAGCCTCTAGTGGTGAGGATGGACTGGGCTGCAACTGGCTCCAGGTCGCGGCCCCCAGGGTCTCCCAGATCACGCTCACAGTAGGCTACAGGAGGATGGAGAGGAAACAGCAGCCCAGGACAGCAAGGAATAGTAAGGAGGTAGCCAAATGTCGGGGCGACTAGCAGACAAGGATAACAGAGAACACGCCAAAAGTCAGGGTCACAGGCAAACGGGGATAGTCGAGAACACGCCAAAGGTCAGAGTCACAAGCAGACAGGAATAGTCGGGAACACGCCAAGATCGGTAACAGAGACAGAGACAAACTAGAGCACACGGCAAACAGGAAGCCAAACACACAATATTGCATGGCAAGGCAGGCTTGGAGAATACGGTGTTAAATAGTGGTTCCTGTTGAGGCTAGTGTGGAGCCACACAGAGGGAAGATTACTTAAGCATGCAGGTGTGAGAGTACAAGCCTCAAGGCTGATACACAGACCAGGTAAGAGACAGACAGGTCCTGAATGTATTACTGCAAGGTCATGACACAAATTTATTCACTTCCTGTCCCATAGCCAAACAGGAAGTGAGGGTAAAACCCTACCAATTTCTTTCCTAGGGGACACACAGGTCAATCTATATAGCTTCCCCATTAGGTAAACTGCACTCTAGCATTTTGCTGTGTACACCCTAAATTATTAGGTATCTTGGACTTTGGGGTTTATTTACTAAAGGCAAATCCACTTTGCACTACAAGTGCTGGAGATCGGAGGGGGACATATAAGGAAAAGAAAAAAACACCATCTTTGCTTCTACATGATTGGATGTTAAAATCACCAGTGCTTCCTCTCGGATTCAGCGACTACACTTGTACTGCAGAGTGGATTTTCCTTTACTAAACCCCAAACTGCCTAATCATTTGGGGTGTACACAACAAAGTGCTAGAGTGCAATTTGCTTAATGGGGACACTGGTAAGATTGATCTGTGTGTATGCAAAAAAAAACATTCGTAGACATTGGACCCTCACTTCCTTTTTGGCTATGTGACAGGAAGCGAAGCTAATTTTAAGAAAAGGGACACAAAGCCCAACCTAAAAAAAAGCAGGGGTTCTAACACTCACTTGGTTTCCCTCAAATGCCCACAATTAAAATAGGATTGCCTTGAGCTAGAGTTTACCACAGTGCTCTAAATCAGTGCTTATCAAGCCTGTCCTCAAGTACCCCCAACAGGCCATGTTTGCAGGTTTTCCTTCATCTTGCACAGATGCTTTAAATCATAGTCAATGGCTTGGTATTTTGGACAGCTATTCTAGAGAAGATAAATTCACAAAACATGTCCTGTCGGGGGTACTTGAGGACTGAGGCAGAGAACCACTGCAGTAAAAAGGAAAATTGAATACTTACCGCTCTAAAGTTTTCCTTTCCTGGTGCCTATCCATGGCAGCATACACACAATCCATGCATATGCTACCATGAAGGCGCCAGGAAAGTAACTTAGACAAATCACACCTGTTTTGTTTTGACATGCCAATCAGCCTAGTTAAGCTGCAGCTGTGAAATCTGTTGCATGAAAAACAAAAAAACATCAAAATTTGCATCAAATTTTACTGGTCAACAAAACAGGAAAAGAAAAAAAAAAAAAAAAAAAAACAACACACATGTATGTTAATTTGGGACACTAACAGAAAATGTTTTTTGAGGTCTGATCATTTTGCATTTAAAATTAACAGGAGATAAAAGGGCATCTATTAATGATTTAAACTTTAGTCAAAACATCTTAAAAATGATTTAGCAAAATAATTCAGCACAGACAATTAAATCAAAGTGAACAACGTAAAAACGACACACATTGACATCAAAAATTTTTCATGAAAAAATATCCCCCACCCCAAAAAAACACACCAAAGTAAAAACAAACTTGCTTGAAAACACATCTGTTTTGCAAAAACATAACAAACAAAATACAGGGAGAAAATACATGTGTTACAAACTCGATAAGGACACCCAAATGTACTCTCTTGCCACCCGCCACCCCCTGCCCCCTCCCCCTAGCCCCCTGCCCCCTGCCCCTAGCCCCCTGCCCCCTGCCCCTAGCCCCTACACACACAATCTTGCCTCTATTCAGGGAAAGGTAAAGAATGCTATCTGCAAGCTTTATATAACACAGGTTTGTGTGCTAATGAGGCAATTGAAAACACATGGACAGTCCATGAAACCTACAAAATGCAAGTTCACCCAATGTAGAGACAGAACTTCAAAGTGGGTACACCTGTTAAGGATGTCCTTAAATTACTAACTCAAAAAACACACTCTATGAGCATGCCCAGAAACATCCAGGAAACACACAAAAAGCACCCAAAAAAACAAAGTCCCTGAGCATGCCAACCCAAATGCATTTCCCACACCAAAAGGCACAGGAAAAAAAATCAAAGTCCATGAGCATGCCCAGACCAACCCAAATGCAGCTAGCACAAAATAAGCCACGCCCATGTCCAAAATGAAGCACATCATCCAGAATGCTACAGAATTAGAGATGGGACAAACACCCCCCGGTCCGGGGGGGCAAATAAAGAGCCTAACATGTACAAAAGTTATACAACAAATACCATTGCAGTCTATGGGAACTGACTTGTTAATTTTGCTAGTCCCCACTTGGCTGGCTTATCTTCTAGTTATTGGCCTTAAAATGGGTATGGGGGCCCAGGTCCCACCCTAAGGGACATATATCAATTGTCAACAATTTGGAGAACCCCAAAAACGTAACAAGGAGAAATGCCTTTAAATATGCAAAATTGCTTAAGGGCCAGTTCACACCACATACAGTCTAGTGTGTTTTTTTGCATCAAAAACGGGTGGAAAGTAGGTTTTCCTGGTGCCTCCATGGCAGCATACCAATGGTTGGTTGTTCAGCCCCATACCAACCCACAGGACCACTTTAACTCTATAAAAAAGAGTTGCTTCCCTCAGTCGGTATTCTTTTCTCTGTCCTCATTCCAGCAGGATCACTATCAGCCCTACCTCACCGCTTTATGGTGTAACAGTTGCAGATTCATCCTCTCCTGCAGTATGGAGTCCCATTGCTTGGGCTGCTAAATGCGCCAGATAAGTATGGGAGGCCGTTTGTCTGTGGATCTTTTTTTGGCCTATTTTGGAAGATTAACAGGAGCCTATCCTTCTCCTCTATTTTCTTCCCTTATGGCATGCCTCATAGCTATATGTGTTATCAGGTTGTTACCTGCTTTTCAGCATTCCTAATGGTTGTTTTTCCCCCTCCTCCTGTAACAGTGTGTGGTGCTTTGCGTGCACCGTTTGGCTCTGTTTTACCCGGCGGGGGGGCAGAGTCATGGCGTGACGTCATGTGCTCTCAGCCTTTGATTCATTAGACAGCCAGCTGTCAAGGAGAAGACATCTCTCTAGGTGTATTCCCTATTGCTTAAATACAATGGATCCTGGCCAAGGTATTTTGGGGCATTGCTGGTGGGAATGTGTGCATGAATATATGTACTTGTGTTTATATATATATATATATATATATATATATATATATATATATATATATGTATGTATATATGTATATATATGTATATATGTATGTATATATATATATATATATATATATATATATATATATATATATATATATATATATATATATATATATATATATATATATAGTTAGAGAAAAAATCTTTTTTTTCTATCTTATTCAGTTTCTTCTTTTTTGTTCCCAGCTGCCCCTAATGATTTAATGCCGCAACAAAAAGATCCTCATCATACCACTAGGTAAGGGCTGCAACAATTAGGTAAGGTTTTTTTTGTAAAAAAAAGAGCACTCCGGGCAAGTTAGAACATATTTTTGTTTCTATTTTTTACTATAGCCCGCATCGGGGATCATCCTGCAGGTCATCCCACCGAAGCTCTCCAGATAGGAGATCAAAAGGTCATAGGAGCTCGGGTCACTCACATTCATCCTCAGCTCATGCCTCCCGCAGTGGCCAGAGGTCACCCCGACATACCCCTAGCAGAGACGAATCCCACAGACCCGTGTATCCAAGAGAAAAAACATGTTGGGTGTGTGGAAAACGAGGACTGCCGGAAGAATTGGTATGCGGGCAGTACCTACTAGAGGCTATGGGGACAAGGAGAGAGACAAGCAGCAGTCTCTGGATTCAATTAAGAGCCTGATCAAGGATTTATTCAGGGAGTTGGCCCTCTCCCAAGACCAAGTTAACCCATCCTCGGCTGAAATGGCAATAAATGCGCCTACTCCTCATGCGGACGCAGACGTGAATTCTGAAGACGAGACGGAAATGGTGGATGACAATACTTCTCCTTTAAAGATGTCCTTGATCGAAGAATTGACTCAGACCTGAAAAAGGCTTATCAGGCTGGAGGAGCATGCAAACCGGTGGTAGCTCTGACTTCGATCTCGAGGGCTACCAGAGTATGGTCGGACAACGTGGAAACAGCCCTCAGACAAGGGGAGGGCTCAGAAGAAATCATTAAGGCACTGGATGAATTAAAATTGGCCTCAGATTTCATAGCAGAAGCAGCTATTGATGTCTTAAAATGTTCTTCGAGGGCCATGCTGTATTCCATCATGGCCAGAAGAGCGTTATGGCTAAAGCCATGGTCGGCTGACCCAACATCTAAACAATCCTGGTGTCATATTCCATATGATGGGAAAGCCCTGTTCAGCAAGAAGATGGATGCGGCGATTACCAGAGTCACAGGGGGGAAAAGTGGTTTAATTCCCCAGGGCAGGGGCAGGAGGAAGAGATTCGCTACACGTCCAGCGGGCCAGCTAAGAGGGAAGGATTCCAGATCCTACCGCCCAGGAAGGGAATACAGAAGAGGCTGGAAAGGCTTGCAAGCCACTTTTCTGAGGTCAGCAAAACCAAAAGCCTCTACATCCACGGTTGAGAGCCAGAAGTCCTTTTGGTGCCCTTCCCACCCAAGCTGGTCCGGTGAGAGCCCATCTAAAGGCATTTGCCCAGGTTTGGGTGGAAGATTGTGTAGACCAGTGGGCAGTGTCCATGGTCCGTCAAGGCCATTTCTGGAAATTCAAAAGGCAACCCCCCCTTTTTTCCTTCCAACCCACCAAGATTCCAACTCCAGGGGATTGGATGGCTTCCATAGACCTTCAAGATGCATATCTTCATATACCTATCCACCCACAGTTTCAGACTTTTCTTCGGTTCAGAATAAGCGACTTACATCTTCAATTCCAATGCCTTCCCTTTGGGATTTCAACAGCACCCAGAACCTTCACCAAAGTACTAGTAGTGATCTTGGCTCCTCTTCGAGAGAAGGGGATTCGAGTACTACACTATTTGGATGACATCCTAATTCTATCCCAGCACAAACAGACCTTGGTGATACATGTACAATTGGTCCTAGACACGCTGATCAAGTTTGGTTGGCTAATCAACTACGCCAAAGGTCAGCACACACCCACACAGGAGATAACTTACCTAGGAGCTTTCTTCAACACTCCAGAAAAAGCAGTCGCACTCCCATCAGAAAAGATTCCTTCATTGATAGGGAAGGTGAAAAGGGCACTGGCGAGCCCTTCCATGTCAGCACCAGACTGTCTGAGCCTGTCGGATCCCTCTCTTCATGCATACCCATGGTGAAATGGGCCAGATGGCATCTAAGGACTTTCCAGATAGGCTTTTTATCACAGTGGAAGAAGAATCACCTGGATCAGAGGATATCAATTACACCTGCAATGAAATCCAGCCTTTGGTGGTGGACAAGGCCATACAATCTTCTGCTTCACTGTCCCCTTGGTCTCATCCCTTGGACTGTTCTGACGACAGACACAAGTCGGTTAGGATGGGGAGCACATTACCAAGACCAGTTGGTACAGGGGAGATGGCAATTCAATTCAGCGGGGGTAGTGTTAAACACCTTGGAGCTAAGGGCAGCTTGGTTGGCGATCTTGTCTCTAGCCACCTTCCTCAAGGGCAAATCCATCCTTCTCCAGATGGACAACAGAGCCGCAGTAGCCTATGTCCAGAATCAAGGGGGAACGCACAGCAGGTCCCTCTTGAACGAAGTGACACCCATTCTAACATTGGCCGAGAGGAATTTAGTCAACCTACGGGCCTCCCCGCTCAATGCAAAAAAAATGCTATTTTTTAGAGATTCCCATCTCCGAGGTCAGCAGAGGTGCATGCCCTAACTCAACCATGGAACTTTCAGATGGGATATGCATATCTCCCAACCCCTCTGATACTGAGGTTTCTCCAACGCCTAACAACAGAAGAGATCACAATTTTGGCAGTGATTCTGTACTGGCCCAAAAGACTGTGGTTCACGCTTCTAGCCAAGATGGCCTTGTGCAAACCGCTTCCCCTTCCACGCATAGACAACCTTCTGTCTCAGGGCATGTTCTGTCACCCGCACCTGGAGATCCTAGACTTGAGGGCCTGGAAGTTTAGTGGAAAAGTTTGGGCGAGCTAGGATGTTCACATAGTGTTATCCAAACACTACTACAGGCCAGAAAATCATCTACGAATACCACCTACTATAGAGTTTGGAGAAAGTTTATGGAATTAGCAGAGGCTAACCATTTCGATCCCCTAAATCCCGAAGTCCAGAATATACTGGTGTGCAAATAACCTTTAAAAACACATAAAAGTGAACCAGCGTAAAAAAAAAAAAGTTTAGAGGTGCGCCTATTCAACCCACGCAAATGCATTTATGTTGTTTGACATTTCCTAAGATTTTGCCGCTGCACTGAACCAACGCATTTGAAGGTGCGCAAATGCCGTTTGCGCATGCGCAGTGCATAAATTGACCTCACGCAGTTCTAAATGTACTTGCAGGCGCAGCAGGCTTGTTCAGAAAAAGTTACTTTCTCATTCTATTTTGGGCATATTTGTTACTTGGGCAGTTATTACTATACTTCCTCACATCACCCCACATCACCCCCATAATATTGGCACTTCCATCTTCTTTTAATTTTGAGGTGAAGATGCTGAGCGCCAGGTCCATAGTGGCACACTGATCGCCTCCTCCCGTGCTCTGAGATTACTTTAGTAAATGGGGAATAGCGCTGTGTTACCGGCGCAACTGTTTTGTAAATACCAAAACATACTTTGCGCCTAGGCGTGCGCCTCAACTCATGGTGCAAACGGTTCGTAAATCAGCCCCAATGTGAAATAATGCATTTTTGGTTATTTTAAACGTCACAATCAAACTTTTTATTTTAGTATTTTTTTTTTTGCAGAATGTAAATATTGCAAACATTGTACTTCTATTTTCTGTGCAGTGAGTGCTTGAGTGAGTGCGCAGAGAGTGAAGCACAGTACCATCTTCAGGCTGGAGGAGTTGTAAACAGACCCTCGTTTACACCCTTTTTCCAGCATGTTTCCTATCATCATATGTGTGTGCACTCCTAGTGCTGCATTTTTTTCTCACACTCTGAGTACTGCTGTGCAGGGGATAACAGGGGAAATTATATAACTCCAATGTGTATGTGTAAGAATTATGTCATCTATGGTCAACCAATTGCTGAAGAAAAAAGGGGGAGCATCCACCTCATATCACTGGGGAAATGCACACTAGAAAGTTTTCTATGATGTGGATGTATACTATGCATTCTTGCACATCATGGCAATACCTCTGGAAACTCACGTAAGGACATTTTTGCTGTAAAGAATTTCAGCCATCCTTATGCACATAAACATATTGGAAAAGTATCTAAATTACATGTATGAACTTATGTGTTACATAATTTTTTTTTTAGTTACAATGGTGAGCTATGACTAATTTGCAATCATCATTACACCAAGAATTTGCATCTTTAGTATAATACAATGGTATACTAAGCAATTGTAAACAGCATGCTTTTTTAACTTTTAATTTCACTTTACAGGTTGAACTATGTCATAATCTATGTAAAGCTGGTTGTAAAATCGCCAACAACTTCATATTTCATTACACATAAATGCAGACTAAAATGTCTCAATGCCACAATATTATATATTTATATTTAGCCATAAGGCATAAAAACATTGACCTTCTGACATTCTTCCCAGCCCCACGTCTCAGTGTTTTGCAATGACTTCTCACCTTACCCTTGATTATTATGTGTGATTTAGAGAGTATGCAATGTGCTTTCTTTGTGAATTTATAATAGTAGCCACATTTGTGGCACTTAGGCCAGGCACTATGGCCTTCATAAAACTTAAAACATTTATTAATAACACTGTCTACTGTAAATCTAGCTTTTCTGCTACTATGCCAAGAATATGCTATGTACAGGCACGTTTACATTTTTTTAGTGTTCAGGGTTTTTTTATTCTAAAATTACACAAGACAACGTAATGGCTGATAACGCCTTCTTGGTTTCATCTGTCTAAGTGTTAATTACTGAGATACAGTATGATCTATATAATTAAAGAGGAAACCTAATTAAAATAATTTCTGATAGGTTGTTAAAATAACTGAACTTTGCAATCAGTTCATTACTTTACAGCGCATTTCTTTTTAAGTATTTCTATATAATGTTACTTGCTAGCCATAAACTCGTACAATTATTCCACAAGTGTGCTTTAAAGGGGACCTACCATCTTTCCTACAGTGGATATTAAACCTATCAGGCTTGAAACATAGAAATGTCTAGAGTGTAAACCACAGCAATCATCCTACTCATGTGAGAAGAAACCTGATTGGTTATTCTGGGTTGCTACATTTTACAAGTTATCATTTTACTTTATGTTACCTTATGGAACAAGCTTGTATGTGTGTACATACGCTAGGCCTGACTTAAGACATTGATTGTGCATGAACAATCAGATTGTATCCTTATTATATTTAATATGAACCCCCAATGCTTGCACAAAATGTATTTTGATATGGAGTGTACTATTCAACGTCCAAACATATACTAAATGCCAGGTAATTGGTGATCTGATTAAAAAAAAAATAATAATAATTTTCTCTAATGTTTTGGAGTCAAACCACTGTTAGAAATTGCAGATGGACATTTTCATGTAGAAACAAAATCCCATGATGTGTGTACTGAGATAGCTCCTAAATGTCCTTCATTTATAGGGGCTCTCCTAATTTTGTACCAAATCCTATTGTCATTCTTTCCACTGCAGTCATTCCTATTTTTTTTGTCTGATTTATTTACCTCTATAAAAAAAAAATGTTTTATTTAAAGTCTAAATAAAAGAAGTAACTACATCTGCCCACCTGGCATACTTTTGCTTCCCCGGCATTTACATTGGCCGGCCCCCTTGGGAGGTTCCTGCTTTGCATGCACGTAAGCACGCACACACATGCTGCTTTATCCGGCTTCGGATCCTCGTCATTTTCATTGCCGTTGGTCCGCCCCTTCACTGCCCCTTGACGTACGCGCTCCACGCACCCGCGCTGTACACACTTTTCCGATCCAATGCGCGCGCATATTGCCGCGCCACATACACGCCCAACATTATTTCGTGTCACTTCCTATATTCACTTATCCTCGCTTTGCATCCCCCTGCGATTGTCATTATTTATTTGGTTATCTCTATGTTAATCACAGGGGCTTTTATCTCTTTCACTTCCGGTTTTTACTATTATGAGGCGTGGAACGCACGCCGGTCGGCCATTTTCCCCCATACCGGAAGTCACGTTCGTAATTACCGTGGAGCTGTTTTCTCATCAATTATGACATTCTCTATATATATCTCGGTGGCTACAGTGGGGGTAACCCCCCAGATGACGTCTATGCAGACGAAACGCGTCGGGTAGGACCCCACTGTCGCCACTTTCATACAGTGCTGTTTTTAACCATTTGTACATGTGAGTGTATACTTTTTTAATAAATTCCCTTATATACGGATTTACACTATTTGGCTATTCCTTCCTTCCCTTCATTTGCTGTTGCCATCTCTGGTTCCAACGTCGGTCCGAGGGATATGATCCACGTGCGTTTCATCTCACCTCTTCTGGTTCGGCACCATCCAGGGAAAACAGCATTGTGGTAGCCACTCCACCAACATTGCCCCTTTGGACCATCTATAGTCCAGCACCACCCAAGCCTATCTGACTTCACCTGGCGTACGCCTTGTTGAGTCCATCTAGTCCGGTAAGCCTTTTCACTTTCAGTGGTGGTGTGTGGGCTCCTTCTCCTTATGGTTTACACCCTTGATGTGATCTGCTTCAGAGAACTTTAAGAAAAAAGTTTTTCCTCCCACACGGATTTTTTTTCCCCTTGATATATGCATTTTGAACTGTTGACTCATAGACTTTGTATCTGACTTTTGTCTAAAGCGCTACACTTATTTTGTTGTTTATATTGTTTACACTTGCTGGTTGTGTTAGCTGCTTACTCGTTTGTTTTTTTCTGGTAGCGCAGAATTATTGTGTACATTTAGCTTTAGATGTCATTAAAAGTGACTGTAAGAACATTTACAGTAACAAGACCATAGTACACACTGTGCTGGTAGTATTGCAAAACACATGCATGAATATTCCCCATGCAGCCATAATAGTTGCATACACATAAATACAAATGCCGTTGCTTCTGAACAGTTTTCCATACAGCATGGCGTATGGATCTTTTGACCTGTTGCTTTGTTTGGTGAACTTTCTTTGAACAAAAAGTACAAAAGCAGCAATATTTGTATGATAAACACATTCTGCAAACATGTGCCACACTGTATGTATTGAACATCAAAGTACAATCTCCTAGATGGGTTCAGGGATATGCGTACTAAGCTAAACCTGTAATGAAATTGGTTTATGCCTATTCTTGGTGATTTCCTTTAGTGAATCAGGCCTATTGAATAATAAACTAGAACTTGTTTTTGCAGGGATAGGCTTCCTATCACACTTGTGGCCAAGGATATACTAGCAGGTAACATAGCCCTTAGCTGGTATCATTGTTGCTGTCAAAATAAAGAAATATCATTAAATCGTTAAACAATGGTTTATGAAATGTAAGGGAGAGACTGGTCCTCTGCAATATATAATGCGTTCATTTTGACGTATTTCAATATGCTCCTCACTCCTCCTCTTAATCTCCATAAGTCAAATCCTGTTAATTTCACTCAAACCTTTACTCATCTCTTAAACAAATATATGTTTTTCAAACAAAGTTTAGCGGACAGTTGATCCAAGTAACGGGGGGGTTTGGAGGCAACTAAAGAAAATTAGGTTTATGGCTGAAATGGATTTCAAGGGTTAGGACTGAATATATTTGGGTACATATCAGTATCCTTTAGATATATAAAAGAATCCTTGCGCTTAGGTCAGGCGGGGTTGGAATGCGACGTCACCATGTACCTGCGTGCTGATCACCACAGCTGGAGATCTCTTAAAGTTTTATTGCATTTATCATCGATTCACATGTAAGTGCAATACATTTTTTCATGAAGAGAAGGTTTAACATACTGCACCCTATTTGTGCTTCTCATATGTGACTGCGTTTGGCCTGGAGGTAGTGGCAGGTTTGCCGTATATGAAGTATTCTCTATGAAGGAGCGGTTTTATTCATCTGATGGTCTGGTAGTGGTGATATTATATCTTGGACTAAACAAGCTCTTTTGAATTTGAGATAATTTCTGTCCGGTAAGAGTCCATTTCAGTTAAAGGAGCACCTTATTTGCACTGAAGCACTTTATATGGAAACATGGGCACAGCACACTTTAATCACATTAAAATTTTATGTGGACTTTATTGTTGTTTACATTTTTTTTGTATGAGTTATATATTCTTTTAACGTCTTGTACACATACATTATTTATTGCATACATAAATTGTTAAATCAGGTTGTATTTGTTTATGTATGAACATTCAATTATTTTTTTTTTTTGGTTTAGTCACTATATAAAGGAACAGTGCACCATTAACAAAGTTATTGTATATAGGTATTATTTGTTGTATAAATTAATTGGTCAATAATTTTATATAGGTTTGCACACTAGGTATTTTTCCTTTATTCAAGGTATTATTGGGAAGGACAATGCACTATTAACAGTGCACACATATCTGTATCCTGTCAAAAAAATGATAAGTATGAATATGATAAAATTATGGGTAGTTCTATGGTGTGTAGGGAAAACGTTCCCTCTGGTTGTGGTATTCCTTTTAAATGGACATATGCAGCATCCAAAACCTCAATGATCTGCCTTTTACCCTGAAACCAGTCTTTGACCAATAATGCTTCAGATAACTGCTCCAGAGGTCAGTATGGGTTAGTAAACATGTTATAGTTGCTACAGAAAGATGATTTTTCTTCATCAGCATTTGTTTGTGTGCCTTGTTTCATACATTTTGCTAGACAACAGAAAGTATTACCTATAATCCATCATGATCCAGATGTTGCTCATCCTGTTCCTGTGTGCATTCACTTTCCAGTTTATGTTATAAAATATTTTTTTTTCTTTTTAATTAATACAGTTTATTTTGTTGTTCTCTGTCACTACACTACACTAATGAAACCTTTTCTCACAGATCAGACATCCCCAATTTCTATTTGTAATTTGGCACATTTTTTTTTGACACTACAGATAATAATAGTCTGAACCACCCTTAGTAAACAGA
Source organism: Lithobates clamitans (assembly GCA_037952925.1). NCBI lineage: Eukaryota > Metazoa > Chordata > Amphibia > Anura > Ranidae > Lithobates > Lithobates clamitans. The sequence goes on along the minus strand of JBBGZY010000477.1, from coordinate 5,287,624 downwards.
TTTGAAATACATTGTTTTAATTCTTCACATTGAAATACAAATACTCACCAACTTTATTACTCTCTTAGCTTTATCTGGTTTATTAAATAAATCCACACATTTATCATGTGTAAAGGGTGCAAATCCATACAGACCTAACAGATTTTAAGTATTTTGAATTAGTAAAAAAAAATGCAGTCATTTTGATTGGTTGCTATGGAATACCATACATTATCACAGCACGGTACATTGCCCACTGGGAGCTGCTATAAGTTTTGTAATTGCATGTCACAGAATCTTGTTTATATTTTCACTTGTACAGCACACTAAATTACAATATGGGACCAAGAATGGCCATAGGTGCAGACACTGTTTAAAAGACATGTCTACATAGTCCTTTTCCTAAGTGCAAGTGAAGGAACAAAGGGGCAATTGAAAGAGTTTAATATTGGATCATCAGGAGAGCATAGCTGTCAACATTTTGAAATAATTCTGAAAACAGTGATATGTTCAGACAAAAAATGTACTGAACTTGTCAAACTTACTATGTTGCCATATAATGAAAAGTGAATCATAATGGAGCTTTTATTGCATTAACTTGTTAGATTTTCCAGTTCTTCCATCCTTTAGGACTGCCTGCTGCCAGGCTGAGTGAATCATTTCTAAAATAATACATAAATAGTCTGTATTTTAGAGTGTCACACTCTACTGAAAATACACTATAGTTACCTTTTAAAATATCGTTTACTGAACTTGTTCTGCTTACTAAGTTAACATATAATAAAAAGTGTTTTAGCCATTGAAGTGTTTATTGCATTCACTTGTTAGATTTTCCAAGTCTTCTTTCCTTCAGGACTGTTTTTCAAGTGGAATGCATAAGTTCTGATCTAAAATGATACTTTCACAAATTGTCAATATTTAAAAAGTGTCCCATTCTAAATGTGTGCTTACTGAAAATACACTACAGTTTTCTTGTAAAATATAATTTACAGAACTAGTTACATTTACTAAGTCATCATATATTAAAAAGTGTTTTAGCCATTGGAGCTCTTATTGCATTTTACTTGTAAGAGTTTCCAAATCTTCTATTTTTTAGGACTGCCCATCAAGTAGAATGATTACATTCTAGTCTAAAATAATACTTTCTAAGGCGCATGCGTGGAGTCTCCCAAGATGAGCGCGTAAGCACGGAGCTCCGTTCCCCTTCGCCTTAAAATTCACCTACAAGGGCAAACAACACGCAGTTTGCAGCTTCCCAGAAGGAGAACGACTGCTGCTGGACCTCAAACTTGTCTCCCTGGAGTCCGCGATGGACACTTCAAATTTACAGCAGGGGTCAGCCAAACGTCCCACGCCAACAAGCCCCACATCACCATTATGGGAAAAGGCCAAGACCAAGAGAGTCAAGGACAATCTACCCCCTGACTCAAGTGCCCACGAGCTAACTTGTTACTCACAGTCAGACCAAGCTCTCAGCCTGAGGACTCTAGTTTCCGAGGTTGAACCTCGACATTTGTTCACACACTCAGTTTTACAAGTTTAGGGGTGTTTGCCCCATTTTAGCCAACATTCACAGGCTGCTATCCCAGACCCCCCCTTTGCCAACTACAGGACCCCCAGCCCACTCCACATTTATCCTAGCCCTCCACGTTTGGGCAATGGGTTGGAGGTCCTGGTGGTTTTGATTCTGCCTATGACTATACTTATGTTATTTACAGAGCAGCTCAGGGCCGGGGCAGTTGCCTCGCGCTTCCTCCCACCACTCGGATATGATGTTTCCGAACCTGAGTGGTGGGACAATAGCCCCGGTTGAGGGCTATAAAAAGATGTTTGTTTTGAACGGAAGGTGGGAGCTTCTCCCCTCCTTTCATTCCGGGCCTGTATTAGGCTTTACTGTTCTAATGTTTTTAAGATTGTACTTACTCTTTTCCTGCTGGCACTACGTAGAGACGCACCTAGACAGAGTACACCCCACTGGAAACTAAATAAATCAATCCTGAGTGATCCCATCCAAGTCATAGAACTGCAACAAGCTCTGCAGGAATATTTCTACCTCAATGATGTGGAAGACATTTCAGCAGAGACACTCTGGGCTGCCCATAAGGTGACAATTCAGGGAAAATTCATGCCGATAGCATCCCAATCGAAAAGGGAGAGGCAGGGAGAAATAGAGAGGCTTGAGAGGAAATTCACTAGTCAACGCAAACAACAAAAAAAAGATCCCTCGAGCATTCCTATAGCTAACCTAGACACGGCAAGATTAGTACTAAATCTAGCACTAACAGTGAAAGCTGATAAGAACATTAGATGGACTGGGGCTAAGTTCTACCAGCAAAGGGACAAAATAGGACCCATGCTTGCTTCAAAACTCTCCCAGAGATATAAATCATACTCACTCCTGAAAATCAGGCAGGCAGATGGCACCTTTACCCTAAATCCACAGCGCATAATGCAGTCCTACCAGGACTATCACACTGACCTATACAGGGCAGACACGAATACTAATCTGCCACAAATAGAAACATTCCTGGAAGGATTACCCCCCCATCTTTGGGAGAAGACAACAAAGCAGAACTAGAAGCATCCATCACATCTGAGGAGGTTATCAAAAATCTAAAAGGGGGAACGTCACTGGGGCCAGATGGATTCCCAACACTTTACTATAAAATGTTTGCAGAAACCCTAAACCCATACATAACCAGACTCTTCAACTCAAAAAAGAATGGAGCCCATTGGAAAACCAACTAAATTCGGCCTACGTCTCAGTAATACCCAAACCCGAAAAAAGATGCAGGGATTGTAAGGAACTACAGACCCGTTTCACAAATTAACAATGATTTAAAAAGCTTAACCAAAGTCTTAACAAACTGCCTAGCTGCATTTATAGGTCAATATATTCATATTCATCAGGTGGGATTCATACCGGGGTGGCAGGGCCCTGATCAGGTATGAAGAGCAATAGACATAATCTCAATACTGCAATCTGGATGGTAGGGAGGACCCAAACAAGAGGGCATGCTCCTATTGCTAGACCTCCAGAAGGCCTTCGATTTGGTCTCCTGGACATATCTATTTGTGGTATTCCGACGTTGGGGATTTGGCCTGAACTTTATCAGGATCCTAGAGGCCCTGTACTCCAACTCGCTCCCTAATTCATGTCACTTATCAGGTCTACAGGTAAATATGGCTAAATCACAAGCACTAAATGTCTCCCTACAAAACTCCCTTATCTCTCAACTGAAGAACTCCTTCAAATTCGAATGGAGTAATACCTCCATAAGATATTTGGGGCTCAATCTCACCCCTCAAGTTGAACACCTCTATCAGGCAAACTACCCCCCCAATTTACCGAAAACTAGAATCTGACCTTAGAAACTGGGCCCCGTATAAAATGGCATGGATGGGTAGAATTCATTCTGTCAAGATGACCCTCCTCCCTAGGTTACTATACTTATTCCGCTCCCTCCCCATCCCAATCAGAAGAGACCACCTTAAATCCTTTCAGAGAAAGATTACCAGATTCATTTGGGACAAGAAAGGCCCCCACTTCTCACAATGCAACCTTTTCAACCTCACCACGCAAGGAGGACTAGGCCTTCCATACTTAATATGGTACTATCAAGCTGCAAGACTAGCACAACTATCCATCGTCTACCTCAGAGCAGAAAAACCAGATTGGGTGGCAATAGAGAGACAAGCAGTATCTAAATTTAAAACTCTAAACTTCCTACAATGGTGTCCACCCAAGAGTAGACCCCCAATCCTATCCCCTACTCTTTCACACTCATTCTCTCTGCGGGATTCACTGAGAAAACTTCCCTCTCTGGTCCCTGATATCCAGCCATTAGCCCACATTTTCAATAACCCTCTTTTTAAACCAGGCATGAACATCAAATCCTTCAAATCGTGGATAGAGAAGGGGGTGTACTGCATTGGGCACTTTTATGCCTGCACTGGTCCTTTGCCCCTTAAGCACTTTGAAAAGGAACTAGAGCTCCCCATCACCGAAAAATTCAGGTTCCACCAAATTTCCCATTACACTCATTCCATATGGAAAAACAAACCAAACCCCCCATGTTTACAGACTACGAATGCTGGTGTGGTCAGGCCATGGAGCAGAGGGGAGGGATATCTATAATCTATGCATCACTTGAGAGGAACACCAACAAACTACCTTATATGCTGGCTTGGGAAAAATACCTCCAAAACACTTGGGAATTGGAGGACTGGCACAAGTCATTCTCCAGATCACTAAAAGGCATTTTCAATACCTCACTCATAGAAGCCAACATTAAACTCTTTATGAGATGGTACCTTGTCCCTACTAGATTAGCATCCATATTCCCTTCCTTGTCCCCATTGTGCTTCAGGGGCTGTCAGAACTTTGTTTCTAGGATACACATCTAGTAGGAATGCCCAAAACTCAGAGGGTTCTGGAATAATATCTTCAACCTCATTCGCAAAGTCACAGGCTGCGCTGTCCCCCAAACCCCATCCATAGCATTGCTCAATGGATTCATCTAGAGTATCCCCGAACTCACTCGTAAATTGATCCTGTTGATCCTAACTGGGGCAGAAATCTCTATAGCCAAGGCCTGGAAATGACCAAAGGCCTCGCTATTATCCAAGAAAAGGAAAATTTCCTACATAATGGCCCAAGAAAAAATAGTAATTACCAAGTATCTTGAAGACAACCAAACAATTCAAAGTGACATGGGAACCCTGGGCCCAACACATGGGCATTTCCCTGCTACCCAGCAACAACAGTCCCTGAACACTGGGGCTGACATCTCACAGGCTGGCAACTCTCCCTCCTCTTCTCTATCATCTTCCTACTCTCCTCTTTTTTCCCCTTGTGCACTCTACACTCCACAATATTGGTTAATTAATCACACAATAGGGTCTATATGACCTAAAGATGTCCTAAACATAACCAGGAACAGAAGTACTATCAAGGTTGAGGTGCTTTACGGGACCAGTCCCTTAGTGGACCCAAAACACCTAAGATTCTACACAATGAAAGCTTCTATAGCAGTGGTTCTCAACTCCAGTCCTCGGGACCCACCAACAGGCCAGATTTTAAGTATTACCTTGGGGAGTTGCAGACTAGAATACTGCAATCACTGAGCAGCAAGTGATATCACCTGTGATGTATTTCAGCTATCTTGCAAACCTGGCCTGTTGGTGGGCCCTGAGGACTGGAGTTGAGAACCACTGTTCTATAGGATTAGGAATGGTATGGGTCGGGGGTGCATCTGCCTCACTCCAGGCACAGTGTGATCCCAGTGGGGGTATCTGGAGCGCGACGAAGCACCCACGTCCTAATTTAAATTACATTGATAGATGATATATGATATGATAGACTGATAGATGCTAACAGAAAACCAAGTTGGCTCTTACCTAAGCCTTTCCATCCTTGATGATCTAATCATATTTCAATGTGATGATCAATGTTTTGTGCTATGATCTCTATTTTTGATATCTCTGTTATGTTGATTTATTGAAAACCAATAAAACTTTAAATATTAAAAATAATACTTTCACAAAATGTCAGTATTTTTGAGTGTCCCGCTCTAAATGTGTGCTTACTGAAAATACACTATGGCTTCCCTATAAAATATAATTTACTGAACATATTAAACTTACTGAATTACCACATAATAAAAAGTGTATCAGTAATTGGAGCTTTTATTGCATGTATTTGTTAGGTTTTCCAAGTCTTCCATCCTTCAGGACTGCACATATAGCAGAGTGAATAATTTGTAGTAGGAATTTACTTTGTCTAACTTTATTGATTTTCTATGTAAAACACACATTTTTTCTTTTCATTCTGAAATGTCATAAAACTGCTATTGATTCTCTCATAAGCATACTTTTTTCCTTTCAGAGACCCCATAATGATATCCACTCAGCATGTAATAATGCACATTCACTATGGGGATTTTATGTAAGTAGATAGTACAAAACAAAAAGTAACATGTGTTTGAAAAGGTTTCCTCAATTGCTCTGCATTTAAGGCATTTTCACTGTACAAATAATATAAGATCTGTCCACTGTACATTTTTAATTTATTTTAGTTCTGTGTAGTAAAAATTAAACATATATAAAATAAAGCCAGTATGGTGGCCTTAATTTATGGGAGGAGTCCGGGGGGCTATTTAAGCAGACCATTCACCTGGGGTCTTTGTCGGTTCCAGTGCGTGATTTGTTACGTCACCAGGCTCTTCCCAGCTCACTTTGCGTTCTTTGAGTCTGTGTTCCCAAATTCAGTGTGTTGCGGTTGCTCCATTCGTGGGTTTTTTTGATCGAGTCTTGCTCACTGTTGCAGGTAGGATTCATAACCATTTCTGGTATCACATATTGTTGTTTCTATTCATTATGTTCCCCGTTTCATATTTATGGTCTTCGCAGTGGAACTTATGAATTGTTCGTATGTCTCCGAGGGCAGTCTATATATTTAACCACTACCCTACCCGCCTATAGTCAAATGACGTCCACAGATGGGATCTCCCATCCTGAGTGGACGTCATATGACGGCCTTGGTTTCCCGGCCGCCTAGGGGGCGCGCACGCCCGCCGCGTTGCTCGGGACCTGGTGCGTGTGCCTGGCGGCCGCGATGTCCACCGGGCACCCGCGATTGCCCGTAAACACAGAGATCCACATCCTGTCAGCTCTGAGGAGAGCGATCTGTGTTCCCAGAACAGCGGAACACTAATCGGTCTCCTCCCCTTGTGCGTCCCCGCCCCCTACAGTTAGAAGCATTCCCTAGGAAACACATTTAACCCCTCCCTGCCCCCTAGTGGTTAACCTCTTCACTGCCTGTCACATTTACACAGTAATCAATGCAATTTTATAGCATTGATCACTGTATAAATGTGAATGGTCCCAAAAATGTGTCAAAAGTGTCCGATGTGTCCGCCATAATGTCGCAGTCATGAAAAAAAATCGCAATCGCCGTTATTATTAGTAAAAAAAAAAAAAAAATAATAATTTTTTTTTAAAAATGCCATAAATCTATCCCGTATTTTATAGACGCTATAACTTTTGCGCAAACCAATCAATATACGCTTATTGAAAGATAGAAATATGTGGCGCTAATCTAAATTAACCAATCATCATACCTATCCAAAAAAATCTTGGTAAAAAAACATAGTAACTTACATGTAAAAAATGGAACTGTCAGCTGAAGTAAACCGCAGTTGTGTCTCTGCGGTTTACTTCAGCTGACAGTTCCATTTTTTACATGTAAGTTATTATGTTTTTACAATAAACGTTATTGAAATTACTGCACTATGGAAGCATCTCCTTCTTCATTTTGGGGTCGGTGAGAGTGTTGGTGATTAGATAGTGAAAATCTGACCCACGTACATCTGTTGGAGGAAGGGGACGGCTGCTGGATCATCATCCCTCACAACTAAACATTTACTATCTGCCTGACTTGGCCCACTGGGGGCCGCTGCTTAAGGTGAGAGGCTGGGGGAAACACCTGTGTGCTGCACCAGTTTTTGTCAAGTGTATGAATCCAGCACAAAGTCACGTCACTGGCATTGGAGTATTAACCATCTGGTTGGACATTTTAAAATACACTGCATGAAGCATTATTACTTTTGGACTTGATCACAGTTTATGTCACAGTTTTTTCAGATTTTAAGAATTAATTTTCAGGCGGAAGAGGTGGTATATATAGATCATTGGAGTATAGTTTGGAATCTGATTTCTTTATATATGCACAGCTCTGCACTACCATCACTTTTTTGCACTTGATCACAGTTGTCCACACATGTGATATTGAGTTGCACTGTATATTTTATTATTGCATGTTATGTATTTATCAGCATTATTAATTTATGTATTTTGTATTTTTATTTTTACGGATCAAGGTGAGGGAAATTTAGCACTATTTATGACACAGCTTGAGGAACTTTGTTAAATTTCCACCAGTATCACTGAACAATTTTGGCCACATTTTTTACACTTAGTTTTGATTGATGAACCCACTATTTATTAGGACGATTGAATGTGAGGATTATGGTATTTATTATCTTGGCTGATTTAGCTGCCCCCTAATGGGAGAAGATATTAGTGGTTGCTGTGCATCAAGGAAACATTGAGATTTTTTTGGATAGGTATGATGATTGGTTAATTTAGATTAGCGCCACATATTTCTATCTTTCATTACGTTACCCCTTTGGGTGGGTGAGACCACCTCTTATGTTGGCAGCTTTTCTAATCTGTGTAACCTTGATTGTCTGAGAACGTGGTTGTGCGCATTAGTTTTCCATTATTTCAATATACGCTTATTGTGATTTTTTTTACCAAAAATATGTAGAAGAATACGTATCGGCCGAAACTGAGGAAAAAATTTGTGTTTTTTTAAAAAAAATTGGGATATTTATTATAGCAAAAAGTAAAAAATATTGTGTTTTTTTCAAAATTGTCACTCTTCTTTTGTTTATAGCGCAAAAAATAAAAACCGCAGAGGTGATCAAATACCACCAAAAGAAAGCTCTATTTGTGGGGAAAAAAGGACGTAAATTTTGTTTGTGTACAACGTCGCATGACCGCGCAATTGTCGTTTAAAGTGCAACAGCACTGAAAACTAAAAATTGGTCTGGGAAGGAAGGGGGTGAAAAGGCCCGGTATTGAACCGGTTAAACTTCATACCAACCACGAGATTAATTTCTCAGTGCATCAAAGCACACTGTTACACCGTACATGGCCAGTCACAGGCCTTTGATTTCTCTAAGCCATTTCAGGCACTCCATAACCCAATTTGAATTTAGTTGCATCAGTGGCACAATGATTCGTATCAGATCCATTTCATACACTTTACTACCGATTGGTATCGGATTCATTTCATACATTCTACAACTGATTCATAATGGATTCATTTCATACACTCCATAACCAATTCATATCAGATTCATTTCATATACTTTACAACCGATTTGTATCGCATTCATTTCATACACCTTACAAACCAATTCGTATCAGATTCATTTCATACACTCTATGACAGATTCATATCGGATTCATTTCATACACTCTACAACCTATTCGTATCGGATTAATTTCATACACTCTACAACCGATTTGTGTCGGATTTATTTCATACACTTTACGACCGTTTGTTATCGGATTAATTTCATACATTTTACAACCAATTTGTATCGGATTCATTCATACACTTTACAACTGATTCATATCGGATTCATTTCATACACTTTACAACCGATTCGTATCGGATTCATTTCATACACCTTACAACCGATTCGCATCGGATTAATTTCATACACTCTCAGGCACTGTTACAATCATTCATGATTACAGTTCATCCCTACATACTCCATTTTCTGCTATCCTTATTTTTGCCTTACAAATAGGCTACTTTCTTGCAATCGTTGCAAGCATTTCTCCAGTGGTACACAATTCTGCACCAGGTTGGACATTATTTCTTCAGGTAATTAAAAAAAAACAAACAGGGATTGCATCTTCACCAGGGCCAGTCACATAGTAGGGCTGGGACAGGTCATTTTAACAGATAAATAATAATTAAAAAAAAATTCACTTTTATGTCACTCTTACTACAGGTTCCCGGTCGACTGATTTTTGCGATCTCAACTAGGACTTCGCTACTAGGGTGCCAGTCAGGTGTGTAGTACACGGGTTCCTCTCTCACATCATCCTGCAGCACCCTTTCACTAAACGTTTACTTCACATACACGATTGGGCTGCTCAATGGGTGTTAGTTACTGTCACACGTTTCTTTGCATTTTACTCTGTTTTTGAAGGGCGACCCTTCACCTACTGTACGCAGACAAGGTCCCCAAATGACTGAGCTTGTTGACAGTGCAAGTACTGGCAGACTGAGCACACGTCACAGACTACAGACCGCAACACTCCTACTTAGGCCATAGCAGACATCAGCTTCTTGTCCCAGTACACCCTGGGGTCTGGTCCACAGGTTTGTGCTCAGCACAAACAGGCACCCGTGCTATAGGTTAATTGGCCAGTCACCTCCTGGCTCATCTCGGTTGCTGCGCACTCTTTTGAGTTTTCTAAATTTCCACTCAACAGCGTTCAATGCTTCAGAATGCAAACCGGCTTCTTAACTGCACCTGTCATTCCTTTTTCTGTCCTTCTCGTTTTCCTTCTTATCTAATTTTCTGTATACAACTCTGCTCACTATCATACTTCTTCGACTCCTCTTAACACATGCAACCCCCTTTTTCTTGTCTTATAGCCAGAGCCATGTCGCAGACTGAAAGTGATGACTTTACACCCACCCCTCTCTCACCCTCCTCGTGTTCAGAGGGCGGCAGTGTGCAGTCCCACAGAGGATGGACCATCCCCAAGCTCACAGCAGAGCTGAGGCGCAGGGGCATTCCCTACCCCGCTACAGCCAGGAAAGCTGCTCTCCTCACAGCCAGTGACAGCGAGGCCCAGCAAGCATCCCTGCAGTCGATATCCATGGCTACTTCTCAGCTTCACTCCATGGTTGACCTCATTGTCTACAGTGGTCTCTAATGTTCAAACCATAGTGGAAGTCCTGGAAGTTCGCTCACCCGCAGTCCTCCCAGACTCGGCTGCTGTTCCAGTCTTGGCACCTCCTCCTGCAGGTATGCCAGAGATGAGCCCTACCATCCTCCCCACCCATCTTGTCCCAGCCAGCATCAGGAAGGACATCTTGGATGGCAAGGACATCAACCTGGCTTCCCTTCTTATATCAGTCCATGACCTGGGCGAGAATAAGTCATTGCCTAAGTGGCTTAATTAGAAAGACCCCAGGCTCAACCGCAAGCTGACAGTCACTTGCGGCTTGCGGCTTGCACAGTTTCAAGTCAAGTACAAACCGGGGTGTCATCGACACACAGCTCTTCTGCTGCCACTTTGCCAGTCTACACTCCCCGCTCTGTGCTATCTGCCAGTCCTCCACCAATATGTCAAACTGGTGCTCCAATGCAGCCACTAGACGCTCCCTCAACCTCCCCTCCACCTCCGGTACCAGTCAGGGCTTGATGGCCCCCACACAACTGCGCCAGGTGGACAAGTTGGGACTGCCCGTCCTATCAGTAGGGGGAGCATTGATCTGCAATAATTTCAATTATGGCTCATGCAGCTATAGCCAATGCCAGCTGCTCCATATTTGTGCGACGTGCCACAGGGCGCATCCAAAGTTTACGTGCCATCTTAAACAACTCAACACATCCTGACTAGGCCGAATAGATGTCCAATTCTTGGGGTTTTACAGTATCTCACAAAAGTGAGTACACCCCTCACATTTTTGTAAATATTTTATTATATAATATAAAATATAATATAATATATTTTCATGTGACAACACTGAAGAAATGACATTTTGCTACAATGTAAAGTAGTTAGTGTACATCTTGTATAACAGTGTAAATTTGCCGTCCTCTCAAAATAACTCAACGCACAGCCATTAATGTCTAAACCTCTGGCAACAAAAGTGTGTACATCCCTAAGTAAAAATGTCCAAAGTACTGTCTGATTCATGATTGGACACTATCATCATGACTTTATCCAATCATGGCTCATTCCCACCCTACAGTATAAAAGTATTTTTTCAATGGCAGCCATTTCCAGTGTGATTTTGGGGTGGAGAGATATAGAACAAGTGTCTGTTCAGTTTTTAGTGTTCTATACTGTGCTATTTTGCTTCAATTGTCAGTGTAGAATATTAGTTTAGTGTCAGTCTAGGGATAGTGTGAGTGTAGTGAGGAGGACCATCATTCAGCTTAGCATAGTGTGCAGAGAGAGTAGGTACAGCTCACATAGTTTCAGTTTAGTGTAGTGAGACTGTGTCAGTAATCTTGACATTAGTGTATAGCTAGAGTAGGGACAGTTCAGATAGCATCAGTGTAGTGATGGTTGAACACAGTCTATTTGATTGAGTTACTGCCAGTTGAACGCCATTTACTTCTGTGTGTGTTACTGCCAGTTTAACGCCATATAGTTTGTGTGCGTTACTGCCAGTTTAACGCCATATAGTTTTATGTGCGTTACTGCCAGTTTAATGCCATACAGTTCTGTGTGCGTTACTGTCAGTTTAACACCATATAGTTCTGTGTGCGTTACTGCCAGTTTAACACCATATAGATTTGTGCATTACTGCCAGTTTAACACCATTTACTTCTGTGTGTGTGTTACTGCCAGTTTGACACCATCTAGTTTTGTGTGCATTACTGCCAGTTTAACGCCATATAGTTTTGTGTGTGTTACTGCCACTTTAATGCCATATAGCTTTGTGTGCGTTACTGCCAGTTTAATGCCATATAGTTTTGTGTGTTACTGCAAATTTAACACCATTTACTGCTGTGTACGTTACTGTCAGTTTAACGCCATATAATTTTGTGTGCGTTACTGCCAGTTTAACATCAAATAGTTTTGTGTGTGTTACTACCAGTTTAATGCCATATAGTTCTGTGTGCGTTATTGCCAGTTTAACGCCATATAGTTTTGTGTGCTTTACTGCCAGTTTAAAGCCACATAGTTTTGTGTGCGTTACTGCCAGTTTAACGCCATATGGTTCTGTGTGCATTACTGCCAGTTTAACACTATATAGTTCCGTGTGCGTTACTGCCAGTTTAAAGCCATATAGTTTTGTGTGCGTTACTGCCAGTTTAACGCCATATAGTTCTGTGTGTGTTACTGCCAGTTTAACACCATATAGTTCTGTGTGCGTTACTGCCAGTTTAACGTCATATAGTTTTGTGAGTTACTGCAAGTTTAATGTTATAAAGTTTTGTGCGTTACTGCAAGTTTAACACCATTTACTTCTGTGTGCGTTACTGCCAGTTTAACACCATATAGTTCTGTGTGCATTACTGCCAGTTTAACACCATATAGTTCTGTGTACGTTACTGCCAGATTAGCGCCATATAGTTCTGTGTGCATTACTGCCAGTTTAAAGCCATGAAGTTTTGTGTGCGTTACTGCCAGTTTAATGCCATATAGTTCTGTGTGTGTTACTGCCAGTTTATCACCATATAGTTCTGTGTGCGTTACTGCCAGTTTAGCACCATATAGTTATGTGTGCATTACTGCCAGTTTAACGCCAAATAGTTTTGTGTGTTACTGCAAGTTTAACGTCATTTACTTCTGTGTGCGTTACTGCAAGTTTAACGCCAATTACTTCTGTGTGCATTACTGCAAGTTAAAATAATTTACTTGTGTTTGCGTTACTGCAAGTTTAATGCCATATATTTCTGTGTGTCACTGTATGTTTGGCGCATTATATTGCAGTATATTATAGTGTATCCATGGAGTGTGTCTGTGTAGTGTAGAGTACTCAAATTAAAGTGCACCAAAAACCACTTTACATTAATTAAAGTGCATCTACGTACAGATTTCCACTTCTTCTTTACATTTGCACTGCCCCCTCCCTCCCAATAATGTCTGGGAGGACAACAAGGAGATGCAGACATTCCCTTGCCACTGTAAGGGGGCCAGCAACAAATGTGTCCACAGGTAAAGGTGGACATGGTGGTCAGTCCTCAGGCAGGGAATCATTTCCTCTGTTTAGTGAGTTTGCCCATACTATCCAGCCACAGCATGCAGAGGAGGTGGTGGACTGGCTTACTAAACCTTCCTCATCCCCCTCATCCTCCTCTGTCACGCAAGCAGAGACAAGTGTGCAGTCCTCTGCAGTTGCCAGAGTGGATAACTTGCCTCCTTGTCCACATCTATTCCTGCCATAGCCCCAACATCAGCCATAGAGGAGTCAGCTGAGTTATTTGACCACAGCATCAGCCACTTCTTCCTTGATGATGCCCAGCCATTACTGGATTCAGGTGTTGGTTCTGAGGTTGAGGATGACAGGAACATGAGCCTAGAGAGAGGGGAGAACAGTGGTAGACAAATTGGCATTCATGTTTCCCCAAGTCGCAGTGTATTTCCAAGTTGTCTCCAGTGGTAATGATGATGATGGAGGAAATGGAGATGATGATGAGGTCACTGATGCGACTTGGGTGCCAGATAGAGCAGAGGAGGAAACTGAAGGTGAGGCGGCACAGCCCCAAGGAAGCTGACATCAAGAAAGAGTAGAGAGCAGCCACCCTATTCAATAACATTCTGCAGCTGTTATCTCCCGGCCCACTCCCCAAAGCTGTCTGGGCCTTTTTCAGCACATCTGCAGCAGATTGCACTGTTGCTATCTGCAAAATGTGTCTCAGTCACATTGAACGTGGCAAAAACACTAGCCATTTGGGTACCACATGCTTAACAAGGCATTTAATGTCCAACCACTCAGCCCATTGGCAAGAGCACCTAAAAGCCACACAAAAGGGGCACAAATCTGTCCATCTTCCTCCTTACCCACTTCAGTCTGCCCCTGCTATACTGAGTCATTACCTCTCAGCAGCCTCCACTGACAGGGATGATGGTATAGCGCACAGGGTGTCCCAGGCCCGAGCAGCACATCTGCCAGCAGCACACCACCAGCTGTAGACTGTAGCTGGAAAATTTCTCTGCCCCATCTGCTGCTTCTGAAAAAAATACAGTCCCTGCCACCCACATGCCCAGCATCTAAATGCAAGCTTATCAAAGCTTTTGGCTCTCTCTCTACCATGGAAGGGAATGTTCTGGCATCGTTGGACAAGGCAGTCAGCCATAAAATCCACCTTACTGCTGACACGTGGTCCAGCAAGCATGGGCAGGGACGATATATTTCATTCACAGCACACTGGATAACGCTGATTGCAACTCGAAACAATGCAGGACAGGGCTTGGTGCTGCAGCTTGTTGTGCCTCCACGTCTCCATACAGCTGGTGGTGATGATGCCAGACCTGTGAGCTTTACCCCTCCTCCTCCTCCGCCACCTCCATAACCTCCTCTGCAGAATTGTCCTATGAACATCAGGTACCCCCTAAGCTTTCAAAGGGCTATTCCCAGAGTCATGCTAAAAGGTGCCATGCAGTGCTTCAGCTGGTGTGTTTAGGGGACAGGAACCACACAGGAGCAGAGATTCTTGCAGCTCTGCAGGGACTGGCCTAGAGGTGGTTGACACCACACCAGCTGGAGTCAGGAATGGTGATGCACGATAATGGCTCAAACCTCTTGTATCCACCCTTAGACAGGGAAAGTTGACACATGTGCCATGCCTGGCACATGTCCTCAATTTGGTGGTGCAATGTTTCCTAAATACGTATTCAGGGTTGCAAGATGTGCTAAAGCTGGCGAGAAGAGTCTGTAGCCATTTCAGGCGGTCATACACAGCCAGTGCTCAGTTGGCTGAAATTTAGCAGCTAATCCACCTGCCTGTAAACCGCCTGATTTATGACATGCCCACCAGGTGGAACTCAACTTTGTCAATGCTGCAGCAGCTATACATGCAGCAGAGGGCCATCAACGAGTACCTGAGCGAATACGGCACGATGACAGGCTCAGGCTGCCTCGGCTTTATTCCCAATGCCAATGGCTGATCATTAAGGATGTATACACTGTTTTGTCACCATTTGAGGAGGCCACAAGAATGGTGAGCTGTGACAGTGCATGCACAATCCCTGTTGTGTTCCTGCTGGAGCAGACTCTGCATGGCATTATGGACAGGGCACTGGAGGCAGAGCAGCAGGAGGAAGAGGAGGACTTCCTTTCCTCTCAAGGCCCACTTTATCCAGAAACCATCATTTATATGCCACAGAACACACAGGAGAAGAGAGGGGAGGAGGAGGAGGATTCTAGCACTTTCATAGTCTTCGAAGAAGAGGAAAACATGCTTCAATCTGTAAGCAATGGCTCCAACCCCAGGACCCTTGGGAGTAGTACGTAGCTGGGAGGAGGAAGTTCCAGGTGCTGTCATCCTGAGTGACCCCGAGCAGTCTGCTTTTCAAGCCTCGGCAAATTTGAGGCGCTTGGGCAACCTCATGCTTCAAAGCCTGCGAAAGGACCCAAGAATATGTGGCGTAAAAGAGAAGGATGTATACTGGTTGGCAACCCTCCTTGACCACCGTTATAAGGGGAAGGTCTCAGAACTCATCCCATCCCCACAGAGAGTGCAGAAGATAAAATCTCTTGAGGACACGTTAAAGATGATTTTATTGAACATTTTTCCTGATTCCAGTAGGTTACAGTGTCGTGGAAATCATAGTTTTGAGTATTCTATTGGTCA
The DNA here is from genome assembly GCA_037952925.1 of Lithobates clamitans. Classification (NCBI taxonomy): domain Eukaryota; kingdom Metazoa; phylum Chordata; class Amphibia; order Anura; family Ranidae; genus Lithobates; species Lithobates clamitans. The sequence goes on along the minus strand of JBBGZY010000477.1, from coordinate 5,271,515 downwards.
AGAAAGGAATATTGGAGAGGGGGTTCGCCTAAGTGAGGCATTTCGGAATTTTTTTAGTCCTCGCCGCCCAGGGCTGTCAGCTTCCACATCCCACTGGCAGCGTCTGCATCATATGGTGGACGATTACCTTCGGGTCAAAACAGAGATGGAGAGCTTTCGATCCACTGACTTACTGGGTCATGAGAATAAACCAATGGCCAGAATTTGCCCAGTATGCTATTGAGTTGTTGGGCTGCCCTGCATCCAGCATGCCTTCAGAATGGGCATTGCTGCAGGAGGTTTTGTTACTGATCATAGAACGTGTCTGTCCACAGACTCTGTGGACCGTTTGACTCTTATAAAAATGAATCAGTCGTGAATTACCAGCTATGAAGCCCCTGATGCCAATGTCACTGATTAAGTCTTTTTGGGATGTGGAATCTATGCAGGACTTTGAGACTGCCTAGCTTTGAGGGTGTTCAATCATTTAATCTGGAAGAATGTTTTTGGTATAGGTTTCATGGGCCCAAATAACACCCAAAGACCAATTTTTCAGCCCCTGTTTGACAGGTGCATATCATTGCAATTTTTTTTTTTGCCTTCATCAAGAGCACCTCTATAGGGTTATGGTGGGAAGGCACCCCTGACACCCGAAGAGTAATTTTTCTGCACCTGTTTGACAGGTGCATATCATTACAATTTTTTACAGAAATGCCAATTCTTGCTGTCATCAAGAGTACCTCTATAGGGTTATGGTGGTAAGGCTCTACCGACACCCAAAGACCAGTTTTTCTGCACCTGTTTGACAGGTGCATATCATTGCATTTTTTTACAGCAAGGCCAATTCTTGCTTTCATCAAGATTACCTCTATAGGGTTACTGTGGGTAGGTGCCATTGACACCTAAAAACCTATTTTTACGCACCTGTTTCTTCTATCCAAAGTCAAAGTGACACCAGAATGTATCCAAAAAATCTCTAATCTTGTTCCCAGTGCACTACAATCTTGCGTTATCATACACACTGGCTCCCCAGCTGTTGCTGAGCAAAATAAAGGCAGCTTGCAGGGAGAATATCATTTTTTTTGGCTTTATAAATGCAATTATTGCTGCAGAAGATTCTAGACATAGTACAGATCTGCCACTTTATAGGTAGAATAAGGAGACCCCCAGGCACTATATTGGAAGGAATTTTTCATTTTTATGCTTTCACTTTAAAAATAAAAAAATCATTGCTCATTTAAAAATACCGTTTTTCACAAACTTTTTTTTATTGATACATGTCCCCCAGGGCAGGACCCGGACCCCTATAACCATTGTATGCCCAATTACTTGCATATAAGCCTTCAAAATGGGCACTTTTGATGTTCGGGTCCCATTGACTTTAATGTCAATTGACTTCTGGTCCAAATATTTGCTGAGTTCGAAAGTTCTGGTGTAAACCAAACAGGGGTCCGTTCAGCCCATCCCTAAATATGACTTTACCCTTTCACAAGGGTGTACTAAAAGACAGCTACAATCCTTGTTAGGGATGCTCAATTTTGCCATGAGAATTATCCCTCAGGGACGGTCTTTAATTTCACGTCTCTCGGTTTTCCTCTCTCTGGTACAAGACGCCGATCAAATTCTCAGGCTGGACACTTCAGCAACAGCGCATTGAACAATGTGGCATGAGTTACTTACAAATTGGAACAACATATCTATGTTCATCCCGTCAGTATCAGCTCTGTCACCTCAGATAGTTACGGATGCCACAGCCTCCACAGGTTTCGCTGCAATTTTTGGCCATAATTGGTTCTCAGGGCCTTGGCCTTCAGAAATTCTTTTAATCCCCGGTTTTACTCATCATCACTGTTTGAACTGTATCCCATTGTGGCAGCAGCTCAGGACTGGGGGCATACCTGGACAGGACAAATGGTAGTCTTCGCCACAGACAACCTGGCTACGGCCAAAATTATAAACAAGTGTAGGTCCAAGTCGCTCCTCATCATGTCCTTCCTAAGCAGGCTGGTGCAGTTGACCCTGCAGCACCAATTTAAGGTTCAATACACATATATTCTGGGCAAGTGCAACGTCGCCGCAGATGCACTGTCCTGTTTCAACTCCATTTCATTTTTTCAGCAGAAACCTGGATCCGACCCAACGACTACTCCTATCCCACCTTGGTCAGAGCTGACAATGGATTAAAGCCACACCTTCTCAATGAGACTCAGCTCATTAATCAGTTGTTGTCCCGCAACACACTGAAGCCTATTGCACTGCTTGGAATGCCTGCTGCAGGTTTCTATGTTTCGAGCAACAACAGGTGACATTAAGCACGTCCTGGCCTTCATATCATATTGCCACATGCAGCTGGCACCATCTCATAATACCGTCAGGCTATACTTAGTCAGCATCCAGCATTTCTTATCCTTACAGGACCCCGGGAAGCCACCCTTATTTGCAATCCATACAATCAAATCCATCCTACGCGGCATCCATAAACAGCAGTCTGTAGCCATTTGCAAATGCTTACTCATCACAAGTGCCATCTTTAGGGACAAGTCGACCATCCTTTCATGTTTCCCGTTTGGGCTTCTACCCAGCCTGGTCATCCAAGCGGCCATCTACCTGGCCTTCTATGGCTTTCTGTGGCCTAGTGAGTTTACCTTTAGTAACACTGGCAGCCAGATACTATGCAGACACCACCTGGCTCGCTTTCAAAATTATTTTGTTCTTCACCTTATAGTCACCTTGTAGTCTCCAATAGGATGGACATCAAGCTCTTTCAAACCAACAACGTCTGGTGCCCAGTAGCGATACTCGACCAGTTACTATCTCACCTACCAGCCAATCGAACTCTAGCCCATTGCTACCTTTTCTGACCAGCCTCCTTAATGTCAGCCAATTCATCAGGCACGTTAGAATCCTACTCGTTAACCTAGGCCTTGACCTCGTCCAGTACTCCGGACACTCCTTCCGGATCGGGGCAGCCTCAGCCGCATCTCAGCATGGAGTACCAGACCATGTCATTAAAAAATTGGGCAGGTGGAAATCCGCCTGCTTTGCTCGTTACATTCCAAACCTTCAGGTAGAAGGCACAAGCCTTTACCAAACTCACTCAATAAATGTCACAAGACCAATAAAAAAGTTATTCCTCTATTTGAGTTTTTTGCCCCCTTTCATGGCATACCGACCAGCCGACCAGGGAACACCTCAGGTCTATGTTACGTTGTAAGTCTTGTGGCATGTTTATGTGGTTCACATCTGTCTCAGTCAAAGGGCTTCGACCATAAATATCTATATATCTAGTGCTAGTGGAGCATCCTAGTGGAGATGGAGGAGTGGTAGAGTGTGCAAGCAGACTGAGGAGTGTGGAATCACAACCAGTCTAAATTAAGGCTTAATGGGAATGATATGGGGAACAGTGGGACATATTTGACTTTCCTTATCAACCTACCATATAAAGTCTTCCTTTCAATGGTTCCCTTCCTGGTGAAGGGGAATATGTCATCCTCAACTGTGCTCCTGTGGGGTTTAGCTGCCTAGAGAATAATCAAAGAGAAGTTCCTACAAGAGTTGCAAGAAGGGAGTGTGGAGCCTAAGAGGGGATGTACCTGTTTATAACACAAATTTGCTATCTACTGTTGAAGAAATAACATAAAATTAAACTAAAAAAAACATGTTCCTTCACTGATGGGGGAGCAACGCAGTTTTGCTTGTTTCATCCATTTATGTAACCTCTTGTATACCTTAATTTATCACTAAGGGTTCATAAATCTTCTGATGTGAGTGACTAGAATCCATCTTAAGGTCTCACATTTTTTGCCCTCACTTAGTACCTTTATAAATACCAGGGGGAGTCTTATCTTGCTGATCTTTCCACTGTTTGGAAGTCCCAAATTCTTCCTGTCTAAAACAATGCTTTCTCAAATTGTCATTATTGTCAAGTATGCATTGCCACAAAAAAATTTAAATGTACAGTATGTGTCTTTTTTCCCAATGATCCTGCCTTCCTTTCCTAAGTTGACAACATGTATTCACTGTATAGTATCTCTAGAGTAACAGTGTTATCATCCTAGGACAGGAAGTGTGTTATTAACACAATTCACCTTCCCATCTCCTCACCTCCATAACACTTATTGGACAAATATAACAAAAAATAGTTCATTTTTAGGGTTTATACTTTAAACAGCACTGCAAGTAAGAGGCAATATACACAGCTAAGAAATATATTTCTCATTTATTTTCCTACAGAAAAAATATGGTGGCTTTCAGTTAGGAGAATTCACTTTTTATTTTACACTTACAGTATATATATATATATATAAAAAAAAGTAAATATAATTAAAATATACATATTTCATTTGTTTCAATTTATTTGTATCCATTTTAACTGCCATCTTTTCCCATTTAGAGTGTTAAAATAAATTGGGGGCATTTAAGTTAAGAATTTGTGACACTTTTCTGGAAGTATTGGCCCCTTAGAAAGTCATCCTCCTAATTCATGACAGCATTGCAACAGTTTCCTTAACAGCACCAACACATACAACAGTTTCAGGTAGTTCTTATTTACACCACTTTCACTAGTTTATAGATAATGAAAATTGATGTAATTAATAGAGATGAGCTTTTTAGTTCAAGGTGGGTTTAGCTAGGGTCAGGACAAGGGGCGGACAGAAGAGACGACTGCCCTGGATGCAATGGTTTATTGCAGGGATGGGGGCGCCCTGTGCCAGTTTCTTCTGTAAGAAGGCTGACAGGAGCAGTGACAGTGACATTACTGCTAACCATATCCCTAAGAAAAGGAGTGACAGAGAGGAGTGGCGGACACTGAACGGTTGGTAAGGTGGATGAGTCTGGCAGCAACTTTCATGATAACCTGAAGAGAGGATAGCTTTCGGAGAACTAGACCAATTAGGAGGGAGTTACAATAGTCAAGGCGAGAGATAACAAGGGAGTGAATAAGTTGCTTAGTGGGCTCAATGGTTAGAAAGTGGTGTATTTTGGAGATGTTTCAGAGGTGAAGTCTGGACAATTTGGATAGTGGTTGGATTTGGGGCTGAAAGGACAGGTCAGAGTCTAGGATTACACCTAGTACCCTGGCCTGAGGGGAGAGACTGAGGGTTGCATTATTGACCTTGATGGAGAAGTCAGGGGGAGGGGTATGGACTGGAGGAAAAATGATGAGCTTGGTTTTAGAAAGATTGAGTTTGAGGAAGGGGTTTGACATCCATGTTAATATGTCAGTAAGTTAGTAATGCGAGAGGAGACTGAAGGAGTGAGGTGAGGAGTAGAGCGATAGATATGTGTGTCATCAGCATGGAGGTGGTACTGGAAGCCATGGGAGTTGTTTTAACAGACCAAGGGAGAAATATAATATTTTTCCCTTATTAATATAGTTAGCAGGAATAGGTTGTTTTGACATGTTTGGCACTAGGCACAGTGCTTACTAAAAGATTCTCTTGGAATAGATTAAAACAATTGATTAAAAATTCAAAATTCCTTTAAATAACATGCCTAGGTAATGCCCTTAACCTGCATGTAAAGTGATCATCTTTACAATGCAGGCAACCTACTGCATAAAAACTGACATTCATAAATAAACAAAATGCCTTTTAAAGCAGTATTAAGCAAAAATGAATGTTTCTCTCCTCCTTTTCCTTCCCCTAGCCTATAACTGAAATTAAACCTTCTTGGGGGGAAGATGTATGCGCAGCGGGGAGCTGGCTATGAGACATCAGAAAGTCAAAACACATGCAAATAAAAAAAAAAAAGCATAAGGGTTCTCGCAAAATTCATATTAGACCCGTATCCAAGGAAGCAGTCAGCCTGGCTCCCTCTTATGAACTATACTACATCACATGCCCACAATATATATATTTTATTTCCTGAGTATATCCATATTTCTCCAATTTACAGAGAATCATACAAATTAAAAATTATGATTACATGAATTCTGGAACTCTGTGACACTCTCTGCAGATAAGATGAATGTACATGTAAATCTTTAGGTGAAGCCAAAAATTTGCATATTGCAGATTGTCCATATTTAATCATCACTACCTTTGATTTATAAAAACCCCCATAGGATTTTTTACCTAAACATCAGGGCATTTTTTTGGGTCCGCTCGCACATGCACGTGCCCACCCAGAAACCCAAGCTGTCAATCTCTGAAGCACAAGCAGATCAGCGGGTCTCTTTCAATGATTGGCCAGGACCCGCTGCTCAGCTGAGCAAATGACAGAAGAGAGCCCTGTGTTGGTAAACAACACAGGACTCTCTACAGACAGTAGTGGTGTGCTGTTTTTCCCCCCTGCAAAGCAAGGAGTAAAAACAGGCACATTGCTTAGTAAAAATAGCACACAGTACACACAGTAAATATTATTAGGCACACATTTAACCCCCTGATTGCCCTAGATGTTAACCTCTTCCCAGCTAGTGTCATTAGTACAGTGACACAGGGGCCTATCTACCTTGAAGCAAACAAAGATTTTACCTTGGGCAGCATTTTTCAGGGGGGTGGCGTCTATTGATGTCCTCCCAGGACCATGTCCCCTGTGCGCCCACTGTGGCATGCACCCAGCACGCTCTGTTATCACTGTGTTCTTTACATAGTTATATAGTTAGTCAGGTTGAAAAAAGACACAAGTCCATCAAGGTCAACCAAAAAAAAAAAATACAATCCCATATACACAAACCTACACCCACAGTTGATCCAGAGGAAGGCAAAACACCCCAGAAAAGCATAATCCTATTTGCTACAGCAGGGGAACAAATTCCTTCCTGACCCCCCGAGAGGCAATCAGATTTTCCCTGGATCAACTTTACCTATAAATGTTAGTACCCAGTTATATTGTGTACATTTACGAAAGAATCCAGACCTTTTTTAAAGCAAACCACCTCTGGAGGGAGTCTATTCTATATTTTCACAGCTCTCACTGTAAAGAAACCGTTCCGTATTTGGAAATGAAATCTTTTTTCCTCTAGATGTAAAGAGTGCCCCCTAGTCCTCTTTGGTGACCTTAAAGTGAATAACTCAACACCAAGTTCATGATATGGACTACTTATGTATTTGTACTTATTGATCATATCCCCCCCTTTAATCTCCTCTTCTCAAGAGGGAATATATTCAGTTCCTCTAATCTTTTCTCATAGCTGAGCTCTTCCATGCCTCTTATCAGTTTGGTTGCCCTTCTCTACACTTTCTCCAGTTCCCCAATATCCTTTTTGAGAGATGGTGCCCAAAACTGAACTGCATATTCCAGATGAGGTCTTACTAATGATTTGTACAGGGGCAAAATGATATCTCTCTCTCTCTGGAGTCCATACCTCTCTTAATATATGAAAGGACTTTGCTCGCTTTGCAAAACAAGGCTTGGCATTGCATGCTATTATTGAGCTTATGATCTACCAAAACCCCCAGATCCTTTGCCGCCATTGATTCCCCCAGTTGTACTCCCTCTAGTATGTATGATGCATGCATATTCTTAGCCACCAAGTGCATAACTTAAACCTCATTTGCCACTTAGTTGTCCAATTAGACAGTGCATTGAGGTTGGCTTGTAAATTGGAGACATCCTGTAAGGATGTTATTCCACTGCATAGCTTAGTGTCATCTGCAAACATAGAGATGGTACTTTTAATCCCAGACTCAATATCATTTATAAAGATATTACAAAGTAAGGGTCCCAGCACTGAACCTTGGGATACACCACTGATAACCTTAGACATTCAGAGAACGAGTCATTAACCACTACTCTCTGAATTCTGTCTTTTAGCCAGTTTTTTATCCATTTACAAATTGAGCTTACATCTTCAACCCCCCCCCCCCCCTCAACACACAAAAAAGAAACAAAAAACAGGCAGGGAAATGTCATTGACCAAACATTGCCATATTTTTCAGTGATTCAGCCACCATCCCTGCCCTTTTGTTTACATGCGCCTGTCAGCTGGAAATTCTCATTTGACAGCCTAATAGGCTGGTTGAGGATACATCACTGGTTGCTAGACAGTTGGTGGTCATCGGCTCCCTAACAACCAGCCTGAGTAGGAAGCTATTACATTTAGCAGCAGTAGTAATACTGCTGCCAAATGTATCACTTCCAGCTGCAGCTGGAGGTTTGGCTTAGCGGGCCAACACCCAATTTCATTGCCCATTTGTCTAAACGCTGAACAGCCAAAATGTGAAGGGAATTCCAGTTTGCTCCCAATTCGAAAACATGTCCCTAATCCTCACCACCAAATCTAAAAAAGTTTTGCTATTAGTTATACTTTAATCATTCCAATACATTGGGAGGCTATAGTTCTACCGTATATAAATCTGTTGTAATTTTCATTTTTAAAACAGTGCAGGAAGAAAATATTAACAGTTATGGATTACGGTCAGTGTTTAGGTGACTTCACCTATCTACAATAAAATTCTACTGTCATGAAAATCTTCCATAATAACTGCATTGATCTGTATTTCTGATGCCACTCCAATCTTGTAGCATTACACTGACTTTTGTTATTATTGTTCATTGATCAATATTCTTATAAGATTGTATTGTTATCCAGTGAATTGAGTGTTTGTCTTGGGAAATTACAAGAGATATAAAATAGAAGTGGTATTGAGTTGTACACATTGATCTGCATAGGGTGATACTATTTGCTCTGTACTAGAATCAGTAATCCATTTTCTCATATTAAAACATCACAAGGTTAATTGTTAACATGGACGGGGCTGGTGCGATAAACATTAGTCTAATGCAAATAACTTAACATATTAAAATATATTAATGCTGCGTATAGCATACAACACATGAACAAATGCAAACATAATTACCTCAGCATGTTGCATGCATACATTTACTGTGGCTTTTCAATCACATATTTCAAAGATCGTTATTTTACATACATTCATTCTGGCAAGACAATTATGTTTATTTACCAGTATACAGGAAGTGACAGTAAAATATATTGTCAAGGTGGTACATTTTAGTGACTAATAAAAATATGAAACACAAACCCAGTAGTTTAGAAGATTCGATTTTTAAATATTTTAAACCTTTCACAGCTGTCACATGTTTTAGAAGACTCCCTGCCTTGTGGGTAGGGATGAGCTTCGTGTTCGAGTCGAACCCATGTTCGACTCGAACATTGGCTGTTCGGTCGTTCGCCGAATTCTGAACGTTATGGGCCGTTCGCGCCAAATTCGTGTGGCGCGTCACGGCCCATAATTCACTGCGGCAGTGCATTGCTGGCTGATGATTGGCCAAGCATGCACTATGACCCGCATGCTTGGCCAATCACAGCGCCATCGGTAGAGAGAGCTGTAATTGGCCAAAGCCAGGGTGGCTTTGGCCAATTATGGCTCAGGGGGTTTAGAACACGCCCCACACTATATAAGGCTGCCTGCACAGCGGCCCTGTGTAGTGTGTGTTCCGGCGTTGAGATACATAGATAGACAGAGACACAGTGTCATTTCATTTGAGTTAGCTAGATTAGGCAGGATAGGATATTCAGTGAGTTAGCTGTACTTACAGTGTATTGTGTATATATATGCATCCCAGGTGTTGCATATATATATATATATACACTGTATTCAGTTTAGCTAGATCCGTTCCTGTTATCTTCTAGACTATTTACATTTAGTGCAGTGCGTCCTGCTCACAGTGTTCAGCTAGATCCGTTCCTGTTATCTTCCTACTGACAGGCAGGCTTGTCTTGTTACAGTATTTTGAAGAAAATTACTGGTGTTCTTTTGATCCTATTAGTACCACAGTCAGGCAGCTAGACTATTTACATTTAGTGTAGTGCGTCCTGCTGACAGTGTTCAGCTAGATCCGTTCCTGTTATCTTCCTACTGACAGGCATTCTTGTCTTGTTACAGTATTTACAGCTACCTGAAGAAAATTGCTGGTGTTCTTTTGATCCTATTAGTACCACAGTCAGGCAGCTAGACTATTTACAGTTAGTGTAGTGCATCCTGCTCACAGTGTTCATCTAAAACTACAAGTTAGTGTAGTGAGACCTCTGCACAGTGTTCATCTAAAGCTACAAGTTAGTATAGTGCATCCTGCTCACAGTGTTCAGCTAAAACTACAAGTTAGTGTGGTGCGTCCTCCTCACAGTGTTCAGCTAAACCTACAAGTTATTTTTTTGCGAGCTCTGCACAGTGTTCATCTAAAGCTACAAGTTAGTGTAGTGCGTCCTGCTCACAGTGTTCAGCTAAAACTACAAGTTAGTGTAGTGAGACCTCTGCACAGTGTTCATCTAAAACTACAAGTTAGTGTAGTGCGTCCTGCTCAAAGTGTTCAGCTAAAACTACAAGTTAGTGTAATGAGACCTCTGCACAGTGTTCATCTAAAGCTACAAGTTAGTGCAGTGCGTCCTGCTCACAGTGTTCAGCTAAAACTACAAGTTAGTGTGGTGAGTCCTCCTCACAGTGTTCAGCTAAGCCTACAAGTTATTTTTTTGCGAGCTCTGCACAGTGTTCATCTAAAGCTACAAGTTAGTGTAGTGCGTCCTGCTCACAATGTTCAGCTAAAACTACAAGTTAGTGTAGTGAGACCTCTGCACAGTGTTCATCTAAAACTACAAGATAGTGTAGTGCGTCCTGCTCACAGTGTTCAGCTAAAACTACAAGTTATTGTAGTGAGACCTCTGCACAGTGTTCATCTAAAGCTACAAGTTAGTGCAGTGCGTCCTGCTCACAGTGTTCAGCTAAAACTACAAGTTAGTGTGGTGCGTCCTCCTCACAGTGTTCAGCTAAACCTACAAGTTATTTTTTTGCGAGCTCTGCACAGTGTTCAGCTAAAGCTACCTGTAGAAGGTTGGTGGTGTTTTCCTGATTCCTGATCCTATCACTACCGCAGGCAGCTAAATAAGCTGCAAGTTATTTTTTGGCGAGCTCTGCACAGTGTTCACCGAAAGCTACCTGTAGAAGGTTGGTGGTGTTTTCCTGATCCTATCACTACCGCAGGCAGCTAAAAAAGCTACAAGTTAGTTTTTTGCGAGCTCTGCACAGTGTTCAGCTAAAGCTACCTGTAGAAGGTTGGTGGTGTTCTCATACTACAGGCAGGCAGTTGATTTTGCTAGCTGCAGTATCAGTATATATATATATATATATATATATATATATATATATATATATATATATATCCCAGCTTAGTGCAGCTACAGGCCATTAGTATGTCTGGAAGGCCAAGAAGGAGAGGCAGACAGTCACAAACCAATAAAAGAGGGCAAGCAGGCTCTGTGTCTAGTGCTGGTCATGGAGACGGTGCATCCTCATCAGCATGTGGCCGTGGGACACGCTTGGCCTTTTTTTCGACAGCTGGCCATGTTGAGCCGCAACATGCGGAAGACTTGGTTGAGTGGATGACCAAGCCATCCTCATTCTCCTCATCCTCTCTCACTTATGCTCAGGGTACTTTGGCAAAGCAGCGGCATCTTCCCTTGGCTCAATGTCATCAGTGACTCCTTCCCTAGCCCCACCATGTCCTCCTGAGGAGTCCCTCGAACTGTTTGACTACAGTGTTGGGTACATGCTCCAGGAGGATGCCCAGCGTTTGGAAGGCTCTGATGATGATACTGAGCTAGATGAAGGCAGTAACATGAGCACGGACAGGGGGGGGGTGCCCAAGAAGGACAGCAATCTTGCAGTCATGCTCCCCCTGCTGCAGCATACTGCCAGGTTTGCTCTAGTGATGAGGAGGGAGGGGATGATGAGGTCACTGACTCAACGTGGGTGCCTGATAGGAGGGAGGAGGAGGAGGCGGCACATCACCAACGAGGCAGGATGCCCTCCAGGGGCCAGCCTATGGGCAGCACACTGACTGCATCACACCCCAACGCTCCACATGTGCAGGGCGCTGCAGTCTCTGCGCGTTATTCAAAAAGTTCTTTGGTGTGGGCCTTTTTTGAGACGAGTGCATCAGATCGCACCGCTGCTATTTGCAACATATGTCTCAAGCGTATCTCGCATGGCCAAAACATCTCCTGCTTGGGTACCACATGCTTGACCAGACATATGTTGACCTGCCATGCAGTTCATTGGCAAGCGTATCTAAAAGACCCACACCGAAGAACAAAGAGGACCTCTCCTTGCTCCTCACCAGCTGAGATCTCCAACCCCACTATACCTTCAGTCCTCTCTAAGACCTGCACTGAGAGGAATGAAGGTGTAGAATTAGGTGTGTCACAGCCAAGTACTTGTGGGCAATCTGCTTTCGGTACACCGACGTCAGATTGTACCATGCAAATTTCCCTGCCCCATCTACTGCACCGCCAAAAGAAGTTTGCTCCCAGCCATCCACATGCCCAGCGGTTGAATGCTAGCTTGGCAAAATTGCTAGCACTTCAACTGCTGCCTTTTCAGTTGGTAGACTCTGCCCCCTTCTGTGAGTTTGTGGAATGTGCGGTTCCTCAGTGGCAGGTACCCAAACGCCACTTTTTCTCACGGAAGGTGATTCTGGCTCTCTACTGGCATGTGGAAGGCAATGTCCATGCCTCGCTGGACAGGGCAGCCAGTGGTAAGGTGCATATTACCGCTGACTCATGGTCCAGCAGGCATGGACAGGGACGTTACAGTAGGCGACCGCGATATTGTGTCAATCTCGCCGCATTTCTCGGCGAGATTTTACACCTGCGAGCCCCGTCGCAGGAGCCAGCGCCAAGATGGCTCACTCATCGGGAAAGGAAAACTTTGTTTTCCTTCCGCGATGAGTGACAGGCAGTGCTGACAGCTGTCTGGTATGAATCCTGAGGCGGGAACACCGCGCCAAATTTTAAATGAAAAAACCGGCGTGGGTCCCCCCCAGGGGCATACCGAGCCCTTGGGTCTAGTATGGATTGTAAGAGGAACCCCCTACGCCGAAAAATCGGCGTGGGGGTCCCCTCAAAATCCATACCAGACCCTTATTAGAGCATGCAGCCCGGTCGGCCAGGAAAGGGGGTGGGGACAAGCGAGCGCCCCCCCTCCTGAGCCGTACCAGGCCGCATTCCCTCAACATGGGGGGGGTGGGTGCCTTGGGGGAGGGGGGCGCCCTGCGGGGGCCCCCCCACCCCAAAGCACCTTGTCCCCATGTTGCACGCTCGTCCCCACCCTCTTTCCTGGCCGGCCGGGCTGCATGCTCGGATAAGGGTCTGGTATGGGTTTTGGGGGACCCCCACGCCGAAAAATAGTGTAGGGGGTTCCCCTTACAATCCATACTAGACCCAAGGGCCCGGTATGCCCCTGGGGGGAGCCCACACCGTTTTTTTCATTTAAAATTTGGCGCGGTGTTCCCGCCTCAGGATTCATACCAGACAGCTGACAGCACTGCCTGTCACTCATCGCGGAAGGAAAACAACGTTTTCCTTTCCCGATGAGTGAGCCAGCGCGACATGCACAATACCCTGTCGCCGAGAACCAGCACGATGGTATCGCGCTGGAAACACAATCTCGCGGTCAGGTACTGTACCTAAGTTTCACGGTGCATTGGGTGACTCTGCTGGCAGCTGGGAAGGATGCAGGACAAGGTACAGTAGTGTTGGAGGTTGTTCCACCACCACGCCTCCAAAATGCCACTACTAATGATTGTGACACACCTCTCTCCTCCACCCCCTCCTCTTCTTCTTCCTCCATGGCCTCTTCCTGTGCTTTGTCCTCGGAACCAGCGGTGCTCCGTAGCCGTTCAAGGGGCTACGCAAGTACGCAGGCCAAAAGATGCCATGCGGTGCTTGAGCTGGTGTGCTTGGGGGACAGGAGCCACACTGGGGCAGAGGTTCTGTCAGCTCTGCAGGGGCAGGTTCAGAGGTGGTTGATGCCACGCCAACTTAAGGCAGGAATGGTGGTTTGCGACAATGGCACCAACCTCCTCTGTGCCCTCCGACAGGGACAAATGACCCATGTGCCCTGTTTGGCTCACGTCCTTAACTTGGTGGTGCAGCAGTTCTTGGGCAGGTAACCAGGCTTACAGGATGTCCTGAGGCAGGCCAGGAAAGTCTGTGTGCATTTCCGCCGGTCATATAATGCCAGTGCTCGGCTGGCGGACCTCCAAAAGGAGTTTAACCTGCCCAAGAACCGCCTAATCTGTGACATGCCCACCAGGTGGAACTCAACGTTGGCCATGCTTCAGTGGCTGCACACGCAGCAGAGGGCCATCAATGAGTACCTGTGCGACTATGGCACCAGGACAGGGTCAGGGGAGCTTGGTTTTTTTCCCTACGCCAGTGGGCCATGATCAGGGATGCATGCACTGTCCTGTCAGCATTTGAGGAGGCCACGAGGATGGTGAGCAGTGACAGTGCATGCATCAGTGACACTGTCCCCCTTGTCCACCTGTTGGAGCACACGCTGCGTGGAATAATGGACAGGGCACTTGAGGCAGAACAGAGGCAGGAAGGGGAGGACTTCCTTAGCTCTCAAGGCCCCCTTTATCCAGACAGTGTTCCTGCGTGCCCGCCGATCACACAGGAAGAGGATGAGGAGGAGGAGGAAGATTGTGTCAGTATGGAGGTGGAGCCTGGCACTCAGCATCAGCAGCAGTCTTTAAGGGATAAGTCCCAAGAAACCCATGGACTTGTACGTGGCTGGGAGGAGGTGGCTGCGGACCATGTCGTCCTTAGTGACCCAGGGGACTCCGGACCAAATGCCTCAGCAAACCTATGCTGCATGGCCTCCCTGATCCTGCAAAGCCTGCGTAAGGATCCTCGTATTCGTGGTATCAAGGAGAAGGACCAATACTGGCTGGCAACCCTCCTTGATCTACGTTACAAGGGTAAGATTGTGGACCTTATCTTGCCATCGCAGAGGGAGCAGAGGATGAAACATCTTCGGGAGGCCTTGCAGAAAGGTCTGTGCAATGCGTTCCCAGAGACTGGGAGGTTACAAACTCCTGTTTCTGGACAACGTGTTGCTGAGGCTTCGGTCAGTCAAAGAAGGAGTGGTGGAGAAGGTGGCCGTATGACGGATGCGTTCAGACAATTTTTTGGTCCGCAGCCCCAAGGTATGATCGGTTCCAGCAACCATCGCCAGCATCTGTTTTACATGGTGCAGGAATACCTAGGGGCAAGATCTGACTTGGACACCTTTCCCACCAAAAATCCTCTGGGTTACTGGGTCTTGAGGATGGATCACTGGCCAGAGCTTGCACAGTATGCAATTGAGCTACTGGCCTGTCCTGCATCCAGTGTTCTTTCGGAACGCACATTCAGTGCTGCTGGAGACTTTGTAACGGATCACAGGGTGCGTCTGTCCACCGACTCAGTCGATCGACTGACCTTCATAAAAATGAATCAGTCTTGGATCACCACCAGCTACCAAGTACCTGATGCTGATGTAACCGAATAACTTTTTTTGAAATCTCAGATCCCTTCAAAGACTGCCTATGCTGATGCTGAGTGACTATCCTTGAGTAATTATCCTCTTCCTCCTCAATGATCACGCTGATAGCTTGTAAGAACATTTTTGGTTCTGGGCGCCACCACCAGAGCCTAAGGCCCAATTTTTCAGCCCCTGTTTAACAGGAGCGTGTAATTACAATTTTTGATGCAATACTTTGCAGCAGGGCTCATTTCTGCGTTCCAACTAGAGTATCTGTGAGGGGTTGCAGTGTTGTGGCACCAGCACCAGTGCCTAAGGCCCAATTTTTCAGCCCCTGTTTAACAGGGGCGTGTAATTACAATTTTTGATGCAATACTTTGCAGCAGGGCTCGTTCCTGTGTTCCAACTAGAGTGTCTGTGAGGGGTTGCAGTGTTGTGGCACCAGAACCAGTGCCTAAGGCCTAATTTTTCAGCCCCTGTTCAACAGGGGCATGTAATTACAATTCTTGATCTAATATTTCACAACAGGGCCCATTTCTGCACCCACCAAGAGCGAGTGAGGACTTACAATGTTGTGGCACCAGCACCACCACCACCACCAAAGGCCCAATTTTTCTGCCCTTGTTCAACAGGGGCATGTAATTACAATTCTTGATCTAATATTTCACAGCAGGGCCCTGTGAGGGCTTACAGTGTTGTGGCCACAACAACACCTAAGGCCCAAATTTCTGCTGAGTATATAGGGCAGGCTCCTACTTTCAAACATCTAACTTACAAACGACTTTTACTTGCAAACGGAAGGAGACAACAGGAAGTGAAATGAAATCTACCCCTAGGAAGGGAAATTCTCTCCTGTAAGAGTTAATATGGGAAAAACATTTCTCCTTTCCACTGATGCTTTCCAATCCTTGTTCCACAAAAAAACCCACATTTTCAAAAAGTATTTGTCATTGGGGCAAAAAGTGAGGTGAAATCTTCTTAAGAGGAGGACAGACAGCAAAACAAAAGTCACAGGGGTGATACCCCTTCCCTATGTTTTCCAAAAAGCTTAAAAAAGATTTTTTGGCTGGAACTAAACACGTTAAAAATGTACCCGTTCAAAATTACTAACAGATTCTACTTAACAACAAATCTACAGTCCCTGTCTTGTTTGCACCGCCTGTATACTGCTGTTCAGAGTATATAGGGCCTGGTGGCCCCACACCTTTCCTTATTTTAATTTGGGTGCGGGGTTCCCCTAATATCCATACAAGACCCAAAGTGCCTGGTAATGGACTGGGGGGTACCCATGCCGTTTGTCTCACTGATTTTCATCCATATTGCCAACATGGACCCGACATTGCATTAAAGCCGCAAGCAGTTTTAAATGACTTTTTTTCCTTTAAAAATGATATTTTGTGCAGGGACTGTTCTAAGCAGGGGAAACACGCGCCACTTTACAGACATACTATAGACACCCCCCAGGTACGATATTTAAAGGAATATTTCACTTTTTTTTTTACTTTAAGCATCATTAAAATCACTGCTCCCGAAAAAATGGCAGTTTTTAGAAGTTTTTTTTGCATTAATACATGTCCAGGGCAGGGGCAGGACCCAGGTCCCTAAACCCTTTTTAGGATAATACCATGCAAATTACCCTTTAAAATTAGCACTTTTGATTTGGAACGTTCGAGTCCCATAGACGTCAATGGGGTTCTAACGTTTGTGCGAATTTTCGATCCATTCGCAGGTTCTGGTGCGAACCGAACCGAGGGGTGTTCGGCTCATCCCTACTTGTGGGCATTAAAGCTCACTTAAAGGTCCACTGGGAGGTGATGAGACTTTTACAGTATATCATGTGACCACTATTATTGGTTCTCATAGGGGTCACATGATCAGAAGCCAATCCTGCCTGCTCTATATCAGAAGCCATGACTTAGAGCTGTAGGTTACAGCTCACTTGGTGTGCGAGGAACAAGTGAGCCTGCTCTTAGCACACAACCAACCATTGTGGACAGTTATATGTGGTGGCTGGCTGGACCTTAAAGCCACAAGTTAATACTGGTTTTGCTTAAATACCACATTTATCAGCATATAACACACTTTTTACCCTGTAAATAGAGTGCAAACAATGCGTGCGTGTTATACGTCTATTTTTTTTTACCAACGGGGGGTGGTGATCGGGCGGTCTGCTCCAAGTGCCACACATTAGGGGGTGTCAGGCCGGCCTCCCCACCTGTACGGGCCCTTTGGACAGCCCTGCCAGCATACTCTTTTTTTTTTTTTTCTTTTTTTTTTTGGCCACTTCAGTTACCTTGATTCAGAGACATCTTTCAGATTGATGGTCATATTTGTCTCTTGCCGAGTGACATCATTGTGGCCATTCAGACTTTTCTCTTAATTTATACATTCAGTGTGTAAGATTTACAATTGTACAAAAGTATGTCATAATGAAAATGGGAAAACCTCTTCCCTAAGCCTTTTCCAAATTACCCAAACTAGTGAACCCCCCCCCGCCTCCCCTCCCCCCATTAACCTGCGCTCACTGTTCCGATACACACCTTATGTCTAGCTATTATTCCTTCCCCTTATTCTCCCTTAACTTCGGGTCTCTGGCTATGGTGCACCATCTCTACCTTAGTGAGAAGGTGATTGCCCTCAACACTAAGGTAACACTGGAAAGGAGCATGGCATTGCTTGGATCCATGGGTTCCATAATTTCGTGAACGTTTTGTAATTGCCTAGCCTTATATAAAATGTCCTTTCACTCCATATTGTGGAGTTAACCGTCCCGGCCCAGACTTCCGGGGTTGGAGGTGTGCTTGATTGCCATGCTTGTGCAATTAATTTTCTAGCTTGAAACAAGCATCTTGCTATCGCTATGGATGTACTTCTATCCCTCAGTCCACTACTGACATACCCCAGCACACAGATTTTGGGGTCGGGCTCTAAGTTCACTCTAAACGTAGCGTTTATTTTCTTTATAATCTCAGTCCAGTACCTTACTAGTTTTGGGCACCTCCAAACCATATGAATTAGGTCACCTGTTCCTCTGCATCTAGGGCACTCATCATTGGTTCTACGGCCAAACATAAGCAGCCTTTTTGGTGTATAGTAAGATCTGTGTAGCAGCATCAAGTGGGAGACACTTTTTGTGAGGGAGAGACCGATACCTCTGGTCCAAACTCGAGAATCCTCTCCCATTGCTCGTCCGTTATCTCCCCCACGTCGGCCGCCCATTTACCCCTTCCTCCTAATAGGCTTGCCTTCATGTTTCCTCTCTTTGTTAGTTGGGAGTATATCTCTGAGATTAAACCTTTAGTAGTCTCTGATTTAATTATTGTTTGTAGGAGTGGGGTCCTACACCATACTGGGGGTTGCCTACTAAACTGCTTGCTAAGAGCGTGCCTGATCTGCAAGTAACTGTAAAATGCCTGGTTTGGTATCCCATACTCGTGTCTTAGGTCCTCAAAGGATTTCAAAGTATCCCCTTCGTATAATTGTATCAACCGGCTTATCCCACAGCTTTCCCACGATCTATTCCTATCTACTGTTGATAGTTCATGCAATCGCTTATTATTCCATAATGGCGCATGTTCTGATATTCCTTTGTACCCCATTGTTTTCTTAGCTGCATGCCAGACCCTGGTGATCATTTTAGGTGTCGGGATTTCTCCTTGTAGCGAGTCTGCCTCCAGTGCTCCCACTAGTGAGCTGTGTGGATTCCCCTGTAGAATGATTTTAACGTTATTGTTTCCCCCTCTCTCAGTGGCACATCCTCCCAATTGTTGTAGCTGGGCTGCCAGATAGTACATGAATGGTTGTGGGACCCCCAGTCCCCCCTCCGTGTCGGGGCGCTGCAGTTTTTGTAGGCCAATCCTGGCCTGCCCTTTTTTCCATATTAATTCCCTAAAAAGGGACTGGATCTTTTGGAACCACTTCCCTCCAATCCAAACTGGGGAATTATGTAATAG
The DNA here is from genome assembly GCA_037952925.1 of Lithobates clamitans. Lineage (NCBI taxonomy): Eukaryota > Metazoa > Chordata > Amphibia > Anura > Ranidae > Lithobates > Lithobates clamitans. The sequence goes on along the minus strand of JBBGZY010000477.1, from coordinate 5,252,314 downwards.
GTATAACAGCTGCGGCATCCAGACCATTTTTATCAGATTGGCTCGGCCCGCCACAGACAAGGGGAGTCTGCTCCAAATATCACGTTTCCTCTTAAATTTTAATAAGAGGGGGATCAAGTTGTCCTTGATAAACGTACCGGGGTCCTTGGACAGCACCACGCCAAGGTATTTAATTTTCTCTGTGGTCTTCAGGTGAGGCAGACACATTGGGGTAGAGATAGCCACTGAGTCTACCGGTAGAAGCGACGACTTCTCCCAGTTGATAACTAATCCCGACAACTTTCCAAAGTCCTCTACTAGATGCATCACTTTCTCCAACGAGGAAATCGTATCCCCCAGGAAAAATATGATATCATCTGCAAAAAGTGCTATTCTCTCTTCTCTCCCTTTTCTTTGGAATCCCTGTATTTCCGTGGATGATCTCACTGCTCCCGCTAATGGTTCCATGGCCAGCACGAACAACAAAGGAGATAAGGGACATCCCTGTCTTGTCCCTCTTTCGAGGGGGAAGCTTTCCGAGTATTCACCGTTTATCTTGAGCCTTGCCCTTGGCTGATTATACAGAATTTTTTAGCCAGCTAATAAATATAGGACCGAATCCAAGCCTCTCTAGCACCCTCCAAAGGTATTCCCACTCTAGACTATCGAAAGCCTTGGCAGCATACAGAGACAATATGGCTCTGGATCCCACATTCTCTGTTGGTACCTGTAGGTTCAGGTAAGCTCTTCTGATGTTTGTGCTGGTGGACCGGCCGGGGATAAACCCCGATTGGTCTGGGTGCACCAGTTTGTCAATACATTTATTTATTGCCAGCATACTCTAAAGATAAAAAAAATCACTGCCAACCACTTCTCATAAATCCTTCATACACTGTGTCAGTGTCATTTTAAACCGAAGCCTGCAAATACCTCATTAACTCCGTTCTTTCTGGCCGCTCTCCTCCACCCACTCCTCCTCCTCCGAGTGTAGCTTTAGATTGGAGGAGAACGGTCACATGACCACCCATATAACATGGAGAGTGGTCATGTGACCGTCCTGAAAGAAGGCAGCTAATAAGGAATTTAGAGGCATTGATTTACAATTACTTTTACACAGTGTAGGAAGAATCTATGAGAAGAGACTGGCAGTAACTTTTTTAACTTTAGAGTACGTCAGCAGTGCTGTCCCAGTAAACTTGGGGTCTCCTGGGAGTGTAGGGGGCTGTGCAATGAAAGAGGCTGTGTACTGTGCATAGGGGCGGGGTGCTGTGTAATGAAGGGGGACTGTATAATGAAAGGGGCTGTGTACTGTGCAGGGGTAGGGGGCTGTGTAATGTAAATGGGGCTGTGCAATGTACAGGGGGGCTGTGTAATGTGCAGTGGGGATACATAATGTGCAGGGGGGCTGAGTAATGTGCAAGGGGTCTGTGTAATCTGCAGGGGGTCTGTGTAATGTGAAGGGGTCTGTGTAATGTGCAAGGGGACTGTGGAATGTAAAGGGGATGTGGAAAGTTTTTTTCCTAAAACTTCCCTCTTAAAATTAGGGTGCGTGTTATACGCCTGTGTGTGTTTTACGTCAATAAATGCAGTAATTACCAGAAAGCTTAAATTGGACCTTTTATTAACTTTACAAATGAACAAATTCCTGACATGTCAATATTTATAGCAACAATATCCTTTTCCAAATCATCATTAACCACTTAAGGAACGGAAGATTTGCCCCCTTAATGACCAGGCCATTTTTTGCGATACGGTACTGCGACGCTTTAACTGACAACTGCGTGGTCGAACGACACTGTACCCAAACAAAATTAATGTCCTTTTTTTCCCCACAAATAGAGCTTTCTTTTAGTGGTATTTGATCACCTCTGTGGTTTTTATTTTTTGCGCTTTAAACCAAAAAATAAAACAACAATTTAAAAAAAAATTTTTTTTTTACTTGTTGCTATAATAAATATTCCCCCAAAAATGTAAAAAAACTAATTACTTAATCAGTTTAGGCCAATATGTATTCTTCTACATATTTTTGGTAAAAGAAATTGCAATAAGCGTATATTGATTGGTTTGCGCAAAAGTTATAGCGCCTACAAAATAGGGGAAAGATTTATGCCATCTTTATTATTATTTTTTTTACTAGTAATGGCGGTGATCAGCAAATTTTTAGTGGGACTGCGACATTGCGGCGGACAGATCTGACACTTTTGACACTTTTTTGGGACCAGTGACATTTATACAACGATCAGTGCTATAAAAATGCACTGATTACTGTATAAATGTCACTGGCAGGAAAGGGGTTAACACTAGGGGGCGCGCCAGGGGTTACATGTGTTCCCTGGGATGTGTTTCTAACTGTGGGGGGGGGGACTGACTGGGAGTACAGAGAGATCTCTGTTCCCAATTACTAGGAACAGACGATCACTCTGAACTCCCCTGTCAGAATGGGGATCTGTTTGTTTACATTAATAAAACCCTGTTCTGGCTCTCTGTGGAGCGATTGCCGCTGGCCACGCGCGTTGGCTCCCCATGTTGTGCCTCTTGGGGCAGGCTCCCTGAGGGGAGGAGATTTTAGCAATAAAATTATGCAGGAGGAATCAAAATGGATAGTGAATTTAAAAGCAACATTGGGCCTAGAGCTAAATGAGGATATCAGCTATGCCCCATTCTTAGAAGAAAATTAACAATTATTCACATGACACATGACAAATGTTATTCCCCCTGAACTGTATGTAATATAAATGTATATATCTATCTATCTATATATAGATAGATATATCTATCTATATAGAGATATATATACATTTCTGTAAATATTTTATTACATCTTTTCATGTGACAACACTGAAGACATTACACTTTGCTACAATGTAAAGTATTGAGTGTACAGCTTGTATAACAGTGTAAATTTAATTTTCTGTCCCTTTAAAAAAACTCAACACACAGCCATTAATGTCTTGACCACTGGCAACAAAAGCGAGTACACCTCTAAGTGAAAATGTCCAAATTAGGCCCAATTAGCCATTTTCCCTCCCCGGTGTCATGTGACTCGTTAGTGTTACAAAGGTCTCAGGTGTGAATGGGGAGCAGGTGTGTTAAATTTGGTGTTGTAGCTCTCACTCTCTCATACTAGTCACTGGAAGTTCAACATGGCACCTCATGGCAAAGAACTCTCTAAGCATCAGAAAAAAAGAAATGTTGCTCTACATAAAGATGGCCTAGGCTATAAGAAGATTGCCAAGACCCTGAAACTGAGCCCCAGCACTGTGGCCAAGACCATACAGCAGTTTAACAGGACAGGTTCCACTCAGAACAGGCCTCGCCATGGTCGACCAAAACAGTTGAGTGCACATGCTCACTGTCATATCCAGAGGTTGTCTTTGGGAAATAGACATATGAGTGCTGCCAGCATTGCTGAAGAGGTTGAAGGGTCAGCCTGTCAGTGCTCAGACCATATGCTGCACACACTGCATTAAATTGGTCTGCATGGCTGTCATCCCAGAAGGAAGCCTCTTCTAAAGATGATGCACAAGAAAGCCCGCAAATAGTTTGCTGAAGATGAGCAGACTAAGGACATGGATTACTGGTGTCCTGTAGTCTGATGAGCTCAAGATAAACTTATTTGCTTCAGATGGTGTCAAGCGTGTGTGGCGGCAACCAGGTGAGGAGTACAAAGACAAATGCGTCTTGCCTACAGTCAAGCATGGTGGTGGGAGTGTCATGCTCTGGGGCTGCATGAGTGCTGCCGGCATTGGGAGCTAAAGTTCATTGAGGGAACCATGAATGCCAAAATGTACTGTGATATACTGAAGCAGAACATGATCCCCTCCCTTTGGAGACTGGGCCACAGGGTAGTATTCAACATGATAATGACCCCAAACACACCTCCAAGACGACCACTGCCTTGCTAAAGAAGCTGAGGGTCAAGGTGATGGACTGGCCAAGCATGTCTTCAGACCTAAACTCTATTGAGCCTCTGTGGGGCATCCTCAAATGGAAGGTGAAGGAGCGCAAGGTGTCTAACATCCACCAGCTCTGTGATGTCATTATGGAGGAGTAGAAGAGGACTCCAGTGGCAACCTGTGAAGCTCTGGTGAACTCCATGCCCAAGAGGGTTAAGGCAGTGCTGGAAAATAATGGTGGCCACACAACATATTGACACTTTGGGCCCAATTTGGACATTTTCACTTAGGGGTGTACTTACTTTTGTTGCCAGTGGTTTAGACATGGCTGTGTGTTGGATTACTTTAAGGAGACAGCAAATTGACATTGTTATACAAGCTGTACACTCACTACTTTACATTGATGCAAAGTGTAATTTTTCTCAGTGTTGTCACATGAAAAGGTATAATAAAATATTTACAAAAAATGTGAGGGGTGTACTCACTTTTGTGATATACTGTGTTTGTATATATATATATATATATATATATATATATATATATATATATAAAACCACTATATTACCAAAAGTATTTACACCTTTACACGCACATGAACTTTAATGGCATCCCAGTTTTAGTCCATAGGGTTCAATATTGAGTTAGACCACCCTTTGCAGCTATAACAGCTTCATCTCTTCTTGGAAGGCTGTCCACAAGGTTTAGGAGTATGTCTATGGGAATGCTTGACCCTTCTTCCCGAAGTGCATTTGTAAGGTCCGGCACTGATGTTGGACAAGTAGGCCTGGCTTGCAGTCTACGCTCTAATTCATCCCAAAGGTGTTCTATCGGGTTGAGGTCAGGACTCTGTGCAGGCCAGTCCTCCACCCCAAACAAGCTCATTCATGTCTTTATGGATCTTGCTTTCTGCACTGATGCTCAGTCATGTTGGAAAGGTTAGGAGCCATCCCCAAACTGTTCCCACAAAGTTGGGAGCATGAAATTGTCCAAAATGTCTTGGTATGCTGAAGCCTAACGAGTTCCCTTCACTGGAACTAAGAGGTCAAGCCTAACCCCTGAAAAAACAACCCCCCACTCTAATCCCTCCTCCATCAAATGATTTGGACCAGTGCACAAAGCAAGGTCCATAAAGACATGGACGGGCGATTTTGGGGTGGGGGAACTTGACTGGCCTGCACAGAGTCCTGATCTCAACCCAAAAGAACACCTATGGGAAGAATTAGAGCAGAGACTGTGAGCCAGGCTTTCTTGTCCACATCAGGACCTGACCTCACAAATGTGCTTCTGGAAGAATGGTCAAACATTCCCATAGACACACTCCTAAACCTTCCGGATGCAGATTGATATGCCAATTTAGTAATTCTAAATTTTAATTTTTTTTTGTAGTTTTAACTCTGCATTGTGCTATATGTAAAATAAAAAAAAGGCCGAAGAGGTCGTGAGGAAGCAGTATTCCCATGTAACCTATCAACCTTATATCTGAGATACCTCCAATAGGATGTCCAAGAGAAGTGTTCCAGATACTAATGGCCGAGTATATGCACAAGATTTGTAATGTTTTTATATGATATGAAATGATTATGTGTTTTTATGTCTGTGATATATAATAACAATTAGATTTTTTAGCAAAATAAGGTGTTATTACTTTTGGGGGTATATACAAAATCCCATCCTAAATATATTTAGTATTGTAGTAACCAAATAAAAAAACTACTTTTTTAAACTGAAAGACTACAGTTAAAAAATAATTTTAATAATTCTCAGTTTTGTCTAGACATACACACAATTACAGTAAAGGAACATACATGCCGCTGAAGTAAATTGTCAAAAATAGATGTATATCAAAAGATAAGAGCTGGCATTACAGCATTACTGGCTAAGGACAACATGCACACTAATCTTAAAACTATTTTTAAATAGTGTAAATACACTAGGCTTATTTAACAGAGTTCACAATGCAATAATTCATTGCAGTTAATTAAGATCCTTGTTTTCCTCCCTTTGTCTTCAGTAAACTGAATAGAGTTTCCACGAGTTGTTCATCCCATGTCATAATTGCTATTTTCCTTGTCAAAAGAAGTTTATTGAGTATACAATGTTTTAAAGATACATAAAGTAAGTTTACAAGGATCTATAAAGTAAGCTCATTGTTTTACAGTAGGGATTATATAGGTAAATATCATGAAATTTCAAATATTAAACATTGGGTTCACGTAAACCTAAATTAAAGATATATATCATTTCCTTAGTTACTTTTGTAGGTATTTAAATGATTTATACCTACTATAGATATTGTTTACAAGTAGAGTGTATATAGGTCAAATAAATTCTGATAATGAGCTTTAATCGTGAGGTGGAGAAAAGGAAAGAGAAAGAAGAAAAAGGGTTAAAAGGTAGAGGTATGGTCCACAAGGTTGTCCCGCTCGTCAGTTTATTATTCTTTTTAGTTCTCTTTGAAGCCTTAGAATGGGTGTCTCTGTAAGTCATTTAATCTGTTACCATGGCAACAGGACAGAGTCATTGAAGTTTGACAGGAACTGTTGTTTTATCCAAGGATGCCAAAGTTTTTCAAATTTTGGAATTTGATTTTGATCGATGGCTACCATCTTAGCATGGGACATTGTATTATTCATTCTGTGAATTGTTTCTGCTAGTACCAATGTAGGAGATCTCCATGCCTTGCCCACTGTTTGTTTTGCAGCCGTTATTAGTTGGATCATAAGTTTGAATTGAGAGAGTGTTAACCATTCCGGTTTTAGATTAAGTAAAGTTAAATATGGATCTGGTTGTATTATTTTTTAAAATATTTTAGATGCAATCACGAAGACTTCCTTCCAGAAGGTTTGGATTACTGGGCACGTCCACCATATGTGTAAATGTGTGCCTATTTCTGGGCATCCTCGAAAACAAAGAGCTGAGGTATTAGGTGAAAATTTAGCCACTCTAGCGGGTACAAGGTACCAGCGAGTTAAGACTTTATAATTTGTCTCCAGTGCTAAGATGTTGGGTGAAGATGACTTAGATGTGAGCCATATGTTAGACCAGTCCGTGTCTTCTAAAGTTCGTCCCAGGTCCTCCTCCCACCTCTGAACGTAAGAGGGTCTATTAAGATTTGCTACTCCATATAATTGATTATAAAGTGATGAAATTGTACCTTTAGCAAATGGATCTTTTGTACAGATTGATTCAAAAATGGATAATTGGGATAATGGTGTATCCCCCTTTAGGAATGGTGTATAGAAATTTTTGATTTGGAGATATCTAAATATCTCAGAGTTTGGTAGATCATATTTTTCTCTAAGCGATGGGAATGAAAGGAATGATTTAGATGCTATGAAGTCATTTAGTGTCTGAATGCCTGATGTTGTCCAAGCTTTAAAAGAATTTGGGTAGATCCATGCCGGATAAAAGGCCGGATTTCTGATAAAAGAAAGGAGAGGATTGTGTGGAGATTGTAACTGATATTTGGTTTTTAGTTTATCCCAGAGAGATAAGAAGTGTTTAGTTATGGGATTATGAATTTTAAGGATCAAGCCATAATAAATTTGATATTAATAGAGGGTCATTTTCTGAAGCCTCTATAAATACCCATAATGGGATTTCCTGTTTTGCATGGTATTTGGACAGACTGGCCAAATGTGTTGCTCTGTAGTAGTTAGTAAAATTAGGGTATCCCAGGCCTCCTTTATTTTTGGGAAGATGTAGTGTGTGTATAGGTATACGTGGTTTAGAAGAGCCCCATATAAATGAAGTTGCTCTTTTTTGTACTATTCTCAAAAAATAGGAAGGAATTGGAATAGGGAGGACTCTGAATAGATAAAGCAATTTGGGTAGAATAGTCATTTTGATTGCATTAATCTTCCCTATCCAGGATAAAGGAAGTTGCGACCATTGTTTTATTAGATTTGTGATCTGTCTTAATACAGGAGGATAATTGGTTGAGAATAAGTCAGAATGAGATGCTGTTAAATGAATTCCAAGATATGGGATTGATTTTTCTGCCCATGTGAATGGGAGTGCAGCCCTAGCCGGGATCAATTCCATGTTTGTGAGTGAAATATTAAGCACTAGGCATTTCTTAGGATTAATCATAAGGCCGGATAGGGCTGCAAATCCATCAAGAGCTGGTATTAAGTTAGGACCAGAGACCTGTGGTGATGATAGAAAAAGTAATATATCGTCTGCAAATATACATAATTTGTGTGTAATACCTCCTACTTCAATGCCAGTTATAGTTTGGTTTGTTCTGATGTATTGGGCCATGGGTTCGAGTATAAGGGCAAATAATAAGGGAGATAATGGGCAACCCTGTTGAGTACCTCTTTCGATATTAAAGGCTTCAGATTTGTATCCAGCATATTTTATATAGGCTTTGGGTTTATTATATAATGCCTTGATCCATGTTAAAAAGTGGGGTCCAAAACCCCATTTTTGTAATGAATATTGCATATATTGCCAGGATACTGTGTCAAATGCCCTCTTAATATCGAGAGATAGAAAACATGAAGGGATTTTCCGTTTTTTAGCAATATGTGCCAATAACACTGCCCTGCGTATATTATCGCCTGCCTGTCTATTTGGCATGAAGCCTACTTGATCTCTATGTATTAATTTTCCTATAATGCTATTGAGGCGTTTTGCTATTATTTTTGCTAATAATTTAATATTGAGGTTTAACAGAGAGATAGGGCGATAATTCACACAGGAAGTATCATCAGAAAGGGGTTTTGGGATCATACAAACAATTGCCATTAGTGTTTCTTGCCGAAAAGAATGTCCATCTAGAAGTTTGTTAAAAGTTTCAGTGAGAATGGGAGAGAGTATTTCTGAGAATGTTTTATAGTATAAAGCCGAGTAGCCGTCTGGGCCTGGTCTTTTGTTAAGTTTTAGGTCTTTTATGGCGTTAACAACTTCATCTATAGTTATAGGCTCATCCAAACTGCTTTTTTGATTCTGAGATGACTCAGGTAAGGTTATTTTTGAGAAGAAGGATTCAGCTTCTGTAGGATTAAATTCATTGTTTGTCTTGTATAAAGTTGCGAGATGTGAGTGAAATTTATGGACTATTTTAACTGGATTACAAGTGTAAACATTTTTTGATAATTTCAAACGTATTGGTTTGAAAGATTTGTTAGTTGAATTTAATGCCCGAGCCAAATATGTACCTGGTTTGTTTGTATTCATGTAGAAATTGTGTTTGGAGCGTTTGAGGGATTTATCAACTGACTCAGTGAGAAATAGATCGTATTCCAATCTAGATTTTTCCAGATGAGATTTTGTACTCTGAGATGGATTATCTTGAAATGATATGTAGGCTGCATTAAAATTGAGTTCTAGTTTTTTTGCTAGATTTTTGCGTTCCCGTTTAAATAGTGCCATTTGTCTTTGTATTGTACCACGCAAGACAGGCTTATGAGCTTCCCACAGTGTTATTGGGGAGATGTCTGTTGTATTATTAATTGATATGTATTCCTTTAAAGCTTGTTCAATGGCCATCTGATGTAGTGGGTGTTTGAGCATTATGTCCGGTAAGTACCACGTTGGGTCATGCGCTTTTGGTATGGCTGAGGCTATAGTAGTGTATACTGCATTATGGTCAGACCACGGAATCGGAATTATATCTGATGCAATAATTTCTGGTATCATTCCTATTGTTAGAAAAATATGATCTATTCTGGTGAAGGTTTGATGAGGGTGCGAGAAATAAGTGAATTTCTTTTTGATTGGGTTACTTTCTCTCCATGAATCTACCAGATTGTATTTAGAAAGAAGTTGAGTAAAAGGTAATCTAGAGGTTATTGTGGATGGTGTAAAAGGTGATTTATCTAGAAATGGGAGGAGGACCTGGTTCGAATCCCCACACATTATCACTGTTCCTATTTTGTGTGTATTAATCACTTGTAATATATGTGAGAGGAATGGTGTAGGTTGTTTGTTAGGAGCGTAGTAGGAAATCACCGTGATTGCTGTATCCATTATATAACCCATGAGTATCAGGTATCTACCTTCTGGGTCTTTAATTTCTGATGATAAGGTGAATGGTGTGGATCGGTGAAATGCAATTAGAGTTCCCCTTTGCTTGGTACAGGCAGAAACCGTGTAAATTTGTTGATAAAAAGGAGAAATATATTTTGGAGTAGAATCTTTGGTGAAGTGTGTTTCTTGGAGGCATACTATGTGAGCCTTCTTGTTATGGAAAGTACGGAAGGCTTTGGTCCTTTTTTGAGGGACATTTATTCCCTGAACATTCAGGGAAAGTATATTCAGTGGTGCCATGGCAATAGATCAAATAGTTTTGACTTACTTTTTGTTATGCAGAGCTGACTGCGCAGATCAACCTGTGTGGACTGAAGAGATGAATAGATAGAAAAGAAACCAGTGAATTCTGGAGTAAAGAGTAAACAAAAAACATATGAGATTAGATGATACATCGTATAAATTATTTTTTGCAAGTAATCACAATTTACCCGTGAAAGAGAATAAATATCTCTCTCAGGGGAATAAGTGCCTTCGTCACACTCCCACATAATATGGTTGGGAGAATGAGGAGGGCTAATGGGGGAACAGGGATCTTCCGCTTACAGGAGAGAAGTGCTATGTCAAAAGACATCAAAATGATGTTTCATTAATTGGAGTGCAGAATATAGTTTTTGTTGAAATTATTTATTCCAGCGTGGTTGTATATGGTTAGTCTTGCCCTAGGCTAAATAATTCAGTTAGAAAGGTACTGTTAATAACTTTGGTATTGATGAAGATAGTTTGAATTATTTTGGGATTTTAACCCTTTTAGAGTAAACAATTACATATTTTATTCATATGTAACTGTTTAGATATGTTAACTCATAAAATTGAGGTTGTATTGCTTCAGATTAGAATAAACAAAAACATAATTCTAGGAACTAGTTAGGTAATAATATTTTTGTTTTAAGAAAAGAAAGAAAAAGCTTCCATTACTTCTGGATTATTGAACATATTTGTCCTAAAAAGTAATAAATCTACTGTTATTACCTGATAATATATAACTGAACAAGAATTTCCTTATTTCACTTATATATTCTAAGGCTATATGAATCAGAAGTAATAAGAAATATAACTGGAATGTAACATGATCCCACACAGTGTGTGGCTATCAGAATGCAGTTACATTCAGTTATAAATATAGGTTTTTTATAGAGAACCATCTCTTAGTATAATAAATGAAGAGATATCAGGAATTAGGATGTCAGTCCATTGAATCTTCTTGGTCCATGGATGATGTGGCATAACGGCCTCTTTTGAGAGAATGATGATTCCCATTTTGTTCTGAAATTTTCTGGGTGCTGCCTGAAGGTGAAGATGACGCCATTCTTCTGCGTGTGGGAGAGTTGCTGCTTGTGGGTTCTGTCAGATTTTATTTTAAAAGGGTTTGTTGTAGTTCATCTGCTGATCTGCTTCTGTAAATTGTACCTTGGTAGTTAAATCTGACTGAAAAGGGGAAGCCCCATTGATACATAATGTTGTGGCGTTGCAGTTCCATTAGTTGGGGTTTCATGGATCATCTTTTAGTAATAGTAAGTTGGGATAGGTCAGCAAAAATTTGATAATTGTGTCCTTGAAAATTAAGTTCCTTTTTTTCTCTTGCAGCAATTAGTATTTGTTCTTTTGTTCTGTAATAATGAAATTTTGTGATTATATCACGTGGGGGTCCATCTTTCTTTTTGGCTGTGAGGGCTCTGTGTACTCTGTCCAGTTCTAAACGTTCAATAGGGATATCTGGCTTTAGTTCTTGTAATAGAGCAGTAATAGTAGATTGCAGGTCTGTCACAGTTTCATGTATTCCCCTTATGCGCAAGTTTGAACGTCTGGCTCTATTTTCGTAATCTTCGAGCTTAGTTTGAAGTATTAAATTCTCTTTTTTTAATTGTTCCAATTCTGTTATATTTTCTTGGGTTGTAATTTCAATTTCATCCATTTTTATTTCTAAGGCTGCGGTGCGGTTTCCCAGCTCTCTTATTTCTTTGGTTAGGCTTTTTGTTATTTGGTCTGAGGTTTGTTTTAAAGCCTTATGAAGCATCTTTTCAAATTGTAATAATATTACTGGGGATACTGAGGAGGCTTGTGGAGAAGTTTGTGAGAGGATTTGTTCTGTATCTGACTCAAATGGAGAGTCTTGCTGTGACATTTTCTGTCTGTGAGAGCGCCCTGATGCTGTATCTTGTGAGGTGACTGGAGCTGCTTCAGCTGCAGTGAGTGCCTGTGAGCTCTTTGTGAGGTGATTTTTATTTCTGCCACGGTTTCCTCCCAGTACCATATTTCCTGCCCAAACTTTCACAGTTTGTTCCCTGGGGCAAAAAGGTTCAAATGGATACCTTTTGAGCCTGCAGGCTCCGCTTTGTCCTTCTCTTCTCTCTTCAGCGGTGTGGAGCTCTAACAATGCATGTCTGCTCTGCTAGGCTCCGCCTCCTGCCCCCCAATAATTGCTATTTTCAACATGTTGTGGTATGAGAAAGTACTTGTATTATTCTTCAAATGTATACATATGAGCCTACTTTATATTCTAGCCCTATGCTGTATTTGCCAAATTGGCAACTGTCTGCCAGTGCCTAGAGCAGGAGGGTTAGAGGGGGCTGAGCTAGACCTCAGAAGTTCCAAATGCTTTCTTTGTGATGCTCAGCATGATGCCTAGGTCAGGAACTATAGTTGGTGAGTATTTTTTTTTTTTTTACTTTAGCTGCCCCTATTTCCCTAAGACAAGCAAATCTACTGTTACTTGGTTGCCCCTAGGTCCTAGAGCATAGTGCTATAACTCCTGACCAGATGGCACCAGGGCAGAACTAATGTTGTAAGAAAGATTCCCTGTAGTCCTGAGACTAGTCAGGTGAGAAGCAGTAGCTGGCAGCGGAAACAGGCCAAATTGGAAATTGGAACTGTAAATTGGCCAGATTGGCTGGAATTCCACTTTAAATGTACTTTTTAATGTAAATTGTATTTATTAACTTTTAGAAACTGATACAAAGATCATCAATATGAATGCACTCACTTACATTTACCATTAATGGTAATCTTAAAAAGGTATATCCCATAGCATAGAAAATTTCCAAAGTCTCAAATATAGTGTAGTGAAATAACATGTCACTAAGGAAAGTAATCCATATACAGTATAAGGTAATAATCACCACTGTGCATGGCAGTATCACTTTTAATTGTACTTTTCAAAATGTTGCAGGTGCATAAACTTATTTTGGTATTCTGTATAATTATTTACCAATTGTTTGGAATGATTGGACTTTTCCTGTGCTCAAGGATCCACTACAACTCAAAATTAAATGTATACAACTTGTATGTAAACCGAATCAATAAAATCACAATAAAATCTCTATAATATATTTCATTTTACATCTAAACATTTTTTTACAAGGAGTATACTTGATATGTTTTTGCAAAGCACCCTGGGCTTTCTAATAGTAAATCCCAGCACTGCCTTCATGATTTCTGACAGAATTAAAGCTAATGCACTAATTAAATGTTTGCTGTGTATGCTAGCAGAGGCGGAAGGGTGTATGCGTTCCCTGATTCCTCTGAGTCATTCAGGTCTTTGATTAACCCAACAGCTGTTATCTCATCCATTAGGTGAAATGTTTTCTTTTGTTTCCCTGATGTTTGCTATAATGAATGCTGTTATTATACACAAACAATAACCAGAAACATGTTATTTATTGGATTGCTTGCTATTGCTAATAGTGATGAATAACCTGGCCTGAATTTTGTAGTGGGAAGATGTGCAAACCTCAAACACGGTGCCCAAATCCTATTGTACTCTATAAGAGCTAGATTCTATATTTTATTTTGGCCTTTTTCAAGCCCAGTCTTTAAACTTTTGCTTAAAAAAGGGAATGGATAGCTGGCGCTGCCTTGTGGGACAAATACCAATGTAAACACTTAAAAAATATATGTTTAGAGTAGAATATATGGGCAACATTAAAAATACACAACTCCTTTAAATAAGATTCTTGGGAGATGCCTTAAGTCTATGTGTAAAGTGGTGCACCAACAGGGCTGTACTACAGAAAAAAAAAGAATTTTAGAAAGAAAAGACATCTAGTGCAGCTAAATCATAGTACCTCCTTGCCTGATTCTGCTTGTGAAAAAAGTGGCCTGTGGATTCCAGATGGTGTCATTCTAGCATCAATGGACAGTTAGATAACATTCAGCAGCCAGCTGGGCTGCAATTATTTATGGTGACAGTTAAGCAGGGGAGGGTTATTAGAGCATATTGCAGTGTTTGCTTTGGCAGGTCATAAGGACATTGTTCATCACAATTGATGATGGATGTACTTAGCTGGATGATGTGATTGATGATGCATGGAACTTTTTTTTAATAAAGGACATTATGTATGTAATTATTTGATTTTCCTTTGCTAATGACTAACAAGGGTTACTATGTACCCCTTACTCATTTACATTTGGGGGGGGGATACATGAATACCCCTGTATTCTTAAGAGAACTTCCAGGTTGAATGACTGAATGAATGAAGGAAACTGCCCCCCCCCCACAGAACTCCACATTCACCAGGCCAGGGATGTGAGGATGAGGTCCTTGACCCAGCCAACATGGAGGCATGGTGCCTTGACAGAGTGCCTCCCTGGCAAAGCCCCATTCAATCTTAAAGGCACGTAGCCTGGTATGATGCCCTCAAGCTTCCAACTTCGGGTCAAACTCGTTAGCAATTTTTTTTCTGATAAATACATCTATAGATAGAGAGGCAGTAGATATATTGATAGATAGATAGATAGATAGATAGATAGATAGATAGATAGATAGATAGATAGATAGATAGATAGATAGATAGATAGATAGATAGATAGATAGATAGATAGATAGATAGATAGATAGATAGATATACTGGATTCCTAGCAAATTATTTTCCAATAAATATATCCATAGATTGAGAGGCAGTAAATGTTTTGAAAGATAGATAAATGGATTAATAGAGAAGAAAGAAAGAAAGAAAGAAAGAAAGAAAGAAAGAAAGAAAGAAAGAAAGAAAGAAAGAAAGAAAGAAAGAAAGAAAGAAAGAAAGAAAGAAAGAAAGTGTTTTCAAATGTTTCTATTATTTTCTGTAACTGGTTAAATCGACTAGAAAAGATACAAGTGTAATGCAGTAATGCACATAAATGAACTATTACTTCCCATTTATCAAAAATATTTGCCAGCTCACCTGATTCCAAAACATTATGTGCAATCGCAATTAAGCTTTACAGTTTAATCAAACATTAATTTCATTAGTCTGCCTTGCAGAAGACCTATCATAACTAATTGTTGATTGGCTGCTCAGAGTTAATGCATTTTGGATCTTTTGCACCTCTTGTATGCTCATAAATACCCCCCCCCCCTCCCAAACTGTCTTTATTTGAGTTTAATGACTATGTGATTCTCACCAGCAAAGAATTATGGAATCAAAAAATAATCTTTCATAAAATTAATTGGCACAAGTATTATCTTTTGGTTTTCTCATTAACAGCTAAATCTTTCTCTTTTCTCTGCACATCTAAATCATGTTAAGTGAAGTGACACTGAAAGCGTAAACCAATTAAAGTCTTAATCGGTGTTAGTATATCATTTGGAAGTGGTCCAAAGTTGGGGGGTAATAACGGAATAATAGTTATTATAGAAATAATATGTGTAATTATAGAAATAGGTGGTAGTTTAAAGAGCAGGTGTGATTAAACATTTTGTGATTTTATGTTTAAATGGCAACTCTAGTCATATAAATAAAAAGGTTTAATTTCAACCTGGATAGTCCTCTGCAGACACAAATGAAATCCACTAAAAGACAAGAGCAGGTATTTGCCAAGGTATATTCACTCCATCAGTAATGTTATTTTTTACAGCTTTTTTGGACAATATTTGAACAAAAAAGTTAGCATGATCCCCTGAAGAAGTCTGGAGTGACAAAAGGGGTAGGATAAGACTCATGGACATCACCCTGTCATGTAGTATATGCCTTCTTTGAGAATAAGATAAGCATTGGCACACAGCAGAACCTCTACCAAGATTGATTTATCCCGTAGCAGAGTGACCATTTAATCATCATTCTCGGATGTAGGTGCAGGTGCCTTTAACTCCATTTTCCACAGCTCCCTGGGTTCCTGGACAAACCCAGATATTGTAAATTCATCAGTTTCCTTTCTTCAGCAGTTCAGAGAGGCCACACCTGATGGGATAGATGTAGTGATCTGCAGTAGGTAATAGACCCTCATCTGTCAGAACCAGTGTGCAGGCAGCTGGGCCAGATCCTAATCTCCAAAACATCTAGCTATTGTGGAGAGCTCATCTCCAATTAATACCTTTAACTGTTACACACTGCTTAACTTGTATGAACTTTATATAAAAGCATACTGTATTTCTGACACTGCATACATTTACTGTAAAAATCCTTGCTTGAGGTTGAATTATTTTTCAACAGAACAAACCGTCTTGCAGATGTAACAGTTAGGGGGTGGAGACAAGCCATTAACACTGACAGGGTGCTTACAATGGTCAGCTTGTATTTATATATGTATAAGCTTCATCCCAAAAGTAACAGAATTACAGCTGTAATGGCTTATAAAGTGTTAGCTGGAGTTTGGCTTCAATTAAATAGTGTATATAAATCTGCTTGTACATCTAACTCCCCTCCCCCCATATGGACAATGCTGCTGCCCACAGGTTTCTCTTTGTTCCTTCATCCAGAGTGGGGGCACTTTACCATAGGAGGTGTGTTACTGGCCAGATCACCAGGTGAAAACAGAGGAAAAAAATGAAAAAAAGTAAACAAATGCAGCCACCACATCTAATGACTGGTAAGCTGCAATATACAGTATTATATTCTTGGTTTGGGGTTTAATACCGCTTTATAATAACATCCCCCCACCACCCTCCCACACACAGCAAAAGTTGTATTGATGTCAGTGTGGACAATTTGAACCCCCTCTGATAATCTGGAATGGTGTCAAAGAGTACACAATTAAACCACCATAACATAAGCTGCATTGGGTTAGTGGACAGTTAGAAAAAGCCAACCCTCACATTTCATTAACCTGCATTTTCAAATCAGTAACTGCTTACCTCCATCCGCAATGACTTACAATCTTCTCTCATGGTGCTCATAGGCTCTGACTAATAATAAAAAATGCATCAACAAAGCATTTGACAACAAATTCTTACATTTGTAAAACTGCTTTACCTATTAGTGCAGAATGAAAATTCTGTGAATTCTTAAAAGGCAATATTGGACAGCTGCACACAGCATCAGTCTTGATGTTTAGTTTCTTTATTCTAGCTTCAGCCACTACAGTGCCTCTTCAATATCTCTTCTCATTTAAAAATCCTCTCCATCTAATACATGACACAGTGGGGAGTGATTTACTAAAGGCAAATAGGCTGTTCACTTTACAAAGGAACTTTCTGCTGACTTCAGCCAATTATGTACAGGCAAATATACTGTTTATTTATTTATTTGTTTATTTTTATTTTTTTGGGGGGTGGTATTTTTTCTAACCTGCATCTTTAATAACGTAATTTAACCAATAAAGGGTATCACCTAAACTCCAAACATTGTACCATGATATTTCCAATTTAATAACCCCTTAGCTCATATCATGATGTGAATGTATACACAGAAAATTTGGACATTATGGTGGACTTACCACCTACAATATTTAAGCCTCCTCCAGTGATGTTAAGATGCAAGTGTGCAAGACGCTGTGAGGTCCGATACTGGAGTTACATTTTGTTGCACCCAGCTTAAATACTTTCATCTTACAGATGACAGGTATGGACTCTATTATATACCGTACACCGTACTGTGCATGCACTATGGACAGGATACACAAAGAAAAACATTGACAGTGCACTGCAGTTAAATAAAGCTGTTACAAAAAAAAACCTTAAAAAGTCTCTACTCGCAAAAGACTCTACCTAAAATCTATCTTTTTCCTTTTTAACTTTAGTTAACCAGGTGTCTTTTAAGCTAGGGCCACACTAGTGATTACTAGGGATGAGCTTCGAGTTCGAGTTGAACTCATGTTCGACTCGAACATAGGCTGTTCGCAAGTTCGCCGAACAGCGAACAATTTGGGGTGTTTGCGGCAAATTCGAATGCCGCGGAACACCCTTTAAAAGTCTATGGGAGAAATCAAAAGTGCTAATTTTAAAGGCTTATATGCAAGTTATTCTCATAAAAAGTGTTTGGGGACCTGGGTCCTGCCCCAGGGGACATGGATCAATGCAAAAAAAAGTTTTAAAAACGGCCGTTTTTTCAGGAGCAGTGATTTTAATAATGCTTAAAGTCAAACAATAAAAGTGTATTATCCCTTTAAATTTCGTAGCTGGGGGGTGTCTATAGTATGCCTGTAAAGGGGTGCATGTTTCCTGTGTTTAGAACAGTCTGACAGCAAAATGACATTTCAAAGGAAAAAACCCATTTAAAACTACTCGCGGCTATTGCATTGCCGACAATACACATAGAAGTTCATTGATAAAAACGGCATGGGAATTCCCCACAGGGGAACCCTGGCCAAAATTTTTTTTAAAAATGACGTGGGGTTCCCCCTAAATTCCATACCAGACCCTTCAGGTCTGGTATGGATTTTAAGGGAAACCCCACGCCAAAAAAAAAAAAAACGGCGTGGGGTCCCCCCAAACATCCATACCAGACCCTTATCCGAGCACGCAACCTGGCAGGCTGCAGGAAAAGAGGGGGGGACAAGAGTGCTGGCCTCCCCCCCTCCTGAACCGTACCAGGCCACATGCCCTCAACATTGGGAGGGTGCTTTGGGGTAGCCCCCCAAAAAACCTTGTCCCCATGTTGATGAGGACAAGGGCCTCATCCCCACCACCCTGGCCGGTGGTTGTGGGGGTCTGCGGGCAGGGGGCTTATCAGAATCTGGAAGCCCCCTTTAACAAGGGGACCCCCAGATCCTGGCCCTCCCCCCTGTGTGAAATGGTAAGGGGGTACTTACCACTACCATTTCACTAAAAAACTGTCAAAAATGTTAAAAATGTCCAGCATCCCCTCCGCGGCGTCTTCTATCTTCTTCTCCTCGGGCCGCTCCGCATCCATGGCATGGGGGGAGGCTCCCTCTCTTCTCTTCATCTTCTTCATCTTCTTCTCTTCTTCTTTTCTTCTCTTCTTTATTTTCTTCTCCGGGCCGCTCCGCATCCATGCTGGCATGGAAGGAGGCTCCTGCTGTGTGACGGCGTCTCCTCGTCTGACGGTTCTTAAATAACGGGGGGTGGGGCCACCCGGTGACCCTGCCCCCTCTGACGCACGGTGACTTGACGGGACTTCCCTGTGACGTCACGGGGAATGCCACAGGGAAGTCCCGTCTTGTCCCGTGCGTCAGAGGGGGGTGGGGTCACCGGGTGGCCCCGCCCCCCGTTATTTAAGAACCATCAGACGAGGAGACGCCGTCACACAGCGGGAGCCTCCCTCCATGCCAGCATGGATGCGGAGCGGCCCGGAGAAGAAAATGAAGAAGAGAAGAGAAGAAAAGAAGAAGAGAAGAAGATGAAGAAGAAGATGAAGAGAAGAGCGGGAGCCTCCCCCCATGCCATGGGTGCGGAGCGGCCCGAGGAGAAGAAGATAGAAGACGCCGCGGAGGAGATGCTGGATGAGAATGCCGGAGGAAGAACCAGAAGAAGAAGAAGATGAAGGAAGATAGAAGAAAGAAGAAGCATTTAAATAAAGGAATTGTCAAAAACTGTCTCTTGTCATTTTTAACATTTTTGACAGTTTTTTAGTGAAATGGTAGGGGTAAGTACCCCCTTACCATTTCACACAGGGGGGGGCCGGGATCTGGGGGTCCCCTTGTTAAAGGGGGCTTCCAGATTCTGATAAGCCCCCCGCCCTCAGACCTCCACAACCACCGGCCAGGGTTGTGGGGATGAGGCCCTTGTCCTCATCAACATGGAGACAAGGTGTTTTGGGGGGCTACCCCAAAGCACCCTCCCAATGTTGAGGGCATGTGGCCTGGTACAGTTCAGGAGGGGGGCTGCACTCTCGTCCCCCCCTCTTTTCCTGTGGCCTGCCAGGTTGCGTGCTCGGATAAGGGTCTGGTATGGATCTTTGGGGGGACCCCACGCCATTTTTTTTTTGTTTTGGCGCGGGGTTCCACTTAATATCCATACCAGACCTGAAGGGCCTGGTATGGAATTTAGGGGGACCCCCACGTCATTTTTTTTTAAAATTTTGGTTCGGGGTTCCCCTGTGGGGAATTCCCATGCCGTTTTTATCAATGAACTTCTATGTGTATGTGTAGTTTTAAATGGGTTTTTTCCTTCGAAATGTCATTTTAGTGTCAGACTGTTCTAAACACTGGAAATATGCGCCCCTTTACAGGCATACTATAGACACCCCCCAGCTACGAAATTTAAAGGGATATTACACTTTTATTGTTTTCTTTTAAGCATTATTAAAATCACTGCTCCTGAAAAAACAGCCATTTTTAAAACTTTTTTTTGCATTGATCCATGTCCCCTGGGGCAGGACCCAGGTCCCCAAACACTTTTTATGACAATAACTTGCATATAAGCCTTTAAAATTAGCACTTTTGATTATTCATGTTCGTGTCCCATAGACTTTAACGGTGTTCGCGTGTTCGAACAAACTTTTTTCCTGTTCGCATGTTCTGGTGTGAACCGAACAGGAGGGTGTTCGGCTCATCCCTAGTGATTACATGTCTTCGCTACTCAGGGATTAATTTGCTTGTTGGCAGTTATCTTATTGGAATCATATTGATTTCAAAGTGCTGAAAATAACATGACAACCAATGAATAATTAAATCTTACAATCATCATTGTAACTCAGGTTAACTCAACATCAAGTCTGTTACTTGAACAGGCTCTGTGTTCTTTCTCATGTATTCCTCTCCATAAAATCTTTCTCTGGAGCAACCTCAATTGACAGCAGTGGATTAATCACACCATGAATGTCAGGCTGTTTTCAATGAATGGTCCGCCCACTTCCCAGTTTAGTTAACCACTTCCCACCCAAGGTACACCATATGACGTCTTGGACTTTGAGTAGGGATATCTGAATGAGGCCTGCAGCTACAGGCATTATCCAGATATCACCTTTTTTGGCCGGCGATTCCCTGCACCGTAAGAACAATCATAGCAGCAGTTCAGCCAATTGAGCATTCTTACAGGCGGCGGGAGGGGGGGATAGGTTTCTATCATCCTAAAATCTTCCTTTTATTTATTTTTTTAACACTAAAGTTTTTATTTATGTCCAAAAAATAAATTATTATTATTATTATTATTATACAGTATTTACATAGCGCCAACCGTTTGCCCAGCGCTTAACAAAATGAGGGCAGACATTACAGTTACATTACAATTTGGTACAGGAGAAATCAGAGGGTCCTGCTCTTTAGAGCTTACAATCTAAGGTCAATTGATACAAAAGGTAATAGCCCTCCACCTGGCTGCACCCACTCTGTCCTCCTCTCCACCTGGCTGCATCCACCCTGTCCTCCCCTCCACTTGGCTGCTCCAACCCTGTCCTTCCCTCCACCTGGCTGCTCCAACCCTCCACCTGGCTGCATCCACCCTGTCCTCCCCTCCACCTAGCTACACCAACTCTGTCCTCCCCTCCACCGGGCTGCTCCCACCCTCTCATCCCCTCCACCTGGCTTCTCCCACTCTGTCCTTCCTTCCACCTGGCTACTCCCACTCTATCCTCCCCTCCACCGGGCTGCATCCACCAATACTTTTTCAGAACACCATTTATTTATATGTGTGTGTGTGTGCATGTGTGTATATATAATTGCATTTTATAGTTGACCCCCTACTTTTGTCCCTGTCCCCCCATGTGCCCCCCCTAAATATGAAAGCTGGAGACACCACTGTCACTCACTGCTCCCCTGCATCACTGCATCTAAAAGAAGACTGCCATTACTGTGCAGGCACGGGCAGCAGAGAGATGACATCATCTCTCACTGCCCGCCCCCTCATTCTGGGACAACAGGGACACTGTCACTGGCCACTGGTAAGTGATAATCTGCATCTGATAACAGGCAACGTAGCAAGTAACAATGCCCATCTTATGGCAGGCGACGTGGCAAGTGACACGATCAGGGCTCCCACTGATTCTGCATTATGGTGAGTTGAACTATTTCATTTAATATAACAATGTAATAAAATAAATAATGCAATTCAATCATCCTGACATTATAGATATATTGTCCTGATGAGTGGAATTCTTGATATTATCTTGTATTAATTTCTCTCTATCAAGTAATGCAAAATCTTTTATTTTTTCTTTAATAAATTCAGCCTGATATCCCTTTTGGATGAATCTCTCTCCAATCATTTTGGCCTGTTCAAGAAAAGTATCCTTCAGAGTACAATTTCGCCTTAATCTGACCAGCTGACCCTTTGGTATATTGTCTAGCCAAACCGAGTGATGACAGCTGTCCAGAGGCAGATAACTGTTCCTATAAACAGTCTTGAAGTAGGTCTGAGTAATTAGCTTAGTGCCTTCTTTCATTATTTCAAGATCTAGAAAGTTTATTTTCTCGTCACTTATTTCCCAAGTCAATTTATATTTTTATTGTTGGTATTGAGATTGAAACAGAAGTCAATAAGGCTCTCTCTACTCCCACTCAAAATTACGATAATATCATCTATAAATCGTTTAAAAAATGTCAGCTGATGCGGTAAATTACTGTAAAATGCTTCTACCTCCCATTCTGACATATATACATTGGCAACGCTGGGTGCATACTTAGCACCCATCGCAATTCCGCAAATTTGTTTGTAATAGTTATTATTGTGCCAGAAGTAATTCGAATCTAAACTGTATCTTAAACAATCCAATAAAAATCTCCTTTGTTTACACTTCAAATCACTCAAACTTCTAAGGGCCCATTTAGTTGCCTGTATGGCCTCATCATGATTAATAATTGTATATAAGGATGCAACATCAGCGGTTGCCAGATAAACAGATCCATCACTCAAGGTGACATCATTGAGGAGTTGGATAAGATGTTTTGTATCTCTCAAGTATGATCTCGTCTTCTTCACCACTGGTTGCAGAAACCAATCGATATATTCTCCAATTCGTGCACCCACCGAGTTGATCCCATTTACTATAGGCCTCCCCGGGGGTTTATGCTTATCTTTATGGAACTTAGGTAACATATAGATCACAGGTACCCTACACATTTTGGGCTGTAAGTATACAGTTTCTTTTTTATTCAACAAGCCCTTTTCGGATCCCTTCTGTATGACTTTAGCTAACTCTTTTTTGTATCTTATTGTCAGGTTGCTTGGTAATACCTGATAAGTTCCAGTGTCATTGAGTTGACGATTGAGTTCCTCATTATAATCAGCTTTGGATTGAATAACTATAGCTCCTCCCTTATCAGCTTGTCTTATCACGATATCCTTTCTTGCTTCTAATTTTCTTATCCCGTTCTTTATACTTCCTGATTCAAACACTTTTTTTATTTTTAGATCTTGTAGATCCTTCAGAATCATCTTCTTGAACACGTCAGTGTGTCCATCCGTACCAGCTGGCGGATTAAAGAGAGATTTGTTACGGAGATCACTAAATAGGATACCATTATTCTCAGGTATAGTCCTTCCTCTTCCTTCACCAGGATTGCTAAGCATATTTTTTTATATTTAGGCTTCTAATTAATTTGTTGATATCTATATAGGCACTAAACTTATTGAGATTTTTCTTTGGGGCAAACTTTAATCCCTTGTCTAACACTTTTATCTCCTCTTGTGTTAGTTCAACCCCACTAATATTAATGACTCCTTCTCCCTTTACTCTCTTTTCTTTTTGTTTTTTGATCCCTGCTCTACATTCTCTTCTCGTTTTTGTTTTTTCTGTTCCTTATTTCTATGGATCTTTTCAGGGTGTTCCTTTGGCGTTCCCCCCTGTCCTGATCCCACTGTGCTTCTTGTTTCTTCTCTTCCCTTCTTTTTGTTCTTCTGTCCGGACTGGAATCCGGAGTCCACCTGTCGTATCTCCGGGGAGGGTCTTCCCGATAACGCTGTTCTAAAAAACGATATGGTGTTCTCTCACGTTCACGTTTATCCGTTTGGTATTTTGGATACCATGGTGATCTCGCTCCCTCATCATATCTTCGTAACTGTTCGAATCTATTCTGTACCGGGATGGCATAATAATTATTCCTAGAGGGGGATTCAACCTCTTCTATCTTCATGTTGGAAATATCTATCATCTCTGAATGGTCTTTCATCTCTTCTTATTCTATCTGGATAATAACCATTTCTCTCTCCATTTCTCTCATAATCTCTCCACACAGGGTAAGGAGGTTTTCTATTATGGGGTACTGTGGGTAAGGTCTGCAAGAAAAAGGAAAAAATATCAGAGAGATATAAAAGACTTTAATGATGATCTTGTCTTTAAATGGCAGAATAAAATTGAAGAGACTGTTATTAATTCCAATACTAGTTCCCCTATAAAAGAAGTGAAGATGAATTAGAATGTAAATGAAAGAAAGATCGAAGGGACATTCCCAACCAGCATGATACAAGAAAACCATAATGTTTATAATACCCCTCATCAAAAACAGAGGTGGAAAGGGAATAATTGGAAAAAACATTTTTGGAGGAACAATGGACAAAACAATAATTACCAAGGGAGACCTTACCCACAGTCCCCCCATAATAGAAAACCTAATTTCCCTATGTGGAGAGATTATGACAGAAATGGAGAGAAAAATGGTTATTATCCAGATAGAATAAGAAGAGATGAAAGACCATTCAGAGGTGATAGATATTTCCAACATGAAGAGAGAAGAGGGGAATCCCCCTCTAGGATTAATTATTATGCTGTCCCGGTACAGAATAGATTCGAACAGTTATGAAGATATGATGAGGGAGCGAGATCACCATGGTATCCAAAATACCAATAGGGTAAACGTGAAAGTGAGAGAACACCATATCGTTTTTTAGAACAGCGTTATCGGGATTCCCCGAGACGCCAGTATCGGGAAGACCCTCCCCGGAGATACGACAGGTGGACTCCGGATTCCAGTCCGGACAGAAGAACAAAAAGAAGGGAAGAGAAGAAACAAGAAGCACTGTGGGATCAGGACAGGGGGGAACGCCAAAGGAACACCCCAAGAAGATCCATAGAAAGAAGGAACGGAAAAACGAAAAACGAGAAGAGGATGTCGAGCAGGGATCAAAAAACAAAAGGAAAAGAGAGTAAAGGGAGAAGGAATCATTAATATTAGTGGGGTTGAACTAACACAAGAGGAAATAAAAGTGTTAGACAAGGGATTAAAGTTTGCCCCAAAGAAAAATCTCAATAAGTTTAGTGCCTATGTAGATATCAACAAATTCATTAGAAGCCTAAATATAAAAAAATATGCTTAGCAATCCTGGTGAAGGAAGAGGAAGGACTATAATAATGGTATCCTATTTAGTGATCTCCATAACAAATCTCTCTTTAATCTGCCAGCTGGCATGGATGGACACATTGTCATCTTCAAGAAGATGATTCTGAAGGATCTACAAGATCTAAAAATAAAAAAAAGTGTTTGAATCAGGAAGTATAAAGAACGGGATAAGAAAATTAGAAGCAAAAAAGGATATCGTGATAAGACAAGCTGATAAGGGAGGAGCTATAGTTATTCAATCCAAAGCTGATTATAATGAGGAACTCAATCGTCAACTCAATGACACTGGAACTTATCAGGTATTACCAAGCAACCCGACAATAACATACAAAAAAGAGTTAGCTAAAGTCATACAGAAGGGATCCAAAAAAGGCTTGTTGAATAAAAACGAAACTGTATACTTACAGCCCAAAATGTGTAGGGTACCTGTGATCTATATGTTACCTAAGATCCATAAAGATAAGCATAAACCCCCGGGGAGGCCTATAGTAAATGGGATCAACACGGTGGGTGCACGAATTGGAGAATATATCGATTGGTTTCTGCAACCAGTGGTGAAGAAGACGAGATCATACTTGAGAGATACAAAACGGAAAATTGTATACTCACCTTTCCGTAATTTTCCTTTCCTGTCGCATCTTCATGGCAGCATACACTTTGGATTGTGACTCCGCCTCCACAACCTGAGAGGACCACATAGCTATAAATTAATGAGTAGGCACCCGCCCCAGTATTCTCTGTATATATAAATTACCTCAGAAGGGTGGGCGATGGTATGCTGCCATGAAGAAGCGACAGGAAAGGAAAATATACAATTTTCCATTTTCCTGTCGCATCATGGCAGCATACACTTTGGGGAGTAACTCGCCAGACTGGGTTGGAATGCAAAGTAAGTTTATTGACAAGAAATAGAAGAGTTGGCCTGTATAACGGCCTTCCCGAACTCTACTACTGATAAGCGTGCAGCATCCACTTTATAATGGAATATAAAGGTGTTTCTGAGGACTAGGTAGCCGCTCTACAAATGGTTTCAGCTGAGACTCTACAGTAAGCTGCCCATGAAGTAGCCACTGCCCTGGTAGAATACACTCTTAAGCCTTCTGGAATCTGCAAGGTGCTCAAGGAGTAGGCCTTCTTGATAATTTTCACCAACCATGAGGCGATGGTACAGGCAGGTGCCGCTTGGCCTTTTCTAAACCCATGTGGGATGATTAGAAGGTTTTTAGACTTTCTGAACAGCTTGGTTATTGAGAGGTACTGCAAAACGTTGCCCCTGACATCCAGTGGATGAGGAGCACCCTGATCTGTGACAAGGGCTGGGAGGTCAATCTCCTGGTTAAAGTGAAATGAAGAGGAGACTTTTGGGATAAATCGATCCAAAGGTTTCAGGGTTAGCCTGTCCGGGTAGATCATCAGGTACGGTTCTTTGACTAGCAAGGCTTGCATTTCTGAGACTCTCTTCGGTGATGTTATAGCGATTAGAAATGAGACCTTTAGTGTCAGATCCCAAAGGGAGATGTTAAAGTGGAAAGAATGGTTCCCTGGATAAGACTTCCAAGACGGTTGAGAGATCCCATGTCGGAAATGAAGGCTTTCCAGGAGGCCTTAGTTTTAGACAGGCCCTTTGGAATTGAACCACCAGTGGATTAAGAGGCCACTTGACTCCTGCCAAGGCAGAGATGGCAGATACTTGTACTTTTAGGGTGCTGGACCCAAGACCTTTGTCAAGGCCTGACTGGAGGAACTCGAGCACTTGCGCTACTGATGGGGAAGAAGAGTCCCAACCTTGCTCCTGGGCAAAGGAAATAAACTTTTCCCAAATCCTTCTGTAGGTGCTATTCGTGGTAGACTTCCTAGCCTGGAGCAGGGTATCCACTACCTTCTGAGAGCAGCCTTGGCCTAGAAATCTAGACCTCTCAGCCTCCAGGCCATTAGGTGTAGCTTCTCCGGGCTCTGGTGGAGTATCTGTCCCTGGGTCAGTAGATCTGCTGACACCGGGAGGGGAAGTGGATCCGCTGTGTTCAGCTGTAGGAGGGTAGTGAACCAAGGCCTCCGCGACCAGAAGGGAATCACAGCCAGCACTAGAGCTGCTGAATGCTTGAGCCTCAGAAGAAACTTGGCTATGAGAGGAGTTGGTGGAAAAATGTAGCCTAGGCGGAAGTTCCAGGGGTGTTGGAGACAGTCCGTTCCCTCCGCTGAGGGAAAGGGAATCCTCGACAAAAATCTCTGACACTTCGTGTTCGCTGGCGTTGCTGCGAGGTCTATGTCCAGACGACCCCATGTCTGGGATATGAGGGCGAATGCCTGGGATCTCAGAGACCACTCGTTGTTGGAAATGAATGTTCTGCTGAGTGAATCCGCTAGGAGATTCTGAACACCTGGAATATAAGCCTCCCTCAGATCCAAAAGGTTCAGTTGGGCCCATTGCATCACCGGGCCGACCTCCTGCATCATAGAGATGCTCCTGGTACCCCCCTGCCTGTTGATGTAGGCTACTACCACTCTGTTGTCCATCTTTTTTTTTTTCCACAAAATTTTTTTATTTCGTATATATAAACATACAAAATAAGAGTATTGTCTTGAGACAGCAGTTGACAGAATAACATGGAGGGTATCTATGTCTTGATACAGTATAAGGCATATTGACAGTAAGTGAACACAATCGAAGCATAAAATTGTGAATTTGCGGAGATGGGCGGAGGATCGTACTTTCTATTGTCCCCTCCCCCCAACCCTCCTCTCACCCAAACTAGAGGTGAGAGAAGGTACAGTATCTCGAACGTGTTCAATCAGTAATTCGCAGTGTATCCCAACTGGACACAGACAGGGTGCCCCTCCATGTAGAGAATATAGAAAAAGAAAAGAATAGAGGGATAGAGAAAGAAGGGAGGAG
The DNA here is from genome assembly GCA_037952925.1 of Lithobates clamitans. Classification (NCBI taxonomy): domain Eukaryota; kingdom Metazoa; phylum Chordata; class Amphibia; order Anura; family Ranidae; genus Lithobates; species Lithobates clamitans. Next base: position 5,224,141 of record JBBGZY010000477.1, on the reverse strand, counting down.
TTAGGAGAGAGGATAAGGCAAGAGGGGGAAAGGGGAGGGGGAGAATAGAGCAAAAATATAAAAAGGGGGGATCGGAAGGGGGAAGCGAGTGGGTCCGCACCTGTCCCTCCCCCCACCTCGGTCTGGGAGACAGTTCTGTAGTCTCCCAGTCAGTCTTAGTGTACATACTGAAGGTAGCGATCAGTAGTAACGAAATGGGACCAACAAGCCCATGTCGCCAAAAATGTATGCATCCTATCTTGCAAGGTATAAATCAGTTCTTTCATTTCTTTTATAGAGGAAAGCCGTGCAAACCATTCCCTGACTGTTGGGGTGACAGTTGAACGCCAATGCTTGGGTATACAGAGTCTGGCGGCATTAACCATATGCATAGCCAGTGATTTATAGTAGACCTTTTTGGGTAATGTTGTGTGGTGTAAGAGAAATTGGGACGGGGAGTAGTCTAGAGTGTAGGTCGTTATGTGCGCGACGAGGCTAAGGACCTCCTTCCAAAAGGACTGAATATTCTCACATCCCCACCATATATGGAGCATTGTTCCCACCCCCGAGCCACATCTCCAGCATGTATCAGGGATGCTAGCGGAGAATTTATGGAGACACAAAGGGGTCCTATATCACTTGGTGATCACCTTATAACCATTTTCTTGGATAGCCACGTTCAGCGAGCCTTTATGAGCGTATTCGTACACTGTTTTCCATTCTTCTTCGGATAAGGGGGTTTGGAGATCTCTATTCCAGGAATTTTGTGAGGGGACAGTAGCCTGTGCTGGAGATTCTAAGAGAAGGGAGTAAAGAAGGGAGATTAGGTGTCTTTGCGGTGTTTTGCGATGGCACAAGAACTCAAAGGGCGTGAGTTGTCATGTCCAAACAGACTGACTAGCATGGGTTGTGAGGAAATGTCTAAGTTGTCTGTATGTCCAGAATGATAGAGAAGATGTCTTAGAGATAGATTGTAGGGACTCGAAGGATAAGGGTCTTTCATTAGAGTAGAATTGAAGTGCAAGAACATCTTCGAATGGCCATTCCTGACTCAGAAAATTCTCAGAGGTCTCCGGTGGGAAATCAGGGTTTCCCCATAGAGAGGTTAAAGGGCTCGGTAGTGGGGTAAATAATCCGTGTATCAAGCTCTTTTTGGATGCCAGGAGTGTAGGGTAAATAAGCGGGTGGGCTGAGAAATCGTGGGGCCAGTTCTTGGAGGATATCCATGGGAGAAGATGTAAGGGCCCTGACGAGAATGATTTCTCTAGGAAGACCCATGACTTTTTATAAGCATGGATGTTCCAATCACCGATCCTCGTGAGGAGACATGCATTGTGGTATTTATGAAGGTCTGTTAAACCTATTCCCCCTCTAAGTTTGGGTAATGTAAGTCTGGTAAATTTAATACTGGGTGAAGAATCCCTCCATAGGAAAGCGGAGCAGGCTTTTCGATAGGAATTAAAAAAAGTTTTGTGGTAAAGAAATGGGAATTGATTGCATTATATAGAGAAGACGAGGCAGGACAATCATTTTAATTAGGGCCGCACGACCGAACCAAGATATGTTTAAGCTACTCCATTCTTTTAGGTGTTTTTGGGTCTGGAGAAGGGCCGGGTGAAAGTTTTTCGAATACAAGTTTGACAGACGAGTGGGAACTCGAATGCCAAGGTAAGTGAATGTATCTTGCTCCCAACGAAATGGGAAAGACGTTTGGCAAAGTGACACTACCTGGGATGGGAGGGAGACGTTTAGTGCTTGAGACTTGGCATAGTTAATTTTGAGGTTAGATAAGTTGCTAAAGTATTTAATATCTTTAAGGAGATTGGGCAGGGATACAAGGGGCAATTGTAGAGAGAGCAGAATGTCAGCTGCAACCCTAAACTCTCTGTTCTTTACTGTGACCCCTTGAATATTTGGATTTTCTCTCAGTCTGTTGAGGAAGGGTTCCAGGGTTAAGATGTAAATCAAAGGTGAAAGTGGACACCCCTGACGGTTGCCATTGCTGATGGGAAAGGCGTTTGACAGGTGGCCTTTGATTTTCACAGCTGCGGAGGGGTTCGTATAGAGCGCCATGATATATGATAGCATACGAGTCCCCAGTCCTACAGCAGCGAGTACCTCCTGCATATAGTCCCAGGCCACTCTGTTGAACGCCTTCTCAGCGTCCAGTGAAAGAAAGAATCCTTGTGATTTGGAAGACGTGATCCAATGATGTAAGTTATAAAGGAAAATTCGTTTGGAATCAACGTGTCCCTGGAAGACGTCAGGTGTAATGAAATGGCGTAGGGAGGAGCGGCGTGTTGACGTCACCACTAACCTCGCTGATCCCGGAAGCAACGGGCAGCAGACTGTAGCTGGCCGGCATTTGATTCCAAACAAATTTTCCTTTTTAACATTGTAAGTCTATTTCTGTTTTTTTAATAAACATTCTGAAACATGTTACGCTATGGGAGCTTTCTTTATCTGTATTTCCATGGGGAACGAGTATCCATCTACTATATAGAAGATTCCTGTCGGGGAGGCCTAATTGGGATCTGTTTGCAGTTCAATACCTGAGGCTGGGGTAGACAGCTATCCGCCCGTATGATCTCCTAAATAGGGATCAAAGGAGTCGGTAAGGGGCAGTGTATTTATAGGTGGAGGATACTTTCTGTCATCACAATTTCCTGGAAGATAAAGTTGCATGCCATTCACGTTTTGGATGACTGTCATTCTCTTCTGTGCAAAAGGATAATTTACCCTTATGAACTATTCACTTTATGCACTTTGCGATTGGACTATGCTTGTTCATTTGTTCTATATAACAGTTTTATTTGAATCATGAGAATTTTTATTGTTTTCTCACTATGAGTTCATCACATGTATTAATTCCTGTAGGGTAGTTTGTGCGTGGGTACGTTTGTGTGCAGTCTCAAGGGAACTGATCATCCTGATGAGGGAGTTTATGTAGGACTGATGTTGTTTTTTAGCTTTTGTGGCCAGGGCAATGAGTTCACCTCGAATCATGCACTTATGTGCTTCCCAAAGGGAGATTGAGGAGATCTCCGGGCTGGAGTTTTCCGTAAAGTATTGCTGGATCCTCGTACGGATGTGTTCTATCCCTACAGGGTCTTTGAAAAGGGAAGAATTCAAGCGCCAAAACTTAGCCTTGGAGTTGGATTCAGGGAAAGACAAGGACACTGAGATTGTGTGGTGATCCGACAGAAACATCGGTTCTACAGTGGACTGCAAAAGTAGCGGAAGGTCTGACTGAGAGAGAAAGAAGTAATCGATTCTGGATTATTTTTGGTGCGGTGCTGAAAAAAAAGTATATTCCTTATCCGAAGGGAACAAAGTGCGCCAGGAGTCATGCAAAGTTAGAGATTGAGCTGTAGGTTAATCTGGCGTAACGCTTTGTAGGTCAAGGTAGAAGTACCTGTAGAGGAATCCAGTAAGGGATTTAGGGGGACATTAAAGTCACCTCCTAGAAACACTATACCTGTTTGGAAACTGTTGTCCATCTTTATGAGAACTTGTTTCCCTCTCAGAAAGGTGCTGAATGCCAAGACGGCCTGAAAGGCTGCCTTCATCTCTAGAACATTCGAGTCCTGGGCTTTGAAATGCCAGCGGCCCTGAGCCACGTAATGTAGATAGTGTGCTCCCCAGCCCTCCAGGCTGGCATCCGAAGTTACTACTTCCTGAGGGGGGATGACTATTTGTTTGCATCTCCTGAGATTGCAAGGACACGTCCACCACTGCAGTGACAGACTGGCTTCCTCCGAAATGTAAATCAGTTGGGACATGGACAAACCGTCCCACTGGCGCAAGAAGGAGGCTTGAAGGGGTCTGGTATTCCATTGCGCCCACTGGACCATTGGAATGGTTGCCGATAGAGAACCCAGAAGACTGAGGCATGCTCTGGCTGGTAAGAACGGAGCCAGGATTTATTTTTTTTACTTTCTGGATTAGCAGAGGTATTTTTTCCCATGGCAGCTCCACTGTATTTGCTCGGGTATCCAGTTCGGCCCCTAGGAAGACCATCCTTTGGGTAGGCTGGGTGTTGCTTTTTCCCCAATTTATTATCCATCCCAAACTTTTTAGTGTGGAGACTAGGATCTCGAATGTTGGACGAGTGATTCCCGGCTGTTTGAGAGGAGGAGAATGTCGTCCAGGTAGTGGTGAACCCTTAGACCTTTCTCTCTTAAGGAGGCTATTGCTGGTAATAAGACCTTTGTGAATGTTCTGGAGGCTATCGAGATCCCGAAAGGAAGACTCTGAAACTGAAAGTGCCCGTGACCCACCGAGAATCGCAGGAATCTTTGGAATGCCGCATGAATTGGAATATGCAGGTAGGCGTCCTGGAGATCTATGGAAAGCATCCAGTCTCCCAGATTTATGGCCTGGAGGATAGACTGCAAGCTTTCCATCCTGAATGACTCCACCTGGATGGATCTGTTGAGATTCTTTAAATCTAGAACCGGACGTAGATCCCCCAATTTCTTTTTGACGAGGAATAGTGGAGAATAAAACCCCCTGCCCCTCTGTGCTGGCGGAACCTTTACTATCGCCCGCTTTTGGAAAAGATCCTGAACATAATTCAGTAGTGACAACCTTTTTTCCCGAGATGGAGGAATGTGGGTTGGACAAAATTGATCCCTTGGGGGTCGATCTTTGAAGGACCACCTGTGGCCGAAACTGATGGTGGCCAGAGTCCAGGTATCCTTTATGGTCTCCCCCCAGGCCAGCTTGAATCTGGAGAGTCTTGCTCCCACTACCGCTGGCTGGACGGGCGCACCTTCAAAAGGGCTTCTGATCACTGGAAGCAGGAGTCTTGGGCTCTTGGAACTTTATAAAAGATGACTGAGGATTTTTCCAGCTCCTTCGGTACTCTTTCCCAGGTCTGTATGCTTTTGCATCTCTATACCTCTCCGGAAGGTTTCGCTTAAAGGGAGGAGGTCTCTGCTGTTTGGGCCTTCTATCCGAGGGGATGAGTCCAGACTTGCCACCAGTCACCTTAGAGATGGCTGAGTCCAGTTTCGTCCCGAAGAGATTCTCCCCATCAAACGGGATGCGACACCAATTGGACTTGGAGGCTGGATCCACCATCCAGGGCTTCAGCCATAACGCTCTTCTGGCCGTTACAAAGGCCAGCATAGACTTCAATGCAGACCTAATCGTATCGACAAAGGCCTCTGCCACAATGTCGCCTGCCAAGCTTAGTTCTTGCAAAGCTTTAACTATTTTTTCCTGGTCTGCACCCTCCAATACGAGCGTCTCGGTGTTTGCAGACCAGCTCGAGATGGCTCTTCCCACCGCTGCAAGCGCTATGGCAGGTCTGCAGGCGCCTTCTGCCGACAGGTAAGCCCTCTTGAGGTCCGTGTCGATCTTCCTATTGAGCACATCCCTGAATGTAACCGCGTCCTCTAACGGGAATGTAACATGCCTGGCTAGGCGCATCAAAGATGCATCCACCACAGGAGGGGACACCAGGGGGGTCACTTTAGGCTCCTTGAGCGGATACAGCTTAAGAAGTCTGTTATTCAGACTAGATTTCTTCTCTGGTCTTTGCCATTCCTCCTTAATCAGGTCATCCAGTTCGTCTCTAAATGGAAAGGCCTCTGGATCTTTCTTAAGGTGAGGGAAATATTTCCTTTGCTTTTGTTGAACCTCCTGGGGTTCTTCCCATCCTATTGCCTCCTTGACCAACTTGACAAACGGCTCTATTAGAGAGAAGTCAAAGCCGGCCGATACCTCCAGACCCTCATTTTCAGACAGAGAGTCTTTCTCCCTTGATGTGCTGGCCCGGGCTGGAGAGGCACTGTGGATAGAAAGATCCGCTTCCGCCATCAAGGCCTGCAGAGCTGAAATTCCAGCGAATTCTCCAGTATCCGAGACTCTTTCTTTTGTGGCCTCCTCTAGGCATTTTTGACAGGCCAGTTTATCCGGAAGGGCCACCGCACCGCAAATCCAGCAGGCATTCCCGGAGGGACGGGAGTGGCGTGCGGGAGACCGGGGTCTGTGCGAAGGAGATGTTCTATGGTGGGATCGACTGTGTCTAGAATATGATCTAGACCGGCTCCTTCTGCGACTCCCTCTCGAGCGGCTTCTCTTGCGATAGGAACGGCTCCGTCTGTGTCTGGAGCGACTTCTTCTACGGGAGGTCTCTCTCTGTCTTGAAGCAGACGTTCCTGAGGACCTGATAGGGCTGACCAATTTAGGTAGCATTAGTAGTGCTCTCTTTTTCAATCTTCACTACTTACCATGTCTTTCCCCCCTTACCTATTAGGCTGGCGGTGATCTGCTGGGGCAGCGGTCTCCATAGTGGAGGAGTGGTGAAACCTGCAGAAACCGTAAGGATTAAGACATGCAGAAAGGAATAAAGTTTAGGGGACAGCTGGGCCCAAAGACAGGATACCTACCTTTGTAGAGCGTTTTTTAAGAAAAAAAAACTGTCTCAGGTCAGTCACACAGCAGCAGCAGTGAAAAACTGACATTGGGGCTTTTTAAATCTGCCGCCATTAGCGCTGAGCGCTTGCGCATGCGCAGTAGCGCCGCAAGACACCCGGCGCCATCTTGGAACCTGGCAGAGAAGCGCCCTGAAACGACGCACTGTGCATGCGGAAGAACGCCAAGGATGCTCGGCGATCACAGGTCATGGTTTGGAGGACAACAGAGCCCAGAAGGTAGGAGAGAGTGGGGGGAGACCGCTGCACACAACTAAGCCTATTTAAGGCTTATTTTCTGAGGCCAAGCTGAGGCTTTACATGGGCTGCTTACACATCAAGCCTGTTTAAGGCTTATATCATGATTAGGCAGAAATATGAAAAAAAGGGGGTGCCCCTGAGATCACTAGAGTGGGGCTCCATCCATTTAGCTCATTTAGAGGCTGTACAGGAAGGACTTCCACCCAGGAGAGGCTAGAACCTGGCTGGGGCGAAGCGGTAAGGGGGTGCTGATCCGTGCGGTCCTGACAGGTCAGGAAAAATAAGGGAATACTGGGGCGGGTGCCTACTCATTAATTTATAGCTATGTGGTCCTATCAGGTTGTGGAGGCGGAGTCACAACCCAAAGTGTATGCTGCCATGATGCGACAGGAAAACATCTTATCCAACTCCTCAATGATGTCACCTTGAGTGATGGACCTGTTTATCTGGCAACCACTGATGTTGCATCCTTATATACAATTATTAATCATGATGAGGCCATACAGGCAACTAAATGGGCCCTTAGAAGTTTGAGTGATTTGAAGTGTAAACAAAGGAGATTTTTATTGGATTGGTTAAGATACAGTTTAGATTCGAATTACTTCTGGCACAATAATAACTATTACAAACAAATTTGTGGAATTGCGATGGGTGCTAAGTATGCACCTAGCATTGCCAATGTATATATGTCAGAATGGGAGAAAGAAGCATTATACAGTAATTTACCACATCAGCTGACATTATTTAAATGATTTATAGATGATATTATCGTAATTTTGAGTGGGAGTAGAGAGAGCCTTATTGACTTCTGTTTCAATCTCAATACCAACTATAAAAATATAAAATTGACTTAAGAAATAAGTGACGAGAAAATAAACTTTCTAGATCTTGAAATAATGAAAGAAGGCACTAAGCTAATTACTCAGACCTACTTCAAGACTGTTGATAGGAACAGTTATCTGCCTCTGGACAGCTGTCATCACTCGGTTTGGCTAGACAATATACCGAAGGGTCAGCTGGTCAGATTAAGGCGAAATTGTACTCTGGAGGGGGCCTCCGTTCGCCCCAGTGCCTGCACTGTGTGACGTTGGGAGGAGTTTCCTTCTTGGGGGGGTGGCCGGCTACACATATAAGGCACTGATTTTTGCTAGCCTGTCTCTGGGCAGCACATCTATCACTCGGCTAGACACGGTTGGTCATCATCTACTATCCATAGGTTAGGAGGACAATATATGGGCATCCATGTGTATGTCTGGGATGGGGGCTCTAGCTTACTTGGGGCCTCACCTTACACATAGTATTTTCATTACTACAGACCCACCACCCGCAGCCACCAACAGTGTGGACATACCATTTAATGGGAACCCCGTGTGTGCCTGGCCTTTTCCCCTCCCTCTCTCCCTCAGCTCCCGGACCTGACTCAGTTGGTGGTCCTGTGACTGCGCACCTCATGGAGTTCACACCCCTTCGGCATGTGAGTATCCATTTAGGGTAGTGGCGTTTTGCCTCCCCCACATGTATATTTGTCTTTTTTCATAATGCATATTGTACCTCATCCACTTAGAATACCCTCCCTTTTTCTTTTGTCTTTAGATATTGGTGCTAAATCGCCCCTGAAGAGTGTTTTGATACACGAAACGCGTTGGACTTACGATATGCACCTTACAATTACCCCTTTTTACAGGGTTCACCAACCAACAAGTCCTTACTCATCTACTTTGTGATTTTATGCATTTTATGGATGTTTCACCTTTTAGACTATCTGCCCTGCACTTGTTTTAGGGGTTTGACATCAATGTTTACAATGTACCAATCAGGATGTATTTGTATATGACTTGACAGTCAAACCCATATTGGGACTATTATCATGTTACTATGTTACTATGTATAAAATAAAATGGCTTGATTTTACTGTGAATGACCCACTGGCCTGATTTGCCCACCTCGCTCAAAGTCCCAACCTTCCTGTTTCCTATATGCATAGGGATGGAGACTCGCATCTCACTCAAAGTCCCAACTTTTCGCCTCTTCAAAGGATACTTTTCTTGAACAGGCCAAAATGATTGGAGAGAGATTTGTCCAAAGGGGATATCAGGCTGAATTTATTGAAGAAAAAATAAAAGATGTTGCATTACTTGATAGAGAGAAATTTATACAAGATAATATCAAGAATTCCACTCATCAGGACAATATACCTATCATTATGGACTTCAATATCCAGCATAAACATATTGAGAGAATTATTAGAAAACATTGGAATATTATTAAAACAGATCGACATCTGGGCACTATCTTGTCAAATAAACCTAAATTTGTATATAGAAAAGCCCCTACTTTTTTGAGGGATCGTTTAGCGAATAATGTCCTGGACCCCCCAGAGAAGAAAAAGTTCTAGTTTTTTGAGGGTAAGGGATACTATCCGTATAAAAGTTGTTTTGCATGTTGACATACGAAAGAAAATAAAAAAAGAAATTCAACTTTGCCTCAACAGTAACATCACAAAATTACATGCTAGAAGATTTTATCACATGCCGGAGTGAAGGTGTTGTCTACCTATTAGAGTGCCCCTGCCACATTCAATATGTGGGTAGGACAAAGAGAGCACTATGAAAGAGATTGAGGGAGCATATTGAAAACATCAAAAAGAACTTTTATAAGCACAGCTTATCAAGACATTACGCGAAATATCATAATACCGATCCCTCATCATTAAGAATTTGTGGAATAGAAAAATACAAACCCCACTGGAGGGGAGATAACAAAATTGTCAAGATTAGTCAAGCTGAGTCGAGATGGATCTACGAATTACATACTTTATCGCCCTTAGGATACAACGTAGATTTCAACCTTAATTGTTTCATTTCTAATTTTTAGTTTTCTAATATATTTATAATATAATATTGATAATGCTTACTTCGATATCTGAGGTTAAATGTGTTAGTGTGATCAAGCTTACCCTAATTAGAAACCTGAAGTTGAGTAGTGGAATATGCTGTACGAGCTTTCCTTTATTTTGATGTATTCTAGATGTATGGATTGCTCCTTTCTGCATGCCAATATCTCAGTGGCGTTGGGGGTGTCGCATACCTATATTCTTTCCTTGGTTTTATATAGAAGATATGCTTTGTACTCAGTAGGTGCCACTATTGAGCTTATGTTGGAGTATATATTTTTTATTTTGCCACTTGGTGGCACTTGAGATTGATTCCTTCTTCACGTTCTTTAATTATAATTTCTCCCTGCAGTTACATTGATTTACCATTAAATGACGTTTGCCTATTCGATCTATCTGAATATTCCTATTTTATATTCTCTGTTGATAATTGTTAGAAGAGTGTATTACTTTTAGTATGGTTTTTAATACTGATTGAATGATACTTTTTGAAGATGTCCCTGATTACATATTATGTACCAGGACGCTAGCCGATTCAATGACTTTCTGTTGTTATGACAACAGCCGCTATATACACTGGCTGTCTGGCACCCGACTCCTCATCCCTTTGATAAAGTCACGTGTGGTGTGACGCAACGCATCAGGGTGGGAGGAGCCAGGTGCCGCTGCTTCTCGGGTACGGCCGAACCTGGAAGCTTTTACTTCTAGTGCTGATTACTCTATACTTTATGTAAGTTACTATTAGCGTTTTTAATAAATATTTTTTCATCTACTACACTATGGAGCCCATTTTCTTCCTTTTATTATCCATCTGAAAAATACCGGCCGAGTGTGGGAGAGTGCCAGTTTCACACCCCCCTCCCCCCCGGGAGCTGGAACTAGGATTGGGACTGATCCTGGAAGCCGAGCCTGTGGATGCACTGCTGCCTACTTGTTGATCTAAGCGTGATTCAGCCCATTGGGGGCCGCTACTACAGGTGAGAGGCTGGGGGAAATAGTCACCGCACATCGGAGCAAGATTGGATGAACTGTGTAGAGACATTTACTGCCACTGCACTTGCACCTTCTAGAAGATTTCCTCCTGCTGACATTGGGATGCAGTCACATTGGAAGTCGCATTGCATGTTTTTGGACTGCACTATTTTCACTTCATTTTGTTTGTAATTTTTTGTCATTTTTTCACCAGTTCACAGTTGTTTGGACACTCATCATTTTGTATGGCAATACTGACAGTATTTGATTGATTTTTTTCGTTTAATATTCATGCATTACATGCACATTGCACAATTATTCCTTTTGGGTGTCGCACTGGAAATTACATTTCAAGTTTTTTATAATACACTTCATTATCTTCACATTTATTATTTATCAGATGTCAGTTCACGCTTTACTTGTTTGATTGACTGGATCATGTGACTATTTTCACATTGTTTGTGTATTGTGTATATTCTCTTTATTGTGTGCACATTACACTTTATTGACACACCCACATAGTATTTTTGAATATTTATTATTTTTTTCACATCATTTATCAGATGTCAGTTTACAGTTGACGTGTTTGATTGATTAGACACTTTATATATCATGTGACATTCTTCACATTGATCTTGTTTATTGTGTATATTCTCTTTATTGTGTGCACACTGCACTTTATTGATACACTCACTTAGTTATTTTGAACACTATTTTTGAATATTTGGGCATTTATTTAGGTTTTAAACCATTTTTCATTTTCTTGTTCATTTTTTGTCATATTGAGACTGAGGTAGCGCTACATATTTTAACACACAATTACCTAGACAACCATACATTAAAAAAATCTGTAATTAGCCCCTGAGAGGATCAAACAACAGAAAAAGTGATGTGAAGGAAGGCTACAATTCTGTTTATCATGTGCAGAATGTACTCTAAACACAGCCAACAGGAGAAAATACATGACTAGACTTATAGAACTTATCTGGAAATAGCCATTTTCCTAGTTTCTTGATTAGTTAATTTAATGGTCTTAAAAGAAAGTCCTTGTTCTATACAAAGTATACCCCCGCCTGTTTTTTATGTACTAATGACTTTGTGCTGTACTTTTTTGGTAGTTATCTTCCCCAGAGACCTAATGGCTAAAGAGGGCCTTTTCCTCTTTCTGTCCCCAGAGGTGTGACTTCAATGTATGGGGCCTCTTATTGGCCCTTTTGTGCTACCTCATCACAGCAAACTGCAGCAGATGGTAAGAAGGACGGCACACATATTGACCTCTTTTTTCAAATTAGCTACTGAGAATCCCCTGTTCCCTGGACCATCTGGGAGATCCTGTACACATATGTTGACATTAGGGATGAGCTTCGAGTTCGAGCCCAACATGAGTTTGACTGGAACATCGGCTGTTCGATCGTTCAACAAAGATCAAACATTATGGGGCGTTTGTGCCAAATTCGAGTGGAGCGTCATGCCCCATAATGCACTGTGTCATCGCAGTGCATTGCTGGCTGATGATTGGCCAAGCATGCACTATGACCCGCATGCTTGGCCAATCACAGCACCGTCAGCAAAGAGAGCCATAATTGGCCAAAGGCAGGGTGCCTTTGGCCAATTATGGCTCAGGGGGTTAAGTCCACGCCCCACACTATATAAGACCGCCTGCACATCGGCCTTGTGTACTGTGTTGCTGGTGGAGAGAGAGAGAGTGTCATTTCGGTTAGTTAGATCTCAATGCAGACCGTTCCTGCTGTACTGTTACTTTTTTTTTTTTTTTTCTCAAACAAAAAGGTTTTTATTTCAGCAAAAATTATTACATACAATACAGTTCCGGAACTCACATGTCTCTATACAAAATAGCATTACAATCAGACATATATTGCATCATCTCTCCCTCACACGTTTCCTGTAAAGTATATTATAATGTATACTCACTCCCATTAATCCTCTACCTGTGCATCTATAACTTCAGTAAATCACAAAAAAATTGCTTATTCTTATTTGTTTGCAACAGTGCAACTATCAAACTCTCTAAAACAAACGGTCAATCACCAGGTCTACTGGCGCAAGTCCAGGGACCTCTAACCATGGTTCCCAAAGTTTCTCAAATTTTTTTGATGTTCCCCTGTGTTGAAAGATAATTTTTTCCAAGCGGATAGTTTTTCCCATTTGTATGATCCACTCCTGCTTTGTAGGAGGGTCTTCAGATTTCCAATGTCTAATAGGGCGTACACACGGTCGGACTTTGTTCAGACATTCCGACAACAAAATCCTAGGATTTTTTCCGACGGATGTTGGCTCAAACTTGTTTTGCCTACACACGGTCGCACCAAGTTGTTGGAATTTCTGATTGCCAACCACGCGGTCACGTACACCACGTACGACGAGACTAGAAAAGGCCGGTTCAGAACCAAGCGCGGCACCCTTTGGGCTCCTTTTGCTAATCTCGTGTTAGTAAAAGTTTGGTGAGAGACGATTCGCGCTTTTCAGACTCGTGGCTTTCAGATCGTTTTCTGACATTCAATTTGTGCTTGTGGGTTTGTATCTGCTCTTCAGTGCGTGCAGCAAGTTCCGCGTGACTTTAGGTAGTCATTGTATTCTTGTTCGTTCGTTACTGTTTTTCAGGTCGCTCTTCACAGGCCTTGCTGTTCTTCAGTGCGTTCTGTTAGCTCGTTCTGAGCAGCCGACCGTTTTCTAGCCATGTTTCGTATGCGTACTACTCTTAGAGTTCGTGCTGTGCGGGGGCTTGGTGTTGGGGTCCTGACCTTGACACAAGTCCAGTCCATGAACAGGGTGGGGAGGAGTTCATGGACCAAGAATTGGTTGCTTCAGCGTGACCAGTTCTCTCATATGCCTTTGCTCCGTGAGATCCGTGAGAATAATCCTGATGATTTCAGGAACTTTCTCTGGATGACGGACCCCGTGTTTCACCGTTTGTTGGCTTCGCTGACCCCCTATATCAGCAGGCAGGATACCTGCATGAGGCAAGCCATCACTCCGGAGCAGAGGTTGGTCGCTACCTTGCGGTATTTGGCCACAGGGAGAAGTCTGCAGGACTTGAAGTTCTCGACAGGCATCTCCCCCCAGGCTCTGGGGATCATTATCCCAGAGACCTGTTCTGCCATCATACAGGTCCTGCAGAAGGAGTATATGAAGGTAAGATTTTTATGCTTTAATATCACATTTTATTGTATTAAATGTTTGATAATATATTGTATTTCTTTCCTCATTCCCTAATTACCATGATTGTAATATGCTGTGAATGTCCCCTTTGTTCTCATGCATGCTGTATTTTTATGTAATTATTATTTTAGGTCCTTCATACATATTTGCCCTTCACTAACCTCCCCAGCATGGTGTCTCCTGCCCTATATTCACCTCATGTAGTCACTTAACAATGTATTTTATCAGCTCCATAGTAGTGCTTTACCCCAAACACCCCCTAAAATGTTTGGAAATGTTATTTTTGATTTAAATTCAGGCAGAGTGCCAGATTTTTTTTTTTTGGTGGTGTCCCCCAAAAATTTTTAGTAACCCTCCCTCCCCCAACTGCTAAGTCAGCTGATCCCAATTCTCTATCTATCCTCAATCATCTATCTGCTGACTTTGCCAAACCCATACACACTATACCCATCTCTTTAGTGCTCAGATTTATGGATGAATTCCCCAAAGCATGTAGTGCAAGGGCCTGCCTGTATACTTTCAAATGGTACTGTTTAAAGTTTTTGTATCCTATTATTATCTTGATAGGTAATAGCAGAATGTCCAAATGTCCTCAAATGTGTACAGTGTGTATTTATATCTTTGTATTATGACACTTCTTACCTGTCCAGTGGTCTGCCAATAGTGTAACTAAGGAGGGGCTGTTCAAAGTAATACCCATTATTTAGGCATTCATCTCTCAATGAAGTGAAGAGGGTTACCTGTCCAAGATTTACACACACCCCCTATAATGTTAGAAATGGCCCATGAGAGGGGGGGAGGGGGAATATGATAGGTGTACCTTATACTTTGGCGTTGTTAAATTCCCCTTAATAAATGCTATCTGGAGGTTGCCCCATAATGTTTGTGTATAATCTGCTTGCCATGTTTCTGAGTAAAAATTGTAATGTTTATTGTTTTTGCCTCAACAGTTTCCTTCCACGCCACAGGAATGGCAGACTGTGGCCTCCCACTTTGCCCAGCGGTGGGACTTTCGTAACTGCGGAGGGGCAATTGATGGGAAACACGTCCACATCATCCCACCACCCAACTCGGGGTCGTACTATTATAATTACAAGGGGTTCAATAGTATAGTGATGTTGGCGGTGGTGTCGGCTAATTACGACTTCTTGTATGTGGACGTGGGGAAGAATGGCCGGATGTCCGATGGTGGAGTCATCGCCCAGACGGAGTTTTACAGGCATCTCCAGAATGGCAGCTTGGACTTGCCAGCTCCAGAGGACAATGTGGAAGGACTCCCATTCGTGTTAGTTGCTGATGAAGCGTTTGCGCTGGGGGACCACCTGATGCGGCCATTCCCAATGAGGACCCTCACCCCGGAACAGAGGGTTTTTAATTACCGGCTGGCCAGAGCCCGAAGAGTGGTGGAGAACACATTTGGAATCCTGGCCAGCCGGTTCTGCCTATTTATGACACCCATCCATATGGCGGAGTATAAACTGAACCATATTATACTTGCGTGCTGTGTTCTCCATAACTTTTTAAGGAAACATTCGGCCAACTATGCTGGCTCAGTTGGGCCTGAGGCCGGAATGATACATCAAACCACACTGACGGCGCTTGAAAGCGGCCGTCCTGGCTTGCCCTCCCTGAGTGCCCGTGATGTCCGGTTACGATACCAGGAGTTCTTTGCGGGTAGGGGGGCCATCAATATGCCAGACAATCTGTGAAGCCATTTTATAATTAAAAAAAATAAATAAATCTTTGTGGACATTTACTGCTTGTGTTTGTTTTAGCTGACCCTGACAGAAATGTTTGGAGCGCAGAAAATGTCGTGATTGTGTAACCTTATTATACAAAGCACTGTTGGCTGTTATTTACTAAATGCAAAAACACATTTCACTACAAGTGCACTTGCAACTGCACTGAAACTGCACTTGTAGTGCAAAGTGGATTTGCCCTTAGGAAATAACCCCCATTTTCTCATAAAACAGCAATTATATCACCCCAAAAGTGTTGTAGCGTTGAGACAATAATCCACACATTCTTGATTAACAATCTTTTTAATACCTGCACAATCACATGTGCATTTACCAAAGGTTTTACACACAAACCAACATGTTTGTTGCATACCAATGTATAATTAGCACACAGATATTTAATGTCAGAACTATAAATAGGAAACATTGCCTGGAAGTGGGGTACAATTGTCAATTTTAGCAGAGTTCCAAGTTGTAATTTTTTGAATTCCCTTTGTCAACCTGCAATACTTTACCTGTTTAGTGTGAGCTTCACAGATGTAGCCCCCCCTATAGTATACACTGGAGCACCTGTGTGGCCCCCCTAATAAAAATGGCGTTTTTGTGTCCCACACTAGTGCTCCAGTGTCCAGATGTGAAAACAGCTGCTCAGTGTCCTCTCCTTACACAGAATCTAGTTTGCATTTCATTCTAGTAACAAAGTCATCTACACAACCCAATTCTTTGAAGACAAGTATAGGGCGTCAAAATGGTGGCCAAATGCATATGGGCTAAACAATGGTATTTTATGTTTGGAACGAAAAATGTTTGATCCGAACGAATAATGTGCCCATGAACATGAAAGTTGCCATTTTAAACTGTACAACAGTTCCTAAAAGCACATGGAGCAGCACAAACGTAATAAACATAAAAAGAATAGGAACACAGCACAACTACTTACTTTTTTGCAGCACTCTCCAGATCTTTCTGTACTGCTCATGTTCTCGTAATTTCAGGTCCGACCACCGCTTCCTGAGCTGATCTTTCGATTGTCGTACCCCGAATTTCCAGTGCAGACTCCTTACCACTTTCGCCATGATCTTGGCCTTTCAGAGATTGGGGTTGGGGTAAGGCCCATTCTTTCCATCATAGTCGGACTTCTTCAGGATGTCCACCATTTCCAACATCTCCCCAAAGGACATATTTGAGTCCTTAAATCTCCTTCTGGATCGGGACATTTCAGGCTCCGGCCTTTTCTCCTCCTCCTCCTCCTCGTTGCTACAATTAGCATGCACCCGCTGTCTATCCAGCATGTGCTCTTCCCCCACTGCGCTGAACGAAAAGGGGCGGGGAATATACTAGAAAGAACGTCAGGGGAGGGCAGAGTTATACGCATGCGCAGTGTGTATAAAGCGTAACATACGTGCGTCTTACGTATGATCTGTGAGCGGAGGAAGGAGCATCGGAGACGCCGATCGTGATAACGAAGGTAAGATCTAAACTTGGGCCTAGACTGCTTAGAAATGGAAGCTTATATTGTAACAAGATTAGGGGAGTTTGGCCTTACATTATGGTTTGTCTTGTGTTGTGTCTTGCAGAGAAAATGGATGGGTTCAAAGACCACAATTTCCTGCCCCTGTTCATAGACAAGTACAGGGAGCTGCCCTGTCTGTGGCAAGTGAGACATCCCCATTATAACCACAAACAGAAGAGGCAGGTAGCGCTGGAGAAACTGCTGGAGTTAGTGAAGCCGGCGGTCCCCACAGCAACCATCCCTTATTTAATAGCTAAAATTGGTTGCCTGAGGAGCACGTATCTTAGGGAGCGCAAGAAGGTCACAGATTCCCAGAGGTCCGGAGCTGCAGCAGATGACGTTTATGTCCCCAGGCTGTGGTACTATGAGAGACTGCGATTTCTGTCAGACCACACTGAAGTCAGGGAATCCCTCTCCACTCTTCCTTCCACACTTCCTTCCACCCCAGCTGAGGCTTCCGATGTCCAACCTGGGCCTTCCAGCCAGGAAGAAATGGAGGAGCCCAGCTGGAGCCAGGTATAGCATTGTTCTACTGATTTCTGGTCAATAAAAAAATGATGTTTACTAGATGTTATTATTGATCACTAATTGCTGATTGAAAAAAGTGTTTTACATATCAATAGACAGTAGTGGGCACCCAAAATTGGGACAAGAATGAAAAATGCTGGGCTCAGAATGATAGTCTGTTATATTTGTTAACATTCAATTTGCAGCAGTCAGGAGGTGAAAATTGTGTGTGATTGATGAATAAAATACTAAAACTATGTCCCTTTTTCATACACAGGAAGACCTCAGCCAGGAGGAGGTTGTGGAATGTGGCAGCCAGGAGGAGGCGGGGATTAGTGGCAGCCAGGAGGAGGCGGGGCTAAGTGTCAGCCAAGAGAAGCCTGGGACCAGTCGCAGCCTGACTGAGTCTCAGATCCCTCCCCTCCGCCTGCCACAAAAATGAGCCAGGAAGACGACTCCGAGTCCCGTGCAGGATTCAGTGTACAGGCTGATCCAGGAGGCTTCTGCGTCCCTCAGAGCCTTCCCCACTTCTCAAGAGGGCTTTGCCTGCATGGCTGCCACCAAATTGCAGGGCATGCAGGAGGGCCAATGCAGGCTCTCTGAGGACCTTATTTATAAAGTCCTACGTAAGGGGGTGAGTGGGGAACTAACACCCAAGACGGATGTCATTGAGATGGACGATCCTCCTCCTCCTGCTGCCACAACTCCACCACCAGAGCCACCACGTGGAAGGAAGCGTGGAAGGAAGACCAAAGAGTGATGGCCCTGGGTTCAGTCTGGTCTGACAGAAGCTGCAGTCTCTCGTATGACCACAGCCTGGGGACACAGATGTCATCTGCTGCTTTCCGGATCTCTGGGACTTCTAGACCACACTGCCCTCCCTTAGATATGGACTCCTCAGGCCACCAATTTTGCTTTTAAATAATTGATGTCTGCCCTGGGGGTCCAAGGCTTCACCCACTTCTGCAGTTTCTCCAGCGTTGCCTCCCTCTTTGTTTAGTTGTGAGCCCTTAATACATTTTTTGGGGAAATTCTACTCTCCTGTGTGTGTTTTCATCCAAAAAGGACAGTTTGTTGGTGACGATTCAGGTACATTTCTAACATAAAATGTGAAATTAACAAGAGACAACAACACCAAACAATCTCCTACAGATTAAATAGAACAACATATCAATGGTGTTGTGGTAACTTGACCCAAAAAACACACACAAACATTTTCGGGAGTACAAATAAAAATCCCAAAAAAAAAAACACCCTTCAAAAAAATACAAACACAAAAAAAGAATATACATTAAAGCCAAAAAAAATAAATAAAATACAACAAAATTATGTTGTCAGATGTGAGAAATCAAAATATATTGAGGGAATCCCGATAAATAGTAACGAAAGAAGTTTGTGAGAAGTGTGTGTGAATATGAGCAGCAAAACTACTTAATTCTTGTCACATTATAAAGAGGAAGAGAGTGCGCTGTATTAAACCATTTTGAACATTGCAGCGTGACGAAAGTGCTGTATCCATTGCGAACGCTAAGTTTACCAGAATAAGCTGTCCCGTCTCGGAATTTCTTCTGAGCATGCGTGGCACTTTGTGCGTCGGAACAGGCCACACACGGTCAGAATTGACGCGATCGGATTTTGTTGTCGGAAAATTTTATCTCCTGCTGTCCAACTTTGTGTGTCGGAAAATCCGATGGAAAATGTCCGATGGCGCCCACACACGGTCGGAATTTCCGACAACACGCTTCGGTCGGATATTTTCCATCGTGTGTACGGGGCATTAGAATTAGCATACGTGCCTGAAACAAAGTTCTGCTGATGGCTTGCTTAAGGATATCTCCTGTCAAAAGGTCATCTATTATCCCTAACAGGCATGGTTTGGGGTCTAATGTTATCTGTACCTGGAAGACCATATTAATAGTGTCCAGTACAGTTTTCCAATATAAATGGAGTTTGGGGCATCTCCAGAGGAGATGAATAAGATCTCCGTGATCTCTACAACATCTTGTACATGTGGGATCTGTACCAGCCCCCATACGGACTAGTCTAGCAGGTGTATAATGTACCCTAGAGAGTATATACAGCTGGGATAGTTTTTGAGCAGCATTTAATGAGCACAAGGGGACCGCCTGCAAAGCCTCGCCCCACTGTTCCTCCTCAAATGTGCCAACATCCTGTTCCCATTTGGCCATAGCTTTCAATGGTGAATCCCCCAGAACCAAATTCAAAAGCATAGCGTAGCAGTCCGATATGAACCCTTTATATGTATTTATTTCGAGGAGGAAGTTAAAGACGGGTGTGAGTTCTAGAGTCCAAATATCTGGACCTCTCTGGGCATCTATCGCATGTTTAAGTTGTTGGTAGTAGAAGTTCATGGAGAGCGGTAACTGGAAGGCCTTCCTGAGCTCCGAAAAGGATCTCAGCTTGCCATCTTGGAATATGTGTATCATGTGTGACAATCCGTATTGCTTCCATTTTACTCCATATGGTATTTTTGCTATTTCCATATAGTGATTATTTTCCCAAATTGGGCTATATTTAGTGTACCCTTGCACTCTCTGTAGCATCCTGACCTTATTCCAAATCTTTTGCATAAGAGCATAAGTTGGGAAAAGTTTGTTGGATTTATTATATTGCAACGCCTCCAACCCGTCTAGGGCATCACACTTGACTGTAAAGCGAAGAAGTTGGGCTGAGGAGTCTCGCAGATTTAGTTCTATTTCCTGTTTAGGCCGCAGAACTCTAGTAATGTGCTGTAGCTGGGCGGCTAAGTAATATATCCAAGGATTAGGCAGCACCAGGCCACCGTCCTCCTTGGAACTCTGCAGTTGCTCAAGTTTAATTCTGGGTGGTTTTGATAGCCATATAAATGATCGGAAGAGTGAGTTAATGATTCTGAACTTTTTTAAGGTAATGACCATTGGGGAGTTGTGGAGTACATATAGTAGTTGAGGCATAAGGATCATTTTTATTAGATTGATCCTTCCTACTTGTGATAGTTTCAATTTGCTCCAGACTTTCACCCGATCACGACAGCGATTAATAAGAGGGGTTAGGTTTAAGTTAACATAATCTAACACACGGGGGTGACTTGTATGCCTAAGTACTTAAGAGATGTCGATACCGGGATGTCCAGCATATTCTTTTGGGAGGGGGATGGCTCACGGTCTAACAATAGCAGGGAGGACATGGTCCAATTGATAACTAGACCTGAGTACTGCCCGAACCGGCCAATAACCCTCATTGTTTCTGACAGTGACGCTGATGTATCTCCGAGAAGCAGCATGGTGTCATCAGCATACATGATAACCTTCTCCTGAACATGTCCATATCGAAACCCCTGTATTAAGGGGTTGCTACGTATCATAGAAGCTAAAGGTTCTATGGCCAAAGCAAATAAGAGGGGAGACAGGGGGCAGCCCTGTCTCGTACCTCTGTATAAATTAAAGGGTGTGGAAATCCGTCCCCCCTCTCTAATAGTTACCACTGGGGAAGAGTATAGTAACTGTACCCATTTAATATATCCATCCCCAATCCCAAATTTCCTCATCACTGCCCATAGATAGTCCCATTCAACGCTATCAAACGCCTTATGGGCGTCCAGTGAAAGCTGGGCTCTGTCACCCCTGTTGTCTGACTGGGATTGAATATTGAGAAAAAGTCTGCGCAAATTTATCGCAGTCGATTTCTGGGGCATAAAGCCGGATTGGTCTGAATGTATTATGGTTGATATGACTTTGTTCAGACGTAACGCCAACACCTTGGCGAGAATCTTCACATCAGTTTGTAAAAGCGTGATCGGTCGATACGATCCCGGATCAAGTGGGTCTTTATTGGGTTTTAATATCAGGACTATGCTTGCTCTGGTCATTGACTGGGGGAGGTCACCACTTTGTTTTGCTGCATTAAATACCTTCAGTAGGTGTGGAAGTATACATTCCCCATATTGTTTGTAAACCTTAATGGGGAGCCCATCGTCTCCCGGAGCTTTAGAGTTGGGGAACAGACTGGTCGCCACCTGCGATTCATCAATAGTTATAGGGTCATCCAGCTCAGTCCGAGATGCCGCAGATAAACCGGGCAGTTGGATTTCATCTAAGTACTCAGTGAGCGACTCCTGTGAGTATGTTTGTTTAGATTGGTATAGAGAGTAAAATCTCACCAATTCTGCCAAGATCTGGTCTGGGCTATTGGTTAGTCCTCCCCGGTGAGAGCGTAATGCTCCAATCGATGGAGAGGTCTGATGAGAATGGGCAATAGTTGCTAACAGGCGACCAGTTTGCTCTCCCTCCTCATAATATGCTGTTTTTTGAAAAAAACTCTTTCTCTCCGCTGTGGATGATGTGACCTTATATAGCGCATCTTGCGCCGAAAGCCACGCTTCCTTGTTAGTTTGGGTTGGATCAGTAATAAACTGTCCCTCTAGTTCTTCTGCCATACGCTCTATTCCCTCCCTCTGAGCATGTGTTTTCCTTTTAACTGCTTGAATTTCAGCAATGAAAATGCTTCGAAGGACTGCGTTAAAGGCCTCCCAGGACAAAGCAGATGCAGCTTCACTGGCATGAACACGCCAGTACTCTGCAATATGGGATTCTATTTGCTCATGGGAAGGGAAGAGATTCAACCAAAATGCATTCATCTTCCACGGAGCCTTAGCCATCGTGGAAGGAGGACGCACCTCTAGGGTCACAATCAGCGGCGAATGATCAGATATACTTCTAATAGCATATGTCACTTCCGAGGTGTAGCGATCAGCTACTCCCGAGCACAGGCAAAGGTCTATCCTTGATAGAGAAGAGTGGCCCTTGGAGAAACAAGAGAACTGATGCACTTCCGGATTCCCTGCTCTCCAAGGGTCTTTCCACCCCACCTCCTCCATAAACTTACTGAGGGCTGTACGGTTCCCTCCCCGCCCACCCACTACTGGTGGGTGTTTGTCCAGAAATGGATCAGTGTAGTTATTAAAATCCCTGAAGGCATACAGTGGAACCTCAGGATATTTCACTTGGTATGCCAGCAGGGCTATCACCACTTGGTTGTTATACGGAGGAGGCACATACACAAAGGCTAATATACATTTAAGAGTAGACAGTCTACACAAAAGGAATACGTATCTCCCTTCTTGATCAATTTCGGAGCCTAGCTCCTCATATTCTATGGAACTATGTACCAATACACTCACACCACGAGAGTATGAGTGGAATGGTATGCCTTACCCACCCATCGAAAACCAATACAAGACAATGAGTCCTTGGTGAGGTGGGTCTCCTGCAAGGCACAGATAGCCGGGAGACGTTTCCTAAGCAGCGATGATACCATTGTCCTCTTCAGGGGGTCATGTAACCCTCTGACGTTCCATGAAAGCACAGTTACTGTTGTCATCTTGGAATGAACAAAAAGTGGCCGTCATAGGTAACCCACTGCTTGCTCCTCCCACATTCACAGAAATGAGACAGGGGGGCTGCTGTGCCACATCTGAAGGGGGATGGTAGATAAGAGAGTATCTTGAGGGAGAAAAAAAAAAGCCATGTCTTCACCCGCATGGTAGCATAGCTTTAAAGTTCCAGAGCAAATCTGTATAGAAGAAGAAAAATCCAAGATGCAAAACGGTGCGTAAAACAAACATGGGGGCCTCTTCTGAGCTGGGTTATGCACCTGTGACAGCTCAACACATAGAGGGGCCAACTTGCTTTGTAATCCAGGACTCCAACATGTCAAAGTAAATGACAAACCTTCATGGGACAACTGGTTCCACTGGCCAACAGGGGGATCCTGGACCTCCTGCATAAAATTCCTGATGGGTACTGACGTGTACTTCACCAGGGTTTAACTTGCATCCGAGCTCGCATTACTTGATGAAGAAATCACTGTACTTTTCCGGCACTACCCCCGTCCGAGGGAGAAATATGGAAGAGACCTGTACTGGTAATAATGGCGTCAATCAAGTTCCATTTCTGGTCTCCGCTCTTATCTAAATTAGTTTTCGTTGGCATCCAGCCAGTCAGAGGCCACAGCCAGGTGTTCAAAGAAGTGTGCTTGACCCTTTAGAGTAATTCTGAGTTTCGCTGGATACAACATTGCATATGAGGCTTGTAGCTTTTGTAAGCGTTTTTTAATTTCGGTGAATCGTGAGCGATTCTTCTGAACAGCAGCGGAGAAATCGGGGTAAAAGGAGATTCGGGTACCATTGTATTGGATATTCCTTTTCTCTCTGGCTAGCCGCAAAATGATCTCTCTGTCCCGGTAGTTTAGAAGGCGAGCCAGAATCGGGCGAGGAGGATGCCCAGGAGGGAGGGGTCTGGTGGGTACTCTATGCGCCCTTTCCACAGCATATAGGTGGGTAAAGGCATCCTTGCCAAACACATTCATCATCCATTGTTCTATAAACTGCGTGCGATCACGGCATTCTGCTTTCTCAGGAAATCCCACAATGCGCACGTTATTGCGTCAAAATCCTCAGCACGTGTGTCAGTGGCTCTTGCTAACCGTGTGGTAGCTTGGAATTCTCTGATCATATGGGGAAGCTTGTCTTCTATTTTGCTTATTCTGCTTTCTGCTGCAGTGGTCCGTTCTCGGATTTTCTGAATGTCTTGTCTAAGGAGACTAACCTCCTCTTTCAAGCCCCCAAATCATGCCTGCAAGTTATTAACAGAGGCTGTGCATTTGTTCAACGCTTTCAGTATGGCTGCGAGTGTGGGTTGTTCACCCCCCTCCTCCTCCTCACACTCTCCAGGCCCCTCAGCTATACCGCTGTTAATGAGCTATAATGGCGCCTGCCCCCTGTGTTCTCTCCCTCTCCTCCTCATCAGGATCATTATGTATATCAAAGTCACACTGAGACTGGGCTGCCAGCAGGCCGGATTTTTCATTAAGTTTATGGGCATAATACCTCATGTCCTTGGGGTGATCAGCGGAGCCGTCCTTCAGGCTTTTCTGCTGTTTGCTCTGTGCCTCCTTCGTTTTGTCAGCACCGCGCTTCTGTGCTGAAGGCGGAGCAGCGCCATTTTGCGGATCCACCCTCGAGCTTTCTCCCTTCTGTCCTCGGGTCATCATACCCTCTGCACGGACCGGAACAAATGCCGAGTGTAGCGGGAACTCTCCCAGGGCTGGTAAGTAGCTTTTAGGCAGGAATCAGCACCGGAAACCGGATCAATTCAGGATAACTGTGGGAGATCTGTGACTAAGCGTCTGCTCACATGCCGTGCTGGCCACCCCCCCCCCTGCTGTACTGTTTCTAATATACTTCAGGCAGGCAGTTGATTCAGCTAGCTGCAGTGTATTTAATATATATATATATATATATATACAGTCAGACTGGTATATATATATATATCCACTGCATACAGTTTAGCTAGATCTCACTGCAGACCGTTCCTCCAGTCAGACTGGTATGTATATATATATAGATATATAGATATATATATCTATATATCTACTGTATCCAGTTTAGATAGATCTCACTGCAGACTTTTCCTGGTGTACATATTTAAATACACTTTCAGGCAGGCCAGGCAGGTTATTCAGTCATCTGCAGTGCATAAAATATATATACAGTCTGCTACATATATATATCCACTGCATTCTAGTCTAGCCAAGCCTATATCTGACTGCAGGTAGCTCCTGGTGTACGTTTTCAAATACACTTTCAAGCAGGCAGGCAGGCAGGTGATTCAGTGATCTGCGGTGCATAAAATATATATACAGTCTCTTACATATATATATCCACTGCATTCTAGTCTAGCCAAGCCTATATCTGACTGCAGGTAATTCCTTGTGTACGTTTTCAAATACACTTTCAAGCAGGCAGGTAGGTGATTCAGTGATCTGCGGTGCATAAAATATATATACAGTCTCCTATATATATATATATATCCACTGCATTCTAGTCTAGCCAAGCCTATATCTGACTGCAGGTAGTTCCTGGTTAGGGATGAGCTTCGAGTTCGAGTCGAACTCATGTTCTACTCGAACATTGGCTGTTCGCAAGTTCGCCGAACAGCGAACAATTTGGGGTGTTCGCGGCAAATTCGAATGCCGCGGAACACCCTTTAAAAGTCTATGGGAGAAATCAAAAGTGCTAATTTTAAAGGCTTATATGCAAGTTATTGTCATAAAAAGTGTTTGGGGACCCGGGTCCTGCCCCAGGGGACATGGATCAATGCAAAAAAAAGTTTTAAAAACGGCCGTTTTTTCAGGAGCAGTGATTTTATTAATGCTTAAAGTCAAACAATAAAAGTGTAATATCCCTTTAAATTTCGTACCTGGGGGGTGTCTATAGTATGCCTGTAAAGGGGCGCATGTTTCCTGTGTTTAGAACAGTCTGACAGCAAAATGACATTTGGAAGGAAAAAACTCATTTAAAACTACCCGCGGCTATTGCATTGCCGACAATACACATAGAAGTTCATTGATAAAAACGGCATGGTAATTCCCCACAGGGGAACCCCGAACCAAAAAAAAAAAAAAAAAAAATGATGTGGGGGTCCCCCTAAATTCCATACAAGGCCCTTCAGGTCTGGTATGGATATTAAGGGGAACCCCAGCCAAAATTTAAAAAAAAAATTGACGTGGGGTTCCCCCTAAATTCCATACCAGACCCTTCAGGTCTGGTATGGATTTTAAGGGGAACCCCGCGCCAAAAAAAAAAAAAAAAAAAAAGGCGTGGGGTCCCCCTAAAAATCCATACCAGACCCTTATCCGAGCACGCAACCTGGCAGGCCGCAGGAAAAGAGGGGGGGACGAGAGTGCGGCCCCCCCCCCCTCCTGAACCGTACCAGGCCACATGCCCTCAACATTGGGAGGGTGCTTTGGGGTAGCCCCCCAAAACACCTTGTCCCCATGTTGATGAGGACAAGGGCCTCATCCTCACAACCGTGGCCGGTGGTTGTGAGGGTCTGCGGGCGGGGGGCTTATCGGAATCTGGAAGCCCCCTTTAACAAGGGGACCCCCAGATCCCGGCCCCCCCCCTGTGTGAAATGGTAAGGGGGTACTTACCCCTACCATTTCACTAAAAAACTGTCAAAAATGTTAAAAATGACAAGAGACAGTTTTTGACAATTCCTTTATTTAAATGCTTCTTCTTTCTTCTTTCTTCCTTCATCTTCTTCTTCTTCTGGTTCTTCTGGCTCTTCTGGTTCTTCCTCCGGCGTTCTCGTCCAGCATCTTCTCCGCGGCGTCTTCTATCTTCTTCTCCTCGGGCCGCTCCGCACCCATGGCATGAGGGGAGGCTCCCGCTCTTCTCTTCATCTTCTTCTCTTCTTCATCTTCTTCTTCATCTTCTTCTTCTTCTTCTTCTTCCTTCTTCTCTTCTTCCTGTCTTCTCCGGGCCGCTCCGCAGCCATGCTGGCATGGAGGGAGGCTCCCGCTGTGTGACGGCGTCTCTTCGTCTGACGGTTCTTAAATAACGGGGGGCGGGGCCATCCGGTGACCCCGCCCCCCTCTGACGCACGGTGACTTGAGGGACTTCCCTGTGACGTCACGGGGAATGCCACAGGAAAGTCCCGTCATGTCACCGTGCGTCAGAGGGGGGCGGGGTCACCGGGTGGCCCCGCCCCCCGTTATTTAAGAACCGTCAGACGAAGAGACGCCGTCACACAGCGGGAGCCTCCCTCCATGCCACAGCATGGATTGCGGAGCGGCCCGGAGAAGACAGGAAGAAGAGAAGAAGAGAAGAAGGAAGAAGAAGAAAAAGAAGAAGAAGAAGATGAAGAAGAGAAGAAGATGAAGAGAAGAGCGGGAGCCTCCCCCCAAATGCCATGGGTGCGGAGCGGCCCGAGGAGAAGAAGATAGAAGACGCCGCGGAGAAGATGCTGGACGAGAACGCCGGAGGAAGAACCAGAAGAGCCAGAAGAACCAGAAGAAGAAGAAGATGAAGGAAGAAAGAAGAAGCATTTAAATAAAGGAATTGTCAAAAACTGTCTCTTGTCATTTTTAACATTTTTGACAGTTTTTTAGTGAAATGGTAGGGGTAAGTACCCCCTTACCATTTCACACAGGGGGGGGGCCGGGATCTGGGGGTCCCCTTGTTAAAGGGGGCTTCCAGATTCCGATAAGCCCCCCGCCCGCAGACCCTCACAACCACCGGCCACGGTTGTGAGGATGAGGCCCTTGTCCTCATCAACATGGGGACAAGGTGTTTTGGGGGGCTACCCCAAAGCACCCTCCCAATGTTGAGGGCATGTGGCCTGGTACGGTTCAGGAGGGGGGGGGGGCCGCACTCTCGTCCCCCCCTCTTTTCCTGCGGCCTGCCAGGTTGCGTGCTCGGATAAGGGTCTGGTATGGATTTTTAGGGGGACCCCACGCCTTTTTTTTTTTTTTTTTTTGGCGCGGGGTTCCCCTTAAAATCCATACCAGACCTGAAGGGTCTGGTATGGAATTTAGGGGGAACCCCACGTCAATTTTTTTTTTAAATTTTGGCTGGGGTTCCCCTTAATATCCATACCAGACCTGAAGGGCCTTGTATGGAATTTAGGGGGACCCCCACATCATTTTTTTTTTTTTTTTTTTGGTTCGGGGTTCCCCTGTGGGGAATTCCCATGCCGTTTTTATCAATGAACTTCTATGTGTATTGTCGGCAATGCAATAGCCGCGGTAGTTTTAAATGTGTTTTTTCCTTCCAAATGTCACTTTGCTGTCAGACTGTTCTAAACACGGGAAACATGCGCCCCTTTACAGGCATACTATAGACACCCCCCAGGTATGAAATTTAAAGGGATATTACACTTTTATTGTTTGACTTTAAGCATTATTAAAATCACTGCTCCTGAAAAAACGGCCGTTTTTAAAACTTTTTTTTGCATTGATTCATGTCCCCTGGGGGAGGACCCGGGTCCCCAAACACTTTTTATGACAATAACTTGCATATTAGCCTTTAAAATTAGCACTTTTGATTATTCATGTTCGTGTCCCATAGACTTTAACGGCGTTCGCGTGTTCGAACGAATTTTTTTCCTGTTCGCATGTTCTGGTGCGAACCGAACAGGGGGGTGTTCGGCTCATCCCTATTCCTGGTGTACGTTTTCAAATACACTTTCAAGCAGGCAGGCAGGTGATTCAGTGATCTGCAGTGCATAAAATATCTGCTAGCGGTACACCCAAATCAGAATTTAGCAGGCAAATTTCCCTACCCCAGTTGCTAAGCCATCGAAAGAAATTCGGTCCCAGCCATCCACATGCTCAGCGGCTGAATGCTAGTTTGGCTAAATCGCTAGCACTCCAACTGCTGCCTTTTAAGCTGGTAGACTCTGCCCCCTTTCGAGAATTGGTGGAATGTGTGGTACCTCAGTGGCAGGTTCCCAAACGCCTTTTTTTTTCCCGGAAGGCCATTCCGGCTCTCTACCGACATGTAGACCACTGACTCATGGTCCAGCAGGCATGGACAGGGACGTTACCTTTCTTTCACGGCACACTGGGTAACCCTGCTGGCAGCTGGGAAGGATGCAGGACAGGGTGCAGTATTGTTGGAGCTTGTTCCGCCACCAGGACTCCAAAATGCTGGTAGTGGTGATTCTGCCACACCTCTCTCCTCCACCCCCTCCTCTTCTTCTTCCTCTATGGCCTCTTCCTGTGCAGATTTGTCCTCGGAACCAGCAGTGCTCTGTAGGCGTTCTAGGGGCTACACATGCACTCAGGCAAAAAGATGCCATGCGGTGCTTGAGTTGGTCTGCTTAGGGAACAGGAGCCACACTGGGGCAGAGATTCTGGCAGTTCTGCAGGGGCAGGTTCAGAGGTGGTTGATGCCATGCCAGCTTCAGCCAGGAATGGTGGTTTGCGACAATGGCATCAACCTCCTCTCCGCCCTCCGACAGGGACACTTCACCCATGTTCCTTGTTTGGCTCACATCCTTAATTTGGCGGTGCAGCGGTTCTTGTGCAGGTATCCTGGCTTACAGGATCTCCTGAGGCAGGCCAGGAAAGTCTGTGGGAATTTCCGCCGGTCATATAATGCCAGTGCTTGGCTGGCTGACCTTCAAAAGGAATGCAGCCTGCCCAAGAACCGCCTCATCTGTGACATGCCCACCAGGTGGAACTCAACATCGGCAATGCTGCAGGAGCCGCACACACAACAGAGGGCCATCAATGAGTACCTGTGCAAGTATGGCACCAGGACAGGGTCAGGGGAGCTTGGCTTTTTTTCGCCACACCAGTGGCTAATGATCAAGGATGCATGCACTGTTCTGTAACCATTTGAGGAGGCCACGAGGATGGTGAGCAGTGACAGTGCATGTATCAGTGATACTGTCCCTCTTGCCTTCCTGTTGGAGCACACGCTGTGCGGAATAATGGACAGGGCACTTGAGGCAGAACAGAGGGAGGAAGAGGAGGACTTCCTTACCTCTCAAGGCCCCCTTTACCCAGACAGTATTCCTGCAGGCCCGCCCATCATACAGGAAGAGGAGGAGGAGGAGGATTGGGTCAGCATGGAGGTGGAGCTTGGCACTCAGCATCAGCAGCAGTCTTCAAGGGATCGTTTTCCGTCCCCAGAAACCCATGGACTTGTACGTGGCTGGGAGGAGGTGGCTGTGGATCATGTCATCCTTAGTGACCCAGAGGACTCCGGACCGAATGCCTAAGCAAACCTACGCTGCATGACCTCCCTGATCCTGCAAAGCCTGAGAAAGGACCCTCGGATTTGTGGTATCAAGGAGAGGGTTTAGTACTGGCTGGCAACCCTTCTTGATCCACGTTACAAGGGTAAGGTTGCGGAAGTTATCCAGCCTTCGCAGAGGGAGCAGAGGATGAAACATCTTCGGGAGGCCTTGCAGAAAGGTTTGTGCAATGCATTTGCAGAGACTGGGAGGTTTCAATACCCTGGTCCTCCTGGACAACGTGTTGCTGAGACTTCACAGAAGGAGCGGTGGAGAAGGTGGGCATCTGACCGATGCGTTCAGAAAATTTTTTAGTCCGCAACCCCAAGGTCTGTCAGTTCCAGCAACCATTGCCAGCATCTGATTTACATGGTGCAGGAATACCTTGGGGTAAGATCAGATTAGGAGACCTTTCCAACCAAAAATCCACTGGGTTACTGGGTCTTGAGGATGGATCACTGACCAGAGCTTGCACAGTATGCAATTGAGCTACTGGCCTGTCCTGTATCCAGCGTTCTATCTGAATGCACATTTAGTGTTGCTGGAGGCTTTGTAACCAATCACAGAGTGCGCCTGTCCACAGACTCGGTTGATTGGTTCACCTTCATAAAAATGAATCAGTCTTGGATCACCAGCTACCATCACGTGATGCTGATGTAACCGATTAATTTTTTTATGAATGTGAGATCCCTTGATGACTGCCTATGCTGATGCTGAGTGACTATCCTATTCCTCCTCAATGTTCATGTTGATAGCTTCTAAGAACATTTTTGGTTCTGGGCACCACCACCAGTGCCTAAAGCCCAATTTTTCTGCCCCTGTAATTACAATTTTTGCCGTAATATTTTGCAGCAGGGCTCTTTCCTGCACTCAACTAGAGTATCTGTGAGGGGTTTCAGTGTTGTGGCACCAGCACCAGTGCCTAAAACCCAATTTTTCTGCCCCTGTTTAACAGGGGCGTGTAATTACAATTTTTGCTGTAATATTTTGCAACAGGGCTCATTCCTACGCTCAACTAGAGTATCTGTGAGGGATTGTAGTGTTGTGGCACCAGTACCAGTGCCTAAGGCCCAATTTTTCTGACCCTGTTTAACAGGGACGTGTAACTAAAAATGTTTTTCTAATATTTCACAGCAGGGCCCGTTCCTGCACCCACCAAGAGTAACTGTGAGGGCTTACAGTGTTGTGGCAACACCACCACAACACCACCAAAGGCCCAATTTTTCTGACCCTGTTCAACAGGGGCATGTAATTACAATTCTTGATATAATATTTCACAGCAGGGCCCGTTTTCAACAGGGGCATGTAATTACAATTCTTGACATAATATTTCACAGCAGGGCCTGTTTCAGCGCCCACCAAGAGTAACTGTGAGGGCTTACAGTGTTCTGGTACCCCTACTTTCAAACATCTGACTTACAAACGACTCCTACTTACAAACGGAGGGAGACAACAGGAAGTGAGAGGAAATCTACCCCTAGGAAGGGAAATTCTCTTCTGTAAGTGTTAATACGGGAAAAAGGTGTCTCCACTGTTGCTTTATTATCACGAATCCTTTTTTCCCTAAAAACCCCAAATTTTCAAAATCCAATTGTCATTGGGACAGAAAGTGGGACAGAAAGTGAGGTGAAATCTTCTGAACAGGGGCACAGACAGCAAAACAAATGTTACAGGGGTGATGATAACCCTTCCCTATGTTATCCAAAAAGCTTAAAAATTGATTTTTTTTGGCTGGAGCTACACTTAAAAAATGTACCTGTTCTAAATTATAAACAGATTCAACTTAAAAACAAATCTACAGTCCCTGTCTTGTTTGGACCACCTGTATACTGCTGTTCAGAGTATATAGGGCCTGGGGGCCCCACGACTTTTGTTTTTTTAATTTGGATGCTGGGTTTCCCTTAATATCCATACAAGACCCAAAGGGCCTGGTAATGGGCTGGGAGGTTACCCATGCCATCTAGGTGATCCATGAAATCTCATTTATTCAGGGAAGCCTATCCCACACCCACATAACAACTGTCCCCGAGCCACCCCCATCAAATCATTCTCTGCAGCTATTACCTTTTGTACCACCACCCCCTCCCTTTAGAATGTAAGTTCTACGAGCAGGGCCCTGCTGTACCTTTTGTATTGAACTGTACTGTAATTGTGTTGTCCCCCCTATACATTGTAAAGCACTGTGTAAACTGTTGGCGCTATATAAATCGCATATAATAATAATAATATTGCCGGGACCCGATATTACATTACAGCCGCAAGTAGTTTTAAATTTCTTTTAATCCTTTAGAAATGTCATTTTGTGCAGGGACAGTTCTAAACACCGGAAACACGCACCACTTTACAGGCATAATTTAGACACCCCCCAGGTACAATATTTAAAGGAATATTTCACTTTTATTTTTTCGATTTTTTTTGAGCACGAACACACCAATTAATTTGATAGCACCACATCCTAGAATTTAGATTTAGTAAAAAAAGCACGAAAATGGGACTTTTAAAGTGCAAATTATTGGAAACAATATCAAATATAGTATAAAAAAATATTTTATTTTGATAAACAAAATAAGAATTTCATATATTTAAAAGAAAGGGAAAAGGGGAAAGGAGATACAATACTGGCTAGTACAATAGTATATGTGCGACAATACAGCAATGATAGACTTCCCAACATGTTTCGCCCATAGGACGGGCTTCCTCAGGGGATGCTGGTCATTTGCAGCATACAATGCCCTCTATCAAGAAACAGATAATTTGAGTGTATTATAATAATTCATAAGTGCAATTATTAATCTCAAAATTAACAATAATAATTCATATGCAGCTGCGTTTTTCATGTCAGGATGTCACCGCTTACCTATATCTCCTAAACACAGGGGAGAAGTTTGCTGCTATAAGGAACCATGCGCTAAAGTGGCCATAGATGGTAAAAAAAGACCAGCTAAAAAACAGAACAATAATAGTAATGACCAAGTGTATTAAGGGGAAAGATGGAGAACCCTTACAAACATCTAGGGGAGCAGGATATTTAGGTAAAATTCACTTACAACAATAGGTTCAGCAGCTGGCTAATGCCAGGGACCACACACCTTCATTTCATCAGATAGAGAGTATCTGGTGAACATAATAAGGCCATTTTAAATATAGACTGCTGTGAACTGTCAGCAGACAAAGATAATATCTTCAATGAGCAAGGAATCATAATCACTGATAAAGAAACAAAAAGACACCATTCAAAAATGTGTACAATTACCTGAATTGGAAAGGCAGACATGCATGTGTCCCCTGGTTCCTGCACCGTCTACATGCAGCTGGAAGCGGCTTTAAATATCATCCATCCGATGTAAACACCGGATGCGGACGTAAGGACTGCGCCACGCATGTGCGAGCCTCGTCGCAGAGGCTCACTTAACCACTACCACCGGGTCCTAAGGTCCGGATGGATAGATGGGAGTAGCGTACCTCTAATTGCAAATGTTTTTGATCATTGCTACCTCCTCTAACATTGAGAGGAATATGTTCAAGAGCTGTAAATTTGATGGTATTTAGACTAAAGCCATGGAAGAGCCCCACATGTCGACCTATTGACTTTTCCATTCTGCGTTTCTTTATGAGGGAAACGTGATCATTTACTCTCCTGTGAAAAGAGCGTTTAGTTTTACAAATAAAGAAGCACTTACATGTGCATTGCATAAGGTAGACAATGCCTGTCCATTTGGCAATATCTGTTCATTATGGTTCGACATGAATCAGCACTTGTCACATTTATTACATGAAAATGTGCCAGGAAATTGGCAAGGAGGTGGAGAAGATACCTCACAGACTGTCAGGATAATTACATCTTATACTAAACAGCATAAACAAGTGAAACAAATTATTGAAAAATACTGCCCATTAATTGCTAACAAATATGTAGAAAGACATCCCCAAATTACATATAGACGGGCTAAGTCCCTAGACTAAAACTAAGATCGTCTGACCAAAAGTCACTATAAGACTTCTCCACCTCCCTGCCAATTTCCTGGCACATTTTCATGTAATAAATGTGACAAGTGTCGATTCATGCTGATCCATTATGAACACAGGTTCATAAGACCTTAGGACCCAGTGGTAGTGGCTGAGTGAGCCTCTGCGACGAGGCTCGCACATGCGTGGCACAGTCCTTTTGTCCGCATTCGGTGTTTACACTGGATGGATGGTATTTAAAGCCGCTTCCAGCGTCATGTAGATGCTGCAGGAACCAGGGGACACATGCATGTCTGTCTTTCCAATTCAGGTAATTGTACACATTTTTGAATGGCGTCTTTTTCTTTCTTTATCGCTGATTATGATTCCTTGCTCATTGAAGATATTATCTTTGTCTGCTGACAGTTCACAGCAGTCTATATTTAAAATGGCCTTATTATGTTCACCAGATATTCTCTGATGGCATGAAGGTGTGTGGTCCCTGGCATTGGCCAGCTGCTGAACCTATTGTTGTAAGTGAATTTTACCTAAATATCCTGCTCCCCTAGATGTTTGTAAGGGTTCTCCATCTTTCCCCTTAATACACTTGGTCATTACTATTATTGTTCTGTTTTTTAGCTGGTCTTTTTTTACCATCTATGGCCACTTTAGCGCATGGTTCCTTATAGCAGCAAACTTCTCCCCTGTGTTTAGGAGATATAGGTAAGCGGTGACATCCTGACATGAGAAACGCAGCTGCATATGAATTATTATTGTTAATTTTGAGATTAATAATTGCACTTATGAATTATTATAATGCACTCAAATTATCCGTTTCTTGATAGAAGGCATTGTACGCTGCACATTAACAGCGCCTCCTGAGGAAGTCCATCCTATGGGTGAAACATGTTGGGAAGTCCATCATTGCTGTATTGTTGCACATATACTATTGTACTAGCCAGTATTGTATCTCCTTTCCCTTTTTCCCTTTCTTTTAAATATATGAAATTCTTATTTTGTTTATCAAAATAAAATAATTTTTTTATACTATATTTGATATTGTTTCCAATCATTTGCACCTTCAAAGTCCCATTTTCATGCTTTTTTTACTTTTATTTTTTCACTTTTCTGTGTTGGCCGTGTCCCTTGGACACAGTCAATCACAGATCGTGCTAAATGGCCAATCACAGCAGCCATTTAGCACTCGATCGGAGTGTCCAATGAGGGATGATGTTATATGTAAACATATGAGATCATCTCTCATTGCCGGCTCTCCTTCCTCACACAGAGACCGCGTGTGAGGAGGGAGAGTGACCTGCAGCTGCAGCGTGAGTATTTGAACACTAACACAGTGCCACACACACAAAAACACACATGCCCACAGTACCAACCAGTGCCACCTGTCCCTAGTGCCACCTGTCAGTGCCATCTGTCCCCAGTGCCATCTATCAG
Organism: Lithobates clamitans; assembly: GCA_037952925.1. NCBI lineage: Eukaryota > Metazoa > Chordata > Amphibia > Anura > Ranidae > Lithobates > Lithobates clamitans. The sequence goes on along the minus strand of JBBGZY010000477.1, from coordinate 5,188,694 downwards.
TGCCATCTGTCCCCAGTGCCACCTATCAGTGCCATCTGTCCCCAGTGCCACCTGTCCCCAGTGCCACCTGTCAGTGCCATGTGGCCATGTGTCAGGGCCATCGGCCCCCAGTGCCATCAGTCCCCAGTGCCACCTGTCAGTGTCATGTGCCATCTGTTATCAGTGTTACGTGTCATCAGTGCCACGTATCATTTCAATCTGTCATCATATATATATTTCATTCAAAGTGTGAGAGCACTGAAAGCTGAAAATTGGTCTGGGCAGGAGGGGGGTTTAAGTGCCCAGTAGGCAAGTGGTTAAGGATGTGCCAGCCGGCTTCCAGCCCCCTCCTTAACAACCAGCTATTCTTCAGACAGAAATTGAATTGGTCAATCATTTTTCAACAACACAAATTTGAATTGTTACAAAAATTTGGAATTTGGCAGAAAACGAATATACGGAATTAAATTTAACAAATTACATCCGAATCTCTGAATAACCAAAAATTTGCCTGAATTTATATTCAGACCTAAACGAAAATCAGTGAGCCAATCACACAAGCAGGAAATTAAATTTCTGGGTGAGTGTACAAGACACCTCCAGGTTGCCATATTGCATTTAGTTCTTTTGACATTATAGGAAAATTAAAGTGACTTGAGATTGAAATGAAACCATAATTTTTATTAACATTAAATTGCAAGATCGTTTCTTTTTGCAAAATATATTATTTTATGAAACCAAGTTCTCTTTTAAGTGTGGTTGAGTTAAAAAGGTTTTTGTGCTTTGTATTGTTTAATATAATAACAATGCTTGAAAAAAAAAAGTTTTTGATACAGCCATTAAATGTTTCTGGTTAATATTGGGTACAAAGCATTTTCTTCCTAAAATAAATGTATCTTTTGCCGCGTACACACGAGTGGACTTTTTGACCGGACTGGTCCGACGGACCGAATTCGGCGGACAATCCAACCATGTGTGGGCTCCATCGGACCTGCAGCTGACTTTTTCGGTTGAAAATCTGACAGACTTTAGATTTGGAACATGTTTTAAATTTGTCTGAAGGACTCGAGTCCGGTCGAAAAATCCGCCCGTCTGTATACTAGTCCGACTAGTCCGGCGGCCGCCTTTGACAACGTCGATGACGAAACGCGTAAGGTGGGGCTACGCACTTACGTCATTTCCAGGTACGGAGCTAGTGAGCTTGGAACGCAGCTGGACCGCACGCTGCGGGAAAGCTCTTCCTGGTTTCGGCTTCACCCATAGTGTAGTGTTTGCGGTTTTTATTCTTGTTCCCACTCGGGAATCAGTTTATTTTAATAAAGCTTTTTAAATTATACTACACTATGAAGTGACATCTTTTCTTATGAGGACCTTTCTCTGGCGATTCCCCTTCTTGGACGTGGTGGTGTAAGGTGTTATGGATGACTGACCTGGGAACCCTGGGACAGAGGATAACCATATTTCAGCAACCACGGGATACCAACAAAGAAGACGGCATTGGAATCTTATAGTGTCTGTCACCCCTGCAGGGGTATTGGGAGCCGGTGAGTGGGGAGCCAAAAGGGGGAGCGCAGAAGTCACGGATATCCTTCTCTGTGGGCACCACAGTCACCAATGCAGCTGGAACTTTGTTCTGATATATATATTTTTGAATATATCACTTTTGATTAGACTTTTTGAATTCTTACCCCATTTGAATTTTTTATATCATTTTTTATTTTTATATTTATTTCTTTTATTGGCTTGCATTTGTCATCTACTTTTGGGACACGTTGGACTAATTACAGAGTTGCACATGCACTATATATATAATTATTAGCACTTAATGGTTAGTACCTGCAACTGATTAATACTTCACACTTGCCCATTACATGCGAATGGGATGTTTTCATAATTTTTTTTTTTTAATTTCTAATTTCTTTTTTTTTTTTCTTGCACATTTTTCAAAAAAATTTTTTCAATGGTATTAACCAATATATGAGCACTAGATTTGTTACACCAATTTACTCTTTGCGTATGGTATTTAATATTCAATTTAGTATCTTTATCAGTATTCACTGTATTTAATTATATATCCCCCATAACCTTTCCTCTCTTTTTCCTTTCTTTTTTTATTATTTCTCCTCTCTGTCTTCTTTTCCCCTACCTTTTCTCTCTATAGGGGGTTCAACATTCCGTTCGCCTTGTTTCTTTCATCCCCACCTCCCCCCCTTTCTCCTTTCCTTTTTTCTCTCTTTTTTCTCTGTCCTAAGTGCAGAGATTTTGTGGTTTTATAATAGCTATTGGCTACTGGCTATCAACTTCCTTATTTTAGTCCGGTCGTACATCATCATGTACGAATCCGTCAGGCTTTAGTGTGATCGTGTGTAGGCAAGTCCGTTTGTTCGGAAGTCCATCAAAAGTCCGTCAAAAGTCCGTTGGAAAGACTACCGGACCTTTGTTGCTGAAAAGTCCGCCCGTATGTACAGGGCATTTGTGAGTTCAGACACATGTTGTTTCTGTCTTTAATATGTGATAAATCATTTCATTTGTTGTGCCTTTTTGGTCTTACTTGGTTCTTACCAGACATAAGAGGTTTTAACTTTAGTGGGCTGTAAAAAGAAAGGGATTGCAGCAGGATGTATTTTCCAAAAAAAATGTAACGGTCTCCTTTTCCTGTGTATCATCAACAGCAGCTGTCAATACACCAACATTGTGGTTGCTCTGTGCCCCCCCCCCCCCCATTTTATAGTGACAGGACTGGCTATCAAAAAGCCTTCTGGCCTTCAAAGTCCATACAGCATCATATTATTCTTAGTACTATTATTATTAATATTATTATTATTCATGATTTAAATAACGCCATCAGTTTGTGCATAAAATGATTAAAATACCCCTTGGACTAATCTGCACATATATTCACCAAAACCACAAATCCCAAACCCAAATGATTCACCTTGAACCCATGGTTGTGGCAAACCTAAAGATCAGTCCTGTTCATTAGCTGAAATTTGGGCAAAGCTTGGTTGTTTTCCACACAAAATAATATTTTATACAGCCTAGCAAAACCAATTTATGCAACAGGTTTACTTTAAAAAATACATCATGGAGGAATATGTATGCAAATTTCAGTGAGCGGTTGAATAAAATAATACGATCTTTGCTGGTAGGACCACCCTAATGAAGCCATGCTTCTTATAAATCAAATCTTATTTCTTAAGGTAAATGACAGCAGGAAATGCATACGTTGTATTTTATGAAGTGTTATTTATGTTAGACATAAATGGCAACATACATTTATGAGTCAAATTAAATTATGTTCATATCATTGAAAAAAAATATTAAAAAATATCCTCAAGGAATATGGATGAGTCATGTGGTACAGCACACACTGTGTTTAGCCAAGGCTTGTGTTGTTCAAATTACTTTAATGCTGTTTGTTAATAGAGGCTCGCAGTGGTGCACAATCTAAAATGAGAGCTGCTTTGTGCTGCTAATCACACTCTTGGTGCCCACATTTAAATTCTAACAGCAGTCTTTCTGTCAAGCTAAGCAGTGATTAGATATACATTTAAAAGGAGAAATAGTGAAAGTAAACATGAGTATATCCACTTTACCAGGACAGAAGAAAAAAAAAACTGTAATTGTTTTATAATATGCTCTTAATCAAAAAAGACATTTAAAATTGTGAAGTGAATGGGAACATTTTACAAAAACTTTGTACTCTGAAAGCATTTTCAGCACAAATTAAAGTTACCTTTTCATGTGTCAATTATAGGCCAAATTGGGTTATTTAGACTATGTTTGCTGATAATAAGTTGCTATTCAATCTGATTGCACAAGGACCTTCTCTGCATGTTGGGTACAGGGGTCATTGTAGTTCAAAGTCAAACTCCAGTTGTGAAAATTAATTAAAAATGGAATTGCCCAGCCTGGTAAACACTTAAAAAAGAAATGTGTAATATAAATAAACATGCACTGCCTATTTCTAAACAGATATTATCAATTCAATCAACACAAAAGTCCAATAAGTGAATAACGTAAAACAAATTGAAGTGAATAAAGTCCACTGGTATCAAAATACCACCACTGCCACACTCACCAGCTCCACAGCTGTCAAGGAAGAACAGCAAACAGTGTGTTTGTATAAGGAATCCCCAGGCTCTCATACTCAGCTCCACCACTATGGTAGTAACACCCCTCCCACTAGCCAATTTAATGCGAAAAAAGCACTTACCGCATGGAGCCACATCAGAGAACTATATATATATATATATATATATATATATATATATATATATATATATATATATACACACACAGTGCCTTGAAAAAGTATTCATACCCCTTGAAATTTTCCACATTTTGTCATGTTACAACCAAAAAATGTAAATGTATTTTTCTTGGGATTTTATATTATAGAGCAACACAAAATGGCACATAATTATGAAATGGAAGGAAAATGATAAATGGTTTTCAATTTTTTTTTACAAATAAATATGTGAAAAGTGTGGCGTGTATTTGTATTCAGCCACCCTGAGTCAATACTTTGTAGAACCAACTTTCGCTGCAATTACAGCTGGATGTCTTTTTGGGTATGTCTCTACCAGCTTTACACATCTAGAGAGTGACATTTTTGCACATTTTTCTTTGCAAAATAGCCCATGAATGGTATGATACATGAATACAACAGATAGTATAACATGATGTATATCATTTTGGGGTGGCCCATAAAATCAGGGGTTTAAAATAGCCCATGAATGGTATGATACATGAATACAACAGATAGTATAACATGATGTATATCATTTTGGGGTGGCCCATAAAATCAGGGAATTTAAAAGGATGAAATTCATTTTAGCATAAGATATTTATGTATTGTTTTAATCATAACTAAATGGAGCAGAAGATTAATGGAAAGAGGAATTCATGTAATAGATTGGATGTACAGTCTCACTCTTGTCTAGAATCTTGAAATCTTAGTACAAGACCACAGATAGTACCTAGTAGGGATGAGCCAGCGTTCCGAATCGAACATAAGTTTGACTTGAACATCGGGTGTTCATTTGTTCTAAAACTAACCAAACATATGGGGTGTTCACAGGAAATTCGAGCACCACAGAACACCCCACAATGCACTGCGAGATCGCAGTGCATTGCTGTATGATGATTGGCCAAAGCATGCACCTGACCTGCATGCTTTGGCCAATCACAGCGCGTTCTGCTGAGAGAGCAGGGTGCCTTTGGCCAATCATGGCTCAGGGGACTAAGTCCACACCCCACACTATATAAGGCTGCTTTCATAGCAGCCGTGTGTAGTGTTGTTGGCAGGGACAGAGAAATAGCTTGTGGGTTAGATTAAGCAGGCAGGTTATTCAGTTAGTGGCAGTGTATTTGATATATATATATATATATATATATATATATATATATATATATATATATATAGGTTATTCAGTTAGTGGCAGTGTATTTGATATTTGATATATATATATATATATACTCTGCATCCAGTGTAGCTTATATCTACAGTGCATTCGGTGGTGTATACATTTCAGGCAGTGTATTAATATATATATGCAGACTAATATATATACAACTCATGAGGTGTGTATATATATACACTACCGTTCAAAAGTTTGGGGTCACCCAAACAATTTTGTGTTTTCCATGAAAAGTCACACTTATTCACCACCATACGTTGTGAAATGAATAGAAAATAGAGTCAAGACATTGACAAGGTTAGAAATAATGATTTGTATTTGAAATAACATTGTTTTTACATCAAACTTTGCTTTCATCAAAGAATCCTCCTTTTGCAGCAATTACAGCATTGCACACCTTTGGCATTCTAGCTGTTAATTTATTGAGGTAAGCTGGAGAAATTGCACCCCACGCTTCTAGAAGCAGCTCCCACAAGTTGGATTGGTTGGATGGGCACTTCTGGCGTACCATACGGTCAAGCTGCTCCCACAACAGCTCAATGGGGTTCAGATCTGGTGACTGTGCTGGCCACTCCATTACCGATAGAATACCAGCTGCCTGCTTCTGCTGTAAATAGTTCTTGCACAATTTGGAGGTGTGTTTAGGGTCATTGTCCTGTTGTAGGATGAAATTGGCTCCAATCAAGCGCTGTCCACTGGGTATGGCACGGCGTTGCAAAATGGAGTGATAGCCTTCCTTATTCAGAATCCCTTTTACCCTGTACAAAGCTCCTACCTTACCAGCACCAAAGCAACCCCAGACCATCACATTACCTCCACCATGCTTAACAGATGGCGTCAGGCATTCTTCCAGCATCTTTTCATTTGTTCTGCGTCTCACAAACGTTCTTCTTTGTGATCCAAACACCTCAAACTTGGATTTATCCGTCCACAACACTTTTTTCCAGCCTTCCTCTGTCCAATGTCTGTGTTCTTTTGCCCATCTTAATCTTTTTCTTTTATTGGCCAGTCTCAGATATGGCTTTTTCTTTGCCACTCTGCCCTGAAGCCCAAAATCCCGCAGCCGCCTCTTCACTGTAGATGTTGACACTGGTGTTTTGCGGCTACTATTTAATGAAGATGCCAGTTGGGGACCTGTGAGGCGTCTGTTTCTCAAACTAGAGACTCTAATGTGCTTATCTTCTTGCTTAGTTGTGCAACGCGGCCTCCCACTTCTTTTTCTACTCTGGTTAGAGCCTGTTTGTGCTGTCCTCTGAAGAGAGTAGTATACACCGTTGTAGGAAATCTTCAATTTCTTTGCAATTTCTCGCATGGAATAGCCTTCATTTCTAAGAACAAGAATAGACTGTCGAGTTTCAGATGAAAGTTCTCTTTTTCTGGCCATTTTGAGCGTTTAATTGACCCCACAAATGTGATGCTCCAGAAACTCAATCTGCTCACAGGAAGGTCAGTTTTGTAGCTTCTGGAAGGAGCTAGACTGTTTTTAGATGTGTGAACATGATTGCACAAGGTTTGCTAATCATCAATTAGCCTTCTGAGCCAATGAGCAAACACATTGTACCATTAGAACACTGGAGTGATAGTTGCTGGAAATGGGCCTCTATACACCTATGTAGATATTGCACCAAAAACTAGACATTTGCAGTTAGAATAGTCATTTACCACATTAGCAATGTATAGAGTATATTTGTTTAAAGTTAGGACTAGTTTAAAGTTAGCTTCATTTAAAAGTACAGTGCTTTTCCTTCAAAAATAAGGACATTTCAATGTGACCCCAAACTTTTGAACGGTAGTGTATATATATATATATATATATATATAGATATATTATATCTATATATACTCTGCATCCAGTGTAGCCTATATCTACAGCATTCAGTGGAGTACTGTTTCTAATACACTTCTGGCGGTGTATTAATATATATATATATATATATATATATATATATATATATATATACAGTCTAGTATGATTATGTATACTCTGCATTCAGTGTAGCCTATACATACAGTGCATTCATGGTGTATAGTTTCTAATGCCCTCCACTAAAAGAGGGCAAGCAGCCTCTATGTCTACAGTCAACAGTGGTGGTCCTGGACATGGTGCATCCTCTGCAGGTGGCCGTGGGGCACAATTGTCCTTTTTTTCTGCTGCTAGCCATGTTATTGAGCCACAACATGCAAAAGTGTTGGTGGAGTGGATAATAAAGCTGTCCTCATCCTCCTCATTCTCTGTCACCCAGGCTCAGAGTAGTTTGCCTTCCAACACAGCTGCCAAAGTGGCCTATTCCACTGGCTCCTTGCCTACAGTCACTCCTTCCATAGCCCCACCATCATGCACAGAGGAGTCCCCAGAATTATTCAACCACAGTGTTGGTTATATGCTGCTGGAGGATGTGCAGCGTTTTGAAGGCTGCGATGTTGGTTCACAGGTTGAGGAAGGGAGTAATGTGAGCCTAGAGAGAGGGGGTGCCACAGAAGGATAAGAAACTGACAATCATGTTCACCCAGCTGCAGCATACTGCCAAGTTTGCTCCAGTGACAAGGAGGGAGGGGATGATGTTACTGACTGTACTTAGGTGCCTGAGAGGCCTCTTCTGCAGATTTGTCTATGGCCTCTTCTGCAGATTTGTCCTCTGAACCAGCAGTGCTCCATAAGTGTTCAAGGGGCAACGCAAGCTGTCAGGCTAAAAGATGCCATGCGGTGCTTGAGTTGGTCTGCCTAAAGGGCAGGAGTCACACTGGGGCAGAGATTCTGTCAGCTCTGCAGGGGCAGGCTCAAAGGTGGTTGACACACGCCAGCTTCAGCCAGGAATGTTGTATGCGACAATAGCACCAACCTTCTCTCCGCCCTCCAACAAGAACACTTGACCCATGTTCCATGTTTGGCACACATCCTGAATTTGGTGGTGCAGCAGTTCTTGACCAGGTACCCAGGCTTACAAGATCTCCTGAGGAAGGCCAGAAAATTCTGTGCTCATTTCCGCCGGTCATACAATGCCAGTGCTTGGCTGGCTGACATTCAAAGGGATTGCAACCTGCCCACCAACCGCCTCATTTGTGACATGCCCACCAGGTGGAACGCAACATTGGCAATGCTGCCGTGGCTGCACACACAGCAGAGGGCCATCAATGAGTACCTATGCGAATATGGCACCAAGACAGGGTCAAGGGAGCTTGGCTTCTTTTTGCTATGCCAGTGGCTACTGATCAAGGATGCATGCACTGTCCTGTCACCATTTGAGGAGGCCACAAGGATGGTGAGCAGCGACAATGCATGCATTAGTGACTGTTCATCTAGTCTTCCTGCTGGAGCATACGCTTCATGGAATCATGGACAGGGCACTTGAGGCAGAACAGAGGGAGGAAGAGGAGGACTTTCTTTCCTCTCAAGGCCCCCTTGAGCCCGCCAAACACACAGGAAGAAGAGGAGAAGGAGGAGGATTGTGTCAGCATGGATGTAGAGCAGGGATATGCAATTAGCGGATCTACAGCTGTTGCAGAATTACAAGTCCCATGAGGCATAGGAAGACCCTGACAGCCACAAGCATGACACCCAGAGGCAGAGGCATGATGGGACTTGTTGTTTTGCCACAGCTGGAGGTCCGCTAATTGCATATCCCTGATGTAGAGGATAACACTCAGCAGCAGTCTTCAGGGGATGGTTTTCAGTCCTCAGAAACCCAAGGAGTCATACGTGGCTTGGAGGAGGTAGTTACAGATAATGTGATCCTTAGTGACCCAGAGGACTCAGAATCAAATGACTCTGCAAACTTACGCTGCATGGTTTCCCTGATTCTGCAAAGCCTGCAAAAGGACCCTAGGATTTGTGGTATCAAGGAGAGGGATCATTACTGGCTGGCAACCCTTCTTGATCCACGTTACAAGGGTAAAGTTGCAGAACTCATCCTGCCTTTGCAGAGGGAGCAGAGGGTGAAACATCTTCAGGAGGGGAGAAGGTGGCCGGCTGACCAATGCCTTTAACCACCTCAATACAGGGCGCTTATACCCTCTTCCTGCCCAGGCTTATTTTCAGCTTTCAGCGCTGTCACACTTTGAATGACAATTGCGCGGTCATGCTATACTGTAATCTGGGATCCCTTGAAGACTGCCTATGCTGACTATCATATTTCTCCTCAATCTTGATGATGCTAACTTCCAATAATATTTTTGGTTTAGGGCAGCACCACCACCACCCAAGGCCCAATTTTTTTGCCCCTGTTTAACAGGGGCATGTAATTACAATTTTTGATATAATATTTCACAGCAGGGCCTGTTTCTGCGCCCAACAATAGTATCTGTGAGGTGTTACAGTATTGTGGCACCACCATCACCACCAAAGGCTCAATTGTTCTGCCCCTGTTTAACAGGGACATGTAATTACACTTTTTGATATAATCTTTCACAGCAGGACCCATTCCTGCACTATTTATGATTCGGCACTGCGTCGCTTTAACTGACAATTGCGCGGTCGTGCGACTTTGCACCCAATCAAAATTGACGTCCTTTTTTTCCCACAAATAGAGCTTTCTTTTGAAGGTATTTGATCACCTCTGCGGTTTTTATTTTTTGCTCTATAAACAAAAAAAAAAGTCAATTTTGAAAAAAACGCAATATTTTTTACTTTTTGCTATAAGAATTATCCCCCAAAAATATATAAAAAAATATTTTTTTAGTTTAGGCCGATATGTATTCTTCTACATATTTTTTGGTAAAAAAAAATCCCAATAAGCGCATATTGATTGGTTTTTGCAAAAGTTATAGCGTCTACAAAATAGAGGATATGTGTGGTGAACCACAAAAAGAGAAAATTAATTCTCAAAAGGTGTTGCCACCATCCCAATAAGTATTGTATGAGGACCCTAACATAAAGGACACAGGTACACCCCGGTACGGTGGGACTTTAAGGGCAGACAAAATATATCATAAAAATATCATTTATTGGAAATATTTACTTTAAAAAGACAACATGTATAAAAACATAACATCAAGTAATATGGCACTTTTAGTGCATAGCAAGAAAATACATTTTTATCATGTAATTGCACATTCCATAAGTGAACATGATTTTTCTCCGACTAGCCTGACATGTTTCCGGAAAAGATTCCCTTCTTCAGAGGCATATATGGGAGATAGTATAATATGTTCACTTAGCCAAAATATGAGAAAATTGTATATGTTATATTCTTTGCATGGAAAAAAGACTTGTTCAAAAGCCTCAGTTTAGCCATTAGTTATCCATGAGGACAGGGAGTCCAGTCTTTACTTGCGAGGGTCCCCACAGATTAGCCACCAACACAGCTGGCAACACAGCTGGCAGAAGAAACCTTTCTGTTTAGCAGGGAAAAATATTCAGCCTTTCACAGCTCTGTTTAGTGAAGGAAGATGTGCAGCTGTACACAGCTCTATTGACTTTGTTTCTGCTGCCCCAACATTGCCCAGCAGTGAAGCCAGTCAGTGTCCATCAGTGATGCCAATAAGTGCCCATCTGTGATGCCAGTCAGTGCTGCCTTTCAGTGCCATCAGTGCCTGCTTATCAGTGTAGCCAATCAGTGCCCATCAGTGCCAATCAATGATCATCAGTGCCACACATCAGTACCCATCAGTGCTGCCTAAGCATGCCGCATATCAGTTCCGCCTATCAGTGCCCATCCATGCCACCTACCAGTGCCCATCAGTGCCACCTATCAGTGCCCATTAGTGTCTCCTCATCAGTGCCAACTCATCAGTGCCCATCAGTGCCCATCAGTGCAGCCTCATCAGAGCACATCAGTGAAGGAGAAAAATTACTCATTTACAAAATTGTATAACAGTAACTAAGAAAAACTTTTTTCTAACATTTTCTGTTTTTTTCATTTTTTAGCAAAAAATTAAAAACCCAGTGGTGATTAAATGCCACCAACAGAAATCTCTATCTGTCTCAAAAAAAATGATAAAAATGTTTTTTTGGTACAGTGTTGCATGACCGCACAATTGTAATTCAAAGTGTGACAGCGCTAAAAGCTGAAAATTGGCCTGGGCAGGAAGGGGGTAAAAGGGCCCAGTAGGCTAGTAGTTAAAACAAGTCTGCATAAATAATCATTTACTAGCAGGGGGATACCAACATCCTACCTTGGTATGAAGTCTGTTCTATAATAAAAGCAATTAAAAATGTGCCTGGTCACTTATGATTATAAGTGGAATAGGTTTATTAGAAAGCAAGATATGATAAACCTATTGGGAATCTCTACAGAAAGGAAATACGCCATCTATTATAAGTAGAATGTCAATAGTTATCTTTATCTTCATATTTGGATTATATGACCTCAGGGGGTTGAGAATGAGGTAAACATTAGGGGCAAATACTGTGGAGACAAGCTCCTGGAAATATCTGGGGTATTGATTAAAGGCCCATACACGCGATCCGAAAATCGGACGAAAAATACCACTTTCTTTCTCGAACATCATGGGACACAGAGCCACAGTAATTACTGATGGGTTATATAGGGTATCACTGGTGAGTGGACACTGGCACACCCTATCAGGAAGTTCAACCCCCTATATAATCCCTCCCCTTTACGCCAGTGTCTTAGGTGATAGACGTGTAAAATTGTCCTGTGCTGAGCTCCAAAGGGAATATCCTATATCCTATATTGGGGCAAACCAGGCAGACCGGATCCATTCAAAGTGTCCTTTCTAGGCCGAATTGGATGGTACCCGGGCCTCGTGTCCGAAGAAACGAGGTCTTACCTGTAACGCTTCTCTTCTTAGAGAGCTGGACCCCGCATATTAGAAAATGGTTTTCTAGCCTAATTTCTAGCCGGGTGCTTTACAGGTCCCGAACTGCAGGATCCCCCTATTTGTAGGGGGCCCCAGTCTCTGACGTTTTTTTCAAACGGAGCCCACCGTGAGAGTTGAAGATTGGGCCTGTGTAAACTGAACCCTGCAGCTGGATAAGGTAAGAGGAGATTCCACAGAATTTTCTAATTATAGTAGGTTTTCTCCTTTAAGGTAAATGCATGCTATGCCTATTGTGACCACCGGGGCTGCCAAGAGCACAAACCTTGTCATGCTGATGTCTGTCTCAGTGTTCATGCTGCACAAGTTTCATAGCGTCTCTGGTCGGCTCACGGTAGGATGGATGGGGGGATTTCTCATGTCTGAATGTTCCCCCCAGGCTGGGGGGAGGCCACAGGGGTCTAGACAGCGGTTATACCGCTCAGGCACCGCCGCCCCCGCCGCCATTGCCGCCATTACTGTTTGCAGGCAGGCCCTTCACTACCAGCCTCTCTCCCTCCTCCCCCTCCTCCCCCTCCCCCAGCCTTCCTCCATAGTACTTCCGGAGGTTTGGCCAGCGCGGGAAGCGCTCGTTTTTTCAAAATTCGAGGGGGGGAGCAGTAGAGGGGGGGTCAGCACAGGTGCTTAGACTAAAAGCCTGGACTCTCAGGTTACAGGGCTGCCCAGTCAGGATCCAGTCTGACAATGCCACAGCAGTGGCTTATGTCAATCATCAGGGAGGCACCCGGAGCCGAGCTGCTCAAAAGGAGGTGAACCGGATCTTAGTCTGGGCAGAGATGCATGTGCCATGCATATCGGCAGTTTTCATTCCAGGGATAGAGAACTGGCAGGCGGACTATCTAAGTCACCAGCAGTTACACCCAGGGGAATGGTCTCTACACCCCGACGTCTTTTGGGCCATATGCCAAAGATGGGGGGTCCCAGATGTAGATCTCTTTGCATCCCGATTCAACAAAAAGATAGACAGATTTGTGGCAAGGACGAGGGATCCTTTTGCATGTGGGACGGATGCGTTGGTGATTCCGTGGCATCAGTTCTCACTGATTTACGCATTCCCGCCTATTCTGCTACTGCCACGACTCCTTCGCAGGATCAGGCAGGAAAGGAAGTCGGTATTTCTGGTGGCCTCTGCTTGGCCCAGAAGGACTTGGTATGCAGAAATAGTAAGGATGACCCCGTAGGACCCTACCGGTATGCCCAGACCTGTTATCTCAAGGTCCAGTGTTCCATCCTGCCTTACAAACGCTAAATTTGACGGTTTGGCTATTGAGACCCATGTTCTGAAGAGTCGTGGGCTTTCAGGTCCTGTCATATCTACCTTGATAATTGCAAGAAAGCCAGCTTCCAGGATGATTTATCATAGAGTCTGGAAAGCTTATGTATCCTGGTGTGAATCCAGAGGTTGGCATCCTAGGAAATATGTCATAGGTAGAATTCTTGATTTTCTACAATTAGGATTAGAGATGAAGCTGGCCTTGAGTACCATCAAGGGCCAGGTCTTGGCTTTATCAGTATTATTTCAACGGCCACTTGCTTCGCATTCTTTGGTCCGAAATTTTATGCAGGGGGTGATGCGTCTTAATCCTCCAGTTAAAGCGCCCCTAAACCCCTGGGACTTGAACTTGGTCCTGGCTGTGTTACAGAAACAGCCTTTTGAACCAATAAGTCAGATTCCTTTGGTCTTGTTGACAAGGAAATTAATTTTTCTGGTGGCCATCTCTTCTGCTAGAAGAGTTTCAGAATTAGCAGCCCTTTCCTGTAAGAAGCCTTATTTGATTATACACAAGGATAGAGTGGTACTGCGCCCTCATCCTAGTTTTTTACCGAAGGTGGTTTCTGATTTTCATTTAAACCAAGACATTGTTCTGCCTTCCTTTTTTCCAGATCCCTGTTCTCTGGAACAGAGATCTCTACATTCCTTGGATGTAGTAATAGCAGTCAGGGCCTATCTCGAGGCAACTGCTCAGATTCGCAAAATGGATGTTTTGTTTGTGCTGCCAGAGGGTCCCAATAGAGGACAGGCAGCGTCAAAAGCTATCATTTCTAAATGGATTCGACAATTGATCATTCAAGCTTACGGTTTGAAACAGAAGATTCCTCAGTTTCAGATCAGGGCTCATTCCACAAGGGCTATTGGTGCTTCTTAGGCAGTGCATCACTGGGCCTCTATTTGCAAGGCCGCAACCTGGTCTTCAGTTCATACATTCACCAGATTCTATCAGGTGGATGTGAGAAGGCATGAGGATATCGCCTTTGGGCGTAGTGTGCTGCAGGCAGCGGTACAGGGTCCTCAGGTCTGATTGCACCCTACTTGGTCGTGGTTCCCCCCCCTCAGGTAGCATTGCTCTGGGACATCCCATCAGTAATTACTGTGGCTCTGTGTCCCGTGATGTTCGAGAAAGAAAATAGGATTTTTTAAAACAGCTTACCTGTAAAATCCTTTTCTTTCGAAGGACATCACGGGACACAGAGGTCCCGCCCCTCTTCTAATACACTATATGGCTACAAAACTGAGGTATCCATGCAAGGGGAGGGATTATATAGGGGGTTGAACTTCCTGATAGGGTGTGCCAGTGTCCAATCACCAGTGATACCCTATATAAGCAATAAGAAAAACAAAATTGCGCTTGGATAAACAAAAATTATAACATTAAATAAATATCAGTGTAAAATGAATAGGAGTGAGATGACACCTTATGCAGGTATCATAGCGAAATTCAAAAAGCTGCGGTTATAAGTGGGGCCCACCAACAGAAAACATATACAAATAAACCGCGCTAAAGTGAGTCCAATATAAAATCTGTGATAATAAACAATAAAGTCCAAAATATTGCAAGAATTCTTCTGTATGATGAGGTGAAGAAAATAAAGGTGACTATGTGGTAAACTGCTTACCAGAACGTAAGCCACATCAGGCAGATGGCTTAAAACCCAGCCCGGGCCTTTGGGAGCACTTCAGGTGGACAAGATCCTTTGTGCTCAAACAGCAGAACGAATCAGATGGTGAACTGGTGAGGACATAAATAATAATAGGATTGCAGCCTCTGTGTGACCCAGAGTGTAAATTGAATAGACCTATAGGGGTTCCTGCTCACCAGAGAGATGACCAGAGATAGCCCAAACGAAGCACTGGTAGAGTTACCACGATCCCGTCCTGGCAGGTCCTCGTAGGCTCGGATTGGTGTATATATTAGAGAGGAGAAGCAGCCAATGGTGTGATAACGTACGACTCCAATTTATTAAAAAAGCAAGCACTTACATATAAAAACACGAATAACAGCGATGCCGGCCGGCACTCAAACAGCTCCCGTCCACTCAGAGCAAAGCGTGGTGACGTCAGCACGTCCCTCCCAGACGCGTTTCGTCACAGGTTGACGTTCTCAATGGGGAAGCGAGTTCTTCTGGCTCTTATGGTTCTTCCTCCGGCGTTCTCGTCCAGCATCTCCTCCGCGGCGTCTTCTATCTTCTTCTCCTCGGGCCGCTCCGCACCCATGGCATGGGGGGGAGGCTCCCGCTCTTCTCTTCATCTTCTTCATCTTCTTCTCTTCTTCTTTTCTTCTCTTCTTCTCTTCTTCTCTTCTTCTCTTCTTCTCTTCTTCATTTTCTTGTCCGGGCCGCTCTGCACCCATGCTGGCATGGAGGGAGGCTCCCGCTGTGTGACGGCGCTCCTCGTCTGACAGTTCTTAAATAATGGGGGGCGGGGCCACCCGGTGACCCCGCCCCCCTCTGACGCACGGTGACTTGACGGGACTTCCCTGTGACGTCACGGGGAATGCCACAGGGAAGTCCCGTCATGTCCCGTGCGTCAGAGGGGGGTGGGGTCACCGGGTGGCCCCACCCCCGTTATTTAAGAACTGTCAGACGAGGAGCGCCGTCACACAGCGGGAGCCTCCCTCCATGCCAGCATGGGTGCGGAGCGGCCCGGAGAAGAAAATGAAGAAGAGAAGAAGAGAAGAAAAGAAGATGAAGAAGATGAAGAGAAGAGCGGGAGCCTCCCCCCATGCCATGGGTGCGGAGCGGCCCGAGGAGAAGAAGATAGAAGACGCCGCGGAGGAGATGCTGGACGAGAACGCCGGAGGAAGAACCAGAAGAGCCAGAAGAACCAGAAGAACCAGAAGATGAAGGAAGATAGAAGAAAGAAGAAGGATTTAAATAAAGGAACTGTCAAAAACTGTCTCTTGTCATTTTTAACATTTTTGACAGTTTTTTTGTGAAATGGTAGGGGTAAGTACCCCCTTACCATTTCACACAGGGGGGGGCAGGATCTGGGGGTCCCCTTGTTAAAGGGGGCTTCCAGATTCCGATAAGCCCCCTGCCCGCAGACCTCCACAACCACCGGCCAGGGTTGTGAGGATGAGGCCCTTGTCCTCATCAACATGGAGGCAAGGTGTTTTGGGGGCTACCCCAAAGCACCCTCCCAATGTTGAGGGCATGTGGCCTGGTATGGTTCAGGAGAGGGGGCTGCACTCTCGTCCCCCCCTCTTTTCCTGTGGCCTGCCAGGTTGCGTGCTCGGATAAGGGTCTGGTATGGATCTTTGGGGGGACCCCACGCCATTTTTTTTTTAGTTTTGGCGCGGGGTTCCACTTAATATCCATACCAGACCTGAAGGGCCTGGTATGGAATTTAGGGGGACCCCCACGTCATTTTTTTTTTACATTTTGGCCGGGGTTCCCCTTAATATCCATATCAGACCTGAAGGGCCTGGTATGGAATTTAGGGGGACTCCCACGTCATTTTTTTTTTAAATTTTGGTTCGGGGTTCCCCTTTGGGGAATTCCCATGCCGTTTTTATCAATGAACTTCTATGTGTATTGTCGGCAATGCAATAGCCGCGGGTAGTTTTAAATGAGTTTTTTCCTTCAAAATGTAATTTTGCTGTCAGACTGTTCTAAACACAGGAAACATGCTCCCCTTTACAGGCATACTATAGACGTCCCCCAGGTACGAAATTTAAAGAGATATTACACTTTTATTGTTTGACTTTAAGCATTATTAAAATTACTGCTCCTGAAAAAACGTCTGTTTTTAAAACTTTTTTTGCATTGATCCTAGTCCCCTGGGGCAGGACCTGGGTCCCCAAACACTTTTTATGACAATAACTTGCATATTAGCCTTTAAAATTAGCACTTTTGATTTCTCCCATAGACTTTTAAAGGGTGTTCCGCGGCATTCGAATTTGCCGCGAACACCCCAAATTGTTCGCTGTTCGGCGAACTTGCGAACAGCCAATGTTCGAGTCGAACATGAGTTCGACTCAAACTCGAAGCTCATCCCTACTCAGTAGTAGTGTGGTGCAGGTATTGTGTGTTTATCTTTGAATCATCCATACAGAGACAGTATAACCATACAGGATATGGTTAGAAGAGACTACATGAATAAAAAAAAAACCTTCAACTAAATCAGTGCACAGCTTTCTTAAAACAGAAAGTATTCACATGTCTCTTAACATGACCTATGCCAAAAATAAGAGGATTATTACTTGCTGGCAGAGCAATGCAAAGCATTCCTTTATGCCCCAAGCAGCCAAATGGACATCCTGAAATCTTGGTGTATAGTGCAATGCATACTGCATACCGCTGTTTCAAACTTTTTAGATGTCTAAATATGCACACATAAATTGCAGAGTTTACCCTATAACCTTTGGAGAAAATGTATTTGATAACCATTTCCAGACCGCCCCATGTACATATACTGTGGCAGGGCAGCCCTTCAGTGCGAAACCATGTATCTGTACCTCTTTTTCAGTTCTGGGTCTGGGGCATGCATGTGCACCATCAGTGACCCGCTCCCGCTGTGAGTAGACACAGTGGGAGCAAATCAGCAGGTCCGACTGACCCGATGTTCATCAGCACCCGATGATCATTCTCGAGAGAGGCAGAACGCCAGTCTGCCCATGTAAACAAGGCAGATCGCCATTCTGTGAGAGGGGAAGATGGAGATCCTGCGTTTCTGATAAGCAGGAACACAGATCTCTGTCTTCCCCCAGTCAAAGCACCTCCCCCACACAGTTAGAAAGCACTCCTAGGGAACACATTTAACCCTTTGATCACCCCAGATATTAACCCCTTCCCTGCCAGTGCCATTAGTACAATGACATATTTGACATATTTTTAGCACTGGTCACTGTATTAGTTTCACTGGTCCCTAAAAAAGTGTTGAAAGTGTCACTTTCAATGGCAATGTCACAGTCCTGCTATAAGTGGCTGATCGCCACCGTTACTAGTAAAAAAGAAATGATATCCCATAATTTGTAGATGCTATAACATTATCAATATACACTTATTGGGATTTTTTACCAAAAGCATGTAGCAGAATACATATTGGCCTAAATTGATTAAGAAATTAAAATGTTTACATCTTTTTTATTGTATATGTTTTATAGCAGAAAGTAAAAATATATATATATATTTTTAAAATTGTCAGTCTTATTTTGTTTATAGTACAAATAATAAAAACCGAAGAGGTGATCAAATACAACAAAAAGAAAGCTCTATTTGTGTGAAAAAATTACATCAATTTTATTTGGGCACAGCGTCGCACGACCGTGCAATTGTCAGTTAAAGTAACGCAGCGCCGTATTGCAAAAAAGGACCTGGTCATGAAGGGGGGTAAACCTTCTGGAGCTGAAGTGGTTAATAACATTCCTATTATTCTACATCTTTTGCGATCATTTTTGTAAAGTGCTTTCTGTCATGTGTTCAAGAACTGTACCAGGAAAGAGACCTCACTGGGAAGGTGATACTCTTTTGTTGTTAAACCAAAAACAAAAACGTCTGCGTTGGGTAAAAGTTACAAATAAGCAGCTAACCCCAGATGTTCATGACACTAAACCCACAAAGTGTATATGTAAAAAAAAAAGTGCACTCCTGAAAATGTATAATTTACCAGAAATATTACGTGATAAAACAATCTGTGAAAGAAATCCTAATAAATGTTACAAAGTGTCCACTAGTTTCTAAAATGTGAGAAATATTCTCTATGAAAGTGAGTAAAAAAATGTCCACTGATTTCCATAAAGAAATTCAATATAGTACATGTATGGTGAATGAAAGAAAAACAAATTCCACAGCAAGACACTCAAGTTTTCAAAACAGATCCATGCACTCAAAGCCAGAGAGCATACACATCAGCTGCTTACCAGATCTCAATGGACTGGTGGGATTTATTGGACTATCAACCTGCTTAACCCTTTCATGACTAAGCCTATTTTTGAAATTTGGTGTTTACAAGATAAAATCTGTATTTTTTGCTAGAAAATTACTTAGAACCCCCAAACATTATATATATATATATATATATATATATATATATATATATATATTTAGCAGAGAATCTAGAGAATAAAATGGAGATTGTTGCAATATTTTATATCACACGGTATTTGTGCAGCGGTGTTTTAAACGCAAATTTTTGGGAAAAGGGACGCTTTCATGAATTTGAAAAAATCCAAACAGTAAAGTTATCCCAATTTTTTTGTATAATGTGAAAGATGATGTTACGCCGAGTAAATAGATACCAAACATGTCACGCTTTTTAATTACACACACTTGTGTAATGGCAACAAACTACGGTACCTAAGAATTTCCATAGGCGATGCTTTAAATTTTTTTTACGGTTACCAGGTTAGAGTTACAGAGGAGGTCTAGTGCTAGAATTATTTCTCTCGCTCTGACGATTGTGGCGATACCTCACATGTGTGATTTAATCACCTTTTACATATGCGGCCGCGACTTCCGTATGCGTTTTCTTTGCTGCGTGAGCTCACGGGGACGGGGGCGCTTTAAAATGTTTTTTTTTTTTATTTATTTTATTCAATTATATATTTATAAATTGTGTTTTAAAAAAAAAAATTGATGACTTTTATTGCTGTCACAAGGAATGTAAACCTTCCTTTGTGACAGTAATAGGTGGGGACAGGTACTCTTTATGGAGGGATCGGGGGTCTAGAAGAAGTATAACCCCCGAAAGCCGAGTACGGACATCTGCGTACGCTCGGCGGGAAGGGGTTAAACCCAACACCACCCCATCTCTCAGTGACACATTAGTTCTATCCATGGAAATCCACTGCCTGTCTGCTTTAAAATGTACCAGCTTGACTTTCCATCTATTTTGCATTGAGTTTGCTGCCTTCAATGTGATCTTCATTGAAATCTGGCCGAGGATTTAACCCAGTAACTTTTACCTGCTTCAGTACAGAGCTATGTCCCTTCTTTTTCACACACACTTCCCCCAAGTTGCTGAATAACTACATCTCTGATTCCTGGACTGTGTTATCACTATACTGACAGGTTCACTGTCCTAGTGTCAAACTAAACCTGGGACTGGCTGTTAATTTTTCATCTACCAGCGCTATTTCCTTTATTGGATACCTAATGTGTGGTAGTATGTGTGTGAGCATGAAGGCTTGAGTAGGGTGGTTGTAAGTCTGTTACTGACAACGTTGTCAATTTTTACTATGAAATGGTGAAGGTGTTTGTGGTTTTATGTATGTTTATGTAATAAAGCAATTTGTACTTTTTCTTAAACCTTCATTACTCTTCATTGATGAATCTCTTGAATTTCTCTTCCTTTTATTATACACATACTCTATGTGGTTGATTTACTAAAACTGGAGAGTACAAAATCTGGTGCAGCTCTGCATAGAAACCAATCAGCTTCTAGGTTTCTTTGTCAACCCTTAATTGAACAAGCTGAAGTTATAAGCTGATTGGCTACCATGTACAGCTGCACCAGATTTTGCACTCTACAACGTTAGTAAATCAACCCCTACATGTATTTCATCTGTATATTCCAATATTTGACCAAAGTTAACCTTTTAAGTTCTAGTGTTGATGAATGCCAAAAGGCAATGTGAGACATTTTGACAAATTCTGAATCTGAATGCTTCAAATGTAGTCCTAGTTATAATACAGTGCTCCTGACATCTTCATTTTCTGATGGTTTTTTCTTCTGCTGGTCATCATTATTAATCAAAATAAAACAGTGTGGATGATAAGTAAATCTGTTCTCAAGAAATTGGCTTTCTTTGTAGCTTTGCAATGTGCCCAGGGACAAATCAGTGAAAGGTTAGATTTTATTCCTTATATAATGAAATCAAATACAGTTGGTAGGTCTTGAATAATTAATTAAAAATGCTATTATATATCAAAGTGAAACCAATACTGAGTACCTTGCACACTTTCATATAGCAAAACTAGCAATAAATCGATACATTCTGCATAAATTAGCATCATCCATATAAAAGATCAGTAGTGGAGGAGGAAGAAAAAAAATTCTAGAAATAGTTTTATTTCCTTTAATATTGTGGTCCTTCAATTATTTATTTATAAGTACATTCCAGTGAAATAAAATGTATGGATAGCATAAATATTTAACTAGCAAAGAAAAACACTTGATAGTTAAAATTCTTTCTTAGTTATTCAAACAGCCATAGCAGCATGATCCAACTTGATTACATTTTGATACTGCTGGATAAAGCCTTTCGAATATTGCAGTTATGAGATAATGCAGGGTTATTATTTTGTTTTCAGTTTTGCTATGGAATATTACTTTAATATTCTATAGATGACAATGAAGAAGCTAAAGAAAATAATTGAAATTCTGTGTTTCCTTTAACATTTTAAAGTGGAACTACTGGAAAAATGCAAAGTTTACTAAAATAAAGATCATGCTTTTATTTTACAACATATAAACCTGCTGTTATTAATAGTATCATAATTCCCAAGTTTTGCCTGTTGTTCCAACCATTGCTGCTGTTATCCCCTTCTTTCCTGTTACATAGTTACATGTTACATAGTTACATAGTAGATAAGGTTTAAAAAAATCCATCAAGTCAAAACTATGTGTGTGATATTATGTTAGTATTACATTGTATATCCCTGTATGTTGCAGTCGTTCAGGTGCTTATCTAATAGTTTTTTGAAACTATTGATGCCCCCTGCTGAGACCACCACCTGTGGAAGGGAATTCCACATCCTTGCTGCTCTTACAGTAAAGAACCCTCTACGTAGTTAAAGGTTAAACCTCTTTTCTTCTAATTTTAATGAGTGGCCACGTGTCTTGTTAAACTCCCTCCCAATCCTTTATAACCAGATGTCCTTCCTCATTCTTTATGGGGCCAATATAGTTTGCCCTCCCTTTTTTACTGTTTACATACTTTCTTGGGATTTTGTTTTTCTCCTCCGCTATGTGTCTTTCGTGTTCTATCTTTGCCACCCTAATCGCACCCTTGTATTTCTTGTTGCTATTCTTATAAAGTTTGAACGCTGATGATGATCCCTCAACCTCGTATTTTTTGAAGGCCTTCTCTTTTGCTTTTATATGCATTTTTACATTGGCGTTAAGCCATCCTGGACTTTTGTTCGCTCTTTTAAATGTATTACCCAGTGAGATGCACTGGCTAATGCCCTTATTTATTATGCTCTTAAAGCGAACACATTTCTCCTCCATGTTCTTTGTGTCTAATATTTTATCCCAATTTATATCTTCTAGCAAGGTTCGTAGTTTAGGGAAGTTGACTTTTTTGAAATTCAGTGTCTTTGTATTTCTCTTATGTTTCCTATTTGTGTGATTTATACTGAAGCCAATTGACCCGTGATCGCTGTTTCCTAATGTTTTGTATTTCCACATCCCTGGTCATGTCTGTATTGTTGGTAATCAGTAGATCTAGTAATGCTTTATTTCTAGTTGGTGGGTCTACCATCTGACCCATGAAATTGTCCTGCAAGACATTTAGGAACTGGCGAGCCTTAGACAAATGCGTGGTTCCCTCCGCCCAGTCTATGTCTGGATAAATAAAATCCCTCATTATGATAACACTTCCCATCCTTGCTGCTAATCCAAATTGTGATAGGAGTAAGGTAAGAAGTCTATAGCATACATCCAGTATTATTTTCCCCTTAGCTTCATCCCTTTGGAGCTCTACCCATAATCAGTCCACCTCCTCCCTAGCTCCATAGTTTACCCATCTTGTCCGCCTGGTAGTTCAGACCGGTTGCATACTATCCTCTTATTGGGTGTTCCAAAATTGCAACTAGGACTTGTTACTATACTTACCTTGGGTTTATGTGATTTAGTCAACCTACCACTAATGCCCCCAATACTACCTGCTGGACTATGTTCTGTGGTGACTATCTCCACCTCTGCACCCTCCCCCATTGCCTCATTTAAAAAATGCTCTAACTTTTTGCCATCTTTACTCCCAGCACATCTGCGCCTTCCTCATTAGGTGCAGTCCATCCCTTCTATAGTACTGGTGACCAACTGAGAAGTCAGCCCAGTCCTCCAGGAACCCAAACCCCTCCTTACTACATCAGCTCCTCAGCCACTTATTTACTTCCCTAATCTCCCTCTGCCTTTCTGGTGAGGCTCGATGTACCGGTAGTATTCCTGAGAATACTACCTCGGAGGTCCTTTTCCTCAATTTAGCTCCCAAGTCCCTAAACCCTAAAGTTTTCAGACCTGTTAAGCTACCTAATCAAAAGCACCACACCAATTAAAACAGTAGCAGCTATTGTGCGACTAAAGGTAGTGACAGATAAGCCTAAAGGATATTCACAGGCTAAAGCCTAGCACACATGGGCTGAATGTCGGGCAGGCGTTTCTATTGAACAGGCCGAAATTCAGCCCATGTGTACTGCAGCCGTTCGGCCAGCTTCTGCCAATAGGACATGACCAAAACGGATCTGCTGCTCAGTGCTCTCAGCCAATGGTTGAGAGTGCTGACTGGAGTTTTCTGGCAGGGGGGGGTGTCCCCATGTCAAAACACAATAGCACATTGGGGGAGATCGCTGTAGTAACATCGGACAGTTAGTACAGTGGCTCCTCCTGAGCTGTCATTTTTTTTTCATTCAGCCCTGCTTGTTTGAATGAAAAAAAAAAAACTACTAGTGGGTACTAGGCTTTATACTCAATCAAAAAAGAAAGACCCAGTAAAACATAAAGAAACCCACTGATAGTGAGCCAGGCATTAGCAGGAAGATGTGTTTATAATGATACATTAGGGAAGAGGAGGGAAAAAGAAAGGTAAAACAAATGGTGGGGGAAACGCAAAGGCTCATCCAATCAAGCTCATCCTGGAATACCTGTCCCTAAGCTGACTGAATTTTCTCAAACTTCCAGGGGGCAATTCCTACACTCATAGATCAGCTTGTATAGGGGCAGCATGGCATCAATTGTATGTTTCCAAATAGACACTTTTTCCAAAAAGTGGGATGGGTAGGACATTTCCAGCGCACCAGGCTCTATCTTCTCACATACAAGGTGAGGAACAGCTTAACATATTTATATCTACATCCTCCATAATACCCAACAGGAGGAGCATCAGATCAGGTTTTAAATACAGGTCACAAATTTCACTAAGAGCATCAACCACTTCCTGCAAATAACGAATCACAAAGCAGGACCACACCATATGCAAAAAGGTGCCAATTGAAGAGCTACATCTGGCACAGTCGGGGTCTAATTGAGGATAAATTCTAGCCAGGCAAACATGGCGTATAATATGCCCTGTAAAGGAATTTCAGCTGTATGAATCAGTCTTTAGCCGATTTCATAGAAGTGGCATAGGTGGAAGTATACCAATCCCAGTCATCTTCTGAGAGTTTCGGGAATGTCCCCTCGCCATTGATCTTAAGTCAGAGTGAGCTTGGTGGCATGGGCTACAGAAAGTTGGAGGTAGATAGAGGACAGTGGCTTCCCCATCACAATCAAGGTAAGCAGGCATTCAACAGGATGAGACTTCAGGACAATAGGCTCTGGGAAATGGGGCAGCAATTGCAAGGCATAGTTGCAAGTAACAAAAGTACATATTATTAGGCAGGAAGTATTTTGCCCTAAGTGCTGGAAAGGACAGCAGTTGCTCCTCAGAGAAAACATGTTACGTGTAGGCTGGGAGAACCACCAACATACTGTGATCAGCACTGCTGACCAATAATAAAGTTGAAAATTAGGGAGGGCTAAGCCACCCCGGGACAAAGACAATTGAAGAATCATCTTTGCCAGATATGGGGCCTTTCCAGCCCACACAAACGACACAATAATACCATCTAATCTGAGAAAAAGAGCCTTCGGATTAGGGACCAGCATATCCCCTTAAGAAATAAAGAAATTTGGGCAGAAATATAATTTTTCACTCTCCCAACTGGGGTTATGGGAAGGGATTTACATTACATTTCCTCATGAACTGAATCACTAAGTGGTGATTAGGGATGAGCCGAACACCCCCGGTTCGGTTCGCACCAGAACCTGCGAATGCGCCAAAAATTTGCACGAACGTTAGAACCCCATTGAAGTCTATGGGACTCGAATGTTCAAAATCAAAAGTGCTAATTTTAAAGGCTAATTTGCATGGTATTGTCCTTAAAAGGGTTTGGGGACCCGGGTCCTGCCCCAGGGGACATATATCAATGCAAAAAAAAGTTTTAAAAACGGCCCTTTTTTCGTGAGCAGTGAATTTAATGATGCTTAAAGTGAAAAAAAAGTGAAATATTCCTTTAAATATCTACCTGGGGGGGTATCTATAGTATGCCTGTAAAGTGGCGCGTGTTTCCCGTGCTTAGAACAGTCCCTGCACAAAATGACATTTTTAAAGGAATAAAAGTCATTTAAAACTGCTTACGGCTTTAATGTAATGTCCGGTCCCAGTTATATGGATGAAAATCAGTGAAACAAACTGCATGGGTACCCCCCCAGTCCATTACCAGGCCCTTTGGGTCTTGTATGGATATTAAGGGGAACCCCACACCCAAATTAAAAAAAGGAAAGGCGTTGGGCCCCAGGCCCTCTGAACAGCAGTATACAGGTGGTGCAAACAAGACAGGGACTGTAGGTTTGTTGTTAAGTAGAATCTGTTTGTAATTTTGAACTGGTACATTTTTAAAGTGTAGCTCCAGCCAAAAAAAATATTTTTAAGCTTTTTGGAAAACATAGGGAAGGGTTATCACCCCTGTGACTTTTTTTTGCTGTCTGTGCACCTCTTCAGAAGGTTTTACCTCACTTTCTGTCCCAATGACAAATGTTTTTTGACAATTTGGGGTTTTTAGTGAAACAAGGATTGGTGATAAAGCATCAGTGGAGAGGAGACACGTTTTTCCCATATTAACTCTTACAGGAGAGAATTTCCCTTCCTAGGGGTAGATTTTGTCTCACTTCCTGTTGTCTCTTTCCGTTTGCAAGTAGGAGTCATTTGTAAGTTGGATGTTTGAAAGTAGGGGCCTGCCCTATATACTCTGCAGAAATTGCGACCTTAGGTGTTGGTGTTGCCACAACACTGTAAGCCCTCACAGTTACTCTTGGTGGGCGCAGGAACGGACTCTGCTGTGAAATATTAGATGAAGAATTGTAATTACATGCTTCTGTTGAACAGGGTCAGAAAAATTGGGCCTTTGGTGGTGGTGGTGGTGGTGCTGGTGCCACAACACTGTAAGTCCTCACAGTTACTCTTGGTGGGCGCAGAAACGGGCCCTGCTGTGAAATATTAGATCAAGAATTGTAATTACATGCACCTGTTGAACAGGGGCAGAAAAGTTGGGCCTTTGGTGGTGGTGGTGTTGCCGAAACACTGTAAGTCTTACCAGTTACTCTTGGTGGGAGCTGGAATGGGCCCTGCTGTGAAATATTAGATCAAGAATTGCAATTACATACACCTGTTGAACAGGGGCAGAAAAATTGGGCCTTTGGTGGTGGTGGTGCTGGTGCTACAACACTGTAAGTCCTCACAGTTACTCTTGGTGGGCGCAGAAACGGGCCCTGCTGTGAAATATTAGATCAAGAATTGTAATTACATGCACCTGTTGAACAGGGGCAGAAAAGTTGGGCCTTTGGTGGTGGTGGTGTTGCCGAAACACTGTAAGTCTTACCAGTTACTCTTGGTGGGAGCTGGAATGGGCCCTGCTGTGAAATATTAGATCAAGAATTGCAATTACATACACCTGTTGAACAGGGGCAGAAAAATTGGGCCTTTGGTGGTGGTGGTGCTGGTGCTACAACACTGTAAGTCCTCACAGTTACTCTTGGTGGGCGCAGAAACGGGCCCTGCTGTGAAATATTAGATCAAGAATTGTAATTACATGTCCCTGTTGAACAGGGGCAGAAAAATTTGGCCTTAGGCACTGGTGCCACAACACTGCAACCCCTCACAGATACTCTATGAACGAGCCCTCCTGTAAAATATTAGATCAAAAATTGTAATTACACACCTCTGTTAAACAGGGGCTGAAAAATTGGGCCTTAGCCACTGGTGGCAGCGCCCAGAACCAAAAACGTTCTTACAAGCTATCAGCATGATCATTGTGGAGGAAGAGGCATTGGTGCTGATGCCATAACACTGCAACCCTTCACAGATACTCTAGTTGGAGCGCAGGAACGAGCCCTGCTGCAAAGTATTGCATCAAAAATTGTAATTACACGCCCCTGTTAAACAGAGGCTGAAAAATTGGGCCTTAGGCATTAGTGCTGGTGCCACAACACAGCAACCCCTCACAGATACTCTAGTTGGAGCGCAGGAACGAGCCCTGCTGCAAAGTATCGCATCAAAAATTGTAATTACACGCCCCTGTTAAACAGGGGCTGAAAAATTGGGCCTTAGCCACTGATGCTGGTGCCACAACACTGCAACCCCTCACAAATACTCTAGTTGAGTGCAGCAACAAACGCCCCTTGCAAAATATTGCAGCAAAAATTGTAATTACACTCCCCTGTTAAACAGGGGCTGAAAAATTGGGCCTTGGCCACTGCTGGCGGCGCGCAGAACCAAAAATATTCTTACAAGCTATCAGCATGATCATTGAGGAGGAAGAGGATAGTCACTCAGCATAACAGGATAGTCACTCAGCAACAGCATAGGCAGTCTTGAAGGGATCTGACTGTTCAAAAAAAATTATTCGGTTACATCAGCATCAGGTGCTTGTAGCTTGTGGTGATCCAAGACTGATTCATTTTTATGAAGGTCAGTCAATCGACCGAGTCGGTGAACAGGCGCACCCTGTGATCAGTTACAAAACCTCCAGCAGCACTGAATGTGCGTTCCGAAAGAACGCTGGATGCAGGACAGGCCAGTAGCTCAATTTCATACTGTGCAAGCTCTGGCCAGTGATCCATCCTCAAGACCCAGTAACCCAGAGGATTTTAGGTGGGAAAGGTGTCCAAGTCAGATCTTGCCCCTAGATATTCCTGCACCATGTAAAACAGACACTGGCGATGGTTGCTGGAACCGATCATACCTTGGAGCTGCGGACTAAAAAATTGTCTGAACGCATCGGTCAGATGGCCACCTTCTCCACCGCTCCTTCTTTGACTGACCGAAGCCTCAGCAACACGTTGTACAGGAACAGGATTTTGTAACCTCCCAGTCTATGGGAACGCGTTGCACAGACCTTCTGAAGATTTTTCATTCTCTGCTCCCTCTGCGATGGCATGATAAGGTCTGCAACCTTACCCTTGTAACGTGGATCAAGGAGGGATGCCAGCCAGTATTGATCCCTCTCCTTGATACCACAAATACGAGGATCCTTCCGCAGGCTTTGCAGGATCAGGGAGGACATGCAGCGTAGGTTTTATGAGGCTTTCAGTCCGGAGTCCTCTGGGTCACTAAGGACAACATGATCCGCAGCCACCTCCTCCCAGCCACTTACAAGTCCATGGGTTTCTTGGGACTGTAAATGATCCCTTAAAGACAGCTGCTGATGCTGAGTGCCAGGCTCCACCTCCATGCTGACACAATCTTCCTCTTTCTCCTCCTCCTTGTCCTCTTCCTGTGTGATCGGCGGGCACGCAGGAACACTATCTGGATAAAGGGGGCCTTGAGAGCTAAGAAAGTCCTTCTCTTCCTGCCTCTGTTCTGCCTCAAGTGCCCTGTCCATTATTCCATGCAGCGTGTGCTCCAACAGGTGGACAAGGGGGACAGTGTCACTGATGCATGCACTGTCACTGCTCACCATCCTCGTGGCCTCCTCAAATAGTGACAGGGCAGTGCATGCATCCCTGATCATGGCCCACTGGCGTGGGGAAAAAAAACAAAGATCCCCTGACCCTGTCCTGGTGTCATAGTCGCACAGGTACTCATTGATGGCCCTCTGCTGCATGTGCAGCCGCTGCAGCATGGCCAACATTGAGTTCCACCTGGTGGGCATGTCACAGATTAGGCAGTTCTTGGGCAGGTTAAATTCCTTTTGGAGGCCAGCCAGTCGAGCACTGGCATTATATGACCTGCGGAAATGCACACAGACTTTCCTGGCCTGCCTCAGGACATTCTGTAAGCCCGGGTACCTGCCCAAGAACCGCTGCACCACCAAGTTAAGGACGTGAGCCAAACAGGGCACATGGGTCATTTGTCCCTGTCGGAGGGCGGAGAGGAGGTTAGTGCCATTGTCACAAACCACCATACCTGCCTTAGGATGACATGGCATCAACCACCTCTGAACCTGCCCCTGCAGTGCTGCCAGAATCTCTGCCCCAGTGTGGCTCCTGTCACCCAAGCACATCAGCTCAAGCACCGCGTGGCATCTTTTGGCCTGCGTGCTTGCGTAGCCCCTTGAATGCCTATGGAGCACCGCTGGTTCCGAAGAGGCCATGGAGGAAGAAGAAGAGGAGAGGGTGGAGGAGAGAGGTGTGGCAGAATCACCACTAGTAGTATTTTGGAGGCGTGGTAGCAGAACAACCTCCAACACTACTGCAGCTTGTCCTGCATCCTTCCCAGCTGCCAGAAGAGTCACCCAGTGTGCGGTAAAAGATAGATAACGTCCCTGTCCATGCCTGCTGGACCTTGAGTCAGCCGTAATATGCACCTTACCGCTGACCGCCCTGTCCAGCAAGGCCAAGACATTGCCTTCCACATGCCGGTAGAGAGCCGGAATCGCCTTCCGTGAGAAAAAGTGGCGTTTGGGAACCTGCCGCTGAGGAACTGCACATTCTACAAACTCACCGGAGGGGACAGAGTCTGCCAACTGAAAAGGCAGCAGTTGAAGTGCTAGCAATTTAGCCAAGCTAGCATTCAACCGCTGGGCATGTGGATGGCTGGGAGCGAACTTGTTTCAGCGGTGCAGCAGCTAGGGCAGGGAAATTTGCCTGATACAATATGACGGTGTACCGATAGCAGATTGCCCCCAAGTACTTGGCTGTGACACACCTAATTCTACACCTTCATTCCTCTCAGTGCAGGTCTCAGAGAGGACTGAAGGTATAGTGGGGTTGGAGATCCCAGCTGATGAGGAGCTAGGAGAGGTCCTCTTTGTTCTTTGGTGTGGGTCTTTTAGGTACGCTTGCCAACGAACTGCATGGCAGGTCAACATATGTCTGGTCAAGCATGTGGTGCCCAAGTGGGAGATGTTTTGGCCACGAGAGATAAGCTTGAGACATATGTTGCAAATAGTAGCGGTGGGATCTGATGCACTCGTCTCAAAAAAGGTCCACACCAAAGAACTTTTGGAATAACGCGCAGAGACAGCAGCGCCCTGCACATGCGGAGCTCTGCGGTGTGATGTAGTCGGTGTGCTGCCCTTAAGCTGGCCCCATGGGGGCATCCTGCCTTATTGGTGATGTGCCTCCTCCTCTCTCCTATCAGGCACCCATGTGGAGTCAGTAACCTCATCATCCCCTCCCTCCTCATCACTGGAGCAAAGCTGGCAGTATGGTGCAGCTGGGGGAACATGACTGCCATATTGCTGTTCTTCTTGGGCACCTCCTCTCTCTGGGCTCACGTTACTGCCTTCCTCTAGCTGGGTACCATCATTGGAGCCTTCAAAATGCTGGGCATCCTCCTGGAGCATGTACCCAACACTGTGGTCAAACAGTTCGGGGGACTCCTCAGGAGGACATGGTGGGGCTAGGGAAGGAGTGACTGATGCCATTGAGCCGAGGGAAGAGGCCGCGTTGGCAGCTGCTTTGCCAGACAAAGTACCCTAAGCCTGGGTGAGAGAGGATGAGGAGGATGAGGACGGCTTGGTCATCCACTCTACCAAGTATTCCGCATGTTGCGGCTCAATACACCTGCCTGTGGTATTGCAGGCTGCCTGCCTGTGGTATTAATAGGAGCAGAAGAACACCACTAATTTTCTTCAGTTAGCTTTAGGTGCACACTGTGCAGAGGACACACTGCACTAACTGTAAATACTGTAGCTGCCTGCCTGTGGTATTAATAGTAGCAGAACAACAGCAATTGTCTCCAGGTAGCTTTAGGTGCACACTGTGCAGAGGACGCACTACACTAACTGTAAATGCTGTAGCTGCCTGCCTGTGGTATTAATAGGAGCAGAACAACAGCAATTGTCTCCAGGTAGCTTTAGGTGCACACTTTGCAGAGGAAACAGTGCACTAACTGCAAATACTGTAGCTGCCTGCCTGTGATATTAATGGGATCAGAAGAACACCACTAATTTTCTTCAGGTAGCTTTAGGTGCACACTGTGCAGAGGACAAAGTACACTAACTGTAAATACTGTAGCTGCCTGCCTGTGGTACTAATAGGAGCAGAACAACAGCAATTGTCTCCAGGTAGCTGTAGGTGCACACTGTGCAGAGGACGCACTACACTGACTGTAAATACTGTAGCTGCCTGCCTGTGGTATTAATAGGATCAGAAGAACATCACTAATTTTCTTCAGGTAGCTTTAGGTGCACACTGTGCAGAGGACACAGTGCACTAACTGTAAATACTGTAGCTGCCTGCCTGTGGTATTAATGGGAGCAGAACAACAGCAATTGTCTCCAGGTAGCTGTAGGTGCACACTGTGCAGAGGACGCACTACACTGACTGTAAATACTGTAGCTGCCTGCCTGTGGTATTAATAGGATCAGAAGAACACCACTAATTTTCTTCAGGTAGCTTTAGGTGCACACTGTGCAGAGGACACAGTGCACTAACTGTAAATACTGTAGCTGCCTGCCTGTGGTATTAATGGGAGCAGAACAACAGCAATTGTCACCAGGTAGCTTTAGGTGCACACTGTGCAGAAGACGCACTACACTAATGCCCTGTACACACGGTCGGATTTTCTTGACGGAAAATGTGTGATCGGAGCTTGTTTTTGGAAATTCCGACCATGTGTGGGCTCCATCAGACTTTTTCCATCAGATTTTCTGACACACAAAGTTTGAGAGCAGGCTATAAAGTTTTTCAACAACAAAATCCGATCGCATCAATTCTGACCGTGTGTAAACAATTCCGACGCACAAAGTGCCACGCATGCTCAGAAGAAATTCCGAGACGGAAACGCTCGGTCTGGTAAAATTAGCGTTCGGAATGGATATAGCACTTTCGTCAGGCTGCAATGTTTAAAATTGTTTAATGCAGCGCACTCTGTTCTTCTTTATAATGCTACAAGAATTAAGTAGTTTTGCTGCTCATATTCACACAGACTTCTCACAAACTTCTTTCTTGATTATTTATCGTGATTTCATCAATATATTTTGATTTTATCACATCTGACAAAAAAGATATATGTTTTTTTTTTTTTTGGTTTGTATTTTTTTCAAGCCTGATCTTGTTTTGATTTATTTTTAAATTTTAATCCACAATATTTTTGGGTGTGTTTTGTGTGTCAAGTTACCACAACACCATTATTATCTTGTAATATTTAATCTCAAGGAGGTTGGTTGGTGTTGGTGTCCCTTGTTAATTTCACATTGTATTTTTTAAATGTACCTGCCTACTCACAAACAAACTGTCCTTTTTGAAGGAAAACACACATAGGTGAGTATAATTGAAACAAAAAATCCTTTATTAAGGGCTCAGAACCAAACGAAGAGGGAGGCAACGCTGGATCAACATCATAAATTGGCGAAGCCTTTGGCCCCCTGGGCACACATCAATTATTTAAATGCAAAATTGGTGGCCTGAGGAGTCCATATATAAGGGAGTGCAGTCTGGTCCAGAAGTCCAAGAGATCATGAACAGCTGCAGATGACATGTATGTTCCCAGGCTGTGGTCATAGAAGATCCTGCATCTTTTTTCAGACCAGACTGAACCCAGGCCATCACTCTCTGGTCTTCCTTAGACGCTTCCTTCCACGCTGTGGCTCTGGTGTTGGAGATGTGGCAGGAGGAGGAGTAGGACCTGGAGGATGAGGAGGAGGAGGACCTGGAGGAGGAGGACCATAGGTGAGCTCACAAATGTGTGTTTCACATGTGAGTTTGCCCCTCAACCCCTTATTTAGAGCTTCTAAAATTACAAACTCACATAAGAGGTGTTGGCCCTCCTCCATCTGCATCATTTTGCAGGCAGTTAGCTCAGCAAAATCATCTTCCACAGTGTAGGGTGTTCTGAGGGCCTCAGTAGCCTTCCAAATGAGGCCTATTGCAGCCTCCTCCAGGTTACTCCTCTTCCTGCCACTTTGTCTTTGAAGGTGGAGGGGAGGGACAGCCTGCTTGGCCTGGCCACCTCCTGGCTGAGACTTCCCTGTGTATGAAAAAGGGACATGGATTTAGTCTTTGCTCCATCAATCACAATCATAAATTAGTACTCCAAATTAACATCTATTTAACATCATTGATTGGACAACCAGAAATATTTATAAGAATGCTATACCTGGCTCAAGCTGGGCTCCTCCACATGTTGCTGCCTGGAAGGGCCAGGTTGGGTGTCAGAAGTCTCAGCTGGGGGGAAGACAGTGTGGAAGGAAGAATGGAGAGTGCTGGCCTGTCTTCAGTCTGACCTGACAGAAAATGCAGCCTGTCATAGTACCACAGCCTGGGGACATAAATGTCATCTGCTGCTGCTGATCTCAGGGAATCCTGGACCTTCTTGCGCTCCCTTAGATATGTGCTCCTCATGCCACCAATTAGGATCTTCAAATAGGTGATGTCTGTCATGGGGATCACCGGCTTCACAAATTGCAGCAAATTATCCAGCGCTGCATTCCTCTTTGTTTGGTTCTTATAATCGGGGTGGTTTACCTGCCACAGACAGGGCAACTCCCTGAACATATCTATGAAGATTGGCATAAAATCCTGATCATCGACTAGATCCATTTTCACTGCAAGACACAACACCAGACAAACCCTAATTTCAGCCTAAAGTCTTCTAAACTTGTCCAAATACAGGTCTCAATCTAGAAGCAGTATAGGCCCAAATTTAAACCTTACCTTTGTTATCACAATTGGCGCCTCCGATACTCCTTCCTCCGCTCACAGATCGTACGTACTACGTGCGCGTGTTGCGCTTTATATACACTGCACATGCGTGAAACTCTGCCCACCCCTGACGTTCTTTCTACTCCATTCCCCACCCCTTCTTGTTCAGCGCAGTGGGGGAAGAGCACATGGCGAAGACACAGCAGGCGCGTGCTAATTACAGCAACGAGGAGGAGGAGAAGGAAACCCCATGAGCCAGAAACATCCCAATCCCGGAAGAGATGATTTAAGGCCTCAAATATGTCCTTTGGGGAGATGTTGGAGATGGTCGATATAATGAAGAGGGCCGACTATGACAGGAAGTATGGACCTTACCCCAACCCCAATGTCAGAAAGGCCAAGATCATGGCGAAAGTGGTCAAAAGTCTGCAGAAGAATTGTGGGGTACGATGATCCAAGGATCAGCTCAGGAAGCGGTGGTCGGACCTCAAATTAAGGGAGCACAATCAGTATAGAAGGATCAGGAGAGTGCTGCAAAAAAGTAAGTAGTTGTCCTGTGTTCCTATTCTTTATTTTTCTTACGTTCGTGCTGCTCCATGTGCTTTTCTTTACTGTTGTACAGTTTAAAATGACAACTTTCATGTTCATGGGCACATTGTTCGTTCGTATGAAACATTGTTCGTTCGGCATAGAAAACATCATTGTTTTGGCCATATGCATTTGAATACATTTTTGCTAGCCTAATTCTCTTAAAATAATTAATCTAGATGGGTTTGTAACTAGAATGTAATGCAAACTAGATTCTGTGTAAGGAGAGGACCCTCAGCAGCTGTTTACACATCTGGACGCTGGAGCACTAGTGTGGGACACCAGAACACCCTTTTTATTAGGGGGCCCACACAGGTGCTCCAGTATATACTAGGGGGGTGTCTCCATCTGTGAAGCTTGTACAAAACATGTAAGTATTCAAGCTTGACAAAGGCAAAAAATAGTTCTTCATCTTGGAACTCTGCCAAAATAGACAATTGTACCCCACTTCCAAGCAATGTTTCATACTCCTATTTCTGTCATAAAATATCTGTGTGCTATATATACCTATTTTTTTTACATAGGGGAGAAAAGACTCGGAAGACACCACTCATGAGAGGAGACAACAGACCCCCCAACTCATGAAGAAGGGGAAATGCCACAAAGCCAACTGGAGGAGGACATGGGAGACATGGTGGAAATAGTCACCACAACAGTTGAATGTCTGCGACCACAGGCTCAGGTAAGAGATGGATGCCGGCATATTTATAATACATGGTATGTTTTTTTTTTCTATATTTTTAGGTGATCATGATGTTGTGGATCCAGGTCATTTCACCAGTGAAATTGCACAGATCCTGATCGGGGAGATCATGGGGTGTAATAGGGACTTGGAAAACATCCAGAAAAACATCAATGATGTACAAAACAAAATGAAGAACATCATTGATATTTTAGAGAGAGTTTAAAACGCCTCCAAATTCCTTCCTTTTTTGTGGTATTTTGAATCTAAAAAATGTTAACATTTTTTGACATTTTATAGAAAAGCCAAATTTTGAAGATGCACACAATGTGTCAACATGTGCTATCTGCCATCACGAGAGATCAATGTAGGCGTTTTGGGGGTGCAACCCCTTCCTCAATAATAAAGTAGCTGAGAGAAACAGGTTGCACCCCCAAAACACGTCCCTTGATCCCCCGTGCTGGCAGCACATGTTAACATTTGTGTGCATCTTCAAAATTTGGCTTTTCCAGGGGTGACTCCACCCCATCTGAACGCAATATCAAACACAGTTTATAAATACTAATGTCTGATATTGCCTTCAATTACTACAAAAGTTGAACTTTGTAAGTTCCAGATTTGTGTATTTCTTGTTTGTTTGAAACATGCCTGTTTTACCTTAAATGAACATTTCAATTTTTATTAATGTGACCCAAAAAATTGTTATACAACAAACATGTTGGTTTGTTTTAAAAACCTTTTAGAAATGCACATGTGATTGTGCTGGTATTAAAAAGATTGATACTCAAGAATGTGTGGATTATTGTTTCAATGCTCCAAAAATGTTGTTGGGTTAAAAATGGTGTTTTCAGTGACAATGGGGGTTATTTGCAAATCCACTTTGCACTACAAGTGCAGTTTCAGTGCAGGCTCAAGTGCCCTTGTAGTGCAAAGTGTCTTTGCCTTTAGTAAATAACACCCAACAGTGCTTTATAATGTTACACAATCACGCCATTTTCAGGACTCCCCAAATGTATGTCAGGGTCAGCTAAAAGAAACACAAGCAGTAAATGTCACCAAAAATTTTAGTAGTTAAAATGATTTTTTTATTTTAAAAATTGTCTGGCATATTGATGGCCCCCCTACCCGCAAAGTAATCAAGGTATCTAAGACGGACTTCACGGGCACTCAGGGGGGGGGGGCAAGCCAGGATGGCCACTTTCAAGCGCCATCAGGGTTGGTTCATTTACATGAATTCCGGTTTCAGGCCCAACTGAGGCTGCATAGTTGGCAGAATTTCTCCTTAAAAAGTTGTTGAGAACACAACACGCCAGGATGATATGATTGAGTTTATACTCCGCCATGTGTATGGGTGTAAGAAATAGGCAGAACCGGCTGGCCATGATTCCAAACGTGTTCTCCACCACTCTTCTGGCTCTGGCCAGCCAGTAAATAAAAACACTCTGGTCCAGGGTGAGGGTGCTCATAGGGAATGGGCGCATAAGATGGTCCCCCAGCGCAAACACTTAAACCGCAATGAAGACGAATGGGAGTCCTTCCACATTGTCTTCTGGAGGTGGCAAGTCCAAGCTGCCATTCTGGAGACGCCTGTAGAACTCCATCTGGGCGATGACTCCACCATCGGACATCCAGCCATTCTTCCCCACGTCCACATACAGGAACTCGTAAGTAGCTGACACCACTGCCAACATCACAATACTATTGAACCCCTTATAGTTGTAATAGTATGACCCCGAGTTGGGTGGTGGGATGATGTGGACATGTTTCCCATCAATTGCCCCTCCGCAGTTAGGAAAGTCCCATCGCTGGGCAAAGTGGGAGGCCACAGTCTGCCATTCCTGTGGGTTGGAAGGAAACTGTGGAGTCAAACAAGAAAAATAAATTAATTATTTTGCACATAAGCATGGAAAGCAGATTAGACACAAACATTCTTGGCCAACATCAGTATAACATTTATTTTAGGGAGTATTTAAAGACCAAGGTATAAGGTCCACTTATCAGATTCCCCCCCCCTCTCATGGGCCATTTGTAAAATTTTAGGGGGGGGTAGATGTTTTGGACAGTTAAACCTCTCCACTTCATTGAGAGATGAATGCCTAAATCATGTGTCTTACTTTGGCCAGCCCCTCCTTACTTTACACTATTGGCAGCCCACTGGACAGGTAAGACGTGTCATAATAGAAAGATATAAATACACACTGTACACATTTTAGCACATTTTGAGATTTTGCTATTACCTATCAAGATAATAATAGGATACCAAAACTTTAAACAGTACCATTTGAAAGTATTCAGGCAGGTCCTTGCACTACATGCTTTGGGGAATTCATCCATAAATCTGACCACAAAAGAGGTAGGTATAGTGTGTATGGGTTTGGCAAAGTCAGCAGATAGAGGATTGGTATCAGCTGAGTTAGCAGATGGGGGGGAGGGAGGGTTCCAAATGATTTTGGGACACCAAAAAAAAAGCCTCTGGCACTCTGCCTGAATTTAAAGCACAAATCACATTTTTACACATTTTAGGGGGTATTTAGGGTAAAGCAATACTATGGAGCTGACAAATTACATTGTTAAGTGACTACATGAGGTGAATATAGGGCCAGGAGAGCATGCTGGGGAGGTAAGTGAAGGCAAATATGTATGAAGGACCAAAAAAAAAATTACCGCATTTATCGGTGTATAACACGCACTTTTTTCCCCTTAAAATCAGGGGAAGATTGTGGGTGCCTGTTATACGATGATTCCCCGCCGATTGTGACCCTTTTGGTCGTTCTCGTCGGCTTTTGGCCATTCTCGGCAGCTCTCGCCCGCTTTCGGCCATTCTCGGTGGCTCTCGCCCACTTTCGGTGGTTCTCGGTCGCTTTTGGCCATTCTCGGCGGCTTTCGGTGGCTCTCGCAGTCCCGCTGCGTCTGAAAGCCGCTGAGAGTGACCAAAAGGTGCCGAGTGCATCCCAAAGCCGCCGAGAACGGCCGAGTGAGTCCAAAAGCCACCGAGAGCCAACGACAAGTTTGAAAATGACACGGGGACAAGGCTACAGATGGACACTGACTACACTGACACAGGCTACAGATGGACACAGGCTACAGATGGACACTGACACTGGCTACAGATGGACACTGGCTACACTGACACTGGCTATAGATGGACACTGACACTGGCTACACTGACACTGGCTATAGATGGACACAGGCTACAGATGGACACTGACACTGGCTACAGATGGACACTGGCTACACTGACACTGGCTATAGATGGACACTGACACTGGCTACACTGACACTGGCTATAGATGTACACTGACAAGGATGCAATGATGGACAAGGCCTCAGATGGACACTGACAAGGCTGCATTGATGGGCATTTAAATGTAATTTTTTTTTCCACCTAAACTTCCCTCCTAAAACTTTTTTTCCCTAAAATTCCCTCCTAAACTTGGGGTGCGTGTTATACACCGGCGCATGTTATATGCCGATAAATACGGTACCTAAAAATCCAGCATGCATGGGAACAAAGGGAGCATTTACAGCATATTACAATCATGGTAATTTAGGGAATGAGGAAAGAAATACAATACATTATCAAACATTAAATACAATAAAATGTGATGTTAAAGTATAAAAATCTTACCTTAATATACTCCTTCTGCAGGACCTGGATGATGGCAGAACAGGTCCCTGGGATAATGATCCCCAGAGCCTGGGGGGAGATGCCTGTCAAGAACATGAGGTCCTGCAGGCTTCTCCCCGTCGCCAAGTACCGCAGGGTGGCGACTAGCCTCTGCTCCAGAGTGATGGCTTGCCTCATGCAGGTATCCTGCCTGCTGATATAGGGGGTCAGCAAAGCCAACAAATGGTGAAATACGGGGTCCGTCATCCGGAGAAAGTTCCTGAAATCGTCAGGATTTTTCTCACGGATCTCACGGAGCAAAGGCATGTGACAGAACTGGTCACGCTGGAGCAACCAATTCTTGGTCCATGAACTCCTCCCCACCCTGTTCATGGACTGGTCTTGTGTCAAGCTAAGGACCCCAACACCAAGCCCCCACACAGCAAGAACTCTACGAGGAGTACGTATACACAACATGGCTAGAAAACGGTCGGCTGCTCAGAACGAAGTAACAGAATGCACTAAAGAACAGCAAGGCCTGTGAAGAGTGACCTGAAAATCAGTAACGAATGAACACGAATACAATGACAAGTCAATTGTACTCGCTGCACGCACTGAAGCGCAGATACAAACCCACAAGCACAAACTGAACAGCAGAAAACGATCTGAAAACCACGAGTCTGAAAAAGCGCGAATCGTCTCTCACCAAACTTTTATTAACACGAGATTAGCAAAAGGTGCCCAAAGAGTGCAGCGCTTGGTTCTGAACTGCCCTTTTATAGTCTCGTCTCACGTGGTGTACGTGACCGCGTTCTTGGCGATTGGAAATTCCGACAACTTTGTGTGACCGTGTGTATGCAAAATAAGTTTGAGACAACATCCGTCTGAAAAAATCCATGGATTTTGTTGTCAGAATATCCGATCAATGTCCGATCATGTGTACGGGGCATAACTGTAAATGCTGTAGCTGCCTGCCTGTGGTATTAATAGG
Organism: Lithobates clamitans; assembly: GCA_037952925.1. NCBI lineage: Eukaryota > Metazoa > Chordata > Amphibia > Anura > Ranidae > Lithobates > Lithobates clamitans. The sequence goes on along the minus strand of JBBGZY010000477.1, from coordinate 5,148,581 downwards.
ATCAGAAGAACACCACTAATTTTCTTCAGGTAGCTTTAGGTGCACACTGTGTAGAGGACGCACTACACTAACTGTAAATACTGTAGCTGCCTGCCTGTGGTATTAATAGGATCAGAACAACAGCAATTGTCTCCAGGTAGCTTTAGGTGCACAGTGTGCAGGGGACGCACTAAACTAAATTGTAAATACTGCAGCTGCCTGTGGTACTGTACTAATAGGATCAGAAGAACACCACTAATTTTCTTCAGGTAGCTTTAGGTGCACACTGTGCAGAGGACGCACTAAACTAACTTGTAAATACTACAGCTGCCTGTGGTACTGTACTAATAGGATAAGTAGAACACTAATTTTCTTCAGGTAGCTTTAGGTGCACACTGTGCAGAGGACGCACTACACCAATTGTAAATACTGTAGCTAATAGGACTAATAGGATCAGAAGAACACCAGCAATTTTCTTCAGGTAGCTGTAAATACTGTAAAAACACCTGTCTGCCTGTCAGTAGTAGGAAGAGAATAACAGGAATGGATCTAGCTAAACTGAATACAGTGTGTATAAATATATATATATATATATATATATATATATATATATATATATATATACACACAACACCTAGGATGTATATATATACACGAAACACTGTAAGTGCAGCTAATTGACTCGCCTGCCTACTCTATCTAACTTAAATCAAATGACACTGTCTCTCTGTCTATCTATCTATCTCTCAACGCCGGAACACACTACACAGTGCAGCCGTGCAGGCGGCCTTATATAGTGTGGGGCATGTACTAAACCCCCTGAGCCATAATTGGCCAAAGCCACCCTGGATTTGGCCAATTACGGCTCTCTGTACAGATAGCCCTGTGATTGGCCAAGCATGCGGGTCAAAGTGCATGCTTGGCCAATCAACTGCCAGCAATGCACTGCGATGCTGCAGTGAATTATGGGCTGTGACGCGCCACTCGAATTTGGCGCAAATGGCCCACATCGTTCGGAATTCGGCAAACGACCGAACAGGCAATGTTTGAGTCGAACATGCATTTGATTCGAATATGAAGCTCATCTCTAGTGGTAATTAATCCTGTCTAAAAAAGCAGAACTAATCCCACTAACTTGCACTCCTAGGTATGTTAACACATCAAACCCATTGAAGCGGTGTCTGTGTATCTATCCTAGGGCAAGTGGTGTGGAGGAGAAAAAGCACTGACTTATCCCAATTAATGCATATCCCAGAGAATCGGCCAAAATGATTGATGATAGACAATACAAACAGCATGGAGGAGGAAGCATCAGCAAAATACAGGAGGGAGTCATTGGCATGCAAGGATAGTTTCTCCTCCAGGGAACCCACAGTGATACCCTGCACTGTAGGGTCATCGCAAATTAGGATTGCCAAAGATTCCAAAGCCAGCTCAAAGAGACCTGGGGAAAGAGGGCATCCTTACCTCATCCCCCTTCCCAGGGGAAAGGAAGCAGAGAAAGCACCAATTGTCCTAAACCTTATTGTTGGGTGGGCATACAGCAAACGTATTGAAGAAAAAAATTTAAGACCAAAGCCAAAGCTCTCCATGACTACCCCGAAGAATCCCCACTCCACAGAGTCAAATGCTTTCTCAGCATCAAGGGATACCACACCATCCCCACAGGCAGTCCAGAGTAGCCAACCCTATGGGTGTACAATTCCTAGATATTTTAATGTCCATGCATAAAACCAGTTTGTTTTGGATGTATCAGTGCGATGATAACTTGTTCAAATGATGAGCCAACATTTTTGCCAGGAGCTTAGCCCTGTTTAGGGACCACTCCAATCACCGCCTTTGCTCATAGAGTTAGGAAGGGAGTCTGCCTCCAGGGAGGCCAGAAGCATTAAAAAAAAAACTCCACTGGGAGCCCGTCAGGTCCAGGAGTCTTCCCAAATTGGAGGGGACAAAGAGCCCTTTGAACCTCCTTGAGCATAAAAGGGGAGTCCAACCTCTCTCAATTAGTGTTGGGCGAAAGGTTCGGCCCATTTGTTTAACACCCGAATTTGCAGAATGTTTGCCCCTCACTGCACAGTGCATTTTGTTCCCTGATTGGGCAAAGCTTCCCCCAGTCAGGGTGCAGTGTAAGCTGGTTGTTAAGGCGCAACATCTTTAACAACCGATGAGTCATCAGCTGTTAATGGGTTTCCCCTCTGACAGTTGAATAAAAAAAATTTGAGTTAAAATAAAAATAAAAATGGCGTGGGTTCCTTCCAAAATCCATACCAGACTCTTATATATCTGATATGCAGCCTGGCAGGTCAGGAGGGGGGGGCAGGCCCTCAACATGTAGGGGTGGGTGCTTTGGGGCGTGGGGGCTATGCCCCCAACCCAAAGCACCTTAACCCCTATGTTGATGGGGACAAGGGCCTCATCCCCACAACTGTGGCCGGTGGTTGTGGGGGCCTGCGGGCAGGGGACTTATCGGAATCTGGAAGCCCCCTTTAACAAGGGAATGAGTATGAGGTACATAGTACCCTTTCCCATTCACCAAAAAAAGGTCCAAAAGTAGTAAAAACACACACACAGTTTTTAACAATTCCTTTATTAAAAAATAAAAAAAATTGTGTCCCTCGATGTAAATCCATTGTCAATCATGCCGCATGCAGCACACCACACGCCATAACTGAAAAATGTAAAAAAAAATTAAAAACATTACCGCCGACATGAAGGCTGGCTGCCTGCTGCAGGCTCTGCTGTTTGACAGTTCTTATAAAGGTCATCTGGCTAGGTCTCCTAATGCAGTGGTCATCAACCCTGTACTCAGGGCCCACTAACAGGCCAGGTTTGCAAGATAACTGAAATACATCACAGGTGATATCATTTGCTGCTCAGTGATTGCAGTATTCTAGTCTGCATCTCCTGTCCCTGGGGACAGGGTTGATGACCACTGTCCTAATGGCACTGCCCCCTTGTGATGTTGCGGGCTCAGCATGCACCAGTCTGTGATGTCAGAAGGGGACGGCGCTACCAGGTAACAAAGTCAGGTGACCCCGCCCCTTACCTATGTAAGAAATGTCAAATGGCGGAGCCTGCAGTAGGCAGCCAGCCTTTATGTCAAAGGGGGCATTTTAAAAAAAAATTAATTTGGGTGCGGCGTGATTGATGATGGATTTACATTTGGGACACTATTTTTTTATTTTTTATAAAGGAATTGTCAAAAACTGTGTGTGTGTTTTTATTACTTTTTGACACTTTGTTGGTAAATATTTTGAATAAATTTTGAATAATAATTGGGCATATGGAAATGGTTGTGGTGCAGAGAATGTAGTTGTGTTGTGGTTTTGAGATATTTTTAGCACTCTACTTTGACATTGCATTACATTTTTAAGACTATGCAGTGTAGTACTGTGAAAAAACTCACAAACTATATGTCAGGTCACCTGTATCCAGGTGACAGATGCACCTCGTTGGGGTCAGGAGTGCACCACTATAATAGTGGACCCTAAGGTTGACTGCTGCGGATGGAACTCAGGGTGGTTCAGGAAGGCAGGTCCCCTGGAGCACCGACACGGATCCTACAGTGAGTTAGAACATAGATTCCCCAGGGCACGGAGTCTAAGAGCCAGCAGGTGTTCACCAGAGCCTCTAGTGGTGAGGATGAACTGGGCTGCAACTGGCTCCAGGTCGCGGCCCCCAGGGTCTCCCAGATCACGCTCACGGTAGGCTACAGGAGGATGGAGAGGAAACAGCAACCCAGGACAGCGAAGATAGTAAGGAGGTAGCCAAATGTCGGGGCGACTAGCAGACAAGGATAACAGAGAACACGCCAAAAGTCAGGGTCACAGGAAAACAGGGATAGTCTGGAACACGCAAAGATCGGTAACAGAGACAGAGACAAACTTAGCGCACACAGAAAACAGGAAGCCAAACACACAATATTGCATGGCAAGGCAGGCTTGAAGAATACGGTGTTAAATAGTGGTTCCTGTTGAGGCTAGGGTGGAGCCACACAGAGGGAAGATTACTTAAGCATGCAGGTGTGAGAGTACAAGCCTTAAGGCTGATACAAAGACCAGGTAAGAGACAGACAGGTCATGAATGTATTACTGCAAGGTCATGACACTATACCATTAAACTGTTGTGCCAAAGACACAAAGCTCAGGGGGTTAGCTATCTTTCCTATTACTTTTATATTTGTTGTGGTTGCTACCTCCACTGGTTAATTAAAGCCTATTACCAACTGATAATAATCAGGTGTTGAAACCAAAACTACCCCAAAAAATGTGCTTTTCCTAAGTTGAAATGTAAAAGATTGGGATGTTTCTGCAGCATTTAGGCCAAACTAAATGGAAAAGCTAAAAAGTCAATTACACATAAAAATAATAGTATGTGGTGTCAGCGTCAATGGTGCTGTCTGTGAAACTCGTACAGTTCAGTTACACTACATATAGCTTAAAGGCATTTCCCAAACATGTAATTTAAAGGATTGCTGTTTTTCTTTTACATGTTGTCCTTAAAGCCACATCAAAAGGACCTTCCTCAAACAATACAGAATGTATTACATTTTTTCCCAGCACCCCATGCCCTTTATTGACAATCATTTGCCTATTAGCCCACAAAATGGGCAAAAAACAAGTTAAGATTCATCAAATTATGAATTATATTCATGTAACCTTGAGTGAAACCAGGCAGATTTACCCTTTACTAGGGATGAGCTTCGAGTTCGAGTCGAACTCATGTTCTACTCGAACATTGGCTGTTCGCAAGTTCGCCGAACAGCGAACAATTTGGGGTGTTCGCGGCAAATTCGAATGCCGCGGAACACCCTTTAAAAGTCTATGGGAGAAATCAAAAGTGCTAATTTTAAAGGCTTATATGCAAGTTATTGTCATAAAAACTGTTTGGGGACCCGGGTCCTGCCCCAGGGGACATGGATCAATGCAAAAAAAAGTTTTAAAAACGGCCGTTTTTTCAGGAGCAGTGATTTTATTAATGCTTAAAGTCAAACAATAAAAGTGTAATATCCCTTTAAATTTCGTACCTGGGGGGTGTCTATAGTATGCCTGTAAAGGGGCGCATGTTTCCCGTGTTTAGAACAGTCTGACAGCAAAATGACATTTGGAAGGAAAAAACTCATTTAAAACTACCCGCGGCTATTGCATTGCCGACAATACACATAGAAGTTCATTGATAAAAACGGTATGGGAATTCCCCACAGGGGAACCCCGAACCAAAAAAAAAAAAAAAAAATGATGTGGGGGTCCCCCTAAATTCCATACAAGGCCCTTCAGGTCTGGTATGGATTTTAAGGGGAACCCCGCGCCAAAAAAAAAAAAAAAAACGGCGTGGGGTCCCCCTAAAAATCCATACCAGACCCTTATCCGAGCACGCAACCTGGCAGGCCGCAGGAAAAGAGGGGGGGACGAGAGTGCGGCCCCCCCCCCCTCCTGAACCGTACCAGGCCACATGCCCTCAACATTGGGAGGGTGCTTTGGGGTAGCCCCCCAAAACACCTTGTCCCCATGTTGATGAGGACAAGGTACCAACAAGTGTCTGGGGAATGCCCAGGAAAAAGCCAAAGTCTACTTACCACCAGCTTGCAGACAACCAAATTGACCTATCTAACAGTATGCGTTAAAAAAGGGGTTTAGTCCGCACGCATTTGCAAACGCATGCGTGAGCCACAGAGCCACGTCACGGCACCCTTGTATCTGTGGTCCTAACACTAAAGTATAAGTGTCCCCGCAGTGGAGGCACATGCATTTAATGGATAAATGAGAGCAGGTGGCTGGAGGGGAGCCCACCCCACCTTAAAGGTACAGGAGCACACCAAACACCCAGCAAGAGCACAATGGCTGCAAAGGTGCTGGTGCACTGCTGGACCAATACAAACACTCACGTGATAACACAAACTTGCCACCACTCTCATTTATAGCTGGCTATCGCAGTAAGCAGCTTTGGGAGGCTAAAACAGGTACCAACAAGTGTCTGGGGAATGCCCAGGAAAAAGCCAAAGTCTACTTACCACCAGCTTGCAGACAACCAAATTGACCTATCTAACAGTATGCGTTAAAAAAGGGGTTTAGTCCGCACGCATTTGCAAACGCATGCGTGAGCCACAGAGCCACGTCACGGCACCCTTGTATCTGTGGTCCTAACACTAAAGTATAAGTGTCCCCGCAGTGGAGGCACATGCATTTAATGGATAAATGAGAGCAGGTGGCTGGAGGGGAGCCCACCCCACCTTAAAGGTACAGGAGCACACCAAACACCCAGCAAGAGCACAATGGCTGCAAAGGTGCTGGTGCACTGCTGGACCAATACAAACACTCACGTGATAACACAAACTTGCCACCACTCTCATTTATAGCTGGCTATCGCAGTAAGCAGCTTTGGGAGGCTAAAACAGGTACCAACAAGTGTCTGGGGAATGCCCAGGAAAAAGCCAAAGTCTACTTACCACCAGCTTGCAGACAACCAAATTGACCTATCTAACAGTATGCGTTAAAAAAGGGGTTTAGTCCGCACGCATTTGCAAACGCATGCGTGAGCCACAGAGCCACGTCACGGCACCCTTGTATCTGTGGTCCTAACACTAAAGTATAAGTGTCCCCGCAGTGGAGGCACATGCATTTAATGGATAAATGAGAGCAGGTGGCTGGAGGGGAGCCCACCCCACCTTAAAGGTACAGGAGCACACCAAACACCCAGCAAGAGCACAATGGCTGCAAAGGTGCTGGTGCACTGCTGGACCAATACAAACACTCACGTGATAACACAAACTTGCCACCACTCTCATTTATAGCTGGCTATCGCAGTAAGCAGCTTTGGGAGGCTAAAACAGGTACCAACAAGTGTCTGGGGAATGCCCAGGAAAAAGCCAAAGTCTACTTACCACCAGCTTGCAGACAACCAAATTGACCTATCTAACAGTATGCGTTAAAAAAGGGGTTTAGTCCGCACGCATTTGCAAACGCATGCGTGAGCCACAGAGCCACGTCACGGCACCCTTGTATCTGTGGTCCTAACACTAAAGTATAAGTGTCCCCGCACCTGCTCTCATTTATCCATTAAATGCATGTGCCTCCACTGCGGGGACACTTATACTTTAGTGTTAGGACCACAGATACAAGGGTGCCGTGACGTGGCTCTGTGGCTCACGCATGCGTTTGCAAATGCGTGCGGACTAAACCCCTTTTTTAACGCATACTGTTAGATAGGTCAATTTGGTTGTCTGCAAGCTGGTGGTAAGTAGACTTTGGCTTTTTCCTGGGCATTCCCCAGACACTTGTTGGTACCTGTTTTAGCCTCCCAAAGCTGCTTACTGCGATAGCCAGCTATAAATGAGAGTGGTGGCAAGTTTGTGTTATCACGTGAGTGTTTGTATTGGTCCAGCAGTGCACCAGCACCTTTGCAGCCATTGTGCTCTTGCTGGGTGTTTGGTGTGCTCCTGTACCTTTAAGGTGGGGTGGGCTCCCCTCCAGCCACCTGCTCTCATTTATCCATTAAATGCATGTGCCTCCACTGCGGGGACACTTATACTTTAGTGTTAGGACCACAGATACAAGGGTGCCGTGACGTGGCTCTGTGGCTCACGCATGCGTTTGCAAATGCGTGCGGACTAAACCCCTTTTTTAACGCATACTGTTAGATAGGTCAATTTGGTTGTCTGCAAGCTGGTGGTAAGTAGACTTTGGCTTTTTCCTGGGCATTCCCCAGACACTTGTTGGTACCTGTTTTAGCCTCCCAAAGCTGCTTACTGCGATAGCCAGCTATAAATGAGAGTGGTGGCAAGTTTGTGTTATCACGTGAGTGTTTGTATTGGTCCAGCAGTGCACCAGCACCTTTGCAGCCATTGTGCTCTTGCTGGGTGTTTGGTGTGCTCCTGTACCTTTAAGGTGGGGTGGGCTCCCCTCCAGCCACCTGCTCTCATTTATCCATTAAATGCATGTGCCTCCACTGCGGGGACACTTATACTTTAGTGTTAGGACCACAGATACAAGGGTGCCGTGACGTGGCTCTGTGGCTCACGCATGCGTTTGCAAATGCGTGCGGACTAAACCCCTTTTTTAACGCATACTGTTAGATAGGTCAATTTGGTTGTCTGCAAGCTGGTGGTAAGTAGACTTTGGCTTTTTCCTGGGCATTCCCCAGACACTTGTTGGTACCTGTTTTAGCCTCCCAAAGCTGCTTACTGCGATAGCCAGCTATAAATGAGAGTGGTGGCAAGTTTGTGTTATGATGAGGACAAGGGCCTCATCCTCACAACCGTGGCCGGTGGTTGTGAGGGTCTGCGGGCGGGGGGCTTATCGGAATCTGGAAGCCCCCTTTAACAAGGGGACCCCCAGATCCCGGCCCCCCCCCTGTGTGAAATGGTAAGGGGGTACTTACCCCTACCATTTCACTAAAAAACTGTCAAAAATGTTAAAAATGACAAGAGACAGTTTTTGACAATTCCTTTATTTAAATGCTTCTTCTTTCTTCCTTCATCTTCTTCTGGTTCTTCTGGCTCTTCTGGTTCTTCCTCCGGCGTTCTCGTCCAGCATCTTCTCCGCGGCGTCTTCTATCTTCTTCTCCTCGGGCCGCTCCGCACCCATGGCATGAGGGGGGAGGCTCCCGCTCTTCTCTTCATCTTCTTCTCTTCTTCATCTTCTTCTTCATCTTCTTCTTCTTCTTTTTCTTCTTCTTCTTCTTCCTTCTTCTCTTCTTCTCTTCTTCCTGTCTTCTCCGGGCCGCTCCGCAATCCATGCTGTGGCATGGAGGGAGGCTCCCGCTGTGTGACGGCGTCTCTTCGTCTGACGGTTCTTAAATAACGGGGGGCGGGGCCATCCGGTGACCCCGCCCCCCTCTGACGCACGGTGACTTGAGGGACTTCCCTGTGACGTCACGGGGAATGCCACAGGGAAGTCCCGTCATGTGTGCGTCAGAGGGGGGCGGGGTCACCGGGTGGCCCCGCCCCCCGTTATTTAAGAACCGTCAGACGAAGAGACGCCGTCACACAGCGGGAGCCTCCCTCCATGCCACAGCATGGATTGCGGAGCGGCCCGGAGAAGACAGGAAGAAGAGAAGAAGGAAGAAGAAGAAGAAGAAAAAGAAGAAGAAGAAGATGAAGAAGAAGAAGATGAAGAAGAAGAAGATGAAGAAGAAGAAGATGAAGAAGAAGAAGATGAAGAAGAAGAAGATGAAGAAGAAGAAGATGAAGAAGAAGAAGATGAAGAAGAAGAAGATGAAGAAGAAGATGAAGAAGAAGAGAAGAAGATGAAGAGAAGAGCGGGAGCCTCCCCCCTCATGCCATGGGTGCGGAGCGGCCCGAGGAGAAGAAGATAGAAGACGCCGCGGAGAAGATGCTGGACGAGAACGCCGGAGGAAGAACCAGAAGAGCCAGAAGAACCAGAAGAAGAAGAAGATGAAGGAAGAAAGAAGAAGCATTTAAATAAAGGAATTGTCAAAAACTGTCTCTTGTCATTTTTAACATTTTTGACAGTTTTTTAGTGAAATGGTAGGGGTAAGTACCCCCTTACCATTTCACACAGGGGGGGGGCCGGGATCTGGGGGTCCCCTTGTTAAAGGGGGCTTCCAGATTCCGATAAGCCCCCCGCCCGCAGACCCTCACAACCACCGGCCACGGTTGTGAGGATGAGGCCCTTGTCCTCATCAACATGGGGACAAGGTGTTTTGGGGGGCTACCCCAAAGCACCCTCCCAATGTTGAGGGCATGTGGCCTGGTACGGTTCAGGAGGGGGGGGGGGCCGCACTCTCGTCCCCCCCTCTTTTCCTGCGGCCTGCCAGGTTGCGTGCTCGGATAAGGGTCTGGTATGGATTTTTAGGGGGACCCCACGCCGTTTTTTTTTTTTTTTTTTTGGCGCGGGGTTCCCCTTAAAATCCATACCAGACCTGAAGGGTCTGGTATGGAATTTAGGGGGAACCCCACGTCAATTTTTTTTTTAAATTTTGGCTGGGGTTCCCCTTAATATCCATACCAGACCTGAAGGGCCTTGTATGGAATTTAGGGGGACTCCCACATCATTTTTTTTTTTTAATTTTGGTTCGGGGTTGCCCTGTGGGGAATTCCCATGCCGTTTTTATCAATGAACTTCTATGTGTATTGTCGGCAATGCAATAGCCGCGGTAGTTTTAAATGTGTTTTTTCCTTCAAAATGTCACTTTGCTGTCAGACTGTTCTAAACACGGGAAACATGCGCCCCTTTACAGGCATACTATAGACACCCCCCAGGTATGAAATTTAAAGGGATATTACACTTTTATTGTTTGACTTTAAGCATTATTAAAATCACTGCTCCTGAAAAAACGGCCGTTTTTAAAACTTTTTTTTGCATTGATTCATGTCCCCTGGGGGAGGACCCGGGTCCCCAAACACTTTTTATGACAATAACTTGCATATTAGCCTTTAAAATTAGCACTTTTGATTATTCATGTTCGTGTCCCATAGACTTTAACGGCGTTCGCGTGTTCGAACGAATTTTTTTCCTGTTCGCATGTTCTGGTGCGAACCGAACAGGGGGGTGTTCGGCTCATCCCTACCCTTTACTGAGGGAGAGTTTTCATATCCCAAAACTGCAGTAAAATGCATTGATCTCTATGAGGAAGGCATAGTTTAGACCAGGGATATGCAATTAGCGGACCTCCAGCTGTTGCAAAACTACAAGTCCCATCATGCTCTGCCTCTGGGTGTCATGCTTATGGCTGTCAGAGTCTTGCTATGCCTCATGGGATTTGTAGTTCTGCAACAGCTGGAGGTCCGCTAATTGCATATCCCTGGTTTAGACTGTTCTTGGTAGTTTTTGATGATAGATTGTGTATTTTTCAGCCAGAGCTCAGACCCATAAAGGCAATGGGACATGGGTATGAAGAAGAGACCAAGAGATCAAATAACCTACAAAAAGCACTAAAATAATTTAAAAGTATTTTATTGGCTCATAAAAAATGTTTTTTTTTTTTCAAAGACCTAGTATCTCAAGAAAAAGAATGCCCTTCAAGGTATGGCTGACCATAACAATCCACAGCAGGGAAGACAGCAGCGGCCATGCCTTGGAACAAGCCATATCTATATGAAAAAAAACAAGAGGATGGAAGTCACACAGTCATGGACTTGTGTTCCCAAGGGAAAGCTGTCAAATGGACCATACACCAAATATAGAAAGAGGGACTGTTACCCTTTGCCGGGTCCCCTGCTACGTGTTTTGCAAAATGGCAACCACCAGAGAGGCAACAGCAGTGATGTCACTGTGGCACATAACAGCCATTTTGGAATGAAGATTGCCAAGTTGAGGGGCCACCCGTGCCATGTGACACACTTTAGCCTGCTGATCACATACATAGACTGGGAGATCAAAATGTCAATATCTATACATTTATGCAAGCAAGGAGTACAACAAAAAAATAACACAGGTGTTCTGGTGTAGAAAAATAGACAATCAGTTCAGTAAAGACACTGCAGGCAATAATTTTTTACACACTCACAGTTTTCATCTGGATCCATTAAATAATTCCATCCCTTATAGTCTATTTTTGAGACTTCAGAGAAGCTGTTCTGAGTGCCGGAGTAGCTGGCTGGCGAAGACCGCTCTTTAGGTAAATTAAGCTGGGAGTTGCAGGATACTGAAGCAGCTTGATACTAGAGCAGGAGATGGTAGTAGAGTCCGTATGCAGACAGTGACCAGAACCAGCCAAGCAAAAAGGGACCGAGACAGTAGACAGAGCAAGTTCAGGTAGCAGGCTAAGGTCAGTAACAGCCGTGCAGCCTAGTACAGAATCAGCAGACAAAGACGAGTCCACTAAACAGGCTGAGGTCAGAGAGATCAGATGAACAAGGTTAATGCAGGTGCAAAGGCAAAGCCCAGGAGAAAGCCAGGTCATACACAGGTGACCACTGGGTGCCAAGTATGCACTCTAGTTTGCATGTGCACATGTATGTGTGTGCACAAATGCAAGCACATTGAACTGGAATAGTACATCAATTACCTCTTTGCCTAAAAGTATTAGCATGTGAGCAATGCACATGTGCACAAATATGAGCCTGAGCCAGCACTGTTTTTCTGGTGCTGGGAATCTGGTTTACCTTACAACCTCTTGTGGGAGTGCCTGTTAGCAAGAGGAAACAGTCATAAGTGCCTGAAGAAGGCCTATCAGAAAGCTAAAAATTACAAATCAAGAGCACCATCTATTACAAACAAATTGGTCCACGACAATTATCAAGGACAGAACAGAAAGGACCCACGTAAGATCACAGCAACTTTCCACTGTGGTGATTGCAACTATTGTAAACTTGTAAATACCAACACAAATCTTTTATTACCTAATGGTGAAAGATATAAACCATATAATTTAGTGAATTGCTGGACACAAGGTGTTGTATGCCCTATTATTTGTGAATGAGGAAGTTTTCAAGTGGGGAAAACCAAAAGAGAGTGGTGGGGGGGAATACATGATCATACAGTATATATGATATGGCAATAGGAAATGTATGTGTCCCTTTGGGCAGACACATTGCCAAGGCCCACCACTATCATTTTCCATGTGTGTCCTTTATTGCAGTGGGCCATATATACATATAAATCCCAGAAGGGGGATTGGGATAAGTCCTTACAACAGAGAGAACTATGATGGATTTTCACATTTTTGGCCAGATAACTCATTATTCATTATTATTATAAGTGTTTCAAGAGAAGTTTTCAGATGTACAGTAAATACTGTTAACAAATAAAATGTAGTAAGTATGCAAAATACAGATGACGCTACTGCATAACCATAAAGAGAAGTTCCAAAACATTATAAATATAATAGAAGGCCTCTTCGGAACATGGGAAAGCCATAACATTGGAAAAAGAACAAAAGAAAACAATAACAAAGTAACAGGCAAAAGAAAGGGGAAATGTGGGGGAGATCTAGACATGGTCATTTTAAGGTGATGGTGCTTTCAGGAAAGACGAAGGTTACAAAGACTTTGAAGATGTTCAAAGACAATTAGAGGTCCAGTAAATTGGGCAAATTATTGCAAAATAAGGGCACAGAAAACTGAAGAATCACTAAAGACCTGTTGATAGGTCCATGTGGTTTGGACATTTTCACAATCTGTACAATCTTCCACCACTTGTGTCCTCTCAATTGGTAGGGATGGGCGAACTGTCCGAGCATAAGTTTGGGCCGAACTTTGGTTGTTCGGATGTTGTGCGAACATCGAACAATATGTGGTGTTCGGGACAAATTCGAAAGTCGCCGGGACACCGTTAAACTCTATGGGACACTAACATGAAAAATCAAAAGCACTCATTTTAAAGGCTTATATGCAAGCTATTGTCATAAAAAGCATTTGGGGACCTGGGTCCTGCCCCAGAAGACATGTATCAATGCAAATTTAAAAAAAAAAAACAGCCATTTTTTCGGGAGCAGTGATTTTTTTTAATGCTTAAAGTGAAACAATAAAAATGAAATATTCCTTTAAATGAAGGGTCTGGTATGGATTTTAAGGGGAACCCTGCTCCAAAATAAAAAAATGGCGTAGGGGTCCCCCCAAAATCCATACCAGACCCTTATCCAAGCACGAAACCTAGCAGGCCACAGGAAAAGAGGAAAGGCAAGAGAGCATCCCCTCCTGAACCATACCAGGCCACATGCCCTCAACATGGGGAGGGTGCTTTGGGGTAGCTGACAAGGGCCTCATCCTCACAACCCTTGCCCAGTGGTTGTGGGGGTCTGCGGGTGGGGGGGCTTATCGGAATCTGGAAGCCCCCTTTAACAAGGGGACCCCCAGATCCCAGCCTCCCCGTGTGTGAAATGATAATGGGGTACATTGTACCCCTACCATTTCACAAAAAAGTGTCAAAATGTTACAAACAACAAAACATAGCTTGGGACAAGTCTTTTATTAAAAAATAAAAAAATGAAAATGTCCCACGATGTCCACCCGGTGACGTAATCAGGTGACCTCGCCACCCTCTGACACACGGGGACTTCCCCATGGCTTCCCCGTGGCATCAGAGGGGGCGGGGCAACCTGGTTACGTAAACAGGTGACCCCACCCCCTCTGATGCCACAGGCCACCTGGTGACTCCACCCTCAGTTATATAAGAGCTGTCACAAGCCAAGAAGCGTCAGACGGCGGGAGCCTCCCATGGATGCGGATCGATGGCTGATTTTTTTTTCCGTCTGGGCGGCATGATAGAAGAAGATGAATGGACATTGTGGGACAATTTTTTTTTTTTTGTCCCAAGCTGTGATTTGTCATTTGTAACATTTTGACACTTTTTTGTGAAATGGTAGGGGTACATTTGTACCCGTTACCATTTCACACAGGGGGGAGGCCGGGATCTGGAGGTCCCCTTGTTAAAGGGGGACTAGAGATTCCGATAAGCCCACTGCCCACAGACCCCCACAACTACAGGGCAAGGGTTGCCCTTTTCCCCATCAACATGGGGACAAGGTACTTTGGGGGGCTAAAAAGCACCCTCCCCATGTTGAGGGCATGTGGCCTAGTTCGGTTCAGGAGGGGGGCACTCTCTCGTCTCCCCCTCTTTTCCTGCGGCCTTCCAGGTTGCGTGCTCAGATAAAGGTCTGGTATGGATTTTGTGGTGACCCCTACGCCATTTTTTTTAAATTTTGGTGCAGGGTTCACCTTAATTTCCATATCAGACCAGAAGGGCCTGGTATGGATGTTAGGGGGACCCCCACACAATTTTTTTTTTAATTTTTGGTTTGGGGTTCCCCTTAATATTTATACCAGACCCATAAGGCCTGGCAATGGACTGGGGGGGATCCCATGCTCTTTTTTTTCAATGAGTTTTATCTATATTGCCGGAACCCGACAATTTATTACAGCCGCGATCAGTTTTGAATGACAAATGTCAATTTGCTGTGGTACTGTTCTAAACACTGGGAAAACTGTGCCACTTTACAGGCATACTATAGACACCCCCTAGGCATGATATTTAAAAGAATATTTCATTTTTATTGTTTCACTTTAAGCATTAAAAAAATCACTGCCCTCGAAAAAACGATCGTTTTTAAAAAAAAAATTGCATTGATACATGTCCCCTGGGGCAGGACCCAGGTCCCCAAACACTTTTTATGACAATAACTTGCATATAAGTCTTTAAAATGAGCACTTTTGATTATTCATGTTTGTGTCCCATAGACTTTAATGGTGTTCGTGTGTTCTGCCAAATTTTTTGCCTGTTCCCATGTTCTGCTGTGAACCGAACAGGAGGGTGTTCAGCTCATCCCTATCCATTGGCATGATGGGATTGATGATCTGGGCCCAATCCAGGAGAAAGGCAGGAGAAGTACTCTTCTGATGATGAGAGATGGCTACGGATTTTCAAGAATGAAAGCCACTGATGTTTTAGACAATAAATAAGTAAAATGAGAACATAAATGGCGCTGCCCTTAATATCAATTGAGGATAAGATGTCACAGGGTTCACATTGAATAAAAATAACTATAATACTTAAAAAATCCAAGAGTGTGAAACCATACTAGGCTTTAGGCCAAAAAATAAACCAAATAATTGGGGATAAACAGAGTTAGCAAACTCCCCAAATAATCACAAAAATAAATGTGTTCCCCCTATAGGGTATGTGTATCATCCAGAGTAGAAAAAATCCCAAGTGGCAAAATAAAAATCCTTAAGTGTAGAGAATTGGAGTAGAACAGTGCAAACCCAAAAATCAGTTTAAGAAAAAATAATAATAAAAATGGCCAAAAATGACTTTTTACCCCAAAATTTCAAAAATATTGGGACAAGATGGCGCCAGAAGATATTCAAAAGTATTGGGACAGTATTAAGAGAAGCTATAGTTGTTGTGCAAATAAGGTTAGTGCAGTATCTATATGTCCCCTATCATATTAATGTGCGGAAAATTTTACAAATAGTAATATTAAACCCAGTATTCAAAAGTATTGGGACAAAGTAAATTAGTGATGTGTCTTAATGTGATAAACAAATATGGTTGGTGCAATATCTATATGTCCCCTTCCGTGTTAATATGCAGGAAATCTAACAAAAAATAATAAATAATAATGTTTGACCCCAATATTCAAAAGTATTGGGACAGAGAAAGATGTGATGTGTCCTTATATACGGGGCGTGAATTGTCCTTCAATGTGATATACAAACAGTAATAAGCCCTCTCCAAATATTGAATTAACAAATCTCAAAAGAAAAAATATTATACATATAAAATGTCAGATGCTGTGATTATTTAACAAGAAGTTCATATGTGAAATCCAACCAAGATAAATGTTGTTAACCAAAAAACAGAGTTCAGCTGAGAGTGCTGTTATTTTCACCCCAGAAAAGGTTTACATTGCGGTGACTTCTGTGCAATATTTCCATAAAGTGACTTGGAGTGCTCGCCCCCCTCTGCAGCCCCACTCA
This sequence comes from Lithobates clamitans, assembly GCA_037952925.1. Classification (NCBI taxonomy): domain Eukaryota; kingdom Metazoa; phylum Chordata; class Amphibia; order Anura; family Ranidae; genus Lithobates; species Lithobates clamitans. Next base: position 5,132,224 of record JBBGZY010000477.1, on the reverse strand, counting down.
CCAGAATTGATCACCCCTGCAGGGGTACCGAGCAACAAAGTGGGTGCCTCAGGGCGAGAGATGTTCACTTCCAGAGTACTTGCTTTTCCTTTATTATATGCGATCCTTATGGATGTTCCGGGATAGCTGTGTGCTCAGACATAACCATTCTACTCCAGCAGTGATCACCTAAAGCTGTTAAACACTCCAGAAGTCCAGAGTAAAGAGAAACACAAGGGGCTGCCTTCGTGAAGTATGTCAAAGTATTTATTCCTTAAAAGTAAATTCAATCCAAACAGTACAATCCAATGTGTGCATAAAAACCAGCGCTGTGAGCAAGGGGGAGCCAGCAGCGAGTAATCAAGCTTGCGTCCCAGCTTGCGTTCCAGCGTCCACTTCCGGGTATGACGTGTGAGCGTGACTCCGGAGTCACGCTCACACGTCATACCCGGAAGTGGACGCTGGAACGCAAGCTGGGACGCAAGCTTGATTACTCGCTGCTGGCTCCCCCTTGCTCACAGCGCTGGTTTTTATGCACACATTGGATTGTACTGTTTGGATTGAATTTACTTTTAAGGAATAAATACTTTGACATACTTCACGAAGGCAGCCCCTTGTGTTTCTCTTTACTCTGGACTCCTGGAGTGTTTAACAGCTTTAGGTGATCACTGCTGGAGTAGAATGGTTATGTCTGAGCACACAGCTATCCCGGAACATCCATAAGGATCGCATATAATAAAGGAAAAGCAAGTACTCTGGAAGTGAACATCTCTCGCCCTGAGGCACCCACTTTGTTGCTCGGTACCCCTGCAGGGGTGATCAATTCTGGTGAGTGGGGCTGCAGAGGGGGGCGAGCACTCCAAGTCACTTTATGGAAATATTGCACAGAAGTCACCGCGATGTAAACCTTTTCTGGGGTGAAAATAACAGCACTCTCAGCTGAACTCTGTTTTTATCTTGGTTGGATTTCACATATGAACTTCTTGTTAAATAATCACAGCATCTGACATTTTATATGTATAATATTTTTTCTTTTGAGATTTGTTAATTCAATATTTGGAGAGGGCTTATTACTGTTTGTATATCACATTGAAGGACAATTCACGCCCCGTATATAAGGACACATCACATCTTTCTCTGTCCCAATACTTTTGAATATTGGGGTCAAACATTATTATTTATTATTTTTTGTTAGATTTCCTGCATATTAACAGGGAAGGGGACATATAGATATTGCACCAACCATATTTGTTTATCACATTAAGACACATCACTAATTTACTTTGTCCCAATACTTTTGAATACTGGGTTTAATATTACTATTTGTAAAATTTTCCGCACATTAATATGATAGGGGACATATAGATACTGCACTAACCTTATTTGCACAACAACTATAGCTTCTCTTAATACTGTCCCAATACTTTTGAATATCTTCTGGCGCCATCTTGTCCCAATATTTTTGAAATTTTGGGGTAAAAAGTCATTTTTGGCCATTTTTATTATTATTTTTTCTTAAACTGATTTTTGGGTTTGCACTGTTCTACTCCAATTCTCTACACTTAAGGATTTTTATTTTGCCACTTGGGATTTTTTCTACTCTGGATGATACACATACCCTATAGGGGGAACACATTTATTTTTGTGATTATTTGGGGAGTTTGCTAACTCTGTTTATCCCCAATTATTTGGTTTATTTTTTGGCCTTAAGCCTAGTATGGTTTCACACTCTTGGATTTTTTAAGTATTATAGTTATTTTTATTCAATGTGAACCCTGTGACATCTTATCCTCAATTGATATTAAGGGCAGCGCCATTTATGTTCTCATTTTACTTATTTATTGCATAATTAGACCCTTAGTGGTACTAATTAGAGATAGGCAGCAGCCCTTACTTTGTCCTAAGCGCGGATTTATTCTTCTATAACACTGATGTTTTAGGTTTAATTTAAGTTTCCGATTTTCAGCCATTTTTTGGAGGGCTATTCCTTTAAGGTTGGGGGACACACCAAAACTGATTGAGATTCCTTTTCACTTCAAATAAAAAGGTGCATGAATACTTGTTTCTGATTTTGGTACATAAAGGGGTTGATTTACTAAAGGCAAATAGACTGTGCACGTTGCAACGTGCAGTTGCCATCTGAAGTTGCTCCAGAGCTTAGTAAATGAGGTAAGGCTTAACTTTGCAAAGAATACCCAATCACATGAAAATAAAATAAAAAAAACAGCATTTTTGCTTGTACATGATTGGATGATGGAAGTCAACAGAGTTTCTGCTCATTTACTAAGCCCTGAAGCAACTGCTGTTTACAAAGTGCACAGTCTGTTTCCCTTTAGTAAATTAATGTGTTTGAATTTTTGTTTTTGTAATGTTACACATGTGTTTTTTCTTTATTATTTTCCTATGTTGTATACATGAATAATTAATGACATTTTGATCCCCCAGTTTCTGCACTGTACATATGTGATCAGCAGGGTCAATGTATTGCCCAGCATGCACAGCTCCTCGGTGAGGACTTTATGTGATATGTGTGAGTGCATTGATAAGTGTGGGAGTGAGGGAAACTGTCAGTCTCTTTTTTTGTGGTACCTCTATTGGTTTGGTGGTTTCCTGCATATTTGTTCAGCCATCCTCCCCTGCTCTGACACTTCCAGCTGAACATGATCACCCCTGTTGCATTTCTGGTGGCAGACATTTTGCACAGCAGCAGTCCCTCTTTCTTTATGTGATTTAACATCTGGTAGACTACTTGCCCAGTACCATATGAGTCTATAACTATATATGTGTGCTTTGCTAGCCCTTGGGTCTCTGCCCCATTCCTATTTTTGGGTCTGACTACTAAAAGACTGCACAGCCTGGTTGTTTTTAACTTGCTTCATGCTAACAAATTCACATCTCTCATTAATTCTGTAAGTCTTTTGGCTTGACACAGTTATTATTATACCTGTGTATATATATTTTGATGTATGAAATTATGCATCTTGTTTCTGATATCAAGGTCTAAGTGTGCCCCTGAAGATGAAGAAACTTGAAACATTTTGGGCATTTTTAAACAATCATGGACACTCTTCTTCATGTTGAGGTCTAAGTGTTTACCACCAAGTCCTTTTATGATCATGTTTTTGCATATATGCGAGTATAGTGACTGTGATATATGTTAAGCCTATGTTTTAAACTGTTTTAAAGTGGTAATAATAAAATTTAATTTTGGGGGGTGTGGCCTATATCCGTTTCAAGATGGACGTGTGAAGCAAGAGCTCCCGCTCCACAAGGTCCTGCTTCATTAGCAAACTACAGCAACCCCCTGCTATCTCTCCAAGTAACCAACCTGGACATGGTGAGGATGTCCCAGAGCATGTCAGCGACCCGCTCCCCGAGGATGCAAGGAACACAGCTAAGCACACAGATCCCTGAGATCTTCCAATCATGGCCTAGGGGCAGAATGCAGGCCTCACACACCTCCTCCTCTTATACATCATGATCCCCCAGCTACAGCCCACAGCGTTCAGGAGCTCACATGGCAGCTGCAAAAGAGACAGGACTAAGAGCCCCTCCAGCACTTAATCTGGATGACCTACGCAGTGTGGCTTCTGACATCAAGAGCACACTGCAGGCGGCCATCTCAGATCTTAGATCTGACATCCAGGCAATGGCTCAGGGAGTGGAAGACATAGAAGTGACTCAGGCCCGCCATGATATCTCCCTCTGTCAGATGCAACAAGTCACAGAATCGCATGTCATTCACCTTAGGGAGATTAATCACCATATGGAAGATCTAGATATTATGGGGACAAAGGCATAACCTGAGAGTGAGAGGTATTCCAGAATTCATTGATCCCAGTCATCTTCCTCAAACAGTTACTGATATTTTTAACAACCTACTAGAAAGGCCCCTTGACACCCCAATCACATTTGAATGCATCCACAGAGCATTGCGTCCGAGGGGAAGGGACACAGACCCCCCCAGAGACACGGTCTGCTGTCTAACAGAGTTCCCCTTAAAAGAAGAAATCCTCCGCAAAGCTAGGGGCTGTAACCAAATCTCCTTCCATGGCTCAGAAATTAAAATCTACCAAGATCTTTCTAATATCACACTACAGCGCAGGAGAGAACTAAAGCCTCTGCTGGAGACACTAAGAGCCAGGTCAATTATGTACCGCTGGAAGTTCCCGTTCTGTTTGTCTGCGACTCACCAGGGTCGCACAGCAAATCTCAAAGAGCCAGGAGATTTGGAACATTTCTGCAACACTCTGGACATTCCCTATGTAGAAGTTCCAGAATGGTACAGCGATTTCCACCTGCCTCTCCTTAACAGAGCCACATTCATGGAGGGTATTGATGAAGCAGGCAATTTCAGCCTGGGACACCACCGCCCACACTCCCTTCCTCCTCGCACATACGCGAAAACCTCAGAATCACCTTTCAACGGCAGCCCAACAGCCTCACCAGCTCACAACAGAGCACGCCTTACCTAATCGGGTGGATACATAGTCCCCATACCTTCTTTGTCCCCTATACATGGCACAAAGTTTTTTTTTTTTCATCAACATACAACTCACCCCCTGTTAAACACCTTTGCTCTTAAACTGACCTTTGCCTGTCTCAGCCCAATGGAACACTGTCATTGTTTTTGCTTCAAAATGAGACAGAGATCTGAACTTCACTTATTTTGACTTCCCCCTGCTACAGTATAGTCTTTCCCAAACCTCATACCCCCATGCCATTCTATCGGATGTCTACTAAATGAGCACTCCCAACAAGGACTCACAACTTTCATAAGGCTGAGAACACACAAACTCCTACCGAGATCACACCCCCTGCCTCCTATGCTTTCTGAGCTTAATCACAGATAGACTATCCCGAAGGACCCCACAGATGTCACCTATAATGCTCAGGACCGCTTTATAATCCATATTGCTCTGAACCCTCACTAAGCTTATTATATGGATTGGAAACACAAGATCCATACTTACTCATCTCAGAGACTGTCCACCTACGTGAACAACTAGACTGGTCTTTGGAAAAGCCTTACTTCAACGCCCCTCCATAGATACCCCACTTATTTACCTTGGTCCCAATTCCTACCTACTGAACCTTGCCTCTGAGCAACTGACCACACGGCCAGACAAAGATCAAGAGCTGCGTCAAAACTTACAAACCATCCCTATACCCAAAGCTGCAAGTGTTCTTGTCCTGCCTGGGTATAGAAAAAGATGATCGGCCTTGACCACCAACCTCACCACACAACCCTGAAGAAGACTTGACCCACTTATACAATTTAAGAAGAAATTGCTAGCTTTAAAGTGACTTAGCCTCCTTGACACCCCTGTACTCCCTTCCACCCCCCTCTCTTTCTCCCCTCCCCTCCCCTCTTCCTCTTCCCTTTCCCTTTCCTTTCTCCCCCCCCCCCCATGTTTCTAACACCACCGCCCCCCACCTCTCGCTCTATTAAAAGCTGAAGTCTTCACAAAGTTATACCAATTTTACAACATGTCATTTTACCTATTTTCTTTCTCCCATTACAGATCGAGATGTTTAATCCTTTAATGTTTCAGTGTTCCACTAGTGTCTGAATGATCTGGGTTCCGAGGGGGCCATGCACAGGTAAGGGTCCCACCACACCTTAAGCGTACGCCGGATTTTTTCACCTAACTAAACCGTCACAACTCTCCACACCCTGCCCATCTCACAATTGAGCATGTGTACAATTATCAAATGTGCTATTGATACAATTGCTCCAAATTGTGGGACCAGAGAGATGCATGCCCCCCTTGGAACACACAGATTCTCATACTTTTTCCTAACATGTTGTCAATTCTACCCTTGTTAATATGGTTAAGATTTTGTTTTTCAACCAGCTGCCATGTAAATCTTCACCTCATACTTACAAATTACCAAGTTACACTTAAACCCATCTTGCTGTATTACCCTTTAGTTGTGTTGATTAGCAGGTTAGCTAACACATTTTTCTGACAAACTGTGCTTCTAATCACACCCACTAACATTAATCCAAACATCCAATATGGAAACAACACGCTGACTGCTTATCTCCCCCACAATCTCCACCGATCTTCCTCCCATGTCCAACCATCCTTCACATGTTCTTACAGGAGACCAGAGAGGGAGCGAGACTTCTCTCCTCCCTGCCTGGAACCAGATCATACTCATAGTAAACACCACATTTGACCTTATTGACCTTGTGGAGACGTAAATCTAGTCTCCCTAGTCGAACAACACCTACCACACCCTCACACATCGGTCTCTGGTAGTAACCGCTCACTCTAACCGGATCTCCCCTTAATATTTTAAGTGGGTGTGTAATCACAGCCCCACCTCCAGTTTAATACACTTCCCCACATCATCCACATAGAAATCCACCTCCTCACCCCCACTGATTCTTCTTGGAACCCACCTTCACTCACCTCCAACTCCCCCACCCCACTCCCTCTCTGACTTCCCTTCCTCAGAACTACTCCACCACCCTTATGCCCTCTCAAACTCTCAATATGTCACCACCGCAATCCAAAACATCTGACATTTTCTTGAAGCTACTATCCCTCAATACCAAAGGCCTTAATTTCCCAGAGAATCACTTGCAACTACTATCCAACATGTGGAGCATGGAAGCAGACGTAATTTACCTTCAGGAGACTCACTTCCGTATACCAATTCAGCACCAAAACTTTCTAATCACTTCTTTCTCCACAGTTTCAATGCCACCTCTCTGATATCGAAATCCAAAGGGGTCTCTATATTACTTTCAAAAAATGTACCCATCAAAATTACTGATTCCCTCATTGATGAACAGGGTAGGTATATTTTTCTCAAGGACACATATAGAAATACACCAATCACACTGACAAATATATATAGCCCCAATTCTTCCCAGATCCCCTTCTTTCGCAAGATCACTAGCCTTCTTTCTACCTTCCAAGAAGGAATTCTGATACTGGGGTGTGACAGACTCACCCAGGACAGAGGCTATTGGAGGGGACTGAACGCAAGCCTCTTGTCCACCGATTATGGGCCCTAGCATTTGGGGGAATGGTGCTCTCTGTGAGCTGTATGCCTGGGGACCCTGGGGTTGGTGTTACTTTGGATTCAGCTCCATGTCCCCCCAAAACACACAGACTCTGGGAACCCTTTATATGCCATATTAGAATGATAAGACTGAATTATACTGTTGGGACACATCCTGTGAGGAGATGCTGGTGTCATCAACTCCAACTACCTGTGTTTATGTTAATTGAATGAGCTGATCAAATTGTCCTCTATACAATGTAGGAGACGGGACGACTCCTATTGGAGCTGCTGCTATTGTGAGAAAATGTTCTGTGATAATTAACTCAGTCTGGACAATAGGTCATGTCTCAGTCACCTGGACTGTATAAAGGATTAGTTAATTATCTCATGTTAATTAGGTTAATTAGGTTACGTTTGTATTGTTAGAGTAATCTTCTCTTGTATATAAGACTGTATTCTGGTTCTGAATAAAGTGAGTTCATGTTAGCAACAAGCAAGTGTCACCTTGTTTTGTGCTCAGAGAGGTTGGGATATCTGTATACAGACTGTGGTATATGACGGAAGCACTCAAGCGGAGTGTGGGACGTTCCGTGACATGGGGGAACTTCAATATTCCTCTCGATCCTCTATTAGACACCTCCTCAGGCAAATCCCATCTACCCTACAAGGCAATTAAGCAAATTAGGGGCTGCCTTCAGGACTTACTACTCCATGACACCTGGCGCACCCTACATCCAAAAGACAAGGATTATACCTTCTTTTCGGTCCCCCACAACAAATACTCCCATCTAGACTATTTCTTTCTCTTGCAACAAGACCTCCCAACACTAACTACAGCAACCATAGAACCGATTACATTATCAGATAATCACCCCATCTCAATCACTCTTGTTTTTCCATAAAAGACTACTCAAACTCATATATGGCGATTAGACCCATGTATACTAACAGACAAAGCAAAAATATTGGAGGTACGCACGTATCTAATCAAATACTTTGCTGAAAACGACACACCAGACACTTCTAAGTTGACACAATGGGAAGCTCATAAATGTGTAGCAAGAGGTAAATTGATTGCCATCTCAGCGGCGACAAAAAAAAAGAGAAAAAAAAAAGTACTTTCAGATTTATTTTCCAAACTCAAAAAGCTAGAAGACTTGCACAAAAGAGATTTAGCTCAACAGACTCACTTAGAACTTTTCGACGTTCGTACATGTATTCAGGAAGAGCTAGGTCATAAACTTAAGAAAAAATTTACACTCTCACAGAAACTTTTCTATGAGTTCGGAAATAAATGCAGCCACCTCCTTGCTCTGGCACTACGTACAAAGAGAGCCAACAACACAATACACCAAATACATTCCCCTGCAGGTAAATCACAAAAAATTGTGAAATAGCAAAAGAATTTGAAAACTATTATTCTTCGCTATATGACCTAAACAAAGCAGATCCTTCATCCGTACAAGAGAACCAACAACATTAAGGCCTTCCTAGAACCATTCTCCCCAGAGAAAATAGCAGTAGAGGTCTCCACATCCCTGAAATCACAAATCACCATTGAAGAATGGGAGCAAGCAATTAAACAACTTAAACCCGGTAAGAGCCCAGGCCCAGATGGTCTATCTGCGGTTTACTAAAAGACATTTGCAGTTTAGAAATATCCCTTTCTAAACACATTGAAATCCCTATCTCCATCAAACCCACTTACTCAAGGAATGCTAGAAGCCCATATCACAGTCATTCCCAAAGACTGTAAGGACCCCACACATACGGGAAATTATAGGCCTATTTCACTACTTAACGTAGACATTAAAATATTCTCTAAAATATTAGCAAACAGGCTGACCCCGCTCCTCCCTTCTCTCATATCCAAAGACCAAGTAGGCTTCATCATGGGTAGAGAAGCTAGAGATAACACCGTTAAAGCAATAAACCTACACCACATAATGACTCAAACCAAATAGAAAGGTTTCTTCCTGTCCCTGGATGTGGAGAAGGCATTCGACAGAGTGGCATGGGACTACATGGTGGCAGTCATGCAGGCTATAGGCACAGGACCTTACTTTTCCGGTCTGATCCTGTCTCTGTACGCAAACCCTTCAGCCAAAGTGAGGGTCAACAACACTCTGTCAAATGCCTTCCCTATACGTAATGGGACAAGGCAGGGATAATCTCTATCCCATATCCTTTTTGTCCTTACACTTGAACCATTTCCCCGGAAGCTGAGATTCAACCCAGACATCCATGGCATGCACACACCCAACAAGGAATATAAATACGCCGCATTCGTTGATGACTTACTATTGTTCCTGACGCAACCATTGATTACTTTACCTGTTCTACCATCAGAATTCAAACATTTCCAAATCATCTCCAATCTCAAAATCATTTTTTCTAAATCCTTTGCACTTAACATTTCCTTACTCCAACGGCTAATAGACCAATGTAAAGAAAACTTTCCCTTTCACTGTAAGCATTACTCCATTACCTATCTAGGCAAACAACTCCCTTCCAAGCTCCCAGACCTATACGCAAAGAACTACATACCCCTCCTAAACAAGCTAATCTCTGACTTCAAACTCTGGAATAACCCGTCTTTCTCATGGTTTGGCAGGGCAGCGATCCTGAAGATAAATGCCCTACTGAGACTATTGTATATGCTCTAGACAATCCCTATCCTAATCCCTCTGTCCTTCTTCAAAACATACAAATTGGCCTGCTCCAGATTCCTATGGGGGAAACATAAACCTAGAATTAATTTTAAACAACTCACCATGCCAAAGCACCTAGGAGGCATACATCCATCCTAAATTACTACAATGCTATCCATCCCACCACAATAGTGGATTCTATCATGGACAAATCCACACCACATACCATTGACACTCCATGCCCATCCATTAATAGGATCTACTCTGAATTGCTTCCACAAAACTTGTTCTCAAACTAGCTTATCTTCTATCCCAGGCCCATTAACTTCAATGAAACAAAACCCTGCCCCCCCCCCCTCCCGGGAATGCACAACTACTTCCTTGCTGACAATTTCCTGCGAGATGACATCAAAACCCACCAATTCGTTCATCGGGGGAAAATTCTCACTGCCTCCTAAATCTCTACCCAAATGGGAAAACTGCCTATTTCCTCATGGACGTACCAACTGCTGGCCCACTACCTGCAATCCCTAGACAAAGATTCCAAATGCTTGAGACCACTCACCCCTTTCAAAATACTCTTCAGTCAAGTAGATTCCCACCCACACCTGCTATCTGCCACACACAACCTTTTTTTCGCAGATAAACAAGCTAACCAGAATTTAGCCTGCCCAAAATGGGAAAAGGATCTTTCTATCTCACCTTCAGCAATGCAACGGGAACAATAATTTCTGAACATACATAAAGGATCGAGAAACGTTACCACACAAGAAAACGGTTACAAAATCGCATCTCGGTGGTATCGCACACCAACACTTTTACATCAAATTAACCCCGCTGTACCTGCAATTTTCTGGAGATGCCATACAGAAGAAGGTACCCTACTGCACATTTGGTGGTCTTGCACCTTAATACAAACTTTCTGGACAGAGGTACACCGGATCACATTTCAGGTCACCTCAAACGACCTAGAATTCTCCCCAGCCCAATTCTTACTCCACCTTTCTCCCTTATCACACAGGACATACCACAAATCATTAGCGATACACATGATAAGTGCAGCGAAACAATGCATCCCCCTACACTGGAACTCGACACATACCCCCAACACCCGAGAATGGTGAATGGCTAGAATCTGAAAAGTATCTGAAATGGAAGAATTAATTCACATTTCTCATGATAACCCAACTAAATTCAATAGAAAATGGAGATGCTGGTTTCACTTCCAGACGACGCCTGATTATCTTAATTTCTGCAATCCACCTAACTAAAATATTCAAACAGTTTTACTTGGAGCCCTCTCCTACATGTACGGACCCCCACTTTCCTACCAAATCAGCTCTTTAACCTGTCATTCTACCCCCCTTTTTTTTTGACAAGCGCTACCAGCTGTGCCTCCAAGTAACACAAATAAAACTGAGGAGGGAAGTCAAAGATGGCCCCTCACTTACCCTTCCCCCCTCCCTCTCCACTCCACCCCCCGATTATATGCCCTCACACACCTCTCCTATCCTCCTCCCCTTCCCCTTTCGAGATACTCAGCCCAACTACCCTTCGCCCATACACACATGCCCACCTTGATACGCTCCTCACCATCTGCCACTTCAACCATGCATACACCTAGCACATAACAAAAACCTCCCAATTACCTAAGCGGAAAGTTACAATACCTAATAAAAAGGATACCTAATAAATCTATCCCTTTCTTTATAACACAAATAATTCCTGGTGACACCTGATCCTCTGATCTACACCCTGCTGGGAATTAGGTACCTGGGACATACTATCACAAGCTGAAGCACGAAGTGGATCCAGGAACTTCATGCTTAGGAATGTCAACCGAAATGTCTAATGCCCTGTACACTTGATATTATTTTCCGATGGAAAATGTGTGATAGGACCCTGTTGTCGGAAATTCCGACCGTGTGTAGGCTCCATCACACATTTTCCATAGGAATTTCCGACACACAAAGTTTGAGAGCTGGCTATAAAATTTTCCGACAACAAAATCTGTTGTCGGAAATTCCGATCGTGTGTACACAATTCCGACGCACAAAGTGCCATGCATGCTCGGAATCAAGCAGAAGAGCAGCACTGGCTATTGAATTTCATTTTTCTCAGCTCGACATACGTGTTGTACGTCACTGCGTTCTTGACATTCGGAATTTCCGACCAACTTTGTGTGACCGTATGTATGCAAGACAAGTTTGAGCCAACATCCGTCGGAAAAAATCCAATGGATTTTGTTGTCGGAAAATCCTATCGTGTGTACAGGGCATAATGCCGTGTACACATGGGCGGACTTTCCGACCAGACTGGTCCGACGGACCAAATCCGGTGGATAATCCGACCATGTGTGGTCTGCATCGGACTTCCGACGGACCGTTTCGGTCAGAAATCCGACGGACTTTAGATTTGAAACCTGCTTCAAATCTTTACATTGTAACTCCGCTGGACTCAGTTCCCAACAGAAAGCCCATTCGTCTGTATGCTGGTCCAACGGATCAGATACAACGCAAGGGCAGGGTACTGCATCTTGCCCTTGCTTCAATAGGAAAAACTAATTTTCCTATTGCGGCGAGCGTGTTTTTAAAGTAATTTATTAGACAGCTCCGGGGGTCTTCTTCCGACTTCGGGGGTCTTCTTCCCATTTTGCCGCTCTCTCCGGCCTCTTCTCCCGGTGTCCGATTCTTCTCCCGCTCTCCGGCCTCTTCTCCCGGTGTTCGACCACTTTTCCCGGTGTCCGGTTCTCCTGCTGACTCCTCCGCTATCTTCTGCCGCTCTTTTGCTAGAGGTGGCCCGGATTCCTGAGTCGTCTTCTTCCCTCTTCTCTTCTTCCAATGTTAACATGACGCTCTCTCCCGCTGTAATGCTGTGTGAGTGCTCCGCAATGACTTATATAGGTGCAGACCCCACCCCTTATAACGTCACAGTCCCTGGGCATGCTGGGGCTGTGACATCATAAGGGGGTGTGGTCACTGGGTGATGTTGACTACGCACCTTTATGATGTCACAGTCCGCTGTTAACACCTGCGAGCCACGTTGTGGGAGCCAGCGCCGAGCTCTGTCACTCCGCCCCCAATGGATTCCTATGGATGCACGGCATCTCATGGGGACAGCGAGCACGAGAAGCACTGCCTCGCAGCAGTGATTTCCAGTGGGATCCCATCGCGCTGGAAACACAATATCGGTGGCAGGTATTGTATGCTCCTGCTTTGGGAGCACATGTCACATGACATGTATAAATAGTTGGTTCCCTATGAGAGCTGTCTTAACTGGTCTGACACAAGTTGGTCCAACTTTGAAAAAGTTTCCTGCACTTCTTTGGTCTGACTTAGCCCATTGAATATCATTGAAGTCAGATCAAAGTCGGATCATCATCTTAACTGATCCGACTTTGGCATGCGACTTGTGCTCTGAGGATCTTAGGGAGGATCGTAGGGAAGCTCCACACCAAGTTTAAAAAAAAATGGCGCAGGGTTCCCCCCAATTCCATACCAGATCCTCCGTCTGATATAGATTTTAAGTGGAACCCCCACACCAAAAAAAATGGCGTGGTTTCCCCCAAATCCATACCAGACCCTTATCTGAGCATGCAGCCTGGCAGGCCAGGAAAGGGACCAGCACACAGGTTTTTGACAAAGTCCTTTATTAAAGCAGGTCCAGCGTCTCTTCTCCCTCTGATTTCTTATGTTTTTATCCTCCCGTTCCTCTGGTTCTTCATCTGGTGCTTCTCACTGTGCTGATGTCTTCTTCCTCTGCTGGTTCTACCCCATACTCATTCACATAGGGTGGGGGATCAGGATCTGGGGCCCCCTTGGGTTCCTTCTCAAGATTCATGCCAGACTAAAAGGGCCTGTTATTGTCGGGATCTAAGTCAGATCCCATTCATTGAAGTCTGATGGAAGTCCAACTTGAAGTCGCAAGGCAAAGTCAGATCCACAGCGGTATGACTGTGATGTCGTACCAGTGTGAGCCCAGCCTTAATCTCTATTGTACCTTTTTATGGATACATTGATATTTATAGAAGAGTATTGTGAGACTTTTTTAGGGATAGGTTATAGGTGATTTATTGGTTAGGGACTTGTGTATTATATTATTACTGGGTTTATGGAATTAATTATATGCAATTGACACTGGCTATTTTGTCAAATAGTATTGAAACTAGAAATTGATGACTAACTGACATATTAAACAATTGTAGTATAATAAGTAATAGCAGGCAATGTGTTTTTTTCAGTACAGGTTTATTTTTAGTATGTTGCATTTTCATAGGAGAAAGTGTAAAAGATCTATAATGTGATTTTTAACCTTATAGTATAACTAAAGACAAACCTTTTTTTTTCATTTTGGACAGAGTGGAGATGGATTAGAACACCTGTCAAGTTTTTATAGCTGTCTGTGCCCCTGTTAGAGAGATTTATGCCCCATACACACAATGAGATTATCGGACGAATGATCGTCCGTTTTTTATTGCATGCTGATCTCAGATCGAATCTGATGAGTTTACTAAAGTCACAAAAATTCCCGCACAACAGAAATAAAATTCGGAAGTGATGTCATGTGTTGTAATGCATTTGTATTGCCTTTTCGAAACGATAGCTGTACTGATTAAACGAAAAACGTACGATCTGGCATCGTACGAAAACATTTTTCCTGCATGTCCGATAGAATACTATCAGATGAACTGTTCTGATCGGCTCTCGAAATCTCTGTACTAACGATCCGATTATCGTACGATCGCTTCGAAAGCAGTATTTTTCGTACGATTTTCTGATCGTGTGTACGGGGCATAACTCTCTCTATTAGTCCTGTTTACTATTATCACTAAAAGCAAAGTAAAATAAAATCCCAAAGTTTGCATTGCCTCCTGCACACAATTATTAGGGATATTTTCTAATGGGGACATTTGTTCAGGTAACCCTTGTGACAGTCAGGGATTCCCATAATTTACAGGGATTTCCTGTCACTTCCTGTTTTGTCTATGGGACAGGAACAAAGATGGCAAAAATAAACCTTACGGGGTATAAGCTTTCCTTACTCTATCCAGAATGAAAAAAAAGTTTTGCCTATAGTTATAATTTAAATTGCAGTCCATATCAAGCATTTACCTTTTTGTGTGTTATTATTAAACATAGTTTTTTATTTCTGATAAACTTGCACTATACTAACTGAACTTCAAGGATAATTCAGTACATTCCAAGCATGGCAAAGTACAGCTCAGTGTGTTCTAAAGATAATATGCCCTTTCAAAGAAACAAATTGCAAGTATTTAATCTCATCTAAGTACAAAAGTGACAAGTGTTTTCAAGCAGTTTTATCTCTCCTGGTTACCAACTTATCAGATATACACCCACAGATGTTGACAGTAATTGCATATTTAGAACATTTAGTTGTTACTATAGCAGTGTACTATAGGAAGTGTACGGAGTGTCTTTAAAGATCAATGTCAACTCATTGTCCTTATCAGCGACAACAGATGGCTCAGAGGAAGAAATGGTGAAATTGTGGAAAGTAACCTAATTTGGCATGGATTTTTTTCAGTCAGCAATATCGATTAGCTTAGTGCTAATATATGTGCATAAAGTGTCATATAAAAAGATTACTTACTAGAAATGCATTTCTTTACACTAGTCAACTTAGGAGAATTCATCAGTCTTTGATTCACCAAATATTTTCATGTTTGTCTCCTCTTCGGTGTTCTGTAATTCAATCCATCAGGCCCTATGTTATTACTTTGCCTCTATTGATGTAGGGGCTGGTGAGAGGGATCATTAATGGGGGACAAATAACCCAACGCTACCATAAATGAAAAGTAAGATAAAAGCATCAATACGTTTTTTTATCTTAAAGCGGATTTACACCCAAAAGTGGAACTTCCGCTTGTTGTACTCCCCCCCTCCGATGCCACAATTGGCACCTTTCGGGGGGGAGGGAGGCAGGATACCCGTCTTTCAAAGGTATCCTGTTCCCACTTCCGGGAGCCTCAGCCGCAGGTATTGACATCACCGCCCGAGCTCCCTCCTTCTCCCTCCTCCTTCCATGGCCACCGGGCCAGTAGGAGAGAGGAGCAGAGCCTCGTACATGCTTAGTAGGGTTCCGGGCGTGAAGCCATAAAGCTTCACTGCTGAGTTCCCTTACTCACAATGGAGGCGGCATGCACCCGACAGCTATTGGAAACATCAGCTGCAGTGCCAACATCGCTGGACTCTAGTACAGGTAAGTGTCCTATTATTAAGTCAGCAGCTGCCGTATGTGCAGCTGCTGGCTTTTAATCTTTGCAGCAGTGGGCGGACCTCCGCTTTAATGCATTTTATGATAAGAAACCTTCTGTGTGCAGCAGCCCTCCTCAGCCTCCCTAATACTTACTTGAGCCCCATCTCTATCCAGTGATCTCCTTGAGTGCCTCAGCCATCTGGGACTCTCCCTCCTGTTTTGCTGAGACACATCAGCGGCGCCATTGGCTCTCGCTGCTGTAAATCAAAGTCAGTTAGCAAATCGAGAGATAAGGGGTGGGGCTGAACGTCAGCTCCATGTCTGAATGGACACACAGCGCTGCGGCTCAGCTCGAGTGCCCCCATAGCAAGCTTCTTGCTGTGGGGGCACTGAACAGGAGGGAGGAGCCAAGAGCACCAAAGAGGGACCCAAGAAGAGAAGGATCTGGGCTGCTCTGTGCAAAACCATTTCACAGAGCAGATAAGTATAACATGTTTGTTATTTTTAAAGAAAAAAATCAAGACTTTACAATCACTTTAAGGAGGACAAAAATCTCTTTAACCTCCCTGGTGGTATGATTATTTCAGATTTTTGATGCTGAAAGCGGTACAATTATATTGCATGGAAATTTGGCATTTTATATTGTAGGCCTGTAATTCTTAGGAATAACTCACTTGAAGATGTCCAAACCAGAGTCTAGTAGACATCCCGGGTATGATAAAGTTTAAAAAACAAAATCATAAATTATAATATAATAAATACCTCTAAATAATTATAACAAATAATAATATAATAATAATAAAATTTATTCAATAATGTAATCAAATCAAAAACACTGAAATTTGCTCAGTTTCAGAATTGTCGCTGTCATTACTTTCAATGTTTGATGACGAATTTCCCCACGAATCGCTCACTATCGCTCAATTCTTCAAGTGATTCTAATTTATTACTGCTGTTTTCTAGCTGGTCTAAAATCTCCAGTTTCCAGGCATAAAGAACAGTCTTTATAATATAAAAGTGCATACAGGCCACTGGAGAAACCACTAGGGACAAAAGGGATGTAAAATAATTTCATACAGTAATGTAATCTGTATGATTACAGTATGCTGTAGGTATTGTGTGTGTTTCACTTTTTGAATTTGGCGCCATTCTCCGTCCCCATACGTCGCAACGCTCACAGGGAATGGAGCTCGGCTCCGTGATGAATCGAGCGGAGGACGAGCCACTCATACTGTGGGTAGACATCGCAGGACAAGGTAATAAGCTCTTCCTGGAACCTGCGATGCGATCCCGAGTCTGGCTCGTGGTTACCGCTTTTGGTTCTGAAATTCCACCTCGAGCCAGACTCTGGAATACCGCCAGGGAGGTTAAGTGGCTAATAGAATTTGACATCCAGTTTAAAAAAAATTAGAATAGACTTTGAAAATTGAGCCCACATTATTACAACATAACCCAATCAGGCCACCAACAAATTCAAACAATACTAAAATGCATTGAAAACCTGCATGTCCTTTTAAAGCAGTAGAAAAGTCTGGGGGAAAAAAAAATGTTCCCTTGCAAGTTAAAGGATAAGTTCACTTTTTGTAACATGTTACATGTTACACCTATATTCAGGGTGTAACATGTAACATGTTACAAATGCACTGGCCCCCGCAACTCCACAACCCACCGTTTTGACAGCGATCAGGGGATCTTCTCCCTCCACTTGCTGTCACAATATAAAATTACCCACCTGATGCGATCATTCATTCACAGTATTCTGTGAATGGGAAAACTACAAGTACTGACAGCCTTTGTGATTGTCAGCTTGTAGTTCTCAATAAACTACCAGGGCGTTGGTGATCACTGCAGGTAGTTCAATGAGCCTCCTGTCAGAGTATAACTGCCTGCTATTGGAGGTACAGGCAGACAGCTACAAAAACAGTCTGCAGGACAGTGGCATTACATCCTCGATCTGCTGATTGTGGGTGCAATGGTATACAGGTCCCTAAAAAAAAAAAAAATGCATATTTTTTTATCTGAAAAAAATGTGCATTTATGATTTTTTTTTTCTTTGTGAAAATGAACTTATCCATTACTCTCCCTTGCGGTAATCCTGAGTGTGGCTCAGGGTGGATTTTCGCTAGCAAAAGCAGTAACCCCGAGCCACACTCGGGATTGCTTCACAGGATCCAGGCAAAGTTACCGTATATACTCGAGTATAAGTCAAATTTTTCAGCACATTTTTTTGTGCTGAAGGTGCCCCCCTCGACTTATACTCGAGTCAAGCACTTTTCTGCAGCAAAAAATTTCATTTTCCGAACCGACTTTGGGGCCCCGTATCTCAGGGTCACTTGGTGCTAGAAACCCCAAATTTGGTATGCAAACCTAGTGGACCTGGTACCATAACATATCCAAAGCTGAAGTTCCTAGCACGAAGTGGCCCCGAGATACGGGGCCCCAAAATCGGTTCGGAAAATGTCATTCTCTGCTGCAGAAAAGTGCTTGACATTTTCTGAACCGATTTTGGGACCCCATATCTCAGGGCCACTTGGTGCTAGGAACCCCAAATTTGGTATTCAAACCCACTGGTACCATAACATACCCAAAGCTGGGGTTCCTAGCACCAAGTGGTCCTGAGATACGGGGCCCCAAAACTGGTTCGGAAAATGTCATTCTCTGCTGCAGAAAAGTGCTTGACATTTTCTGAACTGATGTTTGGGGCCTTGTATCTCGGGGCCACTTGGTGCTAGGAACCCCAGCTTTGGAAATTTTATGGTGCTAGTTCCACTGGGTTTGCACACCACATTTGGGGTTCTTAGCACTAAGTGGCCCCGAGATACTGTGTCTATCTGCAGCAATGTCATTTCGGGACCCTTTGGGTTCAGAGACCCCAAATTTTGGCTGCAGCTAGGAGGCATTTAGGAACCCTTAACTACCGAGTTTGAAGTTCAGGGGACCTATGGCTGCAAATGGGCACAGTGAGGCATGCAAATGGGCACAGTGATGCTGCAAATGGGCATTGTTGACCCTCTTTTCCACTTACAGTAGCTGTGCATTTCTCACCCTCGTCTTATACTCGGGTCAATAAGTTTTTCCCATTTTTTTGTGGTAAATTAGGGCCTCGACTTATACTCGGAATGACTTATACTCGAGTATATACGGTACTTACTTGTCCCCAGAATCCTGAGATGTCTCCCTGCTGTGTGTGTGAGCTGTGTCCTCCACTCGATTCATCACAGTGCCGGGCTCCATTCCCTGGAGCATCGCGACGCACAGGGACGGAGCCCGGTGCCAAATTCAAAAAGTGAAAAACACAACACATACAGTGCACTGTAATCTTACAGATTACATTACTGTATCAAATTATTTCACATCCCTTTTGTCCCTAGTGCTTTATTCAGTGCCCTGCATGCAGTTTTATATTATATATACTATCCTTTCTGCCTGGAAACTGGAGACTGTCCATAGCAACCAAAAAGTGTCCCTTTATGTCAAAAGCAGTTTTAAACCAGCTAGAAAACAGCAGTAATAAATTAGAATCACTTGCAGAATTGAGCGATAGTGATTTGTGGGGAAATTCGTCATCAAACACTGAAAGTAATGACAGCGACAATTCTGCAACTGAGCAAATTTCAGTGTTTTTGATTTGATTACATTATTGAATAAATTTTATTATTATTATATTATTATAATTATTTATAGTTATTTATTATATTATAATTTATGATTTTGTGTTTCAAACTTTATCATACCCGTGATGTCTACTAGACTCTTGTTTGGACAGATTTAAGTGAGTTATTCCTAAGAATTACAGGCCTACAATACAAAACACCAAATTTCTATGCAAAACAATGTACTGCTTTCAGCATAAAAAATCTGACATAATCATACCGCCAGGGAGGTTAAGGGCATAATGTGTTAGTATGCATCGCATACTAGCACGTTATGAAAAACGTACCTTAAAATAAAGCCCTCCAGTGGTGTGCTGTCACCGCCAACAAGGCTTCCACCTTTAACCCGGTCTTTATTCCAGGTTTGCGGGCTCCGGCCATGTGAATGATCGAGCCTCAATGATGTCATTCCTGTGCATGCGCATGGGAGCTGCAATCATGGCACAGTGGTCTGAAGGGACGAAATATTGAGCATGCTTTTCCTTTAGAGGGTAATGTGCATGTGACAGTGACGTTACCGGTCACAGAAATTGGAAATATCTCCTAAACAGTGTACATTTAAGAGATATTCCTTATACCAAGAGGTAAGCTTTATTATAAGCTTACCTGTAGGTACAACTAACCAAGTGTTGTTTACTACTGCTTTAAAATGCCATATCCCAAGCAATTTCTAAGGCCATCAGGATCAAAATGTACCCCTTAGTAAATAAAACTTCTTTAAAACACGTACTTTAGTACCACTTACTAAAATTTTCCATAGCAATAACTTTAGAAGATGTTATGGCTCATACTGCTAAAAAAAATTGACACTTTTGGTCTAGGAGGGAGGCATAGGTGCTGCATACAGCCTGCTGCCAGCAGTCTGTCAAAATCAAATACAGGATGAAAATGCAGTTTCAAGCCATAATCACATTTAAAGCTGTATGTGTTAAGAGACATATGTCCTGGATGCAGAATTATTGATTTTGGAGCATTTGTCCCTGCATAGATATCGCCCTAAGTGTGAGTACCGCTTGTAAAAAAAATCCAGCCACATACATCTACAAAGCATTTTTAGCCTGTCATTGATTTTAACAGACTGCTGGCTTCAGGCATTATTTAAAACAAAAACTTTTGCCTAAACATATCAAATTAAATTGGATCCCCCTATGGGTATCAAGTTTAGGTGGACAGGTAATGCCTTCTCTCACCACTCATCTATTCCACTGGATCCTTAAAACCTAACTTAAAGCGGGGGTCCACCTATCTATCGTTTTTTTTTTTTTTTAGTTCATTCACAAACTTTTCTTCTCAGCATTACATACTCACATATTGTGTGTAATATGTCCGCCTGTGTCAGATTTTATCGGAAAGAATAACTTATATTATTCACTGCAGGCGGTTTCCATCTTCATTGTGGGCATTTGAAGCCCACAAGCATTTATTTCCTGGATGTGGGGAATGCTGTGCTCCCAGCATTCACCGCTCGTTCCCGCACATGCTCAGTGGCATCCTGGGAAGCCTGAGACTAGCTCCCAGGAGTCTGTGAGAGGCTAGAAACACGCCTACTCCCATGGAAGGAGAACCAGGAAGTGCAAAGAAGAATAGAAAAATAAAAGGTAATTACGGCGATTTAAATGTTTTTAAACAGCATGTCAGCATCTAGGCAAGGAAGAGAATACATACAGATATTGTTCAAAATTTGGGTGGAACCCCGCTTTAAAGCCTAACTTTATCAACTGATAAGATAAATAAATCACTTAAGTGATAACTGAATGGTGAAGTAGTCCCTGTAGCGTAACATTTACCTACAGAATAGTGCAGAGGAGTAACAACTAAAATTGAGTATGACATAAACCTTTAAGATGATAGTCTATTTCTGACATAAATGTAAGCTAAAGAGAACAATTTCTGTGGATTTTGTCAGCGCCATAATATTTTCACAAATTATAGACTTGTTCTAATAAACTCAGATTGTATGGTTTGCCTATATATGCAAAATAATAATAATAATGGTGACTATTCAGTATGTGGGTGGTAATCATTGATCATGATCGGTGAAGGTAATAATAGTGTTGGTCACAGGGATTATCATGACCTTCATTATACAGTTTTGATAACATTGAAATTACTAGTTAAAGTATAAGAACATCAAATCAAAGTAGGGGATGGCAGTGTGGATCTTAGAAAAAAGACGCACTTTAAATACAATAAAAAAACAAAAAAATGCCTTTGGTGTAAATAAGCATTGCCTTGACTTTTTAATTATTTTTATTTTAATGTAACGTCATTTAATTTTAAAATAACTTTACAAAATGCTTTATTTAATTCTTGCTCACACATGCATCTGTAAATTATTTTCTGAAAGATGCTATTATTAATAATTTTCCAGTACAGTACTTCAATTATTAATGTGAAATATTTCACACTTGTGAAAATGTAATTTTGCTTGAAGCTGATGTTTCTCTCCTGCTAATTTGAAACCTGTTAAAAGGCAGCCTGTTGGGGATTCTGACACCTGTGTCTGTTAAACAGGTCATGGTCGCTCAAAAGCCCATTAAATTACAATAGGTAGTCTTCTCCATATTCTGTCAGTGCCAGTATTATTATAGAATTGCCTTTCAGCAAGTATTTTTTTATTCATTTGGGCCTAACAATGTTTAAAATTATAGTATGAAGTAAAGTTTAAAAATATACCAATCAGTCTATATAAACCAGGATTTGTTCTGATTCACACTTATTGATTACTCACAGAATGCGTTTAATCTAGATTTTTAAAAATGCATTTTGTGTTAATAAGTTATATTTTGTCCAGTTAGCAGAAATTCAGCATTAAACCAATTCTGACAATAACATCACCATTTAACGTTTTTTTTATTTCTTTATATATTACTTATTTGACTATAAAATGTGCAGAGCTGGAGATACTGCATGGGCTTAGGGAATGGAACGGGTGAAGGGGGCCCATTAGGGTTACAGAGTGTGCAGTTGCTTTGTGGCATGGTGTTTTTTTTTTTGTCTTCTGATGGTGGGAAATGTTAAAAAAAAGTGAAGGTGGGGACTTTAAATAATTGTAGAAAAGAGAACGTCAGGTAATGAAGCTGCTAATTTGTTTCTTTAAAAAGGATTCATCTACAATCCATGTCACCATTTAATATGTGACAGCAATACAGTATATATGATAATTGATCAATCCTGATGCACTGACGGTAACTTATCTAATTTTTGAGGCCTGAAAATGCCAGGACAGTACAAATACCCCCCAAATTTCCCCTTTTTTGGACAGTAGACAGCCCAAGGTATTTAGTAAGAGAGATGGCAAGTTTTTTGAAGTTGTAATTTTTTGTCACAATTTTTTGGAAAATGAAAGAAATGTAAAAAAAAGTTTTTACCTTTTTTTTTACATACTGTCTGACACCAGTGCGCCATCAAATATCTGGTCAGTATATATAAAAAAGGGCACTTTTACCCCCTTCCTGCCCAGGCCAATTTTCAGTTTTCAGCGCTGTCACACTTTGAATGACAATTGCGCGGTCATGTGACACTATACCCATATGACATTTTTTATCTTTTTTCCCCCACAAATATATATTTCTTTTGGTGGTATTTGATCACCACTGGCTTGTTTATTTTTTGCGCTACAAATAAAA
Organism: Lithobates clamitans; assembly: GCA_037952925.1. Lineage (NCBI taxonomy): Eukaryota > Metazoa > Chordata > Amphibia > Anura > Ranidae > Lithobates > Lithobates clamitans. The sequence goes on along the minus strand of JBBGZY010000477.1, from coordinate 5,109,073 downwards.
AAGACCAGAAATTAAGAAAAAAAAATGTTTTTCTTTGTATCTGTTATAAAATTTTATAAATAAATACGTTTTCTCCTTCACTGATGGGCACTGATGAGGCGGCACTTATAAGGTGGCACAGAGGAGGTGGCACTGAAGGGCACTGATGTGGAGGCACTAATATGCAGCACCGATGGGCACTGATATGCAGCACTGATAGGTGGCGCTGATATGCAGCACTGATGGGCACTGATAGGCGGAACTGATGGGCACTGATAGGTGGCACTGATGGGTGGAATGATGGGCACTGATGAGCGGCAATGACGGGCACTGATGGGTGGCACTGATGGGCAATGATGATAGGAAGCACTGATGAGGAGGCATTGAAAGGCATTACTGATGGGCACTGACTGGCATTACTAATGGGCACTTATTGGCATCCTTTATGGGCACTGATTGGCATCCCATTGTGCTATAGGTGGGCACTGATTGCCATCACAAGTGGATAGAGGTGGACATCACTGATGGGGTACTGATGGGCATTGCTGATGGGTCTGCACTGATAATCAATGCGCTGATTATTGGTACAGACCCCCCAGCTGTCAGGACAGCCGCTGATCAGCTCTCCTCTACCCGCGCCTTGTCAGCGAATGGAGATAAGGCGATAAATGCCACTTCCTGGTTACCATGTGATCAGCTGTGATTGGACACATGGTAAAGAGCCATAGGCTCTTTACCTAGATCAGAGATGTAGTGTGTCCACGAGAGGTTTATCCTGCTGGACGTCATATGACGTCCAGTCAGGATAATACAACCATCCTGCATCTGTCATTCTGCATACGGCGGGTAGAACATGGTTAAAATATATTTTTTCATTTTTATTATTTTTTTTTTTACACGCTGTGACCAAATTAACCAAAGTAATACTGTACTACTCTGGGGAGGTGATCAGGATTTTTTTTACACACTATAACTGTTTATATCAGTGATAATCATTGTTATAAGCAACCATTTTTTTTCTGGATGAAATCTATTCATTCAGTGTGTACTTTTGTGATTAGCTATGATTGGCCACAGCTAATCACATGGTACATATGGGCTGTGATTGGCCCAGTCTGTGTCATGTGATCACTGTGACAATCACAAAAATCAACACAATAATACCCAATGGATGGAGGACATCATATGACATTCACCCAGAATGGGAGAGCGCCCATCCCGGTCATCATTTTACAATAGGTTGGGCGGGAAGCAGTCAAAATGCAGACCTCCCGTGCCATTTGTTTGACAATAACTTGCTTAGCCTAAAATATGGCCATTACTGTTTTTAAGATTTGGCTCCCGTTCGATAGGGTTTGGATTTGGCAGCTGAACTTTAGAAATGTTGGCCAAACCTGCTTTGAACCAAACCCAGGTACTTTTGACTACTCACTAGTGGAGATGGGGGGAATTCTTTCTATTCCTTGGAAAGAATGATTTAGCTGCTTTGATTTACACCCAGGTTCACACTGATGCGACAATCGCACCGAATTTGGAGCACTTGTCGTATCAGAAATCGGATCCCAGTCGGAACCCATTCTGTGCAATGGAACCATTCTAATTGGTGCAATTAGAGTCGCTCCAACTTAGAAGTTGCATGCAAGTCATGCCAAAGTCGCGCTGGGGCCCGACTTCAAAGTCGCGCAGGCTGGGTGAACCTGGGCTTAGAGACACAAAGTCACTGTAGTACTGGAGAAAGATCAAAACTCTCACTGTAACTACAACTAAAAATGTCAGCATCCCCAGCAGCCTTTCAGATGGTACATCCCGATTATTACCGGTAACTAAGCTGGCCCAGTCTAACTTTCAAAAATCTAATTTACAGGTCTTGTTTCTCCCCAAGCCTGTGAGTGGATAGTGAAAGGAAAGGCAAAAGAGTGTTGAGCTCATCTCTCTGTCACTGTTTTCTCCTTGTTTCAGCATGCTCCTTGTGCTGCAACACAATTGATTGGCTGTTTACACTGACTTTCCCCTCCTTAGTCTGAGCTCTGCTGTACAGGGAACTGCAAAAAGCAGCTATCAGGCCAAAATCATGTAATTACACTGCTGTAGTTTGTAACTTTCAAATATTTGCCTAGCGTTTGGCTTTAATACATACAGTATATAAAAACATTTTGCATTGCAAGCAATAGTTTGTAAGATACTTCAACAGGATTTCCTTATTCTGCATTATTTCACCAATTGCCTACTTAAATGACTAGCACAAAAGATTTTGATAATTTTTTTTAAACATGCCAAATAAAAATCCTTAGTCCTTCTTAACTTTTGTTTTTTTAAAGAAAATGTAATGCAAAATTATGCATACATTTGTTTAAGTGAGATAAGTCCTCTAAAAGCTATTAGGAACTTAATGAGCATGCATTAGCAAATCAAAATGTCAGTTTTGATTGCATGAAGCTGTTAAAACATATTGATTCTATAAATATGTGACAAGTACCTTGTATACTTTACATAAGGATGAGGCATTCAAGAGGAACTTCACCCTTATCATAAAAAATACAATAAAGACCCAATTAGAAATGTTTAGTAATTGTGATCTATGAGCAGGTATTTATAAGTAATTGCAAGATTTTTATTCTTGGCATACATCATTTTTTTATTTTCCCCCCTCTCTTCTCATAATGGCTATTTTTACTAAGTATAGTTGAATCCATCTACCATTACTTCTTTCCACTTTGCCTAGAACTCTGGGTCTGCCTCCAGGAACCTGTGACAAAATCTTCCCAGAATTCAGCCGTGAGGTCTTGGCTACCTCACCAGCGCCTTAGAGAAGTCAGGAAATGGAAAAAATGTGATTGTAAGTAAAATGTTTACTTAACCATTGAATGTAAGATGATTTTATGCTAGCATGCAGAGCTGTATGCTGTTGTGATTTTTAGGAAAAGGTCTACGTTAGCTTTTGGATGACATTTCAATATGTATGCTTAAGGCCCAGAAAAGCATGCAGGCAGATGCAAGTTGTCTGTTAATTAGTTTTTCAAATAATTAGTTTTTCAAATAAATAGTTTTTATTACTATAATGTATAGATATATAGAAGTACACTTGATTAGTTAAAAGGTAACTCCACTTCATAGAAATTTTTTTTGCAAATAAAAACATAAAAATATTGCATATACGATTATGACACAAGCCATATTGTAATAAAAATGTTTTTTATTAAAAATAATCATTCCTTTTCAATCTGTAGAGCTGTAATTTTCTGTAAAATGTAATGCAAAATGGCAGCCTGGAGGCATTCTGTACACAGAGGGTGTACAGAACGCCCCCCAGAAATGCAATTTCCTGTTTGTGTGATTGCTTCCCTTGCATGCTCTGCAACAAACATTTCAGTTTTGGTGAGAAAACTCTCAAAGGGTTAATGAGCCTATTACATTAGGGTGCAGTGATGGCTGGTGTTCAAAATGTTTGGGAGGGTGCAAACAAACTGAAAAATACTGAAAAAAAACCCCATCAACTGTGCCCATCAATTGCAGCCTCATTGTGCCCATCAAATGCAGCCACTTGTTCCCATCAAATGCCACCACTTGTGCCCCATCAAATGCAGCCACTGTGCCCATCATATGCAGCCACTCGTGCCCATCATATGCGGCCATTGAGCCCATCAAATGTAGCTACTTGTGCCCATCATATGCAGCCACTTGTGCCCATCATATGCAGGCACTTGTGCCCCATCAAATGCAGCCACTGTGCCCATCGTATGCAGCCACTCGTGCCCGTCATATGCAGCCACTTGTGCCCATCAAATGCAGCCACTTGTACCCATCAAATGCAGCCACTTGTTCCCATCAAATGCCACCACTTGTGCCCATCAAATGCTGACACTGTGACCCCCGCCCACCTGCCCGCTGTCTACCCGGCACTTACCCAATCTTAGTGGCAGGTCAGGCAGCGGGTGAGGGCAGCGAGCCGTGGGATGGCTCCTGTGTCCTCCATGCTTCCCCCTCCTCTCTTCTTTGGTCTGCTAGGTGTCCAATCAGGGTGCCTGTGCCTTTAGCGAATCAGGTGACAGGTATTAGACCCGCGCTTCCTGATTGACGGAGAGGCAGTTCTGTGTTAGAAAAGCAAATATTAATTTGCTTTTCTAACACATCTGGGTGGACTGTGAGCGCAATGTTTTGCGCTCCAAGTCCACCTTTTTTGAAGCCTATTAAAGCCTATGGATTAATAATCGGTTTACATGTGGGATCAAAAAATATTACTCCATCAAAAACCTAAACTCTCTATACATCTGATATCCACATTAATTAGATGTGCAATACTATTCCTAATGTTACTGTAAGTCCACCAGTCTCTAGGGTTAATGATGTCCTCACATATTTTGTAAAGTGCTCCACTTAAAGTGTTACTAAACCCAGGACCCTGCATTCACTATATCTGGTCTATCACAGTACCCAGAACATGTCCAAATGAGCACTGGTTAAAGCTTGTCGTAGGAGTTTTCATTCTCCTCTGACTGTCCTATGAGGCTGCATGACCCCTAACTTTCTGTCTGGACAGTGCAGATTGGCCCTGCGCTGATCACATGCACTCTCCCCCCCAAAAAACTCTCTTGCAATACAAACTGAACATGTGCAGAGTGCCCCCAAGGTTCTGTTCTAGCAGCAGTTGGATGGGGGAGGATCAGAGAAGACAGGATTAAACAGCCTTTTAACAAAACGTGGTGGATTAACCCCTTAGGTTCTACAGTGAGTATAACAAGCATGCTTTATGACATATAAAGACTGATTTTACTGTTGTGGGTTTAGCAACACTTTAAGTGTAGAAATTCACTTCAAACTCCACCTTATTTAAGTTGCTCGCTTTAGGTATTAGATATGCAGAAAATAAGGTCAGATAAAATCTAATACCTAAAGGGATCAGCTGAAATAAGGAGGAGTTTGAAGTGAACAGCACTATAAATTATGGGGGTTGTCCAGCTATGATCCTTGCAGGTAATTGATGATTGTGTTGACAGCTGCAAATAGCTTTGGCCACTGGCAGCCTGTCATTGCACTGTATGGACTTAGTGGCTGCAGTTAGCTGCTTTCAGCGTTCAAACCCTACAGCAGGAATCAGTAGATTCCTTCTGCTGGGAATTGCACCATAGCTAAACGCCTGCCATAGACATAGCCTCCCTCAAAAGCCTGTGTGACAAGGTGGAAAAACAACAGCAGAACTAAGAAACAGGAATAGAGGGCTGTCTTCCTATAACAGTAACATTTTAACCCCTAAAACCCTGCACCAATGTACTGCAAATGTGTACATTACATCACATAGTGCTTAAATTCAGTCAGCGCCTGTTCAATGGTGTCCTTGTTCATGCATGTTCATTTTCTGCTGTCACCCTAGATACAATTCTGAGGGTCATAATCAAACAGTGCAAGTGATTCTGCTTCAGTGAGAGCCTTCTGTTGCTTGTTGGTGACACAGAGGATCTACCTGAGGACCAGTTCACACCACATACAGTCCAGTGCATTTTTTTCTGCATCAAAAATAGACAGTAGGTTATATGTAGTGGTGGCCACTCATGAAGGGCGCACAGGCCCCACCCCCTCCCTATCCATGTGTCCAGCCCCCTAACCTACATGAGGGGTACCGGATGCATGGATTTCAATATTTGTTTTTTTTTTTTTTTTTTAAGCACATGATTAGAGCCTGAGGTAAAAAAAGGGTGGGTTTAGGGCGCAGAGCACTGCGTCCTGAGCCCACACACTCGTGTGGCAATAGCAAATTAATATTTACTATTGTCTTCCTGATTCTCCCCCTGGCCAATCAGGAAGCAGTTCCTGTGACCCGATTGGCCAGGGAGTCTTAAGATTCCAATGACAAAGTTCACACCATTGCAGTGCATTCCAGTGCAGTCAACAATAGTACATTTTTTGCATTTTTCAGACTGGAACACATTACAGCAAAAAAAAAAAAAAAACAGGAAACTTTGGCAAAAAAGAAAAAAACAAGAGGGAAAAAGGCACACTGGAACGTGCTGAAAACACATTAAAAAAGTGCACACAGAAACACATTTAGATCGCAAAAGTGTACTGTGTACTGGCCCTGAATCCATAGCACAAAACACATACCTGCAAAGCTATAAAATCCAGCAAAGGAAACATCTTGTAGTAGCTTTGCAATGTACAATACCAAGTTTTTCCCTCTCTGAACTGCATATATTTCTCCATTACTATTACAAAAATCTCTGTGTGACCATTCAGAGCTTGTGAAGTGTATTGAAAATGTGTTGCACTGGGCGCATGCGCGGATGCCTGAGGGAACGGTAATTCCGCCTTAGAGCTCCGCTCCACAGGAATTCGGACCGGAGAACTACAGGTCCCAGCGGCTTACAAAAAACAACAAAATTGTAGGTAAACCTCCCCAGTGCCTTTCTAAACATATATTATGGTCCTGAAAGGACCAAAAAGCAAAATAAAAGCCAATTACAAAACTGAGGCGGCTCTCAGACTGGCAGCTAAGATGGCGGCGTCATCTATCTCCTCACAGCACAGCGCTTCACAGGCTGGGAAACCACAGCCTCCCAGACAAAAAACACAGGCTGACAAAACAAAACTTGACATTGTTATTAATCCAGCTCAAAATGTATCACAAACAGATATGTTTGCTACATTTGGAGCGATGTTACAGAAAGCATTGAAACAGACTTTTGACCATATCACAGATAAATTAACAAAGGAAATTAAAGAAATTGGTCAGAGAACAGCTGAACTGGAATAGAGGGTAGATGATATTGACTGTCAAACACAATATTGCACTTCTGAACTGACAGCCCTTAAAGAGGAAAATACCCTATTACGGTCACGTTTGGAGGAACAAGAAAACAGAGATAGACTATCTAATCTAAGGATAAGAGATGTACCTGAATCCATCCTAGACCTTCCGGCAACCATTACCACACTTTTTCAAGAATTACTCCCTGAAATTACTATTACTATTACTACTAACGGCCCCCCAAGAGACATAATAACTAAATTGCATTACTACAAAACTAAAGAACAATTGTTATCAGCTGCTAGAAGAAAAGAATCTCTCAGCTTCCAGGGTCATTCTTATCAGTTATTCACAGACTTGTCTCCTCTTACAGTTGCAAAAAGACGGGCCCTCAAACCCCAATTACAGGTACTTCAGAATAACCATATTACCTATCACTGGGGGTTTCCTTTTTGCCTTCGCTTTACACACCTGGAAACTAGATATGTCTGTCGCTCTTCAGAGGACTTACAATCGGCTTTATTGGAATTAGGCTTAGTAGAAGCAGCCTTACATAAAGATCAGCCTCGCAGACGTTCAACAGCTCGTTTTCCTCAGCAAAAGAAAAGTTCAGACTCCAACTCTTTTTCATCTTCATACCAAAATCTCCACAAGCACGGCTGATATGAACACTCACCGCCAAAAAATGATGATTCAATGGACTGAAAAGAAGAAACCTACTACCAATAATTTTCTCTCACTACAGGTTTTATTACCGAAACTGGTTTTGTGTTTTTTTTTTTAGCATAACCACCTGTTCTTTATTTTTTTCCTTTTTTTTTTACTCACTAGGCAAAAGATATGCCTAGACACGGAGGTTATGCCCTAATAAGATAGTCTATTCGACTTTTTTCTCTTCAGTCCTTTTTTTTTTCTATATATAATATATTTTTTAAGCAAAGCATCACACATCTCTTGCTGGGTTTCTTATTCTCCTTTTTTTCCTACTTTTTGGTACCTGTGGTTCTCCGGGGCCGTTCTTCCTATAGGAATTTCTTGCTGCCCCTTTGATTTTTCCATTTGCAGACTTCTGCCTTTTTTTATGGAGGACTCTGCTGATGGACTTGGATCCTCTCAGGAAGTTTTGGAAACTTTCTTAAGATGCTCACTAACCCTAATATTCTGTTTTCTAATTAAGCAGCACTATCTATGTTACGGGTTAATTCGATTGTTCCATTTACCTCTTTTTTTCGTTATTCATATTTTTTTTCTTCTTTTTTCTTGAACCCCGATTTCCTCACGTTTCTCAGAGTGGTGGATCTGGCTCAAAGTATATATTTTTTATGCTATGATAGATCAGTTACCTTGGTTAATCTATGGCTCCGATAAATATATTATCTTTAAATGTACAGGGATTTAATATCCCACATAAACGCACTAAAGCTCTAAGATCCTTTTCATCCAAAAAAGCCCATATTATATGCTTACAGGAAACACACTTTACAGAAAAAGCTCAGCCTAGATTTCTCTCACCCTCATACACACAATTTTATACCACCTCTGCTGCAGTTAAACAAAGGGGTACGCTAATTGGTTTCCATCGTACCACTCCGTTTAACCTTAAAACGCAAGTGATACATCCGGAAGGTCGATATTTAATTTTAACAGGTTATATTTCTGACAACCCTATAACTATTGTAAATTATTATGCTCCCAATAAACGCCCAACGGCGTTCTTGTCACACCTTTTTCAAGTCATAGAGTCTCACAAATTTGGAACAGTTGTTATATGTGGTGATTCTAATGCAACAATCTTCCCATTTCTAGACAAATCTCCCCCTGGGCCTACAACAGGTACAACAAATCTAACTTTTCAACGTTTACTTACCTCTCATAGCTTGGTCGACACCTGGCGTGAAATTAATCCTACTGATAGACGATTTACTTACTACTCCTACCCACATAAATCTTTTCCTCGGATTGATCATATTCTTATCCCTTCTAGCATGCTACCAGAAATTATCTCAGCTAAAATTATACCATTCCCATGGACTGACCATTGTGCAGTTTCCAATATAGCTTCTACGCTCCCTAGATCTCATGACACAACTTGGTGTATGAAAGATTTCATGCTGACTCATCCATCTCTTAATAAAGACATTGAGAAATCAATATCTGACTATTTTAAAGATAACGACACAAATGATATCTCAGCCCTCACACTGTGGGAGGCTCATAAACCTGTCATTAGAGGTAAAATGATACAACTAGCAACTAAATTCAAAAGAGAACGCAAAATAATGTTCTCAAAATTGGAATCTAACTTTAATAACTGTCATCAGACCTTTCAATCTTGCCCAACGACTATTAATAACTCTAATCTTGAAAAAGCCCGCCTAGATTTAGATCTTTTTTTGACTGATTCCGCTGATAAATCTTTACGCAAAAGACAACATACTTTTTACCTGAAGGCTAATAAACCGGATAAACCCTTGGCCAGAAACTTGAAAACTATACAACATGAAAAGAAACCTTTCCGTTTGAAAATCTCTAAAGAAGCGTACACTAGCAATCCGATTAAAATTCTTGAGATTTTTCGTACCAATCTTACTAAACTATATTCCCCAGCCCCAACATTTGATAAGTCAAAAGCTGATATTTTATATTCTAGTATTAAACTCTCGTATCTCGACCAAAAACAACGAGATCTTCTTGAAAGTCCTATTACGACTACAGAGGTTTTGAATACTATCAAACTTCTAAAACTTAACAAGAGACCGGGCCCTGATGGGTTCCCGGCATTATACTACAGACAGTTTACACATATCTTTACACCAATCTATTATCACTATGATTCCCAAACCACAATCTGACTCATCTTCTTGGTCTAATTATCGCCCCATATCACTTCTTAATTTAGATATTAAACTATTAGCTAAAATCCTGGCTACCAGAATGAATAGTATTATTGGACACTTAATCCATAAAGACCAAACAGGTTTTATTCCGAAACGTCAGGCAGGTGACAATATAAGACGAGCACTTTTACTCATACATGCAGCCAAAACAAGACATATACCAGCATGTCTGGTTTCATTGGATGTAAAAAAGGCATTTGACCCTGTCACTTGGCCATATATGGATTATATACTACAGAAATGGGGTTTTGGTAACCATTTCCTTAACTGGGTCGTCTCATCACTATATAATAAACCAAGAGCATATATTAAATACTCTGGTTATAAATCCACTATGTTTGACATAAATAGAGGTACAAGACAAGGTTGTCCCCTTTCACCATTACTTTTTGCCCTATTAATAGAACCCTTAGCACAACTAATTAGAACAAATATAGATATCAAAGGGATTGAATTAGGTGGTTACCATCATAAGATAAGCCTTTTTGCTGATGATATCCTTGTTTTCCTGTCCCATCCTCATATATTTACCCCAAATCTTCTTAAATTACTGCATAAATTTGCTCATATTTCTGGACTACATATTAACCCTTCTAAATCAAATGCCTTAAATATTTCTTTATCGCAATGTGAACTTCAACATACAAAATCTGTCTTACCTTTTACTTGGGTCTCAAAACAACTACCCTATTTAGGGGTACAACTCACAATTTCTCTCAAAGATCTGTTTTTAGCTAACTACCTACCTCTATTGAAACGAACATCAGGATGTATGAAGCAATGGGCCTCTCTTTCACTTTCCTGGTTAGGTAAAATCAATGCTATTAAGACTCAATATTGCCAAAATTTTTATATTTATTTAGAGTGTTACCTATAACTTTACCATCTTATTTTACTAGACTTACTCAACGAAGAGTCCTATCATTTATCTGGGGTTCCACTAAGCCTCGTATACCCAAATCTACACTTTACCTTAATAAATTAAAAGGTGGTTTAGGACTACCCAATTTCTTATCTTATTATTATGCTGCCCAAATGGCTCTTTTACCTAAATACCATGCTACTATCGAAACACCCCTTTGGGTAGCTATCGAAGCAGTAGATACTGACCCAATATCAGTAGCCAATATGTTATGGCTTCGCCAGATCGACAGAAAAAACATTTCCAATCCCATAACTAAACACACCTTAGCCATTTGGGATAAGTTCAAAAACTTACATAATCTCCAATCTTTGCATAATCCTTTACTTTCATTCCTTGGAAATCCAGCTTTCTACCCTGCATGAAAATTTCCTAGATCTTTTTCCATATGGTCCTCTATGAACCTGAATCGTTTATACAGATTGTCATCTGCAAATATTATATATTCCTTTCCTGATTTGTGTGAAACCTTTAATATTCCGAGAAGTGAAATCTTTCGTTATCTACAAATTAAAATTTTTTATGAACCACTCCTTATTACAGGTTCTTCTCTTAATCAAATGACTCAATTTGAACGGATATGTATAAGTGACCCACACATTAGAGGAGTGATTTCTTTGTTATACCAACAACTTATAAGTAAATCTGATGAAAACCTACCCTTATATACTGCCAAATGGGCACTTGACATGAATCGGACATTGGATAACAAAGATTGGTCAAATATATGGTTAGCCACTAAATCTTCTTCTCCTAATAGTAATGCCATAGAAACAAACTATAAAGTCCTTGCACGGTGGTACCTAGTACCAGCTAGAATAGCAAAATTCATTCCTACATACCCACCTAATTGCTTCAGAGGTTGCGATTCACTTGGAACTCACTTTCTCATCTGGTGGCAATGCCCGATAGTCCAGGAATTCTGGAAAAACATATTTTCCATGGCTTCTAAAGCTCTTGAAATCTCTATTCTTCCTGATCCTGCTACAGCACTTTTAAACCTCAAACCCAATACACTCTCTCATACTCAATTCCAATTACTCATTCAAATTACTACTTCAGCCAAACAAACAATTGCCAAAGCTTGGAAGTCTAAATCTCTAATTCTGGCTGAAACAAAACATAGAATCAATAGAGCATTTGTTTTTGATAAAATGACAGCTATAGCTGATAACAAGATCAATAAATTTTGAAAGATATGGCAACCATGGGTTAAACACTATTACCCTAATGACTTTGACCGATCTTTGTTATTACCTCATTAGATTGTATATAGAACATACAATATAATAATAAATTGTGTAATTCAGGAGCCAGACCATCACCACCTATACTCCCCTCTCTTTTCTTCTTGTTCTCTATATTATTTATTTATTTATTTATTTATTTATTTATTTATTTATTTATTTTTATATATTCTTATTCCTTATAAGACATATATTCATGAGCAGAAAAAGTCACATCGACTATTTGTTTATTTATTTATTAAATTTCTATGTCATGATCACTTTGATGTATCCCTATAAATTGTATCATTCTTAAAGTAATAAGATGAGTTAATATTTTCATAATGTTACTATTTATCTTATACTAATTGTATATGAAATGCTCATGCTTTATATTTATATGTCTACTTCATCTCCTTATTTATTTATTTATTTTATGTACTACTTTTTTTTTTATTAACTTATTTATTTACTCTGTTATCTATGAAAAACTCAAAAAATATATTTAACAATGAAAATGTGTTGCACTGGCTTGAAAATGTCTTTGATTTATAGTTAAAGAATTTTTTTTTTACCTTCATATTCAGGTTTCTGATCAGTTACAGATCAGAAACAAAATGCAAGTTCACCCAATGTAGAGAGAACTTAAAAGTGGGTACACCTATTAAGAATGTCCTTAAATTACTAACCCAAAAAACACATTCTGAGCAATGCCAGAAACATCCAAGTAATGTTCACACACAAAAAGCACCACCAAAAAAAACAAAGTCTCTGAGCATGCCCAGAACAACCCAAATGCAGCTAGCACAAAATAAGCCACCCCCCTGTCCAAAATTAAGCACATAATCCAGCATGCACCAAAATTACAGATGTGACACAACACCCCCCAATTCAGGGGGGCAACTAAAAAGCCTAACATCTACAATAGTTGTACAACAAATACCATTGCAGTCTAAGGGAACTGACTTGGCAACTAGTCCCCACTTGGCTGGCTTATCTTCTAGTTATTGGCCTTAAGGGACATATATCAATGTCACCAATTGGACAACCCCAAAAACGAAACAAGGAGAAATGCCTTTAAATATGCCAAATTGCTTAAGGGCCAGTTCACACCAATGCAGTCCAGTGCATATTTTATGCATCAAAAATGCATGGAAATTCGGTTATATGGTTTTCAATGGCATAGTTCACACCAGTGCTTGCAGTTCCAGTGCGTTCCAGTTCCAGAAAAAAAGTAGAACATGCTGCATTTTTTCTGCACTGGACTGTACTGGAAAACTGTAAAACGCATCAAAAACACACTGGAATGCACTTGTCCTTATTTAAGGTTAAGAAAAAAGAGGGGGGAAAAAAACACTGGACTGCATCAAAAATGCACCAAAAATGCACTGGAATGCATCAAAAACGTGCATGCAGAAAAGCACCTGGAATGCGTCCGGACTGCGTTTCTATGGTGTGAACTAGCCCTAAGGGCCAGATCACACTATAGAAACGCAGTCCGGATGCGTTCCAGGTGCTTTTCTGCATGCACGTTTTTGATGAGTTCCAGTGCATTTTTGGTGCGTTTTGGATGCAGTCCAGTGCTTGTTTCCCCCCTCTTTTTTCTTAAGCTTAAATAAGGACAAGTGTGTTGCAGTGCGTTTTTGATGCATTTTACAGCATTCCAGTACAGTCCAGTGCATAAAAAATGCAGCATGTTCTACATTTTTTTCTGGAACTGGAAACGCACTGGAACTGCAAGCACTGGTGTGAACTATGCCATTGAAAACCATATAACCTACTTTCCGTGCATTTTTGATGCAGAAAAAAAACGCACTGGACTGCATGTGGTGTGAACTGGCCCTTAAGGAGTAAAAGTTATTTTAAAATACTCGCGGCTATAATAAAATGTCAGTCCGGCAATACACATAAAAGTTCATTGATAAAAACAGCATTAAGAAAAAAAACAAAATTAAGAACAAAAAAATGTGTGGGGTTCCCTCGAAATTCTATACCTTCAGGTCTGGTATAGATATTAAGGGGAACCCCGCACCAAAAGAAAAAATGGCATGTTGGTCCCCCTCAAAATAAATACCAGACCCTTCAGGTCTGGCATGGATTTTAAGAGGAACTCCGTGCCAAAATTTTAAAAAAATGGCGTGGGGTCCCCCTAAAAATCCAGACCCGCATCCGAGCATGCAACCTGGCAGGCCACAGGAAAAGAGGGGGGGTGAGAGAGCGCCCCCCCTCTTGAACCATACCAGGCCACATGCCCTCAACATTGGGAGGGTGCTTTGGTGTCCCCCCCAAAGCACCTTGTCCCCATGTTGATGAGGACAAGGGCCTCATCCTTACAACCCTTGCCCGGTGGTTGTGGGGGTCTGCGGGCGGGGGCTTATCGGAATCTGGAAGCCCCCTTTAACAAGGGGACCCCCAAATCCTGCCCCCCCTGTGTGAAATGGTAAGGGGGTACAAAAGTACCCCTACCATTTCACAAAAAAAGTGTCAAAAATGTTAAAAATGACAAGAAACCGTTTTTGACAATTCCTTTATTTAAATGCTTCTTTTTTCCATCTTCTTTCTTCTATCTTCTTTCTTCTATCTTCTATCTTCCTTTAGTTTCTTCATCCATCTTGTTCTTCCTCCGATCCTCTGCTTCTTGCTCCGGTGTTCTCGTCTTCTTCCCTTCTTCTCCTCGGGCCGCTCCACATCCATGGGAGGCTCCCGCTGTGTGACGCTTCTCGTCTTCTGATGGTTCTTAAATAATGGAGGGTGGGGCCTCCCGGTGACCCGGCCCCCCTCTGACGCACGTGACTTCCCTGTCCGCCCCTCTGATGTCACGGGGACAGCCTCGGAGAAGTCCCCGTGTGTCAGAGAGGGGCGGGGTCACCGGGTGGCCCCACCCTCCGTTATTTAAGAAATTAACAAGGGGTGGTGCTGAGTTGGTCTAGAGAGTAGGGTAGACCCACATCCCAAATATGTCTAGGAAAATGGAAAATTTGATCCTCTTACAGGACCTTAAAGGGAGAACCTACTTGGAAGTTAATAAGGAGTATGAGGAGTGTAAATATGAAATGAAATTAGATATTTATTAAGGTATAGACCTAAAAAGATCTGCAGTACACAAGGTGAATGTACATAGGATACAGAGGGGTACAGGATGCATGATACAGACAATTTTTTTTTTAGCAATACAGTATGCTCAGATAAACAATCATAGAACTCCGGTACATATGGGACACACATACGAGGAGTACCCGACGCGTTTCGAGGGAGGATATTGGGGCCACAGGTATTGTAAACACCATGTGTCTACATGATTGTGTAATAAATAAAGTAGAAACAGAAAAGAGGTACCTGGGTGGTTGATGCTGTGTGGGCAAACTCCTGTTCAGTATGTGGCAGGATCTGGCACCCCGGCAAGGTGACGCCCAGTATCGGGGAGTCCCTGGTACAAAGAAGGGGTGGGTTGAATGACCTGGTGCCAAGGATATGGGCAGGAAGGCTGTCTGGGGGCACTAAGGAATGAGTACCAAGCCCGGTGGTCCAGACCAGGGGGGCTCGGAGTGCCCAGCCTGGAAGACAGTGTAGAAGTGAAGATGGAGGTAAGAAATGGAGTAAGTTGGATCTAGGTCTGCCCTGGTTGCAGGGCAGTGTAGTGAGAGCTGATGTGCAGATGTAGATAGAGGCCTGGGAATGTGTGGTGGACGCTGGATTTAAATAGTGCGGCCGTGCTCACGATAGGTTGTGGGCACGGCTAATGGGTGAGGAGGGGACGCCCCCCGAGCCTGGGGCACGCGCATTGGTCCCCATGGAGACCACGGCCCGGGTGTGTGTTTACCTCCGGCGTAGTGACCCCTGGCGGGATGACGTATGGTGCACGGGGGCGGGAACCATGACCCGCGCCGAAGGCCCGCGACGCAGGAGCTGAAAGAAAGCCGGGTCGAAGATTCGACCCAGATCTTCCGCTTGTGGGGACGCCGCCTGTGACAACAAACATCGCATCAGGCTGCCCCCCTGCGCCGAGTGGGGAATATCCTGGCGCTGCATCCGGGATGGGTTGGCCACCCAGGGTTTGGAGGAGGGGCGAGCTTAGTGTGGCAGTGGGTCAGAAGTCAGGAGATATAACAGGGAGCGCACAGGGAGAAAAAGGAGACACATCAAGAACACTGAAAAGAACATTTTTTAGATGAAATCAGTAAAAAACAATAAAAATAAATTAATTCATGGCATGTTGTGAGAGAGACACATCCTAGCATGTACCTAGGACGTGCAAACATTATGTGCATTATATACAATATATGCAGGTACAATAAATATACAAAATATACAACACGGGGGAAGAGGTGGTGAGTAGTCATGTCAGACGGGTCCATGAAATGCTGTGAAGCCATGAACGCATGGGGGAAGAAACTAGAGCCTGTGAAGGTTGCACCGGAGGGAGGCTATGGGGGGATCTCATCGGGTTCCCACTTAGAGCCCCCTGAGGAGAAACCCTCCAAAAAAGGTCTGTAGGATATGCAGGAGTTCAGTCCTGGGGGTTGGGTGGCTCTTAATCTGAAGATCCACCTCTGCTCAAGCTGTAGCAGTGTCTTGTTCGTATCTCATAATAAATTATAGAGAATGGGTATGACGGCGCTACCTCTAAGTTTTAAACTGGGACAACCTAAAGTTAAGCGACTCAGTAAATGTGGTTTATGAGATGTTACACATATAGAGAGAAGTTTTTCCCCTTATATTAAGGATGTCACTTCAGCAGATGAATGTGTACAGCTGGGTTGATGCTGCCGGTATATGACAAACGCTCAAGTGTCGCACAAAAATGATGTGGTCCCACAGCGTCTGGTAGTGAGGCCAGAGGCTGTATTCCCTAACGTGCATTTATTAGACCATATATTGTGTGCTATATTCCTGTATTGGATCCGTGGCCATATCAAGCGTTAGAGAACACCCGGAAGTAGTGTGTTGCAAATATAAATACCATACAGCGCATACAGGTTAAATCACCTTAATCAAATACCATAAGTAAGGCCTGAAGCTTGCATATATATATACACAACTAGAAATAATAACACAGCTAGAAATAATAGCACAAAAATCACAGCAGTTATATCTCGGGCATATTATAACAGTCCCATATGCTGACACTATATTAGATAAATCCCCAATGGTGACTATGGTGCTGCAACAATTTGCCTGGTGACTCTCGTGCTCCCCCTCTTGGTGGCCTACTCACCAGCTCCCAGAACCCCAACAGGGGTATTACGCCTGTGATATAATAGGCTGGGTTGTTTCCCTTGTTGCTTCCTCTGGTGGATGGTTGTGATGTAATCAGCTCACCACGTTTCACATCAGGGTAATGCGATTATGCTGGAAAACGGGTCGCTTGCCGCTATATTTTATGTTGGATGTTTCCTGGGCTTCTTACTCTGTAAGGATGTTGCTTCCCCTACCAGTGTGTATGCGATCAAGGATTATGAAGCAAAATTTGGGGCAGATGCCCTCATGTACATTAGTGACATGGTGGCCAAGTGGTAAGTTGGAGTTGCAGGTTTGCATGGCTGTGATGTGTCTGTAAGCCCTGCGCCAAAACTCCTGGATGGTTTTCCCTATATAAAAGGAGGTACATTCACATGTGAGCAGATAAACTACCCCACATATTTTGCAGTTGGCAAAGTGCCTAGGTCTAAAGGAATCACCATTGGGCAGGGTGACATTCTTGGAGGTGTTAAGGAACCTGCAATAGTTGCATCCACCACACGTGAAGGTGCCTTTGTTTTTGCAGGGGTCATGTTTACCCCCCCTTTGAATTCACTGCAGACCAGCTGGTCTCGAAGAGATCAAGCCCTCCTGTAAGTAAACGCCGGGGTGGTGGGTACAAACGGGCCAATAGAGGGTTCCATGGTGAGCATGTGCCAGTATTTGGATACAACTTTCTTGATTGCCGCGTGTTGATTGGAAAACCTCATTATGATGGAAATGGGTTTGGACTTAAGTTTTTTGGTTGAGGAATTGTCCAGTATGTCACTGCGGGTTCTGGCATAAACCCTCTTGTATGCTTTTTTGAGGCAGGTATTAGAATACCCCCTTGCTCGTTAACCTGTTTGTAAAATCTTGGCTTCTTTTATAAAGGTTGCGTAATCAGTACAGTTCCTTCTGGTTCGCAGGTATTGACTGTACGGAATGGAAGCAATGAGAGGCTGAGGGTGAAAACTGCTGGCATGGAGTATGGAGTTACCTGCAGAGGATTTTCTGAACAGGCTGGTACTGAGGGATCCGTCACTGCCCTTGTGAATGGTGACATCAAGGAAGGTGATAGACTCCTGGTCCCAGGTCATGGTGAATGACAGATTGAAGTCATTGTCATTGAGTAATTTAAGGAAGGCAGGCAGTAAGGGTGTGGGTCCGTTCCACACAAGGAGAACATCGTCAATGTAGTGATATCACAGAACGATGCTCTCCATGTATGGGGCAAGGTGCGCAGATTCATGTATCATGTGCTCCCACTGCCCCAGGCACTGGTTGGCGTACGATGGGGCACATGAAGTCCCCATAGCAACGCCCTGCACCTGGAGGTAGTGGGAGCCGTTGAACGTGAAATAGTTGTGCATGAGGAAGGATTCCACTGCTACCAGCAGGAACTCATTAGTCTTTTGGTTGTACTGACTGTTAAGAGAGAAGATGTGTTGCACACAGGAGAGGCCTTTGTCATGCGGTATTGAGCTGTAGAGGGCCTCCACATCCACTGCCGGGAGGGATGCAGAGGCTGTCAATGTTTTGTAGAAGGTGAGGTGTATCCCGAATGTAGCTGGGAAGTCTGAGAACGTGGGGGCGTAAGTACCCATCTACAAGTTGGCTGAGTCTCTTGGTGAGGGAGCCGTTGCCCGAAATAACCGGTCTCCCAGGTGGACAGGTGAGACTTTTGTGCAACGTGGGTAAGGAATAGAAGGTAGGTGTACGTGGGTGTTGGGTGCGTATAAAATCCCATTCGGCCTTATTGAGAACGCCTTCACTGTAGGCGTGGTCAATCAGGTTGTAAAATTCCCTATGGAATCTTTCGATTCTGATGGCCGGTATCTTGCAGTACCAGTCTTGGTTGCTAAGTATTCAGGTGCACATGTTGATGTAGAACTCATTGTCCATCATCACAATATTGCCTACTTTGTCAGAGGGCTTGCTAGTTATTGTGGGGTGGTCCTTGAGTAGACGGAGAGCCTCACGCTCAGATCTGGTTAAATTGTCATTCCTAGAGTCAGGTGACTTAATTTTGCATACGTCCCTGGTGGTGAGTTTGACGAATGCGGCTACATTGGAATTGGTGCTGAGGTTGGGAAATTTGTCAGATTTGTTTTTGTGCAAACATGGTGGAGGGGGGAGGTCTGATTGATCGAATCGACCGAGCAAATGTTCTAGGTCTATACGATCCATGAGATCTGGTGTGTCGTTCTCCTCAAGGAGCTCTACAAGGGTGTCCAGAGCCTTGAGTTCATGTTGCTCAAAATTGGGTCTGGTGGGTATCTCTTTTGTGTACATTTGTTTGAGTATTAGTTTTCTTGCAAAAAGTTGGATGTCTTTGATGACCTCAAATTGATCCAGCTCCTGGTTGGGACAAAAACTCAACCCCTTGGCTAGGACTTGTATTTGCATGTCCGATAGAGCGCAAGATGACATATTAATGACATTAAGGTTCTCGGTGGCAGAGTCAGTGAGTGGAGGGTGTTCGGTCCTTACCTGGTCCATATGTCATAAGGGTTCGGAGTTCGGAGAAGGCCCACCACTGCGATTGTTAGTGTGGGCATAGAGTGGTGGTGCCTTGGTACCTGATGTTACAATTCTAGGAAGCAAAGTGTTGGTCTCAGATTGAAAACTGGAGGGAGGGGTAGGGGCACTACTGGATATGGGTGTATCCTGCCTGCCTAGCATGGGTTCTGTAATACGTACTTTGTGTGACTTCTCCTGGGAACTGTTGCCTTATGAATTTCTCTTGGTTTTCCTCGACTTGTTGTAGTTAGGTGTTTTGCGGGAGGAGGTGGGCAATACTGATGATGCGTCAGAGAAGCCTGGGTCATGGGTATTGTATTTGGGTTTGGGGTTGGGTCTATTTCTGAGGTTGGGGCTCTTCCAGTGATAGGTTTTAAGTTCCTGGAAGGCCTTGGAGTCCCTAAGAAACTTTTTTCTTTTTTTATTAGAATGTCCCGATTAAATTGTTCGAGATGCTCATTTAGTTCTTTGTCGTATTGGTTGTATTGGGCATGGGCAAATTTTTTTTGTCTGTATCACACATCCTGTACCCCTCTGTATCCTATGTACATTCACCTTGTGTACTGCAGATCTTTTTAGGTCTATACCTTAATAAATACCTAATTTCATTTCATATTTACACTCCTTATACTCCTTATTAACTTCTGAGTAGGTTCTCCCTTTAAAGTCCCGTAAGAGGATCAAATTTTATTTGGTATGTGGGTCTACCCTACTCTCTAGACCAACTCAGCACCACCCCTTGTTAATTTCACGTTTTTCCGGGTAGAAAATACCCATGTTTCCTCGCCAGGCGCCCAGTTGGTCTATTTAATTATACAAATTTTCACCAATATATTTGTGATAATAACTGCCTCTCACTGTCACCATGACTAACTATAACCACCAAAATTGGGACAGTGGAATGTCAGGACACTACAGGAGCTTTACACAGAAAGAGAAAATAGACACTGAACTATCCTCCACCTTCTCTGGTTTGAGGAAACTACTGGAGAAAAAAATCCCTTAATCACTGGCACATCCATTCTTTTGAACAATACCTTACCAACCACATTAACACTTTTGGCCTTAGAATCCAGATTTTCCCCACCATGGAGAACATTGGATCCAAGTTCAAAAAAGAGTGGGAGGACAACCTCTCCACATGTTCTAACAGAATGATGTCCCTCCTCATTGATGAATACAAGACGACTATCACACAAATTGATAGAGAACTGGAACTTCTATACACCAAACTTTCCTCTCTTAAGACCCATGCCCAATACAACCAATACGACAAAGAACTAAATGAGCATCTCAAACAATTTAATCGGGACATTCTTATAAAAAAAGAAAAAAGTTTCTTAGGGACTCCAAGGCCTTCCAGGAACTCAAAGCCTATTACTGGAAGAGCCCCAACCTCAGAAATAGACCCAACCCCAAACCCAAATACAATACCCATGACCCAGGCTTCTCTGACACATCATCAGTACCGTCCACCTCCTCCTGCAAAACACCTAACTACAAGAAAGTCGAGGAAAACCAAGTGAAATTCATAAGGCAATAGTTCCCAGGAGAAGTCACACAAAGTACGTATTACAGAACCCATGCTAGGCAGGCAGGATACACCCATATCCAGTAATGCCCCTACCCCTCCCTCCAGTTTTCAATCTGAGACTAACACTTTGCTTCCTAGAATTGTATCATCAGGTACCAAGGCACCACCACTCTATGCCCACACTGGCAATCGCAGTGGTGGGCCTTCTCCGCACTCCGAACTCTTATGACATATGGACCAGGTAAGGACCGAACACCCTCCACTCACTGACTCTGCCACCGAGAACCCTAATGTCATTAATCTGTCATATTACGCTCTATCGGACATGCAGATACAAGTCCTAGCCAAGGGGTTGAGTTTTTGTCCCAACCAGGAGCTGGATTAATTTGAGGTCATTGAAGACATCCAACTTTTTGCAAGAAAACTAATACTCAAACAAATGTACACAAAAGAGATACCCACCAGACCCAATTTTGAGCAACATGAACTCAAGGCTCTGGACACCCTTGTAGAGCTCCTTGAGGAGAACGACACACCAGATCTCATCGATCGTATAGACCTAGAGCATTTGCTCGGTCGATTCGATCAATCAGACCTCCCCCTCCACCATGTTTGCTCAAAAACAAATCTGACAAATTTCCCAACCTCAGCACCAATTCCAATGTAGCCGCATTCGTCAAACTCACCACCAGGGACATATGCAAAATCAAGTCACCTGACTCTAGGAATGACAATTTAACCAGTTCTGAGTGTGAGGCTCTCCATCTACTCAAGGACCACCCCACAATAACTATCAAGCCCTCTGACAAAAGAGGCAATATTGTGATGATGGACAATGAGTTCTACATCAACATGTGCACCCGAATACTTAGCAACCAAGACTGGTACTGCAAGATACCGGCCATCAGAATCGAAAGATTCCATAGGGAATTTTACAACCTGATTGACCACGCCTACAGTGAAGGCATTCTCAATAAGGCCGAGTGGGATTTTATTCGCACCCAACACCCACGTACACCTACCTTCTATTCCTTACCCAAGGTATACAAAATTCTCACATGTCCACCTGGGAGACCGATTATTTCGGGCAACGGCTCCCTCACCGAGAGACTCAGCCAACTTGTAGATGGGTACCTACGCCTCAACGTTCTCAGACTTCCCAGCTACATTCGAGATACACCTCACCTTTGACAAAACATTGACAGCCTCTGCATCCCTCCCGAATCATCGCTCGTGGCAGTGGATGTGGAGGCGCTCTACAGCTCAATACCGCATGACAAAGGCCTCTTCTGTGTGTAACACATCATCTCTCTTAACAGTCAGTACAACCAAAAGACTAATGAGTTTCTGCTGGCAGCACTGGAATTCATCCTCACGCACAACTATTTCACGTTCAACGGCTCCCACTACCTCCAGGTGCAGGGCGTTGCTATGGGGACTTCATGTGCCCCATAGTACGCCAACCTGTACCAGGGGGAGTGGGAGCACATGATACACAAATCTGCACGCCTCGCCCCATACATGGAGAGCGTTGTTCTGTGGTATTGCTACATCGACAATGTTCTCCTTGTGTGGAACAGACCCACATCCTTACTGCCTGCCTTCCTTGAATTACTCAATGACAATGACTTAAATCTGTCATTCACCATGACCTGGGACCAGAAGTCTATCACCTTCCTTGATGTCACCATTCACAAGGGCAGTGACGGATCCCTCAGTACCAGCCTGTTCAGAAAATCCTCTGCAGGTAACTCCATACTCCATGCCAGTAGTTTTCACCCTCAGCCTCTCATTGCTTCCATTCCGTACAGTCAATACCTGCGAACCAGAAGGAACTGTACTGATGACGCAACCTTTATAAAAGAAGCCAAGATTTTACAAACACGTCTACGAGCAAGGGGGTATTCTAATACCTGCCTCAAAAGAGCATACAAGAGGGTTTGTGCCAGAACCCGCAGTGACATACTGTACAATCCCTCAACCAAAAAACTTAAGTCCAAACCCATTTCCATCATATGAGGTTTTCCAATAAACACGCGGCAATCAAGAAAGTTGTATCCAAATACTGGCACATGCTCACCATGGACCCCTCTATTGGCCCGTTTGTACCCACCACCCCGGCGTTTACTTACAGGAGGGCTGAATCTCTTCGAGACCAGCTGGTCTGCAGTGAATTCAAAGGGGGGGTAAACATGACCCCTGCAAAAACAAAGGCACCTTCACGTGTGGTGGATGCAACTATTGCAGGTTCCTTAACACCTCCAAGAATGTCACCCTGCCCAATGGCAAATCCTTTAGACCCAGGCACTTTGCCAACTGCAAAACATGTGGGGTAGTTTATCTGCTCACATGTAAATGTACCTGCTTTTATATAGGGAAAACCATCCAGGAGTTTTGGCGCAGGGCTTACAGACACATCACAGTCATGCGAACCTGCAACCCCAACTTACCACTTGGCCACCATGTCACTAATGTACATGAGGGCACCTGCTCCAAATTTTGCTTCATAATCCTCGATCGCGTACACACTGGTATGCGTGGAGGAGATATGAACAAGACACTGCTACAGCTTGAGCAGAGGTGGATCTTCAGATTAAGAGCCAACCAACCCCCAGGACTGAACTCCTGCATATCCTACAGAGGGTTTCTCCTTAGGGGGCTTTGAGTGGAAACCTGATGAGATCCCCCCCATAGCTTCCCTCTGGTGCAACCTCCACAGGCTCTAGTTTCTTCCCCCATGCATTCATGGCTTCACAGCGTTTCATGGACCCATCTGACATGACTACTCACCACCTCCTCGCCCCTTTGTTGTATATTTATTGTACCTGTATATATTTGTATATAATGCACATAATGTTTGCACGTTCTAGGTACATGCTAGGATGTGTCTCTCTCACAACAGGTCATGTTTTAATTTATTTTTATTGGTTCTCATTGATTTTATCTAAAAAAATTTCTTTTCAGTGTTCTTGATGTGCCTCCTTTTTCTCCCTGTGCGCTCCCTGTTATATCTCCTGACGTCTGACCCACTGCCACACTGAGCTCGCCCTTCCTCCAAACCCTGGGTTTCTGACCCATCCCGGATGCAGCGCCAGGATATTCCCCACTCGGCGCAAGGGGGCCGCCTGATGCGACGTTTGTTGTCACAGGCGGCGTCCCCACAAGCGAAAGATCCGGGTCGAATCCTCGACCCAGCTTTCTTCCGGCTCCTGTATCGCTGGCCTTCGGCGCGGGTCTTGGTTCCCGCCCCTGTGCACCAAACGTCATCCCGCCAGGGGTTATGCGTCACCATGACCTGAGGTAAACACACACTCTGGCCGTGGTCTGCATGGGGACTGATGCGCGTGCCCCAGGCCCGGGGGTGTCCCCTCCTCACCCATTGGCCATGCCCACGACCTATCGCGAGCACAGCCGCACTCTTTAAATCCAGTGTCCACCACACATTCCCAGGCCTCTGTCTACATCTGCACGTCAGCTCTCACTACACTGCCCCGCAACCTGGACCTGGCCCAGGTAAATATATCTACATGTATGACCATCTGGCACCCTCCCCATTTTGGGCAGACCCAGATCCACCTTACTCCATTTCTTACCTCCATCTTCACTTCTACACTATCTTCCAGGCTGGACACTCTGAGCCCCCCCTGGTCTGGACCCTTGGCTTGGCATTCATTCCTTAGTGCCCCCAGACAGCCTTCCTGCCCATATCCTTGGCACCAGGTCATTCAACCCACCCCTTCTTTGTACCAGGGACTGCCCGAAACTGGGCGTCACCTGGCCGGGGTGCCAGATCCTGCCACATCAGGCAACTGCATGATTGGCCTGTGCCGAACAGGAGTTTGCCTGCACAGCATCAACCACCCAGGTACCTCTTTTCTGTTTCTACTTTATTTATTATACAATCATGTACACACATGGTGTTTACAACACCTGTGGCCCCAATATCCTCCCTAGGCATGTACACAGCCTCGTCCTGATCCCCCCCATTTTCCATTGTTCCCTTGCAGATTGGAGCCTACCCTAGGACCATCACACCCATTGGGGGTCTTTGGTCGCCCACTGTTGGGGAATACTCCCCTGGGGATTCCGCTGGGATTGGGTACACACGACCTGCCCGACATGGACTAGGGGCAAGCACTTACCTCAGTGTTCAGTGGCGTCTTGTCCCTTCCTACCCTTCCCTCTGAATGGTTTTAATGGATGCAGTAATATACACATTTCCCCAAAGCAATACTACATGGTCAGTACTTATTGTTCTTATCTCATGTATATATCATATGCTTGCACCACAATGGTCACATCTTTTCCAATGTTGTTGTTTATTATGCAATGCCTTACATTTGGCTCATAATGGTCTTTTTAAATTATAGACATACCTCTTTGTGCACTGATTCCAATCAGACACCTCTGAAGAAGAGTATATCTCGAAACGCGTTGGGTATTCCCCGTATGTGTGTCCCATATGTACCAGAGTTCTATGATTGTGTATCTATGCATACTGTATTGCAAAAAAAAAAAAAAATTGTCTGTATCACGCATCCTGTACCCCTCTGTATCCTATGTACATTCACCTTGTGTACTGCAGATCTTTTTAGGTCTATATCTTAATAAATACCTAATTTCATTTCATATTTACACTCATACTCATTATTAACTTCTCAGTAGGTTCTCCCTTTAAAGTCCTGTAAGAGGATCAAACTTTCCATTTGCCCTCCGTTATTTAAGAACCATCAGAAGAAGAGAAGCGTCACACAGCGGGAGCCTCCCATGGATGCGGAGTGGCCCGAGAAGAAGAAGGGAAAAAGACGCAGTGGAGGAAGATGCCGGACGAGAACACCAGAGGAAGAACCAGAAGAACCAGAAGAAGAAGAAGATGGAGGAAGAAACCGAAGGAAGATAGAAGATAGAGGATAGAAGAAAGAAGATAGAAGAAAGAAGATAGGAGATGGAAAGAAGAAGCATTTAAATAAAGGATTTGTCAAAAACTGTCTCTTGTCATTTTTAACATTTTTGACACTTTTTTGTGAAATGGTAGGGGTACTTTTGTACCGCCTTACCATTTCACACAGGGGGGGCGGCGGGATCTGGGGGTCCCCTTGTTAAAGGGGGCTTCCAGATTCCCATAATCCCCCTGCCCGCAGACCCCCACAACCACCGGGCAAGGGTTGTGGGGATGAGGCCCTTGTCCTCATCAACATGGGGGACAAGGTGCTTTGGGGTCAGACCCCAAAGCACCCTCCCAATGTTGTGGGCATTAAATAAAATAAAATATGGACTCTAAAATTAGTTGTGGGCACGTCAGTTAGGTACCAAGGTGTATGACTGACATGCCCACAACTAATTTTAGAGTCCATATTTTATTTTATTTTTACACCTCCTTGTCACTGGACTCATAAATATATCAGAAATGATTTCACTCCATTGCGTACAGCAGCACGCCTGATTTAATTTATCCAAAAATGGCCACCGTCTATGTGTGGTAACCACCATAAAGATGGCCACATTAACACACACCAATCAACTACAAGAAAATGGATGATGTATTATAGCACCCAATACATATCATTCATGTGCCTAGAATCACAATAACTTATAGGTTTTTTACCCCATCACTAGAACACTTGCTTGCTATTGATATATATTAAAACTATATTAGAGATGTTTATTTCATTCCGTACAGCAGTACGCCTGTTTTAGCTTGATCTTTCTAAAAATGGCCGCCGTTCGTGTATACCTGCCACCATAAAGATGGCCGCAATAATACACATATACGAACTACAAGAAAATGGCCGCCACAACATTTCCGGTTAGACAATATAAATGACATCCCTCTCTGGCCAAACCGGTTCCCCAGATGAAGTCACGAGCGGTGAGGTAAGGGCGTGGGGCGTAGGGCGTGGCGGAGAGCAGACGTAAACTGGAAGTCACGTAAGGAGGCGCCTCAGACGTCGCTCCTTCTGTTTAATGCTATTTTAACAGTTTTTAAATGTAAGAGATCACTTTTTAGACAATAATAAAGCAGTTCATCCATTATACTACACCATTGGAGGCTTCTTTCTCTTCCCTCCCCCTTTTTCACCCCACCGGGCTGGTGGAGCCTGGGTGGGAAATCTTTTTCAATAGGTTATCCTCACATTAATTGAGAAGACAATTCAGCCACTAACAGATGTTAAACCTGGACTACTATCACTATATCACTATAACACAGAGTGCCAACCTAAAGAAATCCATCAATGCCTGAATTTACTTCTCTTAAGGTGAGAGTTCTGAGAGTCTGATAAGACCGGGACTTTCTATATGAAAATTACCATTAATATCTACGAATTTTCCCACTTATTTGATCCCAGCTAATTCACTTCGCTATTATGAACTTTACACTTTATCATTCATTCAATATCACGATATTTGCATATTTGTCTATTCAGGTGTAATTATTTTCCTTATTACCTCTCAGCAGCCTCCACTGAAAGGGAAGATGATATAGCACAGGGTGTCCCAGGTGCTAGCAGCACCCCTGCCAGCAGCACATCACCAGCTGTAGACTGTAGCCATCAAATTTCTCTGCCCCATCTTCTGCAGCGGAAAAAAATACAGTCCTTGCCACCCACATGCCCAGCGTCTAAATGCAAGCTTGGCTCTCCAACTTCTACCTTTCAGCCTGGTGGATTCTGCCCCCTTCTGTGAATTTGCACAATGTGCTGTACCACAATGGCATGTTCCCAATCGCTACTACTTTTCACGTAAGGTCATTCTATCTCTCTACCATCACATGGAAGGGAATGTTATGGCATACTTGGACAAGGCAGTCAGATGTAAAATCCACCTTACTGCTGACACGTGGTCCAGCAAGCATGGGCAGGGACGATATATTTAGTTCACAGCACACTGGGTAACACTGTTTGCAACTCGAAAGTATGCAGGACAGGGCTCGGTGTTGCAGCTTGTTGTGCCCCCACATCTCCATACAGCTGGTAGTGATGATGCCAGACCTGTGAGCTCTACCCCCTCCTCCTCCTCCTCTGCCACTTCCATGCCCTTCTCTGCAGAATTGTCCTATGAACATCAGGTACCCCCTAAGCATTCAAAGGGCTATACCATGAGTCAGGCTAAAACGTGCCATGCAGTGCTTCAGCTGGTGTGTTTAGGGGACAGGAACCACACTGGAGCAGAGATCCTTGCAGCTCTGCAGGGACAGGCCCAGAGGTGGTTCACACCATGCCAGCTGGAGCCAGGAATGGTGGTGTGCGATAATGGCTCAAACCCCCTGTCCACCCTTAGACAGGGAAATTTGACACATGTGCGATGCCTGGCACATGTCCTCAATTTGATGGTGCAGCATTTTCTAAATACATACCCAGGGTTGCAAGATGTGCTAAAGCTTGTCAGAAGAGTCTGTAGCCATTTTAGGTGGTCATACACAGCCAGTGCTCGGTGGGCTGAAATTCAGCAGGAATTCCACCTGCCCGCAAACCGCTTGATTTGTGACATGCCCACCGGGTGGAACTCGACTTTGGCAATGCTGCAGCAGCTATACATGCAGCAGAGGGCTGTCAATGGGTACCTGTGAGAATACATCACAACGACAGGCTCAGGCCGCCTCAGCATTTTTTACCCACGCCAATAAGGATGCATGCACTGTATTGTCACCATTTGACGAGGCCACAAGGTTAGTGAGCCTTGACAATGCATGCATCAATGAGACAATCCCCGTTGTGTTCCTGCTGGAACAGACTCTGTGTGGCATTATGGACAGGGCACTGGAGGAAGAGCAGCAGGGGGAAGAGGAGGACTTCCTTTCCTCTCAAGGCCCAATTTATCCAGACACCATCATTCCTATGTCACAGAACACACAGGAGGAGAGAGGGGAGGAGCATGAGGGGGAGGATTCTGGCACTTTCATAGGCTTCGAAGAAGAGGAATACATGTGTCAATCTCTAAGCAATGACTTTCCAACCCCAGGACCCTTGGGACTCGTAGTACATGCCTGGGAGGAGGACATTCCAGATGCTGTCATTCTGAGTGACCTGAGGAGTTTGCTTCTCAAGCCTCAGCAAATTTGAGGCACATGGGCAACTTCATTCTTCAAAGCCTGCAAAGGGACCCAAGAATACGTGGCATAAAGAAGAAGGATGATTACTGGATCGCAACCCTCCTTGACCACCGTTATAAGGGGAGGGTCTCAGAACTCATCCCATCCCCACAGAGAGTGCAGAAGATAAAATCTCTTGAGGACACGTTAAAGAGGATTTTATTGAACATTTTTCCTGACTCCAGTAGGTTACAGTGTCATGGAAAATGTAGTTTTGAGTCTTCTGCTGGTCAAGAGAGGAGCGTTGGAGAAGGTGTGCGTCTAAGTGAGGCATTTCACAATTTTTTTAATCTTTGCTGCCTAGCTTCCACATACCATTGGCAGCGTCCGCATCACATGGTGGATGATTACCTCGGGGCCAAAACAGAGGTGGAGAGCTTTCCAGCTGACAATCCACTGACTTACTGGGTCATTATAATAGACCACTGGCTAGAACTTGCCCAGTATGCTACTGAGTTGTTGGGCTGCCCTGCATCCAGCGTGCTTTCAGAATGGGCATTCGGTGCTGCAGGAGGTTTCGTTACAGATTATAGAACAAGTCTGTCCACAGACTCCGTGGACCGTTTGATTTTTATAGAAATGAATCTGTCCTGGATTACCAGCTATGAAGCCCCTGATGCCGATGTCACTGATTAAGTCTTTTTGGGATGTGGAATCTCTACAGGACTTCAAGGCTGTCTAGCTTTGAGGGTATTCAATCATTTCATCTGGAAGAATGTGTTTTTTATAGGTTTCATGGGCACAATTAACACCCAATGACCAATTTTTCAGCACCTGTTTGACAGGTGCATATCATTGCAATTTTTTACAGCAAGGCAAATTCTTGCTTTCATCAAGATTATCTCTATAGGGTTATGGTGGAAAGGTGCCCCTGACACCCAAAGAGTAATTTTTCTGAAACTGTTTGACAGGTGCATATCATCACAATTTTTTACAGCAAGGTCAATCCTTGCTGTCATCAAGAGTACCTCTATAGGGTTATGGTGGGAAGGCGCCACCGACACCCAAGACCAATTTTTCCACACCGGTTTGACAGGTGGATAATATTGCAATTTCTTACAGCAAGGCCAATTCTTACTTTCACCAAAAGTAACTCTATAGGTTTTCAGTGGGAAGGCATCACCGACACCCAAAGACCAATTTTTCTGCACCTAATTGACAGGTGCATATCATTGCAATTTTTTACAGCAAGGGCAATTTTTGCTTTCATCAAGAGTACCTCTATAGGGTTCCAGTGGGAAGGTGCCCCAAACACCCAAAGAGCAATTTTTCTGCACCTGTTTGACAGGTGCATATTAATGCAATTTTTTACAGCAAGGCCAATTCTTGCTTTCATCAGGAGTACCTCTATAGGGTTACGGTGGGAAGGCGCCACCAACACCCAAAGACCAATTTTTTTGCACCTGTTTGACAGGTGCATATTAATGCAATTTTTTACAGCAAGGCTAATTCTTGCTTTCATCAGGAGTACCTCTATAGGGTTACGGTGGGAAGGCACCACCGACACCCAAAGACCAATTTTTCTGCACCTGTTTGACAGGTGCATATCATTGCAATTTTTTACAGCAAGGGCAATTTTTGCTTTCATCAAAAGTACCTCTTTAGGGTTCAAGTGGGAAGGTGCCCCCAACACCCAAAGACCAATTTTTCTGCACCTGTTTGACAGCTGCATATCATTGCAATTTTTTACCTCTATAGGGCTATGGTGGGAAGGCACCACCGACACCCAATGATCAATTTTTACACACCCGTTACTTCTATCCATAGTCAAAGTAACACCAGAATGTATCCAAAAAATCTCTAATCTTGTTCCCAGGGCACTACATTGTGACCTCATCATACACACTGGCTCCCCAGCTGTTGCTGAGCAAAATAAAGGCACCTTTCAAGGAAAATGTTTTTCTGTTAGGCTTTATAAATGCAATTATTGCTGCAGCAGATTCTAGACATAGTACAGATCTGCCACTTTACAGGTAGACTTATGCCCCGTACACACGGTCGGATTTTCCGACGAAAAATGTGTGATAGGACCTTGTTGTCGGAAATTCCAACCGTGCGTAGGCTCCATCACACATTTTCCATCGGATTTTCTGACACACAAAGTTTGAGAGCAGGATATTAAATTTTCCAACAACAAAATCCGTTGTCGGAAATTCCGATCGTGTGTACACAAATCCGACGGACAAAGTGCCACGCATGCTCAGAATAAATAAAGAGATGAAAGCTATTGGCCACTGCCCTGTTTATAGTCCCGACGTACGTGTTTTACGTCACCGCTTTCAGAATGATCGGATTTTCTGACAACTTTGTGTGTATGCTAGACAAGTTTGAGCCAACATCCGTCGGAAAAAATCCTAGGATTTTGTTGTCGGAATGTCCGAACAAAGTCCGACCGTGTGTGCGGGGCATAAGGGGACCCCCCCAGGCACTATATTGGAAGGAATTCTTCATTTTTATGCTTTCAATTTAAAAATAAAAAAATCACTGCTCATTTAAAAATGACGTTTTTCACAAACTTTTTTTTATTGATGCATGTCCCCCAGGGCAGGACCCGGACCCCCATAACCATTGTATGCCCAATTACTTGCATACAGAAGCATAAATGATACAAGGTCTGGTGTCACTTCAACATCACCCCCATCCCTAATTCAGTGCATATATACAAAGGGTTCACCCTGGGACTTTGAGTGAGGTGAATATGGTTGGTCAAAAAACATATCATAGAAGTAAAAAAAATATAGATTTATTACAATTGTTGCACATCTAAAACACAACAGCAATAAATGCAGGCCGATAAAATATGCATACAATGTGAACATGGGACAATCCACATACATGGTAAAACAATGTATGCCAATATACAAACATCAGAAAAATGTGCAAGCATCAGTAGTACCCAACGACGTTTCATGAGACCGTGCCCGCTCTTCAGGGGTAAATGCTGTGCTATATCTGTAATACAAGTAGTAAATCCAATGAATGAGTGTATGGTGCATTAAATAGGCAGGGAGGTGAGTAATCATCAGGGTCACACTAGGGGAACCCATACTCACCAATGGGCTGGGCCAGGCCATCAGTCACTGATTCCACCTGCGGCGGCAGCAACAAACATCCAGCATGGGAGCTGAGGAGGTGAAGTAAAAGGTAATCCCAATGGGGGGACAACAGGACCACCGACATGGCTTTTGTAGATACAAGTGCAAGTGTCCCTAGCGGTCTCCCCTTGTCCATGATCATGAACTGCAAAGATGGTAAAAAATTATATGTGTATCAGAAAAACCTGCAGATATAGGTGAACTTCCTGCTGTATTGGGTATGCATGTTGCAAAAATAGTAAAAATATATATATATATATAATATATATATATATATATATATATATATATATATATATATATATATATATATATATATATATATATATATATATATATATATGAAGGAACCTGCAAGTGCAGGGGAGCTTCCTGCAGTGTTTCATATACATATAAATATATAGGGACCAACATGATGTAAGTGCTGGTATATACTGGGAGACTAGAAGGGCATGAAAATAAAACATTAAAGAGTAAAAAGGTATATTGGGCTAGTGGTGTGCAAGTGCACATCGAGTGAAAGTGGGGGTTAAAGGAAAAAGAAAACAAATGTGATGAAATATAAGCTAAGCTAAAAAGCAGCACAAATTACCTAGGTGTAATATGAGACCATCCCCTCATGGAAGTGTAGCTGGTATGTGTAAACTCATGATGTGAGTGAGAGAAACTGCCATGTCAGGCTCCAATCATACCTCAGAGGGGAGGAGGGACCAAATGCTCCGCCCCCAATGTCATGTGCAAACATTGTTCAGGATGTCATTGTTTGGGATGGTAAACATGGCCTAGGAATGACCATGCCAAGATTGGCACCCCCAATGGGCATAGAAAACATTACTTCAATTTGTGGGAGGCCCCCCTAAGCCACAAGGGCAGGAGGGGACAGCAGGAGGTCTAGGAAGGTCCCCTTTGGCACATAGTGCAGCTCCCGAACTAGACGAAGGGAACCGCCACTGACAGGGAACAGCAAGAGGGCACAGGGCCAGCCCAAAGATCAACTGCCCATCTATATACGGCCAGTGGTAGATGTATACCGACATAAAAGAATGATAACTAGTAGTGACAACAGACCAGGTTGTGGGCTAAATTACTTGCATAATGGACACTTTTGACTTTAATGGGGTTTGTTATTCGGGTCCAAACTTTGGCGGTGTTCAAAAACTCTGGAACGAACCAAACAGGGGTCTGTTCGGCCCATCCCTTCCGGCCACCCGCGATCGCTCAGTGGAGAGAGAAGGATGGTCTGCCTATGTAAACAAGGCATACTGTCCTTCTGTCAGTGAGGAAGAGAGACATCTGTGATTTCTGCTCATCGGGAACACAGATGTCTCTCTTCCTCTAGTGCATCGTCACACACACAGTTAGAAAGCACCTTCAGAGAACACATTTAACCCTTAGATCACCCCTAGTGTTAACCCTTTCCCTGCCAGTGTCATTTATACAGTGATTGATGTATTTTTTTAGCACTGATCACGGTATTGGTGTCACTGGTTCCCAAAAAGTGTCACAAAGTGTCAGATTTGTTTGCCGCAATGTCACAGTCCCGCTAAAAATAGCTGATCACCGTCATTACTAGTAAAAACATTTAAGAAAATAAAAAGTTAATAAATAGATCCCATAGTTTGTAGACGCTATAACTTTTGCTCAAAGCAATCAATATATGCGTATTGGGATTTTTTTTACAAAAAATATGTAGTAGAATACAAATTGGCCTAAGTTTATGAAGGAATTCTATTTTTTTATTTTTTTTTATTGAGAATGTTTTATAGCAGAAAGTAAAAAATATTGTTTTTTTTTTCAAAATTGTCGGTCTTTTTTTGTTTAAAGAGAAAAAAATAAAAACCACAGGTGATCAAATACCACCAAAGAAAGCTCTATTTGTGGGAAAAAAGGACATCAATTTTGGGTACAATGTCGTGTGACCACGCAATTGTCAGTTAACCACTTGCCGACCGCCTAACGACGATATATGTCAGCAGAATGGCACGGGCAGGCAGAATCACGTACCCGTACGACAGGAGCCCCCGGTGCCAGCGGCGGTCAGCATTTGTCTGGGAGCGTTGAGAGGCGAGGGGGAGGCCATTCGATCGTGGCCCCCCCCTCGCGATCGCTCCCAGCCAATAGGAATCCTCCCCTGCCTGTGTGTAGTACACACAGGCATTGGATGTGATGTCATCTCTCCTTGGCTCGGCAGTTTCCGTTCCGGCGCCGATTAGAGAAGACATGTGAGTGCACAACACACACACAGTAGAACATGCCAGGCACACATTACACCCCCGACCCCCCCCGATCGCCCCTTGAGCACCCCCCAATCACTCCTCCCCCCTCCCTGTCACACTGACACCAAGCAGTATTTTTTTTTTCTGATTACTGCATGGTGTCAGTTTGTGACAGTTAGAAGAGGTAGGGCAGTGAGTGTTAGCCCCCTGTAGGTCTAGGATACCCCCCTAACCCCCCCTAATAAAGTTTTAACCCCTTGATCACCCCCTGTCGCCAGTGTCACTAAGCGATCATTTTTCTGATCGCTGTATTTGTGTCGCTGGTGATGCTAGTTAGGGACATAAATATTTAGGTTCGCCGTCAGGGTTTTATAGTGACAGGGACCCCCATATACTATCCAATAAATGTATAACCGTTATGGGTGATGCTGGTTAGTTCGTTTATTTTTTATAGTGTCAGGGCAACCGCCATTTATTACCGAATAAAGGTTTAGCCCCCTGATCGCCCGGCGGTGATATGCGTCACCCCAGGCAGCGTCAGATTAGCGCCAGTACCGCTAACACCCACGCACACAGCATACGCCTCCTTTAGTGGTATAGTATCTGAACGGATCAATATCTGATCTGATCAGATCTATACCAGCGTCCCCAGCAGTTTAGGGTTCCCAAAAACGCAACGTTAGCGGGATCAGCCCAGATACCTGCTAGCACCTGCGTTTTTCCCCTCCGCCCGGCCCGACCCAACCCACCCAAGTGCAGTATCGATCGATCACTGTCACTTACAAAACACTAAACGCATAACTGCAGCGTTCGCAGAGTCAGGCCTGATCCCTGCGATCGCTAACAGTTTTCTTGGTAGCGTTTTGGTGAACTGGCAAGCACCAGCCCCAAGCAGCGTCAGATTAGTGCCAGTACCGCTAACAACCACGCACGCAGCATACGCCTCCCTTAGTGTTATAGTATCTGATCGGATCAATATCTGATCCGATCAGATCTATACTGGCGTCCCCAGCAGTTTAGGGTTCCCAAAAACGCAGTGTTAGCGGGATCAGCCCAGATACCTGCTAGCACCTGCGTTTTGCCCCTCCGCCCGGCCCAGCCCAGCCCAGCCCACCCAAGTGCAGTATCGATCGATCACTGTCACTTACAAAACACTAAACGCATAACTGCAGCGTTCGCAGAGTCAGGCCTGATCCCTGCGATCGCTAACAGTTTTTTTAGTAGTGTTTTGGTGAACTGGCAAGCACCTGCCCCAGGCAGCGTCAGGTTAGCGCCAGTACCGCTAACACCCACGCACTCACCGTACACCTCCCTTAGTGGTATAGTACCTGATCGGATCAATACCTGATCCGATCAGATCTATACTAGCATCCCCAGCAGTTTAGGGTTCCCACAAACGCAGTGTTAGCGGGATCAGCCCAGATACCTGCTAGCACCTGCGTTTTGCCCCTCCGCCCAGCCCATCCCAGCCCACCCAAGTGCAGTATCGATCGATCACTGTCACTTACAAAACACTAAACACATAACTGCAGAATTCGCAGAGTCAGGCCTGATCCCTGCGATCGCTAACAGTTTTTTTGGTAGCGTTTTGGTGAACTGGCAAGCACCAGCGGGCTAGTACACCCAGGTCATAGTCAAACCAGCACTGCAGTAACACTTGGTGATGTGGCGAGTCCCATAAGTGCAGTTCAAGCTGGTGAGGTGGCAAGCACAAGTAGTGTCCCGCTGCCACCAAAAAGACAAACACAGGCCCGTCGTGCCCATAGTGCCCTTCCTGCTGCATTCGCCAATCCTAATTGGGAACCCACCACTTCTGCAGCGCCCATACTTCCCCCATTCACATCCCCAACCAAATGCAGTCGGCTGCATGAGAGGCATTTTCTTTATGTCCTCCCGAGTACCCCTACCCAACGAACCCCCCCAAAAAAGATGTTGTGTCTGCAGCAAGCGCGGATATAGGCGTGACACCCGCTATTATTGTCCCCCCTGTCCTGACAATTCTGGTTTTTGCATTGGTGAAAGTTTTGAACGCTACCATACACTAGTTGAGTGTTAGTGTAGGGTACAGCATTTCACAGAGTAGGCACACTTTCACAGGGTCTCCCAAGGTGCCATCGCATTTTGAGAGACCCGAACCTGGAACCGGTTACAGTTATAAAAGTTACAGTTACAAAAAAAAGTGTAAAAAGAACAAAAAAAACAAAACACATACAAAAATATAAAAAAAAAAAAAAATAGTTGTCGTTTTATTGTTCTCTCTCTCTCTATTCTCTCTCTATTGTTCTGCTCTTTTTTACTGTATTCTATTCTGCAATGTTTTATTGTTATTATGTTTTATCATGTTTGCTTTTCAGGTATGCAATTTTTTATACTTTACCGTTTACTGTGCTTTATTGTTAACCATTTTTTTGTCTTCAGATACGCAATTCACGACTTTGAATGGTTATACCAGAATGATGCCTGCAGGTTTAGGTATTATCTTGGTATCATTCTTTTCAGCCAGCGGTCGGCTTTCATGTAAAAGCAATCCTAGCGGCTAGTTAGCCTCTAGACTGCTTTTTCTCTGGCTCTCCTGTCTCAACAGGGAACCTGGGAATGCAGCCGGTGATTCAGCCAGCTGACCATAGAGCTGATCAGAGACCAAAGTGGCTCCAAACATCTCTATGGCCTAAGAAACCGGAAGCTACGAGCATTTTATGACTTAGATTTTGCCAGATGTAAACAGCGCCATTGGGAAATTGGGAAAGCATTTTATCACACCGATCTTGGTGTGGTCAGATGCTTTGAGGGCAGAGGAGAAATCTAGGGTCTAATAGACCCCAATTTTTTCAAAAAAGAGTACCTGTCCCTACCTATTGCTATGATAGGGGATATTTACATTCCCTGAGATAACAATAAAAATGATTTTAAAAAAAATGAAAGGAACAGTTTAAAAATAAGATAAAAAAGCAAAAAAATAATAAAGGAAAAAAAAAAAAATCACCCCTGTCCCCCCTGCTCTCGTGCTAAGGCGAACGCAAGCGTCGGTCTGGCGTCAAATGTAAACAGCAATTGCACCATGCATGTGAGGTATCACCGCAAAAGTCAGATTGAGGGCAGTAATTTTAGCAGTAGACCTCCTTTGTAAATCTAAAGTGGTAACCTGTAAAGGCTTTTAAAGGCTTTTAAAAATTTATTTAGTTTGTCGCCACTGCAAGTTTGTGCGCAATTTTAAAGCATGTCATGTTTGGTATCCATGTACTCGGCCTAAGATCATCTTTTTTATTTCATCAAACATTTGGGCAATATAGTGTGTTTTAGTGCATTAAAATTTTAAAAAGTGTGTTTTTTCCCCAAAAAATGCGTTTGAAAAATCGCTGCGCAAATACTGTGTGAAAAAAAAAAAAATGAAACACCCTCCATTTTAATCTGTAGGGCATTTGCTTTAAAAAATATATAATGTGTGGGGGTTCAAAGTAATTTTCTTGCCAAAAAAAAAATAATTTTTTCATGTAATCAAAAAGTGTCAGAAAGGGCTTTGTCTTCAAGTGGTTAGAAGAGTGGGTGATGTGTGACATAAGCTTCTAAATGTTGTGCATAAAATGCCAGGACAGTTCAAAACCCCCCCAAATGACCCCATTTTGGATAGTAGACACCCCAAGCTATTTGCTGAGAGTCATGTCGAGTCCATGGAATATTTTATATTCTGACACAAGTTGCGGGAAAGAGACAATTTTTCTTTTTTTTGCACAAAGTTGTCACTAAATGATATATTGCTCAAACATGCCATGGGAATATGTGAAATTACACCCCAAAATACATTCTGTTGCTTCTCCTGAGTACAGGGATACCACATGTGTGAGACTTTTTGGGAGCCTAGCCGCGTACGGGACCCAGAAAACCAGGCACCGCCTTCAGGCTTTCTAAGGCCGTAAATTTTTGATTTCACTCTTCACTGCCTATCACAGTTTTGGAGGCCATGGAATGCCCAGGTGGCAACCCCCCCCCAAATGACCCCATTTTGGAAAGTAGACATCCTAAGCTATTTGCTGAGAGGTATAGTGAGTATTTTGCAGACCTCACTTTTTGTCACAAAGTTTTGAAAACTAAAAAAAGAAAAGAAAAATTGTTTTTCTTGTCTTTCTTTATTTTCAAAAACAAATGAGAGCTGCAAAATATTCACCATGCCTCACAGCAAATAGCTTGGGGTGTCTACTTTCCAAAATGGGGTCATTTGGGGGGGGTTGTGCCACCTGGGCATTCCATGGCCTCCGAAACTATGATAAGCAGTGAAGAGTGAAATCAAAAATTTACACCCTTAGAAATCCTGAAGGCAGTGATTGGTTTTCGGGGCCCCGTACGCAGCTAGGCTCCCAAAAAGTCCCACACATGTGGTATCCCCGTACTAAGGAGAAGTAGCTAAATGTATTTTGGGGTGCAATTCCACATATGCCCATGGCCTGTGTGAGCAATATATCATTTAGTGACAACTTTGTGCAAAAAAATAAATAAATTTGTCACTTTCCCGCAACTTGTGTCAAAATATAAAACATTCCATGGACTCAACATGCCTCAAAGCAAATAGCTTGGGGTGTCTACTTTCCAAAATGGGGTCATTTGGGGGGTTTTATGCCATCTGGGCATTTTATGGCCTTCAAAACTGTGATAGGTAGTGAGTAGTAAAATCAAAAATGTACGCCCTTAGAAATCCTGAAGGCGGTGATTGGTTTTCGGGGCCCCGTACGCGGCTAGGCTCCCAAAAAGTCCCACACATGTGGTATCCCCATACTCAGGAGAAGCAGCTAAATGTATTTTGGGGTGCAATTCCACATA
Organism: Lithobates clamitans; assembly: GCA_037952925.1. Taxonomy (NCBI): domain Eukaryota; kingdom Metazoa; phylum Chordata; class Amphibia; order Anura; family Ranidae; genus Lithobates; species Lithobates clamitans. The sequence goes on along the minus strand of JBBGZY010000477.1, from coordinate 5,069,824 downwards.
TGCCCATGGCCTGTGTAAGCAATATATCATTTAGTGACAACTTTTTGTAATTTTTTTTTTTTTTTTGTCATTATTCAATCACTTGGGACAAAAAAAATGAATATTCAATGAGCTCAACATGCCTCTCAGCAATTTCCTTGGGGAGTCTACTTTCCAAAATGGGGTCATTTGTGGGGGTTTTGTACTGCCCTGCCATTTTAGCACCTCAAGAAACGACATAGGCAGTCATAAATTAAAGGCTGTGTAAATTCCAGAAAATGTACCCTAGTTTGTAGGCGCTATAACTTTTGCGCAAACCAATAAATATACACTTATTGACATTTTTTTTACCAAAGACATGTGGCCGAACACATTTTGGCCTAAATGTATGACTAAAATTGAGTTTATTGGATTTTTTTTAGAACAAAAAGTAGAAAATATAATTTTTTTCGAAATTTTTAGTCTTTTTCCGTGTATAGCGCAAAAAATAAAAACGGCAGAGGTGATCAAATACCATCAAAAGAAAGCTCTATTTGTGGGAAGAAAAGGACGCAAATTTTGCTTGGGTACAGCATTGCATGACTGCGCAATTAGCAGTTAAAGCGACGCAGTGCCAAATTGTAAAAAGTGCTCTGGTCAGGAAGGGGCTAAATCCTTCCAGGGCTGAAGTGGTTAAAATAACACAGTGCCGTATCGCAAAAAATGGCCTGGTCAGGAAGGGGGTAAAACCTTCCGGAGCTGTGGTTGCTAAAGCGGAGCTCCAGGCTCCTTCAGAAAAAAATTAAATTCAGCAGCTACAAATACTGTAGCTGCTGACTATAAATATTAGGAAATTTACCTGTCCTGGAATCCAGCGATGTCTTCACCCCAGACAATTTTTTAATCGCCTCTCGGGTGCTGCCGCAACCATTTCTTGTAAGGGAAACCAGCAGTGAAGCCTTGCATCGTCAAAGCTGGCTCCCTACTGTACATGCTCAAAGCTTGCTCCGTTTTGCGAATGGCCCAGCCGTAGGGGAAGGAGGAGGGGGCTGTGGCGAAGTCACCTGGAAGTGGGAGTGGGTACCTGTCAAAACCAGGTACCTGCTCCCCCCCAAAAAAAGTCCCAAATGTGGCAGCGGAGGGGGGAAGCAAACAAGCAGAGCTTCCCCTTTTGGGTGGAGCTCCACTTTAAGCTTCTTAGTCACTAGTGGGTAGGGATGAGCCGAACACCCCCCGGTTCGGTTCACATCAGAACCTGCAAACGGACCGAAAATTTGCGCGAACTTTAGAACCCCATTGAAGTCTATGGGACTCGAACGTTCAAAATCAAAAGTGCTAATTTTAAAGGCTAATTTGCATGGTATTGTCCCCCTCTTCGGTTCGCACCAGAACATGCAAAAAATTTGTTCAAACACGCAAACACGTTAAAGTCTATGGGACTCGAACGGGAGCAGTGATTTTAATAATGCTTAAAGTGAAACAATAAAAGTGGAATATTTCTTTAAATATCATACCTGGGGTGTGTCTATAGTATGCCTGTAAAGTGGCGTGTGTTTACCGTGCTTAGAACAGTCCCTGCACAAAATTACATTTTTAAAGGAAAAAAAGTCATTTAAAACTGCTTGCGGCTTTAATGTAATATTGGTTCCCGGCAATATGGATGAAAATCAGTGAGACAAATGGCATGTACCCCCCCCCCACAGTCCATTACCAGGCCCTTTGGGTCTTGTATGGATATTAAGGGGAACCCTGCACCCAAATTAAAAAAAGGAAAGGCGTGGGGCCCCAGGCCCTATACACTCTGAACAGCAGTATACAGGCGGTGCAAACAAGACAGGGACTGTAGGTTTGTTGTTAAATAGAATCTGTTTGTAATTTTGAACTGGTACATTTTTAAAGTGTAGCTCCAGCCAAAAAATCTATTTTAAGCTTTTTGGAAAACATAGGGAAGGGTTATCACACCCGTGACATTTGTTTTGCTGTCTGTGCAACTCTTCAGAAGATTTCACCTCACTTTCTGTCCCAATGACAAATGTTTTTTGACAATTTGGGTTTTTTAGTGAAACAAGGATTGTTGATAAAGCATCAGTGGAGAGGAGACACGTTTTTCCCATATTAACTCTTACAGGAGAGAATTTCCCTTCCTCGGGGTAGATTTCATCTCACTTCCTGTTGTCTCCTTCCGTTTGCAAGTAGGAGTAGTTTGTAAGTTGGATGTTTGAAAGTAGGGGCCACTGCAGAAATTGGGGCCTTAGGTGTTGGTGTTGCCACAACACTGTAAGCCCTCACAGTTACTCGTGGTGGGCGCAGGAACGGGCTCTGCTGTGAAATAGTAGATGAAGAATTGTAATTACATGCCCCTGTTGAACGGGGTCAGAAAAATTGGGCCTTTGGTGGTGCTGGTGCCACAACACTGTAAGTCCTCACAGTTACTCTTGGTGGGCGCAAAAACAGGCCCTGCTGTGAAATATTAGATCAAGAATTGTAATTACATGCACCTGTTGAACAGGGGCAGAAAAATTGGGCCTTTGGTGGTGGTGGTGGTGTTGCCACAACACTGTAAGTCCTCACAGTTACTCTTGGTGGGCGCTGGAACGGGCCCCGCTGTGAAATATTAGATCAATCATTGTAATTATATGCACCTGTTGAACAGGGGCAGAAAAATTGGGCCTTTGGTGGTGGTGGTGCTGATGCCACAACACTGTAAGTCCTCACAGTTACTCTTTGTGGGTGCAGAAATGGGCCCTGCTGTGAAATATTAGATCAAGAATTGTAATTGCATGTCCCTGTTAAACAGGGGCAGAAAAATTGGGCCTTAGGCACTGGTGCTACAGCACTGCAACCCCTCACAGATACTCTAGTTGGAGCGCAGGAATGAGCCCTCCTGCAAAATATTGCATCAAAAATTGTAATTACACGCCCCTGTTAAACAGGGGCTGAAAAATTGGGCCTTAGGCACTGGTGCTGGTGCCACAACACTGCAATCCCTCAAAGATACTCTAGTTGGAGCGCAGGAACGAGCCCTGCTGCAAAGTATTGCATCAAAAATGGTAATTACACGTCCTTATTAAACAGGGGCTGAAAATTGGGCCTTAGGCACTGGTGCTGGTGTCACAACACTGCAACCCCTCACAAATACTCTAGTTGAGAGCAGCAACGAACCCTCCTTGCAAAATATTGCATCAAAAATTGTAATTACACGCCCCTGTTAAACAGGGGCTGAAAAATTGGGCCTTAGCCACTGGTGGCAGCGCCCAGACCCAAAAATATTCTTATAAGCTATCAGCATGATCATTGAGGAGGAAGAGGATAGTCACTCAGCATCAGCATAGGCAGTCTTGAAGGGCTCTGACATTTCAAAAAAAAATATTCAGTTACATCAGCATCAGGTGCTTGGTAGCTGGTGGTGATCCAAGACTGATTCATTTTTATGAAGGTCAGTTGATCAACAGAGTCGGTGGACAGGCGCACCCTGTGATCGTTTACAAAGCCTCCAGCAGCACTGAATGTGCGTTCTGAAAGAACGCTGGATGCAGGACAGGAGAGTAGCTCAATTGCATACTGTGCAAGCTCTGGCCAGTGATCCATCCTCAAGACCCAGTAACCCAGAGGATTTTCGGTGGGAAAGGTGTCCAAGTCAGATCTTGCCCCTAGGTATTCCTGCACCATGTAAAACAGACGCTGGTAATGGTTGCTGAAACCGATCATACCTTGGGGCTGCGGACTAAAAAATTGTCTGAACGCATCAGTCAGACAGCCACCTTCTCCACCGCTCCTTCTTTGACTGACCAAAGCCTCAGCAACACGTTGCCTAGGAACAGGAATTTGTAACCTCCCAGTCTCTGGGAACGCGTTGCACAGACCTTTCTGCAAGGCCTCCTGAAGATGTTTCATCCTCTGCTCCCTCTGCGACGGCAAGATAAGGTCTGCAACCTTACCCTTGTAATGTGGATCAAGGAAGGTTGCCAGCCAGTAACGATCCCTCTTCTTGATACCACGAATACGAGGATCCTTCCGCAGGCTTTGCAGGATCAGGGAGGACATGCAGCATAGGTTTGCTGAGGCATTCGGTCCGGAGTCCTCTGGGTCGTTAAGGACGACATGGTCCGCAGCCACCTCCTCCCAGCCACGTACAAGTCCATGGGTTTCTTGGGACTGTAAATGATCCCTTGAAGACTACTGCTGATGCTGAGTGCCAGGCTCCACCTCCATGCTGACACAATCCTCCTCCTCCTCCTCTTCCTGTGTGATCGGCGGGCACGCAGGAACACTGTCTGGATAAAGGGGGCCTTGAGAGCTAAGGAAGTCCTCCTCTTCCTGCCTCTGTTCTGCCTCAAGTTCCCTGTCCATTATTCCATGCAGCGTGTGCTCCAACAGGTGGACAAGGGGGACAGTGTCACTGATGCATGCACTGTCACTGCTCACCATCCTCGTGGCCTCCTCAAATGGTGACAGGACAGTACATGCATCCCTGTTCATGGCCCACTGGCTTGGGAAAAAAAACAAGCTCCCCTGACCCTGTCCTGGTGCCATAGTCGCACAGATACTCATTAATGGCCCTCTGCTGCGTGTGCAGCCGCTGCAGCATGGCCAAGGTTGAGTTCCACCTGGTGGGCATGTCACAGATTAGGTAGTTCTTGGGCTGGTTAAATTCCTTTTGGAGGTCAGCCAGCCGAGCACTGGCATTATATGACCAGCAGAAATGCACATGCCTGCAAATGCCTGCCTCAGGACATCCTGTAAGCCTAGGTACCTGCCCAAGAACCGCTGCACCACCAAGTTAAGGACATGAGCCAAACAGGGCACATGGGTCAGTTGTCCCCGTCGGAGGGCGGAGAGGAGGTTGGTGCCATTGTCGCAAACCACCATTCCTGGCTGAAACTGGCATGGTGTCAACCACCTCTGAGCCTGCCCCTGCACAGCTGACAGAATCTCTGGCCCAGTGTGGCTCCTGTTCCCCAAGCACACCAGCTCAAGCACCGCATGGCATCTTTTGGCCTGCGTACTTGCGTAGCCCCTTGAATGCCTACGGAGCACCGCTGGTTCCGAGGACAAAGCACAGGAAGAGGCCATGGAGGAAGAAGAGGAGGGGATGGAGGGGAGAGGTGTATCAGAATCACCAGTAGTAGCATTTTGGAGGCGTGGTGGTGGAACAACCTCCAACACTACTGCACCTTGTCCTGCATCCTTCCCAGCTGCCAGAAGAGTCACCCAATGTGCCGTCAAAGATAGGTAACGTCCCTGTCCATGCCTGCTGGACCATGAGTCAACGGTAATATGCACCTTACCACTGACCGCCCTGTCCAGCGAGGCCAAGACATTGCCTTCCACATGCCAGTAGAGAGCCGGAATCACCTTCCATGAGAAAAAGTGACGTTTGGGAACCTGCCACTAAGGAACCGCACATTCCACAAACTTACGGAAGGGGCAGAGTCTACCAACTGAAAAGGCAGCAGTTGAAGTGCTAGCAATTTAGCCAAGCTAGCATTCAACCGCTGGGCATGTGGATGGCTGGGAGCGAACTTCTTTTGGCGGTGCAGCAGCTGGGGCAGGGAAAATTGCCTGGTACAATCTGATGTTGGTGTACCGATAGCAGATTGCCCACAAGTACTTGGCTGTGACACACCTAATTCTACACCTTCATTCCTCTCAGTGCAGGTCTCAGAGAGGACTGAAGGTCCCAGCTGATGAGGAGCAAGGAGAGGTCCTCTTTATTTTTTGGTGTGGGTCTTTTAGGTACGCTTGCCAACGAACTGCATGGCAGGTCAACATATGTCTGGTCAAGCATGTGGTGCCCAAGCGGGGGTGATGTTTTGGCCACGCGAGATACGCTTGAGACATATGTTGCAAATAGCAGCGGTGGGATCTGATGCACTCATCTCAAAAAAGGCCCACACCAAAGAACTTTTGGAATAACGCGCAGAGACAGCAGCGCCCTGCACATGCGGAGCTCTGTGGTGTGATGCAGTTGGTGTGCTGCCCTTAAGCTGGCCCCTGGAGGGCATCCTGCCTTGTTGGTGATGTGCTTTCTCCTCTTCCTCTTCCTCTCTCCTATCAGGCACCCACGTGGAGTCAGTGACCTCATCACCCCCTCCCTCCTCATCACTGGAGCAAACCTGGCAGTATGCTGCAGCTGGGGGAACATGACTGCCAGATTGCTGTCCTTCTTGGGCACCCCCTCTGTCTGGGCTCACGTTACTGCCTTCCTCTAGCTGAGTACCATCATCGGAACCTTCAAAATGCTGGTCATCCTCCTGGAGCATGTACCAAACACTGTGGTCAAACAGTTCGGGGGACTCCTCAGAAGGACATGGAGGGCCTAGGGAAGGAGTGACTGATGCCATTGAGCCGAGGGAAGAGGCCACATTGGCAGCTGCTTTGCCAGACAACGTACCCTGAGCCTGGGTGAGAAAGGATGAGGAGGATGAGGATGGCTTGGTCATCCACTCTACCAAGTCTTCTGCGTGTTGCGGGTCAACGCGGCTAGCTGCCGAAAAAAAGGACAAGTGTGTCCCACAGCCACATGCTGATGAGGATGCACCGTGTCCATGACCAGCACTGTTGCCTCTAGACACAGAGCCTGCTTGCCCTCTTTTATTGGCTTGTGACTGTCTGCCTCTCCTTGTTGTTCTTCCAGATATACTAATGGCCTGCATTGCAGTGAGATGTAGCTGCACAAAACTGGGATGTATGTATATACTGATTATACAGCAGCTAGCAGAATGCCTGCCTGTGGTATTAATAGGATCAGAAGAAGCACACCAGCACTTGTCTTCAGGTAGCTATAGGTGCAACTGTGCAGGGTACACAGTACACTAACTGTAAATACTTCAAGAGCCTGCCTGTGCTATTGATAGGATCAGAAGAAGCACACAAGCACTTGTCTTCAGGTAACTATAGGTGCAACTGTGCAGGGTACACAGTATCCTAACTGTAAATACTGAAAGAGCCTGCCTGTGCTATTAATAGGATCAGACGAAGCACACAAGCACTTGTCTTCAGGTAGCTATAGGTGCAACTGTGCAGGGTACACAGTACACTAACTGTAAATACTTCAAGAGCCTGCCTGTGCTATTAATAGGATCAGAAGAAGAACACAAGCACTTGTCTTCAGGTAGCTATACTGTAGGTGCAACTGTGCAGGGTACACAGTACACTAACTGTAAATACTTAAAGAGCCTGCCTGTGCTATTAATAGGATCAGAAGAAGCACACAAGCACTTGTCTTCAGGTAGCTATACTGTAGGTGCAACTGTGCAGGGTACACAGTACACTAACTGTAAATACTTCAAGAGCCTGCCTGTGCTATTAATAGGATCAGAAGAAGCACACAAGCACTTGTCTTCAGGTAGCTATACTGTAGGTGCAACTGTGCAGGGTACACAGTACACTAACTGTAAATACTTCAAGAGCCTCCCTGTGCTATTAATAGGATCCGAAGAAGAACACAAGCACTTGTCTTCAGGTAGCTATATTGTAGGGGCAACTGTGCAGAGTGCACAGTACACTATCTGTAAATACTGTAAAAACACCTGCCTGCCTGTCGGTATATTAGGAAGAGAATAACAGGAATGGATCTAGCTAAACTGAATAGAGTGTATATATATATATATATATATATATATATATATATATATATATATATATATTATATATATATATATATATATATATACATACATACAACACCTGGGATGCATATATATACACAATACACTGTAAGTGCAGCTAACTGACTCGACCTGCCTACTCTATCTAACTTAAATCAAATGACACTGTCTCTCTGTTTATCTATTTCTCTCCGCCCCTGGAATACACTACACAAGGCCGCCACGCAGGCGGCCTTATATAGTGTGGGGCATGTACTAAACCCCCTGAGCCATAATTGGACAAAGTCACCCTGGCTTTGGCCAATTACGGCTCTCTGTGCAGACGGCGTTGTGATTGGCCAAGCATGCGGGTCATAGTGCATGCTTGGCCAATCATTAACCAGCAATGCACTGCGATGCCTCAGTGAATTATGGGCCGTGACGCACCACTCGAATTTGGTGCGAACTGCCCATATCGTTCGCAATTCGACGAATGATCGAACAGGCGATGTTCGAGTCGAACATGGGTTTGACTCGAACTCGAAGCTCATCCCTACTAGTGGGAAAGGAAGACAGGGTGAGCTGAGCTGTGTCACTGTTTGGGAGGCTAGCAGGATAGACAAAACTGCAGAGAGAATGATTTTTTTTATGATTCAATTTTTATTACATTTTTCATTTACAACAAACCACATAATATTATACAAAAAAATGAGAAAGTAAACCATTATCTATATGCTTCCATCCTTACTCCTCTATCTTAGGTCTTTTTCCCATTTATATAGGTCAACTTCTATGCGATATATAAAGCCAGCCAAACCAAACCCACCCATACAAAACAAGACAAAAATAAAACAAACAAAAAAAACAAAAAAAAAAGGAGGGGAAGGTTTAAAGTGAGCAAACAGAAAAGATCCTCTCTTCCAGATAAAGGGTCTACATTCCTTCCCAAATTTAAGTGCTATCGTGTTTCTATTATGAGTGTATTATTTTATGTGTTTATCCATGTGTACTACATATAGGGGGTGGTTAAGGAGAAAGAAAAAAAAATTAAAAAGTGGCAGTGAGCATACGAGAAGGGTCCTCTTTCCCAAATAATGGATCTACATTCACTTCCTGGCTTAAGTGCTAACATGTATCTATTATAAATGTGTTATTTTGTGTGTATGTGTTTATCCATATGTGCTTCATATAGAGGATAGTGAAACAGGGAAAAAAAAGAAAGAAAAAAAAGCCTTACTTGCGTTGTCGTGGCACCAATTTAGAATATGAACTAAAGACATTGCTTACTAATACAGGGCCATGTCTGGAAGCCCAATTCCTCCTTTTCCTTTGCTTCTATGTAGTACATCATATGCTATTCTAGGGCTTTTATCCTTCCATACAAAGGATACAAAAGCTTTATGTATCTGTCTGAAAAAATTCTGAGGAAGTGGGATAGGGATAGTATACAAGACATATTATTCTAGGTATTATGTTCATTTTTAATGTATTAACTCTATCAAACCATGTTAAGGAGTGCCTTCTCCATCTCTGCAAATCCATCAATATCCTTACCAATATGGAGCCATAATTAAGTTCCTATAATAATTTTCTGTTTGGTGTTATATGTACTCCTAAATAATATAGAGAGTCTGCATTCCATATAAAAGGATATGTGTATTGCAGAGAAGTTGACACTGCTAATGGTACATGGCTTGGTAGTAAACTTCTCATAGTTTATTTTGAAATTTGATAATATACTATATTTCTGTACTTCATCCATCGGGGCGGATATTGATTCCAGGGGTTTTGAAAGATAGAATAATAAGTCATCCACATATGCTGAGACTTTGTGTTCCCCATCGCCAATGCCTACCCGACTATTTCCTTATTTTCCCTAACTTTACAAAGGACGGGCTCCAAGATCAAAGCAAATAGTAATGGGGAGAGAGGGCACCCCTGCCTAGTACCGTTATATATTTTAAAGTGATCTGAAAGGGTGCCATTCACCTTAACTCTAGCCTTTGGGCTTGCATATAAAGCCGATACCCATCCCCTCAGCCTCTCCCCCAAACCTATTCTCTTCAATACCTCCATCATACACCCCCAGCTTACTCTGTCAAATGCTTTTTCTGCATCCATTGACAGAGCTACTCTCTGGGTTTTATCAGGTCCATTTTCCATCCAATGGAGAACATGAAGGGCCCGAATAATGTTATCTCTTGCTTTACGATCCTTCATAAACCCCGTCTGATCAAAATGGACAAATTCAACTATATGATCCTGTAGTCAGAGGGCTAAAATCTTTGCCAATAATTTAATGTCTGAAATAAGGAGTGAATTAGAACAATATTGAGGGTCTTTCCCAAGTTTCGGAAGGACTGCTATATACGCTAACAGTGCTTTCGATGATAGGGGGTTTAAGGCCGTAATTTTATTGAAATAATTACACAGATGGGGTGCCAGGATTGTATCAAATTTCTTGTAGTATGCATTTGTAACTGTAGCACTTCAGATTTTCTATGACCGTGGTCGGCAAAGTTGGTAAGGCGGAGGTCCTGAGATATTCTCTAATCTCCTCCAACTGCTTCCCTTCCGCCTTTCTTATAGAGGTTGGCTGTATATTGTAAAGGTCTGTATAAAATTGGTGGAATTCCCCAGTTATGGACTTCGTCCAGAGAGAATGGTTTGAATGTTTTCAGTGCTTTTTCTTGTGAACTTGTTTCAGTACTGGTTTTCTTTAACCACTTACCGCCCGCCCACCGTCAAATGATGGCTGGGTGGCGCGGCTCTCATTCTGGGTGGACGTCACATGACGGCCCTCCAGAATGAATGCTCTTGTGCGCCCATTGGGGCGAGCATTGCGGTGATCGGTGGTGTGGTGTTTCAGTTTGACACAGCGCTACACCGATCTCAGTAAAGAGCCTCTGACGGAGGCTCTTTACTACATGATCAGCTGTGTCCAATCACGGCTGATCACAATGTAAACAGGAAGAGCCGTTGTTCGGCTTTTCCTCACTCGTGTCTGACAGATGCGAGTAGAGGAGAGCCGATTGGCTGCTCTCCTGATGGGGGGTCTGTGCTGATTGTTTATCAGCACAGCCCCCCTCGGATGCCCACCCAGGACCACCAGGATGCCACCAGGACACGAGGGATTGCCACCACACTGGACCACAAGGTATGCCACCCTAGACCACCAGGCAGATGCCAAACAGTGCCCATCCCCAATGCCTGTCAGTGCCAGTGCCATAAGTAATGCCTATCAATGCCATCTATCACTGCTGCATATCAGTGCCTATCAGTGCCATGTATCAGTGCCCATCAGTGTCCAGCAGTGCCCAGCAGTGCAGCCTATCAGTGCCCAGCAGTGCCGCCTATCAGTGCCACCCATAAGTACCCATCAGTGCAGCCGTTCAGTGCCCATCAGTGTCGCCTATCTGTGCCCACCAGTGCCACCCATCAGTGCCCATCAGTGCCGCCTATCAATGCCCATCAGTGCTGCATATCAGTGCCACCCATTAGTGCCACCTGCCAGTGCCCATCAGTGCCACCTATAAGTGCCTATTGTCAGTGCCCATCAGTGCCCGTCAGTGACCATCAGTGCCACCTCATTGGTGCCACCTCATCGGTGCCGCCTTATCAATGCCCGTCAGTGCTGCCTTATCAATGCCCATCAGTAAAGGAGAAAATGTAATTATTTACAAAATTTTATAACAGAAATAAAAGAAAAACTTTTTTTTTCAAAATTTTAGGAATTTTTTTATTTGTTTAGCAAAAAATAAAAACGCAGAGGAGATCAAATACCACCAAAAGAAAGCTCTATTTGTGGGAACAAAATGATAAAAATTCTGTTTGGGTACAGTGTAGCATGACCGCTAAACAGGAAGAGCTGTTGATCGGCTTTTCCTCACTCGCGTCTGACAGATGCAAGTAGAGGAGAGCCGATCGGCTGCTCTCCTGACAGGATGGGTCTTTGCTGATTATTTATCAGCACAGCCCCCCTCGGATGCCCAACCAGGACCACCAGGATGCCGCCAGGACCACCAGGGATTGCCACCACACTGGACCACAAGGTATGCCACCCTAGACCACCAGGGAAAGGCCAATCAGTGCCCAGGCAGCTGCCAATCAGTGCCCATCCCCAATACCTGCCAGTGCCAGTGCCATAAGTGATGCCTATCAATGCCATCTATCACTGCTGCATATCAGTGCCCATCAGTGCCATGTATCAGTGCCCATCAGTGTCCAGCAGTGCCCAGCAGTGCAGCCTATCAGTGCCCAGCAGTGCTGCCTATCAGTGCCACCCATAAGTACCCATCAGTGCAGCCGTTCAGTGCCCATCAGTGTCGCCTATCAGTGCCCACCAGTGCCACCCATCAGTGCCACCTATCAATGCCCATCAGTGCTGCATATCAGTGCCACCCATAAGTGCCACCTACCAGTGCCCATCAGTGCCACCTATAAGTGCCCATTGTCAGTGCCCATCAGTGCCACCTCATTGGTGCGTCCTTATCAGTGCCCATCAGTGCCACCTTATCAGTGCCCATGAGTAAAGGAGAAAATGTAATTATTTACAAAATTTTATAACAGAAACAAAAGAAAATTTTTTTTTCAAAATTTTAAATTTTTTATTTGTTTAGCAAAAAATAAAGAACGCAGAGGTGATCAAATACCACCAAAAGAAAGCTCTATTTGTGGGAACAAAATGATAAAAACTCTGTTTGGGTACAGTGTAGCATGACCGCGCAATTGTCATTTAAACAGCGACAGCGCTGAAAGCTGAAAATCGGCTTGGGCAGGAAGGGGGTGAAGTAGTTAAATTACGTTGGTGCATTCCCAAAATAAAAGGAAAGCTTAATTCATTGGAAACTAATATACCATGACAGTTAAGCTCTTAAAACAGTTTTGTAAAAGAAAATGAAGAAATAAAACAGCTTGTACGTGTGACTAGAAAGTTCTCCAATAAATTCACAATGTCACTTGGTTATAATGATTAATGTTCTTGTATGCCTGAAAAAGTGCACTCAAGGTGACTTGGCCAGCCAATAAAACGAGGGAGTTTGTGGAATCAATATGTTTTAACTATAGGTTATTAGGAATAGTCTTGGCTACACAAGATGTGATGTAATTCTTTACAGTGACAATGGCTCCTGCATGTATGAACAGTGGAATACATTTACTGAAAGTATAACAGGATTCAGAAACACAAAAAAGAAAAATATGCATACTTCAAAAGCACTAACATACAAAATGAACCTAAAAATAACAAACAATAATGTTATTTGTGTTATTTGTTGCTATTAAGCAATCATGACCAACATGTTGTTACAGTATAATTAAGCTGTAAATTGCTGAATATTGTGTAAATAAATATTGATTTTACAAATATTGAGTAGGTTTGTTGTTCTGTGTGGTGTCCAGATCCACAATGTCCTCTATCTGTATATAAACTTGCTGAACATGCAGCAATCTGTACATTAAATAGCAAGACAAAAATGGTATGAATTTTTTTTGTAAGGAAGGTATAGAGCAAAATGAAGGGGAACTAAGAAAAAAGAGGACTTGACCTGAACTGAGATGGATTTATTCATTGGACAAGTCAAGGTTCACTTTGAATACTGAATCACATGCAAGGAAAATCATATTTTTGAGTGGATGACTAAAGTGAACACAACTTGATTTTATTCACTGTAGTATATAAACTTTGTCTCCTAATATTGAGTTGTTTTATGTCTAATGCATGATTATACATTATAACCTATAAACCTTTGACTGCTTTGCCTAGTATAGTAGAAAGCATCTTGTACTTCAGATGCTTTGCACCACAGTGTACAAAAGCTCTAGTCTACTCCTTGGTGGAGTATTGCTTACATGCTTTAATAAAATATTCAGCTGAAAGATAAAGGTTAACTACAGATTCCATTTGGGCAGTACCAAGAGCAGATGAAAACAGACAGAACATAGTGGTTCGGATGTTAGAATTTTTTTACACTTTCTGTAAGAGGCCACAACAGGAAGTAAGTAGGTACTTCATACAAAGCACCATAAAAAAACATCAAATATATTGAGACATGTGCAAATTATATCAATGAAACAGTCCACATGAGACCCAAAATTAGTCATGCAGAGTCTTCTGTGATAAACGTAAAATATTTTTACTCCGTGTGTGTGATTAAAGGACAAATTATCACGACCACCTCTGTGTGCAATGCCAGCTCACCTCATCGATAGACCCCCTTGAGTCAAGTCACGCTTTTATAATATAAGTGATCCCATATAAACAAATCCTCCACTGTTAGATAATGGATCCTGTGTTCCTCTCTGCACATCTTGGAACACACTCCATAGGCTTAAATGTTCAAAGCAAATGAAAAAGCATCATCACCCAAAATTGTAAAAAAAAACCTGCGGGTTTATTACAACATAAAATATTCCACTCACATTTGGGAAATCTTGTATAATACCTGGTTTTATAAAAACGCTCATAAACAGCTCTACTCCTCACAATGCTTCCGAGGATAGGAGTCACCAGAAAGCAGCGCAATGGGTCCTCTGTTTTTACCCATATTTTTTCTACTTTTTATTCAGTTTTTAAATACATATTCAAATGGATATGGAGGTGGCCCCCCATCTGTATATAGATAATGTGCTCATGTATTCATTACAACTAGTATGAAGGTGTATTAGGATTTTTACATTTTTATTCCCTTATATATAGGAATTAATATCTTTCCTATTTTAGTTTAGTAACATGTAGGAATCTCCTCCATCCACAAGATGGTGCCATAATCAGCAGGTGTTTGTATTTTTTAGTATCATATTTTAATTACTCATATTTTTATGATTATCATGTATACTTATTATATAATGTGTTATATAGATGAGAATAAGTCTGGATCATTTTAAGTAGGATTTAGAGATTATATTATATAGTCAGTCACTATGGAGATTGTCACCGGTATAAGGGAAGCTAGTGAGTACCCAGCAATGTACCCCTGAGGAAGTCACGTGACCATGATGACACGCGTTAGGCCGAACCAAGTGACGCTGGAGCTCCGGCCCCGCTGATTTTAAACATAGTCTGTGTCTTGTGTCATGCTTGTAAGTGCTTTTCTTTAAATAAAATGTAATTGTTTGAGCATATTACGCTATGGGGACTTCCTCTGTTATTTGAGCCCACTACGATTTTTTAAAAGGCCATACACCTCCCATATGTGACCACTTCAGAGTGATTAAGCAATCGAGCTATAAAGAGCATCCAACCAGAGCAGAATTTAAGGCACCCACTGCCTAAGGGGAAAGTGTTATTAAACCTAACTTATGGCAGGTCCATTTTGTGAAGTCAAAGCATAGGAGAAATGGTGGTGGGAATCACAACGTCATTGTGTTATATTGCACCAATATATAAAAGATTACACTGGAAGATGTTTTTCACTGGATGAACACAAAGCTGTTTTTTTTCCAAAGACTTTATTTTATTCCACATTAGCAGAGGCTTTATTTACACTGTGGAGACATTTAGTTTTATATTGAATTAATTTTATTTTATTGTATGCGTGATGTGCTGCTTTTATTGCACTTTTGCATGGAATGCATGTTAAAGCAGTTTTATATACCACTTTGTGATTTTTGCCTACAAGTAGGCCTATAATAAGGCTTAACTGTAGGTAAATTAATATTTCCTAAATGTGCACTGTTTAAGAGATATTAACCCTGCATGCAGGCGCTGACATCAGCGGTGCGTGCACTCTGAAAATCTGGTGTATCGTGCCGAGACTTCATCGCTTCTTGCAGGAACCGAGGGCTCCCGTGCGCATTGACGTCATTGTGGCTTCGTCCACTTACAGCGCCGGAGCCCGAAGCCTGGAGCCCATGAACCCAGAAGTAATGCTGAGGGAACATGTCATCCCCCATGGCAGTGACCGGACGCCACTGCAGTGGCTTTGTTCTAAGGCAAGTATTTCATAATGACCTAGTATACGGTACAGTTACTGCAGTGTCACGAGGATGAACACTGCAGTATTGGTTACTGAAGCCCCCGATTCCCTTGTGAAGACTAAAGAGAAGAATACATTCAATACCTTCGCCATCTCCCCATTCTTTGTAACCAGATGTCCTTCCTTATTCTTTATGGGGCCAAAATGGTCTGTCCTCCCTTTTTTACCAAAATTGGCTTGGGCAGGAAGGTGTATAAGTGCCTGGTATTCAAGTAGTTAAAAACCCCTCTAACTTTTTGGCCATTTTTACTCCCAGCACATCTGAACCCTCCTCATTTAGGTGCAGTCCGTCCCTTCTATAGTACTGGTGACCCCTCCTTACTACACCAGCTCCTCAGCCACATGTTTACTTCCCTAATCTATGTACCTGTGGTATTCCTGAGAATACTACCTTGGAGGTGCTTTTCCTCAATTTAGCTACCAAGTCCCTAAAATCGTTCTTTAGGACACTCCATCTGCCTCTGACTTTGTCATTGGTGCCAACATGCACCATGATAGCCGGGTCTTCCCCAGCCCCTCCCAGTAATCTGTCCACCAGATCCATGTAGACAGCATACAGTTTGGCGCGTCCAGTCTTTATGACAGATTGCCCTCTCTGTCCTTCTAAGAATTGAGTCTCCTACCACCAGTAACTGTCTATTCTTTCCCTTCGCCCTCCCCCCACTCTCACTGGAGGAATTCTTCCCCTGGCAGCTTGGAGAGTACCTCAGCTCCAGCAGTGCTGGTCCCTGACTGGTTTCACCAATGTCACTCAATGGAGCATACTTTTTGGGATGCTCAAGCCCAGGATCAGCCTCCCTGGCACTTCCCCCTCTATCCTTCCTGACTGTCACCCATCTACTCTTTTCTGGTGCCTGCACCTCTTTGTCTCCACCTGCCGGTATGTTCCCGGCTCTACTTTAGTATGGAGGGTCTTCTCAGTGCTGACAGTTGCTTCCCTAGATTCAGAACCTGGGCTTCCAGGTAAACAATGCGCTTACATTTTGCACAGCAGTATTCGCCCTCGATCAGATAATCAAGCAATGTATACATGCCGCAAGATGTACACTGAGTCGCATCTCCACATCTGCCGGGCATCTTACCTACCAATTTAATGAGGATTGGGTTTATACCCTGTCCAAATTACCTAACAAATAGGGATGAGCCTGATGTTCGAGTTGAATGTAAGTTCGACTCGAACATCGGATGTTCGCCGAACAGCGAACAATATGCGGTGTTCGCGGCAAATTCGAAAGCCGCCGGAACACCGTTAAAGTCTATGGGACACTAACATGAAAAATCAAAAGTGCTCATTTTAAAGGCTTATATGCAAGTTATTGTCATAAAAAGTGTTTGGGGACCTGGGTCCTGCCCCAGGGGACATGTATCAATGCAAATTCTTTTTTTTAAAACTGTATTTTTTTCAGGAGCAGTGATTTTTTTAATGCTTAAAGTGAAACAATAAAAATGAAACAGTCCTTTAAATATCGTGCCTGGGGGGTGTCTATAGTATGCCTGTAAAGTGGGGCATTTTTCCCGTGTTTAGAACAGTACAACAGCAAAATGACATTTCTAAAGGAAAAATTGTCATTTAAAACTGATCACGGCTGTAATGAATTGTCGGGTCTCGGCAATAGGGATAAAACTCATTGAAAAAAAGAGCATGGGTTTTATCTATATTGCTGAGTCCCAACAATTCATTACAGCCACAATCAGTTTTACACAACAATTTTTCCTTCAGAAATGTCATTTTGCAGTGGTACTATTCTAAACACGGGAACAATGTGCCACTTTGCAGGCATACTATAGACACCCCCCAGGCATGATATTTAAAGGGATATTTCATTTTTATTGCTTCACTTTAAGCATTAAAAAAAGTCACTGCTCCCAAAAAAAAGGCCTCTTTTTTTAATTTGCATTGATACATGTCCCCTGGGGCAGGACCCAGGTCCTCAGACACTTTTTATGACAATAACTTGCATATAAGCCTTTAAAATGAGTAATTTTGATTTTTCGTGTTAGTGTCCCATAGCCTTTAACGATGTTTGTATGTTTTGCCAAAATTTTTGCCTGTTCGCAAGTTCTGGTGCGAATCAAGCGAATCGGGGGTGTTGGGCTCATCCCTACTAACAACTAGCTTCCTGACACATGCAATATTGTCAACTTCTTATCTTACATTAAATCCCAACAATCCCAATATCAGTGTTCATAAATAAAGTGACAAGTGAGTGTATATGAACCATACAGTCCTTGTTACATGGTATATTCTCAAAAGAAAAAATATATTAAAAAACAAAATATTGAAAAAACTGTTTATTTAAATTATTGTGTATGTGGTCACCACTCTTTCTGTACAATGCTTAAAAGTGCTCATCTACTACAGCAAGTGATAACACCAGACTTATGCTCCTCTTCTAGGTGTGTTCTCACCTCTATGCCAGTGACCTCATTATTAATTTTAGTCGGTTCCTGCTTTTTAGTCACCAGTGGACTAATGAGTAAGGATGTTCTGTCTCCTTTGAATCCTCTTTGGCTGTGGCGATGTCTCTTTCCATAGAATTCATGTATGCAAGAAAAAATACCCCCATAGTGCTCATATCATTTAAAACCAACACTTTTATAAAATGTCAACAAATCACTACTCACATATTCAGGGTGCTTGCAGTACACCACTCTGACCTTGCTTGATAAATCAATGCAGTATGTTGCCTCCATGACACACCAGCCGTTTGTCTGCAATTCCTCCTGCTGGGTGAACTCACAGTATCATCTTCCTTACCCCTCCCCTACATGTTACACCACAGAGTCACATGGCTTCCTCAGGGGGATTTTATTGGATGGTAGTTGAATGCTCTTTTTAGAGTGTGAATCACCACCATTTTCCTGGAGCCCATTATAACATTATCTTCAATATTTGGAACATCACCATTTTCTCGAAGCCCCCTGGCTCCTTATTAATACACTTGGGCTAATTCTTAACTGACTGACAAAATATTGCAGCTTCATACCGATAGGACTGAAGTACTTAGATGTCTCAAGTACCAGAAATGCCCCAAAGGTCTGGATGTCTACAGTGATCCCTTTATGTTTATCCATTATATGGATTTCTGTCATGGAAGCAGCATTAACCTGCATAAGACACATACTGTACATGTCTGTGCAAAACCTCTCTATCCACTTATTAAGTAGGATATAAATATCTCCCTATCAAATCAAACTAAAAAATAATAAAATATAAAATACATATTATAAATACAATAAAACCATATGTCATAATATCTGAAGACTTCCTAAATACAGAAAATTGCAACCTTTCTACCAATTACTGTAACTATATATTTTAAAACCAAAACCTCTATTTTCTATATACCCCATTGAAAAAAAACATATATCAGTGGATATCCACCAATGCATATATAAGTTGGAATCTACAAAATATTGGGGATGTGTGCCTATATGTACAAGCACAGAAGCACCTTGCTACAAGGTACTTAAATATTTACAGCCGCACATGCATATACAGTGGGGACGGAAAGTATTCAGACCCCCTTAAATTTTTCACTCTTTGTTATATTGCAGCCATTTGCTAAAATCATTTAAGTTCATGTTTTCCTCATTAATGTACACACAACACCCCATATTGACAGAAAAATACATAATTGTTGACATTTTTGCAGATTTATTAAAAAATAAAAACTGAAATATCACATGGTCCTAAGTATTCAGACCCTTTGCTGTGACACTCATACAGTATATTTAACTCAGGTGCTGTCCATTTCTTCTGATCATCCTTGAGATGGTTCTACACTTTCATTTGAGTCCAGCTGTGTTTGATTATACTGATTGGACTTGATTAGGAAAGCCACACACCTGTCTATATAAGACCTTACAGCTCACAGTGCATGTCAGAGCAAATGAGAATCATGAGGTCAAAGGAACTGCCTGAAGAGCTCAGAGACAGAATTGTGGCAAGGCACAGATCCAGCCAAGGTACAAAAAAAATTCTGCTGCACTTCAGGTTCCTAAGAGCACAATGGCCTCCATAATCCTTAAATGGAAGACGTTTGGGACAACCAGAACCCTTCCTATAGCTGGCTGTCTGGCCAAACTGAGCTATCGGGGGAGAAGAGTCTTGGTGAGAGAGGTAAAGAAGTACCCAAAGATCACTGTGGCTGAGCTCCAGAGATGCAGTCGAAAGATGGGAGAAAGTTGTAGAAAGTCAACCATCACTGCAGCCCTTCACCAGTCGGGGCTTTATGGCAGAGTGGCCCGACGGAAGCCTCTCCTCAGTGCAAGACACATGAAAGCCCACATGGAGTTTGCTAAAAAAAACACCTGAAGGACTCCAAGATGGTGAGAAATAATATTCTCTGGTCTGATGAGACCAAGGTAGAACTTTTTGGCCTTAATTCTAAGGCCAAAAAAACAGGCACTTCTCATTACATTAGATGCAGTCGAAAGATGGAAGAAAGTTGTAGAAAGTCAACCATCACTGCAGCCCTCCACCAGTCAGGGCTTTATGGCAGAGTGGCCCGAGAGAAGCCTCTCCTCAGTGCAAGACACATGAAAGCCCACATGGAGTTTGCTAAAAAAAAACACCTGAAGGACTCCAAGATGGTGAGAAATAAGATTCTCTGGTCTGATGAGACCAAGGTAGAACTTTTTGGCCTTAATTCTAAGGCCAAAAAACCAGGCACTTCTCATTACCTGTCCAATACAGTCCCAACAGTGAAGCATGGTGGTGGCAGCATCATACTGTGGGGGTGTTTTTCAGCTGCAGGGACAGGCTGACTGGTTTAAATTGAGAGATGAATGCAGCCAAGTACAGGGATATCCTGGACGAAAACCTTCTCCAGAGTGCTCAGGACCTCAGACTGGGCTGAAGGTTTACCTTCCAACAAGACAATGACCCTAAGCACACAGCTAAAATTACAAAGGAGTGGCTTCACAACAACTCCGTGACTGTTCTTGAATGGCCCAGCCAGAGCCCTGACTTAAACCTAATTGAGCATCTCTGGAGAGACCTAAAAATGGCTGTCCACGAACGTTTACCATCCAACCTGACAGAACTGGAGAGGATCTGCAAGGAGGAATAGCAGAGGATTCCCAAATCCAGGTGTGAAAAACTTGTTGCAACTTTCCCAAAAAGACTCGTGGCTGTATTAGATCAAAAGGGTGCTTCTAGTAAATATTGAGCAAAGGGTCTGAATACTTAGGACCATGTGATATTTCAGTTTTTCTTTTTTAATAAATCTGCAAAAATGTCAACAATTCTGTGTTTGTCTGTCAATATGGGGTGCTGTACATTAATGAGGAAAAAAATAAAATGTCAATATGGGGTGCTGTACATTAATGAGGAAAAAAATAAAATGATTTTAGCAAATGGCTGCAATATAACAAAGAGTGAAAAATTTAAGGGGGTCTGAATACTTTCCGTCCCCACTGTACAGCCAAACAGGTCTCCCCATACTCTAACACCCCAAATTGTTCGCTGTTCAGTGAACTGTCGAACAGTCGATGTTCGAGTCGAACATGAGTTCGACTCGAACTCGAAGCTCATCCCTACTGGTTATGCACAGAGATCAAGGGGGAGCAGTTTGGCATGTTCTACCCCTGGGTGCTGAATGACCTTGTCCAGGCACTGTTGTGGGTTATCATTCCTGGCCTTAACATATGTTAAGAGTTATCATTATTGGCCCTGATGCAATCTAGTGGCTCCCATTGCTAGTCCCAATGGAGCTTATTTTACTTCCATAATCTCTTAAGTTTACCACCAGGCCCTATTTAAGTCTATACAATGGGGGAAAGTGGCACACTATGAGCTATTGATTAGGAAGAAACACTTATTTTCGGCTACACCCATTTTGGCCACACCCACCTTTTGGCCACATGTACAAATGCAAAGTGGGCAGAGATCTGCATGTGCCACATCAGCTACCACACTTACGCTTCCAGCACCTGCACAGCACCCCCAAATTTTTTTGTCTGGAGCCGCCTCTGCTTCCCATTGTAGTGACAGGTCTAATTTACGAATTGACATTCACTTTTCTGTTCCAGCAACAATGGCC
Organism: Lithobates clamitans; assembly: GCA_037952925.1. Classification (NCBI taxonomy): domain Eukaryota; kingdom Metazoa; phylum Chordata; class Amphibia; order Anura; family Ranidae; genus Lithobates; species Lithobates clamitans. The sequence continues at coordinate 5,048,254 of JBBGZY010000477.1, read as the reverse complement.
ACCAGGGCAAACAGAGGGTAAATGTCACGTACCTGGTAGGTGGAGCCCGGAATGCAGAGAACGGCCTCTCGTATACCTCTGACTTAAGAACCCCTGAAGGTGTGAACAGGGACTCGAAAGTACAGAGGGGCACAAGTGCCTGACTGGAACACTGAAGTAGAAGGCAGGATCCTGTAGTCAGCAGGGAGGTGCACTGTAGTCCTGTAGCAGGTTGCAGACAGCAGGGAGGTGCACTGTAGTACTGTAGCAGGATGCAGATAGCAGGAAGGTGCACTGTAGTCCTGTAGCTAGCAGGTTGCAGACAGCAGGGAGGTGCACTGTAGTCCTGTAGCAGGTTGCAGACAGCAGGGAGGTAAACTGTAGTCCTGTAGCAGGTTGCAGACAGCAGGGAGGTGCACTGTAGTACTGTAGCAGGATGCAGATAGCAGGGAGGTGCACTGTAGTCCTGTAGCAGGTTGCAGACAGCAGGGAGGTGCACTGTAGTCCTGTAGCAGGTTGCAGACAGCAGGGAGGTGCACTGTAGTACTGTAGCAGGATGCAGATAGCAGGGAGGTGCACTGTAGTCCTGTAGCAGGTTGCAGACAGCAGGGAGGTGCAGACAAGCTGGGTCAAGGTACTGGCGGACAGATCAGGTACAGAAGGGCAAACCAAGAGAATAGTCAGAGTCCAAGCCAAGATCGGGGCGGGCAGCAAGCAGGTAAGTCAGGAACAAGCCAAGTAAGTACTGGATACAGGAAAACTGGTAACAAGGTAGCAGGGGTCTCAGGAAACGCTGTAGACCGGACAGCAAGGCAGCATTGAAACAGTCTTCTTTAAATAGCCTATCTTTGGCGCCAAGTGGCGCTATTGCGCATGCGCGTACCCATGTTATGCGCGTACGTTTGTTAGCACTATTAGCGCTATTGGTGCTATTGCGTGTGCGCGAGCGCCGGATGGCGCTTCTATGCACAGGCATTCGTTTAATCCTCAATCTGCTGGGAAAACTGCAAGAGGGCTTTTCCTGACAGTAAATCTCTCCAGTAGGAACACAGAGAGCAATAAAAGCCTGTTGATAGTTTTATTTTTCCTTGCTCTAGCCATGAATAAAATAAGTCTTGGCTTTAGGCATTTAAAACTGCATATATTGATTTTTTAACCACTTCCCTCCCACTGTATAGTAAAATGATGGTGATGCACTCTCGTTCTGGGACAATGTCATATGATGGCACCCCAGAACTGCCACACTTTGCTCCTGATGACATGGCTCTTTACCCATGTGATCGGCTGTATGCAGTCACAGCCGGTCACACTGACAAAGTGTGTGGAAAGGAAAACCAATCAGCGGCATCTCCTCGCAGGGGAGACCTGTACAGGTAATCAGGTGCCAATTACAGTACAGCCCCAGCAGTGCCCATCAGTGCCAAAAATCAGTGTCCATAAGTGACACCAGTCAGTGCCCATTAGTGATGCCAGTCAGTGCCCATTAGTGATGCCAGTCAGTGCTGCCTTTCACTGCCCATCAGTGCCTGATTATCAGTGCCAATCATCAGTGCAGCCCATCAGTGCCGCCTACCTGTGCCCATCAGTGCTGGCTATCAGTGATAATCAGTGCCGCCCATCAGTGCCCATCAGTGCCGCCTATCAGTGCTCATCAGTGCCGCATATCAGTGCCGCCTATGAGTGACCATCAGTGTGGCATATTAGTGCCTCCTCATCAGTGCCACCTAATTGGTGACCTTCAGTGCTGCCTCACCAGTGCCCATAAGTGCAGCTTAGCAGTGTCCATCAGTGCCGTCTCATCAGTGCACATCAGTGAAGGAGAAAAATCACTTAATTACAAAATCTCCTGACAGAAACTAAGAAAAACTTTTTAGCAAAAAAAATAATAATCCAGAAGTGATTAAATATCACCAAAAGAAACCTCTATTTGTGTGAAAAAAAGATACAAAATTAATTTGAGTTCAGTGTCGCATGACCGCACAATTGTCATTCAAAGTGTGACAGTGCTGAAAGCTGAAAATTGGCCTGGTAGGAAGGGGGTAAAAATGCCCAGTAGGCAAGTGGTTAAACAAACATGTGACTGAAATAATTGGTGCTTTTGTTTTTCTTTTTTTTTCTTTACAATAGTTTTTTTATTGAAATATCAATAATAAAAAAGTACAAGTTTACAACATATAAGTATAAGATAGCCTTAAGGAATATGCTAGTGTGGTAGAAAATATACATAGAAGTACAGTATATAGTATACAAAAGTAATACACTTGTATGTGATTCAATAGTGTAAAACTTAGCACTATAAAAAATAAAAAAATAATTAACATAAGGAAAAAAAAATGTAGTATGGAGAGAAAGAGAGAAGTTGAAATAATATGACCATGAAATATTCCCATTAATTTTCATGGAGTATGTTTTTTACGGTATAGATAGATCTACTACATTTCTTATCTTACTACACATATTGTTAAATATTATTTAAAGTTCAACTAACTGGCTGTTCCAAAGAAACTTGCACTAAAAGAGAAGTTCTCCCTGAGAGAGACACCCAAAACAAAAAACAAAAAAAGAGTGGAGAAAGGTCAGGAGAAGAAGGAAAATAAAAGAAAATTTGTGAAAGTAGAGAGTACAGGGAAAGGAGTACACTTTATCTAATCAGTATATAACTGATTAATAGTATTTTATAAGCAATCCGACACATATTCTATCCAAGGCTTCCACATTCTGTCAAAGTATTTTTGTTTGTAAGGCAATATTGCCAAAAGAGGTAATCCATGACAATTATTTTTTTACCAATTCAAGGGGAATTGCAGGAGATTTCCAGGATCTCGATATTGCCAATCTAACAGCGAAAATATGAAGGCTATAAGTTTTCTTGTACTGTATGTCCCGGAGCATCTTCAACTGGGTATCCCAGTAATGCTTGTTGCAGTGACTTAATAAGATTTATCTGAGTTAAGGAGTATATTAAATTATAAATGTGTATTCAAAATATTTTTGTTTTTGGACATGTCCACCAAATATGGTACATTGTGCCACCATTCCACATCTTCTAAAACACATTGGGGAATTCTCTGGGACATACATGGCCACTCTAACCAGTACCATGTATCAGCTCAGTAATACCTTATAGTTAGCTTCTATCAGGGAAGTATTATTATAGGATTTAGATGCATACTGCACCATTTTGAACCAGTCAGCAGTTTCAACTGTTTCACCTAGATCTTGTTCCCATTTATTCATATAAAATAATTTGCCTGATTTCAAAATCAAAATAGAATATATTTTCGAAATGTGAGCTATATGTTTATCAAAAGATCCACATAAGTATTTCATGGAGGTGGAAGTAGTCAGGTCAGACGTACGTTTTAAAGTCTGTAGAAAATGTAAAATCTGGGAATAACAGTGCATTTCCGAATCAGGAAATTGAAATTTCTAATGTAGAGTTTGTATTTATAAAATATCTTTGTGGTCACAAAAATCAACAAATTGTATTAATATGTTGTTTTTTCACCTGGTAAAAACCAGGGGATTGAGACCCGGGGTGAATGCAGGATTGCAGGTTAAGGGAGCCAAAGAGGATAGCAAATACAATAACAAATAGCAGCGCAGGTTTCAATACAAATAATAAACCACAATGCGAATCATCAAATAGTCCTTTGAGCAGATTATAGCTCCTTGTGAGAGGTACAGTCTATATGCAGGGCAGTATTGTAAGGGGAGGTGAAGCCACTCCAATATGTAAAATAAGAGAAAAACAGCAACAGGTGCCTCTTAATAAGATTGTAATATTTAATGGCACATATGCATTAAAAGCACTCACATGTAATGACATGTTTGTCCGGTGCAGGGAATTCCAGTAGAAGCCATAGGTGATCTCTGTAGAAGGGAGCCTTGTTCCTCTATGCTGTCAGCTCATGTGTTTGGCACAGACTTCCAGGATACGAACACGATCAAGAACGAAGCTTGAAACTCAGCCAGACAGTCAAGTGGAGGGCTGGACCGCAGAGTCAGTGGTATGGGCTGTACTGCCTTTAAGCAACGCGTTTCAGAGCATACGCTGTAGGGCACGCTCCTTTCTCAAGCTAAAGAGGATAGATATTTTGCGGCCTATTTAAGTGCTTCCTCAGCACCGCCACCTAATTGTTATAGCTAATATTACAGAGGTAACTATAGCTATAACAACAGAAACAGGGAAAGGGGGGGGAATTAAAATGTGCAAATACATTGTGCTGGACTGTAACTTGCCTGTATTGTGGTCACAGTCCTTAAATACCAGATAATAGATCTATAAGCATTACCACGAATAAACACAGATATATATCACATTAAATAAACAAATATATGTAAAAATATAAAAATATAGATATAAAAGATATAAAAATTAGGAGGATTTAGATGTTAATAGAGTATATAAAAATTATTATTATGCATATTTGTACACACAGTGGATTTAGATGTTGTTGGGAGAATTGATCAAAACTACATTATATAGACATGATTATATACATATAACAGGAATAAGGAGAAGCATTATTGAAATATTCATATGGAGATAATAAATATATATGTGCATACACATGCACATATATGTACATGCATACATTATGTGACTATATAAATGGGGCCACTAGTATTGATAACTGACTAAAAATATTACTATATTGAATAGTGTTTTTTATTTATATTTTTATTGTTAATATTTATTATTCTTTAAGAAATGACAGAGTACGGAAGCAGAAACTAGTATTATTATAAAATGGTAGAGATTTCTAACTCTTCATTGATTCCACCCAGGTTTAAAGTGTCTAAAGAATAAATCCAGAAGGTCTCTCGTTCGCATAGTCTGTAGATTCTTTCTGCTACAGGAAGATGTTTGGGTATTTGCTCTATAACCCATACTTCGAGACCTTCTGTAGATTTAGCATGATGTTCATAAAAATGGAGTGGGACACTGTGTTTGTCTCTACCGCCTTCTATCTTTCTCCTGTGTTCGCTGAATCTTTGTCTTAATGGGCGTATAGTACGCCCCACATACAGAAGATTACAGGGACAACTAAGGCCATAAACTACGAAATCAGAACCGCAGTTATAGAAATCACCCAACGTGTAGGTTTTTCCTTTTGTGGAAAACTGTTTTTTTCCATGTTTTGCACATTGCTTTTTTGCACTGGAACATGCCCCTGTGTGGAATGATATGGGCATGTGCCGGTGCAATTAAAATTACTTTAATTTGGGGGCGCATGCGCGAGGCTTTACATGGCAGACGTGTCTCTGTGAAGCTCCGCACTCCCCGCCGCACACCCGGGACTATAAAGCCTAACTGAACCGACAGATCGGAACCATTTCTACGGGGATCGCTTCTCCATACATCAGTGCCCCTTCCGGTATGGTGTTAACGGGCCATCGCCGAAAACCGAACCATAAACCCATCAAAGAAGCGCTAGCCCGCGCTTCCTCCAAGATGGCGTCGAAGGCCCGGAACCTGGCTGATCTCACAACAACATCTCCAGCTCGCTCTGATATACCGGACAGCGAAGAGGAGACTGACATACAAGAAGGCTCAGGGGGCTCTCCACCCGCCCCTGATACAGGTATGTCACAAGCTGCCTTCATGAGAGTCATGGAATCCATGTTACATAAGGCCCTTAAAGCAACTTCAGACCAGATCACCACTAGTCTGACATGTGAGATACGCGAGATAGGCCAGCGCACAGCAGACCTTGAGACAAGAGTTGATGACATAGAACTCACCCTCCAGGAACAAGCGCAAGAGCAAATTGCTCTCAGAGAGGAGAATTCTATGCTTTTATCCCGCCTCGAGGACGCGGAGAACCGCTCCCGCAGATCCAATCTACGCCTCAGAGGCATCCCAGAAACAATTGATGACCTGCAATCTTTTACAACAGCACTTTTCCAAGAATTAGCACCCTCCATACCCATCGAACGACTTGAATTCGACAGAATTCACAGAGCACTCACCAGGCGCCAAACAGACGGCCCACCTAGAGACATTATCATCAAGCTGCACTTTTTTCGCACGAAGGAACAGCTCCTGGCAGCCGCCCGCAACAACAACACCTTGCAATTCCAGAGTCATACATACCAATTGTTTTCTGACTTGGCACCCCTCACGATTGCTAAACGCCGCGCCATGAAGCCTCAGCTACAGGTACTTATACATCATCAACTTAAGTACACATGGCGGTTCCCGTTCGCATTGCAATTCTCCTATCAAGGTCAGCAACATACCTCCACCACTCCAGAATCTCTCCAAAAGCTGCTGGAATCACTCAACCTATCTCCCCAGTCAGCCCATTCAGATACAGCCCTTCCTCGCACTCCAGCCAGATCTGCGTCGCAACCGTACACCATTACTCCCAAACGGAAAAACCCTGGACCACCATCCATCCGGAAGGGAACTCCAGCCAGATTATCCGAATACTCCTATCGCAGCCCGAAATCCCGAGCTCCACGCTGAAAACAAAGGAACTACCCTTTCTATTCTTTTTGTCTCCTCTTCCCTTTTTTTTTGATTACGCAGGTACTCGGTTGCACATGCAGAGAATGTCTCCATGCCACCTCAGAGACCCCACTTGTGACCGAGACCTGCTAGAGGACTACCGTCAAGAACGGATATATGGTAACCTGAAATTGTTCTCTTTTCAGGGCTCGCAGGCCATTTAAGGCCTTCTCAGGTTCAGTTGTGTTGTTCGGTTTTTCTTTTACACTTATTTTTTCCTTTTTATTCGTTATTATCTCCATGTTGTTCTTAAACGCACAATTCTGTTTTGCACATACCCAGAGCGTACTTGACCTGGTTTACATTCTGTGAACCGGGTGAACCCCGCTACTCCGTCATTTTTAAGACTTAATACCGGTAACGAATCAACTAGATAGCCTCTATGTTTTGTCTAACGTACCGAGAATTTCCTGCACACTTTCCTAGTATGTACCCCACATCATCCCCATCCCCCCCTCCTCCCCTCCCCCCCCCCCTCCTCCCCCCCTCCCCCCCTCCCCTCCTCCCCCCCTCCCCTCCTCCCCTCCTCCCTCCCCACCTCCCCCCTCCTCCCCCCTCCTCCCACCCCCCCCTCCTCCACTCCCCCCCCCCTCCTCCCTATTCCCCCTCCTCCCTTCTTTCCCCCCTCCAACCCCCCCCTCCTCCTTTCTCCCTTCCCCTCCCGGTTTTTTCCTCCCTTGCTCCTCCTTATCCCCTCAACTCGTAGACACAAATTTTTATGGTGAATATCAACATCCGAGAACTCACATGTGTGCTTAGCAGTTATTGAATAGAATTGTACCATACGCTCTTATGTTCCCCACCCCCCACCCTAAACTTGATATTCTGTTGATGTTAACATTATCAGGGGGCATTGGGAACGATTTCGTAATTTTCATTTTATTTTGTTATGTTGTTTCCCATTATACTTACCTTTTAAATCACTTTAATCACTTGCTGCTCCCGGTTGCGGCGGGGAGCAGTCAATGCTTACCCCCTCAGCGGTGCATCCACTCTTTGACCGAAATCTCGGTCGCGGAGTCAGTGCACGCATTAGTCGGGCTCTACTGATGCGCTGCCCCCTTATCAGGGGAGCCGCCCAGTGCTTCACCCGACCCACTATGCTCTCTCTCCCTCCTTCCTCCCTCTCCCCCCTTTTTGACTCTATATCTCTACTCCCCTCCCTCTTTCTGTGCCGGTTGGCCTGCGTGGGCCCCCCCTTTTTCTTCTTTGATACTTACCACCCACACACCCCATAATGGCCCCACTTGAAATTCTCACCCTGAACGTTAAGGGGTTGAATTCCCCACATAAACGAGTAAAAGCATTCCAAACCTTTGCGTCCCTGAAAGCTAAAATCGTAGCCCTACAGGAAACCCATTTCTCTATACACCAAACACCAAGATTTTTTAGCTCCAAATATCCACAGGTATTTACTGCTTCAGCTAAAACAAAACACAGAGGAGTTTTACTCGCTTTTCATCACACCATGCCATTTACCCCCCTCACCGAAATAAAATACCCTGAAGGTCGCTATCTCATCCTAGTAGGACTATTACAGGACATACCCATAACCCTTGTCTCCTATTACGCTCCCAACACAAACCCGAATCCCTTTTTTTCGCATCTATTACAAGTTGTGCAAGCGCACTGCAAGGGAACTTTGTTCCTCTGCGGAGACTCCAACTCCATACTACAGCCACACACAGACAAATCTCCCTATGCCCCTGAACATTACTCCCCCTCTTCACAATTTCGCAAACTTATACAGTCAGCCTCCCTCCTAGACACGTGGAGAGAACTCAATCCCTCTAAGAGAAACTATACATTTTATTCACACCCACACAAATCATTTTCTAGGATTGACCATATATTCACCTCAATAGCTTCCGCACCACTTCTCCTTCACTCACATATCCAACCAATTACATGGACAGATCACTGTGCCGTTATTACCACAGTGTCATCCCTAATCCCACAATCTACAAATAGATCATGGTGTATGAATGATTCCCTCCTAACCAATCCATCATACTGCCTAGATATTCAAGTAGCACTTAAAGATTACCTAAAACACAATGCAACCCCCGACATCTCCCCTGTCCTCCTCTGGGAAGCACACAAACCCGTGATTCGTGGCACATGTATCTCAGTGGCATCCCATCTTAATAGAGACAAGAAGCTCAAATTACGCCAACTTGAATCAGATTACCATAATAGTTTCCTTTTATTCCAATCTGACCCAACAGAATCACACAAAGTTACATTGGAAAAAATAAAGCTAGAACTAGATCTAATCTTAGCCGAAACGGCTGATAAAACTATTCGTAGAACAAGCCACACGATTTATACTAAAGCAAATAAACCAGACACCTATCTGGCCCTACGTTTACGTAGACCAGACCGTGCTCATGTTCCCATTAGACTCAGACTGGCTAAGGATGAAATTACTAGCAATCCTGTTAAGGTTCTCTCGGAGTTCCGTAAACAGTTGGCAAATCTCTATGATTCTAAAACAGCATTTCCACTACGCCAAGCAGAAAAACTGTTCCATAACTTATCTATACCAACCTTGTCTGAATCCAGTCGTGAGCTGATGGAGAGCATGATCTCGACAGACGAAGTACTAGCAGCCATTAAAACCCTAAAACCTAATAAGCGCCCAGGCCCTGATGGCCTCCCCAGTCTCTACTATAAAAAGTTTGCCACTGAACTTGCCCCCCTTCTCACCAACACATTCAATACTATACTAAAACAACACTCTTTTGGCAGGGACACATTGACTGCTCTCATCTCTATGATCCCCAAACCAAACACTGATAGCACGTTATGGTCCAACTATAGACCAATCTCACTTCTTAATGTGGATATTAAGATTCTAGCTAAAGTCCTCGCCCTACGCCTCAATCCCATCATTGGTGGCTTAATACACAAAGACCAGGTTGGCTTTATACCCAAACGACAAGCGAGCGACAATATCAGACGAGTAATCCTTTTGCAACATCTGGCTCGTTCCCGTAAGATCCCCATGCACCTCCTTTCCTTAGATATACGCAAAGCCTTCGATACAGTCTCATGGCCCTACCTAATTTTTATCCTCCAACGTTGGGGCTTCGGTCCCAACTTCTTAAATTGGATCAAGGCCCTTTATAACCACCCACAAGCGTATGTACACTATTCCGGATTCCGATCAGATCCTTTTCCAATAGCACGGGGGACTAGACAAGGATGCCCGTTATCCCCCCTGCTCTTCGCACTCACAATCGAACCCCTGGCAGCCCTGATTAGATCTAATCCCGATATTCGAGGCTTAGATATAGCATCCACCTCCCACAAAGTGTGCCTCTTCGCTGATGATGCACTTCTCTTCATTACTTCTCCCCACACCACATTACCCAACCTTATGAACACCCTGGATAAATTTTCTAACATATCTGGACTTGAAGTCAATCAAACCAAATCGAGGGCCCTTGATGTGTCCCTGCCACAAGCTGATCTAGAAACATTACGTAGCAATTTCCCCTTTCTCTGGTCTACCACATCGATCCCATACTTAGGGATCAAGCTCACTAAGGACCCCGCCAACCTGTTCCAATCTAATTACCTCCCAATGCTTTCACAAATATCTTCCTTATTAAATACCTGGTTACTACTATGTGTCTCCTGGCTGGGACGTATAGCTGCAGTGAAAATGTCCCTATTACCGAAACTGTTATACCTATATAGAGTGCTCCCTATCAAAGTCCCTCCTTATTACCATAGGATTATACAGAATAAAGTTTTTAAATATATATGGGGTCCCACTAGACCCAGAGTGGCGAAACCGATTCTTCTCCGCAACAAACTCTACGGTGGCCTGGGTATCCCCAATTTCGCACACTACTACCACGCAGCCCGCCTAGCACAGTCGATATTATACCATGCCAAGACAGAAACCCCACTTTGGGTAGCCCTCGAAGCCATCGATTTACACCCGCTTAATATAGGCAATCTACTATGGCTTCCTACATCAGCTAGAGGACCCATAACTAATCCTTTAACACTTCACACTCTTAAACTTTGGGATAGACTAAAAGCTCCATTTAAACTAATCTCTCCACACTCCCCACTTCTGTCTTACTTAGGTCACCCTCAATTCCTCCCAGCCTACACAGAACCAACCTCATTTCATGCCTGGGCCCAGGCGGGTCTGACTCGCATTTGTGATCTCGTTAGTGGAGACACTGTGAAACCCTTTCCAATTATCCAAGAGCAAACCCAACTTCCTCACAGGGAATGTTTCCGCTACCTCCAAATTAAGCATTTTGTGCAAGAAACTATAAAAACCAAATCTGGTCTGGATACTCTGACCGAATTTGAGCATATGTGCGAGTCTGATCCGCATGCCCCGGGTATTATCTCCCGTCTATACTCCCATCTTACATCACCACCCCCAGATCTACCCACGTATGCACAAAGATGGTTGAGAGACCTTGACACCACGCTCGAACCAGAAGACTGGTCGACCATATGGTCTAACACAAAAAACTCATCCCAGAATGTTATTGCCTCAGAAGCGAACTATAAAGTGCTAATGCGCTGGTATCTAGTCCCAGCTAGAATTGTTAAGTTTCTACCAGACTCCTCCCCAAGCTGTTTCAGAGGTTGTGGGGAAAGGAGTACGCACCTACACATATGGTGGACATGTCCACAAGTACAACGCTTCTGGGCGATAATATTTCAGATGGCAACCACCCTACACCAAACCACTTTATCCCCCAGCCCCAAAATTGCCCTCCTCAACCTCTTTCCACAAGACTATACCAGATCACAACTCCGACTTCTCCTACAATTATTCACAGCAGCCAAACAGACGATAGCTAAGGCCTGGAAAACCCCCACTCTTAACATAGCCGAAACAAAGAATAGGATTACCCAAGCAATGATACATAGCAAAACAGAGGCAAAAATCCTAGATAAGGCCACCCAACACAACAGAGTCTGGCGACCCTGGGTGGAACACTTTTTACCAACAGATATCGACGAGGACCTGGTAACGCTTTAAGCAGACCTGGATGTCATCCCGAGACTCTATTTTGGCACTTGCACCCGCGCAGGCTAGCCGGCACCCCCCTCTTCCCCCTTCTCCTATTTACTACTTTCCCGCTTACACCCCCTCTTTACTTCCCCTCTTTTCTTATAATCTCACCTCTCCATTCCACCCTACCCTCCAAAACTGAAAATGAGTAATATACTCTGTTACTAGCAATACTTTTTAGGGCCCCCCCACCACTGTTATTGGGGATTGGCCCAGATTTATAGTGTTAAAAAAGGGATCATACCTCCCTTTCATCTCTCAAATATATACGTACGTAGTTCCAACATGCCGCGCAACTTAGAATTATACATGTTATTCTAGTACTTAGTTTCCATTAAGCCAAAATTTCATGCATTATTTTTATGTTCACTGACATATATTCAATTGAAACTATGTATGGAACTTAATGTAACAGCTGTATGTGAATTTTCCAATAAAATATTTGAAAAGAAAAAATTACTTTAATTTGCTGGGTGCAATTTTATTATTAATGTTAGGAGCCTTTCTATAGGTAATTCTGGGATAATTGGGCAAAACTGGTTTGAGATATGAATCCTCAAGAAGAATTGGCCAATGCCTCTTAAAGATTGCCTCCATTTTTGAGAAATTAGTATGGAACCTAGTAATGAAGCGCCCAGATTAGTTAGAACTTTCATCATTTTTTTGATGGGCCAAAGGTGTATACCTAATGTAGTCTGATATTGTGGTACAATTTCTCCGTAATCGACAAAATTGTCCCTTGGGGATGTTGTCTTTCCATTATTTGTAGTGACAGCTCTTATAATGTAATAAAGAATTTCCTGCTGTGAGTTTGAAAAGGTTCTTGGCATGTATTTCATAATTGGCATGGTATAGATCAAGATGCAGTTAAAGCGCATCTTGTTTGTTTCATTTCAAATCCATTGTGGTGGTGTATAGTGCCAAAAAGATTATAATTGTGTTGATGTCCCAATATTTATGGACCTGACTGTAAATGTGGTATTAGTAAATCAGAATATTTTCTATAGTAGTGTCCAGAAAAGCTATCAGGACCAGGCGCTTTTGATGGGTGTAAGTTTTTAATTGCAGCTTTAATTTCATTTTCCCATCAATCACTTTCAATTAATTTCGCATGATCTTTTGTCACCCGTGGGAGTGAGAGATCTTGAAAGAAATGATCTGCAAGGATAGTGGAAAATGAATCCGGAGAGGCATAAAGCTCAGAATAGAAATCAAGAAATTCTTGGACTATTAGCTGTGGATTTTGGGTTGAACTTCCATTTGGAAACGTAACTTTGGCATAGCTGGGTTGTATAAAGGAGGAGTTAGTTTTTTTGCTAACAATGTTGATGGTTTAACTCCTGTGGACTGGTGCCGAGACCATTGCAGTTATTAGTAAGGCTAGGATTTAGAATAGAACGTGCCGCATCGCTTTTATGTCGTAGATCTAAATGAGGATTCAATTTCTGTTCACGAGTGATATTCCGCAGTTCCACTTCCTGTTGTTATATGGTTTGTTTGCAGATTCGCTTCATTCTAGAGGCTACTTGAATCAATTTGTCACAAATTGTGGCTTTGTGCGCTGCCCAAATAATATTTGGGGAAAAACCAGTGGTGTGGTTATCACAAAAATATTGTTTTATATCAGTCTCTATTTCATTATAGATAGAAGGATCATTAAGTAGGGAGGCATTTAAGTGTCATGAGAAGGGCTTAGGTTTGAACCATATATCTGATAATGTGATCCGTACTGGGGAGTAATCAGACCATGATATAGTAAATATGTCAGCTGTGGTAATAAAAGGAAGCAATGGTGATAGTGTAAATAGATGATCAATTCTTGAGTATGTTTTGTGTACTTGAGAATAAAAAGTATAATCTCAAACTGTGGGGTTGAGATCCCTCCAAATGTCTTTAAGATCATAAAAGTCTAATAATTGAGCAAAATTATTGCTCTGTTTTGGAGTGTGTTTTAAAGTAGGTTGATGCGTATTGGATTTATCAAGGGCTCGATCTAGGGGTATGTTGATATCTCTTCCTAAAATAACATGACCATCTATATGGGGCATCAAAGCATTTAGAATTTATTTTAAAAAAAATTCACCTGTCCTACAATTGAAGCGTAATAGAAAATCAGAGTGAGGGTCTGTTCATAAATTTGTCCAACTACCATAACATATCTTTCTTCTTCATCCCTGAGCACTACTGTAGGAGTAAATGGGATATGCTTAGCTATACATACTGCTATACCTCTTTTCTTTTCTGGTCCACTAGAGAGATAGAAAGTGGGGTATTTGGCATGTAGGTATTTAGGGGCTGAAGTTTGGGGAAAGTGAGTTTCCCGAAGGAGTGATAGATCTATACCCAGCTTGTGGTAAGATTGAAAGGCTGTTGTGCACTTAGTTGGGAAATTGAGTCCCTGGACATTCTGCGTTAATATGTTACATTTGGAGGAAGGAGCAGTTAACATGATGGTTTGATAGTTTGTACTCACTTATTGAAGATCCTCATTATCATATATAAAGACCTGTTGCCCATTTTGGATATTACGGATTTTAGTAATGATGGTGTACTCAAGCAAAGAAACGATAGAAAAGAATAAGGAAAGGTTAATGAGAAAACATAACAACCAAAAGTATGCCAGAAGGCATAAATACATATACCATATATTTTTGGGAAAGTAGTATTTCCATAAATTGGTGTGAGGTCGCCCTCTCAGTCGAGTAATGGCAAGCACACTTAGGAATGGCATGCGTGTCCGCGCCAAACCTTTTCCATTAAAATATGTATAAAGGAAACTGATACATTCCCGGAGTCGGCAGTGCCTATGAATCAGCATAACAGAACCACTTGCCATATCAGGGTAAGTCTACCTCTACAAAAAATAATCATAACTAAGAAAGAAACAAATAATTGAGAACAATCGGGTAAGTCCCAAACAGCTTGAGGGGGTGAATTCCAAAGAATCAAGCCAATAACCATCAAGTCGCATTTCCAAATTGAAGTATTGATGATCAGCCGTATGATCCTGTAGAAGGAGAAGGTTTCTTGGACGAAGAACTTCCTTGTTTGGGCCACAGGGGCGAGACTGGATGATCTTGAATCTGTTGCGCTGGTAAGGCTGAGAGGCTGTTGATGTGTGTGGTAATACCACCGACATGTGAGGAGTATTTTTATTTTTTTTTATTTGTCAGGAGTTTCACTTTAAAACATATCATCCTATTTTGCATTTTTTTTTTCCCTGTATTCTGAAGTTGTGCAAGGAAAAAAAAACCTTATTATTTACATGCCATAAAACATAACATTATATATATATATATATATATATATATATATATATATATATATATATATATATATATATATATATATGACTCATTTACATTTTTCCTTTCACAATGTACAAATCAGAGTTTGTAAAATATTCTTCATTTTCAAATTATTGGACTCAAGACTTTCTTTACTGCAGAGCTGTGAATCTTTGTTTGGGAGCCTTGTGGTCTCTGTTGTAAAATAGTACATGGAATAGACTTTAAAGGATAACAGTACAATGGGAAAGTAGCAACTGTGATTGGCAGACCTGTCATTAAAGACAGATTGCTAATGGTTTTCTAATATAGGTGGAAAGTTGTAGTGACACAAAGACAAAGATGTGATTGGCAGGAACAATTGCACCTTTCACTGATATTTCTCAGCTCTAAAGTACAGGGGCAGGAAAGGATTTTTTTTCTATTCACATAGAATTCCTTAGCATTTATTTTTTTCTAAGTGCTTATATTTTATTATATTGCAGTAAAGTTATTGTATTGTGATTTATAAATGCTGTATGCTTTGCAACTTTATCATTTAACATTGACATGCTGTCAAATGACAACTGAACAATGTCCTAGAAACAGTTTTCTCTGTACTGTTATGGAATGTTTAGATTCTTACATTAAATGCTGTCTGCTCCAATGTAGTATGGTTACTGAACTATTCTTGTAATTATTTTTCTGAAAACATTTCCTAATGTGACTTAAACATGTATTTATGTTGACTCTTTTAATATTAGATATACTCTTTAGATTCATTTATTACAGTTACTAGTATAGCACCATCAATTTGCACATATATATTGTATTGCATATTCACATCAGTCCCGGCTCCCAAGGAGCTTACACTCTAAAGTCCCTAACTAACATTCATACATGTCCATACTAGGGCCAATTTTACGTGTCTTTGGAGTGTGGAAGGAAACTCACGCAGGCACAGGACAACATACAAACTCCAGGAAGGTACTGACATAGTGGGATTCAAACCAGCAACCCTACTGTTACTAGGCAGAAGTTGCTAACCACTTGGCCACTGTGCTGCCCTAGATTCCTGAGCTGCATTCAGAAGGTTTTTTAGATAATGGACTGGCTTCTGTCATTCTTACTTACAAACTCAGACAGGTGGTGCAAGGGTAGTTTTGACATTTTTGAAATTCGTTTTATCCACCTCAGTGCTGGGCATTTTCACCCCCTTTCTTCCCAAGCCAATTTTCAGCTTTCAGAATTGTCACACTTTGAATGACAATTGCGCGGTCATACAACATTTTACCCAAATCTATTTTTTTATCATTTGTTTTGGTTTTTAATCACGGCTGGGTTTTTTTATTTTTTGCTAAAAAAACTAAAAAAATACCAAAAATTGTGAAAAAAAAATTTTTTTCTTAGTTTCTGTCAGAAAATGTTGTAAATAAGTATTTTTTCTCCTTTACTGATGTGCACTGATTAGGCTGCACTGATGGGCACTGATGAGGAGACACTGATGAGACAGCACTGAAGGGCACTGATGGGGTGGCACTGATGAGGAGGCACTAATATGTAGCACTAATGGGCACTGATAGGTGGCACTTATGGGTAATGATAGGTTGCACAGATAGGCGAGACTGATAGACAGCACTGATGGGCACTGATGGGCGGCACTGATGGGCACTGATGAGGCGGCACTAATGAGCAGGCACTGATGAGCACAGAAAGACAGCACTGATTGGCATTACTGATGAGCACAAGTTGGCTTCACTGTTAGGCACAAATTGGCATCACTGATGGACACAGACTGGTGTCACTGATGGGCACAGATTGGCATCACATATGGGAACAGAGTGGCATCACTGATGGGGCTGCATTGTAATCAGGGCACTGATTACCTATACAAGTCTCCCCTGTGAGGAGATGCCGCCGATCGGCTCTCCTTGCCTTACACTCTGTCAGTGTGAGGTGAGGAGAGTCGATAAACGGCATCTCCTTGTTTACATGTGATCAGCTGTGATTTGACACAGCTCATCACATGGGTAAGGAGCTGCGGTCGTGGGGTAGAGAAGGGAGTCACGCTGTGTCCCCTTTGGGTCTAGTTCGGATTTTAAGGGATCCCCACACCAAATTTTATTAAAAAAAAAGGTGTGGGGTCCCCTCCAAAATCTATACCAGACCCTTATCTGAGCATGCAGCCTGGCAGGTCAGGAAAGGGGGCAATGAGCGAGTGCCCCCTCTCTTGACCCATACCAGGCCACATGCCCTCAACATGGGGGGCTGCTTTGGGGAGGGGGCAGGGAAAACGTGAGAGGGGAGGAGCATGCGAGGCGCTCTGTGTGATGGCAGCTTGATCACAGAGCTCCATCCTGCTCCGTGCATTCCACGCACCCTGCAGCAGTTATATTGACTCCCGGGACCGGAGGACTTGGGAAACATCAGGGGACGTTTTCATGCAAGTGGGGGCAGCAAGGAGAGGCTTGAAAGCTCGGTTTGCAGCACTTCCTGGAGCGGCCAAAATTTCCAAGATGGCGGCGGAGAGGCCGCCTCAGGAGGCTCACACAGGGATCCCAGGCTCCTCTCCCTGGTGGGACACACTGCATAATGAGATATGTGGAGGGGCCCCTTCACCCACTACAAGCGGAGGCCCACTGTCACAAGCCACCACGGTATCCCTCCTGAACCAGACCCTGGATGAGATGCATATGATCATGTCCCCCTCAGGTGCCCACACTCCCAGGCCTAATGTATCATACCAGGAGACAGTCCAACACACCTCTCAGCCCCAGGACATTTCGCTTATGTTCTCAAAATTTGCTGAAATGCTGGATAGGGGCTTAGCTCAGACTGCATACAGAATCACATCTGATATTAAAGCGGATCTCCAACTCCTAGGCTTCCGCATTGAAAGCATTTAAAACAAAGTTGATGCCACGATCGACCGAGTTAACCAAAACACTGATCGCTTGAAGGAAATGCATAACCAACTAGAGGAGGCCATGGCAAAATCGATGACCTCGAGAACAGGTCCAGAAGGCTTCATTTTAGGATTAGGGGTCTGCCTGAGTCAGTAACAGTCGTCCCAGATGCAGTACAGTCTCTTATCAAAAGCCTCATCCCAGACATCCGAGCACATAAACTGGACATTGACCGTGCCCATAGGGCCCTGGGACCCCCCCACCAGGACAGCCTGCCGCGTGACATTGTGGTTAAACCACACTACTACAATGTCAAGGAAGAGGTAATGAGGAAAGCTTGCACCACCCCACAGATCCAGCTGATGGGGCATCAAATACAAATTTACGCGGACATCTCGCCCTTCACTATCCAGAAAAGGCAGGTGATCAAGCCCCTTCTTACGGTTTTGACACAAAAGTATATCAAGTATTGGTGGCTTTTCCCTTACAGTCTGAAATTTGATCTCTACGGCAAACCTTTTGGATTCTCCACATTCCAGGAAGGAGAACAACTGATGCAAAAGCTGGGCCTCCTCCCAAAGGATCCACCTCCATCTAGCCCTCTCACCTTTCTCTGGCTAACACCCAGAAACAAGAAAGCTAAAGAAGGACTCCCCCCGAGTTTGAGGGGCTCCTCTCCCTTTCTATACAAAATTCTTATTTGATGGGTCAGGAACCTCCTAGACCCCTGACATTTATGCCCAACCGAAACCTATCTCTGTTTTTAAGGGACTACTACTTCTCTGGTCGCCTATGCTACACCCCCTCTCTGAGGTTTTTTTCACCATATTGTTGTTTATCTGAACTTCCACAGATCCGGTGAGGTCCCACCTTTTGCTGGCGTTCCATTCTTTTTTTTTTTTTGAGAATCTGCCAGGATAACCAGCTGGACTCCATGGACTTCCTGCACAACTTACAGAACTGATCACCCGGACGCCTTCAGTCTGCACTACAACACAGTCAGCGCCTACGCCAGAGGAACTTTATCCCAAATAATGGATCCTTACTTTTTTTCTTTAGGTCCGTAGGCGTTGTCATGGAGCTTCCAGAGGGAGCTGTTCTAGACCCTTCCCCCAACACAAGACCGAAGCCGGGTCAAGCCCATTAGGCTCACCTCTCCCCCTTCCCTATTCCCCTCTCCTTTCCCTTAGTTCACATTTTTTTTTAATTTTTTTTTAATACAGATCTCCAAGGCGGGCTATACAAAGGACATACAGTACATGGGCCCACGTTATCTTTGTGTACTCCTCTCTCATCTAGCTCATATCCTGCTATACCCCCAGTCCTGGTTATTCCTTTTTCTCTAGCTTATAGGGAACATATATACTATCTGTTCAGTTTTTTATTGTTACAAGCTGTTAGATAGGGGTGTGGAGGATGGAGTGGGTCCTATAGACCTACTCTCATAATGGGAGTTGTCAAACATAGTTGTTTCGCTACTCCTGGTCGGGAACTCCCTCACTAGTTCAGGGATACCACGATTACCTCTCTGGGTGAGGTGGTCTTGCTCTCACCTCTACCCCGGAGCTCACCTCTACTAGTTCTTCATATTGTCTTTTCGCTCTTTCTTCGATCCCTCATCTCTCTAATTGTTCTTTCAGTGATGGACGTGGTCTCGTGCCTCGGCAGGAATCCGACAAATGACATGGTGAACCGTCCCACAGCATCTGCAATGAAGGTAGGTGGTCGGGGATCGCCCACTTTCTCTTCTTTACTGCTCCATGGCTGACCCCACCACACATAGACCAGCCCTACGCATTGCCACCAACAACGTTCAGGGACTTAATTTCCCAGTGAAACGAAGGAAAATCTTTCAACATTATCATGCCCAAAAAATAGATATACTGTTTTTTTTTTTGTTTTCAAAAAGTTTTTATTTTGATTTTGGAAATAACATAACAGGTGTAATACAATCAAGACAATCAGTTCAATGAGTACAAAGGAGTGTAGATACATGGAATGCACGTAGTGACGACATATCTGTATAAACCGTTAGATTATATATCTCCAATAAGGCAATCAATATAAACTGAAAGTCTAAAGTTCGGCTGATTATATAAAGTAATACAAACGTACAAAACAAGAAGAAAAGGAAACAAAAAGCCTTAGATCAGAAGATGAATTGAACCGAATATAATAAAATAGCAAGAATGTCAGGTTTGAAGCCTAAATAAAAACCAGGGATTCCAAATGGCATTATATTGGGGGATAGTGTCGTGTAAGGTATGAAAGATCTGGTCTGACAACATCATCTGGTCTATTCTTGCAATAACTTGAGAGAGTGGAACTGAAGCTGACTTCCAATTCAAAGCGACAACCCAATGCATGGCAATACAGATAGAGTGAATCAATTTAACCAATGGTTTGGGAGTGTTTGGGGGGGATTGAAATAAGAGACAATGTTGGAATGAGATATCAAGAGGACTGCCTGCTAATTTGTCTATTACTTTTAAAATCTCATTCCAAGTGGGGCGAAGTTTTTCGCAATTCCAGAATATATGAAAAAACGAGCCTTGTTGCATACAACCCCTAAAACAGAGGGGGGATGAATGAGGGTAGATCTTGTGTATACGTAAGGGAGTATAGTACCAGCGTGTCAACAGTTTGATCGCCGTTTCACGTACCATAATGGATTTAGTGCATTTGCGTAGGTTTTGCCAGCCCTTCACCCAATCAATGTCATCTACAGCAAGGTCCAACTCAGCTGCCCATTGGGATCTATATTTTAGAGTTACGTCCTCTGAGATACTAACCAGGGCAACATATACTAGGGAGATCAAACCTTTTTGGCGGGGTGAGTCATGGCATATGTCCTCATATAGTGTGGTGAAGGAGGCAGAGGGGCCAGTGTAATGTGTTTGGAAAAAGTGACGTATTTGAAGGAAGTGGTATAATTCAGAGTTTGGGATGTGGTACAAGGATTGTAATTGGGAAAAGGAGATAAATTTATCGTTTATAAAAAATTTGTCTAAGGTAGTTAAATTTAAGTCAATCCAGAGTTGGAAGGAGGAGGGTCTATCTAGGGCCAATGGGAATCTGGAATCTCCCAGAAATGAGGCATATGGGGGAGTCGTTGATATGAGGTTGTAAGTTTTTTTATATGAGTCCCAGAGTTGGATGCCAGCATGTGTAATCAAATTTTTGGAGGCAACTATTGATTTGGTCTGATTGTTGGACCACATAAGACCCGGGAGATATAGGGGGGCGATAGATTCACTTTCAAATTGTACCCAAGGGACCTTAGAGTTAACAATATTCCATTGTGCTTGTTGCGAGTATCTACTGGCCAAGTAGTAAAGCCATATTTGAGGAACCCCCAAACCACCACTCTTAGCAGAGCGATACAGGACTTCCCTAGCAAAGCGAGGGGGCTTGTCCCTCCATATAAATCTATTAAACCACACTTGGATAGAGTGGAGATATGTTTTAGACAATTTAATTGGGAGGGATCTGAAAAGGTAGAGCAGTTTAGGGAGGATAGTCATTTTGAGGGCAGTGATCCTGCCAAGAAATGAAATGTGGAGGTGTGACCATTGTTTGAGGATACTTTTCAATTTAGATACCATAGGTGGGAAATTTACTTCAAAGAGTCTGCTGAAATCATTGGCTAGGTTAATACCCAGATATAGAAGGTGTGACTCTGCCCAGATAAAGGGGTAGACTGACTGAAGATGATGCAGTTCTCCGGGGGAGTAACCTATGGGGAGGGCGCTAGATTTTGACATGTTAATGGATAGGCCTGATATCTTTGCAAAACTTGATAGAGTTTGAAATAAGTTAGGCAGGGAGACCAGAGGGTTGGTGAGATACATTAGAACGTCATCAGCATACATGCCAAATTTGTATGTCGAGTGGCCCTTCACGTAACCCGAAATGTCAGGATTTTGCAGCATGGCTATGGCCAGAGGCTCGAGGGCTAAAGCAAAAATTAGAGGCGACAAAGGGCAACCTTGCCTTGTACCTTTGCCGAGGTCGAAAAAATTAGAATTACAGCCAGGGAGCCTAATGCGAGTCCTCGGGTTACGATAAAGGGCCAGGAATGCTTGTAGAAAGGCTCCCTGGAAACCCATTCTTTGTAGGAGTGTAGTGATATAGGACCAAGAAACGCTGTCGAATGCTTTTTGTATATCTAAGCTAAGCAAGAGGAGTTTACGTGAGAAAAGGTTAGCATCTTGTATTATATTTGCCGCTAGACGAATATTATCGGTGATAAGTCTATGGGGTATGAATCCAGATTGAAAAGGGGAAATTAAGGTGGGGATAATCCCCGCAAGTCTGTCAGCCATGATCCTGCTAAAAATTTTTAAATCGTTATTAATAACCGAGATAGGTCGGTAATTTTGGGGAAGGGTGTGGTTTTTGTGAGGTTTTGGTAATAGGGACATATTGGCAAGTAACATTTCTTCAGGGAAGCTACCCCCCTGTAGGACCCAGTTAAATATATGAACTAACCTAGTGGTAAGGAGGGATGAAAATTTCTTATAATATAAGGAGGAGAATCCGTCAGGGCCTGGGGCTGAGCCTGATTTCAGAGATTTAATCACTTTCAAAACCTCAACCGGAGTGATGGGGGAGTTCAGTATATCAAGTTGTGTAGGAGTAAGATGTGGTAGAGGAATATTCTGAAACCAGGTCTCATCCGCAGGCGAGGGATTTAGTTGAGAAGAGGATAGGAGGGAAGAGTAAAATCGTTCAAAGATCTGAAGGACCTCTTGTGGATGAGAAGTGAGATTTCCTGTGGGGGACATTAGTCTATATATGTGGGGCGGGCGGGATGAGTGATTTAGCTTTCTAGCGAAGAGGGTAGAGGCGGACCCCTCCTGTAAAAGATATTTCGCTTTGGACCAACGAAGAGACTTTTCCACCCTCTTGGACAGAATGCCGTCTAACTCTAGACGTTTTTGGTCAATCAGCTGTCTTGTGGCGGGTAACTGTAAGAGGTTGGTATTTTTGTAGATTTTATCTAGGTCCTTGGTGAGGGTTAAGATGTTCTGTTTATCAATTTTGTTTTGGGCCGAGGCTAAGCTAATTAATTTACCTCTTAGGACAGCTTTATGCGCTGTCCAGACCATGGAGGGGGGGGTTTCTGGGATGGCATTGATGTTAAAGTATTCTGCTATAGCTTGAGCTACTTCTGCCTCCACCACTGCATCAGAAAGGAGAGCCTCATTTAGGCGCCAGGAGTAGGAGGTAGGAGCAAGCCTGATGTAAGTGGTTGTGAAGGTAGTGGCATGGTGGTCAGACCATGTGCAGGGGTGTATGCTAGCCTCAGTAGTGTTAGCTAGAATAATGGGGGTGGAATAGATATAATCTAATCTTGCATAACTTTTATGGGGATGGGAGTAGAATGTGTATTCTTTAGAGCTAATGTTGAGAGCTCTCCAGGAGTCTACCAGTTGGTGTTCAAGCAGACCCCTGGTGAGAGAGCGTGGGAATGATTTTGAGGAGGGGGATAAATTGGATCTGTCAAGGTTAGGATTGGCAACCATGTTAAAATCCCCACCAATTATCATATGTGGTGACTGATAGTGGGAAAGACGGTCAAAGAAGGAGGTAAAAAAAGATGCGGGGGAATCCTGTGGAGCGTAGATGCTAGCGATAGTAAGTTCTCTGTTATGAATCTGGCCCTTGATTATGACATACCTACTATCTTTGTCTTTAAATATCTGGTTAACTTCCATTGGGAAGGATCTGTGCAAGAGTATGGCGGCACCTCTACTTTTCGTCTGATGTAGAGAACAGAAGGATTGAGGAAAATTTCTATGAAGGAATTTAGGATGCGAGGAGTGAGCAAAGTGTGTCTCCTGTAGGAGAAGAATTTTCGCATCCAAATGCTTATAAAAAGCAAAGGCCTTCTTCCTTTTAGAGGGGGAGTTAAAACCTTTAACATTGTGTGATACACATTTAATTCCCATGGAGAATATTATTATACACTATAGTCTGGGGACAAACCGGAGCCAATAGAGTCCAGAGAAAGGTGCCTATTTTTTCAAGAAACAGGCCAAGGGCCGACATACTCGAGCACAGAGAATTAGAGGATTGTGACACACAAAAAGCCATTGAGTTGTAAAGGTCTGGTAGAGCAAAAAACCTGTAAAATTTTACAACCTGATATATTCGATGCATAACCAGCATAAAGATGGAACGAGACCTGAGGCTAAAAAGAAAAAAAATAAAAATAAAATGAAAAGAAGGTATGAAAAAATACCATATGTTAGATAGCAACACAAAAGTCTTCATAACTTGACTTGGATCAGGTAACCGTAAGTAACCTGACAAACACAATAACAAATACTGAGACTACAAGGTCTCAAACCCAGCTAAGAAAAATGTTCTGAACTTTGCAGGAAGAGTGAATCCAAATTCAAAAAAATAAAAAATAAAAAGAGAACAAGCCTGTAGTGATGGCACAAACCAAAAATAAAAGAAAAAATAGGACTGAGACTACAGACTGCAGCTGGGTGGGGTGTGCATGTCGCAGCTCCAAGGGACCGACGTCCGGGATCTTGAAATCAAAAAGATGATGCAAGTTGCCTGGGAATCTTGTGGTGGTCAACTGTGATGAGACGATCAAGGAAAGGGTTCATCAAATCTATCTCCGATGTCATATCTGATCCTCCGTCTGTCTCTCCTGGTTGGGGGGGTCTGCCAGATGGGTGATGGTCTAGGAGTAGAAGGAGGTCGGCGGATGACGGCCGAATCCAAAAGGCCCAATTTTACAAGGACTTCTTGACCCTCCAGGAGTGACGTGGCAGAGTAAGTGGTGCCATTGTGGGGAATTACTAGCTTAAATGGAAATCCCCATTTGTAGCGAATGCGAGCTGCTTGAAGGGCAGATGTTATTTCCTTCATGCCACGTCTCCTATCCAAGGTGGCGGGAGAGATATCAGGGTATATTTGGATGATGCGATCGTCCAGAGTGATGCGTTGTTGATTGCGAGCTGCTCTGAGTATCTCCTCCTTAGTTAGAAAGTCCTTCATGCAAAGAACAATATCCCTGGGAGGTTTATCTTCAGGAGGTTTAGGCCTGAGGGCTCTGTGAATACGATCACAAGTGAACGCTCCGGCATCAGTGTCTGGGAGCAGAGATTTAAATAGGCGGATCATTGTGGGGATTAGATCGGTGACAGATTCTGGTATACCTCTGACGCGCAAATTGTTGCGTCTGTTGCGGTTATCGAGGTCTTCGATTTGGGATTGCATCAGGGAGCAAGTTGTGGCTAGAGACTCGTGTTCTCTGGAAAGGTCACTGTAGGCCAGAGCCAGCTCATCGTGCTTCGTTTCTAGCCTTTCTGTCCTGGAGCCCAGTGAGGCTATCTCCTGGGAAAGTGTATGAGAGGTTTTATGGAGCTCCGTTTGGAACTTCGTTGCAAGCCTTGCATACATAGCCTCCAGACTGCTTTCTAGGTCAGATTTAGTGAGAGATGCAGTGTACTCACGGCTAGGATCCAGAAGTGGTGTCTGGTCCGTGGGACGTCCAGGAGAGGAGACCGGAGACGGAGGTATGTTTCTTCCCGCAGCGCCATTTTGGGACATGCTGCCTTGATCACGGGCGCGGAGGAGATAGTGTGTTAAGGTATGTTGAGCCGATCCTCTGGGCTTTTTCTTTCTCCCAGGCATGCACCAGGTATAAGGGGCTCGAGGGGTGATAAAAGCGCTGTGGAATTAGGTGATATAAGCCCTCCTGAAGCCGTTATCTTCCCGGGCTGAGCGGAGCTACCGACTCAGACGTCCATCACGCTCAGCGCCGCGCATGCGCCCCCCGATATACTGTTTTTACAGGAAACACATTTTCCTAAATCATATACCCCCTCATTCATTCATGCCAGATTCCCCAGATTTTACCTAGTGAACTCTGACAATAAGACCAAAGGCGTAGGCCTGTTCTTTTCTCGAAAAAAATGTTCTCCCTGATATCTGAATTTAAAGACCCGGAGGGCAGATTTTTGCTTGTAAATGTTCTCATAGACAGACAACTTTACTCCCTCGTTTCTTATTACGCGCCAAAGGATTTCACTGGAGACTGAACCTCTATCCTTAGCAACCCAACTCACGTTTGAGAAATCGAAAAATGCATTCAGGAATACTTCCTTCTGAATGACATTGACGACATCTCCCCATCCACTCTGTGGGAAGCTCATAAGGCTGCAATTAGGGGTATCCTAATCCAAATTTCCTCTAGAATACGCAAAGCTTACAAGTTGGACATTGACAGATTGGAGAGGGAGTTTTCCTCCCTAAGCAAACTGCACAAGTCCAAACCTACATCAGGCTCCACTAAGAGGCTGGAATCAGCATACACAGCCCTGAATCTAGCACTCACCGCAATAGTGGAAAAGAATCTCAGATGGGAGGGGGGGGCGGTTTTACCACCAAAAAGATAAATTAGGTTCTTTATTAGCGAGATGGTTAAACCCTAAAATAAGATCCCATGCACTCCCCAAAATAAAGTTAAGTGACGAGTCCCTCACACAGAACCCCCAAAAAATTATAGAAGCCTTTCATGACTTCTATCGCACTCTGTATAGCAAGGTGGGGATGATACCCTCTCCCGACATCATAGATTCCTTTTTGGGATCGGTGAAGATCCCGAAGATCAGGGAAGAGCACAGGGATGAGTTAGAAGCCCCAATCTCAACAGCAGAAGTAGCACAGATCATTAAAAACCACAACTCTGCCCCTGGCCCTGATGGCTTCTCTGTTCCGTATTATAAGCATTTCTCCACAATACTCTCCCCATACTTAGCTCGCTTTTTTAATCATCTTAGGCCCGGAGCGCCCCTTGATAAGGCATCAAATTCAGCATTTATTACAGTGATCCCTAAGCCGGGTAAGGTCCCCAGTTGCACCTCAAATTATAGGCCTATATCATTGATCAACAATGATCTTAAAATTCTAACAAAAATTATGGCTGATAGGATTTCCAACTTTATTGGCCTTTATATTCATAGGGACCAAGTTGGACAGGGGCCGGACCAGATCAGGAGGGAAATCGACGTAGTTTCACTCTTAGGTTCAAGATGGGATGGGGGCTCCCAACAAGAAGGCATTTGATTCCGTCTCCTGGTCTTTTCTGGTCCCTACCCTGCTAAATGGGGATTTGGTGAGTTCTTTATGAACATAATAGGTGCTCTCTATTCTACTCCGGAAGATAGAATTAAGATGCAGGGATATCATTCAAACTCCTTCCCAATCCTCCACGGTACAAGACAGGGGTGCCCCCTATCCCCATTAATCTTTGCCATGATCATCGAGACCCTGGCCATTTCCATCAGAGACAACCCTGACATACATGGGATACAATGCGGTCCACAAATCCACAAATGTGCTTTGTTCGCCGATGATATCTTGCTCTTTATATCCTCTCCAATCACCTCCCTTCCTATTATATGCAGGGCGCTAGATGATTTTGGCAAAGTCTAGGGACTAGCGGCGAATTATTCAAAATCTTTAGCTCTCAATATTAACCTACCAGCTCATCTGGTGGCTCAACTTAAAAACAATTTTAGATTTGGGTGGACCGAGACAGCGCTCCCCTATTTAGGGATTAACTTGACTGCTACTATAGACAAACTCTACTCAGCTAATTTCCCAGCAATCTTTTGCAAACTGGAGGAAGATCTCTTAATATGGGACAAACTGGGCCTTTCCTGGCTAAGCAGGGTGAACTCAGTGAAAACTCAGTGAAAATGACCCTATGGGATAGCGGGTGTCAGCAGATGAACATCCACTGACACCTGATATCATCTGTCCCCACTATGGTCTGATTCATTCTTTCCCCCCATAGGGGAGAGCGGAGATCTGACAGGGCGGTCCCTGCACAAGTGTACAGTGTGCAGGGACCACCTTGTCATCGACCGGCTCAGCGGGGATCAACGGAGCAATCCCCGCTGAGCAAGCGGATGTTCACGGGGTGGATCATCACGGATCTGTCCCATGTGAAAGGGGCCTTAACACAGTGGAATGTGAAAATAGTGGGGGAGGGAAGCTGGGAAATACACTGAAATAGCTGGGAAGCACAGAGCATGTGTAGGAGCCAGTGTATGTAGTGTACAAACACATTTGTACTCTACATACTGCTGTTAAAATACCTGTGTGGTAATAAATGCAGTTGTAATCCATTAAGTGCCCACCGCTGTATGTGCATTTTAAAATGTATGCAGCACAGCTTCATACCTCATTTCTTAGTGTGTGTATAACTGTGTCTTTGTCAAAATGGCTTTTTTTAACCACTTGCTGACCGCCTCACGCTGATGTATGTCAGTAGAATGGCACGGGCAGGCAGAATCACGTACCTGTACGTGATCTGCCTCCCGCGGGCGGGGGGTCTGATCGGACCCCCCCGTTGCCCGAGGCGGTCGGCTTCTGTCCGGGAGCGATGAGAGGTGAGGGGGAGGCCATCCATTCATGCCCCCCCTTGCGATCACTCCCAGGCCAATCAGATTCTTCCTCTGCCTCTGCATAGTAAACAGAGGCAGAGGAAATGATGTCATCTCTCCTTGGCCTGGTATTTTCCGTTCCGGCGCCGAGGAGAGAAGACTTCAATGTGAGTGCACAACACTACACATCACAGTAGAACATGCCAGGCACTGATAACACCCCCATCACCCCCGATCCCCCCCGATCACCCCTCCCCCCCCTGTCACACTGACACCAAGCAGTTTTTTTTCTGATTACTGCATTGGTGTCAGTTTGTGACAGTTAGTGTGGTAGGGCAGTTAGTGTTAGCCCCCTTTAGGTCTAGGGTACCCCCCTAACCCCCCTAATAAAGTTTTAACCCCTTGATCACCCCCCATCGCCAGTGTCGCTAAGCGATCATTTTTCTGATTGCTGTATTAGTGTCACTGGTAATGCTAGTTAGGGAGGTAAATATTTAGGTTCGCCGTCAGCATTTAATAGCGTCGGGGACCCCCATATACTACCTAATAAAGGTTTTAACCCCTTGATGGCCCTCTAGTTAACCACTGGTGGGCCACTGGTGGGCTGACCATAGAGTTGATCAGAGACCAGAGTGGCTCCAAACATCTCTATGGCCTAAGAAACCGGAAGCTAGGAGCTTTTCATGACTTAGATTTTGCCGGATGTAAACAGCGCCATTGGGAAATTGGGAAAGCATTTTATCACACCGATCTTGGTGTGGTTAGATGCTTTGAGGGCAGAGGAGAGATCTAGAGTCTAATAGACCCCAATTTTTTCAAAAAAGAGTACCTGTCACTACCTATTGCTATCATAGGGGATATTTACATTCCCTGAGATAACAATAAAAATGATTTAAAAAAACAAAAAATGAAAGGAACAGTTTAAAAATAAGATAAAAAAGCAAAAAAATAATAAAGAAAAAAAAAAAAAAAGCACCCCGTCCCCCCCTGCTCTCGCGCTAAGATGAACACAAGCGTTGGTCTGGCGTCAAATGTAAACAGCAATTGCACCATGCATGTGAGGTATCACCATGAAGGTCAGATCGAGGGCAGTAATTTTAGCAGTAGACCTCCTCTGTAGATCTAAAGTGGTAACCTGTAAAGGCTTTTAAAGGCTTTTAAAAATGTATTTAGTTTGTCGCCACTGCACGTTTGTGCGCAATATAGCGTGTTTTAGTGCATTAAAATTTAAAAAGGTGTGTTTTTTTTCCCAAAAAAATGCGTTTGAAAAATCGCTGCACAAATAATGTGTGAAAAAAATATGAAACACCCACCATTATTCTGTAGGGCATTTGCTTTAAAATATATATAATGTTTGGGGGTTCAAAGTAATTTTCTTGCAAAAAAAAAAAAAATTTTCATGTAAACAAAAAGTGTCAGAAAAGGCTTTGTCTTCAAGTGGTTAGAAGAGTGGGTAATGTGTGACATAAGCTTCTAAATGTTGTGCATAAAATGCCAGGACAGTTCAAACCCCCCCAAATGACCCCATTTTGGAAAGTAGACACCCCAAGCTATGTGCTGAGAGGCATGTCGAGTCCATGGAATATTTTATATTGTGACACAAGTTGTGGGAAAAAGACAATTTTTTTTTTTTTTGCACAAAGTTGTCACTAAATGATATATTGCTCACACATGCCATGGGAATATGTGAAATTACACCCCAAAATACATTCTGTTGCTTCTCCTGAGTGCTGGGATACCACATGTGTGAGACTTTTTGGGAGCCTATCCGCGTACGGGACCCCGAAAACCAAGCAATGCCTTCAGGATTTCTAGGGGCGTAAATTTTTGATTTCACTCTTCACTGCCTATCACAGTTTCGGAGGCCATGGAATGCCCAGGTGGCACAAACCCCCCCAAATCACCCTATTTTGGAAAGTAGACACCCAAAGCTATTTGCTGAGAGGTATAGTGAGTATTTTGCAGACCTCACTTTTTGTCACAAAGTTTTGAAAATTGAAAAAAGAAGAAAACATTTTTTTTTCTTGTCTTTCTTCATTTTCAAAAACAAATGAGAGCTTTAAAATACTCACCATGCCTCTCAGCAAATAGCTTGGGGTGTCTACTTTCCAAAATGGGGTCATTTGGGGGGTTTGTGCCACCTGGGCATTCCATGGCCTCCGAAACTGTGATAGGCAGTGAAGAGTGAAATCAAAAATTTACGCCCTTAGAAATCCTGAAGGCGGTGATTGGTTTTCGGGGCCCCGTACGCGGCTAGGCTCCCAAAAAGTCCCACACATGTGGTATCCCCATACTCAGGAGAAGCAGCTAAATGTATTTTGGGGTGCAATTGCACATATGCCCATGGCCTGTGTGAGCAATATATCATTTAGTGACAACTTTGTGCAAAAAAAAAAAAAAATTGTCACTTTCCCGCAACTTGTGTCAAAATATAAAATATTCTATGGACTCAACATGCCTCTCAGCAAATAGCTTGGGGTGTCTACTTTCCAAAATGGGGTCATTTGGGGGGGGGTTGTGCCATCTGGGCATTTTATGGCCTTCAAAACTGTGATAGGCAGTGAAGAGTGAAATCAAAAATTTACGCTCTTAGAAATCCTGAAGGCAGTGATTGGTTTTCGGGGGCCCCGTATGTGGTTAGGCTCCCAAAAAGTCCCACACATGTGGTATCCCGTACTCAGGAGAAGCAGCTGAATGTATTTTGGGGTGCAATTCCACATATGCCCATGGCCTGTGTGAGCAATATATCATTTAGTGAAAACTTTTTGTACATTTTTTTTTTGTCATTATTCAATCACTTGGGACAAAAAAAATTGATATTCAATGGGCTCAACATGCCTCTCAGCAAT
The DNA here is from genome assembly GCA_037952925.1 of Lithobates clamitans. Lineage (NCBI taxonomy): Eukaryota > Metazoa > Chordata > Amphibia > Anura > Ranidae > Lithobates > Lithobates clamitans. The sequence continues at coordinate 5,017,263 of JBBGZY010000477.1, read as the reverse complement.
TTCCTTGGGGTGTCTACTTTCCAAAATGGGGTCATTTTGGGGGGGGGGGGTTGTACTGCCCTGCCATTTTAGCACCTCAAGAAATGAGAGGCAGTCATAAACTAAAAGCTATGTAAATTCCAGAAAATGTACCATAGTTTGTAGATGCTATAACTTTTGCGCAAACCAATAAATATATGCTTATTGACATTTTTTTTACCAAAGACATGTGGCCGAATACATTTTGGCCTAAATGTATGACTAAAATTTAGTTTATTGGATTTTTGTATAACAAAAAGTAGAAAATATCATTTTTTTTCAAAATTTTTGGTCTTTTTCCGTTTATAGCGCAAAAAAATAAAAACCGCAGAGGTGATCAAATACCATCAAAAGAAAGCTCTATTTGTGGGAAGAAAAGGACGCAAATTTTGTTTGGGTACAGCATTGCATGACCGCGCAACGCAGTGCCAAATTGTAAAAAGTGCTCTGGTCAGGAAGGGGGTAAATAACTGTATAAGTCGCTCATGTGACTGCTCAGTCCGGCCCACGTCTCTGCTCTCAGTCTCACGTCTCTCTCTGTTTCTTCTGATATCAGTGGGAGTTCTCAGCCCCGCCCACCAACTGTAGCTATCAGATCAGAAGAGAGGCGGGCGGGGGCTGACGTCAGGAGATACGTGAGGAGAGAGGCGGGCCGGACTGAGCAGTCACATGAGCGGCTTATACAGTTATATACACAGACTACAAAATGAGGTATGAAGCTGCATGTATTAAAAAAAACACATACAGCGGTGGCCATTTAATGGATTGCAATTGCATTTATTAACAAAAGCCATATTGCCAAAAACGCGCAGAGCAGTCTTCCAGAAGGGGCGGGCAAGTCGGGATGGCGTCACCCAACATCGATTTATTGGGGTGCTTGCATCAATGCGGCATCGGGGACCCCTGAATCACGATGCATCGATGCAGCGATTAAATTCCACACCCCTAACCAGTAAACTAGACATGCCAGGGTCAGAGAGGTTTAGACTCCAACAAATATCCCACTTTATCAGATCTCTAGGGCCCTCCATACACAAACCTCTATCTATCACGGAATATGAACTATGGTGTGGTCAGGCCATGGAGCAGAGGGGGGGATTACGGTGATTTACCGGGCACTTGCTAGGGCTGATTCTAAAATGCTTTTCATGCAAGAATGGGAGAAGGAACTCCAACAACAATGGACCTCAACTGAGTGGCACAGAGCTTGTCACGTACCTGGTAGGTTTTGAGCCCGAAGTGCAGAGAAGGACCTCCCTTACAGCTCCCACTCCTGTTCCTCTGGAATGGAGACAGAAGGCCAGGAGTGAGGAGTGGTATGGGTGCCTGGCAGGATCGACAGTCACCGGAAGTTCAGGAGTGGTGGCACCCTCTGGATCCAGAAGCTGAAGAGGAAGCTGGAATGCAGAGAGGACCTGGAGCCACAGCAGGTAAGGACGCAGGTAAGTAAGCAGGTAAGTAAGCAGGACTGGAACCAGGAACAAAGCAGCAGGTAGTAGCCTGGAAGGCTGGACTGGAACAAGCAGCAGGTAGTAGCCTGGAACGCTGGACTGGAACCTGGAACAAGCAGCAGGTAGTAGCCTGGAACGTTGGACTGGAAGCTGGAACAAGGCAGCAGGTAGTAGACTGGAATGCTGGACTGGAACCAGGAACAAGGCAGCAGGTAGTAGGCTGGAATGCTGGACTGGAACCAGGAACAAGGCAGCAGGTAGTAGACTGGAATGCTGGACTGGAACCAGGAACAAGGCAGCAGGTAGTAGACTGGATACAGGTATCAGACTGAGGGATGGTCAAACAAGCCGGAGGTCGGTATCGGTCGATCAGCAGAGGTACCAGGGACAACAAAGAGGGATGGTCAGGCAAGCCAAGAGGATCTGGTGCAGGCGGATAGCAGGATGGTGTAACAGGAAGCCGGGTCAGATAGCAGAGTACACAGGTCAGATCAGGTTAAGGCACACGGAACGCTGTAGAGCAGACAGCGGGGATAGAGTGTGACAGGCCGGTTTAAATAGCCCGCCTGGCACTAGCGGGAGTGCGCACGCGCGTGCCCGTGCGTGACAGCACCCGTGAACGCGCGCGCCGTGTCCCCCTGCGTCTGGATCGCTGATTACTGGCAGGATCTTCATGACAGAGCTTCTGTTGCTTCTTCAAAGGGCATCCTCAACATAGCGCTGCTTGAAGCTAACTTAAAAATTTTAATGAGATGGTATATGGTTCCCCTGCGGATAGCTAAAATCTACCCGAACGCATCCCCCTTATGCTTTCGTAACTGCAGACATATTGGTTCCATGCTCCATATCTGGTGGGACTGCCCCAAAATCCGGGACTTATGAAACAAAATATTCCATATTATTAGGAAAAGTACGAATTCCCATGTCCCAAAAACTCCACAGTATGCTTTATTGAACTTCTCTAACCCCGGGGTTCCGAAAATAGCCCAAAACCTTATTAGGTTCATCCTCCTCGGAACTAAATTAACAATAGCCCAAGCTTGGAAACAGCCCACGGTCTCATTTCTGTTGGTTAAAAGATCAGTTAGCGATCCTCAACCTGAACATTGATGAGCTACCTACACAACTCAGACAGGTGACACATCCTCCTAGCAACTAAACTCCTCCTAACAAGAAACTGGAAATCACACTCCATTCCCCCAATAACGGAAGTAGTTAAATTAGTCCATACACACTACACATATGAAACACTTCTATCAAGAGGGTCACAACACCACTCTAAAACACTAGACCTCTGGAATCCCTGGTACAAATGGTACACTGAAAAACACCAACCGATAACAGTCTTACCTTGATAGATGCTTCACCAATACTGCTCTCTTCCCCCCTCCCTTCCCTCCCCCTTCCCCCTTATTCCACCTATCCCCCCCTCTTTCCTTCCCCTCCCTCTCTCCCCATTCCCCCTCCCATCCCTTCCCCACAGGTTACCACCTTTAGAATTTGATAAGAATACCTTGTTACATGCTGTTAGTTAACATTAGTTACCTTGAACTTCACTCTCTCAATATCTACAGTTACATGATTGGTCAACCAACTCTTGCTATCATCTGTACAGTATGTCATAGCACTTACAACTGTATACCCATGTACTTTATGATGCATAACCTGTAACCTATGTAACTGAGAAACTTTCAATAAAAACTATTGAAATAAAAAAGATATCCTGGATATGGCTAAGGAAAAAACAGTCAGCATCCTTCTGGACACAATAGACAGAAGTGACGCCGTTTGGGAACCCTGGGCCAAATACATCTCTGGGGCGATGGTCCATGCTCCCTCTTCTGATTAGATGCGGAGGAGCAAGCGCCACACCATCCTATGTCACTGCAACAACGCCTCTCTTTCTCTTTCTCTATTTCCTCCCTATTTTCTTTACTGTTCTCTCTATCCCTTCATGGCATTTGAGTGCTCATTAGCTACAGCATGGTTCTAGACGAGCTTACAGATGTTAAGTGCAGCAATTCTGTATACGAAAATCTGGGGATTAACCCAATTCTACATTAATGAGCTCATAAAATGGGTTCTCTCCAAACGAGCGACCATTGCTAGTCAACCAGTAACCAAGCAACATGCGAGCAATCGGCTTCCAGAGGGGGCGACTCTCCTTACCATTAGGGGTGTTGGGACTGAGGAGTCTCCTTTCTCGGATAATGATGAAGGCGACTCGTAGATGCTATTCTGTATGTAGAACCATATATGTTATAACTCTGTTGTACCTGTGAAATACACTATTTATTATGTGCCTGTCTGATAACTATTTTCGCTGTACCACGATATCTTTACATTGTTCAAACGTCAATAAAAATCTATTGAAAGGAAAATGTGAGGGAGGGACATTTACCCACACCTCACTCCTTTTTCCCCTCTCCTTATTTATAACTGTAATGTACAGTATTTCACAAAATTGAGTACACCCCTCACATTTTTGTAAATATTTTATTATATCTTTTCATGCAACAATATTGAAGAAATTACACTTTGCTACAATGTAAAGTAGTGAGTGTACAGCTTATATAACAGTGTACATTTGCTGTCCCATCAACATAACTCAACACACAGCCATTAATGTCTAAATCGCTGGTAACAAAAGTGAGTACGCCCCTAAGTGAAAATGTCCAAATTGGGCCCAAAGTGTAAATATTTTGTGTGGCCACCATTATTTTCCAGCACTGCTTTGACCCTCTTGAGCATTAGACATGTGCACACTGAAATATTTTCTTTCGGAATTTCGTTCGAAAAATAAATGTATTTAGTTACTTCCGAAATTTGTTTTTATTTATTTTGTTTTTCGTTAAAAATTATATTAGTCCGAAAATCCAAATTAATTAAGGTCGAATCTGTCATTGAAGGCTTATGGTGTCTGTCGAATGTTTGGCTTCTTTGTCGAATCTTCGTCGTTCATGTTGAATGTATATAGTTCAAACAGAAAATGGACTGGTGATAGTGATCACTGATCAGACAGGTAACAAGATAAGGTATATAGAATCTATATAGAATCTCAATCTATAATATAGAATCTATAATAATAAATCCCCCCCCCACAACACGGGCAGCCTCAGAGGCTATCACAACACTAGCAACACTAGTATCACTATCAATTTCACAACACTAACACAATAGCAGCAGATTATTATGAAAAGTTAAGTTGAACTGTAGCTTCATCATTATCATTATTGTTATTTTACTTCCCCCACCCAATTCCAGCAGCGATCTTTTCTCTCTACGTTGAATCTTTTCTCTCTATGTCGAATCTTTTCTCTCTATGTAGAATAATCTTGGACTAATAGAGCTAAGGTTAGGCACATTCAACCACAGGTTCGATAAACACAGATTGTTATTGTCAGCATCATCTCGAATCTCCTATCTATATTGAACTGTTGTTACAACGAAAATGAAAATAAAGCATTTGTTTATGTTGGATCTTTTGTTTTTTGGATTCTGCACTTTCGTTATCATTTGTTCCAACGATAACGAATATACCTGAAATTCAGACAAAAATACATTCGGACGAAAACAAATGCACATGTCTATTGAGCATGGAGTTCACCAGAGATTCACAGGTTGCCACTAGAGTCCTCTTCCACTCCACCATGACGACATCCTTTGAGGATGCCCCACAGATGCTCAATAGGGTTTAGTTATGGAGACATGCTTTGCCAGTCCATCACCTTTACCCTCAGCTTCTTTAGCAAGTCAGTTGTCCTCTTGGAGGTGTGTTTGGGGTCGTTATCATGTTGGAATACTGCCCTGTGGCCCAGTCTCTGAAGAGAGGGGATCATGCTCTGCTTCAGTATGTCTGTCAGGAAACTCACACAGCAAGCACCCGTCTCTGTGCAGCAGCTTCTAACCCTTATATAAACAGAGAGTCTGCCTAACATCAGTGCTGGATTGTCTTCAGCTTGTCCCTGTGTTCCTGTTGTTTCTCTGTCTGATTGACCTTGTTTCTGATTGACCTTGTTTCTGAAACCTGGCTATCTTTTGACCATTCTCTTGGATTTCCCCTGCCTGCTGAACCTGCCTCTACCTGTAATACTGACCTTGGCTTGGACTTATGATTATGGCTCTGCCTTCTGATTCTGAACCCCGCTGCCAGTCTGTTGCCAACCTCTGCCTGTTCCTGACTATGGTTTTGCCTCCTGATTCTGTACCCCGCTGCCAGCCTATTGCCGACCCCTGCCTGTTCCTGATTCTGAAGTTGATCCTGATCTGGCTCCCGCTGAACAAGTCTGGTGATCAGTTTCCACATCTCCTCAGCAGAGGTTCCTGTATCTCCAAGTTCCAGCCTCCTGCTTGCAGGCACCTGAATTCTTTCGTTGCCCTCGCACTCCCTGTATCCACCACCAGGGGTGCTTGGACCGAAACCGTGCAAAAGGCCACCCTCATCATTTCGGGCTCCTCTGTAAGGTACGTGACAATGTCACAGTACACGTTGGCATTCATGTTTCCTCAATGAACTTTAGCTGCCTAGTGCCGGTAGCACTCCTGCAGCCCTAGACCATGACACTCCCATCACCATGCTTGACTGTCAGCAAGACACACTTGTCTTTGTACTCCTCACCTGGTTGCCGCCACACACACTTGATGCCATCAGAACCAAATAAGTTTATCTTGTCTCATCAAACCACAGGACACCAGTAATCCATGTCCTTAGTCTGCTTGTCTTCAGAAAACTGTTTGCAGGCTTTCTTGTGCATCATCTTTAGAAGAGGCTTCCTTCTGGGATGACAGCCATGCAGAACAATTTGATGCAGTGTGCGGCGTATGGTCTGAGCATTGACAGACTTACCCCCCACCCCTACAACCTCTGCAGCAATGCTGGCAGCACTCATACATATATTTCCCAAAGACAACCTCTGGCTATGATGCTGAGCATGTGCACTCAACTTCTTTGGTCGACTGTGGTGAGGCCTTGTCACATACCTTTTAGCGGAGTCCGAAATGACGAGGGTGGCCTCTTGCACGGTCCCGGTCCTAGCACCCCTGGAGGTTGAGAAAGGGCTGCTAGGGCGGCGGAAGGGTGCAGGTGCCTGCTGGCAGGATCAGGAACACCGGAGCCTTCGTGGAAGAGGTGGGATGCTGATCACTGGATTGGTTTAGGAAAAGTCCAACAGGAACACTTGCAGAGTCAGGGGCAGGCAGGAGTTGGCAATGTGCTGTCAGTAAGGTACACAATCGGCAGGCAGGCTCATAGTCAGGGACTGGCGGTGGTTGGCAACAGGCTGGCAGGAAAGTACAAGATCAGGAGACAGAGCCGTAGTCAGAAGTCCAAGCCGGGGTCGGTACAGGAAGCAGAGGCAGGCAGAGATGCAGGGGTAATCCGGGAGAGTAGTCGTGGAAGCCAGAAGTTCAGGATCAAGGTAATCAACCAAGACAGCAGCAAGGATACAGGAATGAGCTGAATCAATCCAGCACTGACACTAGTACACTGATCATTTAAATAGGGCACCTTGCGCCGTGATTCGTTGGCGTCAGTAAAAGTACTCACCGAGGCCGAGATGCCGAGAGCTTGCTTGCAGTCCACCCCCTGGAGGTGGTACAGGGACTGAATGGCACAAAGAGGCACAGGCTATCCCAATGGACCGTTGGTGACTTGCGTGAAGGTCCTTGCAGAGAAGAGCCGCTGTGTAGAGACTGGTAAACAGGAGTACAAGCTGGAACAAATGATAGAAAATCCAGAACCAGGCTGAGGGTGAAACACGAGGAACAGTAGTTATAAGCTGCAGGCTTGAAGGATGGTGTCTAGAAGACACGGGTAAGTCCAGGTACAGGCAGGAGGTCAGGCAAGGAGACAGGAGACAGTCCAAATAACAGGCCGGGGGTCAAACACAGGAGACAAGTGGAAATCTGATTAAACAAGCCGAGGTCAGGTCCAGGAGAAGAGTAGAGGAATCCATTAGCAATCTGGGTCACAACAAGTAGTCAGGCACAAGTACAGGAGACAGGATCAAGTTACACAGGGAGCTGAGACAAACCAGCAATTTGTTTGATCATCTGAGCGCCTTTTATAGGCCGCCCAAAGGATCACGTTGGGTGTGCATTGTGCGCATGTGCGAGCGCCGTAGCGCTGGACCGCGAATGCGGAGAGGGGCGGGGTCACCGGGTGGCCCTGCCCCGTTATTTAAGAACCGTCAGACGAGGAGACGCTGTCACACAGTGAGAGCCTCCTCCATGCCAGCAAGGGTGCGGAGTGGCCCGGAGAAGAAAATGAAGAAAAGAAGAGAAGAAGGAAGAAGAGAAGAAGATGGAGAGAAGAGCGGGAGCCTCCCCCCATGCCATGGGTGAGGAGCAGCCCGAGGAGAAGTAGATAGAAGATGCCATGGAAGAGATGCTGGACGAGAACGCCGGAGGAAGAACCAGAAGAACCAGAAGAAGAAGGAGATGAAGGAAGATAGAAGTAGGAAGAAGCATTTAAATAAAGGAATTGTCAAAAACTGCCTCTTGTCATTTTTAACATTTTTGACAGTTTTTTAGTGAAATGGTAGGGGTAAGTACCCCCTTACCATTTCACACGGGGGGCGGGATCTGGGGGTCCCCTTGTTAAAGGGGGCTTCCAGATTCCGATAAGCCCCCCGCCCGCAGACCCCCACAACCACCGGCCAGGGTTGTGGGGATGAGGCCCTTGTCCTCATCAACATGGGGACAAGGTGTTTTGGGGGCTACCCCAAAGCACCCTCCCAATGTTGAGGGCATGTGGCCTGGTACGGTTCAGGAGGGGGGCCGCACTCTCGTCCCCCCCTCTTGTCCTGCGGCCTGCCAGGTTGCGTGCTCGGATAAGGGTCTGGTATGGATTTTTGGGGGGACTCCACGCCGTTTTTTTTTGGCGCGGGGTTCCCCTTAAAAGCCATACCAGACCTGAAGGGTCTGGTATGAAATTTAGGGGATACCTGACATCATTTTTTTAAAAATTTTTGGCCGGGGTTCCCCTTAATATCCATGCCAGACCTGAAGGGCCTTGTATGGAATTTAGGGGGACTCCCACGTCATTTTTTTTTTTTAATTTTGGTTCGGGGTTCCCCTGTGGGGAATTCCCATGCCGTTTTTATCAATGAACTTCTATGTGTATTGTCGGCAATGCAATAGCCGCGAGTAGTTTTAAATGGGTTTTTTCCTTCGAAATGTCATTTCGCTGTCAGACTGTTCTAAACACGGGAAACATGCGTCCCTTTACAGGCATACTATAGACACCCACCAGCTATGAAATTTGAAGGGATATTACACTTTTATTGTTTGACTTTAAGCATTATTAACCACTTCCCACCCGGCCACTGCACATAAACGGCCGGGTGGGCTATCTCTCCTTCTGAGTGGACGTTCAGGAACGTCCCTCGGAAGGAGCGGGATCGCGCGCGCGTGCCCGCGCAGCGGCGTGATCCCGATGCGCTCGTGTCACCCGGACAGGCGCATCTCTGATCGGCAGGAGGGCTCTGCGATTGGCCCTCCTGATCACATGACGGCCGTGTCGAATCACAGCCGTCATGTGATGTAAACACAGAGCCGGTTGCTAGGCAATCGGCTCTCCTCTCCTCACACAGAAGTTGTCAGTGAGGAGAGAAGAGCGGATCGCTGCAGCCGGCTGGTGATCAGTGAGTATGAGCTGTTTTTTACAGCTTTTTACTCACTGATCACCAGTCTAGTGTCCCCACACACATGTAAAAACACAAAACAAACAGTAAACACACAATGTCCCCAAAACACATGTCCCCAAAACACATGTCCCCAAAACACATGTCCCCAAAACACATCCCCAAAACACATGTCCTCACATAGTAAAAACACATGTCCCCCACATATGTCCCAGTAAAATCACATGTTCCAATGATTATTTGCACACATATGTCACCTGCGCACATCTGTACATGATCATTTGCGCACGTGTCCTTGATCACACGAACCAATTATTATACACTTAACGGGATTTTTTTTACCAAAAACATTTAGCAGAATACGTTTTGGCTTAAATTTATGACAAAATTTAATTTTATTGGATTTGTTTTAAAATAGAAAGAAGAAAATATTGTTTTTTTTTCCAAATTTCCGCTCTTTTTTCGCTTTTATCGCAAAAAATAAAAAACGAGTCATGAATAAATACCACCAAAAGAAAGCTCTATTTGTGTGAACAAAATGAAAAAAATTTAATTTGGGTACAGCGTAGCATGACCACGCAATTGTCATTGAAAGTGTGAGAGCGCTGAAAGCTGAAAATTGGTCTGGGAAGGAGGGGGGCGAAAGTGCCCATTATTGAGGTGGTTAAAATCACTGCTCCTGAAAAAACGTCCATTTTTAAAACTTTTTTTGCATTGATCCATTTCCCCTGGGGCAGGACCCAGGTCCCCAAACACTTTTTATGACAATAACTTGCACATAAGCCTTTAAAATTAGCACTTTTGATTATTCATGTTCGTGTCCCATAGACTTTAATGGTGTTCGCGTGTTCGAACGAACTTTTTTCCTGTTTGCATGTTCTGGTGTGAACCGAACAGGGGGGTGTTCGGCTCATCCCTAGTGTTGAGTTATTTTGAAGGGGCAGCAAATATACACTGTTATACAAGCTGTACACTCACTACTTTACATTGTAGCAAAGTGCCATTTCTTCAATGTTGTTACATGAAAAGGTATAATAAAATATTTACAAAAATGTGAGGGGTGTACTCACTTTTGTGAGATACTGTACATTACAGTAATAAATAAGGAGAGGGGAAAAGAAGGGGGTCTCCACTAGTCTAACACTCACACACATACACATTCTCTCCAAATCTCTCAGGCCAGGGTCCTTTTTATCCAGACTTGAGACCCACACCCCAACTGGGGGTTGGTAATTACAGTCACTGAAGACATTTGAACTAAAAGTCATAACAAGTTCATTCCTCTCCCAAGCCCAAGTTTAAGTTTCTTTGAGCAAATAATCACACAGGATGACCATCCAACACCCCTCAGGCCCCATGCTGGCCAGGTGTGAGGGGGCAGTTGAATATCCTCAGGAGTCCTACTGGTCAGATGATAACGACTTTGCGCATTCTTCTAGTCCAGTTTATTGCAGGGTGGCTGTGAAAGCTGTCATCTGCCTGAAATCAAAGTCTTTTCAAAGCCATATCGTCCAAGCCATATTGTTCCCATGTCCCATCTGCATTAACCGCTTGCTGACTAGCTGCTGTAATTTTACTGCGGCAGGTTGGCACAATACTGTGAACCGTCATAACTATACATTGGATCGCGGGATCGGGATAGCAGGCGCATGCACGCCGCTGCACAGCGAGGGTGCCGATGCTCGTGGCCAATGGTCGTGATGACCGCCAGCAATGAGCGATCACGAGCATGAGAGACAGAACAGGGACAAGTGTGTGTAAACACACACTTCCCCGTTCTGAGAGGAGTGACATATCGTGTTCCTATTAGCTAGGTACCACAATCCGTCACTTTCTCTAGTCAGTCCCCTCCCCCTTCAGTTAGAAACACGTACTAGGGAACACAGTTAACCCCTTGATCGCCCCCTAGTGTTAGCCCCTTTCCTGCCAGTGACATTTTTACAGTAATCAGTACATTTTTATAGCACTGATTGCTGGAAAAATGGCAATAGTCCCAAAAATATGTAAAAAATGTCCGATGTGTCCACCATGTCGCAGTCCCGATAAAAATCACAGATCGCCACCATTACTAGTAAAAAAAATAAAAATAATAAAAATGCTATAAATCTATCCCCTATTTTGTAGACGCTATAACTTTTGTGCAAACCAATCAATATACACTTATTGCGATTTTTTTAACCAAAAATATATAGAAGAATACATATCGGCCTAAACTGAGAAAAAATGCTTTTTTTAACAAAATAAATGGGGGTATTTATTATAGCAAACAGTACAAAATATTGTGTTTTTTTTAAATTGTTGCTCTTTTTTGTTTATAGCGCAAAAAAATAAAAACTGCAGAAGCGATCAAATACCCCAAAAAGAAAGCTCTATTTGTGAAAAAAAGTATGTCAATTTTGTTTGCGTGCAGTGTCGCACGACCGCGCAATTGTTATTAAAGCGACGCAGTGCCGAATCGCAAAAAATGGCCTGGTCATTTAGCAGCCAAATCTTCCGGGGCTGAAGTGATTAATATCATTTTTTTCCAATATTAAAATATTCGATTTTTTTTACTTCAGGAGTATATAATGAGTTTGGAAATTCTAGAGAAATGCTTAAATAATGGATTACAATTTAACTAAACCCTTTAGATTTTAGTTGACTAAAATGTAGTGTAGATTTTAATCAACTAATTATGGGTAAAACGAAAACATTTGCAGATGACTAAAATATGACTAGAACTAAAATGGCTTTTTAGTCAAAAGACTATGACTAAAACTAATGCCCTGTACACACGACCGGTTTTGCCATCGGAATAAACTCTGAAGATTTTTTTGTGAGTTCCGACGGAATTCTGCTCAAGCTGTCTTGCATACACACGGTCACACTAAATTCAATAGCCAATAGCTTCTGTCTCGTACTTGCTTCAGAGCATGCATCGTTTTTGGTGCGTCGGAACAGCATACAGACGAGCGTTTTTTCCAATAGTAATTTGTTCCGTCCAAAAAATATAGAACATGTTCTATATCTAAGTCCATCTGAATTTTCGACAGAAAAAGTCCGATGGGGCATACACACAGTCGGAATATACAATGAAAACCTCCCATCGGACTCTTTCTGTTGGAAATTCTGCTCATGTGTACGCGGGATAAATCTAAATTTGACTACAAAAGCTTATGCATTCCACCTGTGCCATAAATGCAGGAGGACATTTTTTCTCACCAATGTGGCCAGGACTCAGACTGGCTAATTGCACATAACCAATCAGTCTCCAAAAGCTGGTGTCAGTCACTGTAGATGTAGGTGGGGTACTGAAGCTATAAGTGAGTTACTGTATCTAGATGTAAATGTTGGGGCACTGTGCATAGGCAGGTACAGATTGCAGTCCACAGGTAGCAACCATCCTAGGGTGACAATGCTGCTTATACTTAGGTAGCTGCTCAGGGAGAATTGTCACCCTAGAACAGGAAGCTAGAGAAAGGCCTAATACTGGCAGGATCAACATGTAAAAGATAAAAAAAAGAAGCAAAAAAAGGAGAGAGAGTAAGCCTAATTAAATTAATGGAGGATAAGATAGGACTATTTAAAGTTTAAAGGTTGATGTGTACTTGTTTTACTGTGCCTGATTAACAAAGAAAAGTATTTACCATATTTTTCGGACCATAAGACGCACTTTTTTCCCCAAAAAATATGGGGGAAAATGTCTCTGCGTCTTATGGTCCGAATGTACATCAGGCACCACCCCCCATCGATGCCGGCACCACTCCCTGCTGCTGCCGGAAATGCCCCCCTCCGCCGACGCCATGTTAGTACCGGAATAGAGGCAGGAGAGCGGAGGAAGGACATCCCAAGCCCCCACGAGTGCCGGGCGATCTCCCGGCTTGTCGAGATAGAAGACAGAGCAGCCTGAGCGATGGCAATGGTAAGGCTGCAATAATGGCACAGGTCGGGCTGCAATAATGGCACAGGTCAGGCTGCAATAATGGCACAGGTCAGGCTGCAATAATGGCACAGGTCAGGCTGCAATAATGGCACAGGTTGGGCTGCAATAATGACACAGGTTGGGCTGCAATAATGGCACAGGTTGGGCTACAATAATGGTACAGGTCGGGCTGCAATAATGGCACAGGTCGGGCTGCAATAATGGCACAGGTCGGGCTGCAATAATGGCACAGGTCAGGCTGCAATAATGGCAATGGTCAGGCTGCATTATTGGCAATGGTCAGGCTGCATTTTATTGGCACATACAACGTCTCTTATACCTAATGTTTCTTATGACAATAAAAAAAGGAAGGAACCAAAGAAAAGAAATATCTTTCCAAAGAAAAAAAGATGGTAGGAAGTTAATTGTATCTGATGTTGCTGTTATCACATGCGGCATAATATGACATTTTTTTAGATTATACAAAATTGTTTTAAACCAGTTCACACCAGTGCCAGCAAACCGTTAGGAGATAATGGCACTTTTTTTTTCTTAAATTATATTTTGAAAAGTCACTAGGGATTATTTTAAAACAGATTTGTGTCCACTCTTGCATAGAGAAGATGATTTTTTCAGGGAAATTTAATGTGACAATCATTTTTACCTTACATAACAGAGTCAGTGTTGTACACACAAAAGAGAATAGAAATCGACAGACCCATTGAATTGCTGCTCTGATGATTTTCTAATCTAATCGAAATTTTTAAGGTGATAATGTGTCTCACCTTGGTCAGAAATAGTCAGCTTTGGTTTATTACATTGATTGTTCTTCATATTAAGAATTGTTTTACCAGGAGGCTGCATTTTTAAATGTCACTGTGTAATTGCTTTCTTGTGTAAGAACATGATCAGTATTCACTTAGAAAAGCAAGTTAATAATTAAGATCCAAGTAAATGAATAACTCTGCATGCTGTTTTCTTTCTCCTACATAGTCATTTATACAGAACAGGCTTGTATTAGGCAACAATCTGTTATTGAAATAAACATGGAAACTCATATTAGAGAGGCAGAGGAAAAACAGAGAGAGACCAAGTACATCTTCCGTTCTTAAAGAACATACCAAAGAATATAAAGCATTGCTTCTATGTAAAGGACAGCAGCCCAAATGTATTTATTTCAGTTATTTATACAGCACTAAGGTATTACTTAAAATCTTTATAATATATTTAGTACCATTTGCATTAGATCACCATGCCTTAAAAAAACTTTAGGGACTTATGCATACCATACAATAGGGCCAATTTTGCTATAAATGCCCAAACTTTACCAGTCCTGTAAAACAGTAATAGTTAGGTATTGGCCATTTTATTAGAATAGATGGTTCACAAGTACAGGGTGTTTAAAGGCTGGAGTGGCTGGTGCTAGTTTACAAATGTTTGACTGTGCTGCCACATGCAGCCCATTTTATTTTAAATAACTGTTTTCTCCTCCTTCCCCTTAGTTGCCAATCCCTGCTTGTCCATGGTTTTTTTACTTTTTTTTTGCCCTCATGGAGTAAAGCTCTAACCACCTTAGAAATCTTATTGTTCCTTGATGCTCTTTCAACTGCAAGAACTACTCAGAATCCATCCCTGTGGTCTGCTAAGTCTGGAGAAAAAACAGTTGGATCTTACTTTAGGCCCTCTTGGTAAATTGACTCTTTTTGTGGATTCTACCATTGTAGTCATACTCACTGAGCATATTAAAGGTATGTTCAATTGCATAAGGTGGTATTTGAAAAAGCAAAAGAGCAGAATTCATTATCTTTCATACACTCTGCAATCTGCAGCAAAGCTTTACCTGTGTTTCAGAAAGCATATAGTACTACAGTATTTATACTCTGAATGAACACAGGCTACATTACAGATTCAGAGGTCCGCTTACAAATCACCTTGTTTCTGAAGCAACTGATAATCATATTTCAGTCTCCTTCATTAACCATATATTTATGATCCTTTATATTAGAAGCAAATCTTTCTACAGTTGAAAATTTGTGCGAACATTGCAGTTTGTGTACTGAAAGTTGCTTGCGCAACTACAAAAAATGTTGTTTCTAAAATTCTCCCTGCTGCTGGAATTGTTGTGCTATTACAGACTGTGACCCATGATAAATGCTTAGGGGCCCCCGCTTAGGCTGACAAATTTTAAGAGGTGTATGCCGTTGACTAATGAGGGTGCAGTCTGGGGAAAGGTTCACCCAGACCTAAAGCTTGCTGTAGAAATAGGAAGAGATTGCCCGGAAGCTGCTTACCTCACCTGGCCCTAGTGATTAGAAAGTAAAAGCAGCCTCAGCTCATTTCATCCAGGCCACACCTCCAACACGGGGCTTAATCATGGAGGCCGGGGTGGGGCAAAACATGTTAGGGATGTGGCCTGGAAAAATCGAGCTGAGGCTGCTTTTACCACTCGGGCCGGGTGAGGTGTACAGCAGCCGGGCTATCCCTTCTCCTATTTCTACACTGTTACAGACTGTGTTCGATTCCTGCCTTTTACAGCAGCTTGCCTTTTTGCATAATCTCTGACTGCACATACATACAGCTACATTGCCCACATTTGCAGCAACATGTTTCAGCAAGGATGTTTGTATTCACTGCAGTTAGACAGTGGGCAACCATCTCTCATCAACCCCAAGCTAAAGCTGATTTGTGACATATAGAGATATCTGCTAGACTCAAACACATAGTAAAGCCTTCCTTGAAACTATAAGAGAGTTATAAATCAAACAAGGCAAAAATGACTGTAATAATGCAAAACGATTGAGGAGTGCACTGAAAGCCATAAGAGACTATCTGAGAAATATTCTTCTCTTTTATAAAACTCTGAGAGGCTGAGCCACCAGGAATGTGGGCGGATCCTGACACTATTGTCAGGATCCCTGCAAAGCCTGACTGGCTAAAGCCCGCTGTTGGCTGATTCTGGGTCATAGGAGTGCAGAACTAAGTGCACTCTGGTGTTTCACAGAAGAAGTATGGGCAAAAGAGCTGCAGCCATACTATTAATACAGAAAAGGTTAAGCAAACCCTAAAAAAGCCTTACAGCTCTTAACCAATATAGATACATCACATTTATGGATGCAAAGTAACAGAGGGAGGACAGGACATTGCAATTGCATGTAACTGCCTCCCTCTACTCCACTTCCTCTACACACTGCAAAGGGTCCTCTAGTTTAATAAGGTACCACTCAAAATAATTGTTGTCACACCAAAGTAATCTATTGGTGTTAAACCACACAAAGGTGGAGGAAGCAAAGGTGTAAGCTTGTTGCATAAAGAAGGAGGCAGCAATTAGGGCACAAATCACTGATGCACAATGACAAGCCTCACAGGCTCAAGTGCAAGTTTCCCAACTGAGATCACAGACAGAGGTGCAGGAAATTAAGGCAGAGTTGAAAGTCCTTCAGAAAGACAGGAAGGAAGCAGCAGCCATAGTTGGGCTGAGTGTTGTAACAGGTTGCAGAGGGAGAATAAGTCCATCTAGAAGGCCTGACCTGATGACCCTGCAAGACAGATTTTGCAATTTTTCCCTAGCCATAACAAGGAAAATACAATATTACAATGCTTCTAAACTTATGGACAATGCTGCAGAACATTGACTGGTGCAAGATGCTCCAGTGATCAACTATACACGATCAGCCAAAACACTCCTCTACCTCCCAAGTTGCTCACACGCTATGAAGCAACCTATCTGCCATTTCGGTAAAAAATACACTAAAGTTAATTTTAGTGCACAAACACAATAAATTACCCAATTTTTGGTAAAGTATAAAAGATGAGGTTGCTTCAAGTAAATATATACCTAACATGCCAAACCTTAAAATGGTGTATGCCCATGAAATGTCTACAAACTTTGGTATCTTATTAGACTCTTGATGTCTCCCCTGTACTTCACTGAAGCTAAAGGAGCACAGATCACCACTAGGGATGAGCTTCGTGTTCGAGTCGAACCCATGTTCGACTCGAACATCGACTGTTCGGTCGTTTGCCGAATTGCGAACGATATGGGCCGTTCGCGCCAAATTCGTGTGGCGCGTCACGGCCCATAATTCACTGCGGCATCGCAGTGCATTGCTTGCTGATGATTGGCCAAGCATGCACTATGACCCGCATGCTTGGCCAATCACAGCGCCGCCTTAACAGAGAGCCAAGGAGGCTTTGGCCAATTATGGCTCAGGGGATTTAGTACACGCCCCACACTATATAAGGCCGCCTGCACGGCGGCCCTGTGCAGTGTGTTCCGGTGTGCTGAGAAATAGAGAGAGAGAGAGACAGTGTCATTTCATTTGAGTTAGCTAGATTAGGCAGGACAGTCAGTCAGTTAGCTGCACTTAAAGTGTATTGTGTATATATATGCATCCCAGGTGTTGCATATATATATATATATATATATATATATATATATATATATATATACACTGTATTCAGTTTAGCTAGATCCGTTCCTGTTATCTTCTAGACTATTTACATTTAGTGCAGTGCGTCCTGCTCACAGTGTTCAGCTAGATCCGTTCCTGTTATCTTCCTACTGACAGGCAGGCTTGTCTTGTTACAGTATTTTGAAGAAAATTACTGGTGTTCTTTTGATCCTATTAGTACCACAGTCAGGCAGCTAGACTATTTACATTTAGTGCAGTGCGTCCTGCTCACAGTGTTCAGCTAGATCCATTCCTGTTATCTTCCTACTGACAGGCAGGCTTGTCTTGTTACAGTATATAAAGCTACCTGAAGAAAATTACTGGTGTTCTTTTGATCCTATTAGTACCACAGTCAGGCAGCTAGACTATTTACATTTAGTGCAGTGCGTCCTGCTCACAGTGTTAAGCTAGATCCGTTCCTGTTATCTTCTTACTGACAGACAGGCTTGTCTTGTTACAGTATTTTGAAGAAAATTACTGGTGTTCTTTTGATCCTATTAGTACCACAGTCAGGCAGCTAGACTATTTACATTTAGTGCAGTGCGTCCTGCTCACAGTGTTCAGCTAGATCCGTTCCTGTTATTTTCCTACTGACAGGCAGGCTTGTCTTGTTACAGTATATAAAGCTACCTGAAGAAAATTGCTGGTGTTCTTTTGATCCTATTAGTACCACAGTCAGGCAGCTAGACTATTTACATTTAGTGCAGTGCGTCCTGCTCACAGTGTTCAGCTAAACCTACAAGTTAGTGGGGTGCGTCCACCTCACAGTGTTCAGCTAAACCTACAAGCTAGTGGGGTGCGTCCTGCTCACAGTGTTCAGCTAGATCCGTTTCTGCTAAACCTACAAGTTAGTGGGGTGAGTCCTGCTCACAGTGTTCAGCTAAACCTACAAACTAGTGGGGTGCGTCCTGCTCACAGTGTTCAGCTAGATCCGTTTCTGCTAAACCTACAAGTTAGTGGGGTGAGTCCTGCTCACAGTGTTCAGCTAAACCTACAAGTTAGTGGGGTGCGTCCACCTCACAGTGTTCAGCTAAACCTACAAGCTAGTGGGGTGCGTCCTGCTCACAGTGTTCAGCTAGATCCGTTTCTGTTATCTTCTTACTGACAGGCAGGCTTGTCTTGTTACAGTAAATAGAGCTACCTGAAGAAAATTGCTGGTGTTCTTTTGATCCTATTAGTACCACAGTCAGGCAGCTAGACTATTTACATTTAGTGCAGTGCGTCCTGCTCACAGTGTTCAGCTAGATCCATTCCTGTTATCTTCCTACTGACAGGCAGGCTTGTCTTGTTACAGTATATAAAGCTACCTGAAGAAAAATTCTGGTGTTCTTTTGATCCTATTAGTACCACAGTCAGGCAGCTAGACTATTTACAGTTAGTGCAGTATGTCCTGCTCACAGTGTTCTGCTAAACTTACAAGTTAGTGGGGTGCGTCCTGCTCACAGTGTTCAGCTAAACCTACAAGTTAGTGGGGTGCGTCCACCTCACAGTGTTCAGCTAAAGCTACCTGTAGAAGGTTGGTGGTGTTCTCATACTACAGGCAGGCAGTTGATTTTGCTAGCTGCAGTATCAGTATATATATATATATATATATATATATATATATATATCCCAGCTTAGTGCAGCTACAGGCCATTAGTATGTCTGGAAGGCCAAGAAGGAGAGGCAGACAGTCACAAGCCAATAAGAGAGGGCAAGCAGGCTCTGTGTCTAGTGCTGGTCGTGGAGACGGTGCATCCTCATCAGCACGTGGCCATGGGACACGCTTGGCCTTTTTTTCGGCAGCTGGCCATGTTGAGCCACAACATGCGGAAAACTTGGTCGAGTGGATGACCAAGCCGTCTTCATCCTCCTCATCCTCTCTCACCCATGCCCAGGGTACTTTGTCTGGCAAAGCAGCGGCCTCTTCCTTCGGCTGAATGTCATCAGTGACTCCTTCCCTAGCCCCACCATGTCCTCCTGAGGAGTCCCTCGAACTGTTTGACCACAGTGTTGGGTACATGCTCCAGGAGGATGCCCAGCGTTTGGAAGGCTCTGATGATGATACTGAGCTCGATGAAGGCAGTAACATGAGCACGGACAGAGGGGGTGCCCAAGAAGGACAGCAATCTGGCAGTCATGCTCCCCCTGCTGCAGCATACTGCCAGGTTTGCTCCAGTGATGAGGAGGGAGGGGATGATGAGGTCACTGACTCAACGTGGGTGCCTGATAGGAGAGAGGAGGAGGAGGAGGCGGCACATCACCAACGAGGCAGGATGCCCTCCAGGGGCCAGCCTAAGGGCAGCACATTGACTGCATCACACCTCAAAGCTCCACATGTGCAGGGCGCTGCAGTCTCTGCGCGTTATTCAAAAAGTTCTTTGGTGTGGGCCTTTTTTGAGACGAGTGCATCAGATCGCACCGCTGCTATTTGCAACATATGTCTCAAGCATATCTCACGTAGCCAAAACATCTCCCGCTTGGGTACCACATGCTTGACCAGACATATGTTGACCTGCCATGCAGTTCGTTGGCAAGCGTATCTAAAAGACCCACACCAAAGAACAAAGAGGACCTCTCCTTGCTCCTCATCAGCTGAGATTTCCAACCCCACTAGACCTTCAGTCCTCTCTATGACCTGCACTGAGAGGAATGAAGGTGTAGAATTAGGTGTGTCACAGCTAAGTACTTGTGGGCAATCTGCTTTTGGTACACCGACGTCAGATTGTACCAGGCAAATTTCCCTGCCCCAGCTGCTGCACCGCCGAAAGAAGTTTGCTCCCAGCCATCCACATGCCCAGCGGTTGAATGGTAGCTTGGCAAAATTGCTATCACTTCAACTGCTGCCTTTTCAGTTGGTAGACTCTGCCCCCTTCCGTGAGTTTGTGGAATGTGCGGTTCCTCAGTGGCAGATACCCAAACGCCACTTTTTCTCACGGAAGGCGATTCCGGCTCTCTACCCGCTTGTGGAAGGCAATGTCCATGCCTCGCTGGACAGGGCGGTCAGCGGTAAGGTGCATATTACCGCTGACTCATGGTCCAGCAGGCATGGACAGGGACGTTACCTAAGTTTCACGGCGCATTGGGTGACTCTGCTGGCAGCTGGGAAGGATGCAGGACAAGGTGCAGTAGTGTTGGAGGTTGTTCCGCCACCATGCCTCCAAAATGCTAATGATTGTGACACACCTCTCTCCTCCACCCCCTCCTCTTCTTCTTCCTCCATGGCCTCTTCCTCGGAACCAGCGGTGCTCCGTAGTCGTTCAAGGGGCTACGCAAGTACGCAGGCCAAAAGATGCCATGCGGTGCTTGAGCTGGTGTGCTTGGGGGACAGGAGCCACACTGGGGCAGAGGTTCTGTCAGCTCTGCAGGGGCAGGTTCAGAGGTGGTTGATGCCACGCCAACTTAAGGCAGGAATGGTGGTTTGTGACAATGGCACCAACCTCCTCTCTGCCCTCCGACAGGGACAAATGACCCATGTGCCCTGTTTGGCTCACGTCCTTAACTTGGTGGTGCAGCGGTTCTTGGGCAGGTACCCGGGCTTACAGGATGTCCTGAGGCAGGCCAGGAAAGTCTGTGTGCATTTCCGCCGGTCATATAATGCCAGTGCTCGGCTGACGGACCTCCAAAAGGAGTTTAACCTGCCCAAGAACCGCCTAATCTGTGACATGCCCACCAGGTGGAACTCAACGTTGGCCATGCTGCAGCGGCTGCACACGCAGCAGAGGGCCATCAATGAGTACCTGTGCGACTATGGCACCAGGACAGGGTCAGGGGAGCTTGGTTTTTTTTCCCCACGCCAGTGGGCCATGATCAGGGATGCATGCACTGTCCTGTCACCATTTGAGGAGGCCACGAGGATGGTGAGAAGTGACAGTGCATGCATCAGTGACACTGTCCCCCTTGTCCACCTGTTGGAGCACACGCTGCGTGGAATAATGGACAGGGCACTTGAGGCAGAACAGAGGCAGGAAGAGGAGGACTTCCTTAGCTCTCAAGGCCCCCTTTATCCAGACAGTGTTCCTGCGTGCCCACCGATCACACAGGAAGAGGACGAGGAGGAGGAGGAGGAGGAAGATTGTGTCAGTATGGAGGTGGAGCCTGGCACTCAGCATCAGCAGCAGTCTTTAAGGGATCAGTCCCAAGAAACACATGGACTTCTACATGGCTGGGAGGAGGTGGCTGCGGACCATGTCATCCTTAGTGACCCAGAGGACTCCGGACCGAATGCCTCAGCAAACCTACGCTGCATGGCCTCCCTGAGCCTGCAAAGCCTGCGTAAGGATCCTCGTATTCGTGGTATCAAGGAGAAGGACCAATACTGGCTGGCAACCCTCCTTGATCCACGTTACAAGGG
The DNA here is from genome assembly GCA_037952925.1 of Lithobates clamitans. Classification (NCBI taxonomy): domain Eukaryota; kingdom Metazoa; phylum Chordata; class Amphibia; order Anura; family Ranidae; genus Lithobates; species Lithobates clamitans. Next base: position 4,995,466 of record JBBGZY010000477.1, on the reverse strand, counting down.
TAAGGTTGCGGACCTTATCTTGCCATCGCAGAGGGAGCAGAGGATGAAACATCTTCGGGAGGCCTTGCAGAAAGGTCTGTGCAACGCGTTCCCAGAGACTGGGAGGCTACAAACTCCTGTTTCTGGACAACGTGTTGCTGAGGCTTCGGTCAGTCAAAGAAGGAGCGGTGGAGAAGGTGGCCGTCTGACCGATGCGTTCAGACAATTTTTTGGTCCGCAGCCCCAAGGTCTGATCGGTTCCAGCAACCATCGCCAGCGTCTGTTTTACATGGTGCAGGAATACCTAGGGGCAAGATCAGACTTGGACACCTTTCCCACCGAAAATCCTCTGGGTTACTGGGTCTTGAGGATGGATCACTGGCCAGAGCTTGCACAGTATGCAATTGAGCTACTGGCCTATCCTGCATCCAGCGTTCTTTCGGAACGCACATTCAGTGCTGCTGGAGGCGTGGTAACCGATCACAGGGTGCGTCTGTCCACTGACTCGGTCGATCGACTGACCTTTATAAAAATGAATCAGTCTTGGATCACCACCAGCTACCAAGCACCTGATGCTGATGTAACCGAATAACTTTTTTTGAAATCTCAGATCCCTTCAAAGACTGCCTATGCTGATGCTGAGTGACTAACCCTGAGTAATTATCCTCTTCCTCCTCAATTATCACGCTGATAGCTTGTAAGAACATTTTTGGTTCTGGGCGCCACCACCAGTGCCTAAGGCACAATTTTTCAGCCCCTGTTTAACAGGGGCGTGTAATTACAATTTTTGATGTAATACTTTGCAGCAGGGCTCGTTCCTGCATTCCAACTAGAGTGTCTATGAGGGGTTGCAGTGTTGTGGCACCAGCACCAGTGCCTAAGGCCCATTTTTAATGCCCCTGTTTAACAGGGGCGTGTAATTACAATTTTTGATGCAATACTTTGCAGCAGGGCTCGTTCCTGCGTTCCAACTAGAGTGTCTGTGAGGGGTTGCAGTGTTGTGGCACCAGTACCAGTGCCTAAGGCCCATTTTTTCTGCCCCTGTTTAACAGGGGCGTGTAATTACAATTTTTGATGCAATACTTTGCAGCAGGGCTCGTTCCTGCGTTCCAACTAGAGTGTCTGTGAGGGGTTGCAGTGTTGTGGCACCAGCACCAGTGCCTAAGGCCCAATTTTTCAGCCCTTGTTTAACAGGGGCGTGTAATTACAATTTTTGATGCAATACTTTGCAGCAGGGCTTGTTCCTGCGTTCCAACTAGAGTGTCTGTGAGGGGTTGCAGTGTTGTGGCACCAGCACCAGTGCCTAAGGCCTAATTTTTCAGCTCCTGTTCAACAGGGGCATGTAATTACAATTCTTGATCTAATATTTCACAGCAGGGCCCTGTGAGGGCTTACAGTGTTGTGGCCACTGCAACACCTAAGGCCCAAATTTCTGCTGAGTATATAGGGCAGGACCCTACTTTCAAACATCTAACCTACAAACGACTCCTACTTGCAAACGGAAGGAGACAACAGGAAGTGAGATGAAATCTACCCGTAGGAAGAGAAATTCTCTCCTGTAAGAGTTAATATGGGAAAACAATTTCTCCTTTCCACTGATGCTTTCCAATCCTTGTTCCACAAAAAAACCCAAATTTTCAAAAAACATTTTTCATTGGGACAAAAAGTGAGGTGAAATCTTCTGAAGAGTAGGAAAGACAACAAAACAAATGTCACAGGGGTGATAACCCTTCCCTATGTTTTCCAAATGCTTAAAAAAGATTTTTTGGCTGCAGCTAAACACGTTAAAAATGTACCCGTTCAAAATTACAAAGAGATTCTACTTAACAACAAACCTACAGTCCCTGTCTTGTTTGCACCGCCTGTATACTGCTTTTCAGAGTATATAGGGCCTGGTGGCCCCACACCTTTCCTTATTTTAATTTGGGTGTGGGGTTCCCCTTAATATCCATACAAGACCCAAAGGGCCTGGTAATGGACTGGGGGGTACCCATGCCGTTTGTCTCACTGATTTTCATCCATATTGCCAGGACCCGACATTACATTAAACCCGCAAGCAGTTTTAAATGAGATTTTTTCCTTTAAAAATGACATTTGGTGCAGGGACTGTTCTAAACACGGGAAACACGCGTCACTTTACAGGCATACTATAGACACCCCCCAGGTACGATATTTAAAGGAATATTTCACTTTTTTTTTTTTACTTTAAGCATCATTAAAATCACTGCTCCCGAAAAAACGGCTGTTTTTAAAAGTTTTTTTTGCATTGATACATGTCCCCTGGGGTAGGACCCGGGTCCCCAAACCCTTTTTAGGACAATACCATGCAAATTAGCCTTTAAAATAAGCACTTTTGATTTTGAACGTTCGAGTCCCATAGACGTCAATGGGGTTCTAACATTCGTGCGAACTTTCGGTCCGTTCGCAGGTTCTGGTGCAAACCGAACCGGGGGGTGTTCGGTTCATCCCTAATCACCACTGTGACTGGGGAACTTGATAGCCAAAACAGGAAGTGGCATAATATGTTCTTTCTACCTATAAGTGATCAGCAAATTTGCCTCTTTACTACTTGTCAAAACCCGCCATGCTTGTCCCTAGAATGCAGGTGAGATATCCAGGGATAGATGACAGGGGTTCATACAGGGGTCACATTTTCCAGGACTCTGTGAAAGTAATCTTTTGTTTGTACAGCCCATGGATGACTTCCATCTGAAAGCTGACAGTCAGCCTATGATGTTTACATTCACAGTATGTGTGTAACCCCCCACCCCCACCCTCATGTTTCTCAATGTATGACATATGGCGACAGAAAATAGGGTAAATTTGCATAAGTTACAAGCATCTACCTAAACATGGATAAAGATTACAATCATTTTAAGAGTAAATATGCCTATATTGCAAGCTGCAAGGGGCTACTAGGACACAGCTTCCCTTTTGATGAAGCCACGCTTAATAAATATACCAAGTTTAGACTTTTTCAAATCATAAGATCCTGCTGCACAATAAAATATAGGCTATTAAATTGTAGCCTGTGATCATAGAGATTTTTTTTTTTAAGTTAGCAAATTATATATAAAGAAAGGTCTGCTGAATACCACAGACACTTCCACACCCCATAGCCACTTCTTAAAAGACCCTTTGATTGGTTATGTCAATTCTACAACCTCCCCCTCAAAAATTGGTGCAACTGCAGCTTGTCATCTAAACAACACACACACACATGCAAGAGTCATTCTAAGGGCTAATGATTCCTAAACACCAAGTTTGACTTATGCTACATTGAATTATAAGCTGCCAGAACCTAAAGACCAGAAACCTTGTTGGGAACTTTTCATTCTCAATCACATAATTTTTTTCTGCTGTTATTATTGTCAATTTTGTAATAGCTTGTTTAGTAAATATTTAGCTTGTACTGTTTTTCTTCTCTTTGATGTTTTACAAATGTAAACTTTATCTCTTAAACACTAAGCCAAAACTAAAAGAATCCTTGCTCTTTGAAGAAAGATGCCACATGTTTACACTCTGTTTAATTTTTTTCATGTTTTTACACTCTATTTCATCCCTGTCTGGAGTGGCAGTGGGTGTTGCAGACCTGTCTTAAAGGTCAAAATTCTTACATTGGATAATGCGGGTACAGTATGTTTTCAATAAAACACGTGGTAACACTTTCTGTTTGTTGCATATAGGGTTAAATGTAGAGTTAACCAACCCCAGTTGCAATCACTCACAGTCCTTTTGGAAGCTTGATTGACCCACAAACTTGATAATTTCTACATAGTGTAAGGCTTATGCCGCGTACACACGGTCGGACTTTTCAGCTACAAAAGTCTGACAGCCCGTTCGACAGACTTTCGACAGACTTTCTAATGACCGGACTTGCCTACACATGATCAAACCAAAGTCCGACGGATTTGTACGTGATGACGTACACCGGACTAAAATAAGGAAGTTGGTAGCCAGTAGCCAATAGCTGCCCTAGCGTGGGTTTTTGTCCGTCGGACTAGCATACAGACAAGTGGATTTCTGGGTCCGGCGGAGTTACGACGTAAAGATTTTAAGCATGTTCCAAATCTAAAGTCCGTCAGATTTGCGACTGGAAAAGTCCACTGAAGGTCCGGTGAAGCCCCCACATGATCGGATTGTCCGCCGGATTTGGTCCGTCGGCGTACGCGGCATAAGAATGCCATTTTCACACCATGTGCTACTCCATTTTCTTCTTCTACACATCAGGCACCCAGTATTGCCACTTACATTGAAGTAACACCTCTGGTAACAAGGCCAAAGACCAAAGTTTAGGTCCTCAGTATCCCAACTATGCAGGAGCTTAATCTGCTGATTTGATGGTTAGTTAGTAATCAGTAGACTGTGTCAAAACACTTAAAAAGGTAATAAACAACTAAAAAAATTAGACCCAGGCAGTTTAAGTCATAAGGGGCTCCCTTCACTAAAGCATCTTGCATGCAGTATTTAGGTGTTTGGGCACATTTTCTTTAAATATTACATGTGATCCTAAAATTGTCGATTCGCTATGCCTTTTTGCTGATATAAAATTAATTAGGGCTATTGAAAAGTACCTCATCCATATGAAATATGTAACAAAAAACTAGAATAATTGGACTCTTACCAGAAAAAAAGATGACCACATGGGTAGTATAAAAATATCAAAATGTATTATGTACAAATATTACCAAAAAAGAGAAAATTGATAAAAACATTCAGCAATGTGACAAAAATATATGCCATAATGAGAAGACAACGTGTCAATGCTAATGCCAAAAAGGTTGATGCATTTCACATAGTCGCTTCCTCAGGACCCCATTGCTTTGGCAGCACAGATAATGGCCTATACAGAAGAAAATTTGCAATAATCAATTAGTGTCTAACATATGTCAAGATATCCATACAATAAATAAATTAGTAAATAAACGGACAGTCAACCAAGATAACCTGCTCAATGACCGTTTATTTTATTTCCCTATTATAGGGCTACATTTGTATATGTTATTCTACTGCCCCACACTACTTATCTTGTCTGCACTATATGTTCCACTATCCTTGTGCTATGCCCCTGTGACGACACATGAGTTGACATATAAGATGTAACAAACTGTATGGATATCTTGACATATGTTGAATACTAATTGAATATTGCAAATTTTCTGCTGTATAGGCCATTATATCTACTGCCAAATCAATGGGGTCCTGAAGAAGCGACTATGTGAAACGCGTCAACCTTTGGCATTAGCATAGACACATTGGCTTCTCATTATGGCATATATTTTCTATCGCATTGATGCATGTCTTTAACAATTTTCTCTTTTTTGAATTATTCGTGTATTTTTATATATTTTTTTTTTTTTTTTTATATATTTTTAAATTACCCATGTGGCCGTACTTTTTCTGGTACCAGTAAAGTCCAATTTTCTATTTTTTTGTTACATAAACCATTTTGTGGTATTTACCGCAAAACACTCAAAACTGTGTAAACATTGCATGAAAAGGGGTTAAAGTCAATTCACAGACAGGAATAAATAATTGAATGAGTTTGGTAATTAATCACTTAAAGACCAGCTGCTGAAGTTGAACTGCAGCAGGTTGGCTTTATTACTTAAATCGCCACCATTGTACGTCACTTCGTGTAATAGATATAGCAGGCATGCATGCAGCATGGCCCCAGAGCCCATGCGCGTGGCCAGCAGACGTGATGTCCACCGGCCACCCACGGTCGCTCCACACAGGGGCAGAACGGGGATCTGCCTAGGTAAACACAGCAGATCCCGTTCTGACAGGGGAGCTGAGAGTGATCATCTGTTTCTAGTGATTAGGAACAGATATCTCTTTCCTCCTCCAGTCAGCACAGCCCCTATACAGTTAAAAACACCTCCCAGGGAACACATTTAACCCTTTAATCTCCCCTGATGTTAAACCCTTCCCTGCCAGTGACATTTATACAGTAATCAGTGCATTTTTATAGCACTGATCTCTGTATAAATGTCACTGGTCCCAAAAAAGTGTCAAAAGTGTCCGATCTGTCCGCTGCAATGTCGCAGTCCCGCTAAAAATTGCAGATCACCGCCATTACTAGTAAAAAAAAAATAATAATAATAACAATGACATAAATCTATCGCCTATTTTGTAGACAGTATAACTTTTGCACAAACCAATCAATATACACTTATTGCGATTTTTTTTACCAAAACTATGTAGAAGAATACATATTGGCCTAAACTGAGGAAGACATAAGTTTTTTTATATCTTTTTTTGGGATATTTATTATAGCAAAAAGTAAAAAAAATATTGTTTTTATTTTTTAATTGTCACTCTTCTTTTGTTTATAGCACAAACAATAAAAAACACAGAGGTGATCAAAGACCAACAAAAGAAAGCTCATTTTGTGGGAAAAAAAATCAATCAAAATCATCAATTTTGTTTGGGTACAGCATCACACTTCCGCGCAATTATCAGTTAAATCAGCGCAGTGCCATATCGAAAAAATCTTTCCTGTCCTTAAGTGGTTAAGTAATGGACCAGACATGCAGTATTTAAAATGGATGTAAACCCAATTTTTTTTTTTATATATATATCATACTGTAGAGTATATGATTTCCTATCATTTGAGCCCAGCCTTGCCACACAGAGTTAATCCATCTCTGAGCAATCCTCTTTTATTGTTCAGTGAGAAAAATCTTGACAAACTGAGAAAAACTTTGTCAAATACTCCCCCTTGCTGTGAGTGACAGCCTAAGACACAGGCATTATTTTTTAATTCCCTCCCCCACTCCTTTCTTCAGCAGCTCTGCAAGGATTGGCTGTTCCACACCTCAGCATGATTTGGCATCCTGAAGTCATGTGGTTACTTTCCTGTCTTTTCACTGGATGTTAGAGATCATAGCAGAAGTTCAGCAGAAGTTCAGTGTTAGAAATAAACAGGAGAAAATGCATATTGACAAGGGGAGTGTAGAGGTGGGCAGGGAGTCTACTGACATCACAACTCCGCCCACCGACCTCCAGACAACAGACCCACCCACAGAATATGCAGTTTTTCGGGTCTAATAACCGACAGAGGGGAGACATTTGACAGTAAAGATACATGCAGGAGGCATGTATATCCTTATAGATAACCACCATGGCAGTAGATTAGAAAGGATGACATTGAGTTTACATCCACTTTAAGGAATGTAAAAATATAATAGCATAATAATGTCATATGTAGTGGGAATATTTTACTTATTCACAATTATGTTTAGAGATATCTTTGTCTTAAATATGCACAAGATAGAATGGGATTATAGACACATATTCTTACAAAGGTGTGGAACTTCAGCTATTAGGAGAGGGGTATCAACAATTTAAAGATTTGACAGATGGATACCAGAGTGACATTTTCAAGAGCATCAGAGAATGACAATGGCTATTTTCTAACAAGAAGCACAGACCTCTCCAAAGATAGTAATGACTTTACCAAATATCACAGCAAAAAATACTTTAAAGCAGGTTTTCTCCATGGAACCCTAGGGCTCCTTAAGAGGTTACCAGGGAAAAATACACTTCTCTAAAAAGTAAAGGAACAATTTAAAAACACATCAGATATCAATGGGGAACAATATAATTCTGGATATCTATACTGTTAGTGACTGGCTAATGTGTTAGGAAGGAAAGGATGCCACATGGTTTGATGGAAATTAAAATTATCAACCTACAGAGTAGGGATGAGCTTCGAGTTCGAGTCGAACATGTGTTTGGCTCGAACATCGGCTGTTCAATTGTTTGACAAAGATGGAACATTATGGGATGTTCGCGCCAAATTTGAGCGGCGCGTCACGGCCCATAATGCACTGCATCATCGCAGTGGTTTGCTGGCTGATGATTGGCCAAGCATGCACTATGACCCGCATGCTTTGGCCAATCACAGCACCGTAAGCAAACAGAGCCATAATTGGCCAAAGGCAGGGTGCCTTTGGCCAATTATGGCTCAGGGGATTAAGTACACGCCCCACACTATGTAAGGCCGCATGAACGTCGGACGTGTGTAGTGTGTTCCGGCATTCAGAGAGGGAGAGAGAGAGTGTCATTTAATTTCATTTAGATTTAGATATACATTCCAGGCTTTGTATATATATATATATATATATATATATATATATATATATATATATACAATAAATACTGTATCCAGTTTAGCTAGATCTCACTGCAGACCGTTCCTGTTGTTCTACAGGCAGGCAGTTTATTCAGTTAGCTGCAGTATATTCAGTACTGTATCCTGTGCAGCTAGATACCGCTGCAGACCATTCCTGTTGTTCTGTTCCAAATATACTACAGGCAGGCAGTTTATTCAGTTAGCTGCAGTATATTCAGTACTGTAGTCTGTGCAGCTAGATCTCACTGCAGACCATTCCTGTTGTTCTCTTCCTAATATACTACAGGCAGGCAGTTCATTCAGTTAGCTGCAGTATATTCAGTACTGTATCCTGTGCAGCTAGATACCACTGCAGACCATTCCTGTTGTTCTGTTCCTAATATACTACAGACAGGCAGTTCATTCAGTTAGCTGCAGTATATTCAGTACTGTATCCTGTGCAGCTAGATCTCACTGCAGACTGTTCCTGTTGTTCTCTTCCCAATATACTACAGGCAGGCAGTTCATTCAGTTAGCTGCAGTATATTCAGTACTGTATCCTGTACAGCTAGATCTCGCTGCAGACCTTTCCTGTTGTTCTCTTCCTAATATACTACAGGCAGGCAGTTCATTCAGTTAGCTGCAGTATATTCAGTATTGTATCCTGTGCAGCTAGATCTCGCTGCAGACCGTTCCTGTTGTTCTGTTCCTAAAATACTACAGGCAGGCAGTTCATTCAGTTAGCTGCAGTATATACAGTTCTGTATCCTGTGCAGCTAGATCTCGCTGCAGACTGTTCCTGTTGTTCTGTTCTTTAATATACTACAGGAAGGCAGTTCATTCAGTTAGCTGCAGTATGCGGTGCATCCTCAGAATGTGGCCGTGGGGCACGCTTGTCCTTTTTTTCGGCAGCTGGCCGTGTTGAGCCACAACATGCAGAAGAGTTGGTAGAGTGGATGACCAAGCTGTCCTCATCCTCCTCATCCTCTGTCACCCAGGCTCAGAGTAATTTGGCTGCCAATGCAGCTGCCAAAGCGGCCTCTTCCATCGGCCCAATGTCATCAGTCACTCCTTCCCTAGCCCCACCATCATGTCCTGAGGAGTCCCCCGAACTGTTCGACCACAGTGTTGGGTACATGCTGCAGGAGGATACGCAGCATTTTGAAGGTTTCAATGAGAGTACCCAGATTGAAGAAGGCAGTAACGTGAGCCCAGAGAGAGGGGGTGCCCAAGAAGGACAAGAAGCTGGCAGTCATGTTCCCCCAGCTGCAGCATACTGCCAGGTTTGCTCCAGTGATGAGGAGGGAGGGGATGATGAGGTCACTGACTCTACATGGGTGCCTGATAGGAGAGAGGAGGAGGCACATCTCCAATGAGGCAGGATGCCCTCCAGAGGCCAGCTTAAGGGCAGCCAACCAACTGCATCACACCGCAGAGATCCACATGTGCAGGGCGCTGCTGACTCTGCACGTTTTTCCAAAAGTTCTTTGGTGTGGGCCTTTTTTGAGACGTGTGCAGCAGATCGCACTGTTGCTGTATGCAACATATGTCTGAAGCATATCAAGCGTGGCCAAAACAGCAGCCGCTTGGGCACCACATGCTTGACCAGACATATGTCAAACTCCCATGCAGTCCATTGACAAGTGTACTTAAAAGACCCACACCAAAGAACAAGGTGGACCTCTTATTGCTCCTCATCAGCTGGGATCTCCAACCCCACTATACCTTCAGTTCTCTCAGAAACCTACACTGAGAGGAATGATGGTGTAGAATTAGGTGTGCCAAGCACTTGCGGGCAATCTGCTATCGCTACACCAACGTCTGATTGTAGCAGGCAAATTTCCCTACCCCAGTTGCTAAACTGGTGAAAGAAATTTGGCCCCAGCCACCCACATACCCAGAGGCTGAATGCTAGCTTGGCTAAATTGCTAGTACTCCAACTGCTGCCTTTCCAGCTGGTAGAATCTGCCCCTTTCCTAAATGTGTGGAATGTGCGGTACCTCAGTGGCAGGTTCCCAAACGCCACTTTTTTCATGGAAGGCGATTCTGGCTCTCTACCGGCATGTGGAAGGCAATGTCTTGGCTTCGCTGGACAGGGGGGTCAGTGGTAAGGTGCATATTACCGCTGACTCATGGTCCAGCAGGCATGGACAGGAACGTTACCTATCTTTCAAGGCGCACTGGGTGACCCTGCTGGCAGCTGGGAAGGATGCAGGACAGGGTGCAGTATTGTTGGAGCTTGTTCTGCCACCACGCCTCCGAAATGCTACTAGTGGTGATTCTGACACACCTCTCTCCTCCACCCCTCCTCTTCTTCTTCCTCCATGGCCTCTGCCTCTATAGATTTGTCCTTGGAACTAGCGGTGCCCCGTAGGCTTTCAAGGGGCTATGCAAGCACTCAGGCAAAAAGATGCCATGCGGTGCTTGAGCTGGTGTCCTTAGGGGACAGGAGCCACACTGGGGCAGGGATTCTGTTAGCTCTGAAGGGGCAGGCTCAGAAGTGGTTGACACCACTCCAGCTTCAGGCAGGAATGGTGGTTTGCGACAACCTCCTCTCCGCCCTCTGACAGGGACACTTCACCCATGTTCCCTGTTTGGCTCACGTCCTTAATTTGGTGGTGCAGCAGTTCTTGTGCAGGTACTCCGGCTTACAGGATCTCCTGAGGCAGGCCAGGAATATCTGTGTGCATTTCTGCCGGTCATATAATGCCAGTGCTCGGCTGGCTGACCTCCAAAAGGAATACAACCTGACCAAGAAACGCATAATCTGTAACATGCCCACCAGATGGAACTCAATGTTGGCCATGCTGCAGCAGCTGCACACTCAGCAGAGGGCCATCAATGAGTACCTGTGTGACTATGGCACCAGGACAGGGTCAGGGAAACTTGGCTTTTTTTTTGCCACGCCAGTGGCTCATGATCAAGGATGCATGCACTGTCCTGTGACTATTTGAGGAGGCCACGAGGATGAGGAGCAGTGACAGTGCATGCATCAGTGATACTGTCCCTCTTGTCTACCTGTTGGAGCACATGCTGCATGGAATAATGGACAGGGGACTTGAGGCAGAACAGAGGGAGGAAGAGGAGGACTTCCTTACCTCTCAAGACCCCCTTTATCCAGACAGTGTTCCAATCACACAGGAAGAGGAGGAGGAGGAGGATTGTGTCAGCATGGAGGTGGAGCCTTGCACTTAGCATCAGCAGCAGTCTTCAAGGGATCGTTTACAGTCCCCAGAAACCCATGGACTTGTAAGTGGCTGGGAGGAGGTGGTTGCGGATCAGGTTGTCCTTAGTAACCCAGAGGACTCCGGACCGAATGCCTCAGCAAACCTATGCTGCATGGCCTCCCTGAAGCCTGCAAAAGGACCCTCGGATTCGTGGTATCATAGAGAGGGATCAGTACTGGCTGGCAACCCTCCTTGATCCACGTTACAAGTGTAAGGTTGCTGAACTTATCCAGCTGTTGCTGAGGGAGCAGAGGATTAAACATCTTCGGGAGGCCTTGCAGAAAGGTTTGTGCAATGCGTTTCCAGAGCCTGGGAGGTTACAAATTCCTGGTCCTGGACAACATGTTGCTGAGGCTTCGGTCAGTCACAGAAGGAGCGGTGGAGAAGGTGGCCGTCTGACAGATGCGTTCAGACAATTTTTTAGTCAGCAACCCCAAGGTCTGATCGGTTCCAGCAACCATTGCTAGCGTCTGATTTACATTGTGCAGGAATGCCTAGGGGCACGATCAGACTTGGAGAACTTTCCAACCGAAAATCCTCTGGGTTACTGGGTCTTGAAGATGGATCACTGGCCAGAGCTTTCACAGTATGCAATTGAGCTACTGGCCTGTCCTGCATGCAGTGTTCTTTCAGAACGCACATTCAGTGCTACTGGAGGCTTTGTAACCCATCACAGAGTGTGCCTGTCCACCGACTCAGTTGATCAGCTCACCTTTATAAAAATGAATCAGTCTTGGATCACCAGCTACCAAGCACCTGATGCTGATGTAACCGACTAATTTTTTTAAGAATGTGAGATCCCTTGAAGAATGCCTATGCTGATGCTGAGCGACTATCCTGTTATGCTGAGTGACTATCCTATTTCTCCCCAATGTTCATATTGATAGCTTGTAAGAACATTTTTGGTTCTGGGCACCACCACCAGTGGCTAAGGCCCAATTTTTCTGCCCCTGTTTAACAGGGGTGTGTAATTACAATTTTTGCTGTAATATTTTGCAGCAGGGCTTGTTCCTGCGCTCAACTAGAGTATCTGTGAGGGGTTGCAGTGTTGTGGCACCAGTGCCTAAGGCCCAATTGTTCTGCCTCTGTTGAACAGGGGCGCGTAATTACAATTTTTGCTGTAATATTTTGCAGCAGGGCTTGTTCCTGCACTCATCTAGAGTATCTGTGAGGGGTTGCAGTGTTGTGGTACCACCACCAGTGCCCAAGGCACAATTTTTCTGCCCCTGTTCAACAGGGGCGTGTAATTACAGTTTTTGCTGTAATATTTTGCAGCAGGGCTTGTTCCTGCACTAGAGTATCTGTGAGGGGTTGCAGTGTTGTGGCACCAGCACCAGTGCCTAAAGCCCAATTTTTCTGCTCCTGGTTAACGGGGGGTGTAATTACACTTTTTGCTGTAATATTTTGCAGCAGGGCTTGTTCCTGCGCTCAACTAGAGTATCTGTGAGGGGTTGCAGTGTTGTGGCACCAGCACTAGTGCCTAAAGCCCAATTTTTCTGCCCCTGTTCAACAGGGGTGTGTAATTACAATTTTTGCTGTAATATTTTGCAGCAGGGCTTGTTCCTGCGCTAAACTAGAGTATCTGTGAGGGGCTGCAGTGTTGTGGCACCAGCACCAGTGCCTAAAGCCCAATTTTTCTGTCCCTGTTCAACAGGGGTGTGTAATTACAATGTTTGCTGTAATATTTTGCAGCAGGGCTTATTCCTGTGTTCTACTAGAGTATCTGTGAGGGATAATGGGATATGTTGGGTTTACAGAATATGCCCCCCTCTGGCATAATAGGAACTTACAGGAGATGGCCATGGGGGAATTTAAGGAATGGGTGAGGTGGGGCATAAATAGACTATCCCAGTTGTACAAAGGGAACGTATTAAAAACTTTCGAGGATCTCCAAAAGGAAAATGGCATTCCCAGACAAACATTCTTTAGGTATTTACAAATGAGAACTGCTTTGGATGTACAATTTAGGACAGGCCCCCTGGTATGGACTGATGCTGCATTGCTTCAGAAAGTGGTTAAACCTGGGAAGATAAAGGGTTTTATCTCAGGGATATATGCCCAACTGTGCAATAAAAGTATTGTAGGATCAGTATATCTTGGCTGCAGGGAGGGATGGGAGACGGATGTGGGAAAGCTAACAGATGTACAATGGAGGGAAATACTGGAGATAGGGCAGGAGGTCTCAGTCTCTCCTGCACAGAGGTTCTCTCATTTAATGTTGGTACATAGAGCATACTACACCCCAAAAAAATTATTCCGTTTTGGTGTAAGATCAGATGCCAGTTGCCCTAGGTGCGGGGAGGAGGGTGACCTGATACACATGGTATGGAGGTGCCCCAAGCTAGTTCGTTACTGGCTTGGGGTAGTAGAGTCCATTAGTAGTAGGTGGGGGATACCTTTGGAGGCAGATACCAGATTCTGTATCATTGGCTATAAAGTGTGGGGTCCAGAGGAGGTAGCGGTTAAAACAGTGGTTTTGAGATGCCTGTACCAAGCCCGGAAGCCTATTATGCAAAGATGGCAAACAATCCTCCCCCCCGACAGTCGAGGAGTGGGTAAGAATAGTGAATGATATAGTATGGAAGGAGAGAGCCCTATATGTTAGAAGAGGGAATCTTAAAAAATTCGAAAAGATGTGGAACCCATGGCTAATAAGTATTGGATGTCAGGACCAAAGGAATTGAGGTAGGACCTGGCTCAGGGTGGGAGGGGAGTAGGGATAAGTGGGCGGGATAGATTTTTTTTTTTTTTAGAAATAAAAAAGAAAAAAAAAAGAAAAGAGTATCTGTGAGGGGTTGCAGTGTTTTGGCACCACCACCAGTGCCTAAGGCCCAATGTTTCTGTCCCTGTTCAACAGGGGCGTGTAATTACAATATTTTATCTAATATTTCACAGCAGGGCCCATTCCTGCGCCCACCTAGAGTAACTGTGAGGGCTTACAGTGTTGTGGCAACACCACCACACCACCACCAAAGGCCCAATTTTTCTGACCCTGTTCAACAGAGGCTTGAAATTACAATTTTTCATATAACATTTCACAGCAGGACTCCTCCACCAAGAGTAACTGTGAGGGCTTACAGTGTTCTGGTACCACCAACACCTAAGGCCCAAATTTCTGCAGAGTATGTAGGGCAGGCCCCTACTTTCAGACATCCAACTTACAAACCACTTACAAACGGAGGGAGACAACAAGAAGTGAGAGGAAATCTACCCCTAGGAAGGGAAATTCTCTCCTGTATGAGTTAATATGGGAAAAAGGTGTCTCCTCCACTGATGCTTTATCACCAATCCTTGTTTCCCTAAAACCCCAACATTTGTCATTGGGACAGAAAGTGAATTGAAATCTTCTGAATAGGGGCACAGACAGCAAAACAAATGTTACAGGGGTGATAAAAAGAAAAGTAATTTTTCGCTAACCATACAAAAAATAATACATTTGTGCTGCTGCTCGTGTTAGTCAATAAATACAAAAGACCCAAGAATAATTAGTATATAGTGTAACAAGCGCGCATCATAAATTAGTGTGTTTTATATAACATAGGTGATCCTAATAGTTCTGGCTTCTATTAGTATAGCAAATTAATCATGACCACACACTCAAAAACATTCTGATGTGAAACAAACCCACTTGAGAAATTACTAAAAAAACATTTTGGAAAAAATTCCGTAAAATGACTTATAGTGAAGTTATACCTCCTATTAGTATAATAAAATTTTTTATTATACTAATAGGGGGTTTGTTTCACATCAGAATGTTTTTGAGTGTGTGGTCATGATTAATTTTCTATACTACGAGAAGCCAGAACTGTTAGGATCACCTATGTTATATAATACACACTAATTTATGATGCGCGCTTGTTACACTATATACAGGGGTGATAACCCTTCCCTATGTTTTCCAAAAAGCTTAAAAATAGATTTTTTGGCTGGAGCTACACTTACAAAATGTACCTGTTCCAAATTACAAACAGATTCAACTTAAGAACAAACCTACAGTCCCTGTCTTTCTTGGGTCCACCTGTATACTTGTGTTCAGAGTATATAGGGCCTGGGGGCCCAACACCTTTTCTTTTTTTAATTTGGGTGCAGGGTTCCCCTTAATATCCATACAAGACCCAAAGGACCTGGTAACGGGCTGGGGGGTTACCCATGCTGTTTTTCTCAATAATTTTAATCCATATTGCCGGGACCCGACATTACATTACAGCCACAAGCAGTTTTAAATGACTTTTATTCCTTTAGAAATGTCATTTTGTGCAGGGACTGTTCTAAACACTGGAAACACGCGCCACTTTACAGGCATACTATAGACACCCCCAGCTACGATATTTAAAGGAATATTTCACTTTTATTTTTTCACTTTAAGCATCATTAAAAACACTGCTCCCGAAAAAACGGCTGTTTTTAAAACTTTTTTTGCATTGATACATGTCCCCTGGGGCAGGGGTTGGTCCCCAAACCCTTTTAAGGACAATAACTTGCATATTAGCATTTCAAATCTGCATTTTTGATTTCTCATGTTTGAGTCCCATAGACTTTAACGGTGTTTGAAAGTTTGCGCAAACTTTTGTTCCGTTCGCGTGTTCTAGATGCGAACCGAACCGGGGGTGTTCGGCTCATCCCTATTACAGAAGGCTGGATTAAAAGACACCCAGAAAATCAAAGTAAAAAAATGATGCAGCACGCTAGTCCATTTTGCTGAAATTTTTTTGCAGCAACTCAAAAAGGTACTCAGTAGTTTGTATGGCCCCCAGGTGCTTATATGTAGAGAGGGAGGACCCTCACCATGCCAACATCCAATATATATTGTGATATTGGGGGTTGTTTAGCTCAAGTGTAGATTTTTGTGCAGTGAGTCCACGCCAGACAGGCATTATAGTTAAGGGCCTCTTAGCCCACGTTTAATAATGGAAAAACAAAAGCAAAAGATCCATTCAGAGTTCCAACGCAGGGGTTTAACTTAATTTAGGACTCAAATATAAGGAAAACATACCGAGACACCTGGCCCTCTTGTCAGCAGTTCCTCTGCTTGCTCTCAACAGAGTTAATTCTTTCCAGCCCCCAGGACTCACTAGCTTCTATATTCTTCCCGACTCTCAAGGCTGGCCAGCCTTTCCCAGTCCCTGGGCAAAGAATACCCCTTACACGGCTGTAGTCTCCCACAGGGTAGACCACTTTCCAGACACAGATTTGTCTTCACACAGCACCAGCAGTAGCAAGCTGCTCACACTCCACCTTCCTTCCCCTACTGCTCTCACCAGCTCCTCGTTATATGCACCTGGGCACACACCCTGCTGGCTGTCCACAACACCCAGACAGAGGGTTGGAGATCCCATCCCACCCAAAACTCTTAGGGATCTCCAAACTACAGCGTCCCATCCGGAAATAGCAAAATCCAGAGAAAGCTGCCAGAGCAGTCCTCTCCTTTTCAAATTTACACTCTGTAGCTCTGCAGTCTGCCGACATGCAGACTCTGTGTCCATTTTTGCTCCATTTCCATAGGGACAGGGACTCTCACTATTACATACCCCTCCCCCTTGTTTAGATCCAGAGGGAGGAACACCAGCACCCGTCATCACGGTTGGGACACCTTTGTGCTGGCTGTCAGCCACGTAGGCCCAACCCTTTTTATGGGTGCGCTTCCAGGTACTTCCTACCCTGGATCTTAACAGGGTCCTATATTTCCCTCTACTCAGCCTTCTCCCTCTTCTTTAGGGGTCCCTGGGCTTATTCACTTTTCTTGGGGGAACTCTGCCTTCCCTGAGCCTTCTTTTCAACTTACGAATACCCGTTTTACCCTTCACCATCGGTCTTTCAGGTTCAAAACAGTTTCTCTGGTTACCCACGGCAACCAAATCATTGTTTTTAGAACAAACCATTAACAGATCACAACTTTCAATGCCATCGGTGCTTTATATCTCAGTGCTTGTTAGAACCAGACCTGAGGAGGGACCACACACGGTGAGGGACTACATCCCACGGGACCATGGCACAGCTCCATCTCACCTGTTGTCCAACATTCCATGGGTACTTGTTCTAACAAACTACACTGATCCAAGCATAAACCATTTTTTCCTGGCATACACATTACAATGCTATGGCAACCAACATTAGCACTTTCTGCCGCATTGTCTCTGGGTACCTTAACTTGTACCTCTTGGCCAGTGATAGAAAGCATCTCTGCTACTGCTGCGTCTATTCCTTCTCATCAGGTCTAGCGGGTGAAGCAGTATCTGCGCCCTCTACTGACCACTGCTCAGCCTTGGACCACACCAGCAGAGATGTTTCTAATCACCACACCAGGCGGAGAGACCCCTGATGTCTCCAACAGATGGCCAGAATCTCTCCTCTAAGAAGGATTCCTCTTTAAACTTGTGGTAGTCATCCTGGTCCCAATCCATCAAATGCTAAATCGACTGGAACTCTGTCAGTAACAGGGGTTGCAACAATTCTGGCCACCAGTCCCTAGGCCATTTTTACCTTACAGCGAGTTTTTCAAATTTTTCCACAAAGTCCCCAACCTCCTCTGTAGTTAGCATGTAATCAGAGGCCCAGGTCTTAGCACCTTGAACTGCACCCCACTCTTTATTCTGGTTCCACTTTAACCACTCACGGTCTCATACACCACTGGTCTCTTTTGACTGGCCCTCCCAGGTGGAGACATCTTCTCAGGCCATGCTGAGCTCCCTTCCACAGGTACACCACCTGCATTTAACACAGTCCATCAAATTAACTTCTGCACAATGCTGTTCACCTGGCTGCCACACACAGCTAGCAGCAGTTCCTGACATGACTCACCACTGGTGCTGAGATTTCACCGCCTATATGCCTGCATTCTCCATCACTTGTGATATTAGGGGTTGTTTAGCTCAAGCGTAGATGCGTTTTTTGTGCAGTAAGTCCACATCAGACAGGCATTATAGTTAAGGGCCTCGTAGCTCATGTTTATTAAATGAAAAAACAAAAGCAAAAGGTCCACTCAGGGTTCCCACTCAGGGGTTTAAATTTAGTTAGGACTCAAAAATAAGGAAAACATACCGAGCCACCTGGCTCTCTTGTCAGCAGTTCCTCTGCTTGGTCTCAACAGAGTTGATTCTTTCCAGCCCCCAGGACTCACTGGCTTCCGTAGTCTTCCCAACTCTCAAGGCTGGCTAGCCTTTCCCAGTCCCTGGGCAAAGAATCCCCCTTACACGGGCTGCAGTCTCCCACAGGGGAGACCACTTTCCAGACACAAGTCTGCCTTCACACAGCGCCAGCAGTAGCAAGCCGCTCACACTCCACCTTCCTTCCTTAAATGACCTTACTATGTTCAAGAAAAGTCGGCAATGGTAGGTTCTAGATGTAAAACAGGGTTAGCTTAGTAAATGTGGTGGTCATTCACTTGCAACTTCAGAATTCTTCAACTTGTTCAGCATGTAGGGAAACGTTTTATTTTACACATTGTACACATGTGCTGGCTTAGTGAAAATTTCAAGAACACCTTATACTTCTGATTTCATTATTGCTCGAATAGAAGAAACTGAGAAGATTCTTATTTCTATGCTCATGTAATGCAATCAATTACCTAAAGAAAGAGAGGAAATCCCTACACCAGAAATACACTTTCTGAACCTCTCCCATGCTGTCCAGTTCACTGTATCCCACCACTTAACAGCAATGCCAAAATCATAATTCTGCAAGGTAGAGACAATCTAAGCGCACACAAAGGGGTTTATTTACTAAAGGCAAATCCACTGTGCACTACAAGTGCAATTAGAAGTGCAACTGGAAGTGCTGTTGTTGCAGATCTGAGGGGGACACGCAAGAAAAATAAAAAAACAGCATTTTTGCTGGCACATGATTGGATGATAGAAATCAGCAGAGCTTCCCCTCATTTCAGGTCTTCCCCTCAGATCTACAGCGACTGCACTTCCAAGTGCACTTGCAGTGCACTTATAGTGCACAGTGGAGTTGCCTTTAGTAAATCAACCCCAAAGCATGTTAGCAGCACAGTGGTTGAAGCAACAGTTCTTATGCTCAAAAGGCTGATCTAGGTAATTATAATTATTAGAACCCACTGTTAATGCAAACCTCAAGCCTCAGACGATGTCCACTCCAATAAAACTATCACACAGGAAAGTCAAGGCTAAATTTGAGAACTGCTTTGCAATAGACCTGATGAGAGAACACTCCAGACTGCCATCTACAGTAGCAAGCTTGTATCTTCTTCAGACAATTTGGGATTCACTGAGACTGAGATTCATGCTAACTCCACTGACAGCTCAGTTAATGCACCTGGAATCCAGTTAGCAGTAAATGACTAAAAGAACAGAATCTTCTGGCCCAGTCACCATTCAAGATTGTTCCTTACTTCACAAGTTTGAAGTAGAGCTTCACAGAGATTAACTTGTCAAGAAGCCCCTTGAGCCAACTAGAGAGACTATGCCACCTTTACTACCAAGGAATAGGGATGAGCTTCGAGTTCAAGTCGAACTCATGTTCGACTTGAACATCGGCTGTTCGCCAGTTCACTGAATAGCGAACAATTTGGGGTGTTCGCGGCAATTTTGAAAGCCGCGGAACACCCTTTAAAAGTCTATGGAAGAAATCAAAAGTGCTAATTTTAAAGGCTTGTATGCAAGTTATTGTAATAAAAAGTGTTTGGGGACCTGGGTCCTGCCCCAGGGGACATGGATCAATGCAAAAAAAAGTTTTAAAAATGGCAGTTTTTGATTCCCTGCTTAAAGGTATATCTCCTATCTCACAATTCTCTCATTCATTTATCTCTGTCATTCCGAAGCCGGGTAAGGACCCCTCTATCCCAGATAATTATAGGCCGATAGCTCTTCTAAATTCAGATTATAAGATCTTTACTAAAATTCTTGCATCCAGGTTATCTAGGATTATCCCCAAATTGATTCATGGAGACCAGGTAGGTTTTGTACCTGGTAGACACGCGGGGGACAACACCCGTCGTACAATAAACCTGATAGATCTTTTAGATAGAACCTCTAGACAGGCGTTGATCCTGAGTTTAGATGCACAAAAGGCCTTTGACAGGTTAAGCTGGCCCTATATGTTCAATGTTTTAGAGATGTATGGCTTTAGGGGTCCTTATCTGAAGGCTCTGAAGGCTATATACTCAACAATCACAGCTCAAGTACAGATGTCATCCTTCCTGTCGCCAAGCTTCCCCATGACTAATGGTACTCGGCAGGGCTGTCCTCTGTCACCATTGCTTTTTATTCTCTGCCTAGAACCCCTGGCCGAGTCCATCCGCACCCATCCGGATATTCAGGGGGTGGTAATGCGACAAGGGGAATATAAACTATCACTCTTTGCGGATGACATCTTGCTCACGATCACTAATCCAATGATTTCTCTCCCCTCCCTACACAAATTGTTGTCTTCTTTTGGGGCCATTTCGGGCTATAAGGTTAACACGTCTAAAACTGAAGCTCTGCCCATACATATCCCATTACCCATACTATCACAACTCAAAGAGTCCTATCCTTATAAATGGTGTAAAACCTCTCTCAAATATTTAGGTATTCTTCTCACCCCATCCTACTCTTCTTTATACACTGCAAATTTTCCACCCTTAGTTTTGGAAATTAATAAATCCTTGAGGTCTTGGACTAAGTATCCGTTATCCTTATTGGGCAGGATAAACGTTTTAAAAATGTCTATTTTACCTAGACTGTTATATTATTTTGAAACTTTACCAATTACTTTACCCTCATCCCATTTAAAGACACTCCAACGTAACTTTCTAAAGTTCATATGGGGCGATGGGGCCCACCGTATAGCTAGTTCAGTGGTGTTTGCTCCGAGGTCCAGGGGTGGAATGGGTGCACCGGACATTTTCAAATACTATTATGCCTCACATTTAAGGCCTATTATTTCTTGGACATCCCTCTTTGCTCCAAATCAATGGTCCGCTATTGAGAAGGGTGTCATATACCCGGTCCACCCGTGTACCTTGGTTTGGGACGATTCCTTTCCTATTGATCCCACTTTTAGACACCAATGCACTGGCCCAATGAATTTTACTATAACTATCTGGCGTAAATGTTTCAAAAAATACCAACTCGTCTCGCCCTGCTCCCCGCTCATTAATGTACTGTTTAACCCACTCATACCAGACAGTTTGTCCTTGAGCAGGATCTCCCCATGGCTTAACGCCTCCCTTTTTCAACTTCGAAATCTGGTAAACCCGGTTACGCGAAAGCTACATCCCTTTGACACCCTACGTGAGAAATTTAACATACCGCACCAACTTTTTTACTTCTACCTGCAGGTCAGACATTTTTTCCACTCTAAATCTTCATCATTATCCCTCGAAAGTCCAACTAATTTTGAACACATATGTGCTCAGGGACCCCACCAGTTACACTTAATATCTACCATCCATCGTATCCTTCATGAGTCGACACCTCTGACTGAGACCACGCATCATTATATGGGAAAGTGGTCCCATTTGTTAGACAGAACTATCTCAATTCAGTTATGGGACAAGATTTGGTCTTCTGTCTCCAAGTCTTCTAAGTGTGTGACCCAACGGGAGACATCTATGAAAATCCTTATGTTTTGGTATAGAACCCCTGACGTTATCCATAAATATGACCCCTCGGTCCCACCGCGCTGTTGGCGTTGTGGAATTGACACGGGTTCTTTATTCCATATATTCTGGCAGTGTTCAAGGATACAACCTTTCTGGAGGGAGGTGGGGCTCCTGATACAGAAAGTGCTGGATAAAACTCTCCCATTAGACCCATTACACCATTTGTTGGGCCTTCCTTTCCCTGGCTTAACCAAAAGAGCTAACCGGCTTCTTTCTTATATATTATTGGCTGCCAAACGACTTATTCCCCTGTGCTGGCTGTCCAACGCCCCTCCCCCTTGGCCCAAATTTCTACAATTAGTAACTGATATCCGAAGGATGGAATATCTAACGGCCTCAGTACATGATACTATCCCCCAATTTGAAAAATTGTGGAAACCCTGGGATGAGTCGGAATTTGGGACTCCTATGCCAAACACCGTTCTTTAAGTTTTTTTGTTCTATACTGGCATGAGCGCCTCATGTGATCATGGGGTCCCATCCCCCCCCCATTTGCCCCATTTTTATATGTGTTATTCAGAACTTATTATTACATACCACATATCCTTCATAGAATCTATGTTCCTCTCTCTTATGTAACAAACTTACACCTTTGATCCTGCACTTCTATTTTAGAAATACTCTTTTTCTGTATCCTGGACAAAAGTACAGAGCGGTTTGTGCTCTGTAATTGTGAACTCTGTTCCTATGTACTTTACCTTGTTTCGTTATAAAGATGTCCTCAAAAATTTTATATTTTATATTTTATAGTTTACAACATTACTGCTGTACTTGTTCATTCTACAATGTTAAAAAACCTAATAAAAATACAATTATAAAAAAAAAATGGCAGTTTTTTCAGGAGCAATGATTTTAATAATGCTTAAAGTGAAACAATAAAAGTGTTATATCCCTTTAAATTTCGTACCTGGGGGGTGTCTATAGTATGCCTGTAAAGGGGCGCATGTTTCCCGTGTTTAGAACAGTCTGACAGCAAAATGACATTTCAAAGGAAAAAAAGTCATTTAAAACTACTCGTGGCTATTAATGAATTGCCGGTCTGACAATACACATAAAAGTTCATTGATAAAACCGGCATGGGAATTCCCCACAGGGGAACCCCGAACCAAAATTTTAAAAAAAATTACATGGGGGGTCCCCCTAAATTCTATACCAGACCCTTCAGGTCTGATATGGATATTAAGGGGAACCCAGGCCAAAATAAAAAAAATGGCGTGGGGTTTTAAGGGGAACCCTGCGCCAAGATAAAAAAAAATGGCGTGGGGCCTCCCCAAAAATCAATACCAGACCCTTATCCGAGCACGCAACCTGCCAGGCCGCAGGAAAAGAGGGGGGGCGAGAGAGCGCCCCCCCTCCTGAACTGTACCAGGCCACATGCCCTCAACATTGGGAGGGTGCTTTGGGATAGCCCCCAAAACACCTTGTCCCCATGTTGATGGGGACAAGGGCCTCATCCCCACAACCATTGCCCGGTGGTTGTGGGGGTCTGCGGGCAGGGGGTTTATCGGAATCTGGTAGCCCCCTTTAACAAGGGGACCCCAAGATCCCAACCCTCCCCCCGTGTGAAATGGTAAGGGGGTACAAATGTACCCCTACCATTTCACAAAAAAACTGTCAAAAATGTTAAAAATGACAAGAGACAGTTTTTGACAATTCCTTTATTTAAATGCTTCTTCTTTTTTCTATCTTCTTCCGGTGTTCTCATCCACCCCCTCTGATGTCACAGGGAATGTCACAGGGAAGTCACCGTGCGTCAGAGGGGGGCGGGGTCACCGGGGGGCCTCGCCCTCCAATATTTAAGAACCTTCAGAAGAGGAGAAGCGTCACACAGCGGGAGCCTCCCATAATGGTCAGAGGCGGAGCAGCCCAGAAGACGAAGGGAAGAAGACGCTGTCACCGTGGAGGAAGATGCTGGATGAGAACACCGGAGGAAGAACCAGAAGAACCAGAAGAACCAGAAGAAGAAGAAGATGGAGGAAGAATCCGAAGGAAGATAGAAGAAAGAAGATAGAAGAAAGAAGAAGCATTTAAATAAAGGAATTGTCAAAAACTGTCTCTTGTCATTTTTAACATTTTTGACAGTTTTTTTGTGAAATGGTAGGGGTACCTTTGTACCCCCTTACCATTTCACACAGGGGGGAGGGCCAGGATCTGGGGGTCCCCTTGTTAAAGGGGGCTTCCAGATTCCGATAAGCCCCCCACCCCCTGCCCACAGACCCCCACAACCACCGGGCAAGGGTTGTGGGGATAAGGCCCTTGTCCCCATCAACATGGGGACAAGGTGTTTTGGGGGCTACCCCAAAGGACCCTCCCAATGTTGAGGGCATGTGGCTTGGTACAGTTCGGGGCGCGCTCCCTCGTCCCCCCCTCTTTTTCTGCGGCCTGCCAGGTTGCATGCTCTGATAAGAGTCTGGTATGGATTTTTGGGGGGACCCCATGCCATTTTTTTAAAAATTTTGGCACGCTGTTCCCCTTAAAATCCATACCAGATCTGAAGGGTCTGGTATAGATTTTGAGGGGGACCCCATGCCATTTTTTTTATATTGGCCGGGGTTCCCTTAATATCCATACCAGGCCTGAAGACCCCAACCCCAAGCCATTTTTTTTTAACTTTGGTTCGGGGTTCCCCTGTGGGGAATTCCCATGCCGTTTTTAGCAATGAACTTTTATGTGTATTGCCGGACCGGCAATTCATTAATAGCCACGAGTAGTTTTAAATGACTTTTTTTCCTTTGAAATATAATTTTACTGTCAGACTGTTCTAAACACGGGAAACATGCGCCCCTTTACTGGCTATAGACACCCCTCAGGTACAAAATTTAAAGGAATAGTACACTTTTATTTTTCCACTTTAAGCATTATTAAAATCACTGCTCCTGAAAAAATGGCCGTTTTTAAAACTTTTTTTTGCATTGATCCATGTCCCCTGGGGCAGGACCCAGGTCCCCAAATACTTTTTATGACAATAACTTGCATATAAGCCTTTAAAATTAGCACTTTTGATTATTCATGTTCGTGTCCCATAGACTTTAACGGTGTTCGCGTGTTCGAACAAATTTTTTGCCTGTTCGCGTGTTCTGATGCGAACCCAGCAGGGGTGTGTTCGGCTCATCCCTACCAAGGAACTATGCAAGTCTTGCTACCTTTGAAGAATTGACTAAACAAATGGTTCCAAGAACTGTTCCAGCTGTTTCAAATATACACTGATAAAGATTCATCACAGACAGCATTATTCCAAGGACTTTTGCATTCATTTGTTGTTTTTTATTTTCTTTGTAATTCTCTTTCACTCTCTCTCTCTTTATATTTTAGGTACTATTATTGCAATGCAATTGCATGTTGGGAATATCATGAATAACTAATTGCAGGTAGGGAGAATGCCGCCACATTTTTTAGCTTGGTATGGTCCACTGTTTTTCTCTCTTGTTATGCCCTAGTTAGACCAACCCTTACTTGTCACTCCCTGCTTCTCTATGCTCTCTATTACATTTGTTTTTGTGCTAATGAAGTAAAGCCCCTCGCCCGTAAAGCTAGAAGACTTATTTTCCCCTTATTGAGTTTTCAGTTTCAGTTGGTGGGCAGTGGGTATTGTGATTGATAAAGGATTTACAAAGAAATACATTTTTGGGGATTATTATTTTGTTAATAAAGGCCTTGCCCCTCATTCATTTACATAAAGGGGTCAGTATCTGGCAGCCCCTTAATTTTTAAGGGGGCTTCCAGATTATGATAAGCCACCCATTCACAGACCCCCACACCGCAGGTCAGGGTTGTGGAGAGAAGGCCCTTGTCCTCATCAACATGGGGACAAGGTGCTTTGCCAGGGAGCAAATGGAATAAAAAAAAAATAATATTTCACTGGTGCATGTTCTCCATGGTAGTGTCCATCTGCTGTCCCCATGCTGCCTTATGCTCTTTTTTGACAAATCTTTACCTATTATCCCAGAAAATAGTCATTTTTTTTTATTTTTACAGTATTTGACAGATTTGGCTCCCATTGATTTTAAATGGGTTTAGGTTCTGCACTTAAACTTTGCTGAACCCTACTCGAACCAAACCCCCAGGAGTTTGGCTCATCCCTAAAACAGACAGACATGTTTATCATTTTCTTTTTTTCCATCTGGTAACAATGGTTATTTTTATGACTTCTTTGGCCAAAATTTTGTAAGAAATGGTTGAATCATTTGCCGGAAGGAAAGACCAGTCATTATAGAGTCTATCATTATAGCCTCTTATATTATAAAAAAAACATTAAGTTGGGTGATATGAACTTGCAAGTTAATGAAGCAATCATGTTAATCCTATCACTTGATGGAATCATCATGGACCCATGTCCAATCACCATTTAATTTCTGTGATTAGATTATATTCCATAGAATCAGACAGAGAAACTTTCAATTTTCAGTTATCACAGCTCATCAAAATATCCAATAAAACTGTAAGAAAATGAGATATTAAACCAAATAAAACAAATTTAAAATATGTAAAGATCCAGCATAAAATATTTTCTGTCCTTTCGTGTCTTTGTACCCCTAAGCATACAAGTTAGATTAATGTTTATGGAAAACATAAGCTTTCCATAGCTCCACTGCTTTTTTATTGCTCTGACTAGATTTAAACTGCATTTTCAAGATAAATTTACATATCAGCAAGAATCTAGTTCAGCACAATTGTGACAAATTAGCTGGCAGAGTATACAACCAGTGAATTTAATCACACTTGACAGATCAATCAAATAAAGCAAATATTCTGAAAATATATTGTATGTGTATATTTTAAGCAAGAATATGTTGTTTACACTTTAATATTTACAACATATTGCATAAATATTTCACTACTGTTTTTAGGAAAGATTTTACAAAAGACACTCTTCTTGGGCTAAAAGAGATTATCTATCTATCTATCTATCTATCTATCTATCTATCTATCTATCTATCTATCTATCTATCTATCTATCTATCTATCTATCTATCTATCTATCTATCTATTGCTCTCTCAGCAAACAGAAAGAAAAAAAAACAACACCATTGCACAACACCCTATGATCGCAGTCATGTGGCACAGCCACTCTGCTACTGCATATATTATTTTATATTATAACAAATTCTGTTTTTACATTTGTGACCAGTAGGACAAATAACGTTCCCTTGCATTATTGGGCAGTGTGAGGAAGGATGCTCCTTTATATTGGCTGTCCCTAGAAGGAAGAATGCTCCCTTTACGTTAGTAGTCAGTAGAAGGAAGAATTGCCCTTTTTGTGGGTGCCAGTAAAAAGTAGAATGCTTCCTTATGTTGATGGTCAGTAGGAAGAAGAATGCTCCCGTAAGTTGGTTATCTGTAGAAAGAAGAATTGTCTCTTACAACTGTGCTCAGTAGGAATAAGTATGCTCCTTTTTTTAAGTGGTCAAAAAAGAATGCTCCAATACATGAGTAGTCAGTCGGAGTAAGTATGCTCCCTTATTTTGGTGGTCAGTTATAGTAAGAATGTTCCCTTACATTAGTGCTCAGTAGGAGGAAAAATGTTTCCTCACCTTGGTGGTTAGTAGGAAGAAGAATATTTTCTTATGTTGGTGATCAGTGAAGGGAAAAATGCTTCCTTATAGTAATGGTTACTGAGGAGAAGAATGCTCTGTTACATTGGTGGTTAGTAGAAGGAAGAAAGCCTCCTTACATTTGTGGTCAATGAAAAAAAGAATGCTTCCTTAGGTTGGTGATTTATTGGAGAGTGAATGCTCCCTTACATTCATAGTCAGTAGGGAAAATAATGCTTCTTTACATAGTGGTTAGTGGGAGAAAAATGCTACCCTACATTGATAGTAAGCAAGAAGAATGTTCTGTTACATTAATGGTTAGTAAGAGAAAAATTGTCTCTTTCCATTGGTGGCCAGTTGGTGGAAGAATGAATTAGGTTGGCTATCAGTAGGAGCAAGAATTCTACCATATGTTTGTAGTCAGTAGGAGAAAGAGTAATCTCTTCCATTGGTGGTCATTAGAAGGAAGAGTATCCACTTCTAAATACTGACCAAACAGTGCAAAAGCTTTGTCGGGAGGAGACACTCAATTTTGGTCTAGGCCAGACTGAAGCCCGGAGGCTTTGCATGCTTTTATTTGGGGCACTATTTCATCCACTGATACCAACAATGGAACATATTTTCCCCCAATGATACCAACAATGGGGCATCATTTCCCCCAATGACACCAACAATGGGGCACATCTCCTCCCACTGACACCAATGATGGGGCCCAATTCCTCCCAATCACACCAACAATGAGGCACAATTCCTCCCAATGACACCAACAATTGGGCCCAATGACACCATGATGGGGCCCAATTCCTCCAATGACACCAAAGATTGGGCACAATTCCGTCCACTAACACTGAAGATGGGGCATTGTTTTTTCCCACTGACCAGCAGGTGGAAGTGATAGATTGCTGTTTAGGAGAAAAAAAACAGAGGCTGCCCTTCTTGGTTGCTAGTGGCCACCGTGAATTTTAACTGAACTAGCCTGACAGCCATGCAATTACTGCATATGAGCTGTCAGGGCAGTACAGAGCAAAAAAGCTCAACCCCTTCTATTCTCCACTGGACTCCCCTTTGCCCTGGGCCCCATAGCAGTTGCATCAATCTCTGTCTATACAGTATATCTATCTAGGGTCTCATAGAACCTTACAAGGAAAGTGTGAAGTAGACTATACCACTGTGTTAAATAAACCCTACAGATTCATTTATTAGAACAGTGCAAAGTGTATTAATTCAGCAATCCATCATAACCAATCAGATTTCATTTCACTGCAGTCATATAAAGAAATGGTAGAAAGGGAAAAATTTCAGGTGTTTGTCAGTTTATCCTTAGTCTGTTGATGTCTAAATACGAAAGCCACATAATCACAGGAAACAGTGCTAGCAAGAACATACCTAGGTTTGGAGCAAACTATCAGCTCATCCCTAATTCTAACTTGTATCTTTGCCGGTCACAAGAAAGGAATTAAAAAATTTATATTTGCTTGCAAATAATCACCTTATTTGCTGTACTTAGTGAACATTTAGTTTGCAAGGCAACATTCTCTACTCTTTAAGTAAATCAGACCCAGTGTCTAACACCCCTCTATACCTTATAATGTTGTAACAGGAGTTGGGTATGAGCCAAACCCAGTTTTGTGGACCCATAACTATCTTCAGTGCTTGGTTGGCTTCACAATGTGTACACTTAAAGGAAGTTCTTATCTTGTGATGGGAATAAGATGATAGTGGCTATGCAGAATTGTGTCTGGTGTATACTTGTCACCTAGGTTGCCCATTCACACATCTAGGGGACAGGGTCCATGCCTGCTATGAAGAAAACATACTTTGCTGTTTTTTTTTTATTATTGTTTAGATCTTAATTGTAAGCTCTAAATAGCAGGGCACTCTGATTCCTCCTGTTTTGAATTTCATTATAACTGTACTGTCTGCCGTTGTAAAGCGCTGAGCAAACTTTTGGCACTATATAAATCCTGTATAATAATATTAACAATAATAATACGTTTTGGTCTGGTTTTGGAAGCCGGGATCCATTGTAGAGTTTCCAGTGGGATAAAGCCCTCATTCCTAGGTCCACATATTACCTTTTAGCCAAACCTCAATATTAGTCTCAGTCCCGTACAGCACAATAGTAAATGTTTTCCAACTTTCTGGGTATTAATTGCATAGCTCTGTCTGTTTTCTCACAAAGATATAGCTGCTGTAGTCCAGCCTCTCTATTGAATTGGTTTTCTCAGTCTTTAGACTGGACCTTTAGTCTGCTTACATACAGACTAATACTTGCACAGTTCAGGCTTACTGATCTGTTTACAACAGACTGCCTCTTGACCCTTTACAACTCTTATTCAGCAGACATCTGTCTGGTCTGGTTCACTGCTCGCTGACTAGCCGCCGCAGTTTTACTGCGGCAGAATGGCATGGCTGGGCAAAACAACGTTATGTTAGGTCGCTTCACCTTCCGGGCCACTAGGGGCACGCGTGCGTGACTGCGGTGTGTGCCCGACCCCGATGTGAGTGCTCGGCGGGTGCGATGACCACCAGGCTCCCGCAATCACTCGTGACAGAATGAGAGCCGGGATTGTATGTGTAAACACACAGAACCCAGTTCTTTCAGGGGAGAGGAGACAGATCGTGTGTTCATACTATGTATGAACACCGATCTCTCTCTCCTCCTAGGCAGTCCCATCCCCATACAGTTAGAAACACACATAGGGAACACAGTTAACCTCTTGATCACCCCCTAGTGTTAGCCCCTTCCCTGCCAGTGACATTTACACAGCAATCATTTTTATAGCACTGATTGCTGTATAATTGTCAATGGTTTCAAAAATGTGTCAAAAGTGTCCGATGTGTCTGACATAATGTCGCAGTCCCGATAAAATTGCAGATCGCTGCCATTACTGGTAAAAAAAAATAAAAATAATAAAAATGCCATAAATCTATCCCCTATTTTGTAGGCGCTATAACTTTTGTGCAAACCAATCAATATACGCTTATTGCGATTTTTTTTTACCAAAAATATGTAGAAGAATACATATCAGCCTAAACCGAGGAAAAAAAATAGGTTTATTTTATAGAAAATGTAGCATATTTATTATAGAAAAAAGTAAAAGATATTGGGGGTTATTTACTAAAGGCAAAGCCACTTTGCACTACAAGTGCAAACTACAAGTGCAAAGTGCACTTGAAATTGCACTGAAAGTGTACTTGGAAGTGCAGTCCCTGTAGATCTGGGGGGACATGCAAGGAGAATAAAAAACAGTATTTTAGCTTGCACATGATTGGGTCATAAAATCAGCAGAGCTTCCCCTCATTTCAGATCTAACCCTCAGATTTACAGCGACTGCACTTCCAAGTGCACTTTCAGTGCAATTTTAAGTGCACTTTGCACTTGTAGTTTGCACTTCTCTTTCTTTTTCATTTTTTTCAAATTTGTTGCTCTTCTTCTGTTTATAGCGCAAAAAAATCAAAATAAAAATCAAATACCACCAAAAGAAAGCTCTATTTGAGTTAAAAAATATGTCAATTTTGTTTGGGTAAAGCATCCCACGACCGCGCAATTGTCAGTTAAAGCGACGCAATGCTGAATCGCAAAAAATGGCCTGGTCATTGAGCAGCCAAATCTTCCGGGACTGAAGCCGTTAAGAGATGGTCAATTTAGGTCAGATAGGCCTGGACAAATACTGGTCCAACACAGGAGAGCTGACTGAGTGGAGATTTGTGTCATTTGTGGATAAACCTCACTATCCATACTAACTATTCTGATCATACAGAGATCCTTTCATTGCCCTACTCCTGTCACCCACTGCATTTATGCATTTTCACAGTGATAGACAGTGCTTCTGTCACACAGTACATATGATATATATATATATATATATATATATATATATATATATATATATATATATATATATATATATACAGTATATAATTTCAAACACAGCATGAATGGAAACTGATCTACTCTGTCATACCCTTGTTTTACTCCAGAACTCAGTTTACTGTTAAATACATTTTATAACTCCTTTAACCCCAGTTTTTAGGGCACTTTTGATATCTGCAAACCAGACATGAGACTTTTCCATTAACAAA
This sequence comes from Lithobates clamitans, assembly GCA_037952925.1. Classification (NCBI taxonomy): domain Eukaryota; kingdom Metazoa; phylum Chordata; class Amphibia; order Anura; family Ranidae; genus Lithobates; species Lithobates clamitans. The sequence goes on along the minus strand of JBBGZY010000477.1, from coordinate 4,963,921 downwards.
TGTGATTTTCAATTTTTACAGCAAATAATCTCAGTATTCTGATTGAAAATGAAAGCCATAATATCCGGTTTTATTTTGTGCAGGTTATGTTAGAGGAACATTTTGCTTCACTATTTTATTTGATAAAACTGGCTTCTGTTTATCTGATATTTTAAATCTCTGTAAACCTCAATCAGCCATAATTGAAAGGCTATTACTGATATTTGTCAGTGAAAAACATATGAAAAATGAATGATCTAATAAATGAAAAAGGCTGCTCAATACAATGGACCATTAGGAATATGTCAGAAACATAGTGGGGAGTAGAAAGAGGAAGGATATTTGATAAATTGTTGAAATGCTCTTTTATGTGCTGTCTGCAGTCAAATCTTACATCTAATGGGAAAATAAAAGCTTCTGCTTCTTTCATGTTGTTGCAAGCTTATGGCATATAGATCTTGGTTGTATTACAGTAAATCAACTTTATCAGATATATCAGAAATAAAATATGATCAAGCACTTGTACTACCAATAGAGCACATTTTAACACTTTTGAAATAAGGTATAAAGCATCTCTACGTAATAGTGCTATAATCTACAGTGTAAACTAAAGTATATAGAAATGAAGATATTTGTCTTGAATGTCATTTGGGATTAAGAAAGGGGGTAATAAAATGTATGGGGACAGCAGAGTAACATGTTGGTAACAGAGTGTGGCAGAGAGCAGGATTAGCATTAATTAGGTTTTGCCTGAACATCCACTTTAAATTTATAAGTCATAAAAAGCATTTTGAACAGTCATCAAGTAGACATAGAGTAGAGTTCAGCAGTTCCAATGATCTCCTGGAGCCTATAACCTGCCCCACTTCTCATATAACCTCTTGAATGCCTATTCTGCCTGTAACAAGCTCACCTTTGTTCATGACCTTTTTATCTCTAATGTCTTTAAAATACTTGCTGTTATCAAAACTTGACTTCATAAATGTGAATCTGCATTTCAAGCTGTTCTCTCCCATGGTGGCCTCCACTGGACTCACTCACCCAGACCCAGTGGATAAAAGGGAGGAGTTGGAATCCTTCTACTTCCAAAAATGCACTTTAAAGGTTCTTCTTCCACCTTCCTCTCTGTCCATCTCCTCGTTTGAAACTCACTGTATTTATCTATTTTCTTTAGTTTCTAAGAGGATTGTTCTGATATTTCAGCTTCCTCAACCAGTTTCAAGCTTTCTTGATGGCTTTTCTGTCTGGCTACCGGTATAATTCTTGTTGAGATCAACATCCCTATTATTGTTAACACTCCATCTACCTCTAAAATAAGCCTCATCTTTTGACCTAATGCAATGCACACACAGTTCTACTCACTCACTGATGGTTACAGCCTTGACCTTGTATTCTCCCAATTCTGCACTCCTTGCAAACTCTCTAACACACCTTTCCCTCTCTCTGATCACAATCTTATCCATTTCACCCTGTCCTGTCTTCAACCCCCTATCTCTCCAACTGGCAAACTGTTATCTGTAGAAACCTTTGCAACTTTAACCCTTCCCTTCTCAATTCTGCAACAAACTACATCTATGACAAAATATCACCCCTCTCTTGCCACAAGTGGGCCACTTCTGGCTTAAACAAATTGCTCTCATCCTCCCTGTGCACAGTCACTCCCCTGACTACACATAGAACTACCTGAATACATACAGAAACATGCAGTGACTGCCACAATCTTGGCAAACGGACAACACCAAAAGTCTCAAAAGACATGGCCATACAATTGAGTCACTGTAGCATGGAAGTAAATCTCAGCAAGACTTTGCCCTGTATACATCTGCTCTCCTGAGCCCCATCTCAATCCAGTGATGTGGAGGGGTATGGCTATTGCTTACTTGGAATTGCCACGTAAGTCTCCTACTCCCAGCACTGAGAAGAATTTTCTCCCAGTGACAGGCAGGCCCGAGCTCCTGACTTGCTGTCAAACACTGCAGCGACAGCAGTACACCCCAGATACCATGTCCCGCAAGCGCAAGGACAAACACCAGCTGAAAAAAATTCATGACCTTGTTCTCTGTCCCAGCCCTCAGCATATGCTGACTTGCCCAATGCAGACTGCGGCTTTGCAGAGCTGACATAGGCGGTGCATTCTATCACCTCCTCTCTGGTCCTGTCTTCTACTTGTGGCAGCCCCAGATATGGGCAGGATGCAAATTGATCCATACACACAGGATACCTCAGAGGTGAGCTGCAATTCAATGGTCTCTCTCTCCTCATTGGCTCACACAGCAGTGGGAGCTATTGGCTCCTGCTGTTGTCAATCATAGCCAGTGACCCAATGAGGAGGGAGCAGGGATGTGGGGCCAAGCCACGCTCTGTGTGTGAATGGGCAATGTCTATTTATAGAAGTAAGGCTCGGGAGCGAGCCTGCTTGGATGCCCCCACATCAAGAGGCTTGCTGTTCGGGGGACTCAGCAAGGTGGGGGAGCCAGGACCGACAGTAGGGACCCAAAAAGAGAAGGATCGGGGCTGCTCTTTCCAAAACCAGTGCACAGAGCAGGTAAGTATAACTTCTCCTCCGCTGCCTCCACTCAATAACTCACTCTCGGCTCAAGGGATTGCCAATCATTAAAAAAACAAGATTGAGGCAATTTGTGATGAGGTTTTCAGTGTTCAGATATCTTCACCACCTAACATGCTTTGTCTACCACCACATTCTATTCTTTTGTATACTCTTTTTAACCTTTTATCACAGAGGAGGATGCTAATGGTTTTTCTAATATCAACCCAAACAACTACCCCCTGTACCCCATTCCCTTTCAAATACTACAGTCTCTCCCTTGCTCTATTCTAAATCACATATTCAATCTATCCCTCTCTATTGGCATATTTCCCAACCCTCTAAAATATGCACCAGAATGAATCAACCCTTCCTATGCAGACACAACACAGTGGACAGTTGCAGGACAGGGTAGAGTGGCGACAGATAATCTTCAACAGCATTGGACTCCTTGCCCACTCCCCGGATGGCTGACCATCGTGAGAACATCCTGGTGTAATGTTTTTGTATTTTTTGCTCTGGCCACTGAACACTTCTTTTAATTAAGTTTGCTGCATTGCCCCTTTATATGCTTGGAGTCACAGAGGGACGTTCTACTATAGCGGGAGATCCGGATACAGCCTATTACGTGGTTGTTTGAGTATCATCCATTGCACTGTCCAGAGGATCACTCCAGTGTCAGCCGCACACCCTCATTTGGCTATATATACATGCCTGTTGTGCTTGCAATCTGGTAAGCACATATTTTAGGTGGATCACTGTGAGGGGTGTTTTCCATTTCTCACCTTTTCACACTGGCTCTTATGAAAAGCTATCGTGGGACTCTCTCCATCTCCATCATAGACTTTTCAGATTTCTTAGGTTATGGACTTTACTATAATTTTGTACATAGAGTCTTTAGGTAAACTAGAGACTTTATGATCAAGAAGAGCTAAGTGGACGTTGGGGGCTACTGTTGTTTTAGTTACTGTACTGATGGTTCGGAAATTTTTTTGCCAAAATGTTCTAATACAGGGGCAGGTCCACCAGGTATGAATCATTGTGCCCTCAAGTAAGCAGCCTCTAAAGCATAGAGGGGATGTTCCAGGGAAAATCAGTGCCAGTCTAGAGGGTACATAATACCACCTTGACATAACTTTTAGACTAGTTTCTATAAGAGAGACGTTGCAAATACCTTTAAAGGAGCGGGTCCAGGATCCGGACCATTCCGCTGGAGTCCATGTTCTGCCAGTGTCCTCCTCCCAGGTCTTATTGTATACTGGTTTGTCTGGTTTTGTCAGGAGCGCCGCATAAATCAGGGATATGCCCCCTTTCTGATCCGGGGCATTCGAGCACCAATGTTCATAAGGGGTTATTGATGGAGGTTCTGGTTTGTTAGATCAAATAGAGTGTAGGAAATGTGAGATTTGGCCAAATCTAAACCTTTCCGAGTCTGGCATGTCTAATTTATTTTTACAGTAGGATAGGGTAATAGGGCCCGTTGGTGTAAGGAAGTGACCAATTCGGTAGAGACATTTATCTGTCCACCATCTAAATGCTTGTATGTTTACTCCTGGGGGGAAATCAGCATTATGAAAAATGTGGGATAGAGGTTTTAAAGGAGAGGTCAGGTCTGTTTGTCTAAATAGTTTGGTGCTTAATGATATGGAGTGTGACAAGATGGGAGCCATTATGGCTGATCTGATCTTTGGATCACACCACAGAAGGAAATCAATGGTGTTGATGGGGGTTCCTTCCTTTCTATGGATAGCCAATCAGGCTTTGGGCCCTTAGAGAAGATAATTGAGATATGTGCCATTTGTGCAGCCTGATAATATCCCCAGAGATCTGGTAGTCCCAAACCACCCTGGGATTTAAGGCGGAGAAGAACGCTGAACGGGCATCTATATCCCTTCTTTCCCCAAACAAAGCGTGTAATCTCAGACTGAAATTTGCGGAGGAAACTTGTTGAGAGTGGGATTGGTAGGGAGCAGAATAAATATAGGAGGCGAGGGAGGAGTGTCATTTTCACCACGTGTACCCTTCCCAGCCAGGATAGACCATATCTTGACCATTTTTCAAGTTCTCCACCTATATTTGTGAATCATAGGGGGGTAATTGGCTTTGAAGAGGCCACTAATATACGATGTTAGGTTAATTCCGAGATATTGGATTGCCCCAGGGCCCAGGGGAAGTTAAAGTTGCTAGTGAGTTGTGAAAGAAGGTCAGGTGGTACCGTAACATTCAATGCAGTTGGTTTGTTCATGTTTACAGTTAGGCCTGAAACTGTACCAAATGTTTTCAGCACTTTGTATATTCCTGGATTGGAGATTAGGGGGGAAATAATATACAGTATGAGGTCATCTGCATAAAGTGCACATGTATGTTCCTGGTCCCCGCACGTCACCCCTTTAATGTCTGGGTTTGTTCTGATAGCTATGGCCAGGATTTCTATAGCTATTGCGAAAAGGAGTGGGGATAGTGGGCACCCCTGTCTGGTGCCCCTGCCTATAGGAAATGAGGCCGAGTATCTACACATCAGGCGGACTTGGGCTGACGGATTAGAGTACAAGGAGTGAATTAGATTCAGGCAGAATGGGCCAAATCCCCATCTTCGCAGGATGTCAGACAGGTCTGTCCAGTCTATAGAATCGAAAGCCTTGTGTAGGTCAATCGATAAAAGAAAACCCTTTTGAGGGGGGCTACCATCCCAACGGGATTGTAGTAGGGATATAATATCTATGGTCCGTCTAATCTGGTCCGTACCTTGCCGTCCGGGGATAAAACCCACCTGGTCTCTATGGATATATGTGGGGATAAAGCTTGCTACTCTATTTGCCAGAATTTTGGTTAAAATCTTAATATCGTTGTTGATTAAAGATATCGGGCGATAATTTCCCACCTCGCTGGGGTCTTTCCCTGATTTGGGGATCATCGAAATGTAAGCTGTGTTCAGGTCTGTTCCTAAAGGAGAACCCTCTCTAAGGAAGTTAAAACATTTTGATAGGTATGGGGCTAGTGTGGGGGCAAATTTCTTATAGAACCTAGTGGAAAACCCATCCAGTCCCGATGCAGAGCCGAGTTTTAGGGATTTAATTGTATCTAGGACCTCTGACTGGGAGAAAGGACTTTCAAGTAGGTCACTATGTTCTTTAGACAGGGAGGGCAATGAGAGGGAGTCTAAAAACTCTTGCTGGGATTTTCCTATCTGAGGGGACCGTGGTTTGTAGAGTTCCGTGTAGTACTGGAGGAAAGCATCCATGATCTTAGTGGGGTTATGAGAAAGATCCCCTAATTGTAGCCTAACTTTCGAGAAAACTAAAGATCGAGGTTTGGGACTGAGCTTAGCTGCTAATTTCGAGCCAATCCTATCCTTTTGGGAGTAGAATTTTGCCCCATCCATCTGAGGTGTTTTTCAGCGGTTGTAGTGAGATTCAGATTTAAAAGTGCCCGAGCTTTGTCTAATTTAGCTAGCGAATCCGGGGAAGGTTTTAGCTTGTGTGCTCGTGCTAGGGACCGGAATTCTGATGTTAGTTTAATCGTATCTGCTTTGTGTTCCGCCCTAAGTTTAGCTGTTATTTGGATTAATTTCCCCCTGATTACTGATTTATGTGCAGCCCATATGGTCTCAGGTGAGATGTCATTTGTAGAATTGATATTAAAGTATTCTTTAATGAAGCCTTCTATAATGGTACACTGTATTGGGTCATTAAGTAAAGATTCCTGTAGACGCCAGCAAGAAGGATCGGTACGTCCCGGGGTTCTTAGAGTTACCAGAGTGACCATCGAGTGGTCAGATAAGGATGAATCAACTATCTTAGAGCTCACAACTAAAGGGATCGTAGAGGGCCTAGTGAAGATGTGGTCTATCCTGGCATAGGATCCATGGGGTGCTGAATAATGCGTGTAGTCTTTATAGTGAGGATTAGTCTCCCTCCAGAGGAATGGATGGATTGTTGTTTTTTTTTAAAATATAACAAAAATGTCATACTTACCTGCAGCCCAGATCCTCCTCTGCTCAGGTCCCCCTGCCGGCACTCCTGCCCCCTCCTGTTGAGTGACCCCAGAGGAGGCAGCTTGCTGTGGGGGCACCCAAGCAGGTGCACTCTCGAGCCACTGCTCTGCATGTAAATTCACACACAGACCTGCAGCTCGGCTCCACCCCCTTTCTCTCCTTATTTGCTCACTGGCTGTGATTGACAGCAGTGGGAGTCAATGGCTTCCGCTGCTGCCTCAGCCAATGAGGAGTGAGAGTCCCCTGAGAGCTGAGCCTGTCATGCACATCACTGGATCGCGATGGGGCTCAGGTAAGTATTAGGGTGGGGGGGGGCTGCTGCACAGAGAAGGTTTTAACCTTCATGCATAGAATGCATGAAGGTAAAAAACCTTGAGCCTTTAGAACCACTTTAAAGTAATACTAAACACACACTGTTTAATTTTCATCACCCCTTCTATGTCTGTATATGGATGATGGCACTGTAAATATTTTAATTAAAAAAGTACCTTTTTCCCAATCAAAGCACAGTTGTCACATGACCCAGCTCTTTCCCAGCCTTCTAATGGGAAACATAAGCAGGAGGAGCTTCTAGTCCACTGCTGCTGGTCATATGTTCAAAATAAAAAAAAAAACAGCCTTTGGAATACAGAGTAAAAATAAATAATTAATATCAATAAACTGTTTTAAATTGTCATACAAATATATATTTGAAATAAATTTGAAATAAAATTGTTATTATTTTTTGGCAATACATGGTGTGGGTGGATTTCTGACAGTCACAGGCTGTGTCACATCCCTGCAGCCTGTGTCTTAGAAAAAGAGGGAGGTGAAGCCTCCATCAATCTACATGCAATATCCCACCCCTATTGTGTTTAGCTGGTTGATGAGCATGGAGGAGGAGAGTGGGCTGCCATTTAGCACTGTGTATATGCCCACATGTGTGACTCTATAGTCACATGGGCTGCTCAGATGTGTTAGGGAGGAAATGCTCAGCATAGAAACTCACTGAAAACTGAGCATATGCAGATGTGCCAACACTGCTCTGCAAAATTCCTAGCTGAACTGAGGACAACGTTAAAATAAAAATAAAAAAATTCTTCTCATATAAAAGAAAATCTTTGTTTTACTAAATAAACAATGTAGACTAAAAAAATGTCACTAAACTGTATCAAACACTAGATTGAAACAAACAAAGATATCTGTAGACATATGGAGTTGCTTCCTCCATACATGAAAACATACTAGTAATGGATGCTACTCCAATAAATCAATTATATCTCAAGAAGAAGAAAAGAAGTAAAATGAACTTATAATAATCCATGAAAAGGTGAGTGTGTACTTATAAGTTAAACAGTTCATTCACTCTGTAAAAAGCTTGGTTCATGAATGAGATATAGCATGTCATTGACAAAGAGAAATTATAAGAGCAAAATCATGACAAATAATCCATAAGTCCTTGATAAAGTCAAGCATGCACAGATGAAATTAGGACCAACATTAAGCTGAAAAGCACATAAAACACAATTAATACATTTAAAGTGGTTGTAAAGGCAGAAGGATTTTACCTTAATGCATTCTATGCATTAAGGTAAAAAACTTTCTGTGTGCAGCCCCCCTTATACTTACCTGAGGCCGATGTGCATGAGATCAGTATCACTGCTCTTTCTCTCTTTTTGATGGCTCTGATGCAGTAGCAGGCGTCATTGGCTCCTGCTGCTGTCAATCACAACCAATGAGGAGGGAGCAGGGGTGGGGTCGACCCACAATCCGTGTGTCAATGGACACATGGAGCATGGCTCGGGAGCGAGCCTGCATGAGTGTCCCCACAGAAAGTGGCTTGCTATTGGGCAATAAGCAGGATGAGCAAGGCGTGTCGGTGGGGGACCCGGGAAGAGGAGGATGAGGACTGCTCTAATGCACAGACCAGGTAAGTATACCATGTTTGTTATTTTTTTTAAATTATTATTATTATTATGTTTCTCTTTACAATCACTTTAAACAACTTTTGTGTTTGTAGCATATACGGGTATCTGTGAATCCTCAAAGGATCCAAGCAAGGGAACAATGCTAGTCAGGCACTTTTCCATGGCTTGATCCTAAGGACTATGAGAGGTCTGGATGGTCCTTAGGCTTATTTTTAAGTCATGGAAAGGTGCCTGACTAATGCCCCGTACACACGGTCGGATTTTCCGATGGAAAATGTGCGATCGGAGCGTGTTGTCGGAAATTCCGACAGTGTGTGGGCGCCATCGGACATTTTCTATCGGATTTTCCGACACACAAAGTTGGACAGCAGGAGATAAAATTTTCCGACAACAAAATCGGATTGCGTCAATTCCGACCGTGTGTGGCCTGTTCCGACGCACAAAGTGCCACGCATGCTCAGAAGAAATTCCGAGATGGGACAGCTCGTTCTGGTAAACTTAGCGTTCGCAATGGATACAGCACTTACGTCACGCTGCAATGTTAAAAATGGTTTAATACAGCGCACTCTCTTCTTCTTTATAATGTGACAAGAATTAAGTAGTTTTGCTGCTCATATTCACACACACTTCTCACAAACTTATTTCGTTACTATTTATCGGGATTCCCTTAATATATTTTGATTTCTCACATCTGACAACATATTTTTGTATATTTGGTTTTTTTTTTGGCTTTAATGTAGATTTTTTTTTTGTGTTTCTATTTTTTTTATTTTTTTTGCGATTTTGATTTGTACTCCCGAAAATGCTTGTGTGTGTTTTTTGTGACAATTTCCCACAACACCATTGATATGTTGTTCTATTTAATCTGTAGGAGATTGTTTGGTGTTGTTGTCCCTTGGTAATTTCACATTGTACTTTAGAAATGTACCTGAATCGTCACCAACAAACTGTCCTTTTTGGATGAAAAACACACACAGGAGAGTAGAATTTAATCAAAAAAAATTATTAAGGGGTCACAACTAAACAAAGAGGGAGGCAACGCTGGAGAAACTGCAGAAGTGGGTGAAGCCTTGGACCCTCAGGGCACACATCAACTATTTAAAAGCAAAATTGGTGGCCTGAGGAGTCCTTATCTAAAGGAGGGCAGTCTGGTCCAGAAGTCCCAGAGATCCAGAAAGCAGCAGATGACATCTATGTCCCCAGACTGTGGTCATACGAGAGACTGCAGCTTCTGTCAGACCAGACTGAACCCAGGGCAATCACTCTTTGGTCTTCTTTCCACGCTTCCTTCCACGCTGTGGCTGTGGTGGTGGAGTTGTGGCAGCAGGAGGAGGAGGAGGATCGTCGATCTCAATGACATCCGTCTTGGGTGTTAGTTCCCCACTCACCCCCTTAGGTAGGACTTTATAAATCAGGTCCTCAGAGAGCCTGCGTTGACCCTCCTGCATGCCCTGCAATTTGGTGACAGCCATGCAGGCAAAGGCCTCTTCAGGACTGGGGAAGGCTCTGAGGGACGCAGAAGCCTCCTGGATCAGCCTGTACGCTGAATCCTGCACGGGACTCGGAGTGGCCTTCCTGGCTCGTTTATATGGCAGCCAGAGGGGAGGGACCTGAGACTCAGTCAGGCTGCGACTGGTCCCAGGCTTCTCCTGCCTGACACTTAGCCCCGCCTCTTCCTGGCTGATACTAATCCCCGCCTCCTCCTGACTGCCACATTCCACAGCCTCCTCCTGTGTATGAAAAAGGGACATAGTTTTAGTATTTTTTCCATCAATCACACACAATTTTCACCTCCTGACTGCTGCAAATTGAATGTTAACAAATATAACAGACTATCCTTCTGAGCCCAGCATTTTTCATTTTTGTCCCAATTTTGAGTGCCCACTACTGTCTATTGATATGTAAAACACTTTCAAGCAGCAAATAGTGATCAATAATAACATCTAGTAAACATCATTTCTTTATTGACTAGAAATCTGTAGAAGAATGCTATACCTGACTCCAGCTGGGCTCCTCCACTTCTTCCTGGCTGGAAGGCCCAGGTTGGACATCAGAAGCCTCAGCTGGGGTGGAAGGAAGAGTGGAAGGAAGAGTGGAGAGGGATACCCTGACTTCAGTGTGGTCTGACAGAAATCGTAGTCTCTCATAGTACCACAGCCTGGGGACATAAACGTCATCTGCTGCAGCTCCGGACCTCTGGGAATCTGTGACCTTCTTGCGCTCCCTCAGATATGTGCTCCTCAGGCCACCAATTTTAGCTTTTAAATAGGGGATGTTTGCTGTGGGGACCACCGGCTTCACCAACTCCAGCAGTTTCTCCAGCGCTGCCTGCCTCTTCTGTTTGTGGTTATAATGGGGGTGCCTGACCTGCCACAGACAGGGCAGCTCCCTGTACTTGTCTATGAACAGGGGAAGGAAATTGTGGTCGTTGAACGCATCCATATTCTCTGCAAGACACAACACAAGACAAACCCTAATGTAAGGCCAAACTCCCCTAATCTTGTTACAATATAGGCTTACATTTTGAAGCAGTATAGGCGCAAGTTTAGATCTTACCTTCGTTATCACGATCGGCATCTCTGATGCTCCTTCCTCCGCTCACAGATCGTACGTAATACGCACGTGTTTTACGCTTTATACACACTGCGCATGCGTATAACTCCGCCCGCCCCTGACGTTCTTTCTAGTCTATTCTCCGCCCCTTTTCGTTCGGCGCAGTGGGATAGACAGCAGGTGCGTGCTAATTGTAGCAACAAGGAGGAGGAGGAGGAGGAAAGGCCGGATCCTGAAACGTCCCGATCCAGAAGGAGATTTAAGGACTCAAATATGTCCTTTGGGGAGTTGTTGGAGATGGTGGACATCCTGAAGAAGGCCGACTATGATGGAAAGTATGGGCCTTACCCCAACTCCAATGTCCGAAAGGACAAGATCATGGCGAAAGTGGTGAGGAGTCTGCACCGGAAATTCGGGGTACGACGATCAAAAGATCATCTCAGGAAGCGGTGGTCAGACCTGAAATTACGAGAACACGAGCAGTACAGAAAGATCCGGAGAGTGCTGCAAAAAAGTAAGTAGTTGTGCTGTGTTCCTATTCTTTTTGGCTTTATTACGTTCGTGCTGCTCCATGTGCTTTTAGGAACTGTTGTACGGTTTAAAATGGCAACTTTCATGTTCATGGGCACATTATTCGTTCGGATCAAACATTTTTCGTTCCAACTATAAAATACCATTGTTTAGCCCATATGCATTTGGCCACCATTTTGACGCCCTATACTTGTCTTCAAAGAATTGGGTTGTGTAGATGGCTTTGTTACTAGAATGAAATGCAAACTAGATTGTGTGTAAGGAGAGGACACTGAGCAGCTGTTTACACATCTGGACACTGGAGCACTAGTGTGGGACAAAAGAACACCATTTTTATTGGGGGGGCACACAGGTGCTCCAGTGTATACTATAGGGGGGTCTCCATCTGTGAAGCTTGTACCAAACAGGTAAAGTATTGCAGCTTGACAAAGGGCATTAAAAAAATTACATCTTGGAACTCTGCTAAAATAGATCATTGTACCTCACTTCCAAGCAATGTTTCATCTTTATAGTTCTGACATTAAATATCTGTGTGCTAATTATACCATTTTTGCTTTACATAGGGAAGAAAAGACTCGGAGGACACCCCTCATCCGAGGAGACCAGAGACCCCCCCTCTGGAAGAAGGAGAAATCCCCCCAACACAAGCTGAGCAGGAGGAAGAAGACGTGGTGGAACTAGTCACCACAACAGGTGAGTGTCTGCAACCACAGGCTCAGATAAGAGATGGATGGCGGCATTTTTTTGGAAACAAAATTTATTTTGGGGTTCCTCTCTTTTTAGGTGATCGTGAGGTTGTGGATGAAGATCCTTTCACATCCGAAAGTGCCCAGATCCTGATCGGGGAGATCATGGGGTGTAATTTACAATTGGAAATCATCAAGCAAAACATCAATGATGTTATTCCAAAATATAAAAACATCATTGATGTTTTGGGGCGAGTTTAAAACCCCTTCAAATCACTTTCTTCTTTTGTGTGCTACAATGTGCTAAATGTTTTTGTGATTTTTCCCAAAGCCAAATTTGGAGGATGCACACAGTGTGCCAACATGTGCTATCTGCCATCACGGGAGATCAATGGATGTGTTTTGGGGGTGCAACCCCTTCCTCAATAATAAAGTAGCGGTGAGGAAGGGCTTGCTCCCCCAAAACACATCCCTTGATCCCCCATGATGGCAGATAGCACATGTTGACTTTGGGAAATTTGTGTGCATCTTCCAAATTTGGCTTTTCCAGGGGTGACTTCCCCCCATCTGAACGCAATATCAAACACAGTTCCTAAATACTCATGTCTGATATTGCCTTCAAGTTCTACCAAATGTGAACTTTGTAAGATCAAGATTTGTGTCTTTCTTGTTGGTTTTACACAGGCCTGTTTTCTATAAAATGGACATTTTGATTTGGGATACTGCCACCACAAAAATTAGTATACAACAAACATGTTGGTTTGTGTGAAAAACCTTTGGTAAATGCACATGTGATTGTGCAGGTATTAAAAAGATTGTTAATCAAGAATGTGTGGATTATTGTCTCAACGCTACAACACTTTTGGGGTGATGTAATTGTTGTTTTATGAGAAAATGGGGGTTATTTCCTAAGGGCAAATCCACTTTGCACTACAAGTGCAGTTTCAGTGCAGTTGCAAGTGCACTTGTAGTGAAATGTGTTTTTGCATTTAGGAAATAACAGCCAACAGTGCTTTGTATAAGGTTACACAATCACGACATTTTCTGGACTCCACACATTTCGGTCAGGGTCAGCTCAAACAAACACAAGCAGTAAATGTCCACAAAGATTTTCTTTTTTTTTTTTATTTGAAAAAGCCTTCACATATTGTCTGGCATATTGATAGCCCCCCTACCGGCAAAGAACTCCAGGTAGCGTAACCGGACATCACGGGCACTCAGGGAGGGCAAGCCAGGACGGCCACTTTCAAGCGCCGTCAGTGTGGTTTGATGTAGGATTCCGGCCTCAGGCCCAACTGAGCCAGCATAGTTGGCCGAATGTTTCTGTAAAAAGTTATGGAGAACACAGCACGCAAGTATTATATGGTTCAGTTTATATTCCGCCATATGTATAGGTGTCAGAAATAGTCGGAACCGGCTGGCCAGGATTCCAAATGTGTTCTCCACCACTCTTCAGGCTCTGGCCAGCCGGTAATTAAAAACCCTCTGTTCCGGGGTGAGGGTCCTCATCGGGAATGGCCACATCAGGTGGTCCCCCAGCGCAAATGCTTCATCAGCAATGAACACAAATGGGAGTCTTTCAACATTGTCCTCTGGAGCTGGCAAGTCCAAGCTGCCATTCTGGATACGCCTGTAGAACTCCGTCTGGGTGATGACTCCACCATCGGACATCCGGCCATTCTTCCCCACGTCCACATACAGGAAGTCGTAATTAGCCGACACCACCGCCAACATCACTATACTATTAAACTCCTTGTAATTATAATAGTATGACCCCAAGTTGGGTGGTGGGACAATGAGGACGTGTTTCCCATCAATTGCCCCACCGCAGTTAGGAAAGTCCCACCGCTGGGCAAAGTGGGAGACCACAGTCTGCCATTCCTGTGGCGTGGAAGGAAACTGTTGAGGAAAAAACAATAAACATTACTATTTTTTCACAGAAACATGGCAAGCAGATTCGACACAAACATTCTGGGGCATCCTCCAGATAGCATTTATTAAGGGGAATTTAACAAGGCCAAAGTATAAGGTACACCTATCATATTCCCCCTCCCCCCTCTCATGGGCCATTTCTAAAATTATAGGGGGGGTAACTCTTGGACAGGTAACCCTCTTCACTTCATTGAGAGATGAATGCCTAAATACAGGGTATTACTTGGAACAGCCCCTCCTTAGTTACACTATTGGCAGCCCACTGGACAGGTAAGAAGTGTCATAATACAAAGATATAAATACACACTGTACACATTTGAGGACATTTGGACATTCTGCTATTACCTGTCAAGATAATAATAGGATACAAAAACTTTAAACAGTACCATTGGAAAGTATACAGGCAGGCCCTTGCACTACATGCTTTGGGGAATTCATCCAAAAATCTGACCAGTAAAGAGATGGGTATAGTGTGTATGGGTTTGGCAAAGTCAGCAGATAGATGATTGAGGATAGAGAATTGGGATCAGCTGACTTAACAGTTGGGGGGAGGGTTACTAAAAATTATTTGGGGACACTACAAAAAAAAGCCTCTGGCACTCTGCCTGAATTTAAATCAAAAATAACATTTCCAAACATTTTAGGGGGTGTTTGGGGTAAAGCACTACTATGGAGCTGATAAAATACATTGTTAAGTGACTACATGAGGTGAATATAGGCCAGGAGACACCATGCTGGGGTGGTTATTGAAGGGCAAATATGTATGAAGGACCTAAAATAATAATTACATAAAAATCCAGCATGCATGAGGACAAAGGGGACATTCACAGCATATTACAATCATGGTCATTAGGGAATGAGGAAAGAAATACAATATATTAGCAAACATTCAATACAAGAAAATGTGAGATTAAAGGATAAAAATCTTACCTTCATATACTCCTTCTGCAGGACCTGGATGATGGCAGAACAGGTCTCCGGGATAATGATCCCCAGAGCCTGGGGGGAGATGCCTGTCGAGAACTTCAAGTCCTGCAGGCTTCTCCCTGTCGCCAAATACCGCAAGGTAGCGACCAACCTCTGCTCCGGAGTGATGGCTTGCCTCATGCAGGTATCCTGCCTGCTAATATAGGGGGTCAGCGAAGCCAACAAACGGTGAAACACGGGGTCCGTCATCCTGAGAAAGTTCCTGAAATCATCAGGATTATTCTCACGGATCTCACGGAGCAAAGGCATATGAGAGAACTGGTCACGCTGAAGCAACCAATTCTTGGTCCATGAACTCCTCCCCACCCTGTTCATGGACTGGACTTGTGTCAAGGTCAGCACCCCAACACCAAGCCCCCGCACAGCACGAACTCTACGAGTAGTACGCATACGAAACATGGCTAGAAAACGGTCGGCTGCTCAGAACGCAGTAACAGAACGCACTGAAGAACAGCAAGGCCTGTGAAGAGCGACCTGAAAAACAACAACGAGCAGGCAAGATCACACAGAAAACTCTGATACGAACTGACTGCACGCACTGAAGAGCAGATACAAACCCACAAGCACAAACTGAACGGCAGAAAACGATCTGAAAGCCACGAGTCTGAAAAAGCGCGAATCGTCTCTCACCAAACTTTTACTAACACAAGATTAGCAAAAGGAGCCCAAAGGGTGCCGCGCTTGGTTCTGAACCGGTCTTTTCTAGTCTTGTCATACGTGGTGTATGTGACCGCGTGGTTGGCGATCGGAAATTCCGACAACTTTGTGAGACCGTGTTTAGGCAAAACAAGTTTGAGCCAACTTCCGTCGGAAAAAATCCTAGGATTTTGTTGTCGGAATGTCCGAACAAAGTCCGACCGTGTGTATGCCCTATAACACTGATACCTTATGCCGTGCGCACATGAGTGGAATGTCTGACAGAAAAAGTCCTACGGAAGCTTTTCATCGTATATTCCGATCGTGTGTATGCCTCACTGGACTTTTTATGTTGAAAATTCTGACCTAGAAAGAGAACATGTTCTAAATTTTTCCGACGGAACCAATTCCTATCGGGAAAACCGCTCATCTGTATGCTGTTCTGACGTGCCAAAAACAACGCATGCTCTGAAGCAAGTACGAGACAAAGCTATTGGCTACTGGCTATTGAACTTCCGTTTTCTAGTCCTGTCGTACATGTTGTACGTCACCACGTTCTGGACGGTCGGAATTTGGTGTATGCATGACAGCTTGAACGGAATTCCATCAGAACTCAGTCGGAAAAACCTTCAGAGTTTATTCCGATAGGAAAACTGGTCGTGTGTACTGGGCATTACAGGGAATGATTCTTTCAGGATTCCCAGACATATGCTACACTACTGATCTATTACCTATCTATTACAATGAGAGAGAGGGAGAGAGAGCATGTCTGTTTTTTAACTAAGCAATATATTTACAACATTAGTCATATAATATATAAAAAGAAATACACACAACCACTGTAGAACATAGCTATTACAAAAGCAAAAACAAAAAGGAAGAAAAAAATACTTGGAACTATAGGTTCCCAAGACATTCCTCAGAAAACCAACGGGAGCAGAATAGTATGTTCAGTCTTTCCGGTAAAATAAAATAAGTGATATTAAAAAAAAAAAAAATAGACTCCAACTCCCTTTGGTACGTAAAGGAAAAGAAAAGACAGTCAAACATTCAATTTGGCTTTTTATATACAGTATCTCACAAAGGTGAGTACACCCCCCTCACATTTTTGTAAATATTTTATTATATCTTTTCATGGAGACATAAATAAAGACACATAAATAAAGACACATACAGTACACCTACACCCATACAGGTTGAACTAGATGGACTGGAGTCTTTATTCAACTTTACCAACTATGAAACTATATAAATACAGTATGTTGTATTTAACCACTTCAATACAGGGCACTTATACACCTTCATGCCAGACCAATTTTCAGCTTTCAGCGCTTTCGCAGTTTGAATGACAATTGCGCGATCATACAACACTGTACCCAAACTAAATTTTTATCATTTTGTTCCCATAAATGGAGCTGTCTTTTGGTGGTATTTGATCACCTCTGCGGTTTTTATTTTTTGCTAAACAAATAAAAAAAGACAGAAAATTTAGAAAAAAATAAAAGTTTTGCTTTTGTTTCTGTTAAAAAATGTTGTACTCACAGGCACTGATAAGGCGGCACCAATGAGGTGGCACCAATGAGCATGCACTGATGGGCACTGACGATGGGCACTAATATGTGGCACTGGTAGGGTGGCACCGGTATGCAGCACTGATGGGCATTGATAGGCGGCACTGATGGGCACTCATGAGTGGCAATGGGTGGCACTGGTGGGCACTGATGGGCACTGAAAGGCTGCAAAGATGGGTTCTTATGGGTGGCACTGATGGGCACTGATAGGCGGAACTGCTGGGCACTGATGGGCACTGATAGGTGGCACTGCTAGGCACTGATGGGCACTGATACGTGGCACTGATGGGCACTGATACGCGGCACTGATATGAGGCATCCCTGGTGGCAATGGCAGTGGTAGGCATTGTGAGTGGGCACTGATTGGCAGCTGCCTGGGCATTGATTGGCAGCTGCCTGGGCACAGATTGGTATTTCCCTGGGGGTCTAGGGGGCATACCTGGTGGTCCAGTGTGGATGGCTTCCCTGGTGGTCCTGGGTGGCTTCCCTGGTGGTCCTGGGCGGCTTCCCTGGTGGTCCTGGGTGGGATCCAAGGGGGGCTGTGCTGATAATCAATGAGCACAGACCCCCCCGTCAGGAGAGCAGCCAATCGGCTCTCCTCTACTCGCGTCTGTCAGACGCGAGTGAGGAAAAGCCGATCACCGGCTCTTCCTATTTACATCGTGATCAGCCGTGATTGGACATGGCTGATCACGTGGTAAAGAGTCTCCCTCAGAGACTCTTTACCTATATCGGTGTTGCAGGCTGTCAGACTAACACCCCGCAACAACGATCGCCACGATGCATGCCCCCGGGGTCGTGCAGCGGCTCAATATCCTGCGGACGTCATATGACACCCAGTCAGGATATTGAAACCACTTTGCCACCGTCATTCTGCTATATGGCGGGCTGCAAGTGGTTAAATAAATCAAGAGCACCCTGGAAACAAACATATCAATCCACATATACAGTACATGTCCACAGCCTTTCTATCATCAGATTGTAGTTTTCAGGAACCGGAAAAAAAAAGGGAACTGATGCTATATTGGGGAAGGGGGAATGAGATGTAAGTGTCTATTCACACTAAAAACATTAACCCTCCCCAAATTTATCACTCCTATTAAAGATACCTTGTAGACATGTACATGACGAAAAAATGTGTTTCATTTTGATTTGTCAATCTAGCTATTTAGTTTTGTTAAAGCCAGTTTATTCGTTCAATTTGTATTCGGGATTCATATTCGGAAATTCATTTTCTAAATTCGTATTCGGAATTCCTTTTATGTCTTTTTCAATTTTTTTTTCAAATTTACAGATTCTTTTAAATTCAGAGCGTTCGAATCGATACATTTTATATCGGTCGAATCAAATACTTTAGAATTTTTTTTGTGTGAATTGAACAAACAAAAGAAAAAACTTCATCAAATGATTACACTGATTCTTTGGGGCTGATTTACGAAGCATTTGCGCTTTGACTTGCGGTGCACGCCGATGTGCAAATTACATTTTTGTATTTACAAAACATTTGCGCAGGTAACACAGGGCGATCCCCAATTTACTATTCTCTTCCCGGCGCACGGGAAGAGGCGATCGGTACGCCACTATAGACATGGCGCACGGCATTTTAACTTAAAATTTAAACAAGATGGAAGTGCCAATATTATGGGAGTGATGTGAGGAAGTGTAGTACTAACTGTCCAAGTAACAAATATGCCCAAAATAGAATGAGAAAGTGACTTTCTCTCAACAAGCCGGCAGCGCCGGCAAATACATTTAGAACTGCGGGAGGTGAATTTATGCACTGCGCATGCTCAAACGGCATTTGCGCTTGTTCAAATGCTTTGGATTACTGCGCCAGCAAAATCTTAGTAAATGTCAAGCAACGTAAATGCATTTGCATAGGTTGAATGGGCGCACCTCTAAACTTTTTTTTTTTAAACGCTGGTTCACTTCGTGGCTATAATGAAATGTCGGTCCAGCAATACACATAAAAGTTAATTGATAAAAACAGCAGACCCTTCAGGTCTGGTATGGATATTAAGGGGAACCCCTAGCCAAAAATGAAAAAAAATGGCGTGAGGGTGCCCCTCAAAATCCATACCAGATCCTTATCTGAGTACGCAACCTAGTAGGCCGCAGGAAAGGAGGGGAGACGAGAGAGCACCCCCCCTCCTGAACCGTACCAGGCCACATGCCCTCAACATTGGGAGGGTGCTTTGGGATAGCTCCCCAAAGCACCTTGTCCCCATGTTGATGAGGACAAGGGCCTCATCCCCACAACCCTTGCCCGGTGGTTGTGGGGGTCTGCGGGCAGGGGGGCTTATCATAATCTGGAAGCCCCCTTTAACAAGGGGATCCCCAGATCCTGCCCCCCCTGTGTGAAATATTAAGGGGGTACTTCCTACTATTTCACAAAAAAGTGTCAAAAATGTTAAAAATTACAAGAGACAGTTTTTGACAATTCCTTTATTTAAAGCCTTCTTCTTTCCATCTTCTTCAGGTATTCTTCCTTCTTCCTTTCCTCATCCTTCGGTTTCTTCCTCCATCTTCTTCTTCCTCCGCTTCTTCCTCCGATCCTCGGCTTCTTGTTCCGGTGTTCTCGTCCGGCATCTTCCTCAGCGGCGTCTTCTTCCCCGCTTCATTATTGGGCCGCTCCGCATCCATGATGGGAGGCTCCCGCTGTGTGACGCTTCTCGTTTTCTGACACCTCTTAAATAACGGAGGGTGGGGCCACCCGGTGACCCCGCCCCCCTCTGACGTTAAGGGGAAAGCCATAGGGGAAGTCCCCGTGCCTCTGAAGCATGGTTCCGTTATATAAGTGTCAGAAGACGAGAAGCATCACACAGCAGGAGCCTCCCATCATGGATGTGAAGCAGCCCAAGAACGAAGCGGGGAAGAAGATGCTGCGGAGGAAGATGCCGGACGTGAACACTGGAGCAAGAAGCCAAGTATTGGAGGAAGAAGCAGAGGAAGAATAAGATGGAGGAAGAAACCAAAGGATGAAGCAAGGAAGAAGGAAGAAGACCCAAAGAAAATGGAAAGAAGAAGGCTTTAAATAAAGGAATTGTCAAAAACTGTCTCCTGTCATTTTTAACATTTTTCACACTTTTGTGAAATGGTAGGGGTACTTTTGTACCCCCTTACTATTTCACACAGGGGGGTGGGATCTGGGGGTCCCCTTGTTAAAGGGGGCTTCCAGATTCCAATAAGCTCCCCGCCCACAGACCCCCACAACCACCGGGCAAGGGTTGTGGGGATGAGGCCCTTGTCCTCATCAACATGGGGACAAGGTGCTTTGGGGGGACCCCAAAGCACCCTCCCAATGTTGAGGGCATGTGGCCTGGTACGGTTCAGGAGGGGGGGGGGCGCTCTCTCGCCCCCCCTCTTTTCCTGAAGGGCCTGGTATTGATTTTGAGGGGGACCCCCACTCCATTTTTTTTAATTTTGGCACAGGGTTTCCCTTAATATCCATACCAGACCTGAAGGGCCTGGTATGGAATTTCGGGGGAACCCTGCACATTTTTTTCTTAATTTTGTTTTTTTTCTTAATGCTGTTTTTCAATGAACTTTTATGTGTATTGCCGGACCGACATTTCATTATAGCCACGAGTAGTTTTAAATAACTTTTATTTCTTAAGGGCCAGTTCACACCACATGCAGTCCAGTGCATTTTTTTCTGCATCAAAAATGCATGGAAAGTAGGTTATATGGTTTTCAATGGCATAGTTTACACCAGTGCTTACAGTTCCAGTGCGTTTCCAGTTCCCGAAAAAAAAGTAGAACATGCTGCATTTTTTATGCACTGGATTGTACTGGAACGCTGTAAAATGCATCAAAAATGCACTGGAACACACCTAAATGCACCACAAATGCACTGCAACACACTTGTCCTTATTTAAGGTTAAGAAGAAAGAGGGGGAAAAAGCACTGGACTGCATCAAAAACGCACCAAAATTGCACTGGAATGCATCAAAAATGTGCATGCAGAAAAGCACCTGGAACGCATCCAGACTGCGTTTCTATGGTGTGATCTGACCCTTAGGGCCCTTAGGGCCAGTTCACACCATAGAAACGCAGTCCGGACGCATTCCAGGTGCTTTTCTGCATGAGCGTTTTTGATGCGTTTTTGATGCAGTCCAGTGCTTTTTTCCCCCCTCTTTTTTCTTAACCTTAAATAAGGACAAGTGCGTTCCAGTGCATTTTTGATGCATTTTATAGCTTTCCAGTACAGTCCAGTGCAGAAAAAATGCAGCATGTTCTACTTTTTTTTCTGGAACTGGAACGCACTGGAACTGCAAGCACTAGTGTGAACTATGCCATTGAAAACCATATAACCGACTTTCCATGCATTATTGATGCATAAAATATGCACTGGACTGCAATGGTGTGAACTGGCCCTTAAGAAATTTGGCACATTTAACCACTTGACCACTGGGCACTTAAACCCCCTTCCTAACCAGACCAATTTTCAGCTTTCGGTGCTCTCACACTTTGAATGACAATTACTCAGTCATGCAACACTTTACCCATATGAAATTTTTATCCATTTTTTCACACAAATAGAGCTTTCTTTTGGTGGTATTTAATCACCGTTGGGTTTTTTATTTTTTGCGCTATAAAAGTAAAAAGACTGAAAATTTGGTAAAAAAATGAATTTTTCTTTGTTTCTGTTATAAAATTTAGCAAATTAGTGATTTTTCTTCGTAAATTTTTGCCAAAATTTATACCGCTACATATCTTTGGTAAAAATAAGTACAACTTGGTGTATATTATTTGGTCTTTGTGAATGTTAGAGAGTCCAAAAGCTACGGTGCCAATATCTGAAAATTGATCACACCTGAATTACTGACGGCCTATCTAATTTCTTGAGACCCTAACATGCCAAAAAAGTACAAATACCCCTCAAATGACCCCTTTTTGGAAAGAAGACATTCCAAGGTATTTAGAAAGATGCATGGTGAGTTTTTTGAAATTGTCATCTTTTCCCACAATTCTTTGCAAAATCAAGATTTTTTTTTTCTTTTTTTTTTTTTCACAAAATTGTCATATTAGAAGGTTATTTCTCACACACAGCATATGCATACCACAAATTACACCCCAAAACACATTCTGCTATTACTCCCGAGTATGGCGATACCACATATGTGAGACTTTTACACAGCATGGCCACATACAGAGGCCCAACATGCAGGGGAGCACCTCCAGGCGTTCTGGAGCGCCCAGGCCAATTCTGACATTTCTCTCCTACATGTAAAAATCATCATTTATTTGCTAGAAAATTACATAGAACCCCAAAACATTATATATATTTCTTTTAGCAAAGACCCTAGAGAATACAATGGCGGTTGTTGCAACTTTTTATCTCGCACGGTATTTGTGCAGCAAGTTTTCGAACGCGTTTTTTTGGGGAAAGAAACAGTTTTGTGCTTTAAAAAAAACAAAACAGTAAAGTTAGCCCAATGTTTTTGCATAATGTGAAAGATGAAGTTACGCCGAGTAAATAGATACCCAACATGTCACCCTTCAAAATTGCACACTCTCGTGGAATGGTGCCAAACGTCGCTACTTAAAAATCTCCATAGGTGACGCTTTAAAATTTTTTCCTGGTTACATGTTTTGAGTTACAGAGGAGGTCTAGGGCCAAAATTATTGCGCTCGCTCTACCGATCGCAGTGATACCTCACATGTGTGGTTTGAACACAGTTTTCATATGTGGGTGGGACTTACGTATGTGTTCGCTTCTGCATGCGAGCACACGGACATGGGCGCTTTAAATTTTTTTTTTTTTTTTATTGTTTATTTTACTTTATTTATTTTAGTTTGACACTTTTTCCGCCACAAAAAATTTTTTGATCACTTTTATTTCTATTACAAGGAATGTAAACATCCCTTGTAATAGGAATATGACATGACAGGTCCTCTTTACAGTGAGATATGGGGTCAATAAGACCCCACATCTCACCTCTAGGCTGGGAAGCCTGAAATAATAATAAAAAAAAAACGATCTTGGCTTCGATCGTAGCGGTGAGTCGGTAGAAGCACCGGAGGGTGGCGGGAAGGGGGGGGGCGTCCCCTCTCTCCTCCCATAAGAATGATCAAGCAGTGGAACAGCAGCTATGATCATTCCTATGGTGTAGGAAATCGCCGGCTGAAAAAGCTGATATCTGAATGATGCCTGTAGCTGCACCCATCATTTAGATATACCCGCTCAAAGTCAAGGACGTCATATGACTGTGGGCGGGAACTGGTTAAAAATTGCGGAGTATTGCGGGCTATTGCAGAGTATTGCGGGGTATATTGCAGAGTATTGCGGGGTATATTGCAGAGTATTGCGAGGTATATTGCAGAGTAGTGCCAGGTATATTGCAGAGTATTGCCGGGTATATTGCAGAGTATTGCGGGGTATATTGCAGAGTATTGCGGGGTATATTGCAGAGTAGTGCCGGGTATATTGCAGAGTATTGCGGGGTATATTGCAGAGTATTGCGGGGTATATTGCAGAGTATTGCGGGGTATATTGCAGAGTATTGCGAGGTATATTGCAGAGTAGTGCCGGGTATATTGCAGAGTATTGCGGGGCATATTGCAGAGTATTGCGGGGCATATTGCAGAGTATTGCGGGGTATATTGCAGAGTATTGCGGGGTATATTGCAGAGTATTGCGGGGTATATTGCAGAGTAGTGCCGGGTATATTGCAGAGTAGTGCCCGGGTATATTGCAGAGTAGTGCCCGGGTATATTGCAGAGTAGTGCCCGGGTATATTGCAGAGTAGTGCCCGGGTATATTGCAGAGTAGTGCCGGGTATATTGCAGAGTAGTGCCCGGGTATATTGCAAAGTAGTGCCCGGGTATATTGCAGAGTAGTGCCCGGGTATAATGCAGAGTATTGCAGGGTGTTATGCAGAGTATTGCAGGGTATAGTGCAGAGTATTGCAGGGTGTTATGCAGAGTATTGCAGGGTATAGTGCAGAGTATTGCAGGGTATAGTGCAGAGTATTGCAGGGTGTTATGCAGAGTATTGCAGGGTATAGTGCAGAGTATTGCAGGGTATAGTGCAGAGTATTGCAGGGTGTTATGCAGAGTATTGCAGGGTGTTATGCAGAGTATTGCAGGGTGTTATGCAGAGTATTGCAGGGTGTTGTGCAGAGTATTGCAGGGTGTTGTGCAGAGTATTGCAGGGTGTTATGCAGAGTATTGCAGGGTGTTATGCAGAGTATTGCAGGGTGTTATGCAGAGTATTGCAGGGATGGCTGAGCATGGAGGGATGGATGGATGTGACTGCAAATGTCACTGAGCACCGCTGTGGGCACTACACATGCAGCCCACAGCGGTGCTGCCATCCGATCCCTCCCCCTCTCCCCTCGCACTGTACCGATCGGTACAGAGAGGGGAGGGAGGAACCGGCGTCATGAGATGACGTCGGTCTGTTGACATGTGATCGCTCCGTCATTTGACGGAGCGATCACATGGTAAACGGCCGCGATTAGCGGCCGTTTACCATGATCCGTGATGCGCCGGGTCCTCTGGACCCGGCGGTCACGGAAGTTCTCGGGTGCGCGCCCCAGGTGGCGCGCGAGAGCAGTATTCTGGGAGGACGTCCCACGGACGTCCACCCAGAACTAGCCGACCGCGCTGCAGCCGTCTTTCGGCTATGGCCCGGTCGGCAAGTGGTTAAAGGCATTTCTCCTTGTTTCGTTTTTGGGGATGTCCAATTGGTGACATTGATATATGTCCCTTAGGGTGGGACCTGGGCCCCCATACCCATTTTTTTTTCCATAAACGTTTTTATTTTATTAAAGAATAACAAGATATACATATATGCAGCACAAATACAGTAACATCACTATATCAATGTCATAATATGTATACAGTCTCGGGTTAAATTTTGAAATAGTACTTATATGTCATACAACTTGAGACAGTGTAATAGGTGACAACTAGGGATGAGCCGAACACCCCCCTGTTCGGTTCGCACCAGAACATGCGAACAGGAAAAAAATTCGTTCGAACACGCGAACGCCGTTAAAGTCTATGGGACACGAACATGAATAATCAAAAGTGCTAATTTTAAAGGCTAATATGCAAGTTATTGTCATAAAAAGTGTTTGGGGACCCGGGTCCTCCCCCAGGGGACATGAATCAATGCAAAAAAAAGTTTTAAAAACGGCCGTTTTTTCAGGAGCAGTGATTTTAATAATGCTTAAAGTCAAACAATAAAAGTGTAATATCCCTTTAAATTTCATACCTGGGGGGTGTCTATAGTATGCCTGTAAAAGGGCGCATGTTTCCCGTGTTTAGAACAGTCTGACAGCAAAGTGACATTTTGAAGGAAAAAACACATTTAAAACTACCGCGGCTATTGCATTGCCGACAATACACATAGAAGTTCATTGATAAAAACGGCATGGGAATTCCCCACAGGGGAACCCCGAACCAAAATAAAAAAAAAAAAATTGATGTGGGGGTCCCCCTAAATTCCATACAAGGCCCTTCAGGTCTGGTATGGATATTAAGGGGAACCCCAGCCAAAATTAAAAAAAAAAATTGACGTGGGGTTCCCCCTAAATTCCATACCAGACCCTTCAGGTCTGGTATGGATTTTAAGGGGAACCCCGCGCCAAAAAAAAAAAAAAAAACGGCGTGGGGTCCCCCTACAAATCCATACCAGACCCTTATCCGAGCACGCAACCTGGCAGGCCGCAGGAAAAGAGGGGGGGACGAGAGTGCGGCCCCCCCCCCCTCCTGAACCGTACCAGGCCACATGCCCTCAACATTGGGAGGGTGCTTTGGGGTAGCCCCCCAAAACACCTTGTCCCCATGTTGATGAGGACAAGGGCCTCATCCTCACAACCGTGGCCGGTGGTTGTGAGGGTCTGCGGGCGGGGGGCTTATCGGAATCTGGAAGCCCCCTTTAACAAGGGGACCCCCAGATCCCGGCCCCCCCCCTGTGTGAAATGGTAAGGGGGTACTTTCCCCTACCATTTCACTAAAAAACTGTCAAAAATGTTAAAAATGACAAGAGACAGTTTTTGACAATTCCTTTATTTAAATGCTTCTTCTTTCTTCCTTCATCTTCTTCTTCTTCTGGTTCTTCTGGCTCTTCTGGTTCTTCCTCCGGCGTTCTCGTCCAGCATCTTCTCCGCGGCGTCTTCTATCTTCTTCTCCTCGGGCCGCTCCGCACCCATGCATGAGGGGGGAGGCTCCCGCTCTTCTCTTCATCTTCTTCTCTTCTTCATCTTCTTCTTCATCTTCTTCTTCTTCTTCTTCTTCCTTCTTCTCTTCTTCTCTTCTTCCTGTCTTCTCCGGGCCGCTCCGCAATCCATGCTGTGGCATGGAGGGAGGCTCCCGCTGTGTGACGGCGTCTCTTCGTCTGACGGTTCTTAAATAACGGGGGGCGGGGCCACCCGGTGACCCCGCCCCCCTCTGACGCACGGTGACATGACGGGACTTCCCTGTGGCATTCCCCGTGACGTCACAGGGAAGTCCCTCAAGTCACCGTGCGTCAGAGGGGGGCGGGGTCACCGGATGGCCCCGCCCCCCGTTATTTAAGAACCGTCAGACGAAGAGACGCCGTCACACAGCGGGAGCCTCCCTCCATGCCACAGCATGGATTGCGGAGCGGCCCGGAGAAGACAGGAAGAAGAGAAGAAGAGAAGAAGGAAGAAGAAGAAGAAGATGAAGAAGAAGATGAAGAAGAGAAGAAGATGAAGAGAAGAGCGGGAGCCTCCCCCCCATGCCATGGGTGCGGAGCGGCCCGAGGAGAAGAAGATAGAAGACGCCGCGGAGAAGATGCTGGACGAGAACGCCGGAGGAAGAACCAGAAGAGCCAGAAGAACCAGAAGAAGAAGAAGATGAAGGAAGAAAGAAGAAGCATTTAAATAAAGGAATTGTCAAAAACTGTCTCTTGTCATTTTTAACATTTTTGACAGTTTTTTAGTGAAATGGTAGGGGTAAGTACCCCCTTACCATTTCACACAGGGGGGGGGCCGGGATCTGGGGGTCCCCTTGTTAAAGGGGGCTTCCAGATTCCGATAAGCCCCCCGCCCGCAGACCCTCACAACCACCGGCCACGGTTGTGAGGATGAGGCCCTTGTCCTCATCAACATGGGGACAAGGTGTTTTGGGGGGCTACCCCAAAGCACCCTCCCAATGTTGAGGGCATGTGGCCTGGTACGGTTCAGGAGGGGGGGGGGCCGCACTCTCGTCCCCCCCTCTTTTCCTGCGGCCTGCCAGGTTGCGTGCTCGGATAAGGGTCTGGTATGGATTTTTAGGGGGACCCCACGCCGTTTTTTTTTTTTTTTTTGGCGCGGGGTTCCCCTTAAAATCCATACCAGACCTGAAGGGTCTGGTATGGAATTTAGGGGGAACCCCACGTCAATTTTTTTTTTAAATTTTGGCTGGGGTTCCCCTTAATATCCATACCAGACCTGAAGGGCCTTGTATGGAATTTAGGGGGACCCCCACATCAATTTTTTTTTTTTATTTTGGTTTGGGGTTCCCCTGGGGGGAATTCCCATGCCGTTTTTATCAATGAACTTCTATGTGTATTGTCGGCAATGCAATAGCCGCGGGTAGTTTTAAATGAGTTTTTTCCTTCCAAATGTCATTTTGCTGTCAGACTGTTCTAAACACGGGAAACATGCGCCCCTTTACAGGCATACTATAGACACCCCCCAGGTACGAAATTTAAAGGGATATTACACTTTTATTGTTTGACTTTAAGCATTAATAAAATCACTGCTCCTGAAAAAACGTCCGTTTTTAAAACTTTTTTTTGCATTGATCCATGTCCCCTGGGGCAGGACCCAGGTCCCCAAACACTTTTTATGACAATAACTTGCATATAAGCCTTTAAAATTAGCACTTTTGATTTCTCCCATAGACTTTTAAAGGGTGTTCCGCGGCATTCGAATTTGCCGCGAACACCCCAAATTGTTCGCTGTTCGGCGAACTTGCGAACAGCCAATGTTCGAGTAGAACATGAGTTCGACTCGAACTCGAAGCTCATCCCTAGTGACAACCAGGTATATTGAATGTTGTGCGGATAGATGGAGCTTGTAAGAGTTCTGTTCAAAAATCATGTATTTAGCTCCATGAGTACCGGGAAGTAAATAAGATCTGAAAGTAGAAGAGAGGTAGGAAAGGGGCAGGGTAAGGAGAAAAACAAAGGAATGGGGACAGGGAAGGAGCCAAGACAGCCATAAAAGGGAGAAGGTAGGGGAGAGATCTCTCTAGAGGGGAGGGAGTGGGTATAGAAGGTAGAGGGAATGATACAGAATGATAATAAGTCGTTCCCATGTGGCCCCGCTTTCCATCCTCCTCTATGACCACCAGGTAGTCAACAAGGGAAGAATAAAATCCTTATAGGGCCTTTCTTATGGTATATATTGGCGGTATCGGTCTGATGAGGTAAAGTGATTCCAGCACGCCCAAGTAAATGTAAACTTGTGCATTCTGTCTTGGGATATGTATATCAGTTCTTCCATGTTTTTTATGTGTTAGATTCTCGTCAGCCATTCTCTGATAGAGGGCGCATTTTTGGAACGCCAGTGTTTTGGTATGCAGAGTTTGGCTGCGTTTACCATGTGCATGGCTAAGAATTTGTAGTATGTTTTTTTCCCTAGTGAAGTATGGTGAAGGAGAAACTGTGCTGGGGATTAGTGTAGTGAGTATGTGGTGATATGTGTTATAAGGTTATGGACCTCTTTCCAGAAAGGTTGAATTTTATCGCAGTCCCACCAAATGTGAAGCATAGTGCCTTCTGCTTTCTCACATCTCCAACACATTTTGGAAATGGAGGGAGAGAATTTGTGAAGGCGAGATGGTGTCATGTACCATCTAGTTATTACTTTATAGCAATTTTCTTGAATTGCGACATTCAGCGAGCATTTGTGACAGTATTCATATACCGTTTTCCATTCCTCTCTGGAAAGAGGTATTTGGAGTTCTCTATTCCAGGCTATCTGTGAGGGATGTAATACAGTGTCATTCTCCTCAGAGAGGAGTGTGTAGAGAAGGGAGATGAGGTGACGTTGTGCTGTTTTGCGATAGCAAATGTCTTCAAAGGGTGTAAGCTTTTTTGTCCAATTGGTTCATTGCGTATGAGTCAAAAGAAAGTGGTGTATTTGCCTAAAGGTCCAAAAGGGGAAAGAGGCAGTTTTGGAGATACCAATTAGTTTCTCTATGGGAATGGGAAAACCACATGAGAAAAATTGAAGTGGTAAAATGTCTTCATATGGCCATTCCCGGTGGAGGAAGTGTTGGGATTCTTCCTGCGGAAAAGCAGGATTCCCTCTGAGAGTGGTCAGGGGCCCCGGTATGAGTGCAAGAGATCTAGATTGTGACGCTTTTTTGAAGGCCAATAGGGAGGCATAGATAAGTGGGTGGGAAGAGATATCGGGTGGCCAGTGTTTGTGGGGAAGCCAGGGAATCAGATGTAGGGGGTTGGAAGTGAAGGAGTCTTCCAAGATGATTTTTTTTAAAATTGTAGACATTCCAGTCCGCCACCCTGGTAAGAAGACATGCCAATATTTGTGTAGGTCTGGCAGCCCAATGCCCCCTTTGGTCTTGTGAAGTGTTAGACGGGAGTGATGCGCGGTTGAATATTCTTCCATATAAAGGCAGAACATGCTTTTTGGTAGCTCGAGAAAAAATTTGGGGGTAGGTGGATTGGTTTCGATTGGACTAAATATAGAATACGCAAGAGGATTATCATTTTGATCAAGGCTGAGCGCCCAAACCATGAAACATTCAAGCCCATCCAATCTCTCATGTGTTTTTGGGCTTTCAGAAGGGCAGTGTGGAAATTTTTCTTGTATAAATCAGATAGGCGAGTTGGAATCTGCACACCGAGATATGTGATTGCATCCTTTGCCCATCTAAAAGGGAAAGATTCTTGGCAATGAATTATTTCTTGTGGGGGCAGGGTTATGTTCAAGGCATTTGATTTCACATAATTAATTTTGAGGTTGGAGAGGACACCAAAGGAGTCAATGTCTTTGAGAAGATTGGGCAAGGAGGTTCTGGGGGATGACAAGGAAAGCAATACATGGTCCGCAAAAGCGGCCACCTTATACTCCACTCCTTTCACGTTCACTCCTTTTATGTCGGGGTTGTTTCGTATCCTATTAAGAAAGGGTTGGGGCGTGTCCGGGATGGCGCTGGGAGCAGACGTGTGCTAGCTGAGCTCCCGTCTCCGGCCAGGAATCCTATCATTATCCTAGTGTGGAAGATTGCATTATAACGCTATTAATCCCCGGACCATCTGAGGGAGGACTGGGCGATGCCCGCAGGCAAAAAACCGAACCAGGGCAGGTACAACAACACCCCGATCAGAACCCGCTCTGGGCCGAACTCAACGGCACACGAGGCGTCCAAGATGGCGTCGCAGGCAGACCTCCCTCCGGACGGAGCGATACAAGCGGGCTCGGCGGCGTTCGATGCCCTAATGCTGGCCATAACCACCTGCCAGGCCACATTAACTACAAAAATCGAACATGTGCAGACAGAAACAGCCCTTATCCGGAGAGATATGGACAAATTCAGAGACCGGGTTTCCGAAGCGGAGCGTCGAATCTCTGAGGCGGAGGATATACAGAGGGATCACCATGCGGACATTCAGGCACTGAAATTGAAAGTCAAACACCTGGAAGGCAGGGCCGAGGACGCCGAGAACCGCAATAGGAGAAGCAATCTGCGGGTTCTTGGCCTTCCGGAAGGTGCGGAGGGGGCAGAACCGGTGTCCTTCATGGAGGGGCTTTTGCCTAAACTACTGCCCAGAGCCACCTTCTCTCCTCACTTCTCCATAGAGAGAGCTCATCGGATGCCGGCAACTAGAGGCCCTCCAGGCACACCGCCGCATACTTTTATATTTAAGCTATTGCATTACAGAGATCGGGACATTATCCTAAGAGAAGCTAGACTCCAGGGAGAACTGAAATTCAACAATGCAACCCTCCTGATATTCCCGGACTATTCGGTGGAGACGCAGCGTCGCCGCAAGTCCTTTGATCAGGTCAGAGCCATGCTGAGACAAAAGGGGGTGAGATATAGTATGCTCTTCCCTGCCAGGCTGCGTGTTCAAGACGGGGAGAGAGTGCAGTTTTTTACCTCTCCCAGAGAAGCTATAGCCTGGGCTGAAACACTTCGCAACTGAACCCAAGATAGAGCCAGGCATATACTCTTTTCCTGATTAGCCTTAAATCTAATGACCCAAGTGCTTTATAAATCCCAGGACCTACTATCCCTATTGAGTTTTTGCACGACCCTACCCATGCACAATCTAAGTTGGAGGAAGCGGGAAAAACTTTTTGCAGCAGCTCTTTCCAGTAACCAAGGCGACCGCCGCTGGGTCCGGATTTCGCCTGGAGAAGAACATAAGACACAGTTTGCCACACTAAGAAGGGACTCTCGGGCTTCCCTCCTGCATGCACTACCGACCCCGGGCTGAGGTGAGGGGATGTGGGGGTTTTTCATCCTTGACTGGGAGCCGGAGGACTGTCTGAGAGGCCCCGATATGGACTGTCCATACCATCTCCTTTTTGGCCATACCATCTGCACTGAGTGGGGGATGTGATGTCTGACCCAGGATCCGGTCCGGACTCCCCATCTTTCCCTTCCCTTTTTCTCTCTCCCCCCCTATTCCTTCCCTTCCTCCCCCCCCTCCCTCCCTTCTCCTCCCCCCCCTTCTTCCCCCCGACACCCCCCTTCTTTCCCTTTTGTTACCCGTCCCCTATATCAAAGGGAAATGCTGGAGACAGAGCTGCTGGGAATCTCCTATTGGAGACACCTGCCCTGGACTTCCTATGTTAGTTTTTGATATAGTAGTTGTGCATAGCTCAAATCTGAGGAGCACCTTATTGTTGTTAAGATAGCTGGATAGGGGTTTGCCCTTAACAAAAAGTTTAAGATTGCGCCCCCGGGGACCCGGGTGATCCACACTAATTATCCATGCCGGATCATAAACTGCATTAGCGTAAGTGAAGGCTGAGCGCCGAACGCACATTGCCCTCACATTAGGCCTTGAGCCTTCCTTTTGTTGGCTGGGAATGAGGCCCCTCTTACTATGTTGGGGGGGGCGGGGATGTTTGGTTTATCTGGCCTGCGGTTGCAGACCCACTTTTTTTGTTCTTTTCTGCTCTTATGCTTTTTAGTTACTACAGTACAACAGACCGAATGCCTGAATATCATTCCATGCCGCTTATTGAGATGAATGGCCTACCCGGGCCCAGACCTCCAGACAAGGAGCTTACACCTCCCATAGATCCTACTGCAATTTTGGTCCTCCTAGATGACCTCTCTTAGACTGCTCTCCTGGAACACGAGGGGTCTAAACTCCCCGGTGAAACGCTCGCTGGTATTTCAGTTTATCAAATCATACCAGCCCCATCTGTGTGTGTTCCAGGAGACGCATTTAGTGGGAAAAAAGACTCATAGTCTCAAAAAACCGTGGGTAGGACATCACTATCACTCAACACACTCCACCTTTTCAAGGGGAGTGAGTATACTAGTCCTTAAGACACTTCCATTTAAACTCCTTGACCTGGCTCTGGACCCGGGCGGCAGATATGTGATAATACATGCACTGCTTCATAATATACCGTAGGTTATTGTGGGCCTCTATTTGCCACCCCCGGCCTCCCTTCAGATATTGAACCAGATAACTGCAAAAATAGCGGAATTCTCTACTGAAAATGTAGTAATCATGGGAGATTTTAACCTGGTACCGGATGCACGTTTAGACAGGCTAACTCCCACAGAAGTGTCCTCCCAGGGGCTTGCGGATTGGGCGGACATTTATGGTATGACTGACCTCTGGAGGTGGAAATATCCTAGAGAGAGAGCATACACTTGCCACTCTGCGTCGCACAGAACCTTCTCGCGTATAGACCTGGTCTATGCGGGGAGTTCTGTCCTACCTAGAGTCAGGGACATTACAATTCTCCCCCGGGGAATCTCGGACCATGCCCCGCTTCTCCTTGATCTAGACGCTTCGGCCGCCGCATCAGATAGACTCTGGCGGTTGTCCAGGTACTGGATCTCGGATGAGGAGGTGGAGCCGAAGTACAGACGAGAGCTGGAAACATATTGGGAAACCAATGAAGGGTCTGCCTCGGCGGCCTCTGTCTGGGATGCTTTTAAGGCATGTACCAGGGGACAGTACCAGACCATTATTTCAGAGACCCGCAGGGATAGGAGAAGGGATCTTACAAACCTGGAGGCCGAGGCAGAGAGACAGGAAGCTAGGTACGTTGGCTCCCCTGACCCCCAGCTATATGAGAGACTACAAATGGTGCAGCGCGAAGTCCTCATGTTACGGACCTCACTGACCCAAAAGAAATTACTACACCAAAAACAAAGGATATTTGAACAGGGGGAGAGGACGGGTCGCCTGCTGGCGTGGTTAGCTAGGGAGCAGCCGGGGGGGATGTCGATAGGTCAAATTCGGGGGAAGGGGGGTCCACTCTTAATTCCCCGATAGATATTAATAGGGAGTTTGCCTCTTACTATCAGAATCTATACCGTTCTAGAGTAGATTATGACCCTGCAGAGCTGAGGTCTTATTTAGACAAAATAGATATACCGACCCTTACTCCCTCCTACGCTAATAAATTGGATGCCCCTATCAGCATTGAAGAAATTCTAAAAGCACTGAAAATGATGCAGACGGGCAAGACACCAGGCCCAGATGGTATTCCGACCGAATTTTATAAGATGTATGCTGAACAATTGGCCCCTAAATTTCAATCTTTATTGGCTAAGTCCATGGCGGAGGGATCCATTCCTGACTCTATGTATGAGGCGGTGATTGTGGTCATCCCCAAGACGGGAAAAGATCTGATGCTATGCTCGTCCTATCGCCCCATTTCCCTACTCAACGTGGACACTAAGATCCT
The DNA here is from genome assembly GCA_037952925.1 of Lithobates clamitans. Lineage (NCBI taxonomy): Eukaryota > Metazoa > Chordata > Amphibia > Anura > Ranidae > Lithobates > Lithobates clamitans. Next base: position 4,929,726 of record JBBGZY010000477.1, on the reverse strand, counting down.
ATCAAAAATTTTGGCCAATAGAATAAACACGGTGATCACGGCCCTAATACATCCAGATCAGACGGGCTTTATGCCTGGAAGGGGAACAGACATCAACCTTCGACGGCTGCACACGCATATTGCACTGGCCTCGGATGGGGGTCCGGGTATGGTGGCCTCACTCGACGCGGAAAAAGCATTTGATTCGGTCGAGTGGGGCTACCTGTGGGAAGTCCTCGCCAGATTTGGGTTTGGGCCTAGACTTTTGACCTGGATCAAACTTTTATACGCCAAACCTACAGCCCGTATTCGCACTAATGGTACCCTGTCGGATAGATTCTCCCTGGAGAGGGGCACGAGACAGGGTTGCCCGCTTTCCCCAGCCCTGTTCGCTATGGCACTGGAACCGCTTGCCATCTCACTTAGAGCAGACGAGGCGATCAGAGGTATACGGGTTGGTGCGATTACGGAAAAAATCTCCCTATACGCCGACGACTCATTATTATACTTGGCGGATGCCTCGGACTCCCTGCGAGCAGCCTTAGCCCTTTTTGATTTATTCGGTCGTTTCTCGGGTATCCGTATAAATTGGAACAAATCGGTGCTCTTTCCCCTCTGCAATTCAGTGCCTCCTGCGGTCACAAACACCCCCTTGCAGTGGGTAGACGAATTTACGTATCTAGGAGTTAGGGTAGGAAGCGACTTGAAAGGATACCTAGACAGGAATATCTATCCACTACTCACTCAGCTTCAACAAAAATGCTCCACCTGGAAATCCCTCCCCCTGTCCCCGGTAGGCAGAGGGAACCTGTTAAAAATGATATATCTACCTAAGTTCTTGTACTACTTCAGGCACACCCCGGTCCCCATACCAAAATCCTTTTTTCGTAGGCTGGAGGGTGTGGTGATAACTTTTCTCTGGGCAGGGAAATCCCCACGGGTGGCTAAAGCCATTTTGTATCTTCCGCTGTCCGGGGGTGGACTTGCGCTGCCAAACTTCTTGATTTACTATTGGGCGGCCGTCTTAGTGACGGTGAGGTGGTGGTTTTCGCAGCCTCGCCAGAACCCAGCAGTAACCTTGGAGGCGGCAGTCATGGGCTCTTATGCAGCGCTGTCCAATCTTCCGTATAGGGGAATAAAGGCTGCTCCTACGGTCACAGGCCCTATGAAGACCACAATCCAAGTGTGGAAAGCCTCTAGAGCAGCACTGCTACAACCACTCATGGTGTCCCCACACACCCCGTTGTGGGCAAATCCGATGCTCCCACACCTCCTTAGCTTGCCGGACCCGGCGACATGGGCCAGTCGAGGTATCACTAAATTAAAACAGGTGATGTCAAGGGGAGTAGTGTAATCTTTTAGAGAATTACAACAAGCCCATAACCTACCAAACTCCTTTCTCTTCAAATACTGGCAGCTAAGGCACGCCCTCAGGGCCCAATTTCCCTCTCGGGTGACGCTCGAACCAGATTCAATTGAACGCCTCTTGATCTCTGGGATGCTGGAGAAGCCCCTGTCCTCCCTCTACTTATATTTAACAGTCGCTCATGACATTAAAACGGATAGAACTAGGGCCAGGTGGCAGATGGATATTCCCACGCTGGGGGAGGAAGAGTGGGAGGAGTGTCTGACCACATTTATCCCGTCCATGATTGCTGCCAAAGATAGGTTTATTCAGCTAAAATTTATCCACAGAGCTTACTACACGCCCCAGCACCTAGCAAAAATTTACCCCGAAAAGACTTCCGAGTGCACTAGATGCGGGGCAGAGGTGGGCTCCTTCTTTCATATGGTCTGGTCCTGTCCCAAACTAGGTTCGTTTTGGAATGCGGTAGCAGATAAATTGGAGGTGGTGAGTGGTACAGAAATACCAATGGATCCTTCAATTTTTCTGCTCAGCTACTTAGGTGAGATAGAGGGAGACCGCTATACCAAACAATGCCTAAATTTTTCCCTATTTTATGCAAGGAGAGAAATACTCCTTAACTGGAAGAAAAGAGAAGCACCCACTGCGGAGGCATGGGAAGCAGCGGTAAACAATGTTCTGCCGCTATATCGCCTGACCTATGAGAGCAGGAACTGTCCTCAAAAATTCGATAAGGTGTGGTCGAGTTGGGTGGATGCCTGTGGCCGCCTCTGAAATGGGGTGCCCCATGTGTCCACCCTTTCCCCCTCTCCCCCCTCGTTTGGGAGGGGGTAAGTTAGACTGGGTACTTTACACCTTGAAGTAACGTCTGATATTTCCCTAAGAGACCTCTTTACCAATAATGCTTTGCTCCAGTAAGATGTCACACTGCATGTACAGTATATGTCTCATCCGTCGCCATAAATTGGAGTGGAATGGAAGAACCCCTTTTATATGTATGATCGCATCTTGTAGTCTATTGTCTGTTGTTAGATCCTAATATGATGCTGAAAATGTATGTACTGTCTTATATGTTTAACAAAATAAAAATTCACTGTTAAAAAAAAAGAAAGGGTTCGAGAGTTAGAACATATATTAGGGGGGATAGGGGACACCCCTGGCGTGTGCCATTGGAGATGGAGAAGGCCACCCTGTCAAACGTCTTCTCCGCATCCAGAGAAAGAAGAAATCGCTGAGTTTTTGAGGATGTCAACCAGTGATGTATGTTTAGGGTGCGTATGGTATTATCCCTAGCCTCCCTGCCAGGGATGAAGCCCACTTGGTCTGTGGAAATTGTATCAGGCATTAGGGGAATTAATCTGTTGGCCAGAATTTTTGCGTATAATTTAATATCCACATTTAGGAGGGAAATCGGTCTATAACTCGCTACTTGGGCAGGGTCCTTACCTTCCTTAGGGATAACAGAGATATGTGCGAACAGCATTCTCCCCGGGGAAATAAGGAGATCTCCTAGGGCATTAAAAGTAGATAGGAGTTTGGGGAAAAGCACATCATTGAACGCCTTATAATATTGGAGGGTAAATCCATCCGGACCTGGGCTTTTTCCGGGCTTCATTTGTTTGATAGCTATTTAGAGTTCTTCTCTGGTAAGAGGATTCTCCATCTCTTGAGTCTGTTGAGAAGTGAGTGGTTTCGGGCTGTATTTCGCTAGAAATTCTCTGATTTTGTTGGTGCGCGTTTCAGTGGGAGCTTGTTTTGTTGGATTGGGGTGTAGGTTATAGAGTTTACAGTAAAACTTGACAAACTCTCCCGCAATCTCTTCGTTCTTGGCCAGAGGTGATCCCCGAGTGTCAGTAATATGGTGAATTGTGGATGAGAGTATGGATTCTTGAACTGAGCGGGCAAGTAGACGTCCACATTTGATGCCATGCTCGTAGAAAATCCTCTGGCCAAGAACGTAGCATTGTCTAGTGAGTCTGCCTAGTTCCTCCAAAAGTAAGGAGCGTGTATGTACTAAATCCTGGAGGGTGGAGCGGGCTTGTGTCTGTTTATGGGTTAGTTCAAGCGATTCTTAATTAGGGTCTTAATTAGGGTATTTATCCTCAGTTGGGATTCTTTTTTGCTTTTTGCCGCTAAGGCTAGCAGTTCACCTTGGGTCACACATTTATGTGCTTCCCAGAGTAAAATAGGGGAGATAGGGTGGCATTTTCTGTGAAGTATAATTGGATATGTTTGCCTATGTGTTCAATAGTTGTTGGATCTTTTAGTAAGGAGGGGTTTAGAAGCCAGGTTTTTGTTTTAGTGCACGTTTCAGGAAAGGATAGAGTAATTGATATAGGATGGTGATCGGAGAGAAACATGGGCTCTATTGTGGATTGTTGTAAGTAGTTCAAATCTGGTTGAGAGAGGAAAAAGTAGTAGGATCCTGGAATATTTCTGATGAGGGGCTGAAAAAAGTGTAGTCATTGACTGATGGGAATAGGGTGCGCCAAGCGAGGCGCTGGAATTCAAGCTTAATGTTGCGTGGTAAGTTAGAAGTGCCCGACGACGACGAGTCCAGGACTGGGTTCAAGGGGACATTGAAATCCCCTCCAAGAATTACCAATCCCTTTTGAAAGGACGAAAGTAGGTCACAAGTGTTTCTGAAAAAAGTGACATGGTGTTCATTTGGGCCGTATATGTTGGCTAGAGTTATTGGTTTTGTAGCATATATGAGGAAGATGAATCTACCGCCAGGGTCAATAAGGGAGTCGCTCAGTTGGAAATCAGCATGTTTGGATATTAGGATCGAAATCCCTTTAGTTTTAGAGTCTGGGTTTGTGGAGTGGAAGGCCTGCTGGTACATGTGGTTGGATAATTTGGGTATGGAATCCAAACGGAAATGCGTTTCTTGTAGGAAAATGAAATGGGCCTTATGCTTCGAAAGAGATGACATTACTTGGGATTTTTTTTCCAGGAAATTAAGGCCTTTTTGCATTTAGTGATACGCATTTCAGGGTTAGGGAAGATGAGTGAGCGTATTGTTTTGCATGGTAGCGTACAGATGTGCTGTTTAAAGAACGGTGCTTGGATCTTGAAAAAGCGGGCGACATCCAATTAAAAATGATGGGTATTTACTTAAGAATGGGGCCTCACGGGAAGGAAGAGATTGGTATTAGGGGTAGTGGAAGGGGGGAAAAGGGGGGGTATATCGGGGTTTAGTAAAGGTGATGGAGAAGAAAGAAATAGAGCAGAAAAGTTAAAAGGGTAGGTAGTCTAGTAGGGGTCAGGAAAGGGGGACTAGAAGATGGAGTGAAAAGAGAATCCCAGAGGTGAATGTAGACAGGCTACTTCACCTAAAGAGAGAAGTGCTGGGGGTGTCAGCAAAGTCCAGGCGGACCGCTGTGTAGGGACAGAAGAATGGACGAAGATCAGAGAGTCTCTGCGACTCGGGGAGTGTGAGTAAAGAAGCCTATAAGATGTTGCCACAGTATGTAGTGAAGAACCATTCAAACATAGCAATACTTAAACAGGTAGGCATAAACAGGCATTTAAACATGGCAGTACATGTAACGACCAAAACATAATATATAAAAACAATAACTGAAAGGTAGCCATCGAACAATTCTGTCTTATCAGCATTTGCCAGCCATATGTCTATAAACTGGTAAGACAGGGAATTCAGTGCCCATCAACCGTCTGGGGTGCATATTCGTAGCTCGCACAGGTAAGCTAAGTAAGTTCAGGTGTGCCCAGAGAGGAAATAAGATGGTAAAATAAGGTAAGATGAGTATGATAAAATAAAGGGGAAGTTGGTATAGGGCAGGTAGGGGTGGGAAGGGATAGGGGATGGGAAGGGAGCAGGGGGGATGGTTAGGGGATACGTAAGTAGCCACAGAAAATGAGAGGCACTAGCATTTTAGAAGCTTCTAAGAAACCAAGTATTTTCATCAGGCTAGTGGCTGTTTTATATACCCATTAAGAAGGGCGAAATTATATGTTACTATGATAGACAGGTAATCTAGGCTAGTCTACAGTTATTCTGCGCAATATATGCACTCGGGCAAGGGTTATGTCTCAGGAGCCAGGGTCCCCGGATTTTGCAGGCTATGCCTTGTCGGTGAAAATAGAAGAAAGAGCCATAAGAGCGATGGCTTACTACATGCTTATATAATTGAGCTGTCCGGATTCGTATGGTGGCTTACGAATTGCTGTTTTGGAGCATGTTATGTACTATGAATAAGGCAGCGTGTATTCTGTTACATATATCCTGCCCCCCTGGGCCCACAAGACAACCCAGACTCTACATACCCATCTGGTGCCGAGGAGCATACAGACTACAGTACTTGCAGCAAAAACTCTAAGCTATCTGCTTGTAGGTGACATTCAATACACAAAAAACCACGTAGTTATAGCTAGGTTTCCTTTGAGGCTACTGATATTATCCGGTGGTAATGAGAGGGAATTATAGAACTAATTGAGGCAATTGCATTGGCTATATTAGATGCCGGAGACCGGATCAAGAATCTGGAGTGGAGGGTGAATCACACTGATTCATTAGGATAGGCACGAGGGGGTCTGCCGCGAGCAATGTTCCCACTAATATCCAGCCACAGACTCGTTCACAGCTTCCGTATGCAGGTGTGGTCTGATATAAACCCATTGTAGCGTGAGAAAGTGTGACCGGCATTTAAGAACGTCCATACTATGTATTTGTGTATGTTTTACGCTAAAATAAGTTTCGATGAGGTGCTAATTCCCGAATGGATGTTGTTCACAATCCACCGTATTGCAGGAGAGCTGGGCAGAGTATCCACTTGTGGACATTTATAGAAAGCTCATGTGAGGGGGGGCTAGGGGTGGGTAGCACTGGGTCCGAGTATCTGGGGTTGACAGAAAGTTGAGACACTTACTTCAGAAACAGTCCAAAGCTAAACAAAGAGTTGAAGTTTTAGGAAGCGGGTCAGTCTTTCTTCGTAGATGGTGAAGAGGGGGATCCCGGGCAGCGCAGATAAAGGTTCTGTCGTGATTAGCGGGCATTCGGAGATGGTTGGTCTGTTCTTTGCTTGTGCGATCTCTGACGTTGGGCTTTCGGAGATGGGTTGGTTGAGACCGGAAGCCATGGTTCCTGGGGAAAGTAGAAGGCGTACCACTCGGAAGTTCTATTCTTGGGAGATCGAGTTGTTCACAAAACATGTGAACGTCCTCTGGCGTGCGCAGTATAGCGGAGCGCCCTCTAGCTGAATCTAAAAGTGCAAAGGTAAACTTCCAGCAATATTGTATATTTCTTGTATGGAGCAGTTCCAGCAGGGGGCGCAGAGCTCTCCTCTTCTGTAGCGTGATCTGCGAAAGATCTTGGAAGAGTTTAATCTCTGTTCCATTATGGAGGATGCGTCCTCTTTCTCTGGCTTTACGGAGGATTTCTTCTTTCAATGGGAAGTTAACAATGCAGCAGATTACATCCCTGGGAGGTTCATTGTCTCGAGGTGGTGGGCGTAGGACACGGTGTGCCCTTACCATCTTGATAGGTGAATTCATAGGGCGGTCAATTAGATTATTAAAAATTGCACAGATGGTCTGTTGTAGTTGTCCCGGGTCTCCACTTTCAGGAACTCCCCTCACCCTTATGTTGTGCCTTCAGCCTCGGTTATCGAGGTCCTCGATATGTCTGTGTAGGTCAAGAAGGTGAGGAAGCTGAGAGTCATATGTGGTCTGCACTTGTCTGATGGCTGCAGCATGTGTCTGGGTCGTTCTTTCCACATCTCCTATTCGGTGAACTGCCTCCTGTATGTCCGATCTAAGATCAGCTATGGCAGCTGTGACCGTGTTTTTAATGTCAGATGCTACCTTCTCTAGGTCAAAAAGGCTTGGCAGATGGGCACGATCTGCACCGGGTGTAGATCCTCCCGTCATCTGCGTGCCTGGTTCAGAGGTAGGCGAGCTTGGGGTCTGGGCCTGCTGTGCCACATGCGCCGACAGGCGCTGTGTTTGGAATAGCTCCGGTATGTTTCTGCTGAGCTGTGTGCTGGTGTCTGAGACAGCTCAGGAGGTAGAGGAGCTTCTGGTAGACCTATTCATGTTGTTTTGAGAAGATTTCGGCATGTGGGTTCTCCACTAGATTAGGCTCAATCCCCGGGTCGCAGGAGCAAGTGAGTCAAGCTGCCATCTTGGTCTCCATCCAGGCCACGCCCCCCCATACCAATTTTAAGGCCAATAACTAGAAGATAAACCAGCCAAGTGGGGACTAGTAAAATTGCCAAGTCAGTTCCCTTAGACTGCAATGGTATTTGTTTTATAACTTTTGCACATGTTAGGCTCTTTATTTGCCCCCCTAGACTGGGGGGTGTTTTGTCCCATCTGCAATTTTGGTGCTTGCTGGATGATGTGCTTAATTTTGGACAGGGGGGTGGCTAATTTTGTGCTAGCTGCATTTGGGTTTTATCTGGGCATGCTCAGGGACTTTGTTTTTTTTTTTTGGTGGTACTTTTTATGTGTGAACAACACTTGGATGTTCCTAGGCATGCTCAGAGTGTGTTTTTTGGGTTAGTAATTTAAGGACAGCCTTAACAGGTGTACCCACTTTGAAGTTCAGTCTCTACATTGGGTGAACTTGCATTTTGTGTGTTTCATGGACTGTGCATGTGTTTGCAATTGCCTCATTAGCACACAAACCTATGTTATATAAAGCTTGCAGATAGCATTCGTTACTTTGCCCTGAAAAGAGCCAAGATTGTGTGATGGTCTGAATTTTTCTTTGCTGAGCTCAATGGAGCGAAAGGGGATTCAGAACACCCTGCGGTTTCAGGTTATGCCTGGTCATCTGCATAAAGTGAGTTTGGAGTTCCTTGTTCAGGATTTGCTGGAGAAAACAGTTGCAGTGGAACCACGTCACATCTATTGTATCCGGGACCATGCAGCACCAAGGTACTATGATGTTTCTTTTGTGCATAGCAATTTTTGCATGGGAGTTATTGAGAAGTGTAAGGAATTGGAGAAAGCTAACCATGAGTCTATAAAGCCTTTCATAGTAGAACCCTTGTATGCTATGGAGGAGAAACCATTGCTTGTTCACCTGTTTAACCCCTTCACGGACATTGCCTTGGTAGTGGCCTTTTTGAAGAGATACTGCTCTGCAGTGAAGGGAGGCTTCAGGCTGACTAATCGTCTGGGGATCTTTAATGGCAAATTAAAGTTTTTTGTCAAGCTGAAGGTGGATTCTGAAGGGATTGGTGGAGTGCGGCATCCACCAGCTAATTTTTCAATAGCAGGGAATAGAGGGTTTCTCTACTACCCTGGTCAACCGACATACTGCAGAAGATGTCATAAGTTTGGGCATACCAGAGATGACTGTAATGTGGAGATGCACTGCCGGAACTGCGGGGAGGAGGGACATGAGGCTGGGGCTTGCTTGATTAAGCGGGCCTGTAATATATGTGGACTATGTGATCATACAGTGAAGAATTGTCCAAAAGTAAGAAGGGCCTATGTCTCTTATGCTGAAGCTGTCAGGCGCACCGCTGAGAGTGGACAACCAGTGTCCACACAGATGCTGTCTGACTCTCCTGAAAGACAGGAAGAGGAGGAGGAGGTGGTGGTGGAAGAGGAAGAAAGTGGGCACCTGGGTGTGGAGGAGAGAGTGGAGGAAAGAGTAAAAGTGCCACCCACTGGTGTGGAGCCATTAACAGCGGGGAGTGGAGTAGAGGTGGAGAGGGCAGTGGAGGAGGCTATGGAGGAGTTGGCAGCAGCCTTACAGTGGGAGCCGGAAGTGCAGGAAGCCCAAGAAGAGGAGGTGGAAAAGATGGAGACACTGGGTGCCAAGACCAAGGTGGACGCTTTGGGGAGCCCTAAGAAGAGAAGGGCTAAGAAATTGAAAGTAGAGACAGCTGGGATTGAAACACCTAACCCCTTTGAGGTCCTAGGGGATGTTGGAGTGGAGGTAGAATCACCAGCACTAAGTCCAGGGACTCCAGAAATTTTTCAGCCGGCCACATTGTCGCCTAGTCAGGAGTTTTTGGATGATAAAAGCGTTATGGCCCTGAGGAATGTATGTCAGTTTTCTGGCTTAAGTGATAGGTCTGGGGGTGAATGATGCACATCTTCATGTGAATGAGCATCAAGCTGGTGTCCCTCAATGTGAGGGGTTTTGGGTCTCCTGCTAGACAGTGTACTGTTTTTGAGGACTTGAAGGTCAATGGAGGAGACATCATCTGTCTACAGGAGTGTTTTTTTAATCGACCGCCCAAGCTTCCGGAGTGGGTGGTGGATTACATATGGTCAGCAGTTGGGGAAAATAGGAATGCTGGGGTAGGCATTATCATTACAAATAGGAATATTCGCATTATGTCTCATGTTGTGTTAGTGCCAGGAAGATTAATTATGACAGATTTAATTTTGTTTAACCAGAAGTTTAGGCTTTTTAATTTATATGCTCCTGTGAATAGCCAGAAACGTCTTCAGTTTTTTGAAGTTTTGAAGTTACATGCAGTGAGAAGGAGACCTAGTGTGATCATGGGTGATTTTAATACGATCCGATTTGTGAAAGATCGGATAGGAGTAGCAGAGACTAAGTTAGATGTAGGTAGCACTATACTGAATGGGGTAATTCAGGACTTGCATCTCAATGATGCTCATACTGTTCTGGGTTTGGTGGATCCAAATTTCACTTTTTTTTCGGAGTGTGGGCGCACCAAATCCAGAATTGATCTATGTTTGTTTTCTGATGTGTTCAAATGTGCTAATGTTAAACACAGGCCAGTAATTTCAGACCATGTGGCAGTGTATGTTGATTTGAGTATGGGAGATAGTATTAAGTTTGGTTTAGGGGTATGGAGGTTAAATAGTTTATTGTTCTAGGACGAGCATGTCAAAGCCCATTTTAGTAAGGTATATAGTAGATAGGTTAATAGGAAAAAAGATTTTAGTAATACTTTGGAGTGGTGGGATTGGGTCAAAAGGAAAATTAAATTATTTTTTCAAAAAAAGAGTAGGGATAAAAGTAGCAGTGAGAAAAGGAGATATTCTCGGTTACAAGTCAGGTTGGCTACATTATATTCATTTAGAAATATGGGCTATGACATGGCCGATGAAATAGACCACGTTAGGAAGAGGATTAAAGAGGTATTAACTGAAAGAGGAAAACAAATTATTTTTCAAGCGAGAGTTAAACACCTGGAGCAGGATGAAAAATGTTCTAGATTTTTTTTCAAGAGGGTTTGTAAGGAAAAAGGAGTGTTTGAGGGTGTGTATGATGAAGAAGGTAGGGAATGTAAGGGAGAGAATGTGCTGGAATGCGTGACAAAATTTTATGAACAATTGTATGAGGGAGTGTGTGTTGATGAGTCAGATACTAGAATGTTTGATATGGTAGAGGATAATTTAGATGAGGATGATAAGGTTTTTTTGCAGAAAGCAGTGAATGAGGAGGAGGTGTGGGAAGCTGTGGCAAGCATGGGGGCGAATAAAACCCCGGGAGGGGATGGCTTACCAAGTGAGTTTTTTAAATTGTTTAAATTGTGTAAATTGTTTTAGGATATTATTAAGCGGGATGTGATTGAGATATTTAGTTACATGATGAGGGAATGCATTATATCAGAATCTATGAGAGAGGGGGTAATGGTATTAATTTATAAGAAAGGGAATAAGATGGATATTCGAAATTGGAGGCCTATCTCCTTACTAAATTCAGACTACAAGGTCTTTGCAAAGTTGGTGGCGAGGAGATTATCTAAGGTCATTAGTAGGATGGTTAGCGAGATGCAGGCCTGTGCAGTGCCGGGTCGAATGATCTCGGAGAATTTAATTTTAGTTAGGGATATAATTAATTTTTGTAAAGATAGGAATAGTTTGATTATCCTGACATCATTTGACCTTGAGAAAGCATACGATAAAGCAATACCACAGCTGCTCATTAATGTAATAAAAGGGTTGTATTGGGGGATCAGTAGTCGGGTTCTGGTTAATGGGAGTTTGGGGCGGGCTTTTTTGGTTAAATCTGGGGTGAGACAGGGGTGCCCCCTGTCCCCTATTCTCTTTATTTGTTTTATTGATCCACTGTTAAGGATGATACAGAGGGATAAGGTGGTGAGGGGCTTTTTGGTGCCTGGGAGTGGGGGGAAAATTGTGAAATGTTTAGGTTATATGGATGACGTGGTGGCAGTGTGTCAGTCGGTGGTGGGCGTAAGAAGGGTGAAGTTACTTTTGTCAATTTTTTGTGTATGTGCGGGAATGAGTGTGAATTGGAAAAAGTGTAGTTTGGGTGTGTATGGAAGACAAGTGGAATGTGTGGATGATCAGATTGGGAAGGTTGAGGGTAGAGTGAGGATTTTGGGTATTGTGTTTGACTATGGAATGAAAGGGGAAGTGTGCTGGAATGAAGTGGGAGAAAAGATAGCCAAGAAGTTGAGGTTTTGGTGTCTAAGAAAATTGTCGATTTATGGGAAAGTTTTAGTAGTCAAGGCAGTAATCTTACCTTTAATTTTGTATGCAAGTAATACCCTCCCTCCTTAGGAGATAAGATTGAGGAAAATAAGTTATTGTTTACCTTTTTATGGGGGTCGAAAATGGAAAGAGTTAAGAGAGAATATGTGTGTAGACGTGAATGTAATGGTGGGTTGAGCTTTCCGAATGTGAGAGTGTTTTTTTTAATGCATTATTGGTTCTGTGTGGTGAAAGTTTTGAGGAATGGTGGAGAGTGTGCTAGGATGATAGCTTTTTCAGGTGGGTGGTTGTTTAGGAGATGGGGGTGGTTGGGAAGGGATTCAAGGATACTGGTGGCTTACGTGGTGGCATGTGACTACTGGGTATTGGAAAAGTTTAGGGTAGAGTTTAAGTTGGCAGATTTAGGAGAAGGGGAGAGGGATAAAGTGAAGGTGAGAAAGTGGTTGATAGAGAAGGAGTATGTGTGTAACCTTAGGGGAGTTAATGCGTCAGTGGCTGGGGAAGTATGGAAGAAAATGAGTATATATGGGGTGACAAATGTGCAGAGACGGATAGTATGGATGAGTTTGCATGACTGTCTAGCTACGAGGCTATTTATGAAAAGGAGGGATTTGCGTGTGTCTGATATTTGTCCGAGTTTTAATTTTGGGGGTGTAGAAGACAGTGAGCATGTGTTCTGGGGGTGTGGTGTAGCGAAAGATGTGATCAATAAGAGTCAAGATCTGGTGAAAGAAATAACAGGAGTGAAGGTGAGTGAGTGGAAAATGATGATGTATGGCTTGGGGAAACTGGAAAAAGATAAACAGAGAGTATTGTAGTTAGTGCTATATGCATTAAAGGAAGTGTTGTGGAATGCATGCAACTTTTATGTATATAAAAATGTTTCGTTAGACAGTAAACAATGTATAAGATTATGGCTAAGCAAGCTATACTTTTTTTTCGTGTTGGATAAAAAGAAGGGTGTGGATGCCGAAGGCATCTGGAAATTTAAAAAATGGAGAATGTTGATTAAAAATTAAGTCTCTTCCACGATGATGCAAGACCTTGTTGGAGACAGTGAATGAGCGTCAAGCTGAATAGTCTCTCGAGAGTTTTCTGAAGTGGAATAAAAAAAAGAGAAAAAAAAAAAAGAGAGTACATTTAGGTGTCCTTATCGAGTGTCTAACACATATATTTTTTATTTGTATTTTGTTTGCTATGTTGTTTTTATGCCATTTATTTGTTACTTTGGTTTGTTGTTTTTTTTGGGTGGTGGTTATTTTACCATTAAATCTTTTTTATTTTGGCAATTTTTGTTGTTTTTACATTCACTTTGATTTAACTGTCTGTGCTGCATTATTTTTAAAATTCTTTCTCAAAGTGTTGTGCCTAATGTTGTTTTAATCCTTAATAGATGTCAATTTGTGGGTGCACTCCTTTTAACTCCCGTTAATTTACACTGCAAAAGGGTCAAACCTCAAACATATTCTGTTAGTGTCTCAAATTAACATGCATGTGTGTATTTTGCTTTCCTTGCTTCTTTTCCAAGTCCTGTTTTTCTTTTTTTGGACCAATAAAATTGTTTCAAATTTTTTACGTTTTATGTGTGTTCTTTTCATGCAACGGATTTCCCAGCTGCAGCTTAACTAGGCTGATTGACATGTCTTAGACAAATCCCTTATTTATTTATTTATTTATTTTAGTTTAAAGTTACTTTCCTGGTGCCTTCATGGTAGCACATGCATGGATTGTGCGTATGCTGCCATGGATAGTGACCAGGAAAGTAACATTTCAGAGTGGTAAGTTTTCAATTTTCTTTTTGAGCAGTGGTTTTCAGCCTCAGTCCTCAAGTACCCCCCCAACAGGACATGTTTATGAAATGCTGGCTTATCTAAAATAGCTGTCTAAAATACAAAGCCATTGACTTAGATTTAAAGCATCTGTGCAAGATAAAGAAAAACCTGCAAACATGGCCTGTTGGGGGGGTACTTGAGGACAGGGTTGAGAAGCACTGAACTAAAATCAAGCTGAAGACAATCCTATTCTAATTGTGAACATTTGAGGGAAATCAAGATTTTTGTTTTTTATTTTTTTTAAAGGTTGGGCTTTGTGTTTCTTTTCTTAAAATTGGCTTCGCTTCCTGTCACATAGCCAAACAGGAAGTGAGAGTAAAACCCTAATATTTTTCCTTGGGGACACACAGGTCAATCTAACTAGTGCCCCCATTATGCAAATTGCACTCTAGCACTTTGTTGTGTACACCCCCAATTATTAGGTATTTTGGGGTTTATTAAAGGCAAATCCTTTCTGCAATACAAGTGTAGTTGCTGAAAATCAGAGGGGTAGTACTGGTGATTTTATCATCCAATCATGTAGATGCAAGATGCTGTTTTTTTTTCTTTTCCTTGCTTGTCCCCCTCGGATCTCCATCAACTGCACTTCTAAGTGCACTTGTAGTGCAAAGTGGATTTACCTTTTAGTAAATAAACTCCAAGATACATAATAATTTGGGATATACATGGCAAAATGCTAGAGTGCAATTTCCCAAATGGGGAAACTATTTAGATTGACCTGTGTGTCCCCAAGGACATAAATTGGTAGGGTTTTACCCTCACTTCCTGTTTGGCTATGTGACAGGAAGTGAATCATTTTGAATGAGAAATTGGCAAAATTTGGGAGGTGTCTTCACCCTAACAGGGGTGTAGACATCCCCCAAAACTTCTAATACCGCTGCAGTCTATCCCCAAGCAAAAATAAGAAAGGATTTGAATTAGCAAATTTGCAAAGACACATTCCTAAGTTCAATTGTGATGCATGTTATTGGCCCATTTAGACCTTTAATAGAAAGTCATCAGTTGCCTTTGACTTTAAACATTATTTTTGGCCAGTCCTAGAAATCTACATCTGTTTTTCTATTAACCACTTGGTGTCTGTGCTATAGCCAAACGACGGCCACAGCGTGGACCTGAATTTCTGGGAGGCTGTCATAGGACGGGCTCCACTTGTGTTCCCTGCAGGGCGCGCAGCGCGCACTGAGTCATTGAGACTCGGGTGATCACAGATCGAAGTAAGGGCTGATCCAGGCCCCTTACCACGCGATTAGCTGTCAGCCAATGACAGCTGATCACATGATGTAAACTAAAGCTCGTTAATTGTTTATTTTTTCTCCTCACGCTGACAGCATGAGGATAAAAATAAAAGCTGATCACCGGCTTAGGTGCAAGGGACATTGGTCCTGAAGAGGCAATTCTGCCTCATCTGTGCCCACCAGTGCCACCTGCCAGTGCCACCTACAAATGCCCACCAGTGGTCCCAAGCAGTGCTGCCTATCAGTGTAACCAATCAGTGCCGCTTCATCAGCATACGACAATGAAGGAGAAAAATTAATTTAATATTAAAATATACAAAAATATACAAAATTATTCATAAAAATCTGTCTTTTCTTTTTTTTGAACAAATTTGTGGGAACTTAAAAAAAAAAAACATTTGGCTAAGTATGACCGCGCAATTGTCATTCAAAATGCATCAGCACTGAAAATTGGTCTGGACAGCAGGGGGGTTTAAGTGCCCAGTAAGCAAGTGGTTCATTTCCATGCCAAATATGGATTTCTGTAATAAAGACGTGTGCACGCTGTGTATACGGCATGCGTGTAAGCAAGTCGCACACATATGAATGGTACTCATTGTAAATCATGGGGTACAACTTGTGATGCAACTTTTCAGTCCCAAGTGGCCTTAGGCCAGTGGTTCTCAACTCCTGTCCTTAGGACAAACCAACGGGCCAGGTTTGCAAGATAACTGAAATACATCACAGGTGATATCATTTGTTGCTCAGTGATTGCAGTATTCTAGTCTCCATCTCCCCAAGGTAACACTTAAAATATGGCCTGTTAGTGGGTCCTGAGGACAGGAGTTGAGAACCACTGTCTTAGGCTCTCTTTCCACTACTGCGAGTTGTTGTGCGACTTGACACATGTGAAGTCGCAGGACAAGTCAAAACACATGTATTTCAAGGTTCCCCCATTCTAATTGGTGCAACTCCAAAAAAAGTTCTTGCACTACTTTGTTCCAACTTCAGTGCGATTTTTTCTCCAATGTTTTGAATTAGTCGCATGACATGGCCTTAAGGCTCGGTTTCCACTATTGCAAGCCCAAAGTTGCGTGTTTTTTGCCGTGAGTTTCCCGCAACTTTTTGACAAAACTTGAAGCAATGCCTGTGTATTTTTGAGGTCTATGGACCTCAAGTCGCATCAAAGTGGGACCAAAGTAGTGCAGGGACTACTTTGAAGTTGCTGCGACTTGAATTTGCACACATATGAACGGTACTCATAAATCTTGGGGTAGAACTTGCAACTTTTCAGTCCCTAGTGGCATGACAAGTTGCAATAGTGGAAAACAAGGCGAAAAAGCACATTGTAAATCACACAACTTTGGAATATTGGAAAGAGAGCATTAGGCTAAAGCGGTAATAGGAAGATGCACTGTAAGAATTACTTCTAATTGTAGAAAATCAAACAGGCTCTTTCACTGAATCTAATTTATGGAAGATGTAACTGATTGGCCAGTGTATGGTGACCTTTAAGGATATGAAAACTTGAATTTCTGGTGTTTAAGCCTCATACACATGACAGGACTTTGTACAAACTTTCCAGTGGATTTTTGTACAAAGGGCATTGGCCTTAGGGTTCTTTCACACGGACGTGTCTGTGTAAAGAGTCCGCTCCACTCCGTCGATCCCCGCTGAGCAGGCAGATGACAGGTCTGTCTCTGCACACTGTGTGCAGAGACAGACCTGTCAGAGTGCCGCTCTCCTGTGTCAGAGTGCCACTCTCCTCTATGGGGGATCAGATGATGAGGGACCGTAGAGTCCATCGTCACCTGATCCGGATCTGCAGACGGATGAAAAAAAATAGGTTTTTCCTCCGTTACACTTTTTCAGATTGGAGTGGGTCGGATGTCAGCGGACATGTCACCACTGACATCCGACCCTCCATAGAGGTCTATGGAGTGTCCATTCAGGTCCACAGGTTCGAGGCAGACCTGAAAGGTCCATCCGTGTGAAGGGGGCCTTAGGCCCCTTTCACACTGGGACGGTGCGGGCAGCAGCGGTAAAACGGCGATATTTTTCACGCTGCTTTACTGGCGGTATTCATCCGACCCTCCATAGAGGTCTATGGAGTGTCCGTTCAGGTCCACAGGTTCGAGGCAGACCTGAAAGGTCCATCCGTGTGAAGGGGCGTTAGGCCCCTTTCACACCGGGACGGTGCGGGCAGCAGCGGTAAAACGGCCATATTTTTCGCGCTGCTTTACTGGCGGTATTCAGCTGCTAGTGGTTTTAACCCCCGCTAGGCCAAAAGGTGTTAAATCTGCCTACAAAACGCCACCGCAGCAGCGTTTTGCTGGCGGTATAGCCGCGCTGTCCCATTGATTTCAATGGGCAGGAGCGGTTTGTACACCACTCCAAAGGTGCTGCTAGCAGGACTTTTTTTAGGCCCCTTTCACACTGGAGCATTTTTAGGAGCTACAGCACTAAAAATAGCGCCTGAAAAATGCCCTAAAGAAGCGGCTCCATTCACTCCAGTGAGGGCTTTCACACTGGAGCGGTGCACTGGCAGGGCATCACAAAAAGTCCTGCCAGCAGGTTCTTTGGAGCAGTGAACTCACTACTCCTCCCCATTGAAATGAATGGGGCAGCGCTGTTCCCGGAGGGGGAACCCATGCCGGTTTTTCTCGGGCTACTTTAATAGGAAGATGTGTTTTTCCTATTGCAGCGAGCGCGAGATGTACCTCGCCAAGAACCAGCACGAACCCATCGCGCTGGAGACATTCTCGCGTGTAGGTATTCCTGTGTGACCCCCTTTAAGTCACCTTCGGTTTAACAAAAACAGTACTATTTTGAAATGATACTCTAATAACACACACAGGGGGTTTTTCACGAAAGGCAAATCCACTTTGCACTACACTGAAAATGCACTTAGAAGTGCAGTCGCTGTAGATCTGAGGGGGACATGCAAGGAAAATAAAAAACATAATTTTAGCTTGCACATGATTGGATAATAAAATCAGCAGAGCTTCCTCTCATTTCAGAGCTTCCCCTCGGATTTACAGTGACTGCACTTCCAAGTGCACTTTCAGTGCACTTTCAAGTGCACTTGCAGTGCACTTGTAGTGCAAAGTGGATTTGCCTTTAGTAAATAACCCCCACAGTCTTTGATTTCAGAAATAGATTTACAGTTAGAATTCAACTGGAGTGCAATGTAAATTTTGGTTGGAATTGCAATTAGAATTTACGAAATTCATACAAATTTCTTTTCATGATTCGGACCATTTGGTAAATCTTGTTTATACTGCAATTTGGGTATTGGGATATATTGGAATAACGAACAATTTGTCTGTAATGAAACAAACCACACATGTTTAATATCAGGCTCTCTATGCAATGAAAAAAGATTATGGCTGATGTAAGGGTCCAGCGAAGTGATGTCCACAGCTTCTGCCTGCAGGGGTAGCGCTACACGTGGGGGCACGTCAAGGATATTCCTGCTACTCTGCAATCTCTTCCTCTGCTTCGTGGAGTCTGAGATGTCTCCTCAGATCAGCAAGATAGAGTCTATACTTCCTTTTCCTTCAGAGCAGGCTGGCTATTGTAGTTCTGTCTCAATAGAAAGCTATGGGACCATTTTAGATGGGCACTACATATCCCAGAATCCTTTGTAGCTGCTGCTTGTTAAAGTCCTTCTGAATTGCTCCTGTAATTGCTCCTGTCCTTGGCTCTCCCTCTTCTGCCAATAGGGACACATGGGGAGGATTCAGAGTGAGCAGCCCTGTGTGAGGAGAAAAAAGGGAGGGGGGAAATATTCCCCTCAGAAACTGACAGGCACTTTCTCCCTCACAGAAGAATCTTGGCAGCTTGGCCCGGCAGTGGTATATGCAGGGCACCCGCTATACTGTATACAGTGAAGCATAATGCCAAATATACTGAAAAAAGGGGATATGTGTCTAGAATTGATAGCTTTTTATAAACATACCCCTCGTGGTTCATATTTTCTATTTCCATTGTAAGCAAGACAATTTCAGTAGTTGACATGACATAACAGATGCTTCCTGTCACAGCACAAAGGAGTTCTGTAGTTATGTTTATAACCTGTTACATGATTAGTCTATCATTCTGTGTCTTTTTATTAAACTCATCACTAAACAAATAACCAGTGAAATTCACAGATATCACGAGTGGAAATTCAACTTTCAAACACAATTTCTTGCCATGATAGATGATGACTACAAAACACATTTAGTAGCAGGAGAGAAAAGAATGTCATTTATTGGATTATAGAAGCAGAATCCAAAGCCCTTATATCCTTAAGGTTAGAAAGAAAAATGACTCTGATACTCAGCAAGCAAACTCCACAAGTAATCAGAAAACATTATTTGTGTGAGCAAGTTTGTACATTCGGCTCCATAGATCATTCCAGCAAATGAGAACATGCCATTAAGGTGTTGAAGATGTACAAAACAACTTTCAAATGCACTTGCAAATTTTAAATGGAAAGAATACATCCAAAGAGGGAAAGCATAAATATCTGCTTCATAGATTAGGAAAGGAAATTTGAATTTAGAAGAATTATTACCAACATATTGTAGGTTTAACCATAACAGCAATAGGCTGACTTAAAAGAGGTAAATATATATTTTCAGAAAAATAAGTTTCTTAAACTGATAGGCCATAAAAATAATATTAATAAATATTTTTCAAGAAGAACTCCAAAAATGACTTAATCACTTAAAATGTCATTGAAGAAAGCACTGTTAATGGGTTTGAACTCAACCATCATTAGAATTAGTATATCAAGTCAATCCAAGCAGTTCTGTACCATGACCAATTACAGCTATCACAAATGTAAACACACTACTGTTTACACTGTTGATTCTTCCCCTTTGATTTACAATGCAAACAGAAGAGGAATGGGTAGAAATTTACGAATAGCAAATTAATGATTGTTTAGTAGCAGATGATTCATGTTGAGGGATTTTCACTGGATGTTGGATTTTTTTTAAACCCTTTCACTCTTCCGCTGTGCATTAACTTCTTCACCATTACTAATCTCAATAGTTTCACCACTTCCTCATTTCCTAAAAAATGGCAAAAAATGAAATCACCTTAAGGTGTCTACTTTGCAAAACAGGGCCATTTTGTTTTTTTGCATTGTTCTGGATTTTTCTTTGATATGTTTTACAGAAGAAAGTAAGGGTTTTTTCACATTTTTTGCTTATTTTGCATTTTACAGTATAAAAGAGTCCAAAAACTCAGGGGCTATTAAATACCACCAGAAGAAAGCTTCAATCATTCATACATCTGAAAAAAAATCATCTGGGGACAGTGTTGCAACAAGTGAATAATTGTTAAACTTCTTAAATGTAAAAAACTGATATATATATATATCGGACCTAGTTGATGGAGAGTGTGATGAGTCTGAAGCATTATGAGTAGAACTGTACATGGGTGTGCGTACTACAAAGGTTATCATTGGAGTTTGTTATAGACCTCCCAGTGTTAATGAGGAGTCAGAGACTCAGCTCCTTGCACACAGAAAAGTCTGAAAGGGCTGGGACAGTAATAATAATGGGTGATTTTAACTACCTGGGAATTGACTGGAGTAATGGCACTGCTAGACAAGTTAAGGGGGAAAAACGTATAATTGTATTACAAGATTAACGGTCCAGTTTATTGAGGCCCTGACTAGGAATGATGCTCTGATGGACCTGGTAGTCTTTAACCATGCAGAGCTTATTACCAATATTCATATAAAAGAACATCTGGGTAGCAGTAGCCATAACATGATTTAGTTTAATGTTAGCTGTAAGCAACAAGCACATATGGGAAATATAAAAAAAACTTAACTTTAAGAGAGAAAATTTTCCAAGGATGAGGGCTGCTCTCCAAGACTTAGACTGGGAGGGAATTGATGAACACAGAACAGAAATGGGAATTCTTCAAAAAGACTGCATGCAAACTCACTGCAAAGTATTTTACCATGGGCAATATGTTTAAGGCTACTTTCACAGTGGGGCAGTGCCGGCTTTAGCGGTAAAGCAGCGCTCGTTTTAGCGGTGCTTTACCGCTGTTATAACGGCACTTTGGCACCACTTTTTGGAAGGGGTTAAAAAGGTTTAAAAGCTAACGTGATGTGGCGCTTCGGAGGCGGTGCCCATTCATTCCAATGGGCAGGGGTGGTTCTGTCACAGAGACGGGTGGAGACAAAGAGGTGCAAGCACCAGAGCAGAGTAGATGGGTGACAGTCAGGAAGGGTAGAGGGGAAAGAGTCACTGAGGCTGATCCTGGGCTGGAACATCCCATCACTCTGCTGGGGAAAAGTGATGCCCCTAGCTTCCAGGGAAATAACTCCTCCAGTGAGGGCGGAGGTAAAGCCAAGAAAAAGTAAAAACAGATTCTGGTGGTAGGGGACTCAATTCTCAGAAGGACAGAGAAGGCAATCTGTCACAAATACCTGAAGCGCCAAACTGTATGTTATCTACCGGGCGCTCGGGTTAGGCACGTCGTGGATCTGGTGGACAGATTACTGGGAGGGGCTGGGGAAGACCCGACTGTCATGGTGCACGTTGGCACCAATAACAAAGTCAGAGGAAGAGGAAGATGGAGTGTCCTAAAAAAGATTTTAGGAACTTAAGAGCTAAATTGAGGATTAGAACCTCCAAGGTAGTATTCTCAGAAATACCTCGAACCACATCAGAGAGGCAACGGGAGATTAGGGAAGTAAACAAGTGGCTGAGGAGCTGATGCACCTAAATCCGAGTTAGTATAGTAACAAGTCCTATTTGCAACCTCAGAACACCCAATAAGGAGATAGTATGTATCCAGACAAGACTATGTGGCTTGTTCACTAATGCCAGGAGTCTGGCGGACAAGATGGGAGAACTAGAGCTGCTATTGTATGAGGAGGATTTAAATTTTGGGGGAATTTCAGAGACTTGGTTCAACAGCTTGCATGATTGGTTGACAACCATTCAAGGGTATTCCCTATATCGCAGAGATAGGGAGGGGAAAAAAGGGTGAGGGGTATGCCTGTATATCAAAAATGATGTGCAAGTGAATGTGAGGGATGACATTACTAATGGAGCAGGGGGAGGTAGAATCCTTATGGGTAGAGCTACAAAGGGAGGAAACCAAGGGGAAAGTAATATTGGGAGTATGCTATAGGCCCCCTAACCAGAGGTAGGAGGGGGAGTCGGACCTCCTATTACAGTTTGGAATGGTGGCAAGGATGGGAAGTGTTATTATAATGGGGGATTTTAATTATCCAGACATAGACTGGGCAGAAGGAACCGCACATTCGTCTAAGGCTCGCCATTTCCCAAATGTCTTGCAGGACAATTTCATGGGTCAGATGGTAAATGCACCAACAAGAAACAAAATGTTACTAGACCTTCTGATTACTAACAATAGAGACCTGATCACAGATGTGGAAATAAGGGGCAATTTAGAAAACAGCGATCACAGGTCAATTTGTTTCAGTATAAATTGCACAAATAGGAAACGTAAGGGGAATACAAAGATGCTGAATTTCAAAACAGCCACTGAATTTCAAAACAGCCAACTTCCCTAAACTGTACTCTTTGCTAGAAGATATTAAATGTGATAAAATCCTGGGAACAAAAAACATGAAGGAAAAATGGGGAGTGCTTTAAGAACATATTAAATAAGGGTATTAGCCAGTGCATCCCAATGGTAAATAAATTTAAAAGAGCTAATAAAAGTCCTGGGTGTCTTAACTCCAATGTAAAAATGCATATAAAAGCAAAGGAGAAGGCCTTCAAGAAATACAAGGCTGAGGGGTCATCATTAGCATTCCATCTTTACAAAGTATGCAGTAAGAAATGTAAGGGTGCAATCAGAGCGGCTAAGATAGAACACACAAGGCACATACTGTAGCGGAGGAGAGCAAAAAAAAATCCCAATAATTTCTTTAAGTATATAAATAGCAAGAGAGGGAGGTCAGATCATATTGGTCCCATAAAGAATGATGAAGGGTTACTAAGGATGGAGAGATGGTGAAGGTTTTAAATGTATTCTTCTCCTCAGTCTTCACAGGGGAAACGGGGGGATTCAGTAACCAAGACTGCAATATTTATCCTTATGACATGTCACAGGAAGCAACAGAGGATAGAATTAGGAATAAACTTGAAAAACTTAAAGGATATCTCCACTTTCATGGTGTAAAAAAATAACAAATAAAGAAAAAGTAATATAGCGCATTGCGACACTAATCATATTGTGATTGAACGTTATTAAAAATTACCTTTCCTTTTCAATCTGCAGCTGCTGTAATTTTCTGAGAATGCATTGCAATATGGCTACCTGGAGTTGTTCTGTACACAGAGTGCGTACTGACCACTCCCCAGAAACATAATTTCCTGCTTGTGTGATTGGCTCACCAATTTTCCCAGAAGTCTTCCCAAGATACAAGTTAGATTTCAGGCATCCGCTGCAACAAAAAAAGGCATTTTTGGAGAGATACTTTCAATAGGAACACAAAGGGATGCAGGCCTATCAGATTCCCTCATTAGTGCTCTGCACCTGCACACCTGACAGTTAATTATGAAACCATTCCCGTTAGACCCACACAGAACAGAGGCACAGAGAAACACACATAGATTTCTGCAGAATAACAACAGGTAGGAATCTGCAACAAAGTTTGTTATAATTCTTGCAATGTACAGAGATCACCCCAAGGGGAATGTTTTTTTCTTAACAAAAGTGGAGTTACCCTTTAACATTAATATGTCACCGGGATGAGATGACTTGCACCCGAGTCCCTAAAGTGGATGTAAACCCAATGTCATCCTTTCTAAACTACTGCCATAGGGGTTATCTATAAGGATATACATGCCTCCTGCATGTATCTTTACCTGTCAAATGTCTCCCCTCTGTCTGTTATGAGAGCTGAAAAACTGCATATTATGTGGGTGGGTCTGTTGTCTGGAGCTCGGTGGGTGGAGTCGTGATGTCAGTAGACTCCCTGCCAACCTCTACACTCCCCTCGTCAATATGTGTATTTCTAACACTGAACTTCTGCTGAACTTCTGCTGTGATCTCTAACATCCAGTGAAAAGACAGGAAAGTAACCACATGACTTCAGCATGCCAAATCATGGTGAGGTGTGGAACAGTCAATCCTTGCAGAGCTGCTGAAGAAAGGAGTGGGGGAGGGAATTTAAAAATACTGCATGTCTCTTAGGCTGAAGCACGAGATGCAAATAACCTGTCACTCACAGCAAGGGGGAGTATTTGACAAAGTTTTTCTCATTTTGTCAAGAATTGTCTCACTGAACAATAAAAGGGGATTGCTCAGAGATGGATTAACTCTGTGTGGCAAGACTGGGCTCAAATGATAGGAAATCTTATACTCCACATTATGATATTTTTTTTTTTTTCGGGTTTACATCCACTTTAAGGAACTCAGTCAAGTAATTTCCAGACCATTGTTAATTTTTACGAACAGTCTACTGACTGGTATGGTACCAGCTGACTGGAGAAAAGTCAATGTAGCACCAATATTTAAAAAAGGACCAAGATATATCCCTGGAAACTACAGACCAGTTGGTCTAACATCAATAGTATGCAAGCTCTTGGAGAGGATGATAAGGGATTATATACAAGATTTTAGTAATAAAAAAAAGGTATCATTAACAGTAATTAGCATGGATTCATGAAGAATCGTTCTTGCCAAACCAATCTATTACAAGCTGAGGTGAACTATGAAATCCTCCACTGTACACCAACACACAGGGCCTCTTACTGCAGAAAGTGGACCACTATGTTATAGGCGGTCAAATAAGCATGATATATCCACTATAGCATGACTCCACTCTGGTATCAGACAGCTGAATCTCATAGGGTCATAACATGGAGTGAATCCGCAGGTTCATATGTAGGATAAGTGAAGTGATGTCACATCACAACCGGAAGTGAGCAACAACTGCGGGAATGTAAACAATCCAGCCCACTCACCACAGCCATACAAAAGGATATCACAAACAGGAAGTACAAATACTTCACTGTTCTGATTTCTAGAACTGGGCTTGAAAATAGAAAACGGGGCCATATGGAAGCAAAAGAAATATACTGTATATATAAACAACTTTCCTAAAACATCTTAGGAAAAGATGTGATGTGACATCACTTCCGATGTCACATCACATTGAGGCTGGAAACACAAGGGGGTGGAGGCATTTCTATTTCACCCTCCGCCTATATATAGAGGAAGTGGTGATCTCCTAACCACACCCCCCGACAGCGTTCCTCATTGGACGAAACGCTGCATAGGGTGGGGCCCGGAGATCTGACATCACGACACTATATGCGCTGACCACGGCCATCTTGATGGTTGGAAACAAATGTTAACCAAGGACTTTTTGTGTTCCTGACATGCTTGTTTTAATTCTACAAATGTGAGTACCCTGTACGCTTTTTACTCTTATAAAATCATCTTGATTTAAAATACTACACTATGGGGAGCTGCTTCTCTTTTATCCTACTTATGAACCTGTGGATTCACTCCATGTTATGACCCTATGAGATTCAGCTATCTGGTACCAGAGTGGAGTTGTTCTATAGTGGATATATTATTCTTATTTGACAACCTATAACCTAGTGGTCCACTTTCTGTGGTATGAGGCCCAGTGAGTTGGTGTGCAGTGGAGGATTTCATAGTTCACCTCAGCTTGTCATATTTACACTGCGGGTGATGCCATTTCTTGGAACATGGACTCTTTACGCTCAATGACAGTGGACTTTTATTTACATAGTTCATGCTTGTATTTCTTTTTTTTAAATTCTTTATTTGTGAAGTACAAGTTACAATAAACATCATACAGGCATAGTCAGGTGGAAGTAGCAAGACATAGGATACAGCATTGTTTTAATTCCATTAAGGAACTTCTCTGTTTGTCTGGGCATTACCCTCCAACCTTGAAAGCTTTTCTTAGTATTGCCACCCACCCAACCTTGCTAGAGTAGACAGATCCAAGGCTGGGGAGTTATCTGAGTCCCATGTGTGATTGGGCTCCTATATGTATGAAACTAGAGACCTGCAATGTCTGACCGTAGGGTCATCAATTTCTTTTGTAGAATAAAAAGGAACCTGACGGTCCTATAAGTAATTAGAAAGTAAAAGAAGATACAACAGATGAGGAAAGAGAAGAAAGAGGGGGGCGAGAGCATAACCGTAAATAATAATAAAATATGTTCAAAAGGGAAAAAAGGGAAGGGGACCGGGAATATGGGTGGGTGGGGGAAGGGAAGGGGTAGCCAAGGGGACTGACATGATCTCTTTTCCCTGCCCCCCCCCTCCCCCGCCACCTCCAGATAGCGTACTTGTTATCTGTCTTTCATCCCTTAGCCCTATAAAATCCAATGTTTTCTCCGTGTTTAAGCTAGCAGTCCAGCATGTTCCTCCGAGTAGAAAAATTTGCGCCAATAGTACCATTTCTTAAGGAATTTTTCACTGTTCCCTTTTTCTGTTGCTATTAAGTCCTCCATATTATAGATATCGGCTATTTTCTTTAGCCACAACGCTACCGCCGGGGGTTCCGTTTGCTTCCAAAGCAGAGGGATACAACTTTTCGCTGCTGTGCTCAACAGGGGGAGAATCGACTTCCTGTAAGCTTTGCTCGGGATTTCATGATGATGTAATAAGAAGAATTCTGGGCTCTTGGGTAGCTCCCTGTCTGTGAACTTTTGTGTAATTCTATGGACCTCAGACCAAAAGGCTGTCAGATGCCTACAGGACCAAAAGATATGGAGAAGGGTACCCACCTCCTCTCCGCATCTCCAACAGAGATCCGAGCTCTGAGGAAACATCCTGTGGATCTTAACTGGGGTATAGTACCATTGAGACAGTATTTTAAATCCTGTTTCCTGCTGGTTAGCGCAAATTGAGGTTTTGAAAGTGAAAAGAAAAATTCTTTCTACTTGCTTCTCGGTAAGCTGTATGCCCAGATCTCTTTCACATTTGATTAAATAAGAGGGTTTATGGCCTTTCGGGGATGAGAGCAGTAGTTGGTATGTTAGCGAGATGGTGTGTCGCATTGGTTCTTGTTCTAGGCTTATTTGCTCGAATGGTGTCAGGGGCCTTAAATAAGGTGTTGGCGTAGTTTGTGCCTTAATGAAGTGAGCTAATTGTAATTTTTGCCAAAAGGATAGGCCGGCTAAAAGTGGGTCATCCATGATATCTTTCCTGGACATCCACTGTCCATTCAATATGAAGTGCCTAAGTTGGTTCCTATCACTTCCTTTCAGCTCCTGGAAGCTGGCGTCTAGCCATCGCGGCCTGAAATCCGGGTTCCCAATTATCGGTGTGAGTGGGGAAGGGGCAGGTGCGATCGCATGTTCTCGGGTAATTTTTTGTGTTACTCGCCAAGTCTCTCCTATCGTAGGATGGTGTACTATGTGAGCTGGTAGGTTCCTCTGACACCAGGGAAGTCCTTTTAGCTCCAACCCCCCTCCAACCCAATTGCTCTATTTGTATCCATTGTTTTAATTTTTCATGTTTGGACCAATCCATGATTCTCGTTAAGTGACACGCAGCATGGTATAAACTTACATCTGGGAGTCCAATGCCTCCCGACGTTTTAGGTAGCCTTAGAATAGCTTGTGCTAATCTCGGAGGTTTCTGGGCCCAGATGAACCCACCTATAGCTCGGTTTGTAGCCCGCAAAAAGGCATCTTGACGGGGAGGGTCTGGAGGTAGTATAACATACATGGCATGATGTTCATTTTTATTATGCTACACCTTCCGAACCAAGAGAACATGCCTGAATGCCATTTCAGTAGGTCCTTCTTGATGTCTGAGAGTAGGGGAGGAAAGTTAATTGAAAAGATATCTTCCACCCTATTCGGGAGGCGGATACCCAAGTATTTGATATACGACCCTGCCTATTTAAAGGGAAAGTCTAATCTTAAAAGGTTGAGCAAGGAGTCTGGCAAGGATATGTTTAATGCTTCCGATTTTTGAAAATTTATTTTGAAAGCGGAAAGGGCGCCATAGGTCCGTAGTTCTGACATTAAATTAGGTATAGAGATCAAGGGGTTTGTTATGAAAAAAAGAAGGTCGTCTGCAAAAGCTGCTGTTTTAGGGGCTAGGGACTCACTAAGATGTACCCCTGTTATGTTCGGATTGTCTCTTACTGTGCGGAGGAAGGGTTCTAGGGATAGTATAAATATTAGTGGGGACAGGGGGCAGCCCTGCCTTGTGCCATTGGAAATGCCAAAGGGGGATGAGAGCTGGCCATTAACTTTTATTTTTGCTATGGGCTTGGAGTAGAGGGCATGAATCCAGTTCATCATCCGAGCACCAAAACTGTTGCAGCGTCTCAAATAAAAAGGGCCAGCTCACTCTATCAAATGCCTTTTCGGCATCGATAGAAAGAAGTAGCAATGGGGTTTTACGTATTTTGGCTGCGTGGATAAGATTGATTGCCTTTATGGTGTTATCCCTCGCCTCTCTGGAGGGTACAAAGCCTACCTGGTCTAAGTGGCCAGCGAGGGAATTAATTCTGTCAGCTTCATGGATAGTACCTTAGTGAAAATCTTTAGGTCAATGTTGAGAAGTGAAATTGGTCTATAGTTTTGACACAGTAAGGGGTCCTTGCCCTCCTTGGGGATTACCGAGATGAAGGCCCGTAAAGAGTCTTCTGGGGGCAATGCCCCCTCACCGGCGTCGTTATAGGCCGCTAAAAAGTGTGGTGTCAGAATGTTGCTGTAGGTTTTGAAATACGTTAACGTGTATCCATCGGGGCCTGGGGCTTTGCCCATCTGCATACACGCCATGGCCTTCATTACCTCCTCTCCCGACAACGGCTCTTCCAAGGTCTTTAAGACCTCTTCCGATAACCGAGGAAGGCCCGATTTCTGAATGTAAGTCCTTATGGCTTCCTGATCGCGGGGTCTATCAACTCCCGAGGACGGAAGATCAATGTTGTATAGCGCGGTGTAGTATTTGCGGAACTGTTCCAAAATTCCCTCTGTAGTGTTTATTTTAGAGCCATCATCACCCTTTAATTCTGCAATAAAGGCTTGTGCCCTTTGGGCTTTCAGGGCCCTTGCTAACAGCTTGCCACACTTGTTGCTGTGTTCATAAAAAGTGCGTTTGCACTTTGCTATGACTGCCTTCGCCCTATCTAATTCCAGGGATCTCAATTGACCCCTAAGGGTCGTAAGCTCCCGTAATGTCTGAGTGGCTAATGATTGTTTGTGGGTGGATTCCAGGCTCCTGATCTTTCCTAAGAGGTCAATAATTTGTTGAGCTCTCTCCCTTTTTATTCGTGTGCCGATTTTTATTAAGATCCCTCTAATGGTGCATTTATAAGCCTCCCAAACCACCAGGGGAGCACACTCCCCTTCTGCGCTTGTTGAGAAAACATTCCTTAACTCTCTTGCCACTTCCTCAGTCACTTCTGGGGACTGAATCAGTGAGTCATTGAGCTTCCATTGCCATTGTTTGGGTCTATGGGGTATTATGTCTATGTCAACAAACACAGGGGCGTGATCCGAAAAGGTGATAGAATCCATCGATGCGGACCGAACTCTAGACAGGAGAGATTGGGGCAACAGAAACATATCGATTCTGGTATATGAGTCGTGTGGATGAGAGTAAAAGGTAAAGTCCTTCTGGGTCAGATGTAGTATCCTCCAGACGTCTACCAGGTGGAAAGCATAAAAGTTATTTTTTAGACGTTTGAGTGCTGCATATGAGAGTTGGGAGGATTGCCTAGAAGTATCTAAAGAGGGGTCCATGGCAAAATTGAGGTCTCCTCCCAAGATCACTTCACCTTCAGCGAATTCTAATAATTTGGTCATAATGGGTTCTATGAAATTAATCTGGCCTGCGTTGGGGAGATACAGGTTCACTAAGGTTACCAGGGAGCCACCCAATACCCCTTTCACGAAGAGAGCCCGTCCCTCCTTGTCATTCCAAGTGTCGCGGAGCGTCCACGGTGTCGTGGAGCGTATCAGTATGCTGACTCCCCTGGATCTGGAGTTAACGGAACACCCGTGATAGACAGTAGGGAAATATCTGTTGTGGAATTTCGGGATACCATTGGCACGAAAATGTTTCCTGGAGGAGGCATATTTGGGCTTTCGCATGTCGTATGTTGGATAAAACCATGGATCTTTTCTCAGGGGTGTTAAGCCCCTTCACATTAATGGACATCAGCCTAATGGACTCCATTGTACTCACAAAACGAGCTGAGCCGGAGTGAGGGCTAGGGGGAGCTGGAGGGCGAGGGGAGGGGGGGAATCAAGAAGGGAGAAAAGAGCAAAAAAAAAAAACTATATGGGGGGGGGAGGGGGAAAGGTAAACGAGGGGGGGATTAGAAACGGGAAAAGGAGGGGGGGATTAGAAATGGGAAAAGAGTGAAAATAGAAGAGAAGGCAAGACAGAGAAGCAGATAGCTTAAAGGAACGAGTTACTTCGTCAGTATACTCAAATTACTAATGCGCTTAGAGCGCTTGAAAGACTAAGTCTCAGTGCACCCGTGGAGCTACCTATTGGGGCCCCAGAGGGGTGTTAACCTATGTGGGATTGTGACTACACTAGACGGGATCAAGATCTCCCTCTCCAGACCCACCACTGAAATAGTGTACTGAAAAACATAACAACACTTTAAAGGAAAATATAAAACGAAGGCAAAGGCATCAAATGAAAAAGTCAACACTTCTTATTCATCACGAAACAAATGTGGTTGATAGGAGGCTTCCTAATTCCCACCCTTAACAGATAGCCCACCTGTTACATGGTTAGTCAAAACCCAGAGGGTCTTTTGAAACGATACTGATAGCTGTCTAGGGGGCGGACGTGCCGCGTCAAAGGCCCTGTCTCAATAAAAACTTCTGATAAATAACCATATAATAACACAAATTGGCATAGCTGAAAAAATTGGCTTAGTGCCGTTAACTCATGTTCTTAGTAAAGTCACCGCAAAACCCACCAGAGCAAGCCTCCAAACCGAAGGTGGGGAGCCATCTCTCTGAGCGTCATTGGGGGTCACAGCCCAGAGCTAATCATGTCCGGGTTTTTCATGACCCTCCCCCTGATGCCCAGATGGCAAATTGCCGAGATAGACCGCCACTCCTCCGGGTCACATGGTATCGCCCCCAGAACAATACCTATTACTCCTCCCCCGCTCCCCCCCCCCCAAAACCTCAGACCATGGCCCGTTTTATAAACCGGTTCCTGAGGCATAGTCTGGGTTGTGTCTGCCCCCATGACAAAGAGAAAAACCCAGAGGCGCCAAAGAGAATAAAACAAAAAGAACAAAATATACAAGGGTAAAAGTTGATTGATTGAAGGTCCTGAAAGATTCACCCGTTTTATGCAGTACTAGATTCCGTATAATTCTATGTATGTGAACGATTCAGGCAACTTGATCCCTTGACAGTGTTAGGTTAGTCTCTGCTGAAATCAGATTCCTCATATTTGGCAGGGTATGTAAGCACCAGTGTGTCTTCCCGCTCGTGGGCGCAAAACGTCCGGACCTAAGTGGCGGGAGCAGAGGAAGTCATACGTGCAGTACATCCAGCGGGGGGCCGAGGGGGGAGAACAAACGGGCAGGGGGGGGACACCGGGAAGACAACCCGTGTTATTAAGCACACCAAAGAGAGAAGAGGTGGAAGGGGGTGGCTCCGTGATCAGACCCATCATCTTCCAGCAGTGCAAGTGACGATTTAATGTCAAAGCGCCACAAGGTCAGACAATCTGTCACTTACTTGAGAGAAGTGTTGGGTTCTATGGTTCCGGTTCTCCCCTTCCCAGGGGAGTGGGCTCTCTCTGACGTCTCCTTGCGGAACGGCGGGGGAGTCCCACCTGGGGGATCTGTGATGCAGGCCGAGGGTCACTTTTTGGCAGAGGCCCCAGCCAGTTCCTCAGCGGCATCGGTTCCATGTGTAAAAAAGTAAAGAGGTCAGGAAGTTCTGTATGGCGCCGGGGGGTAAAGTAATCCGCGCCTTTACGATTGGTCAGCTGAACCAGGAAACCCCATCGATATGTTAACTCCGCTCTGTTTAATCTCTCCAGAAGGGGCTTTAGCATAGATCTTCTCCACAGGGTGACTCTGGAGATATCTGGGTAGATTGCTATTTGTGCGCCATCAAAGTCCACAGAACCTTTTAGACGGGCCGCCCGCATAATCTGCTCCTTGTGGCTATAGCGATGTAGCCGGCATAGCACATCGCGTGGTCTGTCGACGTCCGCCATTCTAGGACTAAGCTCCCTGTGAACTCTATCGAATTCTAGGGAGGTTGGCACGTCTCCGTCCAGGATGGTATGTATTATAGCTCTCACCGTTGCCGTCAGGTTCTCCTGGCCGGTTGCTTCTGGGATACCTCGGAATCTCAGATTCTGCCTGCGGCTTCGGTTTTCCAAGTCTTCGGCATGTAATTGCACTTCTGCAAGTTGTTCCTGATGTCTCTGCTGAGCTCTCTCCAGCTGAGTCACTCGGAGCTCTAGGGATCCCACCGAGGCCTCCTCTCTGGTCAGTCTGTCATCGATCTCCTGTACCTCTGTACGGAGTTCCTGCAGGTCTCTACGGTGCTGCTCCTCCACTCTCATTACCAGCGCTTCCATGTCCGCCTTGGTGGGGAGGGCCTCCATGTCTGCCTTGGTCGGGAGAGCCCTCAGCAGGGCTCGTATGTCCGATTCATCCCCTGTGTCCCGTGTAGAGGGGCTGGCATCCGGCTGACTGCTCACGGAGGGATTTAATAGTGCTGGAATCCCCGTCAGGGGCTGCGGCTGCTGGGATGCTGCCATATCGCCTGTGGAGGAAGATGGACGGGTCCCGCCGCGTGTTGAATCCGAGTAGGCCTCCGGGGTTTCTTTGAGCTTTTCTCTGAGAAAGCGATCTATTTGTGACGCCTGGTTTGTCTTGGAAGAACCCCTGTGCTTGCCTCTCTTCCTAAAGCTCATGGCCGAAAGTGGACGTGTTGAAATGGTAGCATAACTGCCGTTTTAGTGAGTCTGGAGTCAGGAGCTCAGGAACTAAGCGTCCTCACTCCGCCATGTCTAGGCCATGCCCCCCCATGCTTGTATTTCTAGCGTTGCATATCTTTATACATTTTTTTTAATATTGTTACCCATATTTTATGCTAGCTGCTGAATAGACATTAGCGCAGTGATCAATTTTATTTATTGTCTTTTTTTTCATGTATCCCCTTTTTGAACTTGCTGCTGTGTGGTGCGATTATGGATATTTTTTACTTTAGAGCCACCCATGTTATTGACACTGAGAGTGTCTTCAATGATTCTGGTCAATCTCAGAATGATATTGGTGGGGTATGAGGCTAAAGAATCTTCTCACTACAGAGCTACATGTCAATTGGGATGTGTCTTTTTTGGAGAGATATATTTCAGCAAAGATAGTCCCTAGAAGTTTACGATGGGAATTAGCTCCTTATAATAGGGATACTGATACTTCTGAGTGGTTTCAGTACTTTAATAAGGCTGGTCTATCCCTTCTTGATTTTCTGCTTACTTTTAAAAGACATAAATTAACCAAAATTGATGAGGAGATCGTTAAACTAAGATAAAAACTTGATCCCCTTAAAGATCAAGAGGATTACAAAAAAGATCTGACAATCTTAGAAAACATTTAGAAAAGGAAGATACTGAACAAAAAG
This sequence comes from Lithobates clamitans, assembly GCA_037952925.1. Taxonomy (NCBI): domain Eukaryota; kingdom Metazoa; phylum Chordata; class Amphibia; order Anura; family Ranidae; genus Lithobates; species Lithobates clamitans. The sequence goes on along the minus strand of JBBGZY010000477.1, from coordinate 4,896,296 downwards.
CTAAAAAGAAATATGTTCAAGATATGGAGGATTATAAAAACAGCAGAGTTTTCAAATGGCAGTGCAAAGATCAGGCCAATATTACTGCCAATGTGGGGGCTGCCCATAGGACCGGTGAATTACCATGTTCTTTACAGGGAAACTTCCGGTCCTTTGCAGCCTTCTACCTATCAGGGGAATTCACCTAGACCATCGTATGGGCAACCATTAAAAAACTATTTTAGGGGCAGAGGAGGCCCTAGAAGAGGGAATAGAGGAGGACGACGTCCTCCGCATCATGAGCCCATTGACACCTATGATAAGTTTACACCTCTTTTTAGAGAGGGTGAACAATATGGGGGTAATGTAAAGTATATTGTGCAACATCCACAACAGGGACCTTCAAGTGGTCGGAATAACCATTCTTGGGGTCACTGTGGAAACTTTTCCCCCTGGTGGGCCTTATAATTATGGAAGGGATAATGGTGGAGATGGTCATTGTGGAATTTACAATGATTATATATCTCCACAATCTACCCATCGCCACTTTACCATTGGAAGGTTTTTCTTCCCATGGAGGGAGCAAGCCTCAAAAGAAATATAGAGCCAAATGAGAGATTAGAGGGGGGAGGAGAACAAAGTCTAAAAATAAGACGGGTATAACAGATGCTGGGCTCTTCAATCTGAGCACAGCCACCCTTTCTCATGAAGAAAAGGTGGTATTAAATCACGGCCTTAAGTTTGTCCCTCCCCGTCCCCTGAACAAGTTTGAAACATATGGATATCCACAAATATATTCACAAACTTAACCGCTTCAGCCCCGGAAGATTTTACCCCCTTCTGACTAGAGCACTTTTTGCGATTTGGCACTGCGTCACTTTAACTGACAATTGCTCGGACGTGAGACGTTGCACCCAAAAAAAATTGACGTCCTTTTTTTTCCACAAATAGAGCTTTCATTTGCTAGTAATTGATCACCTCTGCGGTTTTTATTTTTTGCACTATATAATAAATATCCTCCAAAAATATATAAAAAATATATTTTTTCCTCAGTTTAGGCTGATATGTATTTTCTACATATTTTTGGTAAAAAAAAAATTGCATAAGCGTATATTGATTGGTTAGCGTCTACAAAATAGGGGATAGTTTTATGGCATTTTTATTATTCATTTTTTTTACTAGTAATGGCAGCGATCTGCGATTTTTATTAGGACTGCGACATTAGGGCGGACACGTCGGACAATTTTGACACATTTTTGGGACCATTGGCATTTATACAGTGATCAGTGCTATAAAAATACATTGATTACTGTAAAAATGTCACAGGCAGGGAAGGGGTTAACACTAGGGGGCAATCAAGGGGTTGTGTTCCCTAGTGTGTGTTCTAACTGAAGGGGGGAGGGGACTGTGTAGAGGAGATGACAGATCTGTCTTTTCTCCCCTCAGAGAACCAGAAACTGTGTGTTTACACACACAGATTCCGGTTCTCGGTGTTCCCCGACACTCGCATCGGCTCCGTGGGTGAGCAGGGGGCGCGCGCCCCTAGTGGCCCAAAAAGGAAGCGACATAACATAACAGCAATTCACGCAGCCGAGCCAAGTTGCCGCAGTACAACTGCGGCGGCTGGTCGGCAAGTGGTTAATGTGCAGAGCTATATTATCTCAAATCCCATTCATAATAGGATTACGGTTCCAACAGAGTTTCAACATACCACTCTGTCGAGCGCTTCACTTTTTAATCCCTCAAGCTATTCAGCTCCTTCAGTTGGAGTTTTTATGGACCTAGTATTCAAGGACTTCGAAAAACAAAGTAATAAGAAAAAACGGATAAATGCAGTTTTTAAAAGAGGTTTGGAATCTCTTAAATAAAGGAATGACATTACCGTCTGCCCGGCTGACAAGAGTGGCGCTATTGTCATTCTGGATAGTAACGCTTATGTAGAGGAGATGAATTGTATCTTATCTGACAAGGATACTTATTTTCCTTTGGGGAATAATCTGACTCAGAAGTATAAGAAAGAGATGCAGGTAATTGTGGATAAAAGTTTTGAAAGAGGCATTTAAAATAGAGGGAGAAATTCTAAATGATCCCGGTTGCACCTTGCATTCCGGTGATCTATTATCTCCCAAAAGTGTGCAAGAATCCTCTGAATCTGCCAGGTCAGCCTATAATTAGCTAAATCGATTCTGTCACCTCCAGAACCGGGAGGTATATAGACAATTTCTTGCAGCCTCTCGTTTCTAAAACCCCATCCTACCTGAAAGATAGTATGCAGGTTATTAATATTTTGAATCAAATAACCTGGAAAGAGGAATATATTATGGCCACTGCTGACATGGCTTCTTTGTATACCATCATTTCCCATCAACATGGTAGAGAGGCTGTAAAATGCTATCTAGAGAGAGACTCTGGTATTCACTTGTTGCAGCAACAATTTCTTCTCCAGCTACTCGACTCTACAACGAGCCACAATTATTTTTGGTTTAACAGCTCATCTTATCTGCAAGGTCATAGAGTGGTGATGGGAGCCAAGTTTGTGGCAAGTATGGCCAACTTGTTTATGGCCAAGTAGGAGGAGGACATCATCTATGGTCAATGGAGGACTGAATTGGTCTTCTGGGGGCGCTATATAGATAACGTCCTCTTTCTCTGGGAAAGGTATCAAACCTCTTTGGATCTGTTCATTGGTGAGTTGAATGCCAATGTTCGAGGCATCGTTCTCAAGCATGAGGCCAGTACCTCTACTATCCACTTTTTGGATTTGGATATTAGAATACAGGATGGTAGGTTTATTACATCTACCTAATTCAAGGATACAAACAGGAATGGCTACATAGGGATGGATAGTTGTCATCATGAGCCTTGGCTCAGATCTGTCCCTATGAGCCAATTCCTGAGATTGAGGAGAAATTGCTTCCTTCAAGATGATTATTTGAGGGAGGCGGAGTTTCTTAAAACTCGCTTCCTCTAGAAGGTCCATGCAGCTAATGAACTTGATTTGGTCGTTGCTGATGTTGGCTCAAGGTAAAGAGAAGAATTGCTAAAACCTAAGATTAGGAACAACAATGACGATTTCCCTTCCCGTTTTTTCTTTTTTCACTACTTATTCAAATTTCTCTATCAAAAGGATCTTTAAAAACACTGGAATGTTTTGAAAAATGACAGAATACTAAGTCTCATACTTCCTGAACACCCTAGGTTTACTTATAGAGGTCCCCCCTCTTAGATTCCAGGTAGCTCCTAACATAATCAGACCCCCAATCAGACCAAGCTTTTTTGGGAATTTCAAAGGTTACTATTTGTGTAGAAAGTGTGAAGTTTGCCATAACAATTGTCTTAGAGAGAGAAAGTATCTCTCGTTTGGCTCTAACAAAATAATAAATTAAGTGGTGCTCAATCAAATCAATTAGGGATGTAAAACAACTAGGTATAAATGAAAATTCAATATCGGAAAATCCAATAAAGACTTATGTCTATAACCATTAATCTTCCATCACATTGGGTAACTAAGGATAAAGGCAAAGTTACTTCAATAAATGGATCCAAAATAGCCTGGTAACCCCCATCAAATCATTCTTTGCAGCTATTACCTTTTGTACCACCACCCCCTCCCTTTAGAATGTAAGCTCTATGAGCAGGGCCCTCCTGTACCTTTTGTATTGAACTGTACTGTAATTGTGTTGTCCCCCTTATACATTGTAAAGCGCTGCGTAAACTGTTGGCGCTATATAAATCTCGTATAATAATAATAATAATAATAATATTAATTTGATGGGTTTTTAGAAATCATTTTTTATATTAAAAATTTTTTCCCGGATAATATATATTCTCCCTCTGTTAGGCTCCACTAATGGTCGTTTTTGGGAGTAGGCTATTTTGGATCCATTTATTGAAGTAACTTTGATTTGCCTTTATCCTTAGTTACCCAATGTGATGGAAGATTAATGGTTATAGACATAAGTATTTATTGGATTTTCCAATATTGAATTTCCATTTATACCTAGTTGTTTTACATCCCTATTTGATTTGATTGAGCGCCACTTAATTTATTATTTTGTTAGATCTCCTTTATTGGTGTGGGAACACCCTTATGGTAGCAGCTTTATCAGTTATCCTTCTTTTTTTGCTCTGAATATTTGTCTGAGGTTTGTGGTTTGCGCACTAGTATTTGCTATTACCTCTTTTGGCTCTGTTACTGGTCAAACATATCAATTAAATTCCTTCATTACATGTTCGTCCAAGAATGTGGTCTACTTGATCACTTCCGGTGGATGTGGGTGCACTTCCGGAGGCTGACCTCGGGGCTTGAAACACAATGGGGAGGAGGCGTTCTATTTTGCCCTCCCCCTATATATAGAGGAAGTGATGATCTCTTAACCACGCCCCTGACAAAATTCCTCATTGGACGAAATGCTGTGTAGGGTGGAGCCCGGAGATCTGACGTCATAATGCTTTATGCGCTGACTGCGGCCATCTTGCTGGTTGGAAACAAATGTTAACCAAGGACTTTTTGTGTTCCTGACATGCTTGTTTTAATTCTACAAATGCGAGTACCCTGTACGCTTTTTACTTAATAAAATCATCTTGATTTAACATACTACACTATGAGGAGCTGCTTCTCTTTTATCCTACATATCAACCTGCTGATTCACTCCATGTTATGACCCTATGAGATTCAGCTGTCTGGTACCAGATGGAGTCGTGCTATAGTGGATATATCATGCTTATAGTGGATATATCATGCTTATTTGACCACCTATAGCCTAGTGGTCCACTTTCTGCGGTAAGAGGCCCGGTGTGTTATTATGCGGTGGAGGATTTCATAGTTCACCTCAGCTTGTCATTTACACTTTGGGTGATGCCATTTCTTGGAACATGGACTCTTTACGCTTAATGACAGTGGGCTTTTATTTACATAGTTCATGCTTGTATTTCTAGTGCTGCATATCTTTATACATGTTTTTTATATTTTTACCCATATTTTATGCTAGCTGCTGAATAGACATTAGCGCAGTGATCAATTTTATTCATTAAACTAGTCTATTAACCTTCTATGAGGAGGTGAGCTGCCATCTAGATAAAAGAAGGTCCGTAGACATGGTGTATCTAGATTTTGCAAAGGCACTCAATACAGTTCCCCATAAACGTTTACTGTACAAACTAAGGTCTGTCAGCATGGACCAAAGGGTGAGTGCATGGATTGAAAACTGGCTATAGGGGCGAGTTCAGAGGGTGGTGATAAATGGGGAGTATTAGGAATGGTCCAGTGTGGAAAGTGGGGTCCCCCAGGGTTTTGTCCTGGGACCAATCCTATTTAATTTATACATAAATGATCTGGAGGATGGGATAAACAGATCAATCTCAGTATTTGTGGATGATACTAAGCTAAGCAGGGCAATAATTTCTCTGCAGGATGTGGAAACCTTGCAAAAAGATTTGAGCAAATTAATGGGGTGAGCAACTACATGGCAAATGAGGTTTAATGTAGAAAAATGTAAAATAATGCATATGGATGCCAAAAATATGAATGCAATCAACTCACTAGAGGGAGAACCTCTGGAGGAATCTAGGATGGAAAAGGACCTGGGTAGGGATGAGCCGAACACCCCCCTGTTCGGTTTGCACCAGAACATGCGAACAGGAAAAAAGTTTGTTCGAACACGCGAACACCGTTAAAGTCTATGGGACACGAACATGAATAATCAAAAGTGCTAATTTTAAAGGCTTATATGCAAGTTATTGTCATTAAAAGTGTTTGGGGACCCGGGTCCTGCCCCAGGGGACATGAATCAATGCAAAAAAAAGTTTTAAAAACGGCCGTTTTTTCAGGAGCAGTGATTTTAATAATGCTTAAAGTCAAACAATAAAAGTGTAATATCCCTTTAAATTTTGTACCTGGGGGGTGTCTATAGTATGCCTGTAAAGGGGCGCATGTTTCCCGTGTTTAGAACAGTCTGACAGCAAAATGACATTTTGAAGGAAAAAACACATTTAAAACTACCCGCGGCTATTGCATTGCCGACAATACACATAGAAGTTCATTGATAAAAACGGCATGGGAATTCCCCACAGGGCAACCCCGAACCAAAATTAAAAAAAAAAAATGATGTGGAAGTCCCCCTAAATTCCATAAAAGGCCCTTCAGGTCTGGTATGGATATTAAGGGGAACCCCAGCCAAAATTTAAAAAAAAATGACGTGGGGTTCCCCCTAAATTCCATACCAGACCCTTCAGGTCTGGTATGGATTTTAAGGGGAACCCCGCGCCAAAAAAAAAAAAAGAAAAGACGTGGGGTCCCCCCAAAAATCCATACCAGACCCTTATCCGAGCACGCAACCTGGCAGGCCGCAGGAAAAGAGGGGGGGACGAGAGTGCGCCCCCCTCCTGAACCGTACCAGGCCACATGCCCTCAACATTGGGAGGGTGCTTTGGGGTAGCCCCCCAAAACACCTTGTCCCCATGTTGATGAAGACAAGGGCCTCATCCCCACAACCCTGGCCGGTGGTTGTGGGGGTCTGCGGGCAGGGGGCTTATCGGAATCTGGAAGCCCCCTTTAACAAGGGGACCCCCAGATCCCGGCCCCCCCCTGTGTGAAATGGTAAGGGGGTACTTACCCCTACCATTTCACTAAAAAACTGTCAAAAATGTTAAAAATGACAAGAGACAGTTTTTGACAATTCCTTTATTTAAATGCTTCTTCTTTCTTCCTTCATCTTCTTCTGGTTCTTCTAGCTCTTTTGGTTCTTCCTCCGGCATTCTCGTCCAGCATCTCCTCCGCGGCGTCTTCTATCTTCTTCTCCTCGGGCCGCTCCGCACCCATGGCATTGGGGGGGAGGCTCCCGCTCTTCTCTTCATCTTCTTCATCTTCTTCTTCTTCTTCATCTCTTCTGCCTTCTTCATTTCTTCTCCGGGCCGCTCCGCAGCCATGCTGGCATGGAGGGAGGCTCCCGCTGTGTGACGGCGTCTCTTCGTCTGACGGTTCTTAAATAACGGGGGGCGGGCCACCCGGTGACCCCGCCCCCCTCTGACTCAAGGGACATGACGGGACTTCCCTGTGGCATTCCCCGTGACGTCACAGGGAAGTCCCGTCAAGTCACCGTGCGTCAGAGGGGGGCGGGGTCACCGGGTGGCCCCGCCCCCCGTTATTTAAGAACCGTCAGACGAAGAGACGCCGTCACACAGCGGGAGCCTCCCTCCATGCCAGCATGGCTGCGGAGCGGCCCGGAGAAGAAATGAAGAAGGAAGAAAAGATGAAGAAGAAGAAGAAGATGAAGAAGATGAAGAGAAGAGCGGGAGCCTCCCCCCCAATGCCATGGGTGCGGTGCGGCCCGAGGAGAAGAAGATAGAAGACGCCGCGGAGGAGATGCTGGACGAGAATGCCGGAGGAAGAACCAGAAGAGCCAGAAGAACCAGAAGAAGATGAAGGAAGAAAGAAGAAGCATTTAAATAAAGGAATTGTCAAAAACTGTCTCTTGTCATTTTTAACATTTTTGACAGTTTTTTAGTGAAATGGTAGGGGTAAGTACCCCCTTATCATTTCACACAGTGGGGGGGCCGGGATCTGGGGGTCCCCTTGTTAAAGGGGGCTTCCAGATTCCGATAAGCCCCCCGCCCGCAGACCCCCACAACCACCGGCCAGGGTTGTGGGGATGAGGCCCTTGTCTTCATCAACATGGGGACAAGGTGTTTTGGGGGCTACCCCAAAGCACCCTCCCAATGTTGAGGGCATGTGGCCTGGTACAGTTCAGGAGGGGGGGGCTGCACTCTCGTCCCCCCCTCTTTTCCTGTGGCCTGCCAGGTTGCGTGTTCGGATAAGGGTCTGGTATGGATTTTTGGGGGGACCCCACGTCGTTTTTTTTTTTTTTTTGGCGCGGGGTTCCCCTTAAAATCCATACCAGACCTGAAGGGTCTGGTATGGAATTTAGGGGGAACCCCACGTCATTTTTTTTTTTTTGGTTCGGGGTTGCCCTGTGGGGAATTCCCATGCTGTTTTTATCAATGAACTTCTATGTGTATTGTCGGCAATGCAATAGCCGCGGGTAGTTTTAAATGTGTTTTTTTCTTCAAAATGTCATTTTACTGTCAGACTGTTCTAAACACAGGAAACATGCGCCCCTTTACAGGCATACTATAGACACCCCCCAGGTACGAAATTTAAAGGGATATTATACTTTTATTGTTTGACTTTAAGCATTATTAAAATCACTGCTCCTGAAAAAACGTCCGTTTTTAAAACTTTTTTTTGCATTGATCCATGTCCCCTGGGGCAGGACCCAGGTCCCCAAACACTTTTTATGACAATAACTTGCATATAAGCCTTTAAAATTTGCACTTTTGATTTCTCCCATAGACTTTTAAAGGGTGTTCCGCGGCATTCGAATTTGCCGCGAACACCCCAAATTGTTCGCTGTTCGGCGAACTTGCGAACAGCCAATGTTCAAGTAGAACATGAGTTCGACTCGAACTCGAAGCTCATCCCTAGACCTGGGGGTCTTATTAGATGATAGGCTCATCAATGGCATGCAATGCCAAGCTGCTGCAAGCAAAGCCAACAGAATATTGGCATGCATTAAAAAGGGGATTAACTCCAGAGATAAAATGATAATTCTCCCACTCGACAAGACTCTGGTCCGGCCGCACCTGCAGTATGCCATCCAGTTCTGGGCTCCAGTCCTCAGGAAGGATGTGCTGGAACTGGAGAGGGTCCAGAGAAGGGCAACAAAGCTAATTAAGGGACTGGAGGACATTAGTTATGAGAAAAGATTACAAGCACTGAAATTATTCTCTCTGGAGAATAGACGCTTGAGAGGGGATATGATTTCAATGTACAAATACCGTACTGGTGATCCCACAATAAGGATAAAACTTTTACGCACAAAAGAACATAAAAAGACACACGGCCATTCACTAAAATTAGAAAAAAAGTGGTTTAACCTTAAACTGCGTAGAGGGTTCTCTACGGTAAGAGTGGTAAGGATGTGGAATTCTCTTCCACAAGCATTTGTTTCAGCAGGAAGCATAGATCATTTAAAAAAACTATTAGATAGGCACCTAAATGACCACAACATACAGGGGTATACAATGTAATATTGACATAAAAGCACACACAAGTTGGACCTGATGGACTTGTGTCTTTTTTCTTTTCAAATATGTTTATTGAAATATTGTATAATTACATTGAAGACAAAGTAGAAATAATACAAAGTAGCAATAATGTGCAATATTTCTACATACAAAACCATGTAAAGTGTTGACACTATTTTGTGAACCATCGTTTAAACATACGACATATGAAAGTAAAACATTACATGCAGCAGTTATGCCTCTATATCCTTACTAGTGGTAGCAAATTACGGTATCCCCCTCACCCCTAATGGGATCAAACTGTGATTGGGATATGCCAACTTCAGGATGCAGAAACATAACATATTGCATTGGGTCCTGCTTCAGTAATGTAATGTAATATGACAAGCAGGTTATGTTGATTATTATAAACTAAAAGTATGTAGAACGCAAACAATAGAAACTGAACAAAGGGAAGGAGTAAAGAAAAAAAATACAGTTACCACTGTTTCAGTCAAATATTACAGTAATCAGTATATAAGTTGCTATACCAATATTTAGCTGCAACTACTATAAGTTAAGGTTTTAGGTCTTTAGCTGCTTCTGGATGAAGGAACCAAGCTTGCCATTTTATTATAAATTGGAGTGCTTTAAGATTTTTGAGTGCCAGTAACTTTTTGTATTGGCATTGTTTATTGATCCTTGTGCATATTTCTCTTCTTGTTGGGAGGTCGGAAGTTTTCCATTTACTCGCTAAAGCCGTCCTAGCTGTGAATAACACATGAGCGATCACTGTTTTAACTGTGATAGGGTAGGAGTCTAGTCCTATGTTCAAGAGTACTAGTTCCAGGGTATGTGATTTGTACAGGCCCGTGATTTCATTGAAGAATCTAGGTATATTTTCCCAAAAGGACACTATGTGAGGGCAGTTCCATAGAACATGGAATAGGTTCCCTATATGGTTACAGTTTCTCCAACAGTAGTTTGAAGAATCCTGAAATATTTTTGACAGTCTATAAGGTGTCATATACCACCTATGATATATTTTTTGAAAATGTTCCAAGTGCTCAACACAGGCAGTCATAATGAAGCTCATTTGTATAGCTTTCAACCATTGTTGTAGGGAGAATCCTTTCTGCATATTTTTTTCCCATTTGTACATATCTGGTGTTTTAGTCACTAATATGGGGCCAGATAGAGAGTAGAAGAAAGAAATTCCACGGGTCGATTTGTTCGACTTCCCTTGGAGGAATTCACAAATAGAGTTTGGAATTTCTATGCTTAGTGGTTGAGTGGTAGTGTCTGATCTGTATTGACCTATAAGCATCCTTAGGTAAGCTGCTTAGGTGTAAGGAATTTGTGAAGTTTATAACTCGTTTAAGGCAGTCTCTTGCATCAAAATCTTTAATTAGCCATTCATATGCTTTAACTGGGATATTTAGTTTGTTTGTGTTTTCTATTTACTTTTTTGCGGGAGAGTAATGTGCGCCATGCCTTAAGGGTGGCTGTAATTGTGGGGTGGTGAACAGAAGAGGTTATGTGGGGGGACATAAGAGGAGCTGATAGAATTGCAAGGGAGTCCTGATGTTTCATAAAGCTTAGTTCCATGTCAACCCATAGTATATCCTCAGTTGGTTTGATCCAGTGTTTAGCTTGGTCTAGTAAGGACGCGTTGTAGTAGCCCTGCAAATCTGGTAAACCAATACCACCATTTGCTCTCATCAATTGTAGTGATGAAAGGGCAATTCTTGGATTTTTACATTGCCAGATATAGTTTCTTAATAGTGAGTTACATTTTGTGAAGAATGGGATAGGAATAGAGATTGGGAGTGTTCTAAACAGGTAGAGTATCTTTGGGAGTACTTGCATTTTAAAGGCAGCTGCTCTGCCTACCCAAGATAATTGAGTCCTACTCATCCGTTTCAGGTCTTCAGAGATGTTGGACAATAGGGAGGTGAAGTTAGCATCATAGAGCGAGCCAGTGGGATAAGAAAGCTGGATACCTAAATATGTGATGGATTTAGCGCCCCATTTATATGGGAATACACTTTTCATTTGGTTTATTTGGCATTGAGACAGACCCATGGCCAGTATTTGACATTTATTAGAATTAATCTTGTAGTAGGAAGCTTCCCCAAATTTCTAAATCAGTTGTTGGGTTGTATGTAGAGAATTGAGGGGATTCGATAGTGACAAGATGATATCGTCTTCGAACAAGCCTATTTTGTGTTCACACTTACCCACTCGCAGTCCCTGGATCAGAGGATCACTCCTGATTGATTCAGCAAAGGGTTTAATAGCAAGGGAGAATATAATTGGAAAGTGGGGGCACCCCTGCCTCGTTCCATTTGAAAGATCGAATGATCTAGACAGGGTGCCGTCGACATATACACTTGCCGAAGGGTTATTATATAATGTCATAATTGCTGAATATATTGTCCCAGACAACCCGAATTTAGTTAGCACTTGCGACAGATATTCCCAGTGAACTCCGTCGAATGCCTTCTCCGCATCCAGAGCAAGGAGAAGAGAAGGCACCCGACAAGTCTCAGCATGATGTATGAGGTTGATCAATCTTCTTGTTCTGTCTGGAGCTTGCCTCCCTCTCACAAACCCTACTTGTTCCGGCCCTAGTAGGAGTGGGGTGAGATCCAAGAGTCTGTTAGCTAGCAGTTTGGAGTATATTTTTAAATCAGAATTTAGAAGCGATATGGGCCTGAAGTTTTGTGGGTGGTCTGGCTCTTTTCCAGGTTTTGGTAGAGTCACAATAACATTTCCTTCGAGAACTGACCTGTGAGGACAGCTTGATGGTATAGTTCAACCAAATAAGGGTTTAAAATTGGATTAAGGGCTCTATAATATTCTGAGGAGAGTCCATCTATTCCTGGTGATTTTCCCAGCGGAAGGGAGGTGATAACATTTATAATTTCTTGTCTTTCTATAGGGAGATTAAGATGATTCAGGGAGGCTTTTCATCAAGTGCAGGTAAATTTATGTTTTGTAGGAATTTGGATATTACCTCAGTGTTGGGTTGAGGGGTGTCATGGTCTTCTTTTAGATTGTACAATGCTGCATAATAATCCCGGAATGTTTGGGCTATATCTGATGGGTCAAGAGAATATTTACCTGTTTTGTGGTGACATAGTTGGGTAATTTTTTCCCTAGCTCTTTTTTGTTTTAATTGCATGGCCAGTCTTTTCCCTGCTTTGTTATTTTGTGAGTAAGCTGTGAGTTTAAGGCCCTTAATATATTTATCATGTTCAGATATCAATATTGTTCTAAGTTTCTCTCTAAGGATTACAAGGCGGGACAGTATTGTATTTTGGGGAGACTGTTTGTGCTGAGCTTCCAAAGAGGCTATTTCAGTAAGAAGAGTGGAAATTTTTAATTTCCTCTTTTTCCTTTCCCTGGAAGCCATCTGAATCAGCACTCCCCTAACAAAGGCTTTATGCGTACACCAGAGATTGATTATACTGCCTAGAGGATTCAGAATTAAAGGAGAAGAACTCCTCCAATTGTGTCCCCAACTCCTTTACATATTCTGGGTGTGACAATGTATGTGTTATTTTTCCATAATGGCGTATGGTTACCTGTGCACCCCTCTGAAATTTCCAGTTAAATAGGGGCATGGTCGGACCACGTAATGTTGTAAATATTTGTCCCTGTTACCTTATAGAGAAGAGTTCTGTCTGTAATAAAGCAGTCAATTCTTGAATATGTGTTATGGGGATGAGAGAAAAAAGTATAGTCTCTTTCTATGGTATGTCGATAGTGCCACAGGTCATGTAGATGTTCCTGCAGCAGGAATTGTCTATGTCACGGTTTCCCCGCAGAGTTCCTGGTGGTAGTGTCTATATCGGGGTCCATGGGAATGCTGAAATCACCGCAAATTAAAATATTGCCTTTCCAGATTGAGCGAGCTTTGGCCAAGATCCTTCTGATGAACCTTATTTGATGTCTGTTGGGGGCATATATATTGACAAGGGTATATAGGGCTCCATTAAATTCTGCAACCAGGATTACATATCTACTTTCTTCATCCATCACTGGTGTATGTAACTTGAAGGGAAGTGAATCTTTAATTGCTATCATAACTCCTCTTTTCTTTTTCTTGAAATTGACTTGGTAAATATGGGGAAAATGCTTTTGGGTACAGCTGGGAGGATTTGCAGACAGAAAGTGAGATTCTTGTATACATAAAATATCGCAGCATTGATTTTCTGCTTTCTTCTATAGAGCCCGTCTTTTGTAAGGGCTTTTAAGACCTTTCGTGTTCAACGATAGTAATTTAAGTACTATTGAAGATAAGTGTATTGCAGACGAACAATTTTTCTTCTGTATAATTATGTTGCAGGCAGGAGAGAAGGCAAACATGGTAACATGAACTGAAAACAAACAAAACAAGAAGAAAGGAATTTAAAACTTGCATTGCTGTAGTCCCATACTCTTGGATGAGAGAGAGAGTTTGTTGGGTACAGGTGTTTCCTGTACACATATCCAACGAGGAGTAAAATGTCCAACCAGGCAGGATCTTAGTAAGCAATAAGACGGCAGGTTATGAGCAACAGAAACATATGCCGATGATGTTCTGAACTGTGTTTATTCAGAACGGTCTTTGATGTCCGCCATTTTGATTTTCATGTTGCAGATTTCTTCTGCTAGGTTCTCATGGGCATCGACTACTTCATTGTGTGCTAGGGTATAGTCACTCATTTTGTTCTCTAAGTGATCCACTCTATCCCCAATGGCTTCTATTTCCCTGTTTGTTTGCCTCATAAAATTAGACATGTCATGCTGCAGTGCTCCGCGTAGGGTAATTAGCATGTCTTTCAAAGCAGAGTCTAAAATAGGCTGGCCCACTATGGGAAAAGTATCCAGCTTCTCACTGAAGCCATTATTGTTAGCCTAAATGACATTATCCAGGGAGGCATCACTTACTGTGTCTCCCTCCGCTGTCAGCTTCCTTCTCTGCTTCACAGGGCTGTTAAATGTGGATTGGGGAGAGCGGCTTCCATTGTCAGCAGCTGAAGGGTCATGCTCATATGAGGTATTCCGCACTGCTGCATCTGTTCCCATTCTTCTCTGTGAGGGAGCCGTAGTACCGACGCCATCTTGGGAGAATCGAGCGCCAAGTAGGCTGTAAAGATCCGTAACTCTACGGGGTCCCTCACGCTCCTTCCTCTTCCCCCTCATGCCTCCCCTGCCTCTCTGGCTCTGCATCATGTGTCGGGTATCATTTTCAGGGTCCCACTATTGCCGTATGTCGCCTGTCAGATCCTGTTGAGCTGGAGCTTGGTCACAGTACAGCCATCTCCTCAGGCTGCCGGCCACGCCCCCCGACTTGTGTCTTTTTTCAACCTCACCAACTATGTAACTATGTAACTTTTCAAAAATATGAAAATGAAGGAACACTCTCATCATTTACATGTTACAAAGAATATAGCAGAATATGTAAAAAGGAAGTCAAGGAAATAAAAAAAACAAACGACAGATTGCAAAAGATAGTAGGACAAACCTCCAAAACGTCTTCAAATATATTAATAGTAAAAAGGTTAGGTCTGAGAATGTAGGTCCTTTATAAAATAATCTGGAGTGGGTGAATTGGGACAAAGAGAAGGTGTCAGAAACCATGAATCAGATCGAGACAGAAGTACAGTAAAATCACACTTTTTTATTAATAAAAATAAAAAGGTAAATAGAGTATGCGTAGTCAAAGCATAGCCAGAGTCCAGTAACCGGATTGGGTAGTCAGCCAAGCCAGAGTACAGTTCAGAGTTCAGTAACCAGATCAGGTAATCAGCCAAGCCAGAGTTCAGTAACCAGATTGGGCAATAAGCCAGGCCAGAAGTCAGGGATCCAAGTAGAGGAACAGAAAGCAGGATAAGGAGCCAGAAGGGATGTCAGCAAAGCCAGTCTTTAAACAGGAACGCAGGATATGGTTTCTTGTGATGTGACCAAGGCGAAGGCAGGAATGAAGTGAGCTGGAGATCTTTAAGTAGGGACTGATGAGCAGATCCACAACAGCTGGTTAACTGTGGAGAGAGATGAGAGCTGACAATTAGCCGACAGCTGAGCGGCCAGCTCAGAGAAGGAAGGGCTGAGCTAGAAGGCAAATTTATTAAATAATTTCAACTCTGTGTATACAAAGGAGCATCGGGGAGCTCAAGTCCATAATAGGGATATTGACACAACCCTAAATGATCCACAATGGCTCAAAAGTGATATGATCCAGAAATATTTAGACCAAATAAAGGTGGATAAAGCACCTGGACCAGATGGCATGCACCCACAGATGCTAAAAAATTGAGCTCTTTCATTTCAAAGCCATTGTTTTTATGAATAGTACGATTGAATTGGCATAGGGCCATTGTGGTGCCTACATTTGAAAAGGGATCAAAGTCTTTACCAAGTACCTATAGACCTGTTAATTTAACTTCTATAGTGGGGAAGATACTGGAGAGTTTAATAAAAGACCACATAGATGAGTTCTTGCTGAAAAAAATATTTTAAGCAACAGACAGCATGGATAAATGAAAGACAGAAGTTGTCAAACAAACCTAACTTCTTTTTATGAGGAGGTACGTAAAACCTTGGACAGAGGGGTGGCTGTGGATGTAGTACACTTGAATTTTGCAAAAGCGTTTTACACAGTTCCCCACACACGGCTAATATGTAAGGTAAAGTCTATAGGCTTGGAAAAATTGATTTGTAAATGGAAAGAAAACTGGCTAAAAGACAGAAATTAGAGAGTAGTGGTTAATGATTCTTACTCTGAATGGTCTAAGGTTATTAGTGGTGTACCGCAAGGTTCAGTGTTGGGACACTTACTTCTTAATATCTTTATAAATTATATAGGGTCTGGTTTTTTCATTCTGTATTCGGGATAGAGGGATCATTGCTGGGAAGGAGGCACCTGGGTATTATTTGGGACATAGACGAGTTTGTTTCTTTGTCCTAAAGAATACCAAATGTAAGGTTAGTCATGGAACTAGAGGGCTCCTTGTACCTAACCATAGGTAGAGGTGCATGGTATACCCTGGGCATGGTCTCTGAAATCCAGGCACAGGGATGGAATTGTGTGTGTTTTTTCATTGTTGCAGATTTATATGTGTTGTTAGACTTGATATTTATATAGAAGGGTCGCCCAGTTATCTATGCAAGCTGGGGGACGAAGTGACGGTAGGGTCTCTGCATACAAGTTAGAGACTTTGCTGCCACGTCAGAGCCCTGCAATAACGCTGAGAGGCCAGAATTGCGATAGGAAAGGCCATTGTGAGCAAACCTGCCTAATCCCGGCCCGTATCTACAGTGAGGAGTTATAGGAGGTTGGGAGCGGGATGAGTAATCTGATGGGTCATAGGTATATATGTATATATTATGGTAATGAGTTGATTCATGTTATGGTATAGTGTGATAAAGGTGTATTTTAGGCCAGTAATATTGGCAGAAGGCCCTCCTCGAGACTCTATATCTGAAAGCTGGTTAAGATGCTGCTCTGCATGTGTGCTGGTGAATGGTGAGTGTATGGACACCCCTTGCCTATTTTATACCTCTACATGAGGATGTTAGAAAGAAGAAGATACAGAATGGTGACATGGGAGCTGTCACGGAAGAATGATGTTGGTGTGTCACCCAGTAGCAAAGCGGCACGTGTTGGGAAACACAGCACGTTTGGAACGTTATGGACTGTTCCACAGGAGCTGGTTTTGAGGCCTATGTTGAGAGGCGCAACATGCGTTAAGACATTTATGGACTGTTCCATAGGGGCTGTTTCTGCACAGGTTGAAAAACACAACACGTTAAGACAGTTAAAGACTGTTCTATAGGTACTGGCTTTGAAACACATGTTAGGGAGAAAACAATTATGGACTGTTCAATAGGAGCCGTGTCTGAAGAAGGGTGGTATGCGCCCTTTAGGCGCAAAGCGGCATATGTTGGATAGCGACATGGTTTAACATCTTACTTCTGGTATTTCACTTCCTGTTTGACACAGCCAGGTAGGAATGAAACACAACAAAGCTTTGTGATCAAAAGAACAATGCCTTGGCTCAAGCCCACCTGCTGTGACATGTGTGATTACAAGTTTCAAAGAGACCACTGCTGCCAAGATGTCTATTGAGATTTGACACAGGGCTAATGGAGACACTGGCCCTGGTGGACGATATAGCATGCTTCCTGGAGAATGGGCAGACATTTGAAGGGATACCTCTCGGCAATGTATATTGGATAAAAGGCAAATGGGGGTGGCTACGAGTGGGCATGTATGTTTGAATGAAAGGGACATACAGGCTTTTTGCTCTTTCTCTTGGTTGCTGAGAAGCCTGCCGTAAGGGTGTCCCTCTGCCATCTTGGGACCTTGCTCTGACTGAGGGCTTGGGCTTAAATTCCATGTGGCCCAGACCCTCTTTATCATCCAGAACCAGCAGATGAAACCATGTGTGATAAGTATCTTTGATATTTCATTGTTGTTATATGTTGTAGAGATATGCTGTTTAGTATATTATATTCGGATTGTAAGCTATATGTAACGATGTAATACCCTTTTAGTACGTTTATGATAGTTTCCTAACTCCTTGGGAAATAAAATAAGATATTGTTTTACTAGCAGCACCGTGTGTTTGGTTTCATAGCTAACCTGGTATTATTGTGATATTAACAATAACATGTGCTCAGAGTTTAATAGACCAACTAATTATAGGGACTAGACAAATTAATACACAGATATAATATTAATTATTATATCGATTACTTCAGGGGTTGTAAACCCTCGCTTTTTTTTTTTAAATAACAAACATGTCATACTTACCTCCACTATTGCAGTTCGTTTTGCACAGAGTGGCCCCAATCTACCTGTTCTGGGGTCCCTCAGCAGTGCTTGTGGCTCCTTTCACATCGAATGTCCATGTTGGAGAAGGCTTTCCTATAGTGGACACCCATGTAGGCGCGCTACTGCATCTGTGTCCATTCACACAGAATGCAGGACTTAGCCCCGCCCCCGGCACAGCGTCATTGGATTTGATTGACAGCAGCAAGAGCCAATGGCTGCGCTGCTATCAATCTATCCAATCAGGACACAAGACACCAGCTAGAGCTGGTGTGCTCATTCCCGGACGGAAGACGACAGCTTTCATGTAAGTAAAACGGGGGGGCTGGGGGGCTGCAGCACTACAGATGTTTTTTTCACCTTAATGTATAGATTGCATTAAGGTGAAAAACCATGAGGGTTTACAACCCCCTTAGTCTTAAACTTACAAGCCAACCTCAATGCACTGTTTAATTGGGCACTTATGTGGCAAATGAGGTTTAATGTTGATAAATGTAAAGTTATGCACTTGGGGGCTAAGAATATGCATGCATCATTCATTCTTGGTGGCGTACAACTGGGGTAATCCATAGTGGAGAAGGATCTGGAGATTTTGATGTATCATAAGTTTAATAATAGCATGCAATGCCAAGCTGCGGTTTCCAAAGCGCGCAAAGTCCTTTTTTATATTAAGAGCGGTATGGACTCCAGAGAGAGAGATAAAATTTTGGCCCTGTACAAATCATTAATAAGACCTCATCTGGAATATGCAGTTCAGTTTTGGGCACCAGTTCTCAAAAAGGATATCAGGGAACTAGAGAAAGTGCAGAGAAGGCCAAGCAAGCTGATAAGAGGCATGGAGGAGCTCAGCTATGAGGAAAGATTAGAGGAACTGAATTTATTCTCTCTTGAGAAGAGGAGATTAAGGGTGGATATGATGAACATGTACAAATACATAAGGAGTCCATATAGTGAACTTGGTGTTGAGTTATTAACTTTAAGGTCATCACAGTGGACAAGGGGGCACTCTTTACGTCTAGAGGAAAAGAGATTTAATCTCCAAATACAGAAAGGTTTCTTCACAATAAGATCTGTGAAAATATGGAATAGACCCCCTCCATAGGTGGTTCTGGTCAGCTCAGTAGATTGCTTTAAAAAAGGCCTGGATACTTTCCTAAATCTATATAATATAACTGGGTATAGGTAAAGTTGATCCAGGGTAAATCTGATTGCCTCTCAGGGAATCAGGAAGGAATTTTTTTCCCCTGCTGTAGTGATTTGAAGCATGCTTTGCTGTGGTTTTTCGCCTTCCTCAGGATCAAATGTGGGTAAAGGATTGCGTATATGAGATGTATGATTTTTTAAAAATGTTTTATTGGTTAAACTAGATGGACTTGTGTCTTTTTTCAACCTCACTAACTATGTATGGGTATTTAAGCAGCCCACTCACCTGTGTTCCTTGTCAGTTCCAGTGCGCGATACTACATGTCACTAGGCTGACTCTCCTCAGCTCACTTTGTGTTTGAGAGTCTGTGTGTTCGATTACAAGTGTGTTGCAGCTTCTCAGTTTGTGGTTTTCATCAGCGGTTTTCGCTCGCTGTTGCAGGTAAGATTCTAACCTTTTTCATTTCATACGCAATGTTACGATTTGTTATGTTTCCTATCCCACATCCCTTTCATACTCAGCTGCCTCTGAGTTGTTGTCAGTCGTGTCCCAACATCATTCGACACAGGCGTAGTGGATCCATAGTTTCCCTCTGCCTTGTTTGTCATCCCATCCACAAACATACGATTCGTTCATAGATCCAAGCCTCAGAGCCATTGTCGGTCGTTGTCTGATATCACTTGACACAGGCTTTGCTGGTTATAGGATTCACTGTCTATGGGGTTACCGCCACATCCATTTGGAGATTAATATGTATTGATTGCATGGCTTCTGTGGCTGACTGAGGTGGTAATTAGACCCCTCTTGGTGCCTTGTCTGCACTTTGATTAGCCTTGGCGGGCTGGGTGGTTGGTATGTTTTCGGTTTTGGAGGTGGCACCCTAACAACCTACAATGGCCCAATTCAAATCCCGGTCACATCGACGACATAGTGTTTCGTATCCTCGGTACGACACAAGTCAGTTCCAGTTGTCACACATATCACAAGCTTCCTGCAGCTCGAGTCTCTCTCATAAGGCTCCTGCCACAAGCAATCAGCCATTACTCATACCATTCATACAGTCGCACTTACTCAAACACATAGGATACTCCAGCTTCATAAATCTGTTTTCGCCTTCCTGATGAGGCTACTTTCTTGCAATCGTTGCAAGCACGTCTCCAGTGGCACACGACCTGACCACTCATTGTCTTCAGTGGAACACAATTTGGCCGCTCACATTTTCTTGTCTGTCATTTCTCCTTTAGGTCAGTCATGTTCAGGTTGTTCCATGCTGCACTAAGTTGGACATGCCTTCTATAATAAAAATAAGAGAAAGACGAAAAAAAATAAAAAAAATAAATGAATAACAAAAAAAAAGTAAACATTTATATATATATATATATATATATATATATATATATATATATATATATATATTACATTCTTCCAGGGGAGGGGCCAGGACGGAGAGACTGACACAGACTTTACACCAGCACTGTCCCAGCACAGCATACCACACCAAACATCCAGTGATTTTGCATAGAAAGCCGTTATAGTATGGTGCACTGACGCACCAGTGCCATGTGAGTACCCCGGTGTGGGGAGCGTTTTCTTTTAATAAAAGTGTTTTGACTGTATTGCACTGTATAGTTTCCTTTTCATATATATGTATGGAGCCACATTGTGTCCAGCTGGAGGTGTGCAACAGACACTGAGACTGAGCCCACGGGTGGCTCCAAAGCATATTTGGACTCAGGGTAGAAGCTGAGTCACATGCTCTGAGGTGAGCACATTAGCTTAAGGGGGTCACGAAGGAACACAGGAGCATGTTTTGCAGCACTCAGGATATCTTCGGCATGATGTTGGATTGTTGTCACAGCTGAACACCACCTGCACGCATTGTTTTATTATCACTGCTGGACATTATTTGCACGCACTATTTAGAGTGCCAAAGAGAACTTTTTTCATTATTTATTATTTATTAATTTTTTCATTTAAAAAAGCAGGATACTTTATATTGAGCACTAAGCACTTTTTATGTTGATTAAGACACTAATTTATGGTGTAACAAGCACTTGTTTTTTCACACCTTGTTTATTTATTCAACATTTATATTATTTGTATTTAATATTATCGCACTAGTAAGCACAGAGTTGGTCATTATTAATTTTGTTTTTGGGGTCACCCAAATGCAGCGCATAACTTGTAAAATTTATCCTATGCACGTTATATGAAGCGTGATTAGTGCATGCAGCTGGAGGTAGCACAAGCAAGGCATAAGATCATTGTGGCTCACAGAATTTTTCCAACAAGCTCTCAGTCGCCACTTATGCCACTCATTTGCCCATGCACTCTTATAACTCATGCGACTTCTTAGGTCGCAAATGCCAACATGCTTCAGCATGCCTCTTTTCAAAGTCAGCTCATTTATTTATGTTACTTGGTCAGCATGGCCTTGATTATCTGCTTACATGTTCCACTTTTCTCTACTGCTTGTTTTTGCCTCCCTTTGAGGCTACTTTCTTGCCACATGCATTGCAAGCTTGTCTCCAGTGGCACTCCAATGGCATTCCAGCAGCTTCAGCTTCCTCACTCATATAGTAACAGATGCAGCAGCCTCCACAGGCTTAACTGTCATTTTTGGCACCCATTGGTTTGCAGGTCCATGGCTGGAGGAAATCCTCCTGGTCCCTGGGTTCAGCCAGATGTCCTAATTGTTTGAGCTTTACCCTGTCTGGGGACACACCTGGGCGGTACAGACCATGGTCTTCTGCACTGACAACAGAGGCAACAAAGGCAGGTCCAAGTTCCAGGCCCTCGTGTCCATCCTATGCAGGCTGGTGCAGATATCCCTTCACTACAACTTTAATGTGCACTGTACGTACATACCTGGTAAGTGCAATCTCACAGTAGATGCACTGTCCCGCCTCAATTATCCTTTGTATTTCTTACAGAGACCCAACCCCATTTCCTATCCCACCTTGGTTGCAGCTAACGATGGGCTAAGAGACCACCTTCACAACGATACACTGTTCATAAACCGGTCACTGTCTTCCAACACGCTAAGGGCCTACTGCACCGCCTGGAATGCCTAAGGCAAATTCCTAGCCACATGCCTCGAGACAGGCACAGCTCACATTATGCACCTCCTGGCCTTTGTGTCTTATTGCCATACTCATCTGAGCCTATCTCACACCACTGTCAGACTATACCAAGCTGGCATCCAGCATTTCCTCTCCCTACAAGCCCCTGGGAAACACTCGTTGTTTGTGACCCATGCTGTCAAAGCCTTGCTGAATGGCATCCAGAAACATCAGTCCGTAGCCAGTAGCAAACACTTGCCCATATGAAGTTCCACATTCCAGGAAATGCCAGCCATCCTGTCACAGTCCCCTTTTGGGTTGCTGCCCAGCCTGGTCATCCAAGCAGCTATCTACCTGGCCTATGGCTTCCTACGGCCCGTTGAATTCACTTAAAGTGGCCCAGGTTGCCAGGTACTACGCAGGTGCCATCTGGACCAGTGTTCAAAACTCATTAGTCTGGCACTGGGGGTCGACATCAAATTCTTCCAGTCCCACAACGAATGGTGCCCAGTCGCAGTTCTGGACCAGTTGTTATCACTCCCGCCTAGCCAGTCTAGCTCCAGCCCATTGTTACCTTTTCCTTCCAGCCCACTAACAGCTAGTCAGTTCATCAGACATGTTTGTATCCTCCTGGCTAATCTAGGCCTTAACCCTAACCAGTTTACCGGGCACTCCTTCCGGGTCGGAGTGACCTCGGGCCACCACCCAGCATGTGGTGCCGGGTCATGTCGTCAGAAGATTCAGGAGATGAAAGTCCACCTGCTTTACCCGGTACATTCTGAATTATGCCGCTGCCTGTTCTGAATGCTACAATGTAAAGTAGTGAGTGTACAGCTTGTATAACAGTGTAAATGTGCTGTCCCCTCAAAGTAACTCAACACACAGCCATTAAAGTCTAAACCACTGGCAACAAAAGTGAGAACATCCCTAGGAGAAAATGTCCAAATTGGGTCCAATTAGCCATTTTACGTCCCTGGTGTCATGTGACTCGTTAGTGTTACAAGGTCTCAGGTGTGAATGGGGAGCAGGTGGTTAAATTTGGTGTTATCGCTCTCATTCTCTCATACTGGTCACTGGAAATTCAACATGGCACCTCATGGCAAAGAACTCTCTGAGGATCTAAAAAAAAAGAATTGTTGCTCTACATAAAGATGGCCTAGGCTATAAGAAGATTGTCAAGACCTTGAAACTGAGCTGCAGCATGGTGGCCAAGACCATACAGCAGTTTAACAGGACAGGTTCCACTCAGAACAGGCCCCGTCATGTTCGACCAAAGGAGTTAAGTGCACATGCTCAGCATCATATCCAGAGGTTGTCTTTGGGAAATAGATGTATGAGAACTGCCAGCATTGCTGTAGAGGTTGAAGGGAGCTTCTTCTAATGATGATCAACAAGAAAGCCAAAAAACAGTTTGCTGAAGACAAGCAGACTAAGGACATGGATTACTGGAACCATGTCCTATGGTCTGATGAGACCAAAATAAACTTATTTGGTTCAGATGGTGTCAAGTGTGTGTGGCGGCAACCAGGTGTACAAGATAAGTACAAAGATAAGTGTGTCTTGTCTACAATCAAGCATGGTGGTGTAAGTGTCATGGTCTGGGGCTGCCAGCACTGGAGTGCTACAGTTCATGAGGGAACCATGAATGCCAACATTTACTGTGAGATAATGAAGCAGAGCATGATCCCCTCCCTTCAGAGACTGGGCTGCAGGACAGTATTCCAACATAACAACCCCAAACACACCCACCAATTCCTAAACCTTATTGAGCATCTGTGGTGCATCCTCAAATGGAAGGTGGAGGAATGCAAGGTCTCTAACATCCAACAGCTCTGTGATGTCATCATGGAGGCATGGTAGAGGACTCCAGTGGCAACCTGTGAAGCTCTGGTGAACTCCATGCCCAAGGGGGTTAAGGCAGTGCTGGAAAATAATGATGGCCACACAAAATATTGACACTTTGGGCCCAATTTGGACATTTTCACTTAGGGGTGTACTCACTTTTGTTGCCAGCGGTTTAGACATCAATGGCTGTGTGTTGAGTTATTTTGAGGGGACAGCAAATGTACACTGTTATACAAGCTGTACACTCACTACTTTACATTGTAGCAAAGTGACATTTATTCAGTGTTGTCACATGAAAAGATATAATAAAATATTTACAAAAAATGTGAGGGGTGTACTCACTTTTGTGAGATTCTGTATTTATATAGTTTCATAGTTGGTAAGGTTGAATAAAGACCTAAGTCCATCTAGTTCAACCTGTATGGGTGTATACTGTATGTGTCTTTATTTATGTCTCTACCCCTTTCCATATCCCTGTATATTGTGTTCAATAAGATGCACATCTAGATGTTTTTTTGAAACTAGTGACACTCCTCGGAAACCACCAGGGCTGGCTCAAACTGTTGTAGGGCTGGGAATGGCTCCATTGCTTATGACTGGTTGTCCACAGTGAGAGCTTCATGTTAGAATAGCTCAGATAGGATAAAACTTGTGTCTGAACACAGCTAAAGGTATTGTAATGCTACAGCATTTAAAGAAATTATAAATGTTTGTGTTACAGGTATGAATTTTTGAATTAGTGATATATGAGCACCCAGCACTCTCAATCCACTCAGGCAATGCTAATATGTATATCAGGCTTTAAAACATGTCTGAAATATACACTCGTGAAAAGGGCAAACAAAGGGAAAGACCATAGAACAAAGAAAGATGATCGGCTGCACACCCATACGATGCAATGTCAGCTTTATTGTGTCAAAAAAAACACAATCTCTGAGGGAAGGGGAAAAAAAGAAAACGAAACACATACAAATCAATGTATATGGCAATGGTAATAAAGCTAGCAGCAGAGTTAGTAAGATAAGACAGAGTGGGAGCTATAGACTGGAGTGGGGGATGATAGTCACAGAGGGGGTCCTAAAACTGTAGTATAATGGGTAAGGAAACCAATATCTACATTTTGAACATTATTTTTGGTGTCAAAAAGAAGTGTCATTCTCAGTTCAAACGTTTTCCTTTCCTGGATAGTTTAAGAACTAAAACATTGAGGTCTTCTATAGTGTGGTACGGTTGAAAATGATGTGCATACATAGAACTTAGTAAATCAGGCCCAGTAAGTTAAAGTGGAATTCCAGGCTTTCCTTAACTAGCCTTGTAAATGCTCCCTCCCTAATACCTATTCTGACTAACCAGTGTAAAAAAATATCTGAATACTTAACTATTTTCAAGCTGCTTCGGTCCAGTCATGTGATCTGACTCCCTTGTGTCAGCCAGCGGCGGCTACAGGGAGAGGAGACAGTGCTCAACAATAGCTATTGGTTATGCCCAGGAGTGGAGAGATCACCCATAGTCTTACTATGGCTCATCCATTGTCGTCTCTCTCTCTCCTCTCCCCTGCAGCAGCTTCTGTCTGACATAGGGGAGACAGATTATATCATTAGACCGTTGCGGTCTAGGTAAGTACACAGATATTCTTTTACATGGGTTAGTCAGAATAGGTGTTGGGGATAGTGTTTTTAAGACTAGTTAAGGAAAGCCCAGAATTCCACTTTAGGTTTTTAGGATGTAGTAAGCAGGCCCAATCCTGGGCGAGTGTTCGGGGTGCACCAGACCCAGGCACCGCAGAGGGGGGGCACCAAAATGCCAGGGCATCATCATTCCTGAATGTTCTGCCTCGAGCCCGCTGCAGTGTGCACATTCCCCACCCCCGGAATGCCCACGCCAGTGTGCACGTTCACCGACCGCGTGCCTGCTGCACATCCCCCGCCTGGAGCCCGCTGTATATTCCGTACGAGGATGGAGGAGGAGGTAGGCTAGGTCTTCCCTACCTCCTCCTCATGTCCCTCACGTGCTCGCCCACAATCCCTTTGTGCAACCAATCTGTGCCTTGGAAAAGGGGTGTGGGCGGGATATTTCAAACCAGCCATTGATCCTGCCTGATGCCGCTGCCTGAGTGCCTGTGCCTCTGAAGACAATATGTGTGAGGGATCTCTCCCCTCGCTCTCTTCTCCAAATGTGCCATAATTTTCCACGTGCCATAGTCTTCCATGTGCCATAGTCTTCCATGTGCCATAGTTTTCCAGCCTTCCATGTGCCATAGTTTTCCAGCCTTCCATGTCCCATAGTCTTTCACATGCCATAGTTTTCCAGCCTTCCATGTGCCATAGCCTTTCAGCCTTCCATGTGCCATAGTGCTTTAGTTTTCCTGCCTTCTATGTGCCATAGTCTTCCAGCTTTCCATGTGCTTTAGTTTTCCAGCCTTCCATGTGCCATAGTCTTCCATGTGCCATAGTTTTCCAGTCTTCCATGTGGCATAGTTTTCCAGTCTTCCATGTGCCATAGTCTTCCAGCCTTCCATGTGCCATAGTCTACCAGCCTTCCATGTGCCCTAGTCTTCCAGCCTTCCAGGTGCCATAGTCTTCCAGCCTTCTATGTGTCATAGTCTTCCTGCTTTCCATGTACCATTGTGATCCCTCCTTCCTTCCTTCCTTTTTTCAATGTACCATAGTGATCCCTCCTTCATTTATTCCATGTACCATAGTGATCCTTCCTGCCTTCCATGCCCCATAGTCTTCCACATACCACAGTTTTCCAGCCTTCCATATGCCATAGCCTTCCAGCCTTCCATGTGCCATAGTTTTCCAGCCTTCCATGTGCCATAATCTTCCAGGCTTCCATGTGCCATAGTATTCCAGCCTTCCATGTGCCATAGTCTTCCATGTGCCATAGTTTTCCTGCCTTCCATGTGCCATAGTCTTCCAGCTTTCCATGTGCTTTAGTTTTCCTGCCTTCCATGTGCCATAGTCTTCCAGCTTTCCATGTGCTTTAGTTTTGCAGCCTTCCATGTGCCATAGTCTTCCATGTGCCATAGTTTTCCAGCCTTCCATGTGTCATAGTCTTCCATGTGCCATAGTCTACCAGCCTTCCATGTGCCCTAGTCTTCCAGCCTTCCATGTGCCATAGTCTTCCAGCCTTCTATGTGTCATAGTCTTCCTGCTTTCCATGTACCATCATGATCCCTCCTTCCTTCCTTTCTTCAATGTACCATAGTGATCCCTCCTTCCTTTCTTCCATGTACCATAGTGATCTTTACTGCCTTCCATGTACCATAGTGAGCCCTCCTCCCTTTCTTCAATGTGCCATAGTGATCCTTCCTTCTTGCCTTCCATGTACCATCATGATCCTTCCTTCCTGCCTTACATGTACAATAGTGATCCCTCCTTCCTTTCTTCCATGTACCATAGTGATCCTGTCTTCCTGCCTTCCATGTACCATAGCGTTCCCCCTTCCTTTCTTCCATATACCATAGTGATCCTTCCTTCCTGCCTTCCATGTACCATAGTGATCCCTCCTTCCTTTGTTCCATGTACCATATTTATCCTTCCTTCCTGCCTTCCATGTACCATAGTGTCCCTCCTTCCTTTCATCCATATATCATAGCGATTCTTCCCTCTCTCTCTCCCTAAGGGTACATACTGCAGTACTTATTCTTTGTCTCCAGCCCAGGTGCCTTAGATCCTTTATAATTCTCTATTTTAGGCTATTTGTCTATTTTCAGGTTATACAAAACCAGATGTATTGGAAATATTTTCTAAATGATTGTGTTGAGGTTTATATGTATCCCTGAGACTCCAGCTTGTGGCACAGCAATTAAAGCATATTTATAGGTACATGGACGCCCAGGTTTTGTTTAACCACTTGCTGACCTCCTCACGCTGATATACGTCAGCAGAATGGCACGGGCAGGCAGAATCACGTACCTGTACGTGATCTGCCTCCCGCGGGCGGGGGGTCCGGTCGGACTACCCCCGGTGCCCGAGGCGGTCGGCGTTTGTCCCCTGGCGATCGGAGGTGAGGGGGAGGCCATCCATTCGTGGCCCCCCCCTCGCAATCGCTCCCAGCAATGGGATCATTCCCCTGCCTCTGTATAGTACACAGAGGCAGAGGAAATTATGTCATCTCTCCTCGGCTCGGTATTTTCCGTTCTGGCGCCGAGGAGAGAAGACTGCAATGTGAGTGCACAACACTACACATCACAGTAGAACATGCCAGGCACACATAACACCCCCCTTTACCCCCTCCCACAACCCAATCACCCCCCCCGTCACACTGACACCAAGCAGTTTTTTTTTTCTGATTACTGCATTGGTGTCAGTTTGTGACAGTTAGTGTGGTAGGGCAGTTAGTGTGGTAGGGCAGTTAGTGGGGTAGGGCAGTTAGTGTTAGCCCCCTTTAGGTCTAGGGTACCCCCCTAACCCCCCTAATAAAGTTTTAACCCCTTGATCACCCCCAATCGCCAGTGTCGCTAAGCGTTCATTTTTCTGATCGCTGTATTAATGTCACTGGTTACGTTAGTTAGGGAGGTAAATATTTAGGTTCGCTGTCAGCGTTTTATAGCGTCAGGGACCCCCATATACTACCTAATAAATGTTTTAACCCCTTGATTGCCCCCTAGTTAACCCTTTCACCACTGATCACCGTATAACCATTATGGGTGACGCTGGTTAGTTCGTTTTTTTATAGTGTCAGGGCACCCGCCGTTTATTACCTAATAAAGGTTTAGCCCCCTGATCACCCGGCGGTGATATGCGTTGCCCCAGGAAGCGTCAGGTTAGCGCCAATACCGCTAACACCCACGCACGCAGCATACGCCTCCCTTAGTGGTATAGTATCTGAACGGATCAATATCTGATCCGATCAGATCTATACTAGTGTCCCCAGCAGTTTAGGGTTCCCAAAAACGCAGTGTTAGCGGGATCAGCCCAGATACCTGCTAGCACCTGCGTTTGCCCCTCCGCCCGGCCAAGCCCACCCAAGTGCAGTATCGATCGATCACTGTCACTTACAAAACACTAAACGCATAACTGCAGCATTTGCAAAATCAGGCCTGATCCCAGCGATCGCTAACAGTTTTTTTGGTAGCGTTTTAGTGAACTGGCAAGCACCAGCGGCCTAGTACACCCCGGTCATAGTCAAACCAGCACTGCAGTAACACTTGGTGACGTGGGGAGTCCCATAAGTGCAGTTCAAGCTGGTGAGGTGGCAAGCACAAGTAGTGTCCCGCTGCCACCAAGAAGAAGACAAACACAGGCCCGTCGTGCCCATAGTGCCCTTCCTGCTGCATTTGCCAATCCTAATTGGGAACCCACCGCTTCTGCAGCACCTGTACTTCCCTCATTCACATCCCCAACCAAATGCAGTCGGCTGCATTAGAGGCATTTTCTTTATGTCCTCCAGAGTACCCCTACCCAATGAACCCCCCAAAAAAGATGTTGTGTCTGCAGCAAGCGCGGATATAGGCATGACACTCGCTATTATTGTCCCTCCTGTCCTGACAATCCTGGTCTTTGCATTGGTGAATGTTTTGAATGCTACCATGCACTAGTTATTAGCGTAGGGTACAGCACTGCACAGACTAGGCACACTTTCACAGGGTCTCCCAAGATGCCATCGCATTTTGAGAGACCCGAACCTGAAACCGGTTACAGTTATAAAAGTTAGTTACAAAAAAAAGTTAAAAAAAATATATATATGTATAAAATAAAATAAAAAAAATAGTTGTCGTTTTATTGTTCTCTCTCTCTCTATTCTTTCTCTATTGTTCTGCTCTTTTTTACTGTATTCTATTCTGCAATGTTTTATTGTTATTATGTTTTATCATGTTTGCTTTTCAGGTATGCAATTTTTTATACTTTACCGTTTACTGTGCTTTATTGTTAACCATTTTTTTGTCTTCAGGTACGCCATTCACGACTTTGAGTCTTTATACCAGAATGATTCCTGCAGGTTTAGGCATCATCTTGGTATCATTCTTTTCAGCCAGCGGTCGGCTTTCATGTAAAAGCAATCCTAGTGGCTAATTAGCCTCTAGACTGCTTTTACAAGCAGTGGGAGAGAATGCCCCCCCCCACCGTCTTCCGTGTTTTTCTCTGGCTCTCCTGTCTCAACAGGTAACCTGAGAGTGCAGCCGGTGATTCAGCCAGCTGACCATAGAGCTGATCAGAGACCAGAGTGGCTCCAAACATCTCTATGGCCTAAGAAACCGGAAGCTACGAGCATTTCATTACTTACATTTCGCCAGATGTAAACAGCGCCATTGGGAAATTGGGAAAGCATTTTATCACACCGATCTTGGTGTGGTCAGATGCTTCGAGGGCAGAGAAGAGATCTAGGGTCTAATAGACCCCAATTTTTTTCAAAAAAGAGTACTTGTCACTACCTATTGCTATCATAGGGGATATTTACATTCCCTGAGATAACAATAAAAATGATTACAAAAAAAAAAAAAATGAAAGCAACGGTTTAAAAATAAGATAAAAAAGCAAAAAAATAATAAAGAAAAAAAAGCACCCCTGTCCCCCCTTGCTCTCGCGCTAAGGCGGATGCAAGCGTTGGTCTGGCGTCAAATGTAAACAGCAACTGCACCATGCACCGCGAAGGTCAGATCGAGGGCAGTAATCTTAACAGTAGACCTCCTCTGTAAATCTAAAGTGGTAACCTGTAAAGGCTTTTAAAAATGTATTTAGTTTGTC
The DNA here is from genome assembly GCA_037952925.1 of Lithobates clamitans. Classification (NCBI taxonomy): domain Eukaryota; kingdom Metazoa; phylum Chordata; class Amphibia; order Anura; family Ranidae; genus Lithobates; species Lithobates clamitans. The sequence continues at coordinate 4,865,687 of JBBGZY010000477.1, read as the reverse complement.
GCCACTGCACGTTTGTGCGCAATGTCATGTTTGGTATCCATGTACTTGGCCTAAGATCATCTTTTTTATTTCATCAAACATTTGGGCAATATAGTGTGTTTTAGTGCATTAAAATTTTAAAAAGTGTGTTTTTTCCCAAAAAAATGTGTTTGAAAAATCGCTGCGCAAATATTGTGTGAAAAAAAAATAAAACACCCACCATTTGAATCTGTAGGGCATTTGCTTTAAAAAAATATATAATGTTTGGGGGTTCAAAGTAATTTTCTTGCAAAAAAAAAAAAAAAAATTCATGTAAACAAAAAGTGTCAGAAAGGGCTTTGTCTTCAAGTGGTTAGAAGAGTGGGTGATGTGTGACATAAGCTTCTAAATGTTGTGCATAAAATGCCAGGACAGTTCAAACCCCCCCAAATGACCCCATTTTGGAAAGTAGACACCACAAGCTATTTGCTGAGAGGCATGTCGAGTCCATAAAATATTTTATATTGTGACACGAGTTGCGGGAAAGAGACAATTTTTTTTTTTTTTTTGCACAAAGTTGTCACTAAATGATATATTGCTCAAACATGCCATGAGAATATGTGAAATTACACCCCAAAATACACTCTGTTGCTTCTCCTGAGTATTGGGATACTACATGTGTGAGACTTTTTGGGAGCCTAGCCGCGTACGGGATCCCGAAAACCAAGCACCGCCTTCAGGCTTTCTAAGGGTGTAAATTTTTGATTTCACTCTTCACTGCCTATCACAGTTTCGGAGGCCATGGAATGCCCAGGTGGCACAACCCCCCCCCAAATGACCCTATTTTGGAAAGTAGACACCCCAAGTTATTTGCTGAGAGGTATAGTGAGTAGTTTGCAGACCTCACTTTTTGTCACAAAGTTTTGAAAATTGAAAAAAGAAAAAAAAATTTTCTTGTCTTTCTTCATTTTCAAAAACAAATGAGAGCTGCAAAATACTCATCATGCCTCTCAGCAAAAAGCTTGGGGTGTCTACTTTCCAAAATGGGTTCATTTGGGGGGGGGGGGTTGTGCCACCTGGGCATTCCTTGGCCTCCGAAACTGTGATAGACAGTGAAGAGTGAAATTAAAAATTTACACCCTTAGAAATCCTGAAGGCGGTGATTGTTTTTCGGGGCCCCGTACGCGGCTAGGCTCCCAAAAAGTCCCACATATGTGGTATCCCAATACTCAGGAGAAGCAGCTAAATGTATTTTGGGGTACAATTCCACATATGCCCATGGCCTGTGTGAGCAATATATCATTTAGTGACAACTTTGTGCAAAAAAAAAAAGTGTCACTTTCCCGCAACTTGTGTCAAAATATAAAATGTTCCATGGACTCAACATGCCTCTCAGCAAATAGCTTGGGGTGTCTACTTTCCAAAATGGGGTCATTTGGGGGGGTTTGTGCCATCTGGGCATTTTATGGCCTTCAAAACTGTGATAGGTAGTGAGGAGTGAAATCAAAAATTTACGCCCTTAGAAATCCTGAAGGCGGTGATTAGTTTTCGGGCCCCGTACGCAGCTAGGCTCCCAAAAAGTCCCACACATGTGGTATCCCCGTACTCAGGAGAAGCAGCTGAATGTATTTTGGGGTGCAATTCCACATATGCCTATGGCCTGTGTGAGCAATATATCATTTAGTGAGAACTTTTTGTAATTTTTTTTTTTTTTTGTCATTATTCAATCACTTGGGACAAAAAAATTAATATTCAGTGGGCTCAACATGCCTCTCAGCAATTTCCTTGGGGTGTCTACTTTCCAAAATGGGGTCATTTGGGGGGGGGGGTTGTACTTCCCTGTCATTTTAGCACCTCAAGAAATGACATAGGCAGTCATAAACTAAAAGCTGTGTAAATTCCAGAAAATGTACCCTAGCTTGTAGACGCTATAACTTTTGCACAAACCAATAAATATATGCTTATTGACTTTTTTTTTACCAAAGACATGTGGCCGAATACATTTTGGCCTAAATGTATGGCTAAAATTGAGTTTTTTGGATTTTTTTTATAACAAAAAGTAGAAAATATCCTTTTTTTCAAAATTTTCTGTCTTTTTTCATTTATAGCGCAAAAAAAAAACGCAGGGGTGATCAAATACCATCAAAAGAAAGCTCTATTTGTGGGAAGAAAAGGATGCAAACTTTGTTTGGGTGCAGCATTGCATGACCGCGCAATTAGCAGTTAAAGCGACGCATTGCCAAATTGTAAAAAGTGCTCTGGTCAGGAAGGGGGTAAATCCTTCCGGGGCTGAAGTGGTTAACCATGGCCCTTAAGCCCCTCCCACAATCATGTTTAGCGACACCCAGTTTTTGCTGTGACGCACATCTCCCTGAAGTGCTCCTTAGTCTCAAGTTCAAAAGTTGGTAGGTATGTGTAATACATGGGCAGGGCAAAGGGTGTAGAGTCAGTGGTGGAGCCAGAGGGAGAGGGGGTTGGGCAAAATGAGGTTTCACCTAGGGTGTCAGTAATCCTTGCACCAGCCCTGTTTGGTGGACACTGGTAGGCTGCATTTGGTGGGCACTGATGAGGTTGCAATTGGTGGGCACTGGTAGGCTGCAATTGATGGGCACTGATAAGGCTGCATTTGGTGGACACTGATAAGGATGCATTTGGGGGGCACTGATAAGCTGCATTTGATGGGCATTGATAAGACTGCATTTGGTGGGCACCGATATAGCTACAGTTGGTGGGCACAGGTAGGCTACAATTGATGGGCACTGATGAGGCTGTATTTGATGGGACTGATGAGTCTGCATTTGGTGGGCACTGATAAGCTGCATTTGGTGGGCACTGATAAGGCTGAAATTGGTGGGCACTGGTAGGCTGCAATTGGTGGGTACTGATGAGGCTGCATTGATTTCTTGTATCATTTTCACAGTCTCTGACCATCTCCTGTATCATGTCTGCAGTGACTGACCATCTCCTGTAGTATGTCTGCAGTCTCTGACCATCTTCTGTGGTATGTTTACATTCTTCGACCATCTCTTGTATCGTGTCTGCAGTCCCTGACCATCTCTTGTATCATGTCTGCAGTTTCTGAACATCTCTTGTATCATGTCTGAAGTCTCTGACCATCTCCTGTAGTATGTCAGCAGTCCCTGACCATCTCTTGTATCATGTCTGCAGTTTCTGACCATCTCTTGTATCATGTCTGAAGTCTCTGAACATCTCTTGTAGTATGTCTGCAGTCTTTTACCATCTTCTGTAGTATGTCTGCAGTCTCTGACCATCTCCTGTAGTATGTCTGTAGTCTCTGACCATCTCCTGTAGTATGTCTGCAGTCTCTGACCATCTCCTGTAGTATGTCTGCAGTATGTCTGGGGGCTCTTTCTAACAGACTCTAACAGAGGCCCTCTCTGTGTCCATTAAAGAGACCCCCCTCCACGTCCCATTAGAGTACTCTGCTTCTCTTCCTGTATTTTGTTTATTGTTAACAGATCATGGGAGGATCCCAGGGTAACAAAGACTCTTCAGGAGAGCATCTCTGTGTTTGAGTCATTGCCATAGAAACATTTGTAAAGGGGAAGAGTTAGTAAGATAACCACGCCCATGTAGGGAGCAAGAAATATATCTGCACCCAGGTGTCTGTGACCCTAGGATTGGCCCTGGTAGTAGGCATATACTTAGGTAGTAGAAGCTCCCTCATCACCTCCTCCCATACCCGCCTCCAGGACTTCTCCTAAACCTCGCCCATCCTCAGGAATTCCCTACCCCAATCTGTAAGACTGTCTCCAAATGTATCCACTTTTAGGCGATCCCTGAAAATTTTCCTCTTCAGAGAAGCCTATCCTGCCTCCATCTAACAACTGCACTTCTATTTTCTCCATCAGCTCATCCCCCACAGCTATTACTCTTTTGTATAACTTGACCCTCCTTCCTAGATTGTAAGCTCTAATGAGCAGGGCTCTCTGATTCCCCCCTGTATTGAATTGTATTGTAATTGTAATGTCTGCCCTAATGTTGTAAAGTGCTACACAAACTGTTGGCGCTATATAAATCCTGTATAATAATAAATAATAATAATAATAATAATAATAATAATAATAATAATAATATATATGTATGCTCATTGCAAGGAAAGTGGCTAAAGGGCTTGCTGCATTTGATTATTTCAATAGTTCTTTACTAAAAAAAATAATAACCCCAAACATGTATAAACCACCACAGACTTATAAGTACTTCCGTATCAAAATGTATCAAAAACCCTCAAAAGGGAAACCCTGCTTTTACACCTGCAGAAAACTCCTTATTATCTATTTTTAAACCAAGAAAAAAGAGACCACTCTTATACAGTATGTGCATCCCACACTGTTTTACAACAATGGAAATTGTACTGTGACAAGCTCTACAATATAATATGATAAACTCAGTGGACATCGACACCTGCATACAATATCAAAAGTAATTCTGATCCTTTGATGAAATATGAATCCACGTAATTCTCATCTAGAAAACTCCATCCATTTAAGTATCCTTTTTCTGATGATAGAACACATGATTTTAAAACAGTGTCATCCTTTTTAATTAGTCTACAGTTCATAACTATACTTTTTTGAGAAAATATTCAGTTTTGATGAGCTGATAGTCAGCTATTAAATATTGCAAAATATATCAACTTTGTATAACTGAATTAAAACGATGAAGAATTCAACAAGATATTTAAATTAATTAACACTTTTTACAGAGCACAAAGTCAATGGGAAAATACATGGAAACTGAAACACTGAGGGGTAATTGTAACTTGACATAGACAGACTGATGAAATAATAAACTCCCTAAAAATTCCATGGAAAGTATAGGCTCAGTGAAGAGTAATTGTCAGGAAGCCTAGATAACAAGGTGCATGGCACTATACATCCAACCACTATGATATTAATGACAAGGCTGAAATGTTTCTGAATGTACCACAGGAGGTACAAATTATTCTTTTTCATCATCAAATTGTGAATGAGCATTCTGATCATGTAAGGTGATGGTATTATAAAAAAGAACAGTAAATGAAAAACACCAATTACTACCTTTGCAAGACGTTTTTTTATAAAGAGGCCAAAAAGGCATAGACATAAGATTCACTAAGATAGATAGCAAATAAGATGAGTGAAGAGCCAAGCTCAAGATATATTACTGGTAAATGTAGTTAGACAGCAAAGTGAATTTGTCTCTTGTGGCAAACCAAGTGTAAACATACAGGAGACTGATCTCTGATAGCACAAAATATTTGTTTAAAGGCTCACCCTTTCCAGAAAAAAGCCAGTACAATCAAGAGGCCGTAGTAGGTGTAAAAAATATGTGTAGCTTTGTTAAATGATCATTTATTTTATTGTTTTACCTGTTGGGCATTTGGGTCCTCTCAAAAGCCTGGCTAAAACACTCTTAGTCAGCAGCCCCCACATTCTGACTTGTTGCACAGATTTGTAATATCTACTGGGGCCCCTTGACAGAATAGGCTGTTTTCTGGAAAATGTGAACTTAGATTTTAAGTACTGTATATGTCAAGGCCCCCACTTGACATGTGTCAGTGAATTGCATGGAACGCACTACACTGATACACACAGATCTATTTTTTTTTTTGTAACGAGAAATTCTCTATTTAGATTTTTTTTTTTAGATAGCAGCATGTGACTGCATGGACTTTTGGCATGTATTTGAATGGTAAATCACTTCTTTTGGCACACTCACCTTCAATTAGTGGCAATGCACCCATTAAGGGTGCACAGGTGCTGCCCCCTCTCTCCTCTTCACCCCCTCTATGACTAATGGATAGATTCACGCATAGCAGGCATCCAGGCCCATTTTGGATGCCGGGCACCTGAATTCCATCGGCAGGGGTGTTTTTTTGAAGAACCTGATTAAAGCCATGAGCTCTAATAGGCTTCAAAAAGGTGGACTACAAGCACACAGTCCACCCAGATGTTTTAGCAAAGCAAATGAATATTTGCATGAGTACCGATACTTGTGCAAATGCTTAGTATCGGCACCGATACCGATACCAGTATTGGTATGGGTGCAACCCTAATTAAAATACATAAAGCAATGTCAGGATACACAAAACAGAGAAATAGGGGGGGGGGGAGATCACAGTCCAAAGCTTACACATAGTAAGCAGTAAATAACCCAGTTTATTTTGTGTATGTTTATCTCCCCTTTATAGGACAAGTATTCTCTATTATTTATTACATTTTTCGATTTAAGTAAATAATTATTTGGCTATAGTGGAAAAACAAAATGTGTAGTGCTGTGTATGATGTGAAAATTGAAACCAATACAAATCAGATCAAATATTACACAGTAAACTCAAATGCTCTAAATAATGCAATATAGACATAAATGATGATCCATGTGGATAAGTGATTAAAAGTCCGTGAAGGTCAAAAAAACAATATGACAATATTCAAAAAACATTCAAAACGGTGATCAGGGAAAGTTCAAAGGTTCTTATTGGTATCCAAACAGTGACAGAAACAAGTGGCTATAGTGAGGGGAACCACCACCGATAAACAAAAGGCTTACCAAAATGTTTCAACCCAAATGAACATACGTTCAATGAGTCAAACAAGCTGTGTTGTGCAAACAACAGATAGGGGTAGACACTTGGGCTTTCCAAGTCGCCGGACCTGATACAACCAACTATCCACCAGATAGAGGCAATCCTCTATGTCACAATGTGACATAGAGGATTGGAAGGCTGCCATGGAGGGACACACCAGATGATGTCTATGGAGACGAAAGGCGCCGGGAAGGACTCCACTGCCGCCATTTGTTTTTAAAAGCGCTTGTTTTATCTACTAAATGTAAGTGTTCCAGCTTCATTAAACCTTTTTGCAATTTTAAACAGAATTATGCTATGTGGCCCTTTCTGTTTTCCTTTTCTATAATTGCCCTCGCCACATCCATGGAAGTTTGACCAACGCCTCCCATGAAACCTGCCTGCAAGGATTGCCTCTATCTGGTGGATAGTGGGTTGTTCCCTGTCCAGCAATTTGGAAAGCCCAGGTGTCTACCCCTATCTGTTGTTTGCACAACAGAGCTTGTTTGACTCGTTGAACGTATGTTCATTTGGGTTCAAACATTTTGGTAAGCCTTTTGTTTTTCTGTGGTGGTTCCACTCACTATAGCCACTTGTTTACGTCACTGTTTGGATACCAATAAGAAGCTTTGAACTTTCCCTGATTACCATTTTGAATGTTTTTTAAATATTGTCATATTGTTTTTTTGACCTTCATGGACTTTTAGTCACTTACCCACACGGATCATCATTTATGTCTATATTGCATTATTTAGAGCATTTGGGTTTATTGTTTAATATTTGATCTGAATTGCATTTGTTTCATTTTTCACATCATACACAGCACGTTTTGTTTTTCCACTGTTTTGCTATATTATATTGTCGTGTTAGTTGCTAGCAGTAAGGGCAGCGCAGAATTATTTTTTACCTACCAATTATTTGGCCATACCAAGCCTTCTAGAGGTTGTGTGTACTCATTTGGTTTGGTTATTTTAGCTTCACTAGAGTAAATTGAACATACAGGACAATTACCAAAAAATCTCTCCTGGGAGATAGAGAATATGCCAAACATTAAAAATAGCAATTCATATCATATTGTATTACAAAAACATTGTAATTTATTAGGGCTGCAAAACAACCTTTAAAACCATTTTAAAATCTCATAACTCTGAACTGATATCATCTTGATTACATATCAGTAACCCAGTTAGGTATAACTTTTATGAAGCCTCATATATGTCATCATGTTCGTCTTTCATGTCACCATATCTCAAAAACACATCCATTTGGCAGTAGTTTATATATAAAAGAACATCTGATATCTTTATAATTGGTCTGATAGGATACATTTCTTGCAAATTGTAATTTCTTGTCTCATAGAGAAATTATATCCTTATTGAAAATGTCTTTATCTGGTTGTACATACAGTATGTCTCTGTTCATGAGGATTACAAGATGATGGCAATATTTATTTCCATAACATTTGCTTCTGTTTTTTATACACACACTACCAAATGGTAAACAAATGCATCCAACTGATATTACTTTCAATCAATACTTATCCATTGGGCATTAATGTGTGCACTGGCAGACTCTCCTTCCTTAGTTACCTATCACATACCTGATGTCAATTACTTTCCTTAAAATCTAAACAAGAGTTCCAGACAGTAAATATGTAACGTTTTTGTACTATAATGGATGGTTAGACAGAACCCCTAAGAAGACTCTTGAACATATCATGGAATATGCTAACTCTTTTCTAGTATGTAGTAGAAGAGCTTGATGTTTAGTGTGGAATCTACTTTCCATTCCATATGCAGCTAACAATAATGATGATTTGCCAGTAGGAATTTTTAGTTTTTGAGCACTTCCAGTGGACCTCCCTTCATCCTATATTCATAAGTTCCTCCAAACACTGTCCACATTTTTAGTTATGATTTTAAATGTATAGGTGGAATATGGTGGAGTAAGTCACTTGGCTACTTGAATACTCAAAGCTTTCTCTAATATATTTTGGTTTCCCTGTTGGTTTAGATACAGTCAGGTCCATAAATATTGGAACATCGACACAATTCTAATCTTTTTGGCTCTATACACCACCACAATGGATTTGAAATGAAACAAACAAGATGTGCTTTAACTGCAGACTTTCAGCTTTAATTTGAGGGTATTTACATCCAAATCAGGTGAATGGTATATGAATTACAACAGTTTGTATATGTGCCTCCCACTTTTTAAAGGACCAAAAGTAATGGGACAGATTAACAATCATCCATCAAACTTTCACTTTTTAAAACTTGGTTGCAAATCCTTTGCAGTCAATTACAGCCTGAAGTCTGGAATGCATAGACATCACCAGACGCAGGGTTTCATCCCTGATGATGCTCTGCCAGACCTCTACTGCAACTGTCTTCAGTTCCTGCTTGTTCTTGGGGCATTTTCCCTTCAGTTTTGTCTTCAGCAAGTGAAATGCATTCTCAATCGGATTCAGTTCAGGTGATTGACTAGGCCATTGCATAACATTCCACTTCTTTCCCTTAAAAAACTCTTTGGTTCTAAAGCATTTTGCTGAATATGAGCTGATAATATTGCCCAAAAAACTTCTGAATTCAACCTGCTGCTTTTGTCAGCAGTCACGTCATCAATAAATACAAGAGAACCAGTTCCATTGGCAGCCATAAATGCCCACACCATGACACTACCATCACCATGCTTCACTGATAAGGTGGTGTGCTTTGGATCACGAGCAGTTCCTTTCCTTCTCCATACTGTTCTCTTCCCATCACTCTGGTACAAGTTGATCGTGGTCTCATCTGTCCATAGGATGTTGTTCCAGAACTGTGAAGGCTTTTTTAGATGTTGTTTGGCAAACACTAATCTGGTCTTCCTGTTTTTGAGGCTTACCAATGGTTTACATCTTGTGGTGAACCCTCTGTATTCACTCTGGTGAAGTCTTCTCTAGATTGTTGACTTTGACACACATACACCTACCTCCTGGAGAGTGTTCTTGATCTGGCCAACTGTTGTGAAGGGTGTTTTCTTCACCAGGGAAATAATTCTTCGGTCACCCACCACAGTTGTTTTCTATGGTCTTCCGGGTCTTTTGGTGTTGCTGAGCTCACCGGTGCGTTCTTTCTTTTTAAGGATGTTCCAAACAGTTGATTTGGTTGCACCTAATGTTTTTGCTATCTCTCTGATGGGCTTGTTTTGTTTTTTCAGCCTAATGATGGCTTGCTTCACTGATAGTGACAGTTCTTTGGATCTCATATTGAAAATTGACAGCAACAGATTCCAAATGCAAATAGCACACTTGAAATTAACTCTAGACCTTTTATCTGCTCCTTGTAAATTGGATAATGAGGGAATAACACATACCTGGCCATGGAACAGCTGAGCAGCCAATTGTCCCATTACTTTTGGTCCCTTAAAAAGTGGGAGGCACATATACAAACTGTTGTAATTCCTACACTGTTCACCTGATTTGGATGTAAATACCCTCAAATTAAAGCTGAAAGACTGCAGTTAAAGCACATTTTGTTTGTTTCATTTCAAATCCATTGTGGTGGTGTATAGAGCCAAAAAGATTAGAATTGTGTTGATGTCCCAATATTTATGGACCTGACTGTATCTCTATTTGCAAACCATTGGTTGAAATAACTTCCTTAATTATATTTTCTGCACATATAAGCTCACCCAAATGGGCACCTAAACACAGACAGAGATATTTCCAAATGAGTGCCCTGTAAAAAAAACAAAAACAAAAAAAAACAACAGGTGCTTAACTCTTTAGCACATTATTATGGATGGGATAACATTTTAAAGTGAAACTCTGATTTTATAATGAAAAAAAAATGAAAACATCTTTTGCTGGTCCTTACTTGCATCTGTTCTCTAGATTTATTTACAAGACTTCCCAGTGCACTTGCTCAGAACTTTCTAATTCAACGTGACTGGGAAACTGCTTTTGTTATAATTACATTAATTGTCAATTTTAGTGCAGTACTAATCAACAATATTGTCAAGGCCCTTGTCCTAAGAAAATATCTAAAGAAAAATAATTTGGGGTAAAAAAGGTCTTTCCATAGTGCTCAAATACTACAAATATTAAAAGCAATTTCTTCATTAGAACCATGATAAAATCATTTCATAATATAAAAACTATTATCCATCTTTATATTTAGTGTTTATCGCCTTTTGGAAGCTCACATTTTTCTGGAGTCCATATTACAACTCAATAAATGCATAATAAATTGTTACAAATTGCAGAGATATGAGGGGTGTCCAAGAAAAAGAGGAGAGCTTTTATTCCTCAGGATGTTACAATTATACTAACTAAACCAATAGTGACTGCAATGGCTAAGGCTCTGCAGCCATATACTGCACCAAATGTAACAAAATACCTCTGGGTACAGTCATGGGGGAACACTAGGGGGCACTGACAAGGGGAACATAAAGTATATACCGTCATTACTCATCCTTACTGTATAAGTAAACTAACATAAAAACCAACCTGAATAGGGAACCCTTAGGTACTCTGCTGGTTATGAATCATAAGGGAACCTGGAATATTCTTTTATTAAAGCACATCATATAACATAAATTGAGTGACTAAGGCCCATGTATGGTTGTAACTTTTTAAGGCAAGATACACCCCTGAATTTAGGTAAACATTCTTGGGATGATTTCTTATTCTGCTGGGTTTTGGTGAAATACAGTACTTGTATTGTGTTCTTTATATTCCTCTAGAGACACTAAACCAAAGAAAAAGATAGAAGTATGACCAGTACAAAATACATTCTAAAACTGAAGGTCTCCAAAATGATGAGGGCTTGCCAAATGTGGGTGCTGCACTGTAAGTGTAAATATGGTTGTTTTGAGAGGGAGGAGTTTAATGGCAATAAAGACTATATATTGGAAGGCTGAGACATATTAACCCTCCTGGTGGTAATCCCGAGTGTGGCTCAGGGTTAAATGTCAGTACCATTAGCGATAACCCCGAGACACACTCGGAACTGCATTGAAGAATCCTGGTACAGCATACTTACCTTGTCACCAGGACCCTGCGATGTCCCCCGCTGTGTCCTCTGCCAGGTCCTCCACCCAATGCTCTGTGTTCCGGGCTCTGTTCCTTGTGAGTGTTGCGATGCATGGGGGCAGAACCCGGTGGCAAATTCAAAAAGTACAAAAAACCTAACACATACTGTACACTGTAATCTTACAGATTACATTACTGTATCAAATCATTTCACCTCCCTTTTGTCCCTAGTGGTTTGTTCAGTGCCTTGCATGCACTTTTATATCATACAGTATATACTGTTCTTTCTGCCTGGAAACTTGAGATTGTCCATGGCAACCAAAAAGTGTCCCTTTATGTCAAAAGTGGTTGTAGACCAGCTAGAAAACAGCAATAGTAAATTAGAACACTTTCAGAAATGAGCGATAGTGAATCATGGGAAAATGCATTGTATTATTATTATATTATTATTTTTTATAATTATTTATAGTTATTTATTATATTATAATTATGATGTTGTGTTTCAAACTTTATCATACCCAGGATGTCTACTAGACTCTTGTTTGGACAGATGTAAGTGTGTTTTTACTAAGAATTACAGGCCTACAATATAAAACGGTAAATTTCTATGTGAGACAATGAGCGGCTTTGAGATTCAAAAAACTGACATATTCATACCGGCAGGGAGGCTACAATATAAACTCCATCAGCATACCAGGAATGTGTACTACTAGTTAGAACTGTAACTATATAAATGTTCTGTTATAAATGTTACAAATCATGTAGGGAACAAAAAAAGTAAAACACAGTATTTATTTGCCAAAGACAACTGTAAGAGGGCATTGCTATCACACGAAAAAGCTGTCTATATGCAACTATCATAATAAATCCTAAATCCATTTTTGCTCAGTGTTATTTTCCCATGATTAAAAAAAAGTACAAACTGTGATTTTGTTCGTCTCAGCTATATCACATTTTAAAACCCAGGAATGCTTCATAAGGCTGATGCCCTAGTGTAGTATTTTCATTATAGTATGTTTGTTTGTGTTCTGTGGTAGTCTCTGTTGTTATCTTACAGCATTGTCCCAGTGACCTACAAACCAACAGTGGTGTGGCACCTTCTATTGTGTCTATCTGATATTTGTTGATCATGCATACATCAGTCATTCAACAGTTATGCAGGTGTTGCAATTGTGCAATGGTTACATATAAATTCTTGGGATTATTGTTATTTGTTTTTCCAGCCATATGGTTTTAGAAGGGGTTTTGCCCTCTCTTTCACCTGGACAATTCAAGCCTGGTGCTATATTTTTAACAATGTTTATGGACAAATGACTGTTTATATACTTTCCTTTTAGAGAACTTGCATTATGTCATGTTGGGGTTGATTTACTAAAGGAAAATAAACTGTGCACTTTGCAAAGTGCAATTGCACTCCGCAAAACCAGTTGCTCCAGAGCTTAGTAAATGAGAAAAAGCTCAGCTCACTTCCATCACCCAATCATGTGCAAGCAAAAATTCTTTTTTTTTCCTTGCACGTAATTGGGTATTCTTTGCAGATTGAAGCTTTACCTTATTTACCAAGCTCTGGAGAAATTGCTGGGTGCAACTGTCTATATGCCTTTAGTAAATCAACCCCATAGTGTTTAGGGGTTGAACCACTTAACTAGATGAGAGCAGTGTTTTTGAAAAAAAAAGTTGGCCATCTGTGTGTTGGTTGTCTTAAAACATGAGCAATCATGAGAGCTATGTAGTATTTTGGAAATGAATCCTGAAATCAAAAGTATCTTATTATCTGATAAATAGTAAGTAGGCTGCAAACATGGCTTTCCAGCATGGCTGACCAGCACAGTTTTCCTGATTTCACATTTTCTTACCTTCTCACAATTTTTACAGGCCTAGAGTGGACAAAATTGGATTTTAGATTATATTAAAATCTAATTGCTCTAGTTGTTACTAATTCTGACAGAAAAAAGACCCTTTGCTGCATTATTCTACAAAAATTATAGCCAGCACCCACTCACACATTCAGATATGTGAAGGATAAATGTGCTGCTTATTTATACTCTGAAAAAGATTATACAATATACAATTTTTATATTTTCATGCAGTACAACACTGATGAAACTGAATCCATTTTTCACTAGATTACACTTGCTGGCCAAGAACTGTGATGAGTAAATAAAAACACGGACAATAAAAAGTCTCACCTCCTGAAATCTAAAGAGATATATCCTAATATAATGTAAGCTAAACAGTTTATTAGATTATTGTATTAGATATGAGATTTAACAGCAATTACTAATTATGGCATTTCTCAGACACATTAGTACAGATTACATGTCAGTGCCCTCCTAAAGCTTGTTTTGCACTGGTGGTCAGTGGTCCTTTTTACTCTTGATTACAAATCTCTTTTTACATTAGTGGTCAAAGAAAAAAGTCCCCTTTAAATTGTTAGTCAGTGGAACAGCTCCCATTACAGTAGGTGTCAGTAGCAATACCCCTATTACATTGGTGACCAATAAGGATTAGCCGAACATCCCCCGGTTCGGTTCACAGCAGAACATGCGAACAGGCAAAAAATTTGTTTGAACATGCGAACACCATTAAAGTCTATGGGACACGAACATGAATAATCAAAAGTGCTAATTTTAAAGGCTTATATTCAAGTTATTGTAATAAAAAGTGTTTGGGGACCTGGGTCCTGCCCCAGGGGACATGTATCAATGCAAAAAAAGGTTTTAAAAACTGCCGTTTTTTCGGGAGCAGTGATTTTAATAATGCTTAAAGTGAAACAATAAAAGTGAAATATTCCTTTAAATTTCATACCTGGGGGGTGTCTATAGTATGCCTATAAAGTGGTGCATGTTTCCCGTGTTTAGAACAGTCCCTGCACAAAATAAAATTTCTAAAGGAAAAAAAGTCATTTAAAACTACTCGCGGCTATAATGGATTGTCAGGTCTCGGCAAAACACATAAAAGTCATTGAAAAAAACGGCATGGGATTCCCCCACAGTCCATTACCAGGCCCTTTGGGTCTGGTATGAATATTAAGGGGAACCCCGAACCAAGATTTTAAAAAAAAAATTGTGTGGGGGTCCCCCTCAAAATCCATACCAAACCCTTCAGGTCTGGTATGGATTTTAAGGGGAACCCTGCACCAAAATTTTAAATTAAAATGGCGTGGGGGTCCCCCAAAAATCCATACGAGACCCTTATCCAAGCACGCACCCTGGCAGGCTGCAGGAAAAGAGAGGGGACGAGAGAGCACCCTCCCTCCTGAACCGTACCAGGCCACATGCCCTCAACATGGGGAGGGTGCTTTGGGGTAGCCTTAAAAGCACCTTGTCCCCATGTTGATGGGGACAAGGGCCTGATCTCCTTGTGGCCCCGCCCCCCTCTGATGCTATGGGGAAGCCATAGGGATGTCTGTAGATGGCTTTCCTGTAGCGTCAGAGGGGGGTGGGGCCACCCGCTGATGTCCCTGGGTGACCCCACCCCCCGATGCACAGGGACATCCCTATGGCTTCCCCGTAGCATCAGAGGGGGCGGGGCCACAAGGGATAAGGCCCTTGTTCCCATCAACATGGGGAGGGTGCTTTGAGGTAGCCTCCCAAAGCACCTTGTCCCCATGTTGATGGGGACAAGGGCCTTATCCCTTGTGGCCCCGCCCCCTCTGACACTACGGGGAAGCCATAGGGATGTCCCCATGCATCGGCCTGGTACGGTTCAGGAGGGGGGTGCTCTCTTGTCCTCCATTCTTTTCCTGCGGCCTGCCAGGTTGCGTGCTCTATTCATAAGGGTCTGGTATGGATTTTTGGGGGACCCCCACGCAATTTTTTTTTAAATTTTGGCGCGGGTTACCCTTAAAACCCATACCAGACCTGAAGGGCCTGGTATGGAATTTGGGGGGACCCCATGCAATTTTTAAAAAAAATTTTGGTTCGGGGTTCCCCTTAATTTTCATACCAGACCCAAAGGGCTTGGTAATGGACTGTGGGGGAATCCCAGACTGTTTTTTTAATGACTTTTATGTGTATTGCCGAGACCTGACAATTCATTATAGCCACGAGTAGTTTTAAATGACTTTTTTCCTTTAGAAATGTAATTTTGTGCAGGGACTGTTCTAAACACGGGAAACATGCACTATTTTACAGGCATACTACAGACACCCCCCAGGTACGAAATTTAAAGGAATATTTCACTTTTATTGTTTCACTTTAAGCAATATTAAAATCACTGCTCCCGAAAAAATTTCCATTTTTAAAACTTTTTTTGCATTGATACATGTCCCCTGGGGCAGGACCCAGGTCCCCAAACACTTTTTATGACAAAAACTTGCATATAAGCCTTTAAAATTAGCACTTTTGATTTCTCCCATAGATTTTTAAAGGGTGTTCCGTGGCTTTCGAATTTGCCGCAAACACCCCAAATTGTTCGCTATTTGGCGAACAGCCAATGTTCTACTCAAACTCATGTTTGACCCGAACATAAAGCTCATCCCTAGTGACCAATGCAAACGCTTCCTTTATAGTGGTGGTCAGTGTAAAAGTCCCCACTACAACAGTGGTCAATGGCTTAACCACTGTTACATTGGTGGCCAATGGGAAAGCCTTCACTATTCCTTTCTGCCCCAGGGAACATTTGTAATAAAAGAAGACTATGAGCCCATTCCACATTGCACTGAATCTGTGAAACTAATACTAAATTACAAACTGAGGTCAACAATTCTTGACGTAGGAGGCTGGTATTCTTACTGCTCAAAGCACATACCTGCTATCGAAACATGTCTATCCAAGTCTAATGCTTCCTCTGCTGCTGTAATGTAAACAGCGGCAGAGGAAGTGGTGTAATCTCTCCTCGTGAAGCCTTTTCGTTCTGGCTTCCGAGGAGAGAAGACATCAAGTAAGTTTGCACCAACACTACACTTCCAGTAGAACACACAGGCACACTTTTCACCCCCCGATCACCCCCCTGTACCCCCTGTCACAGAGACACCAATAGCAGCTTTTTTTTCTGATTATTGCATTGGTGTAATTTTGTGACAGTTATAAGTGGTAGGGCAGTTAGTGTTAGGACCCTTTAGGTCTAGGGTACCCCTAACCCCCCCTAATAAAGTTTTAACCCCTTGATCACCCCCTGTCGCCAGTGTCACTAAGCGATCGTTTTTCTGATCGCTGTATTAGTGTCACAGCTGACGCTAGTTAGGGAGGTAAGTATTTAGGTTCGCCGTCAGCATTTTATAGTGTCAGGGACCCCCATATACTACCTAGTAAAGGTTTTAACCCCCTGATTGCCCTCTAGTTAACCCTTTCACCAGTGATTACCGTATAACTGTTACGGGTGACGCTGGTTAGTTAGTTTATTTTTTATAGTGTCAGGGCACCCGCCGTTTATTACCTAATAATGGTTTGACCCCCTAATCACCAAGCGGGTGATATAAGTTAGGTTTTAGGGTCATATAGGGTCTGCATCATCCCAGGCAGTGTCCGGTTTATTGCCAGTAACACTAACACCCACGCATGCAGCATACACCTCCCTTAGTGCTATAGTATCTGAACGGATCAATATCTGATCCGATCAGATCTATACTAGTGTCCCCAGCAGTTTAGGGTTCCCAAAAACACAGTGTTAGCGGATCAGCCCAGATACCTGCTAGCACCTGCATTTTGCCCCTCCGCCCAGTCCAGCCCACCCAAGTGCAGTATCGATCGATCAATATCACTTACAAAACACTAAACACACATAACTGCAGTGTTCGCAGAGTCAGGCCTGATCCCTGCGATCGCTAACAGTTTTTTGGTAGGGGTTGATACAGTCGCTAACAGTCAGGAGCTTTTTGGCCTGTGAGTCTCACTAGTGTACCACAAAATTTAGAGCCCAAAATGGCAAGTCGAAGGTACACTAGTGAAGAGGCCTACACGTTTCTGAGCATGACAGATAGTGAAGAGGAAGATACTCATCTGTCAGATTGAGGCTCAGAATACGAACCTGTAGACAGCAGCGGCTCCATGACAGATAGCTCTGATGACGGAGTTGTGGTCCCTGCCAAGGTCAGGCGTACCAGACCCCAATCTTCTTCTTCTGCTGTTGAGGTGCAAGAACCACAGGGCTCTCATATGGAGCAGAGAAGTACTAGTGCCGCTATTCCTTCTGGTGAACTGGCAAGCACCAGCAGCCTAGTACACCCTGGTCGTACATCCATCACTGCAGTAACATTTGGTGACGTGGCGAGTCCCATAAGTGCAGTTCAAGTTGGCAAGGTGGAAAGCACAAGTAGTGTCCCGCTGCCACCAAGAAGATGAACACAGGCCTGTCGTGCCCATAGTGCCCTTCCTGCTGCATTCGCCAATCCTAATTGGGAACCCACCACTTCTGCAGTACCCGTACTTCCCCATTCACTGGCAAACCTAGCATTCATGTGGAAACAGTTGATTTTACGTCACTTGATTTTTATTCACTGTTTTTCACCGAAGATCTCTATAGATCTATTGTGGACCAAAGCAATTTGTACGCTGGTCAACACATCACCACTATTCCCCAGTCCTCCCTTGCCAGAGATTGGAAACCAATTACGGTTTCCGAATTTAAGATCTTTCTGGGCCTTTCCCTCCTCATGGGCATGACCAAAAAGAGTAAGTTGCGGTCATATTGGTCCACTGACCCAATTCACCATATGCCTGTGTTCTCTGCTTCCATGGCCAGGGCACGATACGAGCAGATTTTATGATTCATGCACTTCAACAACAATGAACTCTGTCATCCTCGTGGAGACCCTGGATACGATCGGCTCTGCAAAATTCGGCCCCTCGTAAACCACTTCAACCAACGTTTTGCAGATTTGTTTACTCCCCATGAAGTTGTCTGCGTTGATGAGGCCCTGATTAAGTTTTCTGGCCGCTTGTCATTCAAACAGTACCTTCTCAGCAAGCGTGCCAGATGTATAAGCTCTGTGACAGGGCCACAGGCTATACATGTAGTTTTATGGTTTACGAGGGAAGAGATAGTCACGTAGAGCTGACAAACTGCCCTGACTACATAGGAAGCGCTGACAAGATTGTGTGGGACTTGGTGTCACCCTTATTCGGAAAGGGGTACCATTTGTATGTGGACAGTTATTACACGAGCGTGCCACTTTTTAGTCACCTTTTTGATCATCAGATTGGAGCATGTGGCACCGTGCGATCTAATCGCCGGGGCTTTCCCCAGCAGCTTGTAGATTCCGTCTTAGGCTGGGGGAGAGAGCCTGCTTGAAGTGTAATAACTTGCTCGCTATGAAGTGGAGGGATAATAAGAATGTTTTCATTCTTATCTCCCTTCATGCAGACACGACTGTCCAAATTACTACGGCGACTGGTGTTGTGGAGAAATCCCTCTGTGTCCACGAATATAACCAATATGGGAGGGGTGGACCTCAACAACCAGTTGTTGGCACCGTACCTAGTTGCCCGTAAGGCCAGACGCTGGTATAAAAGAGTGTCTGTATACTTTTTTCAATTGGCTTTGCTGAACGCTCATGTGCTATACAGAGCTTCAGGGCAGACTGGATCCTTCCTTAATTTCAAGGAAGAGATCATCAGAGCCGTTCTGTATCCAGACGGTGCTCCACCTCACCATCCCCAACCAAATGCAGTAAGCCGGCTGCAAGAGAGGCATTTTCCTGATGTCCTCCTCAGTACCCCTACCCAACAAGCCCCCCGAAGAAAATGTTGTGTCTGTAGAAAGCATGGATATAGGCGTGACACCCGTTATTATTGTCCCTCCTGTCCTGAAAATCTTGGTCTTTGCATTGGTAAATGTTTTGAGCGCTACCATACACTAGTTGAGTTTTAGCGTAGGGTACAGCATTGCACAGACTAGGCACACTTTCACAGGGTCTCACAAGATGCCATCGCATTTTGACTCCAGCGCTGTCGGAGGTGATTTCACCACCACAGTTAAAAAAAGAGCATATATGCCGAAGCATGGGGGCAGCAGGGGAGGAGGAGCGATTTGCTCCTACCTTTTGCGGGTAGATGCCCCCATGCTTCGGCATATATATATTTTAGGCACAGGTTGCGTTAAAAAATGTTTTATTTTTTACTATGTTTTTTTTTGTATTTGCTTTGCAGGTATGGTAAGTCTTACTGCTATACTGTAATGTTACTTTGTTTTATTTTTACCATCATTTGCTTAGCAGGTACGCCATTCAGTTGCAGCGTGGATTTATTTATCTTGACAGCAACAGCGTTTGCTCCCACGATACATAAAGCCGTGACTTCAGCGCTGTCGGAGGTGATTTCACCACCACAGTTAAAAAAAGAGCATATATGCCGAAGCATGGGAGCAGCAGGGGCGGAGGAGCGATTTGCTTCTAACTTTTGGGGCCCCCATGCTTTGGCATATATAAATGGTGCATGTATGCCCATCATTAGAAGTGGGTGAATGAAGGGAGGTATTCTAATGGTGGGAATACCCACCGATCAATCTCTTATAATATACAGTATGCCCAACAAGGACCAGCAACATACTGGTATGTTGCTGGACTTTGAGTGGTTATTCCAGAATGATGCCTGCAGGTTTAGGTATCATCTTGGTATCATTCTTTTCAGACAGCAGTCGGCTTTCATGTAAAAGCAATCCTAGCAGCTAATTAGCCTCTAGACTGCTTTTACAAGCAGTGGGAGTGAATGTCCCCCCTCCCACCGTCTTACATGGTTTTCTCTGGCTCTCCTGTCCCAACAGGGAACCCAATAATGCAGCCAGTGATTCGGCCAGCTGACCATAGAGCTGATCAGGGACCAGAATGGCTCCAATCATCTCTATGGCCTAAGAAACCGGAAGCTACAAGCATTTCATGACTTAGATTTCGCCGGATGTAAACAGCGCCATTGGGAAATTGGGAAAGAATTTTATCACACCGATCTTGGTGTGGTCAGATGCTTTGAGGGCAGAGAGATCTAGGGTCTAATAGACCCCAATTTTTTCAAAAAAGAGTACCTGTCACTACCTATTGCTATCATAGGGGATATTTACATTCCCTGAGATAACAATAAAAATGATTAAAAAAAATGAAAGGAATTGTTAAAAAATAAGATAAAAAAGCAAAAAAAAATAATAAAGAAAAAAAAAGCATCCCTGCCCCCCCCTGCAAAGGCGAACGCAAGCGTTGGTCTGGCGTCAAATGTAAACAGCAATTGCACAATGCATGTGAGGTATCACTGCGAAGGTCAGTTTTAATCTATAGGGCCTTTGCTTTAAAAAAAATATAAAAGTAATTTTCTTGCCAAAAAAAATATTTTTTCATGTAACAAAAAAGTGTCAGAAAGGGTTTTGTCTTCAAGTGGTTAGAAGAGTGGGTAATGTGTGACATAAGCTTCTAAATGTTGTGCATAAAATGCCAGGACAGTTCAACCCCCCCCAAATGACCCCATTTTGGAAAGTAGCCACCCCAAGCTATTTGCTGAGAGGCATGTCAAGTCCATGGATTATTTTATATTGTGACACAAGTTGTGGGAAAAAGACAATTTTTTTTTTTTTTTATGCACAAAGTTGTCACTAAATGAGATATTGCTCAAACATGCCATGGGAATATGTGATTCTGTTGTTTCTCCTGAGTACAGGGATAAAACATGTGTGAGACTTTTTAGGAGCCTAGCTGCGTACGGGACCCTGAAATCCAAGCACCACCTTCAGGGTTTCTAAGGGTGTAAATTTTTGATTTCACTCCTCATTGCCTATCACAGTTGCGAAGGCCATGAAATGCCCAGGTGGCACAACCCCCCCAATGACCCCATTTTGGAAAGTAGACACTAAGCTATTTGCTGAGAGGTATGGTGAGTATTTTGCAGACCTCACTTTTTGTCAAAAAATTTTGAAAATTTAAAAAAGAAAACAAAATACATTTTTCTTTTCTTTCTTCATTTTCAAAAACAAATGAGAGCTGCAAAATACTCACCATGCCTCTCCGCAAATAGCTAGGGGTGTCTACTTTCCAAAATGGGGTCATTTGGGGGGTTTTGTGCCATCTTAGCATATTATAGCCTTCAAAACTGTGATAGGTAGTGAGGAGTGAAATCAAAAATTTACGCCCTTAGAAATCCTGAAGTCAGTGCTTGGTTTTCAGGGCCCCGTACGTGGCTAGGCTCCCAAAAAGTCCCACACATGTGGTATCCCCATACTCAGGAGAAGCAGAAGAATGTATTTTGGGGTGCAATTCCACATATGCCCATGTCCTGTGTGAGGAAAATATATATTTAGGGACAACTTTGTGCAAAAAAAAAGTTTGTAATTTTCCCACAACTTGTGACAAAATATAAAATATTCCATGGACTCAACATGCCTCTCAGAAAACAGCTTTGGGTGTCTACTTTCAAAAATAGAGTCATTTGGGGTGGGGTTTGTGCCATCTTAGCATTTTATGGCTTTCAAAACTGTGATAGGTAGTGAGGAGTGCAATCAAAAATTTACGCCCTTAGAAATCCTGAAGGCAGTGCTAGGTTTTCGGGGCCCTGTACGCGGCTAGGCTCCCAAAAAGTCCCACACATGTGGTATCCCCGTACTCAGGAGAATCAGCAGAATGTATTTTCGGTGCAATTCCACATATGTCCATGGCTTGTGTGAGCAATATATCATTTAGTGACAACTTTGTGCAAAAAAATAAAAGTTTGTAATTTTCCCGCAACTTCTGGCAAAATATAAAATATTCCATGGACTTAACACTCAACAAGTAAAAACTTCTGGGGCTGAAGTGGTTAATTAGGAAAAAAATGAACTTAAATAATTTTAGCAAATGGCTGCAATATAACAAAGAGTGAAAAATTTAAGGGTGTCTGAATACTTTCTGTCCCCACTGTATATTCAGAGTGATATACTTAAGCTTTATAATAGTGATAGTTGGAAGCCATCACCAACACCCGATCACACTGACTCTTACCTTAAGGTAAAGACATATGAGCAGTAACATCCGATGGAAGTCAAAGCAATCCTCAGCTTCAAGAATTTCACTTCCTCCTGAGCAAGATTTGACTAGCACCGATAGACAGGTAATGGAAGTCAATTCAAAATTAATCCACTAATAGCCCACATGAATGCCAATTGAAGCTTCCACCATGGCAATGATACTCTCAGAATATAAATAAAAGAATCTTCATTGCGAAGACATCCCAAATGAAGTTTTAATAAAACAAGAAATACAACTCACATTTACATGGTAAAAATACATGCATGTAGAAACAACCGTTTTTTCCAACCAACAAGATGGCTGCTGCGTCCCAGCATGTAATTGCGTCATGTTCCAGTTACTACCTATGCCTTTTGTCATCAGATGATGTCATCAGATGATAGCTGCTTGCTGTGGGGGCACTCGACAGGAGGGAGGGGCGAGGAGAGCTGAAGAGGGACCTGAGTAGAGGAGGATCCGGGCTACTCAGTGCAAATCGAATGCACAGAGCAGGTAAGTATAACATGTTTGTTATTTTTATTGAAAAAAAAACAAGACTTTACAGTCACTTTGAACCATGGCTTATATTGTGGGTCCTTTAAAAAAAAATTATCATACTAATTAAATAATAAACAAATTAAAAGTTACCCATGCTTTAAGACTCCCTGGCAGAGAGATAAGTAGTGTATATGTCTCCTAGTATTCCAGGGACACAGAATGACTTTACAACTGAAGTCATGCAGGAATCTGCACAAGTCAAGTTTTAAATTAAAAGATTTGAGGGCAGGAAGCACAGTAGTGCAAATTAGTTCATGTCAAGTCTCAAATGCGGTGCAGCGAGATACAGGTTTTATTATTGAAATCCTAACAATATAATAATGGCAGTGGCATTTATGTATTTATTTATTTATTTTTTCACCTAATTTTGAAAAATGTAATATGCATTAAAACAAATAATATTGTAGTACAACAAACTGAAAAGGTATAATAAATTTGACCACAGATAAATTTGTAAAGCATTTCCTTATAAGAAAAATATAACTTCATTTTAAGCATCTTGTGCTACATTAATAATTGTATACATTCAGATGCTTTGACTCAAATGTGTATCCCAAAGGAATTAAGGTGGATTGTAAATGTACACCATTGTATACTGCCTATGAAGTAATCAGGGTTGGCTAGGGCAAACTGTTTGCAGATATCAATTACCTCAAAAGTAGATATCTATCTGTCATTACAACATGTAATGAAGGTACAGCATCAGGAAGAGAAGACTGCCCGCTGTATGGAGCAGGCAAAAGTCAGCAGCAATTGACACAAGCTTCTAAATCATATTTAGCAGCTCTCACTAATTACTGTATTTACTCAGTTTTTAAAGAACTTAGCAAGCAAATTGTTCTGTTTTTTTGTTTTTGTATCTTTTGCTCTGAAAATCCACCTGCCATGGTTTAGCAAATAATACGATTTGCCTACAATAATCAATAAATCCACTTAATAATTGTAGCATTCAAGTAAATGTGTTTATCTTCTCATTTTAGATTTCTTTCTTTCCTCCAGCTGTAACAAAGTTTTTAAAATTACTGTTGTGTTTGGCAAAAAAAACCTCTCAAGATTTACTCACCGCAAAGCTTTTGAAAAACCCAAGCCTTTTCTTTCTTTTTAATGTGTTTATATTAACGTTTAAGGTAGTAACAACATAAACAAGCAGAAACATACAGTAGCACTGTCTTGTTCTCGCTAATGTGTTGAAAATAATAAAACATGGCGGAGTCTAGCGGAGCAGACATGCACTGCTAGAGCTCCGCACCGCTGAGGAGAGAGGAAAAGGACAAAGCGGAGACTGCAGGCTCAAAAGGTATCCATTTGAACCTCTTTGCCCCTGGGAACAAACTGTGAAAGTTTGGGCAGGAAAAATGGTACTGGGAGGAAGCCGTGGCAGAAATAAAAATCACCTCACAAAGAGCTCACAGGCGCTCACCGCAACTAAAGCGGCGCCAGTCACCTCACAATATACAGCATCAGGGCGCTCTCACAGACAGAAAATGTCACAGCAAGACTCTCCATCTGAGTCAGATACAGAGCAAATCCTCTCACAAAATTCTCCACAAGCCTCCTCAGCATCCCCAGTAATATTATTACAATTTGAAAAGATGCTTCATAAGGCTTTAAAACAAACCTCAGACCAAATAACAAACATCCTAACCAAAGAAATAAGAGAGCTGGGAAACCGCACTGCAGCCTTAGAAATAAAAATGGATGAAATTGAAATTACAACCCAAGAAAATATAACAGAATTGGAACAATTAAAAGAAGAGAATTTAATACTTCAAACTAAGCTTGAAGATTACGAAAATAGAGCCAGACGTTCAAACTTGCGCATAAGGGGAATACCTGAAACTGTGACAGACTTGCAATCTACTATTACTGCTCTATTACAAGAACTAAAACCAGATATCCCTATTGAACGTTTAGAACTGGACAGAGTACATAGAGCCCTCACAGCCAAAAAGAAAGATGGACCCCCACGTGATATAATCACAAAATCATATTATTACAGAACAAAAGAACAAATACTAATTGCTGCAAGAGAAAAAAATGAACTTAATTTTCAAGGACACAATTATCAGATTTTTGCTGACCTATCCCAACTTACTATTACTAAAAGACGATCCATGAAACCCCAATTAATGGAACTGCAATGCCACAACATTATGTATCAATGGGGTTTCCCCTTTTCAGTCAGATTTAATTACCAAGGTACAATTTACAGAAGCAGATCAGCAGATTAACTACAACAAACCCTTTTAAAATTAAATCTGACAGAACCCACAAGCAGCAACTCTCCTACACGCAGAGAAATGGCATCATCTTCACCTTCAGGCAGCACCCAGAAAATTTCAGAACAAAATGGGAATCATCATTCTCACAAAAGAGGCCGTTATGCCACATCATCCATGGACCAAGAAGATTCAATGGACTGACATCCTAATTCCTAATATCTCTTCATTTATTATACTAAGAGATGGTTCTCTATAAAAAAAACTGTATTTATAACTGAATGTAACTGCATTCTGATAGTCACACACTGTGTGGGATCATGTTACATTCAAGTTATATTTCTTATTACTTCTGATTCCTATAGCTTTAGAATATATAAATGAAATAAGGAAATTCTTGTTCAGTTATATATTTTCTGGTAATAACAATAGATATATTACTTTATAGGACAAATATGATCACTAATCCAGAAGTAATGGAAGCTTTTTCTTTCTTTCCTTAAAACAAATATATTATTACCTAACTAGTTCCTAGAACTATGTTTTTGTTTATTCTAATCTGTAGCAATACAACCTCAAATTTATGAGCTAACATATCTAAACAGTTACATAGGAATAAAATATGTAATTGTTTACTCTAAAAGGGTTAAAATCCCAAAATAATTCAAACTATCTTGATCAATACCAAAGTTATTAACAGTACCTTTCTAACTGAATTATTTAGCCTAGGGCAATACTGACCATATACAACCACCCTGGAATAAATAATTTTAACAAAAACTATATTCTGCACTCCAATTAATGAATCATCATTTTGATGTCTTTTGACATAGCACTTCTGTCCTGTAAGCGGAAGATCCATGTACCCCCATTAGCCCTCCTCATTCTCCCAACCATATTATGTGGGAGTGTGACGAAGGCACTTATTCCCCTGAGAGAGATATTTATTCTCTTTCACGGGTAAATTGTGATTACTTGCAAAAAATAATTTATACAATGTATCATCTAATCTCATATGTTTTTTGTTTACTCTTTACTCCAGAACTCACTGGATTCTTTTCTACCTTTTCATCTCTTCAGTCCACACAGGTTCATCTGCGCAGTCAGCTTTGCATAACAAAAAGTAAGTCAAAACTATTTGATCTGTTACCATGGCACCACTGAATATACTTTCCCTGAATGTTCAGGGAATAAATGTTCCTCAAAAGAGGACCAAAGCCTTTCGTACTTTCCATAACAAGAAGGCTCACATAGTATGCCTCCAAGAAACACACTTCACCAAAGATTCTACTCCAAAATATATTTCTTCTTTTTATCCACAAATTTACATGGCTTCTGCCTGTACCAAACAAAGGGGAACTCTAATTGCATTTCACCGATCCACACCATTCACCTTATCATCAGAAATTAAAGACCCAGAAGGTAGATACCTGATACTCATGGGTTATATAATGGATACAGCAATCACGGTGATTTCCTACTACGCTCCTAACAAACAACCTACACCATTCCTCTCACATATATTACAAGTGATTAATACACACAAAATAGGAACAGTGATAATGTGTGGGGATTCGAACCAGGTCCTCCTCCCATTTCTGGATAAATCACCTTTTACACCATCCAAAATAACCTCTAAATTACCTTTTCCCCAACTTCTTTCCAAGTACAATCTGGTAGATTCGTGGAGAGAAAGTAACCCAATAAAAAAGAAATTCACTTATTTCTTGCACCCTCATCAAACCTTCACCAGAATAAATCATATTTTTCTAACAATAGGAATGATACCAGAAATTATTGCATCAGATATAATTCCGATTCTGTGGTCTGACCATAATGCAGTATACACTACTATAGCCTCAGCCATACCAAAAGCGCATGACCCAACGTGGTACTTACCAGACATAATGCTCAAACACCCACTACATCAGATGGCCATTGAACAAGCTTTAAAGGAATACATATCAATTAATAATACAACAGACATTTCCCCAATAACACTATGGGAAGCTCATAAGCCTGTCTTGCGTGGTGCAATACAAAGACAAATGGCACTATTTAAACGGGAACGCAAAAATCTAGCAAAAAAACTAGAACTAAATTTTAATGCAGCCTACATATCATTCCAAGATAATCCATCTCAGAGTACAAAATCTCATCTGGAAAAATCTAGATTGGAATACGATCTATTTCTCACAGAGTCAGTTGATAAATCCCTCAAACGCTCCAAACACAATTTCTACATGAATACAAACAAACCAGGCACATATTTGGCTCAGGCATTAAATTCAACTAACAAATCTTTCAAACCAATACGTTTGAAATTATCAAAAGATGTTTATACTTGTAATCCAGTTAAAATAGTCCATAAATTTCACTCACATCTTGCAACTTTATACAAGACAAACAATGAATTTAATCCTACAGAGGCTGAATCCTTTTTCTCAAAAATAACCTTACCTGAGTTGTCTCAGAATCAAAAAAGCAGTTTGGATGAGCCTATAACTATAGATGAAGTTGCTAACGCCATAAAAGAACTAAAACTTAACAAAAGACCAGGCCCAGACGGCTACTCGGCTTTATATTATAAAACATTCTCAGAAATACTCTCTCCCATTCTCACTGAAACTTTTAACAAACTTCTAGAAGGACATTCTTTTCGGCAAGAAACACTAATGGCAATTGTTTGTATGATCCCAAAACCCCTTTCTGATGATACTTCCTGTGTGAATTATCGGTTAAACCTTAAATTATTAGCAAATATAATAGCAAAACGCCTCAATAGCATTATAGGAAAATTAATACATAGAGGTCAAGTAGGCTTCATGCCAAATAGACAGGCAGGCAATAATATACGCAGAGCAGTGTTATTGACACATATTGCTAAAAAACGGAAAATCCCTTTATGTTTTCTATCTCTCGATATTACGAGTGCATTTGACATAGTATCCTGGCAATATATGCAATATTCATTACAAAAATGGGGTTTTGGACCCCATTTTTTAACATGGATCAAAGCATTATATAATAAACCCAAAGCCTACATAAAATATGCTGGATACAAATCTGATGCCTTTAGTATCAAAAGAGGTACCCGACAGGGTTGCCCATTATCTCCCTTATTATTTGCCCTTATACTCGAACCCATGGCCCAATACATCAGAGCAAACCAAACTATAACTGGCATTGAAGTAGGAGGTATTACACACAAAATATGTATATTTGCAGATGATATATTACTTTTTCTATCATCACTACAGGTTTCTGGTCCTAACTTAATGCGAGCTCTTGATGGATTTGCAGCCCTATCCAGCCTTATGATTAATCCTAAGAAATGCCTAGTGCTCAATATTTAGCTCACAAACATGGAAATAATCCCGGCTAGGGCTGCACTCCCATTCACATGGGCAGGAAAATCAATCCCATACCTTGGAATTCATTTAACAGCATCTCATTCTGACTTATTCTCAACTAATTATCCTCCTGTATTAAGACAGATCACAAATCTAATAAAACAATGGTCGCAACTTCCTTTATCCTGGATAGGGAAGATTAATGCAATCAAAATGACTATTCTACCCAAATTACTTTATCTATTCAGAGTCCTCCCTATTCCAATTCCTTCCTATTTTTTGAGAATAGTACAAAAAAGAGCAACTTCGTTTATATGGGGCTCTTCTAAACCAGGTATACCTATACACACACTACATCTTCCCAAAAATAAAGGAGGCCTGGGATACCCTAATTTTACTAACTACTACAGAGCAGCACATTTGGCCAGTCTCTCCAAATACCATGCAAAACAGGAAATCCCATTATGGGTATTTATAGAGGCTTCAGAAAATGACCCTCTATTAATATCAAACTTGTTATGGCTTGATCCTAAAGACCGCTTTAAAATTCATAATCCCATAACTAAACACTTCTTATCTCTCTGGGATAAACTAAAAACCAAATATCAGTTACAATCTCCACACAATCCTCTCCTTTCTTTTATCAGAAATCCGGCCTTTTATCCGGCATGGATCTACCCAAATTCTTTTAAAGCTTGGACAACATCAGGCATTCAGACACTAAATGACTTCATAGCATCTAAATCATTCCTTTCATTCCCATCGCTTAGAGAAAAATATGATCTACCAAACTCTGAGATATTTAGATATCTCCAAATCAAAAATTTCTATACACCATTCCTAAATGTGAATACACCATTATCCCAATTATCCATTTTTGAATCAATCTGTGCAAAAGATCCATATCGCCCGATACCGGCGAGTTTGGTTAAAAAATATAATCAGGACTTCTATACACTGATAGATACGGCCTTTTCGAACTCAACAATTACAAAACCACTATGGGAATTCATTAGGAACAACTTCCCCCGCACACCGGTTTTTTACTCACTACCAAAAGTCCATAAAGACATAAAAAACTCACCCGGCAGACCAATTATCTCTGGTATAGGGGCAATTAGTGAGAATGCAAGCAAACTGATAGACGAAGTGTTGAAACCATTTGTTTATTCCTTACCTTCCTTTGTTAAAGATACAGTACATTTCCTACAAATTATTGACAAACTGGTAATCCCTGAACATGCAGTCTTCGTTACAATTGATGTCGAATCTTTGTATAGTTCTATTCCCCACGAGAAGGGTGTAGCAGCCATTAAACATATCCTTCGTACAGCCAGAGACATAGATCCCACATATGGGGAGTTCATTACTTCACTATTAGAATTCATTCTCAGCCACAATGTGTTTACTTTTAATGGCTCCCACTACCTCCAGGTGCAGGGGGTTGCGATGGGGACATGCTGTGCCCCATCGTATGCCAACCTGTACCTGGGGGAGTGGGAGGCCATGTTCTTGGGTGCCGAAAGTCTATCGATGTATACGGACCACATACTCGGATGGTACCGATACATCGACGACCTTTTCATTATATGGGACGGATCGATTGCTCTCCTGCAACAATGTTTGCTGAGAATGAATCGTAACGATTTCAACCTCAACTTCACTATGTCATTCGACAAACAGTGCGTCACATTTTTGGACGTGGAGGTATGCAGAGGCGAGGAAGGAAACATTACAAGCAAACTATATAGAAAACCCACTGCGAGTAACGCAATTTTACACGCCACGAGTTTCCACCCTAAGCCCCTCCTATATCTATTCCATTTAGCAAGTACCTGAGAGTAAAACGCAACTGCTCCAACGATGACACTTTCAGATTAGAGGCTAATAAGCTACGCGACAGATTACTACTACGGGGCTATTCCCACACGTCACTTAAACGCTCCTTCAAAAAAGCTCTCATGCAGCCAAGAGAGGAGCTACTATACTCTAAAGGAGCAAAGAAAACTGACAAAAACGATACTGACACTCTCAGGATTATTACCAAATTTAATAATCAACATAGACAAGTCAGGAACATTGTGACAAAATACTGGCATATGCTACAGTACGACCCCACACTAGGACTGTTTGTCCCACAGAGACTCCTCTTTACTTTCAAAAGAACTACCTCTTTGAGAGATAAGGTCACTGCGAGTGAATTTAAGGAAGGGGCGAATAAAACACATTGCAAATATAAGGGAACATTTAGATGTGGAAAGTGTAAATACTGCAAATATATGCTTACAGACAAAAATCCGATTCTTCCGAATGGCCAGTCTTTCCATCCCAAACATTTTGCCAATTGTAAAACACACGGGGTGATCTATCTACTCCTGTGCGAATGTACATGCTTCTATATAGGGAAAACGAAAACAGAATTTTGGAAGAGAGCATATAGACACATAGTGAGCATGGAAACTTGTGACCCTGACCTCCCACTTGGGAGACACACTTCAATAGTGCATAATGGCAAATTCCCAAAAATCAAATTCCTTATTTTGGATCGGGTACATCCGGGGTCTAGGGGAGGTGACTGGAACAAGACACTTTTACAGCTAGAATCCCGCTGGATATACGACCTAAAAGCTACCCAAAACCCAGGCCTCAACGAAACCATCTGGTTCAAGCCTTTTCTCGAAGGCTTTTAATCAGGTGGCAGAGAACAATGAACAAGATTACACTATATTTATATAGTACATATATATATGCCTGGGCCACCATTTTGTAGTCCGACTATATTTACACCTTTTCTCTTGATACTCTTTATCTATTGCTCTTTCCTTCCCTTCTCTATACAACCACGACACGTACGTATGTATGTAGGGGCACATATTTTAAATATGGGCCAGCTATATATATATGGATATATGCCCAGCAGATCCTGTACTATGGACCATAGACTCCTTTAATGCAGATTTGCAAGGTATTCTGGATCAGAACCTAAAAAAACTCTCTCTCGGAGCCATGCCATATTTATATGTACTCAACTTGGATGATATATATAACCTGTGTCCCTATCTGCATATAAAATTGGAACTTTAAACTGTATGTCTGTTATTTATCACACACTGAATTCTGGTGATATGTCCTGGTTACTTATGGTCTGATTACCTTTATGTATATGCCTATTTAGGCTTAGGTACCTTGGGTCCCAGCGATCTGGGCTGTGTTTGCAATCAGCTCAGATTCCTGTTTCCCAACCCACATAATGTTGATTGAGCAATGTATCTTGTGTATATATATTTATTTAAGTCAGTATCTACATTGTGTGTTTTTTCACTGTATGTATAATCCCTACCTGTAAAGACTGCCCACCAACGATGTTTCCCATAAAATTGTGCTAAATTTACATGTAATTTCTTCTTTCCCTTTGTGATGCACGCCATCAGTGCCCTCTTTTTCATAATACTACTCCTATTCACTTTGTGATCTGCTGTCCGCCTGGCACACAAAGTCGCCTGAGCGACTCCAGCTCACGGCGGCGATGTGTGAGGCTACAGTGTTGATTACACTGTCCTCCATCTTGTGACCCCGGCGGGCATGCGCAGTCCGCCGGGGAAGCCAGACGTGTCGGCGGGTGTAGTGGGCGTGACCACGCCTCTCCGCATATGCGTGCGCATGCGCTGTGGGTGCCTGGCGGCACTCACTCCACCCGGGGGGCCATTCTAAGCGTGTCCGTCCCTCCTCCACCACCTACAACCAGCTGTTGGCTATTACACCAACAGCTGATTGGTGGGGAGGGCTTGAAATACACAAGCACAGCTCACACCAGACGTCCTTTGCTGCGGGCAGGACATTGTTGGTGTGAGCTGCTGCAAACATAAAGTAAGTGATCCTGATACCATACCTGTAATTACACTTACATATACTTACTAATCTAAACCTGCACTGCTGTGATTAGAAGACTCCAAGCCCCTAATACATTGGAACTCTAATGCCCCCCTTTTTCCTTTCTCCTTTTCCCTTCCCTTTCCCCTTCACCTCCCCCCCCTTTCCTCCCCTCCCCTTTCTTTCCAAACCCCCCCTTCCCTTCTTCCTCCCTCTCTACCTTTCAACCAACCCCCCCTCCCCTCTCTTTTCTTCCTCTCTCCTCCTCTCCTCCTTTTCCCGTGCTTTTCTCTTTTTTTCTTTTTTCTTCTTTTGTCTTTTCCTCTCTTTCTCTTTCTGTTTTTTTTTTTTTTCTTTTCTCTTCTTCATTCTTTTATGTTTTATTTATTTTCTTGGTTTTTCCTGGGTTCTTCCCCCCCCCTTTTCTTTTTTATTTATTTATTTATTTATTTATTTATTTATTTTTCCTTCTTTCCCCCCCTTTCCCCCCCCCTTTTTCCCTACCTTCCCCCCCCCTCTTTTCCCTCCCCTCCTCCCCTTTTTCAGTGATTAAATATAGGAGCACCCAACTAATCTGAATACTACCCACCAGGGACAACTTGGTTGAACCTGTGTTACTTTATACAAAATCTTTAAATACACCCTTATGTGTACACCTTAAACGGTCAAGATAAACTGCATATCCACCTAAATGAGACTCCCATATGTTCCTTTTCCTCTGTGTTGATTTTTTTTTCAGCTATCCGAGATCTTTTCGGTTTACATCCATTATCCTTTGTAGTTTTCTTTTGAACTCTCCACAGTAGGCCCATCAGGTATGATACACCTGCACTACTTAAAAGTTTTCTTTTTTATTAAGTATACCTATATGGTTGGTCATTATACATCCTTATACCTTCACACTTTACAGGACCCACATTCGGCCTCAGTGGGACTCCAGATCCAAACATCTATACGCCCTAGATTGATGGGCCTTTTCCTATTATAAGGAAGTAAATTGTCCTAGATATCCATACCCAGCTACTCTCATTCCTACATACGAAATATTAACAACCTGGACATGCCAAACTTCTTTTATATATCACAATTGGAAACATGATGGATGGCAGACAGTATCAGCACGTTTGTTTTTAAACTTCTTTGGAATGCGTAGACACATATACTAATGTAAGTGTAAACAAAACAATTCAATCTATGTTTATGTCCTTACGGTCTGAGATGTACATATACTTACCATGTTTATGTTAAATATACTATTTTTAATATAGAAACCATTGCTAAAACTTACAACCACCCCTGAAGAAGGAGGCTAACAACTCCGAAACGCGCCGGGTGCAAGCATATTGGTATCATTAGCTACATGTGTATATATGCATGAATCGCACTCCTTTCATTGTGTATTATATCTTGATGTTTTTTATGATGTTTTTGTAATGAATAAACTATCATTTACTTATTATACATTCTCCTATATGTCCTCTTACATGTGCCTTTAAAGTCCACTAGGGGAACTTGTTCTGTTCAAATTCTTATTTTAGGATGTGGCACAACTCGCAGATAATTAGCCTGCCAACAACCCATGCTCTTTAATCACTACTGTGGTTTTTATTTTTTGGTAAACAAACAAAAAGACCGAAAATTTTGACAAAAAATTAAAATAATTTTTCATAGTTCATTATAAAATTTTGCAAACAGGTAATTTTTCTCCTTTATTGATGTGCACTGACGAGGCTACTCTGATGGGCAGGGCACTGATAAGCTGCACTGATGGGCACTGATAGGTAGCAATGATAAGTACTGATAAGGCGGCACTGATGGGCCCTGATGGGTGGCACTGATGGGCACTGATGAGGCGGCACTGAAAGGCAATGATAGGTGGCACTGAAGGGCACTGATAGGTGACCCTGTTGGGCACTGATGGACACAGATAGGTGACACTGATAGGCAGCATTGATAGGTGGCACTGATGATAAGGCACTGGTGGGCACTGATTGGCAGCACTAATGGGCACTGATAAGTGGCATTGGTGGGCATTAATAGGTGGCACTGGTGGGCACTGGTAGGGGGCACTGGTGGGCACTGCAAATCAGTGCTAATATGCACTGGTAGGTGGCACTGGTGGGCATTGGTAGGTGGCACTGGCGGGCACTGCTTAACATCAGTGGGTCTGGAGTGTGTGGGACCAATGTCTGTGTCACGTACCTGACGGTAGAGCCTGATATGCAGGGAA
Organism: Lithobates clamitans; assembly: GCA_037952925.1. Lineage (NCBI taxonomy): Eukaryota > Metazoa > Chordata > Amphibia > Anura > Ranidae > Lithobates > Lithobates clamitans. The sequence goes on along the minus strand of JBBGZY010000477.1, from coordinate 4,831,017 downwards.
CGGCCTCTCTTACTCCTCTGATTCTGGCCACCTGATAGAGTAGACAGGAGATGCAGAAGTGCAGAGTCGCACGAGTGCCAGACAGTTCATCTTCACTGTAACTAGGAACAGCGGCAGGTGGCACGGTGCTGGAGCAGGGATCTCCAATGAGCAGAAGATGCAGGTTAGACAGACCGGGTCAAACACTGGCGGGAACGTCAGGAGCAGAAGCGGAGGCAGAAGCATGGTCAGGATACAGGCTGGGTCAGCAACGGGCTGGCAGCATGGTAGTAGAAGGAGCAGGTAGGTGCGGAGGTCAGAACAAGCCGGGTCAGATGCAGGCAGCAGGTAGCGGAGTCAGAGGCAAGCCGGGTCGGTAAACAGGTACAGGTATCAGAGGTTGAGCAGGCAGGAACACACGGGAATGCTGTAGAACGGACAGCACTGGATGCAAGCACAAACAGAGTTTAAATAGCCCCTTAGGCGCCAGAGCCTTCACGGGCGCGTGGGGGCATGCGCGCGCACTGGCAATCTAACTGAACAACCAGGCCGCCCTGGAATCCCATCTTGAGTGCTGGCGTGCCCTTCTTGGTCCTGTACACGCAGGTGCACCAGAGGTGTTCTGGCAGGAGCTGAGGTCAGAGGTCATCTTCTCTGTCGGCCATCTTGAGTGCTGGCTGGTCTTCCCTGACAGTCCGGTTTACTCCAGATAGTAATTCGCTTTTTTTTTTACCTGCTCTGTTTACATCACGTGATCAACTGTCATTGGCTGACAGCTGATCATGTGGTAAGGGTCCAGGATCGGCCCCTTACTCTGATCTGTGATCAGCCAAGTCTCATTGACGTCCTCCCAGCAATTTAGGTCAATGCTGTAGCCTAAAGAAACCCACATCACAAGTGGGTGAAACATGTCGGTGTGTGCATATGCCCTCTGCCGATAGCCAACCTGGGCTTTTCATCACTCTTTAGCCCTCATCCTATCTCCGCAAACTGGAAATTCATGAACAACCAAAAACTGGAAGTGAACGGGCAGACGGCCCCATGCTAGCTTTGAGTGGATAACATCCTGTTCGTGTCACCAGGTCTAGGAATACAGAGATTCACATCCTACACACCTGTGGACCCCTGCAAAGGACTCTGGATTTACCACCTTGTTGCTGCAATTGAGGACCAATCTAATACAGTCTAAACAGTGAGTCTCTTTTCAGCTGGTATATCCAGCAAGCAATCACAGCCTGAACGTTTTTTGAGGCTCTGTGATTTAAATCAGCTGTCTATAATTTCCTATCCAACTTATATGCGGCGCTATCTTTAATATTTCATGGAAACATGGTGCTGAATGACTAACAGGCTTATTGTGGATCTATTTGTTTCTCCTTGACTCAAGTGGCATGCTTACATCACAGCATGCTGCATTTTTTTACCATCTCTATGATTGACAGTGTTACACCCAGAAATCAAACATGTCTTGTTCACTAACTAGCAGGGATACTTTCTAGCCAGAATTGCATCTATTTGTGATGACCATTGCTTTTTCCAACACTGTAAAGACTTAATGCAGCAGCTTTATAGGCATATAAGGAGTCTGGAGTTCCATGGTTAAGCACAATATGGATACCGACTTGTGCTACCAAGGTTTCCCGGAACTCACCTCACCTAAACACATGTAAGCGTTATATATTAAGTCACACTTAATAACTTGAGATGATTGACACGTGCGGATGACTGGGATATGGCTGAGCTCATGGGCATGCGTTTTTAAGTGACAACGTTGTCAGTTTTTACCATGTGCAATTTCCTATTGTTTATGCTTTCCTTTCAATGATAAATATTTTTTCTACTAATTGTTCTATTAAAGTTATATCTGGTTAAACCACAGTTTGTTCCTTTTCCTTCATTGAAGGTAAGGACACCTTGGGTCCTATTCCCACTCCCCTTTTATTTTGACTACTTCTCCTGTTTTGATAAGGAACACCACCTTAGGTGAGCCGGTAACCTGTTAACCTGAATTGACCAAAGATACTGGTCATCAGGACCCCGCCCATTGCATTTTTTTACCACGATTTGTAGCCATATTTCGGCTATAGCGTGGGCGACAAGAGGATAATATTTATATAAAATCTTTATTGTGAAAAAATAAATTTTTCTGAAAGAATGATTCAGTGATGCCCAGTTTAAAAAGTTTGTTGGATAAGAAATGTCACTATCTGCAACGTATTGACTGCTATTATTGAGCCAAACATGCTCAGGATAGTTCGGTGTACTTTTAGCAAACATTACCTTCTGATGCCAAATCTGAACCCTACTGAATAAATAAGTCTAATCTTAGAAATCAGTAATGGCCATTTTCTAGGCTAATAGGCAAGGGAGACATTGGTCATGGGAAGCTGAATAGTTCCTTGAACAAAATTGAAACATATTTTTTTTTTAAATCTGTTTGCTGGAGAGCAGTGATTTTAATAATGCCTAAAGTGAAACAATGAATATGCAAGGTTCATATAAATCACATGCTTGAGGGGTGATCTTGACCTGTGAAGTGGCACATTTGTAAGATGTATAAAACCTAACCTACTATAGTAAAACTGGGATTTGTAAAGACAAAATTCTGTTTCCACTGATAATAAATATCAGTTCCTGGCCACTTCTTTCTGTTTGTAACCAAGTAGCCAGGGATTCCCTTTAAATATACCAACCCTAATGCCACGTACACATGACCGGACTTGCCAAGGGGCTAAACTCTGTCGGCATTTCCGACGGAAAGATTTAGAACATGTTCTATATCTGAGTCAGTCAGAAATGCTGACAGAAAAAGTCCGATGGGGCATACACACGGTCGGAATGTCCGACCGAAAGCTCCCATCAGACTTTTTCTGTCTGGAAGTCCAGCCATGTGTACGCGACATTATTCTTTTTTAAGGTTCTGCAATATATGTGAAAGGGCAATCCATGCATAAAAACAAACAAACAAAAAACTGCCTCTATGAACTGAAAAGCCAGGTGCCACATTTGGTAGTAGAGAAGAATGAGGTTTTATTCCTCCTCTGATTAAATCAGGGTGTGTGTGTGTGTAATCTGATGTCCTGCTATAAAGTTCTATTCGTAACATAGGCTATACAGACTATAGTAAGAAAATAAGTTAAGAAATATGAGGTTGCTGCTGAACAATAAAAATATCAGAGGGGGCGTGGCGACCAAGCTCCAACATGGACGCATGAGCTGAGAGCTCCGCTCGGCCGCCAGAGAGAATCGGCATCCATCCGAGCCCATCGGCGCAATCCACACCCGCTAGCCGGCATCATACCTTCAGACTCCGCTGCAGCATGGAGCATGTCGAGGCACCGCAAACACCCACAGCAGTCTCCAAGATGGATAGCTTCTTTTCGGCCCACGGCCTACAACAATATGGCGGCGGAGCGTGCACGAAGAAGCCGGAGGACAGAGCCGCAGTGCAGCACAAGGGACAGCTGAATCATCCCTGGCCAACAAGCTTGCATCCCGCAGCGGATCCTCTTCTGGGACTTCTAGTCCCACAACCAGAAGTCCGGCCAAACAGAAGCAGAGGATTACCTCACCAGAAAGGCCGCTGGAAGATCCTACTATGGAGGTAAGCGGGCCCTCTGATAAGGACAGCGCCACAGTGCAGCCCCTGCAGGATCCTATAGTATCCTTCCCCACAGCAGACAGGCCTGTTTCTGACACAGTCCTAAAAGAAAGGCTTCTATCACTAAAAGCATCTCTGAAAGCTGACATGACTGCAGAAATCAGGAACTGCCAAAGAGAAGTGCAGGCCTTAGGCAGCAGGGTAAACCACATAGAGCATAAAATGGACGATTATTCAACGTCTTTCAACACACTAGTGGATGCTCATAACACCCAGAATGAGGAGATAACATGGCTTAAGAACAAAGTGGCAGGTTTAGAAGATAGATCCAGGAGGAACAACCTCAAAATCCGGGGAATACCTGAAGACATACCTGCCCCCCAGCTACTACAATATGCCCAAACACTATTCTCCACTCTGATACCCGCCCTGTCACCACAGGACCTCATAGTGGACCGAATACACAGGATCCCCAAGCCTACTTTCCTGCCAGATCATATCCCCAGAGATGTACTTCTCAGGGTACATTACTACCATGTGAAACAGCAGCTCTTAATGGCCTCCTGCAAAGATGTAATCAAACACCCACCATACGCGGCTATTCAGCTGCTCCCAGATTTATCCAGACACACCCTGCAACAACGCCGCAACTTGGCAACAATCACTAAAGCCCTAAGGAACCACAAGATACTCCACAAATGGAGATACCCTGCAAAGTTGTATGTCATCCACAATGGGGTCTCCACCCTGATTCCCACTCTGGAGGAGGGCATTGCGGCCCTACGCCAAAGGGGAATGTTACCTGAACCAACGGTTCATAACACGCCTCATCCACAACCATCTCCACTACAGGAAGACTGGCAGGTGGTCTCAAGAAAAAGATCCTCTAAGAAAAATACTGATGGGACTCGTGCACATTATGCTTAATCAGCACTCATATAAGTTCTACTTATACCTTCTTCTTTATTTATATATTTTTTTTATTGTCCTCTATGCACCATGTATACCGTACATCATCTTGAAGACACCGTACAATACTCTCTGCCTGCGAAGATGCCTTTTACCTTGGCTTCACTAAACGGAAGACCGGCCCCTATGATGGATAGTTACGGCCACAGTGAGTACACAAGTATAACAACAACCCAAATTACATACACCCTACCCCATGGTTTTTAAATGCCTATCTATTAATGCCAGGGGCCTAAACCACCTCACAAAAAGATTTTCAATGTGGGCGGAGGCGAAAAAACACAAAGCGGACATATTATGTGTTCAAGAGACTAATTTCCAAATCTCAAAGACACCCACATGTACACACAGAGAATTCCCCCATGTATTCCTAGCCTGCACACCTGGTCAGCAAAAAGGTGGAGTGCTGCTGGCAATCAGAAATACTCTAACCTTTCAATTGAAGGAAACCACTGTGGATGACAATGGCCGTTATATCATAGTCAAAGGAGACATCAACTCTAAACCCTACACACTGGTAACGTTATATGCTCCCAATTCTCATCAGACACGTTTCATAAACAGATTGCTCAAGAAGGTTCAATCTCAATTGAATCTCATTGTCTGTGGAGACTTTAACCTCACTGTAGGTCCACATTTTGACTCCTCGGCTCATAAAGGGAACCATCACAACTGTTTGAGTAACGTATTACAAAATACTGATCTGTTTGATGTATGGAGATGTCACCACGCAAATGAACGAGACTATACCTTTTTCCCTTACATGCACTGCTCGTACTCCCGTATTGACTTATTTCTCATTGATAAATGGCTGTTACAAAAAGAAGTGCTTTCTCAGATCCATGACATTACATGGTCAGACCACGCAGCTATCACATTGTCTATTAACCACTTCAGCCCCAGAAGGATTTACCCCCTTCCTGACCAGAGCACTTTTTACAATTTGGCACTGCGTCGCTTTAACTGCTAATTGCGCGGTCATGCAATGCTGTACCCAAACGAAATTTGTGTCTTTTTCTTCCCACAAATAGAGCTTTCTTTTGATGGTATTTGATCACCTCTGCCATTTTTATTTTTTGCGCTATAAACGGAAAAAGACCGAAAATTTCGAAAAAAAATTATATTTTCTACTTTTTGTTATAAAAAAATCCAATAAACTCAATTTTAGCCATACATTTAGGCCAACATGTATTCGGTCACATGTCTTTGGTAAAAAAAATGTCAATAAGCGTATATTTATTGGTTTGCGCAAAAGTTATAGCGTCTACAAACTAGGGTGCATTTTCTGGAATTTACACAGCTTTTAGTTTATGACTGCCTATCTCATTTCTTGAGGTGCTAAAATGGCAGGGCAGTACAAACCCCCCCCCAAATGACCCCATTTTGGAAAGTAGACACCCCAAGGAAATTGCTGAGATGCATGTTGAGCCCATCGAAAATTAATTTTTTTTGTCCCAAGTGATTGAATAATGACAAAAAAAAAATTTACAAAAAAGTTGTCACTAAATGATATATTGCTCACACAGGCCATGGGCATATGTGAAATTGCACCCCAAAATACATTTAGCTGCTTCTCCTGAGTATGGGAATACCACATGTGTGGGACTTTTTGGGAGCCTAGCTCTGTACGGGGCCCCGAAACCAAGCACCACCTTCAGGATTCCTAAGGGCATACATTTTTGATTTCACTCCTCACTACCTATCACAGTTTTAAAGGCCATAAAATGCCCAGATGGCACAAACCCCCCCAAATGACCCCATTTTGGAAAGTAGACACACCAAGCTATTTGCTGAGAGGCATGTTGAGTCCATGGAATATTTTATATTTTGACACAAGTTGTGGGAAAATTAAAAATTTTTTTCAATACCCACATTTAAAATTGCCAAGCTTGGTTTAGGGCGGGTCAGAATTCCCATAATGCTAGAAATAAACCGGAAGACAGAGTTCCAAAAGCTAGTTAGGTGCCTACAGGACCAGAACATATGTAATAGGTTACCTATGGAGCCACATTTTCTCCAGCATAGCGGGGAGCCATTGTTTCCAAATTTTGAAATCCTGTAAGGTGTAAGATACCAGCGTAATGCAATTTTCTGGGAGAGTTCCCAGTGGTTGACACATTTTGAAGCTTTATAGAGTGATCTAAATGCACACTGCCACTGTGAGTTCGCAATGCGCACATTTAGATCTGTTTCCCATTTCTGGAAAGGTTGAGATTTGATAAAATCTAGTTTACTTTGAAAAATATTGTATAACAGAGAGATACCTTTTGGAGGAGTGGGTTTCGAGGTGAGATATTTCCACACCTCTTTAGGTAGGTATATATGGTATGATTTAATAGAGCGTAGGAGGTGAGCTATTTGATTATATTTATATTGATCTGTAGGGCATAGATTATATTGGTCCTGCAGTGTGGTGAAGGGGATAAGGGAGTTATTGGAATATAAATCCGTGATAAATTTTATACCTCTGTTGTGCCATTCTCCCATAAGAGTTAAGATTGGGGATGGCTTGAGAGATAATTGCTATGGGTATAGGGATTTCCTGGAGTTGGGGTGGCGTGGTTGGGTTTCTACATAGGTCTCTCCATGCAGATAATGATGCTTGGAGGGTGAGTGGGAGGGTGTGTAGTGGGTGGGGTTTCCATACATCGAAAAGTAGGAAACATTGTAGGTTGTTAGAAGGAATCAGAGTTCTTTCAATTCCACACCATAGGTTGTCAGATGTTGGGTCAAACCATTCTTTAAGTTGTGTAAGAACTGCAGCACGATAATAGTCCCTAATGTCCACCAGTCCCATCCCTCCCGCTCTTCTATGTTTGACCAGGAGGATTTTAGAGCATCTTGGTCTCTTGGATTGCCAGATGTATCTGGAAAGTAGAGTATTTAAGGCTTTGATATGTGTGTTGTGTATTGGGACAGCTAATGTTCGGATTATGTATAGTATTTGGGGTAAGATTAACATTTTGAATGAGGCAAGACGGCCCGACCAAGTTAGTTCTATTTTGGCTAGTCTATTTGTTTCTTTGGTGAGTTTAGTAATTAAAGAGGAGTAGTTGGTTTCTGCTAGGTCATTTGGGTTTTTGGTCAATGTAAGACCTAGGTAGGTGATGCTCGTCTTGCTCCATGTATAGGGGAAGGATGTCTGAAGTTCGGATTTTAAGGAGGGGGGTATTCCTAAATCTAGTATAATTGATTTTGTAAAATTGACTTTATAATATGAGATGTTGCTAAATTCATTTAGGGTATTGTGTGCATGGCCTAATGATATTTTGGGTTGAGAGAGGAATAAGATGATGTCATCTGCAAATAGATTTATGTTGTGTGATTTCCCTTGTATGGAGAAGCCTAAGATTTTCGGATGTGTTCTGATTCTTTCTGCAAGGGGTTCGATCAGTAGGTTAAAAATTGAGGGGGAGAGGGGACAGCCCTGTCTAGTCCCGTTTGATATGTTGAAGGTGTCAGGTAGTAAATTAGATGTAAAGACTTGTGCACAGGGAGAAGAATACAATGCCCGTATAGCAGATAGGATGGGGCCAACGAACCCGTATTTTTGCAGGGTTTGGTTCATGTAACCCCAATGTATCCTGTCGAACGCCTTCTCCGCATCCAAAGAGAGGAGCAGAGAAGGCGTCCGACACAATCCGGCATGTTGTATTATGTTGATGACCCTTCTGGTGGCATCGGCCGGTTGTCTTCCTGCCGTGAAGCCAGATTGGTCGGGTTTTATAAGAAGTGGGAGGATTGGAAGCAGTCTGTGGGCCAATATTTTTGCATAAAGCTTAACATCAGTGTTAAGTAATGATATTGGCCTGAAGTTGGCCGGGGAGGTAGGCTCCTTACCAGGCTTTGGGATAGTTACTACATATGCTTTAAGCATTTCTGGGGGAAACGAGGCAGAGGACACCGCAGCAGAGTATACTGTCTGTAGGGTTGGGGCTAGTATGGATTGGAATGCCTTATAATACCCATTAGGGAGGCCATCTGGGCCTGGAGATTTACCCAGGGGGAGTGATCGTATCCTCTTTTGGATCTCAGACTCAGTTATGGGGGCAGATAACAACAAAACCTGGGGAATGCCCAGGAAAAAATTCCAAGCCTACTTACCACCAGCTCGCAGACAACCAATTGACCTGTCTAACAGTGCGTTAAGAACAGGGGTTCAGTCCGCACGCATTTGCAAACGCATGCGTAAGCCACAGAGCCACGTCACGGCACCCTGTAATCTGTGGTCCTAACACTAAAATTTGGGTGTCCCCACAGTGGAGGCACATGCATTCTAATGGATAAGTGAGGGCAGGTGGACTGAAGGGAGCCCACCCCTTCTTAAAGGTACAGGGCACACCAAACACCCAGCAGGTAGCACAATGGCTGCAAAGGTGCTGGTGCGTTGCTGGACCAATACACACACCCACGTGATTGCAAAAAACTTGCCACCACCCTCACTTATAGCTGGCTATTGCAGTAAGAGGCATTGGAAGGCCACAAACAGATAACAACAAAACCTGGGGAATGCCCAGGAAAAAATTCCAAGCCTACTTACCACCAGCTCGCAGACAACCAATTGACCTGTCTAACAGTGCGTTAAGAACAGGGGTTCAGTCCGCACGCATTTGCAAACGCATGCGTAAGCCACAGAGCCACGTCACGGCACCCTGTAATCTGTGGTCCTAACACTAAAATTTGGGTGTCCCCACAGTGGAGGCACATGCATTCTAATGGATAAGTGAGGGCAGGTGGACTGAAGGGAGCCCACCCCTTCTTAAAGGTACAGGGCACACCAAACACCCAGCAGGTAGCACAATGGCTGCAAAGGTGCTGGTGCGTTGCTGGACCAATACACACACCCACGTGATTGCAAAAAACTTGCCACCACCCTCACTTATAGCTGGCTATTGCAGTAAGAGGCATTGGAAGGCCACAAACAGATAACAACAAAACCTGGGGAATGCCCAGGAAAAAATTCCAAGCCTACTTACCACCAGCTCGCAGACAACCAATTGACCTGTCTAACAGTGCGTTAAGAACAGGGGTTCAGTCCGCACGCATTTGCAAACGCATGCGTAAGCCACAGAGCCACGTCACGGCACCCTGTAATCTGTGGTCCTAACACTAAAATTTGGGTGTCCCCACAGTGGAGGCACATGCATTCTAATGGATAAGTGAGGGCAGGTGGACTGAAGGGAGCCCACCCCTTCTTAAAGGTACAGGGCACACCAAACACCCAGCAGGTAGCACAATGGCTGCAAAGGTGCTGGTGCGTTGCTGGACCAATACACACACCCACGTGATTGCAAAAAACTTGCCACCACCCTCACTTATAGCTGGCTATTGCAGTAAGAGGCATTGGAAGGCCACAAACAGATAACAACAAAACCTGGGGAATGCCCAGGAAAAAATTCCAAGCCTACTTACCACCAGCTCGCAGACAACCAATTGACCTGTCTAACAGTGCGTTAAGAACAGGGGTTCAGTCCGCACGCATTTGCAAACGCATGCGTAAGCCACAGAGCCACGTCACGGCACCCTGTAATCTGTGGTCCTAACACTAAAATTTGGGTGTCCCCACAGTGGAGGCACATGCATTCTAATGGATAAGTGAGGGCAGGTGGACTGAAGGGAGCCCACCCCTTCTTAAAGGTACAGGGCACACCAAACACCCAGCAGGTAGCACAATGGCTGCAAAGGTGCTGGTGCGTTGCTGGACCAATACACACACCCACGTGATTGCAAAAAACTTGCCACCACCCTCACTTATAGCTGGCTATTGCAGTAAGAGGCATTGGAAGGCCACAAACAGATAACAACAAAACCTGGGGAATGCCCAGGAAAAAATTCCAAGCCTACTTACCACCAGCTCGCAGACAACCAATTGACCTGTCTAACAGTGCGTTAAGAACAGGGGTTCAGTCCGCACGCATTTGCAAACGCATGCGTAAGCCACAGAGCCACGTCACGGCACCCTGTAATCTGTGGTCCTAACACTAAAATTTGGGTGTCCCCACAGTGGAGGCACATGCATTCTAATGGATAAGTGAGGGCAGGTGGACTGAAGGGAGCCCACCCCTTCTTAAAGGTACAGGGCACACCAAACACCCAGCAGGTAGCACAATGGCTGCAAAGGTGCTGGTGCGTTGCTGGACCAATACACACACCCACGTGATTGCAAAAAACTTGCCACCACCCTCACTTATAGCTGGCTATTGCAGTAAGAGGCATTGGAAGGCCACAAACAGATAACAACAAAACCTGGGGAATGCCCAGGAAAAAATTCCAAGCCTACTTACCACCAGCTCGCAGACAACCAATTGACCTGTCTAACAGTGCGTTAAGAACAGGGGTTCAGTCCGCACGCATTTGCAAACGCATGCGTAAGCCACAGAGCCACGTCACGGCACCCTGTAATCTGTGGTCCTAACACTAAAATTTGGGTGTCCCCACAGTGGAGGCACATGCATTCTAATGGATAAGTGAGGGCAGGTGGACTGAAGGGAGCCCACCCCTTCTTAAAGGTACAGGGCACACCAAACACCCAGCAGGTAGCACAATGGCTGCAAAGGTGCTGGTGCGTTGCTGGACCAATACACACACCCACGTGATTGCAAAAAACTTGCCACCACCCTCACTTATAGCTGGCTATTGCAGTAAGAGGCATTGGAAGGCCACAAACAGATAACAACAAAACCTGGGGAATGCCCAGGAAAAAATTCCAAGCCTACTTACCACCAGCTCGCAGACAACCAATTGACCTGTCTAACAGTGCGTTAAGAACAGGGGTTCAGTCCGCACGCATTTGCAAACGCATGCGTAAGCCACAGAGCCACGTCACGGCACCCTGTAATCTGTGGTCCTAACACTAAAATTTGGGTGTCCCCACAGTGGAGGCACATGCATTCTAATGGATAAGTGAGGGCAGGTGGACTGAAGGGAGCCCACCCCTTCTTAAAGGTACAGGGCACACCAAACACCCAGCAGGTAGCACAATGGCTGCAAAGGTGCTGGTGCGTTGCTGGACCAATACACACACCCACGTGATTGCAAAAAACTTGCCACCACCCTCACTTATAGCTGGCTATTGCAGTAAGAGGCATTGGAAGGCCACAAACAGATAACAACAAAACCTGGGGAATGCCCAGGAAAAAATTCCAAGCCTACTTACCACCAGCTCGCAGACAACCAATTGACCTGTCTAACAGTGCGTTAAGAACAGGGGTTCAGTCCGCACGCATTTGCAAACGCATGCGTAAGCCACAGAGCCACGTCACGGCACCCTGTAATCTGTGGTCCTAACACTAAAATTTGGGTGTCCCCACAGTGGAGGCACATGCATTCTAATGGATAAGTGAGGGCAGGTGGACTGAAGGGAGCCCACCCCTTCTTAAAGGTACAGGGCACACCAAACACCCAGCAGGTAGCACAATGGCTGCAAAGGTGCTGGTGCGTTGCTGGACCAATACACACACCCACGTGATTGCAAATGGGGGCATTAAGGGTCTCAAGTTGTGTATGAGATAGAGAAGGAAGATTGAGTTGCGCTAGAAAAGCCTGAATTTTCTCCTCAGTTGGCTGTGGAGTGTCAGGGTCTGTTTTCAGATTGTATAGCGTAGAGTAGTATTCAGCAAAGGAGTTTGCTATGTCTTTGGGATTGTAAATGTTGTGTTTAGTGATGGGGTGTGTCAAGAAAGGAATTTTGGACTTGGTTCTAGCTATCTTGAGCCTCTGGGCTAAGTATTTGCCTGCACGGTTGCCCGATGAGTAGTGAGACATTCTAAGGTATTGTATGTGTTTGTCATATCTTTCAATCAATAGGAGTCTGAGATCCAAACGGAGTTGGGATAATTTTTGGGCATTGTGAGGGGTTGGGTTTTGTTTGTTTGCTGTCTCCAGGTCTTTGATATCATTGATTAGTGAGTTTAGCTTTTGCGTCCTCTGCCTCTTCTCCCTTGCACTTATCTGAAGCATCAACCCTCTAACAAAGGCTTTATGGGCGCACCACAATACTGCCGGATCTGACACCGAACCAGTATTGGCTTCAAAAAATTCAGTTAGGTTTTTACTTAAATTTTTAACATGCTGTGGCATTTGAAGAATACGTGTGTTGGCTCTCCATATATATGCCGGGCTTGGAGTGTGCCCCTCCACCACCGTGATCGATACAGGAGCATGGTCAGACCATGTGATGTCATGTATGGTGGAGGAGGACACTGCCTGCAATAACATTTTATCAACCATAATCAAATCTATTCTGGAATATGAATTATGTCTAGCAGAATGAAAGGTGTAGTCCTTCTCATTTGCATGTTGGCAGCGCCATACATCGAATATATTTTCCGAGTGTAGCAGAGGCTGAAGTGAAGGAGGAGGACGCTTGGCCTTGGAGGTAGTGTCCAAAGAGTGGTCAGGTGCTATGTTGTGGTCTCCACAGACAATCAGAGATCCCTGTTGAACGGTAGAAATTTTACGGTAGAGTCTCCTCAGGAAACAGAGTTGGTGAGAGTTAGGAGCATATAGGTTAGCGATGGTAAAGGGTTTGTTATTAAGCTTTCCTATGAGTATTATATATCTTCCAGCTGGGTCTACGTGTGTTTCCAAAAGATGAAAGGCTACAGAGTCTCTAATAGCGATAAGGACCCCTTTTTGTTTCGAAGGAGCTGAGGCAAGAAAAACATGAGGAAATTTCTGGTGTTGAAAATGTGGGGTATTACCAGTGGCAAAGTGTGTCCCTTGAAGGCATAAGACATCTGCTTGGAGCTTTATTGCTTCTTTCCATACAGAAGCTCTCTTGGCCGGGTGGTTGAGACCATTTACATTAAATGAAACTATTTTAAGCGCCATTTAGAGTAGTATGGGGAGTGGTGCATGTAGTACCTTGGTCTCTTTGGAGTAGTCCATCTTGTTTTGATGAGTCGACGTTGGTTGGGCTGGTTGTTGCTTCTTGGGTCCACTTTGATGAGGATGTCCACTTGGAGTTCAGACCAGTAGAGGGAGAGAGAGATCAGAGTAGGGGAAAAAATAAAAGGTAATTGTAAAAAAAACAAGTATTGCAAAATAACTGTGGGGTTGAACTTGCATCTGAGGGCACAGCAAATGCCCATATCTCAAGCGGGGGGGGACTTTGGTACATGCTCCAGGCTTTAGCAGGAACCTTGATGCGGTGAAGTAGAATTAGGTTTTATATTTGGGTGTTTTTGAGTTGTTTCGTTTGGTACTGCTCTTTCTGGACACTGTTTGCCATTCGTACTGAGTGTCGAGTTTTGCAGGGGGTGAGGGGCCCTCTGAGGGGCGATCAGGTAGTATGTCTAATGATCGGAGCAATTTGAGTCCCTCCTCCACGTCTGTGATTACCGTAGTGTTACCATCATGGGTAACTGTTATTTTCACGGGGTATCCCCACCGATATGGTATATCGTGGTTGCGGAGAGCTTTGGTCACCGGCAATAAGACTTTTCGTTTTTGCATGGTGAATTGTGAGAGGTCTGCGAACAGTTGGAGATGTGCAAACCTTTCTGGGGGTTGTTGGTTTTTACGGAACGCAGACATGAGTTGTTCCTTGGTCTGGTAAAAGTGCACTCGCATCAGCACGTCCCTGGGTATGTTGTCAGGGAGGTGTGCTGGCTTTGGGAGTCTGTGAATGCGGTCTATTTAGATTTCATTATCTGGAATGTTAGGTAAGAAGGTTTGGATTAGATCCTGTGCATATTGCTGGAGTTGTGGGGGAAGAACATTTTCAGGGACCCCTCTAATCTTAATGTTGTTTCTTCTTGACCTGTCTTCAAGGTCGGCGACCTTTGACCTAAGCCATGTGATCTCATCAGACTGGTCGTTATGGGCGTCAATCAGAGTATTGTGAGATGCTGCAAAATCCCCCATTTTATCATCTATGTGATCAACTCTTCCCCCTATAGCTCCTAGTTCAGATTTAAAGTTGTGTACACACTGCATCATATCTGTATGCATAGAGCTGCGCTGGGAGACAAGCATATCTTTTAAGGTGGTGTCTGATACAGGCTTACCCGTTGTTGGGAAGGCTGTGAACGGGTCCACCAGCTCCCTTGTGTCCTCCATGGTATCCGGAGTCATGCTGCCTTGCTGAGTGTCCTCCGCCAACCGAGGTTTGGACTTTGCTGGGCTGCGGGACATGGGTGTGGAGGCACCAGGAGAGCTGTGCTTGGAGCCTGTTTGTGAGCCCGGGCTGGAGATCGCAGACCGTGTGCTGCCTGTGGGGGAAGGAGGATCTCGCATGGCGCCGGCGCCATCTTGGAGAAGGCCGCGGTCTTTCATCTGGAAGAAATCCGGTAATTTCTTCAGCTGATCGTTGTCCTTTTTCCTGCGGGTCATCTTGCGATAGTTGCAGGGCTTTTAGGCTCGTTTTTGAGGTTGAGCAGGGTCGTTGTGTCGTCCCCAAGGCTTCGGTTCCTGAAGCTGGAGCGGAGCTGTGGGTTTAAGCGTCCATTCAGCTGCGCGGTAGCCACGCTCCCCCTATCACAGTTTTGAAGGCCATAAAATGCCAAGATGGCACAAAACCCCCCCAAATGACCCCATTTTGGAAAATAGACGTCCCAAGCTATTTGCTAAGGGGCATGTTGAGTCCATGGAATATTTTATATTTTGCCACAAGTTGCAGGAAAATGACAAACTTTTTTTTTTTTTGCACAAAGTTGTCACTAAAGTATATATTGCTCACACAGGCCATGGGCATATGTGGAATTGCACCCCAAAATACATTCTTCTGATTCTCCTGAGTACAGGGATACCACGTGTGTGGGACTTTTTGGGAGCCTAGCTGCGTACGGGGCACTAGCCGCGTATGAGGCACCGAAAACCAAGCACCGCCTTCTGGATTTCTAAGGGCATAAAGTTTTGATTTCACTCCTCACTACCTATCACAGTTTTGAAGGCCATAAAATGCCCAGATTGCACAACCCCCCCAAATGACCCCATTTTGGAAAGTAGACACACCAAGCTATTTGCTGAGAGGCATGTTGAGTCCATGAAATATTTTATATTTTGACACAAGTTGCGGGAATGTGACCAATTTTTTTTTTTTTTGCACAATGTTGTCACTAAATGATATATTGCTCAAACATGCCATGGGCATATGTGAAATTACACCCCAAAATACATTCTGCTGCTTCTCCTGAGTACGGGGATACCACAAGTGTGGGACTTTTTGGGAGCCTAGCTTCATACGGGGCCCCGAAAATCAATCACTGCCTTCAGGATTTCTAAGGGCATACATTTTTGATTCACTCCTCACTACCTATCACAGTTTCAAAGGCCATAAAATGCCAAGATAGCATTTTCTTTTTTCAATTTTCAAAACTTTGTGAAAAAAAGTGAGGTCTGCAAAATATCGACTCGACATGCCTCTCAGCAAATAGCTTGGGGTGTCAACTTTCCAAAATGGGGTAATTTGGGGGGGGTTTGAACTGTCCTGGCATTTTATGCACAACATTTAAAAGCTTATGTCACACATCACCCACTCTTCTAACCACTTGAAGACAAAGCCCTTTCTGACACTTTTTGTTTACATGAAAAAATTATTTTTTTTTGCAAGAAAATTACTTTGAACCCCCAAACATTATATATTTTTTTAAAGCAAATGCCCTACAGATTAAAATGGTGGGTGTTTCATTTTTTTTTTCACACAGTATTTGCGCAGCGATTTTTCAAACGCATTTTTTTGGGAAAAAACACACTTTTTAAAATTTTAATGCACTAAAACACACTATATTGCGCAAATGTTTGATGAAATAAAAAAGATGATCTTAGGCCGAGTACATGGATACCAAACATGACATGCTTTAAAATTGCGTACAAACGTGCAGTGGCGACAAACTAAATACATTTTTAAAAGCCTTTAAAAGCCTTTGCAGGTTACCACTTTAGATTTACAGAGGAGGTCTACTGCTAAAATTACTGCCCGCTATCTGACCTTCACGGTGATACTGCACATGCATGGTGCAATTGCTGTTTACATTTGATGCCAGACCGATGCTTGCGTTCGCCTTTGCGTGAGAGCAGGGGGGGACAGGGGTGCTTTTTTTTTTTCTTTATTATTTTTTTGCTTTTTTATCTTATTTTTAATCTGTTCCGTTCATTTTTTAATTTTTTTTTCTTTCAATACATTTTTATTATTAATAATAAAAATATATCAGACACAAAATTTGCATCAAACATTACATGGAATAAAGGTAGAAGGGAATTAGAAGTACAAATAAATCTGAGGCTTAGCCTCCTAATGCAGGGCTTACAAGTGAGAGAAAAAAAATAAAACAACGTTAGTGCAAAACCTTAAAACAAGTCTAGCGAATCAGCTTGGGTTGTCAGGTCACAGGTGCTAGAACGAGATATGAAGATCATACCGCAGGGTCAGAAGACAAGAGGAGGCAGGGTTATAGCAGAGCTGGGGGGAGAAGGATACTGGTATGGAAAAGAAGGATCTATCTTGTATACACAAGGGTTCAGGGAGCAGGCAAGGTTATGCGCCGCCCACCCCAAATGGGACCACACTGCGGGCGAGGGACCGCCCCCCCCTCCCGAACTCTCAATCTCAATCACAGCCTCCCCCACCAGAGGCGTCAAATAATTTTGTTCCATTGTAGGAACAATGTATTCCCTGCTTCGTTGGTCTCTATTGTTATGTGGTCAAACCACTTTAGCTACGTATCCTCAAGCTGAAGGAGAGCTATATACAACAGAAAAGCCCTAGCCTCATGAAGCCCGGGGTTCATTAAGGCATTGTTTAAACTCTCCAGGTAAGTATTAATAGGTAAGAGACAAGGTCAAACTTCTTACAGCTACTTTAAAACCGTGAATCTGAGGGAGTGTAGGAAAAAGGGAAGGAGGACCAGGAGAGGGGAAGGGAGGGGGATGAGAGGAAAATCACAAGGGAGGAGGAGTATCCGTGGAGTCACTCAGAGAGCCTGTTGCCCTGATAAGCTAACGCCAGGGCATAAGGAGATATGGCAAAAGTTAGCCCAAGGTTCCCAGGTTATTTTGAAAATACGGGTTTTGTCCTGTATAATGCTAACAATCTTCTCTTGCACCATAATCCAAGATATTTTATGCTTCACCGCTGCAAAAGAAACCCTACGTTTTTTCCAACAAGAGGCAATTGTGATTTTGGCACCCAGAAGGATGAAGAATATCAATTTCTGTGTACATTTATCTACTTTTTCCACTTTCATATTCAGTAGAGCTATCTCTGGAGATTGGAGAATCTGAACAGAGGTTATTTTACGTATTACCGAGAAAATTTTGTTCCATAGACTCCGTATGCGGGGGCAGGCCCACCATACGTGAGACATTGTCCCTACATGGCCACAGCCTCTAAAACACAGCGGGGAAGCATCAGGGTATATCTTTTCAAGAAGAGAAGGAACCCTATACCACCTCATGAGTACCTTAATGCTACCCTCCATGAGAGAAACATTTAATATACCTTTAAAAGATCGCTGAAAGCAGGAGAACCATTGATCACTATCCCACGAAAAGTCCAGGTCCTTTTCCCAGGATAAGGCGTATGGAGGCTTGGACGCTACTGACGCCAGTGAAGCATATATGACGGAGATCCCCCCTCTCTGATCCATTGCACCCGCACACCAAGACTCATATTTAGATATTGAGGGGGGGTATTGATTTATTTGGCCTGAGGGAATGAAGGAAATGTTGTATTTGCATAAAGCAAAAACGTTCAGCCTGAGGCATTTCAAGCTTGCTAGTGCAGAAAGCCACAGTGAGAGGACCTGTGGAGGAGAAATAGTTCCCTATTCTAAATAATCCCTTATTCAGCCACCAACTAAACGTGAAGATGTTCATTCCTGGCGGAAAGTCAGGGTTATGAAAAATATGTGTAAGGGGTTTGAGGGAGGAAATCAAGGAGGGGCTTTTATAAAGTCGGTCGCATAGGGCCAGAGAATGTGACAACGTGGGAGCAAGTATGGGCGGTCTCGATTTAGTAGGAGACCACAACAAAAAGTCAATTGTGTGGAGAGGGACTGCTTGACGTTCCATTGTAACCCAATCAGGCTTCGGGCCTTTTGAGTATACGACTGAGATTTGAGCTAACTGGGCTGCTTGATAGTACCACCAAATATTGGGAAGTGCTAGACCCCCTTGTGATTTGGACCTGAAAAGGATATTTTGAGCGCAGCGACTTCCCTTCCCTATGATTTTGGACTGGAGTGGGTGTACTTGCGATTTGTGGATTGGGATGGGCAAGGATCTGAATAGGTAAAGTATGCGTGGGAGGAGAGTCATTTTGACCGCATTAATACGGCCCAGCCAGGATATATTGTGATTATCCCAGAGGGTAAGGTCCGATATCAATTTGCGGAAGATGGCCGGATAGTTGGAGGAATAGAGGGAGGCTATACTTGGCGTGAGATGTACTCCCAGATAAGGGAGAGAGACCTCATTCCATGAAAATGGGAAGTGGTTTTGTAGGCTACTTAGGGTATTGGGGGGGACCGTGATGTTCAGGGCGGAGGATTTGGATACATTGACTCGCAGACCCAATATTTCACCAAATTTATCAAGTAAAGAGAAGATATTAGGAGTGAAGATTAGAGGGGATGTCACGAAGAGTAATAAATCATCCGCAAAAAGGGCACATTTGTGCTCCTGTTTGCCACACATCACCCCTTTAATGTCGGGATGGTTCCTAATCGCAACAGCCAGGGATTCCATGGCTATGGCGAATAGAAGGGGGGATAGAGGGCAACCCTGCCTAGTTCCTCTTTCTATAGTGAGGGGCTCAGAGTAAAAGCCCTGCAATCTGACCTGTGCACTTGGGCCAGAGTACAGGGCCCTGAGGATGCTCAAGAATCGTGGACCAAAACCCCACCGATCCAGAACCTGGAATAGGTATGGCCAGGTAACTGTGTCGAAAGCCTTCTGCAGGTCAATGGACAACAGATACCCATGTTGTGGGGGACCCCCATCCCATTGAGAGTTAAGTAATGAAATGATATCGACTGCTCTCCTGATCTGGTCAGGACCTTGTCTCCCTGGAATAAAGCCCACCTGGTCCTTATTAACATAGAGAGCTATACAGGACGCTAGCCGGTTGGAGAGAACTTTGGTTAAGATTTTTAAATCATTGTTGATTAAGGAGATAGGACGATAATTAGCAACCATAGTCATGTCTTTGCCGGGTTTTGGAATGACCGAAATGAAGGCAAGATTTAGGGCTTTATCCAGGGGAGAATCAGACCTGAGGGAATTAAAGAATCTGACTAAGTACGGGGCTAATATGGGATCGAACTTTTTATAATAGCCTACGGAGAAGCCATCCGGGCCCGGGGCTGAGTTTTGTTTCAGGTGTTTAATTACCGCGAGCACTTCGGGTTCAGTGATTGGACCCTCTAGAAGTTCCGAATGGTCCAGAGATAATTTAGGAAGGGGTAGGTTGTCTAGGAATTCTGATATGGAATGATTAGATGATACTTTTTCCTTTTTATATTGTGAAGTGTAGAAATCGTGGAATGTTTCCATTATCCAATTTGGGTTTTGGGTAAGATCGCCTGATGGGGTGCGAATTTTGGGGAAGGCGATCGATCTCGGTTTTGGTGACAATTTGGCTACTAATTTAGCTCCTATTTTGCCTGTTTGGTGATAAAAGCGGGCGCCTGACCACCGGAGCTGTTTCTCAGCCTCGGAGGTAAGGGCCAGGTTTAGAGAAGTCCTCGCAATCTCCAGCGCCTCTAGAGAATCTTTGGTGGGGTTCCGTTTGTGGGCTCCACACAGAGATTGGAATTTTAACCGAAGATTATTGATATCAGCTGTACGTTCTTTCTTAAGGTTGGTGGAGATTTGAATAATTTTTCCTCTGAGTACTGCCTTATGAGCAGCCCACAGCGTCTCCGGAGAGACCTCTTCAGTATCGTTTAAACGGAAGTATTCCTGTATCTCTTTTGCTAAGATCGAACATTGGATTGGGTCACTTAGGAGCCCTTCATTGAGGCGCCATATAAATTTGTTGCCCGGGTTGGGAGATTGCTGCATATATAAGACAACCATCGAGTGGTCAGATATAGGGGAGTCCCTGATAATTGCTTTGAGAGCTCTAGGAATGTTTTGTGATTGAATAAAAATATGGTCGATTCTTGTGTAGAGGTGGTGCGGGGCGGAATAATGAGTGAAGTCCCTGGACCTAGGATTCATTTCCCTCCAGATGTCCACAAGGCCCAGCGAACACAGTGTGGAGGCTATTTTAGTACTTTGTTTTGGAGGTTTTCTAGGACGAGGAGGACCAGAGCCCGCTTTGTCCAGTGAAATGTCAAAAGGGAGATTTGTGTCTCCTCCCATTATGATTTTCCCTTCAAGTTTTGGGCCTAGTGTGGACATCATTGTGGAGAAGAAGGAAGCCTGGCCTTTATTCGGGGCATAGTAAGAAATAAGAAAATGCATTGATCCCTCAATCGTGCCCTTTACTAAAAGAAAACTGCCCGCTTGGTCTTTAATAACATCCGTGGGAGAAAATTTAAGATGTTTTGCGAAGCAAATAGCAACCCCTTTTGTCTTATTGTCAGCATTAGAGAGAAAAAACTGAGTGTAGTGGCCATGTAGGAAGGAGGGATTGTATGAGGATGGGAAGTGAGTTTCTTGTAATAAAAGAATTGCTATTTTTTGTGATTTGTATAGGTTAAATAGTTTGCGTCTTTTGACTGGAGAATTCATTCCCTGCACATTGTGCGTGGCTATACAGAGGGGGTGGGGGGCATCAGTGTGTCAGAATGCATGGATCAGAAGGGGGGATGAGCGCCCCACACAACTAGTGCTTACCTGGGATTTCAAGATATGTACATGCGTCCAAGCCTCCACGGCCTGAGTTCCTGGGATTCCTAGTAGCAACTGCCTCGTGTGACTCCTGAGTGACTCCGGGGATAGGTGGGAGGAAGAGGTGAGGAAATGAAGAAAGGTTGACCCTGGGTGGGAGAGACCAGACATGTCAAAAGCAACATGGAACAAAAACCATATCCAAGAAAACATTCCAGTTAAAACTGAGTAACTTTCAAGAACCCCTACAGGAGGGAAAGGTGAGTGTTTGCCTCCTGCAAGGTTTTCCCTTAGAGCAAAAACCCCCCCAAATGGGGTCATGGAAGTGTCTCTGAGTGGGGGAAAATACCACTCAGAGACTCGTGGAGGCGAAGTGCCGCCACTCCGGCCAAACCGCCAAAAATAATACCAAAATTGAAACCTTGAAAAAACATACTAAAAGGAGTCCTGAGAAAGCAAAAAGTAAACTTCTCAGCATCTAAAAAAGAAAAAAGAAAAAAGGGAAAAATCTTAAAACGAATCTGGCTAGGATTCTGCCAGGAGAAAACGGGGGTTTAGGAAGTCAGCATCCCATTTTCAAAAGACTACCGCAGGAGTTCCTGGGGAGTAAAAAAAGGGCTTTGATTCTGTTGATAGTAGACTGTTCTTCATGGAGGGCGACCATCTTTGGATCTCTTGGCATGTTGCTTGTGCCATAAGGGTTGGATGGGACTTGAGGGTGGTGGTCTTTTTGTTGATTGAGGTGTTCTGGGATCCATCACGGCAGGTGGTGCAGGCGAGTGTGAAATAAGGCCCAGTTGCAACAGTAGCCTTTCTCCGTCTCCAAAGTTTGTGAAGCTGTATGATTTATTTAGGTAGGCAAAGTTGAGGCGAAAAGGGAACGACCATCTGTAAGCGATCGATTTCTGAGATAAGCTGCTCAAGAGAGGCTTCAAGGATCTCCGTTTCTGTACCGTAAGGGGGGAAAGATCCGCAAATATTTGGATCGGATGCCCTTGAAAGGAGAGATTTTCTGTTTCCCTTGCTCTGTGCATAACATCCTCTTTAACTCTGAAGAAGTGGGGTTTAACCACTATGTCTCTGGGCAGGCCGTCCTGGCGCGGAGGTTGTAAGGCCCTGTGTGCTCGGTCTAACTCCAATCTGTAGTCTGGAATGTCCGGAAGTAAGTGTTTGATGAATGAGCGAACGATTTTATCTGTGTCCTTGAACGATTCTGGAAGGCCTCTTAGCCTAAAATTGTATCTACGAGACCTATTTTCAAGGTCATCGAGTTTTGAGTATGCCATGTCCAGTTGTTCATGTAATTCTTGGATCCTGTCAGTGTTCTGGTTGGCGACTGCTGCGATTTGATCAGTCTTTGATTCAATTGCCTCAATTCTAATGCCCAATTGCTGCAAGTCTGCCTGTATAGTGGTGGTGATTTGTGAAGCATTTAGTGCTAACCCTCTTGAGAGCATGTTAGAGAAGGTATCCATTAAGGCTGCAAAATCTGTGGGGATAGGGCCAGGAGAGGCAGACCGAGGGCTGGATGTGGAGCATCTCTCCTCCATCTGGGTCAGGGGGGGAACTTCCATAGGGCTACATCCTAGTGAATCAGTGGGGGATGCTGGAAATATCCCATCCTGGGGATTACTCACTGTTGGTGGGTTTATCTTGTCTTCATGTGAAGGCAGAGGATGCCGCTGGATTCTTTATGGAGCCTCGTGCGGCGCTAGCGGCCGCCATTTTCGTGTAGGCCGCGATCCGCGGACCGGGATCCAGGAATCGGGAAAGGTCCCGTCTTGCTGAGCCCCCGATCATGCGAGGGGGTCCCTCAGGACTCCGGGTGGTAAGGAGGGGGTCCGATGTGCTGGTTCCGGTGCTTATCGTGGCTGTGGCGGTGGATGCAGGCCGGAGTGGAGCGGAGCTCTCAGAACGAGCGACCGTCCATGGAGCTGCCGCGCATGTGCCTTTTTTAAATTTTTTAATCATTTTTATTGTTATCTCAGGGAATGTAAATCTCCCCTATGATGGCAATAGGTAGTGACAGGTACTCTTTTTTGAAAAAATTGGGGTCTATTAGAACCTAGATCTCTCCTCTGCCCTCAAAGCATCTGACCACACCAAGATCGTTGTGATAAAATGCTTTCCCAATTTCCCAATGGCGCTGTTCAAATCCGGCGAAATCTAAGTCATGAAATGCTCGTAGCTTCCGGTTTCTTAGATCATAGAGATGATTGGAGCCATTCTGGTCTCTGATCAGCTCTATGGTTAGCTGGCTGAATCACCGGCTGCATTCTCGGGCTCCCTGTTGGGACAGGAGAGCCAGAGAAAAACATGGAAGACGGTGGGGGGGCATTCCCTCCCACTGCTTGTAAAAGAAGTCTAGAGACTTCTCCAAGAAATGTCCCCTTTATCTTCATGCATGCCTGTTTTTGGACATTAATCATTTATTGCCCTACATGCATATTTACATTCAATAACCTCCCCACCATGCAATCCTGGGTCCATTTATATCTCTAGCCTACTGTCCCTTGAACAATGTATATTGTCAGCTCCATTGTACTGTTTGACCCTCCCCCACCCCCTCAAATGTTTGAAACTGTCAGGTGTGTTTTTGACCCTAATTAGTACCCCTCCCCCACCCCCTCAAATGTTTGAAACTGTCAGGTGTGTTTATTAACTTAATTAGTACCTGTCCCCCACCCCTCAAATGTTTGAAACTGTCAGGTGTGTTTTTGACCCTAATTAGAACCCCTCCCCCACTACCTCAAATGTTTGAAACTGTCAGGTGTGTTTATTAACCTAATTAGTACCCCTCCCCCACCCCCTCAAATGTTTGAAACTGTTAGGTGTGTTTTTGACCCTAATTAGAACCCCTCCCCCACCCCCTCAAATGTTTGAAACTGTCAGGTGTGTTTATTAACCTAATTAGTACCCCTCCCCCACCCCCTCAAATGTTTGAAACTGTCAGGTGTGTTTTTGACCCTAATTAGAACCCCTCCCCCACCCCCTCAAATGTTTGAAACTGTCAGGTGTGTTTATTAACCTAATTAGTACCCCTCCCCTACCCCCTCAAATGTTTGAAACTGTCAGGTGTGTTTTTGACCCTAATTAGAACCCCTCCCCCACCACCTCAAATGTTTGAAACTGTCAGGTGTGTTTATTAACCTAATTAGTAGGTTAACATTCAATTTGATCAATGGGCCATCAGAGGGGGTGATTAATCTTATTAATGGGCCTTATGTTTTTTATAAGTAAAATTACAAACACACATATTAATAATGTTTGACTGCTGTTGTTCACTAATGTTTTTGTGTAATCTGATATCCAAGTTATGTTTAAAAGTACTTATCTTCATTTTTTTATTTTTTTCACTCCACAGTTTCCTTCCAGTACACAGGAATGGCAGACTATGGCCTCCCAGTTCGCTGACCGTTGGGACTTTCCCAACTGTGTCGGGACGATTGACAGGAAGCATGTCCGCATTGTGCCACCACCGCATTCGGGGTCTTATTTCTATAACTACAAGGGGTTCCATAGTGTAGTTTTGATGGCTGTGGTCTTGGCACATTTGGACTTTCTGTTTGTGGATGTGGGGAAGAACGGCCGGATGTCTGACGGAGGAGTGTTTGCACAGATTTAGCTGTGCCAGCGTCTCCAGACTGGTGGCCTGGGATTGCCACCTGATGACCAGAATGTGAATGGACTCCCCTCAGTTTTTATCGCTGATGAATCGTTTGCTCTCGGTGAGCACTTGATGAGGCCGGTCCCCCAAAGGACACTCACCCCTGAGAGGAGGGTATTTAATTACCGGCTGGCCAGAGCAAGAAAAGTTGTGGAGAATGCCTTTGGGATTCTGGCCAGCCGGTTCCGTTTGTTCCTTTCAGCCATAAATCTGGCGGACTATAAAATTAATCACGTCATACTGGCTTGCTGCATACTCCATACCTTTTTACGAAGACATTCGGCTACATATATTACCTCTGTTGGGCCTGAGGCCGGACTTTTACAAGATCAAACACTGACAGGCCTGGAAATTGGCCGTATTGGCTTGGCCCCCCAAACCGCACGTCAAGTGCGTGAGCGATATGTGAATTATTTTAATGGTCGGGGGGCCATTGCTATTCAGCAAGAGCTTTAATTTTTACAAAAAAAAAAATTTTTGGATAAAATATCTTGTTTTTCTTCTTGTTTGCATTTAGTTCGGCCTGTCTCCTAGTGCACTTGTAGTAGTGACAAGTGCATTTACCTTTACTTAATAAGGCCCTTTGTCACTGTAACCACACAAAAATTTGCAAAACATATTATTAAAAAATAATCATCCACACACATTGTAGTAGTAAAAACATTTTACCGTGTGCACATTGAAAGGTGCATTTTTTGAAACATTTTTTTTTTTTGTTTGTTTTTTTTTTTTAGAAAAAAATATTTTATTTTTTTTGAAGGTTATTAAAGGCATATTTAAACAAAAATATACCTTGTTTCAAATGTTAAAATTCACAACAGTGTTTTGAAAAACATACAAAAAAATAAAAGAACTTACAAAGTTCAACATTTTAATAACGGTGCTGGTGATGTCACCCTTGTAAATCGTTAATTTTTAAGATGCTCAAAATTGAGCATTAAAAAAGTGTCAAGTCTACATGTGCTATCTCCCATCATGGGGGGAGCAATGTACGTGTTTTGTGTGTGCAAATCCCTTTGTTCCTCTCACCACAAAAAAATTTTGAGGATGAAGGGGTTGCAAACACAAAACAAGTACATTGATATCCCATGATGGAAGATAGCACATGATGACACACCGGAAAAAACTAGAAAACAAAATTGGAAGAAGAAACAAACTTGACAAGGAAATGAAGAACATGATTGAAGTTTTTAGGCAAAACGTTATTATATTCTGCCCAAAACATCAAACATGTTCTTCATTTCCTGTTGCATGGTGTCCAGGCGAAGTTTCTTGCTGTGAATTTGGTCACGCATTTGATCAATTTGGCCATTCCACAACATTATCTGGCCAATCAGTCTTTGGGCACTGTCTGTGCTGAATGGCTCTGCCGCTTGGCCTTCCACAACCAGAAGCTCACCTAAAATGTGTGTAAAAAAAAAATGGGTTAAAATATGCATGCCTAAATACATTACCTTAAGCTGGGGTGTCAGTCACTCACTTGGTGGGGTTGAAAGCTCGCACACTTCCTCCACCTCTCCTTCCTCACAAACAATAAAATTGTTTTGAAACAATAAAAATGAACTATTTAAATATTGTGCCGGGGGGGGGTATGTCTGTAAAGTAGTACATCTTCCCCATGTTTAGAACAGTACCACAGCAAAATTACATTTCTAAAGGAAAAAATGTAATTTAAAACTCGCGGCTGTAATGAATTGTCGGATCCCGGCAATATAGTTAAAAATCATTGAAAAAAACTTTATTGATTCCTCCCCCCAGTCCATTACCAGGCCCTTTGGGTCTGGTATGGATATTAAGGGGAACCCCACACCAAAATGTAAAAAAAAAATGGCATGGGGTCCCCCCAAAATCCATACCAGGCCCTTCAGATCTGGTATGGATATTAAGGGGAACCCTGCGCCAAAAATTTTAAAAAATGGCGTAGGGGTCCCCCCAAAATCCATACCAGACCCTTATCCAAGCATGCAACCTGGCAGGCTGCAGGAAAAGGGGTGAGAGAGCACCCCCCCTCCTGAACCATACCAGGCCACATGCCCTCAACATGGGAAGGGTGCTTTGATGTCCCCCAAAGCACCTTGTCCCCATGTTGATGGGGACAAGGGCCTCATCCCCACAGCCATTGCACGGTGGTTGTGGGGGTCTGCGGGTCTTATCGGAATCTGGAAGCCCCCTTTAACAAGGGGACCCCCAGATCTTGCCCCCACCCATGTGAATAGGTATCGGGTATACATTCACCAAAAGTCCTTTACTAAAAAAATTTTAAAAAGTGTCCCGCGATGTTCATTCATCTTCAATCTCAGATGACCTGAGGAAAAAAACAACTGAAAAAAACTCTGCCTCCATGGGAGGCTCCAGCTGACTGCAGGCTTTCTGCATTGACAGCTTTTATATGGCTGAGGGTGGGGCCATCCGGTGATGTAAATGAGTGACCCTGCCTCCTTCTGATGTCATGTAACCTCACGTAATGTCAGAGGAGGGTGGGGTCACCCGTTTACATCACCGGGTGGCCCCGCCCTCAGCCATATAACAGCTGTCATTGCAAAAATGGGAGCCTCCCATGGAGGCTGAGTTTTTCATTTTTTTTCTCAGGTCGTTGGATGATGTGATCGAAGACATTGCAAGACACTTTATTTTTTATAAATCGCCCTGTCCGCAGGCCCACACAACCACTAGGCAAAGGTTGTAGGGATATTGCCCTTGTCCCCATCAACATGGGGACAAGGTGCATTGGGGGGGATCCCAAATCACCCTCCCATTGTTGAGGGCATGTGCCCCTTTTCCTGCAGCCTGCCAGGTTGCATGCTCAGATAAGGGTCTGCTATGGATTTTGTGGGCGACCCCTATGCCAATTTTTTATTCATTTTGGCTCGGAGTTCCCCTTAAGATCCATACCAGACCTGAAGGGCCTGGTATGGATTTTGGGGGGACACCCACGTAATTTTTTTAAATTTTGGCGCAGGGTTCCCCTTAATATCCATACCAGACCCAAAGGGCCTGGTAATGGACTGGGGGGGACCCATGCCATTTTTTCAATGATTTTTATCTATATTGCCGGGATCCGGTGTTGTAAAAATTCCTGCGACCCATGCAGATCCTCGACCCACGTCACTTCCTGTGCGGCTACGTCAGAAAACAGCTGACGGTGGCCCTTTAACATGCATGCGCGACTTCACCGCTGCTTAACTGCGCGTGCGCAGCCACTGCTTTCAGTCGAGGAAAATTTTAGACGCGAGCGGGCGGCTACGTCTCAGAACACAGCTGACGGCGGGGCTTTACTGCGCATGCGTGAGGACTCGAGCAGGTGGCCGGAGGCGGTACATTATCATTAAATTACATTATTGTCAGCACCGCCTCCAGCCCCACCCCGCCCCTAATACGCCCCTAGCCTGCTCTGGAGAATGGGGGCGGCCATGGGACAAGGTCGAGATAAAATATAGAGCTGCCCTACACCTAGCCTGCTTTGCTGAAGGGGGGCGTGCCCATCTCCTGCATAGCACAATCTATATCAATGGGACAAGGTCGAGATAAAATAAAGAGCTGCCCCACACCTAGCCTGCTCTGCTGAAGGGGGGCATGCCCATCTCCTGTATAGCACAATCTATATCAATGAGGCAAAGTCGAGATAAAATATAAAGCTGCCCCGCCCCCACCCCGAGCCTGCTCTGGTGAAGGGGGGCAGGCCCCGTGTGTATATCAATGGCGGAAAACAGCAGCCTGACACATAGAGCCTCTGTTTACACAAATCTGTCTGTGCACAGCCCTGCTAAATACATATACGGGAGGTCAAGGAAAATTATACAGCAGTGTACACTGGCGGCTGGTGCTCAAACATTTTGGGGGGCGCAAACAAACTGAAAAATACTGAAACCACCCCCCAATCAATTGCAGCCTCACTGTGCCCTTCAAATGCATCCACTTGTGTCCGTCATACGCAGCCAGTTGTGCCCGTCATACGCAGCCAGTTGTGCCCGTCGTACGCAGCCAGTTGTGCCCGTCGTACGCAGCCACTTGTGCCAGTCGTGCACAGCCATTTGTGCCAGTCAAATGCAGCCATTTGTGCCCATCAAATGCAGCCACTTGTGCCCGTCGAATGCAGCCATTTGTGCCCATCAAATGCAGCCACTTGTGCCCATCATATGCAGCCACTTGTGCCCATCGAATGCAGCCATTTGTGCCCATCAAATGCAGCCACTTGTGCCTATCATATGCAGCCATTGTTTCCATCAAATGCAGCCACTTGTGCCCATCGAATGCAGCCATTTGTGCCCATCAAATGCAGCCACTTGTGCCCATCATATGCAGCCATTGTGCCCATCAAATGCAGCCACTTGTGCCCATCGAATGCAGCCATGTATGCCCATCAAATGCAGCCACTTGTGCCCGCCATATGCAGCCACTGTGCCCCATCATATGCAACCAGGCGCGCCCCCCCGGCTCGGCTGTCACTTCACTAACACCCTCCCCCCCGCACGCGCAAGCGGCCGGTCTGGCCGAGAGTGACGGGGCTTCCTCCTCCTCTTCTGTAGCGGTGGCTGTGGCTCCTGTGTCTGCTCGGCTCCTCAGGCTTCTTCCGCCGTGTCTCCTCTTCCGCCGCAGCATTAGGTATCCAGTAGGATTGCCTAATGCTTTGGCCAATCGGGAGACAGGTCTCACTGACCAGCCTGCTGATTGGCAAGGAGGAACGTTAGTGTGAATATAGCGAAAATTCATTTGCTATGCCACACAACAGGGTGGGATCGGGATGCAGTGCTCTGCGCCCCGAGCCCACCCTATTTTGAAGCCTATTAGAGCCTCTGGCTCTAATCACGTGCTTCAAAATACACCCCCTGCCTATCCCCGCCATAGTGACTCATGTGTCTGGCATCCTAAAGGGGGTTGGGCACATGAATAGGGAGGGCGGCAGAGGTGACGGGGGGCACGGACCGCCACTGATCTTTGATCACTGTCAAGTGCTGGGGGCTGGATCGCCTCCACTGCTTTTCCTCCAATCAGAGGCCAAAGAAGCTAAGTGCTATTTTACCTGTAGCCCTCACACTGGAGAATTGTACACCATCATTATGGTGTCCCAGGACGGTGGGTACCTGGTCCCCCGAGGGCAGAGCACATGTGTAACCCGCTTTTGGGTCACTGGTGGCTTAGGGAGAAGGAGAGGGCCTCTGGGTGGACGTGGGAGAAAGAGATTGCTCCTGGGTGGACGTGGGAGAAGGAGAGGGCTCCTAGGTGGACGTGGGAGAAGGAGAGGGCTCCTAGGTGGACGTGGGAGAAGGAGAGGGCTCCTAGGTGGACGCGGGAGAAGGAGAGGGCTCCTGGGTGGCCGGAGAAGGATAGAGCCCCTGGGTGGCTTAGGGAGAAGGAGAGAGCCCCTGGGTGGTCGTGGAGAAGGAGAGGGCTCCTAGGTGGACGTGGGAGAAGGAGAGGGCTCCTAGGTGGACGCGGGAGAAAGAGAGGGCTCCTGGGTGGCCGGAGAATGATAGAGCCCCTGGGTGGTCGTGGAGAAGAAGAGGGCCCCTGGGTGGCCAGGGGAGAAGGAGAGAGCCCCTGGGTGGCTTAGGGAGAAGAAGAGAGCCCCTGGGTGGCCGGTGGAGAAGGGGAGAAACCCTGGGTGGCCGGTAGAGAAGAAGACAGTCCCTGGGTGGCTTAGGGAGAAGGAGATAGACCCTGGGTGGCTGGTGGAGAGTTCTCCTTGGTTGACATGGGAGAAGGAGAGGACTCCTCGGCGGCCGGGGGAGAAGGACAGGGCTCCTGGGTGACCGGTAGAAAAGAAGGGGGCCCCTGGGTGGCCGGTGGAGAAGGAGAGAGCCCCTGGCTGGCTGGTGGAGAAGGAGAGAGCCCCTGGGTGGGCAGTGGAGAAGGAGAGAGACCCTGGGTGGTCGGTGGAGAGGGAGAGGGCTCCTGGGTGGACGTGGGAGAAGGAGAGGGCTCCTGGGCCGCCGGGAGAGAAGGAGAGGGCTCCTGGGTGGCCGGGGGAGAAGGATAGAGCCCCTGGGTGGCTTAGGGAGAAGGAGAGAGCCCCTGGGTGGCCGGTGGAGAAGGAGAGGGCTCCTGGGTGACCGGTGGAAAAGGAGAGGGCTCCTGGGTGGATGTGGGAGAAGAAGAGGGCTCCTGGGTGGTCGGGGGAGAAGGATAGAGCCCCTCGGTGGCTTAGGGAGAAGGAGAGAGCCTCTGGGTGGCCGAGAGGAAGGAGAGGGCTCCTGGGTGGACATGGGAGAAGGAGAGAGCCCCTGGGTGGCCGGGGGAGAAGGAGAGAGCCCCTCGGTGGCTTAGGGAGAAGGAGAGAGCCCCTGGGTGGCCGGTAGAGAAGCAGAGAGTCCCTGGGTGGCTTAGGGAGAAGTAGAGAGACCCTGGGTGGCCGGTGGAGACGGCTCCTGGGTGGACATGGGAGAAGGAGAGGGCTCCTGGGCAGCCGGGGGAGAAGGAGAGGGCTCCTGGGTGACTGGTGGAAAAGAAGAGGGTTCCTGGGTGGATGTGAGAGAAGAAGAGGGCCCCTGGGTGGCCAGTGGAGGAGAGAGCCCCTGGGTGGCCGGTGGAGAAGGAGAGAGCCCCTGGGTGGCCGGTGGAGAAGGAGAGAGCCCCTGGGTGGCCGGTGGAGAAGGAGAGAGCCCCTGGATGGCTGGTGGAGAAGGAGAGAGCCCCTGGGTGGGCGGTGGAGAAGGAGAGAGACCCTGGGTGGCCGGTGGAGAGGGCTCCTGGGTGGACGTGGGAGAAGGAGAGGGCTCCTGGGCCGCCGGGGAGAAGGAGAGGGCTCCTGGGTGGACGTGGGAGAAGGAGAGGGCCCCTGTGTGGCCGGTGGAGAAGGAGAGAGCCCCTGGGTGGCCAGTGGAGAAGGAGAGAGCATCTGGGTTTTTGGAGGAGGAGAGGGCCCTTGGGTCGCCATTTAGTAAAAAAGAGGGCCCCTGGGTAGCCGTGGGGGAAGGAGAGGGCACCTGGGTGTTTGGAGGATGGGAGGGCCCCTGGGTGGCCATTTAGTGAAGAAGAGGGCCCCTGGGTTGCTGGGGGAGAAGGAGAGGGCACCTGGGTGGTTGGCAGAGAAGGAATGGGCCCCTGGCTGTTTGAAGGAGATGGCCCCAGGGTTGGCCAAAATTGGAAGAGCTGGTCCTTGGGTGGTTGGAGGAGGAGAGGGTGCCACACTTCTCCCCTGAGGACGGGGACACCCTTCTCTCCCCCGGAGGACGGGGACACCAGAGGACAGGGACACATTCTTCCCCCGGGGGAGAGAAGGCTGTCCCCATCCTCCGGTGTCCCCATCCTCCGGGGGAGAGAAGGGTGTCCCCATCCTCTGGAGGAGAGAAGGATGTCCCCATCCTCCGGGGAGAAAAGGCTGGTGCCGTTCTCTGGGGGAGAGAAGGCTGTCCCTGTCCTCCGGGGGAGAGAAGGGTGTCCCGTCCTCCGGGGAGTGAAGGGCGTCCCTGTCCTCTGGGGAGAGAAGGGTGTCTCCATCCTCCGGTGTCCCCGTCCTCCGGGGGAGAGAAGGGTGTCCCTGTCCTCTGGTGTCCCCGCCCTCCGGGGGAGAGAAGGGTGTCCCAGTCCTCCGGGGGAGAGAAGGGTGTCCCCATCCTCTGGAGGAGAGAAGGATGTCCCCATCCTCCGGGGTAGAGAAGGCTGTCGCCAGAGGACAGGGACATCCTTCTCTCCTCCAGAGGATGGGGACACCCTTCGTTCTCCCCTGAGGACGGGGACACCCTTCTCTCCCCCGGAGGACGGGGACACCGGAGGACAGGGACACATTCTTCCCCCGGGGGAGAGAAGGCTGTCCCCATCCTCCGGTGTCCCCGTCCTCCGGGGGAGAGAAGGGTGTCCCCATCCTCTGGAGGAGAGAAGGATGTCCCCGTCCTCCGGGGAGAAAAGGCTGGTGCCGTTCTCCGGGGGAGAGAAGGCTGTCCCTGTCCTCCGGGGGAGAGAAGGGTGTCCCGTCCTCTGGGGAGTGAAGGGCGTCCCTGTCCTCTGGGGAGAGAAGGGTGTCTCCATCCTCCGGTGTCCCCGCCCTCCGGGGGAGAGAAGGGTGTCCCAGTCCTCCGGGGGAGAGAAGGGTGTCCCCATCCTCTGGAGGAGAGAAGGATGTCCCCATCCTCCGGGGTAGAGAAGGCTGTCGCCAGAGGACAGGGACATCCTTCTCTCCTCCAGAGGATGGGGACACCCTTCGTTCCCTCGGAGGACAGGGACATCCTTCTCTCCTCCAGAGTATGGGGACACCCTTCTCTCCCCCGGAGGACGGGGACACCGGAGGACAGGGACACCCTTCTCTTCCCCGAAGGACGAGGACACTGGAGGATGGGGACAGCCTTCTCTCCCCCGGAGGACTGGGACACCCTTCTCTCCTCCGGAGGATGGGGACACCGGAGGATGGGGACAGCCTTCTCTCCCCCGAAGGACTGGGACACCCTTCTCTCCCCCGGAGGACGGGGACTCCGAAGGATGGGGACAGCCTTCTCTCCCCCCGGAGGACTGGGACACACTTCTCTCCCCCGGAGGACAGGGACACCGGAGGATGGGGACAGCCTTCTCTCCCCCGGAGGACTGGGACACCCTTCTCTCCCCGGAGGACGGGGACTCCGGAGGATGGGGACAGCCTTCTCTCCCCCGGAGGACTGGGACACCCTTCTCTCCCCGGAGGATGGGGACAACGGAAGATGGGGACAGCCTTCTCTCCCCCGGAGGACTGGGACACCCTTCTCTCCCCCGGAGGACAGGGACTCCGGAGGATGGGGACAGCCTTCTCTCCCCCCGTAGGACTGGGACACACTTCTCTCCCCCGGAGGACAGGGACACCGGAGGATGGGGACAGCCTTCTCTCCCCCGGAGGACTGGGACACCCTACTCTTCCCGGAGGACGGGGACTCCGGAGGATGGGGACAGCCTTCTCTCCCCCGGAGGACTGGGACACCCTTCTCTCCCCGGAGGATGGGGACAACGGAGGATGGGGACAGCCTTCTCTCCCCCTGAGGGCTGGGACACCCTTCTCTCCCCCGGAGGACAAGGACTCCGGAGGATGGGGACAGCCTTCTCTCCCCTGGAGGACTGGAACACCCTTCTCTCCCCGGAGGACAGGGACACCGGAGGACGGGGACATCCTTCTCTCCCCCAGAGGATGGGGACACCCTTCTCTCCCCCAGAGGACGGGGACATCCTTCTCTCCTCCAGAGGATGGGGACACCCTTCTCTCCCCCGTAGGACGGGGACATCCTTCTCTCCTCCAGAGGATGGGGACACCCTTCTCTCCCCCGGAGGACAGGAACACCGGAGGATGGGGACACCCTTCTCTCCCCCGGAGGACGGCAACAGCCTTCTCTCCCCCGGAGGACGGGACATCCTTCTCTCCTCCTGAGGACGGGGACATCCTTCTCTCCTACAGAGGATGGGGACACCCTTCTCTCCCCCGGAGGACAGGGACACTGGAGGACAGGGACACCTTCTCTCCCCCGGAGGACGGGAACACCGGAGGATGGGGACAGCCTTCTCTCCCCCGGAGGACTGGGACACCCTTCTCTCCCCCGGAGGATGGGGACTCCGGAGGATGGGGACAGCCTTCTCTCCCCCGGAGGACTGGGACAGACTTCTCTCCCCCCGAAGGACGAGGACACCGGAGGATGGAGACACCCTTCTCTCCCCCAGAGAACAGGGACACCCTTCTCTCAACCGGAGGACGGGACACCCTTCTCTGCCCCGGAGGATGGGGACACCCTTCTCTCCCCCGGAGGATGGGGACACCCTTCTCTCCCCCGGAGGACAAGAACAGCCTTCTCTCCCCCAGAGGACGGGGACACCCCTCTCTCCCCCAGGGATTGGGGACACCGGAGGACAGGGACACATTCTTCCCCTGGGGGAGAGAAGGCTGTCCCCATCCTCCGGTGTCCCCGTCCTCCGGGGGAGAGAAGGGTGTCCCCATCCTCTGGAGGAGAGAAGGATGTCCCCGTCCTCCGGGGAGAAAAGGCTGGCGCCATCCTCCGGGGGAGAGAAGGCTGTCCCTGTCCTCCGGGGGAGAGAAGGCTGTCCCTGTCCTCCGGGGGAGAGAAGGGTGTCCCCATCCTCCGGGGGAGAAAAGGGTGTCCCCGTCCTCTGGGGGAGAGAAGGCTGTTCTTGTCCTCTGGGGGAGAGAAGGCTGTTCTTGTCCTCTGGGGGAGAGAAGGCTGTTCTTGTCCTCCGGGGGAGAGAAGGGTGTCCCGTCCTCCGGGGGAGAGAAGGGTGTCCCATCCTCCGGGGGAGAGAAGGACGTCCTTGTCCTCTGGGGGAGAGAAGGGTGTCTCCATCCTCTGGTGTCCCCGTCCTCCGGGGGAGAGAAGGGTGTCCCCGTCCTCCGGGGGAGAGAAGGGTGTCCCAGTCCTCCAGGGGAGAGAAGGGTGTCCCCATCCTCTGGAGGAGAGAAGGATGTCCCCATCCTCCGGGGGAGAGAAGGCTGTCGCCAGAGGACTGGGACATCCTTCTCTCCTCCAGAGGATGGGGACACCCTTCTCTCCCCCGGAGGACGGGGACATCCTTCTCTCCTCCAAAGGGCGGGGACACCCTTCTGTCCCCCGGAGGATGGGGATACCCTTCTCTCCCCCGGAGGACAGGGATACCAGAAGATGGGGACACCCTTCTGTCCCCCGGAGGACGGCGACAGCCTTATTTCCCACGGAGGATGGGGACATCCTTCTCTCCTCCAGAGGACGGGGACATCCTTCTCTCCTCTAGAGTATCGGGACACCCTTCTCTCCCCTGGAGGACGGGGATACCGGAGTACAGGGACACCCTTCTCTCCCCCGGAGGACGGGGACACCCTTCTCTCCCCCGGAGGACAGGGACTCCGGAGGATGGGGACAGCCTTCTTCCCCCGGAGGACTGGGACACCCTTCTCTCCCCCGGAGGATGGGGACACTGGAGGACGGGGACACCCTTCTCTCCCCCGGAGGTCGGGGACACCAGAGGATGGAGACACCCTACTCTCCCCCAGAGGACATGGACACCCTTCTCTCCACCGGAGGACGGGACACCCTTCTCTGCCCGGAGGATGGGGACACCCTTCTCTCCCCTGGAGGATGGGCACATCCTTCTCTCCCCTGGAGGACAAGAACAGCCTTCTCTCCCCCAGAGGATGGGGACACCCTTCTCTCCCCCGGAGGATGGGGACACCGGAGAGCGGGGACACCCTTCTCTCCCCCGGAGGACAGGGACAACCTTCTCTTCCCCGGAGGATGGCGCCAGCCTTCTCTCCCCGGAGGACAAGGACATCCTTCTCTCCTCCAGAGGATGGGGACACCCTTCTCTCCCCCGGAGGACAGGGACACTGGAGGATGGGGACAGCCTTCTTTCCCCTGGAGGATGGGGACACACCGGAGGACTGGGACAGCCTTCTCTCCCCCGAAGGACGGGGACACCCTTCTCTCCCCTGGAGGAAGGGTGTCTCCATCCTCCGGGGAGAGAAGGGTGTCCCCGTCCTCAGGGGAGAAGGGTGGCACCCTCTCCTCCTCCAACCACCCAAGGACCAGCTCTTCCAACTTTGGCCAACCCTGGGGCCATCTCCTTCTCCTTCAAACAGCCAGGGGCCCACTCCTTCTCTGCCAACCACCCAGGTGCCCTCTCCTTCTCCCCCAGCCACCCAGGGGCCCTCTTCTAAACTAAATGGCCACCCAGGGGCCCTCTCCTCCTCCAAACACCCAGGTGCCCTCTCCTTCTCCCACGGCCACCCAGGGGCCCTCTTATTTACTAAATGGCCACCCAGGGGCCCTCTCCTCCTCCAAAAACCCAGGTGCTCTCTCCTTCTCCACTGGCCACCCAGGGCTCTCTCCTTCTCCTCCGGCCACCCAGGTGCTCTCTCCTTCTCCACCAGCCATCCAGGGGCTCTCTCCTTCTCCCTCGGCCACCCAGGGGCTCTCTTCTTCTCCACCGGCCACCCAGGGGCTCTCTCCTTCTCCCCCAGTCATCCAGGGGCTCTCTCCTTCTCCACCGGGCACCCAGGAGCTCTCTCCTTCTCCCCAGGAGCCCTCTCCTTCTCCCACATCCACCCAGGAGCCCTCTCCCTCTCCACCGGCCACCCTGGGTCTCTCTCCTTCTCCCTAAGCCACCCAGGGACTCTCTCCTTCTCTACCGGTCACCCAGGGGCTCTCTTCTTCTCCCTCAGCCACCCAGGGACTCTCTCCTTCTCTACCGGCCACCCAGGGGCTCTCTCCTTCTCCACCGGCCACCCAGGGGCTCTCTTCTTCTCCCTAAGCCACCCAGGGGCTCTCTCCTTCTCCCTTGGCCACCCAGGGGTTCTTTCCTTCTCCACCGGCCACCCAGGGGCCCTCTCCTTCTCCCACATTCTCCCAGGAGCCCTCTCCTTCTCCACGACCACCCAGGGGCTCTTTCCTTCTCCCTATGCCACCCAGGGGCTCTATCCTTCTCCGGCCACCCAGGAGCCCTCTCCTTCTCCTGCGTCCACCTAGGAGCCCTCTCCTTCTCCCACGTCCACCTAGGAGCCCTTTCCTTCTCCCACGTCCACCTAGGAGACCTCTCTTTCTCCCACGTCCACCCAGAGGGCCTCTCCTTCTCCCTAAGCCACCAGTGACCCAAAAGCGGGTTACACATGTGCTCTGCCCTCGGGGGACCCGGTACCCACCGTCCTGGGACGCCATAATGATGGTGTACAAGTCTCCAGTGTGAGGGCTACAGGTAAACTAGCACTTAGCTTCTTTGGCCTCTGATTGGAGGAAAAGCAGCAGAGGCGATCCAGCCCCCAGCACTTGACAGAGATCAAAGATCAGTGGCGGTTCATGCCCCCCTTTCACCTTTGCCGCCCTCCCTATTCATGTGCCCAGCCCCTTTCAGGACGCCGGACACATGAATCACTATGGCGGGGATAGGCGGGGGTTGTATTTTGAAGCACGTGATTAGAGCCAGAGGCTCTAATAGGCTTCAAAATAGGGTGGGCTTGGGGCGCAGAGCACTGCGTCCCGATCCCACCCTGTTGTGTGGCATAGCAAATGAATTTTCGCTTTTTTCACACTAACGTTCCTCCTTGCCAATCAGCAGTGAAGTGACAGCTGAGCCGGGGGGCGCGCCTGGTTGCATATGATGGGGCACAGTGGCTGCATATGGCGGGCAAAAGTGGCTGCATTTGATGGGCACAAATGGCTGCATTCAACGGGCACAAATGGCTGCATTTGATGGGCACAATGTCTGCATATGATGGGCACAAGTGGCTGCATTTGACGGGCACAAGTGGCTGCATTTGATGGCCACAAATGGCTGCATTTGATGGGCACAATGGCTGCATATGATGGGCACAAATGGCTGCATTTGATGGGCACAATGGCTGCATATGATGGGCACAAGTGGCTGCATTTGACGGGCACAAGTGGCTGCATTTGATGGGCACAAATGGCTGCATTTGATGGGCACAATGGCTGCATATGATGGGCACAAATGGCTGCATTTGATGGGCACAAGTGACTGCATTTGACGGGCACAAGTGGTTGCATTTGATGGGCACAAATGGCTGCATTCGACGGGCACAAGTGGCTGCATTTGATGGGCACAATGGCTGCATATGATGGGCACAAATGGCTGCATCTGACGGGCACAAGTGGCTGCATTTGATGGGCACAATGGCTGCATATGATGGGCACAAGTGGCTGCATTTGACGGGCACAAGTGGCTGCATTTGATGGGCACAAATGGCTGCATTCGATGGGCACAAGTGGCTGCATTTGATGGGCACAATGGCTGCATATGATGGGCACAAATGGCTGCATTCGACGGGCACAAATGGCTGCGTACAACGGGCACAAGTGGCTGCGTACGATGGGCACAGCTGGCTGCATATGACGGGCATAACTGGCTGCGTATGACGGGCACAAGTGGATGCATTTGACGGGCACAGTGAGGCTGCAATTGTTTGGGGTGGTGGTTTCAGTATTTTTCAGTTTGTTTGCGCCCCCCAAAATGTTTGAGCACCAGCCGCCACTGTACACTGCTGTATAATTTTCCTTGACCTCCCGTATATGTATTTAGCAGGGCTGTGCACAGACAGATTTGTGTAAGCTGAGGCTCTATGTGTCAGGCTGCTGTTTTCCACCATTAATATACACACGGGGCCTGCCCCCCTTCACCAGAGCAGTCTCGGGGTGGGGGCGGGGCAGCTTTATATTTTATCTCGACTTTGCCCCATTGATATAGATTGTGCTATGCAGGAGATGGGCACGCCCCCCTTCAGCAGAGCAGGCTAGGTGTGGGGCAGCTCTTTATTTTATCTCGACCTTGTCCCATTGATATAGATTGTGCTATGCAGGAGATGGGCACACCCCCCTTCTGCAGAGCAGGCTAGGTGTGGGGCAGCTCTATATTTTATCTCGACCTTGTCCCATTGATATAGATTGTGCTATGCAGCAGATGGGCACGCCCCCCTTCAGCAGAGCAGGCTAGGTGTGGGGCAGCTCTATATTTTATCTCGACCTTGTCCCATTGATATAGATTGTGCTATGCAGGAGATGGGCATGCCCCCCTTCTGCAGAGCAGGCTAGGTGTGGGGCAGCTCTATATTTTATCTCGACCTTGTCCCATTGATATAGATTGTGCTATGCAGGAGATGAGCACGCCCCCCTTCAGCAGAGCAGGCTAGGTTTGGGGCAGCTCTATATTTTATCTCGACCTTGTCCCATGGCCCCCCTCATTCTCCAGAGCAGGCTAGGGGTGTATTAGGGGCGGGGTGGGGCTGGTGGCGGTGCTGACGATAATATAATTTAATTATAATGTACCACCTCCACCCGCCCACTCGAATCCTCGTGCATGCACAGTAAAGCCCTGCCGTCAGCTGTGTTCTGACGTAGCCGCCCGCTCGAGTCTAAAATTTTCATCACCGAAAGCAGAGGCTGCACACGTGCAGTAAAGCAGCGGTGAAGTCGCGCATGCGTGGTAAAGGCCCACCGTCATCTGTTTTCTGACATAGCCGCACAGGAAGTGACGTGGGTCGAGGATCTGCATGGGTCGCAGGAATTTTTACAACACCGGCAATACATTGCAGCCGCGAGCAGTTTTAAATTACATTTTTTCCTTTACAAATGTAATTTTGCTGCTCTCATTCATAAAACTATGTACGGCTGCCGTGTAAGCTGCCTTACATAGTGTGGGGCGTGGACTCGACCCCCTGAGCCATGATTGACCAAAGGCACTGTGCCTTTGGCCAATCATGGCTCTCACAGCAGAGCGTGCTGTGATTGGCCAAAGCATGCAGGTCAGGTGCATGCTTTGGCCAATCAGCAGCCTTCAATGCACTGTGATCTCTCAGTGCATTGATGGTCTCCCTGTTCATTATGACGCATTCTGCGGGCGCTCGAATGTCCCGCGAATGCCCCATAATGGTTGGTATTCGGCGAACGGGAACACCCGATGTTTGACTCGAATGTCAGGCTTATCCCTAGTGGTCAGTTCTCTAGCTATGCTGGGAACTCAGCTTGCTCTCCTCCAATGACCAGACTTGTCCTGAGACGCCCCCTGCACAACCATTCACTAGCAAGCTCAGTGTTATGCTGCTTTTTCTCCGCCCAGCTCTTATGCTGCTGAGAACAGAAGGAATGTGATCATTTATGAAAAAAGTTATTGATATTTTTTTACTATCTATACAAAAATGTTTTGCCTTTCATTCCTGTTTTAAACTGACTGGGTTGTTTTACAAGGTGATCGTTTACAATCACTTGAAGGCTTCTGGTCAAATGTTATCATTGTACCATTGAGAGTATTCTTCTCCACTCTGCTGTAGTGTGGTATGCCAGCTGCAGGGAGGAGGAAAAAAAGAGCCTGTTTTGTGCGGTAAAAACAGCAGAGCAATCATAGGTACAAACCTATCAAATTTGGACACTGTTTATGCCACACGATTAAAAAAGCAGGTAAAAGCTATTAGTAGTGATCCAACCCACCCAGGTTACAGTCTGTTTGTCCCGTTGCCATCAGGAAAAAGATATAGGACACTCAAAATGCACATTAATCGCTTAAAGTATATTTTTTTCCCTAGGGTTGTATTGTCCATAACCCCACCGGGTACTGAGTTTTAGGAACCTTATGTGGAATCTTTTTAGCTATATGGGTTTCCGATGTTTAGGCCAGAAAAGGTGTCTGATCAGAGATTGAGTTAAACACACGCAACATAAAGGGGAAAGAAGATCTTTGCAAGTCTTATAAAACTTGGGAGATAACCCATCGGAGCATGGACTTTTGCCTGAAGCACCTAACAGTTCTTCGATACAAAAGGGGCTGTCAAGAGAGTCTCTAGTATCCATATCCATAGCCAGTAGAAAAGTTTGCTGAATATAATTGCAAAGGCAATCATGGAATGACCAGACGTTACCATTCCACACAGGGGGTGGGAGATTATATAGGGCAGAAAAGTAATCATGGAAAGTATTGTGAAGTAAAGGTGGGTCTGACGTCAAATCGCCCGTGTCTGAGTCTTTATACTAGAGATAACTGTCTGAGAGGAGTGAGGATCAAGAGATCGGGCCAATGGTCGGCCACATTTATCGCTGAAACGGGTATCTACCAAAGGCCAATAGACGTTGATACATGCTATAGCAAACCTCAAATAGTTGTAGCAATGAGGCTCTGGGGGCAGAGATGGAGGCAAGCAATTCCTGGAAGGGATATGATTTATGATGGGTCTCTAAATAATTTCTTCCTCCTTGTATTACTGTATGATGTAGTCAGAAATCATGTGGTTCAGAAGCTACCCGTGAGTGCTGCATGCAGCTCGACCTAGCCACTGGGGTGTAAAAAACCCCTTTCAAGGATTGCAGGATCAGAAATCAACAGAGGCCATTCCTCTACCATAAGGAAATGTAGCAAAGAGGTTGTTGAAGCACATCCTCAAAGTGAGCTCCTTCTAGTATAGAGCAGCAGAACATCCCCTTTGAGGCCACCCCCAATGACCTACGCCTCCTCACCACCCCCAGGGGCAGATCCAGGGGGGGCAATGGGCCAATTACCCCCTCCGAGAATGAGGGTGAGTGAGTGGGTGGGCAGGCATCGCCACGGGTGAGAGAGCCGGCAGGCGGCTCCGCAGCTGAGAGCATGGGCGGCTCTGTTGGTGAGAGACAGCAGGTGGCTCTGCGGGCGAGCTGGGTGGCTCGGTTAGTGAGCAGCTGTGCGGCTCGGTCACAGTGTGTGAGCGGGCTGCTGGCCAATCAGGGAGCCGGCGGGCGGGGGATCAGAGAGATGACATGATCTCTCACCGCCCGGCGCTCACCCTGCATCCCTGCAGTTCCCCCCTCACTGTGCAGTGCACAGGCAGCCAAGGCAGCAGAGAGATTACAACATCTCTCTGCTGCCTGACTCTGGGACACAGCAAGAGACAATTATAGCAGGCAATTGACAATCCGCAATGTGTGGCATGGGACGTGGCAAGTGGCAATCCGCAACATGTGGCAAGTGACAATCTGCAATGTGTGGCATGGGACATGGCAAGTGACAATCTGCAACGTGTGGCATGGGACGTGGCTAGTGACAATCTGCAACGTGTGGCATGGGACGTGGCAAGTGACAATCTGCAATGTGTGGCATGGGACGTGGCAAGTGACAATCTGTAATGTGTGGTATGGGACATGCCAAATGACATGGCAAGTGACAATCTGAAACGTGTGGCATGGGACGTGGCAAGTGACAATCTGCATCTGGTGACAGGTGAGGTGGCAAGTGACAATCTGCATCTGGTGACAGGTGAGGTGGCAAGTGACAATCT
Source organism: Lithobates clamitans (assembly GCA_037952925.1). Classification (NCBI taxonomy): domain Eukaryota; kingdom Metazoa; phylum Chordata; class Amphibia; order Anura; family Ranidae; genus Lithobates; species Lithobates clamitans. The sequence goes on along the minus strand of JBBGZY010000477.1, from coordinate 4,788,342 downwards.
GCATCTGGTGACAGGTGACGTGGCAAGTGACAATCCGCAAAGTGTGGCAGGTGACAGTGGCAAGAGACATGCTCGGGGCTCCCACTGATTCTGCATTATGGTGAGTTAAACCATTTAATTTTTTATAACAATGTAATAATAGTAATAATGCGCTTCAATCATCCTGACACCATAACAACCATGGTGCTGTGATGATTGAAGCGCTAACACCAGCCATTTCCCTGATAAATTTACCCAAAACATATGTATTTTCTGGCAGTGCCCCTCCCGAGACTAGGCTCTGGATCCACCCCTGACCAACCCAAGCCTTAATCACAGCCAGCACCCCAACCCTCATACTCAAACTCAATGCAAGCACATCAACCCTCCTTGTAGTCCTCCTTGGCTTCCTTCTGCCTCCTGGCATTCTATATAATGATGGAGAGCAGGTATTACTTTCTGTGCAAAACAATGATACCTAACACTGTAGTGTAGCAAAAGCCACAAACTCATGTAGGGGTGTTTGGCAAAGATGTCATTAAGAACTCATTATGATTGAGGTACTTTTTAATTTGGCTCCAAAAAGCATATAACAAAAAAGATTTAAAATAGAAAAATTAAAAACTACAGAGGTCTGTGGACTGAATATTCTGACAGCAGCTGTCAAATAATTCTGCTGACTCCTAATGCCGCGTACACACGGTCGGACTTTTCGTCTACAAAAGTCCGACGAATGCTGACGGACTAAAGCCGGCTGACAATCCGATCGTGTGTGGGCTTCCCCGGACTTTCAGCTGACTTTTCCAGCCGCAAATCTGAGGGACTTTAGATTTGAAACATGCTTCAAATCTTTACGTTGTAACTATGCCGGACCCAGAAATCCGCTCGTCTGTATGCTAGTCCGACGGACAAAAACCCACGCTAGGGCAGCTATTGGCTATCAACTTCCTTATTTTAGTCCGGTGTACGTCATCACGTACGAATCCATACGTCTTTTGTGTGATCGTATATAGGCCAGTCCGTTCATTAGAAAGTCTGCCGCAAATCCGCCAAAAGTCCGTCGAAAGTCTGTCGGACGGGCTGTCGGACTTTTGTAGCCGAAAAGTCCGACCGTGTGTACGCAGATTTATAGTCAGTTGTTAGGGCTAGTAGAAGAGGGGTATGAGCAACACAAACCAAAAAAAAAAAATCTCCTCATATCCAAGGAGGAGGGGGGTCCTCAAAAAAATTGCTGATATGAGCCATTGAGGAGGGTAAAGAGGGGTGGAGGAGGAAAAGGAAGAATTATCAGTCCTCCATAAAATTGTTGCTAAGCACCGTTGAGGAGGAAAGGACGAGAAGGAAAAGGATACATTAGCAGCATTAAGGGACAAAAACATATAAAAAACAGTTGATAAGTCATATTGTAATTTAGTATTTTTTAAAAATGACCTGCTTCTATAAAATCCAATGCAATATGACAACCTGAAGGCATTCTGTACATTGTTGCTGTACGGAACGCCCCAAGAAATGTAATTTCAAGCTTGTGTGATTTGCTCACTGATTTTCCCAGAAGTCTGCACTAAAATACAGGTCAAAGTTTAGGCACATAGGAACTTTGGTTTTGGTGAGATACGCCTCAAGGATTAAAAACATCTGAAGGGATGCAGACACTGCAACTTTCCTCATCAGAACACTTTAAGTACACCAGGTGATCATAATGAAATGAAATGAAAAATGAAAAAAGGTATAGATCTGCAACAAATGTGTTAAATCCTTGCAAACAACATCAATCACTCAGAGAGGATTGTTTTTTTTTTCCAATTAAACTGGAGTTACATTTAAAAAATGGTTGCAATGCACCCTTGAGGAAGATAAGAAGGAGGAAAAAAGTGCATTAGCAGTCCTCAAAAAATGGGTGCTATGAGGAGGAAAACAATAGTAACTGAGGTGCTGCTCCCACCTAACTCTGTGGTGCAGAGTCATGTGTTTCCTCATTCATTATATTTTTACTACAGCTGCAATTTTGATAAACCTTTTAATTTTAGTTTTGAGCTTCTTTTTGCAGCAATGTGGTAATGCAAAAAGAAGCTCACAAACTACAAAATATTTTACAAAACTGTTGTACGACTAGCCATAATGTAAAAGGTTGAGGGTTTTTTATCTGATAAAAAAATCAGCTGTTGAAGCCAAAATTAATACTTGAAATTATTCAGGTTGGATCAATTTTTGCATTGTCAGTTTTTACAGATTGACATGTTTGACATATGCTTGTTACAGATTTTATTTAGTCCACTTCTGGCTTCAGTGTACCCTCCATGGGCCTCACACACTGAGCTAATATTTTCTATTTCCTCTTTTTGTTCCATCTCCTCCTTGACTTATTATTGTACTGACCATATCCTGACATCCTCGCCAAATATCCCATTATTTCATATGGCCAAAATCACAAAGAACCTTGGTCAGATGATACTCCATTGGTGGCAACCCTGACTCATTTGCAAAGGCAGGTCAGCTATTTTTTCTGCAGACTCAACAAAGCACTTTTATTTGTTTCAATATCAAACAACAACTAAAGCAATCTTGACCTTAAATAACCCTGTTAAGACCGCCACCATTTTTAATTTTTAATTGTCCCCCAGAATTCAGACAGACCAAGAGATGTTATATGTTAATTGAATAGATATTTCGATGAAGGAAGCCATTATGAAAGCAGTCCGTAATAGACCTACGATGGATTTCGATGGAGCTCAGATATCCTTATTTTCGGACCTAACACACTGCACACTCATGCAATGCCAGACTGTTTGACCTTTATTAGAAGCCATGCGGGCCGTGGATGTGAAATATCATTGGGGCTTTCCCTTTCATATAATAGCTGCTCAGAATGGAAAAACGGTGGTTCTCCGAACTAAGGATGACTTGCAACATTTTTTAGAAATATTGGACCTGCCTTTAGTGGATTTTTCAGATTGGAAGCTGAACTCTAAACCTTTTTTACAATGTCCTGAGCAATGGCATCAAGCCCCAGTTAGAGGACGAGGGAAGACCCTTTTAAATAAATATGGCCAAAGTCCAACTTCTAATAGGCCTATTTGAATATTGGTTTAGGTTCAATATAAAGAGAATCTGTTGCAGGGAAGGAGATATGGGGGAGGAGAATTAGTAGATGACAATGAGTAAATATATATTTAGGAAAGGAATATTTTCTCTGCTTACCAGAATGATAAGATTTCCGCACTTTACCTATTTTCAGCTTATTTAAATTAATTTATACTAGTCTTCTCTTTTCACCTAGCTTCCCCTTGGCAAGGGTCTGTTTAAAAACATTTGTAAAATGAAGATGTGAAGTCACTGGTTGCTTTCGTTTTAGGATGCCCGGGGAGTACTAAGTACTCTGTTCACACCATTAACCATCTTTCCCCCAATAGGTCGGTCCCAAGAAGAGAGACTTTGTATTCTGCGTATTGACATAAGGGAAACAACTCCAGGTATGGGTGGTACACCCCTTCACGGATTAGTCTTCCCCTAAGTGGAAACACCACTTATTGTGGGTTTATGGTTATTTGTTTGTGTCTTAATGGTATTTTGTTTATTTTTTGTCTGCTGCTAGGTTTTTTTGTTTTGCTTTCTTTTTTTGCCAGATGCATCTACAGGAGACACACCGGACACAGCTAGAATCCTTGATCCTGGTATGGACACCTCATTGGGTAAAACACAGTTATCAATTAGAGCCCAAAGGTATTTTAAACAATGTTTATGATCTCTCCACTTGGTGGATAGCTGGTGGGTGTTACATAATCAGGAAAGAGATTATAGTTATTATTCTAAAATCCATAATACATACTCATGGATTGACTTGTTAATGGTGGACCAGTTTTAGCTGCATTATGTTCGCTCTTCTGCTATAGGATCAAATACTATATCAGATCATGCGCCTATAGTCCTGAGTTTTCGTTTGATCTCCATTGGTAGTATGGAACGATTGAGTGGATGAAAGAGTCCATCTTGGATGACAAGTTGGTTTTGGAGTCTCTATCCCATAAATTGGCATTATATTTCGAATTAATAATTAATATACCTGGTGAGGTGTCTAGTCAAGTGGTGTGGGAAGCACACAAGGCGGTAATTAGAGGGGAAATTATCGCACATGGTTCTTGTATTAGAAAGGTAAGACAAAAGGAAATTGTAGACCTCTTAGAAGAAATACATAAGCTTGAAATTAAACATAAGGCTGGCCTGAATTTAGTGGATGCCCAAAGATTGGAAACATTGCGGTCTAGTCTTACCCAGTGTTTGGACTGGAAGGTTAAAAATAAGCATATGTATTTCGCTCACCTCTTTTATGAACAGGGGAGTAAGGATGGCAAGTTGCTGGCTAGACAACTGAAGAAACAAGATTCCCGTCACATTTACACTTTAACAGTGAATAACAAACAGATAGTGGACACCCAAACTATAGCTGTATAATACAGATTTGACTTCTGCGGGTGCTGTGGATGGAGGTTTGGTGAACAGGATTCAAGAGTATTTAAAGGCCTCAGAATTGCCTGCCATGCCGACCCCAGCTCTCGAGGAAATGGAACGACCTATGGGTAGAAGCCCAGGACCTGATGGCTTCACAAATACGTATTATTAAAAGTTTTTGTCAATTCAACTATACCTTCTATGTAGTTATTTTAATTCCATCACATCATCCAATCCTCTGCCTCCAGAGACATTATTGGCACATGTGACGGTTCTCCCGAAATCTGGGAGGGACCCTCAGCATTGTGCCAATTATAGACCCCTCCCCCTTCGAAATTTGGATACTAAAATTCTGGCTAAGATCTTAGCCCTTTGAATGCAAGATCATATAGTGAAGTTAGTCCATCCAGACCAGACAGGTTTTATGAAGGGTCAGGAAGCCAGAGATAATACAATTCGAGCTGTACATATATTACACTGGGCACAAAATGGACCTGATCAAACCCCGAGGTTGGTACTATCAATGGATGCCGAAAGGGCATTCGATAGGGTGAAGTGGGCTTTTATGACCGGAGTGTTGAGGGAGTTGGGTCTAGGGGAGCAGATGATGGGATGGGTTTTGGCATTGTATAATGACCCCAGAGCAAGGGTCAGGGTTAATGGTAGGCTATCAGATTACTTCAGTAAATATAATGGGACTAGGCAGGCCATTGTTATTCGCCATGGTTCTAGAACCATTCCTTTGTAAGGTTAGGAAGAACATGAAGATTATAGGGATCCGTATTGGATCAGTGGAACACAAGATTTCAGCATATATGGATGATTTATTATTTTACCTTTCCACCCCTCAGGAATCTTTAACTGAATTAATGCATGAAGTACATAAATTTGGCCTCTTATCTAACTTCAAAATACATTTTGAGAAGTCGTTATTGATGCCAAGCCATGCCCCCTCTAGGATGGTGTCCTCTCTACAACACTCCTTTCCTTTTATCTGGCATTTTGACTCCCTACCGTACTTGGGGACTCATATTACCCCAGATTTAAAGCGCTTAATTATGGTCCTTTACTAACAGGCATATTAAAGGATTTGCAGAGTTGGAGGGGCCATCTCCTGACTTGGTTTGGAATAGTGAATGCCCTTAAAATGAATGTATTACCTAGAATAATTTATATTTTATATACAGTTCCCATAGCACTTCCCCAATCCTTTTTTAAACAGGTCATTAAACAGGGCATTTTTGACCTTTGAATGGGGGGACTGACATCCCAGGTTAGTGTATGATACTCTACGGAGGCATAAAATAGAGGGTGGAGTGGAACTTCCGGATGTAAATTTGTATTATAAAGCTATGACCTTGGTACGCATAATGAATTGATGCCATAACTCTTCGAATAAACTCTGGGTGCCTTTAGAGAAGACAATGGTGGGCAGGAACTTGGCAGGAGCCCCATGGATTCCGTCCAAGTCCAGGGGCTTGTTGGAGTGGGTATCACCAATAACTAGGACAACTCTATCGGTGTGAGATAAGTTAAAAAATTTGGAAAAGTATGCCCCCTTAATACCCCCACTAACCCCATTGGAGGATACCCTTGGTTCCCCCTGTTGTAATATGTTGGTCGATTTATGTATAATGTTATATTGGAGTGCCATGTTGACCAGAAATTCAGTTGAATTGTCCAAGTCAACTGAATTTTAACATAGCAAGGGGACAGCTGAAGACCCTTTGATATGTTAATTTTATGCAAGTCTACCTAGGTATGTGAGGTGAGGTATGGTCTGTAAACCTAATTGAACATTTCAAAGGGTACATTGTTTAAAGGACCATAGAAGAAGTATTTATTAATGGTAATTAGACTTGAGGGGGTAACAATAGGATCAAAGAGTATTTTGGGTTGACCTAGCAGAGACTCCCTCCTAGTGGACTAGTATTTCAGAGAGGACATTCAAGCTGGCATTTAGTTTTTGATATCGTCTTCTCTGTGTATGGCTGTGAAGGCGCAGACCTAGGAAGAAATGGGACTCTGAATTATATACTCTGTTGGATTTTTCAGTCATCTACGGACTTTGGACTTTGTTCTGTGTTGGAAGTCAATAAAGTGCATCTCTCTGGAAGAATTGGGTTGCTGCGGAAGAGTATTTACTAATTAATTATCATACCCATGATACTACTATACTACTACACATATTATTATATCACTACACCCCCCAGGGGAAGACTTAAGAAATTTAGATCTATGGGGAGCAGATGGGGGGCTACATGTGCTAGGGTTGCTCCAATGGGCACTTTGTTACCCCTATCAGATCTTATATTGACCTGGGGGGATATACCAATGGCCACTTGAAGATACCACCAAATGGCAGATTTTTTAAACAAATGAAAGTCCAAGGTGAGGCCCTTGAATTCTCTCACTACTTTTGAGTCATGGTGTATTAATAACACAGAGGCTAGACATCTGTTTCCAGAATGTATACATTGGTACTCAAGGTTCAACATGCCTCAATTCCTTATTTTATAAGAGATTGGGAAAGAGAAATAGGTCATAATTGCACATCTTCACAAATTCAAAGGATGATTAATGCAACACATTATACTTCCATAATCTCTCACATTTAAGAGATGTCTTATAAATATTTGACTAGATGGTATCGTACCCCAGCATGTCTGGTACAGATGTTCCCAAAGGCAGATGCTTGCTGTTGGAGGGGATGTGATCAAAGGGGCACTTTTCTCCATTTATGGTGGACGTGCCCTAAGATAAAAAAAGATAGGGGGCGGAGCCAGAAAGCGAAGAGTATGGCACACAGCTCCCTGCCACACAGATCCTCCGGAGCTAATTACAGCGACAAAAGGCACTTACAGACAGCGTTTTTTTCCACACCTAAAGTTGGGGGCACCCAAGGAGCATGCCGAGGAAGAGGAAGGACAGAAGATAGCCCGGTAAGATGACAGTCTTTTACACACTGGCCAGCCGCTCGAGTCGCCAAGATGGTGCCGGCGGCATGCAGGGCTCGTCCTCCTCTCACAGCCAGACATCCCAAATGGGCTGGATGGCGGAGCAGCCTCCACAGACACAAGTTTACCAGAGGCAGCCAGGATCACAAACCTCCTCCAGTTCAAATAGCCCTGTTAAAACTAAGCAAAAAATGACAGAGCATACACCTGCAGCTACTGAGGAATGGGACAGATGCATTGCATTAGATGACACTCTGGAGTTCCAGGATGCCATAGCAGCATTCCCCGCAAACAACCAGTCTGTCATAGACTCTACCTTAAAGGATATGCTAGTGTCTCTGAGGAGCGCAATCCACACAGACATGCTATAACTTATGAAGCAATGCAAGTCAGAGGTAAATGCAGTGAGTGACAGAGTGACCCATATAGAAAGCAAAATGGGGAAATTCACTGAAACCTTTAACAATATGGTTGATGCACAAAATGACCATGAGAATGACATAATATGGCTCAAGTCAAAGGTCGCTGACCTCGAGGACCGTTCCAGAAGGAACAACATTAAAATCAGAGGCATCCCTGAAACGGTCAAAACATCATGAAGGAAACCCTCACTGATTTGCCTCTGGAGGAACTGGTCATAGACCATATACATAGACTGCCAAAACCAAAACACATCCCTGAAAAATTACCCAGAGACACCATCACCAGGATTCATTACTATAGGATTAAAGAGAAAATTATGTACGCCGCAACATCTCCCTGACTGTATGCAAGGGTTGTCCTTTTTCGCTGACTTGTCTACACATACAATGCAAAGAAGACGTAACCTCATGACCATAACTAAACCACTCAGGAACCACTATATAACTTACCGCTGGAACTACCCTGCCAACTTGTTAATATCCAAGGGGGACCATGAATTCCTGGTGACTTCACTGAAGGAAGGAATTTGGTTACTGGAGAAGTGGAAAATCCTGCCTAGAGAGGAGGATTGGGACCAAAACACTCAAGACTCCACTTCTGTACCCATACCATGACTTTAAGTTGACATAAGCATGTAGTGCCTTACCAGTATTACTTGATTCAATACAATCCGGAGGTTCTAACCGGCGTTAACATTTGTTTGCACAAACTCCTAAATCAGCAGGTCAAATCCCTGCTCAGATTTCAATAGAAATTTTTACAGTGTGCGTGGTATGCACTCTTGCTGTTTTTCTTTTTGTTACTTTCAGTTTGCTGTTTATTTTCCAGATCCAGAATTTTGCAAGTCACATTGAACTCTCTAAAAAGTTCCTTTCTACACTACAGCCTCTCTAGTAAAGTCCAGCGGACGCAAGGACCCACGTTTCTACAGATAGAGGCTCCCTCTACCAGCAGGATCATCTATAGGGTAAGACATTTGTTAACCGAACAAGAAACACATTACAACCCTCATTAGAATGGTAATATACTTCCTGGCAATGGCATTTAAAATCACCTCCCTGAATGTCAACGGCTTGAATAGCCCACAGAAACAACGCATGTTGTGGAAGGAAGCCCACACCCAAAAATGCAATGTGTTTTGCATCCAAGAGACTCACTTTAAAGCACAGAACCATCCAAACTTAACGCATACTCAATACCCCCATACCTATTTAGCATGTGCTCCATCTAAGAAGAGAGGAGTGGCCATCTTAGTAAAGCAAACAGTAGCGTTCAAACACATTTCCAGCCAATGTGATAAAGATGTTAGGTACATTATACTGTCATGCGAGATTAACAATATAGCTTACACTATAGTTAATGTCTATGCACCAAATACCAGACAACTAAGCTTTTTCAATAAGCTTTGGAGGAAGGTCAAACAACAAACCTATGGCCACGTTGTCCTCTGTAGCGAAACACCTTCTGTGGGTACAAGCAACAAGCTTGCAAGGGCTCGGGATGACCTTAGGACTCTACTTCTTTCACAACACATACATAACACTGACAAATTCAGAGCAGAGCTTCTATACGCATGGCAATAAAGCAGGAAAATTACTGGCAAATCATATTAAAGACAAAATAAGTAAACAAAAAATTCCGCACCTGATCCACCCCAAAAGTGGGTCCATACTATTTAACCCCAAAGAAATAGCTGATGCATTTAGCAATTATTACGGGAGCCTATATAACTTAGGAGACGATACAGAAATACCCCAGCCTACCCCAGAATTTATAGAGAGTTTTTTAAAGGACATTTCCCTCTCTACATTGACTCCCTTAGAACTAAGCTCCTTAAACTCTCCATTCTCTATTTTGGAGATAATGGAGACTATATCAAATTTACCAAACAATAAAGCTCCAGGCCCTGACGGGTACTCCTTGGAATACTATAAAATATTTGCCAAAACACCCTCCCCAATATTACAACTGGTGTTCCATGCTGCTGCCTCCTCTGCCTCAATCCCACTAGAAATGTTACAAGCTACGGTTATTACTTTACCTAAACCAGGGAAGGAGCCGGACAGAGCACAGAATTTTAGACCTATATCACTTTTAAATGTTGACCTAAAAGTGTACGCCAAAATACTGGCAAACAGGATAGCACATCTACTTCCAGTACTCATAAAACTTGATTACTTTGGGTTTGTGGCGGGAAGGCAAGCCACAGATGCAACAAGGCGCATATTGAATCGAATGCACTCAGCGGTCAAACATAAGCAGCTGTCAGTCCTCTTGTCATTGGACGCCGAGAAGGCCTTTGACAGGCTACCTTTCACAAGTCCTCACAAAATTTGGATTCACAGGCCAAATATGCTCAGCTATAACAGCTTTGTATTCTAGCCCCTCAGCTAATGTGTTTACAGAAGGCATATTTTCAGAACAGTTTTCTATCACTAATGGCACAAGACAGGGGTGCCCTCTGTCACCCCTGATCTTTGCCCTGGTGATGGAACCGTTGGCTGAAAAAATTAGAACATACTCTCAAATTACAGGCATTCGTTTAGGGAAAGAGGAACACACCATTACATTATTCGCTGATGACATCATTCTGACACTCTCCAATCCGGCTCACTCCCTGAAGAAAGTCCATGAAATACTAGAATTGTTCAATGTTGTTTCTTATTACAAAGTAAATGTGTCCAAATCAAGCATATTAAGCTTAGCAGTTGACCACGAGATGAAAACCCAAATTCAAAAGTTACTACCATACCCATGGGGGAGGGACGCAATCTAGTACCTAGGTATTATGTTAACTAACCCACTCTCACACCTATACTCCAACTTCGATCCCCTGCTAAACAGTTTTACACAGGAAATGAATAGGTTAAAGACATTTTTTCTCTCCTGGTCAGGTAGATTAGTGGCATACAAAATGCTTCTGCTTCCCAAGTTGTTGTATTACTTTAGAGTGCTTCTAGCCCAAATTCCATCCTCTTTTTACATCAAAAAAATAAAAGTGTAGCGCTATAATCCACAAACGTGTGCATCAAAGTTTCATAAGTGCATATATAGGGTGAATGTTAACAGAACATATATGACCATAAATATGGATAATACTAAATAATTATGCTGTGTTGATCACAAAAACAATTCCGTGAAAAAATAAATAAATGAGTAGACAGTGAGATAACCACAGGTGGACAAAGATTTTACATCAGTGCCGGGGCCATCACCGAGAATTGAAGAGGCTTACCGGAACTTAATGACCTGAAATGACATACGCCATACAAGTCAAAAAGGCTTAATGACCAACAGATCTGAGAAATGTGTCTTGTCAGATGTCATCAGCATATGGTGGGGAAAGGGGTAACAGCACGGCTTCCTCACCCATGGACAATCCAGCATAAGCCAAACGTGTAACTCATATGCCATGCGAGGAGCAAGAAAAACTCACATAGTGTAATAACGTTTAAAACACTAATTTATTAAAATAATAAGAAACAGACTAACATATTGAAGATCGAAAATAGCTCAAATATCATATAGCGGCAATCGTGAGGGGTCCACCCGACATGTTTCAGCTAAGGAGCCGTCATCTGGGGACCCCTCTTTAATTCTCAGGGATGGCCCCGGCACTGATGTAAAATCTTTGTGCACCTGTGGTTATCTCACTGTCTACTCATTTGCCAGATTTGGTGAAACTATCCATCTGTGAACCTGGGAGTTATTTTTCCATCACTGGTTTTAAACTACCCCCATAGACTTTTGGTGATGTTTTTCACAAATTTTTACATACTCAATATGGACTGTTATTCTTTATGATTTTTTATTGTTTATTTTTTGAGGTGTTTGGTTCATGGAACCGTCACGGGTTTCTTAATACTAGTCACTGTTACAAGGTACATTTATTATTTCACTTAATTGTTTTTGTGATCAACACAGCATAATTATTTAGTATTATCCATATTTATGGTCATATATGTTCTGTTAACATTCACCCTATATATGCACTTATGGATCTTTGATGCACACGTTTGTGGATTATAGCGCTACACTTTTATTTTTTTGATGTTATTTTTTGCCTTGAGTCTATAGGTGTGTTAGCTGCTATTCTACCTTTTTTGGCTTAGCGCAGCGCTGTACTTACTTTTTATTTTGTATCCTCTTTTTACATGAATATGCAAAAATCCCTGTCCAAATTTATATGGGAGGGCAAAAAAGCTAGATGCCTTCACAACATTCTTAAGAAACACAGAAAAATAGGGAGCATGGGAGTCCCAAATATCAAAGGTTACCATATGGTTACAATTCTGGACCAAATCAAGTCATGGTTCAACAAATCTGATCGAATCCACTGGTGTAAAGCAGAACAAGCTTAGGTAGAACAAGGAGATATTAAAGATCCTTTGCTCTACACACTCCTAGCTAAGCAACTGTACTATAAACATCACCCAACCATAGCAGCTACATTACAGGCATGGGACTATTTCATAAAAATTAAAGATACCCACGTTAACCATAAAAATGTACCTATCCCTGTGACCCTGTTTCGTTTCTATCTCCAGACCTGAATGTACAACACTGGGGAAACTATGGTATTAAAAACATACCGGACCTAATTAGCCAGGACCGTATTAAACCGTTTTCAGAATTACAGTCTACAAACTCTTTACCTGCAAGGGTAAACAAATAATGAAATAGGAATACATACTTTTAGGATATTAGTATTGAGATTTTAACGTCACTAGGGATGTGGATGAAGAAATGAGCGAAGAGTAAGGGAGAAGTGGAAATTTCCCTCCTCCCCTTACATTGGTTTAAACAAGGCACTTGAAACTTACAATGTCAATTGGGGGGGGGGGGGGGGATTTTTTTTTTCTGACACTTCTTAGATTTTGTTGTAGGGTTAAAATTTTTTACACAAATTTTACATCAATTTGGCACTTAATACATTTTTTTTGTCTGTTTGTTTTTTGTTTTTTTTTGTCCTTTTAAAATGATACTTTAGAAGAATAAATAGGATGTATTTAAATGTTGCTTAAACAATGGGCATGCATTAATATGGGTTGTAAGTAGATAACTCAATGCACTGTTGTGATTTTGTATGATGAAATATGTCTTGATAAAAATAAAAAATTATATTATAAAGAATGACCACACAATTGCCAGTTAGCTAGCATAGTGCTGAATAGCAAAACATGGTCTGGATAAAACTTTGTGGCAGTAGTGGTTGACTTGAAAATATTTTTTAAAAAATGACACCAACCAGCTTAATGTTTGTTTGTTTTTTTTAGTGCTATATCCATATCCATACAGATCAAGTGGGCTTTGTTCCCAGAAGACTGATGGCAGACCAGGTCAGTCAACTTGTTCCTTATTTTGTTCCTTCTTCTATCTCTGAATATTTGTTGCTAAAATCTTCAAGATATTTATAGATAAAGGGGGAAATGAGAATGTTTAAATCTGACCTCCCCCAGCCTTTGACTGGCCAGCAGAAGAACGATGAACTCATATATATGCCACATTGCTTTTTCCTGCTGTTATCATGTTCATTAATAGCACATGACCACTGTGCTGCTTTGCCCTCTCTTAGCTTATGTGAATGAGGCAGATGGAAGTTAAGTCTGTCTATGAGTTCAAAGGTTCCATAAACATATACCATATGGTTAAATTAAAGACAATAAAACACAATGGAATATTGGGGAAAAAAACATGTGGCTATATATACACTTCATGACATTCTTAGGGCAGCAGGGTGTTTGAGTGGCCCTGACTTTTTTCCAAACAGTCCAAGAGCCTGAAAGTCGAAAATCTGTCCAAGAGTTGAAAGCTCCATAAGCATACTGTATAACACATAATCAAATTAAGAAAACTAAAACACAGTAAAATGTCCATTACAAAATGTATCTAATATGCATTTTTTTTTAAGTAAGTATGACAGACTTTAGTGCTTTGCCTGGGGTTTTTCCTTGGTAATAGTGTAAATCATTTAATCACATATTATAAAATCTCTTTTAATCTGTTTCTTTACTAAGATGGTCCATGATTTTGCACCTAATTGTCATGATGACCTAGTGCAGTACAATAATGATTCTGTACCAACTATGTCTAGACAAAGAAAATAATTGGAGGTAGTGTTTTTTTAAACTTTTGAAACTTACTATGTATTTAGTAATTCTCATTTTTTTTTTCTTCAAAGAAAAGCCTGCATACAAAATAGGGAAACGATAGATAATTCAAGGCTGCTTAATTAGCAGAAAAGTTATATCTACACATTTAGATTATTTTAAAAAGAATAACTAGTAAGCTTTTTAAGCCAAGATCAAACACATCTGCTAAGACTGAATACATTTAGATATTGGTTGCAATTCATACTTGAAAACTGCAAAAGTTCTACCTGCAACTGGATTACCAAGACTGTATATTGTAAAAAAGCACATGTGTTTTTTAAATTTTAAATTAGTTAAAAAAAGGTTTACTGAAACTAGCATTAGGGACAAGTTAATGAACAACACATTGAGGTGGATTTACTAAAGGAAGAGAGTCTGTTCCTCCAACAAGGTGAATGTTCATTTTGCAATGGAATGTTAGTGATTGAAGTGAATGAATATCAAGCTGTGCTTTTACTTTCAATACCTAATCATGTGCATACAAATATCTTTTTTTTTTCTTTTTTTTTAATTTTCCCCAAATATGATTGGTTATTCAAACTCAACACAGATTCAGCGTTCACTTTACTGGGTGAACAGCTTTTATTTCTTTATTAAATCAACCCCTTTAACTTGCAAGTAAGAAGTTATTTAATGAAGGTTGCAATTACATTGGTTGGAATTTCATTTTTTCAATTACTGATTAAATGACAAATAATGTATTGTGTTGTATTGGTGTTTTTACTCTTTGGGGTTGATTTACTAAAACTGAAAAGTGCAAAATCTGGATCTGCATAGCAACCAGTCAGCTTCCACGTTTTTTTTGACAAAGCTTTATTGAAACAGCTAAAGTTAGAAGCTGATTGGCTACCATGCAGAGCTGCACCAGATTGTGTACTCTCCAGTTATAGTAACTCAACCCCTTTTGTCTTACATGATGATTGGACCATAACTTATGAGCTATTCGTGTTTAAAATCCAGGTATTTCAAAATATTTCACAAACTTCTTACAACTGTATGAAACATTTTTAGAAAACTCTTGTTCTAGAGGTATATCACTTAATAGACTTTATTTTTATTATAATCCCAATTAAAACTGTTACAAAAAACTGTGGAACGGAACAATTTGTGTGATTCTAAAATAAATATTTTTTCCTTGCTTAGGCTTAATGCATTTACTAATGGATGTTTAAAATGAGAAAGTGCTGCTAAAAGCTTTTCAAAAGATAGTTGGCATGTTGTTTTAAGTAAATGTAAAAATAAATGCTAGAAAATGCTAAAAAAATATTAATTTACATAGTACAGATTATTATTTTATTTTTTTATTTACTTCTGTGTAATTCCTTCTGAATGAACTTAGGCATTAGAATATGCAACAAACGCAATTAAAAACAGATCTAAGTGAGTCTATGGGAGAAATCAAAAGTGCTAATTTTAAAGGCTTATATGCATGGTATTGTCATAAAAAGTGTTTGGGGACCTGGGTCCTGCCCCAGGGGACATGTATCAATGCAAAAAGAAGTTTTAAAAACTGCCATTTTTTCGGGAGCAGTAATTTTAACAATGCTTAAAGTGAAACAATAAAAGTGTATTATTCCTTTAAATTTCGTACCGGGGGGGGGGGGGGGGATCTATAGTATGCCTGTAAAGGGGCACATGTTTCCCGTGTTTAAAACAGTCTGACAGCAAAATAACATTTCAAAGGAAAAAAAGTCATTTAAAACTACTCGCGGCTATTAATGAATTGTCGGTCTGACAATACACATAAAATTTCATAAAAACTGCATGGGATATCCCCACAAACCCAAACCAAAATAAAAAAATGGGTGGGGGGTCCCCCTAAAGTCCATACCAGGCCCTTCAGGTCTGGTATGGATTTTAAAGGGAACCCTTCGCCAAAATTTTTTTTAAAATGGCGTGGAGTCCCCCCAAAAAACCATACCAGACCCTTATCTGAGCAAACAACCTGGCAGGCCGCAGGAAAAGAGGGGGGGATGAGAGAGCGCCCCCCCTCCTGAACTGTACTAGGCCACGTGCCCATAACATTTGGAAGGTGCTTTGAGGTAGCCCCCAAAGCACCTTGTCCCCATGTTGATGGGGAGAAGGGCCTCATCCCCACAGGTTGTGAGGGTCTGTGGGCGGGGGGCTTATTGAAATCTGGAAGCCCCCTTTAACAAGGGGACCCCCAGATCCCGGCCCCCCCCTGTGTGAATTGGTAATGGGGTACAAATGTATCCCTACCATTTCACAAAATAAGTGTCCAAAAGGTTAAAAAACACAAGGGACAGTTTTTGACAAGTCCTTTATTAATTTCTTCTTCTTTCATCTTCTTTCTTCTGGTCTTTCTTTGGTGTTCTTCTTCTTCCTCCATCTTCTTCTTTCTCCATCTTCTTTTTCATCTTCTTCTTCTCCACCTTCTTCTTCCTCCGCTCTTCTCGTCCAGCATCTTCCTCCAGGCTTCTTCTCTGCTCCGTCCACATGATCTGCCTCAGTGGGAGTCTTCCGCTGTGTGGCGCTTCGGTTCTTTTGACATTTCTTATATAACGGAGGGCTGGGCCACCCGATGACCCCGCCCTCCTCTGATTCATGGGGAACTTGCCTGTGGCTTTTCCCGTGTTGTCAGAGGAGGGTGGGGTCACCCATTTACATACCCAGGTGACCCTGCCCCCCTCTGACAACATGGGGAAAGCCACAGGGAAGTTCCCCATGCGTCAGTTCACACGGGGGGGCCATGATCTGGGGGTCCCCCTGTTAAAGGGGGCTTCCAGATTCTGATAAGCCCTCGCCCACAGACCCCCAAAACCACCGGCCAAGGGTTGTGGGGATGAGGCCCTTCTCCCTGTCAACATGGGGACAAGGTGCTTTGGGGGCTACCTCAAAGCACCCTCCCAATGTTGAGGGCATGTGGCCTGGTACAGTTCAGCTCTCTCATCCCCAATCTTTTCCTGTGGCCTACTAGGTTGCATGCTTGGATAAGGGTCTGGTATGGATTTTTGGGGGGACCCCACGCCATTTTTTTAATTTTGGCGCGGAGTTCCCCTTAATATCCATACCAGACCTGAAGGGCCTGGTATGGAATTTAGGGGGACTCCCACGCATTTTTTTTTTATATTTTGATTCGGGGTTCCCCTGTGGGGAAATCCCATGCCTTTTTTTTCAATGAACTTTTATGTGTATTCATTAATAGAGTAGTTTTATATTACTTTTTTTTTTAATTTCATTTTGCTGTCAGACTGTTCTAAACACAGGAAACATGCTCCCCTTTACAGGCATACTATAGACACTTGCCAGGTATGAAATTTAAAGGAATATTACACTTTTATTGTTTCATTCATTTCATTTCATTTGTTTCACTTTAAGCATTATTAAAATCACTGCTCCTCAAACAACGGCCTTTTTTAAAACTTCTTTTTGGGGACCCAGGTCCCCAAACACTTTTTATGACAATACCTTGCATATAAGTCTTTAAAATGAGCACTTTTGAATATTCATGTTCGTGTCCCATAGACTTTAACGGTGTTCGCATGTTCAAACAAATTTTTTGCCTGTTCACAAGTTCTGCTATGAACTGGGGTTGTTCAACTCATCCCTAATAGATAAAACTCATTGAAAAAAATGGCATGGGGTTCCCCCAGCCCATTACCAGGCCCTTTGGGTCTGGTATGAATAATAAGGGGAACCCCAAACCAAAAATTTTAAAAAATTGCATGGTGTCCCCCCAAAATCCATACCAGGCCCTTCAGGTTTGGTATGGATATTAAGGGGAACCCTGCACCAAATGTTAAAAAATGGCCTTATTAAGGGGAACCCCAAACCAAAAATTAAAAAAAATTGTGTGGGGTTCCCCCAAAATCAATACCAGACCCTTTAGGTCCCTTCAGGTCACTTCAAGACCCCCACAACCACCAGGCAATGATTGTGGGGATGAGGCCCAAAGCATCAGATGCTTTGGGGGGCTACTCCAAAGCACCCTCCCCATGTTGAGGGCATGTGGCCTGGTACGGTTCATGAGGGGGCGCTCTCTCGTCCCCCCTCTGTTCCTGCAACGTGCCAGGTTGCATGCTCATATAAGGGTCTGGTATGGATTTTGAGGGGACCTCATTTTTTTTAATTTGGTGCAGGGTTCCCTTTAATATCCATACCAGACCTGAAGGGCCTGGTATGGATTTTGGGGGGACCTCCATGCAATATTTTTAAAAACAATTGCTTTGTAGTTCCCCTTAATATTCATACCAGACCCAAAGGGCCTGGCAATGGACTGGGGGGGAACCCATGCCGTTTTTTTATTATATTGCCGAGACCCGACAATTCATTACAGACGCGATCCGTTTTGAATGACTTTTTTCCTTTAGAGATGTCATTTTGCTGTGGTACTGTTCTAACCTGCACCACTTTACAGGCATACTATAGACACCCCCCAGGCATGATGTTTAAAGGAATATTTCATTTTTATTGTTTCACTTTACGTATTATTAAAATCACTGCTCCTGAAAAACTGACGTTTTTAAAACATTTTTTTGCATTGATACATATCCCCTGGGGCAGGACCTGGGTCCCCAAACACTTTTTATGACAATAACTTGCATATAAGCCTTTAAAATTTGCACTTTTGATTTGCATGTTCGTGTCTCATAGACTTTAACAGTGTTCATGTGTTCATCCAAATTTTTTGCCTGTTTGCAAGTTCTGGTACAAACCGAACTGGGGGGTGTTTGGCTCATTCTTAAAAATAGCAATACCATGTAACTTTGGTTAATTAAAAAAATCTCTTTTCTCTTTGCCTGTTTGCAAGTTCTGGTATGAACCGAACTGGGGGGTGTTTGGCTCATTCTTAATAATAGCAATACCATATAACTTTGGTTAATTAAAAAAATCTCTTTTCTAAAGACAGTAAACTTAAAGTGATACTAAAGCTTTTTTTTTTAAATAACAAACATGTCATACTTACCTCCACTGTGCAGCTCGTTTTGCACAGAGTGTCCCCGAACATCCTGTTCTGGGGTCCCTCAGCGGCTCTCATGGCTCCTCCCCGCATTAGATAACCCCCTAGGAGAAGCGATCTCCCGAGGGGGTCACCTTTCGGGCGCGCTCCCGAGTCATTCATTTGACGTCCATAGAATGCCGCATGTATGACTCTGCCCTGCTCCCCGGCGGCCAGGTCATTGGATTTGATTGACAGCAGCGGGAGCCAATCGCTGTGCTGCTATCAATCTATCCAATTAAAGCCAGGACTCCATGGAGAGAAGGACGGCACGCCCCCACCGAAGAAGATGAAGGGGCTCAGGTAAGTAAAACGAGGGGGGCTAGGGGGTCGGTGACTGCCAGGTGTTTTTCACCTTAATGCAAGGTGAAAAAAACAAGAGCCTTTACAACCCCTTTAAGTTAACCTCTTTAAAAATATATATATTTTGACAAAAATGGCTTCTGGTTTGTTCATAGCATATATATGAAAAATATATAATATACAGGCCTTCAGGCCTTTATATTCTTTTAACCCCAATAGTCTTGAAAGGTGCCTTGGTGACCTAAAGAAAACACAGCAGGCCATGAGGCTGAGTATGTGTTTTGTGGATTGATGAAAATGTCTTGCATGGAGATTCCATAT
This sequence comes from Lithobates clamitans, assembly GCA_037952925.1. NCBI lineage: Eukaryota > Metazoa > Chordata > Amphibia > Anura > Ranidae > Lithobates > Lithobates clamitans. The sequence continues at coordinate 4,768,801 of JBBGZY010000477.1, read as the reverse complement.
GTTTCGTGAAACTTTCTTTCAATAAAAGTGGGCAGGACACCAAATACACTTTGGTTGAAATTATTAAATCTCAAGGGCCCTATGGGTTGATAGCTATCATGTACTCTCAGCTACTTCATACTAAAATGGACAAATATCCTTTGGTAGTTAGGGACAAGTGAAAGATACTAACAAGTGGCTATCCCACTTGTTGGTATCTAAGGCTGTCAGTAACAAGATTCCTTTTGGAGGAACTCAGGCTTGACTTCTGTAGACAATGTTACCTCTCGGCACACATAAAAGAGATTTCAAAGGGTGGAAGACATCAAACACAACAATGGTTGTATTATTGTTTTCACATTTATTGTCTTACTACCACACAGATAATGTCTATGTATGCAATCAGATCCTGTTTGTACATTTGGATAGTCCTCTGTGCTATTACTTTGTCTTCTTCAATAAACAGAGTTTAAAATAAAAGTGGGCAAGGAATACCATAAAAGAACAGAGTCCCTGGTAGTGCTACTTCAAGCTAATTTTCCCACAATTAATATAGAAGCACATGCATCCAATACATTTATTTATGTATGTATTTATTTAATCAGTTATGAATTACACATTATACAAGAATAATGATATATAGACTAATGCTTTTATTGATCTGATATATGCACACTCCTTTTATATAATCTAATTTAGTATAATGTTAGTTTATGTGTTAATTATATCAAAAGTTATTAGATGTATAACATAAAAATAGGCATATCAGAGGCTTGAGGCTTGTACTGCATTACCTATTTAATTAGGTTTATTTGGTGATTGTGTGTGTGCAGTTTATGGGGCATTAAGGGCACATGGGCACCGCCCCCTCTATCATGTCACCCTCCTATATGTAGAATGAATAGATTCATGCATAGCATATGCCTTTGCTGCGTGAGATCCAGGAGAATAAACCTGATGATTTCAGGAATTTTCTCTGGATGACAGACCCCGTTTTTCACCGTCTGTTGGCTTTGTGCCCTTGTATTACAAAGCAGGACACCTGCATGAGGCAAGCCATCACTCCGGAGCAGAGGCTAGTCACCACGTTACAAAGGGGTGTAGGGGAAGGGTTGGGGGGGATGGAGATGCGCGAGTATTCACCTGTATCTGGTCGTGTGATAATATGACCGATACTTAACCCTGTACCAAATAGGATACTGTTTCTGTAACCATATGCATGTATAGACATCAAAAAAGGGAAAGGAAGGGGAAAAGGGTATGGTAAAACTGCCCGTTTAGAGACGGGCCCTGAAAAGGGTTACCTAATGTAACAGAATCATCAGGGATACAATAAAAATGGCTTTCCAAACAGACACACCCCAATCCATTCATCTGGAAGATGAAATCAAAAATAAATTCAAAGAACATAAAAAGTTGCTAATTAAACACTTGAATCGGAAGTGGGATGTGTCATCCTTGGAAACCTATATAACCCACAAGATTGTCCCAAGAGGCCTAAGGGATAAGACAATTCCAGCAGAACATTTGCACACCGAAAGTTTCCTCCCCAAATGGAAGGAACTATGCATAAGTCATGGATTGGCAGTTATGCGACTAATAGTTGAGGAGGAAAAAAATCAGTTAATTAAAAATACAGGAACAAATACAGGAAAGTGCCCAAAGCTTAGACATTCTCAAACACAGTGACAAGTTTATTAAACAAAATTAGATACTTAAAAAAGAAATAGAAAAGACACAATTAAATTTAAAAATAACCAAACAGGGTAAATTCCGGCGGGACTTGGCTGACTTCGAAAAGGACAAAGTATTTAACCTGACTATACATCGAGGACGCAGTAATGCCCCGTACACACGGTCGGATTTTCCGATGGAAAATGTCCGATCGGAGCGTGTTGTCAGAAAATCCGACCGTGTGTGGGCTCCATCGGACATTTTCCATCGGATTTTCCGACACACAAAGTTGGAGAGCAGGAGATAAAATTTTCCGACAACAAAATCCGTTGTCGGAAATTCCGATCGTGTGTACACAAATCCGACGGACAAAGTGCCACGCATGCTCAAAATAAATAAAGAGATGAAAGCTATTGGCCACTGCCCGTCTATAGTCCCGACGTACGTGTTTTACGTCACCGCGTTTAGAACGATCGGATTTTCCGACAACTTTGTGCGACCGTGTGTATGCAAGACAAGTTTGAGCCAACATCCGTTGGAAAAAATCCTAGGATTTTGTTGTCAGAATGTCCGAACAAAGTCCGACCGTGTGTACGGGGCATAAGTCACAGCGACGGACACGCCGCCAACCATCTAGATTACGACGCAGCAAGTCCCACAGTGGGTCAGAGGACGAAACTACCAGATCAGTGACTTTTTTAGGCCAGGAGGGGGCGGGACCATCAGTAGGTCAACCAATCCCCCAAAAGAGCAAAGTAGGCCCCACCAACATAAAGCAAACCAAGGTAGCTCGAGAGCGAACACTTACCAGGAGCCAAAAGAGGCAGTGACAAAGTCTACATGCCAGCAGCCCGAATTGAGGGCTGGTGACATGAAGGTCATAAATCTATCTGATCTGGACCTTACCCCCAACCACATCAGTCTACTACAAAAGGGTATGACCTTTTCACCGGTAGAAAATATGGACGAATTTACTGTCTTTAAGGATTTTACATTATTCCTGAGGAAAGTCTTTTTGCGATCATTGTATGACCGCACAGACCAGCCGGTAGCACCAGTGGAACATCTGTAAGTAGATGACCAGAAAGCGTTAGAAATACTGACCTCACTACTGGACGAAAATGAAGAGGGGGCAACGTGGTATTATTAAATCAACAAGATTACAAAAAAGAAGTGAAACGTCTGCTCAATGATCAGACAACATATGAGAAACTAGACAATAACCCGTTCCCAGCTCTAGTTATAGAACTGAATGCGAAACTGGGAAATGCCAAAAATGAGGGACTGTTGACGAATCGAGAATACCAATATCTCCTTGTGTGGGAGTTCAACATACCGACCTTCTACATCATTCCCAAGATTCATAAAGACCCAAAAAATCCACCGGGCAGACCGATAGTTTCCGCCTGCCATGGTCCACTTGAGAGGGTTGGTCGGTATTTGGACTCCCTTCTACAGAATATGGTTAAAAAATTGAAGTCCTACGTTCAAGACACAAGACATGTGCTGACTAGGATCACCGAACTTAATACCTGTAGACAACCGGAAGGGATACTCCTGGTCAGCATCGATGTTGAGTCACTTTAGACTTCAATACCACATACTTGTGGTATACATGCTGTCGAACGCTTTTTGGAATTAACTTACCCGGAGTCTGAACCCCAAAACAAATTTTTGGTAGAGCTATTGGAATTTACTTTGTTGAGTAATTTTTTTCAGTTCCTGACCACGTATTATCATCAAATACGTGGTACCTCCATGGGGGCGGCTTGGGCACCAGCCTACCCATGTCTCCACCTGGGGCTCTTGGAGGAGGAGGATGTCTACCCGTCGCTGATGTACCGCCGCCACGTACTTACGTGGCGGCGGTACATCGATGACATGGTAATGTTGTGGTCAGGCACCACTGATGATCTAAATCAATTCATGCGTGATCTCAACATGAATGAACGGAATATACGTTTGACGTACAACTTTGATCAAAGGAAGCTGTCCTTTCTGGACTTGCAGATCACATTGGATGATGGTAGGATTGGCACTAGCACTTACCGAAAGGAAACATCAGCCGACACTTTGTTGCATGCAACCAGCCACCATCCACACTGGCAAAAAAATGCGGTTCCGGTGGGACAGTTTCTGCGAATCAAAAAAAACTGTACTGACGTTGCTGACTATGTACGTGAAAGTAAGGACTTATACGCGAGGTTTTGAGGAACGAGGGTATTCGCATAGACAAATTATATGTGCTAACAAAAGAGCTGCCATGAGAGATGAAGATAGCCTCCTCAATACTAAAAAGACCACAGTTGAACTGATCAGTGAGACAAAAGATCCCGTACGGGTCATCACAACATTTGAGTCCCAGTGGGACCAGGTCCGCCAAATACTCGAGAAACATTGGGGATTCTAACTAATGCACCAGAGCTTAAGAAATTAGTCAGCCCCTCCCCAAAGCTAGGGACCCACAGAGCTCGTAGTCTGGGGGACATGTTGATTAAATCAGAATTTGTCAAAGAACCAAGTTCCACCTGGCTGTCGGAGTACCCCCATTCACTGGGAATGTTCCCTTGTAATAGATGCCAGATATGCCCTTATGTACACAGAACCTCTATTTTTACTGATGCTCTGGGTACAAAGACCTTTGAGATTCGTGACCTGATAAATTGCAGCACATCACGAGTGATCTATGTAATCACCTGTCCCTGCCCTAAGATTTATGTAGGGAAGACAAAAAGGCCACTAAAGATACAAATAGTTGAGCACCTACGAGAAATCACAGCCAAGGGAAAGATCCCTGAGAAACCTCTAGCCAAACACTTTTACCTGTGCCATGGAGGGAGTACCGACGGACTTACAGTAAAGGGGATCTACGCTTTAAAATTATCCCCTAGACAAGGCGATCATGATCGCATACTCCTCCAAAAAGAAAAGTGGTGGGTATATAAATTGAGGTGTTTAATACCTGTGGGTTTGAACACCGAACTGAATTTACAAGTATTCTTGGAAACGTGAAGTGACCCTCTATGTGCAGACCTCAAACGTCGGCGAAGTGGGGCACTAGGTCCTTCACTTATACTTTGCGCTTTGTTGGTCAGGACATAAGCCATTATGTGTCCTTAAGACAAATTCACAGTAACTACTGTAGCCGCAGCTCATTGGCCAGGGCGTCCTTTATGCACTTAGTTTGTACTGCCCGTACTAAGGAAATCGTCCGTTGGCTAGCACTGGTTATTTACACTACATGATAGGTGCATAAGATGTGTGTAGTTGGTATCCACAAACCGTCATATGGCAACTGAAGTGTCCCCCTAAGATTTAAGGGGTGACAATCGGTGCCCTAGTGCTTGCTACTGTTATCTAAACAAAAAAGCGAAAAAAATTACAAAATTGTAAAAAAGTAAAAAAATAAAAAAAAAATAGAAAAGTAAAAAATAAATAATAAAAAATAAAACTTTACTTTATTTTTCGTATTCAAAGTTTTTTATTGAAAAGCAGACATAAATTACAACAGGCAATGTTTGTGTGACATGTAGTAGTAAGAATTATACAGGTTTTTGTTCTGCGACATGTGCATTACAGTAGGCAACAAGTATATATCAGAAAAGAAAATGTCCAGAGGATATTCCTCGCAGAGATATCTGTGGACGTAACATAACTGTTTCGATTAGTAGCTAGAAGGGTATCGGAATAATAACAAAAACTTAAAGTTTTACTTGTTTGCTCGAAATGAGCATCTGCGAGTATATGCATAGTCAAAATCTGGGAGTTGTTTCGTAAATTGTAGAAAACATTACCAGTGATGTATCAGGAGGAGAAACGTAAAGTAGAAAAAGTAGAGTGAGGATAGTGACAGGAATAGAATAGTTAGAGAGAGACTAGGAATAAGGAGTGGAAAGGGGAGGAGTGGTCGGGGGGGTCGCACAAACCAAAGAAGCACCATTAAGTCTGTCTAATGTTGTTGTGACCAATTTATGGTTCAAGGAGTTGTTTGTCGAAGTCCGGGGGTAAGAAGTGTTCGGCCCAGGAGTTTCATATTTTAAGGTGTTGGGGAATTTTATCAAGGATTGTTGCTTCTATTTTGCTGTGGATCATAGCTTGTGTGACCCTATTGGTAACTTCGGCTAGGGTGAGTTTTGGGGTTTTCCAGGCCCTAGCAATCGTCTGTTTGGCTGCTGTCGTGAGCTGAAGGAGAAGGCGGGTCTGGGATCTGGTGAAATCCGAGGGGATAAGATTCAGCAATGCAACAGCCGGATCAGGATCAAAGGGATGTTGAAATAGGGTGGAAGCCATACGGAATATTGCAGCCCAAAATTCCTGTACTATTGGGCACGTCCACCATATATGTACATGGGTACCCCTTTCGTTACAGCCACGGAAACAGGTATCAGGATAGCTTGGGAGAAACTTGGAGATCCTGGCCGGGACTAAGTACCATCTCATGAGTACTTTGTAGTTCGCTTCTTGAGCTATGATGTTGTGGGATGATATTTTCGTATTGGACCAGATGTCAGACCAGTCCTCTGCATTAAGATCTAATGAGAGGTCTGTGGACCACTTTACAGCGTAAGAGGGAAGGTTGGTTGGGGGAGAGGTCAGATAGGTATATAGGAGGGAAATCAGTCCCGGAGCATGAGGGTCCGAGTTGCAGATTCCTTCAAAAATAGATAGATCATCTAGTGAGGTATGTGTGCCTATAGTTGTACGAATAAAGTGAGTTATCTGTAAATATCTAAATAGTTCTGTAGGGGGAATGTCATCATTGTTTTGTAGCGAAGTAAATGTCTTAATGGTAGATCCTGTGGTAAGATCGCACACACGATATAGTCCCGCCCTAAGCCAGATTTGAAACGATCTTGGATTGGTTTGGGCCAGATAAAATTTTGGGTGGTCTAGGAACGAGAGTAACGGGGAGTGAGCCGATTGTAATTTAAATGGACCTCGAAGTTTGTCCCACAGTTTAAGAGAGTGTCCTGTGACGGGGTTATTGGCTGGGCCTCGCGTTGAAGGGGGCAGCCATAGTATGTTAAACACTTTGAGGGGGTGAAGGTCAATGGCTTCCAAACCAACCCAGAGTGGAGTTTCACTTTTTGCATGATATAGAGTTATCTGGGCTAGCTGAGCTGCGTGATAGTATCCCAAGAAGTTAGGCAGACCCAACCCTCCCTTGAGTTTACTACGAAGTAATATAGCTTTAGCTACTCTAGGTCTAGTAGAGCCCCATATATATTTGGACACTTTTGTCTGGATAATGCGGTGGTAGTATGATGGGATAGGGATCGGAAGGACTCTATATAAATAAAGTAGTTTTGGTAGCATAGACATCTTTACAGCCGCAATCCGACCTAACCATGAGATACATAATGGGCGCCAAGATTCTAATAAACTGGTTATGTGTTTTAACATAGGGAGGTAGTTGGCTCGAAACAGGTGGCTTGGGTCGCTAGTTAGCTTGATACCTAGGTAGGGAATTGTGGTTGTAGACCAGGTGAAAGAGAAGAGTTCTCGTAAATGTTCTAATTCTGAATGTGGAAGGGACACGTTGAGGGCCTTAGATTTGGATTGGTTGACTTCCAATCCAGATATTAGCGCAAATTTATCTAGAAGGTGAATTAGATTCGGAAGTGTGGTTCGTGGGGATGTGACAAATAGTAGTGCATCGTCGGCAAATAGGCATAATTTATGTGATGTAGAGGCTACCTCTAGGCCTTTAATATTCGGGTTGGCTCTAAGGAGAGCTGCTAGTGGTTCGATCGCTAATGCGAACACTAGAGGGGAGAGAGGGCACCCTTGTCTTGTGCCTCGTTGTATTTGAAAGTAGTCCGATCGGTATCCTGAATATTTAACATATGCTCTTGGTTGGTTGTAAAGGGAGTCTATCCATTGTAGAAAGTTAGGGCCAAATCCCCATCTTTGTAGTATATAGCGGAGGTAAGGCCAAGAGACAGTGTCAAATGCCTTACGAATGTCAAGAGAGAGGAGATGCATAGGGATTTGGCGTGTTCGAGCTAGGTGTTGGAGCAGGATGACACGACGGATATTATCACTGGCCTGGCGTTTTGGAATGAAGCCTACTTGGTCTTTGTGTATAAGGCCACCTATAATTGGGTTGAGGCGTAACGCCATAATTTTGGCTAGGATCTTTATATCTAGATTGAGTAGGGATATAGGCCTGTAATTTGACCACAGAGAATTGTCTGAGTTAGGCTTAGGTATCATAGAGATAATGGCTGTCAACGTGTCCCGACCAAAGGAGTGTTGTTTAAGGAGGGCATTAAAAGTGTTAGTGAGAAGGGGGGCTAGGATGGGAGCAAATTTTTTAAAATATGAAGCAGAAAGGCCGTCAGGGCCCGGTCTTTTGTGTGGTTTAAGAGACTTTATAGCAATAAGAACTTCTTCGGACGTGATGGGACATTCCATAGACTCTTTATTGGCCTCTGACAACTTCGGGAGTGTAATGTTTTGAAACAATACCTCAGCTTGTGACGCCGAGAAGGTACGTGTTGGGGTATATAGTTCAGCTAACTTTCTGTGGAATTCATAAAGCACCTTCACTGGATTACTCGTGAAATTATCCTTGGCCAGTTTGAGTCTAATGGGATTGTGCGTTCTGTCCGGTTGACGTAGTCTCAATGCGAGGAAGGTATCTGGCTTATTGGCTTTATTATATATTGTGTGGTTGGATCTGCGAATGGCTTTGTCTGCTGATTCTGCCAAGAGCAGGTCCAACTCTGTTTTCGTCTTTTCTAACAAAATTCTATGAGGTTCAGTTGGAGTGGATTGGAATTGGAGGAAGAGGCGGTGGAAATCTGCTTCCAATTGCTGGATTCTAAGTTTTTTATCTCTTTTGAGGTGAGTAGATACAGATATGCAGGTCCCTCTAATTACGGGTTTGTGTGCCTCCCACAATAGGACTGGTGAAATGTCAGGAGTGGAGTTATGTTTTATGTATTCTTTAAGAGCCAGTTCTATATCGAAACAGTATGATTGGTTAGTTAAATATGCCTCATTTATACACCATGTACAGTCTCTAGACTGAGGGATCAGGGCAGAAACAGTTGTGATCACTGCACAGTGGTCTGACCAGGTGATTGGGATAATGTGTGAGTGGAGTAGGGTTGGTGAGGATGCAACAGGTATAAAGATATGATCGATCCTTGAAAAGGATTTGTGTGGGTATGAATAAAAAGTAAAGTTTTTCTTGGCTGGGTTACATTCTCTCCATGTGTCTAATAAAGAGGCTTGCTGGAATAGTTTGCGAAATATTATAGAGGGGGAGTATTGTTCAGGGGTATAAGGAGATTTATCAAGGTGCGGATGTAGCACTTGATTGGAGTCACCACATATAAAAAGGGTGCCCTTGCAGTGTGTTCGTATTACTTGTAGGAGATGTTTGAAGAAAGGGATTGGATTGTTAATGGGGGCATAATAGGAGACTATAGTGGACATCACGTCTTGTAAATGACCAACTAAAATAATATAGCGACCTTCAGGGTCTTTAATTTCTTTTGTGAGGGTGAATGGAAGGGTGCGGTGAAATGCAATGAGGACGCCACGTTGCTTAGTGGCAGCCGAGGCGGAGAACACTTGGGGATATTTGGAACTGAAGTATTTAGGGGTTGCTTGGATTGAAAAGTGTGTTTCCTGTAGGGCTACTATACTGGCTTTCAGGTGTGCGAAGGTACGAAAGGCCTTAACCCTTTTATTTGGGGAGTTGAGTCCCTTAACATTAAGGGAGAGTATGTTCAGAGGGGCCATTGATGTGGGTAGGGAGAAATACTAAGGGTAGATATCCGAGGATCATGCGGCCCACCCGACCTACTGGAGAATGGGGAAGGGAATGGAAAAAAAAGGTGTGAGGAAAAGAAAAAGGAGGGGAGAGAGGATAGAGCATGTTTTTTGTAGAGAGAATAAGGAAGTGTGATAACACTTGGTGCGTTGGACATGTTAGCCCAACAGGTGGATGCCCATACTTCCAAACCAGCCAGCTGGCGAGGGAGCATGTGCATCCTATAGGGGGGCGCAGTGACAATTCCCCGCCGCAGGTCGGGAAAAGTTAAGGAACTGTAGTGCTCAAACAATACAAACAGTACACACTAAGACCATGTTATTGTATTCAGTTATAAGATATTGGCAATAACCCCACTTTGGTGAGAAAGGTTTCAGTGCCAAACAAGTGGTACATCTGAGCTCAGAATCACCAGGGGGGATAAGGAGATCTAAGAATAATTGGTATCAATTTAACTATGCCTATATAAGTTGTATAGTTAGCATTTTTGAAACCCTATAGTGGGATTAAGGGGATCACATATGTTGAGACCCGTAACAGTGGGAAATCTTACCAGGATGCAAACGTCTGAGTCTCGATGGAGTAAAATAGTAAAAAGAATAAAAAAGGAATATATAAAAAAAAAGAGAAAGAAAAAAAAATAAAAAAAATTTCACAACTATCTCAGTTCATTGAGATATCAACCGTGAAACCAGGAGTTCTCCTGAGGTGTTGAATAAGAGCATTAGATGTTAGGTTCTTCAGCGAGACGTGTGTGCTTTAGGATCAAAAAGGCTTGCTTGACGAGATGGTGTTCCTTTTCGGATCGAGGAAGGGCCAGCTTGGTTCCGTTTAGGAGTGGCGGTGTAAGGGTAGGCTGCAGAGCGGGCTGGAGTACGTGGTAACGCTGTTTCGGATTGATGAGCAGGGGGCGACAGATGCAGTGATTCAAGAAGATGCTGCAGTGCTTCTGGGGATGTGGAGGAGTGTTGCTGCCCCTGGTACGTGAACTGAAGAGAAAAGGGGAAACGCCAGGTATATTTTATCTGATGTTGTATCAGGATTTGTAGTTGTGGCTTCATGGCTCACCGTTTAGCAATGGTAAGGGGTGCCAGGTCAGAGAAAAGTTGGTAGTTGTGGTCTTGGAACTGGAGAGCGTCTTTATTCCGGGATGCTGCAAGTAGTTGTTCTTTTGTGCGGAAAAAATGCAGCTTAATTATTATGTCCCGCGGAGGGCCGTCTTGTTGGCGGCGGGTAAGCGCCCTGTGAATTCTGTCGAATTCCAGGCGTTCAATGGGTATGGAAGGACAAAGTTCCTGGAATAGGGCTGTAGTGAAGGATTGTATGTCCTCAACCACTTCAGGGATACCCCGGAGGCGTAAATTTGACCTGCGAGATCTGTTCTCGGCGTCCTCTAAGTGTGAGAGCAATGTAGCATTTTCCTCACGGAGGGCTGCCTGTTCCTGAGCATGTTCTTGAATGGTAAGCTCTATATCATCTACTCTGGTTTCCAGGTCTGCTGTGCGCTGACCTAGTTCTCGTATCTCCCGTGACAGTCTGTTTGTTATTTGGTCAGATGTGGCTTTCAGGGCCTTGTTTAACATCTTTTCCATGTGTTTCAGGAAGTCAGGCTGTGACATACCTTGTTGTGCAGGGATGGGAGAACCGCTGTATATAGAGTCTGCAGCATCATCCTCCTCGCTGTCTGCCTGCTCCGTTCTGGCTGGAGATGCAGCTTGCTGTTTGGAGAGGGCTTTCGCCGCCATCTTGGATGAGGCGCGGGCTAGGGCCTCCTTGATCGGTTTGGTCTTATGTTTACCTTTGTGACCCGTCAGAACCATCCCGGTTGTGGCTCGGGTGACGCTGGGGGTGATCGCCGGTATTTAGGTGCGGTTAGGCGGTCTGAGGGCGTTATACGGTCCCGATTCTGCGGCGGGAAGTGCGGAGCTCTAAGAGGTAACGTCCTCCATGCTGAGCCTCGCGCATGCGCCCTCTTTACTTTATTTTTCCTCTATGTTCTTCTATTTAATGTTCTGCTGTCTATCCTTTCACTACTTTTCACCCACAAAAGCCCTTAGAAAAACCATACAGTTGATCGATGAGGATGCATAGGTTTTTATGCCATTGATAGCCAAATCATTTAAATGTTCGTGTTAAACATTACTACAATCTCATTGGCGGCCACCCACAGCAAGTACACTATAAGAAGGGAGTGAGGCGGCCTAACCAATGAACGTCTGAGAAGCTACGTCATTGTGTCACGGCGAAACGCGTTGACTTCACTACGCAGCCTGTCCGAGGGAGCTGGAGGCTCCGATGAGCCGGCGTATGGAGTGGAGAGGACCGGAGCTTCTGATTAGCTTTTGAGCTTTCTTTTTTTTTTTTGTCACTTCAGTCGACCATTTTGAGAGGCTTAAATCAACTTTGCAGTTCATTTATCTTCCATCCCTCTCTCCTTTGTCTCATCATTGTGACACTTTGCCATATCAAAAATAATTAAAACCAAGCATGTAACAAGCCTGATGAAATGACTTATCCCCACAAGGGGTCATGCGTAGCCAATTAACAGTCTCACATTCTTCTCTATATGCCCCAACCCCCCCCCTCCCACCCTATCCCCCCCTCCCTCCCTATCCCCCCCTCCCTCCCTATCCCTATCTCTCCAAGGTCTAATTTTCCCAACTCTCCTCTCTCTCTCTAATCTAAGGCTTTCAGTTCTTTAACGTAGCACCACGTTTTTTAAATTTTTCCCAGCGTTCCCACTCCGCTAAGTTCACGCTTCCTGTTCCCTCTACCGAGCTTGCCCTGATCTCCATATTATATGTTTTCTCTACTGCATCTATCCACTCCCATGTCTCAGGGCTCTCCCTCCTCTGCCAACTCTTCGGTATTATTCGCTTTGCGGAGTTCAGGAGGTGGGGGACCAGTGATCGCTTATATTTTTTTATGTCTCCTTCTCCCCCATGAAACAAAACCTCCCAGGGGTCTTCTGACACTTCTTTTCCCGTTATTTTCTTAACTAGGACAAGTATCTTCCTCTAGAAGTTTTTTATTTTGGGGCATGTCCACCATAGGTGCGCCATTGTTCCTATCTCCTGGCAGCCCCGCCAGCAATATGCCGACCCATTTTGATATTTGCTTGTTATCTCTGGGGCTAGATAACTTCTGCTTATACATTTATAATTAATCTCTGCCGTACGTACGTCTGTTGCTGAATTGCAAATCATTTTCAAAATTCTCCTAATTGTGTTTTCATCTTTCTTTGTGTCCAATTCACTCTCCCATTTACGTATAAATGGGGGTATCTCCAGCTGATCCGTTTTCATCAGGGTTTTGTAGATTTTTGAAACTATATTTCTCGGATCTTCTATATCACATAGCCTCTCAAAATCCGTCAATTTTTCCCCTGCCCTAATTGGATTAGGTAGTTTACTCACAAAATGACTCAGCTGGAGGTACCGCCACTCATCTAACCCCCGTGTCCCCCTCTCAAATCTAAGTTCCTGCAGTGTCATAATTTTGCCCTCCTTAATAATATGTCTTAATTGTGTCTTTCCCCATAGTGCATATTTTCCTCCTATAGTTTCTAATCCTGGTGAGAAAAAATTGTTGTCCATTAGTGCCAATAAAGGTGAATTATATTTCCCATTAACTTTCTTGTGTACCCCATCCCAAATTTTGAATACATTACGTGTTATTACATGTGTGTTTTTATCTAAGATTCTAACGTGTGGAGGGTTCCAAATCGTACTTCCCAATGGTGCTTTACTGAGGTTCTCCTCTGTTCTTACCCAACGTTTTTCATTTACTCTCTTTGCCCATTCAACCATTCTAGACAGAACTACGGCCCTATAATAATTCTGAATATCTGGCACTGCAAGACCACCGTATGTTTTCTTTTGTTTTAAGATCCTGAAGGAAACTCTCGGTTTTTTGTTTTTGCATATGAAGCTCATTATTATTTTTTTTAACTTTCTTAAATAATATAGAGGCAGTGGTAGCGGTATCATCTGGAACAAGTATGTAATCTTGGGGTGTAGGGCCATTTTAATGACGTTAATACGGCCTATCCATGAGAGGGCTTTACGGGCATAGTTTTTGCAGTCAGATCTGACTGTAGCTAACAGGGGTAGGTAGTTTATTGTAAATATCTTCTCGGTTGAATTAGCCAGCTTAATTCCTAGGTACCTTAGTTCTTTAGTCCATCTGAAACTATATTCTTTTTTCAGTGTCTCCATTTCTATTTTATTTAAGCTTATGTTTAATATTTCTGATTTTACCAAATGTATTTGAAAGTTAGACACCTCCCCGTATTCCCTTAGGGCCTTAACTAACTTGGGCATAGTGGTCTCAGGATCCGATATATAAAACAACACGTCGTCGGCATAAGCTGCGACTTTATGTTCGTCTTCACCAATCTTAATACCTCTTATATCTGAGTCTGCACGTATTGTTGCCAAGAGAGGTTCCATAGTGAGAACAAAGAGCAGCGGGGACAGAGGACACCCCTATCTCGTACCATTTTCCATCTTAAATGGCTGAGACATTGCTCCATTTACTCCCACTGTTGCCATAGGATGATGGTACAGGGTTTTAATCCTCTGGATCATTTTGGGCCCAAGACCCATGGTCTCCAAGGTCTGGAACATGAACCCCCAGTCTACTCTGTCGAAAGCCTTTTGGCGTGGATTGACAGTAGTAGCCCTGGGGGTCCACTCTCACCTGTTTTTTGCAACAGGAGTAGTGTCCTGACCCCATTGTCCTTCCCCTCTCTTTTAGGGACAAAACCCACCTGGTCTGGGCTAACCAGGGCGTTCATTGACCCCTTTAACCTCTCAGCAAGTATCTTTGCATAGAGTTTTGTGTCAGTATTGAGGAGGGAGATGGGACGATAACTTGAGCATAGTGTTTTCTCTTTTCCATCTTTCGGTATAACCGTAATGGAAGCCTTTAAGGCTTCCCTACTCATCTCGTATCCTTCTCCCAACCCATTAAAATACTGACACAACCTAGGTATCAGTACTTCTTTAAATATTCTATAGTAAGTTAGTGTAAATCCGTCCGGGCCTGGGCTTTTCCCAGGTGCCATTCCTGCTATTGCTTTTCTAACTTCTTCTTCGGAAATTGGTGTTTCCATACATTCTCTTTCCACGTCTGTGATCTTAGGCAGCGTTGCCTTCTTTAAATACTTGTTGTTTCTCTCTCTCTTATTATTAAACTGGGTGCCCTGTTTAGAAACTGAATATAGCTCCTGATAATAATTCTTGAAGACCTCCGCTACTTTTCTAGAAGAGTACTCTATATGGCCCTCTTTGGTCTGGATTTTTTCTATAAAGTTCCTAGCTTTACGCTTTTGTACCATTTTCGCTAGGTGTTTGCTTGGTTTATTGGCCCAACGATATCTATCCCCTATTATCTTACTATGTGTTGCTCTAACTTCTTGTTCCATTGATGTTTTCAACTCTGCTCTTTTGATTACTATGTGTTTATATGTATCTTGAGGAAGTTGAGCTGATTGTATCTTGTGTTTCTGTTCTAGACTGGCTAGCTCCTCTGTTAATTTTTGGATTTTCTCGCATCTCTCTTTTTTCTTCCTTGCCCCTAACTCAATTAGTACTCCTCTTAGGTAAGCTTTATGGGCCTCCCACAAGGTGGACCCAGATACATCTCCCGTATCATTTACCGCAAAATAATCCTCCAGTTCCTTACTAATTCTATTGAACCCTTCCTCCCCCCTTATCAGCTCTTCATTTAGGCGCCACTGCCCTAAATGTCCCACCTCTTCACCTATTATTATTTCCATGGTCATTGGTGCATGGTCTGAGTAAGTTATATTTCCTATCCAGGAGTCTACCACCTTCTCAATTTCCCTATGGTGCATCAGCCCATAGTCGATCCGGGAGTATGACTCGTGCACAGGGAAATAAAACGTGTAATCCCTTTTTTGTGGATGTTGCACTCTCCATATATCCACCAGCTGAAGGCTGGCGATCTTTTGCTTAATCTTTCTTAATTGTACACTATTCTTCCACTGTGCTCGGGCCGTACTATCTAAACCCGGGTCCATACAAAAGTTAAGGTCTCCCATTAGTATCAAATGCCCTTTCCTAAACTCCGTTAATTTCTCCAAAATTTTTGCCTTGTATTTCATCAGGTTTTTATTTGGTGCGTAGATATTAGCTAGTGTGTAGTCTCTTTCGTTCAATCTACCTCTTAGGAATAAGTATCTACCTTCTGCATCTACTAATCTCTCTTCCAGCACAAACCTAGTTCTTTTTGCAAATCCGATGGCGACCCCCTGTGTTCTATTTAAGATAGTGTCCTTTTGGTACCAGGTCGGGTATTCCCCTGAAAATAATCTTAATCTTGATTGATGTGATATATGTGTTTCCTGAAGGAATACCACCTCTGGTCCAAGCAGTCTAAGCTCGTTAAAGATACTTCGTCTTTTGTTGGCCATATTTAGGCCTTTGACGTTATACGTTATGCATTTTATTGTGGTTAATGTCATTTTTCTACCTCCCCGCCAACACCCTCTATCTTAGACCTTGGAGAGATGTCCCATATTCTCATTATTAAGATTAAGGTATAGCCCCTTCCCTTATTCCTCTCCCCTTCCCCTCCCTCCCTCCCCTCCTCCCCTTCCCCACCTCCCCTTCCCCACCTATCCCCCCTTTGGTCTTCACTAGACCCTTAGGCCGATGTGGATCACATAAGTCGTAACCCTCCATTGGTCTCCACCTCTAAAGGTGGGGCTGTTGGTGTGCCAGATCACCGGTCAACTTTGCCCCGGCGACCAGGTGTACTAGTCAACTCCTTACGGCTCCCCAACTTCACTATTTTCTTTACTAATTTTTCCCTTTCCCCCTCTTCCGATTCCCCCTCCACCCCCTTTTCTTTTTACACCAATCCTATCCACTGTTCATTGGACCAGTCCATCGTCGTGGGCACCTGTAGGCCCAGTTTCCTGCAGAATTCCTCTAGCTCCTCCGGAAATCTTAGCCTGGCTGTTCTGCCATCTTTGCTGCCCAGTAGGCATGCGGGAAATCCCCATGTATATTTAATATTTTGATTTGTCATTTGTTCCAGAAGGGTCTTCAGAAGACGTCTTCTCGATAATGTGTCCTTGGCTAGATCTGCGAATACTTGAATCCTTGCCTCCTCGTAATGGAGTGGAGTTTGCCCTCTCAATTTTATCCATATGTTTTCCTTGTCTGCGTAAAATCTAAATCTCACGATTATGTTGCGGCTTCTTTCTATTCGGCTAGTATCCAGCCTTCCTATCCGATGAACCCGCTCAATTTTTGGGAAATCCTCTCCTCCCAGCTCCAAGAGGGGGGAGAAGATGGCCGCTACTAAAACAAATAAACTGGCGCTCAGAGGCTATAAGGCAAATGACTATAAAAGTTAATGAATTTATAAAGTCTAAAAGCTGGATCAATCATGGTGTAATCAGGACGGTGTTGGAAGTCTTGGACAGGAGCCAGGAAACAGTCTATAAAGCAGGAGAGGATCCCTGGAGGATAAGTCATAGGTAAAACAAAACACCGGAATAAAACTTTTCTTTTCTTGTAGGAATTTGTGTGGCCAGATTCACGAAAGGCAGCTCTAATTGTTGAGAGAAGTCAAACTCAGATCCATCCAGGTAAAAAAGAGAGAGGAGCGCCACTAAGTAAAATAATTTATTCACCAATATAAAAACAAAGTATAAACTTACATTTAGGAGCAGTATATGGAACAGACAGATGTGATTCCTGATAGAAGAGGGGGAAGGGAACAGTCAGTGATTCAAGTGTCTTGATAAAGGAGCGCGCATGTGCCGTACAGACCCTGCGCATGCTCAGAAACGCGTTGTGTTTTTTCTCCTCATTGACAACATTGCCAGCGGCTTCCTGGGCTGCCGCTCCATCCTCCCGCAGAGACAGGCTCTGTACCGTCCTGGCCTCCCCGACAGACTGCGTCGTGTTTGAAGGCATCCCCGGGGAATCACTGACTGTTCCCTTCCCCCTCTTCTATCAGGAAACACATCTGTCTGTTCTATATACCGCTCCTAAATGTAAGTTGATACTTTGTTTTTATATTGGTGAATAAATGATTTTACTTAGTGGCGCTCCTCTCTCTCTTTTTTACCAAGATGGCCGCTACAGTCTTCCTTAGGTCCTCACCCCTCTTTTACGGGACACCTCGGACGATCAAGTTCTGTCTGCGACTTCTGTTCTCCTGGTCCTCTAACCTATAGCATATTTTTATCTGGTATTGTTGCGTTATTTTAATTTGTTCTTTTAAGTCAGAGATTTCTCGCTCCTGTTGATCCATTATGTCGTCTGCTCTCTCAACTCTGGCCAAAAGGTTACCTAGGTCTGTCCTCAGCATACTAATCTCTGATTTAATTGAGGTTTCAAGTGCTTTAAACATCTCTGCGATTTCGTTTTTTGAGGGGAGTTCTGGGTCTTGTCTGTGTTCCATCATTCTGGATGGTTCGTGAGCACTTTCAATTAATGACGACTCTCTTGATTGATTGGGAGTCTGATCTCCCTTCTCATTTTGACCCTTTTACCTCTTGTCCACCATCGTTGATGTTTGGGCTTCTTGATGGGCACTCCCCGGGCTCCCCCCCTGGATAAGTATTGCTTAATTGAGCTCCCGTTGGTACTTCCAGAGAGGTTGTCCTTTGGTGTCTTCGGTGGACCCCCTTTCCCTGCTTTGGTTGTGTTTCTGCTCATTATTTATCCCAATGAGCTCTATAGATAGGGTTTTGGTCACTTTATTTTAATAGTGCAAATGAATCTTCGTTGTTCCAGCACTAAGGCAGTTTTATATACTTGCGGTTGTCTTCTCTATGCGTTTTTTATCTCCTGCTGCCTTCTATGTCCTCTTGTATCCAATCTGCAATTGTGTGGGAATTAGATATCCCAGGCTGTGGCGGTAGTACTGCAAATACCGGCAATCCCTTACAATGGTATACTTGGTCGCACTTTGGATCCTCCCTTTCTGTCCCACAATACCGCCAATGTAGCAGAGTCCCCGTTAACAGGACTACTATTCCTGGGACTGATGTTTATTGTACAGGAGTTTTGAGACACTGTCCGTAAGTAAATGATTTATACTGATGTGTTTATCCTTATACCTTAATACCACGTGTGTCCCGCCTCAAGAGTATCAATTATGCCTGGGGAATGGCCATGCATCTAAAAGTGCTTTACTACGATGTGTCCTATCGCCTCTATATAAACAGGCGTCTCCACTTCAAGGTTTTATTGGTTTATTAGTGTACAGTGACACAGGGCGGGTGAGGCGGTATAGCGCAAGTGTACAATAATATATTAACTTATATATATAATTTATACTGATGTGTTTATCCTTATACCCTAATACCACGTGTGTCCAGCCTCAAGAGTATCAAGTATGCCTGGGGAATGGCCATGCATCTAAAAGTGCTTTACTACGATGTGTCCTATCGCCTCTATATAAACCGGCGTCTCAACTTCAAGGTTTTATTGGTTTATTAGTGTACAGTGACACAGGGCAGGTGAGGCGGTATAGTGCAAGTGTACAATAATATATTAACCAAAGTAGTGGTCCGTTCTTCATCCCCCTTATATTTACCCTATACGCAGTACCAACGGATGCTGTAAAAGCCTCAATTTACACTAAGGTATAACTTCAGGGATGTTAGCGGTGTTATAATATTTTATATAGAGTCATATTATTTAATTTCCCACAATTCGTGTCAGCAGTACAGTGAGTAGTAGTAATAAGCCAGGAGCAATATTCATACAGTATTCAAAGTAACCTTCTACAACTGTATCTAACTATATGCAGTATCTCCTATTATCTCATTCAGCAGCTGCCGTACCTTAAATTTTCACTCCACTGATATTTCTTCCCTTTGAAGACAGTTTCTGTTGCTCTCTTACGTTTGGAGCTTAAGCAGGAGAGTGTATCTCTTACCATCACCCGTCCATCTGTGCGTCTTTACTTCAGAGGTAACGATCTGATGCCGACTGCATGTATTCTCCGTTGGGGGTCCGCCTGTGGAGCACTGCAGATTTAGGGGGTCCCGGTCTGAGAGTCGTTTTCTGACAAATCCGCTCCGTCCTACTGCCGTCCTACTACCAGGTTCCAGCAAGGGGAGGGGGGAGAGAGAAGCGCGGAGGGGTCCTGCGAGGAGAGCGAAGCCGTCGCTCCGTCATTTGAGACCGTGCCGCTGCAGCCCGGTTCTCGCCGGGCTCCAGGCTCCAAGCGCTTGGTTACGGTGTTGGACACCGCGCTCTATTTCCTCACCTCTCCTCGCTGTCTGCCTCGTCCACTTGTCTTACTATTGGAGCGAGGCCGCCAGGACGCAAGCTCCCTGACACACCGCCAGCTCCTCCCTTCCTATCTGAAGTCTCACGTCATCCCTAGCTTTTGAGCTTTCGTTAAGCCGCACAGATCGGCGCTCCGAGCGAACCAGTTTACAGTTAACCAACAGGTGTCAGTGATTCTATCAAGGAGACGGCACGAGATGTCATCCTCATTTCCCAATGCAGCAGACCAGCATATGAATGCGGAAGAGCTATCTGAACTACGATAGCAGCACTGACTACAGGGAAGCTATTTGAGGACGGCTCGGTAACGTATGGATACTACTGCCATCTTACACCACTGTACTAATATCCCTAATCGCTTGTCAGGTCACCAGACCCTGTGTTGGAATCCCACTTGTTAAGTTCTGAATGGCCGTTCAGTACTAGGACTGTTAACCCATTATCAGGACATTAGAATAATTAAAGATCCTACCACCTCAGTACTGCCCTATTACCATCATCTGATTACACTTTCCAGATTGAAAATTATCAAATACACATTTTTGGGTGGGGTACAGGACTCTTCGGTGCCTCACCAGAATATTAGGAGTGAAATTATGCACCCATTGATATTTTCCTAAATGATTTGGTTTTTCATAAAACGGTATTACTGGATTTGTGATTTAGGAAATAGGACGGCACCAGCACTCTTTCCTCTTAATTCTCTCTACACTCCTAATGGTCTCAAGCCCTTACCTGATCCCCTCCAAATTCGCTTCTTAGCCCCATCTAGCACCATCTGTTTGTGAATGGCCCCACTATATTCAATTGGCTAAGAGTCAGGAAGGACTGAGACAATTGCTTGGATTAGGCTAGCAGGAATATTGTTACATGTTAGTTTTGTTTGTTTGTCTGTGTCCGCAAGATTTGTAGCTACTGGCAATAACTTTTGCAATACCTTTAATAATGTGCACCTTATGTTTTATAATCATTAAACTGTAATGCTTTTTAATTAATTGTATCCCTGATGATTCTGTTGCATTAAGTAACCCCTTTCAGGGCCCGTCTCTAAACGGGCAGTTTTACCATACCCTTTTCCCCTTCCTTTCCCTTTTTTGATGTCTAGTCACCACGTTGCAGTACTTGGCGACAGGGAGAAGTCTGCAGGACCTCTGGGGATCATTATTCCAGAGACCTGTTCTGCTATCATTCAGGTCCTGCAGAAGGACTATATTAGGGTAAGTTTTCTCCTTTAACATCACATTCTATGTATTTAATGTATAATATTGTATTTCATTTCTTTCATCATTCCCGAATTACCATGATTGTAATATGCTGTGAATGTCCTCTTTATCTTCATGCATGCTGTAAGTTTTTAGTGCTCCTTGTTTGTCCTTCATGCATATGTGCCTTCACTAACCTCCCCAGCATGCAATCCTGGGCCCATATACACCTAGCCTAGTCACTTAACAATGTATTTTGTCAGCTCCATAGTACCGCTTTACCCTAAACACCCCCTAAAATGTGTCCAAATGTTATTGTTGTCCTTAAACTCATTTATAACCCTCCCCCCTAAAAAATTTCCAATGGGCCATCGGGGGGGGGGGGGGATATGAAAAGTGGACCTTATATTTTGGTCTTTAAATACTCCTTAAACTAAATGTTATACTGATGTTGGCCAAGAATGTTTGTGTTTAATCTGCTTGCAATGTTTATGTGCAAACGTACTATTTTTTTTCATGTTTTGACTCCACAGGTTCCTTCAAGGCCACAGGAATGGCAGACTTTGCCGACCGTTGAGACTTTCCCAACTGTGGAGGGGCAATTGATGGGAAGCACGTCCACATTGTCCCACCACCCCATTCGGGGTCATACTATTTTAAATATAGGGGGTTTCATATATTGTGTTAATGGCGGTGGTGTCAGCGACATACAAGTTTCTCTATGTGGAGGTGGGGAAGAATGGCTGGATGTTGGATGGTGGAGTCTTTGCCCAGACGGAGTTCTACACACATCTCCAGAGTGGTGGCTTGGGATTGCCACCTGTGGAAGAGAACGTGGAAGGACTCCCGTTTGTTTTTATTGCTGATGAAGCGTTTGGTCTGGGTGATCACATGATGAGGCCATTCCCCCAGAGGACCCTCACCTCGGAGAAGAGGGTTTTTAATTTCCGGCTGGCCAGAGCCCTAAGAGTCGTGGAGAACACCTTTGGGGTAATGGCCAGCCGGTTCCTCCTATTTCTAATGGCTATAAATATGGTGGAGTACAAACTTAACCACATCGTGTTAGCATGCTGCATCTTGAAGAACTTTTTAAACAGAAATGCTACTAATTATGTAGCCTCAGTTGGGCCAGAGGCCAGACTTCATGAACCAACAATGACGACCCTGCAAGCTGGCCATCCTGGCTTGCCCCCCAAAGCACCCGTGAAGTGTGTCAAAAATATGTGGAATATTTTAAGGGTAGGGGGGCCATTGCTATGCCAGCAAATTTTTAAATATTTGCAAAATAAAAAAAAAATTATATGATAAAATCTTGAATTTGATTTACTGCTTGGGTTTCTTTTATCTGTCTCCTAGGTTCTCCTAGTGCACTTGTAGTGCCAAGTGTTTTTTCCATTATTAAATAACACTAATTGTCAGTGTAAACACCAACTTAATACAAAAAACGGTATTGAGCATTGAAAGAAGAAGCCACTCATTGTTGAGTATAAAACCTTTTACTCCATGTACATTCACATGTGCGTTGTAAAACCTTTTTTGCTAAAAAAATAACATCTTTGTTTTATAATTTTTTATCTTGAAAATAATATTTTGGTACATAAACAGGCATGTTTCAAAACATAACATACACAACTCAGGAACTTACAAAGTTCAACATTGAAAAACTGAAGGCAATATCAGACATTATAGTGTCAAAAATGTCTTGATATTGCCTTCATCAGATGGGGTGATGTCACCCCTGTAAAAGCCAAATTTAGAAGATGCACACAAATTGGGAGTAAAAATGGGGATTTCCCTCCTGATCCCATGCCTAATGTCAACATGTGGGGATCAATGGACGTGTTTTGGGGGTTTTGGGGGTGCAAAACCTACTAGAGTTGCTAGGAATGGGTTGCACCCACAAAACGTGTACATTGAAATCCCCTGATGGCAGATAGCACATGTTGACACACCGTGTGCATCTTTCAAATTTGGCTTTTAAAATGTATAAAGAGGTTACTTAATTTTTCATCAAAAAAATTTAAAAAGTTGTCATTTTTTTAATTTAAATTCTTCCTAGTACATCAATCATGTTCTTTATACTTTGTTCAATCTCCTTGGTTTTTTCCTTGATGAGGTCTAATCCTGACTACAAAATGATATCATGGATTAGCCTTTGTGCACTGTCAGTCATAAAATGAGTAGATTGTTCTTTCACAACATGCACATCACCTAAAAGAAAAATACACACCATGTATTATGAATTTGCAGGCATACATCCATTACCTGAATCTGTGGTGTCAGACACTCACCTGTTGTGGTGACAATTTCCACCACCTCTCCTTCCTCCACATCCTGAGGTTGTGTTCTCTGTTCCCCTACTTCAGGAGGTGGGGGGTTCCTGTTGTCCTCTGACATCCCAAGTCTTTTCTCCCCTATGAGAATGAAACAAAAGGTATACTTAGCACACAGATATTTGTGGCCAGAAATATGAATGTGAAACATTGTTTGGAAGTGGGGTACAATTGTCTGTTTGAGTTCCAACTTGAAGATGTTTATTCCCTTAACAAAGCTGCAATACTTACCTTTTTTGGACATGTTTCACACATGGAGAGACCCCTAGTATCCCCTGGAGTACCTGTGTGGGACACCCTAAAAAGTTTGTTCTTGTGTCCCACACTAGTTCTCCTGAGTCCAGATGTGTAAACAGCTGCTGCGTGTCCTCTCCTTACATTACACCGAATCAAGTTTG
Source organism: Lithobates clamitans (assembly GCA_037952925.1). NCBI lineage: Eukaryota > Metazoa > Chordata > Amphibia > Anura > Ranidae > Lithobates > Lithobates clamitans. The sequence continues at coordinate 4,745,143 of JBBGZY010000477.1, read as the reverse complement.
CTATTCATTCTTTTTAAAAACACATCTAGACAACAATGTCCTAAACTTCTTTTAATACAAATTAGCCTGACCAAATTTAATATAATAAACCCTGTATCTGCCTAAAACATCGTATTTAATTGGTGAGCGAACAATGTTTACTACGAACAATTACTGTGCCCGCGAGCCTGAAAGTTGCCATTTTAAACAGTAAAGAAAAGCACTTGGCGCAGCATGCAAGTAATAATACTAATCGGAACACATGACAACTACTTACTTTTTAGAAGCCCTTTCTTGATCCTTCTGTACTGATCCTGCTCCCTCAATTTAAGGTCTGACCAGCGTTTCCTCAATTGCTCCTTGGATTGTCGTACCCCAAAATTCCTGTGCAGACTCTTCACAACTTTAGTCATGATCTTGGCCTTTCTCACATTTGTGTTTAGGTAAGCTCCATACTTCCCGTCATAGTCGGCCCTCTTCAATATGTCCACCATCTCCACCATCTCTACAAAGGCCATATTTGAGGCCTTAAATCTTCTCCTCCAGGATCGAGACATTTTGGGCTCCGGGCTTTCCTCCTCTTCGTTACTGCTGTTACGCACCTGCTGTGTCTCCGCCATGTTCATCTCTCACTGCACTGAAAGAGAAGGGGTGGGAAATATTCTAGAAAGAATGTCAGAGGCGGGCGTGGCGGCCGGAGTTTCAAGCATGCGCAGTGTATATAAAGCTAACATGTGCGTGTCGTACCTACGTTCTGTGTGCACAGGAAGGAGGACCGGAAACGCCAAACGTTCTAACGAAGGTAACATTTTAACTTGGGACATCAGTGGCCTATACTGATTTGAGATTGAGGCCTATATTGGGATAAGATTAGGAGAGTTTAGCCTGATATTAGTTTTTTTTGTCTTGTATTTTGTCTTGCAGCAAATATGAAACAATTCAAAGACCCTGATTTCATAAGCCATTTCATTGACAAATACAGGGATATTCACAATTTGTGGGAGGTTAAAAACCCACTATATCGCAATAAACCAGCTAGGAAGGCATCGCTAGAGAAACTGCTGCAATTTGTGAAGACGCAGGTCCCCAAACGCAGGCATCCGGTTTGTGGAGAGGAAAATTGGTAGCTTGAGAAGCACATATAGGAAGGAGCTTAACCACTTAAGGACCGCCTCACGCCGATGTACGTCGGCAAGGCGGCACGGGCAGGCAAAATCACGTACATGTACGTGATTTGCCTCCCGCAGGTGGGGGGTCCGATCGGACCCCCCCCCGCCGCCCGAGGCGGTCCCGTTCTGTCCCCCGGTGATCAGAGACGAGGGGGAGGCCATCCGTTCGTGGCCCCCCCCTCGCGATCGCCGCCGGCCAATGGGAACACTCCTTTGCTGCTGTATGCTAAACAGCAGCAAAGGAAGTGATGTCATCTCCCCTCGGGTCGGTAGTTTCCGTTCCGGCCCGAGGAGAGACGACATGTGGGTGAGTGCACCAACACACACACACACAGTAGAACATGCCAGGCATACAAAACACCCCGATCCCCCCCCCGATCGCCCCCCGATCCCCCCCCCAATCACCCCCCCCCCCCCCCTGTCACAAACTGACACCAGCAGTTTTTTTTTTTTTTTTTTCTGATTACTGCTGTGTCAGTTTGTGACAGTTACTGTGTTAGCACAGTTACTGTTACCCCCCTGTAGGTCTAGGGTACCCCCCTAACCCCCCCTAATAAAGTTTTAACCCCTTGATCACCCCCCGTCACCAGTGTCGCTAAGCGATCATTTTTCTGATCGCTGTATTAGTGTCGCTGGTGACGCTAGTTAGTGACGTAAATATTTAGGTTCGCCGTCAGCGTTTTATAGCGTCAGGGACCCCCATATACTACCTAATAAATGTTTTAACCCCTTGATTGCCTCCTAGTTAACCCTTTCACCACTGATCACCGTATAACCGTTACGGTTGACGCTGGTTAGTTCGTTTATTTTTTATAGTGTCAGGGCACCCGCCGTTTATTACCGAATAAAGGTTTAGCCCCCCGATCGCCCGGCGGTGATATGCGTCGCCCCAGGCAGCGTCAGATTAGCGCCAGTACCGCTAACACCCACGCACGCAGCATGCGCCTCCCTTAGTGGTATAGTATCTGATCGGATCAATATCTGATCCGATCAGATCTATACTAGCATCCCCAGCAGTTTAGGGTTCCCAAAAACGCAGTGTTAGCGTGATCAGCCCAGATACCCGCTAGCACCTGCGTTTTGCCCCTCCGCCCGGCCCAGCCCAGCCCACCCAAGTGCAGTATCGATCGATCACTGTCACTTACAAAACACTAAACGCATAACTGCAGCGTTCGCAGAGTCAGGCCTGATCCCTGCGATTGCTAACAGTTTTTTTGGTAGCATTTTGGTGAACTGGCAAGCACCAGCCCCAGGCAGCGTCAGATTAGCGCCAGTACCGCTAACACCCACGCACGCACCGTACACCTCCCTTAGTGGTATAGTATCTGAACGGATCAATATCTGATCCGATCAGATCTATACTAGCGTCACCAGCAGTTTAGGGTTCCCAAAAACGCAGTGTTAGCGGGATCAGCCCAGATACCTGCTAGCACCTGCGTTTTGCCCCTCCGCCCGGCCCAGCCCAGCCAAGTGCAGTATCGATCGATCACTGTCACTTACAAAAGACTAAAACGCATAACTGCAGCGTTCGCAGAGTCAGGCCTGATCCCTGCGATCGCTAACAGTTTTTTTTGTAGCGTTTTGGTGAACTGGCAAGCACCAGCCCCAGGCAGCGTCAGGTTAGCGCCAGTACCGCTAACACCCATGCACGCACCGTACACCTCCCTTAGTGGTATAGTATCTGATCGCATCAATATCTGATCCGATCAGATCTATACTAGCGTCACCAGCAGTTTAGGGTTCCCAAAAACGCAGTGTTAGCGGGATCAGCCCAGATACCTGCTAGCACCTGCGTTTTGCCCCTCCGCCCGGCCCAGCCCACCCAAGTGCAGTATCGATCGATCACTGTCACTTACAAAAGACTAAAACGCATAACTGCAGCGTTCGCAGAGTCAGGCCTGATCCCTGCGATCGCTAACAGTTTTTTGGTAGCGTTTTGGTGAACTGGCAAGCACCAGCGGCCTAGTACACCCCGGTCGTAGTCAAACCAGCACTGCAGTAACACGTGGTGACGTGGCGAGTCCCATAAGTGCAGTTCAAGCTGGCGAGATGGCAAGCACAAGTAGTGTCCCGCTGCCACCAAAAAGACAAACACAGGCCCGTCGTGCCCATAATGCCCTTCCTGCTGCATTCGCCAATCCTAATTGGGAACCCACCGCTTCTGCAGCGCCCGTACTTCCCCCATTCACATCCCCAACCAAATGCAGTCGGCTGCATGAGAGGCATTTTTATGTCCTCCCAAGTACCCCTACCCAACGAACCCCCCCAAAAAAGATGTCGTGTCTGCAGCAAGCGCGGATATAGGCGTGACACCCGCCATTATTGTCCCTCCTGTCCTGACAATCCTGGTCTTTGCATTGGTGAATGTTTTGAACGCTACCATGCACTAGTTGAGTATTAGCGTAGGGTACAGCATTGCACAGACTAGGCACACTTTCACAGGGTCTCCCAAGATGCCATCGCATTTTGAGAGACCCGAACCTGGAACCGGTTACCGTTATAAAAGTTAGTTACAAAAAAAGTGTAAAAAAAAAAAAAAAAAATGAAATAAAAAAAAATAGTTGTTGTTTTATTGTTCTCTCTCTCTCTATTCTCTCTCTCTATTGTTCTGCTCTTTTTTACTGTATTCTATTCTGCAATGTTTTATTGTTATTGTTATTGTTATTGTTATTGTTATTATGTTTTATCATGTTTGTTTTTCAGGTGTGTAATTATTTACACTTTACTGTTTACTGTGCTTTATTGTTAACCATTGTTAACCATTTTTTGTCTTCAGGTACGCCATTCACGACTTTGAGTGGTTATACCAGAATGATGCCTGCAGGTTTAGGTATCATCTTGGTATCATTCTTTTCAGCCAGCGGTCGGCTTTCATGTAAAAGCAATCCTAGTGGCTAATTAGCCTCTAGACTGCTTTTACAAGCCGTGGGAGGGAATGCCCCCCCCCCACCGTCTTCCGTGTTTTTCTCTGGCTCTCCTGTCTCAACAGGGAACCGGAGAATGCAGCCGGTGATTCAGCCAGCTGACCATAGAGCTGATCAGAGACCAGAGTGGCTCCAAACATCTTTATGGCCTAAGAAACCGGAAGCTACGAGTATTTCATGACTTAGATTTCGCCGGATGTAAATAGCGCCATTGGGAAATTGGGGAAGCATTTTATCACACCGATCTTGGTGTGGTCAGATGCTTTGAGGGCAGAGGAGAGATCTAGGGTCTAATAGACCACAATTTTTTCAAAAAAGAGTACCTGTCACTACCTATTGCTATCATAGGGGATATTTACATTCCCCGAGATAACAATAAAAATGATTAAAAAAAAAAATATGAAAGGAACAGTTTAAAAGTAAGATTAAAAAAGCAAAAAAATAATAAAGAAAAAAACAAAACAAAAAAAAAACACCCCTGTCGCCCCCTGCTCTCGCGCTAAGGCGAACGCAAGCGGCGGTCTGTCGTCAAACGTAAACAGCAATTGCACCATGCATGTGAGGTATCGCCGCGAAGGCCAGATCGAGTGCAGTAATTTTTCCAGTAGACCTCCTCTGTAAATCTAAAGTGGTAACCTGTAAAGGCTTTTGAAGGCTTTTAAACATGTATTTATTTTGTTGCCACCGCACGTTTGTGCGCAATTTTAAAGCATGTCATGTTTGGTATCCATGTACTCGGCCTAAGATCATCTTTTTTATTTCATCAAACATTTGGGCAATATAGCGTGTTTTAGTGCATTAAAATTTAAAAAAGTGTGTTTTTTCCCCAAAAAATGCGTTTGAAAAATCGCTGCGCAATTACTGTGTGAAAAAAAAAAATGAAACACCCACCATTTTAATCTGTAGGGCATTTGCTTTAAAAAAATATATAATGTTTGGGGGTTCAAAGTAATTTTTTTGCAAAAAAAAAAAACTTTTTCATGTAAACAATAAGTGTCAGAAAGGGCTTTGTCTTCAAGTGGTTAGAAGAGTGGGTGATGTGTGACATAAGCTTCTAAATGTTGTGCATAAAATGCCAGGACAGTTCAAAACCCCCCCAAATGACCCCATTTTGGAAAGTAGACACCCCAAGCTATTTGCTGAGAGGCATGTCGAGTCCATGGAATATTTTATATTGCGACACAAGTTGCGGGAAAAAGACAAATTTTTTTTTTTTTTTTGCACAAAGTTGTCACTAAATGATATATTGCTCAAACATGCCATGGGAATATGTGAAATTACACCCCAAAATACATTCTGCTGCTTCTCCTGAGCACGGGGATACCACATGTGTGAGACTTTTTGGGAGCCTAGCCGCGTACGGGACCCCGAAAACCAAGCACCGCCTTCAGGCTTTCTAAGGGCGTGAATTTTTGATTTCACTCTTCACTGCCTATCACAGTTTCGGAGGCCATGGAATGCCCAGGTGGCACAAACCCCCCCCAAATGACCCCATTTTGGAAAGTAGACACCCCAAGCTATTTGCTTAGAGGTATAGTGAGTATTTTGCAGACCTCACTTTTTGTCACAAAGTTTTAAAAATTGAAAAAAGAAAAAAAAAAATGTTTTTTCTTGTCTTTCTTCATTTTCAAAAACAAATGAGAGCTGCAAAATACTCACCATGCCTTTCAGCAAATAGCTTGGGGTGTCTACTTTCCAAAATGGGGTCATTTGGGGGGGGGGGTTTGTGCCACCTGGGCATTCCATGGCCTCCGAAACTGTGATAGGCAGTAAAGAGTGAAATCAAAAATTTTCACCCTTAGAAATCCTGAAGGCAGTGATTGGTTTTCGGGGTCCCGTACACGGCTAGGCTCCCAAAAAGTCCCACACATGTGGTATCCCCATACTCAGGAGAAGCAGCTAAATGTATTTTGGGGTGCAATTCCACATATACCCATGGCCTGTGTGAGCAATATATCATTTAGTGACAACTTTATGAAAAAAAAAAAAAAAAAAAGTGTCACTTTCCTGCAACTTGTGTCAAAATATAAAATATTCCATGGACTCAATATGCCTCTCAGCAAATAGCTTGGGGTGTCTACTTTCCAAAATGGGGTCATTTTGGGGGGTTTTGTGGCACCTGGGCATTCCATGGCCTCCGAAACTGTGATAGGCAGTGAAGAGTGAAAGCAAAAATTTACACCCTTAGAAATCCTGAAGGCGGTGATTGGTTTTCGGGGCCCCGTACGTGGCTAGGCTCCCAAAAAGTGCCACACATGTGGTATCCCCATACTCAGGAGAAGCAGCTAAATGTATTTTGGGGTGCAATTCCACATAGGCCCATGGCCTGTGTGAGCAATATATCATTTAGTGACAACTTTTTGTAAATATTTTTTTTTTTTTGTCATTTTTCAATCACTTGGGACAAAAAAAATAAATATTCAATGGGTTCAACATGCCTCTCAGCAATTTCCTTGGGGTGTCTACTTTCCAAAATGGGGTCATTTGGGGGGGTTTTGTACTGCCCTGCCATTTTAGCACCTCAAGAAATGACATAGGCAGTCATAAACTAAAAGCTGTGTAAATTCCAGAAAATGTACCCTAGTTTGTAGACGCTATAACTTTTGCGCAAACCAATAAATATACGCTTATTGACATTTTTTTTACCAAAGACATGTGGCCGAATACATTTTGGCCTAAATGTATGACTAAAATTTAGTTTATTGGATTTTTTTTATAACAAAAAGTAGAAAATATCATTTTTTTTCAAAATTTTCGGTCTTTTTCCGTTTATAGCGCAAAAAATAAAAACCGCAGAGGTGATCAAATACCATCAAAAGAAAGCTCTATTTGTGGGAAGAAAAGGACGCAAATTTCGTTTGGGTACAGCATTGCATGACCGCGCAATTAGCAGTTAAAGCGACGCAGTGCCAAATTGGAAAAAGACCTCTGGTCCTTAGGCAGCATAATGGTCCGGGGCTCAAGTGGTTAATAAGGTCCAGGCTTCCATGAGATCAGGAGCAGCAGCAGAAGATGTGTATGCACCCAGTCTGTGGTACTACAACAGGATTTGGTTTCTGGAAGACCAGATGGAAGTCAGGGAATCAGTTTCCCTGACTTCCATCCAGCCTTCCCTTAACCCTTCCCTCAACCCCAGCTGAGGCTTCCGAGGACCAACCTGGGCCTTCCATCCTGGAAGAAGTGGAGGAGCCCAGCTGGAGCCAGGTATAGTATTTTTTAACATATTTATTGTCCAAAAATTAATGTTGTTAACTAGATGTTATTATTGCTAACAAATGAATGATTTAACAAAACGTGTTTTACATATCAATAGACAGTAGGGGCTAAAAATGATTGTGACAAGGATGAAAAATGCTGGGCTCAGAATGATAGTCTTTTCTATTTATTAACATTCAATTTGCAACAGTCATGAGCTGAAAATTGTGTGTGATTGTTGAACCAAAAACTAAAACTATGTCCCTTTTTCATACACAGGAAGACCTCAGCCAGGATGAGGCTCTGGAATGTGGCACACAGGAGGAGGCAGGGGTAAGTGTCAGCCAGGAGGTAGCCGGGCCCAGTAGGAGCCTCACCCAGTCCCAGGTGCCTCCCCTCCGCCTTCTAAGAAAATGGGCCTGGAAGGGGTGTAACTTGGAGGAGGCAGCACTGGGACTCATTATGGAGGCTAATGTGGCCCTGAAGAGCCCCCCAATGCTGAAGAGGCCTATGGCTGCTATGTAGCTGCCAAATTGCAGAAAATGGAGGAGGGCCAATGCGTCAGGTGTGAGAAAATAATTTTTGAGGCCATTCATAAGGGGTTGAGTGGCCAAATTAGTGATAGCATGCACTTAGTTGCGCTCGCCCACCCTCTTCCTCCTCCTCTTCCTCCTGCCACAAGTCCACCTCCAGAGCCACAGTCTCCAAGGAAGGCTGCAGGGAAGGCTGCAGGGAAGCGTGGAGGGAAGGCTGCAAGGAAGACAGGAAAGTGATGGCCTGGGTTCAGTCTGGTCTGACAAAAGATGCAGACTGTTGTAGTACCACAGCCTGGGGACATATATGTCATCTACTGCTGTTCATGATCTCTGGGAGTCCTGGACCAGATTGTGCTCCCTATTACTGGTATTAATGAACATCTTTGTTGCATAATTACCAATCACATTGTATAGGAGGGGGTTTCTTAACCAGAGATCTTCTAAGGAGTCCTCACATAATGCCACAAGGAATCCCCTGGCCAGCCAACATCTTCAAAAAGGGGCGTCCCATCCGTCCATGCGCTGCTTGCAAGGAGTCACATGGGTAGGAGAAATTCCCCATGCGTGGGAGGGGTGCAGAGAGGGGAAAGAATCAGCACCTGTAGTAAATCAGCAGGGGACATTATTGTAAAATACGTTGTATATTGCACAACCACACGGTACAGGGTTTGAGTGCAAAAATGTTAATTAAATTCTATTTATAAAGGGACGATCAGGCACATCTTAAGGCATAGCAGATGACTGGAAATCGTATGCATGTTATATTAACCCCAGGCATATCTTGCATATCCAGCTTCAAAGCAATATTATCCCACATAGGTATATATATATATATATATATATACATACATAAAGATGGCCTAGAGAATGCCTTCAGCATAATGGGGAGCTGGCAATTAGCCGCTGAAGTAGAAGAAGACCTTCCAACTCCATCAGAGGGGCTCCCAGATTCCGATAAGTATTTAATAATCATAGCAATCCCACGTTCACATATTGGTCTGGTACATATATATGTAATGTAGGCAGTAGGCACAAATATGATAAATAAATGTGCATACTGCATATTTGGCTGCATCAAGCTCTCCCATGCAGTATATGTGTGGGATCCAGTGGAGTTTATTGTAGGTTTATTAAATCTATTTAATAATCAATGGGAACCAACTAAGAATGAGGGAAAGAGAGAAAAGGTGGAAGACAGAGAAGGAAAGGGAGTGAGGGAGTGGGGAAAGGGCATGAAGATGTGAGAAGACATGGGATGGGAAAAAGTTTGGAAAAGGATGAGGAGGAAGTATGTAAAGGCTAGACTGTGAGGGATAGGAATGATGGGTGAAAGTGAACAATTGTGTGAGTGAGAGGAGTGAAGGACTTGGTGAATGGGAAAAGTGTGTGAAAAATAAAAGGAGAAGAAAAGGTGAGCTGGTGGCAGGTGAATAATGGAATGTTCAGATAATAACACAGTGTTGCAATGTTGTACAACACTGTGATGTGAGAAGAATGTGGATATACAGAAATTAAATAAAAATAAAAATAGGACAACCCAAACCAAACAAAACTAACTCAAAATAAATCAAATCAGAAACAAGTAAATGTGGTGTAAATGAACGATAAGGGATGAAATAAGGGACAGGGGAATGATGAGAGTGAGTGAGATGAAAGGTGTGGTGAAAAAATGGTGAAATGAAAAATGGAGAAGTGGGTGAATGAAAGTGGAAAGGCAAGCAGTAAGTTGGGAAAACAAAATCCAGTTTATAGTTTGCGTAATGCCAACCAATTTGGTAAATGAAAATGTTATGAGTATATCAATATATCACTGCCCCTGGGCTCTGTAGTGCAATGGGTTGCACGACAAAGCCCAGGTACTGCCAAAAACCTTATTAGAAATAATGTTACCTGCATGTGGGATGACAGAAGACATGCGACCATCCCAGTGGAAGACTAGCGGTCATCTCTTGACCGACCAAGAGTTACACTGTCATATATGGAGAATCGTAACTTCCCTGAAAGGCCACAGTGCAGTGATAACACCTCACAGACGGCGCTCCTCATGTGACCGTCTCAGCGTTCCAAAAGACAGAAGTCTTGGTAACCACGTCACCTCCGCCGTAATAGCATGACGTTGTCGCATCATGCACACGTGCTGAAGTGTGCATGCGCGAACGCGGCGTCCGGAAGTGATTTGGGATGCCGCTGGCAGAGAAAAAGAAAACCAGACAGTCAGGACCAATTTCGCCACCTGGTGGTTGCAAATAGGGACCAGCCAGGGGACCAGAGTGGGACCCAGTAGGGAAAAATTATGAGACAATGCACATATTGTGTATATGACAACACATCAGTGTTTCACATGACATGTGCGTTAAATCAATGGTATATAATCAAAAAATCAACAAAGGAATTAAAAGTACATATCTAATATTGTCTTATCAAAAAGATCGTCAAGAGCTGTGCACTGATACTGGCAATCCGAGTGGTCGTTACCTCTATATAATTGATTTAGGGCATATATTGTTTTTCTTAAATAGAGTTATTCTAGAGAGTATAGGAGTAAGATGACCCCAGGAAATTTATTGTAAAGTAAGACCTTGCAGTAATGGTGATTCCAGGAGGAGATTGTAATTACAATCACAACCCCCTGAATTAAACTCAGTTTAATCATTGGGTTGACCTGGTCATCATCTATAAATTTTTAATTCATAATGTATATGGTTGTTAAGTGATATATTTTTTTTCTTTGGTTTGTTTGTGAGTAGGCAGGTACATTTCCAAAATACAATGTCAAATTAACAAGGGACAACAACACCAACCTCCTTGAGCTTTATAAAAATACAAAATAATAATGTTGTTGTGGAAACTTGACACACCAAAAAAAAATTATGGAGATCACTAGAAACGAATTAAAAAATAATCCAAAAACAGGAAATCTTGATTAAAAATAAAAAAAAAGATGACTATAAAAAATAATTATAAACATTATTATGGAGATCTGGCTTTAAAAACTTTTAGGCAGAAAAACTTAGATTTTTTTTTTGTATTTTATTATTTTATATTATTTGTATTGTATTTTAAATGCACATAATACATTTTAACTTTAGACTACTAAGTATAATCACAACTGAACACCTCACTTTCAAGATTAAAAAAAAACTATATACATTTACCTCTATTTACTTATTACTGATTGTAAAGGCAGAAATAATATTTGGTAGCTTTATTTATTTATTTCGCCTAGTATGCAAATGTAAACATACTGCACCTTGTTTAATAATAATTTCACATAAAATAGCATTTGACAAACACATAAAATAGCATTTGACAAACATTCTACTGTGTTCATGATATATTCAGTAAAACTGAAAATAATTTATTAATCAGGCAGTTTTAAAGGATGATGAATGTTTTAAAGAAAGTATAATCAACTCTCAGATTATGTGTTTTATGAAAGACATAAATTAGACTTTTAATCTGATATCATTGCTCAGTAATGCAGTAATAAGAGCTGCTACTTTTATAGATAAACACCAAGTCAAGTACTGCATTGCAAAATCAACAGCTGCAGCATATAAAAGCTTGCAATTTTTTATGTACTAATTAACTTGTTTCCAAACAAAAGTAGTAATTAGTTGTTCAGCCAAACATAGAACAAATAAAAACTATGCAAATAAAAATGCAGATAGATAAAATAGTATAAGACAGTATAAATGAAGGGAGAGGAATATGAGGTGGCCGCTTTTGCGGACGACATATTGCGAACCAATTGGACAAGAAAGCTTACGCCCTTTGAAGACCTTTGCTATCGCAAAACACCACAACAACACCTCATCTCCCTTCTCTACACACTCCTCTCAGAGGAGACTGACACTGTACTACATCCCTCACAGATAGCTTGGAACAGAGACCTCCAAACACCTCTATCCAGAGAGGAATGGAAAACAATATATGAATACTGTCACAAATGTTCAATGAATGTTGCAATTCAAGAAAATTGCTATAAAGTATTAACTAGATGGTATAGGACACCATCGCGCCTTCACAAATTCTCTCCCTCCATTTCCAAAATGTGTTGGAGATGTGAGAAAACAGAAGGCACTATGCTTCACATTTGGTGGGACTGCCACAAAATACAACCTTTCTGGAAAGAGGTTCATAACCTTATAACACATATCACCACATATTCACTAGACTACTCCTCAGCACAGTTTCTCCTTCACCATACTTCCCTAGGTAAAAAAACCTACTACAAATCCCTAGCCATGCACATGGTAAACGCAGCCAAACTCTGCATACCAAACCACTGGCGTTCTAAAAACGCGCCATCTATCCGAGAATGGCTGACGAGAATCTCACACATAAAAAACATGGAAGAACTGATATACATATCCCAAGACAGAATGCACAAGTTTACATTTACTTGGGCATGCTGGAATCACTTTACCTCATCGGACCGATACCGCCAATATATACCTTAGGAAAGGCCCTACAAGGAATCTATTCTCCCCTCTTTGACTACCTGGTGGCCACAGAAGAGGATGGAAAACGGGGCCACATGGGAACGACTTATTACCACTCCGTAACATTCCCTCCAACTTCTACATCCACTCCCTCCCCTCTAGAGAGATTTCTCCCCTACCTTCTCCCTTCTATGACTTCCTTTGCTCCTTCCCCAATCATTTGGGGATGGGAATTAAATCTTAGTTACTTCTTGGTACTTATGGAGCTAATCACCTGACTTTCGAAGGGAATTCCTACAAGCTCCATCTATCCGCACGACTTTCAATATACCTGGTTGTCACCTTTTACACCGTCTCAAGCTGTACGACATATAAGTACTATATCAAAATTTATCCTGAGACTGTATACAGACCATGACATTGATATGGTGACGTTATTGTGTTTGTGCTGCTATGTATGTATACCTTGTTATCCTTTAATAAAATAAAAACGTTTATGGAAAAAAAAAATATAGTAAAACAGTATAAAATGTAATGAAGCAAACTCAAGGAATTGAGAAACAGTGATTGACTTAAGCTGACTATATACTGTACAGCTTTTTTTTTTTTTATCATTTTGTCAGCAGGCCGAAAAAAAAGTCCTGACCATTTCTCCATCCACACAAAACAAGGACATGGTTTTCTGACAGCTGCTTCTGCAGCTTTAAGAATACACTGATCAGCTGACTGGCATCACTAATAGGCATTGATTTCTGGCTGTGGTGGGAACTGATTGTTGGCACTGGTGGGCATTGATTACTGGCACTGGTTGCTGACACTTGTTGGCACTGGTTGCTGGCACTGGTTAGCATGGGTTGCTGGCACTGGTGGCGCTCTAAAGTAATCAGGGCACTGATTGTCAGTGCCCTGATTACAGCTCTCACTGTCCCCTGCGAGGAAATGCCGCTGATCGGTTCTCCTCGCCACACACTCTGTCAGCGTGAGGTGTGGAGAGCCCATTACCGGCACATCCTTGTTTACATGTGACCGGCTGTGATTGGACACAGCCAATCACACGATTAAAGAGCCGGGTCAGATTACAGAGATCGTGTCGCGCCGTGTCCTAGCAACATGGTATGACCGCGGGTGTGCAGGAGCGTCCATTCGGGTGCGCTGTCATATGACGTCCACCCAGAACGAGAGCCGCACCACCCGCACCACCCCGCTGTCATTTGATGATGGGCGGGCGGCAAGTGGTTAATTTGTAGGGATTTCCTCTCACTTGCTGTTTTGGCAATAGGACAGGAAATAAAGGTAAATCTCTGAAATGAGACACAGATGGCAAAAAAAACAACAGGGGTTCTAACCATCCATTAAAAAGTTGTGCCTATAGTTCTACTTTAAAGTGTTTTTTTTTTACTACCACATTTCGTATTCCTAAAATGTGTCGGCTGTACCATGTGCTTGTGTGGAAAAGTACCCTGTGCTATTTATATTGTTTCCTTTGTGTGAAATTCCTTGTGTTCCTGCCAGTCCCTCTGCTTTCCTATTAGAAACTGACCACACTAAGCAGGGGAACACACATTGGTCAGTTCTCTAGCTATGCTGGGAACTCAGTCTGCTCTCCTCCAATGATTAGATTTGTCCTGCCATGGCCCCCTGCACAGCCATTGACAGGAGAGTTCAGTGTGCTGTTGCTTCTCCTCTCCCTAGCTCTTATGCAGCTGATAAGTGCAGATACAAGGGGAAAAAAGGTATGTATAATGTATTTTTTTTTTTTTTTTAATCAATACACAAATGTTTTGCCTTTCATTTCAGTTTTAAACTGAATGGGTTGTTTTACAAGGTGAACCTTTACAATCACTTTACGGTGGAAGAATAGCTCCCCTGCATGAATCGCTGTAGCTGTACGGTGGCCGCTTTAAGGGTATTAGAGGGGGCCCATGCGCTCACTGCGTCACTGAGGAGCCGATGCACGTGGCGGCAGCCGCGATGTCCACCGGGCACCTGCGATCGCTCTTGACAGAGCAGGAACGGGTATCTGTGTGTATGATGGAAGTCAGCAGAGCTTTCCCTCATTTACTAAGGTCTGGAGTAACTGCACTTGCAAAGCGCTCATCAGTGGCAACCGGTCCACATGGGGCACAGGGGCGCCGCTCCCTCAGCCTGCGGCACCACCCTCCAGCTTGCACAATCTTTATGGCTCTGCACTGTGCGGGGTGCCGGAACAATAGGTTTCTACCAGGTCCGTCACCCTCTCACAGGCACGTGACCACATCCTGAGGCCCCAATTGGGAAGTTTTATATTGTCCTTGGGGCACAGAGCACTGTGCCCCTGAGCTCTCCCACCCAAGTGAAGTTCAGTCAACTGCGCATGTGTTCCACCACTACTGATGGGTTCACTAATCTGACAGAACATTTGCAGCAGACATCTTAGTACAGCCAGCTACGTCTTGAATTTCAGAGTCATTTTAGCAATAAAGTGAGCGTATATAAATAAATATAGTATATTGACATCTGTGATACTGTTTTGATGTTACATTTTGAAAGAAGCTGGATGCCAGCAGTGGGAACGTGGCAGAGGCCACGTTGGTACACCCCGCACTGCTAAACCTTTAGGCTTTCAAAATTAAACATCCAAACAGCATCACTGATGTCAATATACTATATTTATTTATATACGCTCACTTTATTGCTAAAACTAAAATTCAAAACGTAGCTAGGTGTAGTAAGATGTCCGCTGCCACCTTCTGACTGGAGATGTTCTGTCAGATTAGGAAACCTGGGAAGCAGTGGAATGCATGCCCAGCTGATGGAACATTACATCCATTACCTAATTTGACGGGTTCGCTATTCTCACAGAACACCGAGTGAAGACAAAAGCTGCGGCATCAGACAGTCCAGGGGAGCTCTGCCATAGAGTGAGTGCAGATATGGAGAGGGCCACCCATGCCCCCCCAAAATCCTCCAGCACCTCCAGCTCAGGCTGTTTGCCTTTAATAAATTCACTCCATTCCATTTAGTAAATCCACCCATTGCAATTAGTAAATCCACTCCATTACATATAGTACAATATATAAAAAAAGAGAGGGGTCTGTGGGACTTTATATGAGGAAACGACATTGTCATCAACCTCCATCCCTATTATTTTATACAAAAGAGAAAAGAGAACAAGGAGGCGGGACTTATAATAAAATAAATTAAATAAAGTACACAGAGGGTCAAGTGTTGTGTGGCATTATAATTGACATATCTATAATATATATATAAAGGAGTAGGACATTTGCCTCATAATTCATATTCAATAGAAAATTGATATACTACACATATAATTAAATACCTGCATGGAGTAGGATATTAAAAAAAAAAGCTTTATTTCATACAGCAATACATAATACATAAATAATCCAAAAAATTGATGGCACATGATACATATGGAAAATCCCAAAATTGGATAGCACATTATTAGGATATAGTCAAATACATAATGCATGAACAGAATCCACAATGACGTGGTAGGATGCAGTATGTAATTTGAACATGACATGTGTTAGCTCAACGCGTTTCGTGACTTGATGTCATTCATCAGAAGCAAGCGTGTACACATGTAAAATATATCGGTTATGATATATTGTGCATTTCTAGTTCGTCTATTATAGTCACAGGTGTGAAAAATATAAAAATAAATGGGGGCGGGGTAAAACATCCTATATAATACTTACAGGGCATCCACGTGCAATTGGTACGGCATTGAGGGTCATGAATATCCCCACATGGGGAACATCTCCTCTGGGAGCTGAGATGGTATGTTAAGTGACAGCCTGCCCAACAGGCAACCCTCCAAGGAACAGTCACGCATCAGGCTGTGATGTGTGAGTAAGCATGCAAACAGGACAAATAGAGAGGGTGAACCTCCCTAATGGGGGCACAAACAGCAAAAAAACTAATAGGTGTTCTAATACCTCCCCACCTTATCCAAAACTAAAAAAAAAAAAACATTTTTCCTTTAATTATACTTTACGTAAATACCAAATATATTTATAAATGTCAAATATTGAATGAAAATAGTATCAAAAATCAAATGCATATATAAATACCCTTCCACCAATAAAAAAAGACAACATTGTATTTTTTCAATTGGTGGAAGAAGGGTACAGTATATATGTAAGGTTTGATACTATTTTCATTCAATATTTGACATTTATAAAGAAATTTTGTATTTATTTAAATTAACTTAGTTGTTTTTGTTTTGTGAAAGCAGCTTCATTTTGACTGGTATTCTAGTCACCTTTGTTCTTTAGCATTAATACATATGCTACAGGGACTGCGCTGACTTATTGAGTTGTTATATTTCCATAGTTTAAACCGTTTGACCTCTTTATTAGCAATACAAACTGGGGTTCTAATCCTTCTCCACTATATCCATCCCACTGTACTTTGCTTGAGATAAAATACTGAATAATTTCATGAGATAAATACAGCAAATTTTGATGAAATACTGCATATCTTATTTTAGTACCATTTTTTGTGAATTGCAAATTTTTTTTGGAAAAATGCTATGCTATTTTACTGCAAATTTTAAGGAGGAAAATACAGCTTTGTGAATTGAGCCCCTTTTAATCACTTAACTACCACGTCATAGCCGAGTAACGGCTACAGCGCGGCTCGATAACTCTGGAAGGGCTTACTATGACGTCCTCCCAGAATCCTGCTCCCCCTGGGGCGCGCACCTGGGAATATCAGTGACCACTGATGACAGCGACCATTTACCATGTAATTGCTCTGTCAAATGACAGAGCGATCCCTTGTAAACAAGCCAGTGCATGCCCGGCTTAGCTCTCCCCTCCTCGTTACAATCAGTACAGTGTGAGAGGAGGGGGAGAGATCGGGGGCAGCAGCGATGTGGGCTGGATCTGTAGTGTCCACAGCGCTGCTCTGTGCCCATTCCTTCACTCATCCATCCATACTCATCCATCCATCCATAATCAGTTATCCCATCCATCCCCATCCATACTCAGCCATTCTTATTCATGCTCAGCCATACTCAGCCATCCCATCCATTCCCAACCATACTCATTCATTCATGCTCAGTAATCCCCATCCATACTTAGCCATGCTCATTCATGCTCAGTAGGGATGAGCTTCGAGTTCGAGTCGAACTCATGTTCTACTCGAACATTGGCTGTTCGCAAGTTCGCCGAACAGCGAACAATTTGGGGTGTTCGCGGCAAATTCGAATGCCGCGGAACACCCTTTAAAAGTCTATGGGAGAAATCAAAAGTGCTAATTTTAAAGGCTTATATGCAAGTTATTGTCATAAAAAGTGTTTGGGGACCCGGGTCCTGCCCCAGGGGACATGGATCAATGCAAAAAAAAGTTTTAAAAACGGACGTTTTTTCAGGAGCAGTGATTTTATTAATGCTTAAAGTCAAACAATAAAAGTGTAATATCCCTTTAAATTTCGTACCTGGGGGGTGTCTATAGTATGCCTGTAAAGGGGCGCATGTTTCCTGTGTTTAGAACAGTCTGACAGCAAAATGACATTTGGAAGGAAAAAACTCATTTAAAACTAGCCGCGGCTATTGCATTGCCGACAATACACATAGAAGTTCATTGATAAAAACGGCATGGGAATTCCCCACAGGGGAACCCCGAACCAAAATAAAAAAAAAAATGATGTGGGGGTCCCCCTAAATTCCATACAAGGCCCTTCAGGTCTGGTATGGATATTAAGGGGAACCCCAGCCAAAATTGAAAAAAAAAATTGACGTGGGGTTCCCCCTAAATTCCATACCAGACCCTTCAGGTCTGGTATGGATTTTAAGGGGAACCCCGCGCCAAAAAAAAAAAAAAAAAACGGCGTGGGGTCCCCCTAAAAATCCATACCAGACCCTTATCCGAGCACGCAACCTGGCAGGCCGCAGGAAAAGAGGGGGGGACGAGAGTGCGGCCCCCCCCCCTCCTGAACCGTACCAGGCCACATGCCCTCAACATTGGGAGGGTGCTTTGGGGTAGCCCCCCAAAACACCTTGTCCCCATGTTGATGAGGACAAGGGCCTCATCCTCACAACCCTGGCCGGTGGTTGTGAGGGTCTGCGGGCGGGGGGCTTATCGGAATCTGGAAGCCCCCTTTAACAAGGGGACCCCCAGATCCCGGCCCCCCCCCTGTGTGAAATGGTAAGGGGGTACTTACCCCTACCATTTCACTAAAAAACTGTCAAAAATGTTAAAAATGACAAGAGACAGTTTTTGACAATTCCTTTATTTAAATGCTTCTTCTTTCTTCTTTCTTCCTTCATCTTCTTCTGGTTCTTCTGGCTCTTCTGGTTCTTCCTCCGGCGTTCTCGTCCAGCATCTTCTCCGCGGCGTCTTCTATCTTCTTCTCCTCGGGCCGCTCCGCACCCATGGCATGAGGGGAGGCTCCCGCTCTTCTCTTCATCTTCTTCTCTTCTTCATCTTCTTCTTCATCTTCTTCTTCTTCTTCCTTCTTCTCTTCTTCTCTTCTTCTCTTCTTCCTGTCTTCTGCGGGCCGCTCCGCAGCCATGCTGTGGCATGGAGGGAGGCTCCCGCTGTGTGACGGCGTCTCTTCGTCTGACGGTTCTTAAATAACGGGGGGCCGTCACCGTCAGACGAAGAGACGCCGTCACACAGCGGGAGCCTCCCACCATGCCAGCATGGCTGCGGAGCGGCCCGGAGAAGACAGGAAGAAGAGAAGAAGGAAGAAGAAGAAGAAGATGAAGAAGAAGATGAAGAAGAGAAGAAGATGAAGAGAAGAGCGGGAGCCTCCCCTCATGCCATGGGTGCGGAGCGGCCCGAGGAGAAGAAGATAGAAGACGCCGCGGAGAAGATGCTGGACGAGAACGCCGGAGGAAGAACCAGAAGAGCCAGAAGAACCAGAAGAAGATGAAGGAAGAAAGAAGAAAGAAGAAGCATTTAAATAAAGGAATTGTCAAAAACTGTCTCTTGTCATTTTTAACATTTTTGACAGTTTTTTAGTGAAATGGTAGGGGTAAGTACCCCTTTACCATTTCACACAGGGGGGGGGGCCGGGATCTGGGGGTCCCCTTGTTAAAGGGGGCTTCCAGATTCCGATAAGCCCCCCGCCCGCAGACCCTCACAACCACCGGCCAGGGTTGTGAGGATGAGGCCCTTGTCCTCATCAACATGGGGACAAGGTGTTTTGGGGGGCTACCCCAAAGCACCCTCCCAATGTTGAGGGCATGTGGCCTGGTACGGTTCAGGAGGGGGGGGGGCCGCACTCTCGTCCCCCCCTCTTTTCCTGCGGCCTGCCAGGTTGCGTGCTCGGATAAGGGTCTGGTATGGATTTTTAGGGGGACCCCACGCCGTTTTTTTTTTTTTTTTTGGCGCGGGGTTCCCCTTAAAATCCATACCAGACCTGAAGGGTCTGGTATGGAATTTAGGGGGAACCCCACGTCAATTTTTTTTTTCAATTTTGGCTGGGGTTCCCCTTAATATCCATACCAGACCTGAAGGGCCTTGTATGGAATTTAGGGGGACCCCCACATCATTTTTTTTTTTTTATTTTGGTTCGGGGTTCCCCTGTGGGGAATTCCCATGCCGTTTTTATCAATGAACTTCTATGTGTATTGTCGGCAATGCAATAGCCGCGGCTAGTTTTAAATGAGTTTTTTCCTTCCAAATGTCATTTTGCTGTCAGACTGTTCTAAACACAGGAAACATGCGCCCCTTTACAGGCATACTATAGACACCCCCCAGGTACGAAATTTAAAGGGATATTACACTTTTATTGTTTGACTTTAAGCATTAATAAAATCACTGCTCCTGAAAAAACGTCCGTTTTTAAAACTTTTTTTTGCATTGATCCATGTCCCCTGGGGCAGGACCCGGGTCCCCAAACACTTTTTATGACAATAACTTGCATATTAGCCTTTAAAATTAGCACTTTTGATTATTCATGTTCGTGTCCCATAGACTTTAACGGCGTTCGCGTGTTCGAACGAATTTTTTTCCTGTTCGCATGTTCTGGTGCGAACCGAACAGGGGGGTGTTCGGCTCATCCCTAATGCTCAGTCATCCCCAACCATACTCAGCCATCCTCATCCATCCCCATCCATGGCTCATCCATCCCCATTCATGGCGCATTCATGCTCATCCATCCCTATCCACAGCTCTTCCATCCCCATCTATGGCTCATCAATCCCCATCCACGGTTCATCCATCCACATTCATGGCTCAGCGATCCCCATCCATGCTCAAAAAAAAACGTTTGGGGACTTGGGTCCTGCCCCAGGGGACATGGATCAGTGCAAAATAAAGTGGTGGGAGTGGGAGCAGTGATTTTACTAATGCTAAAGTGAAACAAAAAAAGTGTAATATCCCTTTAAATTTCGTACCTGGGGGGTGTCTATAGTATGCTTGTAAAGGGGCGCATGTTTCCCGTGTTTAGAACAGTCTGACAGCAAAATGACATTTCAAAGGAAAAAAGTCATTTAAAACTACTCGCGGCTATTAATGCATTGCCAGTCCGACAATACACATAGAAGTTCATTGATAAAAACGGCATGGGAATTCCCCACAGGGGAACCCCGAACCAAAATTTTTTAAAATTTTTTTTAAAAAATGACGTGGGGGTCCCCCTAAATTCCATACCAGGCCCTTCAGGTCTGGTATGGATATTAAGGGGAACCCTGACCAAAATGTAAAAAAAAAATGGCATGGGGTCCCCCTCAAAATCCATACCAGACCCTTATCCGAGCACGCAACCTGGCAGGCCGCAGGAAAAGAGGGGGGACGAGAGAGTGCCCCCCCTCCTGAACCATACCAGGCCACATGCCCTCAACATTGGGAGGGTGCTTTGGGGTAGCCCCCCAAAACACCTTGTCCCCATGTTGATGAGGACAAGGGCCTCATCCCCACAACCCTGGCCGGTGGTTGTGGGGATCTGCGGGCGGGGGCTAATTGGAATCTGGAAGCCCCCTTTAACAAGGGGATCCCCAGATCCCGGCCATCCCCCCTGTGTGAAATGATAAGGGGGTACAAATGTACCCCTACCATTTCACTAAAAAACTGTCAAAATGTTAAAAATGACAAGAGACAGTTTTTGATAATTCCTTTATTTAAATGCTTCTTCTTTCTTCCTTCTTCTTTCTTCTATCTTCTATCTTCCTTCAGTTTCTTCCTCCATCTTCTTCTTCTTCTGGTTCTTCTGGTTCTTCCTCAGGTGTTCTCATCTGGCATATTCCTCCGCGGCGTCAGCGTCTTCTTCCCTTCTTCTCCTCGGGCCGCTCCGCATCCATGATGGCATGGAGGGAGGCTCCCGCTCTTCTCTTCATCTTCTTCTCTTCATCTTCTTTTCGGCCCGCTCCGCATCCATGATGGCATGGAGGGAGGCTCCCGCTGTGTGACTGTCACGTACCTGGTAGGTGGAGCCCGGAATGCAGAGAACGACCTCTCGTATACCTCTAACTTAAGAACCCCTGAAGGTGTGAACAGGGACTCGAAAGTACAGAGGGGCACAAGTGCCTGACTGGAACACTGAAGCAGAAGGCAGGATCCTGTAGTCAGCAGGGAGGTGCACTGTAGTCCCGTAGCAGGTTGCAGACAGCAGGGATGTGCACTGTAGTCCCGTAGCAGGTTGCAGACAGCAGGGAGGTGCGCTGTAGTCCCGTAGTAGGTTGCAGACAGCAGGGAGGTGCACTGTAGTCCCGTAGCAGGTTGCAGACAGCAGGGAGGTGCACTGTAGTCCCGTAGCAGGTTGCAGACAGCAGGGAGGTGCAGACAAGCCGGGTCAAGGTACTGGCGGGCAGATCAGGTACAGAAGGGCAAACCAAGAGAATAGTCAGAGTCCAAGCCAAGATCGGGGCGGGCAGCAAGCAGGTAAGTCAGGAACAAGCCAAGTAAATACTGGATACAGGAAAACTGGTAACAAGGTAGCAGGGGTCTCAGGAAACGCTGTAGACCGGACAGCAAGGCAGCATTGAAACAGTCTTCTTTAAATAGCCTATCTTTGGCGCCAAGTGGCGCTATTGCGCATGCGCGTACGCACGTTAACGCTAGTGGCGCTATTGCGCATGCGCGTACGTTTGTTAGCACTAGTAGAGATATTGGCACTATTGCGCATGTGCGTACGTTTGTTAGCACTATTAGCGCCATTGGCGCTATTGCGCGCCCGTGAGCGCCGGATGGCGCTTCTATGCACAGGCATTCGTTTAAAACTGCAAGAGGGCTTTTCCTGACAGTGACGTTTCTCCTCTTCTGATGGTTCTTAAATAACGGGGGGTGGGGCCACCCGGTGACCCCACCCCCCTCTGACACACGGGGACTTGACGGGACTTCCCTGTGGCATTCCCCTGACGCCACAGGGAAGAAGATGAAGAGAAGAAGATGAAGAGAAGAGCGGGAGCCTCCCTCCATGCCATCATGGATGCGGAGCGGCCTGAGGAGAAGCAGGGAAGAAGACGCCGACGCCGCGGAGGAAGATGCCGGACGAGAACACCAGAGGAAGAACCAGAAGAACCAGAAGAAGATGGAGGAAGAAACCGAAGGAAGATAGAAGATAGAAGAAAGAAGAAGCATTTAAATAAAGGAATTGTCAAAAACTGTCTCTTGTCATTTTTAACATGTTTTTAGTGAAATGGTAAGGGTACTTTTGTACCCCCTTACCATTTCACACAGGGGGGAGGGCCAGGATCTGGGGGTCCCCTTGTTAAAGGGGGCTTTCAGATTCCGATAATCCCCCTGCCCGCAGACCCCCACAACCACCGGGCAAGGGTTGTGGGGATGAGGCCCTTGTCCTCATCAACATGAGGACAAGGTGTTTTGGGGGCTACCCCAAAGTACCCTCCCAATGTTGAGGGCACTTGGCCTGGTACGGTTCAGGAGGGGGGGCGCTCTCTCATCCCCCCTTCTTTTCCTGTGGCCTGCCAGGTTGTGTGCTCAGATAAGGGTCTGGTATGGATCTTTGGGGGGACCCCAAACTGTTTCTTTTTTAAATATTGGCACTAAGTTCCCCTTAAAATCCATACCAGACCTGAAGGGTCTGGTATAGATTTTGAGGGGGACCCCACGCCATTTTTTTTAAATTTTGGCCAGGGTTCCCCTTAATATCGATACCAGACCTGAAGGGCCTGGTATGGAATTTAGGGGGACCCCCACATCATTTTTTTTTTAATTTTGGTTTGGGGTTCCCCTGTGGGGAATTCCCATGCCGTTTTTATCAATGAACTTTTATGTGTATTGTCAGACCGGCAATTCATTAATAGCCACGAGTAGTTTAAATGACTTTTTTTCCTTTGAAATGTCATTTTGCTGTCAGACTGTTCTAAACACGGGAAACATGCGCCCCTTTACAAGCATACTATAGACACCCCCAGATACGAAATTTAAAGGGATATTACACTTTTATTGTTTCACTTTAAGCATTATTAAAATCACTGCTCCCGAAAAAAATGGCCGTTTTTAAAACTTTTTTTGCATTGATCCATGTCCCCTGGGGCAGGACCCAGGTCCCCAAACACTTTTTATGACAATAACATGAATATAAGCCTTTAAAGTTAGCACTTTTGATTTCTCCCATAGACTTTTAAAGGGTGTTCCACGGCATTCGAATTTGCCGCCAACACCCCAAATTGTTCGCATGAGTTCGACTCGAACTCGAATCTCATCCCTACCTCTATGTGGCCAGGCTGTGGAAAAGTCTTACACATGTGGTATTGCCATACTCAGGAGGAGTAGGAGAATCTATTTTGGGGTGTAATTTTTGGTATGTACATGCTATGTGTTAGAAATATTGTATAAATGGACAAAAATGTGTTTTCATTTTCTTTCCACATTTTACAAAAACTTGTGGAAAAAAATGACATGTTCAAAAGACTCATTATGCCTCATAGGATATATGTTGGGGGTCATTTTTTGGGTGTTTCCATTGTCCTGATGCTCCAGGGCCTTCAAAAGTGCAAGAGGTAGTCAATAAATTAAATGTGTATTTTATGTCCCTAGAACGCCTGATGGTGCTCCCTGCATGGTGGGCCTCTGTATGTGGCCAGGCTGTATAAAAGTCTCACACATGTGGTATCGCCATACTCAGGAGAGGAAGTAGAATGTGTTTGGGGTGTAATTTGTGGTATGCATATGCTGTGTGTGAGAAATAACCTGTTAATATGATAATTTTGTGGGAAAAAAAGGAAAAAAATCTTAATATGCCTCCTACTAATTACCTTGGAATGTCTACTTTACAAAAAGGGGTCATTTGGGGGGGGGGGGTATTTATACTGTTCTGGCTTGTTAGGGTGTAAAGAAATGAGATTTGGCTATCAGTACATTAGGTGTGATACATTTTCAGCGATTGGCACCATAGCTTGTAGACGCTATAACTTTCACAAATACCAAATAATATACACTAATTTGGGTTGTTTCTACCAAAGATATGAAGCAGTATAGATTTTGGCCAAAATTTATAAAGGAAAATTACTAATTTGCAAAATTTTAAAAACTTAGAAAAATTCATTTTTTTTACCGAATTTTTGGTCTTTTTCATTTCTAGTGCAAAAAATAAAAAAACTAGCAGTGATTAAATGCCACCAAAAGAAAGCTTTATTTGTGTGGAAAAAAAGGACAAAAATTTCATATGGGTATAGTATTGTATGACTGAGTAATTGTCATTCAAAATGCGAGAGCGCTGAAAGCTGAAAATTGGTCTGTTTAGGAAGGGGGTTTGAGTGCCCAGTGGGTAAGTGGTTAAACCAGAGAGCCCAATGTTTTTGAAGTTTTTTAAATTATTTTAGTGACGTACTTAAAGTGGTTATAAAGGCAGAAGGTTTTTTTTTACCTTCTGGGTGCAGCTCCCCCTGAGCAGCAGCTCTTTCGGCTTTCTCCCTCCTCGTAGGTTCAGACACAACAATGGGAGCCAGTGGTTCCCACTGTTGTCAATTACAACCAGTGAGAAGGGAGTGGGATCCGGGCTAAGCTATACTAAGTCAACTCAGGGGTTAGACTTGGCTGCCCTAAAGGAGATTATAAATTAGTGTCCCTAAAATATTTATGGAAGATATGTGGAGGTATTAACATTTGTATAAAGTACAAGGATATATGGCAGAATTAACATCTGAATAAAGAATGTAAATTTAATGAAGCAACAACTACTACACTATTGATAAAATGAGGATTGCATTTAATAAATGTATTGCAATGTAAACAATTAAACAAGGTAAGACACTTCATTATGTCAAATGAATGATTGCCCCACTTATTTAGATGGATTAAAAACAAGGAAAGGTGACATCTGGAACTGTTTTGTTTTATCTTCCTAATTGCCATTTAAAATGCGTCATAGAAAATCAATGCTTATGTGGTAATTACTGTACTTGTGACCTAAAATAATGAGGTACTATATACATTCTTCAAGTCTTCAAACATTACACCCATTTTATATCTCTATCTTTCCATGTTCACAATTGCACAGTGATAAACTATGTGGGCTTCGGACCTTAAGCAGAATGTAAAATTAGAAATACAAAGTGTACAAGAATTGTTTTAATTAAAAATTGACCACACACCATATCCCCAATACCATTTCAGAATTAAAAAAAAAAAAAAAATACAAACACCTTTTCTGTGGAAAAAAATAGCCTGATTTATTGAATGTAAACATTTGTCACTGGCTTGGGTGAAAGAATTCTTACAGTAGCTCATCATTAGGGACAGCTTTGGCTTTTCAAACTTTTGTACATTCGTCCCTCTGATGGAAGCCAAAAATCATATATAGAAGTGGTATTTCTACCATTTCTATATATATAGTATGTAGGCAGGTGCTGTCTGCTTAATTCACTGTAGGTGGGGCCCAACTGGTGAGGCATCACAGTTTGGGGAAGAAATTGGGGGAGGTTTCCTGGTTCCTAGAGCCAGCATTCCGGTTGGTTGTACTGCATCCAGGTGACCCTTGGTGGCCATAATGGGTCAGCAGAGTCTTTGTACATCCCTGCGCCCCAGGTTTTGTCACGCATTCGTGTGTGGGTACTGTGGGGACATGCCAGGGACATGTCAGGGACAGTACTAGTGGCAGGGAGAGGTTCCAGACAAGAAGGGAAAGCTTAGGGCTTGCAAGTTCTTTAGACATCTTACTGTTTGGATACGAGACAGCCAGGACGCATTCTGTGCCTCTGTCCAGACAGATGCTGTCAGTTTGGCAGATACCTTTTCCACTATATGCTGCAGGCATACATGAGTGCTCCTGGTTGGGTCCTCTCTCATCAGGTTATTTTATTGTATTGTAACTGTACTGTCTCTCTTTATATTGTAAAGTGCTGTACAAACTATTGGCACTATATAAATCCTGCATTATAATAATAATTATAATATCACCACTTCTCCACCCCTTCTGTACATAGCTGATGACAGCTCAGGAAGTTGTCATTTGGCTATGAGCACCATCAAAATCAGTCGTATGCGTCAGGTCTTTGGGATCTTTTTTTTTTTTCAAATCTGCGGGCAGTGGGCATCATGACCGATGATGAATTTACAATGAGGGACATTCTATTGGGGATTATTTTTTAATAAAGGACTTGTCATTAATTTGGGTGTCTTTATTTCTAAATGACATCTTTTTTTGTGAATGATTAGGGGTACTATCTGGGGGCCCACCTTATTATTAAAGGCAACTTCCAAATTCTGATAAGCCCCACTTACCCACAGACTTCCACAACCACTGGCCAGGGTTATAGTGAAACGGCATTTGTCTTCAACAACATGAGGAAGAGGGATTTGGCAGTGGGGACCCCCCCATGTTGCAAGACGTGACCGGGTGTGGGTCCCTTGCCTATTAGCCCAATTTGACTACTTTAATAGTAACCCTGTAAAAACCAATTCTGCAAATAACCCTGCAATTTATGCAGACCTTTTCCTTTTTTTTTGCTATTACTTTATGACACCTCAAACTAAGCAAAATAGTACATTTTTTTTCAAAGAAGGCAGAAAGTTGTAGAAGAATGACCTTCCACATAATGGCTTTATCAATTTTTCTTTCAGATTTTGGCTTTTTCCACTATTTTTTCACTTCACATCCTCATTTTACTAAGTTAGTTGTTTTTAGAGGAACCTGTGAAGTTTTAATTTCGATGACCAACATGCAGGATGCATGTGTGCAATGCAAGAGTGATGCAGAGGGGGTTAGTTTAGTGTTAGGGATTATATTATGAGTTAGGTCACTTTAGTGTTTATTATTAGGGGATTTAATCTAGTGTTAAGGTTAGGTTTAGGGCCTAAAGTGTTACTAAACCCACAGCAGTAAAATCAGTCTGTATTTGCAGTAAAGCATGCTTGTTATATTCACTGTGGATCCTAAGGGGTTAATCCTTTGCATTGTGTAAAAAGGCTGTTTGATCCTGTCTCATCTGATCATCTCCTTCTTCCACTGACTCAAATATATTTCCTGATAATTACAGAGCCAGGGGACAGGCTGCACATGCTCAGTTTGGTGTGTTTTGTTAGATAGTTTTTTTTTTCTTAGGAGAGTGCATGTGATCAGCACAGGGGCAATCAGCACTGTCCACAGAGGGTCTGGGGTCCTGCATTCTCATTGGATAATCATGGAAGAATGAAAACTCCTCCTGCAAGCTTTAACCAGACACTCATAGAAGTCACAAACTGCTCTAACTGCTGAGGAGAAAGGGTATTAGCAGTTTATATTTATTAAAATAATTGCATTTCCATGTTCCGTGTACTTTGGGAGACCAGATATAGTGAATGAAGGGTCTTGTGTTTAGTAACACTTTAAGCAGCTTACGTTTTTGGTTAGTTTTTATGAGGAGGTAAAGAGTTAAAGCATATTTCCACCTTTGCAGTCACAGTTAAGAAAAACCCCACTATATGTTTGTTGTGTTCCCATGCACAAAGCGTGCCTGAAAAAACAGTATTTCTTACCTTTTAGATGTTTTTCAGTAGGTAGTAGTAAGTGTCATGGTTTACTGTAATGTTTTTTGAATAATATTAGATGGCATCTGTCCCAAGTCTGCCCTTATTACCAAAAAAAGCAAGAAGCCCAGACTGTACACCTTTTGTCAGGACAGACAGTGTTTAAATCTAGTTACAACTGATAATGAGGATCTGCCTGCACAGTATAGACAGTATTAACTATGGCAAATACAGCTGCCCAGCCCCCTCATAAACAAAGAAAACTTGCTAGGATATTTCTTCGCTGGAGGGTCCACAATAAAACATCTAAAAAAGATAAGCTGCATTTTTTTAAAGTTATGCGTAAATGAGAACATGTAACAAATATAAAGTAGGTGTTCCCCCAATTTGGCTGCAAAAGTGGAAATACACTTTCAAATAGCCCTCTCACTTTATTGAACATAAAAAAAGGTTTGGGGTGACGGTTACATGTGTTTGGTTAGGTTTCTGGATTAAAGGTAAAGCCTATTTCTAAGCAAAAAAGGATGTCACCCCATACCCTACTCCATCCCAATCACATTAAAAAACCTTCCTACACCACTTCTAACTTACTTGAATCAACATCTTGTCATCTCCGGTTGTGAAGTCACCACAATGTAGCTGGAGTTTGAATAACTCTGTAGGAACCCTGAAAATGGGCCCTGTGGGAAGTTTCCACATTACCAGGCAGTGATATTGGCCTCAAGAAGCCTCCCTCCTTTCAATCTGCAGTGAAAAAACAAAACTTTAAGGGGTTGATTTACTAAAACTGAAGAGTGCAAAATCTGGTTCAGCTGTGCATGGTAGCCAATAGCGTCTAACTTCAGCTTGCTCAACACTTCCTGTCCAAGGTTGGTCATATGATGTCCTTGACTTTGCGGGGGTATATCTGAATGATGCCTGCATGATATTGGCTTTTTCAGTCAGTGATTCCCTGCACCATAAGAATGAGCATAGCGGCTGTTCCGCCGCTTGATTGTTCTTGCGGGCGGTGAGAGGGGACGCCCCCTTCCACCGCCCTCCGGTGCTTCTACCGACTCACCGCTTCCATTGGTAAGACGGACACGGGATCCGCCGGCCCCAGATGGTGATGATAGAGATTTCAGATGGATCAGATGGTCGCCGGAGTCTCTATGATCATTCGGAGGCCGGGCACGATGTTATGACATCACGCCCAGCCTCTGCATTCAAATGAGCTGCACCCAACATTGCACTCTCCAGTTTTAGTAAATTAACTCCTAAGTGTCTTAGGATATTTACAAAACATTCTAGTTGAGAAGAATAATATTATAAGGGCAGCAACAAAGAAAACAGTTTTGCATAAGCATAGACATTTATACTGACTAAATGCATTTTCAAGCTAAATTTTTAGGCTTGACTGGACTGTATGTTTACCTTTAAAAAAATAACATTAAAAGTCACAGCAGACACTTATACCATAGACAGTTCTAAAATATGGCTGTCAATAAAACCAATATTTTTTTTTTGCGACTAAAGTGTCTTGTGTTGGTTTCAGTTAAGATAACTCACAGAGAGTAGAGAACTTTGAGAAACAAAAGGTCAACAGATGCATGTATTCATGTTGACATTCATTCTGATTCAAGCTGTCAAACAGAAGTATCACCAGCAGTTTACCAAGAAATGA
The DNA here is from genome assembly GCA_037952925.1 of Lithobates clamitans. NCBI lineage: Eukaryota > Metazoa > Chordata > Amphibia > Anura > Ranidae > Lithobates > Lithobates clamitans. Next base: position 4,715,365 of record JBBGZY010000477.1, on the reverse strand, counting down.
TTTTTGCTTTGTGACTTTTAGATAAGATGCAACCAGCTTTAAAAAGCCAGTCAGGTAATTTTTCTAACAAGGATGGTTTCTGATAATGTATGTTTCCATAAAGAATAATTCAGATGTTCTGGAAATGTATACACTTGGGTCTGTATTTATCAAAGTAAAAAAGGTGGAGTTCTGAGACAAAGGAATGCTGCTTTATTTATCAGCAGAAAACACTCAGTTTAGTTCTAGGGAACCTCTTAGACTGATAAATATGTAACATTTAAAGCACATTGTCTAACAACAGCTGCCTTGTTTTGATGCATACATCCACATTTTGTACAATACTTCATCCATGCAAATAGAAGAGACTAAAATGAGTGGGAAAGCACATTCATCAGCAAAGAAAAGCCTCCACTGTTGTTGAACAACAAGCCAAGAGTCTTCCAGCAGCAATCAGTTGGAATATCACAGAGCTAACTGTGGCCCATCAGCAGCTGAAAAGTACTAGTCAATCTAGTCAATCAAAATTAACTTATCCTTTAAAACAAGCTGTGTTATTCCCCCTTCAGGGTCCCTCATTGTTGCTTCACATCTATCCTGGTTGTCGTACTAAGATAACCTAATGCTGTGTACACACGGCCAGACTTGCGAACGGGCTAAACTCCGTCGGCATTTCCGACGGAAAGATTTAGAACATGTTCTATATCTGAGTCCGTCAGAAATGCCGACAGAAAAAGTCTGATGGGGCATACACATGGCCGGAATGTCCGACCAAAAGCTCCCATCTGACTTTTTCTGTCAGAAAGTCCGGCTGTGTGTATGCGGCATTAGTCTTGGATAGAAATTGTCTCCACTGACAGATCATTGATATAGTGGCTGGCTCACATGTGAATCTGAAACTTTTTTAACAAAGAATTTGTTTTTACTAATATAAACCTACATTTATATTTTAAAGACAAAGTTAATAGAGAAAGATGTTGTATTTAAGTGAAACATTAAAAATCCAAAATTCTTTTAAAAAACATGCTTGGGGATGCCCTGAACTTGCCTGTAAAGGGGAACATCTGTACAATGTATATAACCATAAACAGCAAAACTGACGTTTACAAAAAAAAATGCTGTTTAAAACTGCTGGCAAATGAGAGCTCATTCTGTTGGGGTAAACAAAGTGGACAGAGATTCTCTTCATCTATGCAAGACCCTTATCCTTATTGAGGGTCTGGTATAGATCTTAATGGGAAACACCAAAAAAAGGCATATGGTTACCACTAGGGATGAGCTTCGTGTTCGAGTCGAACCCATGTTCGACTCGAACATCGGCTGTTCGACCGTCCGTCGAATTGCAAACGTTATGGGCCGTTCGCGCCAAATTCGTGTGGCGCGTCACGGCCCATAATTCACTGCGGCATCGCAGTGCATTGCTGGCTGATGATTGGCCAAGCATGCACTATGACCCGCATGCTTGGCCAATCACAGCGCCGTCAGTAGAGAGAGCTGTAATTGGCCAAAGCCAGGGTGGCTTTGGCCAATTATGGCTCAGGGGATTTAGTACACGCCCCACACTATATAAGGCTGCCTGCACGGCGGCCCTGTGTAGTGTGTTCCGGTGTGCTGATAGAGAGAGAGACAGACAGTGTCATTTGATTTGAGTTAGCTAGATTAGGCTAGATCTGTTCCTGCTATTTACATTTAGTGCAGTGCGTCCTGCTCACAGTGTTCAGCTAGATCCGTTCCTGCTATTTACATTTAGTGCAGTCAGTTCGTCCTGCTCACAGTGTTCAGCTAGATCCGTTCCTGCTATTTACATTTAGTGCAGTGCGTCCTGCTCACAGTGTTCAGCTAGATCTGTTCCTGCTATTTACATTTAGTGCAGTGCGTCCTGCTCACAGTGTTCAGCTAGATCTGTTCCTGCTATTTACATTTAGTGCAGTGCGTCCTGCTCACAGTGTTCAGCTAGATCTGTTCCTGCTATTTACATTTAGTGCAGTGCGTCCTGCTCACAGTGTTCAGCTAGATCCGTTCCTGCTATTTACATTTAGTGCAGTCAGTGCGTCCTGCTCACAGTGTTCAGCTAGATCCGTTCCTGCTATTTACATTTAGTGCAGTGCGTCCTGCTCACAGTGTTCAGCTAGATCCGTTCCTGCTATTTACATTTAGTGTAGTCAGTGCGTCCTGCTCACAGTGTTCAGCTAGATCTGTTCCTTCTATTTACATTTAGTGCAGTCAGTGCGTCCTGCTCACAGTGTTCAGCTAGATCCGTTCCTGCTATTTACATTTAGTGCAGTGCGTCCTGCTCACAGTGTTCAGCTAGATCTGTTCCTGCTATTTACATTTAGTGCAGTGCGTCCTGCTCACAGTGTTCAGCTAGATCTGTTCCTGCTATTTACATTTAGTGCAGTGCGTCCTGCTCACAGTGTTCAGCTAGATCCGTTCCTGCTATTTACATTTAGTGCAGTGCGTCCTGCTCACAGTGTTCAGCTAGATCTGTTCCTGCTATTTACATTTAGTGCAGTGCGTCCTGCTCACAGTGTTCAGCTAGATCCGTTCCTGCTATTTACATTTAGTGCAGTCAGTGCGTCCTGCTCACAGTGTTCAGCTAGATCCGTTCCTGCTATTTACATTTAGTGCAGTCAGTGCGTCCTGCTCACAGTGTTCAGCTAGATCCGTTCCTGCTATTTACATTTAGTGCAGTGCGTCCTGCTCACAGTGTTCAGCTAGATCCGTTCCTGCTATTTACATTTAGTGTAGTCAGTGCATCCTGCTCACAGTGTTCAGCTAGATCTGTTCCTGCTATTTACATTTAGTGCAGTCAGTGCGTCCTGCTCACAGTGTTCAGCTAGATCCGTTCCTGCTATTTACATTTAGTGCAGTGCGTCCTGCTCACAGTGTTCAGCTAGATCTGTTCCTGCTATTTACATTTAGTGCAGTGCGTCCTGCTCACAGTGTTCAGCTAGATCTGTTCCTGCTATTTACATTTAGTGCAGTGCGTCCTGCTCACAGTGTTCAGCTAGATCCGTTCCTGCTATTTACATTTAGTGCAGTGCGTCCTGCTCACAGTGTTCAGCTAGATCTGTTCCTGCTATTTACATTTAGTGCAGTGCGTCCTGCTCACAGTGTTCAGCTAGATCCGTTCCTGCTATTTACATTTAGTGCAGTCAGTGCGTCCTGCTCACAGTGTTCAGCTAGATCCGTTCCTGCTATTTACATTTAGTGCAGTCAGTGCGTCCTGCTCACAGTGTTCAGCTAGATCCGTTCCTGCTATTTACATTTAGTGCAGTCAGTGCGTCCTGCTCACAGTGTTCAGCTAGATCCGTTCCTGCTATTTACATTTAGTGCAGTGCGTCCTGCTCACAGTGTTCAGCTAGATCTGTTCCTGCTATTTACATTTAGTGCAGTGCGTCCTGCTCACAGTGTTCAGCTAGATCCGTTCCTGCTATTTACATTTAGTGCAGTGCGTCCTGCTCACAGTGTTCAGCTAGATCTGTTCCTGCTATTTACATTTAGTGCAGTGCGTCCTGCTCACAGTGTTCAGCTAGATCTGTTCCTGCTATTTACATTTAGTGCAGTGCGTCCTGCTCACAGTGTTCAGCTAGATCCGTTCCTGCTATTTACATTTAGTGCAGTGCGTCCTGCTCACAGTGTTCAGCTAGATCTGTTCCTGCTATTTACATTTAGTGCAGTGCGTCCTGCTCACAGTGTTCAGCTAGATCCGTTCCTGCTATTTACATTTAGTGCAGTCAGTGCGTCCTGCTCACAGTGTTCAGCTAGATCCGTTCCTGCTATTTACATTTAGTGCAGTGCGTCCTGCTCACAGTGTTCAGCTAGATCCGTTCCTGCTATTTACATTTAGTGTAGTCAGTGCGTCCTGCTCACAGTGTTCAGCTAGATCTGTTCCTGCTATTTACATTTAGTGCAGTCAGTGCGTCCTGCTCACAGTGTTCAGCTAGATCTGTTCCTGCTATTTACATTTAGTGCAGTGCGTCCTGCTCACAGTGTTCAGCTAGATCTGTTCCTGCTATTTACATTTAGTGCAGTGCGTCCTGCTCACAGTGTTCAGCTAGATCTGTTCCTGCTATTTACATTTAGTGCAGTGCGTCCTGCTCACAGTGTTCAGCTAGATCCGTTCCTGCTATTTACATTTAGTGCAGTGCGTCCTGCTCACAGTGTTCAGCTAGATCTGTTCCTGCTATTTACATTTAGTGCAGTGCGTCCTGCTCACAGTGTTCAGCTAGATCCGTTCCTGCTATTTACATTTAGTGCAGTCAGTGCGTCCTGCTCACAGTGTTCAGCTAGATCCGTTCCTGCTATTTACATTTAGTGCAGTCAGTGCGTCCTGCTCACAGTGTTCAGCTAGATCTGTTCCTGCTATTTACATTTAGTGCAGTCAGTGCGTCCTGCTCACAGTGTTCAGCTAGATCCGTTCCTGCTATTTACATTTAGTGCAGTGCGTCCTGCTCACAGTGTTCAGCTAGATCTGTTCCTGCTATTTACATTTAGTGCAGTGCGTCCTGCTCACAGTGTTCAGCTAGATCCGTTCCTGCTATTTACATTTAGTGCAGTCAGTGCGTCCTGCTCACAGTGTTCAGCTAGATCCGTTCCTGCTATTTACATTTAGTGCAGTCAGTGCGTCCTGCTCACAGTGTTCAGCTAGATCTGTTCCTGCTATGCTAGATCTGTTCCTGCTATTTACATTTAGTGCAGTGCGTCCTGCTCACAGTGTTCAGCTAGATCCGTTCCTGCTATTTACATTTAGTGCAGTGCGTCCTGCTCACAGTGTTCAGCTAGATCTGTTCCTGCTATTTACATTTAGTGCAGTGCGTCCTGCTCACAGTGTTCAGCTAGATCTGTTCCTGCTATTTACATTTAGTGCAGTGCGTCCTGCTCACAGTGTTCAGCTAGATCCGTTCCTGCTATTTACATTTAGTGCAGTGCGTCCTGCTCACAGTGTTCAGCTAGATCCGTTCCTGCTATTTACATTTAGTGCAGTGCGTCCTGCTCACAGTGTTCAGCTAGATCCGTTCCTGCTATATACATTTAGTGCAGTCAGTGCGTCCTGCTCACAGTGTTCAGCTAGATCCGTTCCTGCTATTTACATTTAGTGCAGTCAGTGCGTCCTGCTCACAGTGTTCAGCTAGATCCGTTCCTGCTATTTACATTTAGTGCAGTGCGTCCTGCTCACAGTGTTCAGCTAGATCCGTTCCTGTTATCTTCCTACTGACAGGCAGGCTTGTCTGGTTACAGTATATAAAGCTACCTGAAGAAAATTACAGGTGTTCTATCCCAGCTTAGTGCAGCTACAGGCCATTAGTATGTCTGGAAGGCCAAGAAGGAGAGGCAGACAGTCACAAGCCAATAAGAGAGGGCAAGCAGGCTCTGTGTCTAGTGCTGGTCGTGGAGACGGTGCATCCTCATCAGCCCGTGGCCATGGGACACGCTTGGCCTTTTTTTCGGCAGCTGGCCGTGTTGAGCCGCAACATGCAGAAAACTTGGTCGAGTGGATGACCAAGCCGTCCTCATCCTCCTCATCCTCTCTCACCCATGCCCAGGGTGCTTTGTCTGGCAAAGCAGCGGCCTCTTCCCTCAGCTCAATGTCATCAGTGACTCCTTCCCTAGCTCCACCATGTCCTCCTGAGGATTCCCTCGAACTGTTTGACCACAGTGTTGGGTACATGCTCCAGGAGGATGCCCAGCGTTTGGAAGGCTCTGATGATGATACTGAGCTCGATGAAGGCAGTAACATGAGCACGGACAGAGGGGGTGCCCAAGAAGGACAGCAATCTGGCAGTCATGCTCCCCCTGCTGCAGCATACTGCCAGGTTTGCTCCAGTGATGAGGAGGGAGGGGATGATGAGGTCACTGACTCAACGTGGGTGCCTGATAGGAGAGAGGAGGAGGAGGAGGAGGAGGAGGCGGCACATCACCAACGAGGCAGGATGCCCTCCAGGGGCCAGCCTAAGGGCAGCACATTGACTGCATCACACCCCAAAGCTCCACATGTGCAGGGCGCTGCAGTCTCTGCGCGTTATTCAAAAAGTTCTTTGGTGTGGGTCTTTTTTGAGACGAGTGCATCAGATCACACCGCTGCTATTTGCAACATATGTCTCAAGCGTATCTCGCGTGGCCAAAACATCTCCCGCTTGGGTACCACATGCTTGACCAGACATATGTTGACCTGCCATGCAGTTCGTTGGCAAGCATATCTAAAAGACCCACACCAAAGAACAAAGAGGATCTCTCCTTGCTCCTCATCAGCTGAGATTTCCAACCCCACTAGACCTTCAGTCCTCTCTGAGACCTGCAGTGAGAGGAATGAAGGTGTAGAATTAGGTGTGTCACAGCCAAGTACTTGTGGGCAATCTGCTTTTGGTACACCGACGTCAGATTGTACCAGGCAAATTTCCCTGCCCCAGCTGCTGCACCGCCGAAAGAAGTTCGCTCCCAGCCATCCACATGCCCAGCGGTTGAATGCTAGCTTGGCAAAATTGCTAGCACTTCAACTGCTGCCTTTTCAGTTGGTAGACTCTGCCCCCTTCCGTGAGTTTGTGGAATGTGCGGTTCCTCAGTGGCAGGTACCCAAACGCCACTTTTTCTCACGGAAGGCGATTCCGGCTCTCTACCGGCATGTGGAAGGCAATGTCCATGCCTCGCTGGACAGGGCGGTCAGCGGTAAGGTGCATATTACCGCTGACTCATGGTCCAGCAGGCATGGACAGGGACGTTACTTAAGTTTCACGGCGCATTGGGTGACTCTGCTGGCAGCTGGGAAGGATGCAGGACAAGGTGCAGTAGTGTTGGAGGTTGTTCCGCCACCACGCCTCCAAAATGCTGATTGTGACACACCTCTCTCCTCCACCCCCTCCTCTTCTTCTTCCTCCATGGCCTCTTCCTCGGAACCAGCGGTGCTCCGTAGGCGTTCAAGGGGCTACGCAAGTACGCAGGCCAAAAGATGCCATGCGGTGCTTGAGCTGGTGTGCTTGGGGGACAGGAGCCACACTGGGGCAGAGGTTCTGTCAGCTCTGCAGGGGCAGGTTCAGAGGTGGTTGACGCCATGCCAACTTAAGGCAGGAATGATGGTTTGCGACAATGGCACCAACCTCCTCTCTGCCCTCCGACAGGGACAACTGACCCATGTGCCCTGTTTGGCTCACGTCCTTAACTTGGTGGTGCAGCGGTTCTTGGGCAGGTACCCGGGCTTACAGGATGTCCTGAGGCAGGCCAGGAAAGTCTGTGTGCATTTCCGCCGGTCATATAATGCCAGTGCTCGGCTGACGGACCTCCAAAAGGAGTTTAACCTGCCCAAGAACCGCCTAATCTGTGACATGCCCACCAGGTGGAACTCGACATTGGCCATGCTGCAGCGGCTGCACACACAGCAGAGGGCCATCAATGAGTACCTGTGCGACTATGGCACCAGGACAGGGTCAGGGGACCTTGGTTTTTTTTCCCCACGCCAGTGGGCCATGATCAGGGATGCATGCACTGTCCTGTCACCATTCGAGGAGGCCACGAGGATGGTGAGCACTGACAGTGCATGCATCAGTGACACTGTCCCCCTTGTCCACCTGTTGGAGCACACGCTGCGTGGAATAATGGACAGGGCACTTGAGGCAGAACAGAGGCAGGAAGAGGAGGACTTCCTTAGCTCTCAAGGCCCCCTTTATCCAGACAGTGTTCCTGCGTGCCCGCCGATCACACAGGAAGAGGACGAGGAGGAGGAGGAGGAGGAGGAGGAGGAAGATTGTGTCAGTATGGAGGTGGAGCCTGGCACTCAGCATCAGCAGTCTTTAAGGGATCAGTCCCAAGGAACACATGGACTTGTACGTGGCTGGGAGGAGGTGGCTGCGGACGTTGTTGTCCTTAGTGACCCAGAGGACTCCGGACCGAATGCCTCAGCAAACCTACGCTGCATGGCCTCCCTGATCCTGCAAAGCCTGCGTAAGGATCCTCGTATTCGTGGTATCAAGGAGAAGGACCAATACTGGCTGGCAACCCTCCTTGATCCACGTTACAAGGGTAAGGTTGCGGACCTTATCTTGCCATCGCAGAGGGAGCAGAGGATGAAACATCTTCGGGAGGCCTTGCAGAAAGGTCTGTGCAACGCGTTCCCAGAGACTGGGAGGTTACAAACTCCTGTTTCTGGACAACGTGTTGCTGAGGCTTCGGTCAGTCAAAGAAGGAGCGGTGGAGAAGGTGGCCGTCTGACCGATGCGTTCAGACAATTTTTTGGTCCGCAGCCCCAAGGTATGATCGGTTCCAGCAACCATCGCCAGCGTCTGTTTTACATGATGCAGGAATACCTAGGGGCAAGATCAGACTTGGACACCTTTCCCACCGAAAATCCTCTGGGTTACTGGGTCTTGAGGATGGATCACTGGCCAGAGCTTGCATAGTATGCAATTGAGCTACTGGCCTGTCCTGCATCCAGCGTTCTTTCGGAACGCACATTCAGTGCTGCTGGAGGCGTGGTAACCGATCACAGGGTGCGTCTGTCCACTGACTCGGTCGATCGGCTGCCCTTCATAAAAATGAATCAGTCTTGGATCACCACCAGCTACCAAGCACCTGATGCTGATGTAACTGAATAATTTTTTTCAGATCCCTTCAAAGACTGCCTATGCTGATGCTGAGTGACTATCCCTGAGTAATTATCCTCTTCCTCCTCAATCATCACGCTGATAGCTTGTAAGAACATTTTTGGTTCTGGGCGCCACCACCAGTGCCTAAGGCACAATTTTTCAGCCCCTGTTTAACAGGGGCGTGTAATTACAATTTTTGATGTAATACTTTGCAGCAGGGCTCGTTCCTGCATTCCAACTAGAGTGTCTGTGAGGGGTTGCAGTGTTGTGGCACCAGCACCAGTGCCTAAGGCCCAATTTTTCTGCCCCTGTCTAACAGGGGCGTGTAATTACAATTTTTGATGCAATACTTTGCAGCAGGGCTCGTTCCTGCGTTCCAACTAGAGTGTCTGTGAGGGGTTGCAGTGTTGTGGCACCAGCACCAGTGCCTAAGGCCTAATTTTTCAGCTCCTGTTCAACAGGGGCATGTAATTACAATTCTTGATCTAATATTTCACAGCAGGGCCCTGTGAGGGCTTACAGTGTTTTGGCCACAGCAACACCTAAGGCCCAAATTTCTGCTGAGTATATAGGGCAGGACCCTACTTTCAAACATCTAACTTACAAACGACTCCTACTTGCAAAACGGAAGGAGACAACAGGAAGTGAGATGAAATCTACCCCTAGGAAGGGAAATTCTCTCATGTAAGAGTTAATATGGGAAAACAATTTCTCCTTTCCACTGATGCTTTCCAATCCTTGTTCCAGAAAAAAACCCAAATTTTCAAAAAACATTTTTCATTGGAACAAAAAAGTGAGGTGAAATCTTCTGAAGAGGAGGAAAGACGCAAAACAAATGTCACAGGGGTGATAACCCTTCCCTATGTTTTCCAAAAAGCTTAGAAAAGATTTTTTGGCTGGAGCTAAACACGTTAAAAATGTTCAAAATTACAAACAGATTCTACTTAACAACAAACCTACAGTCCCTGTCTTGTTTGCACCGCCTGTATACTGCTGTTCAGAGTATATAGGGACCTTTCCTTATTTTAATTTGGGTGCGGGGTTCCCCTTAATATCCATACAAGACCCAAAGGGCCTGGTAATGGACTGGGGGGTACCCATGCCGTTTGTCTCACTGATTTTCATCCATATTGCCATGACCCGACATGACATTAAACCCGCAAGCAGTTTCAAATGAGATTTTTTCCTTTAAAAATGACATTTGGTGCAGGGACTGTTCTAAACATGGGAAACACGCGTCACTTTACAGGCATACTATAGACACCCCCCAGGTACGATATTTAAAGGAATATTTCACTTTTTTTTTTTTTACTTTAAGCATCATTAAAATCACTGCTCCTGAAAAAACGGCCGTTTTTAAAAGTTTTTTTTGCATTGATACATGTCCCCTGGGGTAGGACCCGGGTCCCCACACCCTTTTTAGGACAATACCATGCAAATTAGCCTTTAAAATGAGCACTTTTGATTTCGAACGTTCGAGTCCCATAGACGTCAATGGGGTTCTAACGTTCGTGCGAACTTGCGGTCCATTCGCGGGTTCTGGTGCGAACCGAACCGGGGGGTGTTCGGCTCATCCCTAGTTACCTCTAAAATGAAAATCAGACCAATATCAGACCCTTAATGAGGGTCTGGTATAGATGCTGAGTACAGTTGGTTGCACGCTGCACAGTGCATTCTAAGCCCTGACTGGGCAAAACTTTGTCCAATCAGGGCACAGTGAAAAGCTGGTTGTTAAGGAGCTGAATAATAATAAAAAAAACATTGCAGGCAATAGAAAATAGTGAAAAAATGGTGTGGGGGTCCCCCCAATCCATACCAGGCCCCTTGATTTTAAGGGGAACCCCACATCCATATTTAAAAAAAAAGGCAAGGGGTCTTCCCAAAATCCATACAGACCCTTATCCAAACATGCAGCCTGCTAGGACAGGAAAGGCGGCAGGCTAGCTAGTGCCCCCCTTCCTGAACCATGAGGGAGGTTAAACGTGCCCTGTCCCACTGAGCTTGCGTGCAGAAGCGAACGCATATGTGAGCAACGCCTACATATGAAAATGGTGTTCAAACCACACATGTGAGGTATCGCCGTGATTGTTAGAGTGGGAGCAGAAATTATAGCCCTAGACCTCCTCTGTAACTCAAAACATGCAACCTATAGAATTTTTTAAACATCGCCTATGGAGATTTTTAAGGGTAAAAGTTTGTCGCCATTCCACGAGCAGACACAATTTTGAAGTGTGACATGTTGGGTATCAATTTATTCCGCATAACATTATCTTTCACAATATTAAAAAAAAAAAATTTGGGCTAACTTTACTGATTTATTATTTTTTAATTCCAAAAAGTAATTTTTTCCAAAAAAAGTGTGCTTGTAAGACCGATGCGCAAATACAGTGTGACAGAAAGTATTGCAAAAACCGCCATTTTATTCTCTAGGGTGTTAGAAAAAATATATATAATGTTTGGGGGTTCTAAGCAATTTTCTAGCAAAAAAAATGTTTTTAACTTGTAAACACCAAATCTCATAAAGAGGCTCGATCCGTAGCCTCCCTGGCGGTTTTCCCGAGTGTGGCTCGGGGTTAAAATTCAGGACCATTAGCGGTAACCCCGAGCCACACTCGGGATTACATCGCAGGATCCTGGTGTGGCTTTACTTACCTTGTCCCCAGGATCCTGCGATGTCCCCCGCTGTGTCTGTGGGCTCCGTCCTCCTCCGAAGCCTCTCCATGCCAGGCTCCGTTCCCTGCGAGCGGCGCAACGCACGGGGGTGGAGCCTGGCGGCAAATTCAAAAAAGTGTAAAATCATAACACATCCAGTACTGTAATCTTACAGATTACAGTACTGTATGAAATCATTTCACATCCCTTTTGTCCCCAGTGCTTTGTCCTATGCCCTGCATGCAGTTTTATGTTATATTTACTGTTCTTTCTGCCTGGAAACTGGAGATTGTCCATAGCAACCAAAAAGTGTCCCTTTACATCAAAAGTGGCTTTAGACCAGCTAGAAAACAGTGATAGTAAATTAGAACACTTGCAAAATTGAGCGATAGTGAATCGTGGGGAAATTTATTTTATTATTAATTTTTTTTTTTTTAATTATTTATTTTTATTTATTATATTATAATTAATGTTTTTGTGTTTCAAACTTTATCATACCTGGGTTATCTACTAGACTCTTGTTTGGACAGATTTAAGTGTGTTATTGTTAAGAATTACAGACCTACAATATAAACCGCCAAATTTCCATGCAAAATAATTGTACCGCTTTCAGCACCTAAAATCCAAAATAATCATACCGCCAGGGAGGTTAAGTAGTTAATGAGGTTTGGGTCCCCATGGATCCCCTATGTTGATGACAAAAAGGATCTTGTTCGCTGGTTGTGGGGGTCTGGGGAGGGGGTGTATCAAAATCTGAAAGCCTCCTTTAACAATAGGGGGGCCCCCAGATACCACCTCCTCCCCAATGTAAATGAGTAAGGGGTACTTATTAAAAAAAGAAAAACAAATGTAAACAATAAATAAACACACTGACACTTTTTGTTCAATGATGTAGATCCATGACACTCATGATGAACAACACTTGGCTCAAAAAAAAAGTATCCTGCGGATCACTCACGCCCATCCCTTAGCATGATCGCTTACTCATGCTAAGTGTCTCCTTGGTGATATCATTGACCAAATATTAAATATTTGGTCAATAATTGATCAGAATCACTAAAAAGTGACAGATGACATCTTGTTTTTAGATACAGGCAGTCCTAGGGTTACATACATCTGACTTACATTTGACTCATACTCACAAACGGAAGGAGACAACAGTAAGTGAAAGGAAATCTATCCCAAGGAAGGAAAATTCACTCCTGTGAAACTTATCATGGAAAAAAGGTGTCTCTACTGAAGCTTTATCACCAATCTTGGTTTCCACAACAACCCAACATTTTCAAAATCCAATTGTCACAGGGACAGAAAGTGAGGTAAAACCTTCTGAACAGGGGCACAGAGGCACAGACAGCAAAAATCAATGTTACAGGACAGGGGTGTTAACCCTTCCCTATGCTATCCAAAAAACTTAAAAAAAAATGTTTGGCTGGAGTTACACTAAAAACATATATCTGTTCCAACTTACATTCAAGTTCAACTTAAGAACAAACCTACAGAACCTATTTTGTTTGTAACCCAGGGACTGCATGTACTGCTTTTACAATGTTTTTTCATTGCTAGTTATTCTACTAGAGGGATGTAGCAGTATGGAAAGCTGAAGCGCTCTCTCTTTTAACCTGCTCTTGAAAATGTAGCAAACATTTTATATCATTAAATAACAGGTACTTTTTATACGATTTTCCCGGTTTTCACTAAATTGAGCAAGCTTTTGAAATCTTCTAGAAAGCACGGTTTATTCTAAAGAAAAATATGTACTGTTTGTTCTGAAACCAAATATGACATTTTTTTCTTTCTACGTTTTAAAATAAGATTGATAGAACAGACATGAAGAATGCATGGCTGTCTCTTCACAGTGCACTATGACAGATTTTTAGAGCCACAGTCCATGTTATTTATTCATTTCCACAAATATAACTGTTTGATAGTTGTCACCAATTACAGAAAAAGTATTATTATTATAATACAGGATTTATTTAGCACCAATAGTTCATGCAGTGCTTTACAATATAAAAGGGAGACAATACAGTTATAATACAATAAAATACAAGAGGATTAAGAGCTTACAATCCAATAAGGTGGAGCAGGTGGTACAAAAGGTTGTAACTGTGGGGAATGAGCTGATGGAAGTGGTAGGAGATTAGTTGGAGACATGATAGGCTTTCCTGAAGAGATGAGTTTTCAGGGATCTCCCGAAGGTAGCAAGAGTAGGGTATAGCCAGACAGGTTGAGGTAGCGAGTTCCAGAGGATGGGAGAGGCTCTGGAGAAATCCTAAAGACAGGCATGGGAGGAGGAGACGAGAGAGCTTGAGAGTAGGAGGTCTTGAGGAGAGCGTAGAGGATGATTTGGGTGGTATTTGGAGACAAGGTTGGTGATATAGCTTGGGGCAGAGTTGTGAATGGCTTTGTATGTTGTGATTAGTATTTAGAATTTAATTTGCTGGGTGATTTGGAGCCAGTGTAGGGATTGGAAGAGAGGGTTGGCAGACACTGAGCTGTTGGTAAGGTGTATAAGTCTGGCAGCAGCATTCATGGTAGACTGAAGAGGGGATAGCCTATGGAGAGGCAGGCCAATGAGAAGAAAGTTGCAATAGTCAAGGTGAGAGATACCAAGGGAGTGATTGAGGAGCATGGTGGTTTCATTTGTTAAAAAGGGGCACATTTTAGAGATGTTACAGAGGTGAGTTTTATAAACTTTGACAAAGATTGGACTTGAGGCTGAAATGACAAGTCAGAGCCTAGGATTACACTTAGTTCCCTGGCGTGAGGGGAGTGACTGATAGTTGCATTATTGATTTTGATGGAAAAGTCATGGAGGGGGGCACAGGCATGGGGGAATATTAATAGCTCAGTTTTAAAGAGATTTTGTTTAAGGAAGTGGTGCAACATCCATGCTGATATGTCAGTTAGTAAGTTAGTAATTCGAGAGGAGACTGAAGGAGTGAGGTGAGGAGTAGACAGATAGATTTGGGTGTCATCGGTGTATAAGTGGTATTGAAAGCCGTGGGCAGTTATCAAGTGACCAAGGCAGGAGGTGTAGATAGAGAAGAGAAGGGCTCCAAGAACAGAGCCTTGGGGACCCCCACAGAAAGGGGCAATGAAGAGGAGGAGACAGAGTTGTATGTAACACTGAAGGAGAACTATGATAGATAGGTAGAGAACCAGGATAGAACAGAATCTCAGAGGCCAAGGGAATCTTATTTATTGAGAAGGAGCAGGTGGTCAACAGTATCAAAGGCCGCAGACAGGTCAAGTAGTAGGAGTATGGAGTACTGGCTGTTGGTTTTAGCAGTTAGTAAATCGTTAGTGAGTTTTGGTAAGGCAGTTTCTGTGGAGTGCTGCGAGCAAAAGCCAGACTGTAAGGGGTCAAAAAGGTTTTTTTTACTGATGTAGGAGCTAAGACGGTTGTAGACTAAGCATTCTAGAAGTTTAGAGGTGAATGGGAGCAATGAGATGGGTCTTAAGTTGTTCAAGTTGGTGAGGTCCAGTGGGGCTTTTTAAATAAGGGAGTCATCTGCGCATGTTTTAGAGGGGAGGGGAAGGTGCCACTAGAGAGGGAGAGATTGAAGATGTGAGTGAGGGAGCATAGGATAGAAGAAGAGAGTGACTTCAGTAGTAGCCAATTCAAAAGAGAAGAGTGTTGAATGTGCTGTTAGGCAAGGCATGTTGGGTGGGGAAGATGTACGCACAGTGGAGGTGTCCTCACAAATTGCATCGACCTTGTCCTTGAAGTGATTGGCAATCTCTTGGGCAGTAAACGAGTTAGTGGGTAGAGGTTGTGGGGGACGAAGCAGAGGGTTAACGGTTGAGAAGAGCCGACGGGGACTGGATGACAAGGTATTAAAAAGAAAGACAAAGTAGGCTTGTTTGGCAGCATGGAGGCAGGAATTGTATTTTAGAAGGGCAGATTTATATAGGGTGAAGTCTTGCAGGCATTTGGTTTTATGCCACAGGCATTCAAGAGCACGGCAATGTCTCTTGAGAGTTCTAGTGTTGTCAGTTTGCCAGGGTTGTAACGGATGGGGCCTGATTCTGCATGTGGTTAGAGGAGCAAGTGCATCTAGTGATGATGAGAGTGAACTGTTGTAGACAGGTGGCCAGGTCAGGACAGGACAGGGAAGAGATTATGTCATATAGGTGGTCAGTAGCAGAATAGAGAAGAGAAGAGTTAAAGTGGTGAAGGTTCCTACAAGTAATTGTTTGCTTTTTGGAGGGATGGGTGATTGGAGACAAGGATACAGTGAAACTAATGAGGTTGTGAACAGAGAGAAGAAAGGGGGTGTTGGTGAGGTTGCCAGGGTTGCAGAGATGGGAGAATACAAGATCAAGGGTATTACCATTGGAGTGAGCGGAAGTATGTGTCCATTGGGTTAGATCAAAATATGAGGTTAAGTCAAGTAGCTGAGCTGTAGTTGGGCTGTTAACATTGACAGGAATGTTGAAGTCACCAAGAATGATGGTGGGTATTTCAGAGGAGAGAAAGTATGTTAGCCAGGCAGCAAAGTCATCAAGAAAGTGTGATACCGGTCCAGGAGGCTGATAAATTGCTGTAATCCTCAGAGAAATGGGAGAAAACAGACGAATACAGTGCATCTCGAAACAAGAGATGGATAGAGAGGGAGGGATAGGAAGGACTTGGAAGATGCTTTGTGGGGATAGAAGGAATCCAGCTCCACCTCCTTTCTGTCTGTTGGGTCTAGGAGAGTGAGTCCAATGGAGGCCACCATGATAGAGGGCAGCAGGAGAAGTTAAAGCCATGAGAGATGAAGAGGTCATGCACAGATGTTAGCTTGTTACAGATGGAGGAGGCATTCCAAAGGACGCATGAGATTGTTGGGCTGCTTTGAGGAAGGAGTGGGATAGAAATTAAACTGAGTGGATTGCAGTGGTTGCCAGAGGAGGAGGGGTATTGGATATGTGGCTTGCAGTTGAAAAATGGAGGACCAGGATTAGGAGAAATGTCACCTGATACTAGGAGAAGGAGGAGGGCGAGGAAAGCAAGATGAGGGTGGGATGTGCATGAGCTCACGTGTCTAGTGGCCATGGTGTTTGTATCAGCATGTGGGTGCAGAAAATGCAGGAGGTGATGGGTGCAGTAGTAGGAAGATGGTAGGAGTGAGGGTGATATGTGTATGCTGCAGGGTAGAGAGCAGGGGTAGAGTAAGGATAATTTGAGTATAGAAGACACTGAGAATAAGGAGCATGTTAGTGGATAGAGAGTGGGAAACTGACTTCATATAAAATGTCAAATGCTGGTTTGCTTGTCCTCTTTCAGAGTGGAGCAGAGTTCTTTTTGTATCTTCATCCAGCTATAGTTATCCTGCTTTCGTCAAACTCCGGCGGTGAAACTGCGCATCACTCGTGACAGAGCCACTCAGAAAAGAGCCATGTTGTCTGCGTCTTGCTCCTGTCTGCGCCACCCCATAGGCTGCTTTAAATTTATAGAGAGACTGAGCAGGCATGCATTTCTCAATTGGTCATTATAGGGTCTGGTTTGAGACACCTGAATATGGGAGAGGAGATGGCCAATACCAGACCAGCTACAGACACAGGCTAGGGTCATAAAGCTAATTACCTCTCTTGATCACTCAAGCCAAATGGGGTTGAGAATCAATCACCAGTAATGTTGCTTTTGCAGTGTGGTTGTTATAGCTAGCATTAAATATAGAAGTTTAAAGATATGGCAGCAGAAGACATTTACCAAAAATGATACAGCAATGTTAGTTCAGTAGAGTGTACAGATGGATAGAAAACATTTATCTGTAAAAAAGCAGAGATCAGAATTGATAACTGTGGCGGTGAAACTGCACATCACTCGTGACAGAGCCACTTGGGAAAGAGCCATGGTGTCTGCTAGAAATCTGTTCCAACTTTTTGGCTGGAGTTACACTTACAATATGTATCTGTTCCAACTTACATTCAAATTCAATCTAAGAACAAACCTACAGAACCTATTTTGTTTGTAACCCGGGGACGGCATGTACTGCTTTTATAATGTTTTTACATTGCTAGTTATTCTACTGGAGGGATGTAGCAGTATGGAAAGCTTAAGCTCTCTCTCTCAACCTGCTCTTGAAAATTGTAGCAAACATTTTATACCATTAACCTGCCTTGCGGTTTTCCCGAGTGTGGCTCGGGGTTAAATTTCAGTACCATTAGCGGTAACCCTGAGCCACGCTCTGGATTGCATTGCAGGATCCTAGTGCAGGTTACTTACCTTGCCCCCGGGATTCTGCAATGCCCACCCACTGTGTCTGCAGGCTGTGTCCTCCGCCCGATGCCTCTGTGTGCTGGGCTCCATTCCCTGTGAGCGTCGCAACGCACGGGGTGGTGACCGATGCAAAATTAAAAAAATAGAAAATTCATAACACATACAGTACACTGTAATCTTACAGATTACATTACTGTATGAAATCATTTCACATCCTTTTTGTCCCTAGTGCTTTGTCCAATGCCCTGCATGCAGTTTTATATTATATATACTGTTCTTTCTGCCTGGAAACTTGAGATTGTCCATAGCAACTACAAAGTATCCCTTTACATAAAAAATGGTTTTAGACCAGCTAGAAAACAGCAATAGTAAATTAGAACAGTTTCAGAATTGAGCGATAGTGAATCGTGGGGAAATTAATTTTATTATTATTATATTATTATTTTTTATAATTATTTATAGTTATTTATTATATTATAATTTATGATTTTGTGTTTCAAGCTTTATCATACCCGGGATGTCTACTAGACTCTTGTTTGGACAGATTTAAGTGTGTTATTGCTAAGAATGACAGGCCTACAATAGAAAACGCCAAATTTCTATGCAAAACAATTGTACGCTTTGAGACGCAAAAATCTGACATAATCATACCACCAGGGTGGTTAAATAACAGGTACTTTTCATACGACTGTCCCAGTCGTATGAAAACACTGTTTATTCTAAATAAAAATTGTTTGTTCTGAAACCAAATATGACATTTTTTTCTACATTGTGAAATAAGATTGATATAACAGACATGAAGAATGCATGACTGTCTCTTCACAGTGCACAATGACAGATTTTTAGAGCCACAGTCCCTGTTATTTATTCATTTACACAAATATAACTGTTTGATAGTTGTCACCAATTACAGAAAATGTATGTCACTTAACAGATCTTACTACAATGTAAAAGAAAAGTCTGTAATTCTTTCCTGTTTGTCTCCAGTCTCCTGAGGCCTTGCTGAAAGAAACCAAACATTTAAAGTGAGTAAGCTCACTGACAGATCAGAAACCAGCATGATAATGTGGAAAATTAAGAAGCCATCTTTGCCTTCACTAAGCAGTTGGCGCTCTTTTACACTGATGGCCGGAGGGGGGGCAGTAACAACAGGTGGGTGAGCTGCAGTTTTATGGACCCCCAGCTGCCCACTGGAATTCTAACATTACAACCTGACTGGGCTGTACACATGCCTTGGCCATGATGCTTTGCACAAAACTACAGGATTTTTAATTTAGGCTGCAGTGTTTGACAGGCAACACCATCTTGACCATTGAGATTAATGGACTTTCTCACAAACCAAACGCCTGACTTGAAGTTGCACCATGGTCCCACAATGTAAAATTGCCATTTGGTAATTTAAAAAAATGAAAAAAAAAAACAATGAGCACAGGCATCAAGAGGCAGCAGTAGCATCAAATAAATACTTGCCAGCCAGGCACTCCTTTACCACCATCTGAAACTTCATCCACCACAGATAACTTTTCAAAGGGCGATAAGCATTACTGCCTGTTTGTGAGAGCTCTTAGAGACATTTTCCTTACTCATAGATTTGAACCTTCGGAAAACCTTCGGAAAACATCTGATTGTTGCGCATTTCACAATTTTGCAATAACTTTGAAGAGATCGTCCTCCATTTTTTTCTGCAAATGAGTAGACAGCAGCTTAATGTCTGTATCTTCTTGATTTTGGTCATTCTGGGGTCAGCCTTTCTCTGATTTAGGAGATTGCTGGAAGGTGTTAACTGGCAAACACTACCATCATACTTTCCTTGATTTATGAGTTATTTGTCCTTACATTTTTGTGTAAGGACAAATAAGTAAGTAAGTAAATCAGTAGAAGAGTGTTTTCTTTGAGGACATTGAAGTTGATTTAAAAAAGGCAAATACACTGTGCAATTTTGCAAAGTGCAGTTGCACTCTGCAAGTACAGTCCCTCCAGAGCTTAATAAATGAGGTAAAGCTTCACATTACAAAGAATAGCCAATCACATACAAGTAAAATAAAAAAAACAGCATTTTTAATTGGCTGATAGGAGTCAACAGAGCTTCTTCTCATTTAGTAAGCTCTGGAGCAACTGTTTTTGCAGAGTACAACATTTTGCAAAGTGCATAGTCCATTTGCCTTTAGTAAATCAGCCCCATTGGGTGCTGAACAGAGGGTCACCTGAAATATTGGACAAAGTGGTACAATAGTTTTTGGCACTCATCTAAGACAATGGGCATCTGTGCTAAAGCAAATGTATGTGAATTACAATGTAAGAAACCATGCATCCAACTTAAGATCTACTCCTAACACTAGTGTACATAAAGTAGCGTTGGGCGAACGGTTCGGGCCAAGCAAGAGTTTGCCCGCTGAATGCACAGTCAATATATTGTTAAAGAACAGGGCTGGGAAGCTGAAAAAAAAGAATGCCGGTAAAAATGAAAAAAATGGCATGAGTACCCCCATGGATTGCGGCTCTCCGTGGGGGCACTCGGTGAAGAGGAGGAGCCAGGAGCGCCACCGGGGTACCCCAGAAGAGGAGGATCAAGGTCGCTCCATGCAAAACATTGCATAGAGCAGGTAAGTATAGGAATGTTTTTTTTTATCATACCTGCTACCTTTTATCATGCTTCTTCCACCACTATTTTAAACACTTCCAAGTCCAACTTTCCCACAACTTCAAAAAAACATTCAATTCATTTCATCACAACATAAGTCTACTCCTGACTCCCATGGATTTCGGATCTCTGTGGGGGCACTCGGTGAAGAGGAGGAGCAAGGAGCACCGCCGGGGTACCCCAGAAAAGGAGGATCAAGGTCGCTCCATGCAAAACATTGCATAGAGCAGGTAAGTATAGGAATGTTTTTTTTATCATACCTGCTACCTTTTATCTTGCTGCTTCCACCACTATTTTAAACACTTCCAAGTCCAACTTTCCCACAACTTCATAAAAACATTCAATTCATTTCATCACAACATAAGTCTACTCCTGACTCTCTAACTAAACATATTACAGTCATACTAAAAAAGGATAAAAATAACTGATTTGTTCAGCTACAGGCCACTATTTATGTTAAATGTCAACCTAAAGCTGCTCATAAAACTTCTTTCACATAGAATCATCGCTCAACTATGTAAACGTATTTATTTGGACCAGGTGGGGTGCATGCTCTCTGCAGAGGCCCTAAACATTCATTTTGCACTGTCAAAGGCCTTTTTTTTTTATTGTTTACCAATGCTGATAAGGCTTTTGACAGGTTCAACAAGGCGCACTATATGTAGCCCCTTCAGCCTGGGTCTGTTTGAAAGAGCTTGATTTGACCTATTCCATATCACAAACAGCACCCAATAGGTATGCCCTCTTTTCCCTCATATCATCAGCTCAACTTTTTCAACTAGAACTTTTTCTATGTATAGAAGGAGCCAACCCCAATATCAGGGGTATCCAGTTGGGGACTTAAACAGACCACCTCCTCTTTCTCATGACCTTACTAGACATATCGACCCTAAACTTTATTTGTGAGTTTAAAACTTACAGGGATCTCACCAATTTCCATGTCATTTACCAAAAAACCTGAGATTGTCCACCTCACCTTAGCATTTGACACAACCCCAATATCAAAAGCCAAATTTTTATTCCAGTGGACTACCACTTAAATACCTTGGTATCTAACTTCCTAAAGACCTCTCCCATATCTACTTATTTCATTTTGCCGCACTCATTTTTTAATTGAACTATCCTCCTGCAATCAGGAGACTTTGTCATGGGTTTGGAGATTTGACAGTATGAGTTTAGCTGCAGCCTGTCTTTCATTTACCGTACACTGGAGCTGAATAGTGTGCACCAGTACCTCTATACATATACTTTAACCTCTACAGCCACTCCCAGTCCACATACCCAAATCTTTCAAATCCATGGTTAATATGTCTGCTTGAGCCAAAAAACCAAGCCCACAGAAAAAAAAAGCTGTATTTGTTGTTATGGAACAGTAAGATTATTACAGACAGCAACAGCGCATGCATTCTGGCTAAGAATAAGCATCAAAGGAAGCCAAATCTGTCAAATATCTATTTTCCTGGATAGTAAGTAAAGGGTTGTCAAAATAGCATGGGTTTGGTGGAGGGGGGGGGGGACATGTACCAATGCAAATATTTTTTTCCAAATCCCATTCAGCTGGGAGCAGTGTTTTTTTTAATTACTGACAATTAAAAAGGAAATTGTCTTAAATTTCTTGCAAATTACATCTTTTTCTTTGTAAATAACAAGCTCACTGTAGCATTCTACAGCAAGAGAAAAAAAAATATTGCATAGAAAATGCATACCGAAAATGTGGATGCCCCCCTAAAAAATCCATACTACACCCTTTATTAGAGCATGAAGTCTGGACAGTCAGGAAAGGGGGAAGCTACCCAGACATACTAGGCCACATGGGCTTCATCTGGGGTGGTGCTTTTGCAGGGGGCATCCCAGGCAAAATACCTTATCCCCATATTGCCTATCCTCACAACCCTGATGCATTGGTTGCATGGGTCTGCAGGTGGGGGGCTTATATGCATCTGGAAGCACCCTTTAAAAATAAGAGTGCCCCCAGATACCACTCCCTACATAAATGAGTATACAGTACATAGCACTTTAACCACTTGAGCCCCGGACCATTATGCTGCCTAAGGACCAGAGGTCTTTTTCCAATTTGGCACTGTGTCGCTTTAACTGCTAATTGCGCGGTCATGCAATGCTGTACCCAAACGAAATTTGCGTCCTTTTCTTTCCACAAATAGAGCTTTCATTTGATGGTATTTGATCACCTCTGCGGTTTTTATTTTTTGCGCTATAAACGGAAAAAGACCAAAAATTTTGAAAAAAAATGATATTTTCTACTTTTTGTTATAAAAAAAAATCCAATAAACTCAATTTTAGTCATACATTTAGGCCAAAATGTATTCGGCCACATGTCTTTGGTAAAAAAAATGTCAATAAGCGTATATTTATTGGTTTGCGCAAAAGTTATAGCGTGTACAAACTAGGGTACATTTTCTGTAATTTACACAGCTTTTAGTTTATGACTGCCTACGTCAGTTCTTGAGGTGCTAAAATGGCAGGGCAGTACAAACTCCCCCCCAAATGACCCCATTTTGGAAAGTAGACACCCCAAGGAAATTGCTGAGAGGCATGTTGAACCCATTGAATATTTATTTTATTTGTCCCAAGTGATTGAATAATGACAAAAAAAAAAAAAATATATTTACAAAAAGTTGTCACTAAATAATATATTGCTCACACAGGCCATGGGCCTATGTGGAATTGCACCCCAAAATACATTCTGCTGCTTCTCCTGAGTATGGGGGGATACCACATGTGTGGGACTTTTTGGGAGCCTAGCCGCGTACGGGGCCCCGAAAACCAATCACCGCCTTCAGGATTTCTAAGGGTGTAAATTTATGATTTCACTCTTCACTGCCTATCACAGTTTCGGAGGCCATGGAATGCCCAGGTGGCACAAAACCCCCCCAAATGACCCCATTTTGGAAAGTAGACACCCCAAGCTATTTGCTGAGTCTAGAGGATAATTAGCTGCTAGGATTGCTTTTACATGAAAGCCGACCGCTGGCTGAAAAGAATGATACCAAGATGATACCTAAACCTGCAGGCATCATTCTGGTATAACCACTCAAAGTTGTGAATGGCGTACCTGAAGACAAAAAAATGGTTAACAATAAAGCACAGTAAACGGTAAAGTATAAAAAATTGCATACCTGAAAAGCAAACATGATAAAACATAATAACAATAAAACATTGCAGAATAGAATACAGTAAAAAAGAGCAGAACAATAGAGAGAGAATAGAGAGAGAGAGAACAAAAATAAAAGGGAGGAGACCGCGTCGTGGTCTCCTCCCCCTCAGCTCCCGGGGGAGATGCATTCCCGCCGCCCCCTGCCTGGGGCCGCCCTCTTTGGTCAAGTACCTGACAAGTAGGTATCGGATTACTAGCTTTAACTTCATGACATTGTTCAATTACATATTATACTTCAATATACTCTTTACTTGTTATTACAGACATCAGATATACACATCAGCCCCTGATGAAGCGAGGAGAGCTCGCGAAACGCGTCGGGTTAGAGATGTATCATGTATATCTGTACTCTTTATACTTTGATGTTATGTCATGATGGTCATGTTTTTTGGACCTTTTTATCATGTTGTTGTTTCTATGAAACTGTCACCTATGTGTATGATCTATACTGGATGTTATATATTCCAATAAATTTTGTTACTACTATACTCTTTTTATTCATATGTGATCACCATGGACACTTCATTTAAAGTCCCACGGGCAAAATTCTTTGTTTCTTCAGAGAACAATAAAACGACAACTATTTTTTTTTATTTTATATATATTTTTTTTTCTCTCAAAATGCAATGGCATCTTGGGAGACCCTGTGAAAGTGTGCCTAGTCTGTGGAATGCTGTACCCTACGCTAATACTCAACTAGTGCATAGTAGCGTTCAAAACAATCACCAATGCAAAGACCAGGATTGTCAGGACAGGAGGGACAATAATAGCGGGTGTCACGCCTATATCCGCGCTTGCTGCAGACACAACATCTTTTTTGGGGTGGTTCGTTGGGTAGGGGTACTCGGGAGGACATAAAGAAAATGCCTCTCATGCAGCCGACTGCATTTGGTTGGGGATGTGAATGGGGGAAGTATGGGCGCTGCAGAAGCGGTGGGTTCCAAATTAGGATTGGCGAATGCAGCAGGAAGGGCACTATGGGCACGACGGGCCTGTGTTTGTCTTTTTGGTGGCAGCGGGACACTACTTGTGCTTGCCACCTCACCAGCTTGAACTGCACTTATGGGACTCGCCACGTCACCAAGTGTTACTGCAGTGCTGGTTTGACTACGACCGGGGTGCACTAGGCCGCTGGTGCTTGCCAGTTCACCAAAACGCTACCAAAAAAACTGTTAGCGATCGCAGGGATCAGGCCTGACTCTGCGAACGCTGCAGTTAAGCGTTTAGTCTTTTGTAAGTGACAGTGATGGATCGATACTGCACTTGGGTGGGCTGGGCTGGGCCGGGCAGAGGGGCAAAACGCAGGTGCTAGCAGGTATCTGTGCTGATCCCGCTAACACTGCGTTTTTGGGAACCCTAAACTGCTGGGGACGCTAGTAAAGATCTGATCGGATCAGATATTGATCCGTTCAGATACTATACCACTAAGGGAGGTGTATGCTGCGTGCGTGGGTGTTAGTGCTACTGGCGCTAACCTGACTGTGCTTGGGGCTGGTGCTTGCCAGTTCACCAAAATACTACCAAAAAAACTGTTAGCGATCGCAGGGATCAGGCCTGACTCTACGAACGCTGCAGTTATGCATTTAGTGTTTTGTAAGTGTCAGTGATCGATCGATACTGCACTTGGGTGGGCTGGGCTGGGCCGGGCGGAGGGGCAAAACGCAGGTGCTAGCAGGTATCTGGGCTGATCCCGCTAACACTGCGTTTTTGGGAACCCTAAACTGCTGGGGACGCTAGTATAGATCTGATCAGATATTGATCCGTACAGATACTATACCACTAAGGGAGGTGTACGGTGCGTGCGTGGGTGTTAGCGGTACTGGCGCTAATCTGACGCTGCCTGGGGCGACGCATATCACCGCCGGGCGATCAGGGGGCTAAACCTTTATTCGGTAATAAACGGCGGGTGCCCTGACACTATAAAAAATAAACGAACTAACCAGCGTCACCTGTAACACTTATACAGTGATCAGTGGTGAAAGGGTTAACTAGGGGGCCATCAAGGGGTTAAAACATTAATTCGGTAGTATATGGGGGTCCCTGACGCTATATAACGCTGACGGCGAACCTCAATATTTACGTCACTAACTAGCGTCACCAGCGACACTAATACAGCGATCAGAAAAATGATCGCTTAGCGACACTGGTGACAGGGGGTGATCAAGGGGTTAAAACTTTATTAGGGGGGTTAGGGGGGTACCCTAGACCTAAAGGGGGGTAACAGTAACTGTCCCAACACTGTAACTGTCACAAACTGACACCAATGCAGTAATCAGAAAAAACAAAAACAAACTGCTGGTGTCAGTTTGTGACGGTGGGGGTGATTGGGGGGGGGATCGGGGGGCGATCGGGGGGGGGATCGGGGTGTTTTGTGTGCCTGGCACGTTCTACTGTGTGTGTGTAGTGTTGTGCACTCACAGTGAAGTCTTCTCTCCTCGGGCCGGAACGGAAATTACCGAGCCGAGGAGAGATGACATCATTTCCTTTGCTGCTGTTTAGCATACAGCAGCAAAGGAATGATTCGATTGGCCGGCGGCGATCGCGAGGGGGGGGGCCACGAACGGATGGCCTCTCCCTCACCTCCGATCGCCGTGGGACAAAACACGACCACCTCGGGCACCGGGGGGGGTCCGATCGGACCCCCCACCCGCGGAAGGCAAATCACGTACATGTACGTGATTTTGCCTGTCCGTACCACCTTGCCGACGTACATCGGCGTGAGGCGGTCGTCAAGTGGTTAAAACAAAATTAAAATACAAAGAATGTACCTCACCCCTCATAGCATAATTTGCATGTGTAATTGATTTGTTTACTTTTACATTATTGCATGGCTTGAATAAAACAACAGAATCCCAATCCAAAAAAATCATCATTGATAATTGATTGTTATGGCTGTGAAGGATCAAATTGGTTGTCCATTCTCCTGCATAAGGATGAGCCGAACACCCCCCGGTTCGTTTCGCACAAGAACTTGCGAACAGACCAAAACTTTGCACGAACGTTAGAACCTCATTGAAGTCTATGGGACTTGAACGTTCTAAATCAAAAGTGCTCATTTTAAAGGCTAATTTGCATGGTATTGTCCTAAAAAGTGTTTGGGGACCCAGGTCCTGCCCCAGGGAACATGTATCAATGCAAAAAAAAGTTTTAAAAATGGCCGTTTTTTCGGGAGCAGTGATTTTAATAATGCTTAAAGTCAAACAATAAAAGTGTAATATTCCCTTAAATTTTGTACCTGGGGGATGTCTATAGTATGCCTGTAAAGGGGCACATGTTTCCCGTGTTTAGAACAGTCTGACAGCAAAATGACATTTCAAAGGAAAAAAGTCATTTAAAAACTATTTGCGGCTATACTGAATTGCCGGCCCGACAATACACATAAAAGTTCATTGATAAAATCGGCATGGGAATTCCCCACAGGGGAACCCCAAACCAAAATTAAAAAAAAAAATGATGTGGGGGTTCCCCCTAAATTCCATACCAGGCTCTTCAGGTCTGGTATGGATATTAAGGGGAACCCCACATCAACATTTTTTTTAAAAATGGCGTGGGGTACCCCCAAAAATCCATACCAGACCCTTATCCGAGCACACAACCTGGCAGGCCACAGGAAAAGAGGGGGGGACGAGAGAGCGCCCCCCCCCCTCCTGAACCGTACCAGGCCACATGCCCTCAAATTGGGAGGGTGCTTTGGGGGTAGCCCCCAAAGCACCTTGTCCCCATATTGATGTGGACAAGGGCCTCATCCCCGCAACCTTGGCCCGGTGGTTGTGGGGTCTGCGGGCAGGGGGCTTATCGGAATCTGGAAGGGGACCCCCAGATCCCAGCCCTCCCCCCTGTGTGAAATGGTAAGGGGGTACAAAAGTACCCCTACCATTTCACAAAAAAAATGTCAAAAATGTTAAAAATGACAAGAGACAGTTTTTGACAATTCCTTTATTTAAATGCTTCTTCTTTCTTCTATTTTCTATCTTCTTTCTTCTACCTTCCTTCGGTTTCTTCCTCCATCTTCTTGTTCTTCTGGTTCTTCATCCAGTCTTCTCATCCGGCATCTTCGTCAGCGGCGCCATCTTCACTTCATCTTCTTTCCTCGGGCCGCTCCGCATCCACGATTGGATGGGAGGCTCCCGCTGTGTGACGCTTCTCCTCTTCTGACAGTTCTTAAATAATGAAGGGTGGGTGACCCCGCCCCCTCTGATGCAGAGCGGGTGACCCCGCCCCCCTCTAAAGCACGGGGACTTCCCTGTGGCATTCCCCGTGATGTCAGAGAGGGGCAGGGTCACCCGCCCTGCATCTGGGGGGGTGGGGTCTCCCGCCCTCCATTATTTAAGAAGTGTCAGAAGAGGAGAAGCGTCACACAGCGGGAGCCTCCCATCCAATCATGGATGCGGAGCGGCCCTAGGAAAGAAGATGAAGTGAAGACGGTGCCGCTGAGGAAGATGCCGGACGAGAAGACCGGATGAAGAACCAGAAGAACCAGAAGAACCAGAAGAACAAGAACCAGAAGAAGAAGAAGAAGATGGAGGAAGAAACCGAAGGAAGATAGAAGATAGAAGAAAGAAGATAGATGAAAGAGGATAGAAAATAGAAGAAAGAAGAAGCATTTAAATAAAGGAATTGTCAAAAACTGTCTCTTGTCATTTTTAACATTTTTGACATTTTTTTGTGAAATAGTAGGGGTACATTTGTACCCCCTTACCATTTCACACAGGGGGAGGGCCGGGATCTGGGGGTCCCCTTGTTAAAGAGGGCTTCCAGAATCTGATAAGCCCCCTGCCCGTAGACCCCCGCAACCACCGGGCAAGGGTTGTGGGGATAAGATCCTTGTCCCCATCAACATGGGGACAAGGTGTTTTGGGGGGCTACCCCAAAGTACCCTCCCAATGTTGAGGGCATGTGGCCTGGTACGGTTCAGGAGGGGGGGCGCTCTCTCGTCCCCCCCTCTTTTCCTACAGCCTTCCAGGTTGCGTGCTCGGATAAGGGTCTGGTATGGATTTTTGGGGGTACCCCACGCCATTTTTTAAAAAATTTTGGCGCGGGGTTCCCCTTAAAATCCATACCAGACCTGAAGGGCCTGGTATGGAATTTAGGGGGACCCCCACATAATTTTTTTTTTTAATTTTGGTTCGGGGTTCCCCTGTGGGGAATTCCCATGCTGTTTTTATCAATGAACTTTTATGTGTATTGTTGGGCTGGCAATTCAGTATAGCCGCGAGTAGTTTAAATGACTTTTTTTCCTTTGAAATGTCATTTTGCTGTCAGACTGTTCTAACACGTGAAACATGCGCCCCTTTACAGGCATACTTTAGACACCCCCCAGGTACGAAATTTAAAGGGATATTACACTTTTATTGCTTGACTTCAAGCATTATTAAAATCACTGCTCCTGAAAAAACGGCCATTTTTAAAACTTTTTTTTGCATTGATACATGTCCTCTGGGGCAGGACCCGGGTCACCAAACACTTTTTATGACAACACCATGCATATAAGCCTTTAAAATTTGCACTTTTGATTTCTCCCATAGACTTTTAAAGGGTGTTCCGCGGTATTCAAATTTGCTGTGAACACCCCAAATTGTTCGCTGTTCGGCGAACTGGCGAACAGCCGATGTTCGAGTCGAACATGAGTTTGACTCGAACTCGAAGCTCATCCCTAACTCCTGCACTATAAGTGACATGGATTCAGGTTGAACTCAAATTGAACCTAAACCCAAAGTTTATCCCTTGTCAGACTCTTATTACTCACCCTTCCTACCCTGAAACCCCAGAGACTTCACCTTCAGCCCACCCCTTTCTCCCTACTCCATCCAACCCACCCTATTCATTCTTCCAACATAAAGTAAAAACCATAAGCCCCTGAATCTTACCCAGCCTCAACTCTTAACAGGTTATTGTGGTCAATTTGACCCACCCTGTAATCCAGCATCAACTCAAAAACTAAAATAGGGCAGTGTTGCCAAGAAAGCTTCGAGTATAGGTTTTTTTTAAATAAGATATATCAGCAATGCAAGGCTTTGCTAGTTAGATGTTTGATCCTTACTAATGTCAACAAATGTCAACTAACAAAAAGTAACTAAGTAAGTGTTGTACACTTGACTGCTAAAAAATAAATAATATATTTTTTTTTTAAAAACTGACACGTATTCCAATTCTTGTAGTTGCTTAACATCTGGAGTACAGAAATAGCCAAATATGTTTTAGCTTTGTATTTTCAGGCTTAGTTTACTGACATTTAAGCAGAAAACAACAATAACAACCCTGCCATTAGTTATTCAGTTTCAGAGTTCACCTTATTCAGTTCATTCTAGGTGGAACAATTCATAACATATCCAACTGTTTATTATGAGTTCTTTATCATTCCAGGAGCATCATTTTGTCTGTTCCTCCAGGCGGAGATATAAGTACGAATATATATCTTCCCAATGTTGGTCACTTGCTAAACCATTCTGACTTAAATTTTCAGAAAAACAAAAGAAAATGCTGCATTTTAAAGATATTGTTAGACTCCATTACAATCGTATTAGTATAGGATATTACAACTCTTTATTTTTCACACAGAAGATTCTGTATAATGCACTGTGTTCCTTACCCTCTGTCAGCCTTCTCAAGGAAAAGAACATGGCTCTCAAAACAATTTTTTTAAATTTGTATTCTCTAACATTGCAGGGGCACAAAAATATTTTTTTTTCTGGATTCAGAATGAAGAAACTCCATTTAGTCTTTTGTTGTCTTACTGCAAAAGGGTACATGTTCATCATCTCCATCCCTGGTGAATCACAGTAGATCGGCTTACCCGATGCACAGGAAATCCGTGCAATCAGAAAGGTAGGTTATGCAGTGGTACTTGGGAATAGTCATGTTTTGTATTGAATCCATCCATCTCTATTATGCAAAAATGAACCATTTTGGTGCAGGACATTTTTCTATTTTCCCTGGTATGATGAAGTGCACTTTGTGGTCTAGAAATTTCACTGAAGACCTATTAAATGTTTAAAAATGTGAAGAAAATGGAAGAAAAATGTATGTGATATTTGTGCAAATGTTTAAAACATCTATATTTTCAGTATAAGATCGATTAAAAGCACTTATACTTCCAACTGCCAACTGTAAAGCCAATAAATAACAAAAACATTCAGAGGAAATATAAAGAACACTGGCAAACAGCAAAAAAAATTTAATTGATAAAACTGTGAAACGTTTGTGTGAGATACATGATGCATATAGTGCAATTGGTGTTTTATGTGGGTATGTGTGTCCTACTGTCATATATGTCAGACATTAGTCTGATTAGGCTGCCTTCCCATAGGGCAGACAGAATTGGACAAAGCAGCCCAGCTCTTGCTCACATGTGCTGCCTCAAGAGAAAATGCCTTCACATATAAGCCTTTGATTGTACTTAATATATTACAATAGGAGATGTAGTACAAAACATAGTAACAAAGGCCATGCAGATGATGTACTTGTGGAAAACTACATCAAAGATGACAAAGCACATTTTTATAGTAATACAACACTCTAAAATGTATAGATGTGAATGCAGCCTCTGTCATGTTACATGTAGTGTACATTTAGAATTGTTATTTCTACCTATTCCTAAAATTAGTAAATTGCATGGCTCTTTTACACATAACCCCCAATCAGTTTTGAATGAGCTTGACTCCTTTTACCAAGCTCTGTACTAAGATGTTCACACTTCGACCGAACAGGCTTTTGAGGACTTCACCTCTCAACTACCCCTCTCTTTCCTATCATACACCCATAGAGCCTTAAAGTGTTAACCCCCCCCAAAAAACTGCTCCTGTCTCTTTAATGTGCAATTAGCAGCATGGTGCTTTTGCTTTTTAAATGATCCCTCTGTATCTCCTACAATAGTGCTGCCCCCCACCTTGGAACTCTCAGCTGGCAGAGGAGAGGAGAGAAAAGGCAACTGATCTTAGGAAGAAGGTGTGTTATCTGTACTGATAAGCTTATGATATAACACAGGAGAACTTATTGTTCTAATATAGAGGGGATGGGAGCATTTTATACAAGTTGCTTAACAACCACTTTAATGGAGAGGGATATCACTATAGAAGTATAGGCAGCACAGTGGTGTAGTGGGTAGCACTCTCACCTAGCAGTAAAAAGGGTCGCTGGTTTGAATCCCAACCACGACACTACCTGCCTGGAGTTTGCATGTTCTCCCTGTGCCTGCGTGGGTTTCCTCCGGGTACTCCGGTTTCCTCCTACACTCCAAAGACATGTTGGTAGGTTAACTGGCTTCTGTCCAAAATTGGCCCTAGTATATGAATGTGAGTTGGGGACCTTGGATTGTGGGTAGGGACCGATATGAGTGTGTGATGTATGTGTGGAATGCTGTGTAAATTGACGGTGCTATATGGGTACCTTAAATAAATAGGGATAATTGTAGACACGCACCCACGCTTACTCAGGTTGAACTGGATGGACTGGTGTCTTTATTCAACCTTACTAACTATGTAACTAAGTCTGGACAGCCGCACACCGGAAGAAATTTCGTATGCCTTTATTTGTGGAACAGGATCATGAAGTACATATGACACCAAGTAGTTCTGCCCACTATCAAGCAGGCTCTGCCTACCAAAGCTCAAGGAGCTGATGGGTTCACAGCTCTATATTATAAAAAAATAATCCAGCTGCTAGCACCCCATTTGGTCTTCTACTTTAATGCTATCCAAAAAGGGGATCAGATAGGCGTGGACTTTTTTAGGGCCTACATTAGCCTTATTCTAAATCCCCAGAAAGATCCTACAGACATTGCCAACTATAGGCCCATTTTGTTAATCAATAGTGACCTGAAGTTGCTGACAAAAATCTGTGCCACCAGACTGAATAACTTCATAGCCCAATATATCCATGTAGATCAAGTCGGTTTTCTACCACATAGGCAATCAGCAGACCAAGTGAGACATTCAGTCAACTTGATCTCTCTATTAAACTCTATATGGGACAGTGAGCCCTCAAGGAAGGGAATGCTATTGCCCCTGGACATACGCAAAACTTTTAATACACTTTCAGTGTTACCTTTTCAGAATTTTGACTAGATGGAAGCTTGGACCTAAGTTTTTGGCCTCCCTTCACTCCTTATATAGCTTTCCTATGGCCCAAATCTCTTTGAGAGTTATAAATCTGACCCCATCACTATCACCATGGGCACAAGGCAGTTATGTCCTTTATCCCCCCTTTTATTTATAATATCTTTGCCTTATCGATTTTCAATCGCTTCAGTCAGATCTCAGGACTTTTAGTCAACTGGAAGAAGTGTGAGGTAATGAATGTTAATTTGGAAGATTCTGTCCTGTGGAGCATTAAAGCTTGATACTTTTTTTCATGGCAGACCACGTCGTTCCCCTACCTGGGAATTCAATTTACCCCTCACATATCATCATTCTATAAAGCAAATTATCCAAGATTGTTTGACAAATTGCTGGAGGAGGTAAAGGTATGGTCTACTACGTCACTGTCCTGGATGGGCAGAATAGAGTCGGTCTAAATGACGGTCTAACCAAAACTTTTATACTACTTTTGGACACTATCCCATACCGGTGAATGATTAGGTACTTGATTTCATCTGGGGTCCCAAGGATTGCAGAATGGCCTGATGCACACTATATGCAACTAGAGAATCAAGTGGCCCAAGTGGCCCAATTGTCCCAGCATTATTCAGCTAACTATATTCAAGACTGGGTCTCCTTTGAAGGCCCAAGCTTGTACCCCTCTCCCAATAAACTTAATTATGTGAGTCCCTCCGAAATATCGCAAATAAATTCTAATCCCTAGTTGTCTCATTCCCTTAACCTGTGGGATACTTTCTGTAGGAGTTGGCCTCTACATTCTCCTCACAGTGGCACCATTGTTTTTTTTTTTTTAAAGTTTTTTATTATGCACAACAAAAGTATACATACCACACATATTACACATATTACATATGTTCCATCTGCATACAAATTCCATAAACATAACAATCATATTGCAGGCTTAGAATATGCCATTCCCATCATCAATTCTTTCTCATATTAGCATACACGTGCATTTTTTTTTTAAAACCCCAAATAACAGTAAACCACCCACCCTCCCTCCCCTCCCACCCTCTTCCCCTGGGATGTCAACATTTCAGTATTACTGCCCCTTCTCAAAACGAACATACCTGGCCCATCTAGGAAAAATCAGCAAAGCAATCAATATCCATCTCTCCAGAGTTTTATCTACCACTCATACAACATACTAGGGCTCTCCCTCATCCAGAGTATTCTCAGAGTCTATCCACCGGAACCAAACTTTCCTAAACTTCTTGGTAGCCTCTCTAGCCTCGTAAGTCATTTTATACATCATCAAATCTGCGTTTATTATTTTAATCCACATCCCCAGTGTCAATTGTTCCTCATGTATCCATCTCCTTGCTATGAGCTTTTTTACACGAAAGTACAGGATCCTTAGGAACAATTTAGTGTGGGCATTTAACTCCTCTTGATCAAAAATCCCAAGCAAACACCGCATAGGAGAGCAAATATTTGGTAAAGCAAACTTATCTGATATAAATTCAGTGACCTGAGACCATAGCGGTCTCACCTTTATACATTCCCACACCATATGTGCAAAAGTGCCCTCCTCTTTCCCACATTTATGACAAATAGCAGAATCCCTCCTATGCATTCGATGTAATCTGGTCGGTGTATAATATTGTTGGTGTAGATATCGATATTGAATCATTCTGTCCTTGGAGGAGATAACAGCCACCAAAAATGTGTCCAATACCTCCTGCCACAGTTCCTCCGACAACTCCGGGACAATCATCTCCCATCTCCACCTGGCTCTAGAGGTCAAAGCTACCTGACCCGGGCCCACCGCCCCGTAATATCTGGAGATCCTTTTGGACACATCCGGGTCAATCAGAACCCTTTCTAGGTCTGTGTTCTGTACCCAAATCTCCGATCCTCCAAACTGAATGTATGCTGCATGCCTCAGTAGTGCATATCGGAAGAGCCAAGACCTCGGCACTCCAAAATGCTTACGCAACTGGGTAAACGTACACAAACGGCCATCCCTACAAATTTGATGTAGATATTTAATACCATACTTTGCCCATGTCTTTGGACCATCAGAAAGTTTCATAAACTCCCCCAATGAGCGGTTGTACCATAAAGGACTGTTAGGAGATAGCCACAAGGGGGCGTCCCCCCGTCGTTGAGAACACAGGTGAAAAACCTTCCCCGGTAACGCCATCACCGAACCCATCTTTCTTCCCAGAATCCCCCTCCTATATAACACATTCTGCAGGGTCTCCTGTGAAGTGGCAATTGCGGCCTCCAACAAGGTAGTGGCATTGGGTGTCTGTGGAGAAAAAAAGAGAGCTGTGAGGCCAAAAAAATAGGAGTGCAAATCCGGAAGGGCGAGCCCTCCCAACGTAACTGGTAGTTTCAAGATTGTTAAAGAGACCTTGGGAGCTTTAGATCCCCACAAGAAACCTACAATACTGGAGTCAATATTCCTAAAGACCTGCAATGTCACAAAAACCGGGGAGTTTGAAAGGATATAGAGAAACTTGGGCAGGAAAATCATCTTAAACAGATTTATGCTTCCCATCAAGGTGATCGGCAAATTCTGCCACCTTTGAACTTTTTCCCGAAACTTCCCCACAATCGTCGACAAATTGGTCTCCAGGAACTTAGAAATGGGAAGCTGAATCTCAATTCCCAGATATCTAAAAGATGTAGACAGTGGAATGGGGCACCCCAATGGGACATCCACCCCCTCATCGATAGGGAAAAGGGAAGATTTTTTCCAATTTATACAGAATCCAGAGTAATCTCCAAACTTCTGTATCAGTTGGAAAGCCTCCAGAAGCGAGGGTCCAGGGTCCTACAGATAGAGCAACATGTCATCTGCATAGAGTGACACTCACTCCTCGAATTCCCCCATCCTCAAACCAGTCAACTGTGAACTAGACCTCAGCTGTACTGCTAAAGGCTCTATGGCCAGGGCAAACAGGAGGGGTGAAAGTGGGCACCCCTGCCTGGTGCCCCGAAATATAGGAAAGGAATCTGATATAATACCATTGACCCGTATTCTAATCAGCGGATCCGTATACAGCAACCGGAACCAGGAAATGAATACCGGGCCAAAGTCATAGGACTTCAGCAACTGAAACAAATACGGCCACTCTACCGAGTCAAAGGCCTTCTTTGTATCCAAAGACGCCACCACCCTAGTCCCGGAGTTGTCATGAACAGTCTGAAGATTCAGAAAAAGCCTCCTGATATTCATTTGAGTGCACCTACCCTGGATAAATCCTGTTTGGTCTGCATCCACCAGTTTAGGGATGACTGACTGCAGCCTACTTGCAATTATTTTGGCCAATATCTTTGTATCAACATTCATCAGCGAGATCGGGAGGTAAGAATCACATTCCTGAGGATCCTTCCCCCCCTTAGGTATTAGGACCACCAAAGCTTCCCTCATAGAAGGGGGCAACCCACCATCCACCCTGGCCGCATTAAACACTCTAAGCAAGTGCGGAGCTAATCCATAGCGAAAGGTGCAATACCACTCTGATGGAAAACCATCTAACCCAGGGGATTTTCTAGGGGGGAGGGAGGCAAACGCCTCCTCCACCTCCTCTACCGTAATGCCAGCCTCCAAAGTGGTGCTGTCATCCTCCGCCAATTTAGGGAGATCAATGTCAGCTATATACGTTTCCATTGCTTCTGACCAGTCAGCCCAGTAGTGTTTGATGGCCTCTGTGCACTTAATTGTAACATATTCTTCCTGAAGCCAGCTAGCCTCCATCCGCCAGAGTCGTAACCCAGGCCTCGGTCCCAGATTAAGCTCCAGCACCATAGGGGAGTGATCAGAGAGAGCTCTGGGCAGGTAAGACATCTTCTGAACTAATGTCATGCCCTCCCCCTCAGTTAGGATAGTGTCTATTCTGGAGAGCGTCTTGTGCGTTTTCGAGTAGCAGGAGTATTCTCTAGTATCAGGATGGTGAAAACACCAGACATCTCTGAAGCCATGAGCAGACATCCGCCCCGCCAAGGGGGCAGGAGCGCCAACAGTCCCTCCCAATCTGTCCAACACTGAATCAGAGACTGAATTAAAATCCCCCAATATGAAGATCCTCCCCTCCGCTACCTCATATGTATCCTTCATCATATCATCCAGATGAGTTAGCGCAAAGGGAGGAGGAACATACAGATTCACAAATGTTAATGTCCTATTCATCACTTTCAAAACAAGTATAACATATCGCCCTTTAACATCTGTTCGTACTGTTTGAATGGATATGGGCATGGCCTTGGTGACCAAAGTAGAGACTCCCCTCGCATACGAGGAATAGCTGGAATGATAAGCCTCAGCAGTGTGAGCTCGTTTTAAGGAAAGAAGCCTGGAGCCCTGCAGATGAGTCTCTTGGAGGAGTATCAGGTGAGGTTTGTATTTTTTTATATACTCAAACACCAAAGAGCGTTTAAACTTAGCGTTTAGGCCTCTGACATTCCAGGCCACAACCCTTAAATTTACCTCCATGACAGGTATGGAAAAGAAAAGAAAAGAGTCAAGTGGAGGTGTTCCCTCCACCATTGGGTATGGTCATCTGTAGAGTCAGGCTTCCAGGCTCCTCCCCCCACACACACGCCACAACACTTTATGCCTTGGGCAATACCTAATGTAGAAACACCGAGTAAAGACAATCCCATCTGTACACTAACATAGAACCCCCAAAGAACATCCCAACTTCCCCCACCCCCCTCCCCGCACCCAGCCCCTACTTGCCAGGCACTTTATTCCCATAACCTGAATTCGAGTAGGTAACAGAGGTGAGACTCAAAAAACTGTCACTGACCAGTCGCCAAAAGGGCGGCCAGCTCTACACGTATATTTCAAGAACTGTTCACCTGTTATTGAACAAAGAGGTAAAAACAATAGACAAAGTCCAATAATAGGTAAATGTAGTGCCTAGAGCATCTTGCTGACTTATTGCTGGCAATTGACATAAACAGTCCCAATATCAGCAAAAAAAAAATAATAATAATACTAAGAGATAATGGTAGAAAAATGAAATAAAACAAAAAATTGTTCAGTTCCCCAGGTTGTGTGTCCCATGGGAGGATCATCAAACTGGTATATCCATGCCAGTGTAAGTGCATCTTCCATAACTGTGCCTTATCAAGCACAACTCTAAATGTCATCCCTGAAAAAATAAGGCAGGGATCAAACAAAAGAAAACTTCCCCCCTTTTTTTTAAAACTACTGCAAATGCACTTCATCTTCCTCCCAGCATGTATGCAAAAAGGTTTGTAG
Source organism: Lithobates clamitans (assembly GCA_037952925.1). NCBI lineage: Eukaryota > Metazoa > Chordata > Amphibia > Anura > Ranidae > Lithobates > Lithobates clamitans. The sequence goes on along the minus strand of JBBGZY010000477.1, from coordinate 4,677,818 downwards.
GAGAAACCTGAACATCATTGTAGATTGGTCTCAGAGAAAACAATCAAAAAAAATGTTTTAAAAAGAAAAGGGAAAAAAAAAACAAATCAAAAGTTCTGCTGACATTTCTTCTGTGGGCCCCCCGATCCAGTGGTGCCTCCACAAGACTCACTCATGGCCGGCTGGGAGAAACTTTATTTCATTGGCGACCACGTGTATCCAACCACTCCGAGGCCTCAGTAGGGTTATTAAAGAAATATGCTTTCCCATTATCCACCACCCTCAATTTGGCAGGGTAGAACATGCTGTAGATCAGGCTAAGGTCTCTCAATCTCTTCTTTACAGGATGAAAGGAGGCCCTCTGCTTCTGGGTAGTTGCGGAAAAATCAGGATAAATTGATATACGGCATCCGTCGATCGTTAAATCAGGTCCCGTTCAGGCTCCCCGCAGAATATTTTCCCGATCACGGAAGTGCAGTACTTTTGCAATTATTGATCTAGGGGGGGCTCCCTTCGGAGGTGCCCGTCCTGGAATGCGGTGTGCCCTTTCAATGGCAAACATACTTGTAAAGGTGTTAGGAGGCATATGTTCCAGCAACCACTTCTCAAGGAATTCTTCAGGATGCCTCCCTTCCACCCCTTCCGGGAACCCAACCAGCCTAATATTGTTCCTTCTCATATGATCTTCCATATCAGCCATCTTTGATGTATGTTCAGACAATGTCTTCTTAGTCACTTGTGCTGCAGTATCTAAGGGTCTGAATACATCTTCCAATGAAGTAAGGCGGCGATCCGTGATCTGTGCCTTTTCTCTTAGTTTTTGCATGTCATGCTTCATGAAGGAGAATTCCACCTTCAGCTCCTCAAAGTGGTTTATTAACTTGCTCTGACATCCCTGTATGGCAACCATGATTTGTGTTAGGGGTGGCTCCTCTCCCCCCTCCACAGCTCTGTCAGCACTGGCCCTAGAGTCTCTCAGCCTGTCTAGGGATCTCCCCCTCCTCAGCACATCAGCCCGCTGGGGTTTAGGACTCACCCTGTCCTGCTGAGGAGACGCCTGCTGTGGAGGGTCCTCAGGCCTATGAAGCGGCAGCCATTCGTCCTCCTCCTCCTGTGTGCCGGTGCCATTTTGAGAGCCCCAGGCATATTTCGCCAGCCGTTCTCCGGTCAATTTCGGCCAGGGGGGGCCGTTTTTCACCATCCCCGGAGACTCCCGGGGTGTCCCCGAACTCATCCCCCACACTCCTGAGAGAAAAGCGGTGTCTTTAGCCCAGGATCACTGCAGGATCTGCTGTCTGCTGACGGAGCTCCGTTCTCAGGCTCCTCACATGCTGCTTGCTTGCTCCGCCCGGCACCATTGTTTAATAACCCAATCTAGCCTTCAGTCCTCCCACTTCTGTTGGTGGATAAATAAGGGGTTATATTGTATAGTACATTTTTTGGACCATAAAGGAACATGTCATTCTTCTTATTTTGTTCAACAGTTTGCGATGCCCTCTTCAGAACATTTTCGACTACAAAAAATTTTACATTATTTACAATCCCCTCAGATGCATACCTCAGATATTACATCAAGAGTGTTGTTTGAACACAGGTGTTATCAAGATATGATCCAATGAGGGGGCATCTAAATGTTGTATAGGGTACTTCTTGGCACACCAACCAAAGTGTCCAACCAATTGGGTGAGGAAATTGATGAGCCTTGAAGGGCCTGGACCCTACATTTCCATAAAGGCCTCATGAATGCAGGTTTAGTTGAGGCAGAATATAAAGTATATTCTAGATGGTACTTGGTCCCAGATAGATTGTTGAAAATGTATCCCTCCCCCCTATGCTTCTGGAAGCGTGGGCAGGTAGGAACAGTTCTTTTCATGTGGTGGACATGCCCCAAAGTTGGAATCTTCTGGATATGAGTTCACTCCCTGATCTACTCTGTATCGCTGGTAAATATTGTAAAGACTGCTCGAGTTGCTCTTCTTAATGAGCCAATTAAAAAAATTCCCATACACACTCGAACATTATTTTGTTTCTTATTCCTGGCAGCTAAGATAGCGATTGGCATGGCTTGGGAAATCCCTGTGGTCGACTTATCCTTGTAGAAAAGCAAACTTAATTTGATTATTCCTAATGAAAAAATTGTTAGTACACTTCGAAATAAACAATCACTGTTTGACAAAGTTTGAGACCCTTGGCTGTCTTACCTACAACTACCACTTGAATAGTGGTGGAAAAGGGGTTGGGACGAAGGCGGGCTCCTGGGCGGGTATCCTTTTCTTACTTCCTTTTTCCTCTTCCCCCCATTTCTTCCTGTATTATTTTTCTTACCCCCTTCTTTGTATTCTTTGCACTCGGTTGTACTCAGATGGTTACATATTTTCCTTTATTAGTTATGCATTGACATGGTGTTTATAAAAGTATTGTTCTTTCAGAAAGGCCATGAACTTATCTCTCTGTGCCATCCCGAGTTTCCCATCTAGGACCCTTTCTCCCCCTTCCATAGCAGACAGGTGTTTATGTGCTTGAACTTAGTTACATAGTTTTATATTCATGAGACTTTTTTTTCAACTTTCAAAATATTTTTTGTGAAATTTGGTGATACAATTATAAATGAGGTATATGCATTGTAATAATCATTACAGGTAACTTGCATATCATAACTTGCGTTAACATGGGTATGCACATGCAGTTCCATTTTGAACTATATAACTTCAACCAAAGGTATAGAAAGAAACCAAAGTAGGATATATACTACCTTTGAGCATGAGTAGGGGTAGGGAAGTAAGTTGGGAGGTGGTAGTAGGGGAAGAGGAAGAAAGGGGAAGTAGGGAGAGAGAGAGGGTAAAGCCGCGTACACACGGTTGGACTTTTCATCTACAAAAGTCCGACAGCCTGTCCGACAGACTTTCGGCGGACTTTCGGCGGACATGCGGCGGACTTGCGGCAGACTTTCTAACGAACAGACTTGCCTACACACGACCACACAAAAGTCCGACGGATTCGTACGTGATGACGTACACCGGACTAAAATAAGGAAGTTGATAGCCAGTAGCCAATAGCTGCCCTAGCGTGGGTTTTTGTCCGTAGGACTAGCATACAGACGAGCGGACTTCGGGGTCCGTCGTAGTTACGACGTAAAGATTTGAAGCATGTTTCAAATCTAAAGTACGTCGGATTTGAGGCTAAAAAAGTACGTTGAAAGTCCGGAGAAGCCCACACACGATCGGATTACCAGCCAGCTTTAGTCCATCAGCGTCCGTTGGACTTTTGTAGCTGAAAAGTCCGACCGTGTGTACGCGGCATAAGTATTGAAAGAGAAGAAAGAGAAGAAGAGAGAGAAGAAGGAAAGGAAGACAGAGCACAGTATGTTATATTCGTTATAATATATGATCATTCTCGTGTACCCAATATTCTAGGTATGATTCTTTGCATACCAATGTTCCCATGGGAGCCACAGTTCATGCAGTCTGGGGTATGAGGGTTTTCCTCCTGAAAGTAGTGATTCGTAAGTGTAGTGAGTGTGCTCTAATGCAATTACTTCTGCGATGTGGGGGATCTCTGTTGTCTTCCATCTTCTGGTTATTAGGAGTTTGATTGCCAGCAATATGTGGGTGGTGATGAGTCTTAGCTTGGGTGGAATTAATTCTATGTTTAGATTTAGGATGCTGAGTTGAGGAGTTAGGGTGATTGGATATTGCAGTATATTTTATAGAATGTATTCCCAAATACCGCTACAAAGCAAAGGGAGAACGAAGATTCGCAGTCCAAGGACCTCAACTATGGAACGCTCTTCCTACCAACATCCGCATGGAAGAAAACCACCAGGCCTTCAGGAAAAAACTAAAGACCTTCCTTTTCTGAGAAGCTGACATCAGAGAATGCATCCAGCGCCTTGAGGCGATTCAGTTCGCATTTGCAGCGCTTTATAAATCAATCATTCATTCATTCATTCATTCATTCATTCATTCATTCATTCATCTGTGTCCATAGTTTCCTTATACGTGAACAAGACTACATAGTGTGTAAGAGGGTGCCTGTGTGATTACACTCCCTCCAACAGTTAGATGAGAAATGTGGCTGGAATTTTGCCATCCTCTGTGGTGTTAAGCACCACCTCATCATGGTCTTTTGTGTTAATGCCCATAGGGGAGTGCAGTTAGTAGTTTTATAGATTGTTTTTATAGCCATTGCCATTGCTGTTTAGCTGAATTGAGCCTTCAGATCAAGTTCCCAGTCCGTAATGGGTTTAGATTTGTGAAACACCACCTTTTCTTGTAGTGTAGAGTAAAAGAGGGAGATCCCTTTGGAATTTATGCTGTCGGTGAAAAGGAAATTCCAAATCCTTATAGACAGTGTACCTTCCAGAAGGGGATGTGCTGCTGGACATTGTTGTAGTCTGTAATAATTGAAGTAGTCTTTGGTGGGTGCATTGTATTCTCTTTGAATTTAGGAGACTGGTTTGCCTGTCACCTTAGTTCAGAGTTCTGCTATGTGGGTTGCCTGTTGTGATAGCCAGGCGGGTATGGTCATGTCTGGAGATAGATATTGAATCACGTTCAAGGGTACTTGGATGATCTTGGTTAACATGTGTGACCATTTGATGGAGTGTAGGGTTTTCCATGCTTTGATGGATGCTCGAATGGTTGGGGAATAGTGGGTCAAATGTGACTGTCTGGAGGAAGTGCTAAATAACCAATTTTTAAGGATACTCCCTGGTGTAATGTCATTTTCTATGTTGGCCCAAAGTGTGGTAGGCTTCGTGGCCATCCAGTCTTTCAATTGTATGGTAGCTAAGTAATAGTCTTTCAGGTCGATGTACCCCAATCCACCTACGGTTCTGTGTTTGATAAGTTTTGCATGCTTACTCCTGGGTTTTTTTCCCTGCCACACCCAGTGACTTATGGATTGGAGTGAGTGTAGGTATGAGTGGGAAAGTGGCAGTGGTAGTGTTCTGAATATTACCAGCAGTTTGGGCAGGACTAGCATTTTGAATCCTGCCAAATGCCCTGACCATGAAAATTCATGTTTGGAGAGTTTGATTGTTTCTCCTATAAGCATTTGTTTGGCTTCAACATAGTTACTGGCGAATAGACCTCTTGTAGATTTGGTGAGGGTGATTACTAGATATGTGACCCCCTTGTCTGCCCATGGATAAGTAAAGCGGTTTCTAAGTAGATTGCTGGTAACTGCATCTAGTCCTAGGTCTAGTATATAGGATTTGTTTTCGTTCGCCTTATATTCCCGAATCTTTGCAAGAGTTGATGTACTGAAGCCAGGGAAACAAGGGGGTTAGTAATCATAATTATCACATCATCTGCGAATAAGTTCATTTTGTGTTCTATGGTGCCTATTTTAAATCCAGTGATTGTCGGGTTCGATCTCATGTGTTCCGCGAGTGGTTCCATCATGAGGTTAAAGATAAGTGGCGATAAAGGGCATCCTTGTTGGGTGCCATTGGTAATGTGGAATGGTTTGGATAGCATTTCAGAAGTGTAGACTTGGGCAGTTGGGCCTGAGTATAGTGCTTGTATAGCGGACAGAATATTTCCCTGAAATCCAAATTTGCAAAGAGTCGCACTTAGATAGGACCAGTTTTATATACTCAAACACCAAAGAGCGTTTAAACTTAGCGTTTAGGCCTCTGACATTCCAGGCCACAACCCTTAAATTTACCTCCATGACAGGTATGGAAAAGAAAAGAAAAGAGTCAAGTGGAGGTGTTCCCTCCACCATTGGGTATGGTCATCTGTAGAGTCAGGCTTCCAGGCTCCTCCCCCCACACACACGCCACAACACTTTATGCCTTGGGCAATACCTAATGTAGAAACACCGAGTAAAGACAATCCCATCTGTACACTAACATAGAACCCCCAAAGAACATCCCAACTTCCCCCACCCCCCTCCCCGCACCCAGCCCCTACTTGCCAGGCACTTTATTCCCATAACCTGAATTCGAGTAGGTAACAGAGGTGAGACTCAAAAAACTGTCACTGACCAGTCGCCAAAAGGGCGGCCAGCTCTACCCGTATATTTCAAGAACTGTTCACCTGTTATTGAACAAAGAGGTAAAAACAATAGACAAAGTCCAATAATAGGTAAATGTAGTGCCTAGAGCATCTTGCTGACTTATTGCTGGCAATTGACATAAACAGTCCCAATATCAGCAAAAAAAAAATAATAATAATACTAAGAGATAATGGTAGAAAAATGAAATAAAACAAAAAATTGTTCAGTTCCCCAGGTTGTGTGTCCCATGGGAGGATCATCAAACTGGTATATCCATGCCAGTGTAAGTGCATCTTCCATAACTGTGCCTTATCAAGCACAACTCTAAATGTCATCCCTGAAAAAATAAGGCAGGGATCAAACAAAAGAAAACTTCCCCCCTTTTTTTTAAAACTACTGCAAATGCACTTCATCTTCCTCCCAGCATGTATGCAAAAAGGTTTGTAGGAGAAACCTGAACATCATTGTAGATTGGTCTCAGAGAAAACAATCAAAAAAAATGTTTTAAAAAGAAAAGGGAAAAAAAAAACAAATCAAAAGTTCTGCTGACATTTCTTCTGTGGGCCGCCCGATCCAGTGGTGCCTCCACAAGACTCACTCATGGCCGGCTGGGAGAAACTTTATTTCATTGGCGACCACGTGTATCCAACCACTCCGAGGCCTCAGTAGGGTTATTAAAGAAATATGCTTTCCCATTATCCACCACCCTCAATTTGGCAGGGTAGAACATGCTGTAGATCAGGCTAAGGTCTCTCAATCTCTTCTTTACAGGATGAAAGGAGGCCCTCTGCTTCTGGGTAGTTGCGGAAAAATCAGGATAAATTGATATACGGCATCCGTCGATCGTTAAATCAGGTCCCGTTCAGGCTCCCCGCAGAATATTTTCCCGATCACGGAAGTGCAGTACTTTTGCAATTATTGATCTAGGGGGGGCTCCCTTCGGAGGTGCCCGTCCTGGAATGCGGTGTGCCCTTTCAATGGCAAACATACTTGTAAAGGTGTTAGGAGGCATATGTTCCAGCAACCACTTCTCAAGGAATTCTTCAGGATGCCTCCCTTCCACCCCTTCCGGGAACCCAACCAGCCTAATATTGTTCCTTCTCATATGATCTTCCATATCAGCCATCTTTGATGTATGTTCAGACAATGTCTTCTTAGTCACTTGTGCTGCAGTATCTAAGGGTCTGAATACATCTTCCAATGAAGTAAGGCGGCGATCCGTGATCTGTGCCTTTTCTCTTAGTTTTTGCATGTCATGCTTCATGAAGGAGAATTCCACCTTCAGCTCCTCAAAGTGGTTTATTAACTTGCTCTGACATCCCTGTATGGCAACCATGATTTGTGTTAGGGGTGGCTCCTCTCCCCCCTCCACAGCTCTGTCAGCACTGGCCCTAGAGTCTCTCAGCCTGTCTAGGGATCTCCCCCTCCTCAGCACATCAGCCCGCTGGGGTTTAGGACTCACCCTGTCCTGCTGAGGAGACGCCTGCTGTGGAGGGTCCTCAGGCCTATGAAGCGGCAGCCATTCGTCCTCCTCCTCCTGTGTGCCGGTGCCATTTTGAGAGCCCCAGGCATATTTCGCCAGCCGTTCTCCGGTCAATTTCGGCCAGGGGGGGCCGTATTTCACCATCCCCGGAGACTCCCGGGGTGTCCCCGAACTCATCCCCCACACTCCTGAGAGAAAAGCGGTGTCTTTAGCCCAGGATCACTGCAGGATCTGCTGTCTGCTGACGGAGCTCCGTTCTCAGGCTCCTCACATGCTGCTTGCTTGCTCCGCCCGGCACCATTGTTTAATAACCCAATCTAGCCTTCAGTCCTCCCACTTCTGTTGGTGGATAAATAAGGGGTTATATTGTATAGTACATTTTTTGGACCATAAAGGAACATGTCATTCTTCTTATTTTGTTCAACAGTTTGCGATGCCCTCTTCAGAACATTTTCGACTACAAAAAATTTTACATTATTTACAATCCCCTCAGATGCATACCTCAGATATTACATCAAGAGTGTTGTTTGAACACAGGTGTTATCAAGATATGATCCAATGAGGGGGCATCTAAATGTTGTATAGGGTATTTCTTGGCACACCAACCAAAGTGTCCAACCAATTGGGTGAGGAAATTGATGAGCCTTGAAGGGCCTGGACCCTACATTTCCATAAAGGCCTCATGAATGCAGGTTTAGTTGAGGCAGAATATAAAGTATATTCTAGATGGTACTTGGTCCCAGATAGATTGTTGAAAATGTATCCCTCCCCCCTATGCTTCTGGAAGCGTGGGCAGGTAGGAACAGTTCTTTTCATGTGGTGGACATGCCCCAAAGTTGGAATCTTCTGGATATGAGTTCACTCCCTGATCTACTCTGTATCGCTGGTAAATATTGTAAAGACTGCTCGAGTTGCTCTTCTTAATGAGCCAATTAAAAAAATTCCCATACACACTCGAACATTATTTTGTTTCATATTCCTGGCAGCTAAGATAGCGATTGGCATGGCTTGGGAAATCCCTGTGGTCGACTTATCCTTGTAGAAAAGCAAACTTAATTTGATTATTCCTAATGAAAAAATTGTTAGTACACTTCGAAATAAACAATCACTGTTTGACAAAGTTTGAGACCCTTGGCTGTCTTACCTACAACTACCACTTGAATAGTGGTGGAAAAGGGGTTGGGACGAAGGCGGGCTCCTGGGCGGGTATCCTTTTCTTACTTCCTTTTTCCTCTTCCCCCCATTTCTTCCTGTATTATTTTTCTTACCCCCTTCTTTGTATTCTTTGCACTCGGTTGTACTCAGATGGTTACATATTTTCCTTTATTAGTTATGCATTGACATGGTGTTTATAAAAGTATTGTTCTTTCAGAAAGGCCATGAACTTATCTCTCTGTGCCATCCCGAGTTTCCCATCTAGGACCCTTTCTCCCCCTTCCATAGCAGACAGGTGTTTATGTGCTTGAACTTAGTTACATAGTTTTATATTCATGAGACTTTTTTTTCAACTTTCAAAATATTTTTTGTGAAATTTGGTGATACAATTATAAATGAGGTATATGCATTGTAATAATCATTACAGGTAACTTGCATATCATAACTTGCGTTAACATGGGTATGCACATGCAGTTCCATTTTGAACTATATAACTTCAACCAAAGGTATAGAAAGAAACCAAAGTAGGATATATACTACCTTTGAGCATGAGTAGGGGTAGGGAAGTAAGTTGGGAGGTGGTAGTAGGGGAAGAGGAAGAAAGGGGAAGTAGGGAGAGAGAGAGGGTAAAGCCGCGTACACACGGTTGGACTTTTCATCTACAAAAGTCCGACAGCCTGTCCGACAGACTTTCGGCGGACTTTCGGCGGACATGCGGCGGACTTGCGGCAGACTTTCTAACGAACAGACTTGCCTACACACGACCACACAAAAGTCCGACGGATTCGTACGTGATGACGTACACCGGACTAAAATAAGGAAGTTGATAGCCAGTAGCCAATAGCTGCCCTAGCGTGGGTTTTTGTCCGTAGGACTAGCATACAGACGAGCGGACTTCGGGGTCCGTCGTAGTTACGACGTAAAGATTTGAAGCATGTTTCAAATCTAAAGTACGTCGGATTTGAGGCTAAAAAAGTACGTTGAAAGTCCGGAGAAGCCCACACACGATCGGATTACCAGCCAGCTTTAGTCCATCAGCGTCCGTTGGACTTTTGTAGCTGAAAAGTCCGACCGTGTGTACGCGGCATAAGTATTGAAAGAGAAGAAAGAGAAGAAGAGAGAGAAGAAGGAAAGGAAGACAGAGCACAGTATGTTATATTCGTTATAATATATGATCATTCTCGTGTACCCAATATTCTAGGTATGATTCTTTGCATACCAATGTTCCCATGGGAGCCACAGTTCATGCAGTCTGGGGTATGAGGGTTTTCCTCCTGAAAGTAGTGATTCGTAAGTGTAGTGAGTGTGCTCTAATGCAATTACTTCTGCGATGTGGGGGATCTCTGTTGTCTTCCATCTTCTGGTTATTAGGAGTTTGATTGCCAGCAATATGTGGGTGGTGATGAGTCTTAGCTTGGGTGGAATTAATTCTATGTTTAGATTTAGGATGCTGAGTTGAGGAGTTAGGGTGATTGGATATTGCAGTATATTTTATAGAATGTTTTCTATCTGTGTCCATAGTTTCCTTATACGTGAACAAGACTACATAGTGTGTAAGAGGGTGCCTGTGTGATTACACTCCCTCCAACAGTTAGATGAGAAATGTGGCTGGAATTTTGCCATCCTCTGTGGTGTTAAGCACCACCTCATCATGGTCTTTTGTGTTAATGCCCATAGGGGAGTGCAGTTAGTAGTTTTATAGATTGTTTTTATAGCCATTGCCATTGCTGTTTAGCTGAATTGAGCCTTCAGATCAAGTTCCCAGTCCGTAATGGGTTTAGATTTGTGAAACACCACCTTTTCTTGTAGTGTAGAGTAAAAGAGGGAGATCCCTTTGGAATTTATGCTGTCGGTGAAAAGAAAATTCCAAATCCTTATAGACAGTGTACCTTCCAGAAGGGGATGTGCTGCTGGACATTGTTGTAGTCTGTAATAATTGAAGTAGTCTTTGGTGGGTGCATTGTATTCTCTTTGAATTTAGGAGACTGGTTTGCCTGTCACCTTAGTTCAGAGTTCTGCTATGTGGGTTGCCTGTTGTGATAGCCAGGCGGGTATGGTCATGTCTGGAGATAGATATTGAATCACGTTCAAGGGTACTTGGATGATCTTGGTTAACATGTGTGACCATTTGATGGAGTGTAGGGTTTTCCATGCTTTGATGGATGCTCGAATGGTTGGGGAATAGTGGGTCAAATGTGACTGTCTGGAGGAAGTGCTAAATAACCAATTTTTAAGGATACTCCCTGGTGTAATGTCATTTTCTATGTTGGCCCAAAGTGTGGTAGGCTTCGTGGCCATCCAGTCTTTCAATTGTATGGTAGCTAAGTAATAGTCTTTCAGGTCGATGTACCCCAATCCACCTACGGTTCTGTGTTTGATAAGTTTTGCATGCTTACTCCTGGGTTTTTTTCCCTGCCACACCCAGTGACTTATGGATTGGAGTGAGTGTAGGTATGAGTGGGAAAGTGGCAGTGGTAGTGTTCTGAATATTACCAGCAGTTTGGGCAGGACTAGCATTTTGAATCCTGCCAAATGCCCTGACCATGAAAATTCATGTTTGGAGAGTTTGATTGTTTCTCCTATAAGCATTTGTTTGGCTTCAACATAGTTACTGGCGAATAGACCTCTTGTAGATTTGGTGAGGGTGATTACTAGATATGTGACCCCCTTGTCTGCCCATGGATAAGTAAAGCGGTTTCTAAGTAGATTGCTGGTAACTGCATCTAGTCCTAGGTCTAGTATATAGGATTTGTTTTCGTTCGCCTTATATTCCCGAATCTTTGCAAGAGTTGATGTACTGAAGCCAGGGAAACAAGGGGGTTAGTAATCATAATTATCACATCATCTGCGAATAAGTTCATTTTGTGTTCTATGGTGCCTATTTTAAATCCAGTGATTGTCGGGTTCGATCTCATGTGTTCCGCGAGTGGTTCCATCATGAGGTTAAAGATAAGTGGCGATAAAGGGCATCCTTGTTGGGTAAAATAAACCATAAACAATACCGCGCTAACATAAAGGTTATTCTACTAATGATTAGCAGAGTAGAATGAATAATAAGCTGCAGTCTTAACGTGAGGCGTGCACACAAACATATAAAGAAAAATCAGAAAAAGACTGCGCTAAAACACATATTGAACACCATATATGATTAGGTGAATGATAAAAAACAACATTCAATTGAATATTGAAAAGTAAATGAAAACCATACAGTAAAAATAAATGAATAATAAGGTGGAATGAAAAAAAACAAATGACAAAAAGTGCAAAAAAATTTTTTTTTTTTTCAAAAAGTCCAAAGAAATGAGTCCATGGAAACAGAGCTGATAGAAGGTGATCAAACGGTTAACCAGTTAAACACTCAGCACCCAGTGAGAAATCCTCCACCTCATAAGATGTACGCTTACCAGAGGTAAGCTGGATAATAGCTTATCTTTAGATATCCACACGGGGGGCACAGCTCTATGGACCTCCTCGCAAAAAGGGGTAGGCAGGAACTCCCCTGGACCGGATCTCAAACAGCATACCAGGGGAACCCTGGTTGGCCATGTATATGGTCAGAAGGCCCCTCCTGCTTTTTCTCTCAATAAGAATAGCAACATAGGATGCAGGTAAAGCTGCTCCAAACCCTGGAGTCCAGAAGTAGAATTTCCCTAAAAGTTTCCTTAGTATACAGAAGAAGGCAATGTAGAGGCTGCCGTTGGCGGTTAAAAAAGACGTGGAGCGCAGGAGTTCAGGTAGTAATCTGTGCATGTAGTAATCAAGTTTTCTCCTCCGCAGGAGTGCGGCTGCCAGGTATAGGGGCGCATAGATCTTCAAGGACCTTGAAGATCTATGCGCCCCTATACCTGGCAGCCGCACTCCTGCGGAGGAGAAAACTTGATTACTACATGCACAGATTACTACCTGAACTCCTGCGCTCCACGTCTTTTTTAACCGCCAACGGCAGCCTCTACACTGCCTTCTTCTGTATACTAAGGAAACTTTTAGGGAAATTCTACTTCTGGACTCCAGGGTTTGGAGCAGCTTTACCTGCATCCTATGTTGCTATTCTTATTGAGAGAAAAAGCAGGAGGGGCCTTCTGACCATATACATGGCCAACCAGGGTTCCCCTGGTATGCTGTTTGAGGTCCGGTCCAGGGGAGTTCCTGCCTACCCCTTTTTGCGAGGAGGTCCATAGAGCTGTGCCCCCCGTGTGGATATCTAAAGATAAGCTATTATCCAGCTTACCTCTGGTAAGCGTACATCTTATGAGGTGGAGGATTTCTCACTGGGTGCTGAGTGTTTAACTGGTTAACCGTTTGATCACCTTCTATCAGCTCTGTTTCCATGGACTCATTTCTTTGGACTTTTTGAAAAAAAAAAAAAAATTTTTTGCACTTTTTGTCATTTGTTTTTTTTCATTCCACCTTATTATTCATTTATTTTTACTGTATGGTTTTCATTTACTTTTCAATATTCAATTGAATGTTGTTTTTTATCATTCACCTAATCATATATGGTGTTCAATATGTGTTTTAGCGCAGTCTTTTTCTGATTTTTCATCCTTGTTGGGTGCCATTGGTAATGTGGAATGGTTTGGATAGCATTTCAGAAGTGTAGACTTGGGCAGTTGCGCCTGAGTATAGTGCTTGTATAGCGGACAGAATATTTCCCTGAAATCCAAATTTGCAAAGAGTCGCACTTAGATAGGACCAGTGGACCCTGTCAAATGCCTTCTCTGCATCCAAAGAGAGGAGCAGAGAAGGTGTTTGAGATGTCTCAGCAGTAGGGATGGGCTATCTGTTCGAGTTGAACATGAGTTCAACTCAAACATTGGCTGTTCGCCCGTTCGCCGAACAGCGAACAATTTGGGTTGTTTGCAGCAAATTCGAAAAGCCGCGGAACACCCTTTAAAATCCTATGGGAGAAATCTAAATTGCTAAATTTAAAGGTTAATATGCAAGTTATTGTCATAAAAAGTGTTTGGGGACCTGGATCCTGGATGTCCCAGGGGACATGTATCAATGCAAAAAAAAGTTTTAAAAACGGCCGTTTTTTTGGGAGCAGTGATTTTAATAATGCTTAAATAGAAACAATAAAAGTGAAATATTCCTTTAAATTTCGTACCTGACCTTCCGTGTCAACCAGACTATTATGCAGGGTGAAGGTGACTGAGTTTTTAATGACTATCATAACCCCATTTTTCTTTGAAGGTCTAGATGCCCGGAATATTTGGGTAAAGTGTTTATTGGTGCATACGGGTTCTGCATTCAGCCTAAAGTGAGTCTCTTGTATGCACAGTACGTCACTATGAGAGTCCTGTGAGGTATGCCACATAGATTTTCGTTTAGCTGGGTGGTTCAGCCCTTTAGCATTAAGCAATAGGAATTTTGGCATCTGGGGTATGGGGGTGCAGAAATTGCGGTATTTACAGTTAGGTGGGTGAGTTTTTCAGTTCAGAGGATGTCGGGTTTGTTCTTCTGAATGGTAGACAGGTTCATTGAGGGGTTGTTGTTGATAGTTCTTGGCTGAACTGTCTCCTGTGCTCTTAGAAAGAAAGGTGGGTAAGGAGGTAAAGAATAGACCGTGGGGGCGTGGCTTGGCGAGCGACCAAGATGGACGTGTGCTAGAGGAGCTCCCGGAACGACAGCCTAAAGCCGGACAACCCGAGAGCACAGACCGGGAGATGGGCAAGCGGAATCAGCAGACACCGCACTCCAGACCACGACGCAACTCTGCAGCTGTCGCCGCTGCTAGAAGCATAGCAGAACTCCTACAGGCTCAGCCGTCTCCACGAGGCAGCAGTACAGGCCCCAACATGGCGCGGGCGCTGAACGATGAGGAGGACTTCAGTGAGGACTCCCAATCTACACAGGAGGACTCAGGTAGGGGACGTAATCGCTCCAACAAGCCCCTCACATATGCAGACATGACTGGATTTGCCACAGATATAAAATCCACATTTTCTGCCGCCATCACAGACCTGAAGTCCAACCTCCTCTCATTGTCTGATAAGATGGAGCATGTGGAGGCCACAGGCAAGCGCAGGGATAAGGCCATACATAGGTTGGAAAAGGTGGTGGACTCTCATGCAGAACAGTTCATTGAAATGAACAGACATTTAGAGGTCCTTGATAACCGCGGAAGGAGGAATAACATAAGGGTGAGGGGGATCCCTGAGACGGTATCCCCGGACCAGATAATACCGGCCCTACAGCGTGTATTCAATTCTCTTTTAGAGAGACAGGAAGACATGGACATAGAGTTTGTGAGAGCACACAGAGCTCTTAGAGCGAGGGGCCCAGATACAGCCCCTCCAAGAGACATCATTTGTTGCCTCCAGAGCTATCCACTGAAAGAAGAAATCATGAGAAAGGCCCGCAGAAATGACCAAATTGTATTTAATGGTGAACACATCATGCTGTTCCAAGACCTTTCCCAAATCACCCTGCGTAACCGCAGAGCATTGCGACCCCTGCTGGACAAACTTAGGGAATTGGATCTACGCTACACATGGCGCTTCCCTTTTGCATTAGTGGTGACTCTGGACGGAAAGCAACATACTTTACGCTCACCAGCTGATCTACCGGATTTTTGTACAGGTCTGGGCTTAGACGGAGTGGAACTACCAGACTGGTACCAGGAGTTTGCTCTCCCACCAACCACGAGAAGTCCCCACTCCTCACCATCTTCCACCCCTGAGAAGCTTTATCCCAAGCGAATGAGACATGGACGTGGAGGCGGTCACCATTCAGGGACTCCTAATAGGAGACAAATGCCTCACGGCTCTCAAGTGGCGGAGTGATGCAGTTGGATTTCAACCCTGGAGGACAGTATCTTTTTTTTTTCTTTTTTTTTGCTTCTTTTTTTCTCTCTCTGTCCCACACCACAGTTTTGCTGCCAGCTGACCACAGACCACTTCTTACTTAAACTCTCCTCAACCACATCAAGGTAGCAGAAGAACTTTCTTCACATAAGCACCAGAGTTGCTGCGGAGGCAGGTAGAAGAGAGGAAGGAAGGCAGAATGGAAGGCCCTCTCGCATTGCTAACAATTGACTAGACGATGCTTTAAAATGCTGATTTGTTCCAAGAGGACTGACAACAGCAGAGTTCCGCTAATTTAGGCCTCAGCAAACGAGAGACTTTCATACGGTTATGAAGCGGGAGATGGAGAGGAACCCGAAACAAGATACCCCATACAGACTCCAGGGAAGATGTCCCGGTTCTATAAAAAAAAGTTTATTATTTTATCAAATTAGGGTTGTTCCTACAAGACATTAGTTTCTTTTGTCTTTACTTTTTGTTTGCCTATTTTTTACAGGCTGTGTCGTTCTATTTTATTTAGTTCCGAATTGTGTGGTTTACATTATCTAAGTCACAAAAGAAAAGAATTTTTTTTTCTCTTCTTGAGTTAATTTACTAACTGCATTGATTGCTAGAGTCTAGTAATTGGGACTTGCTCCTCTACACGATACTACTAGGTGTGACTCCACCACTTTGGTGGCGAACCACCCACGAACCCACAAAGTACACGTGGGTCGGAGATCTCTTGACCCAGGTGTACTACCTAATTGCTTTAGAAAAATTGTTATACGTCTAAAGTATATCTACTTGAAAATTTCTCCACTGAAATAGGATTCACTATCTTCTTTCTCTTGAATCCACTACTTTCAATTCTCTATACTATACTCTACTTTTCTCTAAACTTCGGATCTTTCTGTACCCCAACCCCTTGGTCTCCTGACCAGTTGCGTATACAGTGTATAACTTTTGTTTGTCTCCGCAGAATAAGCCTGACAAGCCCCCACACCTACTTTACAATAATGGCGTACTCATCATTAGGAGAAGGGCCTATGGTGATTTCCCATAATATTAAGGGTTTGAACATCCCGGAGAAAAGGGTTTCACTTCTCAGGGAGCTGAAAAAAGGTAGGCCTCAGTTTGTTTTTTTACAGGAAACCCACTTCCGCACCAATCAAATTCCCAGACTTACCAATGCATATTTTAATAGGGCATACCATGCAACTAATGACCTAGCAAAAACTAAAGGGGTTACCATCCTACTTAGGAAAGACAATCCCTTTATCCTTACTGACCGACTGACAGACCCGGAGGGCCGATATATTTTTCTTAAAGGCACATTTGGAAATAAGACTGTGACGCTGGCCAATGTGTACTTCCCGAATGCGTCCCAGGTCACCTTCTGCCAGAAGATCACACATGAACTTAAGGGCTTTGCAGAGGGAACTTTAATCATGGGAGGAGACTTTAATGTCCCATTAAACCCAATTGTAGACTCTTCCACTGCAAAGTCTTGTATGAGGTACAGGGCCCTCAAAACAATCAAAAAACATCTAAACTCTCTACAATTGGTAGACACATGGAGATTCCTCCACCCAAACACTCGAGACATTACGTTTCACTCGATCCCTCATGATCGATACTCCCGCATCGACCACATATTCATATCCCAGAGGGACCTGCGGATGGTGAAGGGGGCCCACATTGGCATTCAGACAATTTCTGACCACGCGCCTATCTCCCTGGAAGTTGACCTTACGCACACTCTGCCCAAGGCAAACACTTGGAGATTGAACTCCTCTTTGCTAACAGATCCTGACTTACTCCCCCGCATACGTGAAGCAATATCTGACTTTTTTACCCATAACAACACACCAGATATGGATCCAATGATGATTTGGGAGGCACATAAATGCACGATTAGGGGAGAACTAATTAGGTTTGGGGCACAACGCAAGAAACAACAGGAAAAAGAACTGAGGGACTTAACCAAAAGAATACACTCTCTAGAAGCCCTACACAAACAATCTCTAGCTATACAGACAGCCGCAGAACTGCTGGAAGCCAGGAAAAAGTTACAGGAATTATTTCACACCAAAACGCAGAGATCCCTATTTTTCAAAAATAGGATATACTATGAGTCGGGGGACAAGACTGGCCGGTTTCTGGCCAGAGCCCTGAGAGAGGCATACGCTGCCAATGTGATAGCGGGAATTAGGTCACCGGAAGGGACCATAGAGGTAACTCCTGAAGCTATAGCGTCTCAGTTCCATAGCCACTATTCAAAACTCTACAATCTACCGAGACAAAAAAGACCTCCTGCAATACTGACCGATAGATTACGGGCCATTCAAGACTACCTGAGTGAGAGTGGTTTGCCATGACTAGAGACCGCAGAGATGACCCCTCTGGAAGAACAGATAACACTGACTGAAATACAGGGAGCCATTAAGGGACTTAAACCTGGAAAGAGCCCGGGGCCTGATGGCTACACATCAGTCTATTATAAGACCTTTAGTGACATCTTGTCTAACCCATTAGCAAGAGCCCTAAACTCTCTCTCTCCTCATCCAGACAAGTTCCCACTGACTTTTTGTCAGCTCACATAACAGTAATACATAAAGCTGGGAAAGACCCCGCAGAGTGCCCAAGTTATCGGCCTATTTCGTTACTGAACTTAGACCTCAAAAGATTAACTAAGATACTTGCCAATCGACTAATACCGCTCCTTGCATCCCTGATTGGACAGGAGCAGGTGGGCTTCATGCCTGGTAGAGAGGCAAGGGACAACATTATAAAGGCTTTACTTTTGACACATGCGGCACATACACAGGACATCGAGGGCCTTCTCCTGTCCACGGATGCGGAGAAGGCCTTCGATCGGGTCTCCTGGGACTACATGCTGGAGGTATGTCGCCATATAGGACTGGGAACGCACATGATGACTTGGATTGCAGCCCTCTACCAGAACCCTTGTGCTAGGATAAAAGTCAATGGCATTTTATCGGACAAGGTTAAAATCTCAAATGGGACGAGACAAGGCTGTCCCTTGTCGCCGTTGCTGTTTATCCTCTCACTGGAGCCGTTTATTAGAAAAGTTAACAGGAATGAATCCATCTCGGGATTTGAAGTGGCCAACAAAACCTACAAGACAGCCGCCTACGCGGACAATCTTTTGTTTTTTTTGACTAAACCGCACATTACAATTCCAAATCTGCTAGCGGAATTCACACACTATGGCTACATATAGAACCTCAAAATCAACTATTCTAAGTCTGAGGCAATTAATTTATCGCTATCAGAAGTTTTGCTAGCTAAAACACAGGGGGACTGTTCGTTCCGCTGGGTAACCAGTAGACTCAAATATCTGGGGGTATGGATACCCTCGAGATTGTCAAAAACTTTCGAGAAGAACTTTCCACCATTGCTAACAGACATTGCCTCGGACTTACTTAGTTGGAACTCTAAATTTTTCTCCTGGTTCGGAAGGGCAGCTATCCTTAAAATGGTCATCCTCCCGAGACTATTATATCTGTTGAGATCATTGCCAGTTGGGATACCACTACATTTTTTCAAGCAATTACAATCTACTCTCACACACTTCCTTTGGGGTCATAGACGGCCTAGAGTTGGATTTTCCTTGCTAGCCAGGCCCAAGGAGCGAGGTAGCATGGGTCTACCCCACTTCCACAATTACTATCTAGCCTCTCACCTCACCAGGGTGATTGATTGGCACTGTCATGGAAAGTCAAAAGACTGGGTCCAATTGGAGGAGTCAGTGACCTCGGGCAGACTCAGGTTCTCCCCATGGATTCCCTGGGGTAAGCTCCATGAGTCCACACAAAAACACCCTCTGACGGGGGCTACCATGAAGGCCTTCCAGATGGTGGTTAAAAAATACGATTTAACAACACAGCTGAGCCCTCTGACTCCGATTCAGAATAATCCAGATTTTGCTCCGGGTATGGCGGGCGGGAACTTCCGGGCTCTAGACATAACAAACTTACTGACTGCAGGAGATTGCATTAGGAATGGCAAAATCAAAGACTATTCAGTGATGAAGGAAGAGGCAGATATCCCTCATCTGTCCAGGTGGTCATACTTCCAGTTACATAGCTTCGTTATGGATAAGAACAAACTACCTCACTTCCGGAGACCTATGACTCAATTAGAGACAGTTTGTCACAGAGGAGATGACTTTTGCAAGACAACCTCTGTTGTTTACTCCTGGCTTCAAAACCCTATATCAAATACGCATGATAGATTTAGAGTAGAATGGTCTAGTGCC
The DNA here is from genome assembly GCA_037952925.1 of Lithobates clamitans. NCBI lineage: Eukaryota > Metazoa > Chordata > Amphibia > Anura > Ranidae > Lithobates > Lithobates clamitans. The sequence goes on along the minus strand of JBBGZY010000477.1, from coordinate 4,658,128 downwards.
TTGCAAAGAGATATAACAGATAACCAATGGCTGACGGCTTGTACGTTGGCCCATAAATGCTCCATTAGCACCAAAACACAGGAGACTGCATATAAACTCCTAACTCACTGGTACGCCACTCCACATAAAATCAAGAAATGGTTCCCTGAAGCCTCAGATAGATGCTGGCGATGTAATAGAGAGTCAGGCACCCTCTTACATATTTGGTGGCAGTGCCCAATTCTTGAGACTTTTTGGACGAAAGTAAGGGATATCATACGGCAGATAACGGAGACTAATATTAATCTGGATGCAGCGTGCTGCCTACTCCACATCTCAAATTTTCCCTACAAGAGATATAAAAAATCTTTAACGAAGCACCTCTTGAATGCCGCTAAGGCTCTGATCCCACTACGGTGGAAAAGCACACAGGCTCCTTTGGTTAAGGAGTGGCTTCGGAAAATCTCCGAGATCTGTCATATGGAAGACTTGCTAGCCCAATCCACGGATAGCATAGAAAGATATCACAAAACATGGACCCCATGGCTAATCTTCAGGTATTCTGCGGCTTATTGACAAATTATGAATATTTAATACATCTCTGGATGTGGGAACTCTTCGTATTTCCGCATACAACAAATATCCACGCGGGGGACCGAGGGGGTGGGGACGCCATCTCTTTACGGGAGGGCCCCATTCTATTAGCTCCCTTTTCTCTTTACCTATCTCTTTATTCGCCACCTCTTCTTTTGTTCACTATCTCTATTCTCTGTCTTGCCGAATAAGAAAATTATGTTATTTCCATTAAATCCAAAGCTAACAGTTGGCTATGTATGCCGCTTGAAATGTTCCAATCGATCCAAATTCCAATACTATAATAGTGACAGAAAGGTTTAATTTTCAGGATCTTTGTTTGCATCTCTAGTACAAGAGTAGGCGGTTATAACTTAAACTCTGCTTAATATCTTCATAAAGTTGGCAGCCACTGTATACATTGTTTAATGGATGTACTGAACATGTATTGCAGATTTCTATTACTAAATGGCTTTGTTTGTTAAGCTTCATTAACCTTCTAATAAAACTCTTTGATGAAAAAAAAAGAATAGACCGTGGTTAAAACAGTAGTAACAGTAGAGGGTAAGGGGTAACAAGGATCAACAGTGAGCTAATACGACTGCTGGCGATTGTGAGGGTGAAAGTTTGTGAACTGTCTGCTTTGAGCAGGCATCGAGATGGAGTGCAGCATTTGTATACATGGTGTGACTGGATTAGCACCACTAACCTGGCACTGATTTGGTGCTAGTTGTAGGACGGCTGTTATTAGAGGTGTGTTCCTTCTCATGGCGAATTGGCCGTGCTTTTGTTACCTCTTCAGGTATAATTCCCCAAGCGCGTAACATTTGTATTCCCTCTTCAACATTATTTATATTGTGCTTCACCCCATTTTTGGTCACAATGAGCTTGGTCGGGAATCCCCATTGGTAGGGAATCTTGTGATTGTTGAGAGGTTTAGTGATGGTGTTCATTTGGCGAGTGTATTTTAGAGAGATCTGCATACAGTTGTAGCTTCATATATGGTGATGGTAGCTGCCCACAATGTCTTGCTTTGGCTAGGAGTAGGTCTTTGGAGGGTAGAAGTGGATTTGCATCAAAACATCCCTAGGAGTCCCGACAGGAAGGTAGGGAGGCTTGGGAAGGCGGTGTATGCGGTCTATGATAGTTTCCATTGGGGAAAGGTCAGGCAGGAGTGTAGATATTAACTTCCTGGCATAGGGGTTGAGGTGAGATGGTAGAATAGATTCAGGTATGCCCCTTATTTTAACATTGTTATGTCTGGATCTGTCCTCCAGGTCCACTATCTTGACTCTGACCCAATGTTGTTCCTCGCGGGTATGGTTGTGGGCATCTACCAAGTCATTAACTGTTTCAGTCATGGCAGTCATTTGTTGTTAAATATGATCTAGTTTTTGATCCATAAAGTTCATTTCAGCTTTAAATTTCGGGGACATAAAGGATATGTTATTATGCAGCTAACTGTGTAGCAACATAAGCATTTTCTTCATAGTGGTATCTAGGACTGGCAGATTAGATGTGGGAAATGATGCTATTAGGGATGGCTGGGCCTGCTGTGTAAGGAGAGTTTCCATAGCAGGGCTTACCTCCTGAGGCTGTGTTCCAGAATCCAGGCACATCTGTGCCTTAGCAGGGCTGTTGCCGACAGAGGATGATGGTGGTGTTGAAGGGGAGGTTGGTGGACCATCTGATGGGGATATTTCAGCTCCATCTGCATCTGGTCAGTATAAGCGGCGGTACTGTGTAATGAGGAGACGCAGGCGCCATCTTGGATTCGTCCTCCGGGCAGCATTGTGAAGAAGCCTGTCAGCTTCTTCGGTTGTCGGTACTCCTTTCATTTGCGGAACGATCCAGGCTGGTGCCCCAGTGTATGGGGATCATTTGTTGCCATCTTAGGACTGTAGGTTAGCGGTGTCTCTAGTCTTTTCTCCGTTCGGTGCTGGAGCTATGAGCTTAAGAATTCATACTGCTCGGCAGTTGGCCACGCCCCCATCATATTCATGAGATTTTGATATAAGCCCTTCCTGGCTTCCTTGACCCTGGACTGGGTTACCGCCGTAAATGGCAACTAACGTTACATCTGACTATCAAAAGCATTATGCTTGACTGTGTATTGAAGGATATTTTGCTCTGAAGCACATGTTATATACAATTTTTTCATTGTTTCATTGTACACAAAGACAAAAAACATACCCAAGCTCAACTGCTTATACCTTGAATGTAGATGCTGGAGACCAAAGCACAGGCTAGGCTGTCCAATCCCCCATATACTGTAATCAATCCATAATAGAAAAAATCCAGCCACTCTGTAAACTCCTCTTGTCACTGTTTATTAGCTACAAAGCATTAATAGAGTACATGAAATGCTAACACGTTTGGCGATTACAGCCTTCCTCATAGCATTTTTTTGTTTCATTGTACACTTTTCTATCATAAAGTCTTGTTGTACTGTATTTTTGCATTTGTGAAAAACAATAAAAAATATTAAAATAGATATGTTGTTTCATTTTCCCCAATAATATTTTGTCCCTACCTCCCCCCATAGGCTAGTTGTTCTCTCTGTTAGGCTTCATCTCTCCAGCATAATATTTCACCCACCATGTCAATCTCATGTATATTGCTGGATTCTTGATAGTTCTGGAATAACCGGTAAGATGATATACATGGACCTTGAAAATACAGCAGTTTAAGGATAGTGCATCACCACAGCCATTGTCACATGAGCCTGTATATATTAGGAATGAGCCCAGGTATGTTTGGATACTAGTATGAACCCGCCTGAGCTATTCCATCAGGAAGCTGTTAAGGCAGTCTGACAATCATAAGCTTGCTGAGGCATTCCCCTCCCTCCAGCCACACATATACAAGGGATGTGTATACTCATGGCTGCGAGACAGGGAATGTCTTGGACACTTATGATTGATGACTCAGATTGACATCTCCCTGTCAGGAGGTGAGTTTGGACTAGTGTGCAAACATGTCTGAGCTCATTCCTGTATATACAAGCAAGCTAATCTTGCATAACATCCACCAGCTGCAGTGGCTGTTTATTGCAACTGTGCCATACAAATCAGTTTGTGCATCTTTAATACATTTTGTAGACATTGAAAACATTTCTATATGCCATTCTGATTGTTGCCTACAGTATTCTGCAAGCAAGATTAAAAATCTGTCCTGCAAAACACAGTCTCTGCAAACTCCCATCTAAATCAAGATTGATACGTTTCTCTGCTCCTGAAAGACTAGCTTTAACTCCATTATTGTCAGCGCAATATCTCAGCACTACACATTTTGGGGAAGCTGATCAACAGCAAAAAATCTAAAGTCCTTCGCGATCAGAAATTTGACCCTGAATCAGGAGAAAAAATGCGCAACTAAATCAACTTGGAAGGTTCAACAAACACATGAGACTGACAAAAAAAAAGTGATGTCTAATCATAGGCATTATGGTCTAAGACTGTTAATTGCATGTCTACTCTATTTTAGCCTACTTAAAATGCACTGAAACTAAAAAGTGCTTTTAAACAATGTATTGCTAGCTATGGTAGTTACCAAAGCCTGTGTCCTAAATATACCAATCTTGTAAAGCGGCACAATGCTGAAGAGTCATGTGAAGGATAAAGGGTTTGATGAGCTTCATCTATTCTAGAAAGAGACAGCTTAGTACTCCAAGCACAGAGAAAGGCAAAGGTGAGAGTCACACAGCTTCATGAATCCAGATCACATTGCACTGCATCTACAGACGCTATACAAAATCTTACAATTCTCTACCGTCAAAATCTACCAATCCCAGTCAACAACCTATTAAGGCCTGTGCTGACTCAGAATCTGCTAAAATTAAGGTGGCCTTCACCCAAAAGAAATTAGTAATGAAACCAGAAGAGGCCTGCAAAAAAAGCTGCATTGAAAAAAGCTGCACGCAAAAAAGCAGAGACAGCGGCAGAAGCTGCATGCAAGAACCTACCTCTGTACTGCCCTATACTATCCAAACCTACCAATATACTGCTCTATACTACCCAAACCTGCCACTATACCACCCCATACTACCCTAACCTGCCACTATACTGCCTTATACTACCCTAGGCTGCCACTATACCACCCTATACTACCCAAACCTGACACTATACATTTACTACACCCTATTATATACCCTCCTGACCTCCCCTCTACTGTGTCCTCCAACCTCCCTGTACTGTGCCTTCCTGCCCCCCCCGCACTGTGTACAGTCATACATAAATACAGGCCGCTAAATGGGTGGGAGGGAAAATGTGTACAGGGGGGGGGTAGTTTCAAAAGAAGAAAGAGCTGTGTGTACAGGCAAAAAGAGTCAGTGTATACAAAGGGGCAGTGTATAAAGGGGTGACTTTAATTTGGGATAGTACTCTGGTTTTCTGTATTTGTTGTTTCTAATCAGATTACAAAGCCATGCCCAAAATTTAATTATTTGGCCACACCCACTCCTTGCCACCGCATGCATAGCACACCGCAGGTCACCTTCTCCCTGGTAGGGGCCCTGGTGCATGACTTTGCCTAGGGGCCCATAATATTATTAAGAGGGCCCTGCACCTATCAATGACACCACTCCAATGCCACAATCCAACATGCTCATAAACTTTAACCCAGCTTTAGGGTTGAATGACTGTGTACCATTATACCTTCCAAAGTCTCTTAACTTTAGTGTACCACCAATCATAACTAACTGTGTTCCACTTGCTCCAGTATATCCAAAGCCTGAAAACACATACATATCACAATTTTCTAAATATATAATATGCAGAGAGCTCACTAAGACAAGCCTTACCAAGCTTCATGACAAACCTGAGAATTTAAAAAAGCCTAAAATCTACCTTCAAGACCACAATTAGTGATGTAGATATCACAACTATACAAGAACTACAGTGCTGTGAAAAAGTATTTTCCTCTTCCTGATTTTTTTTCTGCATATTACTCACACTTAAATGATTCAGATCATCAATAGGGATGAGCCGAACACCCCCCTGTTCGGTTCGCACCAGAACATGCGAACAGGAAAAAAATTCGTTCGAACACGCGAACGCCGTTAAAGTCTATGGGACACGAACATGAATAATCAAAAGTGCTAATTTTAAAGGCTAATATGCAAGTTATTGTCATAAAAAGTGTTTGGGGACCTGGGTCCTGCCCCAGGGGACATGAATCAATGCAAAAAAAAGTTTTAAAAACGGCCGTTTTTTCAGGAGCAGTGATTTTAATAATGCTTAAAGTCAAACAATAAAAGTGTAATATCCCTTTAAATTTCATACCTGGGGGGTGTCTATAGTATGCCTGTAAAGGGGCGCATGTTTCCCGTGTTTAGAACAGTCTGACAGCAAAGTGACATTTGGAAGGAAAAAACTCATTTAAAACTACCGCGGCTATTGCATTGCCGACAATACACATAGAAGTTCATTGATAAAAACGGCATGGGAATTCCCCACAGGGGAACCCCGAACCAAAAAAAAAAAAAAAAAAATGATGTGGGGGTCCCCCTAAATTCCATACAAGGCCCTTCAGGTCTGGTATGGATATTAAGGGGAACCCCAGCCAAAATTTAAAAAAAAAATTGACGTGGGGTTCCCCCTAAATTCCATACCAGACCCTTCAGGTCTGGTATGGATTTTAAGGGGAACCCCGCGCCAAAAAAAAAAAAAAAAAAAGGCGTGGGGTCCCCCTAAAAATCCATACCAGACCCTTATCCGAGCACGCAACCTGGCAGGCCGCAGGAAAAGAGGGGGGGACGAGAGTGCGGCCCCCCCCCCCTCCTGAACCGTACCAGGCCACATGCCCTCAACATTGGGAGGGTGCTTTGGGGTAGCCCCCCAAAACACCTTGTCCCCATGTTGATGAGGACAAGGGCCTCATCCTCACAACCGTGGCCGGTGGTTGTGAGGGTCTGCGGGCGGGGGGCTTATCAGAATCTGGAAGCCCCCTTTAACAAGGGGACCCCCAGATCCCGGCCCCCCCCCTGTGTGAAATGGTAAGGGGGTACTTACCCCTACCATTTCACTAAAAAACTGTCAAAAATGTTAAAAATGACAAGAGACAGTTTTTGACAATTCCTTTATTTAAATGCTTCTTCTTTCTTCTTTCTTCCTTCATCTTCTTCTTCTTCTGGTTCTTCTGGCTCTTCTGGTTCTTCCTCCGGCGTTCTCGTCCAGCATCTTCTCCGCGGCGTCTTCTATCTTCTTCTCCTCGGGCCGCTCCGCACCCATGGCATGAGGGGGGAGGCTCCCGCTCTTCTCTTCATCTTCTTCTCTTCTTCATCTTCTTCTTCATCTTCTTCTTCTTCTTTTTCTTCTTCTTCCTTCTTCTCTTCTTCCTGTCTTCTCCGGGCCGCTCCGCAATCCATGCTGTGGCATGGAGGGAGGCTCCCGCTGTGTGACGGCGTCTCTTCGTCTGACGGTTCTTAAATAACGGGGGGCGGGGCCACCCGGTGACCCCGCCCCCCTCTGACGCACGGTGACATGACGGGACTTTCCTGTGGCATTCCCCGTGACGTCACAGGGAAGTCCCTCAAGTCACCGTGCGTCAGAGGGGGGCGGGGTCACCGGATGGCCCCGCCCCCCGTTATTTAAGAACCGTCAGACGAAGAGACGCCGTCACACAGCGGGAGCCTCCCTCCATGCCACAGCATGGATTGCGGAGCGGCCCGGAGAAGACAGGAAGAAGAGAAGAAGGAAGAAGAAAAAGAAGAAGAAGATGAAGAAGAAGATGAAGAAGAGAAGAAGATGAAGAGAAGAGCGGGAGCCTCCCCTCATGCCATGGGTGCGGAGCGGCCCGAGGAGAAGAAGATAGAAGACGCCGCGGAGAAGATGCTGGACGAGAACGCCGGAGGAAGAACCAGAAGAGCCAGAAGAACCAGAAGAAGAAGAAGATGAAGGAAGAAAGAAGAAAGAAGAAGCATTTAAATAAAGGAATTGTCAAAAACTGTCTCTTGTCATTTTTAACATTTTTGACAGTTTTTTAGTGAAATGGTAGGGGTAAGTACCCCCTTACCATTTCACACAGGGGGGGGGCCGGGATCTGGGGGTCCCCTTGTTAAAGGGGGCTTCCAGATTCCGATAAGCCCCCCGCCCGCAGACCCTCACAACCACCGGCCACGGTTGTGAGGATGAGGCCCTTGTCCTCATCAACATGGGGACAAGGTGTTTTGGGGGGCTACCCCAAAGCACCCTCCCAATGTTGAGGGCATGTGGCCTGGTACGGTTCAGGAGGGGGGGGGGGCCGCACTCTCGTCCCCCCCTCTTTTCCTGCGGCCTGCCAGGTTGCGTGCTCGGATAAGGGTCTGGTATGGATTTTTAGGGGGACCCCACGCCTTTTTTTTTTTTTTTTTTTGGCGCGGGGTTCCCCTTAAAATCCATACCAGACCTGAAGGGTCTGGTATGGAATTTAGGGGGAACCCCACGTCAATTTTTTTTTTAAATTTTGGCTGGGGTTCCCCTTAATATCCATACCAGACCTGAAGGGCCTTGTATGGAATTTAGGGGGACCCCCACATCATTTTTTTTTTTTTTTTTTTGGTTCGGGGTTCCCCTGTGGGGAATTACCATGCCGTTTTTATCAATGAACTTCTATGTGTATTGTCGGCAATGCAATAGCCGCGGGTAGTTTTAAATGAGTTTTTTCCTTCCAAATGTCATTTTGCTGTCAGACTGTTCTAAACACAGGAAACATGCGCCCCTTTACAGGCATACTATAGACACCCCCCAGGTACGAAATTTAAAGGGATATTACACTTTTATTGTTTGACTTTAAGCATTAATAAAATCACTGCTCCTGAAAAAACGGCCGTTTTTAAAACTTTTTTTTGCATTGATCCGTGTCCCCTGGGGCAGGACCCGGGTCCCCAAACACTTTTTATGACAATAACTTGCATATAAGCCTTTAAAATTAGCACTTTTGATTTCTCCCATAGACTTTTAAAGGGTGTTCCGCGGCATTCGAATTTGCCGCGAACACCCCAAATTGTTCGCTGTTCGGCGAACTTGCGAACAGCCAATGTTCGAGTAGAACATGAGTTCGACTCGAACTCGAAGCTCATCCCTAATCATCAAACACATTTTAATATTACAGAAAGATAACAAAAGTAAATCCAAGATGCAATTTTTAAATTATTATTTAATTTATTAACCAAATAACACACAACACAAACACAAAAAACACAATTACTCAGTCATGCAACACTGTACCCATATGAATTTTTTGTCCTTTTTTTTCACACAAATAGAGCTTTCTTTTGGTGGTATTTAATCACCATTGGGTTTTTTATTTTTTGCGCTATAAAAGAAAAAAGACTGGCTGGGTATTGCAGAGTATGGCCGAGTATGGCTGCGCATGGCTGGGTATTGCAGGGTATCGCTGAGTATGACTGGGTATGGCTGGGTATTGCAGAGTATGACTGAGCATGGCTGGGTATTGCGGAGTATTGCAGGGTAGTGCAGGGTAGTGCAGGGTATTGCGGGGTATTGCAGAGTAGTGCAGAGTATTGCGGGGTGTTGCGGAGTAGTGCGGGGTATTGCAGAGTATTGTGGGGTATTGCAGGGTAGTGCAGAGTATTGCAGGGTAGTGCTGGGTATTGCAGAGTATTGTGGGGTATTGCAGAGTATTGTGGGGCAATTTTCAGCTTCCGGTGCTCTCACATTTTGAATGACAATTACTCAGTCATTCAACACTGTACCCATATGAATTTTTTGTCCTTTTTTTCACACAAATAGAGCTTTCTTTTGGTGGTATTTAATCACCATTGGGTTTTTTATTTTTTGCGCTATAAAAGAAAAAAGACTGAAAATTCAGTAAAAAAATGAAATTTTCTTTGTTTCTGATATAAAATTTTGTAAATTAGTAATTTTTCTTCGTAAATTTTGGACACAATTTATACTGCTACATATCTTAGGTAAAAATAAGTACAAATTGGTGTATATTATTTGGTCTTTGTGAAAGTTAGAGAGTCCAAAAGCTATGGTGCCAATATCTGAAAATTGATCACACCTGAATTACTGACGGCCTATCTATATTTTTGGGACCCTAACATGCCAGAAAAGTACAAATACCCCCCAAATGACCCCTTTTTGGAAAGAAGACATGCCAAGGTATTTAGAAAGATGCATGGTGAGTTTTTTGAAGTTGTCATTTTTTCCCACAATTCTTTGCAAAGTCAAGATTTTTTTTTACATTTTTTTTTTCACAAAATTGTCATATTATTTCTCACACACCGCATATGCATACCACAAATTACACCCCAAAACACATTCTACTATTACTCCTGAGTATGGCAATGCCACATGTGTGAGACTTTTACACAGCCTGGCCACATTTTGAGGCCCAACATGCAGGGGAGTACCTCCAGGCGTTCTGGAGCACCCAGGCCAATTCTGACATTTCTCTCCTACATGTAAAAATCATCATTTATTTGCTCGAAAATTACATAGAACCCCAAAACATTATATATTTTTTTTTAGCAAAGAACCTAGAGAATACAATGGCAGTTGTTGCAACTTTTTATCTTGCACGGTATTTGTGCAGCAATTTTTTTGAACGCCTTTTTTTGGGAAAAAAAACTGTTTTGTGCTTTAAAAAAAAAAAAAAACAGTAAAGTTGGCCCAATGTTTTGCATAATGTGAAAGATGAAGTTACGCCGAGTAAATAGATACCTAACATGTCACCCTTCAAAATTGCACACGCTCGTGGAATGGCGCCAAACTTCGCTACTTAAAAATCTCCATAGGCAACACTTTAAAATTTTTTACTGGTTACATGTTTTCAGTTACAGAGGAGGTCTAGGGCCAAAATTATTGCTCTCGCTCTAACGTTCGCACCGATATCTCACATGTGTGGTTTGAACACCGTTTTCATATGTGGGCGGGACATACGTGTGCATTCGCTTCTGCATGCGAGCACACGGACAGGGGCGCTTTAAAAACATTTTCTTTTTATTGTTCATTTTACTTTATTTATTTTAGTTTGACACTTTTTTCCAAAAAAAAAAATTTTGATCACTTTTATTCCTATTACAAGGAATGTAAAAACATCCCTTGTAATAGGAATTTGGCATGACAGGTCCTCTTTACAGTGAGATATGGGGTCAATAAGACCCCACATCTCACCTCTAGGCTGAGAAGCCTGAAATAAAAAAAAAAAGATTGTGGCTTTGAAGAGGAAGGGGGGGGGACATCCCCTCTCGCCTCCCATAAGAAGGATCAAGCAGTGGAACAGCCACTATGATAATTCTTATGGTGTAGGGAATCGCTGGCTGAAAAAGCTGCACCCATCATTCAGATATCCCCATATCCCCGCACAAAATCAAGGACATCATATGACGGCGGGCGGGAAGTGGTTAAAACACATTTTTTTTAACAAGTTGTATATTTATACAATATTTCTAACACATAGCATGTACATACCAAAAATGACACCCCAAAATAGATTCTCCTACTCCTCCTGAGTACGGCGATGCCACATGTGTGAGACTTCCACAGCCTGGCCACATACAGAGGCCGAGTACAGCCGAGTATGGCTGAGCATGGCTGGGTATGGCCGAGTATGGCTGGGTATGGCTGGGTGTGGCTGGGTAATGCAGGGTATCGCCGAGTATGACTGGGTATGGCTGAGTATTGCAGAGTATGGCTGGGTATTGCAGAGTATGGCCGAGTATGGCTGCGCATGGCTGGGTATTGCAGGGTATCGCTGAGTATGACTGGGTATGGCTGGGTATTGCAGAGTATGACTGAGCATGGCTGGGTATTGCGGAGTATTGCAGGGTAGTGCAGGGTAGTGCAGGGTATTGCGGGGTATTGCAGAGTAGTGCAGAGTATTGCGGGGTGTTGTGGAGTAGTGCTGGGTATTGCAGAGTATTATGGGGTATTGCAGGGTAGTGCAGAGTATTGCAGGGTAGTGCTGGGTATTTCTGAGTATTGTGGGGTATTGCAGAGTATTGTGGGGCATTGCAGAGTATTGCAGGGTATTGCAGAGTATTGCAGAGTATTGCAGGGTAGTGCTGGGTATTGCAGAGTATTGCGGGGCATTGCAGAGTATTGCGGAGTATTGCAGAGTATTGCAGGGTATTGCAGAGTATTGCAGAGTATTGCAGAGTATTGTGGGGTATATTGCAGAGTATTGTGGGGTATTGCAGGGTATTGTGGAGTATTGCGGAGTTTAGCAGGGTATTGCAGAGTATTGCAGAGTATTGAAGAGTATTGCAGAGTATTGCAGGGTATTGCAGAGTATTGCGGAGTATTGCGGAGTATTGAAGAGTATTGCAGGGTATTGCAGAGTATTGCGGGGTATTGCAGAGTATTGCGGGGTATTGCAGGGTATTGCAGGGTATTGGGGAATATTGCAGGGTATTGCAGAGTATTGCGGGGTATTGCAGGGTATTGTGGGTATTGCAGAGTATTGTGAGGAATTGCAGAGTATTGCGGGGTATTGCAGTGTATTGCAGAGTATTGCGGGGTATTGCAGTGTATTGCAGATTATTGTGGGGTATTGCAGAGTATTGTGGGGTATTGCAGGGTATTGCGTGGTATTGCAGAGTATTGAGGGGTATTGCAGAGTAGTGCATAGTATTGCAGGGTAGTGCTGGGTATTGCAGGGCATTAGAGTATGGAGGGATGGCTGAGCATGGATGGATGGATCCATGGATGTGACTGTATTTGTCACTGAGCAGCACTGTGGGCACTGCACATGCAGCCCACAGCGCTGCTACCATCCGATCCCTCCCCCTCTCCTCCCCCTCTGTACCGATCGGTGCACAGAGGGGAGGGAGGAACCTGCGTCATGACATGACGCCGGTTTGGAGCGATCACATGGTAAACGGCCACGATCAGCGTCCGTTTACCATGGTGCGCTGGGTCCTCTGGGCCCGGCGGTCACGGATGTTCTCGGGTGCGCGCCCCAAGGGGCGCGCGAGAGCAGGATTCTGATTGGACGTCCATGGACGCCCACCCAGGATAAGCCGACCGCGCTGTAGCCGTCTTTCGGCTATGGCCGGTCGGCATGTGGTTAAGGGAAAAAAGCTGTTCAAACCTGTCTGGTCCTATTTGAAAAAGTAATTGCCCCCTCCCATGTTGAATCATGAATGAACTGTGATTAACCACAAATTTTTGGGAAAGCTGAGTTAAATTTCACTTGCCACACCCAGGCCTGATTACTGCCAGACCTGTTGAATCATGAAATCACATAAATAGGAGCTGTCTGACAAAGTGAAGCATGCTAACAGATCACAAAAAGCCACACATCATGCCACAATCTAAAAAAAATCGAGAACAGATTAGAAACAAAGTAATGTACATGTATTGGTCTAAGAAGGGTTTCAAAGCCATTTCTAAGGCTTTGCAACTCCAGTGAGCCACGGGGAGAGCCATTATCCACAAATGGAGATAACTTGGAACAGTGGTGAACCTTCCCTGGAGTGACCAGCCTACAAAAATTACTCCAAGAGCATGGCGACGACTCATCCAAGAGGTCATGTAAGAACCCAGAACTACATCTAAAGAACTGCAGGCCTCACTTGCCTCGGGAAAGGTCAGTGTTCATGATTCAACAATAAGAAAGAGACTGGGCAAAAATGGCATCCATGGGAGAGTTACAAGGCTAAAGCCACTGCTGACCAAAAAGAACACAAAGGCTCATCTCACATTTACTAAAAAACATCTTGATTATCCTCAAGACTTTTAGGAAAATTATCTGTGGACTGATGAGACAAAAATTTAACTTTTTGGAAGGTGTGCATCCGATTACATCTGGCATAAAACAAATACAGCATTTCAACAAGAACATCATACCAACAGTCAGACATGGTGGTGGTAGGGTGATGGTCTGGGGATGCTTTGCAGCTTCAGGACCTTGACGACTTACCATAACTGATGAAACCATGAATTTTGAGCTCTACTAGAAAATCGTAAAGGAGAATGTCCGGCCAACAGTTTGTGACCTCAAGCTCATGTGCACTTGGGTTATGCAACAGGACAATGATCTGAAACACAACAAACAGCAAGTCAACCTCCAAATGGTTTAAACAATGTAAAATTTAGGTTTTGTGGCCTAGGCAAGACTTAAATCTAATTGAGATGCTGTATAATGACCTTACACAGGCCTTTCATGCTGGAAAACTCTCCAATGTGGCTGAATTAAAACAATTATGCAAAGAAGAGTGGCCCAAAATTGCTCTACAGCAATGTGAAAGAATATTAGGGGTTTGCTTCAAATGCTGTGCCCCAACAGAGCATCTTGCTAAATACTGTAATGATTCTACTAAGTCCACTAAATGCAACAGTGAGTTTCATGTAGAAAAAATTCATCCACTTCAACACAGTTCCACTTCATCCACAGTTCACCCTCCTGTGGCCAAGCAAGTCTGGAAGAGCACAGATCAAACAGTGCCTTCTACTCCAGTATCGGCTACGTGTACTAAAATCTGCAGAGAAGTATTCTGTGACCAATCCACTCAAGTATACCATAAGAGTAATGACCTCCGGCAAGATCAATGTTTTTTGACCTGTTAAACGTAACAGAAGATGCCATATGTTACACCCTAGGCACCTGTGCTGGCTCTGTGGAAGTCTCAGGTAGGAGAGCTTGTGGTCTTGTAGTAACAAGGGATGAGCTTCGACTTCGAGTCAAACTCATGTTTGACTCAAACATCGGCTGTTCGCCAGTTTGCTGAAGAGCGAACAATTTGGGGTGTTCGCGGCAAATTCGAAAGCCGCGGAACACCCTTTGAAAGTCTATGGGAGAAATCAAAAGTGCTAATTTTAAAGGCTTATATGCATGGTATTGTCATAAGAAGTGTTTGGGACCTGGGTCCTGCCCCAGGGGACATGTATCAATGCAAAAAGAATTTTTAAAAAAGGCAGTTTTTTCGGGAGCAGTGATTTTAATAATGCTTAAAGTGAAACAATAAAAGTGTAATATTCCTTTAAATTTCGTACCTGGGGGGTGTCTATAGTATGCCTGTAAAGGGGCACATGTTTCCCGTGTCTAGTCTGACAGCAAAATGACATTTCAAAGGAAAAAAGTCATTTAAAACTACTCGGGGCTATAATGAATTGTCGGTCCGACAATACACATAAAAGTTCATTTCCCCATGGGAATCCGAACCAAAGTTTAAAAAAAAAATGGCGTGGGGGTCCCCCTAAATTTCATACCAGGCCCTTCAGGTCTGGTATGGATATTAATAAGAACCCCGACCCAAATTTTTTTTTTTAAATGGGGTGGGGGCCCCCCTCAAAGAAAGGTCTGGTTTGGATTTTAAGGGGAACCCCGTGCCAAAATGTTAAAAAAAATGGCGTGGGGTCCCCCCAAAAATTCATACCAGACCCTTATCCAAGCATGCAACCTGGCAGGCTGCAGAAAAAGAGGGGGGGATGAGAGAGCAACCCCCCTTCTGAACCGTACCAGGCCACATGCCCTCAACATTGGGAGGGAGATTTGAGATACCCCCCAAAGCACCTTGTCCCCATGTTGATGGGGAGAAAGGCCTCATCCCTACAACCCTTGGCCGGTGGTTGTGGGGGTCTGTGAGCAGGGGGGCTTATCGGAATCTGGAAGCCCCCTTTAACAAGGGGACCCCCAGATCCCGGCCCCCCCTGTGTGAATTGGTAATCATTTCACAAAAAAAGTTTCAAAAAGTTTCAAAAACACAAGAGACGGTTTTTGACAAGTCCTTTATAAATTTCTTCTTCTTTCGGCTTCTTCTTCCATCTTCTTTCTTCTGGAGTTCTTTCAGTGTTCTTTTTCTTCCTCCATCTTCTTCTTCATCTTCTTCTTCTCCATCTTCTTCTTCCTCCGCTCTTCTCGTCCCACATCTTCCTCCAGGCTTCTTTTCCGCTCCATCCACACGATCCGCCTCAGTGGGAGTCTTCAGCCGTGTGACGCTTGGCTTCTTCTGACATTTCTTATATAACAGAGGGTGGGGCCATAAGAAGAAGACGGAGGAAGAAGAAGAACACCGAAAGAACACAAGAAGATGGAAGAAAAAGCCGAAAGAAGAAGGAATTAATAAAGGACGTGTCAAAAACCGTCTCTTGTGTTTTTTTAACCACTTTCTGCCCGCCATATAGCAAAATGACGGCTGCAAAGTGGTTTCAATATCCTGACTGGGCACCATATGACGTCCTCAGGATATTAAGCCGCTGCACTCCCCCAGGGGTGTGCATCACGGCAATCGTTGTTTTGGTGTGTCAGTCTGACACACCGAAACTCCGATCTAGGTAAAGAGTCTCTGACTGAGACTCTTTACAACGTGATAAGCCGTGTCCAATCACGGCTGATCACTATGTAAATAGGAAGAGCCGGTGATCGGCTTTCCTCACTCGCGTCTGACAGACGCGAGTAGAGGCAAGCCGATCGGCTGCTCTCCTGACAAGGGGGGTCTGTGCTGATTGCTTATCAGCACAGCCCCCCCCTCGGATCCCACCCAGGACCACCAGGGAAGCCGCCCAGGACCACCAGGATGGCCATCCACACTGGACCACCAGGTATGCCCCCTAGACCCCCAGGGAAATACTAATCTGTGCCAAAGCAGCTGCCAATCAATGCCCAGGCAGCTGCCAATCAGTGCCCACTCACAATGCCTACCACTGCCAGTGCCACCAGGGATGCCTATCAGTGCCTCATATTAGTGCCGCGTATCAGTGCCCATCAGTGCCACGTATCAGTGCCCAGCAGTCCTGCCTATCAGTGCCCATCAGTGCCGCCTATCAGTGCCCATCAGTGCCGCCTATCAGTGCCACCCATAAGAATCCATCTTTGCAGCCTTTCAGTGCCCATCAATGCCCACCAGTGCCACCCAGTGCCACCTTTCAGTGCCCATCAGTGCCACCTATCAATGCCCATCAGTGCTGCATATCAGTGCCACCCATCAGTGCCGCCTACCAGTGCCCATCAGTACCGCATATCAGTGCCCATAGTCAGTGCCCGTCAGTGCCCGCTCATTGGTGCCACCTTATCAGTACCTGTCAGTGCCACCTTATCAGTGCCCATCAGTGAAAGAGAAAACTTACTTACTGTATTTACAACATTTTTTAAGAGAAAAAAAGCAAATTTTTTTTTTTTTTTTTTAATTTTCGGTCTTTTTTTATTTGTTTAGCAAAAGATAAAAAACACAGAGGTGATCAAATACCACCAAAAGAAAGCTCCATTTGTGGGAACAAATTGATAAAAATTTAGTTTGGGCACAGTGTTGTATGACCACACAATTGTCATTCAAACTGCGACAGCACTGAAAGCTGAAAATTGGTCTGGGCAGGAAGGTGTATAAGTGCCCTGTATTGAAGTGGTTAAACTTTTTGACACTTTTTTTGTGAAATGGTAGGGGTACACTAAAGACACCCCGAGGTATGAAATTTAAAGGAATATTACACTTTTTATTGTTTCACTTTAAGCATTATTAAAATCACTGCTCCCGAAAAAACTGCCGTTTTAAAACTTCTTTTTGCATTGATACATTTCCCCTGGGGCAGGACCCAGGTCCCCAAACACTTTTTATGACAATAACTTGCATATAAGCCTTTAAAATTAGCACTTTTGATTATTCATGTTCGTGTCCCTTAATGGTGTTCGCGTGTTCAAACAAATTTTTTGCCTGTTCGCAAGTTCTGCTGCAAACCGAGCTGGGGCACATACCTATATGCCCTGAAAAAGGGGGTTCTTGCATACCTGAAACATTGGGTTTTTCCTCCTCCTCTCACTTTTCCCCTGGGTCTGGCTCAGCTGTCCCTCCAATTGTTCTATTTTGGGTACTGAATTCCTTTTTCTATTTATGAACATTAGGTACTCGCTGTATATATTTTTGTTGGTTGGAATTAACAATGGAGTGAATACCTATTCTGTATAATGCGTGATTTGGTATGACATACTTGGATATTTGTACCTGTTGTATAATTGTACAGTATATGCTCAATACAACTTCATTGCTAAAGCATTTTTGTTATGTGGTGTGCTTATTTTATATACTTAAAATTATTGTTACTAGAAGATTGTGGAGGGGTTTAAGCAACCTAAAAATATTATATTGTTAGTTGGTAAATGGTATAAAGGATGTGCAGTCCTTAAAATCTAACTATAAACACACTCCCAAGCCACCTCATGCAATTCCAAGGTTGAAATTCTGTGCAACCATATTAGCTGTCAAAATTGCGTAGCTTATAAAACATGAACTAAACTTTGAAATAAACTCCTTTGATTTTTATACAGACAGCAAAACAGTGTTGCTATATATATACACAACCAAACAAAACAGCTCTGTGTTTATGTCAGTAATAGAGTGAAATACATCAGAAGGTTCTCTACACTGAAACCCATGCAGTACCAGAGGTGTAGTTCTGGACATTTCATGGTCATCCCTACCTTAATTCATGAATGATGAACCTATTTCAAATCATCCCAATTGGTTAATAGAAAGGGAATCCGCACCTGTATGCAGATTACAAAATAGGAAATTAGAAAACTATACTAAAATGAGACTTTTGAGGCACAATAAAATAAAGTATTTATTTTTTATAAAGCATTTATAAATAAAAGCTTTACAGTAATTGCAGCGAAAGGTGATTCTACAAAGTATCGACTAAGAGGGGCTGAATACAAATGCATGCCACACTTTTCAGGTGTTTATTTGTAAAAATTTTGGAAAACCATTTATCATTTTCCTTTCACTTCACAATTATGTGACATTTTGTGTTGGTCTATCACATAAAATCCCAATAAAATATATTTATGTTTTTGGTTGTAACATGACAAAATGTGGAAAATCTCAAGGAGTATGACCAGGGGAGGGCTGGCAGCCTTAGGCCTGGGGAGCAAGTCCAGTCAAGTGGCCCATTGAACCACCGAATCAGCTCACCATCCATCTACACCACATTCCCTGTACAGAGAGAGGGCGGGAGACTGCTCCACATTGCCCCAGAGAGAGAGACCGCTTCACACTGCCTGCACAGAGAGAGACCGCTTACACTGCCTGCACAGAGAGAGACTGCTTCACACTGCCTGCACAGAGAGAGACCGCTTCACACTGCCTGCACACAGAGAGAGACCGCTTCACACTCTCTGCACAGAGAGAGACCGCTTCACACTGTCTGCACAGAGAGAGAGACCGCTTCACACTGTCTGCACAGAGAGAGGGAGACCGTGCAGTGAGAGAAGCACATGCAGGCGCCAGATTAAGGGTGTGGTGGGCCTGGTGCTGCAGTGGAGCAGGTTTAGGAGTGGCAGGGGTATGAAGTAATGTCATATCCCAGCTCTCTTCTTACTGGCCACCCTCCTGTATTTCCAGGAGCCTGTGCTCAGACTTGGTCACAGCCCCACATGTGTAATGCTAGGGAAGCCTGGCACTTGATTTACCAAGCTTCCGTAAGAGCCATGTGTTGGTGTGTGTTCTGAGGTGAAAGTTTTCAAGCCATCAGAATACAGTGATCACTGCTGGCAGCTATAGCAGCCAGCAGTGATCGCCAAAAAAATAAATAAAGACACGCTGGTTGTACTGAAGTCAGTTGATAGATCGAATTCTGTACAACCACTCTGCACATAGATAGATTGAAATTTCTGCTGAACCGGCAGAATTACAATCTGTCTATGGTGGCCTAAGTCCACCAGTCTCTGGGTTTAATAATATCCTCAAATCTTCTAAAAGGGGTGCTCCACTTAGGTGTAGAAATTCACCTTGAACTCCACCTTATTTTCAGAACTCTCTTTAGGGTACTTTCACACAGAAGGCGCTTTACGGGCGTTTTAGTGCTAAAAATAGCGCCTGTAAATTGCCTCTCATGTCAACCCAGTGTGAAAGCCTGAGTGCTCTCACACTGGGGCGGTGCGCTTGCGGGACATTCTGAAAAGTCCTGCAAGCTGAATTATTGGGGTGGTTTGGGAGAGGTGCCCTGCCCATTGTAATGAATGCAACACGGGCGGTTTTAACCCTTTCTTCGGCCCCTAGCGGGGGTTAAAACTAAAACAATGGTAAAAGCGCCACTAAAATGAGCAGTGCTTTACCACTACCGCCCACACCACTCCAGTGTGAAAGTACCCTTAGGTATTAGATGTGCAAACAATAAGGTGAGAGCCCATCTAATACCTACAGAGAGTAATGCAAATAAGGTGGAGTTCAAAGTGAACTGTGCCATTACATGCAGGGATTGGCATTTAGGGGGTTAAAACAGGCAGGGATGAAATGTAATATCAACTCATCACTGCCTGTCAAATGCCTCTGAAAAGTGACCTGAGCATGGATCACTTTTCAGAGGAGTGGCAGTGCCTGCTGCAAGTGAATACAAGCATTTGGGCTCACACTGGTGTGCTGTGTTTGGCTGCAGTGCGGGTGTACTGGTGGGTTTCCTTAGCCGCAGCCCCTCAGACTTCTTTTAGGTTGCACTTTGCATTTTGCTGCATTTTCTGAAAGTGCACCAAAGATGCAGCATGCAGGACGTTTTGTGCACTTTGAGAACATGCAGTATATGTGCAACCTCTATGGGACCAGGGGCAACATGCAGGAAGACTGCCAGCACTGCAGCCAAACTGCAGCATGCCAGCGTGAGCCCACATCATAACACCTAGGAGGGCAAGGTACTGTCACAGGCTGATAAAAAAAAAA
Source organism: Lithobates clamitans (assembly GCA_037952925.1). Classification (NCBI taxonomy): domain Eukaryota; kingdom Metazoa; phylum Chordata; class Amphibia; order Anura; family Ranidae; genus Lithobates; species Lithobates clamitans. The sequence goes on along the minus strand of JBBGZY010000477.1, from coordinate 4,637,982 downwards.
TTTTTTGGCTGCAAAGAGAGGGAGGGAGGAGCTCACTTACATGGACGGTCCCAGCCTGAGGAGACTCACTGGATTCCAGCTGACTGCTCAGATTTAACTTTCCCGCCCACACATCCTCTTCACAGACAGCGCACGGGCTGCCCGGAGTGTGGGCGGGGCTGCACGGAGTGTGGGGGGGAGAGAGAGCAGGTCCTGCCTCTGCCAGCCATTTGTGTGGAGGAGGGTGGGGCTGGGCGGGGCTGTGCTGTGCTCTGTAACACAGACTGTCAGCCCTGAGACATCGCTGGCTCACAGTACTAGACTTGGCCAGCTCAAAAACATTTGCGGTTTTGAGCTGATGACACAGCAGCCTTTGCACAGCATATAAGAACGGCCCAGGGGGCAATTGCATCCCTGCCCCCCGGCCCAGCCCGCCCCTGAGTATGACTAATTTTTTAACGCACTGTATCCATAATGCTCACCACTTTTGAAACAGTACTGAGGTCCATGAAGAGTGTTTCCTACAATTGAGGAGATCTCACAAGCAGATATGTTAATCTCAGTAGAATGACTGGATATCAAAGTGAGAATGGTTAATGTTACTGCCTTTGCCTCTCAGGATAAATTCACAAACTGTCTTCTGTTCTTGCCACAGACAACATCTTCAAAGGCATCACACCTACAAGTATAAATGTTAATCTGTGCATTTATCTTCCCTTCCCTCATGTTTTTTAGGTTTTCCAGGTAGTTGTTTTAAAATCTCAGATTTTGACAAGGAGGAGCACATTACACATGCTTTGTGAATTACTGTTAAGAATTATTGTTTCATTAAACCTATTAGTATTTATCCCTACCTCCCCTCATAGTCTATTTTTTATATTTGTTATTAGTTCCTCCTTTTTAGCATATTTTTTCAGCCACCATCCCATTTGCATGTATATTGCTGAAAAGGATCATATTTATGATTTTTTGATGTTCACTGTTGTTAAGATCTGCAAAGTTTTGGAAAAAATGGTTGTAAACCCCATTCATGAAATTTGAACTAAGCACACATATCTGTAGTGTTTTCTTGTTTTTCTCCAAAACTCTAATTGTCATTTCTCTCTGGTGCTTCGCTCCTCTGTTATCAGCTTTAGTCACTTTTGACAAGTTCTCCAACACATAAGATAACATGAGCTATAACTTTGTGTCAGGGAGAGTGCTTAGAGCTCTGCATGTTCCGTTGTACCTCAGCCTATGTGGAGGTGGGTGTCTCTCGGATGCTACCCGACACCCAGGACTCAATGAATATATCAGCTTTAAGCCATTCTTGTGATATGCTTTTGTTTTTTTATAGAGTTACTTCTATACACAATTATGTAATGTGTTCCTCCCGCCATCAACATTCTCCACATCGAAGGTGGACCCTGATCGATTAGGATATAGCTTGATTTATTGATATCTGACATTGATATATAATGTACACCTCTTATTACTATACCCGCTCTATTATCTGCCATTTTTTCTTTTTATTGTCTATTCATAAACCTCCCTCTTTTTTTTTTGAAATATAATTCTATAGTAATTGATTCATTACCATGCTATATCCATGTATGTATCTTTGTTATTTGCTAGCTGTCATGCCTGTCTTTATAGGACACACGCTCTTGACCTGGTTTATTTTCCCCTTCTATCTATGCCCATGGTGTGCGGGCTACTTTCCACAGGTCCTTAGCTTGTTTCCACCCGCTCCCAATATTTTTGGGATGTCCTCGGTTGGCCTCGCATGCCCCTGGGTGGTGCCCCCCCCTCCCCTTCTTCCATCCCCCTGCCGGGTTGGCAACTGTGACACCCGCATCTGGCTGCTGTGGGGAGCCAGTCGGATAGCACCTGATCTCTTCGGCGCTGCTGCCTGAGCCTCTATGGGTACTGAGGCTGTATGGACACCCGAGGGCATTGCTAATTGCAATTGCCCACTTCGAGCCACGGCATCCTGGGATCGGCTGATCCTTCCTCCTCCAGGGTACTGAACGGCCGTCACCGGCCCTCCAGTACAGCGCTAGTGTCAGTGACGTAAGCCCATACGTCACTTGGACATTCCCGCACTGTCTTCTGGACCTTGTAGGCCCATGGACGGTTGCGAGTTGCGCATGCGCAGTGGTCCTTCTGTCCGCTCACACGTGCGGTGACGTCAGACACCGCACGTGTGTTGGGGGGCATAAGAGCGCCGGCTTCCCAGGCCGTACCAGCGCCCAGGGACCTCTAGGACATGTACTCATCTTCAACATCTTCATCTGGTAAGCTATATACTTTACAAACAGATGGATGTCTATATAGACATCTACTGGCCCGTCATCTCACATGTTTGTTTATCTGTCTAGTACCTTAAAAGCAGCAATACAGACAGGTATAATTCCATGCCTATCATCCGATTGGTGATTGTACTACTCTTGCTGGTAAGTGTTGCTTACCTTACTTTGCAATAGCTCCTATTACTCTTACCTGTTCAATACACCACTGCTGGGCATATTATATGCTTTTGCATCTGAACATCCAATCTTCTTTTGCTCTTAGGTCTTTTACTCATAGGTACTCTACTTTGGACCCGACTTGTGATAAGAAGCAATTGCTACGTCACAAATCTAGTGTGTTCCCATGTCCTATACACTCTCTCTAAACACTAATTGTAAGTTTTTAGATATACAATTTTTCTACCACATTATGGGTCTATGCCTTTATGTTCCAAATTTGAGGAATTTTTATAATCATTACATCCGTCTCCCCTTCTTTATAGAAAATTAACCTTGCCAGGTCCTCCTCTTTGCCCTCTGCAGCCTCCTAATGTGCCCTGCGCTCGGGTGGCCGCTCCTTGGAGCTCCGTGTGTTCATCCCTGGTAACGTACAGGTAGCTTCCTTTTTCCATCTTGTGGGCTTTCCAACCTAGCTGAGGGTGGTGGGTGGTTGTGTGCTCCCTCTTTTCAGTGGGGTGCGATGTCCCGTTGGTACATCCCAGGCATATGTGTGAGGGTTCATGCATGACAGCCCGCAAATATAATATTACCTCTGCTCATTTTCACTTTTTCGGTTTATAGATGTTAGAATTAATTGGTTACTAACTTGTTATATTTGGTATTGATTGTTAATATTTTGTTTCATAGATTATATAGTAGCGCTTTCAGACATAAACATCTGTCCCTGAAGAAGCCGTATCCGGTGAAACATGTAGGACTTTCACTATATATGTCTACGGAACTGGCCGCTACACTCTTCTGGCTGATTCCCGTAACATGTCGCTACAATTGTTTTTAATTGTCTGAATTTATAGATGCACACCTTTTTGTCTTTTTATGAATTTCCTTAATAAAATGTTTATGTTTTTTATCTAAGTTAGGTTGTGTATTTTTGGCACCGCTATAATCCCTGAAATCCTCCCCCCCCCCTCTATATGCATTCTCTCATTAGTGGGATGAGGTGCTGTATTACACTGAGGACTACCCAACCACCTCTATTTTGTCTCTCTTATTTATTTATTTATTTATTTATTTATTTATTTATTTATTTCAGGTACTTATATAGCACCGTCAATTTACGCAGCGCTTTACATATACATTGTACATTCACATCAGTCCCTACCCTCAAGGAGCTTACAATCTAAGGTCCCTAACACACAATACATACATACTAGGGACAATTTAGACAGGATCCAATTAACCTACCAGCATGTCTTTGGAGTGTGGGAGGAAACTGGAGTACCCGGAGGAAACCCACGCAGGCACAGGGAGAACATGCAAACTCCAGGCGGGTAGTGTCGTGGTTGGTATTCGAACCAGCGACCCTTCTTACTGCTAGGCGAAAGTGCTACCCACTACACCACTGTGCTCTCTTTCCTCCAATCAACTCTCACATAGTGTAAGTCAAGTCTCCCCACCCACCCCTATGTACTGCTAAAAGATGAAGAAAGATTTTTAACATAATCTGCACTTCCCAAAGGGTGTAGAAAGGGAAAGACAGCAAATATACATGTAAAACTTATGTAGGAAGATCTGTTTCCATCTCTGTGTATCATCTGAGGCTATTCACTTACCTAGGTATAAGTGAGGGTTTACAACCACTTTAAATGTCTTAACAGTCATTAAATAAATTGTGGTTAAACTGCACACCAGATGGCACTACACGCCTGTCAAACTACATAGAATGTACCCGCTTGAACCTGACACATGCAAAGCAATTAAACACTTATGGCAACAAGCATCTTCGATGGTGGCCTGTATTATGGGTTCAATTATCACTCTTACATTTCCCATGTGCCTATTTCTTGCTGAAATACCAGAGGTGTTGCCCCCTTGCCAGAAACTGGTTCACACACTGTTTAGCACAATTTGTTGGGCTATAGCCCTAAACTGGCGATCCCCCTGAGTTCTCTGGTCGCAGGTTGTACAGAGAATGGAGGCGATAAAACTTATGGAGAGAACACACCATACGGTTATGGACACAATGCATGTATTCCACAATAAGTGGATGACCTGGTCAATGTATTGAGGTTCTCTCGACCTGTGGGGTTGACCTGGTTGTCAACAGATAGGTTCTACTACCCTAACTTTATTTTTTATTTTTTTTTAGCACTAAGAAGCTAATGTACACCAAATATGAAGTAATTTTTCTTGTTAAAGCTAACGCTGCTTACTGAAAAAAAAAACTGTCTTTCTTTTTTTTAGTTATTTATTTTCACATTATGCTCTTTTAAGTTGTTGTGATTTTATATTTGTTCTTGTTCTATTACAAAAATATGAGGCTTTTGCAAACTGTTAACCTTATTGACTTGAGACTATGGATGCATTGTCTTCTAGTGCCTTTGTATTCTAAACCTCAACTGTTGTATTTGGTTTTCTTTTTTATAACCCTAATAAAAAGGATTTATAATAAATGTCCTAACAGCTTTCAAAGTGGCATACCGATCAAGTTAACTGTCAGCTAACACATCTGAGATTTTAAGTTATTGCTATTTCGCACTTCATTGGATAAAGAGATCACTTTTTAAATGCCTAGACTGGGGAGGCAGAACAAACATAATTTTTACACATTGTACAGGATGTTACGGATGGACTCTGGATAACAGACATATTTCTCTACTATTTTGGTTGTGGTCCCTTTAAGGAGGATGGTTTGAAGGTAATGTTGAGTACTCAATGGTCTCACTAACACTGGCGGAGGAGGTCCAGGCCAGGGTAGTCTTGCTAGGAATGAGTGGACTGACTCTTAGTACTCTCCTGATTGCTAAATCCTTATTAGGGACCTGAAAGTTTGGGTGGGAAGAACCTCCAAACCCTGATTACAAAGATTTTGGTCCAGAAGAGATTAACCCAGGTGCCTCAGAGTCCAAAAGAGAAAGAAGAAATAATCAGTAAATAATAAACAGTGCCTGCTCCACCTAAAGATATATACTAGATCCCAATGTGATATTCCGTGTCTGTGACTTGTACCTTATCTCATATCATATGGATATCTATATCCTATTGGATGTGATGCACACATACGTGCAGCATAGCGAATGAGGCATGACAGGCGATGTGGTGATAGAGGGGAGAGATGGGAGGCAGGGCTGAAACCACTATGGGAAAAAATCAACATTCCACATAAAACACTCACAGGTGCTCTAACATTTCCTTGGTATCAGGTAACTAGCCAGGTGGCTAACAGGCTTTCCTTTATTTATTCTATTGATGAGACACACAAAGAGACCAAAAAGGTCATTTCCTCCACACCTCACATTTCACAAAGTCACCTTTTTTACAATCGTATGATTCCCAACACAAGCAAGGGCAACAAATCAGTGCACCCACACAACACAAATCCAAAATGAATATAGCCAATCTCTCTTCACATGTTCTCACAAACTCAGCGATGACTATATTGTCCAAAGGTTTAGGCTTTTGTCCGACTGCCACCTTGGACATATTTGATCTCATCAAAGACTTACAAATGTTTGCCTGTAAACTTACATTACAAAGTATGTACAATAAACAAGAAAAAGATCCTACCCAGGCTAAAACTAAAGAGGAACAAAAGGCTATTGACCAACTTATCTCACTTCTAGAAGAAAATGACCTAACCGACTGTGTTGACATGGACAAACTTCTGGATATGTGCCCAGATGACAAATCCACCACCCCCATCAGGTTCAACGCTTCGAAAAAAATCTGACCGCTTTCCCTCTCCTAGCATCAACCCAAATGTGGCAACCTTTCTTAGATTGGTCTTGAGAAATATTGACAAACTGCCACCGCAATCCAAACATGAACAAAATCTGACTTATGAGGAACAACAAGCTCTTAAGGACCTTTCCAACAATTTCTCCTTAACCATTAAACAGTCAGATAAGGGAGGAAATATTGTGGTAATCGATAATCAACAATATGTACATATGTGTAGAAATATTCTGGACAACTCCCAATGGTATAGACGTATCTCTTCTAGACTTGTCGACAAATTCAACATTCAATTTTATGAATTTGTCAATGATGCCTTTGCTAATGGCCCCATTACCAAAAAGACAAGGGACTATATACACGCACGACTTCCCTAAGGTTCCTACCTTCTATTCCCTCCCAAAAGTTCACAAAAGTCCTGTCAATCCACCTGGGAGACCTATCATCTCAGGCAATGGGGAGTTAACAGAGAATTTAAGTCGTCTTATTGATGAATACTTAAGACCCCACTTAATTAGTAGGGATGAGCCAAAAAAAAAACCCAGTGCGGTTTGCACCAGAACATACCAAACAGGCAAAAAATTTGGAAGAACACACAAACACCGTTAAAGTCTATAGGACACGACCATGAAAAATCAAAAGTGATAATTTTAAAGTACTATATGCAAGTTATTGTCAAAAAAGTGTTTGGTGGCCTGGGTCCTGCCCCAGGGGACATGTATCAATGCAAAAATGTTTTTTAAAAAGTCAGTTTTTTGCGGGAGTAGTGATTTTTTTAATGCTTAAAGTGAAACAATAAACATGAAATATTCCTTTATATATCGTGCCTGTGGAGTGTCTATAGTATGCCTGTAAAGTGACACATTTTTCCTGTGTTTAGAACAGTACCGCAGCAAAATAACATTTCTAAAGGAAAAATTGGCATTTAAAACTGATCGTGGCTGTAATGAATTGTCGGGTCTTGGCAATATTGATAAAACTCATTGGAAAAAAGGGCATGGGTTCCCCCCCCCCATCCATTACCAGGCCCTTTAGGTCTGGTATGAATATTAAAGGAAACCCCAAACCAAAATTTTTTAAAAAATTGCGCGGGGGTCCCCCTAGGATCAATACCAGGACATTCAGGTCTGATATGGAAATTAAGGGGAACCCTGCGCCAAATTTTAAAAAAATGGCGTAGGGTCCCTCAAAATCCATACCAGACCCTTATCCGAGCGTGCAACCTGGCAGGGAGCAGGAAAAGAGGGGGGATGAGAGAGCCCCCCCTCCTGAACCATACCAGGCCACATGCCCTCAACATGGGGAGGGTGCTTTGATGTAGCCCTCCAAAGCCTCATCCCCACAACCCTTGCCCGGTTGTTGTGGGAGTATGCGGGCGGGGGGCTTATCGGAATCCTGGCCCCCCATGTGAATTGGTAACCCCTACCATTTCACAAAAAAAGTGTAAAAAATGGTAAAAAGGGACATGTCCTTTACTAAAAAAAAAATAAATTAAAATGTCCAGCGATGTAAATTTACTCCAACCCACAGACTGAAAAAAAAAAGCTGCTACCGTTCTGCCTCCATGGGAGGCTCCCACCGAATAACGCTTCTTCTAGGTGACAGTTCTTATATAGCCGAGGGCGGGACCACCCGGTGATGAAAATGTGTGACCCCACCCCCCTCTGATGCCACGGGGGCCGGGATCTGGGGGTCCCTTTGTTAAAGGGGGGCTTCCAGATTCTGATAAGCCCCCCATCCGCAAACCCCCACAACCACCGGGCAAGGGTTGTGGGGATGAGGCCCTTGTCCCCATCAACATTAGGACAAGGTGCTTTGGGGGGCTACTCCAAAGCACCCTCCCCATGTTGAGGGCATGTGGCCTAGTACAGTTCAGGAGGGGGGTGCTCTCTCGTCCCCCCCTCTTTTGCTGAAGCCTGCCAGGTTGCGTGCTTGGATAAGGGTCTGGTATGGATTTTGGGGGGACCCCTACGCCATTTTTTTTAAAATTGGTGCAGGGTTCCCCTTAATTTCCATACCAGACCTGAAGGGCCTGGTATGGATTTAGGGGGGACCCCCACTTAATGGCCAAAGGCCAAAGGGCTTGGTAATGGACTGGGGGGAACCCATGACATTTTTTTAAATGAGTTTTATCTATATTGACGAGACCGACAATTCATTACAGCCTCGATAAGTTTTAAATGACAATTTTTCCTTTAGAAATGTTATTTTGCTGCGGTACTGTTTTAAACACAGGAAAAATGCGCCACTTTACAGGCACACTATAGACACCCCCCAGGCACGATATTTAAAGGAATATTTCATTTTTATTGTTTCACTTTGGGAAATAAAAAAATCACTGCTCCCGGAAAAACGGGCATTTTTAAAAAGAAATTTTGCATTGATACATGTCCCCTGGGGCAGGACCTAGGTCCCCAAACACTTTTTATGGCAATAACTTGCACATAAGCCTTTAAAATTAGCACTTTTGATTTTTCATGTTAGTGTCCCATAGACTTTAACGGTGTTCCAGAAGCTTTCAAATTTGCCCCGAACACCGCATATTGTTCGGTGTTCGCAGAACATCCAAACATCCAAAGTTTGGCCCGAACTTATGCTTGGGCCGAACCTTTCGCCCATCCCTAATAATTAGTCTTCCCTCGCATATAAAAGATACCATACACTTTTTGAAAATCCTTGAACATCTCTGCATTCCCACACACCCTTTACTGGTCACCATAGACGTTGAAGCTCTGTACAGTTCAATTCCCCATAACCTTGGCCTGGCTGCTATAAGACATTTTCTCTCACAGAGAACACAAGACAACTGGGCCTACAATGACTTTATTGTGCAGTCTTTGGATTTTGTCCTGAATCATAATGTGTTTGCTTTTGATGGTTCCTTCTTCCTCCAGGTGCAGGGGGTTGCGATAGGGACCTGCTATGCCCCATCTTATGCTAACCTGTACCTGGGGGAATGGGAAAACATGATCATGTCAGATGAACGACTCTCGATGTATGTGGACCACATAGCTATGTGGTACCTATACATCAATGACATTTTCATGATTTGGGACGGCCCTGAAGATCTTATAAAATTCTACTTGGGTAATTTGAATAAAAATGTATTTAATCTCATGTTTACCATAATCTACCATCCCCTTGAGGTTACCTTCCTTGATGTTTTACGAAAACACGCAATGCGGATGACACACTCTAAAGTCACCTATATCGTAAGCCAGCAAGCAACTCTTTCCTACACGCTTCCAGTTTTCATCCCTAGCCCTTACTGAGATCAATTCCCTATAGTCAATATCTCAGGACCAGACGAAATTGCTCTGATGAAGCATAATTTCATCAGGAAGCATTAAAATTAAGGGATCGACTTTTAGAAAGAGGCTACACTCGAACATGTTTTAAAAAAGCCTATAAAAAAGCAATGGCTTTTACTAGGAGCAAATTATTAAATGGGATGAAAACTACTAAGAAACAAGACCATTCCACTAGAATCATCATGAAATTTTCTGAGCAACACTCGAAAATCAGACACATTATACAATGACATTGGGATCTCCTGTCTTTGCATTCCGATATAGGAAGATTTGTCTCGCAAACTCCTCAAATTACATACAGGCGCCCCATGTCATTTAGAGACTCCCTCACTCAGAGTGAATATAGGAGTGAAAAAAGAAAAGATCAATGTAAATATAGAGGTACATATACATGTGGTGGTTATATATATACTGGCTCTTCCATCATGCTACTTTCAGTCTTGGGCTGGATGCTGGAGCGAGCAGTCACAGGATCTCATCAGTTGTGGCGTCTGCAGACAGCTCTCCCCCCTGTTTTTTCTATACAAATAACAACTCCTCCTTGCATAGTCGAGCAACCTCCACGCACCATCCTGCAGGGTCTTTTCCTGCCTTCTGGCCCCAGTGGGTCCTCTGGTTTCTCCCCTTCAGGTTGGTGTTGTGTGGATGTGGGGGAGCTGGACCAGCACTTATGGGCTAGGCATTTCCCTGTTTCTGAGGTATGCCTTTATGTTGAACTTTCTGGCTCAAGCAATTTGGAAACAACCTTTCTTGGCACCTCCATATTTTTAATCGGCAACAATTGTCATTCTAGTCTATAATACTGATTTTCTTGTTTAATATATACCCCTGAAGAAGGAGAACCACATTCTCACTCTGAAACGCATTGGGTACAAGAAATATTAGCTTGCTATATGTATTCCGTTTTGTATGACAACACTGGAATGTTTACTTTAAATGTGCTTATTATAAAATGTTTTGTATTTTTCATACTTCAATAAATATTTTTTCATATTAGAATATTCTTTACTATCTTTGTGCTATAAAAGTCCGCCACCAGGGGATCATGTTTCATTTTTTGTAAACACTGCATGTGGCACAATTATATGCCCAATTATAACCGACTTACCTTTGCATTCAAACAATTATATACTTATACTTAGACGCTTGTCCTTCTTTCTCCCTCTGTCCATACCAGGTAATCCCTGTGCACCCCACGTGACTGTCCAGTAGCCAAGAGGGCCTCACACACCTCTCACTTCAAACCCTGATCCAACCATTGGTCAACCCTGTGCTATATCCCGTTGCTCAGGCATGGTGTATGGTTTTCTCTAATATCACTGAGCTTTAAAATCAACATCAGTTTGTGGTTTTTGACCAGTTTTTTTATGTGTTCATCATGTGTTTTTGTATTGTATTAAGGATACTTTTTTAAATTATGCTTTTTAATATTTAATTTTGATACCAATAAAAATAAGTTTCATACAAATTTGACTGTACCTTCCTAGAGCCTTTAAATCCCATATGTGAGGGGAGTTTAACTTTTCTCTCAAACTATAAGGGATGTGGCCGCCACTGTAGCAGAGTTTAACCTGTTCCTTTCTGCATTAAGATGAAGCTGTTCCAATGCCGCAAAGTCAGCGCTGCAGCCGCTTCTGATTTCAACCTGGGTTTGCGCACGCACGCGGGAGCCGCCATTCACGGCAAAGGGCTTGTAAAGAACAGCATCAGTGGCCGTTCCTTCAGAGCACATGCGCCAGTGATGTCACTGGCTGCATGGAATGGAAATGGAATGGAAAACGACTTTTAAGCTTTTTGGATAGCATACAGAAGGGTTAACACCCCTGCAATGTTTGTTTTGTTGTCTGTATCCCTGTTCAGAAAATTTCCCCTCACTTTCTGTCCCAATGACAATTGGATTTTGAAAATTTGGGGTTGTGGAAACAAGCCTTGGTGATAAAGCATCAGTGGAGACACCTTTGTCCCCACAATAACACTTACAGGAGTGAATTTCCCTTCCTAGGGGTAGATTTCCACTCACTTCCTGTTGTCTCCCTCTGTTTGTAAGTAGGAGTCGTTTGTAAGTCAGATGTTTGTAACTAGGGGACCGCCTGTACAGGGCAATCTTAGAATAAAACATGTTAGAGTGTGCAAAAGACTTGAGACTGGGGCGGAGGTTCACCTTCCAGCAGGACAACGACCCTAAACATACAGCCAGAGCTACAATGGAATGGTTTAGATCAAAGCATATTTATGTGCTAGAATGCCCCAGACCTAAATTCAATTGCGAACCTGTGGCAAGACTTGAAAATTTCTGTTCACAGATGCTCTCCATCCAATCTACATAGTTACATAGTTACATAGTTAGTAAGGTTGAATAAAGACACCAGTCCATCCAGTTCAACCTGAGTGAGTGTGGGTCTACAACCCTGACCCTTGTCCCTAACCCTGAACATCGCACACTCACATCAATCCCTACCCTCAATCCAAGGTCCCCATTCATATACTAGGGCCAATTTTGGACAGAAGCCAATTAACCTACCAGCATGTCTTTAGAGTGTGGGAGGAAACCGGAGTGCCCGGAGGAAACCCACGCAGGCACAGGGAGAACATGCAAACTCCAGGCAGGTAGTGTCGTGGTTGGGATTCGAACCAGCGACCCTTGTTTACTGCTAGGCGAGAGTGCTAACCACTGCACCGCTGTGCCGCCCAATCTGACAGAGCTTGAGCTATTTTGCAAAGGAGAATGGGCAAACATTTCACTCTCTAGATGTGCAAAGCTGGTAGAGACATACCCAAAAAGACTTGCAGCTGCAATTGCAGCGAAAGGTGGTTCTACAAAGTATTGACTCAGGGGGCTGAATACAAATGCACACCACACTTTTCACATATTTATTTGTAAAAAAAATTGAAAACCCAGTGCACATGTTCGGAGGTCCCGAGATGGACGCTTAGCTCAGAGCTCCGTCCCGCTCCGGCCTGCTTATCACCACCACAGCTACAGAATGGATCCCCGATCAACCCCCCTGGGCTGCACAGGCAGCAGACCAGTTAGAGGAAGCCCCCACACCCAAAGAGAGAACCAATAGCAGACAGGAGGGCCCTGTGTCGACCCGGCTTACACAGCCTCATGGCCCTGCTCCCAGTAAGGCCTACACAACACAGCGGATGAAGGTGGTCACGCTCCAAACCCTCACCTTGTGACTACCAGAGAGGCAGAAACACCGCTTCCGACATTGGGAGTGATCGTGATAGGTGGGGTGAGCTCCACCGAACCCTGGCCTATCCAACTTCCCCTCAGTGCCAGCCTGCTAAGCCCAGCCACGACTCCCTACACCCACATACAGCAGTTTGTCTCCCATCTGGGGATAGGAATCAGGGAGACTAGCAGGGCACAATGCCCATGTGCTCGGGGACTGTTAGGAGAAATTTGTCCTGCCACCCAGGATTCCTCAGCTTTACTCCAGAAGCTGACAAGATGGCATCAGGAGCTCCATTTGAGGAGGGGGGTAGGGGAGAGGAAATGGAGGCAGGCACTGATGAAGGTCCACAGAACACTTTTCAACCAGGGCAGGATGCTGTCAGTGCTATGCTCCCCCAACTGCTATCACCGGCTTCTACTGTGTCCCTCCTTGAGAGAACGCTGGAGGAATTAATCACCACCCCCATGAGGGACCCTACAGCTAGCCCTGCCATTTCGGAACTTTCAGACAAACGCTCCCTATCACACCAAACAGAATTTCAACTTATGAAGAACACTTTCTCCGAAATGCTCTCTGAGGGTCTTGCCCAAACTGCCTCTCAAATTACTTCCACTATTCAAGCAGACCTCCAAAATCTTGGATCTAGGATTGATACAATAGCCAGGACCAATCAGAATACTTCTTGCATTCAAGACCTACAGGACCAACTAGAAACAGCCCTCTCCACAATTGATGCTTTGGAAAATCGTTCTAGACGTTACAATTTCCAAATCAGAGGGCTCCCAGAATCCATCACGGATGTCCAGGGGGCAGTTCGTACCTTTATAAAAGACATCATTCCTGATATCCTGATAGCACCACTTAGAGCTGGACAGAGCTCACCGAGCCCTGCATCCCCCTCGCTCAGACGGCCTACCCAAGGACATAGTGGTTAAGCCTCACTATTACGGCGTGAATGAAGAAGTAATGCGCACCTCCAGAAATGCGTCTCAGCTGTCTATCCTGGGTCACCCAATCCAAGTCTTCACAGACCTATCCCCTTCTACTATTCAATGAAGGAGAACCTTGAAACTGCTTCTCGAAGTCTTAACCCAGAAGTTCATCAAATATCGGTGATTGTTCTCTTTTCGCCTCTCCTTGATATACAAAGGCAAGACACACAGCTTATCCACTTTTCAAGATGGCAAACGTTTATTACAACATCTTGGACTCATCTCCCGTGAACCACCCTTGTCCTCAGGTCACAAGAATACTGGATCAACAAAGCTTCCCTCACCGCAAAGTCCAATTGCTCTGATGTGGCAGAACTAACAGCCCAAAAGATCCAAGGACTCTCATCCACCATGAACTTCTGACATTATCCCTTCCCTCCTTTGCAGTTACGGCATCAGCTTGTGATTTCACTTGTTAGGGAGTCCCACCTCTTCATTTGGTAGTCTATTTGCTCACCTTTAAATTCTCAGTTCCTCTAATAGGTTACTTAGTTCCCTGGACAGTATGTTACTAGTTTCATGGACAGGTATAGGTCTTGTTTAACATTTAATAGAATGTTTGGCCTGTCCCTCATTAGCCTTATCTTAGCCTGGCCCACTTGATGTCCGGGGGGACTCTGGATTTGGGCTTAGGGTGAGGGTTCCTCTCCCATCATGCCCCCCGGGTCACCCTGGGAGCACAGATAGCTCTATGCTTCCTCTTAGAATGACAGTTTAGTGGGGTCTTTGGTCCCTTTACAGTATTACGTGTTCTTATTACAATGGGCCCTGGTTGTTGCCGGATTTCTTGCCCGTGGAGCTGGAGGAGGGAGGCTTCTCACTCTGTTGGAGGTTCCTATCGCTCACTGAGGGTCTTCAAATGGGGGATTTTGCCTCGGGGGGGGGGGGGAGCCTCCCAGGCTCATTATTACCATAGCTAAGTTATGCTACAGGGGATTTCATTTTTAACCTGGTGTCGAGTACTCACTTAGGCCAGAGCGGTAATTATGCTCCTCCCTCTGCATTCGGGAGTAGAATGTTGACACTCCTGATGGCAGATGTTGTTCTGCCACCCAGGCAGAATCTTGTGTGGTTTTGCCTTAGAGTGGGGATAGGCACGCCTGTCCCCATCTCTTTGTCACTGAGGAGCCCAGTGGAAAGTTATTCCCATGACCTCCCCGGACCCTTTCTTATTGCTATTCTCTGTTTCATATGGAGGAAGGTAGGTCTCTACACAGTGCTGCATTTAATTTACCTTCTAATCCATGGCTTCACCCACTGACACGCCAACTCCATTTAAGTAACCTCTCACAACATCCAAGGACTGAACTCACCAATAAAGCGCCAGAAATACTTTCAGATCTCCCACTCCCAACATATTGAGATACACCTCTTACAGGAAACACACTTCCCCAAACAATATAACCCGAAAATTTTACATGCCACATTTCCCCAATTCTACCTAGCTAATGCAGCAGACAAGACTAAAGGGGTGGGCATATTTTTTGCTAAAAACACTGCCTTCCCCCCCAAAATGAAATCAGAGACCCTGAGGGTAGTTATATACTCCTGGCTTGCTCTCTGAAAGGGGCCACGTACACATTTGTCTCCTAATATGCTCCGAACTGCGGACAAGCCCAGTTTTTTCACTCCATGATAAACACCCTTTCTCCTCATTTTGTGGGCACTCTACTAATGGGAGGGGACTCCAATATTGCACTAGATAACATGTTAGCCAAATCAGGAAATGGTCGCAATCACTTACTGTGTCCTCCCAAGCAAAGTCTCAAAATCGCCAAACTTTTCCATTCCCTGGGGCTAGTAGATATCTGGAGGGAATATAACCCGTCTACGAAGGACTATACTTATTACTACACTCCACATTCAACTCTAGTGAGAATAGACCATATTTTTACAGCGAGTCCAACGATTACATTTATTACCAACTTGATCATCAGGGATTCCCCTCTGTCAGATCACTCAATAATATGCTTCCTAAGTAATCCACAGGGCCCCGAAGGACCATATCGATGGCGCCTGAATGAATCTACCATAAATAACCAAGTCCACTACACCAAAAAGACTTAGGGGAATACTTCCAAATCAATGACAATGGGGAAGTCACCCCTTCAACTTTTTGGGCAGGTCATAAAGCAGTGATTAGAGGTAAGATTATTCAACTCTCCACAAAGCTTAAGCGTGAAAGACAGGCAGATATAATAAACCTAGACCGTGACTTTCTTACACTATCCAAAAACCATAAAAAGAACCCTACTTCCAAATCCAAGACTTTACTGGAATTCGAGAGAGGGTTGCCCTTAATCTTGCCTTAGCCACCCAGGCCGAAAAACATATACAGTGGAGAAACACCCATTTCTATCTGCATAAAGACAGAACCAGCCCCAAACTGGCTGCCAAGCTTTTGACACTGTTGACTGGTCTTACCTATTTGAGGTCCTTAATAGATGGGGATTTGGCCCAAGGATTCTGCAAATTATACAAGCTCTATATGATCAAATAAGAGCCAAGGTCAAGCTTCAAAGCTGTTACTCAGACACTTTCCCAATCTCAAAGGGGACTAGACAGGGATGCCCTCTCTCCCCTATAGTTTTTGCCAATGCAATCAAAACCCTGGCAATTGCAATTAGGGAGCACCCTGACATTCATGGGGTGAGATGTGGCCAACGTTCGCATAAATGTGCCCTATTTGCAGATGATCTGCTACTGTTCATCACTTCATCCCTTATATCTACTCCTAATATTAAACTCTTATAGGACTGTGGAAGGGTCTCTGGCCTTAAAGTAAACATGACCAAATCGGCAGCATTAAACATTTCCACCCCGGAGCCATTAGTTGAACAACTAAAAGACCACTTTGAATTTGTCTGGCATTCGTCACACATTCCTTACCTGGGTATAAACTTGGCAGCCAATATAGACCAACTATATAATTGCAATTACCCCATTATGTTTAAAAAATTGGGTGCAGATATGTCCAGCTGGCAACAGGGTGACCTGTCATGGCTGGGCAGGGTGCAATCGATCAAAATGACCCTCTTTCCCAGGATCCTATATCTTTTTTGCTTCCTTCCAATTCTGGTAAAGAAGCATCAATTACAGAAGTTTCAATCTCAGATAAATAAATGTATTTTGGGAAACAAAGGCTACCGATGCCCTAAAAGCGTACTATATAGAAGACGCACATGCGGAGGTCTAGGGTTACCAAACCTCTGGAGATACTACCAGGCGGCCCAATTGTCACAATTTTCTACTGTATTTTCTACGCGTTCGGTAATAAACCAGATTGGGTCGACCTGGAGAGACAGGCGGTTCCATTACATACCATCAACTTTTTGTTATGGGCTCCCCCCCAAACAGAGGCCCCCAATTCTAGCCCCTACTCTTTCACATTCAATGGCTTTATGTGACGTTCTATACAAATCTTCTCACTTGATATCGGGTATCCGCACGTTAACCCATCTGTTTAACAAACCACAGTTTCCTCCTGGTATGGACATTAGAGCATATAAATGGTGGACAGACGAGGGCTTATACAGAATAGGCCACTTCATGTCATCTGTGGGACCCCTGACACTAAGTCATTGTGTCAGTAAGCTAGATATGCCAACTTCTGTAAGGTTTC
Source organism: Lithobates clamitans (assembly GCA_037952925.1). Classification (NCBI taxonomy): domain Eukaryota; kingdom Metazoa; phylum Chordata; class Amphibia; order Anura; family Ranidae; genus Lithobates; species Lithobates clamitans. The sequence continues at coordinate 4,620,711 of JBBGZY010000477.1, read as the reverse complement.
ACCAAAATGAAAATTCGCCATTTCTTAGCATCCATTTGGGACTCAAAACCTGACACACCGATAATTACCATGTATGAAAGATGGTGTTCTGAAGCCATGGATCAGAGAGGAGGAATATCATTAATCTATGCAGCACTGGTGGAGAACCTAGACAAACCCCCTTATGCCCTAAACTGGGAACGTGATGTAGAGATCAGTTGGGAAGCAGAAACCTGGTTCTCTATATTTCAACAAGCTTTTAAAGGCATGGTAAACACCTCCTTGATGGAAGCCAATCTAAAGATTATTACACGCTGGTATATGGTTCCCACTCGCCTGGCCAATATATTCCGATATACCTCCCCACTGTGCTTCAGAGGATGCAATATTTTGGGCTCATTCTTTCACACTTGGCGGGAGTGCCCTTGGAGACGGGGGTTCTGGAATAAGATTTTCGGTTTGCTGCGTCAAGCTCTACCAAAAAACACCCGAGTTGGCGCTACTAAATAACAGGCCGGCCGGTTGTAGTAAACCCCTATGGAAGCTTATCCATTTCATGTTGTTGGGAGCTAAGATGACGATCGCCCGTGCCTGGAAGCAACCCTCAGTATCCGTTGAGACAGAAAAACTAAAAATATCCTGGATAATAACCCAGGAGTAGGGATGAGCCGAACACCACCCTGTTCGGTTCGCACCAGAACATGCGAACAGGAAAAAAGTTTGTTCGAACACGCGAACACCGTTAAAGTCTATGGGACACGAACATGAATAATCAAAAGTGCTAATTGTAAAGGCTAATATGCAAGTTATTGTCATAAAAAGTGTTTGGGGACCTGGGTCCTGCCCCAGGGGACATGGATCAATGCAAAAAATTTTTTTAAAAACGGCCGTTTTTTCAGGAGCAGTGATTTTAATAATGCTTTTAGTGAAACAATAAAAGTGTAATATCCCTTTAAATTTCGTACCTGGGGGGTGTCTATAGTATGCCTGTAAAGGGGCGCATGTTTCCTGTGTTTAGAACAGTCTGACAGCAAAATGACATTTTGAAGGAAAAAACTCATTTAAAACTACCCGCGGCTATTGCATTGCCGACAATACACATAGAAGTTCATTGATAAAAACGGCATGGGAATTCCCCAAAGGGGAACCCCGAACCAAAATTTAAAAAAAAATGACGTGGGAGTCCCCCTAAATTCCATACCAGGCCCTTCAGGTCTGGTATGGATATTAAGGGGAACCCCGGCCAAAATTTTTTAAAAAAATGACGTGGGGTTCCCCCTAAATTCCATACCAGACCCTTCAGGTCTGGTATGGATTTTAAGGGGAACCCCACGCCAAAAAAGAAAAAAAAAACGGCCTGGGGTCCCCCCAAAAATCCATACCAGACCCTTATCCGAGCACGCAACCTGGCAGGCCGCAGGAAAAGAGGGGGGGACGAGAGTGCGGCCCCCCCCTCCTGAACCGTACCAGGCCACATGCCCTCAACATTGGGAGGATGCTTTGGGGTAGCCCCCCAAAACACCTTGTCCCCATGTTGATGAGGACAAGGGCCTCATCCCCACAACCCTGGCCGGTGGTTGTGGGGGTCTGCGGGCGGGGGGCTTATCGGAATCTGGAAGCCCCCTTTAACAAGGGGACCCCCAGATCCCGCCCCCCCCCGTGTGAAATGGTAAGGGGGTACAAAAGTACCCCTACCATTTCACTAAAAAACTGTCAAAAATGTTAAAAATGACAAGAGACAGTTTTTGACAATTCCTTTATTTAAAAACTTCTTCTTTCTTCTATCTTCCTTCATCTTCTGGTTCTTCTGGTTCTTCTGGCTCTTCTGGTTCTTCCTCCGGCGTTCTCGTCCAGCATCTCCTCCGCGGCGTCTTCTATCTTCTTCTCCTCGGGCCGCTCCGCACCCATGGCATGGGGGGAGGCTCCCGCTCTTCTCTTCATCTTCTTCATCTTCTTCTCTTCTTCTCTTCTTCTTTTCTTCTCTTCTTCTCTTCTTCTCTTCTTCTCTTCTTCATTTTCTTCTCTGGGCCGCTCCGCACCCATGCTGGCATGGAGGGAGGCTCCCGCTGTGTGACGGCGCTCCTCGTCTGACAGTTCTTAAATAACGGGGGGCAGGGCCACCCGGTGACCCCGCCCCCCTCTGACGCACGGGACATGACGGGACTTCCCTGTGGCATTCCCCGTGACGTCACAGGGAAGTCCCGTCAAGTCACCGTGCGTCAGAGGGGGGTGGGGTCACCGGGTGGCCCCGCCCCCGTTATTTAAGAACTGTCAGACGAGGAGCGCCGTCACACAGCGGGAGCCTCCCTCCATGCCAGCATGGGTGCGGAGCGGCCCGGAGAAGAAAATGAAGAAGAGAAGAAGAGAAGAAGAGAAGAAAAGAAGAAGAGAAGAAGATGAAGAAGATGAAGAGAAGAGCGGGAGCCTCCCCCCATGCCATGGGTGCGGAGCGGCCCGAGGAGAAGAAGATAGACGCCGCGGAGGAGATGCTGGACAAGAACGCCGGAGGAAGAACCAGAAGAGCCAGAAGAACCAGAAGAACCAGAAGATGAAGGAAGATAGAAGAAAGAAGAAGTATTTAAATAAAGGAATTGTCAAAAACTGTCTCTTGTCATTTTTAACATTTTTGACAGTTTTTTAGTGAAATGGTAGGGGTACTTTTGTACCCCCTTACCATTTCACACAGTGGGGGGGCCGGGATCTGGGGGTCCCCTTGTTAAAGGGGGCTTCCAGATTCCGATAAGCCCCCCGCCCGCAGACCCCCACAACCACCGGCCAGGGTTGGGGGGATGAGGTCCTTGTCCTCATCAACATGGGGACAAGGTGTTTTGGGGGGCTACCCCAAAGCACCCTCCCAATATTGAGGGCATGTGGCCTGGTACGGTTCAGGAGGGGGGGGCCGCACTCTCGTCCCCCCCTCTTTTCCTGCGGCCTGCCAGGTTGCGTGCTCGGATAAGGGTCTGGTATGGATTTTTGGGGGGACCCCACGCCGTTTTTTTTTTTTTTTGGCACGGGGTTCCCCTTAAAATCCATACCAGACCTGAAGGGTCTGGTATGGAATTTAGGGGGAACCCCACGTCATTTTTTTTTTTTAATTTTGGCCAGGGTTCCCCTTAATATCCATATCAGACCTGAAGGGCCTGGTATGGAATTTAGGGGGACTCCCACGTCATTTTTTTTTTTTAATTTTGGTTCGGGGTTCCCCTTTGGGGATTTCCCATGCCGTTTTTATCAATGAACTTCTATGTGTATTGTCGGCAATGCAATAGCCGCGGGTAGTTTTAAATGAGTTTTTTCCTTCAAAATGTCATTTTGCTGTCAGACTGTTCTAAACACAGGAAACATGCGCCCCTTTACAGGCATACTATAGACACCCCCCAGGTACAAAATTTAAAGGGATATTACACTTTTATTGTTTGACTTTAACCATTATTAAAATCACTGCTCCTGAAAAAACGGCCGTTTTTAAAAAACAATTTTGCATTGATCCATGTCCCCTGGGGCAGGACCTGGGTCCCCAAACACTTTTTATGACAATAACTTGCATATTAGCCTTTAAAATTAGCACTTTTGATTTCTCCCATAGACTTTTAAAGGGTGTTCCGCGGCATTCGAATTTGCCGCGAACACCCCAAATTGTTCGCTGTTCGGCGAACTTGCGAACAGCCAATGTTCGAGTCGAACATGAGTTCGAATCGAACTCGAAGCTCATCCCTACCCAGGAGAAGACAGATAATCTTCTCCCAGACACCTCTGACAAATTTGTAACTGTCTGGGAACCCTGGCAGAAATATCTTAAAGTGCCTTTGTGATAAACAACAGCAATCTATTACTTATAGATGCTCCATAGTGCCATTTTCACTTTCCCTTTCTACTTGACCTTTCTCTCTTCTTCTCCTTATCTTGCTCATCCTGTCCAAAGATTATCCTTTCAGCACCCTCTTTTCATTATTTGGAACTTGCGCTCTGGAAAAATCCTGTTAGCGAATAGCGATGTAACATAGGATAAGCTGTTAGATTGAAATTTTCACCAAGCATGGTCTCTTACTGCTTTTAATTATGACATCTAGTTCAGCACCTTTTTTCTCTTCTTTTGTTCATAGAACTGGATGAGTACTGCATGATGGTGTTTCTTTATGAGGAGTCATTTGCGGAGTCTGGTGTGGTCTCTATCCCCTTTGACACAGTTAGATTCCATATGGGGTGTCGGGGTGGGATGGACACTGCCCATTCTCTTATATGATCCCTTCTTGTTTTTATTTTTATTTTTCCTGGTCTTATCACGCAATGCTCTCTTCATGGCTGAGCTGAGCTGTTATCTTTGTGTGCATATGTTACTTATCCTACAATGTCACAGATGAACAGTTAACGCTACTAATTTGTGCATTTTTAAAACCCAATAAAAACTGAAATGAAAAAAATTGAAAACCATTTATCATTTTCCTTCCACTTCATAATTATGTGCCACTTTGTGTTGGTCTATCACATACAATCCCAATAAAATACATTTACATTGTTAGTTGTAACATGACAACATTTGGAAAATGTCAAGTGGTATGAATACTTTTTTCTTTCAAAGATTTTTATTGAAGATATAAGTATAAAAGTGAACAGTCTTTGTCATAAATCACACTTGAATTAAAATACAGTAAAGAAAAGTATATAGTAGGATACAGTTGTCAATCATGGTTAAAAGAACATTACTATAACAGGTGTTGAAAGTAAGGCGAGGTGTGTGATCTATTACCCCCATGCACCCCATATGGGCTCATACTGTGACATGAGGGGTCCTGGAACCCATCATTCCCCTTGATTTAGAGAGGTTTTAAAAAGTAAATTATTTAACAACTTAGAATAACATTAACAACTCTTACCAGAGGATGGCAGTAATACAGCAATGCAGAATGCAAAACTTTTAAGTGTGAGATTGTGAATGAACTGGTATATGTTTAAAGTACTTGTAGAACTTTGAGTGTACCTAGTAAAGCATTTGTACTTGTAATGAACTGTATGCAACTTTTAATAGAGAGATTAGTAAATAATGTAGGTTAAACTAAAATAAAGAGGGTGGTGGGGGGGATAGGAGGGAGAAAAGAGGAGGTGAGGGAGGTAGAGAGCAATGCGATAGACTCAGTAGTTAGAGCAATGTGGATCGAGTGTGTGTTAGTAATATCAGAAAATTATCGGGTACGTTTTTGAGCGTACCGGTGCCATAGATTATGGATTTTTGAATACGAAGGTTTTCCCCTCTACATAATTAATTCATACGCATAATGAAAGTAGTCTGTTGGCTAGGAGTATATGTGTGATTACTAGTCTGAAATATGGTGGCAGTAATTCAGTGTTCAAATTCAGTATGGCTAATTGTGGAGTGAGTTTTATGGGGAGGTAACATATATCCTGTATAATGCGTTCCACCTCGTTCCAGAGGTTTGTTAAGGCTTGACATGACCATAAAATGTGGGATATGGTACCTATTAGGTTACACTCTCTCCAGCAAGTGGGTGAGGAGTGTGGATGGAATTTGGCCATTCTCTGTGGTGTTAGGTACCATCTCAGATGTATTTTATGCGTTAGTTCCCATAGAGAGGTGCAGCTAGTGGAATTATATATTGATTTTAAGGCCGTTTGCCATTGTTACTCAGAAAAATTCAGCTGTAAGTCTTTGTCTCAGTCTACATATGGTTTAGATTTGTGGAATACTGTTTTTTCTTGTAGTGTAGAGTAGATTTGTGAGGTGCCTTTGGTAGGTGTGTTGCTTGAGAAGTAGTAGTTTTATATTTTGAGTGGTAACTCTCCTTCTAATTGTGAGTGTACTGTGAGACATTTTGGAATCTTATAGCAATTAAAGAAATCTATGGGGGGTGCTTTAAATACTGTTTGTATTTGGGTAAAGGGTTTATGCAGTATCATAGATCTGAGTTCTGCGGTGCAGGTATTTTGGTCTGTTATCCATTTGGGAATAGTCAAATCAGGCGATAGTAATTGTATGGTTTGGATAGGTATTTGAATGCTTTTGGTGGGTAACTGGGACCATTTGGCAGAGTTTAACATTCTCCAGGCTTTAACTGAAGCTTGTATGGTCGGTGAGTATAAATGAAGGTGTTTGGTTGTGTTGCTGAATAACCAGCATTTAAGGTTGGGTCCTGGCGTCATGGTGTTTTCAATGTTCCCCCATGGATGCGTGTTTACCCAGTCCTTCATTTGAGACAGTATGGTGGCTAGATAGTAATCTATAATGTCTACGTAGCCCATGCCACCCGCCAGTTTGTGTTTGGTAGTTTTGTGATGACTACATCTGGGTTTCTTACCTCACCAAATGTATTGGTGTATAATGGATTGGATAGATTTGATGTATGAGTTAGTAAGTGGAATAGGTAGTGTGCGGAATATGTAAAGCAGCCTAGGGAAAAGAAGCATTTTAAAAGATGGTAGTCTACCAGCCCAAGAGTATTCAAAATTTGAAAGTTTGGAGGTTTCCCTAATAAGCATCTGTTTTGCTTCAATGTAGTTGTTGCTAAAAAGATTTCTGGTATATTTGGTGAGTGCAATTCCTAGATATGATATACCTGCATCTGCCCATGGGTACGTATAGAAGTTACGGAGAAGGTTGCTAGTTACCGCATCTAATCCTAGGTCCAGAATATATGACTTATTTTTGTTGACCTTGTAATAAGAAATGGTACTAAACCTTTGTAACACAGATTTTATCGAAGCCAGGTAGGATATAGGGTTGGTTACCATCATGATGATGTCATCAGCAAACAAATTGATCTTGTGTTCTAAAGACCCAATTTTGAATCCTGTAATGGACCTGTTTGTTCTAATATGTTCGGCTAAGGGTTCCATTATTAAGTTGAAGATGATGGGTGATAAGGGGCAGCCCTGACGAGTGCCATTAGAGGTATGCATACTTTTTCAAGGCACTGTACCTATAGGTAAATGTCAGCAGAGGAAGTTTACTTCCTCTTAAAGGAGGAGGGAGGGAGTGGGCTGTCATTTTCCACTGTGTATACGCCCACGTGTGACTCTATAGTCACATGAGCTGCTCAGATGTGAGACTGAGGAAATGCTCTGCATAGAAACTCACTGAAAATTGAGCATGTGCAGAGTTGCCACCACAGCTACAAAATACCTAGCTGAATTGAGGACATGAACAGAAGGTGGAGATAGAGAGAAACAGGATCAACCAGGTTTTTTTTGCAGAGTACAGAAGACGAACATCATGGTGACTAATACAGCATTTATTGATATTCTTTTTGATGTGGGTATAGTAAAAATTTTAATTCTCCCCATTGTGTGCTGTGATTTAATAACAGAGCATTATAAAGGTGTGTCAAGGTGCCATTGAATATGAATGGCTTCCAATTTACCATTGTGTGCATGCTGCATGAACACATATTGTGGTTACCACAAGACACTAGTGTGAACAAACTTTAAAGGCCCCTTCACACTTAACACTTGAGTATATACCCATTAAAGGCTAAGTTCACATTTTGGAACATGTTCCACCCATGTTTAGGGTGAAACTGGTAACATGTTCCAGCTCCCACTGCCAGTTCCCCGATATCCTCCTCAGTGTGACAGCAGGCGGGGGATCTTCTAAAAACAGCGCAGTGCGTAGCTCAGCCCATGTGGCCACGTCATTCATTCATAGTTTCCTGTGAATGCATGTTCTACAACTACCGTCAGCCACTAAGTCTGACGGCTTGTAGTTCTGAATTAACTGTGAGGGTGCTGATGAGTGCTCTCGTAGTTCATTCACAATCTCTGCTGCAGGACTTGTCTGCAGAAGCCTGACCATTGCACTTCTGGGCCTACAGGAAAAAAAACCAACAAATACACAGTTTTTTACTGCAAAATATGTGCATTTATTATTTTTTCTTGAAAGGTGAACATATCCTTTAGGGCACATTCTCTGGAATTTATAAAGACTGGCACAAGCAGATTTTGTGAAAGTGTCTCTCATGAATTCATGAATCTCATATCAGCCTGGATGTCACACCACTTCCTCAAACTCAATCTATCCAAAACTGAACTCATGACTAACATTGAAAATTCATAGGCTGTTTTTACAGCAGTGTACATGTTTACTTTATGAAGAAATACTATTTTTTGGATGTCATCCTGAGTGCCGACCATCCCTTTCCTTATTCCAGTGCACTTGAATGCCTGACATATACATAGTAAAATTCTGCGGTGTTGGTGTATTGGCAGCTACTGTATGTGTGCATTGAGGTGCTATTCTTAACTAATAGAAAACACAATGCACATAATATTAAGTGGTAACATGAATTATTGCAAACTGTGGTTAAATACTCATACATTATTACTGCACATTACCACAACAAACATAATGTCAGCCTGAAACAAATATCTAATTATTTTATCGAACAGAAATTTGATATATTAATGTCCTGTTATAAAACTGAAAGAAAAACAAAAACAGACGGAAAAAAACACTTGTTCTTTATAAAAGTAGCAACAATGAATAGATGTGATTTTCACCAAAGACTGCTTTGCATTACTCATGTGCAGCCTTACACACCTGTGGAAGTGTACAATTTACTTAGTCAAAACAGTAGGTGGTATCCTCTTGTTGCTTTGTTGGCAACACAACGGAGATGATAATTATGGTAACTGAGAATCACAGTTACTAAGATGCTAAGAATGTGTCAGTACAATATATATTACATCTTAGGGATCCTTTGTTTTGCAGTGTTTGTAATCATATCACTTCCACTCTCTGCATCTTGTTGATTTTTTGTCATGCTCTGCTTCCCTCTAAAGACAGAGTAAATATTGTGTCTAAATATTTAGACACAGTTTAGAAATGCTTTTTAAACACCATGATACTGTGCTTAATGGAAATTAAATATTATGAGAAATTTTCAGAACAGAAATAGACAGAATATGGAGCAGCTGTGCATGGCAACCAATTACCTTCTATCTTCAGCGTGTCCGGATTGGGCCATCTGTCAGTTTTTTTAGATCCAGGCTGAACCACATTGTATGTCTATGGACGGGCGGATATATAAGCGCACGTACCTCCATTTACATCTGCTTACATCTGCCTAAGTTTATGTCCACAGAAAAAAAATTGCAAAGGTCTGCATCCATTTCCATTTTTGTTCACATAAATCAGAGTTGTCTGTTTACGTCCATTCTTTTTATGAATTTTTAGGCAGGAAACATATTTTTTGTTTAAAAAACTACTCATAAGCGACAAAAAAGTATAAACAACTAAAAAATGGATGTGAACTGAAGATGTACACTATATTACCAAAAGTATTAGGATGCCTGCCTTTACATGCACATGAACTTAAATGGCCCCCCAGTCTTAATCTGTAAGGTTCAATATTGAGTTTTGCAGCTATAACAGCTTCAATTCTTCTGGAAGGCTATTCACAAGGTTTAGGAATGTGTCCATGGGAATGTTTGACCATTTTAACAGAAGCACATTTGTGAGGTCAAGCACTGATGTTGGACAAGACTGACTGGCTGGCAGTCTCCGCTCTAATTCATCCCAAAGGTGGTTTATCGGGTTGAGGTCAGTACTCTGTGCAGGTCAGTCAAGTTCCTCCACCCCAAAAATGCTTATCCATGTCTTTATGGACCTTGTTTGTGCACTGGTCCAAAGCATTTGGTGGAGGGGGATTATGGTGTGGGGTTTTTTTAACAAATGTGGAGGTTTTCGAATGTGAGTCAAAATAACATTTAAAACCCAACTCTGGGCTGGAAGAAAAAAAGACTTTGCAGTAAGAATTCCAAAATGCAAGGGTAAAATGCTCATTATGTCTAGGGGGAGAAGAAAAAGCTGCGTATCTAACTTTCCCCTGTCTGCTTCTCGGCATCATCATGTGCAATGCAGGGTTATTAACCCTGTATTGCACATTGAGGAGTCAGAAGTTTGACCGTGACCAGAAGCATCTTAAAGTAGAGGCTGTAGGGGAAGATGAATTGATGAAGGGACTCTGCTGGAGTGAGGAATGAGGTCAGTATAACACCTTATAACACCAAATATAACACCAAATGTGGTCATGTGCTATCCCATACCAAGAAACTCCACAGCATTAGCAAGAGCTCCAGCAGTGCAGGTGGCAAAGGAGCATGACTAGGTAAGTATACATCTTCATATATGTAAGAAAGTCCAATGAGGGCAGATCCACACAAAAAAAGTGCTGGGAAGGATCCATCACCAGAAAGAAAAGTTCACACTGACTCTTACCCCAACAGGTGGACCACGTAAATCAAAATTAGTCAAAAGCGCTTGTGAGTGCTTCACTGCAGCTCGCCACACATGTGAGATGATGGGTTGTTTAAGAACCAATACAATCCTCCTTGGACAAGCTCTTGCAGCATAAACTCTTAGATATAGGAAAAAAAAAGAAACCTAATTGCAGGTTGATTAAAGACGTTGATTATAGAGGCTGTTTAAGATACAAGCTAGCATTCAAGAATTGTTTTTTATTACAATTAACCACTTAAGGACCGGAAGGTTTTACCTCCTTCCTGACCAGGCCATTTTTTGTGATACGGCACTGCGTTACTTTAGCTGACAATTGCGCGGTCATGCGATGCTGTACCCAAATAAAATGTATGTCCTTTTTCCCCATGAATAAAGCTTTCTTTTGGTGGTACTTGATCACCTATGCCGTTTTTATTTTTTCCGCTATAAACAAAAGAAGACAGCCAATTTTGAAGAAAAAAAAAAATATATATATATATTTATATTACTTTCTGCTATAAAACATATCCAATAAAAAAAAAAAAAATTCTTCACCAATTTGTATTCTGCTACATATTCTTGATAAAAATAAACCCCAATAAGTGTATATTGAAAGTTATCGCGTCTACAAAATAGAGGGAAGATTCATAGCATTTTTATTATTTATTTATTTTTTAATAGTAATGGCGGTAAACAGTGAATTTTAGCGGGACTGCAACATTGCGGCGAACAGATCGGACACCTAACTGGCATTTTTGACACTTTTTTGGGGAACCAATGACATTATTACAGTGATCAGTGCTAAAAATATGCACTGACATTGTACTAATGACGCTGACAGGGAAGGGGGTTAATATCAGGGGCGATCAATTGTGTTCCCTGGGTGTGTTTTCTAACTGTATGGTGGATGGGCTGCATAGCAGAAAGACAAGATCTCAGTGTCATCTCCTGTCAGAACGGAGATCAGCCTTGTTTACTTCTGCAGATCCCTGTTCTGTCTCTGTGGGGAATGATCATGGGCGGTCGGACACGCTGATTGGCTCCCCCGCTGGTCAACAGAACCTTGTGCACGAATTGATGTACCAGTACAGTGATACACGCAGCTGAGCTAAAATTTCCGCAGTATAACTGCGGCGGCTGGTCGGCAAGTGGTTAAATAATGTGATATATAAAGTCGCTCTGTCTTTGCATATCTCCTTCTGACTGTAACTGATATACTTAAAAAAATAAAATAAAAATATTATTGAAAAAAAAAAAAAAAAAGAAGAAGGAAAGATCATTGAGAAAAAAAATCCCAAATGGACTAAGAGAATTTACAAATTCAACAGAAATGAGCAATATGACCCCAAATTTATCAGCTGTTATTTATAAAAGCATTAATATCCCACTCTATATTTAAACCATGGGGCCTATAAATTCTTAGCCAAAAAAAATCCACTTGGAGGGATATTTCTACACTCGAATCCAAGTGGATTTTTTGGCTAAGAACTTATAGGCCCCATAGTTTATATAGAGTGGGATATTAACGCAGAGTATATTATTTTTAGATTTCTTCCAGTGCTATAGGGCAAAAAAACTATAATTTCCTTCATTGGAATGCAGTCCCTTCCGCATGTTATTTAAACACACCATTTCCTCAGCCGCGTCATGTCCGGTCTAGCACTGTAGGTTTGCTTCCGTGTTCCGGAATGTAGATATTTTGATTATATAGCAACTCTCATGTACGTGAACATGCCTGTGATGACGTCTGTGAGTGAAGAAACACTTTGGGAAGAGTCAGGTCACGTGACGTTGCCATGCTTGTTAGTCAAACATCTTACTGGTTGGAACATTGCCTGTGTTTTTGGAATTAGCATATGCTTTTTTTTATTTACTTTGTGAGGATTATGGCTTCTTTTCCTGTTTTAAATAAATGTACTTGTCCGCAATACTGCACAATGAGGTTTCTTTTTGCCTATTTTTAAGATTTTATGCTGTGAGAGCTTGTCCAAGGAGGATTGTATTGTTTTAAAAAAAAAAAAACATTATCTCACATGCGTGGTGAGCTGCAGTGGGGCACTCACAAGCACTTTTGACTGCTTTTGAATAAGTGGTCCACCTGTTGGGGTAAGGGTCAGTGTGAAATTTTCCTTCTGGTGATGGATCCTTCCCAGCACTTTTTGTGGACCTGCACTCACTGGACTTTCTTACATATATGAAGATGTTACCCCTCAGCTCACCCCATCAGTCTCCTCCCACATCACTGATTTACTAACAGCCATATCAGCCTGGATGTCACACCACTTCCTTAAACTGAATCTAAAACCAGGCTCATAATATTTCATCCCCCATGTGCCCCTTCCCCTGACATCTCTGTCAAGATCAATGGCACAACTATCAGTCTGTCCCCACATGCCAGGGTGCTAGGGGTAACCCTAGACCAGGCATATCCAAAGCCCGGCCCGCTTTCCGGTTTTGAACGGCCCACCTGGTTATTTGGTCATATATATGTTTTGTGGCCCCCAACGACCACCCAGCACCGGGGCCACAAAAGATATATATGCTAGCTGCCTTGGAGGTAACAGGGAGGAGGCGGGACGAGTGCCGTACACACAGGAATATTTCCTGTTTACATGTCAGCCTCTGTAATAGGAAGTCCTGCGCTGCTTTGGACGACTGTTCTGTCCATCATAGGAGGCGGGACTTTCTATTAAATAGGCCACCCAGAAAACAGGAGTTTTTCCTGTATGTAATCTTTTGGCGTTCGTCCTGCCCCCTCCCTGTCTGCAGATGGATGGGGCATTAATCAGGCTACACTGATGGCAATGGTGAGTCTGCTTTCCTGTCAATGGTGGGTGCTGTTTTCCTGGCAATGGTGGGTGCTGCATTCATGGCAATGGTGGGGCTGCACTGATGGCAATAGTGGGGCTGCACTGATGGCACTTGTGAGGTTGCAGATGGACACTGACCCTTACTTTGCTTCACAGTTCTTTATTTAAAATTTAAGTTTTTTTTCCTGAAACTTCCCTCTTAAAGTTAAGGTGTGTGTTATACGCCGATAAATACAGTGTATCCAAATAACACACCCAAGCTCATCTTTTTACTCACACACAGCCACAAAAGGTAAGTTAATTCTTGTTGGGCAGTGTATTAGTGCTCAAACTAATACACTTAGACCGAATTTTAATGGTTCAAATAATGTCAGGCAAAATGGTCGGTCCTCATGCATGTTTACTTCATCAAATCTGGCCCTCGTTGAAAAAAGTTTGGATACCACTGCCCTAGACTCTGAACTGTCCTTTCAGGCCCACATCCAAACCCTGTCCAAATCATGCTGCCTTAGCCTTCGCTACATCTCTAGAATATGCCCCTTTTTAACCAATGACACTACCAAGCTTTTAATCCACTCCCTGGTTATCTCTCGCCTTGACTACTGCAACTCACTCCTCATTGGATTACCTTTATATACACTATCCCCCCTTCGGTCCATAATGAATGCTGCTGCAAGACTCATCCACCTTACCAATAGGGAAGAGCCCGATGTTCGAGTCAAACGTAAGTACGTCTCGAACATCGCGTGTTCGCCGAACAGCGAACAATTTGGGGTGTTCACGGCAAATTCGAAAGCCATGGAACACCCTTTAAAAGTCTATGGGAGGAAAAAAAAATGCAAATTTTAAAGGCTTATATGCTTGATATTGTCATAAAAAAATTTCGTACCTGGGGGGTGTCCATAGTATGCCTGTAAAGTCGTGCATTTTTTCCGTGTTTAGAACAGTCCCTGCACAAAATGACATTCTAAAGGAAAAAAAAGTAATTTAAAACTACTCGCGGCTATTATGAATTGTCTATGGGAGAAATCAAAAGTGCTAATTTTAAAGGCTTATATGCATGGTATTCTCATAAAAAGTCTTTGGGGACCTGGGTCCTGCCCCAGGGGACATGTATCAATCGAAAAAAAGTTTTACAGATGGCTGTTTTTACGGCAGCAGTGATTTTAATAATGCTTAAAGTGAAACAGTAAAAGTGAAATATTCCTTTAAATTTCGTATCTGGGGGGTGTATATAGTATGCCTGTAAAGTCGCGCATTTTTCCTGTGTTTAGAACAGTCCCTGCACAAAAGGACATTTCTAAAGGAAAAAAAGTCCTACAGAAAAAAACGGCATGAGGGTTCCCCCAAAAAATCCATACCAGGCCCTTTGGGTCTGGTATGAATATTAAGGGGAACCCTGCACCAAAATTTTAAAAAAAAATTGCGTGGGGGTCCCCCAAATTCCATACCAGGCCCTTCAGGTCTGGTATGAATATTAAGGGGAACCCTGCACCAAAATTTCTTCAAAAAATGGCGTGGGGTCCCCCTCAAAATCCATACCAGGGTCTGGTATGGATTTTAGGGGAACCCCCGTGCCAAATTTTTTTTTTAAATGGCGTGGGGGTCTCCCTAAAAATCCATACCAGACTCTTATCCAAGCACGCAACCTGGCAGGCTGCAGGAAAAGAGGGGGGATAAGAGAGCGGCCCCCACCCCCTCCTGAACTGTACCAGGCCACATGCCCTCAACATGGGGAGGGTGCTTTGGGGTGGCCCCAAAGCACCTTGTCCCCATGTTGATGGGGACAAGGGCCTCATCCCCACAACGCTTGGCCGGTGGTTGTGGGGGTCTGCGGGCTGGGGGCTTATCGGAATCTAGAAGCCCCCTTTAACAGAGCCCAGATCATCCCACCTCCCTGTTTGAAATGGTAACAGGTACATTGTACCCCTACGATTTCACAAAAAAAGTGGCAAAATGTTAAAAAAACCACAAGACACATCTTGGGACAAGTCCTTTATTAAAAAATAAAAAATAAAAATGTCCCACGAAGTCTATTCAGCTTCTTCTCTAGCTCCACTGGACTGAAAAAACAAACCCGCACGCCATCACCAATCCGCCTCCATGGGAGGCACCCACCATAATGGCCATCCTCTCAGATGACAGTTCTTTTATAACTGAGGGTGGGGCCACGCGGTGATGTACCCGGGTGACCCCACCCCCTATTACCCCACGGGGAAGCCATTGGGAAGTCCCCTTGTTTTAGAGGGGGCGGGGTCATCCAGGTACATAAATGAAACCCCCACAACCACCGGGCAAGGGTTGTGAGGATGAGGCCCTTGTCCCTATCAACATGGGGACAAGGTGCTTTGGGGGGCTACCCCAAAGCACCCTCCCTATGTTGAGGGCATCTGGCCTGGTACGGTTTGGGAGGGGGTGGGGGGCCGCCCTCTCATCCCCTCCTCTTTTCCTGTGGCCTGCCAGGTTGCATGCTCGGATAAGGGTCTGGTATGGATTTTTGGGGGGACTCCCATGCCATTTTTTTGTTTTATTTTAGCACAGGTGTTCCCCTTAAAATCCATACCAGACCTAAAGGGTCTGGTATGGATTTTGAGGGGGACCCCTACGCCATTTTTTAAAGAAATTTGGTGCAGGGTTCCCCTTAATATCCATACCAAACCTGAAGGGCCTGGTATGGAATTTGGGGGGACCCCCACGCAATTTTTTTTTTAAATTTTGGTTCGGAGTTCCCCTTAATATCTATACCAGACCCTCATGCCGGTTTTTTCAATGACTTTTATCTGTATTGCCGAGACCCGACAATTCATTATAGCAGCGAGTAGTTTTAAATTACTTTTTTCCTTTAGAAATGTCATTTTGTGCAGGAACCAATCTAAACTTTGGAAAAATGTGCCACTTTACAGGCATACTATAGACCCCCCCCCCCCCCCGGTACAAAATTTAAAGGAATATTTCACTTTTATTGTTTCACTTTAAGCATTATTAAAATCATTGCCCCCGAAAAAACGTCTGTTTTTAAAACGTATATTTGCATTGATACATGTCCCCTGGGGGCAGGACCCAGGTCCCCAAACACTTTTTTTGAAAATAACTTGCATATTAACCCTTAAAATTAGCACTTTTTATTTTTCACCTTCGTGTCCCATAGACTTTAACTGTGTTCGCGTGTTCAAACAAATTTTTTGCCTGTTTGCGTGTTCTGCTGCAAACTGATTTGGGGGGTGTTCGGCTCACCCCTAATTACCTATCCGTTCAGTGTCCTCCACCCTTCTCTGCCAATCCCTCCACTGGCTTCCACTCACCCAACAAATAAAATTCAAAAAGTACGAACCATAATTTATGAAGCCATCCACAACTCTGCCCCCAGCTACATCACTAACCTAGTCTCAAAATACCAACCAAGCCGCTCTCTTCGGTCCTCCCAAGACCTCCTGCTATCTAGCTCCCTTGTCACCTCCTCCCATGCTTGCCTCCAGGATTTCTCGAGAGCTTCTCCCATCCTTTGGAATTCCCTACCCCAATCTGTCCAACCGTCCCCTAATCTATACATCTTTAGAGGAACCCTGAAAACCCTTCTCTTTAAAAAAAGCTTATCCTGCTTCTAACAGCTTACCTGTAAAATCCTTTTCTTGGATTACAGTATAGGACATAGAGCCTTAAGTATTTATTTAGTGGGTTATAGCTACCTTCAGGTGTTGACACTGGCACATCCAATACAGGAAGTTGACTCCCCTATATAACCCCTCCTCCTTCCAGGAGTACCTCAGTTTTTGTAGCCAAGCAATATACTTACACCCCATAAAACAGAGGGGCGGGAGCTCTGTGTCCTATGATGTAATCCAAGAAAAGGATTTTACAGGTAAGCTGTTATAAAAATCCTATTTTATTTATCGTACATCATAGGACACAGGGCCTCAAGTATTTACTTAGTGGGACGTCCCATAGCAATGCTACTTGAGAGGAGGGAGACACAACCTGTAGGGCACCCCCAGACCATGAGGACTTATACTGCTGCCTGCAGCACACTGTGCCGAAGGCGATAACCTCATTCCTTCTTACATCCACTTGATAAAATTTTGTGAATGTATGGACTGAAGACCAAGTTGCGGCCTTGCAGATCTGAGCAAAGGAGGCCTGGTGACGCACTGCCCAAGAAGCACTAACCGCTCAGGTAGAGTGTGCCTTAACTTGAAAAGGGGGAATCTTACCCCTTAAATCATAAGTTTGAATTATAGCTTGCCGAATGCACTTAGCAACAGTGGATTTCGACACTGCCTATCCTTTCTTAGGACCCTCTGGCAGAATAAATAAGACATCAGTCTTACGAAGCTGAGCAGTTTTCTTTAAATAAATTTTCACTGCTCTCACTACATCAAGACAATGTAATTACTTTTCTTCCCTGGAACATGGTTTTGGGAAAAAACGATGGCAGGACAATATCTTCAATCAGATGAAAGCCTGAAACCACTTTTGGCAAAAAGCCTGGACGATGGCGTAACACCACTCTGTCCTCATGAAAAATCAAATATGGCTCTTTAGAAGAAAGAGCAACCAATTCTGAAACCCTCCTTGCTGAGGATATAGCAACCAAAAATATCAGCTTCCTAGTCAGAAGGACTAAGGGAATATGCTGTAATGGTTCAAATGACTATTTTTGTAACACTGACAAAACCAAATTCAAGTCCCAAGGGGTTAAAGGTGATTTAACTGGCGGATAAATCTGCATCATCCCTTGCATAAAACCCCACACTAAAGAATGCGCAGCAAGCGGTCTCTAAGATAAAACCGATAGGGCCAACTTTATCTCTACGCCCAATTGTAGAAAGGCAAGGATTCTGCCTATAATATATCTCTGAGAGTGCCAACCCTTGGATTCACACCAGGAAACATAAGTTTTCCAAACTCTATAATATATAGCTCTGGAAATGGTTTCCTTGCATTGATTAAAAATTGAGATAACTGACCTGGAAAGCCCACGTTTCTTCAGAATGTGGGTTTGAATAGCCAAGCTGTTAAATTTAGTGTTCGTAAAGTATGATGGAATATCAGCCCCTGCGAGAGCAGGTCTGGCCTTTATGAGAGAAGCAAAGGACCCTCCACTGCCATTTTTACGATCTCTGCATGCCATGACCTTCTGGGCCATGCTGGTGCTACCAGAATTACCGGCTTTCTTTCCAGCTTGATCATGCAAAGAAGTCGAGGCAGCAACTGAATTGGGGGAAAAGCATAGATCAGTGAAAAGACCTCCAAGACAATTCTTTTACCTGGAGGTCCAGGTTTTCAGAGCCAGACACACTGCCCGAATCTCTAGGAAGTTGATGGGCAGGGCTCTTTCGAGTTTTGACCACTGTCCCATCTGACGTCACTACTTTCCAGGTAATTGGTCTGAAGGATTTCTCTTTCAGCAGATTCTGGCTTTGTAACCGCTAACTGAGGCTTTGGGACACTCTTGGGGACAGCAGCATTGGCAAGTCCAAAGCTTGGATCGTCTTGTTCCAAGCAGAGAGGATACTGTTTTGCAACAGTCTTGAATGGAACTGGGCATAGGGAACTGCTTTGAATGAAGCTACCATCGTTCCTAACAACCTTATGCAAAGACGAATTGAAGGATTTGCTTTTGACCTGACCATCCGTACCAGCTCTCGTATGGAGCTGATCTTTGCTGAAGCCAAAAACCCTTTTCTGGGCTGTATCTATGATCAGGCCTAAATAATCCAGCCTTCTTACTGGTTTTAAGGAAGACTTCTCTAGGTTGAGGATCCAACCGAGACTTTCCAGGTAACTGGTTGTAATGCGTACACTTTGTTTTAAGTGAGTCACTGACTGGTCCATCAACAATAGATCATCTAGGTACGCCAAAACTGTTGTGCCCTGTGTCCTTAACCTGGCTACAGGTGGGGCCAGTATTTTTGTGAATACCAGAGGTGCTGTGGCTAGCCCGAAGGGTAAGGCTGCAAACTGAACTGCTGTTCTACTTCTAATCGCAGATACCTTTGGCGAGCGTGAAATATAGGGACATGCAGATATGCATCCCTGATGTCGATGGACACCAGAAGTTCTTCCTCTTGTAGGATGGATACCACTGACCTGATCGACTCCATGCAAAATTGAGCGGATTTTCAGGAACCGATTTAGATTTTTTAGATCCAGAATGGGTCTGACATCTCCATTCGGTTTTGGTACCGTAAACAGGTTTGAATAGAATCCCAAACCTTGTTCTTCTGTGGGGATCTGTATGATTACCCCTTGAGTCAATAATCGGTCTAATGCTTAAAACAGGGATTGTCTTTTCCCTGGATCCTTATGAAGGTTCAATCTCAGAAAATGAGATTGTGGAAACTCCTGAAATTCTAGTTTGTATCCTAGAGTCACTGTGGAGAGAGCCCATCTGTCCTGAGTTTCCCTTTGCCAGACTTCTTCGAAATGCAGAAGTCTTCCCGCCACCTTGTTGAAGGAAGATGCCTCTTCATGAAGAGGCTTTAGTATTCTGAATTACAGTTTTGCGGCTCCAGGTCTTCCTTTGAGCCTGGGCCCGACCCTGCGATTTTCCTCTGGAATCTGACGGTGGAAGCTGTCACTACTGCCTAGAGGTGGATGCTCTTGGTGCAGGAGAGGAAGTCTGTTTAAATGAAGGATGTTTATACTTTTTTTGACTGGCAAAAAGAGTACCTTTTCCACTGGAAATTGTCTGGATGTATTTATCCAAATTATCGCCAAATAGTCACTCCCCATGAAATGGGAAACTAGACAGAAGCTGTTTGCAGGGTGCTTCAGCAGACCTATGCATGTGTACTAGCACAAGTGCAAGGCGAGACGCCTGGTGAATAGAATCCTTCATAGCAGCTATGGCAAAACATAATGCTTTTGGTAAGTCGGCCAACTCACGGGCCTGTTGTGCAGGTAGCTCATTAAAGGACCAGTTCACAGAGGCCCTTAAGGACTGACAGATGTCTATAGCTGCAATTGCAGGCTGAGCAACAGTACCTGCTAAGGAAAAAGAGGATTTTAACAGGCATTCCAACTTTTTATCTGTTGGATCCTTTAGCATTTGTGCATTGTCCACTGGACAAGTCAAACTTTTATTCACACTGGAAATCGCAGCATCTACTGCTGGAACTTTCCATTTTTTGGTGAATTTTTCCTCCATGGGATAGAGAACTGAGAATCTCTTTGGAGGGAAAAAATGTTTATCCGGATGATTCCATTCGGTATAAATAAGTTTCTCTAGTAATGTTTGGACAGGAAACACATGCACTGGTTGTGAAGGTTTCAAAGAACCCAAAGAAGAAACCAGAATTTCAGCTGACTCGGTTAGGGGTAGCATTAAAGTGGAGTGAACCATTTCTGTAAGGATTTGTACCTCAGATTGTGAAGCTGACACATCAACTGTTGTTTGCTCCGCAGAGGAGTAATCGGTTTGTTTTTCCCAATCGTTTGAGGGTAATACCTCATCCTGTCACCCCTGTTCCCCTGGTAAAGGGTTTGGAGTGGGAGAGAGGGATCTAGCACGCTTCCTATCCCCCTTAAATGGAGGATGAAATTAAAGTGGCTAATCTTCCTTCTAAGCCTTGCAGGGCAGAGGAAAATACATTTTAAGTCATGTATACAGGGGCTGAAGTGTGAAAAGCAGTTGCACCACCAGTCGGTTCCAATGACTCACCCTGGCTCAGGTATCTCTGGAGAGGATGACAATGTGGAGGCATGACTGGAGTTCCCAGTACCTGGGGGTGGTTTTGGTGCCTTAGTAGTAAGCCTTGAAGCCATAGTGCAAAGCACAAAAACAGAGGCACTCTAAGAACTGTTCTATTTACTTGAACAATAGAAGGAAAAACAATGGCAGCATAGACTCATTTAATGCTAAACAATAACGTCTTTTCCTGTACTGCAATTCCTGTGTAAACCCCTCACATGCACCAGTGCTCCTGTGTCCTGTGGCAGCCTTAAATAAATCAAGTATATCAAATAGTCCATAAAGTGAAAATCTGTGACTGTAGTGCAAATCAATACGGTGGATAAGATAAGTGAATAATCTATACAGTGATATATCAAAAGTGTCAGGTGCGTTGATAGTAGATCTCGTGACTTTCGTGGTATTGGATACCCACTAGGGGCTCCCAGAACTCTCACCTTACTGACATTAATATAATGCCTTTAAGTATCCATTCAGGGCTGTGCTTGTTCAGAAAGGAGGATACTCCAATAGGCCGACGGCTTTAGTCGGCTTTAAACGATATCACCCTATTGGAGTATCCTCCTTTCTGATTACCCCCCACATGTGGAGTCTATTCACCGGAAAGAACGCCATCTCCCCATAGACGCACCAGAACAACTACACCGTTGGGATTGGAACAAGCACAGCCCTGAATGGATACTTAAAGGCATTATATTAATGTCAGTAAGGTGAGAGTTCTGGGAGCCCCTAGTGGGTATCCAATACCATGAAAGTCACGAGATCTACTATCAACGCACCTGACACTTTTGATATATCACTGTACAGATTATTCACTTATCTTATCCACCGTATTGATTTGCACTACAGTCACGGATTTTCACTTTATGGACTATTTGATATACTTGATTTATTTATGATTTCACACTTATGCTTATTTATTTGAATATTTATTACATTTTCTGGTTTGCGCAAAATCACAGGCACAATTATTGATTGTGGTATTTTTAGATTTCAGTTAGTGAGTGGTGTACACTTTTTTGATTTTGCAGCATTCCACACAACATTCACTTTAGTAGCGCAGAAGTCCATCCTAGGATATTTTTACTGTGGCAGCCTTGCTTCAGCTGTTCTGATAGAAGCTGTCAGTTTCCAGAGTATCAGCTTTTATCAGGTGTAAGCTTGATTGTCTGTGCGCCATGTGTTTGTAAGGACGCTGAGTGCACACACGGCACTGACCGCTTCAGCTATGCCCCTTCCCCACCCTCCTTACTCTGATGTCAGCCTTGTGTGCGCGGTGTGTCCTGAGACACAAACCAGAGGAGGAGAGGAGGCTGCAGCCATACTGCGGCGTATCTCCTTCACTTTACAGCTATGGCAAGTAAATGTCTTTTTGTGCTGTTTAGCAAGAAGCCACCCCACACCTCTTAAGGGGGGTTATACAGCAGATTTATCACCTTTTATGCTTGTTAACATAACATGTAACCCCCAGCCACTCAGTTTCCCCAATTGGGGGGGAGAGGAGAACCCCCTCCAGCTGCTGAGACACACGCTGTTGTTTTGCACACATTTAAACAGGGTATATACCCTCTTACTCCCTCTAGAGATGTTTTTAAAAAGGCATTACAATATAAATCGAAAGAAAAGTCATAGGTGTCATAGCAGTTCCTATGCTTTCCTCTTACCTTTTCCTCGCTGCAGGATACTGCTGTAAACAGAAAGATCCAAACTTCACCCATCACGGCGGGCAGCGTGGTTAAACCTTCAAAGACTGGGGCCCTTAATAGGGGTTCCACTGCTTTGGACCTTGTATAGCACCCCTCAGGACAACTTTAGGGAATGTAGCAAGACCAAAAAGAGTCCTGGTTCCTAGGGTCCAGCCTTCAAAAGGAGCATTACAGGCTAAACTTTGTCCTTCTATGCGAGGCCCGGGTACCATCCTGGAGCCGCAGTGGTGGGATGGGTCCGGTTGTGGAGGCTTTTTAAATCCAGCAAGGATCCCTCCTGGAGCTCCGCAGAGCACATCTTTACTCGTGCCAACACCTTTAGACACTGGCGAAAAAACAGAGGTACTCTTGGAAGGAGGAGGGGTTATATAGGGAAGTCAACTTCCTGTATTGGATGTGTCAGCACCTGAAGGTAGCTATAACACACTAAGTAAATACTTGAGGCTCTGTGTCCTATGATGTACGATAAAGAAATAGGTAAGTTGGAAGCTTTGGTGCATGAAGAGAACTAATTGGTATTGCTGAATCTTGGCTTAATTCTTCACATTGCTGGGCTATTAATATTCCTGGCTATGAATGAATGAGGACTTATGCCGCGTACACACGGTCGGACTTTTCGTCTACAAAAGTCCAACAGCCTGTCCGACAGACTTTCGACAGACTTTTGTCTGACTTTTGGCGGACTTGCGGCAGACTTTCTTACGAGCGGACTTGCCTACATACGATCACACAAAAGTCAGACGGATTAGTACGTGATGACGTACACCGGACTAAAATAAGGAAGTTGATAGCCAGTAACCAATAGCTGCCCTAGCGTGGGTTTTTGTCCGTCGGACTAGCACACAGACGAGCGGATTTCTGGGTCCGGCGTAGTTACGATGTAAAGATTTGAAGCATGTTTCAAATCTAAAGTCCATCAGATTTGAGGCTGGAAAAGTCCGCTGAAAGTCCGCTGAAAGTCCGGGGAAGCCCACACATGATCGGATTGTCAGCCAGCTTTAGTCCGTCGGCGTCCATTGGACTTTTGTAGATGAAAAGTCCGACCGTGTGTACGCAGCATTAGTTGATGGAGCCTGTGATGAGGCTGAAGCATTATGGGTGAAACTGCACATGGGTGTGTGTACTACAAAGGTAATCATTGGAGCTTGCTATAGGCCACCCAATGTTAATGAAGAGGTGAAGACTCTGCTCCTTGCATAGATAGAAAGGGCTGGAACAGTAATAATGGGGAATTTTAACTACCCAGAAATCAACTAGAGTAATGGGACTGCAGGAACAGTTAAAGGGCAAAAATGTATAAACCTATTACAAAACAGTTTTATGGTAACATTCATAGAGGCCCCATGTAAGAATGATGCTCATTTAAGATAATGAAACAAGGGGCAACCTTCGGTTACTTTTCTCACTCATAGCTTTTTCACCCCAGGTGATTCCCTGCAGATTTGGCATCTTTGGCATCTTTATGGTTTTAAGAAAAGAGACAAATGCATTAATTTTTTCACTTCTAAACTTCCCATTACAAACAAAGCATGGTGAATAATTAACACAACACATTTAGTTTAAATTAAGAAAATAAAATGTACTCCTCGTCCTGATTATTATCGTTCTGCTAATGAGATTTTGCACTTGAGAAGTTTTGTGCAGAAACACTGAAATATATTTCATTGCCAGTTGCCAGCCCCAAAATAGTCTTATTGTTCCTTTATGTGTCATTATGTGTCATTATTGCCAGTCATATGGCACAAACAAGTGAAGACCTTCCAAGATCTTATCAGTCAATTTAGTTCTCCCCCCTCGATGAGCTTAACTCAAATGCACATTGGCACGAGTCATTGATTGACTACAAACATAAAAATAATCAAAGCAGAAATTTTATGAGGATGTGAGTGAGTTAATGTCACCTCGGTATGCTTCTAGAAAATACAGAAAAAAAAAAAAAACACAGGGGACATCAATACTGAAAATGTAATTTAAAAGTCAAAGAAGATTTTTTACATGTAACATACTGAATAACAGAGAAAAAAAAAGTTGAATGTGTTCTATTTTTATCCACTGTCAAACACAGCACTACTCATGCATACAATAACAGCAGGGGGTTTCACAACACTATGCGTTCAGAGATTGGAACAGAATGTAGATGTGTATATAGGAAAAGTATACAGTCCAATTCATTTCATATAAACATTAAACTTAAAATCAGACTTTCATTCAATAAAGTCTTATTGGTACATTTCTAGTGGTAGTTTGCTGCACCTACTGTAGTTCAGGCAAGCATACCAACACACTTTAAGAACCTACCAGATGGCAGCAACCGATCATTAAAAAATTACTGCAAACTATGAATCCGCTCAATCCCACATGCGGTCAAACAGTCAGGTAGACTAGATGGGGAACTAAACAAAGTAGATATGGCGCCGTTCTATACCCGTGTTTAAAAAACTGCCAAAATAAATGAGTTTGTGAAAATACAAGTGATAGTGCAAACTAGCATGTGTACTACATAGCTATACAGTGTCCTATTCACCAAGAAAAATTACGATATAATAATAAATTGATTAAATATCTCTGTGCAAAATATAAAATAAATATAAATAAAATACCAATTGATTAAATATATCTGTGCAGATGTGCTAGGACCAATAAATCATCCATAAAAAATGTATTTAAAAATCAAATAATTCTATTTGTGATTTAAAGTGCTACTGTGCAAAAAACTTTATGCATTAAAAATTAAAAATATATGTGTAGTCCCAAATTTTAAATATCCAAAATTAAAGTGCTTCTGTGCTGGTGATAAACAATATTGTGTTGGTATTTCCACTTTGCAAAGGTGATCACAGCATGCGTGCTTTATCCGTGCTCTTATTGTGGCTGCACTCACTGGAACCCCCCCCCCCCCTACCCTCTTGGGGTATGGAGCATTCACAGTATCTGCCACTGTGCAGCACTCTGGAAGCTGGATAATTCCTGATGTATTAATAGTTTCCACTCTTGTCCCATAAGTCATATAAGATATAGGAGAAAAGGATTCCAATAGTGTGATATTTGGTGTGGATTATTCCTGCGCTACCGTGATGGAGAAAAAGAAGAGTGTACGTATGGACAGCTGCATGCACCAAAAAAGGGGTCAAAGGGAACCCAAAGTAGGAATAGACAAGGAGGGGGGGTGCTGCACTATCCAAAAAAACTGCTGTGTATAATATACGTAGAAGGCTACTAGGGAGTGTGGTGCAAACCGCTAAGGGAAATATCAACTAAGCATCATGCTGATACCCCATTAGAAGTTGAACACATAAATAAGTGCAAAATCTGACAGAAATGTGCAATAAATAAAATACTAAAATAATAAAATCGATGAGTATAATCCTGTGCAGGTGAATATAAATACATATGCCGATACCAACTAAAAGTTAATAATGAAAAAAAGCTAGAGAGGATGTTGCAAAGAAAACTAACAATCAATATGAAATATACAAAAAACACAATCGATGTGCAACCTCAATCTAATAGAAAACTTCCTGTGTGTGCGTGCAAAAAACGTATAGAAAGTGCATCATGCTTAGTGACCTAAACACTCTGATCAATCAAACAGTGTCACAGCAGTATAAGGTCCTATATGGTCTGCTGACAAGGAGGGTCCAAATACCATGTAGCTATGTGCATAAGTGAAAAAACACAAAGTACAATGTGATGATGTCCTCTACAGTGCAATACAAAAAGTCCAATGTGCTCAGATAAAAAGAAGTGAAGTGTCTGGAATAAGATTAAATCTGTGTCCTCTTCGTGCATGAATCACACTAAAGTAAGCAGTGGCCCCTTACCTAGGGGTACTAGGTAAAACGCAAAGAAGTAAATGCAGGTGGCTGTGGTCTTTACTTTGGGGTCCTGGACCAGCGCAGGTTCTGTCTCTGCCTCCACGCCCGGCGGTACTAGATGAACCACAAAGAAACCAAGTGCAGGTGACTGTGGTCTTTAATTGGAATCCTGGACCAGCGCGGGTCCTATCTCTGCCTCCACGCCTCAAGTGTGGGTGAACCGATAATAAAGAACAAGGGGGTACCGGATAATGTAGTATGTTTAAAACTGGATAGAGCTTTATTCTTTATTCATAACCAATAAACAGACCGATGCCTATCTCCTACAGCGAGCGACTGAGCTCGTTAGCCTCAGTCAGTATGAAGTGCCCATTCCGTCCCTATGCGTTTCGTCACTCTGACATCATCTGGAGTGTGCACCGCAATTGCTTCATCTCCTTTATATAGTGAATTGTAACAGTGACATTGTAAAGCTGTCCTTTTAAAATAAAATAATGAATGCGCTTTCTATTTAATACGTTACCATACACCCATGGCAATGATCTATTTAGATATACCCCTATACACATTAAAATCATTAGTTTATTACATACATTTAAATAAAAGGTTATATTATTTATCATCTGTATAAAAATTAGATTATGAAATAAAATAGAAAATATAAATAAAAATAAAAATAGAATAAGAAAATAAAGAAGTTTTTTTTTTTTTTTAACCATTGGGAAGAGGAGCAAATTTTTAGTGTACAATGAAATAATTAAAAAATGTACCGGAGATTTATTGATGATATTGTTATCATGTGGAGGGGAACGGAAACTGAGCTACAAACTTTCTTTGATGAAATCAATCAGAATATATATGGCATCACCTTTTCGGGCACTTGGAATAAACAAACAATAGATTATTTGGATGTACAACTCTAAAAGGAACATGGACGTATCAACACGAGGACCGTCTTTAAAATGACGGACAGAAATGGGTACATCCCAACCAGCAGCTGCCACCATCACCAATAGATTAGCAACATACCAAAGGGCCAATTAATGAGAATATACTGAAATAGTAGTAATATCAATGACTACAACACTCAAACAGATATCATCATTAAAAGATTCATTGAAAAAGGATACAATAAAAGAGAATTAGAAACACTAAAGGAAAAAGTAAAAACTATGGACAGAGATCAGATGATAAAAGGTAAAATCAAATGAAAACCATAAGAATAAAAATAATAAAAATATGGACATGGCCTTTCTAATGGGATACAATATACAACATAAATCATTGGAAATGATCATAAAAAAACACTGGGGAATTTTACAATCGGACAGAATTTTGAAAGGTATTATACCATTAAAACCTACATTTATTTACAGAAGGGTACCAAACCTTAGGAATAGATTGGTACACAATGCCCTGGATCCACCAAAACAGATAAAAATATCAAACCAGCTAAAGGGTTTCTTTAAATGTGGAAAATGCCTCCCATGTAGAGCCAGTAAAAAGCCAGTAAGAAAAAAACGGACTTCACATCTACAGCCAATGGAACTAAATACAACATAATAGAGTTCACTACATGTAAATTCATTCACTACATGTAAATTCACTACATGTATTCAGCCCCCATATCCAATCACTGGCTAAATCCTGCCGCCTTAACCACTTTAGCCCTGGACCATTATGCTGCCTAAGGACCAGAGGACTTTTTCCAACTTGGCACTGCATCACTTTAACTGCTAATTGCGCGATCATGCAATGCTGTACCCAAATGAAATTTGCGTCCTTTTCTTCCCACAAATAGAGCTTTCTTTTGATGGTATTTGATCACCTCTGCCGGTTTTATTTTTTGCGCTATAAACGGAAAAAGACCGAAAATTTTGAAAAAAATTATATTTTCTACTTTTTGTTATAAAAAAAATCCAATAAACTCAATTTTTGTCATACATTTAGGCCAAAATGTATTCGGCCCCATTTTTTTGGTAAAAAAAGAAGTCAATAAGCGTATATTTATTGGTTTGCGCAAAAGTTATAGCGTCTACAAACTAGGGTACATTTTCTGGAATTTACACAGCTTTTAGTTTATGACTGCCTATGTCAATTCTTGAGGTGCTAAAATGGCAGGGCAGTACAAAACCCCCACAAATGACCCCATTTTGGAAAGTAGACACCCCAAGGAAATTGCTGAGAGGCATGTTGAACCCATTGAATATTTTTTTTTGTCCCAAGTGATTGAATAATGACAAAAAAAAAAATATTTACAAAAAGTTGTCACTAAATGATATATTGCTCACACAGGCCATGGGCCTATGTGGAATTGCACCCCAAAATACATTCAGCTGCTTCTCCTGAGTACGGGGATACCACATGTGTGGGGCTTTTTGGGAGCCTAGCCGCGTACGGGGCCCCGAAAACCAATCACCGCCTTCAGGATTTCTAAGGGCGTAAAATTTTTATTTCACTCCTCACTACCTATCACAGTTTTGAAGGCCATAAAATTCCCAGATGGCACAAAACCCCCCCAAATGACCCCATTTTGGAAAGTAGACACCCCAAGCTATTGGCTGAGAGGCATGTTGAGTCCATGGAATATTTTATATTTTGACACAAGTTGCGGGAAAGTGACAATTTTTTTTTTTTTTGCACAAAGTTGTCACTAAATGATATATTGCTCACACAGGCCATGGGCATATGTGGAATTGCACCCCAAAATACATTTAGCTACTTCTCCTGAGTATGGGGATACCACATGTATGGGACTTTTTGGGAGCCTAGCCGCGTACGGGGCCCCAAAAACCAATCACCGCCTTCAGGATTTTTAATGGTGTAAATTTTTGATTTCACTCTTCACTGCCTATCACAGTTTCGGAGGCCATGGAATGCCCAGGTGGCACAAAACCTCCCAAATGACCCCATTTTGGAAAGTAGACACCCCAAGCTATTTGCCGAGAGGCATGGTGAGTATTTTGCAGCTCTCATTTGTTTTTGAAAATGAAGAAAGACAAGTGAAAAACATTTTTTTTTCTTTTTTCAATTTTCAAAACTTTGTGACAAAAAGTCTGACACATGTGGTATCCCCGTACTCAGGAGAAGCAACAGAATGTATTTTGGGGTGTAATTTCACATATTCCCATGGCATGTTTGAGCAATATATCATTTAGTGACAACTTTGTGCAAAATAAAATAAAGAAATTTGTCTCTTTCCCGCAACTTGTGTCACAATATAAAATATTCCATGGACTCGACATGACTCTCAGCAAATAGCTTGGGGTGTCTACTTTCCAAAATGGGGTCATTTTGGGGGGTTTTGAACTGTCCTGGCATTTTATGCACAACATTTAGAAGCTTATGTCATACATCACCCACTCTTCTAACCACTTGAAGACAAAGCCCTTTCTGATACTCTTTGTTTACATGAAAAAATTATTTTTTTTTGCAAGAAAATTACTTTGAACCCCCAAACATTATATATTTTTTTAAAGCAAATGCCCTACAGATTAAAATGGTGGGTGTTTCATTTTTTTTTCACACAGTATTTGGGCAGCGATTTTACCACTTTAGATTTACAGAGGAGGTCTACTGCTAAAAGTACTGCCCTTGATCTGACGTTCGCGGTGACACCTCACATGCATGGTGCAATTGCTGTTTACATTTGACGCCAGACCAACGCTTGCGTTCGCCTTTGCACAAGAGCATGGGGGGACAGGGGTGCTTTTTTTTTTTTTTTTTCTTCATTATTTTTTTGCTTTTTTATCTTATTTTTAAACTGTTCCTTTCATTTTTTTTAATCATTTTTATTTTTACCTCAGGGAATATAAATATCCCCTATGATAGCAATAGGTAGTGACAGGTACTTTTTTAGAAAAAATTGGGGTCTATTAGACCCTAGATCTCTCCTCTGCCCTCAAAGCATCTGACCACACCAAGATTGGTGTGATAAAATGCTTTCCCAATTTCCCAATGGCGCTGTTTACATCCGGCGAAATCTAAGTCATGAAATGCTCATAGCTTCCGGTTTCTTAGGCCATAGAGATGTTTGGAGCCATTCTGGTCTCTGATCAGCTCTATGGTCAGCTGGCTGAATTACCGGCTGCATTCCCAGGTTCCCTGTTGGGACAGGAGAGCCAGAGAAAAACATGGAATACGGTGGGGGGGATTCCCTCCCACTGCTTGTAAAAGCAGTCTAGAGGCTAATTAGCCACTAGGATTGATTTTACATGAAAGCCGACCGCTGGCTAAAAAAGAATGATACCAAGATGATACCGAAACCTGCAGGCATCATTCTGGTATAGCCACTGAAAGTCGTGAATGGCGTACCTAAAGACAAAAAAATAGTTAACAATAAAACACAGTAAACGGTAATTTATAAAAAATTGCATACCTGAAAAGCAAACATGATAAAACAAAATAACAATAAAACATTGCAGAACAGAATACAGTAAAAAAGAGCAGAACAATAGAGAGAGAATAGAGAGAGAGAGAACAATAAAACGACAACTATTTTTTTTATTTTATATATATATTTTTTTTACACTTTTTTTTGTAACTAACTTTTATAACTGTAACCGGTTCCAGGTTCGGGTCTCTCAAAATGCGATGGCATCTTGGAAGACCCTGTGAAAGTGTGCCTAGTCTGTGCAATGCTGTACCCTATGCTAATACTCAACTAGTGAATGGTAGCGTTCAAAACATTCACCAATGCAAAGACCAGGATTGTCAGGACAGGAGGGACAATAATAGCGGGTGTCACGCCTATATGCGCGCTTGCTGCAGACACAACATCTTTTTTGGGGGGGTTCCTTGGGTAGGGGTACTCGGGATGACATAAAAATGCCTCTCATGCAGCCGACTGCATTTGGTTGGGGATGTGAATGGGGGAAGTACGGGTGCTGCAGAAGTGGT
Source organism: Lithobates clamitans (assembly GCA_037952925.1). Lineage (NCBI taxonomy): Eukaryota > Metazoa > Chordata > Amphibia > Anura > Ranidae > Lithobates > Lithobates clamitans. Next base: position 4,589,584 of record JBBGZY010000477.1, on the reverse strand, counting down.
GGGTTCCCAATTAGGATTGGCGAATGCAGCAGGAAGGGCACTTTGGGCACGACGGGCCTGTGTTTGTCTTCTTCTTGGTGGCAGCGGGACACTACTTGTGCTTGCCAGCTCACCAGCTTGAACTGCACTTATGGGACTCGCCACATCACCAAGTGTTACTGCAGTGCTGGTTTGACTATGACCGGGGTGTACTAGGCCACTGGTGCTTGCCAGTTCACCAAAACGCTACCAAAAAAACTGTTAGCGATCGCAGGGATCAGGCCTAACTCTGCGAAGGCTGCAGTTATGTGTTTAGTGTTTTGTAAGTGACAGTGATCGATCGATACTGCACTTGGGTGGGCTGGGCGGAGGGGCAAAACACAGGTGCTAGCAGGTATCTGGGCTGATCCCACTAACACTGCATTTAGGAACCCTAAACTGCTGGGGACGCTAGTATAGATCTGATCGGATCAGATATTGATCCGACCAGATACTATACCACTAAGGAAGGTGTACGATGTGTGCGTGGGTGTTAGCGGTACTGGCGCTCACCTGACGCTGCCTGGGGCTGGTGCTTGCCAGTTCACCAAAATGCTACCAAAGAAACTGATAGCGATCGCAGGGATCAGGCCTGACTCTGCGAACATTGCAGTTATGCGTTTAGTGTTTTGTAAGTGACAGTGATCGATCGATACTGCACTTGGGTGGGCTGGGCTGGGCCGGGCGGAGGGGTAAAATGCAGGTGCTAGCAGGTATCTGGGCTGATCCCGCTAACACTGCGTTTTTTGGAACCCTAAACTGCTGGGGACGCTATTATAGATCTGATCGGATCAGATATTGATCCGTTCAGATACTATACCACTAAGTGAGGTGTATGCTGCGTGCATGGGTGTTAGCAGTACTGGCGCTAATCTGACGCTGCCTGGGGCGACGCATATCACCGCCGGGCGATCAGGGGACTAAACTTTATTCGGTAATAAACGGCGGGTGCCCTGACACTATAAAAGATAAACGAACCAGCGTCACCCGTAACAGTTATAAGGTGATCAGTGGTGAAAGGGTTAACTAGGGGGCAATCAAGGGGTTAAAACATTTATTAGGTAGTATATGGGGGTCCCTGTCGCTATAAAACATTGACGGCGAACCTAAATATTTACCTCCCTAACTAGCGTCACCAGTGACACTAATACAGCGATCAGAAAAATGAACTCTTAGCCACACTGGCGACAGGGGGTGATCAAGGGGTTAAAACTTTATTAGGGGGTTAGGGGGGTACCCTAGACCTAAAGGGGGCTAACCCTAACTGCCCTAACACAGTAACTGTCACAAACTGACACCATGCACTAATCAGAAAAAAAAAAAAACTGCTTGGTGCCAGTGTGACAGGGGGGGGGGGGAAGGGGGATTAGGGGGTGATGGGGGGGTAAAGGGGGTGTTTTGTGTGCCTGGCATGTTCTACTGTAGGTGTGTGTGTTGTGCACTCACATTGAAGTCTTCTCTCCTCGGCGCCCGAGCGGAAAATACAGAGCCGAGGAGAGATGACATAATTTCCTTTGCTGCTGTATAGCATACAGCAGCAAAGGAATGATTTGATTGGCCGGCGGCGATCGCGAGGGGGGGCACGAACGGATGGTTTCCCCCTTATCTCTGATTGTCACTGGTCAGAAGCGGACCGCCTCGGGCACAGGGGGGGTCCGATCAGACCCCCCACCCGCGGAAGGCAGATCACGTATATGTACATGATTCTGCCTGTCCGTGCCATTCTGCCGACGTACATCGGCGTGAGGCGGTCCTTAAGTGGTTAACCTCCACAACATCTCCAGAATTCGACCCTTCCTGACTAATGACACCACAAAGCAACTTTCTCCTTAATGGCCTTCCCTTAAGCAGGCTATCCCCCCTTCAGTCTATTATGAATGCTGCTGCTAGACTAATACACCTCACTAATCGATCTGTGACTGCTGCTCCTCTCTGCCAATCCCTTCACTGGCTTCCCCTACCCCACCGTGTAAAATTCAAAATGCTAACCATAACATACAAGGCCATTCACAACATCGCCCCCATCTACATCACCAACCTCATCTGCAGATATTGCCCAAATCGCCCCCTCCGCTCCTCCCAGGACCTCCTGCTCTCTAGCTCCCTTGTTACCTCCTCCCATGCTCGCCTTCAGGACTTCTCCAGAGCCTCTCCCATCCTCTGGAATTCCCTGCCCCAGTATGTCCGATCAGCCCCTACCCTACACCTTTAGGAGATCCCTGAAAACTCATTTATTCAGGGAAGCCTATCCCACACCCACATAACTGTCCCTGAGCCACCCCCATCAAATCATTCTTTGCAGCTATTACCTTTTGTACCACCACCCCCTCCCTTTAGAATGTAAGCTCTACGAGCAGGGCCCTCCTGTACCTTTTGTATTGAACTATACTGTAATTGTGTTGTCCCCCTTATACATTGTAAAGCGCTGAGTGAACTGTTGGCGCTATATAAATCTCGTATAATAATAATAATAATGTAAAAGTACACATGTAACATATGTGCTAGAGTGCCCGTGCCACAAACAATATGTTTTTTTTTTTTCTACACACTGTCATTTTTACCACCAATTTTATTGATATAATTAATTTTTTTTTTTTTTTAAATATTTCTAATTTTATTTTGATTGCTTATCTAAAATATTACCATCTTAAAAAACTTCTTTATTTTCTTATTCTATTTATTTTTATTTATATTTTTTATTTTATTTCATTCTCTAATTTTTATACAGATCATAAACAATATAAACATTTTTTAAAATGTATGTAATAAACTAATGATTTTAATGTGTATAGGGGTATATCTAAATAGATCATTGCCATGGGTGTATGGTAACGTATTAAATAGAAAGCGCATTAATTTTTTTTTTTTAAAAGGACAGCTTTACAATGCATTTAAATATATAGCGCATCGTAACTGTTTAACATTGCAACAAATTAAACTCGAAAGAGTGATGGCTAGGGATGAGCTTCGAGTTTGAGTCGAACTCATGTTCGACTCGAACACAGGCTGTTCGCAAGTTCGCCGAACAGTGTACAATTTGAGGTGTTACGGGCAAATTCGAATGCCGCGGAACACCCTTTAAAAGTCTATGGGAGAAATCAAAAGTGCTAATTTTAAAGGCTTATATGCATGGTTTTGTCATAAAAAGTGTTTGGGGACATGGGTCCTGCCCCAGGGGACATGTATCAATGCAAAAAAAAGTTTTAAAAACTGTAGTTTTTTCGGGAGCAGTGATTTTAATAATGCTTAAAGTGAAACAATAAAAGTGTAATATCCCTTTAAATTTTGTACCTGGGGGGTGTCTATAGTATGCCTGTAAAGGGGCGCATGTTTCCTATGTTTAGAACAGTCTGACAGCAAAATGACATTTCAAAGGAAAAAAGTAATTTAAAACTACTCGCGGCTCTTAATGCATTGCCGGTCCGACAATACACATAGAAGATAAAAACGGCATGGGAATTCCCCACAGGGGAACCCCGAACCAAAAGTCTGGTATGGATATTAAGGGGAACCCCGCGCCAAAATTTTTAAAAAAACAGCGTGGGGTCCCCCCAAAAATCCATACCAGACCCTTATCCGAGCACGCAACCTGGCAGGCCACAGGAAAAGAGGGGGGGACGAGAGAGCAACCCCCCCCACATGCCCTCAACATTGGGAGGGTGCTTTGGGGTAACCCCCAGAACACCTTGTCCCCATGTTGATGAGGACAAGGGCCTCATCCCCACAACCCTGGCTGGTGGTTGTGGGGGTCTGCGGGCGGGGGGCTTATCGGAATCTGGAAGCCCCCTTTAACAAGGGGACCCCCCGATCCCGGCCCTCCCCCCTGTGTGAAATGGTAAGGGGGTACAAAAGTACCCCTACCATTTCACTAAAAAAATGTCAAAAATGTTAAAAATGATAAGAGACAGTTTTTGACAATTCCTTTATTTAAATGCTTCTTCTTTCTTCTATCTTCCATATTCTTCTTCTGGTTCTTCTGGCTCTTCTGGTTCTTCCTCTGGTGTTCTTGTCCAGCATCTCCTCCGCGGCGTCCTCTTCCCTTCTTCTCCTCGGGCCGCTCCGCATCCATGAGGGGAGGCACGGAACCCAGATGTGGGTGAAAAATAAGCTGTATTAACTCCAGGATCTGTTAGTTTGGATTGTTGGCAAGCGGAGCTCCCGTCTCTTGCTTCTTACACCATGCCGGTGCAGGCCACGTCACTGCACAGAGATATGTAATCAATTGGTATTTTATCTATATTTATTTTATATTTTGCACAGAGATATTTAATCAATTTATTATTATATTGTCATTTTTCTTGGTGAATAGAACATTGTATAGCTATGTAGTACACATGCTAGTTTGCACTATCACTTGTATTTTCACAAACTCATTTATTTTGGCAGTTTTAAAACACGGGTATAGAACGGTGCCATATCTACTTTGTTTTCTTTTCAATTACATACTCCACCTAGTGGTAGTGGTAGTAGAGGCAGCAGTTCTTCTTTTTGTTTTTTGGATAGTATTTACTTCCTTTGCGCGGAATCATCACATTTCTCTGTAGATGGGGAACTAATCTTAGTTCCCCATCAGGATCTGCCCAATCCTATTACAAAACTTCTCAGTACCTGCCATTGTGATGGCTACAGTGGCCAGGTAGGGAGTGAGTGAACTGAAGAATAAGTGTGTGGTATGGACACCTTGACCTCAGTGGCCAGCACCAACAGATTTATGAACCTGTCATCTTCCTCATGCTGACATGCTTTTTTTGGACATAGAGCCATAAGGAAAAGAAAGCCATGGAAGTGCAGTGTCAAGTGGGAGGACGTATGTACATCTGTCAAGGGTATACAAGCCAAGTGCTCACTTCAAAGAAATAGATAAAAGCTCCTTTTCTTTGAGGGGAGAGTTTGACTAGTTTCACCCAAGCGATAAAATTGTAGTGCTTAGAGAATATGTAAGAGGCTTAGTGTAGTAACTACTTCACGCCACCTATTCCACCAAAGTAACCTGTAATTCAGTTTCAAGTAGGGCAGGTGACAGTATCCACACACTGAGCAATTGCCCTGTATAATGGCATTGTTGCTACCTACATTTTTCTCGAATTAAACAATAAGAAATAGATAGGTGTAGATATTTTTGAAAATTACATTCAGACATGATAAAACAACCCCTCCAGTATGTAAATGACACACTCTCTTTCATATTTTGTTAATATAAATCTCATCAAATAGTCTTTTGGAACTCATGGACAGTTTGTGATATCTGTTATTGCCCATACAAACCTGTGCTATCATATCACTGACATACATTTGTTGGTAATCTTTACTAAGATCTTTCATTTTGTAAAGTGCAAATAAATCTCATCCCAGGGTATTTGTCTTAGGACAACAGGTTTGTTATGGTCTTTTTTTGCTTCAAGTAACCTCAGTTAAATAACTTGTGATAAATGGAATATATGCTTTGCAGAAGGGATTTTTGGTAGCAGGCATACCTATCTATGAGTAATATGTAAGTGAGCTTTTTATTTTAAAATATGTTATGGTTATATTTAGAGCATAAATACAGAATATTTTCCTCTGTGGTTTTTTTTGTAAAAACTATGGGGTGATGTTTTAGGAGTTGAAATGGGGATAAATAAATACTTCTAATATATAGCATTGTTGAAGGAGAACTAGCACACATTTGACTGAAGCTATAAGGCAAGTGCAAATCACAGAATGTAGAAACATCCAATAAATCTGAGGTACTCACAAGTCTAAGATGAAATAATGATTACTGTATATGTGACCAAGGTTTTAGTTGGATGCAAACAACTTTCCATGGCTACATTTTGGTCATAGATATAGGAAGTTAAAATAGAACTTGTTCCTGGTGTATGTCTAAAAGTTAGTATTTTAAAAGCAATTATACCCCGTACACACGGTTGGATTTTCCGACGGAAAATGTGTGATAGGACCTTGTTGGCGGAAATTCCAACCATGTGTGGGCTCCATCACACATTTTCCATCGGATTTTCCGACACACAAAGTTTGAGAGCAGGCTATAAAATTTTCCGTTGTCGGAAATTCCGATCGTGTGTACACAAATCCGACGGACAAAGTGCCACGAATGCTCAGAATAAATAAAGAGATGAAAGCTATTGGCCACTGCTCCATTTATAGTCCCGACGTACGTGTTTTACGTCACCGCGTTCAGAACGATCGGATTTTCCGACAAGTTTGTGTGACCGTGTGTATGCAAGACAAGTTCGAGCCAACATCCGTCGGAAAAAAATCCTAGGATTTTGTTGTCGGAATGTCCGAACAAAGTCCGACCGTGTGTACTGGGCATTAGATATTGCCTACATATTGATTGTCCAACAATAATATGTAGATTAAATGGCTAATATTTGTGAACACTAGTGACCAGATAATACTACAGCATATAAAGACATTTGAGATAGTTTTGCCCAATTTTGTTCTGGCAGCTTTTTGGGCGAGTCACTTTTCTGTTCCAGCATGACTGTGTCTCCCTTTGCACAAATTCAACTCCAAAAATACATGGTTTATATTTGTTTTGTGTGAAATAACTCTAGGGACCTGCACAGAGCCCTGCCCTCAATCCACATGAACATCTTTAGGAATTGAAAATACAGGTTATGAGCAGAGTCTTCTTGTCCAACCTTAATACCTGACCTAAACAAATGCTCTTTTGGCTGAGTGGACACAAATTCCCATAGAAGCACACATGTGAAAAGTCTTCACAGAAAAGTTTAGAGAGGCTATTATAGCGTAAAAGGAAGGGTGGTGGATCCTATAAATAAATGCCCATAGTTTTGAAATGAGCATGTTCAACATGCTCATTTTGGTGGGATGGTGAGGCATCAACCAACTTCTGCCTACAAAGTGTCATTTTTTCTTATAGGGTAATCCTGCTTTAACGACAAAAAAAAATCTTTGTAAATTGTTAGGGCAAAGGCCTCTCTAGAGTAAAATCTAAAGGTAGCAAAAGTGCATATGTACCATCATCCAGAAATCAATATCAAAAAGGCGGTTGGAAGCCTGATCCCCAGTCAGGCGACCAAAAATGGGGCATATTGGACTATTACGGTACAGTAATTAAGGGTAACCATAAGAGCAAGTAACAGCAGTAATAAAAATTATAATTCATTTATTGATGCAACGGACAGGACATGGTAATACAAAAACATTTAATAAAAGTACAGGCATATCACCAATGGATTCGATAGTATACAGTACAGCACAAAATCTCAGATATCATGTTCCTCGACTAGTTTCGCGGACACAATCCGCTTCATCAGGAGGTTATCTGGAGATAAGTTTTTCTGACTAAACAGTTTGAACCTGACAATTAAAAATATACAAGATTTATAAAGATACATTATCAGACAATTATTATTCCAGCATCAAATTATACAGATAGGTAATGAAAATAGGGGAGGGGGAGGGGGGAGAGCGAATCTGCTTACCCAGGTCCCAGCAGACCCCAGGCACAAGGCCCCAACACCAGCGAATGATCTCCCACGGCAGCCTGGGGGAGCTAACAAGATAACAGGATAGTAAGGATAAGGGTATATCGGAATTAAGGTAACCCAAATTGCCATATACAAAAGGAAGTGATGTATGGATTGGTGAGTATAAAGAGGGGGTGATGACAAGGGGGGTTGGGTAAGAGTGTAGAGGATGTCAATAATTGAAAGCGTATTATGTAAGGCATAAAATATTACAGGGTGACCAACCAAATAGGAAAACGCAATGGTAAACGAGGCATAAGGTGTTATATGGGTGGAAGGGTAAACAAAAGAGGAGATGGGGCCGTGGAAAGGGAGGGGAGTGGGGGTGGAGAGGGGGATAGGGGAGTGGGGAGGAGGGGTGGGGGTAGTGGGGGATTGGAAGGGAGACGGGGGGGGGGAAGGGGAGGGAAAAGGGGGGAAAAAGGAGGAGGCGGGGGAAAAATGAATGGGAGGGGTGGAGGGGGGTGGAGAGAAGAAGGGGGAAAAAAGAAAGGGGGGGGGAAAGGGGGGGGAGGAGGGGGAGGGAAGGAGGAGGGTGGGATGGAAGGTAAGAGGGGGGAGGGGAGAGTGAGGAGGGGGATGCAACAATGTGAACATATGGGTGAATAGGGGGCAAACAGTACCTGATAATAGTAAAAGCATGGAAGGGTTCCCGAAGGGGACACCCTGCCAGGGACTGGTTCCATAATAGGGTAAGAGAGAGGGTAATAATGAGGACTGCAAGCGATGGGCAAACACAAACCAAGGTATGTAAACCTAAGCCTAGGCCAGCTGCAAGGTAAAATACAGTAGTTTAGAGATACATGATGTTAGTGCCCAGGGGTATGGGACTTAGGTAGAAGGGTAGGTGGGTTTTTCCCCCCCCCTCCTCCTTTTTCCCCCCTTTTCCCTCCCCTTCCCCCCCCGTCTCCCTTCCAATCCCCCACTACCCCCACCCCTCCTCCCCACTCCCCTATCCCCCTCTCCACCCCCACTCCCCTCCCTTTCCACGGCCCCATCTCCTCTTTTGTTTACCCTTCCACCCATATAACACCTTATGCCTCGTTTACCATTGCCTTTTCCTATTTGGTTGGTCACCCTGTAATATTTTATGCCTTACATAATACGCTTTCAATTATTGACATCCTCTACACTCTTACCCAACCCCCCTTGTCATCACCCCCTCTTTATACTCACCAATCCATACATCACTTCCTTTTGTATATGGCAATTTGGGTTACCTTAATTCCGATATACCCTTATCCTTACTATCCTGTTATCTTGTTAGCTCCCCCAGGCTGCCGTGGGAGATCATTCGCTGGTGTTGGGGCCTTGCGCCTGGGGTCTGCTGGGACCTGGGTAAGCAGATTCGCTCTCCCCCCTCCCCCTCCCCTATTTTCATTACCTATCTGTATAATTTGATGCTGGAATAATAATTGTCTGATAATGTATCTTTATAAATCTTGTATATTTTTAATTGTCAGGTTCAGACTGTTTAGTCAGAAAAACTTATCTCCAGATAACCTCCTGATGAAGCGGATTGTGTCCGCGAAACTAGTCGAGGAACATGATATCTGAGATTTTGTGCTGTACTGTATACTATCGAATCCATTGGTGATATGCCTGTACTTTTATTAAATGTTTTTGTATTACCATGTCCTGTCCGTTGCATCAATAAATGAATTATAATTTTTATTACTGCTGTTACTTGCTCTTATGGTTACCCTTAATTACTGTACCGTAATAGTCCAATATGCCCCATTTTTGGTCGCCTGACTGGGGATCAGGCTTCCAACCGCCTTTGTAAATTGTTACTATAACATTCACATAAGATCCCTAGGTTTATCCAGACATTAAATTATATGATGGGGTACAAATTCTCATTTACAATGTACATGCCTGTGTTTGATGCTTGCATTGTACTAAGAAAAAAATAATTAATACATCAAACAAATTTGTTGGAATCTGTGGCTATTTTTTTTATGTTTTATGCTATAAAGAATTTTTGTTCTCAGTTTTTCTTTAGGGGATGTTATATTCAGGTTATAAGATCTTTTCATGCATGGGGTATGTCCACTTCAAAATGGCTGCTGGAATATATCCCTACTGGGCTAAACAAATTACATTACTGTGATTTTCTCATGTAACTATTAAGTTTCCTTATAGAGCAATCTATAGCAAGTTCAGAAGCCCATACACTATTTGATTGATCTTTTTTTTTTAAATACTTTTTTTTTTTAAATATGCATTTGTATGCTCAAAGAAGCAGTATTTATACAACTTTAAAATATAGACTATAAATGCAATTAATTGTGCCCAATTTGCCAGAGTATGCTTACAGTTTGCCACTAAATAATTTTTAAGTAAAAATATCCTTCCAGCACAAAAGTGGAAAGCTAATGTCTGCAATTTGCTACAAGTATTCTTTGCTGTTGCCAGTGGGCTTCCTTTAACATAATTTTTCACCATTCTGCTGATGTAAAACAATTTCCAACTGTCTATTATTAGCTGAAGCATCCTTATTTTTTAGAATATGTAGTAGTTCTGTTTTTTTTTATAAAGACATATGAAATAGTGCTCTGCAAAAAAGCAAGTCCAGTGAATATTAATCAAGTTTAAGGTGCTAAACCTGTACCTGTTGAAGTCAATTGGAACAGAATGTTAAAAATTAGTAATGGCCATTTTCTATGCTAATAGGCAAGGCATTGTTGGCATGGGGGTTTAGGTACTGTCCTAGGGAACATGTACCAAAGCAAAAGTCTTTGGTCTCTTGGCAGGAAGTAGCGATTTAAATAATGCTTAGAGGGCAACGTTAAAAAGCTTAATCTCTTTAAGTAACATGCCAAGGGGATGCTCTTAACTTTCCTGTGGAATGGTGCATCTGCACAACCTACTAGTGCAAAATGGACAAGAAAAATATGACATTTAAATTGCCGGCGAATGACAGCTTCATCTGCTTTCTTCTCTATACAAACAAGATTCTCTTCATCTATACAAGACTGTCTTCCTAGATGAAGGTCTGGTATAAAATCGATAATACTTTAAAATGGGAACGCCGCACATAAAGCAAGAAAAAAAAATTATATATATATATATATATATATATATATATATATATATATATATATATTCCCTTCCCAAAATCCATGGCAGACATTTATCCGAGCATGCTGACTAGTAAAGAGGGGAATTATGAAAAACTACCTGGGAACCTAATAATTACCTAAACATGAGGGTACCTCCATATATGATGGTAGGGTGTGTTCACAAGCAGCAAAATGGCACAAAAAATTAAATAAAGAAATGTGCACACCCAGGGGTTATCTCCTCATTCCAATTTATTACACAAAAAGGTAAAAAAGAATCACAAAAATCTCCATATGAATTCTAGCCTCCCCCACACATCTAAAACACCCCTCCCTCTCAGGTGGCGGACCTGCTTTCACTCGCCCAACCTCCACCCCCCCAATAGCTAGATGAGACCACTAAACATCTCCCCTGCAGAGCTGAAACCAGGAACCATACACATTATTATGTTTATGCTCTTGATCGCTGTTCTTGTCTGCGATTCCCCCCCCCCTTTTTTGTCCTAGATATTTTGCAGTCCCAAGCTTTGCTCTACACCTATTGATCCTTGCCACTTTTTCATCATGTGCATCTGACCATGCCTTCACACCCAGATCCATAGAACAATTGTAAACCAACAGATCTATACATATAGATGTGTGCTTATCCGACATGTGTTTTCTGACATACAATTCCTCTTTTTCTTTTTTTTGCCCTCGGTTTGGGTTCTATCTCCACCTGGCACACCCGGGCCATGCCGCTTCCTATCGGGATGATGGCATGGCTTCCTTTTACACTGCGGATATGTACGACTGTGTTTGGGCATGCCATTGCAGTGTTTCGTGCGTCGGTGGGACTCATTTACACGACGCTCCCCCGTCGCTTAGGCGCCGGGCGGGCGCCGTGCATTTCTGTCCCTGGGGCCCCTACACTGGATGTCCGTAGTTCCAAGTCCCCTGTTTTTTACAACTCTGTTGCTCTTGATATTGTGGCCCCTGTTTAGATTTTGCTAACCATGAGTCTTTTTGTGCATTTTTAGTTGCCGTGGTGACGATTGGATTCCCTTTGGCGGCCTATTCATGCGGCCCTCATATGTTGCCACCACGTCAGACGTCATTACGCGGCCCCACAGTGATGACGCAACTCTTCTGTCCCCCTTGGTCGCCTTCTGTTTACATTACTTGCACACGTCGCGTTGTTATGATGCTTATGCGTCGTGCGCGACGGTGCACATCCACCTTTGCTGACACTGAGGGCGTAATCCGTACTGCGCAGGCGCCGGCGGCTATTTAAACCGCATTCGGCGTCCTGCTCAGTACCAAACCATACTTATGTATGCTCACCACGTCTCGATCTCCTGTCTAACAACAAGTAAGTAACCAAAGAGCTGCATCTTTTATCTTATACTCTTTATGCTTTTTTAATGAAGGAGTGGCAACTTTGTACCATCTCCTTCACTATAACCTCAATGTTGCCTACATAGTCAAGCTCTTAGCCATACTGCTGGTCCCTTCCTCCCTATCATTATACATATTGAGCCAGACCCAGGAAATATAATTACCAGAGGGAGAGTTATGTTTATCATACTATCTTCTCCTTGTGATATGTGTTTGTGTGTTGTTTTTAGCTTATATATTTTTTGGGGGGGATTATTAATCATAATATAATTAGTCATGTTAACTTTTCCTAAAAAGCAGCGGCACAATATTAAAAAGACCATCAGTTTCATGGCTATAACATAGAGCCTTTCACTTTGCTTGATATTATGTAGAAAGTAGCTTATAGTAACTTAGAATGCTTACAGCAGTCGAATGTGATTTATCAATTCACATAAATCCCCCCCTTTTTTCCCTTTTTTCCTTCCCCTCCCTTTTTTCAGAGTTACAGTGAGGATGTGGCAGAGCCGTCCTTTCATTTGGGGGCTTTTGCGGAGCTATTCCTGAACCCAGGGGAGAGCTGCCATACCCAGTTTTCTGGTTAATTGGTGGCCACCGCTTTTTAGCAATCACCTCTTTCTATTGATACAAAAGTCTGTGTTTTTGCACATATTGTGCATTGTTCCTTAGGATTGGATTCTGGTATGTATGCTGGACATTGTCGGATACCATGTTATGAATTGTCCATTCTACATAATATCCCAAACAGTTAAACTGTTCTTACTTGCCTTTTCAGAATACGCCTTTTATATTATATAACTTCTCTTGACAATACGCCTCTGAAGAAGGGACACCGTCCTGAAACATGTCAGGCTCATAGAGAAATATGTATTCATGGATAAAAGCATACAATGTTCAGTATGAAAGAAAATTTACCGTATAAGTACTTTTGTACAGATTTATGTTTAGTCTGTCTTGTTTTTATGCTTCTTTTTTTCTAAAAAAATAAATTAAAATTTTATTCTAAAAAGTAATTGTCTTGTTCGCCCAAAAAGTCCCGCTGTACTGGGGGGTACATAGGTCCCCTATTTTTAGGGTTCCTACTCTTCTGTATTAACCTGGGATGTTGGCAACATATTGAAGGTGATGTAATTTCCCTTCTGTGGTTCATTATACTATATATATAGCAAACAGGGTAGCAAATACCCATCCCCCACCCCCCTTCCCCTTCGAACCACATATATATGAATCTTTTCATTCTATGTCTTTTTTGTGTTTGTTTTTTTCTATACATTTGTGATTCTTTCCATAAAAAGATAGGTGTGCTTTGAATGCAAATTTTGTAGAGACTACTTTGAACAGTTAGATACAACGTTGCAAGGATCATTTCAAGATGTTTCAGGGCAGAGAATGGGATAATTTAATGGCAGGTTTTTCTAAAAATTACAACCAAAAATCATCTTCACAATCAGAAATTTCCTCCTTATTTTTTTAATTGGGAAAAATTGTCGATAAAAAAGTGGCATGCTTCTGGCATGCTGACACATTTGACAAATATATCCAGGAGGATATCTTTTTTATTTTGAATTGTAATTTTTATTGAAGTTTTAAACAGGTACATACATGTTAGAGTCATAACAGTAGTGACATATACAGATGTTCCCACTAGAAACTGTCTATTCGTTAATTAACACTGTGGTGGTTTGAAACAGTAGAATGTTGAACAAAGGATGGTTGTCGAGTAGTAACAGGTTCTAGACGGGAAAGAAAAGGGGGGGAGGGGGGGTTAGGGATGGGGGGGGAGGAAATAGGAGGTGGAGGGAGAAGGGCACCAGCAGGTTGTGAATGAAGGGATAAACGATCCATAAGTAGTTTACACCAGGGTAATTACAGTTGAACAGTACATTTCGGATGTTGTAACCAAAGAGACCACATATCTTTGAATTTACGTAAACGTGAGTTTTTTCTGGCTACTATTCTCTCCATTTCACATTGAAAGTTGAGGTCAGCGATAGTATGCAAGATGGAGGGAATTCTAGCAGTTTTCCATAATCTAGTGATATTTAATTTGGCAGCATAGAGTAGGTGAATAATAATACATCTAGCTGAGAATGGTATTTTGTCCATGCCAATATGTAGCAGGGCTAGAGCTGGGGATGGAGGGCAGGACGTCCCAGTAATGAAGGAGAGTAAAGCGAATACTTGGTTCCAATAGGATGCAAGGGATTTGCAGAACCAGAGGGTATGTGCAATGGAACCTATACTTCCGCAGTTCCTCCAGCATGATGGAGGGTGGCCAGGGTACATTTTTGAGAGTCGGTAGGGTGTGAAGTACCATCTGTGGATGGTTTTCTGGTAGGATTCCCAGTGGTTGGAACAGTGAGATGCCTGAAATGTGTCTGTAAAGGCCTGTAGCCATTGAGTTTGGGTGAAGGGGACATTCAGTTCTTCGGCCCATTTATTTAAGGAGTGCACCTGAGAGCAGGGTCTGGTGTCATTAAGGCAGGAATATATCCTGGAAATACTTTTGCTAGGGGATGGGTTAGAGAAGTAATGTAGGTAGATTGGTAAAGGAATTTTTACTGTGGAGGGTAGTTTGGTCGTGGTCAAGAAGTGAGTGATTCTAGTGTACGTGTAAGCGTCTGAGTTTGGGAGTTGAAATTTAGTTTGCAGATCTGCAAACAAATGTACTGAATTGTGGTTGATCAAGTCACCAATGACCAGTATACCAGCTTTGTGCCACCGGGAGAGGTTCAAGTCTGGAATGCAGGAGGACAGGGCTCTTAGTGGTAATGGTAATGTCTTACTAGGTGAGTCCCGGGGGTACACGGTAAGAAGTCTATTCCATGCCTGTAGAGAGGCAGATATCATAGGATTAGTGCATCTAGGTGTTGGGGAGTAGCCGGCCGTCGATAATAAGAGGAGGTCAGTTAGGTTAGCCAGTGGGGAATAGGAGGTTTCAATGGTGGACCATTGTTTTTCAGGTGTAGGATGCCACCAATAGTACAGTTGGTCCAATATGGAGGCGTAGTAGTAGTTGCCGATATGAGGCAGTCCAGCTCCTCCTAATTTGTGGGGTCTAGTGAGTATGTAGCTGGCACATCTAGGTGGTTTAGAGTTCCAGATAAATTTAGTTACTTGACTCTGGATTGTGGTCAGGAGGGAGCGAGGAATAGGTAAGATGAGTGTTCGGAATAAGTAGAGAAGTTTTGGCAGTATTATCATTTTGAAGGTAGCTATACGCCCCAGTGTAGAGAGACCCATGCAGCGTAGAGATTTCAGTAGCGTGGGTAAATTTCGAGAGAAGGTATGGAAGTTCAAGTCGATCAATCGGTTTAGATTGGGGGTTAGCAGGATTCCCAGGTAGGGAATAGACGTGTTTATCCATACATAAGGCGTGGTGGATTTTAGGTGGGTAGCCAATTGAGGAGGGAGATGTATAGGGAGAACCATGGATTTTGTGGCATTTAGTTTATAATAAGAGATAGAGCTGAATTGGTGAAGGATGTTTTGTATAGTCTGTAGGGACTGGATGGGGTTAGTGACCATTATAACTACGTCGTCCGCATATAGACTAATTTTGTGGTCTGTACCATTACATGGTATGCCAGAGATTAGGGGTTCGGATCTTATTTTGGAGGCCAAGGGTTCCATTAGTAGAGCAAAAAGAAGTGGGGAGAGGGGGCACCCTTGCCGTGTACCATTAGATATTTCAAAAGGAGCAGATATCGTCCCCCCAGTGAACACTGTAGCTGATGGTTTAGAGTATAAGGAAAGGATTGCGTTTTGGAACCAACCGGTAATACCGAACTTTGTCAGCACTGCCTGGAGGAAGTTCCAGTGTACCCTATCAAACGCCTTCTCTGCATCTAGGGATAGAAGCAGAGAAGGCGTTCGACTCTGCGTAGCTTGATGGACGAGGTTGAGCACCCTTCTAGTTGCGTCAGGTGCCTGTCTGCCTGGGATAAACCCAACCTGGTCTGGGTGGACCAGCTCTGGGAGAAACATCATCAGTCTGTTGGCGATAACTTTGGCGAGCAGCTTGATGTCGGTATTTAAAAGCGAGATTGGCCTATAGTTAGAGGCAACAGAGGCGTCTTTCCCAGGTTTTGGAATGGTTGCTATAAGTGAGCGCAGCATATCTGTAGGCAAAGAGCCAGAGGAACCAGCAGTGTTGAAGAGGTCTGTTAGTTTAGGGACTAAAATGGTGGCAAATTTTTTGTAGAATAGGTTGGAATAGCCATCCTCTCCCGGGGATTTATGGAGAGGGAGGGTGTTTATGGCCTTGAGGACTTCTTCATTAGTGAATGGTTTAGAGACGGTTTCGAATTGTGCCTCTGAAATTTTAGGCAATTTAATCGGGTCTAAATAGCTAAAAATTTGTTCCGCTGTAGGTTGGGGAGTGAGAGGGTCATTTCTAAGATTATAGAGTGATGCGTAGAATTCACTAAACGCATCTGCAATTTCCTGAGGGTTGGTTAAGAGTTGTTTTGAAGTGGGGTGTCGGAGAGAGAGAATTTTGGCTTTTGTGCGATGGGCTTTTACTTGTTTTGCTAGTAGTGATCCAGCCCTATTACCTAAAGCATAAAAATTGGCCTTGGAGAATTTAAAGTTAAGTTCGAATTTATGTAGCAGAAGGATGCGTAGTTTTTGTCTTAGCTCCAGGAGTTTAAGAGTTTGCATGTGGGAGGGGGAAGATTTGTTTATTTTTTCTATTTCGGAAATGTTAGATAAAACCTCATCAATCTGCTGGGTCCTCTGTCGTCTCGCTCGTTTACTAAGCTTTATGAAAATACCTCTAAGGTAAGCTTTGTAGGTTGACCATAGTATAAATTTGTCGGTATCAGGCAAGTCATTAAGTTCAAAGAAGGAGTGGTGTTCAGTCTCTATTTCTTGTAGGACTTTAGGGTCCTCCAGAAGGGAGGTGTCAAGTCTCCATATTCTCGGTGGTCCCGGTCTACGATCGCCAAGGGTGATCGAAATAGGGGTGTGGTCTGACCATGTGATGAGGCCAATATCAGAGTCCATAACATTTTGGAGTGTCCATTTGTCTACTATGAAGGAGTCAATGCGTGAGTAGGATAGCTGCGGGTGAGAAAAGAATGTGTAATCGCGTTCCGATCCATGTTGTGCTCTCCATACATCAAAGAGATCCAGGTCATGGAGTAGGGGATTCAGGGCTGGTCGGGGGTGGTCTTTGTTGGTAGAGGTGTCCATGGATGGGTCGCCGATAATGTTCAGGTCACCGCCCACGATTAAGTTGCCTTGGCGTAGGGTGTTGATTTTCTTGAAGAGGCGTCTAAGAAAGCGAAGTTGTCTGGAGTTTGGTCCGTAGATGTTGACTAGAGTGTATGTGGTTTGAGCAATGGAGCAAATAAGAATGAGGTAGCGACCCTGTGGATCGGCATAAGTGTGAAGGTGTTGGAACTGGAGAGTAGCGCGTATAGCTGTCAGTACACCATTTTTTTTTTCTTCGGTCCCGAGGCCAGGTATGTGGTATCGTATCCTTTTAGCTTCAGCTTTGGAGTTTTGGATTCTGCAAAATGCGTCTCCTGTATAAAGACAATGTCCGCATTATGATTTGTTAGTTCTCTTTGCAGATTGGCCCTTTTTTGTGGGCTGTTTAGGCCTTTGACATTAAGGGAGGTTAGTTTGATTGGCATGGTAAGGTTGTTGGGTATGGCTCTTTATATTGAGACGATAGTGCTAGGCGTGGTCAGGAATGTGCCAGGAATGTTGATTAGATGGTATTGTGGTCTGAGATGATCGGGATAGGCAGGTCGTCAGCAGTGGATCGTTGGAGCAGGTCCAGAAGGCGTAGTGAAGGCTGGTGTGGGGTGAGAAGGGTAGTAAAAAGAAAGAGCCCGTGAACAATACGGGTTCAATGTGCAGAAATACTGCTGGATCTATCTAAACAGAGGGCGGATTTCCTCCAGTGGCTTCCAGAAACGTGGAGCCAGTGGATGGAAGGATAGGCTTCAAAGAGACAATTAACCGCCGTCACCCGGCTGGGTGGCATATGAGACTTCATGCACCACCAAAGGCATCAGGCATCTTGAAGGGACCACTCAGCTTCCATTTGAGAAGGAGGAGACGGAGGTGGTTTTGGGCTATCCTCCGGGATAATGCGCCATAGCCTCAGTAAGTGGAGGCCTTCTTGAAGTGTGCGCACTACATGTGTTTTGCTTTGGAACGTGATCAGCAGTTTGGTGGGAAATCCCCATTTATATGGTATGCGATGATTCTGGAGGGCTTTAGTAATTGTGGCTAGTTGCCTACGATTTTCCATGGTCACCTTGGAGAGATCTGTATATAGTGCGATGGCTGTGAAAGGATCAGGAAGGTTAGGCGATCGTTTTGCAGCGAACATCACTTTTTCGTTTGCATTGAAGAAGTGTATGCGGGCTAGAACATCTCTGGGTTTTTCCGCCGGGAGGTGAGGCGGTTTTGGTAGCCTATGCGCCCTGTCAATTTCCAGATCTCTGTCAGTGAGGTCAGGTACTAGTGCGCGCATCAAGGATTGTAGGAATCGCACCAATTCGGGTGGTTGAACCGATTCGGGTACGTTTGCGGAATTTGATGTTGTTCCTTCGAGAACGATCTTCGAGATCTGCCAATTTAAGATGTATTGCCTGCATTTCATCGTCATGTTCCGTGCATACATCTACCATATCATTATGAGCAGTGAAAAGGTCAGACATTTTGTTTTCAACATGCTGGAGGCGCTGGTCCTGTTGCTGTACTACAGAGGCCAGAGAGGATACTGCAGCTGAGAGATCTGTGTACAGCGATTGTTTAAGGGAGATCAGCATGTTCTTCATTGTGAGCTCAGATAAGGGCTGATCAGAAGCAGGAAAGCTATCTATGGCTGTGTGGTGCTGGACATCAGAGGGAGGTAAAGTGAAGGGCAGGTTATGGCTGCTCTGTGGGGTGTCATCCTCTCTCCTGGGTTTGGATTTCACAGGGGAGGCAGAAGAGGGTGAGCGAGGTGGAGAATACTCACAGTTTGCCTGTGAGAAGGCTGAGCGCTGTGATCCGCCGCCGCTGGTGTGAGGAGACCGCACAGCTGCATTCCTGTCAGAACTGTCAGCGCCATCTTGTCCCCTGCCCGTTCTCTCATACGAGTAGAAGTCAGTCAGTTTGTTAGGCACAGTCCGCTCTTTCCTCCTTTTTAACATTGCGCCCAGGTGCCGTGTGACCCGCGGGGGGGTGAACGGATGTTTTTTGTGGTGGATGAAGTGCTGTGAAGCCGCTATTAGCCGGGGTTGGAGCGGAGAAGAAGGATTAAGCTGCCATCACAGATGCCGGCAAGCCAAGCCCCATCCAGGAGGATATCAATCTCCTAGGATTACGAATTCAAATCTTTCCTATGTTAGAAGATGTTGACTCCACTTTTAAAACCAATTGGGAGAATAATTTACAGCTACAGTATGTACTAAGACCATGATGTCACTACTAAGCGAAGAGTATAAAAAACGAATTGTCAATTTTGACAAAGACAATATAGATGCATAGATGCAATCTATGCCAAACTGCTTCCCTTCAAAGATTTGCCCATATTCAAAGAACATGAGGAAAAAATCAAAACCCGATTGAATCAAAAATCTCAAGAAAGGTTAGTAATAAGGGACAAAAAACTTTGGAGAGATAAAAGAGCGTTTCAGGAAGGCACTGCTTATAAATGGCATCAAACCTCTTTAACTCAACACCCACAAAGGGGCAATCCAAATAGAACTTTAAGAAATTCGGAATCTAATTCCTCTTTAAATTCTTCTGTTTCATCCTCCTCTTATAACAGACACAGGAATCGCAGATCACAAAAGAACAAAAGACCACCATCTGGAGATGAATTACAGACACTTCTGTCACCCCTTCTACCCTAAATCTTCCTCCCATTGGTAAAGGTAACACATGTGGTGCTAATCAGCCTCTTTCAGGAGAATATATTGGTGCGGGATCTACCACATCCACAGTCACGGGTGACACTTCTTTATCCTCTATCACTACCACTTTACTCCAATCAGATCAAGATTTTTTAGTCCACTAAACGGAGGTGAGGCCTCCGAACTTCCAAAACTCTCACATACTTCTTCTTTTTCCAACACCCTAAACATTGTTAACCTTTACAATCACCCACTCACACAAGCTGAAAGAGACTTGTTGCAGAAAGGTCTCAGTTTTTGTCCAGACGCAGGTTTAGATACTTTTACAGTAATAAAAGATCTACATTTTTTTGCTCGAAAACTCTATTACAAAAGCCTCTTCTCAAAAGAAAAAGATAAAAACATTTCTCAAATAGAGACTAAGAGATCAGATGAGGCGCTAGACGATCTTCTAACTCTCCTTGAGGAACAAGACCCGAGCGAACTTATTGATACAATTGACATTGAAAGCCTCTTAGAGGAACACATTACAAAAGAGGCCCCATTACGGTCAGACAAACAGGTGAAATTTAAAAAGAAATCGGATAAATTCCCGCCCTTTACAAGTAACCCTAATTTAGCAGCATCCATAGCATCCACCACATCAGAAATTAAAAAAATGTAAAAAAAAAGGAAATCACGTATTTTCCAAAGTAATCTTACTAAAGAGGAACAACAAGCCCTGGAATCTCTAAAAAGTGAGCATTCCCTTACGATTAAGTCATCGGATAAGGGTGGGAACATCGTCATCATGACTAATGAACAGTACAAAGACATGTTTGTCAAAGTTGTCACTAACTTATCATGGTACAAACCCATCTCAAAAGGAACCATAGACAAATTTAATGGTGCCTTTTACGATCTGGTTGATGAAGCGTTTTGTAGTGGAGCCATTGACAAGGATGTTTGGGAATACATCAGAACACCATATCCTCATACCTCCACTCTGTATTGCCTTCCCAAAATACATAAAAATTTAAAAAAACCCTCCCGGCCCTCCCATAATTTCTGGCAATGGCTCCATAACTGAAAATTTAAGTAAATATGTAGATAGTCATCTCAGACCCTATGTTGCGGGTCTATTCTCATATATCAAGGACACCATTCATCTATTGCAAAATCTGGAAGAGTTACATACACTTCCTCATTCGCTTCTAGTCGCCATCGACGTAGAGGCATTATACAGCTCTATTCCGCACAAATTAGGCCTTTCGGCTATTAGACATATTTTATCACAATCTCACAAAGACGATCGAAAACTAAACTCCTTCCTTTTGGAAGCATTAGATTTCATTCTAACACACAACATATTTTACGTTTGACAGCTCCCACTACCTCCAGGTGCAGGGGGTTGCAATGGGGACTTGTTGTGCCCCATCGTATGCCAACCTGTACCTGGGGGAGTGGGAGCAATCTCTTCTGTCAGATGACAGTCTTTCGTCATATACCACCCATGTAGCAGCATGGTTCAGGTATATAGATGACATATTTATGATATGGAATGGCACACCAGAAGCCCTACATGCCTTTATACAGACCATGAATCAAAACAACCTCAATCTGTATTTTACGATGACTTTTGATGACACCTCCATTACCTTCCTTGACCTAAGCATAGCCAAGTCTGCAGATGGTTCTCTATCCAGCGGCCTCTATTGGAAAGAGACTGCTGGAAATACTATCTTACACGCGTCAAGTTCACATCCCAAATCATTGGTCTTATCTATTCCATATGGACAATATCTAAGACTTAGGCGTAATTGCTCGATGGAGAACGACTTTGTCCGGGAGGCAAATAAATTAAGAGAAAGACTTTTAGATCGAGGCTACTCGTCTACATGTTTGAAAAAGGCCTTTAAACGAGCACGGGGACAATTGAGGCATAACATTTTGTTCTCTAAAAAAACACCTCCAAACTCCCAATCAATTACTAGACTGATTACCACTTACAATAAACAACACGGAACCATCAAAAGCATTGTTAGGGGCAACTCTTAAATAAGTTGCTTTAAGTTTATATTGCTTTGTCAAATTATTGTTTCTATAAGAATAATGACACAGAGTCAGATTAGTCTGTGTCACAGTCCGGAGCAAGAGAGAACTGCACCCTTTTACTTCTTTCAAAGGCCTTTTATAGGCAGCTCTACAAGCAGTAATCTTATCGGCATTACCAAATGAGGTTAAGGTACAAAGAGTTTCTTATCAGCGAACATGTAATGATTATTCAGCAGTTCCAAATTCCATCTAGATACAGATTGATACGTACACAGAAGAGAAAAAGCACAAACAATTTAAATAGAACAATTGATACGTACACAATTTAAGTGGAACTCTAAGTCATTATTTCAACCCTATCAATTTCCCCCTTTGACATCATCCTCTCCCTCCCCCTGGGTCCTCATGAATAAGTTCTAGTCAGTTTTTCCCCAGAGTCCTTTCCCTGACCGCGAGTTGTCAGAGGGGTAGAACCCATCCCCCTAGGTATTACCAACATCTTAAAATTCAAGAAGAGGAGTTTTATAGGAGTAGGGTGATGTCAATACACATTTATCGGTATGCCCTGTCTATTCTCCTAATTTTCCTATTTATTTTCCTGTATACACATATATTTGTGATTGTAAGTGATATTAATATTAGAATAATAATTACCATTGGACTTAACAACCAGTGAAAGGTATTGGTTGCTGTAGAAGACATTCCACTAAATATATCCCACCAATGTGGTGCAGTATCCTGTTGTATCTGTGAGGAAAGATGTACTAGTCTACCTTTGTCAATAATTGCGGATACAAGGTTATTCTGTAGGGTATGTTCTAGTGTTAATTACCTACATTATAATCCTTATTCATCTCATATCCTGAATCATTTGCTACTTTAGGATCATCTATAGCCCATTCGAAAGTTGTTGTTTCCTCTACTTCAAGTACATTAATACCAGGAGTCCATGCATATATTTGTAAAACAACAATCTTCAACAAAAAATATGTAAGTAGATATTTCATCATGTTGTTTTCTCGGGTTGTTTCTTGCAATGTGATGCGTGTATCCAGGTAGGTTTTCCTTCCAGCTTTACTGAGGTGGCTGTGGTCAAGAGTACTTGGTAAGGACCTTCAAACTTGGGTTCCAATGTCTTTCTGGTGTGTTTCTTTACATATACATAATCCCCTGGTAGCAGCGTATGTGTACCTGTTATTGAATTAGGGTCTGGAAGAGAAGAATACACACTTTTGTGGATCTTAGTTAGACGTTGTTGTAATTGTATCACATATGCAGTCTAACTATCACATTGCAATTGCATACTCTGTGGAACGTATAAACCTAATCTAGGTGCATTCCCAAAAAGTATTTTGTATGGGGATAATCCTGTTTTTCCTGTTGAAGTGTACCTTATAGAGAATAAAGCCAGAGGCAGGCATTCTGGCCAAGGCTTGTTTAACTCTTGCATGGCTTTTTGTATTTTTAGCTTTATTGTCCCATTTACTCTCTCCACTGATCCTGAACTCTGTGGGTGGTAAGGGGTGTGAAAACTTTGTTGAACCCCTAACATGGTCATCACGTTCTGCATGATTTCTCCTGTAAAGTGTGTCCCCCTATCTGATTCTATGGTTTCAGGAAGACCAAACCTAGGTATTAACTCAGTGATCAGTTTCTTAGCTGTGGCTTTAGCTGTAGCCGATTTTTCTGGATAACTTTCGGGCCAACCTGAGAATAAATCGATACACACGAGGACAAATTCAAAGGGGCCGCTCTTAGGCATTTGTATGTAATCAATTTGCAGTCTCTGGAAGGGGTATTGGGCCCGGACCTGGTGTTTTCGTGGGGTTTTCACTTTCTGTCCTGGGTTTTTCAGGAGACAGATTTGGCAGGCTGCACAGTAGTTTCTTGCAGTGCTACTGAATCCAGGGGCGAGCCATCCTTGGTTCACAATCCTATACATGGAATTGGAACTGACGTGTATGGGTAGGTGAACTGCCGCTGCCATTGCTGGGTACAGAGAGGCAGGTAGGCATATTTTGCCTCCTTCCCTCCATACATTGTCAAGGTCTGGTGCTGCTCCCATCCTGACCCACTTATCTTTCTCGCTCTCCCCTGCTTGCTCCTGTAATTTACTCAGCTGCTGCCATGTTGGTTCTGGGATACTCACCTCTACCGCTGCTAAGGTCTCAGGGCTTCCTTCCCCTAGAGCTGCCTGTTTTGCAGTCAAATCTGCAAATGCATTTCCTTTTGCCTCAATTGTTTTTGCGCTCGTGTGTGCCGCTATCTTCATGATGGCTACTCGTTTAACCTTTTGAAGATTGTTCAGGACTCTCTTAATCCCTTCTCCATGTTTTACAGGTGTACCTGCTGCTGTCAGATAACCTCTAGCCCTCCATATGTGGCCATAATCGTGCGCTACACCATAAGCGTAGGCAGAGTCAGTGTAAATATTTCCCTCTCGTCCTTTTAAGTATTCTAAGGCTTGTTCTAAGGCTTTTAATTCTGCTTCCTGTGCTGACATGTGGGCTGGTAAGGGCTGTGCTTCAATCACCCGGGTATCAGTCACTACAGCATACCCTGTGTGATATTTACCTTTGTCATCAGCAAACCTGCTACCATCTATATACAAGGTGTACTCAGCGTTTAAAATTGGTGTATCTGTAACGTGTGGGAATCCCATTGTCTCCTGTTCCATGAGCTGAAAACAATCGTGTTCATCTACTTCTTTAAACAAAAGAGTGTCAGTGTCCTCATTTCTTTTCTCACTAGTACTATTAGTACTATCATTCCCCCTTGCCAAATCTGGTGACTGAAGAGGCAAAAATGTGGCCAAATTTAAGGTTGTACAGCGCTGAAAAGTGACATTTGGAGGTAAGAGTAAAGTACACTGTAACCTTAATTGCCTAGCCATTGAAATGTGTTTGGGCTGTACCTGAGACAAGATTGCATGTATGTCATGTGTGGTATGCACTACGACTGGATTGTCTAGAACAATCTCTGATGACTTATCTATGATAATTGACACTGCAGCTACCGCCCGTACACAAGACGGTGAACCTCTAGATACTGGATCTAATGCTGCTGAAAAGTAAGCGACTGGTCTTTGTTTTACATGTGCCTGTGTCAGAACACCTGTGGCGTGTCCAGTGATCTCAGCAATGTACAGATTAAATATCTTGGTGTAATCTGGTATACCAATAGCCGGGGCAGAAATCAACAACTTTTTCAAAGTGATAAACGATTCATAAGCTACTTCTGTAAGCATATACGGTACAATTTTCAAACAATCGTATAATGGCTGCATCAAAGCGCTAGCATGTGGTATCCACTGTCTACAATATGACACGATACCTAAAAACATATGCAATTGTTTGAAATTCCGTGGGGGTAACATTCCCTTTATCACTTGAACCCTCTCCTCAGTGAGATGTCTCGTACCCTGTGATATACAATGTCCCAAAAAGATAACTTTTTCCTGACACACTTGCAACTTTTTCTTATTAACCTTGCAACCTTTTTCTGCCAAAAATCGCAACAAATTAAGGGTGGTGTGCAAGCTTTCAGTCTTTCACTTATCTGTGGAATTAATCCTTCCATAAACTGTCTATTGAAGGCTCGGATCGTGACTGGCAGAGCCAAATCCAATCCCTCATCTGCCATCATACTTTCCATAGATAAGTAAAATTCTGATACAGTCTGTCCTGGCATTTGTTTCATGGGTGATATTGACCCCCTCTCCTGTTGTTTTGCCTGACAGAAAGCTTCTAATCTAGCAATAAAAGGGGCCCTTGAGTCTATGTGTCTGACCTGTCCTGTCTCCAGATTGTCATCCCCCTCAGCTCGGTCTGCAGGTCAGTCATAAACTGGTTAAACAGGGTCAGAGTCATTTTATGTCTGCATAAATCCTCCCCATCCTGCCAGGTTGCTTCATGTGTATTTATTAACTGTGTCACAAATCTACAGAAAGCAGCTGGCTTTGCTATAATGCGTGTATCAGTGCGTACGGGAGCTACAGTTTCTGGATGAGGTTTTTGTGCCCCACAATGCTGACAAACCCATCCTCTCCCCTCAAGTACAGGATATATCTTGTGTGGTTTACGTTCTATGTCAGTATATGGGGGTGGGATGGCTGAGCTAAGATTATTTAAAATTTCAAAATTTTTTGTTCTTCTATCTTTCATATCCCAACCATCACAGTCTGGATTATATTTCCACCCCTCTTCTTTTGCTCTATTTGAAACCTTAATTAAGCATTGAACCTGACTCATCCATTGCTTCTCTAACACCTCTCCTTGTCTGTCCCTTTTTATTTCACTTTTTTTCACTATTTTTTTCACTATTTCACTCCATACATCCGGGTCTAAACCCGCTGCTCCTTTCACCTTAAATTTACGAAAGACATCCTTTAAGTCCTATGCTTCATCTTTCCCACAGATGTTTTTAATTATCTGTGGCACCGTATAGTGCGCCACAATTCCCTGACGGGGTTTTGTGTTCCTCTGGCCCATTCTAACAGTCCTGCCTAGGTAGCGTGTGGGACACTTAGTGTACAATATAATGCGGCTACAACATATACAAGAATGAATAATTACTTTATATGCTAGCCCAATAACAAACCAGCTAAGTTACACTAGTTCCTCGTTGACTTCCTCCTAGGGTGCTAGAATACTAAAAACCTCTCCGGAATGAGATTTCTGAAATCGAATTACTTTATATGCTAGCCCAACTAACAAATAATTACTTTATATGCTAGCCCAATAACAAACCAGAATGCGGCTACAACATATACAAAAATGCGGCTACAACATATACAAGCATTCCTTTAAGTGGCCAGGTATCCGACTAGATCTCCGGACTTTATGGAGACCTTATTCCCTCCCCGTATCTGGGATCCCTCTCATGCACTCTTATCCCTGCTTTATGGAGCAGACAGGGCTTATACTCTCAACCCGTCTATGGTTTATGAGTTAGATGTGAGGTTAAGCATAAGCGTCAGACCCCCAAAGTCCTCTTGCGAGGTAAGGGCGCATTCCGTTGCTTAGTTCGGCAATCCCCTTCTAACTCATACCATCCTTGACAAGGCTCATTCACTTTCTCAACAAGACAGACAAGACAGACAACAAATAAACAAATAATCCCAGCAATATAAACCAAAATATGCAGTAATTCTAAACTCACCACTACAGAGGCTGGTGTTTTAAAACCAGGAGAACCGTAACTGACAGAACGGATAGGCACAAATCAGGGGAGCACAGAATATAAGAAAAATAAAGCTTTTTCTTACCTGGCCAGGTTTTTGATCTGTGGTTCCTGGAATGCCTGTCCTTTCGTTCCGTCAGCGTAGCTCAGCCACCTCTTGAAGCAACTTGGTGAGTCCCTGTTCTTCGGGCGCCAAAAATGTTATGGGCAACTCTTAAATAAGTTGCTTTAAGTTTATATTGCTTTGTCAAATTATTGCTTCTATAAGAATAATGACACAGAGTCAGATTAGTCTGTGTCACAGTCTGGAGCAAGAGAGAACTGCACCCTTTTACTTCTTTCAAAGGCCTTTTATAGGCAGCTCTACAAGCAGTAATCTTATCGGCATTACCAAATGAGGTTAAGGTACAAAGAGTTTCTTATCAGCGAACATGTAATGATTATTCAGCAGTTCCAAATTCCATCTAGATACAGATTGATACGTACACAGAAGAGAAAAAGCACAAACAATTTAAATAGAACAATTGATACGTACACAATTTAAGTGGAACTCTAAGTCATTATTTCAACCCTATCAGCATCTTACAGAAACACTGGCATCTACTACAAACCAATCCCAACTTAAAACCATTTGTATCCATGACATCTACTATTACCTTTAGAAAAGCATGCTCACTGAGGGATCATCTTGTAAAAAGTGAATACACGGGCACTTTTCGATCCAATACATGCAAAAGACTTGGAACATTTACTTGTGGCGGATGTTCGTGCTGCCGCTATATTAATACACAGACCAAATTTTAATTGCCAAATGGCAAAATGTATAGGCCCAGACACTTTGCAAATTGCAAGACCCCTGGCGTAGTTTACCTTCTGACATGCCAATGTAAATGCTTTTACGTCGGAAAAACAAAAATAGAGTTTCATAAGAGGGCAGCACGACATATCACAAGCATGAGGCAAGCGGACTCGGACCTCCCTCTGGGGCGACATGTGCAAGACCACCACACAGGTAAATTTCCCCTTATCCATTTCACCATTCTGGACCGGATTCATCCGGACATGAGGGGTGGTGATTGGAATAAGATCTTGCTCCAGAGGGAGGTCCGTTGGATCGCAAACCTCAATGCAACTCAATTTCCAGGCTTGAACACTCAAATGAGTTTCCGTCCATTAATAGACGGCTTTGATTCAGGAGGATGTGAGAAAGAATAACCTAATGTACATTCTACGACCATGTGCAAATAAGATGTTTTAAAAAAAATTTTAAGGCCATTATGACAACTGACTTTGTGGACCTGCCTACCCTGTCATGTAAAAATATTGCTGATATTTATGAATGTATATCATTTATGAATGTATTTACGACATCAATACTATCATATGATAATGTACATGATAATGTATTTATTATGTTTATGCTCTTGATCGCTGTTCTTTGCTGCAATTTCCCCCCCCCCCTTTTTGTCCTAGATATTTCGCAGTCCCAAGCTTTGCTCTACACCTATTGATCCTTGCCACTTTTTCATCATGTGCATCCGACCATGCCTTCACACCCAGATCCATAGAACAATTGTAAACCAACAGATCTATACGTATAGATGTATGCTTATTCGACATGTGTTTTCTGACATATAATTCCTCTTTTTCTTTTTTATGCCCTCGGTTTGGGTTCTATCTCTGCCCGGCGCACGCGGGCCATGCCGCTTCCTATCGGGAAGACGGCATAGCTTCCTTTTACACTGTGGATATGTCCGACTGTTTGGGCATGCCATTGCAGTGTTTTGTGCGTCGGTGGGACTCATTTGCATGATGCTCCCCCGTCGCTTAGGCGCCGGGCAGGCACCGTGCATTTCTGTCCCTGGGGCCCCTACACTGGATGTCCCTAGTTCCAAGTCCTCTGTTTTTTACAACTCTGTTGCTCTTGATATTGTGGCCCCTGTTTAGATTTTGCTAGCCGTGAGTCTTTTTGTGCATTTTTTAGTTGCCCTGGTGACGATTGGATTCCCTTTGGTGGCCTATTCATGCAGCCCTCATATGTTGCCACCGCGTCAGACGTCATGACGCGGCCCCACAGTGATGACGCGACTCTTCTGTCCCCCTTGGTCGCCTTCTGTTTACATTACTTGCACACGTTGCGTTGTTATGATGCTTATGCGTCCTGCGCGACGGTGCACATCCACCATTGCTGACACTGAGGGTGTAATCCGTACTGCGCAGGCGCCGGCGGCTATTTAAACCGCATTCAGCGTCCTGCTCAATACCAAACCATACTTATGTATGCTCACCACGTCTCATCTCCTGTCTAACAACAAGTAAGTAACCAAAGAGCTGCATCTTTTATCTTATACTCTTTATGCTTTTTTAATGAAGGAGTGGCAACTTTGTACCATCTCCTTCACTATAACCTCAATGTTGCCTACATAGTCAAGCTCTTAGCCATACTGCTGGTCCCTTCCTCCCTATCATTATACATATTGAGCCAGACCCAGGAAATATAATTACCAGAGGGAGCGTTATGTTTATCATACTATCTTCTCCTTCTGATATGTGTTTTTGTGTTGTTTTTAGCTTATATATTTTTTTGGGGGGGGATTATTAATGATAATATAATTAGTCATGTTAACTTTTCTTAAAAAGCAGCGGCACAATATTAAAAAGACCATCAGTTTCATGGCTATAACATAGAGCCTCTCACTCTGCTTGATATTATGTAGAAAGTAGCTTATAGTAACTTAGAATGCTTACAGCATTTGAAAGCGATTTATTAATTCACATAAATCCCCCCCTTTTTTCTCTTTTTTCCTTCCCCTCCCTTTTTTCAGAGTTACAGTGAGGATGTGGCAGGGCCGTCCTTTCATTTGGGGGCCTTTGCGGAGCTATTCCTGAAACCAGGGGAGAGCTGCCATACCCAGTTTTCTGGTTAATTGGTGGCCACCGCTTTTTAGCAATCACCTCTTTCTATTGATACAAAAGTCTGCGTTTTTGCACATATTGTGCATTGTTCCTTAGGATTGGATTCTGGTATGTATGCTGGACATTGTCGGATGCCATGTTATGAATTGTCTATTCTACATAATATCCCAAACAGTTAAACTGTTCTTACTTGTCTTTTCAGAATACGCCTTTTATAATATATAACTTGGAAAGCAAAAATAAAAATTAAGTACAGCGCTACGTTTAGAAAGAAAGTGAAAAGCAGCCAACACACCTATAGACTCAAGGCAGAAAAAAACAAAAGAAACAAAAGTGTGGTGCTATATATCACATTCACAGCTGTGTGTATTACAATAAAGACATATAAAAATAGTGAATACTACCAAAAAATGTATGATCAAAAAATGGATAGTGTCAAATAATAAGTAATAAGTAGAGGAGATACCAGACAAGTCAATTTTTTTCCGGTAAGCCTCCTCTACTCCTGGTGTTGGCCCCGGCACTGATGTACAATCTATGCACACTTGTGGTTTTCTTTCTGCCCACTCGCCAGATTTGGTGCGACTTTGGTGCGACTTCTGCCCACTCGCCAGATTTGGTGCGACTAAAATTCTGTGAATACCATCTGGCCATGCATCACCCCCTTTGAACTCTGTTGATGTTTTCTTCACTATTTTTCTACACATTTTTTATGGAGTTTTAAAGTTTTATGTTTTTTATGTTTGGTGTCTGGCTCATGGAACCAGCACGGGTTTCTACTAATCACTGGCACATCTGATGATTAAGCATTATTGTGTATTTACTTTATATGTGATCAAACACTGATTAATCATTTGATACTATCCATTTTATGGTCATACATTTTTTGGTAGTATTCACTATTTTTATATGTCTTTATTGTAATACACACGGCTGTGGATGTGATATATAGCGCCACACTTTTGTTTCTTTTATAATATATAACTTCTCTTGACAATACGCCTCTGAAGAAGGAACACCGTCCTGAAACATGTCAGGCTCATAGAGAAATATGTATTCATGGATAAAAGCATACAATGTTCAGTATGAAAGAAAATTCACTGTATAAGCACTTTTGTACAGATTTATGTTTAGTCTGTCTTGTTTTTATGCTTCTTTTTTTCTAAAAAAATAAATAAGATTTTTATTATAAAACATAATTGTCTTGTTCGCCCAAATAGTCCCGCTGTACTGGGGGGTACATAGGTCCCCTATTTTTAGGGTTCCTACTCTTCTATATTAACCTGGGATGTTGGCAACATATTGAAGGTGATGTAATTTCCCTTCTGTGGTTCATTATACTATATATATATATATATATATATATATATATACACACACCTACCCTGAAACAAGATGGCACCCCAAGACACCAATATGCAATGCCCAGAGATGAACTTGAGCCATTCAGCTCCCAGTTCCCTGTACAAGGAGCTCTGTACCTTATAACCACAATGGGCGAATGCAGTAGCTAAACTTAAACAGGGAAAACTGAAGAACTGTCTGGCTGCTGGGTGAACACCTAAGAGGAACAACCTGATGAGTGAAAACAATGCCCAGTCCCTATCAAACTGGTATGAGAAGGCAAGGAACCTGTCAGGAAGTCTGCAGCAAGGAGTAGAGAAGTGACTGACAGCTGACTGACAGCTGAGATGTAAAAGATAATCTCTCTGTGGGATGGATGTGGACTGTCCTGAAGAAGTTCCGGGAGAAACGAAACATATGTAGACACACTAACAAACAACCCCCCCTCACACCCCCTGATGCACCTTATGCTTTGTCATCTGTGAGGAACCAAAGGAAGCAACCGGCATGGGACTAGTTACATATTGGATGATCCTTGACTGATGCTATCTTTGCTGTCCATCTGGCTGGTGGGATAGATTAACATCAGTGGTTGTACAAATGTGCACAGGTAGCAGGTTTCTATTTGCTTGTGGAGACTAATGAGGAGCAACATGCTTGTGGGATCCACTGAGGAGCTTTATAGATGCTGAATCATCTGCATGACCCACAGCACAGCCGACCCTACTCTACCTTTTAGCTGCATTGTCTGGAGTATTGGATCGTAGTCACCCACACATTTGAGAAAGTGTGACAGTAAGTAAACATTGCTTTACATGACTGATCGTATCGGCAGCCTGTATGGGTTATTCGGAGTGCCAGGATCCCTTCATACACTGGCCAGATCAGATGTAATTATTGAACTTCCCATGTGACTTTGACTGTTTGTATTCTGCTTGTGGGGATTGCATCTGGTCCTCCCCACCTCGGGTGGTAATGTATGCGATGATGTATGGTGCACATCCATCCCATAGAGAGATTATCTTTACCCCTCAGCTGTCAGTCACTTTTCTACTCCTTGCTCTGGACTTTCCATGCCTACAAAGTACGGCTTGTGGCTACTTTTATAGTATCCTCCTCTTTGTCTACATATTTTCAGATGTGGCATCGGTAGTGCTTCTTCTTCCCATTTGCTCCGGACTTCATCTCTGGGCATTGCATATTGGTGTCTCAGGGTACTATCTTGTTTCAGGGGAGGTTCCTGGTTTCAGCTCTGAAGGGGGTATGTTTAGTGGTCCCATCTAGCAATTGGGGGGGTGAAAGTTGGGCGAGTGATAATAGGTCCTTGCCGCCCGAGAGGGAGGGGTGTAGGTCTTTTAAAGTTGGGGGGGGTTGTGTGGGGGAGGCTAGCATTCATTTGGAGATTTTTACCTTTTCTGTAATAAATTGGAATGAGCAGATAAAGAACTGTGCACACCCAGAAGTTATTTTATTTTTGTGCCAAAGAGGGGAATTAGTCTGTGCCCCTTCCTCCTGACGTATACCACATGTCTTAAACATAGGGGGGGGGTGTAGCTTGCCAGGAGGATCCCCATAACAAAGAAGCTTGTCCCTATGTTGATGAGCACTAGGGCCCCTTCCCTATCAACCCTGGTCTGGTGGCTGTGGGAATCTGTGGGTAGGGACATTTATCAGAATCTAAAAGCCCCCTTTAACAATAAAAGAGCCCCAGATACCGCCTAAATTTGAATTGCTAGGTGGTACGTAGTACCCGTACTCATTTAAACAGGTAAATAAGCACACACAGTCTTGTCATTGTCATTGTCACCAGGTGGAAACAGCAACCAGGTATAGGCAAGAAGGGAAATTCCAAACTGCTCAGATCTAAACTCATGTATTTTGGGAGCAGATCACACTTATAAACCACATCTCAATTATGTAACTAGCCCTGCCATGGGTCAGTGGCACTGGCCAGGCAAGAACCTAGGAACAGTCCTCCTAAACTGCGATGGATCAGGATGCAGGGAATGTCAGTCAATGGCATCCTTGCAGCTGTTCATCCTTGCAGCATCCTTGGATCTTGTGGCATCCACAGTACTTCCAGGGCATTCTGACATAGACAGATTAAGATAGAATTGGGCCCCAGGTAAGGAAAAAGCCTTGCCCCCACTCTTTTATTGATAGTTATAGGGATTACAAGAAAAGCTACCCCATTTGCATTGTCTGTACTAGCAGACGTTAAGGGGCTGATTTACTGAAGGAAAATAGACTGTGCACTTTGCAAAGTTGCATTCTGCAAGTGTAGTTGCTCCAGAGCTTAGTAAATGAGGTAAAGCTTCATTTGGCAAGAATACTCAATCACATGCAAGGGGAAAAAAAACAAACATACAAACCAAACAAACAAAACACAGCACCCACTATGAACTAAGTTCTTTACATTGCCTTGTAGATGATCCAGCTATGCATTCTAATTGAGCAAAACAAAAAGGTATTTCATGGTAGCATGAAAGGTCTTTCACTTACTTCACACCTTCCCCCACTGGGACTGGGAACAGTAGATCTCTGTCATGTCCCCTGTCAGAATGGGGATTTTTATGAACTAGCGCATTATAGTTAGAGGTCAAACGAAATGTGGGTGTTGGACACAGGGTAAACTTCAGCACTATCAGAATGTGTTGGAGCTTTGTCCAATCCGAAGGCCTGGCCTTTGTGTTAAGCAGGGGCACTAAAAGCTGCTGCAAGTATATGCAGACACCTGTTAGTCATGTAAATATGAAATATAAAATTTGAATCAGTCTCTTAACTACTTGCCGACCAGCCGCGATCATCATACTGCGGCAGGTTGGCTCTCTTGCACGATTCGCCATTCGCCTTTATAGTTTTGTTGTAGGAAGACAGCTGTTTACAAATCTCAAATCAGTCATCACAATCAGATAAATGGAGCTACAAAGCTTTCTTTGAAAATTCTTTGTTATGCATCAAATGCTTATTTGTAAACCAACGATGTATATCTTCCAGATAATAAAAATGAGATACAAAACAGTTTAAAATGTTTAAACTACAAAAGCCACCTAAATTTGTCCCAAAGCAATTAATGGAAACCTAAGGAACGTATCAGAAAGTTAAACATTTTAGGAATTACTACATTTGATAAAGTACTGAAGGAAAAAAAAACAAAAAAACAAACAAAGCAAAATGTTCTACATATACACAGCTTGCTGGACAAACATTTACATAAAAGGCACAGCAGATAGGTCTCCTCAGCCCCAACCTGTACCCAGCCTGAAAAGGCCAATACAAACTGATTTAAATTACACTTTATACACAGCAACTGTTAATGGAATATGAAATTCAGTCAATCTCCAGGAAGTTCCATAATGATTACTATGCAGGTTTATAAAACTTTCTTGTGTAAAAAAAAAAAATTTAGTGTATACATTTTACTAGCCCTTTAAGCATAGGACATTTTCCATTTTGTTTTGGAGGCATTTTTAAAGTCTCGTACACATGATCTGAATTTCATCCGGAAATTGTGTGAACTAGAGCTAGATGGGACCAATTCGTGCATCCCAAATGGGAAATGAGGAAAAAATGCTTTACTGCAGTGGGAGCTGCTAGAGATGTTTAAAGCCATGTAAAGCAAATGACTGCAAAATGAATCTCTTGGATTTGAACATGAATATTAAAGCAATGTCAAAATCGATATTGATATAAAATGAGCCAGTGCTGAGGGACACTTCTGTGCTCTTGAGCCTAAATTGGACCTCCTCTCCAACAATTTATTTTTATTATTTTCATGACAGAAGTTAAGTAAAATTTGGTTTCTCTAGGTTGTGCAGAAGTGTATGTGAGATAATTTACAGAAGAGTAATGTAATATAAACAAGCACACTGAATTTGAACTTATTTAACATTTTTGTGTCAGAGGTTATAGAAGCCTATATGCAAGAATTACATGTGATCACTTGGTGATCTGGCCAGTAACACACCACTTGTATTAGGGCACAAAAAGAAGTAGGAGAGGGGAAGGGAGCTGACAGGGAGGAGGGGAAAAAAGGCTAAGAACAGACATGAGGAACCCACCACATTAATATGAGTATTGGTCATAATGATATATAATCCCCCTTCTAATTTTGTGGCACCTCTTTTTCTTATTACCTTTTTGTTTTTGTTTATCACATAAAATACATTTACATTTTTGGTTGTAACATGACAAAAGGTGGAAAATTTCAAGGGGTAAGAATACTTTTTCAAGGCACTATATATATATATATATATATATATATATATATATATATATATATATATATACATATATACACTGTATATTGTGTCAGGGATTAGCTCAAAGAGGAAGGATCACCCTCCCTGGGAAAAAAGGTAGTCCAAACAGCAGGTTTCTTAAAATCTGACTGGTAGTCAGTTTTATTTAAAAGGTTGCATGAAAAATAACAGAAGCAAAAAAAGAAAATAAATCCTTGCTATACAGGCACTAACTAAACATATGCAGGTTCCTAACTCAACAGGTGAAGGGCCACAAAACAAAGAAAATGCAAACCTTTTCTCTTACAAAACAGACTTCACATAAGCAGCTCTCTCAGGTTTTTGGCTTCCTGAGTCCCAGACCAAGAGCAATCCTTTGCTCCAGTCCTGCTTAATTTATACCACCTGTTGGTGGACACAAGTGGCCCACAAAATCTTATCTGGAACCAGCTCTGCCAAGGTTGCTGGTAAAACCCGGACTGGATTCCACCTTAGTTCTCGGCAAATGAATGCATGCGAGGTGAAAAATAACTTCAGTCAATTACTTCGCCTTTCATAATGTCACAATATACATACAGTGCACATTTTGTCATGTTAAAAGTAAAAACATAAATGTATTTTATTGGGATTTTATGTGATAGACAAACACAAAGAGGCACATAATTGTGAAGTGGAAGAAAGATGATAACTGTTTTTCAAAATTTCTTACAAATAAATATCTAAAAAGTGTGGTGTGCATTTGTATTTAGCCCCCTTTACTTTGATACCCCTAACTAAAATCTAGTAGAACCAATTGCCTTCAGAACTCATCTAATTAGTATATATACTCCACCTGTGTGTAATTTAATCACAGTATAAATACAGCTGTTCTGTGAAGCCCTCTGGGGTTTGTTAGAGAACCTCAGTAAAAAAAAAGCATCATGAAGGTCATGAAGGCCAAGGAACACACCAGACAGGCCAGGGATAAAGCTGTGGAAAAGTTTAAAGCAGGGTTAGGTTATAAAAAAATCCCAAGCTTTGAACATCTCATGGAGCACTGTTCAATCCATCATCTGCAAATGGAAAGAGTATGGCACAACTGCAAACCTACCAAGACATACTCACCCACCTAAACTGACAGGCTGGACAAGGAGAGCATTAATCAAAGAAGCAGTCAAGAGGCTCAAGGTAACTCTAGTGGAGCTGGAGAGATCCACAGCTCAGGTGGGAGAATCTGTCCACAGGACAACTATTAGTCATGCACTCGACAAATCTGGCCTTTATGAAAGAGTGGCAAGAAGAAAGCCATTGTTCAAAGTAAGCCATAAGAAGTCCTGTTTGCAGTTTGCGAGAAGCCATGTGGGGGACACGGCAAACATGTGGAAGAAGGTTCTCTGGTCAGATGAGACCAAAATTGAACTTTTTGGCCTAAAAGCAAAATACTATGTGTGGCGGGAAACTAACACTGCACATCACCCTGAACACACTATTCCTACTGTGAAATATGGTGGTGGCAGCATCATGTTGTGGGGATGCTTTTCTTCAGCAGGGACAGGGAAGCTGGTAAGAGTTGATGGGAAGATGGATGGAGCCAAATACAGGGCAATATTAGAAAAAAACCTGTTATGCCGTGTACACACGGTCGGACTTTTCGTCTACAAAAGTCCGACGAACGCCGATGGACAAAATACGGCTGACAATCCGATCGTGTGTGGGCTTCCCCGGACTTTCAGCTGACTTTTCCAGCCGCAAATCTGACGGACTTTAGATTTGAAACATGCTTCAAATCTTTACGTCGTAACTACGCTGGACCCAGAAATCCGCTCGTCTGTATGCTAGTCCGACGGACAAAAACCCACGCTAGGGCAGCTATTGGCTACTGGCTATCAACTTCCTTATTTTAGTCTGGTGTACGTCATCACATACAAATCTGTCGGACTTTTGTGTGATCGTATGTATGCAAGTCCGTTCATTAGAAAGTCTGCCGCAAGTCCGCCAAAAGTCCGCCAAAAGTCCGCCAAAAGTCAGTCGAAAGTCTGTCGGACGGGCTGTCGGACTTTTGTAGCCGAAAAGTCCGACCGTGTGTACGCGGCATTAGAGTCTGCAAAAGACTTGAGACTGGGGTGAAGGTTCACCTTCCAGCAGGACAACAACCCTAAACATACAGCCAGAGCTATAATGGAATGGTTTAGATCAAAGCATATTCATGTGTTAGAATGGCTCAGTCTAATGCCCCGTACACACGGTCAGATTTTCAAATGTGCGATCGGAGCGCGTTGTCGGAAATTCCGACCGTGTGTGGGCTCCATCGGACTTTTTCCATCTGATTTTCCGACACACAAAGTTTGAGAGCAGGCTATAAAATTTTCCGACAACAAAATCCGATCGCGTCAATTCAAACCGTGTGTGAACAATTCCGACGCACAAAGTGCCACGCATGCTCAGAAGAAATTCCGAGACGGGACAGCTCGGTCTGGTAAAATTAGCGTTCGGAATGGATAGGCTGCAATGTAAAAAATTGTTTAATACAGCGCGCTCTCTTCTTCTTTATAATGCAGGAAGAACGAAGTAGTTTTGCTGTTGATATTCACACAGAGTTCTCACAAACTTCTTTCTTTCTTATTTATCGTATTCCCTTCAATATATTATGATTTGTCACATCTGACCAAAAATCTATATCATTTTTTTTTGTGTTTTTTTGTTTTGTTTTTAAGCCTGATGTGATTTTTTTTTTGGTTTGTATTTTTTTCGAAGCTGACCTTGTTTTTTTTTTTTTTTTTAGTTATTTAACATCCAGAATATTTTTGTGTGTGTTTTGTGTGTCAAGTTACCACATCACCATTATTATCTTGTATTATTTAATCTCAATGAGGTTGCTTGGTGTTGGTGTCTCTTGTTAATTTCACATTGTACTTTAGAAATGTCCCTGCCTCCTCACAAACAAACTGTCCTTTTTGATGGAAAACACACATAGGCGAGTATAATTTTAACCAAAAAACCTTTATTAAGGGCTCAGAACCAAACAAAGAGGGAGGCAACACTGGAGAAACAGCAGAAATTTGTAAAGCCTTTGGCCCCCAGGGCACACATCAATTATTTTACACCAAAATTGGTGGCCTGAGGAGTCCATACATAAGGGAGTGCAGTCTGGTCCCGAAGTCCCAGAGATCATGAAATCAGTAGATGACATCTGTGTCCCCAGGCTGTGGTCATACAAGAGACTGCATCTTTTGCCAGACCAGACTGATCCGAGGGTCATCACTCTCTGGTCTTCCTTCCACGCTTCCTTCCATGCTGTGGCTGTGGTGGAGTAGTTGTGGCAGGAGGAGGAGGAGGAGGATGTTCCAACTCACTCACCTGGGTATTGGGTGTGATTTCGCCCCTCACCCCCTTAGTTAGGACTTTATAAAGAAGGTCCTCACACAGCTGGCGTTGGCCCTCCTGCATGCTCTGCAGTTTGGTGGTAGCCATGCAGGCAAAGGCCTCTTCAGGAGTGGGGGTGGCTCTGAGGGATGCAGAAGCCTCCTGAATCAGCCTGAGTGCTGAATCCTGCACGTGACTCCCCTTCCTGGGTCTTTTGGTTGGAAGGCAGAGAGGAGGAACCTGCGATTCTGTCAGGCTCCTACTGGGCCTGCCTCCTCCTGGCTGCCACTAACCCCCACCTCCTCCTGGCTGCCACATTCCACAGCCTCCTCCTGTGTGCCACATTCCACAGCCTCGTCCTGGCTGAGGTCTTCCTGTGTATGAAAAAGGGACATAGTTTTATTTTTTTCTTCATCAGTCACACACAATTTTCATCTCATGACAGTTGCAAATTGAATGTTAACAAATATAAAAGGCTATCATTCTGAGCCCAGAATTTTTCATTCTTGTCCCAAATTTTTTTTTGCCCACTACTGTCTATTGATATGTAAATGCCTTTATTAAATCAGCAATTAGTGATCAATAATAACATCTAGTAAACATCATTTTTTTATTGACCAGAAATCTGTAGAAGAATGCTATACCTAGCTCAAGCTGGGCTCTTCCACTTCTTCCTGGCTGGAAGTCCCAGGTTGGACATCGGAAGCCTCAGCTGGGGTGGAAGGAAGAGTGGAAGGAAGGGTTGAGAGGGATTCCCTGACTCCAGTCTGGTATGACAGAAATCGCAGTCTCTCATAGTACCACAGCCTGGGGACATAAACATCATCTGCTGCAGCTCCTGATCTTTGGAAATCTGTGACCTTCTTTCGCTCCCTAAGATAAGTGCTCCTCAGGCCACCAATTTTGGCTTTTAAATAGGGGATGTTTGCTGTGGGGACCACCGGCTTCACCAACTCCAGCAGTTTCTCCAGGGATGTCTACCTCTTTTGTTTATGATTATAATGCGGGTGTTTCACCTGCCACAGACAGGGCAGCTCCCTGTACTTATCTATGAACAGGGGGAGGAAGTTGTAGTCATTGAAGCCATCCATTTTATCTGCAAGACACAACACGAGACAAACCCTAATGTCAGGCAAAACTCTCCTAATCTTGTTACAATATAGGCCTCAATCTAGAAGCAGTATAGGCCCAAGTTTAGATCTTACCTTCGTTATCACGATCGGCGCCTCTGATACTCCTTCCTCCGCTCACAGATCGTACGTACTACGCACGCGTGTTACGCTTTATAGACACTGCGAATGCGTGAAACTCCGCCCGCCCCTGACATTCTTTCTATTCTATTCCCCGCCCCTTCTTGTTCAGTGCAGTGGGGGAAGAGCGCATGGCGGAGACACAGCAGGTGTCAGATAATTACAGCAACGAGGAGGAGGAAGAGGAAAGCCCGGAGCCTGAAATGTCCAGATCCCAGAAGAGATGATTTAAGGCATCAAATATGTCCTTTGGGGAGATGTTGGAGATGGTGGACATCCTGAAGAAGGCCGACTATGATGGGAAGTATGGACCTTACCCCAACCCCAATGTCAGAAAGGCCAAGATCATGGCGAAAGTGGTCAAGAGTCTGCACCGGAATTTTGGGGTACGACAATCTAAAGATCAGCTCAGGAAGTGGTGGTCGGACCTAAAATTAAGAGAGCATGAGCAGTACCGAAAGATCCGGAGAGTGCTGCAAAAAAGTAAGTAGTTGTCCTGTGTTCCTATTCTTTAGGTTTATTATGTTCGTGCTGCTTCATGTGCTTTTCTTAACTGTTATCCAGTTTCAAAAGGCAACTTTCATGTTCATGGGCACATTATTCGTTCGTATAAAACATTGTTCGTTCGGCCTAGAAAACACCATTGTTTTGGCCATATGCATTTTCCAACATTTTTTATGGCCTACTTGTATGAAAATAATTTGGTTATGTAGATGGGTTTGTAACTAGAATGAAATGCAAACTAGATTCTGTGTAAGGAGAGGACACTCAGCAGTTTTCACATCTGGATGCTGGAGCACTAGTGTGGGACACAAGAACACACTTTTTATTAGGGGCCCTCACAGGTGCTCCAGTGTATACTATAGGGGTGTCTTCATTTGTGAAGCTTGTACTAAACAGGTAAAGTCTTCAAGCTTGACAAAGGACAATAAAAATTTTACATTTTGGAACTCTGCCAAAACAGACAATTGTACCCCACTTCCAAGCAATGTTTCATATTCCTATTTCTGCCATCAAATATCTGTGTGCTAAGTATACCTATTTTTTTTACATAGGGGAGAAAAGACTCAGAGGACACCCCTTATCCGAGGAGACCAGAGACCCCCCACCTCATGAAGAAGTGGAGACCCACCAAAGCCAACAGAAGGAGGAGGAGGAAGGAGATGTGGTGGAACTAGTCTACACAACAGGTGAGTGTCTGCGACCACAGGCTCAGGTAAGAGATGGATGTCGGAATATTTATAATACATGGTGTGTTTTTGTTTCTATCTTTTTAGGTGATCGTGATGTTGTGGATCCAGGGCATTTCACCTCAGAAAGTGCACAGATCCTGATCGGGGAGATCATGGGGTGTAATAAGGACTTGGAAAACATCCAGAAAAGCATCAATGATGTTCAAAAAAAATGAAGAACATCATTGATGTTTTAGGGAGAGTTTAAAACCCCTCAAAATCCCTTTTTTTTGCGCTTTTTGTGAGCTAAAAATTTTTGCCATTTTTTGACATATTTGCGAAAAGCCAAATTTTGAAGAGGCACACAGTGTGTCAACATGTGCTATCTGCCATCACGGGAGATCAATGTAGGCGTTTTGGGGGTGCAACCCCTTCCTCAATAATAAAGTAGCTGTGAGGAAGGGGTTGCACCCACAAAACACGTCCCTTGATCCCCCGTGATGGCAGCTAGCACATGTTGACATTTGGCAATTGGTGTGCATCTTCAAAATTTGGCTTTTCTAGGGGTGACTTCACCCCATCTGAACGCAATATCAAACACAGTTTGTAAATACTCATGTCTGATATTGCCTTCAAGTTCTACCAAATGTGAACTTTGTAAGTTCAAGATTTGTGTCTTTCTTGTTGGTTTTAAACATGCCTGTTTTATCTTAAATGGACATTTCTACTTTTTCTAATGTGACCCCAAAAATTGTTATACAACACACATGTTGGTTTGTTTTAAAAACCTTTTCTAAATGCACATGTGATTGTGCTGGTATTAAAAAGATTGTTAATCAAGAATGTGTGGATTATTGTCTCAACGCTCCAAAACTTTTGTTGTGCTCTAATTGGTGTTTACTGTGACAATGGGGGTTATTTCCTAAGGGAAAATCCACTTTGCACTACAAGTGCAGTTTCAAGTGCACTTGTAGTGCAAAGTGTCTTTGCCTTTAGTAAATAACACCCAACAATGCTTTGTAATGTTACACAATCACGCCATTTTCAGGACTCACCACATTTCTGTCAGGGTCAGCTAAAAGAAACACAAGCAGTACATATCACCAAAGATTTTAGTAGTTAAATTTTTTTTTATTTGAAAAAGGTTTCAGACATTGTCTGGCATATTGATAGCCCCCTACCCGCAAAGTATTCAAGGTATCTTAGACGGACATCATGGGCACTCAGGGGGGGCAAGCCAGGACGGCCACTGTCACATGCCGTCAGGGTTGGTTCATTTTGAATTCCAGCCTCAGGCCCAACTGAGCCAGCATAGTTGGCAGAATGTTGCCGTAAAAAGTTGTGTAGAACACAGCACGCCAGTATAATATGATTCAGTTTATACTCCGCCATGTGTATGGGTGTAAGAAATAGGCAGAACCGGCTGGCCATGATTCCAAACGTGTTCTCCACCACTCTTCTGGCTCTGGCCAGCCGCTAATTAAAAACCCTCTCATCCGGGGTGAGGGTCCTCATCAGGAATGGCCGCATAAGATAGTCCCCCAGCGAAAACACTTCATCTGCAACAAAGACGAATGGGAGTCCTTCCACATTGTCTTCTGGAGGTGGCAAGTCCAAGCTGCCATTCTGGAGACGCCTGTAGCACTCCGTCTGGGCGATGACTCCACCATCGGACATCCGGCCATTCTTCCTCACGTCCACATACAGGAACTCGTAAGTAGCCGACACCACCGCCAACATCACAATACTATTGAACCCCTTATAGTTGAAATTGTATGACCCCGAGTTGGGTGGTGGGATGATGTGGATGTGTTTCCCATCAATTGCCCCTCCGCAGTTAGGAAAGTCCCACTGCTGGGCAAAGTGGGAGGCCACAGTCTGCCATTCCTGTGACGTGGAAGGAAACCGTGGAGTCAAAGAACAAAAAAAAAAGTAATTTTGCACATAAACAGGGAAAGCAGATTAGACACAAACATTCTTGGCCAA
This sequence comes from Lithobates clamitans, assembly GCA_037952925.1. Taxonomy (NCBI): domain Eukaryota; kingdom Metazoa; phylum Chordata; class Amphibia; order Anura; family Ranidae; genus Lithobates; species Lithobates clamitans. The sequence continues at coordinate 4,546,300 of JBBGZY010000477.1, read as the reverse complement.
CATCAAGATAACATTTATTTGAGTGAGTTTTTAAAGACCAAAGTATAAGGTACACCTATCAGATTCCCCCTCCCCCCCCTCATGGGCCATTTCTTACATTTTAGGGGGGGGGAACTCTTGGACAGGTAACCCTCTCCACTTTATTGAGAGATGAATACCTAAATAATGGGTATTACTTTGAACAGCCCCTCCTTAGTTACACTATTGACAGCCAACTGGACAGGTAAGAAGTGTCATAATACAAAGATATAAAAACACATTGTACACATTTGAGCACATTTGGAAATTCTACTATTACCTATCAAGATAATAATAGGATATAAAAACTTTAAACAGTACCATTTGAAAGTATACAGGTAGGCCCTTGCACTACATGCATTGGGGAATTCATCCATACATCTGACCACTAAAGAGATGGGTATAGTGTGTATGGGTTTGGCAAGGTCAGCAGATAGATGATTGAGGATAGATAGAGAATTGGTATCAGCTGACTTAGCAGTTGGGGGAGGGAGAGTTCCAAATGATTTGGGGACCCCCCAAAAAAGCCTCTGGCACTCTGCCTGAATTTAAAGCACAAATCACATTTAAAAACATTTTAGGGGGTGTTTGGGGTAAAGCACTACTATGGAGCTGATAAAATACATTGTTAAGTGACTACATGAGGTGAATATAGGGCCAGGAGACCATGCTGGGGAGGTAAGTGAAGGCAAATATGCATGAAGGAGAAAAAAAAATTACATAAAAATCCAGCATGCATGAGAACAAAGGGGACATTCACAGCATATTCCAATCATGGTAATTAGGGAATGAGGAAAGAAATACAATAAATTTTCAAACATTAAATACAATAAAATGCGATATTAAAGGATAAAAATCTTACCTTAATATACTCCTTCTGTAGGACCTGAATGATGGCAGAACAGGTCTCTGGGATAATGATCCCCAGAGCCTGGGGGGAGATGCCTGTTGAGAACTTAAGGTCCTGCAGGCTTCTCCCTGTTGCCAAGTACCGCAGGGTGGCGACTAGCCTTTGCTTCGGAGTGATGGCTTGCCTCATGCAGGTATCCTGCCTGCTAACATAAGGGGTCAGCAAAGCCAACAAACTGTGAAATTCGGGGTCCGTCATCTGGAGAAAGTTCCTGAAATCATCAGAATTATTCTCACGGATCATACAGAGCAAAGGCATATGACAGAACTGGTCACGCTGAAGCAACCAATTCTTGGTCCACAAACTCCTCCCCACCCTGTTCATGGACTGGGCTTGTGTCAAGGTAAGGACCCTAACACCAAGCCCCCACACAGCACGAACTGTACGAGGAGTACATATACGAAACATGGCTAGAAAACGGTTGGCTGCTCAGAACGAAGTAACAGAACACACTGAAGAACAGCAAGGCCTGTGAAGAGCGACCTGAAAAACAGTAACGAACGAACAAGAACACAATGACAAGAGTCACACGTAACTCGCTGCACGCACTGAAGACCAGATACAAACCCACAAGCACAAACTGAACAGCAGAAAACGATCTGAAAACCACGAGTCTGAAAAAGCACGAATCGTCTCTCACCAAACTTTTACTAACATGAGATTAGCAAAAGGAGCCCAAAGGGTGCCGCGCTTGGTTCTGAACTGGCCTTTTCTAGTCTTGTCGTACGTGGTGTACGTCACTGCGTTCTTGGTGATCGGAAATTCCGAAAACTTTGTGCGACCATGAGTACGCAAAATAAGTTTGAGCCAACATCCGTCGGAAAAAATCCATGGATTTTGTTGACGGAATGTCCGATCAATGTCCGACCGTGTGTACGGGGCATTAGTCCAGACCTGAATCCAATTGAGATTCTGTGGCAAGACTTGAAAATTGCTGTTCACAGATGCTCTCCATCCAATATGACAGAGCTTGAGCTATTTTGCAAAGAAGAATGGGCAAAAATATAACTCGCTAGATGTGTAAAGCTGGTAGAGACATACCCAATATTTGCAGCTGTGATTGCAGCAAAAGGTGGTTCTATAAAGTATTGAATCGGAGGGCTGAATACAAATACACACCACACTTTTCGCATATTTATTTGTAAACATTTTTAAAAAACATTTATCATTTTTCTTCCACTTCACAATTATGTGCCACTTTGTGTTGGTCTATCATATAAAATTCCAATAAAATTTACATTTTTGGTTGTAACATGACAAAATATAGAAAATTTCAAGAGATATGAATACTTTTTCAAGGCACTGTGTGTGTATATATATATATATATATATATATATATATATATATATATATATATATATATATATATGTATATATGCAGTGCTTTACTGTCACATACTCACGTACCTGGAGATGGAGCTTGACGTGGAGAGGAAGGTGATCTCTTGCACCTCCGGCCTGGTATCCCTGATAAAGTAAACAGAAGGCAGGGAAGCCTGGAGTGGCTGGCAGGGGGTTAATATGGCGCACAATAGATATAACCAGATACATATAACTAGAAAGGCAGGAGGGGGAGGATAGGGTGGGCTGGGAGGGGGAACTTGGTGGTAGTAGTTAATGTTTCAACACAAGTTCAGGTATTTGTCCATGTAAGGATAAAAAGGAGAGATGCTGAGTATATAGAAGGCGGCCAGTCTATAAAAGCTAGAAGGAGCTCTGAAACAATATGAAAGAGAGAAGGACGGCGCCCTCTAAGTACAGCATGTATGATAAAAGTATTTATTTCAATAGATAAAAAACACTCACATTTAGGTAGTTAAAAAACAAGCATATAGAGTAATGTCATCCGCATGTTCCCGGCGGATGTGGGTGTCACGGGCCAGTGGAGGGGATCCTGGGATGTGAGTCCTGTGACCTGGGTCCTGGTAGCTTGATCGGTGGTACCGTGGGTGTTCGGAGCCTCTGGGTGGCTAGGATGTTGGTCCTGGATCTTCCGTGGTGCACCGTGCTGTCCTGCGTATTCACTTCCGGGAACGAAGGCGGCCGGTGCTTCACGTTCAGAGCATGCGTGCTCCTTCATCAGGCTGTGCTGGTGTTGGGACCATATTGAGTGTTGGGACTTATAGCATAGGGGAGGGGAGGGGAGGAGAGGTGATTGGGTGGAGGTCTGATGTCATGAACAGGTGTGACCAGAACCGTGTGATCTGCGACAGAGGACACCCAAACGTATATACGTGAAAATATAATGATTTATTAAAGAAAGTGAGTAATATAGTACAACCAACTCCAATATGACACAGTGCAATAACCAACCACAGACAGAGACCCACAAATAACAACAGACAGATAAGTGCAATAAATGGGAAATACCAGGATCATAAACAATATCCAGGCCAGGGTCATACACAGCAGATCAGCAGATGGACAGGGGATGTTTCCAGAGACATAAACGTAAGCCAGGCCAAGGTCATACACAGGGAGGTCAGCAGATGGGTATAGAACACAGGACAGGGAGAGGATGGATGGGTCAGACTGCAGGCAGGGATGCAAGGTAACAGGTGGGACAGGATAGGGACCGGGACAGGGAGACAGGATCAGGGCACAGGATCAAGGCACAGGATCAGGGCGCTAGCAGGTCAGGAGGCAATGAAGAAACCAAGGCAAACATGTGAATGCTTGCCGGGTATTTATAGGCCTGTGATTGGCCTCAAGTGACACCTGATTGTAGGAGGTACTGTCTGCTCCACACTGCCAGGATCCATCCGCTGGTGGACGCCAGTACTGTGGCCCAAAGATGATATAATATTAACAGGGAAAAGCTCTCCTGACAGTTCCAAACTGCCAGGAGACACCTGCTGGTGGACCTCAGTACTGCATGCCAAATAACAGGTATTACCAGCGGATGGAACATTTCCTGACAGCTGAACTATGTCTAATGAGAGGGCGCGTAGGTAACCATGGGGACAAGGTGTACACAATAAAGAAGGGGAGTGAGGAGGGGATGGGAAAATGAAAGAGGGCGAGGGCGGGGGAGCAAAAAAACAGAGGGAATGAAGTGGGATTACTTTGTAGCTATATATGGAGGTAAATTAGTATTATGGTAAAAAATGACTGTGTACTTTTAACTGCATAGATAGATCGTGGGACAGGGGGTTAATATGAAGGGGGACGGCACACGGATCGTGATGGATGGAAACACGTATGTTATATAGATGGAAAGGATCAATACATATAAGGGCATATAAATATACAGGCGCATAACGATGGGACAGTAGTGGATAAAAACGGGAATAAAATGGCAGATAAAAATGGTGTAAAATGGTGTAAACTTCCAGACAGGTATTAGGACTGAAAATAATATGAGTACAGGGGATATAGAAGAGAAAATAATACTAGAAAATATTAATGATAATGAATAGTGGATAAAAAATTAATCGAAAATGAGAAATAACAAAAATGGGAATAAAAGATAGAAGAATTAAAAATGAAAATACAAATAAAATTAAAAATAAAAATAAAATTAATAATAAATAGAAATAGAAATAAAAATAAAAATAGGATGAAAATAGGAATAAATGAGAATAAAGATAAATGGAGAAATATGTAGAATGGGGGAATTGTGATTGGCATGTATGTCTGTTATAGGATGGGGGGCTTTGTATGGGAAGGAGGGGAGGGAGGTTGGAGTGGAATGGGGCTGGCTGGCCCTGGAGCTGGGGGTGTACAGGAGAGGGCCAAGGAGTGCATGTGTGTTGTGCACTGGGAGCTTGATGTGGAATGGGTGGAGCTGTGTGGATTGGGGTAACTGGGGGGTATATAAGTATACAATACACAAGTATACAAGTATACAATAACAATACAATTATACACGTATCTCATATAGTTCATGGGCAAAAAATTCTATAAGTTCATGGTAAATACGGATAAGACGGTGTAGTGGAGGGGTCATGTATTTGGGGTCATAACAGAATGTTGATTTCAATGCCCTCATTGAGGCCTTCTGACGATAGGGTGTCTAATCTGTATATCCAGTAATTTTCTCTTTCACACAAGCGTTTGTAGCGTTCAGCAGTGGAGATGGTAGGTGGAATAGACTCAATGACCCAAACCCATAGCCCTGAGGATGTTTGCCCGTGACATTCTTTAAAATGTCTCGGTACGCTGTGCTTGTCAATGCCCTTTTCTACAAAGTTGCGATGCTCACCAAACCTTTTGCAGAGGGGACGTATGGTGCGGCCTACATAAAGCAGGTGAGGTGACCAGTGGTTTGTCACTTATGGTGGGTTTTAGATGCGGATCCTCATGCAGAATGGACCAGTGTTTGGTGAATATTTTTTTCATTTGCTTAAATCTGTTGTGGTATTGTGTCACAAATCTGATAGTGTCGTCTATACTGGTTTGTCTCTTGTCTTTCACGTTTCCTCGGAGGTAGTATTGAAAGGCATCTTCTATGACGTGATCTGGGTAAACCTTGTCTTTGAATTTAGCTTTGAGTAATTGGCCATGAGTTTCGTTGTCCTAAAAGCGAGTGCAGTTGTGTTTCAGGCGACAGAACTGACTTTTAGGGATATTTTTAACCCATCGTGGGTGATGGCAACTGTTAAAGTGCAGGTATGAGTTCCCTGAGGTGGATTTTGTGTAGTTCTGAACACAGATAGTATTTTCCTGGTGAAAAAGTTCTAGATCAAGAAAGGTCAATTTATTGCTGTCTGTAACTGATGTAAATTATAGACCCATAGTGTTGTTGTTGCAATGTTGGACGAAGGATGGGATGGAGACTTCTGGGCCATCCCAGATAATGACCACACCGTCTATATAGCGCCCATAGTAGACTATGTGGGGTGCATACGGGTTATTGTTTTGTATGTATTGGAGCTCCCAGTAGCCCATGGTCAGGTTCGCGTAGCTGGGGGCAAAGTTGGCCCCCATGGCTGTTCCTTGTGTTTGTATGTAGAAGTCTCCATTGGATTCGAAATAGTTGTGGGTAAGGCAAAATTCTAAAATTTCCATTAAAAATTGATTCTGACGTGGGTTGAGTGATGGCTCATTGTTGAAATAGTATTGTACAGCTTGCAGACCGATATTATGAGGAATGGACGTATATAGGGAGACCACGTCAAGTGAGAGCCAGTGGTACGTGGGTTCCCAGGAGTAGTATTGTAGCGTGTTCAGGAGGTGAATGCTGTCTTTGATGTAGGAAGGTAGATTCTGTACAATACTTTGCAGGAAATGATCGATGTAGATAGAGAAGTAACTGGTTACGCTTTCCATGGTCGCCACTATAGGTCTACCGGGAAGATGTGTGGAATCTTTTTGCACCGTAGGTAGATGGTAAAACTATGGCCTTTTGTAAAATTCATGTTTGAGGAATGCGGCCTTGGATGCTGTGACTATACCATCCGCTTCTGCTCTGTCTATTATGTCATGTGTTTCAATAGAGAATTTGGGTAGAGGATCTCCGGAGTGTTTTTTGTAAGTGGACGTGTCAGATAGGAGTCTGGTTGTTTCTAGCATATAGTCTACTTGATTCTGGACTATGATACCTCCTCCTTTGTCTCCAGGCTTAATAACCAATTGTCCATTGTTGGTGAGTGATTTCAGGGCCGTGCGTTCTGCGAGGGTTAAATTGGATGGTTGATTGGTGCTTAAGTTGGACATTTGACACATTCATAATAAATCAGCATGTACAACCTGATAGAAGGTTTGGACGTATGGTCCTTTGGCAAATGTGGGGTAAAAGATAGATTTTGGTTTGAAATTCGTATGTGAAATGGGTGGAGATGTAGGTTGGTGTAGAGTTAGGGATTCAACCAGGTCATCTGTGTAGAGGTCTTCTTCACAGCCTGGAGTGACTAGAGTGCCTAGCAGTTCAGATGGTAAAAGTTGTAGATGAGAGGTCTGTGCACACACAGATGCAGGCTAGATCATGACGCAGGGCAGCAGGTACTTGGCAGGCTGGCAGGTGGCAGACAGCAGGTACTTGACAGGCTGGCAGGTAGCAGACAACTGTTATAAGGATGTCTGGACACAGAGCAGGGTTAGGCAAGCTGGGTCGGTCACTTGCAGGCACATCAGGAACAGGGTAGTAGGCTGCAGAGTAGTCAGATTCAGGCTGGAGTTGGCAATGGCAAACAGGCAGGCAGAGGGATAAAGCAGAGACGTGGTCAAAGAGCAAGCCAGGAGTCAGTTCAGGTAGAGTATAGGCGTGGTCAGACGGATCAGAATGGCAACAGGAGATCAAACACAAGGAACAGGTAGCAGGTAGCAGAATGCTGAAGACCATAAGGCAAAGTCCTAGTGCAGCAGAGGTGTTTATATAGTCCATTTGGTGCCACTCTAGAGGCGAGCATGCACTCGCAATCACGTGTGCTCATGCGCGCACGTACGGCTAACAGAGATCCTCTGTCCATAAGTTTGGCTAATAGGATTTCTCCATCTATGGATTTGGCTAATAGGATTTCTCCATCTATGGATTTGGCTAACAGAAATTCTCCTTCTGCCCATAACTATGTGCCTGGGCATATTTCTCCTTTCCTGACATTTACAATGTACACAGTACAATTACAATACAGTTGAATACAGAAAGGACAGGAGGGCCCTGCTTGTGAAGCTTACAATCTAGAGGAAGGTGGTACAAAAGGTAATAGCTGCAGGGATAATCTGATGGACGTGGCTCGGGTACAGTCCTTAGGTGGAGGTGGAGATGGTATAGACTTCCCTGAATAAGTACGTTTTCAGGGATCACCTAAAGGTGGACACGATAGGGGCTGAAATACTGGGGCAGGGAGGTCCAGAGGATGGGAGAGGCTCTGAGAAGTCCTGGAAGTGAGCATGGGTAACAGGGGAGCTAGATATACAAAAGGAGAAGAAAGGATTCTCCAAGAAGGCCACTACTGCAGGACACTTACGGTTAATTTCAACAAACTTTATTTGTAGAAAAAACACACCATGATATTAGCAAAAAAATCAAAGTATATACCCTTCAGAGCAATTATTAAAAAGACAACATTGTCATTAAAAGAGGAATCGCAGCTGCGCATACATCCATTCAATCAGTCACACTAACACGCTAACAGCTCCAGGGATTGGGAATTAATTTAAGTATTGGTTACTAAGAACTTCACAGGATACTCGCATGTTCCCAGTATAGTCCCATTTTGCTATTAGCCCAAGGTATTATCAGGTGGCTGGTTTAGGTATTGATGCGACTGAGCAGGTAGATATTCAGGGCCGCCCAATAGTCCTGTACTGGGTATTAAAATTCAAAAAGTGATTGAAAGTCCTTATAATTAGAGGCTTGGCTCACATCTACCTACATGAGGAATAGGTAATTAGCTTGTATAGGCTTATAATGTCCAAGAGTGAACTACAGGGAATCGCCTTGTTATAATAGTGTTGTCTGAGAAGGTCATTCATCCATATAGTGGAGAATGGGGAGGGGGGAATAAAGCAGAATGTGAAAAACCGGAACTTGCCTGTCCACAGCTGATCAGTAAATTCTGTGCAATAAAGCAGGTAGAGATACTCTCACCATTTATTTTGCTTCATCTGCTTCCTCGTACCTCCACCCATCCCTTTGGTTCGAGCTGCGCTCTCTGAATCACCAGAAGATTTCCACCATGGATCTGTACGTTCCCTGAATAGGGTGCCGTCCTTTCCTCCAGTGAACTTCCAGCCGTCACTTTACCGAAGCCTCGGTATGCTGCTCATGTTGTTGGCTGCGAGTCGACCCCACGGTCGCCATGAACGTGCTGACATCATGCTGACGCATTTTGTTACCCAATGACAGCTAACTTTTTGAAGTGAACATCTTTATACCCTAATCCTCATCCCATAGTTGAAAACAAAACACAAATCAGATATATACAGTCAGGTCCATAAATATTGGGACATCGACACAATTCTAATCTTTTTGGCTCTATGCACCACCACAATGGATTTGAAATGAAACAAACAAGATGTGCTTTAACTGCATGCAGACTTTAAGCTTTAATTTGAGGGTATTTACATCCAAATCAGGTGAACGGTGTAGGAATTACAACAGTTTGTATATGTGCCTCCCGCTTTTTAAGGGACCAAAAGTAATGGGACAGATTAACAATCATCCATCAAACTTTCACTTTTTAATACTTGGTTGCAAATCCTTTGCAGTCAATTACAGCCTAAAGTCCGGAACACATAGACATCATCAGACGCTGGGTTTCATCCCTGGTGATGCTCTGCAAGGCCTCTACTGCAACTGTCTTCAGTTCCTGCTTGTTCTTGGGGCATTTTCCCTTCAGTTTTGTCTTCAGCAAGTGAAATGCATGCTCAATCAGATTCAGGTCAGGTGATTGACTTTGCCATTGCATAACATTCCAACTCTTTAGTTGCTTTCGCAGTATGCTTCGGGTCATTGTCCATCTGCACTGTGAAGCGCTGTCCAATGAGTTCTGAAGCATTTTGCTGAATATGAGCAGATAATATTGCCCAAAACACTTCAGAATTCATCCTGCTGCTTTTGTCAGCAGTCACATCATCAATAAATACAAGAGAACCAGTTCCATTGGTAGCCATACATGCCCACGCCATGACACTACCACCACCATGCTTCACTGATGAGGTGGTATGCTTTGGATCATGAGCAGATCCTTTCCTTCTCCATACTCTTCTCTTCCCATCACTCTGGTACAAGTTGATATTGGTCTCATCTGTCCAGAACTGTAAAGGCTTTTTTAGATGTTGTTTGGCAAACTCTAATCTGGCCTTCCTGTTTTTGAGGCTCACCAATGGTTTACATCTTGAGGTGAATCCTCTGTATTCACTCTGGTGAAGTCTTCTCTTGATTGTTGACTTTGACACACATACACCTACCTCCTGGAGAGTGTTCTTGATCTGGCCAACTGTTGTGAAGGGTGTTTTCTTCACCAGGGAAATAATTCTTCGGTCATCCACCACAGTTGTTTTCTGATCTTCCGGGTCTTTTGGTGTTGCTGTGCGTTCTTTCTTTTTAAGGTTGTTCCAAACAGTTGATTTGGCCACACCTAATGTTTTTGCTATCTCTCTGATGGGTTTGTTTAGTTTTTTCAGACTAATGATGGCTTGCTTCACTGATAGTGACAGCTCTTCGGATCTCATATTGAGAGTTGACAGCAACAGATTCCAAATGCAAATAGCACACTTGAAATGAACTCTGAACCTTTTATCTGCTCCTTGTAAATGGGATAATGAGGGCATAACACACACCTGGCCAGAGAACAGCTAAGAAGCCAATTGTACCATTACTTTTGGAACCCCCATTGCCTGATGTGGTGATAATTTGCAAGGTCATCCTAAAATCATTTCAGTTTACCCCTAAAAGAACATTAACAAATATATTCATTTGAAACTCTAATAGGTGCAATCTGTGAGCCAAGTTTATTAGAATTTTATGAGAAAACCTGTTGTTTTTTTTTTCATAGAATATATTTAAATTCATGTTATGCCACACCAAACAAGTATGGACAAGTTACTGTCTTTAACAGGTTCTTATTGATTCATAATGTTCACTCTTTTAATATAGAAATGTCGATTATCTATGGCAGCAATGTCACAGCTGTCATTGTGTATTATAATATATTATGTTAGTCAGAGATATGTAAAAATGGCATGTTTACTAATTAATGGTGATTAATGCTCAATGTAGATTCCTTCTTAACAGCCTTTAATTTCAGTATTTTAAACATTTCCGTAAATATGTCTCAGACAGAAAAGATAAAGTAGTAATACATATGTTCCCATTCATATTATAATGTATCAGTAATACCAAACACGTTACATGCATTTTGAATAATAAATGTATGACTATTAGGGATGAGCCGAACACCCCCCGGTTTGGTTTGCACAAGAACATACCGAACAGGCAAAAAATTTGGAAGAACACACGAACACCGTTAACCACTTCAGCCCCGGAAGGTTTTACCCCCTTCCTGACCAGAGCACTTTTTACAATTCGGCACTGCGTCGCTTTAACTGCTAATTGCGCGGTCATGCAATGGTGTACCCAAACGAAATTTGCGTCCTTTTCTTCCCACAAATAGAGCTTTCTTTTGATGGTATTTGATCACCTCTGCCGTTTTTATTTTTTGCGCTATAAACGGAAAAAGACCGAAAATTTTGAAAAAAAATGATATTTTCTACTTTTTGTTATAAAAAAAATCCAATAAATTCAATTTTAGTCATACATTTAGGCCAAAATGTATTCGGCCACATGTCTTTGGTAAAAAAAATGTCAATAAGCGTATATTTATTGGTTTGCGCAAAAGTTATAGCGTCTACAAACTAGGGTACATTTTCTGGAATTTACACAGCTTTTATTTTATGACTGCCTATGTCATTTCATGAGGTGCTAAAATGGCAGGGCAGTACAAAACCCCCCCAAATGACCCCATTTTGGAAAGTAGACACCCCAAGGAAATTGCTGAGAGGCATGTTGAACCCATTGAATATTTTTTTTTTTTGTCCCAAGTGATTGAATAATGACAAAAAAAAAAAAAAAAAATTACAAAAAGTTGTCACTAAATGATATATTTCTCACACAGGCCATGCGTATATGTGGAATTGCACCCCAAAATACATTTAGCTGCTTCTCCTGAGTACGGGGATACCACATGTGTCGGACTTTTTGGGAGCCTAGCCGCGTACGGGGCCCCGAAAACCAAGCACCGCCTTCAGGATTTCAAAGGGCATAAATTTTTGATTTCACACCTCACTACCTATCACAGTTTTGAAGGCCATAAAATGCCAAGATGGCACAAAACCCCCCCAAATGACCCCATTTTGGAAAGTAGACACCCCAAGCTATTTGCTGAGAGGCATGTCGAGTCCATGGAATATTTTATTTTTTGACACAAGTTGCGGGAATGTGACAATTTTTTTTTTTTTTGCACAAAGTTGTCACTAAATGATATATTGCTCACACAGGCCATGGGCATATGTGGAATTGCACCCCAAAATACATTTAGCTGCTTCTCCTGAGTACGGGGATACCACATGTGTGGGACTTTTTGGGAGCCTAGCCGCGTACGGGGCCCCGAAAACCAAGCACCACCTTCAGGATTTCAAAGGGCATAAATTTTTGATTTCACACCTCACTACCTATCACAGTTTTGAAGGCCATAAAATGCCAAGATGGCACAAAACCCCCCCAAATGACCCCATTTTGGAAAGTAGACACCCCAAGCTATTTGCTGAGAGGCATGTTGAGTCCATGGAATATTTTATATTTTGACACAAGTTGCGGGAAAGTGACCATTTTTTTTTTTTTTTTTTTTTTTTTGCACAAAGTTGTCACTAAATGATATATTGCTCAAACATGCCATGGGCAAATGTGGAATTACACCCCAAAATACATTCTGCTGCTTCTCCTGAGTACGGGGATACCACATGTGTGGGACTTTTTGGGAGCCTAACCGCGTATGAGGCCCTGAAAACCAAGCACCGCCTTCAGGATTTCTAAGGGCATAAATTTTTGATTTCACTCCTCACTACCTATCACGGTTTTGAAGGCCATAAAATGCCAAGATGGCACAAAACCCCCCCAAATGACCCCATTTTGGAAAGTAGACACCCCAAGCTATTTGCTGAGAGGCATGTTGAGTCCATGGAATATTTTATTTTTTAACACAAGTTGCGGGAATGTGACAATTTTTTTTTTTTTTGCACAAAATTGTCACTAAATGATATATTGCTCACACAGGCCATGGGCATATGTGGAATTGCACCCCAAAATACATTTAGCTGCTTCTCCTGAGTACGGGGATACCACATGTGTGGGACTTTTTGGGAGCCTAGCCGCGTACGGGGCCCCGAAAACCAAGCACCACCTTCAGGATTTCTAAGGGCATAAATTCTTGATTTCACTCCTTACTACCTATCACAGTTTTGAAGGCCATAAAATCCCAAGATGGCACAAAACCCCCCAAAATGACCCCATTTTGGAAAGTAGACACCCCAAGCTATTTGCTGAGAGGCATGTTGAGTCCATGGAATATTTTATATTTTGACACAAGTTGCGGGAAAGTGACAATTTTTTTTTTTTTTTTTTTTTTTTTGCACAAAGTTGTCACTAAATGATATATTGCTCAAACATGCCATGGGCATATGTGGAATTACACCCCAAAATACATTCTGCTACTTCTCCTGAGTATGGGGATACCACATGAGTGGCACTTTTTGGGAGCCTAGCTTCATACGGGCCCCAAAATCCAATCACCGCCTTCAGGATTTCTAAGAGCGTTAATTTTTGATTTTACTCCTCACTACCCATCACAGTTTTGAAGGCCATAAAATGCCAAGATAGCACAAAACCCCCCAAAATGACCCCATTTTGGAAAGTAGACACCCCAAGCTATTTGCTGAGAGGCATGGTGAGTATTTTGCAGCTCTCATTTGTTTTTGAAAATGAAGAAAGACAATAAAAACATATTTTTTTTTTCTTTTTTCAATTTTCAAAACTTTGTGACAAAAAGTGAGGTCTGCAAAATACTCACTATACCTCTCAGCAAATAGCTTGGGGTGTCTACTTTCCAAAATGGGGTCATTTGGGGGGGTTTTGTGCCACCTGGGCATTCCATGGCCTCCGAAACTGTGATAGGCAGTGAAGAGTGAAATCAAAAATTTACGCCCTTAGAAAGCCTGAAGGCGGTGCTTGGTTTTCGGGGTCCCGTGCGCGGCTAGGCTCCCAAAAAGTCTCACACATGTGGTATCCCTGTACTCAGGAGAAGCAGCAGAATGTATTTTGGGGTGTAATTTCACATATTCCCATGGCATGTTTGAGCAATATATCATTTAGTGACAACTTTGTGCAAAAAAAAAAAAAAAAAAAAAAAAATTGTCTTTTTCCCGCAACTTGTGTCACAATATAAAATATTCTATGGACTCGACATGCCTCTCAGCAAATAGCTTGGGGTGTCTACTTTCCAAAATGGGGTCATTTGGGGGGGTTTTGAACTGTCCTGGCATTTTATGCACAACATTTAGAAGCTTATGTCACACATTACCCACTCTTCTAAGCACTTGAAGACAAAGCCCTTTCTGACACTTGTTGTTTACATAAAAAAATAATTTTTTTTTGCAAGAAAATTACTTTGAACCCCCAAACATTATATATTTTTTTAAAGCAAATGCCCTACAGATTAAAATGGTGGGTGTTTCATTTTTTTTTTTCACACAGTATTTGCGCAGCGATTTTTCAAACGCATTTTTTGGGGAAAAAACACACTTTTTAAAATTTTAATGCACTAAAACACACTATATTGCCCAAATGTTTGATGAAATAAAAAAGATGATCTTAGGCCGAGTACATGGATACCAAACATGACAGGCTTTTAAATTGCGCACAAACGTGCAGTGGCGAAAAACTAAATACATTTTAAAAAACCTTTAAAAGCCTTTACAGGTTACCACTTTAGATTTACAGAGGAGGTCTACTGCTAAAATTACTGCCCTCGATCTGACCTTCGCGGCGATACCTCACATGCATGGGGCAATTGCTGTTTACATTTGACGCCAGACCGACGCTTGCGTTCGCCTTTGCGCGAGAGCAGGGGGGGACAGGGGTGCTTTTTTTTTTTTTTTTTTTTTTTTTTAATAATTTTTTGATTTTTTATCTTATTTTTAAACTGTTCCTTTCATTTTTATTTTTTTTTTATCTTTTTTATTGTTATCTCAGGGAATGTAAATATCCCCTATGATAGCAATAGGTAGTGACAGGTACTCTTTTTTGAAAAAATTGGGGTCTATTAGACCCTAGATCTCTCCTCTGCCCTCAAAGTATCTGACCACACCAAGATCGGTGTGATAAAATGCTTTCCCAATTTCCCAATGGCGCCGTTTACATCCGGCGAAATCTAAGTCATGAAATGCTCGTAGCTTCCGGTTTCTTAGGCGATAGAGATGATTGGAGCCATTCTGGTCTCTGATCAGCTCTATGGTCAGCTGGCCGAATCACCGGCTGCATTCTCAGGTTCCCTGTTGGGACAGGAGAGCCAGAGAAAAACATGGAAGACGGTGGGGGGGGGGGGGGAAATCCCTCCCACTGCTTGTAAAAGCAGTCTAGAGGCTAATTAGCCGCTAGGATTGCTTTTACATGAAAGCCGACCGCTGGCTGAAAAGAATGATACCAAGATGATACCTAAACCTGCAGGCATCATTCTGGTATAACCACTCAAAGTCCAGCAACATACCAGTACGTTGCTGGTCCTTGTATTGTAAACTTTTTTTTCATGCAGCCTGTGGGCTGAACGAAAAAAAGATATTGATCGGTGGGTATGCCCACCATTAGAATACCTCCCTTCATCCGCCCACTTCTAATGATGGGCATACATGCACCATTTATATATGCCGAAGCATGGGGGCATCCTCCCGCAAAAGGCAGGAGCAAATTGCTCCTCCACCCACTACTGCCCCCACGCTTCGGCATATATGCTGAAGTATGGAACTGTGGTGGTGAAATCACCTCCGACAGCGCTGGAGTCACGGCTTTATATATCGTGGGAGCAAACGCTGTTGCTGTCAAGATAAATAAATCCGCGCTGCAACTGAATGGCGTACCTGCTAAGCAAAAAAACAAAGTAACATTACAGTATAACAGTAATACTTACCATACCTGCAAAGTAAATACAAAAAAAACATAGTAAAAAATAAAACATTTAACGCAACCTGTGCCTACCTAAAATATATATATGCCGAAGCATGGGGGCATCCTCCCGCAAAAGGCAGGAGCAAATTGCTCCTCCACCCACTACTGCCCCCACGCTTCGGCATATATGCTGAAGTATGGAACTGTGGTGGTGAAATCACCTCCGACAGCGCTGGAGTCACGGCTTTATATATCGTGGGAGCAAACGCTGTTGCTGTCAAGATAAATAAATCCGCGCTGCAACTGAATGGCGTACCTGCTAAGCAAATGATGGTTAACAAAAAAACAAAGTAACATTACAGTATAACAGTATACCTTACCATACCCGCAAAGCAAATACAAAAAAAACATAGTAAAAAATAAAACATTTAACGCAACCTGTGCCTACCTAAAATATATATATGCCGAAGCATGGGGGCATCCTCCCGCAAAAGGCAGGAGCAAATTGCTCCTCCACCCACTACTGCCCCCACGCTTCGGCATATATGCTGAAGTATGGAACTGTGGTGGTGAAATCACCTCCGACAGCGCTGGAGTCACGGCTTTATATATCGTGGGAGCAAACGCTGTTGCTGTCAAGATAAATAAATCCGCGCTGCAACTGAATGGCGTACCTGCTAAGCAAATGATGGTTAACAAAAAAACATTACAGTATAACAGTATACCTTACCATACCTGCAAAGCAAATACAAAAAAAACATAGTAAAAAATAAAACATTTAACGCAACCTGTGCCTACCTAAAATATATATATGCCGAAGCATGGGGGCATCCTCCCGCAAAAGGCAGGAGCAAATTGCTCCTCCACCCACTACTGCCCCCACGCTTCGGCATATATGCTGAAGTATGGAACTGTGGTGGTGAAATCACCTCCGACAGCGCTGGAGTCACGGCTTTATATATCGTGGGAGCAAACGCTGTTGCTGTCAAGATAAATAAATCCGCTCTGCAGCTGAATGGCGTACCTGAAAACAAAAAAGTGGTTAACAATAAAAAAGTATAAAAAAATTGCATACCTATAAAGCAAACATGATAAAAACATAACAATAAAACATTGCAGTATAGAATACAATAGAAAAGAGCAGAACAATAGAGAGAGAATAGAGAGAGAGAACAATAAAACGACAACTATTTTTGGTTTTTTTATTTTATATTTTTTTTGTATTTTTATTTTTTTATTTTTTTTGTATTTTTTTTTTTTTTTTAACACTTTTTTTAGTAACTTTAACTTTTAACTGTAACTGTACCAGGTTTGGGTCTCTCAAAATGCGATGGCATCTTGGGAGACCCTGTGTTAGTGTGCCTAGTCTGTGCCGTGCTGAACCCTACGCTAATACTCCACTAGTGTATGGTAGCGTTCAAAACATTCACCAATGCATAGACCAGGATTGTCAGGACAGGAGGGACAACAATACCGGGTGTCACGCCTAAATCCGCGCTTGCTGCAGACACGACATCTTTTTTGGGGGGCTCGTTGGGTAGGGGTACTCTGGAGGACATAAGGAAAATGCCTCCCATGCAGCCGGCTTACTGCATTTGGATTGGGAAGGTGAGGTGGAGCACCATCTGGAAACAGAAGGGCTCTGACGATCTCTTCCTGGAATTTAAGGAAGGATCCAGTCCGTCCTGAAGCTCTGTATAGCACATGAGCATTCAGCAAAGCCAATTGAAATAAGTAAACAGACACTTTTTTGTACCAGCGTCTGGCCTTACGGGCAACTAAGTACGGCGCCAACAACTGGTCGTTGAGGTCCACCCCTCCCATATTAAGGTTGTATTCGTGGACACAGAGGGGTTTCTCCACAACACCAGTCGCCGTAGTAATTTGGGTCGTCGTGTCTGCATGAAGGGAGGTAAGAACGAAAACATTCTTATTGTCCCTCCACTTCATAGCGAGCAAATTATTATACTGCAAGCAGGCTCTCTCCCCCAGCCTAAGACGGGACTCTACAAGCCGCTGGGGAAAGCCCCGGCGATTAGGTCGCACGGTGCCACATGCTCCAATCTGATGATCAAACAAGTGACTAAAAAGTGGCACGCTCGTATAATAATTGTCCACGTACAAGTGGTACCCCTTTCCGAATAAGGGTGACACCAAGTCCCACACTATCTTGCCAGCGCTTCCTATGTAGTCAGGGCAGTTTATCGGCTCTACGCGACTATCTTTTCCCTCGTAAACCATAAATCTACATGTATAGCCTGTGGCCCTGTCACAGAGCTTATACATCTTGACCCCGTATCTGGCACGCTTGCTGGGAAGGTACTGTTTGAATGACAAGCGGCCAGAAAACTTAATCAGGGACTCATCAACGCAGACAACTTGATGGGGGGTAAACAAGTCTGCAAAACGTTGGTTGAAGTGGTTTACGAGGGGCCGAATTTTGTAGAGCCGATCGTATGCAGGGTCTCCACGAGGACGACAGAGTTCATTGTCGTTGAAGTGCATAAACCGCAAAATCTGCTCGTATCGTGCCCTGGTCATGGAGGCAGAGAACACGGGCATATGGTGAATTGGGTCAGTGGACCAATATGACCGCAACTCACTCTTTTTGGTTATGCCCATGAGGAGGGAAAGGCCCAGAAAGGTCTTAAATTCGGAGACCGTAATTGGTCTCCAATCTCTGGCAAGGGTGGACTGGGGAATAGTGGCGATGTGTTGACCAGCGTACAAATTGCTTTGGTCCACAATAGATCTATAGAGATCTTCGGTGAAAAACAGCGAATAAAAATCCAGTGGCGTAAAGTCAACTGTTTCCACCTGAATTCCGGGTTGGCCAGTGAAAGGGGGAAGTACGGGTGCTGCAGAAGTGGAAGGTTCCCAATTCGGATTGGCGAATGCAGCAGGAAGGGCACTATGGGCACGACGGGCCTGTGTTCGTCTTCTTCTTGGTGGCAGCGGGACACTACTACTGCTTGCCACCTCGCCAGCTTGAACTGCACTTATGGGACTCGCCACGTCACCACGTGATACTGCAGCGCTGGATGTACGACCAGGGTGTACTAGGCCGCTGGTGCTTGCCAGTTCACCAGAAGGAGTAGCGGCACTAGTACTTCTCTGCTCCATACGAGAGCCCTGCGGTTCATGCACTTCAAGGACAGCATAAGTTCGGGGTCTGGTACGCCTGACCCTAGCAGGGACCACAACTCCGTCGTCAGAGCTATCTGTCATGGAGCCGCTGTCCTCTACAGGTTCGTATTCTGAGCCTGAACTTGACAGATGAGTGACTTCCTCTTCACTATCTGTCATACTCAGAATCCTGTAGGCCTCTTCACTAGTGTACCTTGGATTTGCCATTTTGGCCTCTAAATTTAGGGGTACACTAGTGAGACTCACAGGCAAAAAAGCTCCTGACTGTTAGCGACTATCAAAACGCTACCAAAAAACTGTTAGCGATCGCAGGGATCAGGCCTGACTCTGCGACCGCTGCAGTTATGTGTGCTTAGTGTTTTGTAAGTGTCAGTTATCGATCGATACTGCACTTGGGTGGGCTGGGCTGGGCTGGGCGCAGGGGCAAAACGCAGGTGCTAGCGGGTATCTGGGCTGATCCCGCTAACACTGTGTTTCAGGGAACCCTAAACTGCTGGGGAGTATAGATCTGATCGGATCAGATATCGATCCGTTCAGATACTATAGCACTAAGGGAGGTGTATGCTGCGTGCGTGGGTTTTAGCAGTACTGGCGCTAACCTGACGCTGCCTGGGGCGACGCAGACCTTATCAGATCCTAAAAACTTAACTTCTATCACCGCCGGGCAATTAGGGGGTTAAACCTTTATAAGGTAATAAACGGCGGGTGCCCTAAAACTATAATAAACTATAATAAACTGTAATAAACTATAATAAACTACAAAAAACAAACTATCTAACCAGCGTCACCCGTAACACTTATACGGCGATCGCTGGTGAAAGGGTTAACTAGGGGGCAATCAGGGGGTTAAAACCTTTAGCAGGTAGTATATGGGGGTCCCTGTCGCTATAAAACACTGACAGCAAACCTATATACTCACCTCCCTAACTAGCGTCACCTGTGTCACTAATACAGCGATCAGAAAAACGATCGCTTAGCAACACTGGTGACGGGGGGTAATCAAGGGGTTAACTTTTATTAGGGGGGGGTTAGGGGGTACCCTGGACCTAAGGGGGGGTACCCTAGACCTAAAGGGGGCTAACCTAACAGCCCTAACACTTATAACTGACAAACTGACACCAATGCAAAAAAAAAAAAAACACTGCTATTGGTGTCAGAGTGACAGGGGGTACAGGGGGGTGATCGGGGGGTGATCGGGGGGTGACAGGGGGGTGAAAAGTGTGCCTGCGTGTTCTACTGTTAGTGTAGTGTTGGTGCACTTACTTGGATGTCTTCTCTCCTCTGCGCCGGACGAAAAGACCGCCTCGAGGAGAGATGACATCACTTCCTTTCCCTCTGTTTACATTACAGAGGGAAAGGAAGCATTTTCATTCGCCGGGAGCGATCGGGAGGGGGTGGCCATCAATGGATGGCCTCCCCCTCACCTCCCATCGCCCGCGAACGAGAGCCGACCGTCTATGGCACCGGGGGGGGGTCCGATCGGACCCCCCACCCGCGGGAGGCAGATCACGTATGGGTACGTGATTTTGCCTGCCCGTGCCATTCTGCCGCAGTATATCTGCGTTAGGCGGTCGGCAAGTGGTTAAAGTCTATGGGATATGAACATGAAAAATCAAATGTGCTCATTTAAAGGCTTATATGCAAGTTATTGCCATAAAAAGTGTCTGTTGACCCGGGTCCTGTCCCAAGGGACATGTATCAATGCAATTTAAAAAAAAAACGGCTGTTTTTTCGGGAGCAGTGATTTTTTTTTTAGTGCTTAAAGTGAAACAATAAAAATGAAATATTCCTTTAAATATCGTGCCTGGGGGGTGACTATAGTATGCCTGTAAAGTGGCGCATTTTTCCCGTGTTTAGAACAGTACCACAGCAAAATTACATTTCTAAAGGAGAAATTGTCATTTAAAACTGATCGCAGCTGTAATGATTACATATCAGCCTAAACTGAGAAAAACGTTTTTTTTCTTTTTTTAATTTGGAATATGTATTATAGCAAAAAGTAAAAAATATTGTGGTTTTTTTTCGAAATTGTGGATCTTTTTTATGTTTATAGTGCAAAAAATAAAAACCTAAAAGGTGATCAAATACCATCAAAAGAAAACTCTATTTGTGGGAAAAATGACATCAGTTTTGTTTGAGTACAATGTCGCACGACCGCGCAATTGTCAGTTAAAGTGACACAGTGCTGTATCGCAAAAAATGGCCCAGTCAGGAAGGGGGTAAATTCTTCCGTGGCTGAAGTGGTTAAGAACTATGTTTTCCAACCTTAGCTTATTCAACAATAGGAAAATATACTTTCTGGAATGAACTAGTAGGAAGCAAAATAAGGCGGCCCCCTACACAATAATAATTGGTACACACTTGACCAGCTTTAGCTAGGTTGAATTGGCTCAAGCTTTTTGAGGAAATGAACATACAGCAACCACAGTCACTACTAAACAGGATCCAGTTTTTGAATAGCACATATGTTTAGTGCTGTGGGACTTGTTCATTATCTAAAGTTCGGACATTCTTTGTTTGGTGTGATCACACACTGATGTGTAATTTTTACTGGTTTAGTTTAAAGCACTGTGAGGTTGATTTAGGCTCCTTTCACACTTGTATGACTTGTCCCACGATTTTGGACGGCAAAGTCACATGACAAGTCGTTCTCCCTGATTTCCAATGACTACCATTTATATTAGTATGATCATATCGTGCCCCTGGACGACGTCAGGTTTGACGAAACAGGGTAGGGAGAGCGGCGTGCTGACGCCACCAACATACCAACACGCAGTCCCGGAAGTTACGGGCGTTTGTTCTAAAGAGCTGGCCGGCTTGTTTTCTTATTGATGCCTTATTAATCCGGACTTATGTAAGTGCATTACTTTTTTTAACAATAAAAGTTTTATACGTTTTACACTATGGAAGCCTCTCTTTTTCATACATGATTGGCCTATGGACATGCTGTTGAGACCTATTTTAAGGAAATCACGGAGAGTATATCTGATGTTCCATCCATTGTATCCAGAGACTGTAGCTGGGTCATAAGCTGAAAAGCGTATTTGATCTCCTTACCAGAGATCAAGGGAGCTGGTAAGAGGCAGCTGTTTTATAGGTGGAGGACTGTCCTATCTTCTACACTAGTTTCTGCGGTGGTTCTGAGTGTGTTGTCACCTTGAATCAAGATGAGGATACATACCTTTTGTGAACTCTGCATAGACTGATAATTGACACCTGTTCATATGCATTTGATGGACTTGAAACAATATGTGTGCATACACTGAGTTTTAATCTTTTCTATTCTTTATCTAGCGCAGTTTTTTGTTTGCTATTATTCATATTAGTATGACTTCAAGTTGTTTCGAGTTCAAAGTAGTCCCTGCATTACTTTGGTCTGACTTTGATCCTACTTCAGCCCATTGAATATCACTGAAGTCGAATCAAAGTCAGATTGCCATATTAACGGATCCGACTTTGGCATGCGACTTGTGCTCCGATGATCTTAAAGGGGAATTTGATGCCAAATTAAAAAAAAAAAATGGCATGGGTTCCCCATCCAAGAGCATCCCAGGCCCTTCGGTCTGGCATGGATTTTAAGGGGAACTCCCATGCTGAAAAAACGGCGTGGGGGTCCCCCCAAAACCCATACCAAACCCTTATCCGAGCACACAGCCCAGCAGGTCAGGAAAGGGGGTGGGGACGAGTGAGCGCCCCCCCGAACCGTACCAGGCTGCATGCCCTCAACATGGGGGGGTGCTTTCAGGCAGGGGGCCCTGCGCCCCCCACCCAAAGCACCTTGTCCTCATATTGATGAGGACAAGGGCCTCTTCCTGACAATCCTGGCCGTTGGTTGTCGAGCCTGCGGGCGGGGAGCTTATCAAAATCTAGAATCCCCCTTTAATAAGCGGGCTCCCAGATCCCAGACCTCACCCTATGTGAATGAGTATGGGGTACATTGTATCCATACCCATTCATCTAAAAAAGTGTCAAAAATAAAAACACACTAGACATGTTTTTAAAGTAATTTATTAGGCGCAGAGCTCCCCCTGCCCCAAAGCACCCACCCCCCCATGTTGAGGGCATGCAGCCTGGTATGATTCAGGAGGGGGGGCGAAACAAAAAGAAGAACCCGCTCCAGGTGTCTACTTCCTAATGATCTCTCCCCTCTCCAGGCATGGGTGCGGCACAATATGCAACCATGTGCAAAAATTTAACAAAAAGGTCCGGATGGCCACACTCCAATGAAAACGATTTCTTTATTGTTATAATAAATCCATGCAGCAAGAATAAACCACTAATGCATTTCACACCGTTATAGCAGGTTCTTATTCATAGCTGATTTTCAAAATAATGACAAAGACATATATATGCAAGCAGGAAAAACTGTAAATTTATGTAATTAGGCTTCATGTACGCCCACTACAGGTTTCACAATGCTCTCAGTTGATATAAAGGTGAGTCAGCTGGAATTCTCTCTCATAATCACAAGTCTTCAGACAAAAATAAACACAAACAAGCCAAACCCATGAAAGATATATAAATAAAGACCAAAAATTTGATGGTGATGCGTGCATAACATAATTAAACCACCTTAAACAGGTGGAAAACATCCCACTCAAGAAAGTCTTCTAAAAACAAAAAATTGTTTAAAAAACTTTCGTAAACATATGTGTGCATATAAGCATATGTACTTTGATAAAAATGCCTGCAGAGTTTCCCGGCAGAAGCACCTGTGTATGCCTAGCATTAGAATTCTCATGTAAACATATAAATGTATAAGAAGATAAATATATAAACATTGCTCTTTTGCATGCAGAGGTAGGTATACCCAAATTCTGTCAAAAAGCCCAGGGGGGGGGGGGGGGGCGCTCGCTCATCCCCACCCCCTTTCCTGACCTGCCGGGCTGTGTGCTTGGATAAGGGTCTGGTATGGATTTTGGGGGAACCTCCATGCCATTTTTTTCGAGGTGGGGGCTCCCCTTAATATCCATGCCAGACCGAAGGAACTGGTATGTTCTTGGAGGGGGAACTAATGCCAGTTTTTTATTTACATTGTGCGTGGAGTTCCCCCTAAAGATTCATACTAGACAGTGCCTGGTATTGTTGGGGATCAAAGTCGGATCCCTGTTCATTGAAGTTGGACTTCAAGTCGCAGGGCAAAGTCGGATCCACAGTCATACGACTGTCTTGTCAAAATCACAGCCACAAAAACGCGGCAAAATCGGGCGACTTTTATGTTGCACAAGTGTGAAAGGGGCCTTAGTAAAACTGGAGATTGCAAAATATGTTGCAGCTGTGCATGGTAGCCTCAGCTTCTAACTTCAGTTTGTTCAATTAGGTTTTGAAAAGCTGGAAGCTGATTAGTTTCTATGCACAGCTGCATCAGATTTTGCACTCTCCAGTTTTACTAAATCAACCCCTGTGTTTTGTATATATTGGTGAGTAACTTTGTACTATTTTTTATTTTAATTCATTTGATAAACTTGTGTTTTTTTAGATAATTGAGGCCATATATGTATTTAAGTTAACAGCTTTATTGTCCATACTTACTTTGTTTACAAGAAATTAAACTTAGTGTTGCTCATATACATCACATAAACTATACATAAAGTGCTTGTGCAATTAACATAATAGTGCAGTTATGAGTGAAAAAGTCCATCCATATACATAAAGTGTCAAGCGTGTTCAATTACTGCTTATGAGGATTCCAGTGCCACTCTGTGCTCCCCTCCTGGGTCCCCACCCACTAGCAGTATGCTTTAATAACGCATGATCTTTATCCTGCCCCAATGGCTCAGGTGTTATCTTCCTCCTTCCTGCTCCTCCTGGGTTCAGGCTGATCAGTTCACCAGCAGTGCTATCCGAGATTTTTCCTAGTTATGAGGCACGATATTTAAAGAAATATTTCATTTTTATTCTTTCACTTTAAGCATTAAAAAAATCACTGCTCCCGAAAAAACGGCCATTTCAAAAAAGGAAAAATTGCATTGATACATGTCCCCTGAGCCGGGAACCGGGTCCCCAAACACTTTTTTATGACAATAACTTGCATATAAGCCAATAAAATGAGCACTTTTGATTTTTCATGTAGTGTCCCATAGACTTTAAGGGTGTTCCGGAGGCTTTCGAATTTGCCACGAACTCCGCATATTGTTCGCTAATCGGCAAACAGGAGAACATCAAGCTCATCCCTTTCAGACAAGAAACAGGAAGTGGTCTGTATAAGGTATTTACTGGCAGAAAAAAAAATGTTTTACTATCCAAAGTTAAAACAACAAAGGCAGAGGATTTAATAGAGGGAAAGATGAAAAAAATGGCTTAAGTTCCGCCTTAACTAACTTTTTCCTTGTGTTTTAAGATCCATCCCTGATCTATCTGAGGAGCAACAGAAGTTCTTGGAATGCTCTCTCTTCATCCTTATATTCCATTTGGGATTCCTTTTGGGACTTTATACTCTTGGTCCATGGACACATGTATGCTTAGAAGCTCTGAGCAAGCACTGCACGCTTCTTAGTGTGCACTATCTTTATTTTGTTTGTACTTTATTGTCTATATCCCAGGTCTGGGACTAATAGATTAAATGTTTTGTTTTGTGTGTTTTAGTTTAATATAGCCTTTAACTTCCAAACTTATGTTTGGGGAAGCCGACTGTATGAATAGGAAACAAATGTAAACCTTACATCAAACATCACACTGTTAGAAGGGTATATCTGACATAATTGCAGAATTGAATGGTAATAATAATAATAATAATAATAATAATAATAATAATAATAATATTATTATTAACATTATTATTATTTTATCTTTTTTTTTAATTATTATTATTATTATTACATCAACAGTTGTAGAGAATAGAAAAAACATGTAAACCAACAAACTTTCTTAAGTTATTAATGGTATCATTTTAGAACTTTTTATATTTTATTACCGCTGTTTTTACCCTGTGTCATTTTGTACTAATATTTCTCATGTACAAAATAATAAATAGCGCATGAGTCTTAAAATATGCCTGTCAGTGCACTGACATTGATGATGATTTTTGCAGTTCATGTAATCATTGTAAACAGTTTTTGAGTGACTCTAATAACTGTACTTCTAAGATCTGCTCAAATATATCTTACCAGCAGTGATGACAGAGATTTAGTACATTTTGTTGTTGATGGAAAATTATAGATAAGTACATATCCTAAAACTTTTAAGAAGCATATTTCATTTGAATAATTTGTAACTAAAACTTTTTGTTCCTGTAAATTATTGTAACATGGATATGAGTAGAAGGCTTGTTTTTCTAAAAAACGAACAGAAGCAAATATTAGCTGGTACAATGCGACCCATTTCTCAACAGTCACAATTTTTTGTTACAGTATGCATTAATAATTCAAGAACAATTCTTAAGATAAGAGTGTCTGTCTTCTTAAATCAAATCCATTTTTTATAAAGTGGAAGAACCATTTTTAAAAAGTAATATTTAAGCATTCATTTTAGCATAACAGTGTGATCAACTAGTCACATTTAACAAGACCACATAATTCATTGGCCTGTTCACAAATTCAAAGGTTTCTTGAATTTGCAATTTAATTGAGAAAGAATATTTAAAATGTGTTCTACTTGTAATTTACCTAATTGACCAGAACAATTTGGGGTATTTATATCAGAAAATTTGTAGTATAATGTACAGTATACAGGTAAGTAGTAACAGGTAATATAATAAAGCATTTTCATTGTTGCTGTTGTTAACCTTTCACGCTGAAGAAAATATAACCTTAAAATACAAAAATGGCTCCTGTTGTTGTCCCTTCTTTAAGTCAACTATTAACATTTTTATATACTACTATAATGTACAGTTGTGCTCATACGTTTAAATACCCTGGCATAATTTATGATTTCTTGGCCATTTTTTAGAGAATATGAATGATAACACAAAAACTTTTCTTTCACTCATGGTTAGTGAAATGGCTTTCTTCTGGCGACTCGACCTTGCATCTCATCTTTCTTTAAGTGCCTCCTTATTGTGCATCTTGAAACAGCCACACCACATGTTTTCAGAGAGTCCTGTATTTCACTTGAAGTTATTTATGGGTTTTTCTTTGCATCTTGAACTATTTTCCTGGCAGTTGTGGCTGAAAATGTAGTTGGTCTACCTGACCGTGGTTTGGTTTCAACAGAACCCCTAATTTTCCACTTCTTGATTAGAGTTGGAACACTGCTGATTGTCATTCTCAATTCCTTGGATATCTCTTTATATTCCTTTCCTATTTTATACAGTTCAACTACCTTTTTCCGAAGATCCTTTGACAATGCTTTTGCTTTCCCCATGACTCAGAATCCAGAAACGTCAGAGCAGCACTGGATGAAAGATGCAAGGGTCTGTCAGGAGTACAGAAATGCATTGACCTTTTATACACACACACTAATTACAAGCAAACAGATCACATGTGAGGATGGTTACCTTTAATATCAATTCAAACCCCTTTGTGTCAACTTGTGTGCATGTTATCAGGCAAAATCACCAGGGTATGTAAATTTTTAATCTGGATCATTTTGGTAGTTTCTGTTCTGATTATGATTTAAAAAGAGTAAACACAGTTGATAGATAATACATGCCTTTAGCCAAAATGCTAACCATGAGTGAAAGAAAAGTTTTTATGTTATCATTTATATTCTCTGAAAAATGGCCAAGAAATCATAAATTCTGCCAGGGTATGTAAACTTATGAGCACAACTGTATGTATTGCTTTTTCAATCATAACATGCTAAAGCTTCCCTTGGAAACATTTAAAATTACTAATACTGCCCACACCAATACTACTAACACTAACACTTGTTGTTATTACTATAGTCAAGTAATATGGTTGATGCTACTACATTAGGCCTAGGTTCACACTGTAGCAGGTGTGAGAATGCATGTAAATCACATGCACTCCCACACCAACAGGCACCTGCAGTGAAAACAAGCTTCTGTTTGGCAGGCTAACAGGGGTGCTGTCAGCAAGGGCATGCCAGCAGACTTCTGTCTAGGCTGACTTTGGACCTCATCACAGGCTAGTTCATGTTCCCTCTCATACACGTAGGGATTTGGCTAAAACCTATGCGTGAATGCACATGTGCATACACGTGCGCATCAGCCTGCTCATGTGCACAGCTGACAGATGTTGGCTCCAACTGGGCTATTTAAACTGTGTAAAGTTCTCTGGTTCAGTGCTGCTTTGTCTTTTAGCCTCATGTGTATCCTGCAACTTTGTGACTGTGTATCCTGATTTCAGTTGCTGACCCAGCTTGCCTGACCACTCTCTGAACTCTACCTGCATCAACCCTGGCTTGTCCTTGACCTCCACTTCTGTCTGCTTCATTTGTTTCTCTTCCACTGACTGGCTCCTGACCCAGTTTGTTCCCAGACAACGCTCCTGCCTGCACCTCTGTACCTGATCCGTCCTGCCAGTGTATGACCCAGGCTTATCTGACTTATCTGCTCCTAGTTCATGCCTCACCTGCCGGCTGTCACCAGTATCAGTCTGCTTCAGTCTGCCATCCACCAGCTGTCTACCAGCCTGCCAGCTTCACTGAAGACTACTGACGACTCCCCTTCCTGGCGTGAATACCAACTCTGCTACTAACAAGACTTACAGGCACTCATGCCACTTCTGTTCACACTACCAGATGCCCCAAGTCAGAGGAGTAAGAGAGGCCTGCCTCATCATTTCAGGCTCTGCTGCCAGATATGTGATAGGTGCCATTAATTGTTAATGGTGGCACCACACACAAAAATCCCACAGCACATTTTCAGGTGAGTAAAACCACATGGTGCCGAAGCACCATGTGGTTTCATGCGGCTGCATTTTAAAATAAGATTCAGTGATGTTTTCCCTGTTTTAAATGCAGGAACAGCAGCTCCTTCGAATGACTGCGCTACTGTGCCCATACAAATGTGAGCCACCCGCATAGATGTGAACCTAGACTAACTCTACTACTACTGCCTGATTATACAGTTCTGAACATTGATACAATGATATGCTATTACCACTGCTGTTTACCACTAATAGTGCTTTGGTAACTATTTTATTACTGCTACAAATATGCATAGACAATTAGTATATACCGTATTTATCGGCGTATAACACGCACAGGCGTATAACACGCACATTCATTTTAAGAGGGAAGTTTCAGGAAAAAAAACTTAAATTTTAAATAAGGAACTTTGAAGCAAAATAAGGGTCAGTGCCCATCTGCAGCCTCACCATTGCCATCAATGCAGCCTGATCAATGCCCATCTGCAGCCTCATCATTGCCATCAATGCAGCAGTCTCACCATTACCTTCAATGCAGCAGCCTCGCCAATGCCATGAGTGCAGACTGATCGATGCCCATCTGCAGCCTAGAGGGCACAGGGAGGGGGGCGGGACGAGCGCCGACAGATTACATACAGTGAGAATCTCCTATGATAGACAGAACAGTAGTCCAATGGCGGCCCAGGAGACGGGACTTCTTATTACAGAGGCCGCCAAGTAAACAGAAGATTCTCACTGTATGTAACCTGACGGCGCTCGTCCCACCCCCTCCCTGTCCCCTCCGAGGCAGCTAAAATTTAGGTATCGGCATATAACACGCACACGCTATTTGCACCCGATTTTCATGTTGAAAAAGTGAGTGTTATACGCCAATAAATACAGTATGTAAAATCTGTGAATACCACTGTGCAATATTACTACTGTTATTTCCATTTCACTTATAGTCTAATACATGTACTTAAAACTAATAATATATGCCTTACAGTATTAATTTTACTTTTCACTATTACCAGATGCCAGCATGTTTCTGCAAATGCAATACACAAATCAAAAGTATTCTTTATAAGTAGTATTCAAGGCAGTAACTATATGTGATAATATCTGCTAAAATATGATGTATAATATTATCTTGATACGAAGATTTGATGCAATCATTTTACAAAACTAACACTGTAGTACAATAATTATATTTAACCCTTTCGCTGCCAGGTCCTGTGCTCCATTTTGTACACAGGTGGCCAGACCATTTTTGCAATTTTTCCTTTGCTTTTTTATTTTTCATTTATAACTTTCAGAATTTATGAAAGAACCCCTAAACCATATATTTTCTGTTTGTTAGAATAAAAAGAAGGTGCTACTGATTTTTTAGACCCTGCGGTATTTGCACAAATGTTTATCAAACCAATATATTTGCAAAAAATACACTAAAACCATTATTAGCAGATAAAAAACACAGCATATTTTACAAAATTCCTACTAAATATAAATGCTTAACCTGTATTGAGTTAATAAATAATAAATATTTGTAACTTTTAAATTGTGCCTTTTTGCAAAATGGTGAAAATTGAACAGACGCAAAAGTGTTAATTTCCAAATTTCTCAAAAAATCTGAAGGTTTTCATTCTTCCCTTACAGCTTTGAGAATTTGTGAAAGACCCCCAAAACCATATATTTTCTGAAAGCATATGATCTATAGAATAAAAATAAGGTGCTACTAATTTTTTAAGACCCTGCGGTATTTGCGCAAATGTTTATCAAACCAATATATTCGCAAAAAATACACTAAAACCATTATTAGCAGATAAAAACACAGCTAATTTTACAAAATTCCTGCTAAAACTCTACTAAATATAAAAGCTTAAGCTGTATGGATTTAATAAATAACAAATATTTGTAAATTTGAAATTGCGCCTTTTTTACAAAAACGTACCCAAAATTTTCTCTAAAAATCTGGTTTTCATGTTTCACTTTCAGAATTTGAAAAGACCCCTCAAACTAGACATTTTCTAAAAGCACATGACCTGTAGAATAAAAAAAAGTGCTACTGATTTTCTGTGCCCCGCAATAATTGCGCAAATGTTCATCATATCGCTATTTTCACTAAAATTGCACAAAAATCATTAATATTGCACATAAACACAATGTAACTTACAAAATTCCTACTAAATTAGTACTAAAGCATTGTTCACATGTGGCATACTAAAGTGTACGCCCATGGGGGGCCATGTTTACCCACACAGGGATGCACAGGTGTTCCGTGCATTCCTGTACAGTCAGTTCCACTTATGTCAATTTGGATGCAATGGCTGCACAGGCATAGCTGCTGTTCTCAATCTGACATCTGTGTGGGTGTGGGTACATGACCATGAATGCAGACAGTGTGAGCTCAGGGACATGCATGCGGACCCATGGATGTAAAATTAGGAGCAACGGCTCTGTTCGTGCAGTTGCTACATCCCAAATTACATCAATGGGACTGCCTGCACAGAGATGCACGGAACACCTGTGCATCCCTGTAAAGGTATGCTATGTATGCCCTGTGTAAACAAGGCCTTAGGCCCCTTTCACACAAGCACACTGATTGGGTCTGCCTGTCCATTTTTCAGGCGGGCCCAATCGGACCACCCAGTGTTTTCTATGAAGAGGCTGTTGAAAATGGACAAGTGTCCGTTTACACCCGTCTGCATCTGATCCAGTCTGCTAAAAACAGAAAGATTGGGATTCCAATCCCCATCCATCAAGCAAATCGGATCAGATGGTATCCGATGGAACTAAACAGGCGCTCCGTTTCAATCTGACCATCCTATAGAGAATAGCGAGCTGTGTCCATGTCCGCTCTGCATTAGTGGAGCGGACACGGACCTGTCATCCGCCTGCTCAGCAGGGATCAGCAGACAGATCCCCCACTGAGCAGTCAGATCTGCTTGACAGAGTCCACTCCATGTGAAAGGTGTCTTACCAGGAGTGGCCGGTCCATTAGGGGTGCTGGTGCGCCGTCCCCTGCAGGGCGCCGGACTCATACGTTTGTATGAGTTTTTTTTTTCAAGCCACATGATTTTTTTCAAGGTCTAATTGGCTTGAAAAAGGTTGGGCTCAGGACGCAGAGCATTGCACCCCAAACCCACCCACTTGTGACAATAGCAAATTAATATTCGCTATCTTCTTCTGGCTTCTCCTCTTGGCCAATCAGGATGGATCGGGTTGGCCGGGAGAAGAAGTTGAGGTTTCCGTGGAGGGGTGAGTGCGGGGGGGCCATCACCGTATAGGGGTGAGTTTGGGCGGAACAATTAATACAACAATGCTTTACCACAGATACATTAACAAACTAATAGACTATACAGCTAATACTATATTTTACAATAGAGTATATGTTCAATGTATTATCATTTTAGTGATGAGCAAATTAGTTTACCCAAACCAAAATTAACAATAGATCAAGATGATCTACCGCAAGCAAATGTGGAACACTGATTCACCAACAGATGAATCAATCCACTGATAAAGGTAAGTAAACGGTAAAGAGTCTTTCAGATTCCCAACCAGCTTTCATGGTGTCTCCATTTGCCTCCATGAGGGAGTACTATGTACTTCTTTGCTAAAGGAAGTTTAGAAAAATATTAAGGTAGCTTTTACCCATTGCAATATCCAATGGTAGGGAGAAGACAATGCCAGAAGACAATCTCGGACAAGAGTCTATATTAGGTGAATTGCAAATATTGGCATGCTGAAGCAAATATTTGTATATGTTCTTCCAACTTGTGGATGCATGATTTTTTGAGATTTAATACTCTACTACAATTATTATTTTTATTGATTTCTTTAATGGCCAATACATGTACTACAGAAAACATTATAGATGCTTTAGAAACCATTATATATCATGTGTACATTTTCCCATGATTAGGGTGTCTAATTTTCCTGTTTTCTGCTTATACATTATTCATAAAACATATTTGACTTTATGCAATTTATCTACAGTAGCTGAATTTATTTCAAAATAGCATCCAATTATCACTTTAGACACTGCTAGATGAATGATGATATCATTGTGGTCAAGAGTGTTCACAATTTATTACAGATTTAATTACAAAAATTGAAATAAATGTACATTATATTTACATACCCTTTGTTGGTGCTGAAGGTCATCTAGCTGCCAGTAATTTCTATAAAGTCTTTCTCTGTTGTTTGACTGTCAATTAATGTAAAAATTGTCAATTAGTTGATCCAGAACATGCACCAGGCTAATTTGGCATATAAGGAGAAGTCACTTGTAATTTTGCAAGAACACTTTAGCAGAAAAAGTTAATTTCATGTCACTATGTAAGTGTTTCTTTTCAAGGACATTCCCTTAACCCTTGCAACTTTTACAGCTCTCAGCACTCTTGTAGACCTCAAAGAGGGCAAATAACTAAAAGGCAAACTGAAAAATGTTAGCAACTGAACTGTAACAATTTTGTATTTATATATTTAATAATGGTGTTACAATAAGGCATCCTACCACAATACATGAAAAAAATAAATGCAGCTTACATTTTAATGCAGTGGAATTCAATACAGTACACAAGGCAGTGTTGCTTGTGCTGTGCTGCAGTGTGTTGCAGTGTGCATGCACTGTAAAAGGTGTTTTGGGTGCCATTTAAAACGCATAAACACAGCAGTGTTCCAATGCACATAACATGTATTACTGTGCTTTGGGGACACACACAAATGAATGCACTATCACTGCCTGGTGTGAATGGGCCCTGACAAGTTTTGCTGGTTAGGAAAGATTTGCTTTAAAAAAAAAATATTTTTCTTTATGTAGCGGGTGTGATGTAGAAGGTTTAATTAAAGCAATTGTAGAGGAAAAATGAAAACAAACCCCTTCTCTTCTCTGGTCCCATGCCTGCGCTCTCTGTCTAGTGCCCCACGGGAAGCCACATCCCATGGGGGCACCCATGCGTGCCCGCTCCTGAGTCCCACTGATGTGTCCATTGACACAGACAGCGGGAATCGGCCCTGCACCCAACTCCCTTGTCACTGGAGTTGAATGAGAAGGGAGACAGCAATGAAAGCTGCAGCAGAGAAGGTGTTTTACCTTAATGCATAGAATGCATTAGGGTAAAAAAACACTGAGGCTTTTAAACCACTTTGTTTTATTTTTTGTGTTCGTTCTACTTTTTTTTTGTGTTTTCTTTTCTGTGAAAAAATTATAATAAAGGTGCACAATCTTTCCACAGAGCAGGTAAGTATAACCTCATTTTTATTTAGGGAAAAAAAAGCAAGGATTTATTATCACTTTAAGGCCCCTTTCACACGGGCTGTCCATTTTCACTACTCTGCTTGCTCAGCGGGGATCGCTCCGTTGATCCCCGCTGAGTCGGCGGATGACAAGTCCGTCTCTGCACTCTGTGCAGGGACGGACCTGTCAGAGAGTCCGCTCTCCCCTACTGGGGGATCGGATGATTACGGACTGCCTGTCCATTTTCATCCAATCTGCCAGACGGATGGAAATTAGGACATCCATCCGTCTGGATTTTGCAGAGTGGATCAGATCAGTGCAGATTGGATGTCAGCGGACATGTCACTGCTGACATTCGACGCTCCATAGAGCTGTATGGGGCGACCATTCAGATCTGCCTGAAAAAACTGACAGGCAGATCTGAACAGTCCGCAGGTGTTAAAGGGTCCTAACTGTGCAAATAACTATTAGTGAAGATAACAAAGTATCACAGATAGTAATCAACTGTATAATATGAATAAACATATACTTTTTATAATATATTTATATTTAAATAAACTTTGAATAATTGTGCAATTGCTGTTAGACATGAAACTACTAGTATTTGAGATTTCTACAATAAACATCATTAATGAAGTCATACTTGCAAGGGAAAAAAATCCCTTAGTATTGCCGATATACATCAATTAGACTTAATTATGGGAACAATAGGCAGAATAAATTGAAAACCACTGCTTTATTTGCTGTGAGCAAATCGATTATTACAGGACCTGAATTCTGAACTCTTTTTGAAATTAACCCAAGGGGTTTAAGTGTAACAGCACTGAGCCTTCATTAATTAGATATTACAGAGATGATTTTTAAGAAAAGCAAATCCATGTCAAAGTTGCAGTGTACTTTTCTACAAATTCTTTAAAGTCACATTTATGCAGTCTGAACTGTAGATTTGTTTTTGTTTTTTTATTGGGGTATATACTCATTTTTAGTCAACTAATTTTTAAATTGGTAGTAAACCCCTTGTAATCATTTGTACCTACAGGTGAACCAATAATATGATTTACCTATAGGTAGAGTAAATATCTCTTAAACATGCACCATTTGGGAGATATTTACTTTAGCAGAGCTGGTAATGTCACCAGTGCATGGGCACTGTTTTCTCAGTGGCATGCCATACATAGAGAGAGCTGTGCCACAGCCATGACTCCCACACACAGGAGTGACATCATTGCAGCTCAACCAGTCAAACTTCACAACGTGTGAACCTGGAAGGAATACCAGGAGAAGATGGAAGTCCTAGTGTTAGGGGCTGGACTTGACCCTGGGACCCCTGCTGTGTCTGGCAATAACTCTGCTTGCTGAGCCACCTGGAATGCTAGACAGTTCTCTGAACAATTCTTTGAATGATCCTGCCTTGAACCTTATTTGCCTTGAACCTTAAACTCTTTGTTCCTCCCATGAACTTCCTTATTTAAGCCATGTCTGTGCACTTCCAGATTATTGTGCTTCCTCAGTTTTCACTTTTGTCTCTCCTGCTGCCGTCCTTCTTCACTACCATTCATTACCCACTTCTGGCTTGTTTCCTAACTATGCTTCTGCTTCATCCCTACATGCTACAGGGACGTGCAGTGAGGTCAGTGGCTGATGAGTAGGGATGGGCTATCTGTTCGAGTCGAACATAAGTTTGACTCGAACATTGGCTGTTCGCCCGTTCGCTGAACAATTTGGGGTGTTCGCGGCAAATTTGAAAAGCCGCGGAACACCCTTTAAAATTCTATGAGAGAAATCTAAAGTGCTAATTTTAAAGGTTAATATGCAAGTTATTGTCATGAAAAGCATTTGGGGACCTGGGTCCTGCCCCAGGGGACATGTATCAATGCAAAAAAAAGTTTCAAAAACGTCCATTTTTTCAGGAGCAGTGATTTTAATAATGTTTAAAGTGAAACAATAAAAGTGAAAAATTCCTTTTAAATTTTGGGGGGGTGTCTTTAGTATGAATGTAAAGTAGCGCATGTTGCAGGTGTTTATAACAGTCGGAGAGCAAAATGACATTTCTAAAGGAAAAAAAGTCATTTAAAAGTGCAAGCATTAGTGCCGGCTATTAATAAATTGTCGGTCCGAACAATACACATAAAAGTCATTGAAAGTCATTGAAAAATTAAAAAAAAAATGCGTGGGGGTCCCCCAAAATTCCATTACCAGGCCCTTCAGGTCTGGTATGGATATTAAGGGGAACTCTGCGCCAAAATTAAAAAAAAAATGGCATGGGGTTCCCCCAAAAATCCACACCAGACCCTTATCCAAGCACGCAACCCGGCAGGCCACAGGAAAAGAGGGGGGATGAGAGAGCGCACCCTGTCTTGAATCGTACCAGGCCACATGCCATCAACATGGGCCTTATCCCCACAACCCTTGCCCGGTGGTTGTGGGGGTCTGCGGGCGGGGGGATTATCGGAATCTGGAAGCCCCCTTTAACAAAGGGGACACCCAGATCCTGCCCCCATGTGAATTTGTAAGGGGTACATTGTACCCCTACCATTTCACAAAAAGAAAGTGTCAAAAATGTTAAAAAAACCACAGGAGACTGCACTTGGGACAAGTTCTTTATTAAAGATAATAAAAATAAAAAAGAGATTCCAGCGATGTAATCCAATAAATCCATGCTCTAAAGTGGATTTTTGGGGGAACCCCACGCCATTTTTTTAAAAATTTTGTCGCGGAGTTCCCCTTAAAATCCATACCAGACCTGAAGGGTCTGGTATGGATTTTTAGGGAACCCCACGCCATTTTTTAAAAAATGTTGGCGCAGCATTCCCCTTAATATCCATACCAGACCTAAAGGGCCTAGTAATGGAATTTTGGGGGACCCCCACGATTTTTTTTAACTTTCAATGACTTTCAATGACTTTTTTGTGTATTGATTCATTCATCATTCATTCATTAATAGCCGGCACTAGCGCTAGCACTTTTAAATGACTTTTTTTTCCTTTAGAAATGTCATTTTGCTTTCGGCCTGTTATAAACACGGGAAACATGCGCTACTTTACAGGCATACTATAAACACCCCCCAGGTACGAAATTTAAAGGAATATTTCACTTTTATTGTTTCACTTTAAGCATTATTAAAATCACTGCTCCCAAAAAAAGTCAGTTTTTAAAACTTTTTTTGCATTGATACATGTCCCCTGGGGCAGGACCCAGGTCTCCAAACACTTTTTATGACAATAACTTGCATATTAACCTTTAAAATTAGCACTTTTGATTTTTCATGTTCGTGTCCCATAGACTTTAACGGTGTTAGAACAAATTTTTTGCCTGTTCACATCTTCTGGATGGGAACCGAACAGGGGGGTGTTCGGCCCATCCCTACTGGTGAGGCACTAGTTAGTATCAGAGCCAGACACACACAGGTTACATACGCCTTGATTGTTAGAGCGAGAGCAATAATTCTAGCACTAGACCTCTTCTGTAACTCTAAACATGTAACCTGTAAAAAATTTTAAAGCGTCACCTATGAAGATTTAGAAATACTGAAGTTTGACGCCATTCCACAAGTGTGCACAATTTTAAAATGTGACATGCTAGATATCTATTTACTCAGTGTAACACAATTTTTCACATTATACAACAAAATCAGGCTAATTTTAGTGTTTTTTTTTAATTCATGAGACAGTTTTTTCCAAACAAAAAATACATTTAAAAACATTGTTTCGCAAATACCATGTGACATAAAAAGTTGCAATAACCACCATATTTTTCCCTAGAGTGTCTAGAATATATATTGTTTTAGCAGGTTCTGAGTAATTTTTTAGCAAAAAAAATGATGATTTTTTACATGTAGGGGAGAAGTGTAAGAATTGGCCTGGGTGGCGAGGGGTTAATTACCATAAGTAAGTAATATACAAATAATTATTACATATTGTTTTTAAGGTAAATTACCATATTTTCAAAATTTGTACTCAAGCAGGTGACAAATTACTGAAGTTTGAAGTTTTACCTTCCAACCAGTAATTTCACAATAAATACTGTAGATAAATAATACATTTTTATGTTATAACATATAGCATATAAATATATGATTCAGCTTGAATATAACAGTACCTTGTCAACAGAATCAGTTTCTCCCTCTTAACTGTGGGAGAAAAACATGGAATTGTGGGTAAATCTTATACCAATAAACCTGTAAACATGTTTTTTCCTTGTAGTTAAGAGGGCTGGGCTGGAAGGGAGCATTTGTCTTTTAGACACATGCCCCTTTTATGACACTGTAGTGAGAGGAATACCTCCAGTGCAGCATTTTTATAGACAGATGGGATCCCATTGGTCCAAGACTCCAAGCTGTTCATTAAGCTCAGTGTCTCTGACAAGAAGTGAGAGGCACTGTGAGCTCAATCTCTCAGTCTGCTGCAAACAGAGTGTGTAAGCTTGTATTAAAAGTGCCCGCTCTGTATGTAGCTTCTGACAGGCTGCACAAGGAGCCCCGTATCTCTGGAACCATAGGTCATAGGAACCCCAGTGGTGGGGTAGGACCCCAAATGTGGGGTCTCTGTGACCCCAGGTCACCGAGTTATGACCCTCAAAGTTCGACTTTTTAAAAAAATGTTTATGGCAGAAGAGGCCCTGCCTCACCTGCCTCCCCTGACTTCACATCCCTGACCTGCTATATCTGCTACTGGACCCTGGCTTACTCACCTTCTGGTGGGGCAATTCTGAGGACAACCTGGTACTAACACGCAGCAAAACTCATCTCCCCCATCAGGAGCTCTGGTTAATACTGGTTAGTATCTGATGGTGGTAGGGTGACCTGCTTGTATACCTGTCCTGTTTGTCGGTGGGTGCTGCTCCACTTCAAAAGCTACTGGCCTCCAAGCCTGACACCTATATTAATTGCGTCACAACTATTCTATTCTCATTGTAAGCATTTATTGTGCAAACATTTTATGTCATTCCCTGTTACTAGATAAGTTTATATCCAAAAAGTCATATGGCCTTGAAGCCAAGGAATATCGAGAACAAACATCTAGCAGCAAGGATAACCAGGTCTGTGTAGCTGCAATTAGGAAAATGAAATCAGCCTGCGTATATATATATATATATATATATATATATATATATATATATATATATATATATATATATATATACATATGTATATATGTCTTCTAATATAGTCACCTTTGGAGAAGTGGAGAATATGGATCTAGCAAAATGTATTAAAAACAAACAAAAATGAGATTATAGAGTAAATACAGTACCAATCATCTTAGCTTATAATGCTCAATATAAAACGATTGAGAAAATGATAAAACAACACTGGCACATACTTTTAATGGATACACATTTTGCAAGAATTACTACCTCAGAACCCCAAATTTATATACAAAATGGCTCCAACATTAATGCCGTGTACACACGGTCGGACTTTTCGTCTACAAAAGTCCGACGGACGCCGACGGACTAAAGCTGGCTGACCATCCGATCGTGTGTGGGCTTCCCCGGACTTTCAGCGGACTTTCAGCGGACTTTTCCAGCCTCAAATTTGACGGACTTTAGATTTGAAACATGCTTAAAATCTTTACGTCGTAACTACGCCAGACCCAGAAATCCGCTCGTCTGTGTGCTAGTCCGACGGACAAAAACCCACGCTAGGGCAGCTATTGGCTACTGGCTATCAACTTCCTTATTTTAGTCCGGTGTACGTCATCACGTACGAATCCGTCTGACTTTTGTGTGATCGTATGTAGGCAAGTCCGTTCGTAAGAAAGTCTGCCGCAAGTCCGCCAAAAGTCCGTCGAAAGTCTGTCGGACAGGCTGTCGGACTTTTGTAGCCGAAAAGTCTGACCGTGTGTACGCGGCATAAGAGATAAGATCGTCAAGAATATCCCAGATCCACCTTCGATCAGTTTCAGGTTCTTTACAGGAAAAGGCTTCTTCCCATGCAAATGTTGTTTTGCATGTACTAAAACTAAACGACCAGTTGAAAAGAAATTTAGGTTTACCTCCACTAGCACAGGCAACACATATGAGGTCAATGACTTCATATGTTGCAATACAGAAGGAGCAGTTTATGCTCTTGAATGTAGATGCAGACTACAATATATAGGGTGCATGAAAAGACCCCTGAAAGTACGGATTAAAGAGCATGTACAGAATATTATGAAGGGATTTGACAAACATAGTGTCTCCAAACATTTTGCCACGCACCATAACAAGGATCTTACCCATCTGAGTTTTTGGGGTATCGAACCATATAAAAAACATTGGAGGGGTGGACACAAAGTAAGGACCCTTAGTCAGTTGGAGTCCAAATGGATTTTTAAATTGGATAGTTTTGCACCTCGGGATTGAATATAGAGTTTGACCTGAACTGTTTTATCAGCGATTTTTAGCTTAATTCTTTTTAACCATTTTAAGGTTTTTATTTATAAATATATACAATTTTAATTTCATTTTAGATTTGATCTTATTCTCTTTTATCCTCTATTGATGTGACACATTATATTTCTCCCATACATTTATTTAGACATAGGTGGATGTATATATGTTGTGGCAATAACATAATTTCCGGTGTACACAAGCACCTGTTATTTTGCCCCTTTGTCCATAATATTTAGGGATATACATTTAAAAATAATTTTTCTCAAGTACAATTATTGGTTATATTATGGGTCATACTGTTAACGTATAATAAGATAACTGAGTCTATTCTGGTATATTCCGAGTTTTTAAATCTTCTTAGTTTATATTGCAACCACCTGCTCTGTTTGTTATAAGCTGCGGGAAAATGGCCGAGGTTGTAGTCTTGAAGATATCCACTAGCAAATGGCCGTTGCATTGTTGATAATGGTAGGACTTCAAGAAAATGGCCGCTCGTCAATACACTATACCTAATCTAGGATATCAACAGAAAATGGCCGTTACATTGTTGATAATGGTAGGACTTCAAGAAAATGGTGTTAATACACTATACCTAACCTATTTAGGGACACTTCCAGTGCTCATATCCATTCCCTGATGAAGTCAGGTGGTTCGTGACGATACGCATCAGAACATACAGAAGTGATGTTAGGCCGCAAGCTTGCTGCTCGTTTTTGTTTTATCCTGTTATAACTGTCTAAATGTGATTACCACATTGTTTGCTGTCTTAAATAAATACTAGCTCTATATATTTCACCATTGGGGCTCCCCGTTTCTCCTTTTTTCTCTGTTCGCCTGACACGCTGCCCTAAGAGGAATTTTGTGGTTTAATTGCCCAAAGAGGGAAAATATATATACATAAGAAGCAATTATCAGGCTACATACAGATTGGAACCGATAAGGGTAAACATCCAGGGAGATCATTTGAAGGATATGATAATCTGAATTACCCCCAGTTATTCTTAATGCTGTTTACCTTACAGCAGTAAGGTAAGGAGCCACTACACCTTTAGGTGAAATTGCCCCGAAAACAAGAATCACTCAAGTCACATTGTCACTTTTGTCAATTGATATTCAGCACCTTAATTACCAGCACTTTTTTTGAAGACACCATTTATTGTTAAACTTTTAGTTATTGTGAAGTTTTTCACTATTTGCACTTTATTACGTGCAAATAGTTTGTTACGTCTATTAATTTTGATGTATATAATTACCACTTAAGGACCGAGCCTCTTAAAACAGTTAAAAACATTTTTTTTTGCTAGAAAATTACTTAGAACCCCCAAACATTATACATTTATTTTTTCTAACACCCTAGAGAATTAAATGGTGGTTGTTGCAATACTTTCTGTCACATCATATTTGGGCAGCGGTTTTACAAGCGCACTATTTTTTGAAAAAATACACTTTTTGAATGTAAAAATAAGACAACAGTAAAATTAGCCCAATTTTATTCTTATTGTAAAAGATAATGTTACGCCGAGTAAATTGATACCCAACATGTCATGGTTTAAAATTGTGCCCGCTCGTGGAATGGCGACAAACTTTTACCCTTAAAAACCTCCATAGGCGACGTTTAAAAAATTCTGCAGGTTGCATTTTTTTAGTTACAGAGGAATTCTAGGCCTAGAATTATTGTTCTCACTCTACCGATCACGGCAGTACCTCACATGTGTGGTTTACACCATTTTCATATGCGGGCGCCACTCACGTATGCGTTCGCTTCTGCACCTGAGCTTCTCGGGACGGAGAGCGCTTACATTTTTTTTCTTATTTATTTTACTTTTTTTTTTTTTTTTTTTTCCAAAAAGATTTTATTGATTTTTACAGTTTTACAAAGAATATAAAGCATACATTGCAATCATCGGGGCCACAGACATATAGCATGCATGTTATTTCAATTTACAAGTTAACCAAAGCATATAACGTGTACATCATGCCAGTTCTTTGCGTGGTAAAAGTAAAAATACTTCCAACTGTCTAAGATTCCGCGTGTCAGTGCATTGAGTTTATGCAATTGTGCTGGCTTTATATGATAAAATCAGAGGCGGGGGCAAGGGTCACCGCTGTATCGACCGTGGTTAGATCCAGGTCCAATCACCCCTAAA
Organism: Lithobates clamitans; assembly: GCA_037952925.1. Lineage (NCBI taxonomy): Eukaryota > Metazoa > Chordata > Amphibia > Anura > Ranidae > Lithobates > Lithobates clamitans. The sequence continues at coordinate 4,504,112 of JBBGZY010000477.1, read as the reverse complement.
GGGACCATCGCTGTGAATGGACCTAGATGTTAGAGTATTCTGTGAGAGAGCTCCATATCCAGAGTGTGGTGTGAATTACAGAGCAGTCCCACTGTGTGACCTGGTTTTTCACATCGGAATGTTGGAGTAGACCTTCTGACGGCTGAGGCCCCTGGCCTGATGTTAAAAATGTGGGGTAGGGAGCGAAAATGCGTAAGGATGTATACGGGTAAAGTGACAGTGAGAAAGATAAAAACGGGAAACGGGGTGTGGGATAGGTCAGGGGATGGACGGCTTAAAGGGGTTTAGTGTTGTTAGCTTCAGTATAGATGCAGTCATTGTGGTGCGTGTGTATGATGTGGAGCTTAAGTGGTCTGCGTAAGGGATTGTCTGTAGTGCAACCAACAAGCCCACGTAGTAGTGAACTTGGTAGGGTTATCGTTGGATTGGCATATTAGACTTTCCATATCAGCTATTTTATCAGCCCTCTTGATCCAGTCCTGCACCGTGGGGGGTGTCGTGTTCCACCAGAGTGCAGGGATGCATAAATTGGCCGCGTTTATGAGGTGCATGGTAAGTGAATTTTTGTATGACCGAGGAGAGCCAGGGGTGTGGTGGAGTAAGTACCGTTCTGGGGTGAAGGCTGAAGAGTATGTGGATATTTGCGTGATAAGCCGATGGATGTCCTCCCAAAAAGGTTGAATGAGTTTGCAATTCCACCAGATGTGCAAGAGAGTTCCTCTAGATATGCCACACCTCCAACAGGTTGGGGGAATGGTCGGGTGAAAGTGGTGTACCTTGTCTGGGTCCTGTACCATTTAGAGAACAATTTGTACCTATTTTCCTGTGTCGAGATGTTTATGGATCCTTTATGCATGAGGGTGAATATTGAGTCCCAGTCCTGTGGGGAGAGGTCTAGTGCCAGTTCAGATTCCCATTGTTTTACTAATTTGTCATTTTTAACCATGTGTTGGGAGAACAGAAGTGCATAGGTGGTGGATATTAGATGTCCCTGGGGTTCTTCGTTGGAACATATAAGTTCCAGCGGGGAAAGGTCTCTGCTACAACTCGAGTTTGTTAGATGGGCCTGAAGGAAATGTTTCAGTTGCAGATATTTAAAAAAGGGTATGTGATAGTTAGGTAGTTGTGTGGCGAGGTCTGGGTGGGAGCAGAGTATACCATTGTGGAAGCAAGTATGTGCCCTGGCGTGTGTGGTAGTCGTGTCTGGTGTAGACTCTTTTAACTGTAGACCCGCAGGGAAGTCCGGGTTGTTGTCTAAGGGTGTCATGGGGCCCGGTGAGGATGACATGTCAAGTGACTTGCTAACCCTTTTAAAGATTGAGAGCGTGGTGCCGATGGATGGATGGGAGGTGAAATCCTTTGGTACCCGGCTAGTAGTAATCCAGGGAGAGTGGACGATAGGGACGTTAGCAAAGGAGTCCTCCAATTTCACCCAGTCTTTGTAGGGATGATCTATGTGCCAGTCAACCAATCTGGTTAAGTGACAAGCCCAGTGATATTTCAGGAGATCTGGAAGCCCCACTCCCCCTAATCGTTTGGGTAGGGTCAGTCTGTCCCAACTAAGCCTTGGTTGTTTGGATGCCCATATGAAAGACCTGCAAATGCGTTTGTAGGATGCAAAGAATGATAAAGGCAATTTAATGGGTATAGCTTGGAGGAGGTATAGGAGCCTGGGTAAAACATTCATCTTCAATATCGCGATCCTGCCAAACCAGGAGAAGGATCCCAAGTGCCATTTTTGGAGGTCCTTCTGGATGGACAACATCAAAGGGGTAAAATTACTGGTGTAAAGATCTTTCAGGTTAGTGGTAAGCTTAATGCCGAGATATGATATGGCCGTTCTTTCCCAGCCGAAAGGAAAGTTGAGTTTACAGAGATCAACTGTGTCTGTTGGCAGGGTGATATTAAGGGCTTTTGACTTTTCAAAATTTATTTGTAGGTTAGAAAGGGTTTTAAAGAGTTTGAAGTCAGAGAGGAGGTTAGGGATGGATGTAATGGGATCTGTCAGGAAGAGTAGGATGTCGTCGGCGTAGGCCGCTAATTTGTACTGCTTGTGACGGATAGTAATTCCTTTGATGGTGGGGTTGTCTCTCAGTCTGCGGAGCATGGGTTCCAGGGTCAGTATAAATATAAGCGGTGATAAAGGGCATCCCTGACGGGTTCCATTAGACACAGAGAAGGCGTCCGACAACCCACCATTGATCCGTAATCTAGCCGTTGGCGATGAGTATAGAGCCAGTATCATTTGAAGCAGACGGGGTGGGAGGCCTATTGCTTGTAGAGTGGCCGTCATGTAATCCCATGCCACCCTGTCGAACGCCTTCTCTGCGTCCAGGGATAGAAAGAGACCTTGTGTGGACGTTCTAGTGAGCCAGTGGTGTATATTCAGGGCTTTCGTGGTGTTGTCCCTTGCCTCTCGACCTGGGACAAATCCAACTTGGTTGAGTGAGATTAAAGAGGGTAGGAAAGGAAGGAGTCGGTTAGCCAGCGCTTTTGCGTAGAGTTTAAGGTCTACATTTAGTAGGGATATGGGGCGGTAATTAGTCACTAAAGTAGGATCTTTGTCGTGTTTGGGAATAAGTGTGATGTGTGCTGCGAGCATTTCATTATGGGTATCCGAGGTTGATGTCAGGTTATTGAGAGCTTTCACTAGGTGGGGAAGGAGGATGGTCGGAAAAGATTTATAATAGCTGGCCGAAAGGCCATCAGGGCCGGGGCTCCTACCAGTCTTCATTTGTTTCAAGGCTGTAAGTAGCTCGTCGACTGAAAGAGGGGTGTCTATTGATTGTGCGTCTTCCGGAGAGATGGGGGTGGGCCCGTGTTGCGCTAAAAAGTCTGAGATAGCTGTTTTCTGATCTAATAAATTGTCAGAGTTGGGAGTTGGGGTCAAGTTGTATAGTTTGGTAAAGTATCGAACAAATTGTGCTGAGATCTCTTCGTTAGTAACGTGTGAATTCCCCGCTGGGTCGGAGATTTTGTGGATAGTATAAGATGCTTTTTTAGCTTGGAGAGCTCTAGCCAGCAATTTGTTTGACTTGTTACCAAATTCATAGTACAATTTTTGCGTCAGCATGAACTTGCGTTTTAGTGTTTTGTGGAGGAGTTCCAGGAGTTCCTCCCTAGCCTGTGTCAGTTCGGCCATTGAAGCCGTTGCTGTAGAAGCTTTGTGTGTCTGTTCTAGCGCGTGGATATGCGCGGTTAGTTCAGTGATGCGTGCATGTTTAAGTTTATTGCGATGCGCCGACATGGATATCAGTTCACCCCTAATGACGCACTTGTGAGCATTCCACGTGGTCACAGGAGAGACATCAGGAGCTGAATTGTTGGCGAAGTAGTCAGTGAGGCATTTGGTCAGTCTGTTTGTGTTGATTTCGTCTGTCAGTAAGGAGCTGTCAAGGCGCCAGATGAGCGTCTTCGTGCGTGTCCTCGGTAGTCGTAAGATGATAGAAATGGGATTGTGGTCCGAGAGAAGGGATGGTTCTATGGTGGCCTTGGAGAGGTTTGACAGGTCGTTTTGAGAGAGGAAAAAGTGGTCTAGTCTGGAATACTTATTGTGGGGCTATTTTACCTTTTTAATTTTTACTTTTTTACTGTTTTTTTAAAAAAAAATGTGTCACTTTTATTTCTATTACAAGGAATAAACATCCCTTGTAATATTATTATTATATAGGATTTATATAGCGCCAACAGTTTACACAGCGCTTTACAATATAAAAGGGAGACAATACAGTTGTAATACAATAAAATACAAAAGGATTAAGAGGGCCCTGCTCAAAAGAGATTACAATCTAATAGGGTAGGGCAGGTGGTACAAAAGGTTGTAACTGTGGGGAATGAGCTGATGGAAGTGGTAAATGATTAGTTAGAGACATGATAGGCTTTCCTGAAGAGATGAGTTTTCAGGGATCCCCTAAAGGCAGCAAGAGTAGGGGATAGCCGGATAGGTGGCGGTAGCGAGTTATAGAATAGATAGTAATAGTAATAGAAAAAAAGCATGACAGGACCTCTTAAATATGAGATCTGGGGTCAAAAAGACCCCAGATCTCATATTTACACTAAAATGCAATTAAAAAAATTTGTCATTTAAAAAAATACAAAAAAAAATGGCCCTTTAAGAGCCATGGACGGAAAAGATGTTTTGACGTTGCTTCCGCCTTGCAATGATATGGAGACTGGTGGAGGCCATCTTCCCCTCACTCGTCTCCATGTTAGGCTAAGGAAAACATCCGATCGCTTCCGCCGCTGCTGACGGCTCCAGTAAGCGGTGGAGGGCACCGGAGCGGGAGTGGCGGGAGGGGGGGCTTTTATGTGAAAGCGGACCGCCTGCTGAAGAAGAGGATACTGGGGTTATGGCAGCTAGCACCAAATTTTGGTTTATTTTGATTATATCTGCTGGGTGGTGTTTGACCTGTTCAGTGCTTGCTGCAACCAATTACCTTATATTGTTCAGCTTGGGTAGCGTGGGAATATTTTTTGTCTTTACTGTGGAGAGATAGAAGCTGGCAATTAGCCAACAGCTGATCAGCCAGCTCAGAGAAGGAAGGGCTGAGCCCAGCCCTGACAATGATGAGGCCACAATTTAGTACACTCGGAAAAAGATTTGAGATTTTTTGAATTCTGTTGTCTGTTTTGCAGACTTTGGATAGAAGTAACAGGTGTGGAAAAAGTGGGCTTTGGATGTTGGCGGTGCCTTCACACAGTAACCCTATAGAGGTACTCTTGTTGAAAACAAGAATTGGCCTTGCTGTAAAACATTGAAGTTATATGCACCTGGCTGTCAAACATGTGCAGAAAAATTGGTTCTTGGGTGTTAATTGCGCCTAAAATTTCTTTCAGATAAAATCAACACCCACAAGCTAGGTAGCCTAGACAGTCTTACAAAGATCCATGCTGCTCACAAGTGAGCTGGCTCCAACAGCATGATCTCCTCCATGTAGGGTCCATAATGCCCCGTACACACTAGCGGAATGTCTGATAGAAAAAGTGTGACGGAGCTTTTCTACAGAGCTGGAATGGCCTTACATACAAAGAAATAGCGACTAGGAACCTGCCATTGTGGTACAGCACATTCTGCAAATTCAAGTAAGGGGCAGAATCCACTAGAGAGAATGGCAGGAGTTGTAAAGCCAGCAATTTGGACAAGCTGATATTTAGACGCTGAGCATATGGGTGGCAGTGACTGTATTTTTTTGTATCTTTTACTGTCAGTGGAGGCTGCTGAGAGGTCATGAGATATTGCAGGGGTAGACCTGAAAGGTAAGGAGTGAGGAGAAGAATTGCATCCCTTCTGTGTCGCTTTCAGGTGCTGTTGCCATCGGGCTGAGTGGTGGGAGGTTAAATGCCTTGTCAAGCATGTGGTACCCAAATGGCTGGTGTTTTTGCCATGCTTGATGTGCTTAAGGCAAAGTGTGCTTAAGGCAAATTGTAACAGTGTGATCGGCTGCACTTATGCTAAAAAAAGCCCCAGACAGCTGAGCTTCGGGAAGTGGGCCATGAGTAAGGATGAGCCAAACACCCCACCCGGTTCGGTTCGCACCAGAACTTGCGAACAGGCAAAAAATTTGGACAAACATACGAACACCGTTAAAGTCTATGGGACACGAACATGAAAAATTTAAAGTGCTCATTTTAAAGGCTTATATGCAAGTAATCGTCATAAAAAGTATTTGGGGACCCTGGTCCTGCCCCAGGGGACATGTATCAATGCAAAAAAAGTTTTAAAAATGGGAGCAGTGAATTTAATAATGCTTAAAGTGAAACAATAAAAATTAAATAATCCTTTAAATATTGTGCCTAGTATGCCTGTAAAATGGCGCAGTTTTCCCGTGTTTAGAACAGTACCACAGCAAAATGACATTTCTAAAGGAAAAAAGTAATTTAAAACTGATCGCGGCTGTAATGAGTTGTCAGGTCTCGGCAATATAGATAAAACTCATTGAAAAAAATGGCATGGGTTCCCCCCAAGTCCATTACCAGGCCCTTTGGGTTTGGTATGAATATTAAGGGGAACCTCGAACCAAAAAAAAAATTGCGTGGGGGTTCCCCCAAAATCCATACCAGGCCCTTCAGGATATTAAGGGGAACCCTGTGCCAAGTTTTAAAAAAATGACATAGGGGTCCCTCCAAAATTTTAAAGAGAACTCTGCGCCAAATTTTTAAAAAAATGGTGTAGGGGTCCCCCCAAAATCCATTCCAGACCCTTATCTAAGTATGCATCCTGGAAGGCCGCAGGAAAAGAGGCGGGATGAGAAAGTGCCCCCCTTCTGAACCTTACCAGGCCACATACCCTCAACATGGGGAGGGTGCTTTGGAGTAGCCCTCCAAAGCAGCTTGTCCCCATGTTGATGGGCCTCATACCCACAACCCTTGCCTGGTGGTTGTTGGGGTCTGCGGGTGGGGTGCTTATTGGAATCTGGAAGCCCCCTTTAACAAGGGGACCCCCAGATCCCGACCTCCCCCTACGTGAATTGTTTAATGGGTACATAGTACCCCTACCATTTCACAAAAAAGTGTCAAAAACAGTCAAAAAGACAAGAGACACTTTGGGACAAGTCCTTTATTTAAAAATTTAAAAATAAAAGTGTCCCACGATATAGATCAATCTCACGCACGACCGAAAAAAGAAAAAAAAAACTGCAATAGCTCCGCCTCCATGGAAGGCTCCCACCAAGTGACGCTTCTTCTCAGTGACAGCTGTTATAGAGCTGAGGGCTGGGCCACCCGGTGACGTAAACAGGTGACCCCGCCCCCCCTGACAATGCAGTTTTAAATGACTTTTTTCCTTTAGAAATGTCATTTTGCTGTGGTAATGTTCTAAACACAGGAAAACTGTGCCACTTTACAGGCATACTATAGACACCCCCCAGGCATGATATTTAAAGGAATATTCATTTTTATTGTTTCACTTTAAGCATTATTAAAATCACTGCTCCTGAAAAAACGGCCATTTTTAAAACTTTTTTTGCATTGATACTTGTCCCCTGGGGCAGGACGCGGGTCCCCAAACACTTTTTATGACAATAACTTGCATATAAGCCACTTTTTTCATGTTAGTGTCCCATAGACTTTAACGGGGTTCCACGGCTTTCGAATTTGCCGCAAACACCGCATAATGTTCGTTGTTTGCCGAACGTCCGAACAACCAAAGTTCGGCCCGAACTTATGCTCAGGCCAAACCGTTCACCCATCCCTAGTCGGGAGATAACAGCTCCACAATCTGATGGAATAGGGTGGCTACTCTCTACGCTTCAATGAGTAAAAGGCGCAAAACACTTGTGGCTCTATAGTTACCCAATGAAAGTCCATAAATTTGTCCATAAAACATGAAATAAAAATATATATATTCCATGCACTGAGGGCTGCCACCACGTACGAATAGAAGCCAGATTCCAGCTGAGCTGAGAATAAACAAGGAAGAGAGGTGCCTCTAAGTGTAGAAGTTAGAAACCACTTTAGTAGAAACATACAAATGGCAACTCACATTTATGGAGAATTAAAAATGCTTGTACCTACACATGTGACTTTTTAATTCTCCATAAATGTGAGTTGCCATTTGTATGTTTCTATTAAAGTGTTTTTTTTTAACTTCTACACTTAGAGGCACCTCTCTTCCTTGCTTATTCTCAGCTCTCTACTCTTCCATGATGGCGTTGTGCCTCACTCTCACTTTCTTTTTTTTCAAAAAATTGTATTGAAGTTTTACAGGTTTACAGCAATTGCAACAGTGTCGTATAATACAAAGACATCAAATAGAACCAATGTTAAATGTGCAGAACGTAGAACAGCATGATCAGTGTAGGTCAGTCTCAAATCGTTGTCTTAGAGGTATATATTTGATTGGTTCCTGCTTAAGAGGGTGCGTCTGTAACCTTACGCGGGAAAAGTGGTTAAGATGTAGATGAATAAGAAGTATTCTATACTCCTTTGTATTAGGGATTAGGGGTATGTGTGTGAGGTGAGCTCTGTTGAAAGTATGGGCTTACACTGAACGTTTCAGTGCCTGCCCCCGGTCACCTCTAAAGGGTTCTGACTGTGTCCGGGGGGGGGCGTGCATCTGTGTAACAGTGGTGCAGAGAATGTTGTTTTGTCATCCTGTGTGTGTGTGCTCGTTTCATTGGTGGAAGGATCTCAGGTATTTATAAGGTTGGGATGCTTCTAGCTGTACGAGCTAGTCTGTGAGAGCCTTACAGGTCTTGGTATGGAAAGTAGATAGTAGTAAAAGTCAGGTATCATAGCGAGTATGAGGAAAGGTATTGAAGGTGGGGAGTGGTGTGGAGGAAAGGTGGGGAGGCGGAGGTCCAAGGTGTAGTTATCAGTGTTAGCTATGTATTGTTCTAAGAGGTAGAAGATTGTGTATTATTTAGAGTGGAGGTGTCCAAAGAGTCTCTAAAGTGAGACCAGCAAGCCCAGGTTTCCCTAAATTTTTTTGGAGCATCTCTGGATTGGTGTATGAGGTTTTCCATTTCTGCCGTTCCATCGACACTCTGAATCCACTCAGTAATCGTGGGTGGGGATGTACTTCTCCAGTGTATTGGGACACATTGATTGGCCGCATTAATAAGGTGAAGCGTGAGGGATTTTTTGTAGGCTGAATTTGGGATAGATGTGTAGTGCAGGAGGAATTGCGTGGGTGTAAAATCAGGGATATGTGTTGTAATTTGACCGATTAGGGGGTGGATGTCAATCCAAAATGGTTGTATAAGTGGGCACTCCCACCATATATGGAGCATTGTGCCATGCGCAATATTGCATCTCCAGGACATCGGGGGGAGACCAGGGTAGAATTTGTGAATTTTGTCTGGTGTTCTATACCATTTTGAGAATATCTTATATCTGCTTTCCTGTGTGGAGACATTGATGGAACCTTTGTGTATATGGTTGTATATGCACTCCCATTCCTCAGTGGTTAGGTCTAGGTGTAGGTCTGTTTCCCACTGTCTGACCAATTTGTCTTCTTTGATTTTATGTGTCGAGAAGAGAAGTGTGTAGATAGTCGAGATTAAGTGTCGTTGGGGTTCTCCACTATTGCAGATGATTTCAAAGGGTGTGAGCTCTAGATGCCAGAGTGTGTTATCGGATCAGTTAAATAGAGGAGGATATCATCCGCGTAGGCTGCTACCTTATATTGTTTATGGTTGATTTCAAGGCCTTTAATATCCGGGTTCTCTCTGAGTCTGCAGAGTAGAGGGGTTCCATGGTGAGTATGAAACTTAAAGGGGACAGAGGACAACCCTGTCTGGTACCATACAGAATGGAGAAGGCACCCGACAGGCTACCGTTAACTCTAATTCTAGCTGTAGGGGATGAATACAGGGCAAGAAGCATCTGAAGTAGGCGTTGTGGTATAGAAACCTAGGTAAAGATAGGTAAAGGTATGCCCAGCACTCGGAGCGTTGCCTCCATATAATCCCAGGCCACCCTGTCAAACGCCTTCTCTGCATCCAGGGACAGGAAAAAGCCCTGAGTAGAGGTAGTGGAAAGCCAATGGTAAATATTCAAAGCTTTTGTGATGTTATCCCTGGCCTCACTGCCAGGGACAAAACCAACTTGGTCCAAGGAGACCAGTCTGGGGATCAGGGGAAGGATGCGGTTTGCTAACATTTTGGCGTAGAGTTTTACGTCCACGTTTAGGAGTGATATGGGGCGGTAATTGGGTACCATTGTGGTGTCTTTGTCAGGTTTTAGAATAAGGGTAATATGGGCTTCTAAGAGTTCTTTGCTGGCTAACCTGGAGGGCGTTAAACTATTAAAGGCCTTGACCAGTTGGGGTATAAGTGTGTTGGGGAAGTAGTAACTGACCAACAGGCCATCTGGTCTTGGGCTCTTTCCAGACTTTAATTGTTTCAGAGCATTTAGGGTCTCTTCTACAGTCAGTGGTACGTCTAGATCTGAGGCTTCCTCAGAAGTGAGAGGGGAGGGAGAATATTGTTGTAGGAAGTTTTGGATCACTGTCATCCTATCGTAGATAGGAAGGTAGATTGTATAGTTTGGAAAAGTACTTCACGAATTGGTCTTCTATGTCTTCTGATGTCGTTAAGGTGTTGCCTGCGGGGTCTTTGAGCATGTGGATAGTGTGCGCAGCTTTCTTAACCTGTAAGGCTCTGGCTAACAGTCTCCCAGATTTACTGCCAAATTCGTAGAAGACCTTTTAGGTTAGTGCGTATTTACATTTTAGTGTCGTCCGTAGTTCTCCCAAAAGTTGCTCCCTAGTTTGTATCAATTCGGTCAGGGCTTCAGTGGCTAGGAATGCCTTGTGCTTTTGTCCCAGAGTATGAATACAATTAGTGAGTTCCTCAACGCGTGTTTTCCTGATTTTGTTCCTTTTGGTGGCCAAATAAATGAAATCTCCTCTAATTACACATTTGTGTGCCGCCCAGATTGTGGTTGGAGAGGAGTCCCCTTGCATGTTTTCAGTAAAGTAATTTGTAAGGTTCTTGGATATTGTCTGGGAAGCGCCTGTGTCAGTAAGTAATGAACCGTTGAGATGCCAGATTTGCGGTCTGGCCATTGTGGTGGGGAGAATTAGGGTCATGGTGATTGGATTATGATCCAATAGGTTCAATGGTTGCTTCAGTGAGGTAGGAAAGATCATCTTGGGAGATAAAGAGGTGGTCTATTCTCGACTACTTGTTATGTGGTGGGGAGAAAAAGGTGAAGTCCTTATCTTTAGGATGTAGTGTGCGCCAAGTGTCATGTAGCAGCAAGTCGCTTAATTGAGATTTTATTGCTCGTAGGGCTTTGTATGTTAGCGATGACAATCCATTGGAAGTGTCAAGGGGGGGTTCAAGGCTACATTGAAATCTCCGCCAACGATTAAAGTACCCGAGTAGAATGTCAATAGTTGTTGGAGAGTTGTGCGGAAGAAAGCAACTTGTTGTATATTTGGTGCGTAGAGATTCACAATGGTCAAAGGTCTATTGTGTAGTGTCCCTTTTATAAAAAAAAAACCTTCCATGAGGATCCCTTTGGACTTCTGTTACGTGGATTGGGCAATGTCGAGAGATTAAAATTGGAACCCCCTTGGACTTGGCGTCCTTGTTTGATGCATGGTACACTAGCGGAAAGTGTTTGTTATGTAGTTTAGGAATGCAGTCTGTTCTAAAGTGCATTTCTTGGATAAGTGCAATCTGAGTTTTTGATTTCAGCAGAGAAGAAGAGAGTAAGTGTGAGCGCTTTTCAGGCATGTTAAGACCACGTATGTTTATAGAGCAAAGTTCGAGTTGGGCTTGCGATCGCGCCTTACCCTGTGAGTAGGTGGGGGGACACATTTTCTCCGCCGGGAGTGGGTGTAGGTGGGGAGCAGAGGGTGGTCATCGGCAGATTACGATAGACTTAAGCCTGTCGTAGTGAGCACTACAGGATTACTGATGAGGCGGTATGGGAACTATCCCTTCGCCTCAATAGCGGGGGGGATCAGTAGTGTACAGAGCGGAACCAGCACGTACACCGTATTCCACGGTATCGCACTGTGCTCCATCACTGCGTGGGGGTTGGCAAGTACCTAACAAGGGAGAGTGTCCAAAAATCACCTGTGACCCACTACCACCCAACCATGTAAAGAAATGAAGGAGGTAGTGGATATTTCCTTAAGGTATAGAGAGGTTATGGGGTATACCTCATATGCATGTAGAGGTAAAAAGAATGGGCTGTGTATATTAAGAGCGGTTGAGAAAATCGAGAGCGTATAACCCGCATGTGTAGGTCTATTGTCAGTAAGCCCGACCTCCCGTATGGGGAGTGTGTGCTTGTTGCTCCTGTAGTTTCCTGACCTCCAGAAAGCCATTAGTGAAAAGTCTAGGGCTAGTGATGCGTAGTAATAAATGTGTAGTAAGTAAGAAAATTCTAACCATCGAATCTAACATTGCAATTATCATAGTAATATGCTTCCAATTATCATAACTCAACAGTTAAAGTAACTTATAGTAAGAGCACTACTCAAGGAAAGAATAGTCCTCGGCATTGTATTAGCTGGCATAGATCAGATGTGCAACCACTCATACCTTATAGGTTTAGTACTGGACTCCAGACACCCGTATGTAGTTTAGTATCAAGGTGGTCATTTACCGGGCAGCATTTGTACTGTACTCATCGAGTTCAAAAAGTGTGAGAGGGCCAGGTGTGATAGTCCAGCGTAACTAGGCAAGTCTGCTAGATAGGGCATTGTAGACGGCAAGATCCCTGTGGTTCAGCGAAAATTCCGGAGATATAAGTGGTGTTTACAGTGCCGTGTACTGCTTTGAGCGGGTCATCTGACAGATAGGCGGCTGAACATGGAGCAATAGGGGAGCTCCCCATGGTGTCGCTGTAGGTGATGGTGAGCAGCAAGAGATGCCGCAGCCGGTGAAGAGGCAAAACTCCGATGTCATAAGACTGGTGAGTAATAGCTTCCATTTCTTGAGGCTGCTAGTCGATGGAGTCCGCTTCTGGGTACAGCTGTATTGTCGAGAGGACAGACGGGGTGATGTGGTAGAGATGAGCAGGCTGGGGTCTGTGAGTCGCGCTACTGCCTGGATGGGACGCGACCAGTCGAAATCCTATCGAATGTGCAGACATCATCCTTATTAGCAGAGAGTTATGGGTATTGTAGTTTAGGGTATATGACTGGTTTTCAATGCCTCTCTCGATGGGATGTAGTTTTCAAACAGCTATAATGTGAGGGGGGACCGTTAAAAGTGGAAACATATATTCAGAGGAGCACTGCAGTCTAATAGATAGTCATATCGATGCCCACAGGTTAATTCGTAAAATGAAAATATCAATTAAATGGAACAAAAGAAAACTTGAAGGGACTGAACGTGGCTCAACAGCGATGTCAAAGTATTGAGTACCTTTAGGGGAGTCTAGCGATCCCGTCTGGCTCTCCTCATTCCAGGAGAGGAGGAAGGGCTGAAAGCTTGATGTATGCCGTGGGAGGTATTGCGACTGCCCGAAGCTGAGGGAGAACGTCTCCTCCGGTATCTGGTATTCTGTGCCTCCATAGGTTCTGTGGGTGAGCGCTCCCTTCTCACCGCTGAGCGGCGAAAGCCTGCGTACCAGTTGGGTACCTCTACCAGCGGGATATTCAGGGTGGCACAGAATTGCGAAAGGTCTTCAGGCACTTTCAGAAGCACTGTGCGGCTGTGCGCCGTGGCCGAGAGGCAGAAAGGGAACTTCCATTTGTATGGAATGTTTTTAGTGTGGAGGGTGTTCAGCAGGGGTCGCAAGTCTCAACAATGCTGCAATGTGATGCCAGAAAGATCCTGATAAATTTGGATGGTCTTCCCCTCATGTATGATTTGAGGTTTACTTCTAGGATCTCCTCTTTGAGTTTAAAATCAACTACACAGCATACAATGTCCCTTGGGGGGTCCGTCTCTTTCCCTTTGGGTCTTAGTGCCCTGTGTATTCTTTCCATCTCGATGGGGTTTTGGGGGGATCTGTGCAGAAGGCCATTGAATAGGGGCGTGACTAAGGGCGATATTTGTGCCCCTTCAATCGTTTCTGGTAGACCTCTGACTCTCAAATTGTGGCGTCTGCCCCTACTGTCAAGGTCTTCTAAGTGCCTTTGCATATCCCTCATTTGGAGTGTATGTGTATCCACATGATGTGTAGTTTGTTTAAGCTGCGAGTCCTGGCGCTCTGCCCATCTTTCCACAGCTTGCACTCTGTCAGTGAGTGTGCGTATATCTAGTCTGAGTTCAGAGATGGCTGCCGAGAGGGTGTCCTTTATTTCTGCAGCAATGGTCCGCAGATCGTGGATATTCAGATGAGGTTGTGGGCTCTCTGCCATATCCTTCCGGTCAGAGGAGAGTGACGAAAGGGTGTTGGGTGGTGTCCCCGTCAGTGGGGGAGCCGTGGCTTGTGAGGTCCTATGGCGGGAAGACGCCATGTTCCCCCTGCCCGAGTGGAACATTTCGGGGATATTGTGTCCCAGAGTCTCAGATTGTGTCTGGGGCGAATGGGAGGAGGAGGAGGTCCGCGATGCAGTCCCCATCTGGGAGGCCGGTTTCAGGATGAGTTTACCTCCGTTAGGTTGAAATCAGGGCGAGTGGCAGCGGGAGCTCTAGAGCTAAGCATCCATCTTCTTGTCAGGTCAGGCCACGCCCCCCACCCTCACTTTCTTCCTCTGCTCTATCGTGCACCCAGTCACATCAGTGACTTCATCATTATCATCCCCTTCATCCTCATCATCACTGCAGCCAACTTGGCAATACACTGTGGCTGGGGGAACATAACTGCCAATTTTTTTGCTTATCAGTGTTCTCCCCTCTCTGTTCCTACCTTCCTCAACCTCAGAACCAACACCAGAATCAATCAAGTAATGCCATGATTCTGGGGCTATGGCTGGAGTAGCGGTGGACAAGAAGGCAGAATAAGCCACTCTGGTAGCTGCGGTGGACTGCTTGTATGCTAGAGGATGAGAAGAATGAGAATGGTTTAGTAAGCCAATCCACCACCTCCTCTGCATGTTGTAGCTGGATTGCATGGGCGACATCACTAAAGAGAAAATGGAACCCTGCCTGAAGACGGACCATGTCCACCTTTGCCTGTGGACGCATATGCTGCTGGGCCCCTCAAAGTGGAATGGGAATGTCTGCCTCTCCTTGTTGGCCTCCCAGACATGAGGGGGGCTTATTACCAAAATGTAATAGAGACGGGGAAATGTGTAATTGAATGCACTTTAATCAATGGTAAGTGGTGTTTGGTGCACTTTAACCTGAGGACTGCCACTGACAGAAATGTCAAAACTATAAAAAAATAAAAAAGGCGGAAAAACAGTGCAGCAGTCAGAAAAACTTCAGCTCATAATTTCAAAAAAGGGGGTAGGCACAGGACAAAAAAAACAAAAAAATAACATGCAGCAACCAAAAAAAGGGAATATCAAATCCAAGATGTGATACATGATTATTAAAATCCAAAATATGAAAGAAATGCACATAAAGTCCATAAAAACAGTTCATAAAAAATCCAACGTGCGTGCATTAATCTTAGTGGTTAGTGCTCAGAATTCCATGCTCAAGTGCCATCCAGTGACCCCCCCGGGGACAGCCGCTCACCTCAGAGCGTGCAACTCAGCTCTGAGAAAAACTGGATAGTGTGATATCATTTATAAATGTTTATTAGAATAAAAGCTCCCCACATTAGGGTACCCACATTTGCAAGGTGCGTGAGCGCACCAATCTGATAACAGTCTCCAAAGTTTGCCTCAAAGTTTGCCTGTCAGGAGGGATAAGCTGTGCATCGCATCTCAGTGGAGTAAAAAGGCTCCGTGCTCCGTCCTGGCAAATTTGAGTACCCTAATGTTGGGAGCTTTTATTCTAATAAACATTTATAAACAATATCACACTATCAAGTTTTTCTTTTCCTTTATTCCTAACTGTGGTGTTGCTGCTGAAAACTGTGTATCTGGATTCCATCACTGAGCCCTGGGATGGCTCATAAGCGTGTTTAGACTCAGTCTCACAGCTGAGTCGCACGCTCTGAGGTGAGCGTCTGTCCCCGGGGGGTCACTGGATGGCACGTGAGTATGGAATTCTGAGCACTAAGATTAATGCACGCATGTTGGATATTCACACTCATTGTGTGGCACTTGGCACTTTGTTGTATTTTTGCACTTATCACTGTGATATATTTAAATATTTTTTACACGGTAAATTTCAGATTATATAAATGATTTTTTCATTTATTATATATACAGTTAGTAGTTTAGTAATCACTACTCTCATTCTAATGGTATACATCTAGTATATTATTTACACATTGCATGTAAAAATCACTTGTTTTTATATATATCCTTTGTGCCTTGCTGTGGCTGGATAAGCCGCTTATGCTGTATTTTCAGTATACCTCATATGCATTATTAATCTCTAGATTGATATTTTCACCTTAGCGGAGGAGCCAATAGCTCCTGCTGCTCTCAATCTATCCAACGGGAACAGAGACAGCGGCTGGAGCTGCAGGGCTCATGCACATCGCTGGATCAGATGGGCTCAGGTAAGAAAAAGGGGGTGTCTGGGGGGAGCTGCAGCAAAGAAGATTTTTCCCCTAATGCATAGAATGCAGTAAGTGAAAAACCTTGAGACTTTACAATCACTATAAGGATATTGATAGCATAGCTGTTGACATGAAAATTAGAATTAATTTAGTTTTGCAGGATTTATTAAGAAAATGGATAGACCTAGTAAACCATGTAAATCTTTAAAAGTATAAAATTTTGTTCACAATCAGTGGCCTGGAGAGCTGTCATTCACCATTGGTAGCATTAATGCCATTAAATGACAGGTCCCCAGTTGGCTTCAGTTTGTATACAAACTGGCCAGGGATCCATATTTGGTCAATGACATCACCCAGGGTGTCCTGCTGGTTTATTTACAAAGAGTACCCAGCTGGGAAACTGTCAGCTACAATGGAGATAGCAGCAAGGCAAAAAACGTTGGGTAGCAGTTCATTGTGATTTCTGAGGATTTACATCACTGGACAATATGAATTATGTTGGGTTTTTTTTGCCCTGTTTTATTTTTTTTTGTTTATATGTGTTCTCCTTTAACAAAAGGGCATGGGTCCCTTTACCTTTGAACTAAGGGGACCCTCATGTATATATAGAAGTCATTTAGGACCTGAGCACAGACATATCTCAATTCTACTGAATATTGTAGGTCAGTGATTAAAAGGGCAGGGGTGCCTAAAGTAATTAAAAGGGCAGAGATATCTGAAGTTGCTAGATAATTCTTTAATCAGAACCAATAATTACACTCTCCATGCTGTAACCCCCTTATATTTTGTTTATTTACTGTGTTTATATATATTTATTTTATATATATTATATAATATAACTGTATATATAGACATATTTTTTCATTTTATTTATTTGCTGAAAATACTCTTAGCATGAATAAAAAGAACTAGTATAGCCACCAAAACTAAGGACTTGTAAGCTGCAATAAAGCATATTATTGCTCTGGGGTTTAGATAAGTCACAGTTTTTGAAGGTTTATAACCTTATAATATTCAATAAAAACATTCTATTGAATGTTGGTTACTTACAGATACTGTATATGCACATGTTTATTTTTCCGCATGGATGTTTGAAAAACTCATATGTATCATTATGTAAATAAATGTCTATTGAAATACAATGCTTATATATTTCATTGGCGTTGATATGTACAGTATGTTCATTTTTATCACGTAAGCAATAGTATTTCATTACTTAAAATGTTGTTTCATACCTACATAAGTAGTGATGCACCAATACCATTTTTTTTACCAACAAATATGAGTACCATTGCTTTTTTTAAGTACTTTCTGATACCAATTACCGATACCTATTGCCTAGGAAGAGTGAGTGGAGTGGTGGTTTGGAAGATGTGGGGGGGGGTTAGGGAGGTGGAGGAGTTAGGGAGGTGTGTGAGGCTGGGGTGACGGTACGGTGGGGGGCAGTGTGACAGGCGGGGGCAGTGTGTGGGGAGTGGGCAGTATCACAGGGGAATATTTAGGGCAAAGTAAACAGGAATAATTTGGGGGAATATTTAAAGGGTAACCCCACTTTCATGGGGAAAAAAATAGCAAATAAAGAAGAAATAATACAGCGCATATAATTGCGACACTAATCATATTGTGATTAAATGTTATTATAAATTACCTTTCCTTTTCAATCTGAAGCACTGTAATTTTCTGAGAATGCATTGCAATATGGCTACCTGGGGTTGTTCTGTACACATAGTGTGTACTGACCACTCCCCAGAAACATAATTTCCTGCTTGTGTGATTGGCTCACCAATTTTCCCAGAAATCTGCACTAAGATACAAGTCAGATACAGTACACATGGATTTCTTCAGAATAACAAAAGGTAGGAATCTGCAACAAAGTTTATTTTACTCCTTGCAATGTACATAGATCACCATAGAGGGGAATGTTTTTTGTCAACAAAAGTGGAGTTACACTTTAAAAAAAAGAAAGCTGGGATTAATCATGGGGAGCAGACAGGAGAATGACTAGAGAATACAGAGGGGACTCATGCTATGAAGACAGAAAAGACAGTTGGTGTATACAGGAGGAGAGAATCACATTACTGAGCTCACAGTGGAGGAGAGGAATACATTGCATGGTTGGTGTGGTCACCATAGCACTAACATGCCTCCGTCTGGACCTTGTTGCTCCTTCAGTCTCCTGATCCTCAGAATGCACTGAAGAAGGCAGGCCACACTACCTTCCCGAGTCCATCCCACTGAATCTGCTAATCTTGGAGCAGGCTACTCCTCAGGGATGTTCTCAGTAATGAGTGCTCAATAAGAGTGCAGCCTGATCAGATGCTGGGGGAGGATGGATCTGTCTCCGGCATGTGTTCTTCTTGAGAGCAGGCGCTGGGACCCCATCCGCAGCACACAGAGCTCATCATGCACTGCCCCGATGTAAACAATGTGAGCCTCAGCATGGCTTTTGCAAGCGTCCACCTGGCTGGGGACTTTACCACCCACCCTATCCTGCCACTGTAAAGCTGGTGGGAGGGGAGGAGAAGGTGGGGAGGGGAATCCGTTGAACAGCTGAAACGTCATTGGTTGTTAAGGATGTGGTGGCTCTGCTCCTTAACAAACGATAATTGCTGGTATCCTTTTCTTTACACTTCAACTGTTAGCGGGGGATATCCCGCTGACAGCTGAAAGAATCGAGCCTGAATGTATCAGTTTTGGGTAGCAGTGCATTTGCACTAGATGCTAGTTAAGCGGCTCCTGCACTGCGTCAATTGCTGCAGTGATCCTTCTCCCTCCTGGAGGACCCATTTTGACCATAGACCCTCAGCTGTGCCCTCACCTGCTGAGCAAAGCACTTCACCTGGTGGAAATTGGGCAGGGAGAACCCACCATTGCTGAGTTTCAGCATATCCAAGATAAGGAGGATGAGCATGAAGCAGCCAGCTCTCTTACTGCACCTAGAGTGTCCTACACAAGAGGAAAAGACCTGGAGAATACCTAATCACTTTACTATATATGCAGATGCTGGCAATATTTAGTATGTTTGGACATAATACACTTATGTATGATCTGGTGTTAGTGGTGTGTTCATTCCCTACGCCCCATTGAGCTATTTTTTGATCTGTATAGACTTTTCTTTACAGGAACAAGACCTCCAAATCATATGTGATATGATTCAGCTGCTAAAGGCCACATTAGTACCATAGTCGACATTCTCTCTTCTTTGGAAATAGAAAACAGGGAAGTAATTTGGAAAATCTTTTCAGAAGGAATAATTTGTGTTTTGGAGACTTTCCTGAAAAGATGAAGGGCTACTCTCCAGAAACTTTCATTGAAACCTGGCTCCCGGCATATGTACCTGATTTTACAGTCTCCCCCTCCTTCATCATTGGCAGTGAGGTGATCTCATTTATACCAACTTAACTTTTTTGCTTTCCATTTGGCTGATGAAAGCTTTTTGTGTTTACTTATTTTGAAGATACCAATAAGGGGACTTTCTGCTTTTACCAGTTTGGCAAGCTGACGTTCTTGGGCTTCCTGATATCACACCTTTAACTGCAAAAATACCTCACATTTGCAAAAAAGCTGGTATCTCACAAGCTGCAAAGCTGACAGTGAACTATAATAACCGAGTTGCCATGTTTACCATCACCATATTTTTCATCTGACATACAGCAAAATTTGCTATTTTTCCAGAAGTCAAAAAGGACCCTAAAGAAAAAATATATCTTATAGTATTGATGTATATCCTGCCTGCCTGTGAATTTCTATGGATAGGAAAATGTCCTTCTTTTCTACCCCTGCTGAAGATTCTGGGTTTGTTTTATAGTCATAGTCCTTTACCTCAGTGTCAGAGGCCTGGCATCAACAATCTCTATGCCCAACCTGTGGTCCAACACTTCGTCCCTGACAATTTTCCACATTATTATGAATGCGTTAGATGTGGACATACTTACACTGCATTTCTCAACAGCATTTACACTGTATACTGGTATTATGATACAGAGTAATACAGGCCCAAAACCCTGTACCTTCAGAAATGCAGTCTACCACTGTAGGTATGTAGGCTTCCTCATCACAGTGTGCCAAAGTTATCAGCCACCTGTAGCCTTTTAAATGAGGTCAGGGAGGTGGCCAGCCTTTCACTGACATCAGGGTGGTGGGAGGGCCAATCTTTGTAATTGACAGCTTAGTGATCTGACAGATACAGTCAATGTAATCTTGTGCCAGCTCAAAAGATGTTGCATGCCCTTCGAGGCATGCATGCCAGGGGTTTCTGATGGCTGCTGAAAGGTGTTTGGGACATCGGTTATCAGAGATAGTTTCAAAACTCGCACCTAGCTACTGCACCACAGATGTTCTAAAAGAGGGGTTTGGACCATCTTATCTTGCCAGTATCTATGCCTCAGATTCCACCAAAACCTGGTGTACCTATGTGCTTGGCAATCACTCATCACACACATGCCCCTTTCTCTGACAACTGCTATATCTGTTGGTGGCCCACCTGGCATCTATCATTACTGAGTGTGAGGATGGTAATTGTCTCAAGTTTGGGTAATCCCACTGTTAGAGCTACACATTATATGGAGGTCTACCAACTACCTTTATAAATATCTGAAGATATTTTTCCACATATATCTATATAATTTTTTCTATCCATTTACGCTTACACTTTTATATACTTGCGGTTTAATTTTCACAAACACATATAACATTAATAGTATACACAAACACTTTCTTCCTAACAAACACATATAATATTAATACCCTTTACATTATTTCTTGCCATTTTGAATTTTATCTGGAAATGTTTCAGGTATAAGCTGATTACTATAAGTGCCCTTCTATTAGAAAGGAAATCATTTTGTTTTGAGAAACAGCGCTCTGCTAGTTTTCTTGTCTAGCTTTATAAGCTGAATTCCAGCACTAGGTATCATTAAGTACTCCCCTGGTGATCATGATGATGTTTCAAAATGTTAGGCTGTACCCAAGGGGATAGGAGCAGTCATTGCTTTTGCACATACATTATGTGCGGAAAGTGTACATTTGGCAAAAGTGACATTTAATGTTTTGCAGAGATAAAGTCGATTTTCTTTTTATTTTCCCTTGCAACAGAAATGAGATAATTCTTCAGAGTAAACTCCTATTTTTGCTTAGCCTAGTGTCATTACCATGCAAATTGTAAATAGCATCTGTCTAAACTGCAGACTTTCTGAAAATGTAAAATATTTTGGTACAGCTGCTAGGTGTTAAGAATTGAGAAAAACGGGGAAAAAGATGAATCCTCTTTGTCAGCTGCAGAGTATTGGATTTCAAAAAATTTTCTAATGGAATGCAAGCAACAATTAGAGTTGGAACATGAGTAATAGTTGCAAATAAACAAGATACATTTATTCACATGGTGCTAAATGCTATGAAACCCTGAAAAAAGAAAAAAAAATGAGGAAGAGTAGATTAAATATCTTGGGTCTGATGTACTAAAGATGTGTTTGTACTGTCATGCATTACCATCTCTAATTTGCTTAAAAGATCTCTAGGAATCATTTTTTTTGAAGCTGGTGAGTTAAAAGATACAAGAAAATATCTTTATCCTTAAGGTGTATCTAAGGCCAAAACCTTTTTTAAAAGCGTCGTAAGGCTGTTGGTACTTGTAGTTCTCCCATTCACAGACACAGCCGGGTGGGAGGAGCCCCACACAGACAAGTTTTTTTTAATTGTGGCAGCGAGTTTGGGGAGAAGATCCCTGGCTCGCTGTCACTAGAGGCAGCTGGTCAGGGAGAGGATGCAGCAGTGATAACATGTTACATGTTTCACCCTAAAAGCAGGTGGAACATGAAACATTTACCCAAAAGCGAACTTATCCTTTAAGGAGGAATTACTAATATAATACTAAGGCGAAAGCTCACTCCAATCATAAGCATAATTACTGTATTTATTGGCGTATAACACTCACTTTTTCACCATTAAAATTGGGTGCAAATAGTGTGTGCGTGTTATACGCCAATACTTCAATTATAGCTGCCTCGAAGGGGACAGGGAGGGGGCGGGACGAGCGCTGTCAGATTACATACAGTGAGAATCTCCTGTTTACTTGGCAGCCTCTGTATTAGGAAGTCCCTCCTCCTGGTTTGCCATTAGAACACTTTTCTGTCTATCATAGGAGACTCTCACTGTATGTAATCTGTCAGCGCTCATCCCGCCCCCTCCCTGTCCCCTCTAGGCTGCAGATGGGCATTGATCAGGCTGCACTGGTGGCAATGGTGAGGATGCTGCATTGAAGGCAATGGTGAGGCTACAGATGGGCACCGACCCTTATTTTGCTTCAGATTTCCTTATTTAAAATCAAAGTTTTTTTTCTAAAACTTCCCTCTTAAA
Source organism: Lithobates clamitans (assembly GCA_037952925.1). Lineage (NCBI taxonomy): Eukaryota > Metazoa > Chordata > Amphibia > Anura > Ranidae > Lithobates > Lithobates clamitans. The sequence continues at coordinate 4,481,786 of JBBGZY010000477.1, read as the reverse complement.
ATGAATGTGCGTGTTATACGCCTGTGCGTGTTATACGCCGATAAATACGGTATTTTATTCTTATCTACAGAACAATACCAACTGAGCTGCATGATCCAGATACTAAGGACAAAGGTAACACCATTCTTTCTATATGGTGTTCATAAACACAAATATTCAGTAGCCATTTATATATACAGTAAATAGTATATATGGCAAAGTTATTTTTTTACTAGATCCATAAAAAAGACCCAACAATAGTGACCTTTGAAACACTATGTACAGCTAGTATAATTATATGTTTATATTTATATAATCTCTCTTCTCTATGCTGCTTGCACAGTTGTCACTTTTCTTAACACTTGAGGACTTTCCATTCTTGTCAATGAGTTCTTACTTACTATATTTACTAAAGGCAAATATACTGTGCACTCTGCAGGTGCAGTTGCTTCCAGAGCTTAGTAAATAAGGAAAACCTTCACTTTACAAAGATTATCCAATCACATGCGAGGAAAAAAAAAAAAACATTTTGCCTTGCACATGATTGGATGCTGGAAGTCAGCAGAGCTCCCCCATCCCCCAACAGCAGTCTATTTGTCTTTAGTAAATAAGCCCTAATAACACTTACACATTTGAATCAGAAGATTGGGGTTATGGGTTTAGGAGCAAGAGCTTTCAAACAAGTATACTAGGAGGAGACATATTCACTTGCTGTCACAATGACTAGTGGTTGACTCTTTTGTTTAGTGAGTACCACTGATCATAACAGGCACACACAGCAGGGTAACCCCATTTTTTTAGGTTGTATCAAAGTATCAATGATAGGTTGAGATTTGAGGTTGCTTTAATAGGAACATTCAAATCAGTTAGAGGAGGAAGCTGCTAAAGAAACATTCATTTCCAGCCATAATAAAGAGCAAAATATTGATTATCCAGAACAGGTTAATACATTTACATAAGGTTTTTTTTTTTTTAAACTTTTTTGTTCTAAATAAATGTGTAGTGTTTTTACACAAGTGTGTATTTATACCATGACACATAGTATATGCAATTTTTGTTCACTTAATATAGACATTTGAAATTGTCAGGATACACAATTCAATATCCATATTAAAATTGTCTGCCTATTCTTTCATTTGCAGTCCTTATAGAACCCTTGCATTCCAAAGCACTGAGGGTTCTCATCAGCCTGATGATGTGTTGAAGTTGTTGATAATACTTTGGTAATTCTCCAGATTTCTCTCTGTGTGAGATGACTTTATTCTCTTTTTTTTTCTTTACAAACAGCAAGAATGTTACATTTTAACAGGAGGGAATTATAATGGTGAATAATTCCTGCAGTGTTTTTATTATCTGATTTCCAACTTAACCTGTCCAAAAATTGAGCTTAAAATGCTTTTTGAGATTCATTTGTATTAACATACCATCTGCTGCCTCTGTTAATTTATTTGGTATAATCATACAGGTATTTCCTTTTTTTAAAAAACTAACAGTGACAAATTGTATCAGAGTGCACAGGTGGCTGTCGGTTGAATATTTAGAATACCTTTTGTTCTCCATATATTTTTACTGTTTGTAAGTTATTCTCCTACTGTTTTTAATTCATTTTCCCGTCAGTACTATATCATTGTAGTGAAAAAACTGGTCCTACCTTGGCACTCTCCTAAGGACAGTGACCACTAATTGTACGACACTCAAAAATGGGAGGACTACGCCACCAATTCCACATTTTCTATGATTAAAAATTAACAGTTTACCATTAAAACAATTCTTCTTTAAAAATCTCAGCTTGCTGCATTGCAGCATATTAAATTAGTCGACCAGCCAGCTGGATAGAAAGAGCCCATACAATGTAAAAAAACAGAAATGCTGTGTATACAATCTATTGCAAACTATTTACATAGCAGACCCATTTTGGCCTATTGTCTTCACCCATATGGGTAACAGGTGGTAGACCATTGTACAGAATCATTCACCTCTGAGAGAGTACTTATTGATCTTAGTTTTATACTATCACTACACTATTTTACACTATCACACTATTAGTGTTCTTTGTGGCTAACCCTTTATGTTCTAACTTTCCTATTTTATAAAAAAAAAACTATTTTATAATCTAATACATGAGACCTAGGCTCTCCCATTTGTTGACAAAGTGCATAAGCTTTTCTGAAAAGTGAATGCTGTAAACAATAACACTGCATCAGTGATTAGCAAGCCTAAATTGTAGTGGGACCATCACAGATACAATGTAATAGAGCCAGGGAATATATTAGTGAATATATTAGTGACAAAATGACAACACATTTGCAAATGCAAGTGGAAAATCTGCTTGCCACTAGTTTATTTGCTTTTTCATTTTTTTTAAAGCAAAGCTCTAACTACAATCATCACAATCAGTTCAAATAAAATAACAAAAAAGAGGTGCACAGAAAACACATATGCTCACCTATGTTGAATGCCACGAGCACTATTTATTGCACATGCATATACATATATAAATTGTCAGTGCCCACTTGAGTAGACACCTCAGTCTTCCAGCCACAGATAATTTCAAGGCTGTTCAGTAGCATGAATACATCTCCAAGACCTGCTAAATGCATTTCGCCTTTTCACTTTCACACATAGATAATGCATCCATTGTCAGGAATTTAAATTTAAAGAAATGCATGAAAATCTCCTTCTTGATCATGCTTTAACCCAACAAAAATACAGGAAAAAAGTTAGTTATGAATGCATTAAATAATGTGGGTCACTCCGCAATTGGTGTATATGTGTGTATGTACAATGTGTGTATGTGTGTACATGTGTTATAACATACTGTAACTGATACATAAAGGTCTATTGATTTAAGGGTTTTCACACAAGATTCACAAAACTTTTACCCAGTATTTTTTTAATTGTATTCTGATTACAAAATGTGTAATTCTTGTGTATAAAAATGTATGAAGGCAATATGGTAGCTACGTTACAACGTTATATCTGGCGCCTCATCCCCAAGTAGTATATAGAAACAACAGGTATTCATGGGATTATCCCGGTGCACAAAATGACTCAGCATGCCCTTCCAGTCAAAGCAGCTGATGACTGTAGAAGTCTTTAAAGGTGACATTGTTTTCTATAGACCGGAGGGTGAGGTTCTGGTTCCTATTTATCACAGAAATGTACATTCATGAAAAGAACTGGTTGACCTGCATTCCCGGGGCTCAGTGCCAATAACTGCAGCTGACTTCACAGGATTAGTTGTCAGAGCATGGCGAGGAAGAGGGACCGATGCACCTGCTGAATGTGTCCTGGACCTTCCTTCTTCTGGGAACACTTATGATTGTCCCAGCTGATACAGACGGTTTTTCTATGAAGGTCTAAGAAACTCCAGGTTCTAATCATGGAGGATCCCCAAGGTTTCACCTCCATTGTCAGCTGACAATATAAGCCTGTTTGACTCATAGAACGTATGTTCTTTTGAGTTCAAACTTTCTGGTAAGCCTGCATCTATTCTGGTGGTGGCTTCATCACATTGGTGTTTCTACTTTCCATCTACCATATTGGTTTTGTGTGTGGTGATCGAGACCATCCTATTTCAATATAGACTGTAATTATTCACTGCACATTGTTATTGTTATTACCTACTTTGCACTTGTTTTTGATTTTTTTCACATATATGCTCTATGTCACATGTGTTATCTATATTTATGTATATAAGTTCAATGTGGTTTGCTTATTGATTTTTTTCATTTGTTCATGCTCATGTTAAAACTGTGTTAACTTAGTTTAGCACTTTAGCGCTACACCTATGCACTTTTTCGGATCTGAGCAAAATTTCTGTTTGTTGTGTTAGCTGCTAATATTTTAGGCAGCGCAGGGTTTTGTATTATATTATTGTGTGAAAAAATGTATGAAGGCAATATGGTCGCTACGTTACAATGTTATATCCGGTGCCTCATCCCCAAGTAGTATATAGAAACAACAGGTGTTCATGGGATTATCCCAGTGCACAAAAATCATGAGAGAAACACTTAAATATAAAACATATCAAGTTTATTTGTACATATTGATATCAAACCAGTAAAACGTATTTACATGTGTCCATTCAGTAATCTAGAGATTTCTTTACAAAGATGGTCGTAGAGTAGTGTCTTATGCCAACATGTTTTGCCAAGATTGGCTCCTTCAGGGAATTTATGGACCACCACTAGTCAATACACTATGTAAAAGTTACAAAGAATCACATAAAAAGTCTAATTAGTCAAAAAAGTGATATACAGTATACATATATTGATATACAAACATAATAATGTACATAAATATCATATACTCTGTCTAATCCAGTCTATGCTTACCTTTTTATGGATTTATAAAAAATAAGTTTATTTTTTTCCATAAATCTAGTGTCCTTCTAACTTTCTCTGCATAGAACTCATACAGTATCTCACAAAAGTGAGTACACCCCTCACATTCTTGAAAATATTTTATTATATGTTTTCATGTGTGAAACACTGAAGAAATTACACTTTGCTGCAATGTAAAGTAGTGAGTGTACAACTTATATAACAGTGTAATTTTGCTGTCCCCTCAAAATAACTCAACACACAGCCATTAATGTCTAAACTGCTGGCAACAAAAGTGAGTTCACCCCTAAGTGAAAATGTCCAAATTGGGCCCAATTAGCCATTTTCCCTCCCCGGTGTCATGTGACTCATTAGTGTTACAGGGTATTAGGTGTAAATGAGGAGCAGGAGTGTTAAATTTGGTGTTATCACCCTCACTCTCTCATACTGGTCACTGGAAGTTCAACATGGCAAAGAACTCTCTGAGGATCTGAAAAAAAGAATTGTTACTCTACATAAAGATGGCCTAGGCCAGGGATATGCAATTAGCGGACCTCCAGCTGTTGTAGAACTACAACTCCCCTGAGGCATAGCAAGACTCTGACAGCCACAAGCATGACACCCAGAGGCAGAGGCATGATGGGACTTGTAGTTTTCCAACAGCTGGAGGTCTGCTAATTGCATATCCCTCGCCTAGGTTATAAGAAGATTGCCAGGACTAGGGATGAGCCGAACACCCCCCCGTTCGGTTCGCACCAGAACATGCAAACAGGAAAAAAGTTTGTTCGAACACGCAAACACCATTAAAGTCTATGGGACACGAACATGAATAATCAAAAGTGCTAATTTTAAAGGCTTATATGCAAGTTATTGTCATAAAAAGGGTTTGGGGACCCGGGTCCTGCCCCAGGGGACATAGATCAATGCAAAAAAAACTTTTAAAAACGGCCGTTTTTTCAGGAGCAGTGATTTTAATAATGTTTAAAGACAAACAATAAAAGTGTAATATCCCTTTAAATTTCGTAGCTGGGGGGTGTCTATAGTATGCCTGTAAAGGGGCGCATGTTTCCCGTAAATAAAGGAATTGTCAAAAACTGCCTCTTGTCATTTTTAACATTTTTGACAGTTTTTTAGTGAAATGGTAGGGGTACTTTTGTACCCCCTTACCATTTCACACAGGGGGGCCGGGATCTGGGGGTCCCCTTGTTAAAGGGGGCTTCCGGATTCCTATAAGCCCCCCGCCCGCAGACCCCCACAACCACCGGCCAGGGTTGTGGAGATGAGGCCCTTGTCCTCATCAACATGGGGACAAGGTGTTTTGGGGGCTACCCCAAAGCACCCTCCCAATGTTGAGGGCATGTGGCCTGGTGCGGTTCAGGAGGGGGGCGCTCTCTCGTCCCCCCTCTTTTCCTGCAGCCTGCCAGGTTGTGTGCTCGGATAAGGGTCTGGTATGGATTTTTGGGACCCCACGCCTTTTTTTTTTTGCGTGGGGTACCCCTTAAAATCCAATTTAGGGGGATCCCATGTCATTGTTTTTTTTAATTTTGGCCGGGGTTCCCCTTAATATCCATACCAGACCTGAAGGGCCTGGTATAGAATTTAAGGGGACCCCCACGTCATTTTTTTTTTAAATTTTGGTTCAGGGTTCCCCCGTGGGGAATTCCCAAGCCGTTTTTATCAATGAACTTTTATGTGTATTGTTGGACCGGCAATGCAATAGCCGCGAGTAGTTTTAAATGGCTTTTTTCCTTTGAAATGTCATTTTGCTGTCAGACTGTTCTAAACACGGGAAACATGCGCCCCTTTACAGGCATACTATAGACACCCCCCAGCTACGAAATTTAAAGGGCTATTACTCTTTTATTGTTTGACTTTAAGCATTATTAAAATCACTGCTCCTGAAAAAACGGCTGTTTTTAAAAGTTTTTTTTGCATTGATCCATGTCCCCTGGGGCAGGACCCAGGTCCCCAAACACTTTTTATGACAATAACTTGCATATAAGCCTTTAAAATTAGCACTTTTGATTTCTCCCATAGACTTTTAAAGGGTGTTCCGCGGCATTCGAATTTGCCGCGAACACCCCAAATTGTTTGCTGTTCGGCGAACTTGCGAACAGCCAATGTTCGAGTCGAACGTGAGTTCGACTCAAACTCGAAGCTCATCCCTAGCCAGGACCCTGAAACTGAACTGCAGCATGGTGGGAAAGACTATACAGTGGTTTAACAGGACAGGTTCCACTTAGAACAGGCCTCGCCATGGTTGACCAAACAAGTTGAGTGCACGTACTCAGCATCATATCCAGAGGTTTTCCTTGGGAAATAGACATTTGAGTACTGCCAGCATTGCTGCAGAGATTGAAGGAGTGGGGGGTCAGCCTGTCAGTACTTAGACCATACGCCGCACACTGCATCAAATTGGTCTGCATGGCTGTCATCTGGCTGAGTACAAAGACAAGTGTGCCTTACCTACAGTCAAGCATGGTCATGGGAGTTTCATGTATATTTAGAAAATAGTGAAAAAACTGCGCTTAAAACCAGGTGCAAAAAAATATAAAAACTGTGAAAAGCAGCAAACCTCACAAAAACATCAATTGTAAATAAACATAAAGATAAATAATAGGTTGCGCTAATCTTGATGAAACATAATAAATAATTAACAGTGAAGAAAAATTCATATGTTGATCATGAAATCAATCTGCAAGACTTAATAATAAAAAAGGGGGAAAAAGTCCATAGGGTAAACCATCAGTGAAGGGTTGTGAAAAAGTCCATAAAAAATAAAACATCAATTCAGTGTTATAAAGATTCAAATTGAGTGTAATTCAAATCACCAACAATAAACGTAAAAAGTCCAAGTGATGAAGATAAAAATCTGTGATGACAAAAGGGGGGTCCACCACCAGGTATGGAAGGGGTTACTCCTTACCAAAAGGCCATGATCCCCCACCACAGAGGATCACAGCAAGCAGAAATCTTTAAAGTTAAATGGGAACTGTCAGCGGTGTCCACCAGAGGTCGTCTCGTCAGCAACAACTCCAACAACCCAGGGCATCGATACCAAAAAATAAGAGGGGCTCACATAGTGTAAAACCACTTACATTTATTAAAATAAGATAAAAGTACAGATGTACACTTTCAAATTGTCAATGGAACAACAGCCTTAAGTCCGGCTCCGTGGCCACCGGAGCACGGACAAACCCGTCCTACTGGAAAGCAGCTCGCTTGGGGGTGACGTCAGCGCGTCGTCTGGCTCCGCCCTACGCGTTTCGTGACATCATCACGTCTTCCAGGGGCACTAATGAGTGCTGCATGAGTGCTGCTGGCACTGCGGAGCTACAGTTCATTGAGGGAACCATGAATTTCAACACTCCCTTCCCTTCACAGAAGGGAGATTAATAAGACACATGGCCACTCATTAAAATGAGAAGAATAGAGGTTTAACCTTAAACTGCGTAGAGCGGGCATCACTAAATGGCAGACTGCTGGCAAAATGCGGACTGCCTCACTCTCCTATGCGGCCCGCCACAGTACCGCCATTTAGCAGCCTTTTCTTCCTCCTGCCGTCTCTGTTAAATCCTCACACAGAGCCGACAGTGGGAGGCGGAACAGTTCTGGATGGAGGGCAGAGCTGCTGGAGGTAAACAATCAGGTGATTGGCTGCTAAGATGAAGGGCAGTCTTAGCAACCAATCACCATCTTGCAACACCCGCCCTCCATCCGAGACATGCCGTGCCTCCCTCCGATCTTCGGTCTGTGCAAGGTAAGTGAGGGAGGGGGCGAAGTTACAGGGAGTGAGGACACTGATAAGGAGGAAAGTGTGTGCTGACTCGCTGAAGACATTAAAGTGGAGTTGTTGTGGGCTATGATGTGGTGGGCTGGGGACATCAGGGTGGGGGGGCTGAGCGGACTGTGATGTATGGGGGAGATGTGGATATTACAGTGGGGGGAGACTGTATTGAATTATAGTTGCTACCATCTGATGGAATGTACTGTACATCATCTCTACTAGTTCATTGGGAATTTAGATGTGGATATTACAGTGGGGAGATGTGGATATTACAGTGGGGGAGATGTGGATATTACAGTGGGGGAGATGTGGACATTACAGTGGGGGAGAAGTGGATATTACAGTGGGGGAGATGTGGATATTACAGTGGGGGGAGATGTGGATATTACAGTGGTGGAGATGTGGATATTACAGGGGGGAGATGTGGATATTACAGTGGGGGAGATGTGGATATTACAGTGGGGAAGATGTGCACAATACAGTGGGGGAGATGTGGACATTACAGTGTGGGAGATGTGGATATTACAGGGGGGGAGATGTGGATATTACAGTGGGGGAGATGTGGATAATACAGTGGGGGAGATGTGGATATTACAGTGGGGGAGATGTGGACTTTTCAGTGGGGGAGAGGTAGATATTACAGTGGGGAGATGTGGACATTACAGTGGGGAGATGTGGATATTACAGCAGGGGGAGATATGGATATTACAGTGGGGAGATGTGGACATTACAGTGGGGAAGATGTGGATATTACAGTGGGGGAGATGTGGATATTACAGTGGGGGAGATGTGGATATTACAGTGGGGAGATGTGGACATTACAGTGGGGAGATGTGGACATTACAGTGGGGGAGATGTGGATATTACAGTGGGGGGGATGTGGACATTATAGTGAGGGAGATGTGGACATTACAGTGGGGAGATGTGGACATTACAGTGGGGGAGATGTGGATATTACAGTGGGGGAGATGTGGATATTACAGTGGGGGAGATGTGAACATTAAAGTGGGGAGATGCAGACATTACAGTAGGGAGGTGTGGATATTACAGTGGGGGGAGATGTGGATATTACAGTCGGGGAGATGTGGACATTACAGTGAGGGAGATGTGGGCATTACAGTGGGGAGATGTGGTTTTTACAGTGGGGGAGATGTGGACATTACAGTGGGGGATATTGTGGATATAATAGGGGGGATGTGGATATTACAGTGGGGGAGATGTGGACATTACAGCGGGGCAGATTGTGGATATTACAGGGGGGAGATGTGGACATTACAGTGGGGAAGATGTGGATATTACAGGGGGAGATGTAGATATTAGAGTGGGGAAGATGTGGATATTACAGTGGGGAGATGTAGATATTACAGTGGGGGAGATGTGGATATTACAGTAGAGGAAATGTGGACATTACAGTGGGGGAGATGTGGACATTACAGTGGGGGAGATGTGGACATTACAGTGGGGAGATGTGGACATTACAGTGGGGGAGATGTGGATGTTACAGTGGGGAGAAGTTGACATTACAGTGGGGAGATGTGGATATTACAGTGGGGGAGATGTGGATATTACAGTAGGGAAATGTGGACATTACAGTGGGGGAGATGAGGACATAACAGTGGAGAGATGTGGATACTACAGTGGGGGAGATGTGGATATTACAGTTGGGAGATGTGGATATTACAGTGGGGGACATGTGGATAGTACAGTGGGGAGATGAGGACATTACAGTGCGGAGATGCGGACATTACAGTAGGGAGATGTGGATATTACAGTGGGGGGAGATGTGGATATTACAGTCGGGGAGATGTGGACATTATAGTGGGGGAGATGTGGGCATTACAGTGGGGGATATGTGGACATTACAGTGGGGAGATGTGGACATTACAGTGGGGAGATGTGGACATTACAGTGGGGGAGATGTGGACATTACAGTGGGGGAGATGTGGACATTACAGTGGTGGAGATGTGGATATTACTATGGGGGAGATGTGGACAATACAGTGAGGGAGATGTGGACATTACAGTGGGGAGATGTGGATATTACAGTGGGGGAGATGTGAACATTAAAGTGGGGAGATGCAGACATTACAGTAGGGAGATGTGGATATTACAGTGGGGGGAGATGTGGATATTACAGTCGGGGAGATGTGGACATTACAGTGGGGGAGATGTGGGCATTACAGTGGAGAGATGTGGTTTTTACAGTGGGGGAGATGTGGACATTACAGTGGGGGAGATTGTGGATATAATAGGGGGGATGTGGATATTACAGTGGGGGAGATGTGGACATTACAGTGGGGCAGATTGTGGATATTACAGGGGGGAGATGTGGACATTACAGTGGGGAAGATGTGGATATTACAGGGGGAGATGTAGATATTAGAGTGGGGAAGATGTGGATATTACAGTGGGGGAGATGTGGATATTACAGTAGAGGAAATGTGGACATTACAGTGGGGGAGATGTGGACATTACAGTGGGGGAGATGTGGACATTACAGTGGGGAGATGTGGACATTACAGTGGGGGAGATGTGGATGTTACAGTGGGGAGAAGTTGACATTACAGTGGGGAGATGTGGATATTACAGTGGGGGAGATGTGGATATTACAGTAGGGAGATGTGGACATTACAGTGGGGGAGATGTGGATATTACAGTCGGGGAGATGTGGACATTACAGTGGGGGAGATGTGGGCATTACAGTGGGGAGATGTGGTTTTTACAGTGGGGGAGATGTGGACATTACAGTGGGGGAGATTGTGGATATAATAGGGGGGATGTGGATATTACAGTGGGGGAGATGTGGACATTACAGCGGGGCAGATTGTGGATATTACAGGGGGGAGATGTGGACATTACAGTGGGGAAGATGTGGATATTACAGGGGGAGATGTAGATATTAAAGTGGGGAAGATGTGGATATTACAGTGGGGAGATGTAGATATTACAGTGGGGGAGATGTGGATATTACAGTAGAGGAAATGTGGACATTACAGTGGGGGAGATGTGGACATTACAGTGGGGGAGATGTGGACATTACAGTGGGGAGATGTGGACATTACAGTGGGGGAGATGTGGACATTACAGTGGGGGAGATGTGGATGTTACAGTGGGGAGAAGTTGACATTACAGTGGGGAGATGTGGATATTACAGTGGGGGAGATGTGCAACACCCGCCCTCCATCCGAGACATGCCGTGCCTCCCTCCGATCTTCGGTCTGTGCAAGGTAAGTGAGGGAGGGGGCGAAGTTACAGGGAGTGAGGACACTGATAAGGAGGAAAGTGTGTGCTGACTCGCTGAAGACATTAAAGTGGAGTTGTTGTGGGCTATGATGTGGTGGGCTGGGGACATCAGGGTGGGGGGGCTGAGCGGACTGTGATGTATGGGGGAGATGTGGATATTACAGTGGGGGGAGACTGTATTGAATTATAGTTGCTACCATCTGATGGAATGTACTGTACATCATCTCTACTAGTTCATTGGGAATTTAGATGTGGATATTACAGTGGGGAGATGTGGATATTACAGTGGGGGAGATGTGGATATTACAGTGGGGGAGATGTGGACATTACAGTGGGGGAGAAGTGGATATTACAGTGGGGGAGATGTGGATATTACAGTGGGGGGAGATGTGGATATTACAGTGGTGGAGATGTGGATATTACAGGGGGGAGATGTGGATATTACAGTGGGGGAGATGTGGATATTACAGTGGGGAAGATGTGCACAATACAGTGGGGGAGATGTGGACATTACAGTGTGGGAGATGTGGATATTACAGGGGGGGAGATGTGGATATTACAGTGGGGGAGATGTGGATAATACAGTGGGGGAGATGTGGATATTACAGTGGGGGAGATGTGGACTTTTCAGTGGGGGAGAGGTAGATATTACAGTGGGGAGATGTGGACATTACAGTGGGGAGATGTGGATATTACAGCAGGGGGAGATATGGATATTACAGTGGGGAGATGTGGACATTACAGTGGGGAAGATGTGGATATTACAGTGGGGGAGATGTGGATATTACAGTGGGGGAGATGTGGATATTACAGTGGGGAGATGTGGACATTACAGTGGGGAGATGTGGACATTACAGTGGGGGAGATGTGGATATTACAGTGGGGGGGATGTGGACATTATAGTGAGGGAGATGTGGACATTACAGTGGGGAGATGTGGACATTACAGTGGGGGAGATGTGGATATTACAGTGGGGGAGATGTGGATATTACAGTGGGGGAGATGTGAACATTAAAGTGGGGAGATGCAGACATTACAGTAGGGAGATGTGGATATTACAGTGGGGGGAGATGTGGATATTACAGTCGGGGAGATGTGGACATTACAGTGGGGGAGATGTGGGCATTACAGTGGGGAGATGTGGTTTTTACAGTGGGGGAGATGTGGACATTACAGTGGGGGAGATTGTGGATATAATAGGGGGGATGTGGATATTACAGTGGGGGAGATGTGGACATTACAGCGGGGCAGATTGTGGATATTACAGGGGGGAGATGTGGACATTACAGTGGGGAAGATGTGGATATTACAGGGGGAGATGTAGATATTAGAGTGGGGAAGATGTGGATATTACAGTGGGGAGATGTAGATATTACAGTGGGGGAGATGTGGATATTACAGTAGAGGAAATGTGGACATTACAGTGGGGGAGATGTGGACATTACAGTGGGGGAGATGTGGACATTACAGTGGGGAGATGTGGACATTACAGTGGGGGAGATGTGGATGTTACAGTGGGGAGAAGTTGACATTACAGTGGGGAGATGTGGATATTACAGTGGGGGAGATGTGGATATTACAGTAGGGAAATGTGGACATTACAGTGGGGGAGATGAGGACATAACAGTGGAGAGATGTGGATACTACAGTGGGGGAGATGTGGATATTACAGTTGGGAGATGTGGATATTACAGTGGGGGACATGTGGATAGTACAGTGGGGAGATGAGGACATTACAGTGCGGAGATGCGGACATTACAGTAGGGAGATGTGGATATTACAGTGGGGGGAGATGTGGATATTACAGTCGGGGAGATGTGGACATTATAGTGGGGGAGATGTGGGCATTACAGTGGGGGATATGTGGACATTACAGTGGGGAGATGTGGACATTACAGTGGGGAGATGTGGACATTACAGTGGGGGAGATGTGGACATTACAGTGGGGGAGATGTGGACATTACAGTGGTGGAGATGTGGATATTACTATGGGGGAGATGTGGACAATACAGTGAGGGAGATGTGGACATTACAGTGGGGAGATGTGGATATTACAGTGGGGGAGATGTGAACATTAAAGTGGGGAGATGCAGACATTACAGTAGGGAGATGTGGATATTACAGTGGGGGGAGATGTGGATATTACAGTCGGGGAGATGTGGACATTACAGTGGGGGAGATGTGGGCATTACAGTGGAGAGATGTGGTTTTTACAGTGGGGGAGATGTGGACATTACAGTGGGGGAGATTGTGGATATAATAGGGGGGATGTGGATATTACAGTGGGGGAGATGTGGACATTACAGTGGGGCAGATTGTGGATATTACAGGGGGGAGATGTGGACATTACAGTGGGGAAGATGTGGATATTACAGGGGGAGATGTAGATATTAGAGTGGGGAAGATGTGGATATTACAGTGGGGGAGATGTGGATATTACAGTAGAGGAAATGTGGACATTACAGTGGGGGAGATGTGGACATTACAGTGGGGGAGATGTGGACATTACAGTGGGGAGATGTGGACATTACAGTGGGGGAGATGTGGATGTTACAGTGGGGAGAAGTTGACATTACAGTGGGGAGATGTGGATATTACAGTGGGGGAGATGTGGATATTACAGTAGGGAGATGTGGACATTACAGTGGGGGAGATGTGGATATTACAGTCGGGGAGATGTGGACATTACAGTGGGGGAGATGTGGGCATTACAGTGGGGAGATGTGGTTTTTACAGTGGGGGAGATGTGGACATTACAGTGGGGGAGATTGTGGATATAATAGGGGGGATGTGGATATTACAGTGGGGGAGATGTGGACATTACAGCGGGGCAGATTGTGGATATTACAGGGGGGAGATGTGGACATTACAGTGGGGAAGATGTGGATATTACAGGGGGAGATGTAGATATTAAAGTGGGGAAGATGTGGATATTACAGTGGGGAGATGTAGATATTACAGTGGGGGAGATGTGGATATTACAGTAGAGGAAATGTGGACATTACAGTGGGGGAGATGTGGACATTACAGTGGGGGAGATGTGGACATTACAGTGGGGAGATGTGGACATTACAGTGGGGGAGATGTGGACATTACAGTGGGGGAGATGTGGATGTTACAGTGGGGAGAAGTTGACATTACAGTGGGGAGATGTGGATATTACAGTGGGGGAGATGTGGATATTACAGTAGGGAGATGTGGACATTACAGTGGGGGAGATGAGGACATAACAGTGGAGAGATGTGGATACTACAGTGGGGGAGATGTAAATATTACAGTTGGGAGATGTGGATATTACAGTGGGGGACATGTGGATAGTACAGTGGGGAGATGAGGACATTACAGTGCGGAGATGCGGACATTACAGTAGGGAGATGTGGATATTACAGTGGGGGGAGATGTGGATATTACAGTCGGGGAGATGTGGACATTATAGTGGGGGAGATGTGGGCATTACAGTGGGGGATATGTGGACATTACAGTGGGGAGATGTGGACATTACAGTGGGGAGATGTGGACATTACAGTGGGGGAGATGTGGACATTACAGTGGGGGAGATGTGGACATTACAGTGGGGAAGATGTGGATATTACAGGGGGAGATGTAGATATTAAAGTGGGGAAGATGTGGATATTACAGTGGGGAGATGTAGATATTACAGTGGGGGAGATGTGGATATTACAGTAGAGGAAATGTGGACATTACAGTGGGGGAGATGTGGACATTACAGTGGGGGAGATGTGGACATTACAGTGGGGAGATGTGGACATTACAGTGGGGGAGATGTGGATGTTACAGTGGGGAGAAGTTGACATTACAGTGGGGAGATGTGGATATTACAGTGGGGGAGATGTGGATATTACAGTAGGGAGATGTGGACATTACAGTGGGGGAGATGAGGACATAACAGTGGAGAGATGTGGATACTACAGTGGGGGAGATGTAAATATTACAGTTGGGAGATGTGGATATTACAGTGGGGGACATGTGGATAGTACAGTGGGGAGATGAGGACATTACAGTGCGGAGATGCGGACATTACAGTAGGGAGATGTGGATATTACAGTGGGGGGAGATGTGGATATTACAGTCGGGGAGATGTGGACATTATAGTGGGGGAGATGTGGGCATTACAGTGGGGGATATGTGGACATTACAGTGGGGAGATGTGGACATTACAGTGGGGAGATGTGGACATTACAGTGGGGGAGATGTGGACATTACAGTGGGGGAGATGTGGACATTACAGTGGTGGAGATGTGGATATTACTATGGGGGAGATGTGGACAATACAGTGAGGGAGATGTGGACATTACAGTGGGGAGATGTGGATATTACAGTGGGGGAGATGTGAAAATTAAAGTGGGGAGATGCAGACATTACAGTAGGGAGATGTGGATATTACAGTGGGGGGAGATGTGGATATTACAGTCGGGGAGATGTGGACATTACAGTGGGGGAGATGTGGGCATTACAGTGGAGAGATGTGGTTTTTACAGTGGGGGAGATGTGGACATTACAGTGGGGGAGATTGTGGATATAATAGGGGGATGTGGATATTACAGTGGGGGAGATGTGGACATTACAGTGGGGCAGATTGTGGATATTACAGGGGGGAGATGTGGACATTACAGTGGGGAAGATGTGGATATTACAGGGGGAGATGTAGATATTAGAGTGGGGAAGATGTGGATATTACAGTGGGGGAGATGTGGATATTACAGTAGAGGAAATGTGGACATTACAGTGGGGGAGATGTGGACATTACAGTGGGGGAGATGTGGACATTACAGTGGGGAGATGTGGACATTACAGTGGGGGAGATGTGGATGTTACAGTGGGGAGAAGTTGACATTACAGTGGGGAGATGTGGATATTACAGTGGGGGAGATGTGGATATTACAGTAGGGAGATGTGGACATTACAGTGGGGGAGATGTGGATATTACAGTCGGGGAGATGTGGACATTACAGTGGGGGAGATGTGGGCATTACAGTGGGGAGATGTGGTTTTTACAGCGGGGGAGATGTGGACATTACAGTGGGGGAGATTGTGGATATAATAGGGGGGATGTGGATATTACAGTGGGGGAGATGTGGACATTACAGCGGGGCAGATTGTGGATATTACAGGGGGGAGATGTGGACATTACAGTGGGGAAGATGTGGATATTACAGGGGGAGATGTAGATATTAAAGTGGGGAAGATGTGGATATTACAGTGGGGAGATGTAGATATTACAGTGGGGGAGATGTGGATATTACAGTAGAGGAAATGTGGACATTACAGTGGGGGAGATGTGGACATTACAGTGGGGGAGATGTGGACATTACAGTGGGGAGATGTGGACATTACAGTGGGGGAGATGTGGATGTTACAGTGGGGAGAAGTTGACATTACAGTGGGGAGATGTGGATATTACAGTGGGGGAGATGTGGATATTACAGTAGGGAGATGTGGACATTACAGTGGGGGAGATGAGGACATTACAGTGGAGAGATGTGGATACTACAGTGGGGGAGATGTGGATATTACAGTTGGGAGATGTGGATATTACAGTGGGGGACATGTGGATAGTACAGTGGGGAGATGAGGACATTACAGTGCAGAGATGCGGACATTACAGTAGGGAGATGTGGATATTACAGTGGGGGGAGATGTGGATATTACAGTCGGGGAGATGTGGACATTATAGTGGGGGAGATGTGGGCATTACAGTGGGGGATATGTGGACATTACAGTGGGGAGATGTGGACATTACAGTGGGGAGATGTGGACATTACAGTGGGGGAGATGTGGACATTACAGTGGGGGAGATGTGGACATTACAGTGGTGGAGATGTGGATATTACTATGGGGGAGATGTGGACAATACAGTGAGGGAGATGTGGACATTACAGTGGGGAGATGTGGATATTACAGTGGGGGAGATGTGAACATTAAAGTGGGGAGATTGTGGATATAATAGGGGGGATGTGGATATTACAGTGGGGGAGATGTGGACATTACAGTGGGGCAGATTGTGGATATTACAGGGCGGAGATGTGGACATTACAGTGGGGAAGATGTGGATATTACAGGGGGAGATGTAGATATTAGAGTGGGGAAGATGTGGATATTACAGTGGGGGAGATGTGGATATTACAGTAGAGGAAATGTGGACATTACAGTGGGGGAGATGTGGACATTACAGTGGGGGAGATGTGGAC
This sequence comes from Lithobates clamitans, assembly GCA_037952925.1. NCBI lineage: Eukaryota > Metazoa > Chordata > Amphibia > Anura > Ranidae > Lithobates > Lithobates clamitans. Next base: position 4,464,243 of record JBBGZY010000477.1, on the reverse strand, counting down.
ATTACAGTGGGGAGATGTGGACATTACAGTGGGGGAGATGTGGATGTTACAGTGGGGAGAAGTTGACATTACAGTGGGGAGATGTGGATATTACAGTGGGGGAGATGTGGATATTACAGTAGGGAGATGTGGACATTACAGTGGGGGAGATTAGGACATTACAGTGGAGAGATGTGGATACTACAGTGGGGGAGATGTGGATATTACAGTTGGGAGATGTGGATATTACAGTGGGGGACATGTGGATAGTACAGTGGGGAGATGAGGACATTACATTGCGGAGATGCGGACATTACAGTAGGGAGATGTGGATATTACAGTGGGGGGAGATGTGGATATTACAGTCGGGGAGATGTGGACATTATAGTGGGGGAGATGTGGGCATTACAGTGGGGGATATGTGGACATTACAGTGGGGAGATGTGGATATTACAGTGGGGAGATGTGGACATTACAGTGGGGGAGATGTGGACATTACAGTGGGGGAGATGTGGACATTACAGTGGTGGAGATGTGGACATTACAGTGGGGAGATGTGGATATTACTATGGGGGAGATGTGGACAGTACAGTGAGGGAGATGTGGACATTACAGTGGGGAGATGTGGATTTTACCGTGGGGGAGATGTGGACAGTACAGTGGGGGAGATGTGGATATTACAGTGGGGAGATGTGGACATTACAGTGGGGGAGATTGTGGATATTACATGGGGGGATGTGAATATTACAGTGGAGGAGATGTGGACATTACAGAGGGGGAGATTGTGGATATTACAGGGGGGAGATGTGGACATTACAGTGGGGAAGATGTGGATATTACAGGGTAGAGATGTAGATATTAGAGTCAGGAAGATGTGGATATTACAGTGGGGAGATGTAGATATTACAGTGGGGGAAATGTGGACATTACAGTGGGGAGATGTAGACATTACAGGGGGGGGAAATGTGGACATTACAGTGGGGAGATGTGGACATTACAGTGGGGGAGATGTGGACATTACAGTGAGGAGATGTGGACATTACAGTGGGGAAGATGTGGATGTTACAGTGGGGAGAAGTTGACATTACAGTGGGGAGATGTGGATATTACAGTGGAGGAGATGTGGATATTACAGTAGGGAGATGTGGACATTACAGTGGGAGAGATGAGGACATTACAGTGGAGAGATGTGGATACTACAGTGGGGGAGATGTGGATATTACAGTGGGGAGATGTGGATATTACAGTGGGGGACATGTGGATATTACAGTGGGGAGATGAGGACATTACAGCGGGGAGATGTGAATATTACAGTGGGGGAGATGTGGATATTAGTGGGGGAGATGTGGACATTACAGTGGGGAGATGTGGACATTACAGTGGGGAGATGTGGATATTACAGTGGGGAGATGTGGATATTATAGTGGGGGAGATATGGATATTACAGTGGGGGAGATGTGGACATTACAGTGGAGGAGATGTGGACATTACAGTGGGGGAGGGCTGAGGACAATAAATTGGGGGGAGGCTGAGGAATGTGATGTGGGGAAGCTGAGGAATGGAATGTGGGGGCAATGAGCACAGTAATGTGAGGGGGCTGCGGATAGTAATGTGAAGGGGGCTGAGGATAATAATGTGGGGGGACAGACTCAGGCCCAACAAACATATCGAGAACTCACACAAACGAGAGAACATCTACTCACAGAACTGTCACAAAAAACAAAACGTAAATTCATCCTACAACAGAAATTGTTTTATGAATTTGTAAATAAAAGCGGAAAGTATCTGGCCCGAGCCATTCAGAAAAACAAAGCACGTTCCAATATCCACACGATCAACGACGCCCAAGGTAGAGCGAAAGTCACAGCCCCAGACATAGCCTCCCAATTCGAAGCATACTACTCCACACTGTACAATCTCGGCACAACTACCGACAGTGCATCTAATAACAAGGATAGACGATCCCTCATTAAAAGTTTTCTAAAGGAACATTGCCCTAAACCGATTGACAGAGAAGATGCTCGCCAATTAGAACTCCCCATTTCAGAAGCTGAACTCAAAAATGCAATCAAACAGTTAAAAGCCGGAAAGAGTCCTGGCCCAGACGGCTTCACAGCCGTATACTTTAAGACCTTCATAGAGACACTCACAGGCCCCTTTCTCAAAGCCTTCAACTCCCTGTCCTCCTCCACGCTCCCCTTCCATAGACTCCTTGAAGCCCACATTACAGTAATACCAAAGGAGGGAAAAGACGCGACCCTAGTAAGTAACTATAGGCCGATCTCCCTATTAAATGTTGACATAAAACTTTTTGCAAAAATCCTAGCCAACCGCCTGCTTCCCCTGTTACCATCACTGATAGATGGAGACCAAGTCGGTTTTATTCCGGGTCGAGAGGCAAGGGATAACACCATTAAAGCCATAAATCTCCATCATTGGATGACAACTAATAAACATAAAGGTTTCTTTCTATCATTGGATGCGGAGAAGGCGTTTGACAGACTGGCATGGGACTACATGGGGGCAGTGCTACGACACTTAGGCCTCCATGGTCGCATGTTTAACTCAATCATGTCGCTATACACGACACCCACGGCCAGAGTCAGGATTAACGGACATCTGTCAAACGCCTTCTCCATAACCAACGGAACGAGGCAAGGATGCCCACTTTCCCCTATCCTCTTTGTGTTAACCCTTGAACCTCTTCTGAACTGCCTCAGGAGAAATGAGGATATTAAAGGCATACCCATATCAGGCCACATTTTCAAGTTAGCAGCCTTTGCAGACGACATCCTGCTTTCCCTTGGCGAGCCCCACATTTCTATTCCAAACTTATTAAAAGACTTCCACCTCTTCCAGCGCATCTCTAATTTTAAAATAAACTTCACCAAATCACACGCCCTAAATGTCACTATCCCAAAAGAAACAGTTGCGCAGTGTGAATCTAACTTCCCTTTCCAATGGCGACAGAACGCAATTAAGTACCTTGGCATTTACCTTACAACGAACCTATCAGACCTTTTTGCACAAAACTATCTTCCCATCCTCAGAACGATCTCTGCTGATCTCAAAAATTGGAACAAACCCCAATTTTCCTGGTTCGGGCGGGCAGCGATTATTAAAATGAATATTCTCCCCCGCATTCTATATATTCTACAAGCTATCCCCATCAAACTCCCCCCGTCATTTTTCTTATCCTATAGAAGGCTTTGTACTGAATTTCTATGGAAACAAAAATCTCCGAGAATCGCATATAATCTCCTGACAAAGCCCAAGACAAAGGGGGGCATTGGGCTTCCAGATCTGAAAAAATATTACTGGGCCTGCCACCTTACCCGTATTGTGGACTGGTCATTACACACCCAACTCAAAGACTGGGTCAGACTGGAAGGATCACTGTCCCCCTTTCCGCTGAAATCCGCACCCTGGCTGGCATCGACACATATCCCCTCCATTCTCAAAGAACACCCTCTCATTGGACCGACCCTGGATTGTTTCAGGGAAACATGCCGTAAGCTACACATATCATCCTCCCCGGGCCCTCTGACTCCTATAAGACAGAACCCTGCCTTCCCTCCGGGCATGTCCACACAATTCCTAGCGAATCAATGGCAATTCCCCGACATGCTGGCACATCAATTTTTCCGCGACGGATCTTTTCTAGATCGCCTCACACTAACACCCGCCATCACCAGGGACCCTTTACCGCTCTGGACTTACTTTCAAATTCGGCATTTTTTAAAGGAAGCCAACCGCGACTCTTCTATATCCAGAACACTTACTCCTTTTGAGCATTTATGCTCTCAATCCAATCCCCAACAACATTTAATCTCCAGTATATATGCTATACTATTTACTGAAACCTCCTCCAAAGAAGGGAAAGCTTGCAAATCTTGGGAAAGAGAATTACAAACAGAACTAGAAGAAGACCAATGGGAACACATATTCACGATTGCCCATAAAGGCTCCCTGAACGTATCCATTCAGGAAAATAACTATAAGACCCTGACACGATGGTACCGAACCCCAGCTATCTTGAATAAAATTAACCCCTCATTCCCCAACAAATGCTGGAGATGTGGGGATGAACCAGGCACACTGTTACACATCCTGTGGTCATGTCCAGCTATTCAATCATTCTGGACGCAAGTCCGGGAACTCACGGAATCAATATCGACCTATAACTTAGACCATACGCCAACACAATGCCTGTTTCATCACTCAGATTTGTCCACGTCGTACTACCGTAAAACATTGATCTTACCCCTACTAAATGCAGCGAAAATGTGCATACCTAGACATTGGGGTACACCTCATGCTCCGACCATCCAAGAATGGCTCACACAAGTTGATAAAATAGCAGAAATGGAAGAACTTATTTCCATCTCACGAGACTCCCCAGCTAGATTCTCTAAGACATGGGCATGTTGGACCCATTTTAGGTCAACCGACAGATACCTAACACTGATGACATAAATCTTGACCTGGACCCACCCATTCAAACTCACCACCCACCACCCTCGATCTGTATTGTACAATCCTCTCAGCCTCACCACTCCTATACCTACTCTTCTCCCCCGGCTGACGTGGACCCCCCACCCCTAAACAAGGGACGAGTATGGGGGGCCACACGTCAAAATTAGCCCAATTTCACTTTCCAAGAGTAGAGATCGAACAAACCTGACTTGCTTCACCATAAAACAACACCAAACCGAACCTATACCACAAGTGGCGGAGACCGAGGAGACAGGCACTCCTCTAGCTCCCTTATTCTCCCCCCCTTTCCCCTCCCCCCCCCCTTTTTTGTTCCTTTCCCCCCCCTCAAGTCTCTTAAGTCACCCCTCCCCCCCCCCTTTCCCCCCCCTCCCTCCCCTCTCTCTTCTTTTACTCCCCCCCATCTTCTTTTTTTTTTTTTTTCTTTCTTTCTCTTTTTCTTTCTTTCTTCCTTTTTCTCTTCTTCTTTTATATATTTCTCATTGTCCACCTACAACCCCTCTTGGCCCCTTGCACGGTTTGGATCTCTTAACAGAGCTCCCGACCAACACCTCTACCTTAGACGTGGACTGAATTATCATACAATCCCCTATGCCATCACCTAATGATTGGGAATCCTCCTCTGAGAAATATGACTGCGTCTTGGAGGAGGGGGGAGGGAGAAGGAGAGAAGAAAAGGAAGAAGAAACATCTTATGCCACAATATTTAACTTCAACCTCTCGATAGTTATTTCAATATGTTACCAGATTTAGTATAAACCCCCCCCCCGCGCTGACATAGTAAATCGTAAATCATCAACAAGAGATTCTCTGTTATTAATCAATTCACTGTTACATTTGTCTCAATCGTAAGAATCTATGTCTATTCCCCATCTTTTGTACAACTGTATGATGATACTGTGATACTGTCATATTGTACTATTTTTCTTTCAATAAAATCTATTTTGGAAAAAAAAAAATAATGTGGGGGGATAATGTAAATAGGGGCAAAGAACAGTACTGGCGGGGGGGTTGGTTTCAAGGAAATATGAGAACATTACTGTGGAGGGGGGAGATATATGGTAGTATGCACTACCTGCAAGAAACACAGAGAAAGATGACTTTGACCACTTTTCCAAAAAAGTGCGGCTGCAACATGCGTCTGGCATATGCGAAAAGGCACCACGGGTAATGACATGATGTTCGGACCTCTGCTGGAAGAAAATTTTGCTGACTGGACCTCAGTGAATTTTAATCCATTACCCCTGGCGTAAAGGGTTCTTTACTGTAAGAGCAGCGGGGATGTGGAATTCCCTTCCACAGGCGGTGGTTTCAGCAGGGAGCATCGATAGTTTCAAAAAACTATTAGATAAGCATCTGAACGACCACAACATATAGGGATATTACTGACATATAATCACACACATAGGTTGAACTTGATGGACTTGTGTCTTTTTTCAACCTCACCTACTATGTAACTATGTACTGTGACATACTGAAGCAGAGCATGACACCCCCTTCAGAGACTGGGCCGCAGGGCAGTATACAAACATGATAATGGCCCCCAAACACACCTTCAAGATGACCACTGCCTTGCTAAAAAATTGAGGGTAAAGGTGATGGACTGACAAAGCATGCCTCCAGACCTAAACCCTATTGAGCATCTGTGGGGCATACTCAAATGGAAGGTGGAAGCGTGCAAGGTCTCTAACTTCCACCAGCACTGTGATGTCGTCATGGAGGAGTGGAAGAGGACTTCAGTGGCAACCTGTGAAGCTCTGGTGAACTCCATGCCCAAGAGGGTTAAGGCATTGCTGGAAAATAATGGTGGTCATACAAATTATTGACATTTTGCGCCTAATTTGGACATTTTCACTTAGGGGTGTACTCACTTTTGTTGCCAGCAGTTTAGACATTAATGGCTGTGTGCTGAGTTATTTTGAGGGGACAGCAAATGTACACTGTTATACAAGCTGTACACTCACTACTTTACATTGTAGCAAAGTGTAATTTCTTCAGTGTTGTCACATGAAAAGATATAATTAAATATTTACAAAAATGTGAGGGGCGTACTCACTTTTGTGAGATACTGTATATCAAACATTATCAGCTTTCTCTATGAACTACAAAGAAACACCCCTCTATGTTATAGTGAGGGGGAGAGGGAGAGGTGTTTGTAGTCCAATTCAGGAGAGCAGGCTAGGGCGTCAGCTCTGCTCCTTCATACATACAGTGTAGTGAAGGAGTGTTGTCACTTTTGGACAGGAAGTGTGGTACTGTCAGAATCACCAGATGAAAATAAAGAGGAAAATTCTATGGATTGGTAAGCTGCATTTACATTTTTGATTTTGGGTTTATCTTTTCTTTTTTGCTAACAGTACTAAACCTAGGTAAAACAATATTTACACTGACCATTAGGTGTTTTATTTAAAAATGTTATAATATTCTTTATAAAGCTTAACACTTAGTAAGTAATAAGTTTGGTAAATTTTCTCAATTTACAGTCAAAATTCAAGGTGCAGAAAAAAATATAATAACCTTGCGATTCTCATTTCCTGTGGCTCAAATCGGAAACAATTAGAAGCTTCATTGTACACTTTGAAATTGACTGCAGATTTCTGAGTTAGTATAAAATCAATCATTTGAAATGATTTGCATATTAACAAAAATAATTTGCATTTTTATTAAACAACTCTAAAAAATAAATGGAAGATTTCACTGTCATCTTAGCCAGCTGAAACCTGCTGTTCCTAATTTTATCTGTCAAACAGAAATAATGTATTATTGTAAATATAAATAGAAGTTATTTAATGGTAGAGTTTTAACTCCAATGGACATGGCAACTTCGAATAAGGGCAGGGAGCAAAAAAAGATTATTATTATCTTGTATTTATACCGAATCAATACATTACCTATAATACAGTTTGAAAACTCAGAAAACCAATGTGTGAATTTTAATGCTGAAGTTGAAAAAACATCCAGCTATAATGTGAAAATACAAAAATCTGCACTAAAACTCCCAAAATCCACCCTTGCAATGGGGCCCCATGATCATTCTTGCACGCATTAATAGCTTGTTTAGTCTAGGGGCAGAGGATTAAAGAATACATACCTTACTTCTCACTCAAGCAGGCTCCCTCCAGCACTGCAACTGGTCCCCCAAAGTTTGCTCTGTAAGCTGTCACTTACTCTGGCTGCACCTCCACTGGAAGTCAGAAGAGCTCTCCCACATTTACTAAGTTCTGGAGCAATTGCACTTACACTATGCAAAGTGCACAGTGTATTTGACTTTAAAAAATCAACCCCAATGCAATTAATCCTGCAATGGTGTTTTTTTTTCTGGAGTTGGGCCATAAGCAGGTCAGTGCTCTTAATATATTCTGCTGTAGTTAAATACCACAACCTGTTCATTGACTCAACCTCTATTTGATAAGGATGTATCATCACCATACTTATGAGGTCACCACCATATTATGAAATGTGCTATAGGGTAATTGACTCAAAGCACTGACCCTTCCTTCCCCATACCACTGTGTAGGTGATTGCAGGATGTTTATTGAAAGAGATACTTGGTTGCTTAAATTGATTTTATTTAAACATAAACATAATTATCATTTAACCACTTGCTGACTGCCCTATAGTACTTTTACTGCTACAGAGCGGCAGCTGTGTCTATATATATATATATATATATATATATATATATATATATATATATATATATATATATATATATAAATATATGTATATATGTGATTCTGCATTTCCACCTGCAGGGGGCACCCATTCACAGCAGAAACTTATCCGCGAGTCCCTGAGACTTGATGTCCTCCGGCTCTCGCCAATCATAAACAAGGCATATGTCATTTGTGACAGGGGGAAAGGGGCGATCCTGTTTCTCTGCAAAGCAGAGATAATAATCTCTCTTTTCCCCTAGTTAAAGCAACACACAGTAAATACAAAAACACTGGATGTGGATGTGTTTTATAGTAGGAAATAACTGTCAGTCTTTTTTCATTTATTTGGGTACAGTGTCACATGACCATGCAATTGTCAGTTAAAGTAACCTAGTGCTGTATCGCAAAAAGTGGCCTGGTCAGGGGCAAAAATTTTCCAGAGGTCAAGTGGTTAAAGATACAAAGGTGCATAAAGGTATTTACTTATCTGCAGTAGCTTTAAATAGCCTCTGTTCTGCCCAAAATACTGCTTCAGCACTTTTCTATTAGGCATTTGAAGACAGATTATGTGGGTTAGAGCAGAGAGATTTCTTTAGCCACCATATACATAATATGTAGACTAGGAATGAGTCGAACAACCCCCGGTTCGGTTCGGTTCGCACCAGAACTTGCAAACAGGCAAAAAATTTGTTCAAACACACGAACACCGTTACAGTCTATGGGACACGAACATGAATATTCAAAAGTGCTAATTTTAAAGGCTTATATGCAAGTTATTGTCATAAAAAGTCTTTGGGGACCTGGGTCCTGCCCCAGGGGACATGTATCAATGCAAAAAGAAGTTTTAAAAATGGCAGTTTTTTCGGGAGCAGTGATTTTAATAATGCTGAAAGTGAAACAGTAAAACTGTAATATTTCTTTAAATTTTGTACCTGGGGGTGTCTATAGTATGCCTGTAAAGCATGTTTCCCGTGTTTAGAGCATTCTGACAGCAAAATGACATTTCAAAGGAAAAAAAGTCATTTTAAATACTTGCGGCTATTAATGAATTCAGGTCTGGTATGGATATTAAGGGGAACCCCGCGCCAAAATTAAAAAGAAAAACGGTGTGGAGGTCCCCCTCATAATCCATACCAGACCCCCAGATCCCGGCCCCCCCTGTGTGTATTGATAATACCCCTACCATTTCACAAAAAAAGTGTCAAAAAGGTTAAAAAACACAAGAGACGGTTTTTGACAAGTCCTTTATTAATTTCTTCTTCTTTCATCTTCTTCTGGTTGGTGAGTTGAGCTATGGAATTGTTTTTGTCTTACTTGTATATGGCCCTCCATGTGCTCCCTGCTGTGAAGGTCAGTTATAGGTGGGGGCAGTGGCCAGTTTTTTGTTACTGTTCGTATATATGGACTGGGGGCACACTGGGCACCTTCGCTGCCATTGTGCTCTTGCTGGGTGCCCAGTGTGCTCCTGTTCCTTTAAGGGGGCCTGGGCTGCCTCCAGGCTCACCTGCCCCACATCTATCCATTCCATACATGTGCTTCCACTGTGGAGACACTTATAAATTTGTAGTGTTAGGACTGCAAGCAAGACAGGGTGCCGTGATGAGGCTTTGCAGCTTTCACCTGCGTTTGCAAATGTGTGCTAACTAAACCCCTGCTTTTAACAGATGGTTAGACAGGTTCATTTGGTTGGTCAGCAGACTGGTTGGTGAGTTGAGCTATGGAATTGTTTTTGCCTTACATACTATAGACATCTCCCAGGTACAAAATTTAAAGGAATATTACACTTTTATTGTTTCACTTTAATCAATACAATCACTGCTCCCTAAAAAACATTTTTAAAACTTCTTTTTGCATTGATACATGTCCCTGGGGCAGGGACCAGGTCCCCAAAATTTTTTTAATGACAATACCATGCATATAAGCCTTTTAAAATTAGCACTTTTGATTTCTCCCATAGACTTTTAAAGGGTGTTCTGCCGTAAACACCCCAAATTGTTTGCTGTTCGGCGAACTGGCAAACAGATAATATTCGAGTCGAACTCATGTTCAACCCAAACATAAAGCCCATCCCTAATGTAGACTGGGAATTGTTGCCATGGTCTGACCTTGGGATGTGTTTTGAATCAAGGGGTTATGTAGGGTGACAACATTAGTGAGGATGTTGTTTATTTTGGAGAAAGAGGGATATATTGAGGAATGTGTATTCCCTGCAAGGACCATAAGATTCATGTTCTGTATCTCACACAGAGAGCTTTGCATACAATTAGTTCATTTTACTTTTTTAACATTATCAGTAATATGGGTTAATTTGTTAAAGAGGGCTACAGTGTGTAATTGAAATATCTTGCAGAATTGTGTATTTACTTTTTTTTTCTAATCACATTCACTGTATGGTACTTGCAGAAGGAATGCCTTCTTAAAGTGTATGTAAACCCCAACAATCAACAATAAATTTTCTTATTTATTCCCCTTTTGTCTGCTTATTAGAAGAAAAAAAAAACGATGCCAGAACTTCTTATCGGTTCTGTGTTCTTTGCACACTTCCCATGTACCTCTAATGGCATTGTACACTTTCAAATGTTTTTGCTTTTTTAACTAGCTATTAGTGTACTGTAGTTATATTCCCTGTGTTGTTTGTTTGCTTTACTTCTTATTTATGGGCTCACTTTTTGTGGCTGACTCAAGTCGAGAGAGGACATTTCTGGAACTGGCAGCAGAGAAGGCTGATGGTGTTTCATGAGCACAACTGCATACTGCTGCTTCCAGTGGAGGAAAGGAGGAAGTGGTGGCCAGATCCTGGGTGAATGAAGGAGAACCTTACCTAAACTACTGTGGACACTGTTTGCTGCCTATCATTTGTCAGCATTGTGTGGCTCAGTCTGGTGGATATTGCAGCATGGTGGTGGAAGACATTTTGGATTCACAAGTTTGGACTGTCACGTGTTAATTTCAGTGGATTTTAATAGTGGACTGTCACATGTTTATATCAGTGGACCCAGGGCCGGACTGGGAATAAAAACCAGCCCTGGAAATAATTTCATACCAGCCCCATAGTATTTTTATACCAGCCCAACCGCATAACGTCGTTATTTTTTTTGTTCACAAAAGGGAAAACCATGCATTTTAAAGCACATTTGAAGAGTGTATTATCTATAGATAAGAGAGACATGGAATTTACAAACAGCAGCAATTTTTTATTTTTTTACTGGCAAAAAAATCATGTCATTTACTGGCACATTTTTTACTGATACTGCAAAAAAAAGGTGCCGTAAATGGCAGGTTTCAGTGCAAATATCAATATTTAAGCTATAAACTGCTATTAGCAATGTGTTAAGTTAAACAAAAGTCAAAAACCATATTTCTCCTCTTACATGAAGGTCAGATTAATATAACCCAACACAGAGTCCCCCCCATACATCAGGAGGATTCCCCTTTACAGTGCAAGGGAACTCTGACATAAAGGGGAACATTGCAGATCATGATCTAAGCAGAAACTCTGATATAAAAGGGGGGCACTGGTGACCAGAGACCCCACTTATATCAGAGTCCACTGCATTCCCCTTTACATCAGAGTTCCCCCTTGCACTGTAAGGTGGAATCCTGCAGACTATGATGTAAAGGGGAACTCTGGGAATGTGGGGAGGACTCTGGTGACCAGAGACCACCTTCTGCAGAAAGAAAACACTAAGGTACGGGGGTTTACTGATATAAGGGGGAAACCTATATATCAGTGCCCCCTTACAATATTGTATTGACCCCCCCCCCCCCTCAGGCTGACCTGGCGGCGCTGTCACTGACCTCCTCTCAGGTGCACTGTACAGGGCTCAGTCAGTCGGCTCCAGCTCGGTGGCTCTGGTTTTATCCCATAGTTTCCTCTCCACAGTCCATACATGTCTGACTTCTCCCATGACCCCTATCCCTGAGGCACTCCCACTGTTGACTCCACTCCAGACTGCAGACGTGATATAAGACAGGAGATGGTCAGAGGCTGCGGATGGTACAGGGGAGGTCAGAGGCTGCGCATGGTACAGGAGAGGTCAGAGGCTGCGCATGGTACATGGGAGGTCAGAGGCTGCGCATGGTACATGGGAGGTCAGAGGCTGCGCATGGTACATGGGAGGTCAGAGGCTGCGCATGGTACATGGGAGGTCAGAGGCTGCGCATGGTACAGGAGAGGTCAGAGGCTGCGCATGGTACAGGAGAGGTCAGAGGCTGCGCATGGTACAGGAGAGGTCAGAGGCTGCGCATGGTACAGGAGAGGTCAGAGGCTGCGCATGGTACAGGAGAGGTCAGAGGCTGCGCATGGTACAGGAGAGGTCAGAGGCTGCGCATGGTACAGGAGAGGTCAGAGGCTGCGCATGGTACAGGGGAGGTCAGAGGCTGCGCATGGTACAGGGGAGGTCAGAGGCTGCGCATGGTACAGGGGAGGTCAGAGGCTGCGCATGGTACAGGAGAGGTCAGAGGCTGCGCATGGTACAGGAGAGGTCAGAGGCTGCGCATGGTACAGGAGAGGTCAGAGGCTGCGCATGGTACAGGAGAGGTCAGAGGCTGCGCATGGTACAGGAGAGGTCAGAGGCTGCGCATGGTACAGGGGAGGTCAGAGGCTGCGCATGGTACAGGGGAGGTCAGAGGCTGCGCATGGTACAGGGGAGGTCAGAGGCTGCGCATGGTACAGGGGAGGTCAGAGGCTGCGCATGGTACAGGGGAGGTCAGAGGCTGCGCATGGTACAGGGGAGGTCAGAGGCTGCGCATGGTACAGGGGAGGTCAGAGGCTGCGCATGGTACAGGGGAGGTCAGAGGCTGCGCATGGTACAGGGGAGGTCAGAGGCTGCGCATGGTACAGGGGAGGTCAGAGGCTGCGCATGGTACAGGGGAGGTCAGAGGCTGCGCATGGTACAGGGGAGGTCAGAGGCTGCGCATGGTACAGGGGAGGTCAGAGGCTGCGCATGGTACAGGGGAGGTCAGAGGCTGCGCATGGTACAGGGGAGGTCAGAGGCTGCGCATGGTACAGGGGAGGTCAGAGGCTGCGCATGGTACAGGAGAGGTCAGAGGCTGCGCATGGTACAGGGGAGGTCAGAGGCTGCGCATGGTACAGGAGAGGTCAGAGGCTGCGCATGGTACAGGGGAGGTCAGAGGCTGCGGATGATGCAGGGGTGGTCAGAGGCTGCGGATGATGCAGGGGTGGTCAGAGGCTGCGGAGGGGACCACAGAAGAGGTCAGAGGCTGAGGAGGGGACCGCAGAAGAGGTCAGAGGCTGAGGAGGGGACCGCAGAAGAGGTCAGAGGCTGAGGAGGGGACCACAGAAGAGGTCAGAGGCTGAGGAGGGGACCACAGAAGAGGTCAGAGGCTGAGGAGGGGACCACAGAAGAGGTCAGAGGCTGAGGAGGGGACGACAGGAGGTCAGAGGCTGAGGAGGGGACGACAGGAGGTCAGAGGCTGAGGAGGGGACGAGAAGAGGTCAGAGGCTGAGGAGGGGACGAGAAGAGGTCAGAGGCTGAGAAGGGGATGACAGGAGGTCAGAGGCTGCAGGGGGGTGCGAACAGGAGGTCAGAGGCTGCTGGGGGGACAGGTGGTCAGAGGCTGCAGGGGGGGACAGGTGGTCAGAGGCTGCAGGGGGGGACAGGTGGTCAGAGGCTGCAGGGGGGGACAGGTGGTCAGAGGCTGCAGGGGGGACAGGAGGTCAGAGGCTGCAGGGGGGACAGGAGGTCAGAGGCTGCAGGGGGGACAGGAGGTCAGAGGCTGCAGATGATGCAGGGGAGGTCGGAGGCTGCGGATGGTGCAGGGGAGGTCAGAGGCTGCGGAGGGGACCACAGGAGAGGTCAGAGGCTGAGGAGGGGATGAGAAGAGGTCAGAGGCTGAGGAGGGGACGAGAAGAGGTCAGAGGCTGAGGAGGGGGCGAGAAGAGGTCAGAGGCTGCAGGGGGGGACAGGTGGTCAGAGGCTGCAGGGGGGGGTAGGAGGTCAGAGGCTGCAGGGGGGGGCAGGAGGTCAGAGGCTGCAGGGGGGAGACAGGAGGTCAGAGGCTGCAGGGGGGGGTAGGAGGTCAGAGGCTGCAGGGGGGGGCAGGAGGTCAGAGGCTGCAGGGGGGAGACAGGAGGTCAGAGGCTGCAGGGGGGGACAGGTGGTCAGAGGCTGCAGGGGGGGTAGGAGGTCAGAGGCTTGCGGGGGGGGACAGGAGGTCAGAGGCTGGGGGGGGGACAATGAGGTCAGAGGCTGCAGGGGGGGACAGGTGGTCAGAGGCTGCAGGGGGGGGACAGGTGGTCAGAGGCTGCAGGGGGGGGGACAGGTGGTCAGAGGCTGCAGGGGGGGGGACAGGTGGTCAGAGGCTGCAGGGGGGGGACAGGTGGTCAGAGGCTGCAGGGGGGGGACAGGTGATCAGAGGCTGCAGGGGGGGGGGGCGGGCAGGAGGTCAGAGGCTGTGGGGGGACGCAGGAAGAGGCACAGGCCACCAGACGCCAGACACTGAGCGCTGCAGCCGCTTTACCTTTGAAAATGGCGCAGCTCGGCGCCAACGTGTCACTGCGCATGCGCCCGCACTTCCGAAAATTGCCGAGTGTGTACGGGTCTTCCCGAGCACGGCCAACCTCGGAACAGCGCTGGCGCCTGTGCAGTTGCACGTCGGCCCGGCCCCCGCAGCCATTTTTCTTTCAGGCGCCGCTGCCCTCACAGCGGCCGGCGGCCGCACAGGGGTAGCCAGACCACCGGCCCACCGGGGGATATCCCGGTATCCCGGTTGGCCAGTCCGGCCCTGAGTGGACCTTAAAGGCTGGACACTTAGAAGTATCAGTTGTGATATATTTTGAATATACACTATATTACCAAAAGTATTGGCTGCCTGCCTTTACACACACACAAACTTTATTAGCATCCCAGTCTCAATATTGAGTTGGCCTACCCTTTGCAGCTATAACAGCTTCAACTCTCCTGGGAAGGCTGTCCACAAGGTTCAGGAGTGTGTCTATGGGAATGTTTGACCTTTCTTCCAGAAGTACATTTGTGAGGTCAGACACTGATGTTGGATGAGAAGGCCTGGCTAGCAGGCTCTGCTCTAATTCATCTCAAAGGTGTTCTATCGGGTTGAGGCCAGTCAAGTTTCTCCACCCCAAACTCATCCATGTCTTTATGGACCTTGCTTTGTGCACTGGTCCAAATAATTTGGTGAAGGGGGTTATGGTGTGGGGTTGTTTTTCAAGGGTTGGGATTGGCCTGTTCCAGTGAAGGGAACTCCTAAGGTGTCCGTATACCAAGACATTTTGGACACCAGTGCACAAAGCAAGGTCCATAGATGAGCACATTTGCGGTGGAGGAACTTGACTGGCCTACACAGAGTCCTGACCTCAACCCGATAGAACACCTTTGGGATGAATTAGAGCAGAGACTGTAAGCCAGACCTTCTCGTTCAACATCATTGGCTAACCTTAAATGCACTTCTGAAAGAATTGTCAAACATTCCCATAGACACACTCCTAAACCTTGTGGACAGCCTTCCCAGAATAGTTGAAGCTGTTACAGCCGCAAAGTGTGGGCCAACTCAATATTGAACTCTACAGACTAAGACTGGGATGCCATTAAAGTTCATGTGCGTGTAAAGACAGGTGTCACAATACTTTTGGTAATATAGTGTATATTCAAAATATGAATTGAAGGATAGAGAAAAGTGGACTTTAAAGGCACGTGTAAAATACTATAACAAATTTTAATAATTCACATATATTAACTACATAACAATGCACATTGAATAAAACACATTGAATAATGATTGCAAAAAAGAAAGGACCCATTGATCAACCCAAGAAATGGACGCCACTTGTGTGTTTCCTGTGGGGCTGTATTGGTAAATGTAAAAAAGACCTCCACTGGAATATGGCTTCTGCAAATAGGGTGTTCATAGGTCCTTGAAGGGTTAAAAAATGCTCAACATGTTTCGCGATTTAGGTTATCGCTTCTTCAGGAGTGTCTATATCCTGAAAAAGATAGATTTGTAATTAAAGTAGGATATACATATTCACATATACAATTTTCATAGATTATAAACAATGCATCATCATACTGTACATGCATACATTGTAAACTCACCACTCTTGGTGTTAAGGGAATCTTACAGTTTACCCCCGCTGGTGAAATGTCACTGCTGACCAACAGAAAACCTTTCCTTAAGGATAGGGGAGGGAGACCACAACAACCAGCGCCAACCCCCAAATGGACAGCGACTTCAAAATGCAGACTGAGATATGGGGGTGCATCAGATAACTAGAATTGTAAAATATGCACATTGGACCAGACTGGCTTCTATATTGCTTAAAGTAAACAAAACATCCTGTAGAAAGTGCTATAGGTACTTACATAGCTGCTACAAAAAGATGTCCACAGCTGCCCAAAAAACACTAGTATGGGCCATAAAAAACTATGCTTTCTGAAAGAAAAGGGGGTATGGTTATAGTCTACGGATTTTATCCCCATATATTAAGGAATTTTTATTTTACAAATTTACTTAGAGCTTGTTAAACTGCATTCAATTAGGCTTATTCTATTGTATTATTATATTAGGAGGTACTCATATTTATATATGTCTTCTAGATTTATGTATTCAGTGTATGAAATCTATCAATATATTTTGGGGGCTAGTAGAAACATTTTCATTGCTTATTTAAGCCATGGAGTTCCCTATACTGTATTGATACTTATATGGAAGAAGTGAAGGCAGCTCGAATCAACTGAATAATATATATATATATATATATATATATATATATATATATATATACTAAAATAAATGACTCAAGGTTTGAAAATAATCATGCCTATCCTGCATATAAGGGCATAGTAAATACTTCCACCCATGCAGAGGCCAGGAATATCTAAAATATTGGGGGATCCTTATAGACCATAAAGATAAAACATGCCCCAGAGTGACATACCTGAGAATAGTAATAGCCACAGTCTGTCCGGTCTGTTGTTGAATCTATCTGCAGGGGGGTTCTGGGCACCTCCGTCTCTCAGAGCACCTGGGGATCGGAGGTTCCACCCTGCTACTTTATACACCCCGTCTGAGTGATGTCAGCCGGCGTCAGAACATCACCTCGGACCGGCCGCTATGTACCACGCATTCGCCGAGGGATGCGCGCACACCGGACAGCACAATGGCCCAGAGCTCGCCCCATGGAGCAGTGCGCGGATTTGGAAACAGCAAATTGCGGCATCTCCATGATTGCCGCGGGTCACAAACCTCTCCTCCCTTCCCCTCTGGATCAAGGCAGGAGTGAAGGGAGCATAACAGTCACGGCTAGGGCGGCCACATATCTCACCGCATCACGCGCTGTCCAATGGGGGCCGTCACCTAGTGGTTAAAAAGGTCATTGCAGCGGCACTTCTAAAATCATCAGGGGAAAAAAGAAAGATAACACATTAGACATTGTAAACTGGATGTTAGCCCTGCTATCAGAATGCATATGCTGCTAATTGCCTCAAATGCAATAAAAAATTGTTATTTCACAATGCAGGCAAAGTTGTGCTCATAAGTTTACATACCCTGGCAGAATTCATGATTTCTTGGCCATTTTTCAGAGAATATGAATGATAACAGAAAAACATTTCTTTCACTCATGGTTAGTGTTTGGCTGAAGCCATTTATTATCAATCGACTGTGTTTACTCTTTTTAAATCATAATCAGAACAGGAACTACCCAAATGACCCTGATCAAAAGTTTACATACCCTGGTGATGTTGGCCTGATAACATGCACACAAGTTGACACAAGGGGGTTTGAATGGCTGCTAAAGGTAACCATCCTCACCTGTGATCTGCTTGCTTATAATTAGTGTGTGTGTATAAAAGGTCAATAAGTTTCTGGACTCTGGACAGACCCTTGCATCTTTCATCCAGTGCTACATTGACGTTTCTTGATTCTGATTGATGGGGAAAGCCAAAGACTTGTCAAAGGATCTGCGGGAAAAGGTAGTTGAACTGTATAAAACAGGAAAGGGATATAAAAAGATATCTAAGGAATTGAGAATGCCAATCAGCAGTGTTCAAACTCTAATCAAGAAGTGGAAAATGAGGGGTTCTGTTGAAATGAAACCACGGTCAGGTAGACTAACTAAAATTTCAGCCACATCTGCCAGGAAAATTGTTCGGGATGCAAAGAAAAACCCACAAATAACTTCAGGTGAAATACAGGACTCTCTGAAAACATGTGGTGTGGCTGTTTCAAGATGCACAATAAGGAGGCACTTGAAGAAAGATGGGCTGCATGGTTGAGTCGCCAGAAGAAAGCCATTACTATGCAAATGCCACAAAGTATCCCATTTACAATACGCCAAACAGCACAGAGACAAGCCATCAAACCTTCTGGTACAAAGTCATTTGGAGTGAAGATACCAAAATTGAGCTTTTGGGCCACAACCATAAACGCTACATTTGGAAAGTCAACAAGGCCTATGATGAAAGGTACACCATTCCTACTGTGAAACACGAAGGTGGATCGCTGATATTTTAGGGATGTGTGAGCTACAAAGGCACAGGAAATTTGGTCAAAATTGATGGCAAGATGAATGCAGTATGTTATCAAAAAATACTGGAGGAACATTTGCATTCATCAGCCAGGAATCTGCGCATGGGACGTACTTGCACATTCCAGCATGACAATGATCCAAAACACAAGGCCAAGTCGACCTGTTATTGGCTACAGCCAAATAAAGTGAAGGTTCTGGAGTGGCCATCTCAGTCTCTTGACCTCAATATCATTGAGCCACTCTAGGGAGATCTCAAACAAGCAGTTCATGCAAGACAGCCCAAGAATTTACAGGAACTGGAGGCTTTTTGCCAAGAGGAATGGGCAGCTTTACCATCTGAGAAGATAAAGAGCCTCATCCGCAAATTCCAAAAAAGAGTTCTCGCTGTCATTGATGTTAAAGAGGGCAATACACGGTATTAAGAACTAGGGTATGTTTTGATCAGGGTCCTTTGGGTAGTTTCTGTTGTCATTATGATTTTAAAAGAGTAAACACAGTTGATTGATAAAAAAAATGGCTTCACTCAAACACTATCCATGAGTGAAAGAAAAGTTTTTGTGTTATCATTCATATTCTCTGAAAAATAGCCAAGAAATCATACATTCTGCCAGGGTATGTAAACTTATGAGGACAACTGTATACTACCTCCCTGCTTTCAAAGCTAAGTATACATAACATAAAATGGTACAACTTGATCTCCATTAGACAATCAATTCCTTATTCAGTGATTGTTAATAAAGTGGTTAATATAGATAGGAATTCCATATATGATGATTGATAATGCATCCCACTGCCCTAACTAAAAGGCAGTTTTACATCAGTAGGGCTAAAAACACATCATTGCCTCCATAATAATGGGGTCAACTTGATGTGTCTTCCATACCCATAGTTTCAGAAATAGTCTATTGTTGGGCAGAGATCTCAGGGGGCCACCGGGAATCAAGAGTGGTACTCCACCGGCCGTCAAAGGAAGGGTCAGAAGGATAACACCTCATTGATTCCCAGTGGCTTGGTCGCCTCCAGTCTCTCAATCCAATAAGTCTCCTTTTGGAGGATCCACTTATCCCAGTTGCCACCACGTGGGTCTTGGGGTATTACATCCAGTACAATAAATTGGACCATGGTGGTGTTGAATCTAAGATACAAACCCAGATGACGGCTTACCGGGGTAAGCATTTTGGCCGACTGGGAATAATAGATATGATCATAGATGCGCTTTTTCAACTGTCGAATCGTCTTACCGATGTAGTATGCCCTACATTTGCATCTCATTAAATAAACTACTCCTGATTTACTACATGTAGCAGGGAAATGTGGACTAAATCTCTCTCCATTAGGCAGGCTGAAGCTAGTGCCTGCCTGTATCCATGGACAACAGGTACATTGTCCACATAGATATAATCTTTTTGGGAGAGTGTCTGCCTGACAATATGGTCTATAGCGACTAGCAGTTTGTCACCTATAGAGGGGCTTTTTCAGAAGGCAATTTCTGGGGTATTTCTCACATACTGATGAAGTGCGGGGACCTTATTGCCAATGCTTGGCCATGCATGAGCGGAGTTGTTGGTGCTGTGCTGAGTACTTGGTGATAAATTTCATGGTTTGTTGGTCTGAATTTGATTTTGTTTTGGAGTAAAGTAAAAATGTTCTATCCCTATTTAGGGCTTTGTTTTATGCCTTACTCAATAGGCTCTTGCTATAACCGTCTTCTCGTAGGCGTGTGCTTAACTCAACTGTTTGAATTCTAAATTGTGTTTCATGCGTACAATCTCAAGCGGATATACCAAGCATATGGTATGCTATGGACCAATGATGTAGGGTGTCCACTTCCCGCATGTAGAAAAGTATTGCCAGCGGGACTTTTGCGGTATAATTTAGTAGTTAGATTGTTTGACATATCTCTGTATATAATTAAAACCAAAAAGGATATACTGTCCTTGTGCCACTCAAATGTACATTTTAGATTATGGCTATTGATGTTGAGTTGTTGAATGAATTCTTCCAATAATGTAACCGTTTCTGTCCATATCATAAGTAGATCATCAATATACATGAATTAACAAATTGCTTGGTCCAGGTATTGACCCATACTTTCATTGGAAAACATCTCGCGCTCCCACCCCCCCAGGTATAGGTTGGCGTATGCCGGTGCACAACATGTGCCCATGGCAATGCCCTTTACCTGGAGGTAGTAGGAGCCAAGAAACGAAAAAAAATTGTGTTTCAAAATATATGACAGTAATTTAAGAACAAAGGAATGGAGCTCCCATTGCCTATGATCTTGTTCCATTAGGAATTTCTTGACAGTTTGTATACCCGATTTATGCGGTATGCTGGAGTATAAGGCCTCAACATCTATTGTAACTAAAGAGCATCCAGAGGGATTGTTAATCCATCCAGGAATTTCAAAAGGTCTGATGTATCTCTTACATAGGACCGTAGTACAATGATATCAGGCATCAAAAATAAATCTACAAATCTGCTCGCATTCTCAGTGATGGAGCCTATTCCTGACACTATGGGTCTGCCTGGAGGTACATTTCTGTTTTTTTGTATCTTTGGAATTGCGTAGAAATTGGCTTCCCTTGGGAAAGGTGTATTTAAGAATTCATATGTTTGTTTATCAATCGAAGCGTCTGTAAAGGCCGTGTAGATTAGTAATTTATATTCCAATTTGAACTGTAACACAGTTTCCACCGTAACTGGTGTGTACCACTCAGTATTTCCAAGAATATCAAAACACATAGTTTCATATTGTTGGTGGGTTAAGAGTACTATGTTACCACCCATATCTGAGGGTTTGATAACTGTATCCTCTCTATTGTGTAAGCATTTTAATGCTTGCTGTTGCTCTGTGGTAAGATTGGAAACACCGAGTGGTACAGGCATCTTTTTGATTTCCCTCACCATAGCAATGAAGAAAGCTGAGATTTGTGGATTTAAAGTTAGGTCAGGAAATTGGTTGGATTTATTCTTGAAGGGTAAATCCTTATCTGTTGGTATAACAACTGCTTGATGGGATTCTATTTCTAGAGTGCTTTCATGTGGGGTAGTGTCCAAATCTTGTTTTTCTTCTAATAGTAACATCAGATCCCTTAGAGCTCGAAAGTCTTTCATTGTAAATTGTTTGATTTGTTCTGATAGTTCTCTTTCTTGCCTTAACTGGTTTTTATCCAGATAAAAGACACGTTTATAGGTGAGCAAAGAGATAAAGATCCTTTATTGCCTCATATTTATCTATGTTAGTGCTAGGGCAGAAACTCAGACCTAGTTGCAAAACTGCTAATTCATCCCATGATAGTGGGTATGGAGTAAGGTTTATTACACTCAACTCATTATTTACAATATGATTGGAAGTGTATCCCCTAAAGGGATGTCCTGACTAGGGATGAGCTTTCTGTTCGGGTCCAACATGAGTTCGACTCGAACATTGGATGTTCGCTCGTTTGTCGAAAACCAAACATTATGGGCCCTTCGCGCCAAATTTGAGCAGCGCATAAGGGCCCATAATGCATTGCGGGAGTGCAGTGCATTGCTGTATGATGATTGGCCAGAGCATGAACCATGACCTGCATGCTTTTGCCAATCACAGCGCCCTCAGCTAAGAGAGCCATAATTGGCCAAAGGCAGGGTGCCTTTCGCCAATCATGGCTCAGGGGGACTAAGTCCATGCCCACACTATATAAGGCTGACTGCACGTTGGCCTTGTGTAGTGTGTCGTTGCCAGCGTGGATGGAGAGAGAGTGTCATTTAGATTGAGCAGGCAGGCAGGCAGATTATTCAGTTAGCTGCAGTGTATTTCATATATATATATATATATATATATATATATATATATATATATATATATACATATATATATATATACAGTGAGTCTAATATATATATATATGTAGGAAGGCCAGTATGGTGGCCTGAATTTATGGGAGGAGCCCGGGGGGTATTTAAGCAGCCCGCTCACCTGTGGTGCTTGTCGGTTTCCTGTGCGCGATATACGTCACTAGGCCGACTATTCGAATACCAGCGTCCGCAAGTTCTTGCCTCGCAAGTTCCCGTATTCGTTATTTCCGTGCTCAAGACTTTCGAAGTCCGTGTTTACCGTCTCGTAGTTCGTACCACGCGTCTGGCTTGGCTGTCGCAGGTAGGGTCCCGTCGGACTTTGTTTTACGTTTTCATATCATGTCACTAAACCGTGATTTCAAATTTACGTATCACTCGCATTTTACAAACGTAACCGCAATGTATATCACTCGTACTATCGTTATGTTACCATTTCGCCTTACTCGAGAAAACCACCGCGACGCAGACGTCGCTTCATTTCTAGCATGTCGGAAATTTTAAATATGCGTCTGTAGACAGCCATAGCGAGTCGCAATTCGCAAATCTATCGGATCAAGTCAGTTTGATGCCAATCATGTCTCATTTCTGAAACATTTCTAAACTCATTTCTAACATTTCAAATCATTTCAATAATTTCTCATTTCAGTCACCTACCGCGCTCCGATTCGAATCCAGTCGCACCTAAAAGATGCACCGATTCGCTCCGGTGTGCCCCAGTAGTTACGGCCTCATTTCAGTACATGCTCCAGAGTTACGTTATTATCAGTCATTCGTACCTCTGTCATGGTTATCATTTCATTACCACGTATCACGTTCCGACATGAATTCAGTCGCATGGAAATGCACCGATTCGTCTCGGCGTGCCCCAGGATTGGCCACATTTCAGTACATGCTCCGGAGTCCGATTCGTAGTCAGTCGCTACAAACAGCACGACCGATTCGCGCCTCCGTCATGGCAAACGATATGTTACACCTGCACTTACCGCGCTCTGCTTCGAATCCAGTCGCATCTTCCATGCACAGATTCGTTACGGCGTGCCCCAGGGCTCGGCCTCATTTCTGAAACATGCTCCAGAGTCCGGATCATAGCTAGTCGCAGATATCGGGCGACTGATCCGTGTCTCTGTCATGCAATTACTACCATTTCACTCCCACAGCGCATCACCGTTTCAAAACCAGTCGCATCTGAGATGCACCGATTCGTCACGGAATGCCTCACTTGTTTCGGCCGTATCCATACCTATACCAGAGCTCGGTTCGTTGCCAGTCGCAAAATACGGCACAACCAATTCGAGCCTCGGTCAAGGTAAACATTTCTCTCATTTCATTTCATACTGCGCTCCGATTCGAATCCAGATGCATCAAACATGCACCGATTCGTCCCGGTGTGCACCAATGTTTTTCAGTTGCCTCATTTCAGTACATGCTCCAGAGCCCGGTTCACGGTCGGATCAGTCACGACACGACCAGGCCGGACCTCTGTCATGGAGTTCATTCATTTCATAATCAAGGCAAACATTTCGAATCATTTCATTGTCACAAGATTGCAAGCACCATACAAATTGTTGCTTCAAGTTAGTTAGCAATCCCTTCACGAATTATCACCTTTTCATTTTCCTCTAGGTCAGTCAAAGTTCAGTAGGTCCACCCTGCACCAGGTTGGACGATATCCCCCCAGGTAAAAAAAAAAAAAAAAAAAAAGAGAATGGGAGGATAAGTCGGGTAAGTATGACTCAGGGGATCAAAGAAAAAACTTGAAATTCATGTCACCCCCAATAGGTTACAGTCAACCGGAAAATAAGAGCTCAAGACAGGAGATTCTCACCAGATCAACTATGTCTCAGGCCGGCAGCGAAGACTTCACGGCCCCTCTGTCACCTTCCCCGGTCTCAGAGAGCGGCAGCGTGCAGTCCCTCAGGGGATGGACTATCCCCAAACTGACGGCAGAGCTCAGACGCAGAGGTGTCCCCTTCCCCGCCACAGCGAGGAAAGGCGAGCTCTTCAAAATCCTCTTTCCCCCACCAGCAGCAGGACCCAGTACCCAACAGGCATCCCTCCAGTCGATATCATCAGCTATCTCACAATTACACACGATGGTGTCATCCTTGTCTACCTCAGTTACAGACGTCCAAACCAGGGTGGCACTCCTGGAGGCTCGACCGGCCACGGCTGTCCCCGACCCAACCGCAACTCAAACCTTGACACCCCTTCCTGCAGGTACCTCAGGCTGGAGCCCCATTGTCTACCCCTCCCATCTGGTCCCAACCAGTATCAGGAAGGACATTTTGGACGGCAGGGACATCAACCTGCCCTCTCTCCTTATTTCCGTACACGATCTGGCAGAAAATAAGGCCTACTCCTGGGGTGACATATCGGTGGTCCTTAAAGCCAAAGACCCCAGATTGAACCGCAAGTTATCAGTACCAGAATTTACCCTGGCCTTTGGCATGCTCAGAGACGTCCTATGCTCAGCCACCCCCAGCAGACGGGAAGAGCTGGACTTGTATCTCCATACGGTAGTAGACTTGGGCTACAAGTATGGAGGATTTGCATTTTATGATTACCACCGTTCCTTTTCCGCTAAGGCCGCCGCCAGACTCACACAGTTCCAGACTACGACAAATTGGAGTCTCATGGACACAGAGCTCTTCTGCCGCCACTTTGCCGGCTTACGCTCACCTCTGTGTGCGATTTGTCAGTCCTCCACCCACACTGCCACCTGGTGCGCCAATGCGGCGATCAGACGGCCCTTCGAGTTTCCCTCTACCTCGGGTACAATTCAGGGTCAGTCGCCCCCTGAACCAACGCCTCAGGTGGACAAATTCGGACGCCCAGTCCGAACCGTGGGAGGGGCAGCCATCTGTAATAACTACAACTACGGGTCCTGCAACTTCAGCCAGTGCCGCCTACTCCACATCTGCACCTTATGCCAAAGAGCACACCCAAGAAATTTGTGTGAAGTCAAACAACACAAGAGGGCATGACTAAGCCGGATCAACCTCTTATGGTTAGGACTGTACCTCACCTCACATCCCACCCCTTCCCTGGCCACCTACCTTATCCAAGGCTTCACAGCAGGCTTTCACACCGGCCTCATTTCACTACCCCACAGTACTCACGAATGTGCCAATCTTCGTTCAGCAGCCATTGACGAACAAGCCATAGATCAGCTCTTACAAGCAGAGGTAGATCGAGAGTACGTTATAGGCCCTTTCACTCACCCCCCTTTCAGCACATGGAGAGTCAGCCCTATTGGGCTTGTCAAGGGCAAGTTCACAAATAAATTGCGTTTGGTGTACGACCTGTCTGCGCCTCATTCTTCCCACATCCCCAGTCTCAATTCCCTGATCCCCTCCGAAGAGTTTTCCCTAAAATATTCCTCCGTCGACATGGCAATACAAGCAATCATCAAAGCAGGTACAGGTGCCTGGCTCTCCAAAGCCGACATCTCGGATGCCTTCAAGCTCCTGCCCATCCACCCATCCCTTTGGTGCTGGCATGGCATCAAGTGGAAGGAGGCATATTATTTTGCCACAAAACTAACCTTCGGTTCGAAGAGTAGTCCGTGGCTCTTCGACACGTTTGCTCAGTCCCTTGTTTGGACACTGTTACACAAGGGTCAATGCCAAGAAGTCATCCATTACCTGGATGACTTCCTACTAATAGAACCTCCCAGCAAGCCCCCAGGAGACCTTGACAAACTCAGAGTGATATTTGGAAACCTGAATGTTCCCATCGCCGAGCACAAAGTCGACGGCCCAGCACACATCATCACCTTTCTCGGGGTCAGCTTGGATACCTGCGCTATGCAAGCCAGTCTCCCCCTCGACAAACTAACACGCATTAGGGCGGTCCTTCACGAATTTACACACACCAAGGGCTGTACCAAAAAGCAGTTGCAATCTCTCCTGGGAATGCTTAATTTCGCCATGCAAATTATTCCACAAGGCCGCACTTTTGTATCACGCCTGCTTAGATTCCTGTCAGAAACTCAAGACCCCGATCAGATCTTAAATCTAGACTCCGCAGCTATAGCGGACCTATCTATGTGGGAGGAATTCTTGTCCTCCTGGAATGGCATATCCCTATTTATACCCATGGTTTCGCCCCTGTCACCCCAGGTAGTGACAGACGCTGCAGCCTCCACAGGTTTCGCGGCAATTTTTGGCCACCATTGGTTTTCAGGACCCTGGCCTCAACAGATACTGTTGATACCCGGCTTTACTCAAACATCTGCCCTCTTTGAACTTTATCCCCTAGTGGCAGCTGCACAGCTCTGGGGCCACCACTGGACAGGACAAACCGTAGTCTTCACCACCGACAACCAGGCCACAGCAGACATCATCAACAGAGGCAGGTCCAAGTCCCTAGCAGTCATGTCCTTCCTGCGCAGATTGGTACAACTGTCTTTACAGCATCAGTTTAATATACACTGTGCATTTATTCCCGGCAGATACAACTTAGCTGCTGACGCACTGTCACGTTTTAATTACACCTCCTTTTTCGAACAGGTTCCCGATGCCGAACCAATGTCGGCCCCTATCCCTGTCTGGTCACAACTGACCCTGGATTAGTTCAACATTTACACAGAGCAACGCAACTCATCAATCATTCACTCTCTCACAACACACTCAAAGCCTACCAGACAGCTTGGAAGGTGTTCAATAAATTCCTCACATCCTGCCGTAAAGGACCAACAGATGTCAAACAGGTACTGGCCTTCACTGCACACTGTCACACGCAGCTGGCCTTATCCTACAATACCATTCGGCTATACCTAGCCGGCATTCAACATTTCTTGACGCTTGAAGACCCCACGAAATCTTCACTGTTCTCATCACACGCTATACGAGCCATCCTAAGGGGCATTCAGAAACAACAACCAGTCATCAGCACCAAGCGCTTACCCATTACGGGGCCCATCTTTAGGGACATGTCAACTATTCTGGCTACTTCGCCATTTGGTCTGCTCCCCAGCACAGTCTTACAAGCAGCCGTATATTTAGCTTACTATGGGTTCTTGCGACCTAGCGAATTCACCTCTAACAAACCCACAGACCAAGTACTATGCAGACGGCACTTGCTTCGATACCAAGACCATTTCATCCTGCACCTCGAGGTCTCTAAAACCCAGCAAACGGGCTCAGGAGTGAACATTCACCTCTACAAAACCAACAACAGCTGGTGTCCAGTCGCGGTACTCAACCGAATCCTGTCACTCCTGCCTGAGCAACCAGACAGCAGTCCCCTTCTACCATTCCCATTTAAACCCTTAAGCGCCTCTCAGTTTGTGAAACACATAAGGATACTTCTCCGCAATCTTCACCTTAACCCTAGTCAGTATTCCAGACACTCCTTTCGCATCGGAGCAGCCTCTGCAGCGTCCCGCCACGGGGTTCCAGACCACATCATCAAAAGACTAGGCAGGTGGAAATCAGCCTGCTTCGCCCGGTATATCCCCAATCCGCAAACAGAGATGGCACAGGCATTCTTTAAATTGGCTCAATAAATAACTGAAAACCAATAAAAATTATAACCCTACCTGAATGTTTTTGCCCCCTTATTTTGGCATACCGGCCATTAGACCAAGGCACACTTTCAGGTCCATTTCATATGGTAAGTCCACACTTTCAGCTCTATTTCCGATGGTAAGTCTTATCTTTACTATAAGTGTTATCGATGTCCATATCGGACATAGGGCTCCAACCATAAGTAGGAAGGCCAGTATGGTGGCCTGAATTTATGGGAGGAGCCCGGGGGGTATTTAAGCAGCCCGCTCACCTGTGGTGCTTGTCGGTTTCCTGTGCGCGATACCCACCCTCCCATCCCCATTTCACAGCATTTCTCAAATATTCATTTCATTCATTTCTCTTACAGAATAATCATTTCTTAAACCAGGGTATGCCCCCTTATTTTGGCATACCGGCCATTAGACCAAGGCACACTTTCAGGTCCATTTCATATGGTAAGTCCACACTTTCAGCTCTATTTCCGATGGTAAGTCTTATCTTTACTATAAGTGTTATCTATGTCCATATCGGACATAGGGCTCCAACCATAAATATATATATATATATATAGATAGATAGATAGATAGATAGATAGATAGATAGATAGATAGATAGATAGATAGATAGATAGATAGATAGATAGATAGATAGATAGATAGATACTGCATAAAGTTTAGCTAGATCTCACTGCGGTCCCTTCCTGGTGGTGTACTGTTTCTACTATACTTCTGCCAAGCAGGTGAGTCAGTAAGCTGCTGCAGTGTATTTCATATATATATATATATATATATATATATATATATATATATATATATAGTCTAATATATATATAGTCTAATATATATATATACATAACCACTGCATACAGTTTAGCTAGATCTCACTGTGGTCTGTTCCTGGTGTACTGTTTCTAATATACTTCAGGCAGGCAGGCAGGTGATTCAGTGATCTGCAGTGCATGAAATATATATATACAGTCTCCTACATATATATCCACTGCATTCTAGTCTAGCCAAGCCTATATCTGACTGCAGGTAGTTCCTGGTGTACGTTTTCAAATACACTTTCAGTCAGGCAGGCGATTCAGTGATCTGCAGTGCATAATATATATATATACAGTCTCCTACATATATATATCCACTGCATTCTAGTCTAGCCAAGCTTATATCTGACTGCAAACCCTTCCTGGTGTACATTTTCAAATACATTTTTAGGCAGGCAGGCAGGTGTTTCAGTGATCTGCAGTGCATAAAATATATATACAGTCTCTTACATATATATATATCCATTGCATTCTAGTCTAGCCAAGCCTATATCTGACTGCAGGCCATTCCTGGTATACTTTTTCTAGTAAACTTCAGGCGGTGTTTTGCTAATAAAATTTTACAGCATGTCTGGAAGGAGAGGAAGACACTCACAGGGCATTAAAAGAGGGCAAGCAGGATCTAAGTCTACAGCCAACAGTGCTAGTCGTGGAAACGGTGCATCCTCAGCACGTGGCCATGGGGCACGCTTGTCCTTTTTTTCGGCAGCTGCCCGTGTTGATCCACAACATGCAAAAGTTGGTAGAATGGATAACTAAGCCGTCCTCATCCTCCTCATCCTCTGTCACCCAGGCTCAGAGCAATTTGCCTGCCAATGCAGCTGCCAAAGCGGCCTATTCCATTGGCTCAATATCATCAGTTACTCCTTTCCTAGCCCCACCATCATGCACTGCGGAGTCCCCCGAACTGTTCAACCACAGTGTCGGATACATTCTGCAGGAGGATGCGCAGCATTTTGAAGGCTCCGATGATGGTACCCAGGTTGAGGAAGGCAGTAACGTGAGCCCAGAGAGAGGGGGTGCCCAAGAAGAACAAGAAACTGGCAGTCATGTTCCCCCAGCTGCAGCATACTGCCAGGTTTGCTCCAGTGACAAGGTGGGAGGGGATGATGAGTTTACTGACTCTAAGTGGGTGCCTGATAGAAGAGAGGAGGAGGAACATCTCCAACAAGGCAGGATGCCCTTCAGGGGCCAGCTTAAGGGCAGCCACCTGACTGCATCACACCGCAGAACTCTGCATGTGCAGGGTGCTTCTGACTCCCCGTGTATTTTGAAAAGTTCTTTGATGTGGGCCTTTTTTGATACGTGTGCAGCAAATTGCACTGTTGCTGTTTGCAACATATGTCTGAAGCGTATCAAGCGTGGCCAAAACAGCAGCCGCTTGGGCACCACATACTTGACCAGACATATGACGACCTCCCATGCAGTCCGCTGGCAACAGTACTTAAAAGACCCACACCAAAGAACAAGGCGGACCTCTCCTTGCTCCTCATCAGCTGGGATCTCCAACGCCACTATACCTTCAGTCCTCTCAGAAACCTGCACTGAGAGGAATGAAGGTGTGGAATTAGGTGTGCCAAGTACTTGAGGGCAATCTGCTATCGCTACACCAACACCCAATTGTAGCAGGCAAATTTCCCTACCCTAGTTGCTAAACTGTCAAAAGAAATGCGGTCCCAGCCATCCACATGCTCAGCGGCTGAATGCTAGCTTGGCTAAATTGCTAGCACTCCAACTGCTGCATTTTCAGCTGGTAGACTCTGCCCCCTTTCGTGAATTTGTGGAATGTGCAGTACCTCAGTGGCAGGTTCCCAAACACCATTTCTTTTCATGGAAAGCCATTCTGGCTCTCTACTGACATGTGCAAGGCAATGTCTTGGCCTAGTTAGACAGGGTGGTCAGCGGTAAGGTGCATATTACTGCTGACTCATGTTCCAGCAGGCATGGACAGGGATATTACCTTTCTTTCACGGCGCACTGGGTAAGTCTGCTGACAGCTGGGAAGGATGCAGGACAGGGTGCAGTATTATTGGAGTTTGTTCCGCCACCATACCTCCAAAATGCTAGTAGTGGTGATTCTGCCACACCTCTCTCCTCTCTCTCCCCAACCCCCTCCTCTTCTTCTTCCTCTATGGCCTCTTCCTCTGCATATTTCTCCTCTGAACCAGCGGTGCTCCGTAGGCGTTCAAGGGGCTATGCAAGCACTCAGGCAAAAAGATGCCATGCGGTGCTCGAGTTGGTCTGCTTAGGGGACAGGAGTCACATTGGGGCAGAGATTCTGTCAGCTCTGCAGGGGCAGACTCAGAGGTGGTGGTTTGAGACAATGGCACCAACCTCCTCTCCACCCTCCGACAGGGACACTTGACCCATGTTCCCTGTTTGGCTCACATCCTTAATTTGGTGGTGCAGCGTTTTTTGTGCAGGTACCATTTCCGCCGGTCATATAATGCCAGTGCTCGGCTGGCTGACCTTCAAAAGGAATGCAACCTGCCCAAGAACCGCCTCATTTGTGACATGCCCATCAGGTGGAACTCAATGTTGGCAATGATGCAGCGGCTGCACATGCAGCAGAGGGCCATCAATGAGTACCTGTGTGAGTATGGCACCAGGACAGGGTCATGGGAGCTACTGATTAAAGATGCATGCACTGTCCTGTCACAAGGGATGACCAGAAAAAAACACCCCGGGTTGGTTCGCAGCAGAACTTGCGAACAGGCAAAAAATTTGTTCGAATACACGAACACCATTAAAGTCTATGGGACACGAACATGAATAATTGAAAGTGCTCATTTTAAAGGCTTATATGCAAGTTATTGTCATAAAAAGTGTTTGGGGACCTGGGTCCTGCCCCAGGGGACATGTATCAATGCAAAAAGAATTTTAAAAAATGGCTGTTTTTTCGGGAGCAGTGATTTTAATAATGCTTAAAGTGAAACAATAAAAGTGTAATATTTCTTTAAATTTCGTACCTGGGGGGTGTCTATAGTATGCCTGTAAAGGGGCGCATGTTTCCCATAGCCCCCCAAAGCACCTTGATGGGGAGAAGGGCCTCATACCCACAACCCTTGGCCGGTGGTTGTGGGGGTCTGCGGCGGGGGGCTTATCGGAATCTGGAAGCCCCCTTTACCAAGGGGACCCCCAGATCCCAGCCCCCCTGTGTGAATTGGTAATGGGGTACAAATGTACAACTACCATTTCACAAAAAAGTGTCAAAAAGTTTAGAAAACACAAGAGATGGTTTTTGACAAGGCCTTTAATAATTCCTTCTTCTTTCGGCTTCTTCTTCCATCTTCTTTCTTCTGGTGTTCTTTTGGTGTTCTTCTTCCTCCATCTTCTTCTTCATCTTCTTCTTCTCCACCTTCTTCTTCCTCCGCTCTTCTCATTCCGCATCTTCCTCCAGGCTTCTTCTCCGCTCTGTCCGCACGATCCTCCTCAGTGGGAGTCTTTAGCCGTGTGACACTTGGCTTCTTCTGACATTTCTTATATGATGGAGGGCGGGGCCGCCCGGTGACCTTGCACAATATGCAATTGAGCTACTGTCCTGTCCTGCATCCAGCGTTCTTTCTGAACGCACATTCAGTGCTGCTGGAGGCTTTGTAACTGATCACAGAATGCACCTGTCCACAGACTCAGTTGATTGGCTCAACTTCATAAAAATGAATTAGTCTTGGATCATCAGCTACCAAGCAGCTGATGCTGATGTAAACCGATTCATTTTTCTATGAATGCGAGATCCCTTGAAGACTGCTTATGCTGAGTGACTATCCTGTTATGCTGAGTGACTATCCTATTCCTCCTCAATGTTCATGTTGATAGCTTCTAAGAACATTTATGTTTCAGGGCACCACCACCAGTGCCTAAGGCCCAATTTTTCTGCACCTTTTTAACAGGGGTGCATAATTATAATTTTTGCTGTAATATTTCGCAGCAGGGCTTGTTCTTGCGCTCAACTAGAGTATCTGTGAGGGGTTGCAGTTTTGTGGCACCACCACCAGTGCCTAAGGCACAATTTTTCTGCCCCTGTTTAACAGGGGCGTGTAATTCCAATTTTTGCTGTAATATTTCGCAGCAGGGCTCATTCTTGCACTCAACCAGAGTATCTGTGAGGGGTTGGAGTGTTGTGGCACCACCACCAGTGCAGAAGGCCCAATTTTTCTGCCCCAGTTCAACAGGGGCGTGTAATTCCAATTTTTGTTGTAATATTTCACAGCAGGGCTTGTTCTTGTGCTCAACTAGAGTATCTGTGAGGGGTTGCAGTGTTGTGACACCACTACCAGTGCCTAAAGCCAAACTTTTTTGCCCCTGTTTAACAGGGGCATGTAATTACAATATTTGCTCTAATATTTCACAGCAGGGCCCGTTCCTGCGCTCAACAAGAGTATCTGTGAGGCTTTACAGTGTTGTGCTACCACCACCACCACCGCCTAAGGCCCAGTTTTTCTGCCCCTGTTTAACAGGGGCATGTAATTACAATATTTGCTCTAAATATTTCACAGCAGGGCTCGTTCCTGCGCTCAACAACAGAATCTGTGAGGGGTTACAGTGTTGTGGCACCACCACTGCCTAAGACCCAATTCTTCTGCCCCTGTTTAACAGAGGCATGTAATTACAATTCTTGATATAATATTTTGCAGCAGGGCCCATTACAGCGCCCACCAAGAGTAACTGTGAGGGCTTACAGTGTTCTGGTACCACCAACAATATTTGCTCTAAAATTTCACAGCAGGGCCCGTTCCTGCGCTCAACAAGAGTATCTGTGAGGCTTTACAGTGTTGTGCTACCACCACCACCACCACCGCCTAAGGCCCAGTTTTTCTGCCCCTGTTTAACAGGGGCATGTAATTACAATTTTTGACCTAATATTTCACAGCAGGGCCTGTTCCTGTGCCCAACAAGAGTATCTGTGAGGGGTTACAGTGTTGTGCCACCACCACCACCGCCTAAGGCCCAATATTTCTGCCCCTGTTTAACAGAGGCATGTAATTACAATTCTTGATATAATATTTTGCAGCAGGGCCCATTACAGCGCCCACCAAGAGTAACTGTGAGGGCTTACAGTGTTCTGGTACCACCAACACCTAAGGCCCAATTTCCCGCAGAGTGTATAGGGCAGGCTGTATAGTATATACATCGGTCCTCTATTTTCGAAGATCAAAATTACAAATGACTCCTACTTACAAATGGAGGGGGACAACAGGAAGTGAGAAGAAATCTTCCCCCAGGAAGGGAAATTCTCTCCTGTAAGAGTTAATATGGGAAAAAGGTGTCTCAGCTAATGCTTTATCACCAATCCTTGTTTCTACATCAACCCAACATTTTCAAAATCCAGTTCTCATTGGGACAGAAAGTGAGGTGAAATCTTCTGAACAGGGGCACAGACAGCAAAACAAATGTTACAGAGGTGATAACCCTTCCCTATGTTATCCAAAAAGCTTTTAAATAGATTTTTTGGCTGGAGCTACACTACCTGTTCCAAATTACAAACAGATTCAACTTAAGAACAAACCTACAGTCCGTATTTTGTTTGTAAACCAGGGACTATCTGTATACTGCTGCTGTTCAGAGTATATAGAACCTGGGTGCCCCACGCCTTTTTTTTAAATTTGGGTGCGGGGTTCACCTTAGTATCCATACCAGACCCAAAGGGCCCATTAATGAGCTGGGGGGGGCAACGTTACATTACAGCTGCAAGCAGTTTTAAATGACTTTTTTCCTTTATAAATGTAATTTTGTGCAGGGACTGTTCTAAACACAGGAAACACGTGCCACTTTACAGGCATACTATAGACACCTCCCAGGTACGATATTTAAAGGAATATTTCACATTTATTTTTTCACTTTAACCACTTGACCACTGGGCACCTAAACCCCCTTAATAACCAGACCAATTTTCAGCTTTCGGTGCTCTCACATTTTGGTTGACAATTACTCAGTCATGCAACACTGTACCTATATGAAATTTTTGTCCTTTTTTTCACACAAATAGAGCTTTCTTTTGGTGGTATTTAATCACGGCTGGGTTTTTTATTTTTTGCGCTATAAAAGAAAAGAGACTGAAAATTCTGTAATCTGTAATTCTGTAATCATGTTTATCAAAGACCTTTCTCTTGCTATGTAAATCACTGCCTAAGAGGGGCGCATACGCGTGAGCGAAGGTAATGGAAGTCTGATTCCTCCGCTCCGCGCCATTGGATACCGTTACCCGGCCTAGTCCAACATAGAAGACACAAGGAAGGGACCGCTATACCCCACAAGACAGAGGAATACCTGGAGCCACAAGCGGTGATGTACCGCTCCACAAAAAACAAACTAAAAAATCGGCAGAGCAGCAACAAATCTCCAGCCCCAGGCAAAGGCAGATCCAAGATGGCGCCCGATCCTCCAGAACCCAATGAGGATACACAGCTCTCTGAACTGGGACAGGGATCTCCTGCCGAAAGCCTCCATCTCTTCCCCACGGATCACGTAAGTCCTCACCCTGCTGACCCTGATGCCATGCTAGCCAAGTTCCACAGCATTGTTAGAGATGAGATAACGGCTGCCTCCCGAAAGCTTTCCTCAGATTTGGTCCGCGGCCTTAAAGAGATAGGCCACCGCAACAATCAATTGGAACACCGCATGGACCTGGCCACCACTGTGCTGGAGGGCCATGAAGAGGAGGTAGACAAAATGTCTGCAGAAATAGACGCTCTCAGAGATAAATTAGAGGACGCGGAAAACAGGGCCCGCAGGGATAACCTTCGTATCCACGGCATCCCCGAAACTATCACAGACCTGCAGGGAACAGCCACTGCTTTTTTTCAAGAACTGGCCCCTGAGATCCCGGTGGACAGGCTGGAGTTTGACCGCATTCACCGGTCACTGGCCCCTAAACCCTCCAAAGGTCCCCCAAGGGATGTTGTCATCAAATTCCACTATTATAGGACCAAGGAGAAACTCTTACAGTCTGCCCGAGAACAACGGGATATCTCTTTCCAAGGTAACCCCCTCAAAATATTCGCAGACCTCTTGCCGGTCACCATTGCTAGGCGCCGAGGTCTCAAGCCTTATCTCCAAGTTCTACAATCCCATCAAATCAAGTACAGATGGGGGTTCCCCTTTAAACTCTCCTTCTCCCATCAGGGTCGCCAGTTCCATGCCACCTCCCCATCAGGCCTAAAACAACATCTCCAGGATTTGCAATTGGACATCCCTCTGTCCCAACCTGATGCCCAGGCTTTACATTCCCGACCAGGCCCCGCTAGGCCTCCTCGTCAATCCTCTCAAGCATCACAAAGATCACAATCTGCATCCCAGGCGCTGCGGGACTTGCAGGCCCAAATATTCCAACAAGCCAATAATGGATGAAAATCTCCATCTTCCCTTGATGTGCATTTCACTTTTCTTGGCCGCTTACCCGGGGTGTTGTTGACTGTTCTTGTTTTAAATTCCAACCTAACTTGAGGAGTCCAGCAGCTTGTTTTGGAGGACGTCCCCCCACCGTACCTTTGCCCTATCGAGTTGACTGCTGCTTGGCTGGGGTGGCTTTTGTCCGACTATAGACCGCCCCGCTTGTGAGATGACGGTCTCGGGCATGGACCACCCCTTATGGGGTTCCCTGATGGGCCTCCGGCACTAGTTTGCCCCCCAAACCACCTCTGCATTGCTGATGGCTCTCATGGAGTAGAGAGTTCATCAGTCTTAGGAAATCACTTTCAAGATCGGTTGGGGTGGGGGGAGAAGGGTAAATGGTTTTAGGCTAGGGACACGCCTCCACTGACTGCTATGTAGGTTGGTTGTTTTTGTTTACACACCGAGGCCCTTCACTCCTGTTCAGTGGAGTGACAGGGCTGGCACTTTGACTTTGCTGTGGGGTCTGGACCCGCCTTCTGGGGTGGATGGTCTTGTGGCTGTCGCCCCTGGGGGGAACCCCTGCATCTACACTCTCAAATGCTGATAATGCACTGAGGTTCTCATACTGCACTTTATTTTAAGCTGCTTGTATTGATGCTATTTCTAAGTTTTGTTTAAATTCTATGTTCATTTTGTTTAACTCGACTGAATTATTTTCACAATAGGCTGGTGGTTCCGATGGACCACTGCTCCCCTCAAGAGTTGGTACCTGGCTAGGATACTTGTCTTGGCTATGGTCCCACCCCATTGTGGGCCCTATTGACCATGGCATGATACGTCAAAGTACTCACTACACACTCTAATCCGAGTTCTTCTCGATATTCTCATACCTTATGTTCTTTCCTATTTTTACTATTCTTCTCCCCCTTTTCTCTCCCTCCCCCCTTCCCCTCTCCCTCGGCCCCTGGGGTGTGCGGATGGAGTAGTCCATAGCGTTATATCTCAGACCCAATGACCCTTCATTGGCTGTCCCTGAATGTTCAGGGCATGAATTCCCCCCCAAAAAGGGTTAAGGTTTTTAATTACCTTAAGCAACAAAGAATAGACAGGAAACACACTTTTCTTCCTTTTCATGCCCAGGAAACACACTTTTCTTCCTCTTCATGCCCCAAATATTTTGCAGCAAACTATCCCCAGGTCTATTTGGCTAATGGTCCTACTAAGCAGAGAGGGGTTCTTATAGCTATATGTAAATCGGTCCCATTTATCTGCAACAAACAGATAGCTGACGGTAGATACCTTCTCCTGTAGGGTTCTGTTCAGGACAATGAAGTAACTATTATGACCTATTACGCCCCGAATGACAATCAGGGCCCATTGTTGTCTCATGTCTGCTCCCTGTTACAGGTCCACCAGAAAGGCACCCTCCTGTTGGTGGGTGATTCTAATGTGACGCTCAATCCTGCCCTTGATAAGTACCCGGCGGAACATAAAGCTCCCTCTCTTGCTTCAAAAAAATTCTTGCTAGCCCTACAAAATCTTGACCTAGTGGATATATGGCGAGAGTTTCCTCCCATGGGCAGGGACTACACCCACTATTCCCATCTTCATCACTCCCACTCTAGAATCGACCATTCGTTTGTGTTACGGAAACATCTCCCTTTAATAGACTCTGTCTCGATCTTAGCAGTCCCTTGGTCAGATCACGATCCTATTCTAACCATTTGTCGCTCCCTACTCAGCAAACCACAGCATGCTCCCTGGGTGATGAATGATTCACTTTTATCCTTCAAACCGATCCTCAGTGAAATCCAAGAAGCTTCTGCGGAATACTTTAGACTTAATGCGGGTTCTGTCTCGTCCCCAATAACACTTTGGGAGGCTTATAAAGCTGTCCTCCGGGGTCGCGTTATTCGAATAGCGTCTCAACGCAAAAGAGAAAGGATTCAGACCCGACGCAAGTTAGAGCAGAGCTTGGAAGACCGCTCGGCGGCCTTTAAATTAGCTCCCACCCCTGCTAACCGCAGATATTTAGACAAGGCCGTACAGACTTGGAGCTATGTCTGACAGACGAAGCGGACCGTTCCTTACGTTGGGCCCGACAGAAATGGTATGCTAAGGCAAACAAACCCAATGCTCAGTTGGCCAATAGACTACGCACTTTTACCCCGAAATTTACCCCCATAACCTTGCACACTCGCCATAACATCCTCCCGGGAAACCCCCAGCGGGTCTTGGAAGAACTCTACCATCGACATACCAAACTCTACTCCCCCCCAAATCACTCTTCAACACAGGGCCTGAATGCTTTCTTAAAAGAGTTATCTTTACCTTCCCTATCCCAATCCCATATCTCCCTAATGGACTGAGATATACAGGTCTCTGAGGTTCTCCAGTGCATTAAGGAACAGAAAGTGGGCAAAAGACCAGGCCCGGATGGTTTTACTGCTCTGTATTATCGAAAATTTGCAGAGGTTCTGGCTCCACACCTAGCAGCTATGTATAACTCGGTCAAAGGAGGTCACCCATTTACACCAGACTTGCTGACTGCCAACATAGTGATGATTCCTAAACCAGACAAGGACCATTCTTCCTGGGCAAATTTTCGGCCAATCTCTTTAATTAATATTGACATGAAGATATTGATGAAAATTATGGCCAATCGCCTGAATTCCTTTCTACCGCGCCTGATAAAAAAAGATCAGGTGAGATTCGTCCCCCGTAGGCAGGCAGGAGATGCTATTAGACGACTCCTCCAAATCCAACATATAGCTCATGAAAGGTCCCTGGTGACAACGTTTCTTTCTTTAGATGTTAATAAGGTGTTAATAAGGCGATACCTTATTCTGGCCCTATTTGACACAGGTCCTCACCTACTACGGTTTCGGCACCTCCTTTTTGAGTTGGGTCTCAGCCATATATCACTCCCCCCAGGCTAAAGTGCGTTATTATGGATATGAATCGCCTACTTTCCCTATTAAGAGGGGAACCCGTCAGGGATGCCCACTCTCCCCACTTCTATTTATACTAGCACTTGAACCCCTGGCAGAGGCCATATGCTCTCACCCAGATATATCAGGAGTAGAAATAGCAGGCACCGCGCACAAATTGTCACTGTTTGCGGATGACATTTTATTAACCATTACTAAACCCAGAATCTCCCTCCCCAATTTATTCTCCCTCTTAGACTCCTTCGCCTCATTCTCAGGCCTTTCAGTTAACCCGGCAAAATCTAAAGCGATGTCCATCAACCTTCGGGCCCCGGAACTAGAATCCCTGCAATCGGCATTCTCATTTCAGTGGTTAACCTCACTACCCTATTTGGGTATTAAACTTACTCCGAGGTACTTGGGATTATAACAAGCCAATTTTCCTCCGCTTTTCCAAAAGCTGGAGGCTATGCTTGCCTCTTGGTCCACACTTCCGATTTCTTGGTTCGGCAGAATAGCGACGGTACGCATGACGTACCTCCCTAAATTGCTCTATTATTTTAGAGTTTTGCCAGTCCATGTGCCCCCCCATATCATTCGAATACATCAATGTAAAATTATGCAGTTTATATGGGGCCACAAGAGACCCAGGATCAAGAGACAAGTACTTTACGCGCGCAAAATCAATGGTGGCCTTTCAGTTCCTAATCTGCAAGCATATTACACAGCTGCGGGTATCGCCCCATTATCTCACCTCCATGAGAAACAACAAATGCCACTATGGGCCACCATGGATTTAGTAGACGCACACCCAACGCCTCTAGCTTCTCTTCCCTGGCTTCCTAAAGCACATCGCCCCTCTACCATAGGTCCCTGTCTGGCTCACTCCCTTAAACTGTGGGATGCGGTTAAGTACTCAGCAGGCCTAATTTCTCCTCACATCCCACTACTTCGTCTCCTCCACTGCCCTTTATTTCAACCAGGTTGTGATAATTCACTGCAGTTTAAATGGTGGTCTGATAACGGCTTTACAGATATCCATTTGTTACTCACCCCAACCAAGATCATCCCTTTTGCAGCTTTACGTTCCTCACACGATATCCCCCTTAGAGAGCACTACAGTTACCTACAAATTAGGCATTTTCTCCAACAGCTTATAAAATCCCATTCGCCCCCTTTACCATGACCCCATTTGAAAGCCTTTGTAGATCGCGCCCCCAATCCCCGGGTCTAATTTCCCTCATATATATCGCTATAATTAATTCCAAAATGCCACCATTGAGACCCTATCATCTCCAATGGGAGGCCGAACTCGGGAAACAATTGGATCCGGAGGACTGGCAAGGTATGACTATTATGCTATCCAAATGCTCTAAGAATGTTCTCTTTTTGGGGAACGCTTATAAAGTCTTTTAGAGGTGGTACTATACCCCGGCTAGTTTATCAAGCTTCATCCCATCTTATTCCCGACCCGACAATTTATTACAGCTGCTAACAGTTTTAAATGACAATTGTTCCTTTAGAAATGTCATTTTGCTTTGGTACTGTTCTAAACACAGGTAAAAATGTGCCACTTTACAGGCATACTATAGACACCCCCCCAGGCACGATATTTAAAGGAATATTTCATTTTTATTGTTTCACTTTAAGCATTAAAAAATCACTGCTTCCGAAAAAACGGCCGTTTTTAAAAAAAAAGTTTGCACTGATACATGTCCCCTGGGGCAGGACCCGGGTCCCCAAACACTTTTTATGACAATAACTTGCATATAAGCCTTTAAGATGAGCACTTTTGGTTATTCATGTCTATGTCCCATAGACTTTAACGGTGTTTGTGTGTTCCGCCAAATTTTTTTGCCTGTACGGTATGTTCTAGTGCGAACCGAACCGGGGGGTGTTTGGCTCATCCCTACTTATTATATTGGAAAAATTGATAAAACAGAAAACTGTGTTCATACGTAAGATGTGAGATCTTGTTAATATCTTTGTGATTTGGTGCAGTTCTCATAGCTTTGCCAATCAGTGAAAAGATATACAAATGTGGTCACTCCCCCCAAACTTTTTTAGGAGGTCTAATAATGTAATGTGTTTTAAAATGAAATCTCACTGCTCTGTAAATATTTAGCAGCAAACCCTTTATTTTACATATTTTCAAATTTACGATATCAAAGATCTCTTATTGAAGAATGTGCTCTCCTATTGCAACAACTTCTCAACAGCCAGACACATATATGAAGCCTTACGGGAATGGGTCTTTTTCCATGAGGTTGCAAATATGCGTCACTCCATTTGTGCTGAGAGAGCGCTGCACAGCAAACTCCCAGCACAGTGAACAAGCACACTAAAATTTTCCGACAACAAAATCCGTTGTCCTAAATTCCAATCGTGTGTACACAATTCCGAAGCACAAAGTTCCACGCATACTCGAAATCAAGCAGAAGACTATTGGCTATTGACCACTGGCTATTGAACTTCTAATTTTTCTGTTGTATGACACCACGTTCTTTGAAATTTCTGACAAGATTTGTGTGACCGTGTGTATGCAAGACAAGTTTGAGCCAACATCCGTTGGAGAAAAAACATGGATTTTGTTGTCGGAAAATCCTATCGTGTATACAGGGCATAAGAGTTCCAAGTCTCGTACTAACAATCAAGAATCCAAAGTCCAGGTTTCCAATCACCTGATCACTGGAATGACCTCTGATTGATCACATTGATCAGTCACTGTACAGCCCACCCCAGGCTGTTTCTCCTCTTGAGTGGCAAGAAAGATACATTATATATTTTTTCCATTCTAGAGGAGAAAAATGTAAACAAAAAACAGGGTGTATAAATAAATTATAACAAAATAAAGAAAATATTTAAAAAAAATATTTGTTTTACTATTTTGTGCCAGTTTTCCTTTGAAAATAATAAAAATAATAATAGTTAAAAAAAAAAACAGCAGATATCCATTACCGATTACCATGAAATAAAAACCTAGTTTGCACTAAAAATAACAAGGCATAATTTACCTGGATATAGTAGTTGCAATGATATGTACATTTTTACTAACACATGTCAAAGTTGCACAACTGTGTTTAGGCATTAATATTTGTTTTACCCTTCGGGTAGGTACTCTAAATGGGTAATGACAGCACCAGATAGCTAAACTTTTTAACCTCAAATTGCAAGCATTATGACTTGCAAGCCTCTTGGTTTGCTACTTAACTTTTGGACTGAGGGAAATTTACAATTTTGTGGTTTAATAGTTTTTATTGAATTTTTTAAAGGTTTTAACAATTAGACATTTAAACATTAGTTACACACATTGCGCAGATACATGTTCCGGTATATCACCATGTCATAAAATTATATTAACGTTAGTAGATTCAAATGTATTATGAGTACAAGAAGGACAAATTAGTCATTATATACTGTAAATAATAATAAGAAATTAGGAGATTGTATGTTTTTCAGTCCATATTTTCCAGTTACTATCAAATTTTTTGCATGTTAAAGAGTTGATAGCTAGTAGGCGTTCAAATGTGTGGTTTCTATTAACTAGTGTAATCACTTCAGATTTGATAGCTAAGGTGTTTTTCCAGTTTCTAAGGATAAGTGTGTGGGTTGCCAGAAGTATGTGGGTGATTACTGATCTATCTTCTGGAGGAAATTTCTCTATGCCACTATGAAGGATAGCTGGTGCTGGGTTTGGGGTTGTTAAGATTCCTGTAGTTGACAAGATCAGTTGTAACGTTTTGTTCCAGAGACTTGTTACGCTTGGGCATGTCCATAAGGTGTGTACCAGATTACCGATTTGTCTTCACTTTCTCCAACAAAGAGGGGTGAGTTTGGAAAAAAAGTGGCAAGTCTATAGGGTGTATAGTGCCATCTATTGGTAATTTTAAGCATCATTTCCCAACGGTTCACACAGTGGGAGTGTTTGTGGATTTCTTTGAAATCGTGTTTCCAGTGTTCTTCAGAGAATGTAGTGTCCAGATCTTTTTCCCACCTCCTAACGGCTGCTGTCTTACTAAAGGTTTGTTTAGTTTGGATGAGGTTGTAGACTAGCGATATTCCTTTAGCCGACTGGGGGGTAATTGTGTAAAAGTGCAATGCTTTGGTTGGCACTATCAGCTTGGGTATAGGGTGTGCCCCTAGGAAGTGGGAAATACGCATACAGGAGAACAACAAAATTTTGGGTAGTTGG
This sequence comes from Lithobates clamitans, assembly GCA_037952925.1. Taxonomy (NCBI): domain Eukaryota; kingdom Metazoa; phylum Chordata; class Amphibia; order Anura; family Ranidae; genus Lithobates; species Lithobates clamitans. Next base: position 4,420,977 of record JBBGZY010000477.1, on the reverse strand, counting down.
TGTTCAGTCATTATTTCTTCTGCTGATTTTGGTGTTGGTCCTATAGTTAAGTCTTGTATGTGTTTTATACCCTTTGTGCGGAGTGTCGTGGTTGAGAGCATAGGAATTTTTGCCTGTAAGAAGGCTATAGGGAATTAGTATTCTATGTCGTGCGTATCTTTGTTGTCAAGTTTTTGGAGGAATTTCCATGCTTGTTAGGGATACTTGTATGGAGGGCAATAGACCTCTGGTTTGTCACCCATTACGAATGAGGTTTTGTTTCTGGTCGGGAGTGATGATCTTTCTATTTATACCCACAGTAGACCGTCTGTGGTGTGGAACCAGTGTTTGAGCTGGTCTAGTCTTACTGCCCATTGGTAATCGTTAATATCCGCAAAACCTGCACCTCCTACGCTTTTATGTGGGAGAAGATTGCTCCGAGGGCACCTAGCTCTTTTGCCTCCCCATGTGAATTTCCATATGGTTTTGGACAGTGTACAGCAGTAGTGGGGTGGAATAGGGATTGGCAGGGAGCGGAACAAGTAGAGGATTTGTGGAAGAATAGACATTTTAAATGCAGCTATTTTACCTAGCCAGGATAGTTCTCTTTTGGAGATGTCTGTGAGTTGTTGTTCAATTTTGGTTATGAACGGTTGAAGGTTGGCATCTGCTAAGGATGTAGTGGTATTAGTCAGGGTAATACCTAGGTACGAGACACCCTTTTTACTCCATGAATATGGTAGAGTGTCTTGTAGTGATTTTTTTTGTGATATGGGAGACTCCGATGTGTAGTATCAGGGATTTGTTGAAATTGACTTTGTAGTAAGATACTGCACCAAAGTCTATCAGAATTTTGTGGGCCTGTGGGAGGGAGGTGTGTGGGTGTGTCAATAAGAGGATGACATCATCAGAAAATAAGTTTATAACGTATACAAAAGATACGCTGCGCTAAGGTGAAAATGTCAATCTGGAGATCATTAATGCATATGAGGTATACTGAAAATATTGCATAAGCGGCTTATCCAGCCACAGCAAGGCACAAAGGATATATGTATTAAAAAAAAAAAATTTAAAGTGATTATAAGGTGCAATGTGTAAATAATATACTAGATGTATACCATTAGAATAAGAGTAGCGATGATTAAACTACTAACTGTATATATAATGAATTAAAAATTATCTATATAATCTGAAATTTACCGTGTAAAAATATATAAATAATATCATAGTGATAAGTGCAAAAAACACAACAAAGTGCCAAGTGCCACAAAATGAGTGTGAATATCAAATCCAAGATGTTATACATGGTTATTAAAGTCCAATTTATGAAAGAAATGCACATAAAGTCCATAAAAACAGTTCATAAAAAATCCAACGTGCGTGCATTAATCTTAGTGCTTAGTACTCAGAATTCCATGCTCAAGTGCCATCTAGTGACCCCCTGGGGACAGCCGCTCACCTAAATCTAAACACGCTTATGAGCCATCCCACGGCTCAGTGATGGAATCCAGATACACAGTTTTCAGCAGCAGCTCCACAGTTAGGAATAAAGGAAAAGAAAAACTGGATAGTGTGATATCGTTTATAAATGTTTATTGGAATAAAAGCTCCCCACATTGGGGTACTCACATTTGCAAGGTGCGTGAGTGCACCAATCTGATAACAGTCTCCAAAGTTTGCCTGTCAGGAGGGATAAGCTGTGCATCTCATCTCAGTGGAGTGAAAGGCTCCGTGCTCCGTCCTGGCCCCTCCCCCTTTCATTAATTATATTTAAAGTTAGTAGTTTAATCATCACTACTCTTATTCTAATGGTATACATCTAGTATATTATTTACACATTGCACCTTATAATCACTTTTAATTTTTTTTTTTTTTTTTAATACATATATCCTTTGTGCCTTGTTGTGGCTGGATAAGCCGCTTAAGTGATATTTTCAGTATACCTCATATGCATTCATGATCTCCAGATTGACATTTTCACCTTAGCGCAGCGTATCTTTTGCATACATTGTATTGCACGGCATATGAAACGTGTTCTGTGCAGGCAGCTAGGTGATTTCCACATTTGAAGCAATAGACCATTGTGGCTCGCAAAATTCCCTTTTATCTATTAAGTTTATAACGTGTTTGTCATATCCAAAGATAAAGCCCTTAATATTAGTGTTTGTTCTAATGGTCTCAGCTAGGGGTTCTATCATTAAATTAAATATTGTGGGGGAAAGAGGGCATCCCCGGCGAGTGCCATTGATAATTTTAAATGGTTTGGATAGGAGACCCGAAGTATAAACTTGTGCTGATGGGCAGGAATAAAGAGCCAATATAGCTGTGAGAATCGGACCTTTGAAGCCAAATTTGGCCAGCACCATTTCCATATAGATCCAATGGACCCTATCGAATGCCTTTTCTGCATCTATATATAGCATCAGAGAAGGCGTTCGTGTTTGAACAGCATGATGAATAACATTTATGATACGTCTAGTAGCATCTGACGTTTGTCTCCCCCTCACAAATTCCATCTTGTCGCTTTTTATGATGAAGGGAACAATATCCGATAATCTCTTGGCTAGTAATTTTGCATATATTTTGATGTCTAAGTTTAGAAGGGATATTGGCCTAAAGTTGGCTGGTGTGGTGGGATCTTTTCCCGGGTTTGGGTAGAGTGACAATGTGGCTCTCAGCATCTCCTGTGCATGTGCTATGATTTCTGTGAATGTTTTGAAATATTTATTTGCGAAACCATCTGACCCCAGTGACTTGCCATTTGGTAATGTCTTTGTGATGTTTTCTATTTCTTGGGTGGAAAATGGAGCATTCACCTGTCTAAGTTCATCTTCCGTCAATGATTGCTATTATGTGCTATTATTTGCCACTCTGGGGCAGTTCCCCTTTTTTAGGGTGCTTTTGGCGAATGCTTCTGTGGAGACAGTCGTTCTCCGCACCTGCGCACTGGACACTTCCATCATCCAGCGCATCCGCCTACTTCCGTGCCATTGGTCGTGTCGGCGTCTGACATCACCGCGAAATGTGCTGTAATCCCGGACACCGCATCGGCCGGGGGATTCCCATTGGAGATGGATATGGGACTGGATTTGTGGCACAGGTGATCTGAGGAGATGTCAGATGACGATCCCTGGCACCTGTGTCCGCTCTCCACTACCTTAGTGAATTCTCTGCTTGGCTATTTTGTGATCCCTGGGCGTATATATGCCTGTATGTGTGAGCAGTCATTTCTACACAGCCAGGAAATGCCAGGGATCCATGTGAATGTTTATCCACATCTATATTACAGGCATTGGCTACTACAGTACTCATTTCTCTTTTTTACTTTTTGTACCTTTACATTACAATGTCTCTCTATGGGCAGTGACGTGTTGATGTCTACCTAGTCCAATAGAGGACTGCCTATACCTGTAGCCATGTTACTTTCTTTTTCTCTTATTCTTATACACTCTTTTGTTTCGTTTCCTATTAGATATCCGTCTCCACCTGATAGGGATTTCCCCGTGAGCATTGGTGGTCCGCTTCAGTACAACCATTGGCCCTGGTCTCATTCACTTAGCTGTTATTTTTCTAGCCTGCACTTCAACTATATGGGAGTGATTTTTTTTTTTAATTCTCCCAAAACATATGAATATACTTTGGCAATACAGCTTAATAATACCCAAGGCCTGACGTCTTGTCTACTGACGTGTACTGTTAAATCACCGATATGTAAGTACAAGTCATTTTCACTCTATTTATTACATGTACCATATTGTTGCTATGACCAACCAGTTTTCTTTAATTATATGCTATCACACTTTTGATATACTACCCCCTATATATCTTTTTTTCAATTTTAACCCCTGAAAAAGGAAATATACATGTCCAAAAAAAATCCCCCTTTTGCTTTCCGAAACATGTTGGGTACCTTGGCATACATGTTCCACTAATCTGACTCTCTGTCTTGATCTGTGGCATGCTCCAAGCTCAGCGGCTGTTTCATCTCCAGTGTCAGGTGTTTCATTTTATTGTTTTTAGGTGATTTTTGTACAGTTATTTTTGTATTGTATATAATCTTTGTAATAATAAAGTTTATACTTTTTATACAACTTTTGGGTTTACTCGCATTGTACTTCTCTCTGTGTCCGCAATACCCTTGGGGCCAAACTCTTTTTCTACATGTTCTTTTTTAGGATGTGACACAGAGTGTTGGGTTGCCCATATACCCCTGGTTGGTTTCAACTTCTCTATCTTTTCCTTTTGTTCCGTCAATGATGGGAGTTGCAATTTCTGTAGGAAGTGTTGTATGGTGGTGGTTGTTGTTGGTTGTGGGGTTGATGTAGCTGTATGGAGATTGTACAGTGCCCCGTAGTAGTTTGCAAATTAGTTCACTATCTCCTGTGGGTTGGTGATTTTGTGGTGTAGGGTGTTATGTGTCAGATATGCTATTCTAGATTTTGTGCAGGCAGCCCTGATTCTACTAGCCAGGTATTTCCCTGCTCTATTTGCGTTAGCATAAGAGTTCAGTTGTAGGCTTCTTAGATGTTTGTTATATTGTTGTGTGAGGAGCTCCCTTAGGTTTACTCTGAGTTTAGAAAGTGTATTTGCTATAGCTATGGTAGGGGAATTTTTGCTTTGAGATACCAGCGTTCTTATGTCAGATAATAATTGGTTAATTTTAGTGGAATGTCGTTTTTTTTTCTCTGGCCCCTAATTGATCCATTATGCCTCTCATATACGCTTTGTGAGCGTTCCATAGAATGAAAGGGTCTATCATGGGTGTGCTATTGTTGTAGAAGAATTCCTGGAGATGCTGAGAATGCACTGGGAGAGTTTGGGGTTCTTGTAGGAGCCTAACATTGCAGCGCCAGATGAGGGACAGACACCCTTTTCAATAATGGTCATGGAAATTGTGGCATGGTCAGACCATGTGATATCATATATCCGAGTAGCATAAACACGTTGTAGAAGCCACTTATCGGTAAGAAACATATCTATTCGAGAGTACGAACAGTGCCTAGTGGAAAAAAAAGTGTAGTCTCTCTCCTTGGCATGAAGACATCTCCATGCATCGAACAGTTCTTGTTCGTGTCGAAGATTATGTAGGGTAGCTGATCTTTTTGGTTTGTATGTGGTAGTATCCAGATTGGGATCCACTATAAGGTTGAAATCACCTCCTATGATAAGATTTCCATATTGCATGGATTTGGTTCTCCGGAGTACTCTCCTTAGAAAGCAGATTTGATAATTGTTTGGGGCATACACTGTGACAAGCGTGTACGGATTGGAGTTAATGTCCCCAGTTACTATGATATATCTGCCCCCTGCATCTATGAATGTCTCTTTGAGTTGGAAAGATAAAGAGTTTCTCAAGGCTAGCATCAGGCGTGCATGCCATAAACATCTGTGGATACTCTCTGTGTGTATATTTTGGGCTTTTTTGTTATTTAAAATGGGTCTCCTGTACACAGAGAACATCCGCTCTTTGCTTACAGACCTCTTTCCATACTGAGAATCATTTGGCCGGGTGGTTCAGGCCTTTGGCTTTTTTTGATAGGCAGGTGATGGTCATTTATGGTGGTGGGAGACGTGATGATTGGTAGTGTGGTGTACGTAATCACTGTGTCCATGAGTTCTGGTGGTGGTATCCTCCTTGAGTTGACTCAGGGTGTCTTGAGACTCGTCCTCAGCATTGGGTGACAGTATCCTGTGGTGAAGATTGCTACGTGCAACAAGCATGTAACAAAAAGAACAAAAAAGACAAAAAGCATAGAGAGTTAACTGTGGGTTCATAAAAAGAATCTTACAACGATTCACATGCAGACATAGCTGCTGAACGTGTTAACGGGGTTAAAGGAGAATAAATTGTAGCCTAATGTTACCGGAGAGATATGTGGCTATTTCTGTGGTTCTGTTATGAGCTGCCACTGGCATGTTTTTTGTTGACATGCTTATGTGACACCACTTGCCATTTGTTTTGGAGCAACTGCGGCTGTGGAGCAGAGTTGTGTTGTAGGGCTTGGTCTGGGATTAGCGTAGGACTCCGATACCATCCTCCATTGTCATGATGGTTTTTGTGGTCCCATTGTGGGTGATGGAGAGGGTTGCAGGGTACTTCCATTTGTGTTGAATTTTGTGGTTTCTTAAGGCCTTGGTGATGTTGCCAAGTTGCGGCGTCTCTGCAGTGTGTGCCTGGAGAGGTCTCGTAGTAGTTGTATGTCAGTGTACTGTGAAGGGATATTGTTGGGCCTGAGTGCTGCCTGCAGGATCTGCTCCTTCACACGTCTCTCTGGGTACCCTCTGGAAGGAAGCACGGCTTGGGTATTTTGTGGATTCTGTCCACTATGAGGTCCTATGTGGTCAGCGCGGGAACCAAAGTGGAGAACAAAGCATGGGCATACTGTAGGAGGTGATTTGCCGGTACAGACTCTGGGACACCCCTCAGCTTTATATTGTTCATTCTGGATCTGTCCTCGAGTTATGCAACCTTACCTTTCAGCCATGCTACATCCTCTCCCTGGACCGCATGTGTGTCCACCATAGTGTTGTATGTAGATGAATACTCCTCCATCTGTTGTTCTACTCTGTCCAATATGACCCCAATAGCCTGCACCTCTTTGTGGCATTGATTGATCCCCTTGACCATATCATATTGGAGGGAGGATCTGAGTGAGATCAGCATTTCTTTGAGCATGATGTCTGATATGGGTCTGTCAGCAGTGGGGAAGTCCGCTATGGGGTCAGTCAGTTGTTGGGCCTGAGCAGTGTTGTTCCCTGGTGGCCCGCTTACCTCCATGTCCTGGTTGCTGTGTGGCCTGACAGGAGATTCTATCCTTAGTTTGGACATGGCCGGGCTCCTTGTAGATGGGTTGTATGTGCCTGAGGACGATCCGCTATGCAGGGGGTCTCGTATGGGCAGTTTCTGGGGCCCTCCATGTCTGTTAATGTGGATCAAAGCCCTGTCTTTCTGCCATTGCGTGTGTGAGCCACTGCCATTTTGTGGAAGCCCACGGTACTTCAGTGAGAAGAAGCTGGGCATTTTATGCGGCTGCAGCAGGTTTCTCCTGTGCCTCGGCATTCCCGAGCTGCTTGGAAGTCCGGCTGGGGTGTTTATGGCCGTGGATGGGCTCAGTGTGCTCCGATGTTTTTGGATCGTTCCAGAGGCCGAGCTGAGCTCTCACAGCTCAGACACAACATCTTAGAAAATATGGTTGAAAACTGGTTGAGGCTCATTGAAGTTCCTTTGTGCACCTTGATACTTTTCTTTAGCATTATAAATTAAATTTCATGTTGCTTTGACATCTATAACTATTAGTATGGCATGCATCACAGAATAGAGTGAAGTAGTCTTTCATGCTGTCACATGTTGCCATACTTAATCAATATTTTTTGTAAAAGGACTGCACAAAATATGAACAGAAGAACACAAACACACACACACCTATATGAAATCAAATTAAAATGTGTTTTCCTTGTAAACAACAAATTAATATTGGGGTCTGGGGTCCTAAGGTTGATACATTTTTAATGCATTCTTCTTATGGGATGCTCTGTTTGTGGAGTGCTCTGAGTGTGCTTAGAGCACACTCCTGGCTCCCTTTTCCCTTCTTCCTCCACATGGTCCTCTATGTGTGCTATTCCTTCCCCACATGCCATATGACTGTCCTCACTGGCTGCTCTCCTTCCTTCCCCACTTTCTGTCTAATTTAACCTCCCTGGCGGTATGATTATTTCGGATTTTAGGTGCTGAAAGCGGTACCATTATTTTGCATGGAAATTTGGCGTTTTATATTGTAGGTCTGTAAATATTAACAATAATACACTTAAATCTGTCCAAACCAGAGTCTAGTAGATATCCCGGGTATGATAAAGTTTGAAACACAAAAACATAAATTATAATATAATAAATAAAAATAAATAAAAAAAAATAAAAAAAAATAAAAAAAATAGTAATAAAATAAATTTCCCCACAATTCACTATCGCTCAATTCTGCAAGTGTTCTAATTTACTATCGCTGTTTTCTAGCTGGTCTAAAGCCACTTTTGACGTAAAGGGACACTTTTTGGTTGCTATGGACAATCTCCAGTTTCCAGGCAGAAGGAACAGTTTTATATATATAAAACTGCATGCAGGGCACTGGGCAGACCACTAGGGACAAAGGGGATGTGTCATTATTTGATACAGTACTGTAATCTGTAAGATTACAGTATACTGTATCTGTACTGTGTGTTTCACTTTTTGAATTTGCCGCCGAACTCCGTCCCCGTGCGTCGCAACGCTCGCAGGGAACGGAGCTCGGCACTGTGAATCGAGCGAGACACAGCGGCTCGCCGATCACAGCGGGGAGACATCGCAGGATCCAGGAGACAAGGTAAGTAAACTCTTCCTGGATCCTGCAATGAAAGCCCGAGTCTGGCTCGGGGATACCGCTTTTGGTATGAAAAATCCAACCCGAGCCAGACTCGGCAATACCGCCAGGGAGGTTAAAGAGGCTACATTTTAGTGGGCAAGGAGACTGCATTAGTATTAACAGGGAACGAAGTATAAATTAATTTTCATCAAAGTAGAAGCTGCTTATTCTTTTAAAATCTGATAAAAAAAATATTCAGAAATATAGGAATATTATCCACTTTAACCTGAATATTAGCAGTCATAGTTTGTATGTGGAGAATGTTGATTTGTTCAGTTACACTGACCTTGTCTTTTATTTAATATATGCCTTCAAACTGCAATGAAGTACATAACCCATAACAACCAATGCCAGTGCATCACTGAGCAATACATTTTAGACAGTCAAATAAATACTGAATTTTGATTGATTTTTATGGGTTACTGTTCATTATCATTTATGGGTTGCTGTTCATATTGTATCATTTATAATTTTTATTTTTAAAAGACATGACATTATATACACATTATCCAGATATAGCTATGTCATTTCGTCATAAGGCAAGATACACAAAATAATAAATTATGAAAATATATGAAAGGCTTTCTCTCTTTTTCATATGCCTCAGCCACTATATTTAATTAAGCGACATATTCCATACAGGCATGCCAGAGAGATTTATTTACTGGATCCTATTTAATAATGGTAGAGGCATGCCTAGTTCTTTGGAAGCATCTATTACATTTTTACTTTGAATAGTATGCTAATTTGAAATCTATTAATAATGTTACATATCCAGTTGGGATGTATAATACAATCATAGCACTGAATACATTTCTTGATCTATGCCAAATGGCTCTGAACTACTACCAACGCTATTTGTAACACCCACGTAACAGGAAAATATGACTTATTCAGACTGTGGGATTATTTGAACCCATTACAGTTATAAATGTTCAAATATACTTTTCATGCAAAATTGAGAAACCTACTACCGATTCTATATCATGCAGAAAATATATGCAATGTGTAGCCTCTGCTGAGGTCTTACATGGGAAACTTCAGCTATTGAAATAAAGTTAATCAATACTTGAAATAGTGTATAGCCCCAAATGAGTCCATCTGCTGGCTAATATGCGTTATTAATAATGAGTTATTTCATTCTTTTATTTTTTAGCTTTTAGTTTTGAATTTAAATAAGTATGCCTCCAAATAAAAAACAACAGCCTGATAAACCAAGCATATGGAATGGTTATTCTATAGGAAGAAATCTGTGAGTACTTGGACACTGGGGTATTCTGCACCTCCAATTCCCTGGAGCAGATTAGGCAATTTTTTTCTAGTTTTGGGTTAGGATACCTGTCAGGTTTGAATTGCTATCTTTGTTAGTGAGATCCACACTCTCTATTTCTCCCATTTATCATTATCACTGAAATTTAAAGTGAAGAAAAATTGCAGATGTTGGGGTTTCCTCAGAACAGTAATAGATAAATCTTCTAATGGGTATACCTGTTCTAGTGACCCTGGTGACAACCAGGGATTTTTTTTTTTTTTTTTTTTTCCATAAAAGTTTTTATTGTGAACACAAGATGTTACACAGTTTTTACAACCAATAGGTTGGTAGACAACATGTATCTTATTAACATGACATATGTTACTACAATATAGTGAGTTATTTATGTATTCAACTGTAAGTCAAACAGACGTATAACAAAATAAGAAGGCCTCGAACTCGAGGTTTACCATATCATCTGAGATCAGGAACCATATTAGGTAGGAGTATCACCTAGAGCAAGGTGTCAGAAGTATGGGGTTAATTGGGGAAGTGTCTGAGTGTAGTCACCTATGGGTCCGCGAGTTTGTCCCTGAACACGTGAGGATGTATCGGGCTTGTTACGTAGGGTTCGTCTGTGAGGTAGGTTAATCTCGTCGGTTCTGGTAATGTGAAGAGTAGATGAGGAATTAGGCATCAAAGTTAGGGTAGTCATGGAAGTAGGTAGATGTTGTCTTTGTCAGTTCAGTTGGGGTAGGGATAAAAAGAGGGAGAAGGGCAAAGACATGAGGGGAAAAGGGGATGAGGTGAAAGATAGGGATAGGTGGGGGAGGTAGGGGACTGGGGTACCTCCTCCCCGGTCTCCACCCGGCCTCAAGGGTAAAAATATTATCGTGTGCGGATCCCTGTCTAAAGGGGGACTCCCCCCGGGATCCGCATTGAAGCAGGAGTGAGCCAAAACAGCGAGAATTGATGGGCAGGTGTATGTCCCGAGAGGGTTTTCGGCTTCTGCAATCAGTCGCTGTGGGAGGATTCGGGACAGTTTGGCTTCATAATGGAGGAATATCTCTCTGTGGTGCAGAAGTGGGTCCAGCAAGCCCACGTTCGGGAGTATTTTGAAGGCGTATCTTTTGCAATGTGGATTAATTCCTCCATTTCAGCAATTTTGTTTACACGGGAAAACCATTCAGAAAGGGTTGGGCTACAGGAGGATTTCCATTTGGCTGAGATACATAATTTGGCTGCGTTGATCATGTGTATTCCCAGAGACTTTTTGTACGTGTGTGCTGAAGTGGAGGAGTGATGGAGAATGAGTCTGGTAGGAGTAAAGTCCATGGGGTATGTGGTTACCTGGGAAGTGATGTCATGAACCTGTTTCCAGAAAGTCTGGAGAAGAGGGCAGGACCACCAGATGTGTAAAAATGTGCCTGTATCTTTGGCGCACCTCCAACATTTGTTTGACGTATCAGGATTAAATTTGTTAAGTAGTTCAGGAGTACGGTACCATCGGGACAGGGTTTTGTAATTGTTCTCTTGTATTGTGACATTGAGGGAGCCCTTGTGTGCTATTGTGAAAATTCGCTCCCAGTTCTCTTCCGTTAGGTCTATTTGAAGTTCCCTTTCCCAGGCCTGGCAGGCTTTGGTATCTTTGGGGGAGATCAGGGCAAAGAGCATGGAGTGAGTATTTGCAATCAAGTGCTGTTGCGGTGTAGTTTGGGAGCATAGGTTTTCAAATGGGGTTAGGTTTCTAGATACAGACGCGTTTCGGTGTGTTGTTGCAAGAAAATGGCGAATCTGGAGGTAAGTCCATAGCGGGAATGGTTCACCCCCTGTATTTATGGGGAGTGTATCGCGGTTTGTGAGATTACCATCTCTATAGAAGTGTTGGGCTAGTATGTCTTTGTGTGGCCAGGTATCTTTAAGGAAGTTATCGGACATCCCCGGGAGAAATGCTGGGTTAAGGCGGATAGGTGTAAGGGGTCCTGGGTTAGAGGAGATTTGAAATTTTTTAGATACTTCCCAAAAGCTCCTGAGGGTAGCCTCTATAAGGGGGTGTTCTTTTAGGGTTTTGGGAATGTGGCATTGGAGAATCCATGGGGTGCTTTTAATGGGCAAGTGGGAGAATGATCCTTCTAGTCTCACCCAGTCTTTAACCTCGTCGTGTACTGCCCAGTCTACAATTCTTCCCAGATGGCAAGCTCTGTAATAATTCTGCAAATCTGGTAGCCCAATACCCCCTTTGCTTTTGGGTTTCGAGAGTTGGGAGTAGCTTATCCTAGGGCGCTTGTGTTTCCAAAGAAATTTCAGAAATTGTTGTTTGATCGTGTGAAAGAAGGCTACAGGGAGTTTGATGGGCATTGTTTGTAGCAGATAGAGGATACGTGGGAGCACATTCATCTTTAGGATGGCCGCGCGGCCGAACCAAGAGAAATGGGGTTTGTCCCATCTACGTAGGTCTTTGGAGATAGTGTGGATCAGCGGGGTAAAATTTTTAGTGTACAAGTCCGACAGGTGTGTGGTCAATTGGATTCCCAGGTAAGTAATGGCGTTTTGTTTCCAGACAAAGGGAAAGTTGTCTTGGCATTGGGAGACTAGATCTTTCGGGAGGGAAATGTTGAGGGCATGGGATTTTGAGAAGTTAATCTTTAGGTTGGATATTTGCCGAAATAGGTCAAAGTCTCTGAGGAGGTTTGGGATTGAGGTAAGTGGGTCACTTAGAAATAGCAGAATATCATCGGCAAAAGCCGCTATTTTATACGTGCGTCCTGCAATGGGGATACCCTTGATATTTTCGTTTGATCGTAGGCAGCGTAGAAGGGGTTCTAGTGTTAAAATAAAAAGGATAGGGGACAATGGGCATCCCTGTCTCGTTCCATTCCGGATGGAGAAGGCGTTCGACAGGTGGCCGTTGACTTTGACTTTTGCTGTTGGTGTACAACCAGGGATTTTACCTCACTTCCTGTTTTGGATATATAACAGAAAGTTATAATCCTCCCTTACTCTATCTAAAATGAAAACGTGTTGCCTTTAGTTTTACTTATATTAAAACCATCAGGAAAAGCTAGATGCATCCAAAGGTTACCCCACAGCCTTGCAATACACAGGTGGTTTTGGGAGTCTCGGAGACTGTAAAAAATCTCTTAGAGATTAAATTGCTCCTTTTTGCTACTGCTGGAGATTTGTTAGAATTTAGTCTCAAGAGATTAACCCTAAGGGGTATAAGCTTGGGTCCACTGGGTGGGGGGAGATTGCATCATAACAGGAAGTGGTGGGCGTGGCAGACTGGAACCAGACAGTGGTATTTGTAGTTTGATGGACACTCTCTTTGCTGTTTCTTGTGAGTTGCTTAATTGTGGAAACAAGAATTAGTTTTTTTTTTTATGCTACACTTAGATGGGACAGGTTAGTTGAGCATAAACTTCCATTTGCCATCAACTCCTCCTTAACCAACAGTGAAAAATTGCTTAGTCCATATCAGTATCAGGCTTGTGATTTGTGGGTGAATGGAAAGGGGGAATTTGTTGCTCTTCTTCCTGAAGCACTGCCCCATTGTATGTGTGTTGTTTTAATGATTTGGTGATAGTTTAATGTTTTGGTGGTGGTTTGTAAATATCATGGATTGTGGGACAAAACACTTACAGCTCGTATTAATGATCATGGTGATGTTGGCATAATAGTGCTTTGTTAAAGTTTTACTAAACCCATGACCCTGCATTCACTATAGCTGGTCACCTACAGTACACAAAGCATGGAAATGCAATTATTTTAGTAAATATAAACTGCTAAGTAAATTTTCTCATCAGCAGTATATATCAGTCTTGTGACTTCTATGACTGGTTAAAGCTTGTAGGAGTAATTTTAATTGTACTTGATTGTCCTATGAGGCTGCAGGACCACTGACCCTCTGTTTGGACAGTGCTGATTGACCCTGTGCTGATCACATGCACTCTCCCAAGAAAAAAAAACTCTCTAGCAGAGTGCCCCCAAGGCTCTGTTCTAACAGAAAATGGGTTGGGGGCAGTGAAATAAGGGGAGGATCGGAGAAGACAGGGCCAAACAGCCTTTTTATACAATGCAGGGGATTAACCACATTTCACAGTGCGTATAACAAGCATGCTTTGCTGCATATGCAGACTGATTTTACTGTTGTGGGTTTAGTAACACTTTAAAAGTTATGTGATCATGACATTTTTAGGTATGCTAACAAAAATCTGTTATTGTAGATCCCCATATTTTTTTGTTATTTCTTATGACACATACAATAGAATATAATTGATGCAATTTGTACAATCTCTCTTTCCCATGAAACAATGATTATGTGTTTATTACATAATTACAAAAAAATTGCATTCAAGGGAAGAAATGCCAAAAAGATTCCTCATCTTCAGATTCAAACATGTCAAGCAAATATACTTCTAGACAAAATGTAAAAACCCATTAAAACAGACAGTAATGCTCCTTAATTGTTGCCTCTATTAAATTGGATTGACACAGCATAACCTCAAACAACCCCTAGGTCTTCAAAACATCACATATATAATAAAATTTATAGTCTAGTCAAAGGTTAATTCACCACTGCTGCAAAGCTTTCAGTCTTAAATGGATATCACTGCACATTACCATTTAACATTGTTCCATTATATGATTTATTCCAGAATGCATTAAGGACATTTTACAAGGAAAACCAGAATAATAACAAAGCCAGGAATTGTGTTTTGTTTTGTATTAATGGTGACAAGGCTCTGTTAAATAAACGTGAATTACAATAGGCAAATAGAATGTGCGCTTTGCAACTGCAGTAATTTTCCCCAGAGCTTAGTGAATGCAGTAAAGTTTCACTTTATAAAAAAACACCCAGTCAGCTGCAAGTAAAATAAAATTAAAAAAAAAGGAATTTTTTGCTTGCACAAGATTAGATGACGGAAATCAGCAGAACATTTGCTAAGCTCCGGGGAAAAAGTGTGCAACTGCACTTGCAAAGTGCTCAGTCTATTTGCCTCTAGTAAATCAATCCCAAGATGTTGAGGTGAAACACTACTAGTTATGCTATAAAAAAAGTCAGCATCTAAATACTTATGCCCCGTACACAGGGTTGGATTTTCCGATGGAAAATGTCCGATCGGAGCGTGTTGTCGGAAATTCCGACCGTGTGTGGGCTCCATCGGACATTTTCCATCGGATTTTCCGACACACAAAGTTGGAGAGCGGGAGATAAAATTTTCCGGCAACAAAATCTGTTGTCGGAAATTCCGATCGTGTGTACACAAATCCGACGGACAAAGTGCCACGCATGCTCAGAATAAATAAAGAGATGAAAGGTATTGGCCACTGCCCCATTTATAGTCCCGACGTACATGTTTTACGTCACCGCGTTTAAAACGATCGGATTTTTTGACAACTTTGTGTGACCGTGTGTATGCAAGACAAGTTTGAGCCAACATCCGTCGGAAAAAATCCTAGGATTTTGTTGTCGGAAGTGTGTACGCCCTATTAGAGATAATTACTGTTTATAAATAAAAATAATGGGATTTCCCTGGTCACCCTGTTAAAAGTTAATCAAGAAGAATGTAAAGAGCAATCAATTCTGGTAGGAAAACAACTAAAGAGTCTCATTGTTCCCAAACTCTGAGCTGTCCCTTGGTATCAGCACTGGCTGAAGGAGTCTGTTCCCGCTCTATGCACAAACATAGAAACCAAGTCGCACTTGATAAATATTGAAGAAACTCCTGTGCTGTCAGAAATACCTATGCTAAGGGGCACTGCTGCAACACCTAAATGGCTGATCCAAACAGACAAAAGTGGTATGAATAAAGTGAGTGGTGATTGCGCTGTGATAAAAAGGGGGAAGGAGGGAAGAGGAAGGGGAAGGGGCTAACTTAAATGTGTAGAGAGGTGAATGAAAAATGAAAAAGTTATACAACAAGTATAATGAGCATGAAGGCTAGTATCATACTAGCACATAAAAAGTATAATAAATACTGAAACAAAAGAAAAGAAAATTCTCAGTGCAACAGGCCTAGTATCATACTAGCACATATGTGGTAACTCAGCAAATACTTATTGGTGACTCCAAGTAAATAAATAAATGGTGAACAGTCCCACCACCTTGTAGTATAAAGTGCTCAAACAATGAGTCATCAGTTCCAAAAAAGCAAAATGCGAAAATTATACAAAATATAAAAATATAATGAAATGTAATAAAATGCAGTCTCATGGGCACTAAATCCGAATAGACTGAAGAAACAAAATAGCCTAAAACGTATAAAAAACTATAAAATGAGTGACAAATACAGTGTGGATACAAAAAAATTAAACCAAATAAAATATATAAATCAAAAAAAGTCCATCAAAAAATAAATAAAATGAGTGACAAATACAGTGTGGGTACAAAAAAATTGAACCAAATAAAAATATATAAATAAAAAAAAGTCCATGTGCATGAGGGCTAGTATCATACTAGCACATAAAAAATATTGTAAATACTGAAACAAAAAAAATAAAAAAAATTTCAGTGCAAAAGGGCTAGTATCATACTAGCACATATGTGATAACTCAGCAAATTCTTATTAGTGACTCCAGGTAAATAAATAAATGGAGAACAGTCCCACCACCTTGTAATACAAAGTGTTCAAACAATGAGTCATCAGTTCCAAAAAGGCAAGTCCACAAGCCACAGGGAAGGGAAAAAAAGTCTTCAGTGGGGACACCTCTGTGCTCGCAAGCAGCTCACCTTACTGCTGCAAGACAGCAGCTTGTAATCCAATAATAAATCACCAGCAGGCAAGGGTCCCATCCAGTAAATCAGGCGATTCGGGTGGTGGGTGTGCAGGATGGTATATAAAAAACATAAGCAGACAGTATATAGTATAACTCTGTGGCGGCCAGAGTGGAAAAAGGGACAGGACACAGAAGGGGGATGCACTCACTTTTGTAAAATGAGTGTGGGCGTCAATTCAACAAACGCAGAGTTTGTATGCCTCAAAAGGGTGTCTTCAAACCGTCCCCATTTCCTCAATGCTCGTCACAATGGGATAATTATATGTGGAGTGTTGGAAGAGAGTGCACATAGCGTGATCCCGTGTATAAATCAGTTTATTAGGTTAAAAACAACATGGTACACTTACATTTAGCAGAAGGCTATAGTAGAAAACATCCACGAGCGCCGAGCTCGTATCATATCGCCAGTCTGTGACAGTTCCCGTGCTCTAATCCTCTTGCAAAATCCTTTTGCACTGAGAATTTTCTTTTCTTTTGTTTCAGTATTTGTTATATTTTTTATGTGCTAGTATGATACTAGCCCTCATGCTCATTATACTTTTTGTATAACTTTTTCATTTTTCATTCACTTCTCTATACATTTAAGTTAGCCCCTTCCCCTTCCTCTTCCCCCCTTCCCCCTTTTTATCACAGCGTAATCACCACTCACTTTATTCAAGTCGCACTTGATGACGTCACTCACTTCAAATTTATTTATTCAGAAAGTGCACATCAAAGTCACTGTTTTTATGAATGCTCTGCCAAAACGTGTTTTACCCATCCAGGTTAAGTCATACATTAACAGGTTCAGAATGTTTAAAGTAATATTTGGATGGAAAAGAGGGAAACTAGGACCCCTCTAATTGAGTCCTGCCTCTTTCAGAAGGTTTTTAGGACTATTCGGTACCAAAGGGATGTAAACCAGAGTATATATAAAATCTTTTAATTTATTAAAGAATCAGACATTAAAAAGTCCGTATAAGGGCACAATTGTAAATGAACAATAACATAATAACAGGAAACTGTTTACAGCAATGTTGACAAAAGAATTGTGTTAGTAATGCTCGCACAGGTAGATGAAGGCAGGTTATTTAGTACTTGCGGACGTAACTTCTACAGTTTCGCGGTCAAGCCGCTTTTCAGGAGGCGTCTTAGTACATTTTCTAAAGAATGAAAAAATCAACATTACAACAAATAATCACTACATATTTAGGTGAGATATAAACATGTACAATGTTAGCATTGGAGAAAGTAGTCATTGATTAATATTGCACTCACCACCCTTAGCCCACGAAGGGCTAGAACGACACTGTGAGACGCCCGCATCCGGCGTTCCCCCGGGGGCGAGCAAGGGGGGCACTTAGGAAATACTGATGTAAAAATAAAATATAGAAAAAATATATAAATAAGTAGTTATAAACTAGGGGGTACTTGAGTAAGAGAACCACCTGGGCGCATGAAATAAGAATGAAAGGGGGGGCAGGAGGCGGAGCCTAGCGGAGCAGACATGCATTGTTAGAGCTCCACACCGCTGAGGAGAGAAGAGAAGGACAAAGCGGAGCCTGCAGGCTCAAAAGGTATCCATTTGAACCTTTTTGCCCCAGGGAACAAACTGTGAAAGTTTGGGCAGGAAATATGGTACTGGGAGGAAACCATGGCAGAAATAAAAATCACCTCACAAAGAGCTCACAGGCACTCACTGCAGCTGAAGCAGCTCCAGTCACCTCACAAGATACAGCATCAGGGCGCTCTCACAGACAGAAAATGTCACAGCAAGACTCTCCATTTGAGTCAGATACAGAACAAATCCTCTCACAAACTTCTCCACAAGCCTCCTCAGTATCCCCAGAAATATTATTACAATTTGAAAAGATGCTTCATAAGGCTTTAAAACAAACCTCAGACCAAATAACAAAAAGCCTAACCAAAGAAATAAGAGAGCTGGGAAACCGCACCGCAGCCTTAGAAATAAAAATGGATGAAATTGAAATTACAACCCAAGAAAATATAACAGAATTGGAACAATTAAAAAAAGAGAATTTAATACTTCAAACTAAGCTTGAAGATTACGAAAATAGAGCCAGACGTTCAAACTTGCGCATAAGGGGAATACCTGAAACTGTGACAGACCTGCAATCTACTATTACTGCTCTATTACAAGAACTAAAGCCAGATATCCCTATTGAACGTTTAGAACTGGACAGAGTACACAGAGCCCTCACAGCCAAAAAGAAAGATGGACCCCCATGTGATATAATCACAAAATTTCATTATTACAGAACGAAAGAACAAATACTAATTGCTGCAAGAGAAAAAAAGGAACTTAATTTTCAAGGACACAATTATCAAATTTTTGCTGACCTATCCCAACTTACTATTACTAAAAGACGATCCATGAAACCCCAACTAATGGAACTGCAACGCCACAACATTATGTATCAATGGGGCTTCCCCTTTTCAGTCAGATTTAACTACCAAGGTACAATTTACAGAAGCAGATCAGCAGATGAACTACAACAAACCCTTTTAAAATTAAATCTGACAGAACCCACAAGCAGCAACTCTCCCACACGCAGAAGAATGGCGTCATCTTCACCTTCAGGCAGCACCCAGAAAATTTCAGAACAAAATGGGAATCATCATTCTCACAAAAGAGGCCGTTATGCCACATCATCCATGGACCAAGAAGATTCAATGGACTGACATCCTAATTCCTGATATCTCTTCATTTATTATACTAAGAGATGGTTCTCTTTAAAAAAACTATATTTATAACTGAATGTAACTGCATTCTGATAGTCACACACTGTGTGGGATCATGTTACATTCCAGTTATATTTCTTATTACTTCTGATTCATATAGCCTTAGAATATATAAGTGAAATAAGGAAATTCTTGTTCAGTTATATATTATCAGGTAATAACAATAGATTTATTACTTTTAAGGACAAATGTGTTCAATAATCCGGAAGTAATGGGAGCTTTTTCTTTCTTTTCTTAAAACAAATATATTATTACCTAACTAGTTCCTAGAATTATGTTTTTGTTTATTCTAATCTGAAGCAATACAACCTCAATTTTATGAGTATACATATCTAAACAGTTACATATGAATAAAATATGTAATTGTTTACTCTAAAAGGGTTAAAATCCCAAAATAATTCAAACTATCTTCATCAATACCAAAGTTATTAACAGTACCTTTCTAACTGAATTATTTAGCCTAGGGCAAAACTAACCATATACAACCACCCTGGAATAAATAATTTCAACAAAAACTATATTCTGCACTCCAATTAATGAATCATCATTTTGATGTCTTTTGACATAGCACTTCTCTCCTGTAAGCGGAAGATCCGTGTACCCCCATTAGCCCTCCTCATTCTCCCAACCATATTATGTGGGAGTGTGACGAAGGCACTTATTCCCCTGAGAGAGATATTTATTCTCTTTCACGGGTAAATTGTGATTACTTGCAAAAAATAATTTATACAATGTATAATTTAATCTCATATGTTTTTTGTTTACTCTTTACTCCAGAATTCACTGGTTTCTTTTCTATCTATTCATCTCTTCAGTCCACACAGGTTGATCTGCGCAGTCAGCTCTGCATAACAAAAAGTAAGTCAAAACTATTTGATCTATTGCCATGGCACCACTGAATATACTTTCCCTGAATGTTCAGGGAATAAATGTCCCTCAAAAAAGGACCAAAGCCTTCCGTACTTTCCATAACAAGAAGGCTCACATAGTATGCCTCCAAGAAACACACTTCACCAAAGATTCTACTCCAAAATATATTTCTCCTTTTTATCAACAAATTTACACGGCTTCTGCCTGTACCAAGCAAAGGGGAACTCTAATTGCATTTCACCGATCCACACCATTCACCTTATCATCAGAAATTAAAGACCCAGAAGGTAGATACCTGATACTCATGGGTTATATAATGGATACAGCAATCACAGTGATTTCCTACTACGCTCCTAACAAACAACCTACACCATTCCTCTCACATATATTACAAGTGATTAATACACACAAAATAGGAACAGTGATAATGTGTGGGGATTCGAACCAGGTCCTCCTCCCATTTCTAGATAAATCACCTTTTACACCATCCAAAATAACCTCTAGATTACCTTTTTCTCAACTTCTTTCCAAATACAATCTGGTAGATTCATGGAGAGAAAGTAACCCAATGAAAAAGAAATTCACTTATTTCTCGCACCCTCATCAAACCTTCACCAGAATAGATCATATTTTTCTAACAATAGGAATGATACCAGAAATTATTGCATCAGATATAATTCCGATTCCGTGGTCTGACCATAATGCAGTATACACTACTATAGCCTCAGCCATACCAAAAGCGCATGACCCAACATGGTACCTACCGGACATAATGCTCAAACACCCACTACATCAGATGGCCATTGAACAAGCTTTAAAGGAGTACATATCAATTAATAATACAACAGACATCTCCCCAATAACACTGTGGGAAGCTCATAAGCCTGTCTTGCGTGGTACAATACAAAGACAAATGGCACTATTTAAACGGGAACGCAAAAATCTAGCAAAAAAACTAGAACTCAATTTTAATGCAGCCTACATATCATTTCAAGATAATCCATCTCAGAGTACAAAATCTCATCTGGAAAAATCTAGATTGGAATACGATCTATTTCTCACTGAGTCAGTTGATAAATCCCTCAAATGCTCCAAACACAATTTCTACATGAATACAAACAAACCAGGTACATATTTGGCTCGGGCATTAAATTCAACTAACAAATCTTTCAAACCAATACGTTTGAAATTATCAAAAAATGTTTACACTTGTAATCCAGTTAAAATAGTCCATAAATTTCACTCACATCTCGCAACTTTATACAAAACAAACAATGAATTTAATCCTACAGAAGCTGAATCCTTCTTCTCAAAAATAAACTTACCTGAGTTATCTCAGAATCAAAAAAGCAGTTTGGATGAGCCTATAACTATAGATGAAGTTGATAACGCCATAAAAGACCTAAAACTTAACAAAAGACCAGGCCCAGACGGCTACTCGGCTTTATACTATAAAACATTCTCAGAAATACTCTCTCCCATTCTCACTGAAACTTTTAACAAACTTCTAGATGGACATTCTTTTCGGCAAGAAACACTAATGGCAATTGTTTGTATGATCCCAAAACCCCTTTCTGATGATACTTCCTGTGTGAATTATCGGCCTATCTCTCTGTTAAACCTCGATATTAAATTATTAGCAAAAATAATAGCAAAATGCCTCAATAGCATTATAGGAAAATTAATACATAGAGATCAAGTAGGCTTCATGCCAAATAGACAGGCAGGCGATAATATACGCAGGGCAGTGTTATTGGCACATATTGCTAAAAAACGGAGAATCCCTTTATGTTTACTATCTCTCGATATTAAGAGGGCATTTGACACAGTATCCTGGCAATATATGCAATATTCATTACAAAAATGGGGTTTTGGACCCCACTTTTTAACATGGATCAAAGCATTATATAATAAACCCAAAGCCTATATAAAATATGCTGGATACAAATCTGAAGCCTTTGATATCGAAAGAGGTACCCGACAGGGATGCCCATTATCTCCCTTATTATTTGCCCTTTACTCGAACCCATGGCCCAATACATCAGAACAAACCAAACTATAACTGGCATTGAAGTAGGAGGTATTACACACAAATTATGTATATTTGCAGACGATATATTACTTTTTCTATCATCACCACAGGTCTCTGGTCCTAACTTAATACCAGCTCTTGATGGATTTGCAGCCCTATCCGGCCTTATGATTAATCCTAAGAAATGCCTAGTGCTTAATATTTCACTCACAAACATGGAATTGATCCCGGCTAAGGCTGCACTCCCATTCACATGGGCAGAAAAATCAATCCCATATCTTGGAATTCATTTAACAGCATCTCATTCTGACTTATTCTCAACCAATTATCCTCCTGTATTAAGACAGATCACAAATCTAATAAAACAATGGTCGCAACTTCCTTTATCCTGGATAGGGAAAATTAATGCAATCAAAATGACTATTCTACCCAAATTGCTTTATCTATTCAGAGTCCTCCCTATTCCAATTCCTTCCTATTTTTTGAGAATAGTACAAAAAAGAGCAACTTTGTTTATATGGGGCTCTTCTAAACCACATATACCTATACACACACTACATCTTCCCAAAAATAAAGGAGGCCTGGGATACCCTAATTTTACTAACTACTACAGAGCAGCACATTTGGCCAGTCTGTCCAAATACCATGCAAAACAGGAAATCCCATTATGGGTATTTATAGAGGCTTCAGAAAATGACCCTCTATTAATATCAAATTTTTTATGGCTTGATCCTAAAGACCGCTTTAAAATTCATAATCCCATAACTAAACACTTCTTATCTCTCTGGGATAAACTAAAAACCAAACATCAGTTACAATCTCCACACAATCCTCTCCTTTCTTTTATCAGAAATCCGGCCTTTTATCCGGCATGGATCTACCCAAATTCTTTTAAAGCTTGGACAACATCAGGCATTCAGACACTAAATGACTTCATAGCATCTAAATCATTCCTTTCATTCCCATCGCTTAGAGAAAAATATGATCTACCAAACTCTGAGATATTTAGATATCTCCAAATCAAAAATTTCTATACACCATTCCTAAAGGGGGATACACCATTATCCCAATTATCCATTTTTGAATCAATCTGTACAAAAGATCCATTTGCTAAAGGTACAATTTCATCACTT
This sequence comes from Lithobates clamitans, assembly GCA_037952925.1. NCBI lineage: Eukaryota > Metazoa > Chordata > Amphibia > Anura > Ranidae > Lithobates > Lithobates clamitans. Next base: position 4,397,799 of record JBBGZY010000477.1, on the reverse strand, counting down.
TATAATCAATTGTATAGAGTAGCAAATCTTAATAGACCCTCTTACGTTCAGAGGTGGGAGGAGGACCTGGGACGAACTTTAGAAGACACGGACTGGTCTAACATATGGCTCACATCTAAGTCATCTTCACCCAACATCTTAGCACTGGAAACAAATTATAAAGTCCTAACTCGCTGGTACCTTGTACCCGCTAGAGTGGCAAAATATTCACCTAATACCTCAGCTCTTTGTTTTCGAGGATGCCCAGAAATAGGCACATATTTACACATATGGTGGACGTGCCCAGTAATCCAAACCTTCTGGAAGGAAGTTTTCGTGATTGCATCTAAAATATTTAAAAAGATAATACAACCAGATCCATATTTAACTTTACTTAATCTAAAACCGGAATGGTAGACTGCTATAATGAAAACAAATTCAGAGATTGGTCGTCTTTTAAGACAGACTTAAACCGACCCCAAATGAAACTCTGGACATATTTCCAATTAAGAAGCTATTTAGGTAACATTAAGGAACCCCTAACACTACATAGACCCCTGACGGCTTTGGAGTCGGTGTGTCGGGAGGGAATTCCAATTAAAAAGGCCACTTCTGTTGCGTATGAGTGGCTGAGTCGCTCGGGGATTGAGATATCGGACGGGCACAGGAGGAGATGGTCGGAAGAACTCGAATTGGAGATCTCAGACAAACAATGGAGGTATGTGGCTGCCCTAGCACATAAATGTTCCATAAGCACAAAACTGCAAGAGACAAATTACAAACTGCTGACCCACTGGTACAGCACTCCTGATAAAATACACAAATGGGATACACAAAAACCAGACACTTGCTGGAGATGTCTCTCCGAAAAAGGCACACTAGCCCACATCTGGTGGCATTGCCACAAAATTGAACCATTCTGGAATGAAGTTAAGGTTTTAATTAAAAAAATTACAGAAACCAGAGTGGAACTGACCCCAGCATGTTGTCTACTACACCTGTCTAACACCTCTTTTAAACGCTACAAACGCTCGTTGACGATACATCTCCTCAACGCAGCCAAATCTCAAATACCTCTACATTGGCTCTCTACATCTACTCCAACTGTTAGGGACTGGCTGTCGAGAGTCAGTGAGATCCACGAAATGGAAGACGTATTGGCCCAAGACAAAGGCCATATCGAACGATTCCACAAAACATGGCAACCCTGGTTGCTTTTCAAATACTCTGCAGAATTCCCTTCCTGAATTAGGTATGGGAGGGACCTTGCGGTCCTGGGCGGGTGCCCTTCCTCTGTATCCTATTTCTGCCCTTCACATCAGCATTTCCTTTATCTTTTCCTACTTCTTTTTTCTATATCTAACTTCTTAACACTTCATGGCTGATCTATAGCCCATGTCCTCACTGGTATATACCTTGGAAATTCGTACTTCTCTTATAGACGTGAATTACATTGTTTCAGAGAATCATAGAGACCACACTTTTGCTTGTTCTCAACAATAAACAATCTGAACAACTGATAAGAAATGTTTGTCGCAATGGCTTGCGAAGCGTAGACAGAAATATTATGTTGTATTTTTTTTACAGTCACAAAGTCAGCTTAGTGGAAATAACCTCAGTGATGCGGTGTCTGTTAAACATTTAGACTTCTACACGAGTTTCACACTAACTGTTTTTATTTTGTAAAAAGACGAAAAGTACGCAGTTGCACCTGCAAAATTTGCAATATACAGTGTATTCTTTTGTTACTATTCTTTATTTTTTCAATAAACTTGAAATGATAAAAAAAAACCGGAATGGTTAACACTCTCTCAATTCAAACTTATGATCCAACTAATAACGGCTGCAAAACAAACAGTGGCCAAGGCATGAAAATCTCCTACATTGGTACTAGCAGAAACAATTCACAGAATGAATAATACAATGTCCCATGCTAAGATGGTAGCCATCGATCAAAATCAAATTCCAAAATTTGAAAAACTTTGGCACCCTTGGATAAAACAACAGTTCCTGTCAAATTTCAATGACTCTGTCCTGTTGCCATGGTAACAGATTAAATGACTTACAGAGACACCCATTCTAAGGCTTCAAAGAGAACTAAAAAGAATAATAAACTGACGAGCGGGACAACCTTGTGGACCATACCTCTACCTTTCAACCCTTTTTCTTCTTTCTCTTTCCTTTTCTCCACCTTACGATTAAAGCTCATTATCAGAATTTATTTGACCTATATACACTCTACTTGTAAACAATATGTATAGTAGGTATAAATCATTTAAATACCTACAAAAGTAACTAACGAAATGATATATATCTTTAATTTAGGTTTACATGAACCCAATGTTTAATATTTGAAATTTCATGATATTTACCTATATAAACCCTACTGTAAAACAATGAGCTTACTTTATAGATCCTTGTAAACTTACTTTATGTATCTTTATAACATTGTATACTCAATAAACTTCTTTTGACAAGGAAATAAGAATGAAAGTGGTGAGAGAAGGAGAAAAGAAAGAAAGGGAAAGGAAAGGAAAAAAAGGGGAAAGAGAAAGAAAGAAAGGGACCGAAGGAAAGGGGAATGGAAACAAGGGGAAAGAGAAACAGAAGGGGAAGAAGGGAGGGGGAAAAGAGGGGAGGGAAAAGAGGAAAGCTGAATTGAGAGAGGGGAAAGAAAAAGGGAAAGAAAAGAGAAAGAAGGGAAAAGGGGGAAAAAAGAAGGAGGGACTAGGGGAAGGGGGGGAGAAAAAGGGGGGAGGGAGGGGAGGGGAAAAAAAGGGCAGGAGAACATAAGGGGGGGGGGAGGGGGGCCTAGGGTGGAATGGGGAAGGGGACAAGCAGAGAACTAGCAAACAGCAATGTGGGGGACACCTCCACCTTAATAAATATAGTAATGAAACTAGCTGGGGTTTTTTTTTTCTTTGTACCCACCGTTGCTATAGTGTAAAAGTATGAGTAGACTTGATGGCTATCCACACCCAGAGTCTATAGTAGGGAAACAGCAGCCGCTTAAACCAGGTAATCATGCCATAACAAGAAGCCTTAAGGGGTAAATAAATGGTATAGTATTTGTAACCACGTTTGCTGAAAAGATTTTTCAACAAGGGAAGATACTTCCAAGTAAACAAAAAGGAAAAGCTAGATAAAGATAAAACGGGGGAGTGAAAAAAAGACAATGTCCCCCCCGTATGCTGGTTTACTTACAAGCTTCTGAAGAGGGATGCTCGTCATCTGGGTGTGTGCCTCTCATGGCAGACCGAAGGGTCTGCTGCCTTATATGCCCCCTACCCGGAAACTCAGCGGCGCTGAGACCATCAGCCGCCGCCATTTCTGGGTCCGGCTCCCCTCTACTGCACATGCGCAGGGAGTAACCCAGCGCAGGCGCGTAGCTCCAACAAATATTGACGCAGAGAGTGTCAATCTGGAGAAGCAATGGCCGGGTTCAGAATGTTAAAATACTAGACTGTATTCTAGGATATATATTACACAATCACTTAGCCTCTTTTTGAGATGTGTTTTTCACAAGTTAAAAACTGTTTTTTTTGCTAGAAAATTACTTAGAACCCCCAAACATTCCACATTTTTTTCTAACTCCCTAGAGAATAAAATGGTGGTTGTTGCAATACTTTCTGTCACGCCGTACTTGTGCAGCGGTCTTACAAGCGCACTTTTTTGGAAAAAACTGAAAATTTATATCAAATACTTACCGTAATTTTCCTTTCCTGATAGGCTCCATGGCAGCATACGTGTGGGTTGACCCCGCCTCCATAACTACCCAATAGGACCCCTCCCTATAAATTTCAGCTGTGGGCTCTCAGCCGTGTTTCGTAACTAGCCTACTCCAAGCATTGGGAGGGACTCCTGCTGCCATGGAGCCTATCAGGAAAGGAAAATTACGGTAAGTATTTGATATAAATTTTCCGTTTTCCTGACAGGCTCCATAGCAGCCAGCATACGTGTGGGAAATAACTCGCCAAACACACCCGGGTGGGCACAATGCTGAGCGAGAAAATAAATTTATTTAACACTGTCCACTGACAGCACTTTCAAACCAAAATTAATGGATGACAAAGCGGCAGGTTCAACACAATAGTGGGAAACAAACGTATTGATAGATGACCAGGAAGCCGCTCTACATATAACTTTGGGTGCGACATGAAGAGAAGCCGCCCACGAGGTTAAAATACTCCGAGTTGAGTGTGCAGTCACTGCCTCTGGAGGAGCAAAGCCCTTCGCTTTATAAGCCCTTTGAATGGTCCGTACTATCCAAGCAGAGATAGATCTGATTGAGGCCCGTTTTCCTCTATTTTTTCCTTGTAGAAGAATGAAAAGGAAATCCGTCTGTCTAAATGATTCCGTAGCTTCCAGGCATTGACTCAAAGTATGTCCCACATCAAGGGGATGAACTTCTTGACCTTCTGTTGTGTTAAAGGTAGGCAATACAATTTCCTGATTTTCGTGAAACATAGATGTCACTTTAGGGTTTGAGCCCAACATGGGAATTAATACTGCTCTATCCGGGAAAAAGGTCAGGAAAGGCTCTTTGGAACCTAAGTTCCTGATTTCAGACACTCTCTTGGCTGAAGTTACTGCCACCAGGAAGACGGTCTTGAGTGTGAGGTCTTTAACTGATAGAGGATTTTCAGGATCTGTTCCAAGCGTGGAAAGGAAATCTAGAACAAGGGGAAGATCCCATTTAGGGAATCTCAGTTTCCTTTGAGGTCTTAGCCTGATAGCACCCTTGAAGAATTGGCGAACCAGGGCGTGGTTAGCCCATGAAATTCCTGTGAATGCCGAGATGGCTGATATTTGCACACGAAGGGAACTTACTGCTAGAGGCAAATCCAACCCTGTTTGCAGAAAGCTGAGGATATCCTGGACTTTTGGAGAACCACAAGGATTAGGTCTAGAGGCCATGTGCTCTGTGAACTATTAGTGCTCTTCCGTCTGGCATTCAGAAGCGTCGGGATGGCTTCTTCTGGACAACCTAAGGCTTCAAGCCTTCCCCTCTCAAAAACCAAACCCTGAGATGTAGATGAGCAGGGCATGGATGCAGGATAGAACCTTGGGACAGAAGATCCGCCCTGAGAGGCAGAGGGATTGACTCCCGATAACTGAGGAGAGTTAAGAGGGGAAACCATGGCCTGTTGGGCCAAAACGGTATCACTGCCATGACTTCCACTTCCTCTGTTCTGAGCCTGCGGAGAAACTGGAGTATCACAGGTACCGGAGGGAAGGCATACGCCTTGTTGAACCTCCACCGATCCGTGAGGGCATCTATCCCATATGCTTGGGGATCCCGGAACCTCGAGTAATACTTGGTGAGTTTGTAGTTGCATGGGGATGCAAACAGATCCACTTCTGGAGACACTCCCAGTGTCAGGAGCCACTTGAACACCTCTTTGTGCAGGGACCACTCGTTGTTGTCCATTTGAACACGGGACAGAAAGTCCGCCTGAACATTCTGGACCCCCGGAATGTAGACTGCCGAAATGTTGGACAGATTCTTCTGAGCCCAGTTCATGATTGGCTCCACTTCCCTTAGGAGGGACCAGCTGCGAGTCCCACCTTGTTTCCTTATATAGGCCACCGCGGTTGTATTGTCCAACCCGAGCATCACTGAGGAGTTCTTTATCAGATGGTAGAAGGATCTGAGCGCCTAAAAGATCGCTCGAAGTTCCAGAATGTTGGATACAGTCTTCTGAGATGGCGAGATCCATCTGCCCTGAGCCACTTCTGACAGGTAATGAGCTCCCCAGCCCCGATTGCTGGCATCTGAGGTCACTGTGACCCATGTGATGGGGAGAATCGAATGGCAATTGCGGAGATTTTTCCCTTGGAGCCATCAAAGGAGAGACTCTCTCATGGATGGAGTGAGGAGGATGAGCTGATTCTTGCTGGGAGAATCCCACTGTTAGAGAAACCCTTTCTGGAATGGGCGAGTGTGCCATTGAGCCCACTTCACCATGGGAATGGTGGCTGCCATTGTGCCAATCACCTTCAGACATTGAAGAGCGGATAGGTGAGATGAAGCAAGGGTTGAACGGATCCTGTCCCGGATCACCACAATCTTCTCCTCGGGTAGCGAGATGGTGCCTTCTAGTGTGTTGAAATGGGCACCTAGAAATATGAGAGACTGAGATGGAATCAAGTGACTTTTCTCCAAATTCAGGAGCCACCCAAACTCTTGGAGAGTGGAAATTACTAGACTCCTGTGCTTTAGAAGCTGACCCTTGTCCTGGGCTAGAAGGAGGAGGTCGTCGAGATAGTGGTGAAGGCGAACTCCTTTGACTCGGAGCAGAGCAACAACAGCCAGCAGAACCTTGGAAAACACCCGAGGTGATGCTGTGAGACCAAATGGAAGGCAGGTAAACTGTAAGTGTTGATCGCCTACAACAAAGCGAAGGAACTTTTGGAAGTCTGCCGCCACTGGGACATGAAAGTAGGCGTCTTTCAAGTCTATTGACACCAGCCAATCTCCTAGATGAACTGATTGTTGAATCATTAATAGTGACTCCATCTTGAATTTTTCCTTTCGGATAAACGGGTTGAGATGAGTCAGGTCTATAACAGGCCTCAATGTGCCGTTCTTCTTTTGTACCAGAAACAGAGGGGAATACATGCCTTCTCCTCGTTCGCCATCTGGAACAGGAATGGCTGCGTTTTGAGCTAATAAAGAGCTTATGTAAGCTAAAAGAACTTGTTTTTTCTCCTCTGAACTTGGAAGATTTGTTGGTATAAATCTTAGTCTGGGAGTGCTGTTGAAAACCCAGGTGTGGCCTGAGGACACTGTCTTGACAGTCCAGAAATCCCCAATTGAGGCCGCCTAAACATGCCGGAAGTGGAGCAGACGAGCCCCCACCTGACATGTTTGAGCAGGCCCAATTTCAAAAGGACTTGGTGGAGTCCTGGTTACTGGTAGAAGCCCCTTTTGTGGGCTTTTTAAAAGAGGACTGCCTGGATTTCCAGGATCTAGAAAATTCCCGACCAGGCCTATAGCTACGTGCTTCCCTTGCACGGTCGGTGTTCTGCGATCTTGAAAAGGTGCGTTTTTGGTTCTGTAAACGCCTGTCTTGAGGGAGGAACCCCGATTTACCACCCGTAGCCCGGGTAATGGCGCTATCAAGCTTGTTGCCGAAGAGGGATGAACCCTCAAATGGAATACGGCACCAAGCCTGTTTAGAGGCTGGATCCGCCAACCAAGGTCGCAGCCACAAGGCCCGACGGGCGGTGACCGATGACAACATCACCTGAGCCACTAGGCGAACAATGTCAATAGAGACCTCCCCCAGAAAGGCAGAGGCAAGCCTGATTTCCTGAATAGGGGAGCTCTTAGCCGCTTCTTCAGAGATACCTCTAAGAGAATCATTCACATTGTCTGACCATGCCTCTAAAGCTTTAGAGACTGCTGCTAAGGCCAGAGCTGGTTTGCACACTGTGCCTGCTGTCAGGTAAATCCTTTTTAGGTCAGCATCAATCCATCTCTCCAGAGGATCTTTAAATGAGACTGTATCTTCAAGAGGCAGAGTCACATATCTCACAAGCCTCATTAATGCAGCATCTACCAAGGGAGCTGACTCAAGGTGTTTAACCTCTTTATCCTTGAAAGGGTATAGTTTTGCGACTTTAGATTGCATAGAGCTTTTTTTATCCATCTTGCCCCATTCTTCAAAAATTATAGCTCCTACTTCCGTGAGGAAAGGAAAATAATGACGCTCCTTGCTGAGTTGTTTGAAAAACTTTCTCTGTTTAGCAGGAGAAATAACTGGTTCTTCCCAAACCAGAGCGTTTTTAACAGCTTTCACCAGAGAAGGAACCAGGGCATATTCAAAGCCCATCCCAGGATCATCTGCTTCTGACCCACTATCTGAAGGGGGGGCTGACTGGTGACTAGGTTGAGAAGACTCCCACGTCTCAGGGACTGGACCCTCTTCTGACAGGGGAATCAGTGGATCTTGAGGAGAATCACGAGGCTTTGCAGCGTCTCTCTCCTGCAGCGATTCTTTCACGACTCGCTTGATTAGAGTTTCCAGGTGTTGGTCTGCACCTTCCCTCTCATTAGCTGCTTTAGAAAAACAGCGGTCACAGAGAGACTTGCTGGCAGGAACTGGGGCCCTGCATCCCCAACATATTTTCTCCGGTCCCCTATGAGATGAGGGGGGGTGAGGAGAGCCTCTACTGTGGTCTTTAGACTTAGAGGATGAACCATGGTGTCTAGAGCCAGAGGAGGAATGCCGGTGGTGTGATTTAGATGACCCACTCCTTCTGCGGGAACTACTTTGTCTTTGATCAGACCTAGAAGGGCTAAGGAAAAAAGGAAGACAGGAATAGAGAAAGAGAAAGGCACAAAGTCAGAATGATGCCCTACACTCCACTCTCTTCCCCCCAGCAGGTAAGTAAAGAAATATACTTTCAAATCCTACCTGCTGCGAGAGGACTGGCCACCAGGAGGCAGTGAAGAGTCCATGGCTGATGCTGGGAATCACTGCAGGTGAACATAGAGTAAATCAGATACATCAGAAAGCAAAACAGCAAGCACAGACCCATCTGTACTGCACTTACCTGGGGAAGGCTCTGCAGATGCTCAGGGAAGTCGCCGCTATGCCCACGATCATTCCCGTGTTCTGCAAGCTTCCCCAGGCTTTTAAAAGTGGCGCCGCGTGATGTCACGGCCGCTCCAGGCCCACGGTCGTCGTGCGCATGCCGGAAACCAGGCCTTGCTTTCGTTCCGGGACTGCGCCTGCGCAGAACGCAGACAGAACCCGGACGTAGAGGGAGCGGCGGCTGGAACGCACAGGGAACCAGCCGCTGCATAGGCAATTTGACAAAGGGCACACAGAGAGAAAAAACAACAACAACAAATATATACACTGCTGCCATAAAGGCGATATATGCTCACCACCACCTACGATCGACTCGGCCAGAACATCCATACACACACCGGGCTTTTGGCAGATAATGGCCACCTGCATACTGCTAGGGATCGGCCTGTGCGCGCTTTTCATTCAAGAATGACTCCAGCTCTTCAGCGCTTACTCTGCAATACAATCCATACCCTGCTAACAGTCAAGGCTTATTGGAGGGATGAGACATCACATCAGTCGGCCGATACGATCGCAGGACATCGTCTTCAGGTAGGAGAACCAAACATAAGGTCCTACGGAGGAGGACAAAAAAGGAACATGGCTGAGAGCCCACAGCTGAAATTTATAGGGAGGGGTCCTATTGGGTAGTTATGGAGGCGGAGTCAACCCACACGTATGCTGCCATGGAGCCTGTCAGGAAAATACATTTTTTGAATTAAATAATAAGACAACAGTAAAGTTAGCCCAATTTTTTTACACTGTTTTTTTTTAAGAATGGTGGCACTTTTATTCCTACAAGGAATGTAAACATCCCTTGTAATAGAAAAAAAAATGACAGGATCTATTAAATATGAGATGTGTGATCAAAAAGACCTCAGATCTCATATTTCCACTTAAATGCAATAAAAAAAAATTGTCATTTAAAAAAAAAAAATTTTAAATGGCCCTTTAAGAGCTGTGGGCGGAACTGACGTTTTGACGTCACTTCCGTCCTGCATTGTTATGGAGACGGGTGGGGGCCATCTTCCCCTCACTCATCTCCATGCCCAGCCAAAGTGAAGATCTGATTGCCTTCGCTGCTGCTGACAGATCAGGTAAGCGGCAGGGGGCAGCGGAGGCCACCGGAGAGCAGCGGGAGGGGGGCTCTCCTGCTGCTGATAAAAGTGATCTCACTGCAAATCCACTGCAGACACTACTCTTATCAGAAATCGGACTGCCGGCCGAACACAAGGAAACCGGGGTTATGGCAGCTAGCTGCTGTCATAACAACAATATCCCCCGTCAAATTTAGGATGTATATCGGTGTGCAGCAGTCCGGAAGTGGTTAAAATTGGTTAGATATGAATAGAGATAGCAAAACAATATTAAGGCAGCTTAAGCCCTGTATTTGTATTCGGTCTAAACATTTCTACCTAATACAATTCTAAATAAAGGGGACTGGGATTGTATGCACAGCTTGTTGCCTTTATGAACTGCACCTGCATACAAGATAAAATATGCAATATCATAATTAGGGATGAGCCAAACACCTTCCTGTTCGGTTCGCAGCGGAATATGTGAACAGGCAAAAAATTCGGCAGAACACACGAACACCGTTAAAGTATATGGGACATGAACATTAAAAATCAAAAGTGCTAATTTTAAAGGCTTATATGCAAGTTATTGTCAAAAAAAAGTGTTTGGGGACCTGGGTCCTGCCCCAGGGGACATGTATCAATGCAAAAATTTTTTTTTTTAAATGGCCGTTTTTTCGGGAGCAGTGATTTTTTTAATGCTTAAAGCGAATCAATAAAAATGAAATATTCCTTTAAATATCGTGCCTGGGGGTGTCTATAGTATGCCTGCAAAGTGGCACATTTTTCCCATGTTTAGAACAGTACCACAGCAAAATGACATTTTTAAAGGAAAAATTGTCATTTAAAACTAATCGTGGCTGTAATAAATTGTCGGGTCTAGGCAATATAGATAAAACTCAATGAAAAAAGAGCATGGTATCCCCCCAGTCCATTACCAGGCCCTTTGGGTCTGGTATGAATATTAAGGGGAACTCCAAACCAACATTTAAAAATAAATTGCGTGGAGGTCCCCCTAAAATCCATACCAGGCCCTTCAGGTCTGATATGGAAATTAAGGGGAATCCTGTGCCAAATTTAAAAAATAAAATTGTGTAGGGGTTCCTCCCAAAATCCATACCAGACCCTTTAGGTCTGGTAAGGTCTGGTATGCATTTTAAGGGGAAGCCTGCAACAATTTTTTTTTAAAATGGTGTAGGGGCCCCCCAAAATCAGTACCAGACCCTTATCCGAGCATGCAACCTGGCAGGCCGCAGGAAAAGAGGGAGGACGAGAGAGTGCCCCCCTCTTGAACTGTACCAAGCCACATGCCCTCAACATAGGGAGGGTGCTTTAGGGTCTGATCCCAAAGCACCTTGTCCCCATGTTGATGGGGACAAGGGCCTCATCCCCACAACCCTTGCCCGGTGGTTGTGTGGGGTTGCAGGTGGGGGGCTTATCGACATCTGGAATCCCCCTTCAACAAAGGGACCCCCAGATCACGGCCTCCCCCCGTGTGAATTGGTAATGGGGTACCCAATCGTACCCCTACCGTTTCACAAAAAAAGTGTCAAAATGGTAAAAAAGACAAGAGACAGCTTGTGACAAATCCTTTATTAAAAAAAAAAATTCCCACAATGTAAGTTCATGGCGCCCAATGGACCAAAAAAAAAAAAAAGCCGCAATGGATCCGCCTTCATTGGAGGCTTCCGTCGAGTGACACATCTTTGCTGTGATAGTTTTTATATAACTGAGGGCAGGGCCAACCGGTGATGTAATTGGTAATACCCCATTACAAATTCACACAGGGGGAAGTAGGATCTGGGGGTCCCCTTGTTAAAGGGGGCTTCCAGATTCCGATAAGCCCCCCACCCGCATACCCCCACAACCACTGGGCAAGGGTTGTGGGGATGAGGCCCTTGTTCCCATCAACATGGGGACAAGGTGCTTTGGGGGCCTACCCCAAAGCACCCTCCCCATGTTGAAGGCATGTGGCCTGGTACGGTTCAGGCTGGGGGGTGCTCTCTCATCCCTCCCCTCTTTTCCTGCAGCCTGCCAGGTTGCGTGCTCGGATAAGGGTCTGGTATGGATTTTGAGGGGGGCCCCTACACCATTTTTTTAAAAATTTTGGTGCAGGGTTCCCCTCTAAATCTTTACCAGACCTGAAGGGTCTGGTATGGATTTTGGGAGGGACCCCTACACCATTTTCTTTTAATTTGGCACCGGGTTCCCCTTAATATTCATACCAGACCCAAAGGGCCTGGTAATGGACTGGGGGGATCCCATGCCAATTTTTCCTTTAGAAATGTCATTTTGCTGTGGTACTGTTCTAAACACGGGAAAAATGTGCCACTTTGCAGGCATACTATAGGCACCCCCCAGGCACGATATTTAAAGGAATATTTAATTTTTATTTTTTCCCCTTTTACCACTTGCTTACTGGGCACTTAAACCCCCCTCCTGTCCAGACCAATTTTCAGCTTTTAGCGCTGTCGCACTTTGAATGACAATTGCACGGTCATACAACACTGTACTCAAAGGACATTTTTATTGTTTTTTTTCCCACAAGAAGGACTTTCTTTTTGGTGGTATTTGATCACCTCTGCGGGTTTTATTTTTTGTAAAAAAAATTCAAAAAGACCAAATTTTTAAAAAAATTATATATTTTTTATATTTTGTTATAAAATTTCGCAAACAGGTAATTTTTCTCCTTCATTGATGTAGGCTGATGACGCGGCACTGATGGGCACTGATAGGTGGCAGTGATGGACACTGATGGGTGGCAGTGATGGGCACTAATGGGTGGCAATAATGGGCACTGATTGCTTACACTGATGGCAGCACTGCTAGGTGGCACTGATTGGCACCACTGGTGGGCATTGATAGGTGGCACTTGTGGGCATTGATAGGTGGCACTTGTGGGCATTGATAGGTGGCACTCATGGGCACTGTGGGCACTGGCAGGTGGCAATGGCAGGTGGCACTGGCAGGCACAGGTGAGGCAGATGTGCCTCCTTCCTCTTCAGGACTGATGTCCCTTTAACATAAGCCAGTGATTGGCTTTTTTTCCTCCTCACGCTGTCAGCGTGAGGAGAAATAAAATGATTACCGAGCTCTTGTTTACCTCATGTGATCAGCTGTCATTGGGTGGCAGCTGATCACATGGTAAGGGGCGGGGATTGGCCCCTTACTCAGATCTGTGATCACCCGAGTCTCCGTGACTTGGTGATCACAGCGTGGGCGCGTGCACAGGGGAGGATGTCCTATGAAGGCCTCCTGGAAATTGCCGTTTTTAAAAAAAAAATTTGCATTGATACATGTCCCCTGTGGTAGGACCCAGGTCCCCAAACACTTTTTATGATGATAACTTACATATAAGCCTTTCAAATTAGCACTTTTGATTTTTCATTTTAGTGTCCCATAGACTTTAACGGTGTTCTGGCGGCTTTCGAATTTGCCGCGAACACTGCATATTGTTCGCTGTTTGGCGAACATTCGATGTTCGAGTCGAACTTATGTTCGACTCGAACATCGGGCTCATCCCTAATCATAACGATTGATGAATGGTTACTGGGTGATCAAATTATTACAGTTTTTAATGATGCAAAACTATGTGTGTGGATGATTGCACTGATCTATGTATAATTGGATGCATGATGAATTTGATAGGGATAAATTTAAAATGTTATAATTCACAAAACCACATCAAAATTTGCTATGTCTCTATGTTACACATCCTGTGGGGATGCCCCAAACCTGACAACTACTGGCTTGAGGTGTCCCACCTAGTTAGCAAGGACACTGGCTCACCTTGCAGCCTAACACCTGAACTGGCCTTACTCAACATTGGTATTAAAGCGTACCCAAACCTATGACACTCTAAATAGTGAGTACTAGATCCTCTTACACAGCAGTCCCTTTTTCTGCCACTCTGTAGGGGGAAAACTCTGTACAAGGGAGGTTAAGGGGGAGAGTGATTTTTGGTTGTACCCTCTCCTTAACCCTGTGTCCTGTGCGATACACACTTCTGATTATTTTTTTCCCTCATTGAGGTATTTAAAAGCATATACTATATTATGGCCACTAGCTGGCACTTACAATCATTCCAGATAAACATATTATACCAAATATGGCAAGTTTCAATGGAGCTGTGCAGAAGTGTGTCATATTCGTTCAGTGAACATTTTTTATACATATATCCCTAAATGTAACTGACAATAGCAATCATTAATTTACTCATTCTAGTCCAAGTAGTTTTCCTTTAAATAAAATAACATGCAGTGCTATAAATGTTAATAAAAAATAGAATCACACTTGATTTTCAGAATAATATATTTCATAAAATTGACACTTTAAGAAAACTGTTGTAGTTTAACTGATGGAAATTAGCCACTTGGTAATTGCAATAACTCACAATATCATATATATTTCAACAAAGGTGATTTTTAAACTGTGAAGGGTTTGTTAAGGTGTAATTGGCTTATGCCGCGTACACACGAGCGGACTTTACGGCGGACTTTGCCCGGCGGACTGGATTTCGTCGGACAATTCGATGTGTGTGGGCTCCAGCGGACTTTGTTTTCTCAAAAGTTGGACGGACTTAGATTTGAAACTTGTTTCAAATTTATCCGTTGAAATCGAGTCCGGTCGAAAAGTCCGCCGTCTGTATGCTAGTTCGACGGACAAAAAAGCCACGCTAGGGCAGCTATTGGCTACTGGCTATGAACTTCCTTGTTTTAGTCCGGTCGTACGTCATCACGTACGAATTCGACGGACTTTGGTGGATTGTGTGTAGGCAAGTCCGTTCATTCAGAAAGTCCGTCGGAAAGTACGTCGAAAAGTCCGCCGGGCAAAGTCCGCCGTAAAGTCCGCTCGTGTGTACGCGGCATTAGTCAATAATTATTGTAATTTGTATATACAATGCCTTGAAAAAGTATATATACCCCTTGACATTTTTCACATTTTGTCATGTTACAACCAAAAATGTAAATGTATTTTATTGGGATTTTATGTGATAGACCAACACAAAGTGGCACATAATTGTGAAGTAGAAGGAAGATGATAAATGCTTTTCAAAATGTTTTACAAATACATTTCTGAAAAGTGTGGCGTGCATATGTATTTAGCCCCCTGGCAGAGCTTGAACTATTTTGCAAAGAAGAGTGTGCAAAATTTTCACTCTCTAGGTATGCAAACCTGGTAGAAACATAGCCAAAAAGACTTGCAGCTGTAATTGCAGAGAAAGGTGGTTCTACAAAGTATTGACTCAGGGGAGCTGAATAAACCATTGCACACCGCACTTTTCAGATATTTATTTGTAAAACATTTTGAAAACCATTTATCATTTTCCTTCCACTTCACAATTACAGTACGTGCTAGTTTGTTTGTCTATCACATAACATCCCAATAAAATACATTTACTTTTTTGGTTGTAACATGACAAAATATGAAACATGTCTGGAGTATATATACTTTTTCAAGGCACTGTATATGTAGGGGGATGTTTTTTAACCACTTGAAGACCTGTATGTTAAACCTCTTTCTTGTCCAGGCAATTTTTCAGTTTTCAGCTTTATTATATGACTGTCGATTACTTCATCATGCAACATTGTACACTAATTAATAATTAATTTTTTAGACAGATTTGACTTTCTTTTCTGGACATCTTCACCCCCTTCCTGCGCAGGCCAATTTTCAGATTTCAGCGCTGTCACACTTTAAATGCCAATTACTCATTTGTGCAATACTGTACCCGAATTAGATTTTTATAATTTTTTTTTGACAGATAGTGCTTTCTTTTGCTACTATTTGATCATCACTGGGTTTTTAATTTTTTGCTATATAATATAAAAAAAGTGAAAAGAAAAAACACATTTCTCTGTCTAATTTTGTGAGGCCATAAAATGTGAGGACAGTGCAAATAACCCCCAAATGACCCCTTTTTTTGGAATGTAGATAGTCCAAGGTATCTAGTAGGGATGAGCTGAACACCCCCTGGTTCGGTTTGCACCAGAACATCCGAACATGCAAAAAAGTTTGTTTGAACATGCAAACACCGTTAAAGCCTATGGGACAGGAACGTGAAAAATCAAAAGTGCTAATTTTAAAGGCTTATATGCAAATTTTTGCCCTAAAAAGTGTTTGGAGACATGGGTCCTGCCCCAGGGGAAATGTATCAATGCAAAAAAAAGTTTTAAAATGGTTGTTTTTTCGGGAGCAGTGATTTTAAGAATGCTTAAAATGAAACCATAAAGATGAAATATTCCTTTAAATATTGTACCTGGGGGGTATCTATAGTATGCCTGTAAAGTGGCGCAGTTTTCCCATGTTTAGAACAATACCATAGCAAAATTGCATTTCTAAAGGAAAAAAGTCATTTAAAACTGCTTGCAGCTGTAATGTATTGTCAGGTCCTGGCAATATAGATGAAAATCATTGAGTAAAAAAACGGCATGGGTCTACCCCCCCAGCCCATTACAAGGCTCTTTGGGTCTGGTATGGTACCGCACCCAAATTTTAAAAAAATGCGTGGGAAAGCCCCCAGGCACTATATACTCTGAACAAAAGTATATATATTATACGGCCTGCCCTATATACTCTGCAGAAAATTGGGCCTTAGGTGTTGGTGGTGCCAGAGCATTGTAACCCCTCACAGTTACTCTTGTTGGGTGCAGGAACAGGCCCTGCTGTTAAATATTATTTCAAAAATTGTAATTACATGTCTGTGTTAAACAGGGGCAGAAAAATTTGGCCTTGGGTGGTGGTGCCACAACACTGTAAGCCCTCACAGTTACTCTTGGTGGGCACAGGAACGGGCCCTGCAGTGAAATATTAGATCAAGAATTGTGATTACATGCCCCTGTTAAACAGGGGCAGAAAAATTGGGCCTTTGGTGGTGGTGGTGGGGCAACAACACTGTAAGCCCTCACAGATACTCTTGTTGGGCACAGCAATGGGCCCTGTTGTTAAATATTATATCAAAATTTGTAATTACATGCCCCTGTTAAACCGGGGCAGAAAATTGGGCCTTGGGTGGTGGTGCCACAACACTGTAAATCCTCACAGATACTCTTGTTGAGTGCAGGAACGGGCCCTGCTATTAAATATTAGATCAGAAATTGTAATTACATGCCCCTGTTTAACAGGGGCAGAAAAATTGGGCCTTGGGTGGTGGTTCCACAACACTGTAACCCCTCACAGTTACTCTTGGTGGGTACAGGAATGGGCCCTGCAGGGAAATATTAGATAAAGAGTTTATCAGGAACCATGAATCAGACCGAGACAGAAGTATAGTTAAATCACACTTGTTTAATAATAAAAAAGGAAAACAGAGTAAGCGTGGTCAAAACAAGCCAGTGTTCAGTAACCGGATTGGGTAGTCAGCCAAGCCAATGTCAGAGAGTCAGAGGTAAATGTAGTAGTACAGCAAGCAGGATCAGGAGCCAGAAGGAATGTCAGCCGAGCAAGTCTTCAACAGGAATGCAGGAGAAAGTCTCTGTGATGTTAACAAAGGCGAAGGCAGAGATTAAGTGAGCTGGACAGCTTTAAGTAGGCAGGACTAACGAGCAGAATCAACAACAGCTGGGTAACTGTGAAGAGAGATGGGAGCTGACAATTAGCCAACAGCTGAGCGGCCAGCTCAGAGAAGGAAGGGCTGAGCCCAGCCCTGACAGTACCCCCTCCTCAATGACCCCTCGGAGGAGGAGGACTACCAGGCTTGAGGGGAAAACACCTATGGAAATCACGGAGGAGGACAGGGGCATATATGTCCGAGGATGAAACCCAAGATCGTTTCTCCGGACCGTACCCTTTCCAATGCACCAGGTACTGTATGGGTCCATGGAACCTACGGGAGTCAACAATGGACTGTACTTCATACTCCTCGTGGTTCTCAACCTGTACAGGGTGAGGACGTGGTACCGGGGTGGTAAAACGGTTGCAGACCAAAGGTTTTAATAAGGAGACATGAAATACATTCAAATTACGCATATTAGAAGGAAGGTCTAATGCGTAAGCCACTGGGTTAATCCTGCAAAGAATACAGAAGGGCCCAATGAACCGAGGTGCAAACTTCAGTGAGGGAACACGAAGTCGGAGGTTGCGAGATGACAGCCAGACCCTGTCCCCAACCTGGTAAGAAGGCACAGGCAGGCGTCTGCGGTCAGCATGGAGTCTGTACCTATCATTAGCATGACACAAAGCCTCCTGGACTTGTACCCAAGTGGAACGAAGACAACGGAGATGCTCCTCTAACGCAGGAATACTCTGTGGAACAAATGAGTCAGGCAACATGGAAGGTTGGAAACCATAATTAAACGGGGACAATCGGGAAGCAGAATTCACACTGTTGTGAGCAAACTCTGCCCACGGTAATAGGTCTGACCAGTTGTTATGATGGTCAGAAATATAGCAACATAGGAATTGCTCCAAGGACCGATTTGCGCTCGTTCTGCGGCCCCATTAGACTGCGGGTGATATGCAGAGGAGAAAGTAAGCTGAATTCCCAACTGTGCACAAAAGGCTCGCCAGAACCGGGAGACAAACTGACTACCCCTGTCCGAGACAATCACCTTGGGTAGCCCATATAAGCGAAAGATCTCCCGAGCAAAAATGGAAGCCAGTTCCTTAGAAGTGGGCAACTTCTTAAGTGGAATAAAATGACACATCTTTGAGAACCGGTCAACCACCATAAGGATTACAGTGCTGCCTTGGGAGTTTGGTAACTCCACAATGAAATCCATAGACAGGTGGGTCCAGGGCCTCTCTCCATTGGGTATGGATTGTAGGAGGCCCACTGGAAGGTGTTGTGAAGTCTTACTCTGAGCACACACGGAACAGGCAGCTACGAAGGCAGTTACATCAGCCCATAGACTAGGCCACCAGAATTTATGGGAAATGGCCCAAACAAGTTGATTCTTCCCAGAGTGGCCAGCTGCCTTGGGAGAATGGTAAGTTTGGAGCACAGCAGTAGGGAGACTCTCCGGGACAAAGCAGTGGTCACAAGGTTTCTCAGGAGGAGCATGGACCTGAGCAGCAAGAATTTTGTCACCCAAAGAAGAAATAAGACTGGTGCGAACCATAGCCAGAATATGATCAGGAGGAATCACAGGAACCGGAACCGACTCCAAATTGGAAGAGGGCTAAAATGATCGCCAACAGCTCTCTGTCACCAATCTCATAATTGCACTCCGCAGTTGACAATTTCTTGGAAAAGTAGCCACAAGGATGCATAGCGCTCTCAGAGGTAGGACCTTGAGACAGAAGGAAGCCAACACCAGTCTCAGAAGCATTAACCTCAAGGATAAAAGGCAACGTAGGATCAGGATGTGCCAACACAGGAGAAGAAACAAAGGCAGCCTTGAGACTCTCAAAGGCCTTAATGGACTCCAGAGATCAACTCTGTGGGTTACCATCCTTTCTGGTCATATCAGTCAGGGGCTTGACCAGAGATGAGAAGTTATGAATAAACTTCTGATAATAGTTGGCAAAGCCCAGGAAATGCTGCAGGGGACGTAAACCCACGGGTCGGGGCCACTGTAGGACTGCCAAGAGTTTCTCCGGGTCCATTGAAAAACCAGCAGTGGAAATGACATTCCAGTTTAGAGATTGTTCTTCTTAGTTTCTGAAGCACACAACAGACATCTGTGTGGTGTCTCTACAGGGACTTGGAAAATATGAGGATATCATCGAGATAAACTACCACACCTAACTGCAACAACTCTTGGAGGACATCGTTAATAAATTCCTGGAAAACTGCTGGGGTGTTACAAAGGCCAAAAGACATTACAAGGTACTCATAACAGCCTGTTCTGGTATTAAACACAGTTTTCCACTCATGGCCCTCCTTAATCCGCACAAGATTGTATGCCCCTCTCAAATAAAGCTTTGTGAAAACCGTTGTTCCCTTGAGGCAGTCAAATAACTCTGTAATTAATGGAATCGGGTAGGCATTCTTAATCGTGAAAGGATTGGGACCCCTATAATCAATCCAAGGTCTCAGTTCACCACTCTTCTTCTTCACAAAGAAACCAGCACCAGCAGGAGACGAGGATTTGCGGATAAAACCTCGAGAAAGTGCAGCTGCAACATACTCCTCCATGGCTTTATCCTCCAAGACCGACAAAGGGTAAACCCGGCCACGAGGGGGTATGGCACCAGGTTGAAGGTCAATTGCGCAATCATAAGGCCAGTGTGGAGGCAAACTACGAGCTTGACCTTTGTCAAAGACATCACTAAAATTGCGGTACTTCTCCGGCAGGGAGGAGAGTGAAGAGGTGCACAGGACCTTGGCTACCTTCTGGAAGCATGTCTCACTGCCTTGAGGTGACCAGGAGAGAACATCAGCATGGAGCCAATTAAAAGAGGGGTTGTGCCTCTGTAACCAAGGATAACCAATAACCAGCAGAAACCTAGGTGAGGAAATAACTTGTTATTGGATTATCTCATGGTGAAGAGCCCCTACAGCCATGGACAATGGAACCGTCTCATGAGTCACATGGGTAGGCTGTAGAGGTCTCCCATCAAGAACCTCAATAGCAAGTAGAGTGTCACGTAGCTGCAGCAAAATCGAGTGCTGTGATATAAAGGCAGCATCAATGAACAGGCCTGCAGCCCCAGAGTCGATTATTGCCTGTATCTCGATGGACGACTCAGACGAAGAAAGGGTGACCGAAATCAGGGGCTTATCCTTCTGGATAACTGGGGACAAAACTACGCCACCTAAGGTCTGTCCATGACAGGACCTCAAGGTTCTTGCATTCCCTGGATGGCCACAATAAAGGCACAATCTCTCCCTCCTCCTAAAGGTGCGTGGGTTCATCTTCACTGACTGACTCGGTACCAGGAGGCATGGGAGGTGAGGGCGGCACGGGTGGGACTGCAAAGCTCGGAGGCAAATGTACAGGAGACTCTCTCTGAGTCTGGAGTCAATGAGGATGGCAAATGTTATCAACTTCTCCAGCTCAGTGGGTATATCTCGGGCTGCTATCTCATCCTTGATGGAATCCAAGAGACCATGAGAAACGGCAGCCAAAAGGGCATTGTTCCATGCAACCTCTGCTGCCAGAGTACGGAATTCAATAGCGTAGTCGGCAACAGTTCTCGTACTCTGTTTGATGGACATGAGGCACTTAGCAGCAGAAGCGAAGCATCCAGGAACATCAAATACCCTTTTAAAGGAGGTCACAAACTCCGGGTAACAGGTTTTTGCGTCTCCCATATAGGGTGTGCCCAGGCCAAGGCTCTCTCTGAAAGCAAAGATATCACAAAACCTACTTTGCTTCTGTCCGTGGGAAACGCCTGAGGCAGCATCTCAAGGTATATCTCAAGCTGGTTGAGAAACCCTCTGCATTGAACTGGATCTCCCCCAAATCGCTGGAGAAGCGGAGCGGAACCAAACATACCTCTTGGGTAATACTCAAGGCGGGTGCCTGCACAGAGACTGGTGCAGCAGCAGGGACGGCCTGCAACTCAGGTTGTACCAGAGCAGCCACAGTGGGAAATTCCAGGTGAGCCGTGCGACTCAGGAGCGTTTGTAACGCTATGGCAAACTGATCCATGCGGTGATCTTGCTCATCCAATCTGAAAAAAATATTACCAACAAGTGGATTGATTGTATCTTCTGAATGTATGGCCTTCGCCTACTATCAGGAACCATGAATCAGATCGAGACAGAAGTATAGTTAAATCACACTTGTTTAATAAAAATAATAAAAAGGTAAACAGAGTAAGGGTGGTCAAAACAAGCCAGAGTTCAGTAACCGGATCAGGTAGCCAGCCAAGCCAATGTCAGAGAGCCAGAGGTAAACACAGTAGTACAGCAAGCAGGATCAGGAGCCAGAAGGGACGTCAGCCGAGCAAGTCTTCAACAGGAATGCAGGAGAAAGTCTCTGTGATGTTGACAAAGGCAGAGATCAAGTGAGCTGGATGGCTTTAAGTAGGCAGGACTGAGAAGCAGAATCAACAACAGCTGGGTAACTGTGGAGAGAGATGGGAGCTGGCAATTAGCCAACAGCTGAGCGGCCAGCTCAGAGAAGGAAGGGCTGAGCCCAGCCCTGACAGAATTGTAATTACATGCCCCTGTTAAACAGGGGCAGAAAAAAATGGGCCTTTGGTGGTGGTGCCACAACACTGTAAGCCCTCACAGATACTCTTGTTGGGCGCAGCAATGGGCCCTGCTGTTAAATATTATATCAAATTTGTAATTACATGCCCCTGTTAAACAGGGTAGAAAAAATGGGCCTTGGGTGGTGGTGCCACAACACTGTAAGCCGTCACAGTTACTCTTGGTGGGCGCAGCAACGGGCCCTGCAGTGAAATATTTGATCAAGAATTGTAATTACAATACAGTGCAGCCATAGTGCAGTTGCTACTACTTTTCTGGTGGTGTACACAGTACACAATACAGTGCAGCTGTAGTGCAGTTGCTACTACTTTTTTGGTGGTGTACATAGTACACAATACAGTGCAGCCGTAGTGCAGTTGCTACTACTTTTCTGGTGGTGTACACAGTACACAAAACAAAATATAGATCATGTCCGGAAGGCCACCAAGGAGAGACAGACGCTCACAGGCCAATAAAAGAGGGCAAGCAGGCTCTGTGTCTACAGTCAACAGTGCTGGTCCTGGACATGGTGCATCCTCTGCAGGTGGCCGTGGGGCACGCATTTCCTATTTCTCAGCTGCTGGATATGTTATTGAGCCAGAACATGGTGGTTGGTGGAGTGGATAACAAAGCCGTCCTCATCCTCCTCATCCTCTGTCACCCAGGCTCAGAGTAGTTTGCCTTCCTATGCAGCTGCCAAACAAGCCTATTCCATCAGCTCCTTGTCTGCAGTCACTCCTTCTGTAGCCCCACCATCATGCATGGAGGAGTCCCCTGAACTATTCGACCATAGTGTCAGGTACATGCTGCTGGAGGATGAGCAGCGATTTTAAGGCTCCGATGTTGGTTCCCAGGTTGAGGAAGGGAGTAACGTGAGCCTAGAGAGAGGGGGTGCCCAAGAAGGACAAGAAACAGGCAGTCATGTTTCCTCAGCTGCAGCATAGTGCCAAGTTTGCTCCAGTGCCAAGGAGGGAGGGGATGATGAGGTCACTGACTCTACTTGGGTACCTGATAGAATAGAGGAGAAGGAGGAGGAGGAGGCACAACTCCAACAAGGCAGGATGTCCTCTAGGGGACAGCTTAAGGGCAGCCACCCTACTGCATCACACCGCAGAGCTCCGCAGGTGCAGGGCGCTGCTGACTCCCCGCTGATTTTGAAAAGTTCCTTGGTGTGGGCCTTTTTTGACACGTGTGCAGCAGATTGCACCATTGCTGTTTGCAACCTATGTCTGAAGCATGGCCAGAACAGCAGTGGCTTAGGCACCACATGCTTGACCAGACATATGACGACCTCCCATGCAGTCTGTCTCCCATATGCTATATTTGAGATTTAATATCTCTCAGATATGATTTGGTTAAATGAGAGTTCTTTGACCATGAGTGAAAGCTTTAACACAATAACAACATTTATTGGTGAGTAGTTGAAAGTCTATCTAATACACAACCATCTATCTATAGTCTACACACCAAGAAAGAAAATGTTAGCTTAAAATAAGAAAATTACATGAAGGAATACAGAGTATATTTCTTAAAACATTAATCTACAAACATTTTTAGTTACAAGTAAAATACAGACCATTCCCATAATTACCCTTTGCACCAAGGTTCCATTCTGATGGCTGTTCTCCCATCAAAATGTGTGTTTCCCTCCCATCTGTGTATATCATTACAGGCTGATGCCTCATTGGTTGGCATAGCGTGGCTCTGATTGGTGAGCTTTCCTATTCCTGGTTAAGGACAGGCTACATCTCCAATCCCTATACTTTCCATAAGTCGTCCCCCTTTAATGCAAATCCTTGTGACTATTCTGAGCAGGAGATTAACTTGAAGTTTCCTGGGAAGTTAAGTATTGCTTACGGGCTGGCCTCCCTTCATTGCAAATCCAAGCATGGGATCCTTTGAAGTGAGTATGTGTAAAACAATGAGGTTTGGATCCCATTGTTTGTAATGCAGGTATAGCAATAGGTGTCCCAAGTACTTGCAGCCAATCTGCTAGCAGTAAACCACCATCTGATTTTAGCAGGCAAATTTCCCTACCCCAGTTGCTAAACCGTAAAAAGAAATTTGGTCCTAGCCATCCACATGCTCAGCGTCTGAATGCTAGCTTGGCCAAATTGCTAGCACTGCAACTGCTGCCTTTTCAGCTGGTAGACTCTGCTCCCTTTCATGAATTTGTGGAATGTGCTGTAACTCAGTGGCAGGTTCCAAAACACCATTTCTTTTCATGGAAGGCCATTCCGGCTCTCTACTGGCATGTGGAATGCAATGTTTTGGCCTTGTTGGACAGGGCGGTCAGCAGTAAGGTGCATATTACCACTGACTTATGGTCTAGGCATGGACAGGGACGTTACTTTTCCTTCACGGTGCACTGGGTAACTCTGCTGGCAGCTGGGAAGGATGCAGGACAGGGTTCAGTAATGTTTGAGCTTGTTCCGCCACCATGCCTCCAAAATGCTAGAGGTGATTATGCCACAGCTCTCTCCTCCACCTCTTCCTCTTCTTCTTCCTCTATGTCCTCTTCTGCAGATTTGTCCTCTGAACCAGCGGTGCTCCGTAAGCATTCAAGGGGCAACGCAAGCACTCAGGCAAAAACATTCCATGCGATGCATGATGATCCACATCCTTGCCGCTCTTACAGTAAAGAATCCTCTACATAGTTAAGGTTAAGCTACTGCTTAGGGGACAGGAGTCACACTGGGGCAGAGATTCTGTCAGCTCTGCAGGGGCAGGCTTAGAGGTGGTTGACGCCATGCCAGCTTCAGCCAGGAATGGTTGTATGCGACAATAGCACCAACCTTCTCTCCGCCCTCTGACAGGGACACTTGACTCATGTTCCATGTTTGGCACACATCCTGAATTTGGTGGTGCAACATTTCTTGAGTAGGTACCCAGGCTTATAAGATCTCCTGAGGCAGACCAGAAAAGTCAGTGGTCATTTCCGCTGCTCACACAATGCCAGTGCACGGCTGGCTGACATTCAAGGGGAACGCAACCTGCTCACCAATCGCCTCATTTTTAAAATGTCCACCAGGTGTAACTCAATGTTGGCAATGCTGCAGCGACTGCACATGCAGCAGAGGGCCATCAATGAGTACCTGTGTGAGTATGGCACCACAGCATTGTCAGGGGAGCTTGGCTTCTTTTCACCATGCCAGTGGCTACTGATCAAGGATGCATGGACTGTCCTGTCACAATTTGAGGATGCCACAAGGATGGTGAGCAACAATGCATGCATCAGTGATACTGTCCCTCTTGTCTTCCTGTTGGAGCACACACTTCAAGGAATAATGGACAGGGCACTGAAGGCAGGAAAGCGGGAGGAAGAGGAGGACTTCCTTACCTCTTAAGGCCCCCTTTATCCAGATATTATTCCTGCAGGCCTGCCAAACAGTCATGGGGCATGATGGGAATGTGACATCATAAGGGGCGGGGTCACCGGGTGACATCACCCAGTGACCACGCCCCATGCCTATGTAAGTCGTTGCGCACCTCGCACATGGCATTACAGCGGGAGAGAGCGTCGTGTAAACATCGGAAGAAGAGAAGATGGAACAAGACGATGGAGAAGACCGGGCCACTGCTAGCAAAAGAGTGGCAAAAGAGCAGAAGATAGCGGAGGAGCCCGGCAGAAGAACCAGAGAGCGGGAGAAGAACCGGACACCGGGAGAAGAACCGGACACCGGGAGAAGAGGCCGGAGAGCAGGAGAAGAACCGGACACCGGGAGAAAAGAGCAAAGAAGTTGGAAGAAGACCCCCGAAGTCGGGAAGAAGCCACCACCACCACCAAAGGCCCAATTTTTCTGCCCCTGCCCCAGCAGCAGAAAAAAAGGACAAGCATGCCCCACAGCCACCTGCAGAGGATGCACCATGTCCATGACCTGTTGACTCTAGACTCAGAGCCTGCTTGCCCTCTTTTAGTGGTCTGCGAGTGTCTGCTTCTCCTTGGTGGCCTTTCCGGACATGATGTATATTTTGTTTGGAAACACCACACTGCACTGTATTGTGTACTGTGTACAACACCAGAAAAGTAGTAGCAACTGCACTACGGTTGCACTGTATTGTGTGCTGTGTACACCACCAGAAAAGTAGTAGCAACTGCACCACACTGCACTGTATTGTATAATGTGTACACCACCAGAAAAGTAGTAGCAACTGCACTATGGCTGCACTATATTGTGTGCTGTGTACACCACCAGAAAAGCAGTAGCAACTGCACTATGGCTGCACTGTATTTTGTAATGTGTACACCACCAGAAAGGTAGTAGCAACTGCACTACAGCTGCACTGTATTGTGTAATGTGTACACCACCAGAAAAGTAGTAACTGCACTATGGTTGCACTCTGTTGTGTAATGTGTACACCACCAGAAAAGTAGTAGCAACTGCACTACAGTTGCACTGTAGATATACGCTACACTGGATGCTGCAGAGTGTGTATATATATATATATATATATATATATATACAGTGGGGACGGAAAGTATTCAGACCCCCTTAAATTTTTCACTCTTTGTTATATTGCAGCCATTTGCTAAAATCATTTAAGTTCATTTTTTTTCTCATTAATGTACACACAGCACCCCATATTGACAGAAAAACACAGAATTGTTGAAATTTTTGCAGATTTATAAAAAAAGAAAAACGGAAATTTCACATGGTCCTAAGTATTCAGACTCTTTGCTGTGACATTCATATATTTAACTCAGGTGCTGTTCATTTTTTCTGATCATCCTTGAGATGGTTCTACACCTTCATTTGAGTCCAGCTGTGTTTGATTATACTGATTGGACTTGAGTAGAAAATCCACACACCTGTCTATATAAGACCTTACAGCTCACAGTGCATGTCAGAGCAAATGAGAATCATGAGGTCAAAGGAACTGCCTGAAGAGCTCAGAGACAGAATTGTGGCAAGGCACAGATCTGGCCAATGTTACAAAAAAATTTCTGCTGCACTTAAGGTTCATAAGAGCACAGTGGTCTCCATAATCCTTAAATGGAAGACGTTTGGGACAACCAGAACCCTTCCTAGAGCTGGCCGTCCGGCCAAACCGAGCTATCGGGGGAGAAGAGCCTTGGTAAGAGAGGTAAAGAAAAACCCAAAGATCACTGTGGGTGAGCTCCAGAGATGCAGTTGGGAGATGGGAGAAAGTTGTAGAGAGTCAATCATCACTGCAGCCCTCCACCAGTCGGTGCTTTATGGCAGAGTGGCCCGACGGAAGCCTCTCCTCAGTGCAAGACACTTGAAAGCCTGCATGGAGTTTGCTAAAAAACACCTGAAGGACTCCAAGATGGTGAGAAATAAGATTCTCTGGTCTGATGAGACCAAGCTAGAACTTTTTGGCCTTAATTCTAAGCGGTATGTGTGGAGAAAACCAGGCACTGCTCATCACCTGTCCAATACAGTCCCAACCGTGAAGCATGGTTGTGGCAGCATCATGCTGTGGGGGTGTTTTTCAGCGGCAGGGACAGGATGACTGGTTGCAATCGAGGGAAAGATGTATGCGGCCAAGTACAGGGATATCCTGAATGAAAACCTTCTCCAGAGGGCTCAGGACCTCAGACTGGGCCAAAGGTTTACCTTCCAACAAAACAATGACCCTAAGCACACAGCTAAAATAATGAAGGAGTGGCTTCACCACAACTCCGTGACTGTTCTTGAATGGCCCAGCCAGAGCCCTGACTTAAACCCAATTGAGCATCTCTGGAGAGACCTAAAAATGGCTGTCCACCAACGTTTACCATCCAACCTGACAGAACTGGAGAGGATCTACAAGGAGGAATGGCAGAGGATCCCCAAATCCAGATGTGAAAAACTTGTTGCATCTTTCCCAAAAAGACTCATGGCTGTATTAGATCAAAAGGGTGCTTCTACTAAATACTGAGCAAAGGGTCTGAATACTTAGGACCATGTGATATTTCAGTTTTTCTTTTTTAATAAATCAGCAAAAATGTCAACAATCCTGTGTTTTTCTGTCAATATGGGGTGCTGTGTGTACATTAATGAGGAAAAAAAAATGAACTTAAATGATTTTAGCAAATGGCTGCAATACTTTCCGTCCCCACTGTATATATATATATATATATATATATATATATATATATATATATATATAAATATATATATATTAGACTGTCGGTATATATATATATATATATATATATATATATATATATATATATATCAAATAGACCGCCTGAAGTAGATTAGAAATAGTACACCACGGAATGCACTGTAGATATAGGCTGCTACATTGACTGGATGCTGCAGAGTATATATATACTGTATACACAGATTTGGCGATTTTTTTTTCAAAGAAATGTAGCAGAATACATTTAGGCCTACATTTTTTAAGAAAGATTATTTATTTGCAAAATTTTATAACAGAAACTAAGAGAAAATATGTTTATTTCAACATTTATTTGGTTTATTTTTTTGGTTTTAACAACAAAAAAAAAACTGAAAATTGGCCAGGGCAGGCGGGGGTTGAAAGTATCCAGTATTGAAGTGGTGAAACTCCAAGCTTTGTGTACTTGTTAAGCTAAACAGTATAACAGCATAATGAAATATTAGAGAAATGACGATTGTGTAGCATAGGTAATATAAAGGGAATTAGTCACTGGTCCCACAGATCCTAAGCTGCATCAACACCACACATACAGAGAAGACCTCAGTTTTTACACACTGTTGATGGATGGCTTCCCACACCAATCCATAATATCCTAAAATCAAATGCCCTCTTTAGGCATAGTAAATTTAGTAATTGGAAATGTATTTTTGTTTATTTGTCTTTCTTTATTTTTAATTACTTACTTTTCTTTGAGCAACATGTTTTTTTTCCCCAAAGTATACAAAGTATTTTATTTGGTATCACCTAACTCTAAGTTAATAGAACCACTAAATATGTACATGTATGCATTTTTGACAAATAATTGCCTTCAGAAGGGTATCTGATCTCATTCTTTGAAAAAAATTATAACTACCAAATATAATTAATTACAATATATATTTTTTTCTAAAAACACATTCTAAAACTGTGTTGTTGTTGTGAAAGGAACACATATAACAACAAATGTCAAGCAGAGCTATGATTTACTTTAGCTGTGAATGTTTAGTTGTAAGGAGCATGACATTCTTAAAGTTCACAATATGGAAAATACATTGTCTAGATATGATTAATACAGTGAAAGATCAATAAGGAATTAACAAATTCTGCCATCTGGGATTTCATTTATTTGCATAATTATATTAATAGGCAGCCCCTTTGGCTGAGTGTGCACATGATCTATAGTTGTCACCCCTTTGACTAGTACAACTAATTTCACTTTATTAAAGAAGTAGTTTGGCACTAGGCAACATGTGTGTTATGTCTGTATTAGATTACAAGCTAAGTGAATTGCCTTGTAATCTAAAATGCTCTATAATGATAATGTATTAGTGAAAACATGAAACACACTCCATTCCTCTAGTAATGTTAATATATCAATGATATGTTATTTATTCTGTAGGAATCTATATACATGTACAGTATGTGAGAAGCAGAAAAAAGAATATGTAAACCCAGTCAATCAAATCTCATATAAGCTTTTAATTGACCTTGCCTCGACATTGGTCCTTTTAAATCAAAATGTCCACCTGTTATTCCCATACTATTATCTAGTTTTGCAGTCTATTCCCCCTAAACCCACCCAACTTCAGAGGGATTGCTGGTGGTCATCTCTGTTTTGAATTAAGTGCAGCTCTTCATGGTACTGTCTACAGAACTGACATAATCTGAGCCTGGCAGTTGCATGAGCTGAGCGCTGTACTAAGCACTGTACCACTGCTAATGGCTCCAAGGACTTGTGTTCACCAGGCTGTAGTGCAGCAACTTCATGGCAACCTAATGGCATAGAGGCCAGGGAGGAGAGTTGCTGGGAGTGAGAAGGCTTCAACACTCTCAGAATATTTAAATTCCATCAAAAGAAGAAAGGGAAAGTATCTCTAAGTGTAGTAAATTAAACCACATTTATTCAAAACGTAAAAGGGGCCACTCACATGATATAAGATATGACAGGCTCATCAATCAGGTGGGCATCTGCTAGATGATGTCAGGAGATCCATGAGCGGGCTGACAGTCAGCCAAAATGGGGGAGGAGAATGCCAGCCACTCTCTTCCGGATCACAGGTTTTTAGGGATGTCCGTGAAGTGCAGCATCAGCGTAATGATGTCAGTGCCACATCCGGGCATGTGTAGTAGAAACTGTACACACTGTATTAGATACTGTTTACACCATTTGCACTGTACTAGAAACTGTACTACGGCAAACTGTATTGTGTACTGTGTACACCACCAGAAGTGTAGTAGAAACAGTACACCACAGAATGCACTGTAGATATATATATGAGACTGTATATATATATATATATATATATATATATATATATTAATACACCGCCTGAAGTCTACTAGAAACAGTACACCACAGAATGCACTGTAGATCTGTAGATATAGGCTACAATGGATGCAGGGTATATATATATATATATATATATATATATATATATATATATATATATATATATATAATAATACACTGCCACTAACTGAATAACCTGCCTGCTTAGTCTAACTCAAGCTATCTCCATACCAAAAACACTACACACGGCCGTCGTGTAGGCAGTCTTATATAGTGTGGGGCGTGAACTTAGTCCCGCTGAGCCATGATTGGCCAAAGGCACCCTCCCAAACATGGAAAAAGTTTAGACCTGAACCACAAACCCTATTAAAGTCTATGGAACCCAAACTTGAAAAATCAAAAGTCCCATTTTTAAGGCTTATATGCAAGTTATTGGACATAAAAAGGGAAAGGGGGCCTGGGTATTACCTTGGGGAAAATTTTTCAATGACAAACAATGACAAAATGTTTTTTAAATAATATTG
This sequence comes from Lithobates clamitans, assembly GCA_037952925.1. NCBI lineage: Eukaryota > Metazoa > Chordata > Amphibia > Anura > Ranidae > Lithobates > Lithobates clamitans. The sequence goes on along the minus strand of JBBGZY010000477.1, from coordinate 4,367,158 downwards.
TTTTTAAACGAGCCGTGATTTTAATGATGCTTAACCTGACACAATAAACATGAAAAATTTGCATGATCATGCTACACTGTACCCAAACAGAAATTTTAAAATTTTGTTCCCACAAACAGAGCTTTCTTTTGGTGGTATTTGATCACCTCTGCTTTTTTTTGCTAAACAAATAAAAAAAGCCTTGAACAAAAAAAGTTTTTCTTTGTTTCTGTTATAAAGTTTTGTAAAGAAGTAAGTTTTATCCTTCACTGACAGGCGCTGATGAGGCTGCACCAACGGGCACTGATAAGGTGGCACTGATGGGCATTGATGAGGTGGCACCAATGAGGTGGCACTGATGGGAATTGATAAGCAGCACTGATGGGTACTAATAGACGGCACTGATATGCAGCACTGATGGGAATTGATAGGCGGCACTGTTGGGCACTCAGAGGTGGCACTGATGGGCACTAATAGGCAATACTGATGGGCACTGAAAGGCTGCATTGATGGGCACTTATGGGTGACACTGATAGGCGGCACTGATGGGCAATGATGGGAACCGATAGGTGGCACTGATGGACTCTGATGAGTGGCACTGATGGACACTGATAGATGGCACCGATAGACATCACTGATGGCACGGGCGCTGGCAGGCATTGCTGATGGGCACTGATTGGCATCTGTCTGGGCACTGATTGGTATCTGTCTGGGCACTGACTTTCATTCTTGGTGGTCCAGGGTGGCATACCTGGTGGTCATTCATTGTGGGAATTCCTAGTGGTCCAGTGTGGGCATCCGCAGGGGGGCTGCGCTGATAATCAATCAGCATAGACCCCCCCTGTCAGGAGAGCTGCCGATCAGCTCTCCTCTACTCACGTGTGTCAGACGCCAGTGAGGAAAAGCCTATACACAGCTTTTTCTGTTTTCTCTGTGATCAGCCGTGATTGGACACGGCTGATCACGTGGTAAAGAGCCCCTGTCAGAGGCTCTTTACCGAGATCGGTGTTGCGGTGTGTCAGTCTGACATGCCTCACCACCGATCACCGCCCCCACAGGTGCACGCCGGCTGTTGTCGTGAAAGACATCATATGATTTTCAGTCAGGATAATAGAACCACCGCCCGGCCGTCATTCTGCTATAGGCCATGTGGAAAGTGGTTAAATATAGTGCCTTGGGGCGTGGCTTGGTGCATGGAGCTGTAGGATGTGTTCCTCTGCAACTCCCGGTCCTTACAGCTTCCACGGGGCTTTGTTTTACTTATCAACACCTCCAAACTGCTTCAATGGGCAAAGGTCAGCCCAAGGACCCAAAGAAGTCTGGTGGAGGAGTCTCAGGTGGCGATCTGGGCAATTTCTTCACACGATCCTCGGCCCCCTCCAGACACCAGATGCCTTCCAAGATGGTGCTGGCGCCTTCTTCCCTGACCCGATCTGACTCTGCAGCCATCATGCAGGTAAACACTTGGACCATTCTTCGTGGCCTGAAGGCAGTACATGGCTCACATGCAGGGCCCAGAGCCTCTCACAGGCCTCACTATGTTCAGGAGATGGCTGGGATATGGAAGCCCACATGCGATCCCTCCACACTTACATAAAATTATTGCCCACTAAAGAGGACTATAAACTGAAGATTTGTGGGCTTAAAAAAGACCTGGGGTCCGCATGGAGGCTTTCTTAATGAGTGGGCACACCTAAGCAATGCCCAGGGGCCCCAGCTGCATGGAGGGCCCCTGAACTTTCCCCAAAGCAGCTGGTCCTTGAGCCCACGCTGCCCCAAAATTTGGGGCCCAATGATGGCACTGAGAGTGATGGATACACAGAGGAGGCAGGCTAGCAGCATTGTGCAATGCTGTGCAGAACAATACCTATTATTTCACAGCCAGCAGGGAGGGGCAGGGCCAGAGTGCCAGTGATGCTCTGACTACGCCCCATGCAGCTTGGGACTTGAAGGCTGCGGGGTAGGAGCTGGAGTGGGAGCTGCTGACTTGGCAGCACTGAAAGCCCACCTGCGGAAGTAGCATTGTGAATGGTGTCATGGTGAGCTCAGCTGTCCAGCACTGTTTGCACAGAAGGGCTTGGAATGCCCAGAGGGATGCTTCCTCCTCCAATCTATCAATGGGTCCGCGCTTTAGACTTTTAAAACACTGCTGCCCCCCTATGTAAGTAGGGAACACCTTAGTGATACCCTGAAAGGTTAAAAACAGAATATAGGGGATGGCGCTGTGTAAATGTGAGTGTTTAAAGTGCCAAGTGCTTTGGTGCGTAATACAATCCTACCTCGATACAAAAAGTATAAAAATAAAAATAAATATAAAATAAAATAAAAGTTGTGAATTGACCAAAAATTAATCAATACGGTGAGGTGATAAATCCTTAATGGAATTGCAAGTAATTATAATCCCATACATTAAGCAAACTCAATCCTAATATTGTCTAAATTGTGAAACATGTGTGAACAAATCCACTAAAAATGCAGAGTGATAAGTATCGAATCCAAAAAAGTTGGTTGTCAGACCACAGTGCAACCCACACAGTGCAATAATGTGCAAATACCGTTGAGAGTTAAAACCAATCTATTATATGTGAAAAAGTGTATCAAAAAAATGTATCACAAAAATTAATATTAAAAAATATTCAAAGAAATATATATATATATATATATAGTCCCAACTGCTGTATAATACAAAGGTTCATAATGGTGATACAATTGCAGTGTAATAAATCGTATAGCGTATTTCCCAGAAGATTCTTCTTTAACAGTGGAGATCCATGCAAGCAATTTCCCCCAATGTGATTGTACTCACCGGAGCTCCCTGCCCCTGCAGGGGTATGAGCGTGTGATGTTAACCCTCAGCCTTTCTTGCCGGTGCCAGTATTCTTCCACTCAGCCCAATACAGGAGAAACACACATGTTTCACAATTTTGACAATATTAGAATTGAGTTTGCTTAATGTATGGGATTATAATTTTTATGCTTCCTCCTCTGCCCCTCCTTCTGCCTGCTTGATTGATATAGGTGAGTCCAGTGCTGGAGGTGGGCACAAGTTTACACGCACTGTATCTCCACTGGAAAAGAGGGTACAATATGGATGGAATAATGGTGCTGGGGGATATCAAGGGTGTAGGGGGGAAAATAATGAGGTGTAGAGGGGTCAGAGTTCTGGGGGGAGTATCTAGGGTGTAGATGGGCCATGGTGCTGGGGAGGCATGAATCTAGCAGATATGTTATATGCACAGGACAGCTTTGTCACTTTATGCATGTAGTATTTTCCTACTGTTTCTTTGCTGTACAGAATGATTGTTCATGTAGTTAATGCGGAGCGCCACCCAAAAGGGTAAGTTCCGCTTGTCTGCCTCCTACCTACTTGATGTCTGCTTACCTGCACTGTCTCTATTGTAGGGGCCCCAGAGCATTACTTTGCCCAGGGGCCCATGATACTATTAAGATGGCCCTGCATGGAGGACATTGAAAACACTACAGATGGGCTCTGTAATGCTGTACGGTCCCATGAGGAGACTCTGAATTCCCACCCTGTCATGCTAAAGCAGCTCATGTACCAACAAGATGACATTGAGAATAGGAACTGCCGTAATAACATTAGGATCCGTGGCATTCCAGAAACGGTTGAACATAAAGATTTGGCTATTGCAGTTAACGCCATTTTCAATCAGTTATTACAGCTGCCCAAAGAGGCCCCTATTGAACTGGACCTCCGGCTTGAGAAAACCTGACTCCTCCTTTGTACGTGATACATTATGTAGGGTACGCTTCTAAAAGATCAAGGAAGATATCATGCGGGTGGCTAGCATGCAAGACATCTTGCTAAATGATACTCCTGTCATGCTCCTGCCAGATCTGTCTCGCCAAACCCTGGCCATGCGGCTTTGAAACCACTCACTCAGCTATTGCAAGACCAGCACATTAAATACCAATGGTGTTTCCTCTTTCAACTTAGAGTCCACCATGAAGGGAAGACAGTGCTTTTCTGTACATTGGATGACCTGCCAAATTTCCTCAGCGTGCTGGAGTTACCACTAGTGTCCCTGCCGGATTGGCCCTTCTTTCCAACGACCCAGAGTCTTCCCTTTCTACCACAATAGCAAAAGCAAAGCAAAGAAGAAATGTTCCAGATCCTCCTCACAGAGGCCTTCGGATGATTGACTCCTCCATGCAGCAAATTTTTTGTTTTCACACCCCCTCCAGCCTGCTGTGTTATTTACGATGATTAAGAGTGATTGGCTTAGACTGGGAATCTGATCTGCAGCAAGAAGGTGGCGTGACCAGGGAAGTGACATTGAGGAAATAACAAGCCCAGGGCATGCTAACAGGAAGACAGAGGCAGGAGACTGGAATTAGCTGCAGAGGGGAACTAATAAGTCCAGCTAAACTGAAGCCTTGCAGAATAAATCACAACCATTTCTAGACAGGGTATGCCATCAGCATTTCATTTTTAAAATACTATTTTTGCCTGGAAAATACAAAAAAGTTGTACTTACTCTGTGGATCTGCCGCATCTGGCTGTTACTCACCATCTTCTGCATCCCCAGCAGCCTCTACAGGGCAGGTCTCCTCCACCTGCTGGTCAGCCTCAGCAGCTATTGATTAATATAGAAAAGAACATTACAATCTACAGTGTACAACAATCTCACACATTTGTACAAGAACATTGAAACATGTATGATCAGCAGATACAAGCAAGATTATACTAACTTGTGGGAGATGCTGCCTCAGTGGCCTCCTCCTGAGTCTCCCCCTCTGACTTGATTACACCTATTTAATATAGCATGGCAATAGAGGGCAGGTCACTAACATTTATCTACAAGGCAGGGACGTGCATTCACTAGAGGCAGGTGAGGCTGAGAAAAAAATTAAAAAATTAAAAAATCTGTAAAAATAGAAAAAGAATGAGGCACTTACCTGTCCTGGTTCCAGCGGAGAGTGCTAGGCTTGCCACCACTGATCCGGCGCCTCAGTTCACATAGAGTGGCGGCGTGCTGCCAGATTACACAAGTTACACAAGCGCTTGTGTTATCTGACAGAACATCACCAAGGCTCTATCTGTCACTGCTTCAGCGAGAAGCAGTGATGCTAGAATTGACAATGAAAGGCTGGACAAATGGAAAAGGTCCCACTGTATTAGTGTTACTACTACAGTACTTACTGCATGATGAAGTGGAGGACTCCTGCTCCTCTGCCCTCCACCTCTGGAGTCACTGGGCCTGGATATGATTTTGAAATAAAATCAAACACAACATGGTAAATGACATGCTTGACAAAAAAACAGAAAAAATGTCCTGCACAATGCAATGCTGACACCAACCTTGATGAGCCAGGAGCTGGGTGATCTCGTCCTTCCCTACACCCGCTAGGAGCTCTGCTTTGTGGGGGAGGAGAGGCACCTGCTTCCTTCTGCACCCTGCCTGCCTGCGTTTACTTGCTATGGTGCTGCAAAACAAAAAGAGAATAGAAACGGGTTCCATAATTAACCACTTCAGCCCCGGAAGGATTTACCCCCTTCCTGACCAGAGCACTTTTTACAATTTGGCACTGGGTCGCTTTAACTGCTAATTGCGCGGTCATGCAATGCTGTACCCAAACTAAATTTGCGTCCTTTTCTTCCCACAAATAGAGCTTTCTTTTGATAGTATTTGATCACCTCTGCCATTTTTATTTTTTGCGCTATAAACGGAAAAAGACCAAAAATTTTGAAAAACTGTCATTTCTTGAGGTGCTAAAATGGCAAGGCAGTACAACCACACCCCCCCCCCCAAATGACCCCATTTTGGAAAGAAATTGCTGAGAGGCATGTTGAGCCCATTGAATATTAATTTTTTTTGTCCCAAGTGATTGAATAATGACAAAAATAAAAAAAATTACAAAAAGTTGTTACTAAATGATATATTGCTCACACAGGCCATGGGCATATGAGGAAATATACAAAATACATTTATCTGCTTCTCCTGAGTATGGGGATACCACATATGTGGGACTTTTTGGGAGCCTAGCCGCGTACGGTGCCCCGAAAACCAAGCACCGCCTTCAGGATTTCAAAGGGCGTAAATTTTTGATTTTACTCCTCACTACCTATCACAGTTTTGAAGGCCATAAAATGCCAAGATGGCACAAACCCCCCCAAATGACCCCATTTTGGAAAGTAGACACCCCAAGCTATTTGATGAGAGGCATGTTGAGTCCATGGAATATTTTATATTTTGACACAAGTTGTGGGAATGTGACCAATTTTTTTTTGCACAAAGTTGTCACTAAATGATATATTGCTCACACAGGCCATGGGCATATGTAGAATTGCACCCCAAAATACATTTAGCTGCTTCTCCTGAGTATGGGGATACCACATGTGTGGGACTTTTTGAGAGCCTAGCCGCGTACGGGGCCCCGAAAACCAAGCACCACCTTCAGGATTTCTAAGTGCGTAAATTTTTGATTTCACTCCTCACTACCTATCGCAATTTTGAAGGCCATAAAATGCCAATATGGCACAACCCCCCCAAATGACCCCATTTTGGAAAGTAGACACCCCAAGCTATTTGCTGAGAGGCATGTTGAGTCCATGGAATATTTTATATTTTGACACAAGTTGCGGGAAAGTGACATTTTTTTTGTACAAAGTTGTCACTAAATGATATATTGCTCAAACATGCAATGGGCATATGCGGAATTACACCCCACAATACATTCTGCTGCTTCTCCTGAGTACGGGGATACCACATGTGTGGGACTTTTTGGGAGCCTAGCCACGTACGGGGCCCCGAAACCAATCACCGCCTTCAGGATTTCTAAGGGCGTAAATTTTTTATTTCACTCCTCACTACCTTTCACAGTTTTGAAGGCCATAAAATGCCAAGATGCCACAACCCCCCCCCTTCAAATGACCCCATTTTGGAAAGTAGACACCCCATGCTATTTGCTGAGAGGAATGTTGAGTCCATGGAATATTTTATATTTTGCCACAAGTTGCAGGAAAATGACAAACTTTTTTTTTTTGCACAAAGTTGTCACTAAATGATATATTGCTCAAACATGCCATGGGCATATGTGGAATTACACCCCAAAATACATTCTACTGCTTCTCCTGAGTACGGGGATACCACATGTGTGGGACTTTTTGGGAGCCTAGCTGCATACAGGGCCCCGAAAACCAATCACCGCCTTCAGGATTTCTAAGGGCGTAAATTTTTGATTTACTCCTCACTACCTATCACAGTTTCAAGGGCCATAAAATGCCAAGATGGCACAAAACCCCCCAAATGACCCCATTTTGGAAAGTAGACACCCCAAGCTATTTGCTGAGAGGCATGGTGAGTATTTTGCAGCTCTCACTTGTTTTTGAAAATGAAGAAAGAGAAGAAAAACATTTTTTTTTCTTTTTTCAATTTTCAAAACTTTGTGACAAAAAGCGAGGTCTGCTAAATACTCACTATACCTCTCAACAAATAGCTTGGGGTGTCTACTTTCCAAAATAGGGTCATTTGGGGGAGTTTTGTGCCACCTGGGCATTCCATGGCCTCCGAAACTGTGATAGGCAGTGAAGCGTGAAATCAAAAATTTACGCCCTTAGAAAGCCTGAAGGCGGTGCTTGGTTTTCGGGGTCCCGTACGCAGCTAGGCTCCCAAAAAGTCTCACACATGTGGTATCCCCGTACTCAGGAGAAGCAACAAAATGTATTTTGGGGTGTAATTTCACATATTTCCATGGCATGTTTGAGCAATATATCATTTAGTGACAACTTTGTGCAAAAAAAAAAATGTGTCTTTTTCCCGCAACTTGTGTCACAATATAAAATATTCCATTGACTCGACATGCCTCTCAGCAAATAGCTTGGGGTGTCTACTTTCCAAAATGGGGTCATTTGGGGTTTTGAACTGTCCTGGCATTTTATGCACAACATTTAGAAGCTTATGTCACACATCACCCACTCTTCTAACCACTTGAAGACAAAGCCCTTTCTGACACTTTTTGTTTACATGAAAAAATATTTTTTTTTTGCAAGAAAATTACTTTGAACCCCCAAACATTATATATTTTTTTTAAAGCAAATGCCCTACAGATTAAAATGGTGGGTGTTTAATTTTTTTTTCACACAGTATTTGCGCAGCGATTTTTCAAACGCATTTTTTTGGGAAAAAACACACTTGTTTAAATTTTAATGCACTAAAACACACTATATTGCCCAAATGTTTGATGAAATAAAAAAGATGATCTTAGGCCGAGTACATGGATACCAAACATGACATGCTTTAAAATTGCGCACAAACATGCAGTGGTGACAAACTAAATACATTTTTAAAAGTCTTTAAAAGCCTTTACAGGTTACCACTTTAGATTTACAGAGGTAATCTATTGCTAAAATGACTGCCCTCGATCTGATCTTCGCGGTGATACCTCACATGCATGGTGCAATTGCTGTTTACATTTGACGCCAGACCGACGCTTGCGTTCGCCTTTGCGTGAGAGCAGGGGGGGACAGAGGTGCTTTTTTTTTTTTTCTTTATTATTTTTTTGCTTTTTTATCTTATTTTTAAACTGTTCCTTTCATTTTTTAATCATTCTTATTGTTATCTCAGGGAATGTAAATATTCCCTATGATAGCAATAGGTAGTGACAGGTACCCTTTTTTGAAAAAACTAGGGTCTATTAGACCCTAGATCTCTCCTCTGCCCTCAAAGCATCTGACCACACCAAGATTGGTGTGATAAAATGCTTTCCCAATTTCCCAATGGCGCTGTTTACATCCGGCGAAATCTAAGTAATGAAATGCTCATAGCTTCCGGTTTCTTAGGCCATAGAGATGTTTGGAGCCACTCTTGTCTCTGATCAGCTCTATGGTCAGCTGGCTGAATTACCGGCTGCATTCTCAGGTTCCCTGTTGAGACAGGAGAGCCAGAGAAAAACATGGAAGACGGTGGGGGGGGATTCCCTCCCACTGCTTGTAAAAGCAGTCTAGAGGCTAATTAGCCACTAGGATTGATTTTACATGAAAGCCGACCGCTGGCTAAAAAAGAATGATACCAAGATGATACCGAAACCTGCAGGCATCATTCTGGTATAACCACTCAAAGTCCAGCAACATACCAGTACGTTGCTGGTCCTTGTTGGGCATATATTGTAAACTTTTTTTCATGCAGCCTGTGGGCTGAACGAAAAAAAGATATTGATCGGTGGGTATGCCCACCATTAGAATACCTCCCTTCATCCACCCACTTCTAATGATGGGCATACATGCACCGTATATATATGCCAAAGCATGGGGGCATCCTCCCACAAAAGGCAGGAGCAAATCACTCCTCCACCCACTGCTGCCCCCACGCTTCGGCATATATGCAGAAGTATGTAACTGTGGTGGTGAAATCACCTCCAACAGCGCTGGAGTCACAGCTTTATATATCGTGGGAGCAAACGCTGTTGCTGTCAAGATAAATAAATCCGCGCTGCAACTGAATGGCGTACCTGCTAAGCAAATGATGGTTAACAATAAAACAAAGTAACATTACAGTATAACAGTAAGACTTACCATACCTGCAAAGGAAATACAAAAAAAACATAGTAAGAAATAAAACATTTAACGCAACCTGTGCCTAAAATATATATATGCCGAAGCATGGGGGCATCCTCCCACAAAAGGCAGGAGCAAATCGCTCCTCCACCCACTGCTGCCCCCAAGCTTTGGCATATATGCTGAAGTATGTAACTGTGGTGGTGAAATCACCTCCGACAGCGCTGGAGTCACGGCTTTATGTATCGTGGGAGCAAACGCTGTTGCTGTCAAGATAAATACAGGTACGTGATTCTGCCTGCCCATGCCATTCTGCCGACGTATATCATCGTGAGGCGGTTGGCAAGTGGTTAAACTACAATTGTAATCTGAAAATGACATCAGAACATATGAAACAAATGTAGAATGAACCCGTAGAATGAAACAATGCAAATGGAATTTTTGGATTAGGTGCATTTTTTCATGTAACACAAGATTTGCACATTTTTTTATTAACCCAATTTATTTTTGGAAAAATGAAAAACGTATACTTTTTGGTGCACAATAAGACACCCAAACATTTGGTAAAATATAAAAGACAGTATTGTGCCGAGTAAATAGATGTCCAGTCCACCTTTCTAATTACACGCTTGTATCAACTGTGCATGGTGTAAATTTCCTTTCTTTTTTCCTTTGCAAAGCATTAACCACTTGCGGATGTGGACCCGCCCATAGTAAACATACGGGGGGTCCGCAAGCTGGTTAAGTCCAGCCACCGAAACACAACAATTTTATTTATTTTTTTAAATATTTAACTCTTTTAAAACCCAGGAGTGATCTAATGCCACAAAAAAAAGCTCTATAAGTGGTGGAAAAAGGGCATACATTTAATTTAATTTAGGTAGTACATCGCAGGAACCCACAATTGTCAGTTAAAGCTGCAATGCGCTAAATAGCAAAATATGGCCTGGTCAGCAAGGGGGTGTAACCTACAGGTGGTCAAGTGGAACTTAAAAGCACTTACTGCTCATCAGTTTAGTGATAAGAACAAATAACGGCCACGGAAATATTCCTCTCATAACGATCGTGGCGATAATATGTAACATGTGCAAACTATGCGTTCATGTGTAGGCTAGGCACACCTATGCACACATTAGGTTTTTCACAGGAGGGAGGACATCAACATATGAAACAAATGTAGAATGAACCCGTAGAATGAAACAATGCAAATTGAAATTTTGGATTAGGTGCATTTTTTCATGTAACACAAGATTTGCACATTTTTTTATTAACCCAATTTATTTTTAGAAAAATGAAAAACTGATGCTTTTTGGTGCACAATAAGACACTCAAACATTTGGTAAAATATAAAAGACAGTATTGTGCCGAGTAAATAGATGTCCAGTCCACCTTTCTAATTACACGCTTGTATCAACTGTGCATGGTGTAAATTTCCTTTCTTTTTTCCTTTGCAAAACATTAACCACTTGCGGATGTGGACTCGCCCATAGTAAACATACGGCGGGTCCGCAAGCTGGTTAAGTCCAGCCACCGAAACACAACAATTTTATTTATTTTTTTAATATTTAACTCTTTTAAAACCCAGCAGTGATCTAATACCACCAAAAAAAGCTCTATAAGTGGCGGAAAAGTGCGTACATTTAATTTAATTTAGGTAGTACATCGCAGGAACCCGCAATTGTCAGTTAAAGCTGCAGTGCGCTAAATAGCAAAATATGGCCTGGTCAGAAAGGGGGTTTAACCTACAGGTGGTCAAGTGGAACTTAAAAGCACTTACTGCTCATCAGTTTAGTGATAAGAACAAATAACGGCCATGGAAATATTCCTCTCACAATGATCGTGGCGATAATATGTAACATGTGCAAACTAAGCTTTCATGTGTAGGCTAGGCACACCTATGCACACATTAGGTTTTTCACAGGAGGGAGGATGATTTGAAAAAAAAAAATTTGTTTAAAAAAAAAAAAAAAAAACTTCACTGACATCACATGTGATAGCAATAATATATGTTTTATGTGTGTGGGGGAGGGGGGAATTGTTTTTGGGCATAATATGGAATTTTTAAAATGTAAAAAAATAAAATAATCAGACACTTTACTTACCGTTTTATGTTGCTGAATTTTTTATGACAGGGAGATAGGTCATGCTGATGGAGCTGCATCTCCTCAGCTTTTCAGGAGATCTCCTCCCACTTCTTCCGCTTCCATTCCAAAGTGGTCTCCATGGAGCAGGTGCCGCACAGCTGCATCCAGCAAGGAAGCATTTCCCTTACAAGGACTTGGGACGCAATGTGAGTCCATGAAAAGTTACGCTTCCTGCTAGTTGCAGCTTGTGTCCCCCTCCTGCACTTTGTTGATGGTGGCGGTGGTGCTGCTGCTGCCTCCATAGAAGGGCCAGGAACCTCCATGGGGTCTAACTGCTTGGAGCCACCATCGGATGCTGCCATTGCACTTGAACCAGAACCGTTAGGACTGCAGAGCGAACAGGAAGGAAGTTATATGCTTGAATTTTGATACAACGCAGTTCCATTGGCTGACTGTTGGGGTAGACCGTTCGACATGAACAGAAACAAACAAGTATCATATCATTCGATACGATCAAAAATATGTACAGTACCATTCGACATGAAGATTCGACGAAGCAGCTAAAAACATATGATCGCCGCGAGCGGACATTTACAGTCAAATGCTCCGCCCATAGGCTATAGAAGAATTCTGATTTGACTAGTAATAATAATTAATAATTATAATATTACTGCCCATAACAACATCTACTATAGCTTGTGGGCGGAGCATTCGACCGGAAATGTACAATCACGGCATCATACAGTTTACTTTAGCTGCTTTGTCAAATCTTCTTAGAACATCCGACAGACACCATAAGCCTTCAATTGACAGATTCATCTTTAATTAATTTGGGTTTTCGTACAAATGCTTATTTAACAAATAAATAAAAACAAATTTCGGAAGTAATTAAATCATTTTTTTGGACGAAAACCGAAATTCCGAAACAAAATATTTCAGTGTGCACATGACTATTGATTACTCTATACTGACTCTACAGTTTTATGTTAATACAACACTTTATGTTTACATATGTACTTTGGTGACACATATCTCACTGATGTGGTTGCAGCTTTTTACCATATGATTTTGTACACAAGCTCAGTAATTTTTGTTTTTCACATGACAGTGTTGATGCTGCATCCTGGACAACATTATTGACCACTAATAGTCATGGCCATATTGTAAGGGCTGGGCTCAGCCATTCCTTCTCAGAGCTGGCCACTCAGCTGTTGGTCAATTGCCAGCTCCTATCTCTCCACATTTACTCAGCTGTTGATGATATCCTGCTCATCAGTCCTGCCTACAGCCCAGTGGATCTCTGCCTTCACCTTGGTCAACATCACAGAGACTATCTCCTGCATTCCTGTTTAAAGACTTGCTTTGATGACATCCCTTCTGGCTTCAGATCCTGCTTGCTGTTCCACTAGATTGATCCCTGACTTCTGACTTGGCTGACTATCTGTTCTGGTTACTGAACTTTGGCTATGTTTTAACTATGTTTGTTCTTTTTATTTTTATTATTAAACAAGTGTAATTTAACTGTACTGTCTTGATCTGATTTCATGGTTTCTGGCACATACATGGTCAATGATGTTAGCCAGCTTGGTCTTTGTTGACATACAGCAGCTGGCGGAACGACTGTCATTTATGTGTTTTGTATTTACAATTTACATTTATTTTGTGAATGAGATAGAATGGGCACTATGTATGTATTCTTTTTGGGGGAGAAGATACCTGGGGGCCACCTAAATTGTATGGGAGCAAGGATCACTCTCAAACACATGGTTTTCCTTTGAGTTGTATCAAATTAGTTAAAATTAAAGTAATTTATCTGTGTTATATTTATGGAACAAATTTACACCCATCCAGCTCTGCAGGCAATATTACACAAAATGCTGCTGCCATGATGATCACACTATATATGATCATTTGATTACATTGAGCTTTTTTTAGGAATAAAATTCCATGACTGGGTACTATGTTCTGCCTGTATCTTCAGAAGTTTTGAATGCATGAAGCTATTTTTTAAAAAAAGCTTGACAACTGACCTTAGACCTTAAAACAATTACAAAATTTGACTTCAATGACTTCAATTGGATTTGAGAGCTATGTTTGGGTTTTGCAGATTTGTGTTTGGTGAGCATCCAGCAGGAAATTCATCTTCAAAGTTCATAGTAGATGCACTAAAACTACAGCTCTTTCTTCTTCTGTTCTTTCTGGCATCAGAAGATTGTTAGCCTTCCAGCCTTCTAATATAAACAAACATAACCTGTTGTGATGTTTCAGGATGGATTGATTCACAGTACAAGCAGCTACAGAGGTTAGTGAGGACTTTTTTTTAAATCAACTTTACTGTTTACCAAGAGTATGCAGACATGTGTTTATGTCCATAGTGTGGGCTTAGGAAGAGTTCTTTAATGTCTTTACTAGCCACTGCACATAAGATAGGTAGATAGATAGATAGATAGATAGATAGATAGATAGATAGATAGATAGATAGATAGATAGATAGATAGATAGATAGATAGATAGATAGATAGATAGATAGATAGATAGATTGATAGAGAGATAGATAGAGAGATAGAGAGATAGATAAAAATACATTGCTAGAATAGCATCTAATTTACAGTACCTTCAAGACAGGGATATCGGCAATTACAATTATTAAGGGTTAAAGCTAGTTAATGAGCAAGGTTGCGCTGAACCCACTTAATTCTGACATTCATAGCATGACAAGGTTATGACACACATTATTTATCACACTTTGCCATTGCGGGTGGGTGCTAATTATTCAAAATATTTAATTACAATAATTTAGCAGGTGCTTGGTGTTACATGGTAACAGCAACATACATAATCTGTCATATATATAATCTTATTTCTTTTAACTAAAGTATGCTATTTCCAAAACTGTCAGAAATCATCAGCAAACCTCTGTTTTTCTCTTATGTCTATTTATTGATTGGTTCAGGTCCCTGCTGTCCTTGCTATCACACTAAAAACTGTTATTTACTTATGTATATTCCAGGAAATGTTTTTCCTAAACACTTGTTTTACTAGCAAGCCTAATGGATTAGATTTGCTGACATGATTTCTGTGATACAGCAGAAGAACCCTAAAGAGCACAAGTGAGATATTAATCAGCTACAGGTGGTCACTACTATCCAATCAAAAACAAAACCAATGTACATCTGGCAACTCTCTTATGTAAATACACAGTAGTCATAAAAATAGAGACTCTGCCTAGGCAGCAGAAGTGGTCCCATCTTTCCATTTTCATTCACAGAACTACAAGATGCATACAACTACTTCATGTTATTCTTTAGTGATTGGCAAATCTGTCTGAGTTTGATTTGTCAAGGGTCCAGCCAAACTTATTCTGAGCTTAGAGGTGAATCCCTTTGAAGTCTATAGGGTAAACTACTTTTATAAAAGCATGGTAGTCTGGGCAGTTAATATAGCATGCGTAACATAACATTTTCCTGGACAGTCTCAGTGGCAGTGAGCATTGACAATGAATATTTGGCTGTGAAATTCATTTTCTTTTTTTTAATAAGAATTTTTTATTGATTTTACTAGTATACAAAAAACAGAGAAATAGGAAACAACAGAAGAAACCCAGAAGGGTCATAAAAGGTAGAAGAACAATTCTGTATATCAAGAATGTGATAGACAGTTAGAGTAGTACAATGTTCAGAAGAATCATATTAGTAGCAAAGTCTTGCATCAGGCACATGTAAGAAATATACAATTAATAGTAGAAATTAACCATTTTATCTTATCAGATATCGTAAAATAGAATAAGTAAAAAGGTAGAGAAGGATCATATGTTAGAAAAATGAATATGAGAAACCTTTTAGGATGTATTAGTGTAAGACAAAAAATGGGCACCACAGGCCCAAAATAGCTTTAAGGTTCAACAGAAAATTATTATTGATATGTAGGTAGATTTAATATCAGGACAGAAAGCACCCATTAGCATTTTATATTCGTAAGAATAAATGAAAATGAACTGGGCTTTCCTGGTTTTGTGATATTTGGCCAAATTATCATTGTCATGGTACATTATACAGCTTAGAGTAGAAATGATGGAATTTCTAAGCAATTTTTTATCAGAGGCATGCTTTTGTTTACCATCGGAGAAAAAAGAAGCCCAGAAGGGCTAATGCTGAGCTAGAAAAAAAGAGGGGATTTTGGTGCTATATATGAAATATAGTAAAATAAAATGAGCTGCCAGCACTAAAAAGTCTAATACAAAAACTCCAAATAGATAAATATATGCAAAGTCAGTGCAGCGCTAATAAGATAACAGCATGACAAATTTTAAAATTTCAAGTGAAAAAAATATTCAAGTGAAAAAAAAATGTAAATGAAAACTAAAGCAGAGTCCCAGTGAAGATTTCAGTCCATGAACAAAGAATGAAACAAACATCCATCCATGTGAGATATCGGTGGCAAATTACAAAAGATTGAAATTGTGAAGGATTCTCCAAAGAATGTGCATCCAATTCCACACCCAAGTGAGTAAGTAGCCTGCTTACCAGCTATCCGTGACTACTAAAAAGCAGTCTCACCCAGTATAGGGAAATCGGTCTCCCCAAGATCCTCACAGATGTCTGGAGCCACAGCTGGTAGTGTCCTTATTAAAAGTCAGCAGCTACAGTGTTTGACTTAAAAAATAAAAATTTGGCTGGGACACAGCTTTAATATTATGGTCCTGAAAAGAGAAAAAGGCTTATCCCTATAAAAAGGGAAAGAATGTTAAAGATAGCTAGCAAAACCTTTGATACTGTAACCCAAAAAGTATCAGAAGGCAATTAGTCTGTAGACAATTAATAGTAAAATATATAAACCAAATATAACAACAGAGAAAATTCTACAGTTTGAGTAGGGGAGTGGGAGGGCCCAAGTTCTTTAGAGACAAGGTCACACAAAAGATGTCTAATACATGTATAATAGTTTATGAAAGTGAACTGGCATAGAAAAATGGATATCAACAGCTCCACAAAAGTGAAAATACTTGAATATAGTTTGTCTATATATTTGTCGTTCAGTCAGAGCAGTGCAAAACTTTTTAAGCAAGGCTCAGTCATTTATATAATCAAGTATATAGTGCTAATAAATAGAACAAACATGGAGAGAGTATTTAATTTTTTTTATTTTACCCCAGATCTCTCAATAAAGAGGACCTGTCATCCTTATTTCTATTACAAAGGATGTTTTCAATCCTTGTAATAGGAATACAAGTTATAAAAAAATAAATAACAAATTGACAGTGTAAAAATAAAAAGGAAAAATAAATAATAAGAAAAAAAAAGTAAAGCGTCCCATTACTCTGTGTTTGTGCGCAGAAGTAAACACACACGCAAGCTTATGTAAACGGTGTTCAAATCTCACATGTGAGGTATTGCCATGAATGTTAGAGTGAGAGCAATAATTCTAGCACAAGACCTCCTCTGTAACTCTAAACAGGTAACCTGTAAACATTTTTAAAATGTTGCCTATGGAAATTTTTAAGTATCATAGTTTGTCGCCATTCCACAAGCTTGTGCACATTTAAAGTATGGCGTATTAGGTATCTTTTTACTCAATAATAACATCATCTTTCACATTATGCAAACAAATTGGGGTAAATTTTGTGTTTTTTTCCTCTGTTTCAAAGTTTTTTTATTGATAATTAAACAACAGAGAAACAGAAATTGGGGTTGATTTACTAATACTGGAGAGTGCAAAATCTGGTGCAGCTGTGCATGGTAGCCAATCAGCTTCTAATTTCATCTTGTTAATTAAAATTTGACAAAAAAAAACTGAAAGCTGATTGGTTTCTATGCAGAGCTGCACCAGATTGTGTACTTTAAAGTTTTAGTAAATCAACCCCATTGTGTCAGCCTGCAAGGACTATGTCGGAACATAACGAAGAAGTAACAAGTTCCAAGTAAGGAAATGTGGTTGGAAATACAGGTAGGTGGAGTAGGACAAAACCATATTCCAAATTGTGTAAATGGAGAAGGACCTTATCTTGCACAGGTGAATTACATACAGAACCTCAATATATTAATGATGAGTACAATAAAAGTACACGCTGATTGGAGGTATAATATCAAGAGCAGGAATTGATAACCGATCATCCCATGAAGAATAGACCTGTCACCCCATGGGGATCTAACTGTGAGCGGGAAGATTCCATCAGAATGGACCAGTAATCCAGACGTTAACCCCTCACAGCTGTAAACTTTTAGTCAATAATCCCGGGTGGACCAGAGCCATAGCTGCTGGTGCACTCAGAAACACAGAAGATTACAAATAACCTGTAAATATACTGTAAGGATACCTATCCTAGACCTTCTGATTATTGACCTGGAAGTGAGAAAATTCGAAGGACCAGAAGGGAAATAGTCCCTCAACTTAACCACTTCAGCCCTGGACCCTATGGCAACTCAATGACTTTTTACAATTTGCCACTGCGCTGCTTTAACTGATAATTGCGCGGTCATGCAATGTTGTACCCAAACGAAATTTGCGTCCTTTTTTTCCCCACAAATAAAGCTTTCTTTTGATATTATTTTATTGCCTCTGCAATTTTTATGTTTTGCGATATAAACGGAAAAAGATCGAAAATTTTGAAAAAAAATTATATTTTCTACTTTTGTTATAAGAAAAATCCAATAAACTCAATTTTAGTCATACATTTAGGCCAAAATGTATTCAGCCAGATGTCTTTGGTAAAAAAAAAAGTCAATAAGTGTATATTTATTGGTTTGCGCAAAAGTTATAGCGTCTACAAACTAGGGTACATTTTCTGGAATTTACGCAGCTTTTAGTTTATGACTGCCTATCTCATTTCTTGAGGTGCTAAAATGACAGGGCAGTACAAACCCCCCCAATGACCCCATTTTGGAAAGTAAACACCCTAAGGAAATTGTTTAGAGGCATGTTGAGCCCATTGAATATTTTATTTTTTGTTCCAAGTGATTGAATAACGACAAAAAAAAATGTTTACAAAAAGTTGCCACTAAATGATATATTGCTCACACATGCCATGGTTATATGTGGAATTGCATCCCAAAATATAATTTGCTGCTTCTCATGAGTACGGAAATACCACATGTGTGGGACTTTTTTGGAGCCTAACCACGTACGGGGCCCTGAAAACCAAGCACCGCCAGGATTTCTAAGGGCGTAAATTTTTGATTTCACTCCTCACTACCTATCACAGTTTTGAAGGCCATAAAATGCCACAAGTTGTGGGAAAATGACAAAACCTTTTTTTTTTGCACAAAGTTTTCACTAACACCCCAAAATACATTCTGCTGCTTCTCCCGAGTATGGGGATATCACATATGTGGGACTTTTTGGGAGCCTAGTCGCGTACGGGGCCCCGAAAACCAAGCACTACCTTCAGGATTTCACTCCTCACTACCTTTCACAGTTTTGAAGGCCATAAAATGCCAAGATGGCACAACCCCCCCCCAGATGACCCCATTTTGGAAAGTAGATACCCCAAGCTATTTGTTGAGAGGCATGTTGAGTCCATGGAATATTTTATATTTTGCCACAAGTTGCGGGAAAATGACAAACTTTTTTTTTTGCACAAAGTTGTCACTAAATTATATATTGTTCAAACATGCCATGGGCATATTTGGAATTACACCCCAAAATACATTTTGCTGCTTCTCCTGAGTATGGGAATACCACATGTGTGGGACTTTTTGGGAGCCTAGCTGCGTACGGGGCCCTGAAACCAGTCACCGCTTTCAGGCTTTCTAAGGGCGTAAATTTTTTATTTCACTCCTCACTACCTATCACAGTTTCGAAGGCCATAAAATGCCAAGATAGCACAAAACCTCCCCAAATGACCCCATTTTGGAAAGTAGACACCCCAAGCTATTTGCTGAGAGGCATGGTGAGTATTTTGCATCTCTCATTTGTTTTTGAAAATGAAGAAAGAAAAGAAAAATGTATTTTTTTTTCTTTTTTCAATTTTCAAAACTTTGTGACAAAAAGCAAGGTCTGCAAAATACTCACCATACCTCTCAGCAAATAGCTTGGGGTGACTACTTTCCAAAATGGGGTAATTTGGGGGGTTTTGTGCCATCTGGGCATTCCATGGCCTCCGAAACTGTGATAGACAGTGAGGAGTGAAATCAAAAATTTACACCCTTAGAAAGCCTGAAGGCGGTGCTTGGTTTTCAGGGTCCCGTATGCGGCTAGGCTCCAAAAAAGTCTCACATATTTGGTATCCCCATACTCAGAAGAAGCAACAGAATATATTTTGTATTTATTTATTTATTTATTGTAATTTCAAATATGCCCATGGCATGTTTGAGCAATATATAATTTAGTGACAACTTTGTGCAAAAAAAAATTGTCTTTTTCCCGCAACTTGTGTCAAAATATAAAATATTCCATGGACTCGACATGCCTCTCAGCAAATAGCTTGGGGTGTCTACTTTTTTTTAACTGCCCTGGCATTTTATGCACAACATTTAGAAGCTTATCACACATCACCAACTTTTCTAACCACTTGAAGACAAACCCATTTCTGACACTTTTTGCTTACATGAAAAAATGAACCCCCAAACATTATATTTTTTGTTAAAGCAAAGGCCCTACAGATTAAAATGGAGGGTGTTTCATTTTATTTTTTCAGACAGTATTTGCGCAGCAATTTTTCAAACGCATTTTTTTGGGAAAAAACACACTTTTTTAATTTTAATTTCAATGGTTTTTTATTGAATTTTTCATAGAAACAAACAAAAAACAAAAGGAAACAAACAAAACATATGTGAACATTATCTGCAAAACAGTGTACAGAGTACATTAAAACATTCAGTTGAGTACAAATGACAGATCCTGGCAGCAATAGAGTGAACGATAAGAAAATTTAAATTGCTAAAATGCAAGGTAAACGGTGTTGTCCACTCCCTCCCAGACACCCCTATGGGATCAAACTGTGTTAGAGAGGGGAGACAACACACTACCAGTCTGTGTTATCACTTCTTATGTAGCTAGTAGAGTGTTGTAGAGACAAACAAAAAGAGGACAGAGGAAAGAAAGAAACATAAAGAAATAGGGAAAGATATAATCAGTGTAGGGAACAAGATGCACCAGTTGGTGGAAGAGTCAGCATAACAAATTACCCTGATTAGGTTGTCACTATAAACATCCTCAGGTGCATACACCGCGTATTTATTTGGGTAGGAAGGTGCCCTTGCAAGCTGGTAAGTAGGAGGAGGGAGGGGGAGTCACCCTATGTTAGTCATTATATATACGACTGAAAGCTATATATAAATGCATAGACTGGGTTGTTGTTTTATGGTGAGCAATTTATCATTCTTTGACTGTACATCCTGGGTTAGATAGCCAGCTGTCCCATTTAGTTCTAAATGGTTTGATCTTGAGATCTGTGATTGCTAACAGTTTCTCCATCTCACATTGGTGGTTTAGAGTGAATATGACATCAGTGGGAGATGGAGATTCAATTGTGTTCCACAACCTTGTGATAGTTGTTTTTGCTGCTAACAAAAGTTGTGTAATCACTACTCATGTCTTAGGTGAGAATTTGTGTATTGTTAGGTGTAGTAAAGCAAGTTCAGGGTTGGGATCTATATGCCCATCACATATGTCTGATATCATGGAGAAGGTCTTGTTCCAGAATGAGCGCACGGATTTACATGACCATAGGATATTGTACAGTATACCTATGTCTCTGCAGTTCTTCCAGCATAGAGCTGTGTGATCAGGGTAATACTTAGAAAGTTTATAGGGGGTGAGGTACCAGGAGTGTACTACTTTTTGAAAATGTTCCCAGTTACACATCTGGAAGATGAGTAGGTAGTGGAGAATGCTAATTTCCAGTAGTTATCTGGGAAGGTCTTACCCAGGATTTTTTCCCATTTAACAATAGTAGTTGTTTTGGAGAAGGATCCATGGGCATTATAAATATTGTAGAATAGTGATATTCCTTTAATCGGGATAGTAGGGTCCTGCAGGAATGTATTAATCGAGGCTGGTAGTTCTAAGTAGAAAGGCAGGGGGTGTTTCTTCAGAAAGGATTGAATTTGTAAGTAAGGAAAATGTGCAGAGGGAGGGAGATGGAATCAAGAATCCAAATAATCCAAATTGTGAAGGGACGTGTCATGATATAGATCTTTCAAAAGGTTAAGGCCGTTCGATTTCCAAAGTTTCAAGTCAAGGCAAGGTATGAAATGTTGGAGGACTGAGATCGGGGTAGATATTTTATAGAGTGATCCGTTAGTTCAGAAGGAAGTAGGTAGTGTGGACCACAATCTAGTGGATATCTGTACTGTAGGAGTAGAAGAGGAAGGGACAGGGGCTCCTAATTTAATGGCAACGAGGGTTGACTTGAGGTCTCTGTGCTGGGTACTGCTGGCCACACGATTTATGTGTGGAAGGAGTCCAACAATATTTAAGCTAATCTATGACACACACTTTGTAGGATGCTGTTACATTAGGGGCTCCCATTCCTCCATGCTTTCTATGTTTTAACATAATGGTGAGAGAACACCTAGGCGGTTTGCGGTTCCATATGTACTGGTTGAAAATCGTTTGTACTGAGGAAAGGAAGGTTTGTTGTAGGGGGATTATTATTGTGCGGAATAAATAGAGGAGTTTAGGAAGAATTATCATTTTTAGTGCTGCTATTTGCCTGCTGTTGACAGATCTTGGGTGTGTAGTAGGGACAGTTGTCGGGATAAAGATTCCAAAAAGGGTTTAAAGTTATATCTATAAAGTTGTGAAGTGTGTTGGGTCAGTTGAGTGCCCAAGAAAGGTAAAGAGTGAGGAGACCAAATAAAGGGGAATTATTTGGTTAAGGAGGATCGCATAGGAATAGGGACATTGATACCTAGTATTTGGGATTTGGTGGCATTCAATTTATAATATGACACGGCTCTAAATTCTTGTAATAGTTTCTGTGTCTCGGTCAAGGATGTCTTGGGATTGGAGAGCATAAGCATGACATCGTCAGCGAATAGGCTTATTTTATGCTCTATACCAGCTATAGAGATGCCTGTGATATTATGGTGGGATCTAATATTCTCTGCCAATGGTTTCATGAGAAGTGTAAAGATTATTGGCGAAAAGGGGCATCCTTGCCTTGTCCCATTGGTTATGTGTATCGGTTTGGATGTAATTCCAGAAGTAAGTACAATAGCCGAGGGAGTGGAGTAGAGGGATAAGACAGCTGTTTGTATCCATCCCGTTATTCCAAAGGTATTAAGTACTGTCTTAAGGTATCCCCAGTGGACCCTGTCGAACGCCTTCTCCACATCCAAGGAGAGAAGCAGAGAAGGCGTTCGAGAAGATCCAGCCTGTGAAATCAGGTTAATAAGGCGTCTAGTGCCATCCGGGGCTTGACGTCCGGGTACAAAGCCCACTTGATCTGGGTGGATGAGGTGCGGTAAAATTTTCTGTAGTCTAATAACTAATAGGGCGTACACACGGTCGGACTTTGTTCGGACATTCCGACAACAAAATCCTAGGATTTTTTCCGACGGATGTTGGCTCAAACTTTTTTTGTCTACACACGGTCGCACAAATTTGTCGGAATTTCTGATCGCTAACCACGCAGTCACGTACACCACATACGATGAGACTAGCAAAAGGCCGGTTCAGAACCAAGCGCGGCACCCTTTGGGCTCCTTTTGCTAATCTCGTGTTATAAAAGTTTGGTGAGAGACGATTCGCACTTTTTCAGACTCGTGGCTTTCAGATCGTTTTCTGCCGTTCAGTTTGTGCTTGTGGGTTTGTACCTGCTCTTCAGTGCGTGCAGCAAGTTCCGCGTGACTTTAGGTAGTCATTGTATTCTTGTTCGTTCGTTACTGATTTTCAGGTCGCTCTTCACAGGCCTTGCTGTTCTTCAGTGCGTTCTGTTACTTCGTTCTGAGCAGCCGACCGTTTTCTAGCCATGTTTCGTATGCGTACTCCTCGTAGAGTTCATGCTGTGCGGGGGCTTGGTGTTGGGGTCCTGACCTTGACACAAGTCCAGTCCATGAACAGGGTGGGGAGGAGTTCATGGACCAAGAATTGGTTGCTTCAGCGTGACCAGTTCTCTCATATGCCTTTGCTCCGTGAGATCTGTGAGAATAATCCTGATGATTTCAGGAACTTTCTCAGGATGACGGACCCCGTGTTTCACCGTTTGTTGGCTTCGCTGACCCCCTATATCAGCAGGCAGGATACCTGCATGAGGCAAGCCATCACTCCGGAGCAGAGGTTGGTCGCTACCCTGCGGTACTTGGCGACAGGGAGAAGCCTGCAGGACTTGAAGTTCTCAACAGGCATCTCCCCCCAGGCTCTGGGGATCATTATCCCAGAGACCTGTTCTGCCATCATTCAGGTCCTGCAGAAGGAGTATATGAAGGTAAGATTTTTATCCTTTTATATCACATTTTATTGTATTGAATGTTTGCTAATATATTGTATTTCTTTCCTCATTCCCTAATTACCATGCTTGTAATATGCTGTGAATGTCCCCTTTGTCCTCATGCATGCTGGATTTTTATGTAATTATTATTTTATGTCCTTCATACATATTTGCCCTTCACTAACCTCCCCAGCATGGTGTCTCCTGCCCTATATTCACCTCATGTAGTCACTTAACAATGTATTTTATCTGCTCCATAGTAGTGCTTTACCCCAAACACCCCCTAAAATGTTTGGAAATGTTATTTTTGATTTAAATTCAGGCAGAGTGCCAGAGTTCTTTTTTTGTGGTGTCCCCCAAAATTTTTTAGTAACCCTCCCTCCCCCAACTGCTAAGTCAGCTGATCCCAATTCTCTATCCTCAATCATCTATCTGCTGACTTTTCCAAACCCATACACACTATATCCACCTCTTTACTGGTCAGATTTATGGATGAATTCCCCAAAGCATGTAGTGCAAGGGCCTGCCTGTATACTTTCCAATGGTACTGTTTAAAGTTTTTGTATCCTATTATTATCTTGATAGGTAATAGCAGAATGTCCAAATGTCCTCAAATGTGTACAATGTGTATTTATATCTTTGTATTATGACACTTCTTACCTGTCCAGTGGTCTGCCAATAGTGTAACTAAGGAGGGGCTGTTCAAAGTAATACCCATTATTTAGGCATTCATCTCTCAATGAAGTGAAGAGGGTTACCTGTCCAAGATTTACACACACCCCCTATAATGTTAGAAATGGCCCATGAGAGGGGGGAGGGGGAATATGATAGGTGTACCTTATACTTTGGCCTTCTTAAATTCCCCTTAATAAATGCTATCTGAAGGTTGCCCCATAATGTTTGTGTATAATCTGCTTGCCATGTTTCAGAGTAAAAATAGTAATGTTTATTGTTTTTTCCTCAACAGTTTCCTTCCAGACTGTGGCCTCCCACTTTGCCGAGCGGTGGGACTTTCCTAACTGCGGAGGGGCAATTGATGGGAAACACGTCCACATCGTCCCACCACCCAACTCAGGGTCGTACTATTATAATTACAAGGGGTTTAATAGTATAGTGATGTTGGCGGTGGTGTCGGCTAATTACGACTTCTTGTATGTGAACGTGGGGAAGAATGGCCGGATGTCCGATGGTGGAGTCATTGCCCAGACGGAGTTCTACAGGTGTCTCCAGAATGGCAGCTTGGACTTGCCAGCTCCAGAGGACAATGTGGAAGGACTCCCATTTGTGTTTGTTGCTGATGAAGCGTTTGCACTGGGGGAGCACCTGATGCGGCCATTCCCGATGAGGACCCTCACCCCGGAACAGAGGGTTTTTAATTACCGGCTGGCCAGAGCCCGAAGAGTGGTGGAGAACACATTTGGAATCCTGGCCAGCCGGTTCCGACTATTTCTGACACCCATCCATATGGCGGAGTATAAACTGAACCATATTATACTGGCGTGCTGTGTTCTCCATAACTTTTTAAGGAAACATTCGGCCAACTATGCTGGCTCAGTTGGGCCTGAGGCTGGAATCCTACATCAAACCACACTGACGGCGCTTGAAAGTGGCCGTCCTGGCTTGCCCTCCCTGAGTGCCCGTGATGTCCGGTTACGCTATCTGGAGTTCTTTGCGGGTAGGGGGGCTATCAATATGCCAGACAATCTGTGAAGCCTTTTTATAATAAAAAAAAGAAATTCTTGGTGGACATTTACTGCTTGTGTTTGTTTTAGCTGACCCTGACAGAAATGTGTTGAGTGCAGAAAATGTTGTGATTGTGTGACCTTATACAAAGCACTGTTGGCTGTTATTTCCTAAATGCAAAAACACATTTCACTACAAGTGCACTAGCAACTGCACTGAAATTGCACTTGTAGTGCAAAGAGGATTTGCCCTTAGGAAATAACCCCCATTTTTGCTGAAAACAGCAATTACATCACCCCAAAAGTGTTGTATTGTAGTGTTGAGACAATAATCCACACATTCTTGAGTAAGCAACTTTTTTATACCTGCACAATCACTTGTGCATTTACCAAAGGTTTTTAAAACAAACCAACATGTTTGTTGTATAACAATTTTTGCAGTAGCATTATCAAAAATCGAAATGTCCATTTCAGATAAAACAGGCCTGTGTAAAACCAACAAGAAAGACAAAAAACTTGAACTTACAAAGTTCACATTAGGTAAAACCTGAAGGCTATATCAGACATCAGTATTTAGGAACTGGGTTTGATATAGCGTTCAGATGGGGGGAAATCACCCCAGGAAAAGCCAAATTTGGAAGATGCACACCAATTTACGAATGTCAACATGTGCTATCTGCCATCAGGGGGGATCAAGGGACGTGTTTTGGGGGAGCAAGCCCTTCCTCAACGCTACTTTATAATTGAGGAAGGGGTTGCACCCCCAAAACGCGTCCATTGAACTCCCGTGATGGCAGATATTTTGGCTTTTCAAAACATTGCAAAAAGTTTTAAAAGATTGGACCACAATCCAAAAAGTGATTTTGTGGGGTTTTAAATTCGCCCCAAAACATCAATGATGTTATTATTTTTTTTAATAACATCATTGATTTTTTGCTGTATGTTTTGCAGTTCTATATTACACCCCATGATCTCCCCGATCAGGATCTGGGCACTTTCTGATGTGAAACGTTCTGGATCACGATCACCTAAAAAGAGAGAAACAAAACAAAAACAGGTATCAAAAATCTGCCACCATCCATCTCTTTTACCTGAGCCTGTGGTCGCAGACACTCACCTGTTGTGGTGCCACTCTCCACCACATCTTCTTCTTCCTCCTGCTCAGCTTGGGTTGGTGGTATTTCACCTTCTTCCAGAGGTGGGGGGTCTCTGGTCTCCTCGGATGAGGGGTGTCCTCCGAGTCTTTTCTCCCCTATGTAAAACAAAAATGGTATATTTAGCACACAGATATTTGATGGCAGAACTAGAAATAGGAAACATTGCTTGGAAGTGGGGTACAATTGTCTATTTTGGCAGAGTTCCAAGATGTATTTTTTTATTGGCCTTTGTCAAGCTGCAATACTTTACCTGTTTGGTACAAGCTTCACAGATGGAGACCCCCCTATAGTATACACTGGAGAACCTGTGTGGCCCCCTAATAAAAATGTTGTTCTTGTGTCTCACACTAGTGCTCCAGTGTCCAGATGTGAAAACAGCTGCTCAGTGTCCTCTCCTTACACACAATCTAGTTTGCATTTCATTCTAGTAACAAACCCATCTACACAAACAACTATTTGGCATCCAAGTAGGCCCAAAAAAATGTGGGAAAATGCATATGGCCTAAACAATGGTGTTTTAGAGGCCGAAAGAAAAATGTTTGATACGAACGAATAATGGGCCCATGAACATTAAAGTTGCCCTTTTAAACGTTACAATTAATAAAAGCATATGGAGCAGCACGTACGCAATAAAGACAGAAAGAATAGGAACACAGCACAACTACTTACTTTTTTGCAGCACTCTCCGGATCTTTCGGTACTGCTCTGGCTCTCTCAATTTCAGGTCCGACCACCGCTTCCTGAGCTGATCTTTCGATCGTCGTACCCCGAAATTCTTCTGCAGACTTTTGATCACTTTCGCCATGATCTTGGCCTTTCTGATATTGGGGTTGGGGTAAGGCCCATACTTTCCGTCATAGTCGGACTTCTTCATGATGTCGACCATCTCCAACATCTCCCCATATTTGTGGCCTTAAAACGTCTCCTTCTGGATCGGGACGTGTCCGGATCCGGGCTTTCCTCCTCCTCGTTGCTATAATTAGCACGCACCTGCTCTGACTCCGCCATGTGCTCTTCACCCACTGCGCCGAACGAAAAGGGGTGGGGAATAGACTAGAAAGAACATCAGGGGCGGGCGGAGTTACACGCATGCGCAGTGTGTATAAAGCGTAACACGTACGATCTGTGAGCGGAGGAAGGAGCATTGGACGCGCCGATCATAAGAACGAAGGTAAGCTTCTACATTGAGGCCTATATTGTAACAAGATTAGGAGAGTTTTGTCTGACATTAGGCTTTGTCTTGTGTTGTGTCTTGCAGTGAACATGGATATCTTAGTGAAAGACAATGACTTCATGTCAGTATTCATAGATATCTTAAGGGAGCTGCCCTGTCTGTGGGAGATTAAACACCCCCATTTCAAGAACCAAGCAAAGAAGAAGGCAGCACTGGTGCAATTGTGTGAAATTGTGAAGCAGGTGATCCCCACGGCAGACATCACCTATTTAAAAATCTTCATTGGTGGCCTGAGGAGCTCAAGAAAGTCCTGGATTCACAGAGAACCGGAGAAGCAGATGACATCTATGTCCCCAGGATGTTGTACTACGACAGGCTGCATTTTCTGGCAGGCCAGACTGAACCCAGGCCATCCCTCTCCAGTCTTCCTTCCACGCTTCCTTCCCCCCTGACTGAGGCTTCTGACGCCCAACCTGGGCCTTCCAGCCCACATGTGGAGGAGCCCTGATTGAGCCAGGTATAGCATTCCTCTAAAGATTTCTGCTTGTCCAATCAATGATGTTAACTAGATGTTAGTTGGGAGTACTAATTTATGATTGTGATTGATGAAGCAACAACTAAAACCATGTCCCTTTTTCATACACAGGGAAGTCTCAGCCAGGAGGGGGCCCGGGCCGAGCCGGCTGGCTGATCTGCAGGTCCCTCCACCCCCCCTAAAAAGAGAAAGTGGCAGTAGGAGGAGTGCCCTAGAGGAGGCTACCGGAGGACTCTTTTGGAGGGCTACAGAGGTCCTGGGAGCACCACAGACCGTGGAGGAGGACATTGCTGCCGTCATTGCATATAAAATGCAGAGGATGGAGGAGGGCCAACAAGTCTTGTGTGAGGCACTCATATTGGAGGCTCTTAACAAAGGTATGAGGGGCCAAATGACAGCTCATACACACCTTTGCGATGGTCCTCCTCCTCCTCCTGCAGGTCCTCCTCCTCGTCCTCCCTCTCCTCCAGGTCCTCCCAGTTCTCCTCCAGGTCCTACTCCTCCTCCTGCCACATCTCCAACTGCACAGCCACAGCCTGGAAGGAAGCGTGAAAGGAAGACCAGAAAGTGAGGACCCTGGATCCAGTCTGGTCGGCCAAAAAATGCAGCCTCTTGTGGTACCACAGCCTGGGGACATACATGTCATCTGCTGCTATCCGGATCTCTGCGAATTCTGGACCAGACTGCCCTCCCTTACATATGGACTCCTCAGGCCACCAATTTTTATGTTCAAGAATTGATGTCTGCCATGGGGGTCCCAGGCTTCACTAATTTCTCATGTTGATCCAGTGTTGCCTTCCGCTTTGTTTGGTTCTGATACCTTAATAAAAGATTTTTGTTTGGAATTATACTCTCCTGTGTGTTTTACTTCAAAAATGACAGTTTGTTTGTGGGGATTCAGGTACATTTCAAATATAAAATGTGAAATGAACAAGGGACACCAACACCAAACAATCTCCTTGAGATTAAATAATAAAATATATCAATGGTGTTGGGGTAACTTGACACACAAAACACACACAAAATTATTCTGGAGTAAAAATAAAAATAACATTGAACAAAGATCAGCCTTTGAAAAAATCCAAACATTAAATAAAAAAAGGCTTAAAATCTCAAAAAAAAAATAATAAAAAAAAAAATAATTCTGTCAGATGTGACAACTAATAACAATATATTCAGGGAATCCCAATAAAAAAACAAAAATAAAACTTTGTGAGAAGTCTGTGTGAATATGAGCAGCAAAACTACTTAATTCTTGTCACATTATAAAGAAGAAGAGAGTGCGCTGTATTAAACCATTTTTAATATTGCAGCGTGACGAAAGTGCTGTATCCATTGCGAACGCTAAGTTTACCAGAACGAGCTGTTCCATCTTGGAATTTCTTCTGAGCATGCGTGGCACTTTGTGTGTCAGAACAGGCCACACACGGTCGGAATTGACGCGATCGGATTTTGTTGTCGGATAATTTTATCTCCTGCTCTCCAACTTTGTGTGTCGGAAAATCCGATGGAAAATGTCCGATGGAGCCCACACATGGTCAGAATTTCCGACAACATCGGAAAATCCGACCGTGTGTACGGGGCATGAGAGTTTGGCAAACAATTTTACATCTGTGTTGAGAAGGGATATGAGCCTATAGTTGGCAGGGTTAATAGGGTCCTTGTTAGCTTTTGGTAATGTCACTATTACTGCTCTCAACATTTCAGGTGGAAAGGTTCCGGAGGACGAAGCAAGATTGAAGACTGATTGTAAGTAAGGGGCAGTTTCTATGGAAAGGTGTTTGTAGTACTCATTTAAGAAACCATCATCACCCGGAGACTTATGGTTGGGTAGTTTGTGGATGGCTAAACAGATTTCTCGTGTTGTAAATGGCTGGGAAATAGAGTCAAGTTGATCCCTAGTAAGGGTAGGGAGTTGTACTTTACGTAAAAACGCATTAATAAGCGCTGGTGATGGTTGGGGGGTAGATACATCTTTACGAAGGTCATATAGGGACTGATAGTAGTTCGCAAAGGTATTTGCTATATCTTTAGGATTAATAACGGTGTTGTGATTAAGTAGGTCGGTAAGGGCAGCTATTCTTTGTTTGATCTGTTTCGATTTAACTTTCCTAGCCAACCAAGCTCCCGCCCTATTGTGTAGACCATAATAGTTGGCTTTGAGGAATTTAAGATGGTTTACATGCTTGTAAACAAGTAGATTCCTCAACTGCTGTCTGTCCCGGAGGATGTTTTGTGTAAGCTAGGGGTCTTGTTTAAGTTTGTTATCTCATTCTTTTAAAGTTATAGCATTAAGCAAGTCTGCAATTTGCTTCATCCTCTGTTTTTTAACAATTGAAGCTAATTTGATCAATACCCCTCTCATATATACTTTGTATGTATTCCACAATGTGAAGCTATTGACATTGAGTAGTATGCCTTTTTCCACACTGTGTATAGGGAATAGTTTACCATTCCAAGTGACGAGTAGCTTTGTGGGGAATCCCCAACGATATACTACGCTATTGTTGCGTAAAATCTTTGTGAGTGGATTAGGCTTCTTTCTGTTCAATGCGGTCTGTTGCGATATATCAGCATAGAGGGAGATACCAGTAAAGTCCTCTGGGACAGCTGGATTTTGTTTGGCCGCTGCCATGACTCGCTCTTTCACGTGGTAGTAGTGAATGCGCGCCAGGGTATCTCTGGGTGCTGTGTCAGGAAGAAATTTTGGTTTGGGTATGCGGTGGACCCTGTCGACGCATAACTCAATATCAATCAGAGACCGTATGAGAGATTTCATGAGGCGTTGAACAAAATTGGTAAGTTCATTCGGTGGTATTGATTCAGGAACCTAAAAAGTGTCCTTTGCGCTGGTGGCTCCCTTTTGGGATTGGCTGGAGCGGTACACACTATCTGAAGCACAAGTGAGAGGACGCTGAGAACGCCAGACCGTTTTTTCATTTACTCTGCCTGTTTTTAACTTATTAAATGTAAGAGCAATACCTAAATAAATACTTCCCCCTTTGATTTGAAAACTTTAATACACTAGTGGAGCCTCTTTTCTCCCCCTTCCCTCTCTATTTATCTCCCCCATTGCTGAGCATAATAGAGCAGAGCCACATAGAAGGAATGATGGAGAAATAATGACAAAGAAAGAGAGGTTCCCAGAGACTACTCCCACATCTTAAAGCTACAACCACTGAATGCCTGAGTACTACAAACTGAAGGTGAGGGTTCTGTGAGACCACACTAGGAGACATCACCAGCAGAGGAAATATATCCATCCACATTCCATAGATCAGAATTAAATAGAAGAAATACTCATAAACTGTTTATACGCTGCTACCCATCTACTTCCTTCAAATTATTTGATATTATAGTTAAATCACCTGTACTTGAATATAGCACTGAAGTGGACTATTATTACACATTTTATGATCACCATTTTTATGTCTATTGCTTTATGATATTATTCATGATTGATTGCACACATGATTAACTATTATAGAAGAATTTGCTGTTTTTATTCACAAGGAGTTGTTTTTTATTCACGCAATTTGTTTTTTATTCACATTAATTTTAGAGTTGAATTATAACACGACCGCAATCATATATATATATTTTATTCACGTATATTTTAGGATTATCATTTTAATAGAAGTTAGTGGTGATTGCTACATATTGCAATATAGAGATCATTGATCCTAGCAATGATAGCCACAGCAACTACTATCTATATAGTCCTTTTTTACCTAAGCACATCATTTTTTACACTCACTTATATGTTTTATTAATGTTGCGCGAAATTTACTCAAATACTTATTGATTCAGGAGTCCTTCTAAACTTAATATTGTTCCAACTCAGGGCTCAGGGAACCTCTCCTGGATGTCGCTCTGGTGTTCCTATAGCATGAGGCAGCAGGAGCTGTCAGCTATGCGGCCATCTTCTTCGCCGGCCAGACACGCCCCCACTTTTTTTTAATTTTAATGCACTAAAACACACTATATTGCCCAAATGTTTGATGAAATAAAAAAGATAATCTTAGGCCGAGCACATGGATACCAAACACGACATGCTTTAAAATTGCGTACAAACGTGCAGCAGCGACAAACTACGTACCTTTTTAAAAGCCTTTAAAAGCCTTTACAGGTTACCACTTTAGATTTACAGAGAAGGTCTACTGCTAAAATTAATGCCCTCAATTTGACCTTTGTGGTGATACCTCACATGCATGGTGCAATTGCTGTTTACATTTGACACCAGACCGACACTTGCGTTCGCCTTTGAGCGAGAGCAGGGGGGGACAGGGGTGATTTTTTTTATTATTATTTATTTTGCTTTTTTATTTTATTTTTAAACTGTTCCTTTCATTTTTTTATCATATTTATTGTTATCTCAGGGAATGTAAATATCCCCTATGATAGCAATAGGTAGTGACAGGTACTCTTTTTTGAAAAAAATTGGGGTCTATTAAACCCTAGATCTCTCCTCTGCCCTCAAAGCATCTGACCACACCAAGATCGGTGTGATAAAATGCTTTTCCAATTTCCCAATGGCGCTGTTTACATCCGGCAAAATCTTAGTCATGAAATGCTCGTAGCTTCTGGTTTCTTAGGCCATAGAGTTGATTGGAGCCATTCTGGTTTCTGATCAGCTCTATGGTCAGCTGGCAGAACCACTGCATTCTCAGGTTCCCTGTTGGGACAAGAGAGCCGGAGAAAAATATGGAAGACGGTGGGGGGGACATTCCCTCCCACTGCTTGTAAAAGCAGTCTAGAGGCAAATTAGCTGCTAGGATTGCTTTTACATGAAATCTGAACACTGGCTTAAAAGAATTATACCAAGATGATACCTAAACCCGCAGGCATCATTCTGGTATAACCACTCAAAGTCCAGCAACATTTACCAATACTTTGCTGGTCCTTGTTGGGCATATATTGTAATCCTTTTTTTCATGCAGCCTGTAGGCTGAACGAAAAAAAAGAGCTTGATCGGTGGGTATACCCACCATTAGAATACCTCCCTTCGTCGACCCACTTCTAATGATGGCCATACATGCACCATTTTGTTTTTAACTGTGGTGGTGAAATCACCTCCTACAGCGCTGGAGTCACGGCTTTATGTATCGTGGGAGCAAACGCTGTTGCTGTCAAGATAAATAAATCCGTGCTGCAACTGAATGGCGTACCTGCTAAGCAAATGATGGTTAACAATAAAACAAAGTAACATTACAGTTTAACAGTAAGACATAACAGACCTGCAAAGCAAATACAAAAAACTGTAAAAAATAAAACATTTTTTAACGCAATCTGTGCCTAAAATATATATATATGCCGAAGCATGGGGGCATCCCATTTATTGTTAACCAAGGAAATCAACTCCTACATCGCTGGAGTCACGGCTTTATGTATCGTGGGAGCAAACACTGTTGCTGTCAAGATAAATAAATCTGCGCTGCAGCTGAATGGCGTACCTGCTAAGCATATGATGGTTAACAATAAAACAAACATTACTGTATAATATATCATACCTGCAAAGCAAATACAATAAAACATAGTAAAAATAAAACAGAGAGAATGATAGATATAGAACAATAGTGAGCGAACAGTAGATCGGACAGTAGAGAGCGAACATAAGAGAGAGAACAATAGAGAGAGAGAAGAAAAATACAACCACAACTATTTTTGGCTTTTTTATTTTTTATTTTTTTTGTGTTTTTTTTTTTCACTTTTTCCACTTATAAAAACTGTAAAAAACACTATAAACTGAACGTTGCAGATTAGAGTCTCTCAAAATGTGATGGCCATCACATCTTTCGAGCCCCCGAGACCCTGTGTACGTGTGCCTATGACTGTGTGGTGCTGTACCCTACACTAATACTCAACTAGTGTGTGATAGCGTTCAAAACAGTCACCAATGCAAAGACCAGGTTAGTCAGGACAGGAGGGACAATAAAAGTGTGTGTCACGCCTAAATCCGCGCTTTATACAGACACAACATCTTCTTTGGAGGTTTCTTTGGGTAGGGGTACCAGAGAAGACATGCAGAAAATGCCTCTCATGCAGCTGGCTTACTGCATTTGCATTGGGAAGTTGGGCCAGAGCACTGTCTGGAAACAGAAGAGCTCTAATGAACTCTTCCTAGAATTTAAGGAAGGATCCAGTTCATCCTGAAGCTCTGTATAGCACATGAGCATTCAGCAAAGCCAACTGAAATAAGCATACAAACGACAGGGGGGGCGTGACCGGATGCAGGTGTGAGCAGTGAGTGAGTGCTCTCTCCCGGCCCTGATGCTGCACTAGCGTTTCTGCCTGAATGGGATTGCCTGTGTGAAAACCCAGCGAGCTCCAGAGTCCTGCCTATTGATTCATAGAGGCTTTCCTTGTTGGAATATTGAGGGACGGCAGGCTGACTGACTGGGGAGACAAGTGCCTAGAGAGAAGGATATAAGAAGGCTGAAGAAGATTAATTGCTTTATCTCCCTGTTGTACGGCTGAGTTAAGCGGAGCTCGGGACCTGTGCTGGTGGCGTCGCTGGGTTGCTTAGCAACGCCACGCCGTAGCTGCTGGAGGCTTGTCATGCTGATTAGGCGTAAGTGAGGAGGCCGAGAAGATCAGCTGAGCGGTGCAGAGAGCTAGGAACGAACGCCGACGCCGTACCTGTGGCTGTGACTGGCTGTGTTTGGCTGACTGGGGATATACTACTGACACTGCGGAAGGCTGTGACAAAAAGCCCTGTTGAAGCACTGCTGAGGCCCTACAGACCCCCCAAA
Organism: Lithobates clamitans; assembly: GCA_037952925.1. Classification (NCBI taxonomy): domain Eukaryota; kingdom Metazoa; phylum Chordata; class Amphibia; order Anura; family Ranidae; genus Lithobates; species Lithobates clamitans. The sequence continues at coordinate 4,331,908 of JBBGZY010000477.1, read as the reverse complement.
TGCCAATGGAAGAGAGGTAAAGACTTTGAGTATATAACCATATATTACAGAGACTGTATAGTAGAGTGGGGGGCTTGGGATCTGTCCTTTGTTATACAAATACCGGTCTGCTAAAGTGAGGAAGGACTGATTGGTGAATTTGTTAATCTGGTGGGTTACAGGGTGCTTAAACTATTTTAGCTGGCTATGACCAAGAGGAAGGGGGAAGAACAGCTACAGCAGCCCCTAGAAAACATGCCTGCTCAAACCACCCGGGCAGCCAAAGAAAAGGAAAAGGGGTCTCAAAACGCATCTGCATTATCAGCTGCTGCGAAGCTGGAAAAATTTGCACACAGCGCTACGCTATCCCCAGCCAAAAATAATCAACTGACCGCGGGAAAATCTTCAGCTGGGGGCCTAGGGGATAGAAGGAGTCTGGGGAAAGGGCCGGATAGCCAGTCAGCCAGCACAAGAGCAACAAACAAAAAAAGCCCGGAGAGGGAGCAGCCCGGAAGAGCAGGGGATAGTAGCCCCACTGTAGAAGTAGTCTGCGACCAAGAACCCACCTTAAAAGAGGTATTATGCGCCATAAACGCATGCAGAAGCTCGATAAGCGGGATGTGGGAAGAGCTGAAAGCTTTGAGCGAGGAGTTTGGCAGCATTAAACAAGAGCTCCAGAAAACAGTCGAGAGAGTTAAAACGGTGGAAGAAAGGGTTAGCCAAGTAGAAGACATCGTAACCCCAATGCGACTTGAGTTCAAAAAAATGCAAGCACAGCTAGACGCCAACAGCCTTAAAATGGATGAATGGGAGAATAGGTCCCGAAGACAAAATGTAAGAGTGATGGGCCTTCCTGAGAAAAGTGAGGGTTCCTGCCCTGAAGAATTTATGGAAAAGTGGCTTAAAGAGGTGTTTGGGGCTGAGGCGTTCTCACAGTTTTTTTCTGTTGAGCGTGCCCACAGAGTGCCGTCTAGATCAGCATACTCAGGAGACCGCCCGAGACCAATGATTTTGAGATTTTTTTGTTATAAAGATAAGCTGAATTTGATGCAAAGGTCTAGAGAGAAAGGAGATATTTTTTTCAATGGTGCTAGAATAGCGATATACCCAGATTATTCCCCAGACCTACAAAGAAGAAGAGCAGGTTTCCTGGATATTAAGCGCACATTACGGAACCATAATATTTCATATGCGTTACTGTATCCAGCACGGCTGCGCATAGAGGCCCTAGGAACTATCCGTCTTTTTGAAACTGTCAAGGGTGTCACGGACTGGTTTGAAGAGAACAAAAGGAACTTATAAAGCTGAAGTCGCATACAGATGACTGATGGTGTTTTTTTTTTTTTTTTTTTTGCAGCAGGGCCGGGAGAGGGAGGGTTGGGTGGATTATGTGTGGGATGAGAGTATGGTTTAGATTGATGATAGGTGTTATTGTAATCTTTGGGTCAGTGGATCCATTGGGGGGGGGAGGGGGGAGGAGGGGGGAGGATGGTGGGATGAGGGGAATAGAGTGGTCACAAGGAAGGCTCCCAGGGCACGCCGAGTAAGGCAAGGGAGGGGGCAAAAGGGATTATTTAAAATAGGGGATAACACAGTTGTTTTAAATAGATTTAAAATATATAGCACGTGGATAAAAATATTTGTTTATAATTATTTGAATTTTTTGAGATTGAACACAATGAGAAATTCATGTCGGTATGGAAGGGGTGGGGGGTACGGGGGTAATATTCCTCTGAACCCACCTGGTTCTCTTCCCATAACAATAGCACTGAGTGTGGCAAGAAGGGGTATTACTGATTTGAAACAGAAGGTTAATAGGTTAGGGGGAAAAAGGGCACATGTGGGGAATTGGTATGATCAGTCTAGATGTTGGAGACTTCTTCCTTGTAATTCTTTTCAAAAAAGCGCCAGGTTAAAACAGCATAACTGTATGCCTTTGAAGCATCGACCTATCAGTAGAAGGATGGACCTATCCAAGTACTTGCATAACTGGCATAGCTCTTTGTTGAAGTATATTTTGAATGAAACCTAGATCATTTGGAATTAGTTCTTGGAACATTAGAGGTATGAGCGACCCTATGAAAAAAGCCACTGTGTTCCAGGAGCTAGAATCATGTGCTACTGAGGTGATATGCCTGCAGGAAACACATCTGACTGACGAGACTAAGTTATTAATTAGAAATAAAAAATTTCAATTACAATATCACTCTGTGTACTCCTCTTATTCAAGGGGAGTGAGCATTTTGATTAGGAAGGGTCTGGTGTTCTCCTGCAGGGATGTCAGTATTGATAAATTATTGATATAATAAGTGCAGAGGTGCACTACACCATTCCAGTGCCACAATCCTGAATTGCTTCTCTAGCGCGTGTCTAACCTGGAGGTAAAAATAAAATGTTTCTTTGGGAATTCCGAATTCCTGTCTTAGGTCTGCGAAAGATTTTAATGAGTTGCCATCAAATATTTGCTTCAGACTATTTATGCCCGCCCTTTCCCAGATCCTATTTACTCCTATAGAGTTCAGTTCTTGTAACTGCCTGTTCTGCCAGATAGGTGAAAATTCCGTGGGCCCCCCATAGCCCATTTCTATCTTCACTGACCGCCATACTTTTGTAACCAGCTTGTATGTTGGGAGTACACTTCCCAGTGTCCCGGCTTCCAATGCCCCTGACAGGGAGTTATGCGGATTCCCTGACAGCATGATTTTCGCACAGGTATTCAGCTCTCCCCCACACTCACTTCCCCCCAGATGTTGCAGCTGGGCCGCCAAGAAGTATCTATATGGGTGGGGCACCGCCAGTCCCCCCTCCCTATTAGGGCGCTGCAGCGTCTGGAGACTAATCCTGGCCTGGCCCTTCTTCCAGATCAACTCACGAAAGAGGGAGTTTATTTTTATAAACCATTCCCTCCCAATCCAAACTGGTGAATTATGTAATATATACATTAGTTGTGGCATCCAGATCATCTTGATCAAATTTACGCGCCCTGCCATAGATAGAGGGAGTCGACACCAGATCTCCTTTTTCCTTTTAAACTTTTCTAGCAACGGCACTAAATTGTCTCTAATATACTGCATTGGGGTATTAGTTATTACTATACCCAGATATTTAAAGTTCTCCACCACCCTAAGATGAGGTATTTTCTGCGGAAAGGAACCCGTAGTCGAGTCAAGCGGGAGAATTGTGGATTTCTCCCAGTTGACTGATAGTCCTGAGATCGTTCCAAACCCCTCCACCAACTGCATCGCCCTAACTAATGACGGCCCCATATCCCCCAAAAACAATAGCACATCATCGGCATAGAGTGCAATTCTTTCCTCACCATCATCTCTTTTATAACCCTGTAGGCCTGGGGACTTTCTTATTACCTCTGCGAACGGTTCCATTGCCAGGGCGAACAACAGGGGCGACAAAGAAGATACTGTTGGAATGATAAGCGGACAGAAAACTTGATCAGGGACTCATCAACGCAGACAACTTGATGGGGAGTAAACAAGGCTGAAAAACGTTGGTTGAAGTTGTTTATGAGGGGCCGAATTTTGTAGAGCCAATCAAATTCATTGTCACCCCGAGGACGACAAAGTTCATTGTTGTTGAAATGCATGAACCGCAAGATCTGCTTGTATCGTGTCCTGGTCATGGAGGCAGAGAACACGGGCATATGGTGAATTGGGTCAGTGGACCAATATGACCGCAACTCACTCTTTTTAGTTACGCCCATGAGGAGGGATAGGCCCAGAAAGGTTTTAAATTCAGAGACCGTAATTGGTCTCAAATCTCTGGCAAGGGTCAGCTGGGGATTAGCGGTGATGAATTGACCAGCATACAAATTGCTTTGGTCCACAATAGATCTATAGAGATCTTTGGTGAAAAACAGCGAATAAAAATCAAGTGACGTAAAATCAACTGTTTCCACCTGAATTCCGTGGTGGCCAGTGAATGGGGGAAGTATGGGTGCTGCAGAAGTAGTGGGTTCCCAAATAGGGTTGGCAAATGCAGCAGAAAGGGCACTATGGGCTCGACGGGCCTGTTTTTGTCTTCTTCTTAGTGGCAAAGGGACATTACTCGTGCTTGCCACCTCGCAGCTCGAACTGCACTTATAGAACTCGCCACGTCACCAAGTGTTACTGCAGTGCTGGATGTACGACCAGGATGTACTAGGCTGCTGGTGCTTGCCAGTTCATCAGAAGGAATTGCGGCGCTAGTACTGGCTCTCTGCTCCATACGAGGGACCTGTGGTTCTTGCACCTCATCGACAGCAGAAGAAGATTGGAGTCTGGTACGCCTGACCTTGGCAGGGACCATAACTCCGTTGTCAGAGCTATCTGTCAGGGTGCCGCTGCTGTCTACAGATTCGTATTCTGAGCCTGAATCTGACAGATGAGTGATTTCCTCTTCATTATCTGTCATGCCTCTTCACTACTGTACCTTCGATTTGCCATTTTGGGCTCTAAATTTATTGGTACAGTAGTGAGACTCACAGGTAAAAAAGCTCCTGACTGTTAGCGACTGATTCAAACGCTACCAAAAAAACTGTTAGCGTTCGCAGGGATCAGGCCTGACTCTGCGAACGCTGCAGTTATGTGTGTTGTGTTTTGTAATTGACAGTGATCGATTGATTCTGCGCTTGGGTGGGCTGGGCTGGGCGGAGGGGCTAAACGCAGGTGCTAGCAGGTATCAGGGCTGATCCCGCTAACACTGCATTTTTGGGAACCCTAAACTGTTGGGAACAGTATAGATAGTATAGATAGTGAAGTATAGATCTGATCAGATCAGATATCGATCTGTTCAGACACTATACTACTAAGGGAAGCATATGGTGAATGCGTGGGTGTTAGCGGTACTGGCACTAATCTGACACTGCCTGGGGTGACGCAGACCCTATCTGATGCTAAAACCTAACTTTGATCACCCGCTGGGTGATTAGGGGGTTAAACCTTTATTGGGTAAAATATGGCGAGTGCCCTGATGCTATAAAAAAATCTAGCTAAAACTGCATCACCCGTGACACTTATACTGTGATCACAGGTGACATGGGGAAATCAAGGGGTTAAACCTTCATTGGGGGGGTCAGGGGGGTCCCTAAACCTATCTGGGCCTAATACTAATTACCTTAACACTGATTAGTGTCACTAATGACACTAGTACAGTGGTCAAAAAAAAAAATCTGATTGCTGTACTGGGTGACACAGTGACAGGTGGTGAAGGGGTTAATTGGGGGGGTGATTGGGGGGTGAATTGTGTGCCTACGTGACCTGGTGTCAGTGTAGTGTTGGTGCACTTACATGGATGTTTTCTCTCCTCTCGGTCTGGAACGAAAAGACCGACACAAGAATCTGGGGTACAGGGGGATCTTTACATATAATGCCCAAGGCTCCCAGATCACCTCAAACCTCCAGACTTTATCTTGAAGGATAGCAACTTATTTTTCTTGAGACATGACCCAGGAATCTTCTCATTTTGTTTCTGTAAGAGAGACTGCTGTTTTTTCCAGGCCCTGGCAAGCGTAATCTTAGCTCCCAGGAGCATGTAAAAAAATGAGAGTTTGGGTATGTTAAGGGGTTTTATCGATTTAAAAGGCCTATTCTGTGGTCTTTTGGGATGTCGACCCCCGTAATTTTACGCAGAAGATGGAAAAAATTATTCCAAAAGCCCCTGATACGAGGGTAAGTCCACCATATGTGTAGCATGGAGCCTAAGAGGTTACATCCTCTATAACATAATACATCCTCTATAACATAAAGGGGAGGCATCTGCATGGATTTTGTCTAATTTCATAGGAACCTGGTACCATCTAGTAAACATTTTAACATTTGCTCCTATTAGGGATATATTCATGATGCTCCTATAAGAGCATTGGAAAGATGTAAACCACTCATCAGGGTCCCACTGTACCTCCAGGTCAGATTCCCAGGCCTGAGCATAGGATGGTTTCTCTTGGTTGTCAGCCAGGGAGGAATATATGATAGAGATACCTCCCCCTCTGATCCATAATCTTGGAACACCACTGTTCATATACCGTGATTCTAGGGGGGTCAGGTTTGTTGGACCAGATTGAGTTTAGGAAGTTTGTAATTTGGGAGAGTCCAAATTTCTCAGATGTGGGTATTTCCAGTTGACTCATACAATGCTCTAGAGAGATGGGACCTATTGAATTGAAAAAGTAACCTATTCTAAAGAATCCTTTGTTTGGCCACCATTAGGCTTTAATATTAGTGCCTGGAGCAAAGGATGGGTTGTGAAAAATGGTGAGATAAGGCCTGCGTGTGTAAGATTAGCGATGAATGTTTGTGCAGTGAGTCACACAAAGCTAAGGAGTGTAAGAGGTTGGGAGCCAAGACCAGGGATCTCAGCTTTGGGGGGCTCCAAAGTAAATAATCAATAGTGTGGAGGGAAACTGCTTGTCTTTCCATTGACACCCAGTCCAGTCTTGCACCCCTGGAGTATACAATAGTGATTTGAGCCATCTGACCCACTTGATAATACCACCATAAGTTGGGGAGGCCCAAGCCCCCCGTGACCTTTCAGTTGCCAAAGTATCTCTTTAGAGCAGTGGTGACCCTTTCCCCCCCAGACAAAGTGCATTATTTCATATTGAAATTTTGAGAGGGTTATTTTCTTTATTGGGATAGGTAGAGACCGGAAAAGGTACAGTAAGCACGGCAGGAAGGTCATTTTAATAGAATTCATCTTGCTCAGCCAGGATAGATCATATTTTGACCAAAGTGCTAAGTTTTCCTCTAGTTTCTTAAAGATGGGAGGATAATTGACAGCATATAGTTTATCTATAGGGGGCAGGTTAATGCCCAGATATGGAATAGTGTTAGTGGCCCACGATAAATGAAAATGCCTTTGAAGTTGGTCTAATAATGCTGGTGAGACCGATACGTTTAAAGCTACGGATTTACTCAAAGGCCTGAGATATGACCGAAATCTTAAAGTAATCAAAAAATATTAGGAGTAGAAGTCAGGGAGGATGTGATGAAGAGCAGTAAGTCATCTGCAAATAAAGCACATTTGTGTTCTTGTGGACCACATTGAACACCCTTAATATGGTATTGATTCCTGATAGCACTTGCCAAGGTTTCAATAGCAATACCAAAGATTATGGGTGAAAGGGGGCAGCCCTGTCTGGTTCCTTTCTTAATAGCAAATAGGTCGGAATACCGGCCTAACAATCGTACCTTAGTTCCAGTGAAAGGAACTCTTAAGAGGTCAGCATACCAAGACATTTTGGACAATTTCATGTTCCCAACTTTGTGGGAACAATTTGGGGATGGTATCTTCCTGTTCCAACATGACTGCGCACCAGTACACAAATCAAGTCCAAAAAGACATGGCTGAACGAGTTTGGGGTAAAGAAACTTGACTGGCCTGCACCTCAACTGAACAATTGAACACCTTTGGGATTCATTCAAGCATAGACTGTGAGATAGGCCTGTGGACAGCCTTCCTAGAAAAGTTGAAACTGTTATAGCTGCAAAGGGTGGGCCAACTCAATATTGAACCCTCTAGTCTAAGACTGGGATACCATTAAAGTACATGTGTGCACCGATACTTTTGCCAATATAATATATACTGTATATATATTTATATATTCATTTGTGAGTTTAATTCTTTACTGAATATTGAATATTGCCACATGATCTATTACATTGGATATTGGATATACACTAAATTTTAAAGGAATTGCTTTTTCAACAAATGCAATATAATAGTAGTGTGGTGAAGAGACGATCCAGTTTGATTTCTCACTTTGTGTTTTGAATCTTAATTTTGCACCTAAGAAGTTCATCCTGTAACTGTCCTCTATATGCCCTGAGCAAAAATATCTATGATTTTCATCATATGTGTTTCAATGCATGCTTCGTTATTTAGGTTTTTTTTTTATAAATTCCTACTCATGGCTAATGCATGTCTTTATAGTGGCACTTTTGCTTAATTAAAATCTAAAAAAGGATTCCCCTGTGAGATTAACCCCTTCCTGACCAGCCGCTGCAGTTATACTGCGGCAGGTAGGCTCCCCTGCGTGAGCCATCGTAGCTGTTCGTCAGCTCTTTAAGACACCCGCAGTGTGTCCCCGAAGCGAATGTGCGTGCCCGGTGGGCGCGATGACCACCAGGCACCCGCGATCGCTCGTGACAGATTTAGAACCGGGTTATGTCAGCGGAGAGGAGACAGATCGTGTGTGTTCCTACCAAGTAGTCTCCTCCTCCAGTCAGCCACATTGCCCCCACAGTTAGAACACACACAGGGAACACATTTAACCCCTTGATCGCCCCCTAGTGTTAACCCATTCCCTGCCAGTGACATTTATACAGTAATCAGTGGCTATTTATAGCACTGATCACTGTATAAATGTCAATGGTCCCAAAAAAGTGTCAAAAGTGTCCGATTTGTCTGACACAATGTCTCAGTCCCGATAAAAAGTTTGGCGCCATTACAAGTAAAAAAAAAAATAATAGAAATGCCATAAATCTATCCCCTATTTTGTAGATGCTATAACTTTTGCGCAAACCAATCAATATATGCTTATTGCGATTTACCAAAAATATGTAGAAAAATATATATTGGCCTAAACTGATGAAGAAATTAATTTTTTTGGGGGGGGGGGATATTATAGCAAAAAGTACAAAATATTGTGTTTTTTCAAAATTGTCGCTCTTTTTTTGCTTATAGCGCAAAAAATAAAAATCGCAGAGGTGATCAAATACCACCAAAAGAAAGCTCTATTTGTGGGTACAACGTCGCACGGCCGTGCAATTGTCAGTTAAACTATGCAGTGCTGTATCACAAAAAATGGTCTGGTTATTAAGGGGGAAAATCTTCCGGGGCTGAAGTGGTTAAATATACACCTGTCAGTGCCCTGAGAATCCCCTCTGTGCACTGACTTCTACTAACCTCAAGGTGTGACCTCCCACCAAGTCCTCTAGTTCCTTCTCTTGGCACCTACACCACTACTGTGGTCTGTAGTGAAGAGGGGCTGGTGGAATAAACCTCAGCACTTTGAGGGGGACCAGTTTTCTGGTACTTCTGGGTGTATGTAAGTTCGAGGGGTTTTTAAACTAGGGGATAGGGGGGTCTAGAGGTAGAGATATAAATGAAGAATGTATGAAATAAAAGACAGAAATATGGAAAAAATCTTGCGAGCCACAATAATCCAATGCCTCAGTAAAGAACCAACCGAATAAATACCCGGCTGCAGACGCAGATCACGTATTCATGACCGTACGATAAACTATAAATGAAGAATGCGTTGCGCCTGGGGATATATCTGAGTAACTAAAACCCTAAGTGTGAATCGAAAATAATAATAATATAAAGTGCAGATCACAGAGAGTATAAAACTAAAATCACTTGCTGTATGGATCTTATAACCATGTACACCAAAGTGCCGTGTACATTAAATCACAAAGTGCAATGTGCATATAAAGCGTACCTAAATCTTGCGATATAACCATGACAATATAGATCTAAAACCATCTGTGATTAAATGTATGAAATACCAAAAATCCTTGAATAGGTGTGCATACTGAAAAAGTGTTATACATATAACACATAAAAAGTCCACTGTGATTATAAAAGTGAGGGTGAAAAAAATGATAAAAATAAAAAAAATAAAAAACACATATAAAATAAATAAATCACACGTGTAGAAAAATAGAACTATAATCGTCCTTATTGTGGTATTGAAATCACAGTCGTGAAAAAATCTTCCAATCCAACAACGTGAAGTGACAAAGTTCCGGCAAAAATCAATATACTAGTGATGTTTTAAAGAAAAAGTTCCAATACTGAATCAAACGTGCCCAAAAACATGCCGTGAAGTGCCTTGATGACCCCCAATGTGATTGCGCTCACCTTGGAGCGTGTGACACAGTGTTTAATTGTGTCAATACACGCTTTTATAGCCACCCCTGGGCTCAGTGATTGGTACAGCTGATTCCCCAAACAGATTCGTTATGGCTCCACTCACATCATATCATAGAAAAGAGAAAGGCTAATATAGTATAATACCGTAAAATAATTTTATTAGAATGACATCCAATCCCCACAGTGGGGTACTCACATTTTTTAAGGTGCTCATGTGCACCAAACATAACAAGCGAAAAAATGGCTGTGCGGCGTGCTGCTTCCATATTTCTGTCTTTTATTTCATACACTTGCTAGTCGCCTATGGATCCGTTTGCCTTTTTTGATAATAGAGAATTGGATCTGGAGGATCTATTCTCAGATAAGAAACCTAAGGATGATGATATTGCACATTTATTCAGGAAGCTAGGCCACTGTATGGATAAAAAGAGTAATGTCTGGTGGGACCAATCTACTATGGAGAAGTATTTAAAAGATAATTTAATCCCCAGAAAACTCAGGTGGGATGTCCCGATCAATGATGGTTTATTGGGAAATGAGGATATAGAGGAATGGTACTCCTTTTTTGAGAGTAAAGGGAGAGAGATCATGGAATTTCTGATTAAAAGGAAACAACGTAAATTGAAATTCCTTGAGAATCAGATTAAGGAGATTAGGGACAAAATTTCTCCATTTAAAGATACACCAGAATATAATAAACATATGGGTGAACTTCAAAAAAATATGCAGAAAAAGGATTTAGAGAACAGAAATGGGAAGAAGAAAAAATACCAGAGAGATTTGGATGATTATCAGAACAAACGAGTTTATAGATGGCAAACAACGTTGGAAAATAATGGCACCATTAACTCACAGACAGACAGTACAGGGGACCAGAATGAAGGTGCTAGAACACCATACCCACAAAATCAACAGCAGCAGGATAGAAGACCACCTAATAGAGGATATCCACCATATCAATATGAGGACAAACAACCATATACACCCCTTCGTCAACCCCCGAGAAGGACGCAGAGTGATTACGACACATATCAAGGGTCGAACGAAAGAGGATACGATAACCCATATCAGGGCCCCCCTACCAACCAAGGAAATTGGGGCTATGGGGCACCACATCATAGGGGAAATGGTTATAAGTCCTACCAAGGTGGAAATCAATATGGTAGAGGACACCACTCTAACCATACACCGAACAGGAGGGGTGCACAACATAGAGAGAATCGTTCCTATGGACCACAATATAATAGAAATCAAGGTTACCAACAAGAGACACCGATGAGAAGCGATCAACGTCCACCATATGGGGGCCCTTCAGCACCCCCACCACCCCCACCTCAGGGTTATGGACGGTTCCCTCAGTATAGGGATGAACCCCAGAGACACACGCAAGATTAATATGGGGTTCCAGTATATAACAGCTACCAACCACTCGCAGACAATGGTGATCGATATGCAAATGAGTCTTTTTTAGGGAAGAATCGGGATGGATTTACCCGTGAAGGAAGAAATCCAGGAAGAGGGGAAGAAGATCCGGACGAAGGCTACAGCAGAAAAAGAAGGCGGGAAGATTAGGTGAAGAGATCTTCAATTTGAGTGGCAAGGACTTATCAAGGGAAGAAATCTTAATACTTGATAAGGGGATAAAGTTTGCACCTAAAAAGGGTCTCAACAAATTTGAAACTTATGTAGGAGTGCAGAAGTTCATAAGGAAGCTTAATATCAAAAAATATTTTGCTTTAAACCCGGTAGAAAAAACAGCTATTAATGAGAAATTTACAGGGTTGAGAAACAACTCTGTTTTCCACCCTTATGTGGCTAATAATAAATATGTGGACCTTTTTAAAAAATTGGTCAACACAGAGCTTGAACAATTACCTATAAAAAAGTACATGAACATAGAGATTTCAAAAAGGGACTGGATTCGTTGGAAAAAAGAACAGATATTGTCATCAGACCGGCAGACAAGGGAGGGGGTATTGTGGTACTTTCATTGCAGCAATACAAGGATGAGATGGATAGGATATTAAATGATGGGAGCACATATCAAGCATTAAATACTGATCCCTCTAGGGATTTCAGGAAGGAATTAGATTTGATTATAAAATACGGGGTGGATAATGAATTCCTGAATAATCAAGAAGCCAAATACTTAATTCCCACAGTTAGCAGGATCCCAGTGATATATTATCTTCCCAAAATTCATAAAGATAGTGTAAACCCACCTGGACGACCCATTGTGAGTGGGATTGAGTCCCTTACTTCTAGATTGGGGGAGTACATTGACCTCCATCTACAACCTCTGGTAAAGAAAACACGTGCTTATCTGAAGGATACTAAGCACACCCTTCAATTGTTGGATGAATACGTCACGGATAGCAATATAATAATGGCTATGGGTGACGTAGCTTCATTATACACCAACATTAACCACGAAGGAGCCTTGGAAGCCGTGGAATGGGCCTTAAACAAGGAAGAAGGTTTTGATAGGGGCTTATGCAGATTTATTTTAAAGTGTTTGAATTTTTGTTTACACCATAACTTTTTTTGGTATGACAATACGTTCTTCCTACAAATAAGGGGTGTAGCCATGGGCGCTAAATTCGCCCCGAGTGTAGCGAACCTGTACATGGCCAAATGGGAAGACGAGTCAGTGCAAATTGAGCAGTATGGAGATTTACTACTATACAGGAGGTTCATAGATGATCTTTTGATCATATGGAAGGGGAGTGTGGAATCATTAACGGAATTGTTGGAGTCTATGAACAATAACGATCGAGGTATTTCTCTGACTTGGGAGATTAGTAGGGACCGTATACACTTTCTTGACTTGGAGATTGTGACTACAACCAGTGGTATTATTACGAGGTCCTTTTTTAAAACTACTGATCGCAACTCCTACATTCCTACTACCAGTTGCCATCACAAACCGTGGCTTAGTAATATCCCCAGAGGACAGTTCACAAGAATGAGGAGAAACTGCACACAAGAAGATGACTTTGATTCCCAAGTGGATAGATTAAAGAAAATGTTTTTAGATAAAGGTTACAAGGAAGAATTTTTAGAAAGAGAAAAAAGTTTGGTAAAGAATTTTAAGAGGGATGATTTGCTGAAGGATAAAAATATTACTGTGGGTGATGATGAATATGATGGGACTTGTATAGTTTTGGATTGTTGTCTACAAAGTAAGGATGTAGAGAGAATTTTAAAGAAGTACTGGAATGTACTAAAACAGGACTGTCATTTAAGAGAATTGATACCTGACAAACCCAAGATCGTTTATAAAAGAGCACCCTGTCTACGCGACCGATTAGTACATAATGTAGTAGAACCCCCCCCACCAAAACCCAAGATGTTCTGGGATCTAAAGGGCTTCTTTGGATGTGGGAGATGTTATAGTTGTGTCAGAGTACCATCTAACATTAAGAGAGTTAAAGAGTTCCACAACCCCCGAAATGGGCAAATATACAAGATAGATGACTTTGTTTCCTGTGATACTATTGGAGTGGTATATGCGATTCAATGCCCTTGCGATTTGTTTTATATTGGTCGCACTATTAGGGCTTTAAAAGACCGTATGGAGGAACATGTAAGGAACATATGGAATAGATCTGATAGCCACTTTTTATATGTGCATTTTAAGAACGCACATAATCAAAGTACGCAGGGTAAGAGGTTTTGGGGATTAGAAGCCCCAAAACGTAATTGGAGAGGCTCTAACTACACCAGGGACATCAGCAAACGTGAATCATGGTGGATATACCAACTTGGCTCCTTGTCACCTGGTGGGTTGAACAAGGAATTCAATCTTGCATGTTTTTTAAGTGATTTTTAATGTTTTTAGCTGTATTCATATACCATGCGATTAAATATTTTTGATTCGCATATCGTGCGATCGATGGTCATATATTAGCTTGGCTTAGATCAGCTGGGGGATATATGTTGGTCTCTCCCAATTTAATCCCGCTATATGGTAATGCGTTTTTTAATCTATTTTATTGATTTTATGTTCACTGTAGATGTTCCATCATTATGATTAAGACCAGATTTCTGAGACCCTTATTTTATTCTTCCCTCTTTATGTTCATTCCTACATATATAGGTTTTTACCTTAGATAGGGGGCATCACCCCCCCCCCCTATTTTGTTTGAGGTTACACCAGTTTTAAAAAAAAAAAATAAATAAATAAGTTTTTAAGTAAAAAAATTTTTTTAGAGGAATTTTTTAATAAAGATTTTTTATGATTGATTTTTTTTATTGAATATAGATTAATTTTATTATGATCATATAGATTGTTACTTCTCAACATGTATCCTTATGTATGCTGTCAGTTTATACTGTTAGAGGATAGGTAGCATATATACTTACTATGTCTGCATTTATATTCATCTCATTAGCCATCCTGAGATTGATATAGTTTATGATCGTTACTACATTCGTTCTCATGTTTACAAATATTTACTATGTTCTGTGGGAATGCTGAGCGGTGTGAGTTTCGATTCCCCTCCTAGCTCCGTACTGTGTATTTTCGTTATAGGATCGAATTTTACCCTTAGCTTTATATTATTAGAGAGATCGTAAAGGTTTATTTTCTCTGTGCTGTGATTAAGAAGAGCGGAGCCCATTACATTAATGTCTGCGGTCCCACGCAAAATGGCCGCTGATAGTGTTCTTAAACTGACTAAGAGGAGCGTAGCCCATCATATTAATGTCCGCGGTCTCACACAAAATGGCCGCCGTCAGTGTATTTAAACTACAGAGCGCCCGTCCAATCGTATCCCCCTGATGAAGACACGTGACTCCCTGTGTCGAAGACGCGTAGGGGAGGGGCCAGGACAGAGCGATCAGCACAGAGCTGGGTTGTGGAGCTCTCACACCCCGCAGCACGCCGCACAGCCGTTTTTTCGCTTTGGTATGTTTGGTGCACATGAGCACCTTATAAATGTGAGTACCCCACTGTGGGGATTGGATGTCATTCTAATAAAATTATCTTACGGTATTATACTATATTAGCCTTTCTCTTTTCTATGATATGATGTGAGTGGAGCCATAACGAATCTGTTTGGGGAATCAGCTGTACCAATTACTGAGCCCAGGGGTGGCTCCAAAAGCGTGTATTGACACAATTAAACACTGTGTCACGCGCTCCAAGGTGAGCGCAATCACATTGGGGGTCACCAAGGCACGTCACGGCATGTTTTTGGGCACGTTTGATTCAGTACTGGAACTTTTTCTTTAAAACATCACTAGTATATTGATTTTTGCTGGAACTTTGTCACTTCACGTTGTTGGATTGGAAGATTTTTCACGACTGTGATTTCAATACCACAATAAGGACGATTATAGTTCTATTTTTCTACACGTGTGATTTATTTGTTTTATATGTGTTTTTTATTTTTATAATTTTTTTCACCCTCACTTTTATAATCACAGTGGACTTTTTATGTGTTATATGTACTGTATAACACTTTTTCAGTATGCACACCTATTCAAGGGTTTTTGGTATTTCATACATTTAATCACAGATGGTTTTAGATCTATATTGTCATGGTTATATCGCAAGATTTAGGTACGCTTTATATGCACATTGCACTTTGTGATTTAATGTACACGGCACTTTGGTGTACATGGTTATAAGATCCATACAGCAAGTGATTTTAGTTTTATACTCTCTGTGATTTGCACTTTATATTATTATTATTTTCGATTCACACTTAGGGTTTTAGTTACTCAGATATATCCCCAGGCGCAACGCATTCTTCATTTATAGTTTATCGTACGGTCATGAATACGTGATCTGCGTCTGCAGCCGGGTATTTATGCGGTTGGTTCTTTACTGAGGCATTGGATTATTGTGGCTCGCAAGATTTTTTCTTTTTTTTTTTTTTTTCAAAAAGTTTTTATTTCGCTTTTCAAACATATAACAGAAGGTATAAAATACAGTGTTGTATACAGATATTTTGATGTATATAGATATTTTGATGTATACAGATAGTTTGAAGTACTTGTACATTCACAGATATGGGATACAGTTCGGTATACGATTATACAGATTGTACAGATCCCAAGCCTAGTAATCATAGAGTAATGTGGTGGAAGCCTGGATGGAACCAATTATTACTATTTCTGCGAGTACTAACTTATTTAATATCAATCAAATACCTGTAGGTGTGATAGGAACTCAAACCAGGGAAGGGGTGGGAGGGGGGGGGGGGGGGCATGAGATGAAAGAGGGAGTGACAGTTTGTGGGGGTATAGTGTCCGGTTGATCATAGACATTGTGCCATATTGCGAACATTTTGCGAGTAAGATAGCTGGTAGACTTTAGGTTTCATGTGGGATTGCTGATGATCTTGGATTTGTGAGTTGAGTAGCTCACGTAGTGGTCAGGATGGTTAAGGATGGTTCAGGGGGACACCTCTTATGGAAGGATTTTTTTGTTTCGTAGCTGCTGGTAGGAGTCGTGGTAGGAGAAGGTGGATTGGTTCATATTTGCTATTTCTTCTTGAGAAAGAGATGAGAGCATAAAGGTGTGCCATTTCGAGTGGAAGCGGTCTGAGGAGGTTTTCTGTTTGAAGTCTGTGTTAATGCGGTCTTTGATGAGTAGATGTAGAAGCTCTCTTTTGACATGTGCAATGTTGGGGTGGGGTGGAGATATCCAATGTTTTAAGATAGTCCTTCTTGCGATTAGGAGACAGGTTAGGAGCCACCCTTTGTGTGGGGCGTTGAATTTCAAATTTCCTGAGGGGCTTGTGTCGCTGTTGGCGAGTTTTGACCAGGGTAGGAGTAGAGGATCCCAGTAGCCGAATATGAGGAGTAGCGGGTCTTTGGGTAGTTTTAATAGGGTCACTTCGAATATGTAGGCAAGAACTTGGTCCCAAAAAGTTGAAATGTATGAGCAGCTCCAGAAGCGGTGAGCTAGGGTAGGTTTCCGGAGGTGGCATAGTGGGCAAAGGGCTTTGCTAGTGTCCGTCTTTGACGATGAGAAGGGCATATAAGCTCTGTGGGATATTTTTAATTGCGTTTCTCTCCAAACTTCATTGGGTGTAAGCTGTTGTACGGAGTTGAGGCCTTGCACGATTTTTCCCACTAGGTTGGAGTCTGGGAAATCTTTTGTCCAGTTTGTTATTGATGATGTTGAGAGAGGTGGAGATGATTTGAGTAGGAGGGGTTTGTAAATGTCTGAGGTTTTGTATGAGTTGTTTGATATCATTTGGTCTATGATGTTTGTCGGAAACCTTTTCTCTGCTTGTATACATGTCTCCTTTAGGAAGCTGATGCATTGCCCATAATGGAAAGAATGTGAGGTGGGAAGAGCGAAGGATTCGGCAATGTTGGTAAAAGGCAGTGGTCGACCCGTCTGAATGTTGCAAAGGGAGGAGAATTTTGTTAGGCCTTTCCGTTCCCATATTTTGAAAGGTTTGTGGTCTAGTCCCTGTGGGAAGGCCGGGTTTCCTTGAATCGGGAGATGAGATGACACGAAAGGGGATATCTTTAGTATTTTTCTAGCTTCTCTCCAAGCCACCGCTGTATCTCTCAACAGTAGATTATGTTGGTGAGGGGGGGGGACTGACTTCCATCTGCAGTGGAGGAGACCTGCTAGCGAGTATGGATGGGCCATGTCCGATTCCAGGGAGAAGTTTGAATAGCGGGAGGATTGCGTTATCCAATCTATGCTGGTTCTAAGCAAACATGCTATATTGTACATTCTAATGTGCGGTAAACTGATGCCCCCTTCGCGCCTGGGAAGATATAGTTTTTTTAGAGCAATGCGTGGTCTTTTGTTTCGCCATAGGAATTTGGATAAGGAGGAGTTGAGCAAGGATACATCTTTGTGAAGAAGTAGTAATGGAATAGTTTGTAGTGGGTATAGTAATCTTGCGAAACTGATCATTTTTATTAGGTGGCATCTTCCCAAGAGCGAGAGGGGCAGGTCCATCCAGGCATTTAATTCTTGAGATATTTTCGACAGCAGAGGAGGGTAATTTAAATGATATATCGAGGAGGGGAGCTTTCCTATTTTTATCCCCAAATATGTGATATGGGATTTCGCGACTGGGAAGACAGATTTTTGGGCCCATTGTGGTACAGAGTGTGTGCCTATGGGGAGAATTTCGCTTTTGCTGTAGTTAATGCGTAGGCCGGAGCACAAGCGAAATTCATCAAACACCTTTTTGATGGTTAACATGTCAGAGGGGGGGTCGGCCGAGAATATGAGAACGTCATCCGCAAATAGTGAGGTACGTAGGTCATGTGTGCCTATTTTTAGGCCATGTAAGGGGGCTGTTAGTGTTAAATATCTAGACAGGGGTTCTAGGGCGATGTTAAAGAGGAGTGGGGATAGAGGACAACCTTGGCGTGTGCCCTTGTGAAGGCGAAATTCTTCTGACATGAGGCCTGCTACCACTAATTTTGCCGATGGGGCTGTGTACATGGCAGTGATGAGGTGATGGAAAGGGCCAGAGAAACCCATTTCTGACATTGTCATAAAAAGCCAGTCGAAGCTAACATTATCGAAGGCCTTTTCTGCGTCTAATGTGATAATGGCGTGGTTGGTGTTTGGGTGATGGAGTGCGTGTTCTAGGGCCATCATGACTTTACGAATATTGAGGGTGGCGGTTCTACCTTTTACGAAGCCTGATTGAGCAGGGTGGATTAAGGAAGGGACAATGTCAGCCAGCCTAGTGGCTATAATTTTGGAGAGAATTTTCACGTCTAGGTTGAGAAGGGATATGGGCCTGTATGAGCCTGGTTCTTGGGGGTCTTTGCCCTTTTTTGATAGTAATTTTATAAGAGCTTGGTTCCCTGACTGTAAATACGCACCCCCTGACCAGATATTCCGGTATACTTGGAGGAGGGTGGGTTCTAGAAGGGGTTGGAGAGTCTTATAAAATTCACTAGTGAAGCCGTCCGGGCCAGGGGCTTTGGAGAGAGTCAAGTGGCGTATGGTTGTTGATATTTCAGTGGGGGTTATGGGGGCATTAAGGGTTTCTAGTTGTAGTGTAGAGATCTTGGGTAAGCTTGTTTTTCCTAAGAAAGCGCGTGCTTTTTGTGTATCTATGGGATCTGTGGCGTAAAGTGTAGAGTAAAATTGTTGCATAACTTTGTTAATGGCTTGTGGAGTGGATTGAAGGGTGCCTGTACTGTCGCGGAGTGATGTAATGTGGGTGGGGCGGAAAGGGCTTTGCACAGTCTAGATAAGAGTTTGCCTGCTTTGTTTCCAAATTTGTGGAAAGAGGCTTCTAAGTGGGCCTGTTTGGTGTGTTCAAGGGTGTTTACCCACGTGTCGAAGTCCCTCTTAGCTGCCTGCCATTCCATTCGGTTGGCTGGGGAGTCTGAGGTATATAGAGCTCGTTGTGCCTGGTGTAGGCGAGAGCTGGCTGCTTTGTATTTAGACAGGGTGTTGCGTTTAAAGGAGGTTGCGTAGGAGATGATACGGCCTCTTAGGTAGGCTTTACCGGCGTCCCAGAATAGATTGGGGTCGTGTATATGGGAGGCATTGTTGGAGGAGTATTCCGTCCATGCATCGGACATGTATTGTTGGAAATCAGTGTTGTTATGGAGGAAAGAAGGAAATCGCCAGATGTTGGGGTGTGGGGGTAGGTTTAGATTGTCGAGAGTTACTTCTATAGGTGCGTGGTCGGAGATAGTTATGTCATGAATGGTGGTGTTCTGGAGGTAAGGGATTAAGTTGTCGGAGCCAAAGAAGTAGTCAATCCTTGTGAATATTTTGTGAGGGTTGGAGTAGAATGTAAATTCCCTGTCTGTTGGGTGGGAGAGGCGCCAAAGGTCCTGGATATGGATAGAGTCCATGGTGTTTGCGAAGAGGGTAGGGGCTGGAGTGGTGGATCGTGGGTTTGGACTTTTTGGTGAGGATCTGTCGTCTATCAGATGAAGGGTGTCATTAAAGTCCCCTCCGATCAGGTGGGGGAGGTGAGTGTTTTCTAGAAGCCAACTGGAGAGCTCGGAGTAGAACTGTTTGTTGGGGCTGTTAGGGGAGTAAACGTTTGTGATTATGAGCTCTTTGGAGCCTATTTTGACATGTGTGGTGAGCAGGCGGCCCTGGTGGTCAGTTTTTGTCAACAGGATTGAGCAGGGGAGATTTTTGTGAATGAGTAGGAGGACACCAGCTTTGTGTCCTGCTGCCTCAGATCCTAGAACAGTGCCAACCCAGAGCTTCTGCATACGGTGGAAGTCTGAGGCTAGCAGGTGAGATTCCTGGAGTAGGGCTATATCTGTTTTGAGCCGTTTAAGATGCCTGAGAATTTTCATTCTTTTTTGAGGGGATCTGAGACCCTTTACGTTCCAGGAAATTATTTTCATGTTAGGGGGGGGTTGTGAGGGGTATGAGCAGATGTTGTCAATTTACCAATTTGTGTATGATGGGATAAGACACCAGCTATAGTAGGATTCGTGCTATTTACACAATGGTCAAGAGTCACATTGGATGTATGGGGAAGATGGTTTGGGCCCCGTGGAAGGGGGTAGAAGGAGGGGGGAGGTAAACCATGGAGGGGAAGTAACATTGGGAGAAACATAACCATTAAGCCTAAGCACTTCGCTTTTTTCCGCATGGGTTCACTGTGTAGGTCAGCTCCCATAACAGGACAGTTATGGAGTGTGGCCCGAAAGCCCGTGGAAGGGTGACAGGAATCTGTGCATGCTCTTGAGGATAGAAGGTAGAACTTAGAGGGGGGGGGGGGAGTTGCATGTTGCCGTACACAGTGAAGCCAGGAAGACATAGCCGTGTAAGAAAACTGTTTTCAAAACAAATATTATTCTGGAAAGGAGACAAGAACAACATAACAATGCCTCTTAAAACTGAGAGCCAATCATAACAATATAGCGTTATACATTACGTGATACCGTGGAAGGAGGGTAAGATAAAAGACCTGAGTGGGGGCAAGTTGGGGAATTGCCCGTAAGTTGGGAAGTCCGCGGTTGCGGATGCGAGTTACAGTTCAGCGAGGAGTGAAGCGATGCTGTTCCGGAAATGAGGATCTGAAGCGTTTGGGAGAGTCTTTGCGTGGGCTCCGTTGGTCCAGGGAGCGGTTGAGTGGGGTGCCCTTGGAGGGGGTGTGCTGTTGGTTGTTGGAGAGTAACGATGGCACGTAGGCTTCCGCTTCTGGAGGATCCTGAAAGGATAACTGGTCACCGTTGGGAGATTTGAGGCGTAGGGTGGCTGGGAATGCTAGAGTAAATTTGATTTGTTGCTTGAAGAGTTCTGTGCATATCTGTTGGAAGGCTTTGCGTTTCTTGGAGACCTCGATGGAGTAATCAGCAAAGATCAGGATTCTCACACCATCAATTTGGAGTGTGCGGGTTTGTCTAAATTTTTGGAGAATGAGGGCTTTGTCTGCGTAGTTTAGATATTTGGCAATGATGGGGCGAGGGCTCTTGCGCTCTTCATTATATGGTCCCATTCTATGGGCGCGTTCCACCGCGCAGGGGCCTGTTAAGCCTAGTGCTTCAGGGATGCGATGGGAGCAAAAGTCTGTTAGAGCAGATGATTGTAGCGATTCGGGTAACCCCACGAATCGCAGGTTGCTCCTTCTGGACCTATTCTCCAAATCGTCGAGTTTTTGTATTATGTATTGGTTTGTCTTGTCCTGCGCCTGTTCCGTGGCTTGGGCTTGGTACATCTCTTCTTCCATACTGGAAAGGCGGTGTTCCAGATCATGTAGCCTGGTGTTGTGCTCTCCTAGCTGGGCTTTAATTTGTTTCATCCCTGCATTTACAGCTTTCTCCACGGATGTTGCAATCATGGGGGACAGGAGGGCTGCAACTGCTTGTGCGATGCGCTCTGTGTTATGGTCCCCTGTATGCTGTGGAGTGGAGGCCGACGTTTGAAAGGCCTGGGAGAGAGGGGCTAGAGGAGAGGCGTCTTGGGGTTTTGGCTGAGCTTGGGGAGCTTGTGGAGATGCGTGAGGGGCTGCGCTGCCACTTACTTCCATATCTGCTGGGTGCGCGTCTGATTGCTGGTCCGTGTAGGCCGAAGCCGGGGCCTCGATTTGCGGCTGTGGCGGCGGCGCCGTTTGGGCCGTATTGGATCGGGGGCCGCGGACTTCCACGAACCGGTCCATGTGTTGGGTACAGGTGCCTGAGGTGGCCGAGGGTTGGTTCGGGCTTCAGGGCCGGTTTTATAGGCAGGTTTTTTGTCCTGGTTGCGGGAGCTGTGAGGAGAGACAGCTACTCCATGCGGCGCCGGAACCGGAAGTCCAAGATTTTTTCCATATTAGAGGTAGAGATAATCAGCATGGAACATGTTCCATAGGGTAGTATTAGGGGCATTAGTGGTAGGTTGACTAAAGCACATAAACCCAAGGTAAGTATAGTAAAAAAGTCCTAGTTGCAGTCTCAAAACACCCAATAAGAGGATAGTATGTGAACAGCATGTTCACCAATGCCAGGAGCCTGGCGGACAAGATGGGTGAACTAGAGATACAGTTGTACGAGGAGGATTTGGATATTGTGGGAATTTCTGAAACCTGGTTCAACAGCTCTCACGATTGTCTGTCAACCATTTAAGGGTATTCTCTTTATCACAGAGATAGAGAGGGTAAAAAAGGGGAGGGGTATGTCTATATATCAAGAATAATGTACAAGTGAATGTGAGAGATGACATCACTAAGGAAGCTAGGGAGGAGGTGGAATCCTTATGGGTAGAGCTCCAAAGGGATGATGCTAAGGGGAAAATAATACTGGGAGTAGGCTATAGGTCCCCTAACCTGAGGGAGGAGGTGGAGGTGGACCTCCTATCACAATTCGGATTAGCAGCAAGGATGGGAAGTGTCATCATAATGTGTGAATTTAATTATCCAGGCATAGACTGGATGGAGGGAACCAGGCATTAGTCTAAGGCTCACCAGTTCCTAAATGTCTTGCAGGACAATTTCATGGGTCAGATGGTAGAAGCACCAACTAGAAATAAAGCGTCACTAGATCTACTAATTGCCAACAATACAAACCTGATCACGAAAGTGGAAATACGGGGCAATTTAGGAAACAGTGATCACAGGTCAGTTGGCTTCAGTATAAATGACACAAATAGGAAACATAAGGGGAATACAAACACACTGAATTTCAAAAGAGCCAACTTCCCTAAACTATGAACCTTGCTAAAAGATATAAATTGAGATAAAATCTTAGAAACAAAGAACACAGAGGAGAGATGCTTTTGCTTTAAGAGCATATTAAATAAGGGCATTAGCCAGTGCATCCCATTAGGTAATACATTTAAAAGAGCAAACAAATGTCCTGGATGGCTTAACTTTTTTGTTTATAGCGCAAAAAATAAAAACCGCAGAGGTGATCAAATACCACCAAAAGAAAGCTCTATTTGTGGGGAAAAAAGATGTCAATTTTGTTTGGGAGCCATGTCGCACGACTGCGCAATTGTCAGTTAAAGCAACGCAGTACCGAATTACAAAAAATGCTCAGGTCTTTGGCCAGCCAAATGGTCCAGGGCTGAAGTGGTTAAGTATGTAAACAGTAAAAAAGGGAGGACATACCATATTGGCTGCATAAAGAATGAGGAAGGACATCAGGTTACAAAGGATGGGGAGATGGTGAAGGTATTGAATTTAGTCTTCTCGTCAGTCTTCACAAGGGAATCGGGGAGCTTTAGTAACCAAAACTGCAGTGCTTATTCTCATGACACGTCACAGGAACCACTCTCATGGCTAAAAGAGGACAGAATTAGAATTAGACTTGGGAAACTTAACATTAATAAATCCCCGGGACAGGATGGCTTACACCCGAGGGTACTTAGGGAACTCAGTCAAGTAATTGCCAGACCATTGTTCCTAATTTTTAGTGACAGTCTAATGACTGGAAAAGTACCAGCAGATTGGAGAAAAGCCAATGTAGCACCAATATTTAAAAAGGGCCCAAAATACATCCCTGAGAATTACAGACCAGTTAGCCTAACATCAATATTAAGCAAACTATTGGAGGGGATGATAAGGGACTATATATATATATATATATATATATATATATATATATATATATATATATATATATATATATATATATAAATAAATATATATATATATATATATACAAGATTTTAGTAATGAAACCTGTATCATTAGCAGTAATCAGCATGAATTCATGAAGAATCGTGCTTGCCAAACCATTCTATTAACCTTCTATGAGGAAGTGAGTTGCCATCTAGATAAAGGAAGGCCTGTAGACATGGTGTATCTGGATTTTGCAAAAGCATTTGACACAGTTCCCCATAAACGTTTACTGTACAAAATAAGGTCTGTTGGCATGGACCATAGGGTGAGTACATGGATTTAAAACTGGCTACAAGGGCGAATTCAGAGGGTGGTGATAATGGGGAATACTTGGAATGGTCAGGGGTGGGTAGTGGGGTCCCATAGGGTTCTGTGCTGGGATCAATCCTATTTAATTAATTCATAAATGACCTGGAAGATGGTGTAAACAGTTCAATCTCTGTATTTGCAGATGATACTAAGCTAAGCAGGGCAATAACTTCTCCGCGGGATGTGGAAACCTTGCAAGAAGATCTGAACAAATTAATGGGATGGGCAACTACATGACAATGAGGTTTAATGTAGAAAAATGTAAAGTAATGCATTTGGGCGGCAAAAATATGAATGCAATCTATACACTAGGGGTAGAACCTCTGGGGAAATCTAGGATAAAAAAGGACCTGGGGGTCCTATTAGATGGTAGGCTCAAAAATGGCATGCAATGCCAAGCTGCTAGCAAAGCAAACAGAATATTAGTGTGCATTAAAAAAGGGATTAACTCCAGGGATAATGTGATAATTCTCCATCTCTACAAGACTCTCGTCCAGCCACACCTAGAGTATGCTGTCAAGTTCTGGGCCCCAGTCCTCAGGAAGGATGTACTGGAAATGGAGCGAGTACAAAGAAGGGCAACAAAGCTAATAAAGGATCTAGAGGATATTATTTATGAAGAAAGGTTGCGAGCACTTAACTTGTTCTCTTTGGAGAATAGACCCTTGAGAGGGGATATGATTTCAATTTACAAATACCTTACTGGTAACTAGGGATGAGCCGAACACCCCCCGGTTCGGTTTGCAGCAGAACGTGCAAACAGGCAAAAAATTTGTTCGAACATGCGAACACCGCTAAAGCCTATGGGACACGAACGTGAAAAATCAAAAGTGCTAATTTTAATGTTTAATATGCAAGTTATTTTCATAAAAAGTGTTTCGGGACCTGGGTCCTGCCCCAGGGGACATGTATCAATGCAAAAAAAAGTTTTAAAAATGTCAGGGAGCAGTGATGTTAATAATGCTTACAGTGTAACAATAAATGTGAAATATTCCTTTAAAGTTCATACCTGTGGGGGTGTCTATAGTATGTCTGTAAAGTGGCACCCTTTTCCCGTGTTTAGAACAGTCCCTGCACAAAATTACATTTCTAAAGGAAAAAAAGTCATTTAAAACTACTCGCGGCTATAATGAATTGTCGGGTCTCGGCAATACAGATAAAAGTCATTGAAAAAAATGGCATGGGGTCCCCCCAAAAATCCATACCAGGTCCTTCAGAACTGGTATGGAAATTAAGGGGAACCCTGAGCCAATTTTTTTTTCTAAAATGGCGTAGGGGTCCTCCTCAAAATCCATACCAGACCCTTCAGGTCTGGTGTAGATTTTAAGGGAATCCAGCGCCAAAATGAAAAAAAAATGATGTGGGGGTCCCCCCAAAATCCATACCAGACCCTTATCCAAGCATGCAACCTAGCAGGCCGCAGGAGAAGAGGGAGGGATGAGAGAGCGCCCCCCTCCTGAACCATACCAGGCCACACGCCCTCAACATATGGAAAAAAAATGTGAAAAACTGCGCTAAGAAAAATAAAACAGGTGGAGTTGTATCCAAAGAATGAACCCTCAAAAGCTGCAATTCTCATGTAAACATTAATACAAGAAGGAAAATCAGGAAAAACTAGAATCACGCTAACCATAAATTATTACCAATTCCTTGATCTTCTGTCATGGGGGATCATGGAACTCTGGTAAGAGTTCATTTCTGCTGGTTTGGTGGTGGATTCAACTTAGTTTCCTATCCAATGTTTTTTGAAGAAAGCCTATATCTTATGGACTTTTTATTGTGCATGGGTGGTTTTTGTTCCTTAATGTTTACTTCTGTTTCCATTTATTTTTTATTTATCCATTTACTAGATTGCTTTCTTCACAATTATTATTTGGATTTATTATGGACATATAATTTATAATTTTATATCAATGTGCAATACTTTTTTCACTTTTCTCAATTTATTAACCACAAGTGTATCAATGTTTGGTCTTTATTATTAATGTGTATATGCACATTTAGTTTTTGGGTAATTGTTTTGATTTCAATGAGCTTTTATGATTTTTTTCACTAATATTAGATGCACTCATGAGATTATTTTTGATCATTGGTAATAATTTATGGTTAGCGCAATTCTAGTTTTTCCTGATTTTCCTCAACATATGGAGGATGCATTGAGGTAGCCCCCCAAAGCACCTTGTCCCCATGTTGATGGGGACAAAGGCCTCATCGCCACAACCCTTGCCCGGTGGTTGTGGGGGTCTGCGGGCGGGGGGCTTATTGGAATCTGGAAGCCCCTTTAAACAAAGGGACCCCCAGATCCCAGCCCCCCTGTTTGAAATGGTATTAAAACGGTATAAAACACACTAATACATTGTAATCCTATTGGATTACATTACTAAATAAAATAAAATTGACCTTGGTTTGCCCCCAGTGCTTTATCCAGTGCCCTTGCCTGCAGTTTTACTATACTTTCTGTCTGGAAACTGCAGAGCGACCATGGCATCAAAAAAGCACGCCTCTACCTCAAAAGCGGCATATGACCTGCTGGAAAACACAGTCAGTGGTACAGAATCGCTTGCAGCATTGAGTGATAGCGATTCGTGGGAAAGTTTGTCATCAGGCACGGAAATCGATTTCAGTGATGATCGTGCGACTGTGCCCACTTGGTGCTCGATTGACTGTGGTACGGAGCATGCAGCGCCCCCAAGATTCTCATTTACTGGAGCACCCGGTATCAAAGTGGAGGTTGAAGATGACAACCCCTTGGCATACCTCCAACTCTTTTTGACAGATGAGGTTATAGAAAAAATTGTTACGGAGATAAATCGGTACCAGGAGCAACAAGCTGCTACACATCAGAGGTTTGCAAGGACCAGGAAGTTGGAACCAGTGACCAAAGTGGACATCTGAAAGTTTCTGGGCCTCATAATTCTTCAGGGAGTGGTGAGGAAACCCCTGCAGAAGTGGTATTGGACAACCAACAAATTACTAGCCACTCCTTTTTTTGGCACCGTCATGTCGGAGTACAAATTTTCTCTGATAATGCAGCACCAAAACTGAAAAAGATTTGGGAGGTATGACAAATTATTCAGAAAAATTTCCAGCAGACCTATGTACCAGATAGAGACATCAGTATCGATGAAAGTCTAATGGTCTACAAAGGAAGACTGAGCTGGATACAGTATATTGCGTCTAAGGCTGGATTCACACCTATGCATTTCTAGTGCTTTTTGCATTTTGCAGATTTTCACTACAGTCCATTTAACATGGTTTCCTATGGAACACATTCTGTAGTGCAAATCTGCAAAATGCAAAAAGCACTAAAAATGCATAGGTGTGAATCCAGCCTAAGAGAACACAATTTGGCATAAAATCATTCATGCTCTGTGAATCAAGCACTGGTTACATATGGAATTTGATCCTTTACACTGGGAAAGGAACCAAATTCAATGAAAGATTCAGTAATTATGGAATGGCAACCGCTTCTGTTCTTACTTTGATTGAGCCATTGCTGAATCAGGGCTACTGTGTAACCACAGATAATTTTTACACTTCTCCAGCACAAGACGGATGCATATGGGACCGTTAGAGCTAACCGGCGTGACATGCCAAAAAACCTTTGGAAATAAAAAGCTCAAGGCAGGAGTTGCCTGGCAGAAAGGCAAAATGATGGCACTGAGATGGCGTGACAAAAATGATGTGTGCCTAATGAGTACTATTCACAACACCTCTGCTGTCATGGTACACACAAAAGGTGGAAAAGATGTAATGAAACCACAAGTCATGATGGACTACAACAACACTATGGGAGGTGTTGACAGAGCTGACCAGGCCATGAATTTTTATCCAGCGATGAGAAAGCAACAACAAAAATATTACAAAAAAATCTTCAGGCATCTTCTTAACCACTTGACAACTGGGCACTTAAACCCCTTTCCTAACCAGACCAATTTTCAGCTTTTGGTGTTCTCACATTTTGAATGACAATTACTCAGTCATGCAACACTGTATCTATATGAAATTTTTGTCCTTTTTTCACACAAATGGAGCTTTCTTTTGGTGGTATTTAATCACCGCTGGGTTCTTTACTTTTTTGCGCCGTAAAAGAAAAAAGACCGAAAAATCTGTAAAAAAAATATATTTTTCTTCATTTCTGTTATAATATTTTGCAAATTAGTAATTTTTCTTCATATATTTTGGCCAAAATTTATACCGCTACATATCTTTGGTAAAATTAACCCAAATCGGTGGATATTATTTGGTCTTTGTGAAAGTTATAGAGTCCAAAAGCTATGGTGCGAATATCTGAAAATTGATCACACCTGAAGTACTGACTGATCTAATTTCTTGAGACCCTAACATTCCAGAAAAGTACAAATACCCCCCAAATGACCCCTTTTTGGAAAGAAGACATTCCAAGGTATTTAGAAAGATGCTTGGTGAGTTTTTTGAAGTTGTCATTTTTTCCCACAATTCTTTGCAAAATCAAGGTTTTTTTTTTACTTTTTTTTTTCCCCACAAAATTGTCATATTAGCAGGTTATTTCTCACACACCGCATATGCATACCACAAATTACACCCCAAAACACATTCTGCTATTACTCCCGAGTACGGCGATACCACATGTGTGAGACTTTTACACAGCGTTGCCACATACAGAGGCCCAACATGCAGGGGAGCACCTTCAGGCGTTTTGGAGCACCCAGGCCAATTCTGACATTTCTCTCCTACATGTAAAAATCATCATTTATTAGCTAGAAAATTACATAGAACCCCAAAATATTATATATGTTTTTTTAGCAAAGACCCTAGAGAATACAATGGCGGTCGTTGCAACTTTTTATCTCGCACGGTATTTGCGCAGCAATTTTTTTAACGCTTTTTTTTGGAAAAAAAACTGTTTTGTGCCTTACAAAAACCAAAACAGTAAAGTTAGCCTAATGAAGGTACGCCGAGTAAATAGATACCCAACATGTCACCTTTCAAAATTGCACGTGCTTGTGGAATGGCTCCAAACTTTGCTACTCAAAAATCCCCATAGGCGACGCTTTAAAAATTTTTACTGGTTAAATGTTTTGAGTTACAGAGGAGGTCTAGGGCCAAAATTGTAATGCCCCGTACACACGGTCGGACATTGATCGGACATTCCGACAACAAAATCCTCTGATTTTTTCCTACGGATGTTGGCTCAAACTTGTTTTGCCTACACACGGTCGCACAAAGTTGTCGGAATTTCTGATCGCCAACAACGCGGTGACGTCAAGCACGTACGACGAGACTAGAAAAGGCCGGTTCAGAACCAAGCGCGGCACCCTTTGGGCTCCTTTTGCTAATCTCGTGTTAGTAAAAGTTTGGTGAGAGACGATTCACGCTTTTTCAGACTCGTGGCTTTCAGATCGTTTTCTGACGTTCAGTTTGTGCTTGTGGGTTTGTATTTGCTCTTCAGTGCGTGCAGTCAGTTCGTATCAGAGTTTTCTGTGCGATCTTGTCCGCTCGTTGCTGTTTTTCAGGTCGCTCTTCACAGGCCTTGCTGTTCTTCAGTGCGTTCTGTTACTTCGTTCTGAGCAGCCGACCGTTTTCTAGCCATGTTTCGTATGCGTACTCCTCGTACAGTTCGTGCTGTGCGGGGGCTTGGTGTTGGGGTCCTGACCTTGACACAAGTCCAGTCCATGAACAGGGTGGGGAGGAGTTCATGGACCAAGAATTGGTTGCTTCAGCGTGACCAGTTCTGTCATATGCCTTTGCTCCGTGAGATCCGTGAGAATAATCCTGATGATTTCAGGAACTTTCTCCGGATGACGGACCCCGTGTTTCACCGTTTGTTGGCTTCGCTGACCCCCTATATCAGCAGGCAGGATACCTGCATGAGGCAAGCCATCACTGCGGAGCAGAGGTTGGTCGCTACCTTGCGGTATTTGGCCACAGGGAGAAGCCTGCAGGACCTCAAGTTCTCGACAGGCATCTCCCCCCAGGCTCTTCTTTGTGGACATTTACTGCTTGTGTTTGTTTGAGCTGACCCTGACAGAAATGTGTGGAGTCCAGAAAATGTCGTGATTGTGTAACCTTACAAAGCACTGTTGGCTGTTATTTAGTAAATGCAAAGACACTTTTCACTACAAGTGCACTTGCAACTGCACTGAAACTGCACTTGTAGTGCAAAGTGGATTTGCCCTTACGAAATTACACCCATTTTCTCATTAAAAAACAATTACATCACCCCAAAAGTGTTGTAGCGTTGAGACAATAATCCACACATTCTTGATGAACAATCTTTTTAATACCTGCACAATCACATTGCATTTACCAAAGGTTTTTCTGACAAACCAACATGTTTGTTGTATATCAATTTTTGTGGTGTCATTATCCAAAATTAAAATGTGCATTTTATAGAAAACAGGCCTGTGTAAAACCCACAAGAAAGACACAAATCTTGATCTTGCAAAGTTCACATTTGGTAGAACTTGAAGGCAATATCAGACATGAGTATTTAGGAACTGTGTTTGATATTGCGTTCAGATGGGGGGAAATCACCCCTGGAAAAGCCAAATTTGGAAGATGCACACAAATTTCCCAATGTCAACATGTGCTATCTGCCATCAGGGGGGATCAAGGGATGTGTTTTGGGGGAGAAAGCCCTTCCTCACCGCTACTTTAGAATTGAGGAAGGGGTTGCACCCCCAAAACGCGTCCATTGATCTCCCGTGATGGCAGATAGCACATGTTGGCACACTGTGTGCATCCTCCAAATTTGGCTTTGGGAAAAATCACAAAAACATTTCGCACATTGTAGCACACAAAAGAAGAAAGTGATTTGGAGGGGTTTTAAACTCGCCCCAAAACATCAATGATGTTTTTATATTTTGGAATAACATCATTGATGTTTTGCTTGATGTTTTCCAATTGTAAATTACACCCCATGATCTCCCCGATCAGGATCTGGGCACTTTCGGATGTGAAAGGATTTTCATCCACAACCTCACGATCACCTAAAAAGAGAGGAATCCCAAAATAAATTAGGTTTGCAAAAAAATGCCGCCATCCATCTCTTATCTGAGCCTGTGGTCGCAGACACTCACCTGTTGTGGTAACTACTTCCACCACGTCTTCATCCTCCTGCTCAGCTTGTGTTGGTATTTCCCCTTCTTTCAGAGGTGGGGGGTCTCTGGTCTCCTGGGATGAGGGGTGTCCTCCGAGTCTTTTCTCCCCTATGTAAAACAAAAATGGTATACTTAGCACACAGATATTTGATGGCAGAACTATAAAGATGAAACATTGCTTGGAAGTGGGGTACAATGATCTATTTTAGCCGAGTTCCAAGATGTAGCTTTTTTAGTGTCCTTTGTCAAGCTGCAATACTTTACCTGTTTTGTACAAGCTTCACAGATGGAGACCCCCCTATAGTATACACTGGAGCACCTGTGTGGGCCCCTTAATAAAAAGGGTGTTCTGGGGTCCCACACTACTGCTCCAGTGTCCAGATGTGAAAACAGCTGCTCAGTGTCCTCTCCTTACACACAATCTAGTTTGCATTTCATTCTAGTAACAAAGCCATCTACACAACCCAATTCTTTGAAGACAAGTATAGGGCGTCAAAATGGTGGCCAAATGCATATGGGCTAAACAATGGTATTTTATAGTCCGAAAAAAAAATGTGTGATCCGAACGAATAATGTGCCCATGAACATGAAAGTTGCCATTTTAAACTGTACAACAGTTCCTAAAAGCACATTGAGCAGCACGAACGTAATAAACACAAGAACAATAGGAACACAGCACAACTACTTACTTTTTTGCAGCACTCTCCGGATCTTTCTGTACTGCTCATGTTCTCGTAATTTCAGGTCTGACCACCGCTTCCTGAGCTGATCTTTCGATCGTCGTACCCCGAATTTCCGGTGCAGACTCCTGACCACTTTCGCCATGATCTTGGCCTTTCGGACATTGTGGTTGGGGTAAGGCCCATACTTTCCATCATAGTCGGCCTTCTTCAGGATGTCCACCATTTCCAACATCTCCCCAAAGGACATATTTGAGTCCTTTAATCTCCTTCTGGATCGGGACGTTTCAGACTCCGGCCTTTCCTCCTCCTCCTCCTCGTTGCTGTACTTAGCACTATCCTGCTGTCTCTCCGCCATGTGCTCTTCCTCCACTGCGCCGAACGAAAAGGGGCGGGGAATAGAATAGAAAGAACGTCAGGGGCGGGCGGAGTTATACGCATGCGCAGTGTGTATAAATCATAACGCGCGCGTCTTACGTACGATCTGTGAACGGAGGAAGGAGCATCGGAGACGCCGATCGTGCTAATGAAGGTAGGATCTAAACTTGGGCCTATACTGCTTCGAAATTGAAGCCTATATTGTAACAAGATTAGGGGAGTTTGGCCTGACATTAGGGTTTGTCTTGTGTTGTGTCTTGCAGAGAAAATGGATGGGTTCAACGACCACAATTTCCTGCCCCTGTTCATAGACAAGTACAGGGAGCTGCCCTGTCTGTGGCAGGTCAGACACCCCCACTATAATCACAAACAGAAGAGGCAGGCAGCGCTGGAGAAACTGCTGGAGTTGGTGAAGCCGGTGGTCCCCACAGCAACCATCCCTTATTTAAAAGCTAAAATTGGTGGCCTAAGGAGCACTTATCTGAGGGAGCGCAAGAAGGTCACAGATTCCCAGAGGTCCGGAGCTGCAGCAGATGACGTTTATGTCCCCAGTCTCTGGTACTATGAGAGACTGCGATTTCTGTCAGACCACACTGAAGTCAGGGAATCCCTCTCCACTCTTCCTTCCACGCTTCCTTCCACCCCAGCTGAGGCTTCCGATGTCCAACCTGTGCCTTCCAGCCAGGAAGAAGTGGAGGAGCCCAGTTGGAGTCAGGTATAGCATTCTTCTACAGATTTCTGGGCAATAAAGAAATGATGTTTACTAGATGTTATTATTGATCACTATTTGCTGATTTCATAAAGTGTTTTACATATCAATAGACAGTAGTGGGCACCCAAAATTGGGACAAGAATGCAAAATGCTGGGCTCAGAAGGATAGTCTGTTATATTTGTTAACATTTAATTTGCAGCAGTCAGGAGGTGAAAATTGTGTGTGATTGATGAAAACAATACTAAAACTATGTCCCTTTTTCATACACAGGAAGACCTCAGCCAGGAGGAGGCTGTGGAATGTGGCAGTCAGGAGGAGGGGAGGATTAGTGGCAAGCCAGGAGGAGGCGGGGATTAGTGGCAGCCAGGAGGAGGCGGGGCTAAGTGTCAGCCAAGAGAAGCCTGGGACAAGTCGCAGCCTGACTGAGTCTCAGGTCCCTCCCCTCTGCCTGCCATATAAAAGGGCCAGGAAGGCCACTCCCAGTCCTGTGCAGGATTCAGTGTACAGGCTGATCCAGGAGGCTTCGGCGTCCCTCAGAGCCTTCCCCAGTCCTGCAGAGGCCTTTGCCTGCATGGCTGCCACCAAATTGCTGGGCATGCAGGAGGGCCAACGCAAGATCTCTGAGGACCTGATTTATAAAGTCCTTCGTAAGGGGGAGAGTGGGGAACTGACACCCAAGACGGATGTCATGGAGAGGGACGATCCTCCTCCTCCTCCTGCTGCCACAACTCCACCACCACAGCCAAAGGCTGGAAGGAAGCGTGGAAAGAAGACCTGAGAGTGATTGCCCTGGGTTCAGTCTGGTCTGACAGAAGATGCAGTCTCTCGTATGACCACAGCCTGGGGACACAGATGTCATCTGCTGCTTTCCGGATCTCTGGGACTTCTGGACCAGACTGCCCTCCCTTAGATAAGGACTCCTCAGGCCACCAATTTTGCTTTTAAATAATTGATGTCTGCCCTGGGGGTCCAAGGCTTCGCCCACTTCTGCAGTGTCTCCAGCGTTGCCTCCCTCTTTGTTTATAGTTGTGACCCCTTAATAAAATATTTTTAGGTAAATTCTACTCTCCTGTGTGTGTTTTCATCCAAAAAGGACAGTTTGTTGGTGAGTATTCAGGTACATTTCTAAAGTACAATGTGAAATTAACAAGGGACAACAACACCAAACAATCTCCTCCTACAGATTAAATACAACAACATATCAATGGTGTTGTGGGAACTTGTCACAAAAAACACACAAACATTTTCGGGAGTACAAATCCAAATCACCAAAAAAAAAATTAAAATAAAAAGAGAAACACAAAAAAAGATTCTACATTAAAGTAAAAAAAAAAAAAAAAAAAAATATGTTGTCAGATGTGAGAAATCAAAATATATTGAGGGAATCCCGATAAATAGTAACGAAAAAAGTTTGTGAGAAGTGTGTGTGAATATGAGCATCAAAACGACTTAATTCTTGTCACATTATAAAGAAGAAGAGAGTGCGCTGTATTAAACCATTTTTTACATTGCAGCGTGACGAAAGTGCTTTATCCATTACGAACGCTAAGTTTACCAGAACGAGCTGTCCCGTGTCGGAATTTCTTCTGAGCATGCGTGGCACTTTGTGCGTCGGAACAGGCCACACACGGTCGGAATTGACGCGATCGGATTTTGTTGTCGGAAAATTTTATCTCCTGCTGTCCAACTTTGTGTGTCGGAAAATCCGATGGAAAATGTCCGATGGCGCCCACACACGGTCGGAATTTCCGACAACACGCTCCGATCGGACATTTTCCATCGGAAAATCCGACCGTGTGTATGGGGCATTACTCTCGCTCTACCGATCGCAGCGATACCTCACATGTGTGGTTTGAACACCGTTTTCATATGTGGGCAGGACTTACGTATGCGTTTGCTTCTGCATGCGAGCACACAGGGACAGGGGCGCTTTAAAATTTTTTTTTTTTTTTATTGTTCATTTTACTTTATTTATTTTAGTTTGATGCTTTTTTCCAAAAAAAAAAAAATTTGACCACTTTTATTCCTATTACAAGGAATATAAACATCCTTGTAATAGGAATATGGCATGACAGGTCCTCTTTACAGTGAGATATGGGGTCAATAAGACCCCACATCTCACCTCTAGGCTGGGAAGCCTGAAATAAAAAAAAAATAAAAACGATCCTGGCTTTGATCGTAGCGGTGAGTCGGTAGAAGTGCGGGAGGGGGGGACATCCCCTCTCGCCTCTCGTAAGAACGATGAAGCAGTGGAACAGCTGCTATGATCATTCTCATGGTGTAGGGAATCGCCGGCTGAAAAAGCTGATATCTGAATGATGCCTGTAGCTGCAACCATCATTCAGATATCTCCGCACAAAGTCAAGGACGTTGTATGACGGCCGGCAGGCGGGAAGTGGTTAAAACGCTTTTTTTTTTTTAACACAAAGTTGTCCATTTATACAATATTTCTACCACATAACATGTACATACCAAAAATGACACCCCAAAATAGATTTTCCTGCTCCTCCTGAGTACGGCGATACCACATGTGTGAGACTTCCACAGCCTGGCCACATACAGAGGCCGAGTACAGCCGAGCATGGCTCAGCATGGCAGGGTATGGTGGGGTATTGCGGAGTATGGCGGGGTATTGCGGAGTATGGTGGGGTATGGCGGGGTATTGCGGAGTATGGCGGGGTATGGCGGGGTATTGCGGAGTATGGCGGGGTATTGCGGAGTATGGCGGGGTATTGCGGAGTATGGCGGGGTATTGCGGGGTATGGCGGAGTATTGCGGAGTATGGCGGGGTATTGCGGAGTATGGCGGGGTATGGCAGAGTATGGCGGGGGCATGGCAGAGTATGGCGGGGGCATGGCAGAGTATGGCGAGGGCATTGCAGAGTATGGCGGGGGCATTGCAGAGTATGACGGGGGCATTGCAGAGTATTGCACAGCATTGCAGAGTATTGTGGGGGCATTGCAGAGTATTGTGGGGGCATTGAAGAGTATTGTGGGGGCATTGCAGAGTATTGCACAGCATTGCAGAGTATTGTGGGGGCATTGCAGAGTATTGTGGGGGCATTGCAGAGTATTGCACAGCATTGCAGAGTATTGTGGGGGCATTGCAGAGTATTGTGGGGGTATTGCAGAGTATTGCACAGCATTGCAGAGTATTGCACAGCATTACGGAGTATTGCACAGCATTGCGGAGTATTGCACAGCATTGCAGAGTATTGTGGGGGTATTGCACAGCATTGCAGAGTATTGCACAGCATTGCGGAGTATTGCACAGCATTGCGGAGTATTGCACAGCATTGCAGAGTATTGTGGGGGTATTGCAGAGTATTGCACAGCATTGCAGAGTATTGCACAGCATTGCAGAGTATTGCACAGCATTGCAGAGTATTGTGGGGGTATTGCAGAGTATTGCACAGCATTTCAGAGTATTGCACAGCATTGCAGAGTATTGTGGGGGTATTGCAGAGTATTGTGGGGGTATTGCAGAGTATTGCACAGCATAGTAGTGAGGGATGGCTGAGCATGGATGGATGGATAGCTGGATGTCTCTGTGCAGCGCTGTGGGCACTACACATACAGCCCACAGCGCTGCAGACATCCATCCATCCCCCTCCCCGCTCACTGTGTACCGATCGGTACACAGGAGGGGAGGAGAGGAACCGGCGTCATCAGATGACGCCGGTCTGTTTACATGTGATCGCGCCGTCATTTGACGGCGCGATCACATGGTAAACGGCCGCGATCAGTGGCCATTTACCGGGATCCATGATGCGCCGGGTCCTCTGGACCCGGCGGTCACGGATGTGTTCGGGTGCACGCCCCAGGGGGCGCGCGAGAGGGGAATTCTGGGAGGACGTCATAGTACGCCCTCCCAGAGTTATCCAACCGCCCTGCAGCCGTCATTCGGCTATGGGCCGGTTGGTAAGTGGTTAAACAGTGCCTGTGGAATGCTTTCATTCTTCTAAAAAAAAGAGTGACAAGCCTGTGGTTCATGCGGACTTTGTTCGGAAAGTTGCCGTGACCCGGCGGTCACGGATGTGTTCGGGTGCGCGCCCCAGGGGGCGCGCGAGAGGGGAATTCTGGGGGGACGTCATAGTACGCCCTCCCAGAGTTATCCAACCGCCCTGCAGCCGTCATTCGGCTATGGGCCGGTTGGTAAGTGGTTAAACAGTGCCTGTGGAATGCTTTCATTCTTCTAAAAAAAGGAGTGACAAGCCTGTGGTTCATGGGGACTTTGTTTGGAAAGTTGCCGAATGTATATTTCTCAAGCACCAAACACCAACGATTGTAAATAGATCTGGACGTTGTGCTGCTGGTGTTGTGAACCTGGAATGCCTGACTGGTCGTCACTTTATGGATCACATTCCACCAACGGAAAAGAAGGCAGCACCCACATGGATGTGTGTGGTTTGCTGCTCTAAGCGTGACGACACTGGAAGGAAAATCAGAAAAGAAACCAGGTTCTACTGTCCTGACTGTGACGTCTGACTTTGTGCTGTACCATGCTTTAAAATTTTCCATACCTGGGACGTTTACTGAAGCAATATGACTACTAATATTGCACCCTTGTTTAGCCAAAAAAGTCAGTGTTTTTGATTATATTATTTACTAAAATGTATTGAATAAAAAGTATTATTATTATTATTATTATTATATTATTATTTGTTATTATTTATATAGTTATTTATTATATTAAAATTTATGATTTTGTGTTTCAAAATTTATCATACCCGAAATGTCTACTAGACTCTGGTTTGGACAGATTTAAGTGAATTATTCCTAAGAATTACAGGCCTACAATATAAAACGCCAAATTTCCATGCAAAATAATGTTACCGCTTTCAGCACCTAAAGTCTGAAATAATCATGCCGCAGGGAGGTTAAATTACTTTTTTTCCTTTAGAAATGTCATTTTGTGCAGGGACTGTTCTAAACATGGGAAAAAGGCGCCACTTTACAGGCATACTATAGACACCCCCCAGGTACGAAATTTAAAGGAATATTTCACTTTTATTGTTTCACTTTAAGCATTATTAAAATCACTGCTCCCAAAAAAGTCAGTTTTTAAAACTTTCTTTGCATTGATACATGTCCCCTGGGGCAGGACCCAGGTCTCCAAACACTTTTTATGACAATAAGCATATAAGCCTTTAAAATTAACACTTTTGATTTCTCCCATAGACTTTTAAAGGATGTTCTGCGGCTTTCGAA
Organism: Lithobates clamitans; assembly: GCA_037952925.1. Lineage (NCBI taxonomy): Eukaryota > Metazoa > Chordata > Amphibia > Anura > Ranidae > Lithobates > Lithobates clamitans. The sequence continues at coordinate 4,293,666 of JBBGZY010000477.1, read as the reverse complement.
TTTGCCACGAACATCCCAAATTGTTCGATATTCGGCGAACAGGCGAACACCCGATGTTCGAGTCGAACTTATGTTCGACTCGAACATCGGGCTCATCCCTACTGGTGACCCCACAATAGGGATAAAACATTTTGCGGAAGGGAGTTTAACAAGACACGTGGCCACTCATTAAAATTAGAAGAAAAGAGGTTTAACCATAAACTATGTAGAGGGTTCTTTACTGTAAGAGCGGCCAGGATGTGGAATTCCCTTCCACAGGCTGTAGTCTCAATGGAGGGCATCGATGGTTTAAAAAAATGATTAGATAAGCACCCGAAGGACCAAAACATACATGGTTATACAATGTAATACTGACTTATAATCACATACATAGGTTGGACTTGATGGACTTGTGTTTTTTTTTCAACCTCACCTACTATGTAACTATGTCTGGATTCTCTTGAGCTCTTTAGCTCTTGAAGAAAGATTGTCGGCACGCACAGCAGAACAGGTATATATAGTATCTCTTCTGTACAGTGGTCTCTTTTTTGACAATGTATTTTAATAAACATGGCAGGGATTTGAAAGTCTCTGCAGCTGTCCTTAGCTATGGTAAATAATAGATATATTGCTATGGCAACTGACTGGTTGCATGCAAAAAAAGTTCATAAAATTCTTTTTAGTTTGAAAATTTGGATTTACTAATTGAAAATATGTGTTGCACTACTGGATAATACTAATTGTATTAAATAATATCAATAACTTTTTTTTTCAAAGGAAAAAAAACAAATTTTTCTTTGAATCTGGAATTTTCTAAGCTGTTTTAAATTGTTTTCCACTGTTTGCATTTACTAAAGGTGCAGTTACAGTACATATTATTTAGGCAAATTGAGCACATAGCAGTGGGTTATTTTTAGTATCATGATCAAAATCTAAAGCTAATATTTTCCCAACAAGCTAGCTAAAATAGCCACAATTAAAGTTATATTTTGATTTTATACAACTGTAAGGTAAATGAATACCCATTGGGAGTACACAAGGATTTAGCTCCATAGGACATAATTAACTGGTGTAGATTGTATTTCCTCACAAATTATTTTCATATAAGCTCTATCAAAAGAATGCTTTTTATGGACTTTCACAATTGTACAGATAATCTTGTAATTGAAATTGTTTTAAAGAGGAAATGTTATACCCAGCATCCAATAGGATGTATCATTTTATTGTTGCTTAATTTTATTGTTTAATCTGATTCAGGAGTTAAAGCAGAAATAAACCATCGATTTGGCTGTTTTTCAAAAGAAAGGCCTGCTGTGAATGATAACTATTAAAGTTGCTTGTTCTTTCAATCAAACCGTCAAGCCATCAAGTGGCAATAATCATAACTGTTCACATGTGCAGCAACATGGCAAAGTCACACCAAACAGAGGCTAAGATGACAGCTTCCTTGGCTATAGGGGGATAGAAGGGTCTTTAACCACTTCACTACCCGCGTATAGTAATATGACGTCCACAGATGGGATCTCCCATCCTGGGTGGACATCATATGACAGCCTGGGCTTCCTGGCTGTCTAGGGGGCACGCGCACACGCCCGCCACGTTGCTCGGGACCCGGTGCGTGTGCCCGGCGGCCGCGATTGCCCATTAGCCGGGCCGGACCCGTCCTGTCAGTTGAGAGGAGACCGATCTGTGTTCCCAGTACAGAGGAACACTGATCGGTCTCCTCCCCTTGTATGTCCCCGCCCCCTACAGTTAGAATCATTCCCTAGGAAACATATTTAACCCCTTGTGTCCCCCTAGTGGTTAACCCCTTCACTGCCTGTCACATTTATACAGTAATCAATGCAATTATATAGCATTGATCGCTGTATAAATGTGAATGGTCCCAAAAATGTGTCAAAAGTGTCCGATGTGTCCGCCATAATGTCGCAGTCACGAAAAAAAATCGCGATCGCTGCTATTACTAGTAAAAAAAAAATAAATTTTTTTTTTAAATGCCATAAATCTATCCCGTATTTTGTAGATGCTATAACTTTTGCGCAAAACAATCAATATACGCTTATTGCGATTTTTTTTACCAAAAATATGTAGAAGAATACGTATCGGCTGAAGCTGAGGAAAAATTATCTTTTTTTTTTTTTTAAATTGGGATATTTATTATAGCAAAAAGTAAAAAAATATTGTGTTTTTTTCAAAATTGTCGCTCTTCTTTTGTTTATAGCACAAAAAATAAAAACCGCAGAGGTGATCAAATACCACCAAAAGAAAGCTCTATTTGTGGTAAAAAAAGGACATCAGTTTTGTTTGGGTACAATGTCGCACGACCGCGCAATTGTCATTTAAAGTGCGACAGCGCTGAAAACTAAAAATTAGTCTGGGAAGGAAGGGGGTGAAAATGCCCTGTATTGAACCGGTTAAAGTGACACTAAACAATATGCTTATTTTCCAAAAATAACCTATACACATCCAATACTTAAAGGTCCTGTAATCTATTTTTCATACACTTGTTTCTTATTGTGTTGTTCTGCCTAGTTGTAACATCCACAAGCTCTCAAACCTCTTCTTTGTACCCTCACGTCCATTTGTTTCGAATGAACAGTGCATGATAGTTCCGGTCATGTGCACCGTTCTATACACACTACAAATTCCATAATTCATAATCCTTAGGAGCGATGGAGGAGTTATCAAGAGAGGGTGACTATGTTCATACATACAGTGGGACAAACATAGCCACCCTCTAACAGGAAGTTGAATTACAGCAGCAAAGAAAAAATAATTTGGAGATTTGGAGGTGTCTGGGAGCAATAGAAGGGACTTTTTTGAGTTAAGAACACATACTAGAATATAATATACCTTTTTAAACCTGAGTTTAGTATCCCATATCTACATTATATTTTACATTATGTAAAAGTGTCTGTATTCCAATTTATGTGCACGTGAACCCAAACTCACTACCTCATAATTAGCAGCAGCATTGTTAACCTTTCATACAAACTCCTTCAATTGGCATGATAGACAGCCCAATGGCCAACTCAGCCTAAAACAAGAAGCACTGCTACTGACAAGATCCCCAGGTAGTAAACAGTTTTACAGCATACAATTTTTATTTTTTATATTTTTTGCAAATTGGTTGCAAAGTTTTTTTTACCTAAAGTTAGCATTACGTTTTTGTTTCAGGCTGAAGCTGTTTGTTTTCAGACTCTCTATAAATGTAAGTCATGTAACTTCTGTAAGCAGCAGGGTATTGTAAACAAAAATTGTAAGCTCTGTTAGCAAAAGCCCTAATACACTAACATTTTGCAATGGAAGAGGAAGAAACTTGTAAAATATCATCCTGAGCTAACTACTTGTATGCATTTATTACACTTTACTATTACTGAACCTTTGCCATTGTTTTTAAAGAGGAGTTGCAGACGCAAAAAAGTTTTTTTTTTTAAAGTCTTTTTTTAAAAGTCAGCAGCTACAAGTACTGTAGCTGCTGACTTTTAATAAGGACACTTACCTGTCCAGGGAGCCCGTGATGTCTGCCCCCCAGGCCAATTGATCCACTGGCTCCAGTGCAGGCGAAACCGGCAGTGGAGCCTTCAGCCTTCACAGCCAGTTTCCAACTGTGCATGCGTGAGTCACATGGTGCATTATGAATGGCCACCTCATCTTCTGGGACACACACAGGTCCCAGAAGGCAGCGGGGGAGAAGGAGGAGGGCTCACCACAGAAGAGGACTTGCTGCGGCCCAGCTAGGATGGAAGTACACATTGTACTTCTAAAAAGGTCGGAAAGAAAAATATATATACAGATATCCAAAAATGAGGGGTGGAGGGGTGGACTTTAGTTTAAGACAACCTTGTAAAGTTGGGTGGAACTCCACTTTAATCTATTTTATCTGTTTATAACATTCGGTAATAACATTTTTAGTTTATGTTAGTAATAAAGCGGGGATAATGAAATAAATCCACTGAAAACTCCACCCATGTGTGACTATTCCACACAACAAAAACATAAAAACTAACATAATGTATCATTATTTTCTTTAGCTACTTTGAAAAGTTAATTATAAAAAAGCAAATTAATAAGTCTGTTGACAGTGAAGCCCTATTTTCTAAATAAAATCTGCATATATAAATGTCAGGTGGTCTTTAAGTTCTGTTTTGTTTTATAATTGGTCCAAACTCCCTACCAAGTATTTTGCCGCAATTTTGACGTGACTTTGTTATGATTTTGTTGCAATTTTGACTGACTTAAAGCAGTGCCTGTGTAATGTTAGCAGGGATCGCAAGGGCATCCCACAATTCGCAGTGTTTCCAAATCGCGGGCAGAATCATGGCCATTCCGCCCGTATAGCGGAATGCCAAGGTGTGAATGGAGCCTGAGGACTATGGACCTCAAGTTGCATCAAAGTTGGACCAAAGTAGCGCAGGAACTGACTTGAAGTCACACAGATATGAATGGTACTCATTGGAAATCATGGGGTACAACTTGTCATGTCACTTTGCAGTCCCAAGTCACAGGACAAGTTGCATAAGTGTGAAAGGGGACTAACTGATAATCAATTAATTTCAGATAGTGCTTGCTATACCATAAACTAATAATACCCAAACAATTGTGACATGCTGTGGATACCGCTGCAGTGATAAAGTACCAAACAATGATGCAAATAATGCAAATATAAACAAAACATTATATTTACACTTAAACTGAAGTGGCATAGTGAAAACAGTCCATAATGCAATCTTGAGTGATCCGTGCCTCATTCTCAGGGTTCCCCCTATGTGTTCTACCACGTGTAATAATATGTACACAGATGTCGGTGACTTCCTAGCTTTATAACAAAGAAAGTCAGCAAGGCTTGTAGGACTTTAGAGAAACCTGTCCCACAATTCCTGGTGTCTCATTTCCTTGAATTCAATGTTCCTCTCTGTTGCAATCCAAGGGATTCTCCCACACGGTTATTTGGCAGATAAGAAATAAATGGAGAGATAGCTTCTCATAGTATAAAATCTTTTGATTTATTCTTGTTAAATTACAATTTTAAAAATTGCAATATAAAACTGTCATGATATAAATACAAATGGCCCTCTGGTAATGCAAAGAGATGGACCCTGCCTAGAGCCTAGCTTACGTTCCACTCACTGAGCCAGAAGTGACGCACGGGAGCATGAGTTTTACGCGTTTTATCATCAACAGGCAATGTTGTCAAAAGCCCTTGGATTGCAACAGGAAGGAAGACTTAATTTGTGGAAAACAAGACACATGGAATTGTGGGACAGGTCCCCCCAAAGACCTACACGCCTTGCTGACTTTCCTTGCTATAAGTAAAATAATAATAGGCTGCAGCCTGCACTGACATGTGTCCCCACAACTGCATACAATATTTATACCATTTAAGTGCTGCACAGCTATAAACCACAATTGTGCACTCAAGAATTATTTAAAGTGGTTGTAAACCTCAGAAATGAAATATGAACAAAGCAAATCCCTCTATAGTGTTTACTTGTCTCAATTAAAAGCACTAAGTGTCATTTTTGTCTGCTGCTTCAGATCTCTGCTATCAGCATGAATCACTCTGACACGTTTTCCAGACATCATAATAAAATATGTGACAGGAGGGAGAGATCCAGCTGATTGACAGCCTTAGCTCTGTTCCCGTCTGCTGTATAAGGGGGGAGTGTCCCTTCCCTCCAATCAACTCACAGAGTTTTCATTACTGAGCTTTGCAGAATGTAATTTCAGCTCTCTGCCCCCTTTTTTGGAGCGTTTAGACAAGCTTTATAAATTCTGGACTTGGAGTGGGTATAAAGAAGAGAAGACTGCAGATAAACAGCTACAACGTATATAGGATGATTTTTTTTAGTCTCTGTGTATCACATGAGGCCAGTTTCTTCACTGGGTATATGTAAGGGTTTAAAACCAATTTACATGTTTTAAAAAAAAATAACCTGCATGCTGGAAACTTTATAGAATCTAACTGTGTACCATCAACACAATTAGTTAAATAAATCAACAAATTAACACAGAAGTCCTGCGTGTTTGTTCATCACCAGTGCCAGTGAATAAATTCAATGTTGTGAATCCCAGGTGCTCCACCACCTGTCACCTTATGCTCTCACATGGAGATATTTAACTATATGGAAAAACAGGTCTCACTGCACCTTCCTCTTTAGGAGAGGACACGTGCACTGCTGAAAAATTTGTTCATTTTCGTATTATTTTTTTTTAAGTGTTTTTCGGGTCATTCATTATGATCGAAATTCGTGAATTAGAAAATTAGAAAATTTGTATATTCGTAAATGTAAATGTAAAATTTTGCAAAACATGGGCATGTTGGATACACTTTTGAGACTCCCTAGAGTTTCAGACACTTCTTCTTGACCCACACTCCAGACCCCCACTGGGATCAAACTGTCCCATGCCATAGAGTATCTAACTTAGGATATAGTCCGAGTGTCCGCCAAGTCCGCCATGTCCGCCTTGTTCAGGCTCATGTTCATTCAGCTGCACTCACTTTGGTTTTCCCTCCCCCACATTACCCATATCATCCCTTTTTCCACTCCTCGTCAAGCTCCCACAATACAAAGCAGACGAGGTTTACACCCCTATTCCATCTAACATTAGATATTCCTTCACATCCTAGACTACTACCGTCCACACTTCTAGCTTCCCCCCTCCCATTTAACATCCATACATCTTTACAACTATGGAAATAATATTTATCGAACAAGATTCTAGAGGGTTCTCAGGACCGCCTGGTGGACCAACACTGATATTGTCTCACAATTGGCAACCATCACTCTCCCCCCTTGCACAGTCCGCTCTCGTTAGGGGTGCTTGGGTAAGGAGAGGCTTTTCCTTGGTTCATCTGGCGGTACTGAATACTGAATACACCCTTGATATGTTATTGCATGATGGTGCGTATTTACATCAAACGCCTCATACTTTGTCAAGATTGCCTCGAGTTAGTTAAAGGTTATTAGAATTTGTGAGTGCTCACTAAGAGATATTCTTGTTGAGGTACGAATAAATTGAAATTTTTTTCCACTATTCACATATGTGCAAATATGGATAGCATTAATGCTAACAGTGCTATGTTTCATTGCTTTATTTACGATTTAAAGATGTTTTTTGTGAAAGATTCCACAATGTACTGTTATATCACTTGTACAACTTAATCCTCTTTAAAATAAAATAAAAACTTTTTGAAACAAAAAAAAATGACTCTACCCCCTCACATTTTATATTACTTCAGAGTTTTCCCAATCCCCATAGACAAGGCCCACCTAAAACAGTTTCAAGCTAAGCTAAATAAATATATTTGGGGCAAAGGGGGGCACAGGATCTCTAAGGCGTTCCTTTACAGGTCAGGAGAAGAGGGGGGCTTTGGTCTTTCCAATTTACTATGGTACTTTCAAGCAGCTCAACTGTCTCAGATATCGGCGGTCTTCTCACGTTGGGAACAACCTGACTGGATACATATCGAGGGACAGGTCCTGTTGCATATTGTGGACTATCTCCTATGGTGCCCCAAGAAATTGAGACTCCCAATATTATCCCCAACACTTTCACATTTGTTTGCCCTTTGGGACAGCCTAAAGGGTAGCAACCAACTGACCTCCTCCACAGGACCGTTACAACACGTATTTCAAAACCCAGCATTTCCACCAGGTCTAAACATCAAAGCCTTAAGGTGGTTGCTAGACTAAGGGCTATATAGTACAAACAAAAACCTCATGTAGATGGGATTTTAAGGGCAATATTGACAGAAAAAAATTATTAAAAGATGTAGATTTTATTTTTACACAAAATTTAAAAAAAAAAACAATTTATACAAATAGCAAATATATAAACATACAAAAAAAATGTGATGCAATACAGTAGTGGCAAAAAGTTATTGAATCCAACGCGTTTCGAGAATAGTTAATTTATAATCTTCTTCATGGATAAGTTTTTTGCCAATATCTGAAAGGCACAAGTGTAATGTAAGTATACAAAAATACTACATACTACAAACCATATATATATATATTTGTACACATAAGAGTAAACATAGAAAATGTATATCCAAAAACTTACAAAAATCATGATTGACATAGCGGATTCTCAATAGATCACTCAGAAATTCCCACCTGATCTCTCAGGGTCTTTTAACGTGCAAAGGAGCCCCCAGATATTAAAATCCAAGGAGAGGCGCCCAAATACACCAAGCGGAGAACCGCTTATAAGGACGGAAATGTAGAATCTGTGGAGGAGATACATCATCTGTGGTAAATATTGTAAGAAGAAAAAAAAAAAAAAAAAAGGACAAACTAACCTTGCGAGTTTGTGTGGCTCCAAATGACGAAAAAGGGGGAATTCAGATAACTACGGATAAAAACGGGGAATTTCAATCCTAAAGAAGAAAGGGGATTTTTTATCTAAAGATTGAAATTAAAAAGTAAAAAATAATTTAAAAAATATAAAAAATAAAGATAAAAAATTGTATCAAAACATCTAGGTTGTAATTGACCCAATATAGGGCTATGTATGTATATTCCACCTAGTAGAAAGAATATTACTAATAAGTAAAGATGGAAAAGAGCATAAGCTTATGAAAAATATGAAAAAATATAACGGAGAAAGGAAAAATAAATGGAAAATCCAGAAATAATAATAAGTCAAGTCACATGATAATTCTGAGGGCTGAAAAAAATATAATGAGAGAGGGAGACTTTCCCCCGGAAAGAAATCCCAGTCCTTAATAGTTAGATGAATATACAAGTGTCTCTTGGCTCTGTGTTAAATGGCCAGAGACACACAGGTGGAAACAATAATAATGAGCCAATAATGAAAGCCCCAAAAAGAAAAAAGAAGAAAATCTTCCAGGCAGTGTCTAAGAATAGAAGAAACTGTCTGGAGAGAGATAAGAAAAATACCATATTTCAATCAAAAGGTAAATTGAAATGTCATAAATAACACTCCCCACAGTCTTAGTGTATGCATCTCCCACAGCTGAGCACAAAGAAACTCAGAATCCACAAGATCCAACCAGGAGGGGCAATGATCCCTCCGTTCCTAATAATAGCACATTGCTGTCTATTCCACAAGGAGTGATCAGTGAGGTGACGCTGGCGGCTCAGGGGCTCCCGGCGTTCTCCTTTTGTAGTCCGTGCCAGTGATTGTTTAACGAGCATCAGGTGATGACGCCGCCTAGGATGACAGCGGCGACGTCATTTCCTCCGACCTCCTCGTAACAGACAGCGTGATTGAACGGCCGGATGTAAGGAGAGTCAGGCTGACAACCCGCCCCGCCTTTACCCCCATCAGAAGCCGGAAGGACACATAAAGACATCCATTGCTGACAGTACTAGACTGTCACATTATATATCGATCCAGGAGAGGTGAAAACACACTCCACTAGATCCCATTATGACCGGGGACACATCCGAAGATAAATCCCACCACATTATTATAGAATTCAAAGTAGAAATGCAACACAAATCTTTAAGGGCAACGGTGATTGTCATATGTCGAAATGTCATATAAATCTCCATATAGGAATGGATGGGTGAGAAAAAACAGAGAACATCCATGTTTTTTCAAGTATTTAGGCAGGGACATCGGAGGAAAAAATCCAAAAGGAGGATGAACCTCCAAAGGAAGAATAAATACCCCCCGACACAGGAAAATCCACCATAAGCCCAGGAGGTGGCACTAGAGGACACCTCAAATGGCAATGGAAAAAAGGGCCCCCAAAAAATAAATAATGGGGCCCCCCCTGTGCCGGGTGCACGTTATGACAACAGGCCAGGGTGAGAGCAATCAGAGGACTGACCGAGAATTCATCATATCATGAACCATGAAAACAATAAATAAGACAAGACAAAAAAACAAAAACGAAAAAAACAAAAAAAAATAATAATATATAACATTGTGGATAGGAAAAGATTACCTACCCATGAAATATCATTTCAAAAAGCCAACACAATAAATAATTCCATATATGGATTGATTGTACCCCAATAGACATTATCATTCCAAATGTTCAACCACTGGTTAGACGAAATAGGAGAGAAATAGGTAAGAAAGGGGAGAAGAAAGGAAAAGTTTTTACAGGAAAAATTATCAGGAAACGAGGGAAATTGATTTAATCTGTTTTTCCAGAACTAAAGCCATCGAGGAATGGTCTAAAACTTTCTACCTCATTCAGGCCTGGTGGGGTGGTGGCATCTAAATGCCTTATCCAGCGCGTTTCGCGTTGTAAAAGAGTTTTGTTCCAGTCACCCCCTCGAATGGGGACATGGATACGATCCAACACCGTAAAGTTGACGGATGGCATCCTGTATCCATGTCCCCTGGCTACATGTCTACCAAGGGGAAGATACAGGTTGCCAATCTGCATACTTAGCAGGTGTTTACTGACACATTGTCCAAATTCTTGGCGGGTTTTGCCAATATAAAAGGCCCCGCATTGGCATTGTACCAAGTATACTACCCCACGGGTTTTACAGTTGGCGAAATGCTTTAATTGAAAGCGTTCGCCATTCGGTAATAGAAATGAGGTTCTCTTCCCAATGACTTTACAAAAAGAGCAGCTCCCACATGGAAAAGTCCCTTATGTTTTACAGGGGTCCCGTCTTTGATTCCCCTTGTATTCGCTTTGAGTTAGTAGTTCAGCAAGGGAACCTGCCTTTCTGAAGGTGATCTGGGGTTTTGGAGTCAATAGATTTCCCAAAATTGGATCATCGGTCAAAATTGGCCATTGTTTTGTAAGAATTTTTCTTATGGTATTGTGCTCATTGGAGTAGCGTAGAATGATCCTTGGTGTATCATCCTGTTTGCGAGTTTTAGTCCCAAAAATTAAAGCATGTCTGTCTTGATCTTTAACTCGATTAAAAGCTTTTTTCAGGGAAGATTTCGTATATCCCCTTGCAAGTAATCTTTTGCTCAGTTTGTCCACCTCACATTGGAAGGTTTCCATAGTAGTGCAGTTACGTTTTAAACGTAGGAATTGGCTGAAAGGTTTGTTGAGGGGGTCCGGGTGGAAACTGTCGGCATGCAAAAGAGTGTTGCCGGCAGTCTCCTTTCTATATAATCTGCTGGCAATTTGGCCATTTTTGTCTTTGTAAATGGTGACATCAAAAAAAATTAATCTGATGATAATCATGGGACATAGTGAAGAACAGATTCATGGCATTGTGGTTCATTGCTTTTAGACAACTTTCTAGAGTGTCTTCTGGGCCGTTCCATATCAAAAAAATATCATCTATGTACCTTTGCCATAAGATGATATGTTCAGTGTACATGGATAGTTGATCATCAGTCAGAAATCCCTTTTCCCACTCCCCCAGGTACAGGTTTGCATAAGAGGGGGCGCAACACGTCCCCATAGCAACACCCTGTACCTGGAGGTAGTAGGAACCCTTGAACAAAAACACATTGTGTCGAAGGATAAAATTGAGCATTTCAGGAATGAATTTATTGAATTTCCATTCAGTTGTCGCCTTTTGATGTAGCACACGACTGACGGCGGCTACCCCTAGGTCATGTGGTATACTATTATATAATGACTCAACATCTATTGTCACTAGAATCGATGAATCGGGGATCCCCAGGTCCTCAAGTATCTGTAATAGATGGATAGTATCCTTGGTATAGGATGCTAGTTCTAGGACATGGGGTCTGAGGTGTTGGTCAATGACTTGACTGATACCTTCTGATATGCTGCCGTTGCCCGATATAATGGGGCGGCCAGGAGGATTGTGTAAATCTTTATGTACCTTGGGAAGTGCATACATCGTGGGAGTGTGGGGATGTTTGGTACGTATAAACTCCAATAGCTCACTGGTAATGGCTCCCATTACAAAGGCTTCATCAACTAGTTGGTAGAATTCCTGATTGAATCTATCGACCAGAGATGCTGAAATTTTTCGGTAACATTTTCGGTTATTGAGGATTTTTAAACACATTTCCTCATATTTGGAATTGTCCATTATCACAATGTTGCCTCCCTTGTCTGATCCTTTGATAGTTATATCTAGGTTGTTCTTAAGGGATTGTAGGGCACTTTGCTGTTCAGGGGTCAAATTTCTGATGGATTTGTCTTTGTTCAGGGATTCAATTTCCTTGGTAGTTTGTTTAAAAAACAATGCCAAAGCTGGATTCTGACTGAGTGCCGGAAATCTATGTGATTTCTTTTTGAATTGTTTATGTTGTTGTGACTCATCCATTTTCTCATCTTTACTATCCTCACTCTCCCAGGCATCCAACCAGCTCAGCTCAATTCCCTCATTTTCTTGTAGCAGTAGGTTCAGGTCCCGAAGGGCTCCACTTTACCACCCCGTAATGTATGTGGAGTCTCTGCACTTTGTTTTTTATTGATTTGTTGCAATTCACCATCCATTTCTTGTGTTTTGGCAAAAGGGCCCTTTATTTTCCTTAAAGTGCAATCTGTAAGGGAAGAGGCTGAAGAAGAGGCATTAGAAGTTGTATCTGAGCTGTGATAATTTTTCTCCCGGTTCCTGGAAGATTTTTTAGTTGTTTTGTTCCTAAAATCTTTATTTTGATGCCATCTATATGCTCTGTTCTCCCCAAAAGCATTTTTGTCCCTCTAGAATTTTTTATCTTTTTTTTGGAGGATGACTTTACTATAAGTTTTAAAATGTTCCCTCAATTTTTCTTTGAGGTTTGAATAATCCTCGTGTGTTTTAAGGGGAGACAGACAGTTATAGAGAGCATCAATCTCAGCATCCAAAGTATTCAGTTGTAATTTGTATTCGTCTTGCAATAATAACATTAAACTTCTAGAGCAATCATTCAATTTAGAATTCCCAGTTTTTCTTTAAGTTATTGGAAATATGATCTAGAATGGGGAAGATTTGAATCCTTAGACCTATTGGATTAATATTTTCTTGAATGTATCTGTCTAAGGATTGTATGTGCCAATGTAATGCACATTTCTTCTCCAATGCTTTTGTAAGGCTGTAAAAAAGTGAGGTCAAATCAGTTTTGACTTGTTCCTTTGCTTGATAATTGCTCTGAATGGTGGACACGAGATCCTCCCAATTGTCACCTAGAAGGTCCCCCATCCTGAATAACCACAAGGGAGATCAGTGGAAGATAAATAAAAGTTAAATGTCTTGGTCCACAACAGGGCCAAGGACAAAATAGAAAAACCAGAAAACGGAAGTAACTCCATTAATTAATTAATTAATTAATTATATATATATTTTTTTTTTTTTTCTCATTTAAAGAATTTTTTTTTTTCTCACATTTTTTTTGCATGGTGCATGTTACCATTTTTTCATATATTCAATTGTGGATTATAGTCACTTTCTTCACAGGTGTGTGACACTGTTTATAATTTATAATAATTTTTAATATTGTATAGATTTATTATATTCTTTGTTCACGTATTTATAGCCTTTAGCGCATACACATATATTTATTTATTTTTGGCATATACACGGTATGGAACGTGGTTAGTGTGTGCAGCTGAATTAGGTTCATTTATTCACACTGAAGGCATTAACCCATTTGTGGCTCACAAGATTTTAGCACTATTTTTGGATATTATTTTCATACACTTGTTAGTAGCCTATGGATCCTTTTGCCTTTTTTGAAAATAGGGAGATAGATCTGGAGGATCTGTTCTCGGTTAGCAATAGCAAAGAGAATGATATCTCTCACTTATTTAGAAAATTGGGACACTGCATGGATAAGAAAAAGTAATATATAGTGGGACCGTTCCACCATGGAAAAGTATTTAAAAGATGGTTTATTTCCCAGAAAACTTAGATGGGATGTTCCCATAAATGATGGTCTGTTGGGAGAAGAGGATATTGATGAATGGTATGCCTTCTTTATAGGCAAAGGAAGGGAAATCATGGAATTTCTCCTCAAAAGGAAGCAAAGTAAATTATCACTAGTGGAGAATCAGATTAAGAGATCAGGGACAAGCTTATCCCTTTCATCAATACACCTGAATATAACAAGCTCATGGATGATTTGCACAAGAATATGCAGAAGAAAGATGTTGAAAATAAAAATATCAAAAAGAAAAAATATACGCGAGACTTTGAGGATTATCAAAATAAACGAGTATTTCGCTGGCAGTCTACATTAGCAGCAACTACGGCTGCTAGCATAACACCGCAAACAACAACTGGAATCACTAGCGATACGAGACCCTCACAACCACAAGGACAACAACAGCAACAACAACCAAGAACCAAACCAACAAATGGTGGACAAATTCCACACCGACAGGATGATAAACCACCATACACACCCGGTCGGCAGCCACTGAGGAAGCCATATTTTGATCAACACCAAAGATCTAACTACGGGGTTAGTAATGCTCAGAATCCCAGGTATGGCCCACCACCGAACCAGAACAACTGGTATCAAGGAGGACCACCAAATCGAGGCAATGGGAATAGAGCCCAGTATAATTATCATGAAAGGGGCCACCAATTTTACCCCCCCACACAACGAAGGGGTTGGCATTATGGCCCTGGTGGCCAGAAGAAGCAACAGGGATACCAGAATAGTACCCCGCATAGACCATTTGGAGGTTATGGATATCAACCAGGTACTCCGTACAGAGGTAACCAATATCCATATAGAGGCCCCCCATCAAACCAATACCCCCAGAGGGCCCCTCCTGACTCATATAGAAACACAGAGTTTATTACTCACCAAAACCACAGCGTGTAAGGTATGGAGATCCTTTACATGATCAATATAGAATACCCGTGTATAACAGTTACCAACCATTGGAGGATAATGAAGAGGAATTTTTGGATGAATCTTTTTTAGGGGAGAGCAGGGGAGGGTCCCCCCGCGAGACAAGAAACCCAGGAAGAGGGGAAGGAGAGCAGGCAGAAGAATACAGCAGAAAGAGAAGGCGAGAGGATTAGGTAATGGGATTTTTAACTTGAGTGGGATTGCTTTGTCGAGAGAAGAATTATTGGTGCTAGATAAGGGCATCAAGTTCGCCCCTAAAAAAGGGCTGAATAAGTTCAAAACATATGTTGGAGTACAAAAATTTATTAGAAAGTTAAACCTCAAGAAATATTACGCTCTCAATCCGGTGGAAAAAGTGATTAGGAATACCAACCACACTAGTTTGAAGAATAATTCCATGTTCAACCCATATATAGCCAACAACAAGTATGTTGATTTGTTCAAGAAACTGGTTACCAGTGAGCTGGAGCAATTGCCAGTGAAGAAGGTTTATGAACAAAAGGATTTAAAAAAAAGGGGTGAAAACACTAGAGAAAAGGACAGATATAGTGATAAGGCCGACAGACAAAGGTGGAGGGATAGTTGTTCTATCCCTACCACAATACAAGTCAGAAATGGAAAGATTACTAAATGACACTGAAACATATCAGTTACTGAACGGTAACCCTTCTCGATCCTTCAAAGAGTCACTGGAATTTATTATTAAAGATGGTATGGATGAAGGATTCTTAAGTAAACAAGAAGCAAGGTATTTAGTCCCTATGGTTAGTAAGATACCAGTAATTTATTACTTACCAAAGATACACAAAGATAGTAATAACCCCCCAGGGAGGCCGATAGTAAGCGGCATCGAATCTCTGACATCCAGATTGGGGGAATATATAGACATCCATCTGCAACCTCTGGTCACTAAGACTAAAGCCTATCTCAAGGACACCAAGCACACACTGCAACTCTTAGACGAATGTAGTGCACAAGAGGATATTATTATGGTTACAGGAGACGTTTCCTCACTTTACACCAATATTGATCATGAAGGTGCCTTGAAAGCAGTTGAATGGGCCCTGAGGAAGGAGAGTTTGGCGAATGATGGTTTTATTGCATTTATTCTTAGGTGCTTAAATTTCTGCTTACGGCACAATTTCTTTTGGTATGATAACACGTTTTACTTACAGACCAAGGGAGTCGCCATGGGCGCAAACTTGTATATGGCCAAATGGGAAGAGGAGGGTGTTTTAAATCAGGATTACAGAGCTATTTTGCTATACAAAAGGTTCATTGACGATTTGTTGATAATTTGGAAGGGTAGTATGGATGCATTGTTAGCTTTATTGGATTCTATGAATAACAATATCCAGAACATCTCTTTGACCTGGGATGTAAGCAGAGAATGTATTCACTTTCTGGACTTGGAAATTTTTAACACCAGTGATGGCTTGATTACAAAGACGTTTTTTAAAGCAACGGATCGAAATTCCTACATCCCGACCACCAGCTGTCACCACAAACCTTGGCTAAGTAATATACCCAGAGGCCAATTTACAAGGATGAGGAGGAACTGCACGAGGATTGAGGACTATGATCACCAGTGTAACATACTCAGCAATATGTTTATAGACAAGGGTTACCAGAAAGAATTCTTGAATAAAGAAAAGTCAGAAGTTGCTTGCCTTACTAGCGATAATTTACTTAAAGATAAGATTCAGACTACAGAAGAAGATGTTAATGATGGTATCAGTATGGTTCTGAACTATTCCTTACAAAACAAGGAAGTACAGAAAATTATTCGGAAGTACTGGAATGTTTTGAAACAAGATGTCCACCTAAAAGAGATACTCCCAGAGAAACCCAAGATTATTTTTAAGAGAGCACCCAACTTACGTGATAGGTTAGTTCATAATGTGGTAGAACCACCCCCCCAGAAACCCTCAATGTTCTGGGACCTAAAAGGTTTTTATGGGTGTGGGAGATGTTACAGCTGCGTTAGGGTCCCTGGTAACAACAGAAGATTAAAGGAGTTTACCAATCCTAGAAATAACCACTCCTACACCATTAGAGATTTTATATCCTGTGACACGATAGGGGTTGTTTCCGCGTTAAAATGCCCATGCAATTACATCTATGTGGGGCGGACTATTAGGGCTTTGAAAGACCGTTTAGAGGAGCATGTAAGGAATATACGTAAGGGGTCTGACAAGCACCATCTGTACATACATTTCAAACGTGTACATAATCAAAGCACGGTTGGGATGAAGTTTTGGGGGATAGAGGTACCCAAATGCCACTGGAGGGGTTCCAACTTTGTAAGAGAAATTAGTAAACGTGAATCATGGTGGATACACCAGCTCGGCTCCATGGCCCCGGGGGGGCTCAATAAGGAGTTCGATTTAAGATGTTTCTTGAGTAATTATTGACTTTAGCTTTTTTGTATGCCACCTAGATATCCACATTTTACAGTACCTAATAAGTTTTTTATGGGTATACGTAGTAGATTATGATGATTTACTTGATTTTTATTGGATTCACTCTAGCCACTAAAATAATATTTTTGCACATCAGGGAGCGGTCAAGCTTACCTAGTGCCTTTCACGAAGCACTCCCCCATATTTATTGTTTTTTGGTATAACGTACTCCTGGATTACTTAGCACTTTTTTGGTACTTAAATGATCGCCTGATCAACATGCATGGTATGGCTCATATGGATTTACTTTTCCCCTCTTACCATTTGGGGAGGTGATTAATATATATATATTTTTTAGATATTTTTTTAGATATTTTTTAGATATTTTTTATATATTTGTTAGGTGTCATTACTAGATAATAATTGTGATACTCCAAGATTAATATGCATTTTCAGGAATACTTTCGTTTATATTTGAAATTTTATTGTATCTACTGTATTCCAGATATATATATTTTTTAGGTATATTTTTTTTATATAAAATTTTTTGTATTTATTTTAAATATATTTCATATTTCATATTTTTTATTTTTCATTTGTGAGTTTCCTATCATACAGCAATAAAAGTTACAGGTCCCTTTAAGGGTTTTTAGGATCCCACAATGATGATTGTGCTGTATTACCGATGTGAGAAACATACTTAGTCCTCAGTATGGTTTTAAACATATATATTTTTTTATATATTTTATATTGTTATAGATTATGCCATGAGATTTATACATTTGTAGTTTTTTGTTGTTCCATATATTAATCGCTAGTGCAATTACTGTTATTTGTGGTGTGCGATATGGTGTCTACTCTGATGTGTGGCTCTGTCCTGGATTAGGATTATATTATGTAGATAGGGTTAAACATCGCTTACTATAGCTTTTCATTTCCTGCTTTCTCTAAAATATCAAGGCTGGCACACAGCGTCATTTGCTGTTGTTGTTTTTACATAGCTGGAGCCTAACACTAGGATGTCAGCGATCCTAGGCAAAATGGCCGCTGTTGTTCTTTACATAGCTGGAGCCGAACACTAGGATGTCAGCGATCCTAGGCAAAATGGCTGCTGGTATCTTTTACATAGCTGGAGCCGAACACTAGGATGTCAGCGGTCCCAGGCAAAATGGCCGCTGTGATAGTATAAATTACACATAGAGCGCCCGTCCTATTAGATCCCCCAGATGAAGGCATGTATACCCTGTGCCGAAGACGCATAGGGGAGGGGCAGGACGGAGCTTTCTACACACAGACAGTCAGAGGA
Source organism: Lithobates clamitans (assembly GCA_037952925.1). Lineage (NCBI taxonomy): Eukaryota > Metazoa > Chordata > Amphibia > Anura > Ranidae > Lithobates > Lithobates clamitans. The sequence continues at coordinate 4,275,261 of JBBGZY010000477.1, read as the reverse complement.
TTGAACACCGCACCGCACGCCACAGGATTCATCTGTATTGCATGTTTTGGATAGGATGGTGCACTGACGCACCCAAGCATTGTGAGTACCCTCCTGGAGGGATTGTTTTTAGGGCTTTTCAAATAAATTCCTGGCGGTATTATGCTATGAGTCTCCTTTCTTTCATATATGTCACCATTTGAGCGAGATACAGATCATCACCAGCATGCCCTATGTGAGCCCTGGAGTGGCTCTAATGCGTGTTTTGACACTGTTTAGCTACTGTGTCACACGCTCTAAGGTGAGCGCATTATCCATTGGGGGTCACTGGAGAGCACTGCAGTATGCCTTAATGTGCACATCTCATAAGAAGAGCATGAGGAATATTTAGCACTTTTTCAAAAAAACCAGCATGAGGATCGCCTGCTATTTGTTTGGACACTATTGTGCTCTTTGATTTATATACTCTTATGAATGGCTTGGACTGAGATATATTCATTTGTATGAATTGGTTTCGGACACTTTATTTATCAAGTAGCACTTATATATATATATATATATATATATATATATATATTTTTTTTTTTTCATTTAAAGGATTTTTTTTTTTGTTCTCACATTTTTTTTTGCATGGTGCATGTTACCATTTTTTCATATATTCAATTGTGGATTATAGTCACTTTCTTCACAGGTGTGTGACACTGTTTATAGTTTATAATAATTTTTAATATTGTATAGATTTATTATATTCTTTGTTCACGTATTTATAGCCTTTAGCGCATACACATATATTTATCCATTAATTAAGGGCCATCCCTGGAAATTCACAACAACTTGATATGAAATGGTCTAAAGCAGGGGTCCACAGCTAACAGTCCGAAGATGAGGATATGGGTGTATTATCCACCCCTAGAATATATAGAGAAAAATTGACTCTCAAAGATTAGTGTGGAAAAATTGCCACCATCCCTAAACAGTGCAAACAAAAACCTCATGTAGATGGGATTTTAAGGGTAATATTGACAGAAAAAAATTATTAAAAGATGTAGATTTTTTTTTTACACAAAATTAAAAAAAAAAACAATTTATACAAATAGCAAGGGCTATAAATTATAGGACACTTCTTTAGGCCCATGGCCCCCTCTCCAAAGCATTCTGTATTAGTAACCTAGATATGCCACCTTCTGAGTTCTATTGATTCACCCAGATCTCCAACTTCTTGCGCAAACTTTGTAAAACACTACCCAACAGGCCTGTACTGGCCATCGGGACTACAGGGAGTTTCCCGGTGGGCCGATGGCTCAGTGGGCTGGTTTCAGTGACAGCCTGTCAAAGTAATGGCTTTCTTGGTTCGCCCTCAACTTCACACAGTGATGTGAGAAAGATGAGAAAAATACAGAGGAGAATAAGTGAAATAGTAAAAGAGGTTAGTGAGGACTCCTTATGTTATGCTACTTATGTTTTTTTGCACAATTGCGTAAAGTTTATATACTGTTTTTGTGCTTGTTTGCACAAATAAAGTGGGCCGGTCTGGATGAAGTCCAGGGCCAAATTTTTATCCCAGTCCAGCCCTGCTACCCAATGGTCCCCAAATCACTGCTTATGAACAGTGGTGTGGTCGGGCCGATGAGCAGAGAAGGGGAATCACGGTGATCTACAGGGCATTGTCCTCTACACACTCCAAGGCACCTTACATGTTGGCCTGGGAGGAGGATCTATCACACCAGTGGAAACTAGAAACTTGGCACAGGAATTTCTTCCAATCATACAAGGGCATCCTCAATTCTAGCCTCATAGAAGCAAGTATAAAAGTGATATTCAGATGGTACCCAGTTCCATAGAAATGGGCCAAACTATACCTGACATAATCCCCCTATCTTTATGGGGGTGTAACCTCAGAGGAGATATGTATCGTGTGTGGTGGAGTTGCCCTAGAATACGGAACTTCTGGAACAAAATCTTCTCTTGGATTTGTAAGATCACCATGATCTCCATCCCAATGTCCCCCCAATTGCTCTTCTCAACTTTCCAGTGAGGGAAGCCTCCAGGAGTACACAACTCCTCATTTTCTTTATCCTCCTGGGTGCCAAAATTACTCTAACTAAAGCTTGGAAGAAATCCGTCTGTTTCGACACTACTAATGAAAATAAAGATTTCTTGGATTATGAATCAAGAGAAGCTGGTGAGTGTGCTCCTGGACCGCACTGAAAAATTCAAACAAACCTGCAACCCCTGGGCAGCCCTCATTGGTGTTACCCTTTACACATGACCTTGCGTTAATCAAGCTCGCTCACAGTCTCCCCCCAGTCGGCACACCTTTCTCTGTACCCCCTCCCGCTTCTACTCTTCCTTCCTCCTCTCCTCTCTTTTCTGTAAATGGGATCCGGCCTTAACCATCTAAGGACCCTGCCAAGGTTAGGGTTCAGTCTCATCTTGGAACTGGTTACTCTTTGCTCCACTTTATATGCAGGTTACCCATTTGATTTAGTCTTTCCATACCGGACATCCGTGTATTTTGCAGTACCTCCCCCTTTTTTTGTGTTTAGTCCCTGTTTGTTTTGGGCCTAGATCTAAGCTCTTAAAACACTGAGCAACATATAGATATAAACAAAAAATTGCGTTGCGCTTGGGAATATATCTAAGTGTTTATACACCCTGGTGATATCACATGAAAAAATCGAAAGTGCAATGTGCAGGTAATATGGATCTAAGACCAACTCTGCGTACTTAAATAAATAAATATATCAACACGTGCAGCAAAGTGCCGTGTGCAATGAACCCCAAAGTGTAATGTGCAAACAATACGTATCTAGATCATGTGATATAAAAATATAACAATATGAATCTAAGAACACATTTGAAAAAATAAATATATGAAGCAACAAAACATAAATAACTGAATAAATGTGCACAATAAATGATTTACTATGCATATATCACATAAAAAATCCACTGTCATTATAAAAGTGATAAGTGAAAGAAAATAAATAAATGAGTAAATAAACCACTTGTGTGATAGGTAGACTATAATCGTCCTTATTTATAATGTTGAAGACTATAATCGTCCTTATTTGTGAGAAATCTTCCAACACAGCAATGTGAAGTGATAAATTCCAACAGAGATCAATATAATAATGTGCTTCAGAGAAAAAAAGTTCCAGTGCTAAATCAAAAGTGCCCAAATCATGCCGTGAAGTGCCTCGGTGACCCCCAATGTGGTTGCGCTCACCTTAGAGTGTGTGACGCAGTGTTCATCTGCGTCAATACACGCTGTGGAGCCACCCCTGGGCTCAATGTTTGATAACAGCTGATTCTCCAAGCAGATTCTCTATATGGCTCCACAAATACCATACCAAAAAAAGAGAAAGGCTATATAGTGCTAAATATTTTATTAAAATGACACCCAATCCCCACAGTGGGGTACTCACATTTATAAGGTGCTAGTGTGCACCATACATTTCAAGCCAAAAACGCTATACGGCGTGCTGCGGGGTATGAGAGATCCACAACCCAGCTCTGTGCTTATCGCTCCGTCCTGGCCCCTCCCCTACGTGTCTTCGACACAGGGAGTCACGTGTCTTCATCAGGGGGATCCCCCTGATGAAGACACAGAGCTGGGTTGTGGATCTCACCCGGGTGAGCGGGGAGCTTTAGCCACAGTGTGATCCCTTTTGGAGTGGCGGAGTAGCTCCCCTGCTCCCCCTGGACCTTCCCCCTTCATCAAGTTCGGTTGCTCAGCATTATATTATTATATAAAACACTGATTGCACTGTACTGAAGGTTGCTTGTTCAAACTGTGATTGTTATATACACTACCCTATATATTTCTCTGGATGTTTTAACAACCATGTTGATTGCTGCAGGGCTATTGGTCCATCTTGTATTCGTGTTTATTGAATTTTAAATTGATTAAAAACAAAATGGATATAGAGGCACCTGTGACTCTTGATGAATTACAGCAAGCTGTAGCTGGGATGTCCTACCAAAAGTCCCCAGGCCCGGATGGGCTCCCGATAGAAATATACAAATGATACGGAGAGGTATTACTTCCAGAGTTGTTGAAGACACAGGAAATGGCATTAACCAATGGGAAACTTTCCATTTCAATGTCGGAGGCCACCATTATTGTAATACAAAAGGAGGGGAAAGGCCAATTAGATGTTGTTTCTTATCGCCCCATCTCATTATTATACACGGATGTAAAAATCTAGGCTAAAGTGCTAGCAACCTGATTAAATTGATATATTCAAAAGCTTATACACCCCGATCAGTCAGGTTTTATCCCTAACCGGTCACCAAGCATCAATATTAGAAGAGTCTTCTTAAATATGCAGGTTCCAACAGATAACATGGGTTCCAGGGCCATATTGGCCTTGGATGCTGCTAAGGCCTTCGATAGCCTGGAATGGGACTACTTATGGAGGCTGCTAGAGAGATTTGGGTTTGGCCCCTCCTTTATTAAATGGGGGAAAATACAGGGAACCAAGAGCAAAAATAAAAATCAATAATGAATACTCAGAACTGTTTCAATTGGAGAGAGGGACGAGACAGGGTTGTCCCTTGCCCCCCTTGTTGTTCACCCTCACGATGGAACACTAGCAATTATGACTAGATCAATGCTAGACATACAGTGGTTCCAGAGGCAGACAGAAGAGGATAGGATAGCACTGTTTGCGGACGACGTCCTGTGTTTTCTGGGAGACATTGAGAACTCGTTAAATACAGTGATACAAATGGTTGGGGAGTTTGGGCGGTTTTCTGGACTGGTTATCAATTGGGAAAAATCGGCTTTGTTGCCAGTTGACCCACTTGGTAGCCAGATACCGTCAGGAACTCCCCACCTAAAAATAGTCACAAAACTGAAATACTTGGGGGTTTGGATCACGAGCGATGTAAACCAGTATGTTATTGACAACCTAACCCCACTACTACTTAAACTAAAGCAAAAAGGAGATATCTGGAGCCGCCTCCCTTCATCTGTAGCAAGGCGTTGCAATCTAATAAAGATTATATGGCTACCGCAGATATTATACCTGTTCCACAACTCCCCGATTTGGTTAGGCCAGAAGTGGTTTAAAAGAATAGAATTCCTCTTTAGGGAATTAATTTGGAAGAAGGGTCAATCCAGGATTAGCTTACAAACTATGCAGATACCTGTTAAACAGGGGGGTATGGCAGTCCCGCATCTGAGGTCATACTTTCTGGCAGCCCAGGAGGGGGGAACCCCAGTGGCAGAATGATGATAATAGGGGCCCCACATAGTATATTAGTGGAGGTATTAGAGACAGATTCATTTACTTGCAGATGCCCGACGATGACACTTGTCAGTAAGGTATGGCAGACAACTAAGGCACTGTTGGGGTATGAGGGGGTGACAGAATATGCCCCTCTATGGAACAACAAAAACCTGGTGGAATTAAGTGGCATAGAGAGGCCCAGGGAATGGGAGAGACAGAACATCAATCGACTATGCCAACTATATGAGGGTAACTTTATGAAAACATTTCTAGCTTTAAAACAGGAGTTTAACATATCAGATCATTTATTTTATAAATATCTCCAAATCAGACATGCTATACAAGTGCAGTTTAGATCGCAGAAAATGGAATGGACCCAGATCCCTACTCTTTTTAAAATAATCAATTCAGATACATCTAAAGGACTAATTTTAGAGTTATAAACTAGTTTGGAAGATAGAATAGTAAATAGAGTAGGACCTCCTAAGAGCAGAGTGGGATGGGAAAGAGACCTGGGGGCAATGACTATGGAGGAATGAGACAAGATTTTGAAATGGGGAGCACTAGTCTCAACTTCTCCTTCACAGAAAGTATCTCATCTGTTCTTAATACATAGAGTCTACTATACCCTATTCAAGCTTGGGTGGAGACAAAATGATGAGTGTCCCAGGTGTAGGGCGACAGGGGATTTTATACACATGGTATGGAAGTGCCCAAAGTTATTTAGATACTGGGTGGACATAATAGATAGGTTAAATAAAACCTTCAAGACCACACTAGAACCGGTGGCCAAAATATACCCACTAGGGGATATGGAGGTAGGTAGTACCCCGATCAACACCATTGAAGTAGTGCTGAGATGTCTATACCAGGTGAGAAAATTGATCGCACAGAAATGGCAGGCGCAGAACCCCCGACTGTGAAGAATTGGGCAAAGACTATCAACTCAATAGTTTGGAGTGAGAGAGTGGTATATATTAGGCAAGGTAACTATAGGAAGTTTGTGAGAATGTGGAAGCCCTGGTTAGATGAAATGAGGTGTCCCCTATAGGGGGAGGGCAATGAGCGGATGTGAGGGGTTTTTTTTTTGACATCCGCCGCTCTATCCGCTTCTCCTTGGGAGACCTGGGATGCTTTTTGCTCCCGCATGGTTCTCTGCTCCTTGGAGGGTCCCTGCTCATCCCCGGAAGTCAAAATAGCAGGCCCGGTAATTAATAGAAGTATGCACATAAGTAATGATTAAATGGTGTGGGTGTGGGGGGGGGTGGGGGTGGACTGTGAGGGAGAAAAAAGGTAAACCTATAAGATTTTCATGTATTGTATGATAACACACAATATTTTATGCTGTTGTATTTCTTTTTGATATTTGTGATAATAAAAAAAGTATTTGAAAAAAAAAATGATTCAAAACATTGAAACCAAGGTGTGTGGCTTGCTGACACAGCGGATGGCTGTTTGAATTCTCTGCTCCGCACAGCACCTGGCTATTAGCAGCTCCACAACGCAGAAAACGGGACAAAATACACCCAACCATCCCCACAATAGGTCACACAACGACCAGGCACAATGCTGAAGAGGAGAAAACAGCTTAACATGCCACAAAAGCTGACAGATTTCTCCTCACTGGCCAGAGCGGGCCAAGGATAAGATGGCGCTGGCACTTCACACAGATCTGCAGCTCAGCTCTCCCCTCATGCTGGTGGCGGCAGACCACAACGCCAGGGCCGGACTGGCCAACCGGGATACCGGGATATCCCCCGGTGGGCCGGTGGTCTGGCTACCCCTGTGCGGCCGCCGGCCGCTGTGAGGGCAGCGGCGCCTGAAAGAAAAATGGCTGCGGGGGCCGGGCCGACGTGCAACTGCGCAGGCGCCAGCGCTGTTCCGAGGTTGGCCGTGCTCGGGAAGACCCGTACACACTCGGCAATTTTCGGAAGTGCGGGCGCATGCGCAGTGACACGTTGGCGCCGAGCGGCGCCATTTTCAAAGGTAAAGCGGCTGCAGCGCTCAGTGTCTGGCGTCTGGTGGCCTGTGCCTCTTCCTGCGTCCCCCCACAGCCTCTGACCTCCTGCCCGCCCCCCCCCCTGCAGCCTCTGATCACCTGTCCCCCCCCTGCAGCCTCTGACCACCTGTCCCCCCCCTGCAGCCTCTGACCACCTGTCCCCCCCCCTGCAGCCTCTGACCACCTGTCCCCCCCCCTGCAGCCTCTGACCACCTGTCCCCCCCGTGCAGCCTCTGACCACCTGTCCCCCCCTGCAGCCTCTGACCTCATTGTCCCCCCCCCAGCCTCTGACCTCCTGTCCCCCCCCGCAAGCCTCTGACCTCCTACCCCCCCTGCAGCCTCTGACCACCTGTCCCCCCCTGCAGCCTCTGACCTCCTGTCTCCCCCCTGCAGCCTCTGACCTCCTGCCCCCCCCTGCAGCCTCTGACCTCCTACCCCCCCCTGCAGCCTCTGACCTCCTGTCTCCCCCCTGCAGCCTCTGACCTCCTGCCCCCCCCTGCAGCCTCTGACCTCCTACCCCCCCCTGCAGCCTCTGACCACCTGTCCCCCCCTGCAGCCTCTGACCTCTTCTCGTCCCCTCCTCAGCCTCTGACCTCTTCTCGTCCCCTCCTCAGCCTCTGACCTCTTCTCATCCCCTCCTCAGCCTCTGACCTCTCCTGTGGTCCCCTCCGCAGCCTCTGACCTCCCCTGCACCATCCGCAGCCTCCGACCTCCCCTGCATCATCTGCAGCCTCTGACCTCCTGTCCCCCCTGCAGCCTCTGACCTCCTGTCCCCCCTGCAGCCTCTGACCTCCCGTCCCCCCTGCAGCCTCTGACCACCTGTCCCCCCCTGCAGCCTCTGACCACCTGTCCCCCCCTGCAGCCTCTGACCACCTGTCCCCCCCTGCAGCCTCTGACCACCTGTCCCCCCAGCAGCCTCTGACCTCCTGTTCGCACCCCCCTGCAGCCTCTGACCTCCTGTCATCCCCTCCTCAGCCTCTGACCTCTTCTCGTCCCCTCCTCAGCCTCTGACCTCTTCTCGTCCCCTCCTCAGCCTCTGACCTCCTGTCGTCCCCTCCTCAGCCTCTGACCTCCTGTCGTCCCCTCCTCAGCCTCTGACCTCTTCTGTGGTCCCCTCCTCAGCCTCTGACCTCTTCTGTGGTCCCCTCCTCAGCCTCTGACCTCTTCTGTGGTCCCCTCCTCAGCCTCTGACCTCTTCTGCGGTCCCCTCCTCAGCCTCTGACCTCTTCTGCGGTCCCCTCCTCAGCCTCTGACCTCTTCTGTGGTCCCCTCCGCAGCCTCTGACCACCCCTGCATCATCCGCAGCCTCTGACCACCCCTGCATCATCCGCAGCCTCTGACCTCCCCTGTACCATGCGCAGCCTCTGACCTCTCCTGTACCATGCGCAGCCTCTGACCTCCCCTGTACCATGCGCAGCCTCTGACCTCTCCTGTACCATGCGCAGCCTCTGACCTCCCCTGTACCATGCGCAGCCTCTGACCTCCCCTGTACCATGCGCAGCCTCTGACCTCCCCTGTACCATGCGCAGCCTCTGACCTCCCCTGTACCATGCGCAGCCTCTGACCTCCCCTGTACCATGCGCAGCCTCTGACCTCCCCTGTACCATGCGCAGCCTCTGACCTCCCCTGTACCATGCGCAGCCTCTGACCTCCCCTGTACCATGCGCAGCCTCTGACCTCCCCTGTACCATGCGCAGCCTCTGACCTCCCCTGTACCATGCGCAGCCTCTGACCTCCCCTGTACCATGCGCAGCCTCTGACCTCCCCTGTACCATGCGCAGCCTCTGACCTCCCCTGTACCATGCGCAGCCTCTGACCTCCCCTGTACCATGCGCAGCCTCTGACCTCCCCTGTACCATGCGCAGCCTCTGACCTCCCCTGTACCATGCGCAGCCTCTGACCTCTCCTGTACCATGCGCAGCCTCTGACCTCTCCTGTACCATGCGCAGCCTCTGACCTCTCCTGTACCATGCGCAGCCTCTGACCTCTCCTGTACCATGCGCAGCCTCTGACCTCTCCTGTACCATGCGCAGCCTCTGACCTCCCCTGTACCATGCGCAGCCTCTGACCTCCCCTGTACCATGCGCAGCCTCTGACCTCCCCTGTACCATGCGCAGCCTCTGACCTCTCCTGTACCATGCGCAGCCTCTGACCTCTCCTGTACCATGCGCAGCCTCTGACCTCTCCTGTACCATGCGCAGCCTCTGACCTCTCCTGTACCATGCGCAGCCTCTGACCTCTCCTGTACCATGCGCAGCCTCTGACCTCTCCTGTACCATGCGCAGCCTCTGACCTCTCCTGTACCATGCGCAGCCTCTGACCTCTCCTGTACCATGCGCAGCCTCTGACCTCCCATGTACCATGCGCAGCCTCTGACCTCCCATGTACCATGCGCAGCCTCTGACCTCCCATGTACCATGCGCAGCCTCTGACCTCCCATGTACCATGCGCAGCCTCTGACCTCTCCTGTACCATGCGCAGCCTCTGACCTCCCCTGTACCATCCGCAGCCTCTGACCATCTCCTGTCTTATATCACGTCTGCAGTCTGGAGTGGAGTCAACAGTGGGAGTGCCTCAGGGATAGGGGTCATGGGAGAAGTCAGACATGTATGGACTGTGGAGAGGAAACTATGGGATAAAACCAGAGCCACCGAGCTGGAGCCGACTGACTGAGCCCTGTACAGTGCACCTGAGAGGAGGTCAGTGACAGCGCCGCCAGGTCAGCCTGAGGGGGGGGGGGTCAATACAATATTGTAAGGGGGCACTGATATATAGGTTTCCCCCTTATATCAGTAAACCCCCGTACCTTAGTGTTTTCTTTCTGCAGAAGGTGGTCTCTGGTCACCAGAGTCCTCCCCACATTCCCAGAGTTCCCCTTTACATCATAGTCTGCAGGATTCCACCTTACAGTGCAAGGGGGAACTCTGATGTAAAGGGGAATGCAGTGGACTCTGATATAAGTGGGGTCTCTGGTCACCAGTGCCCCCCTTTTATATCAGAGTTTCTGCTTAGATCATGATCTGCAATGTTCCCCTTTATGTCAGAGTTCCCTTGCACTGTAAAGGGGAATCCTCCTGATGTATGGGGGGGACTCTGTGTTGGGTTATATTAATCTGACCTTCATGTAAGAGGAGAAATATGGTTTTTGACTTTTGTTTAACTTAACACATTGCTAATAGCAGTTTATAGCTTAAATATTGATATTTGCACTGAAACCTGCCATTTACGGCACCTTTTTTTTGCAGTATCAGTAAAAAATGTGCCAGTAAATGGCATGATTTTTTTGCCAGTAAAAAAATAAAAAATTGCTGCTGTTTGTAAATTCCATGTCTCTCTTATCTATAGATAATACACTCTTCAAATGTGCTTTAAAATGCATGGTTTTCCCTTTTGTGAACAAAAAAAATAACGACGTTATGCGGTTGGGCTGGTATAAAAATACTATGGGGCTGGTATGAAATTATTTCCAGGGCTGGTTTTTATTCCCAGTCCGGCCCTGCACAACGCCCAGGATTTCCCACTCTGGCAGACTGTGAGTATTCTCCACCCCGTTCACCTTCCTCTGCCTCTCCAGTAAAATCTAAGCCCAGGAGAGAGGATGAAACCCCAAGACAAAGCCCCAGTATACCCTTCATCCTACCTCCTCCTAATATCCAGCATACCTCAGCCATAGATTACTTCCCTGCCTCAGACCAGCCCATCTCTGAGCAAACAATGAAGAGCATGCTCATATCCCTTAAGCAGACACTGTACTCAGATCTCTCAGCTGCAGTGTCCTCGCTGGCTAATGTAGTACAGCACCAGGACCAGCGTCTTCATCGCGTTGAAAACAAAATGTCTGATCTCTTCACTGCCCATAATTATATAGTGGATGTATGCACAGAACATGAAGAAGAGATGCAGGCTATTAACCTTAAGATGGCAGATCTCAAGGGCCGTTCACGCAGGAACAATATTAAATTCTGAAACATACCCAAATTGGTACAACAACCTGATCTGGTGTGATTCCTGCAATCTCTAATGCTCTGGTACCTGATTGACTGACAGGGATCTGGAAATTGATAGAGCCCATAGGCTGTCAAAACCACCTCAACTCCCTTCACAGAAATCACGAGATGTATTAGCGCACATACATTTTTATAACGCAAAGGAAAAAGTGTTGTTTGCCGCCAAGCGAGCCTCAAACCTATCTGACCCGTTCACTGCAATTGCGCTATATACAGATCTCTCTAAGACAACAATGGAGAATCGTTGACATCTAACCACGATCACAAAAGCACTCCAAAACCACCATATACCATACAAATGGGGGTTTCCCACCAAACTGATGATCACGTTTCAGGGTAAGACCCATGTTGTGTGCATGCTTCAGGCTGGCCTCCAACTACTGAGGCTCTGGTGCATAATTCCAGAGAAAAACCCTCGACCACCCCCTTCTCCTCCTTCACAAATGGAAGCTGACTGGTCACTACAAGACGCCTGAAATATCCCGTCAGCACACATGACCCCAATTTGTTCATAGCCGTGTTGCTGCAGATCACTGCCTCTTCCGAGCCTTCCTTTCACTCCATTGGCTCAGAGTTCCCGGGATGCCACTGGAGGAAATCCCACAAATGAGCCAATCTGCAAATGGAAATGACCAAACAAAATGCAGACATTGCATTCATACAGCAGACGCACTTTGTGGAATCAAAAACCCCAAAGTTCAGACTCAAGGGATATGACACTGTCTACCATGCTCGGGCCCGAAGAAGAATGGAGTGATGACGGCTGTCTGAGATACCCTTCAGTTTCAACATCACCACACCTATGCTGATTCGCAGGGCGGATACCTTATACTCATCTGCACCACTGCACAAACCACCTACACCTTGGTCAATATATATGGCCCAAACTCCAAACAACTCCACCTCTTTTGACGCCTTTAAAAGAAAGTTAACAGCTTGTGACAAGGAAATATAGTACTGGGAGGTGACCTCAATGTAATTGGCGATCCCAACATGGACACCTTCACTAACAAAGGCCAAAGCCGGCCGGCTTTGAACCCCCTAATCTAGATCTCTTTGATGTATAGAGAGCACAGCATGGCTCAGAACATGACTACACATACTTTTCTCACTCACAGCTATCCTACTCATGAATCAATTCCTTCCTGGTAGATAAATGGACCCTATAAAACGTCATGCAATCTGACATCAGTCTTATATCATGGTCAGACCATGCCCCTATTTCCATAACCCTGGGCGACCTACGACCTGGGCCACCGAGACTATGGAGACTAGAACCCTCCTTGTTAGAGGACCCTAAAGTCCAACGAGAAATTGAAACCGAGCATCAATCTTTCTTTAAAAATTAACAAACTGCATGATACTGACAAATTTACGCTATGGTCAACATACAAAGCTTACCTCCAAGGAATTTTCATAAAGCTGAGTAAAAGAGAGAGATGCCTGAGGACGCAGCAGATTGAGGAGGTTATGTCCCAAATATCCTACATAGAAAAAAATAAGCAAATCCTCTCACACGCAAGCCATCCAGCTCCTGGAACTAAGACAGAAATTACGCACCCTCCTGCTTTATACGTTTGAACACAACTTCAAATTTTCCAAGGCCAATTTTTATGCACTAGGCAACAGAGTTGGGTCACTTCTAGAGAAACAAGTTAAGGCCCAACGTACAAAAGTCAAAATTCTCTCTCTCCACAACCCTACTTGAAAGCAACTCTTAACCAACCCTCAGGAAATTTAGAGAATATTGAGCATCCCTATATAATCTTAAACAGGACCCTCTCACCACACAACCAACTGCAGAGCAAAATACAAAGCTTTCTTACCCCGATAAATGTTCCCAAGAGTCCCAATTAGACTATATCTCTAAACCAGAGCAAGTCCTTAGAGCAATTAAGGCTCTCCCTCTGCATAAATCTCCATGAGAGGATGGCTCCACTAATACCTTTTACAAAAAAATTGCCAACATCTTAGTCCCTAAACTGACAGACCTCTTCAATGCTGCTGGCTCCTCTGGCTCCCTACCTACAGATATGTAATGGTCGATCATATCCACCATCCCAAAGCCTGGGAAAGATGCCTCTGTTGCCTCTAACTATAGACCAATTTCTCTCTTGAACACTAACATCCAGCTACTCGCTAAAGTTATTGTCAACAGACTGATGGTGTTTTTACCTGAGCTAGAACACCCAGGCCAGGTTGGGTTCATCCCAGGTAAGCAGGCCCCAGACACAACTAGAAGGGTCCTTAACCTCATCCAACATGCTGCAGAAACTCAAACACCTTTTCTGCTATTGTCCCTTGATGCAGGAAAGGTGTTTGATAGAGTCCACTGGACTTTCCTTTAAGCAGTGCTGACTAAATTTGGTATTACAGGGTGGTTCCAAGATGTAATTCTATCCTTATACTCCAACCCATCGGCTAAAGTACTCACCGGAGGGACTCTATCCACCCCTTTTGAGATTACTAACGGCACACGACAGGGATGCCCCCTATCCCCACTTATTTTTGCCCTGCTGATGGAACCTTTGGCCACTAAAATTAGATCTGATCCACAAATAACAGGTATTTCCTACAACGGCATAGACCACAAAATTAGCTTATTTGCTGACAACGTGATTTTGATGATCACTGACCCCCTCCAGTCCCTACAAGCAATACAAAATAACCTTCACCAATTTAGCTCTGTATCCTACTATAAACTTAATGCCACAAAATCCATAGTCCTCTCTGTACATCTTCCGCCACAAATGGCTGCCCGACTGAAATCCAATATACCCTACATGTGGGAGAGCACATCTATCCCATATCTGGGAATTCCGATGCTCCAAACACAAAACAACTGACTTAAACTATCTAACCTTCTCTCGAAATGTACCCACCCTACCGAAATCACTACATAGCATAGGCCTCTCTACTCTAGGTCATATTGCTACCTTTAAAATGATTATACTGCCCAAGTTTCTCTACTTATTTTGAATACTCATTTTGCCTCTTCCTCGGTCCCTTCTAACCTCAATCCAGAGTCAACTGACTAAATATATTTGGAACTCTAATGCCCTGTACACACGGTCGGATTTTCCAAAGGAAAATGTCCGATCGGAGCGTGTTGTCGGACATTCCGACCGTGTGTGGGCTCCATCGGACATTTTCCATCGGATTTTCCGACACACAAAGTTTGAGAGCAGGCTATAAAATTTTCCGACAACAAAATCTGATTGCGTCAATTCCGACCGTGTGTGGCCAGTTCCGACACACAAAGTGCCACGCATGCGCAGAAGAAATTCCGAGACGGAACAGCTCGGTCTGGTAAAATTAGCATTCGCAATGGATGTGAGAAGAATTAAGTAGTTTTGCTGCTCATATTCACACAAACTTCTCACAAACTTCTTTCTTTATTATTTATCGGGATTCCCTCAATATATTTTGATTTGTCACATCTGACAAAATTATTTTTTGGTTATTTTATTTTTTATTTTTTTTAAAGGCTGTTTTGGGGTTTTTTTTGGGGTTTGTATTTTTTTCAAGGCTAATCTTTGTTTTATTTTTTGGTTAGTTTTACTCCCTAATATTTTTGTGTGTGTTTTGCGTGTCAAGTTACCACAACAGCATTGATATCTTATATTATTTAATCTCAAGAAGGTTGCTTGGTGTTGGAGTCCCTTGTTAATTTCACATTGTATTTTTGAAACGTACCTGAATCCTCACAAACTGTCCTTTTTTAAGGAAAACACACATAGGCAAGTATAATTGAAACAAAAAATCCTTTATTAAGGGCTCAGAACCAAACAAAGAGGTGAGTGCTGGTGAAACAGCAGAAATTGGCGAAGCCTTGGACCCCCAGGGCAGACATCAATTATTTAACATCAAAATTGGTGGCCTGAGGAGTCCTTATCTAAGGGAGTGCAGTCTGGTAGTCTGGTCCAGAAGTCCCAGAGATCATGAAAGCAGCAGATGACATCTGTGTCCCCAGGCTGTGGTACTACAAGAAAGCAGAGAAAAAAGTGTAGCGCTATACAATGTCCAACATGAACGCCAATTGGCCAGTCAATATACAGTGAAAGGAATCAACCGTATCTCAGAAATAAACAATAAAAATAGGTAGTCCTCATGAAAACATTTAAAAGGAAAAATTCCGGCATCCAAAATGCAGACAAGCCCACTCCCACCGAGAGATGAAAAGGCTTACCAGATGAGATGGACCCAACGAGGCATACGGACCCTGGCTGTACTCCTCCTGCATCTGCTGTGACATCCTGTATGCAGGGGACTCTGAGTCTCCTTTGGGCTGGAAGCTTCAATCTTTATATGACCATCCATATCCGCAAGATTGCCTATACCCTTCAGGACCCCGGTGCCACTTGGAGGGATACAGTAATCCGTGGGATCACTCATTAACAAAATTTTCTTCGGGCCAAGCACAGCCACTCACCACCTAAGCCTTATCCGACCCAACTTGGCGTATGCCTCGTTGGGTCCATCTCATCTGGTAAGCCTTTTCATCTCTCGGTGGGAGTGGGCTTGTCTGCATTTTGGATGCCGGAATTTTTCCTTTTAAATGTTTTCATGAGGACTACCTATTTTTATTGTTTATTTCTGAGATACGGTTGATTCCTTTCACTGTATATTGACTGGCCAATTGGCGTTCATGTTGGACATTGTATAGCGCTACACTTTTTTCTCTGCTTTCCCCATTTATACTTTGTTGGTCGTGTTAGCTGCTTTCGTTTCCTTCCCTCTTTGGGTAGCGCAGAATTATTTTGTATATATTGGTTTGTGTGGTACTACAAGAGGCTGCAACTTTTGCCAGACCAGACTGGACCCAGGGTCATCACTTTCTGGTCTTCTTTCGACGCTTCCTTCCTGGCTTTGGCTCTGGTGTTGGAGATGTGGCAGGAGGAGGAGTAGGACCTGGAGGAGGAGGAGGAGGAGGAGGAGGAGGAGTAGGACCTGGAGGAGGAGGAGGACTATGTGTGAGGTCACAAATGTGGGTAGCACATGTTATTTGGCCCCTCAACCCCTTATTGAGAGCTTCCAAAAAGGACTCACACAGGAGTCATTGGCCCTCCTCCATCTGCAGCATTTTGCAGGCAGTTATGCAAGCAAAGTCCTCCTCCACAGTGTGGGGGGTTCTCAGGGCCTCTGTAGCCTTCCAAAAGAAGCCTATGGCAGCCTCCTCCAGGTTACTCTTCTTCCAGGCACTTTGTCTTTGCAGGTGTAGAGGAGGGACCTGGATATCAGGCAGCCTGCTTGGCCCGGCCACCTCCTGGCTGAGACTTCCCTGTGTATGAAAAAGGGACATGGTTTTAGTTTTTGCATCATCAATCACAATCATAAATTAGTACTCCAAACATCTAGTTAACATCATTGATTGGACAAGCAGAAATATTTAGAAGAATGCTATACCTGGCTCAAGCTGGGCTCCTCCACATGTTGCTGCCTGGAAGGCCCAGGTTGGGCATCAGAAGCCTCAGCTGGGGGGGAAGGAAGCCTGGAAGGAAGAGTGGAGAGTGATGACCTGGGTTCAGTCTGACCTGCCAGAAAATGCAGCCTGTCATAGTTCCACAGCCTGGGGACATAAATGTCATCTGCAGCTCCAGATCTCTGGGAATCCTGGACCTTCTTGTGCTCCCTTAGATAAGTGCTCCTCAGGCCACCAATTAGGCTCTTCGAATAGGTGATGTCTGCCGTGGGGATCACCGTCTTCACAAATTCCAGCAATTGATCCAGTGCTGCCTTCCTCTTTGTTTGGTTCTTATATTTAGGGTGGTTTATCTCCCATAGACAAGGCAGCTCCCTGAACATATCAATGAAGATTGCCATAAAGTCGTTATCTTTCAAGATATCCATTTTCACTGCAAGACACAACACAAGACAAACCCTAATGTCAGCCTAAAGTCTTCTAAACTTGTGCAAATACAGGCCTCAATCTAGAAGCACTATAGGCCCAATGTTAAATCTTACCTTTGTTATCACGATCAGCGCCTCCGTTACTCCTTCCTCTGCTCACAGATTGTACGTACTACGCACGCGTGTTACGCTTTATAGACACTGCGCATGCGTGAAACTCCGCCCACCCCTGACATTCTTTCTAGTCTATTCCCCACCCCTTCCCGTTCAGCGCAGTGGGGAAGAGCACATGGCAGAGTCAGAGCAGGTGTCTGATAATTACACCAGCGAGGAGGAGGAGGAGGAAAGCCCGGAGCCAGAAATGTCCCGATCCAGAAGGAGACGATTTAAGGCATCAAATATGTCCTTTGGGGAGATGGTGGAGATGGTCAACATAATGAAAAGGGCCGACTATGATGGGAAGTATGGACCTTACCCCAACCCCAATGTCAGAAAGGCCAAGATCATGGCGAAAGTGATCAAAAGTCATCACCGGAATTTCGGGGTATGACGATCGAAAGATCAGCTCAGGAAGCGGTGGTCGGACCTGAAATTACGAGAACATGAGCAGTACAGAAAAATCTGGAGAGTGCTGCAAAAAAGTAACTAGTTGTCCTGTGTTCCTAGTCTTTTTGTCTTTATTACGTTCGTGCTGCTCCATGTGCTTTTCTTAACTGTTAATCCAATTTCATGTTCATGGGCACATTATTCGTTCGTATCAAACATTTTTCTTTCGGCCTATAAAACACCATTGTTTGGGACATATGCATTTGCCAACATTTTTTAGGGCCTACTTGTCTGAAACTAATTTGGTTGTGTAGATGTGTTTGTTAATAGAATGAAATGCAAACTAGATTCTGTGTAAGGAGAGGACACTCAGCATCTGGTTACACATCTGGACGCTGGAGCATTAGTGTGGGACACAAGAACACCCTTTTTATTAGGGGTCCAACACAGGTGCTCCAGTGTATACTATAGGAGTGTCTCCATCTGTGAAGCTTGTACAAAACAGGTAAAGTATTAAAGCTTGACAAAGGACACTAAAAATTCTACATCTTGAAACTCTCCCAAAACAGACAATTGTACCCCACTTCCAAACAATGTTTCATATTTATAGTTCTGCCACCACATATCTGTGTGCTAAGTATACCATTTTTTTATTACATAGGGGAGAAAAGACTCGGAGGACACCCCTCATCCGAGGAGACCACAGACCCCCCACCTCTTGAAGAAGGGGAAATCCCCCAAAGACAAGAAGAGCAGGAGGAGGAAGACGTGGTGGAAATTGTCACCACAACAGGTGACTGTCTGCGACCACAGGCTCAGGTAAGAGATGGATGCCTGCATATTTATAATACATAGTTTTTTTGGGTTTCTCTCTTTTTAGGTGATCGTGATGTTGTGGATCCAGGGCATTTCACCTCAGAAAGGGCACAGATCCTGATCGGGGAGATCATGGGGTGTAATAGGGACTTGGAAAACATCAAGAAAAGCATCAAAAAAATAAGAACATCATTGATGTTTTGGGGAGAGTTTAAAACCCCTCCAAAGCCCTTTCTTTTATGGTGTGCTACAATTTTAACATTTTTTGTCTAATTGGAGAAAAGCCAAATTTTGAGGATGCACACAGTGTGTCAACATGTGCTATCTGCCATCACGGGAGATCAATGGACGCGTTTTGGGGGTGCAACCCCTTCCTCAATAATAAAGTAACTATGAGGAAGGGGTGGCTCCCCCAAAACACGTCCCTTGATCCCCCATGATGGCAGCTAGCACATGTTGTCATTCGGCTATTTGTGTGTGCATCTTTAAAATTTGGCTTTTCTGGGGGTGACTTCACCCCATCTGAACGCAAACACAGTTCCTAAATACTCATGTCTGATATTGCCTTCAAGTTCTACCAAATGTGAACTTTGTAAGTTCAAGATTTGTGTCTTTCTTGTTGGATTTAAACATGCCTGTTTTATCTTAAATGGACATTTCTACTTTTTCTAATGTGACCCCAAAAATTGTTAGACAACAAACATGTTGGTTTGTTTGAAAAACCTTTTCTAAATACACATGTGATTGTGCAGGTATTAAAAAGATTGTTAATCAAGAATGTGTGGATTATTGTCTCAACGCTACAACACTTTTGTTGTGCTCTAATTGGTGATTTCAGTGACAATGGGGGTTATTTCCTAAGGGCAAATCCACTTTGCACTCCAAGTGCAGTTTCAAGTGCACTTGTAGTGCAAAGTGTCTTTGCCTTTAGTAAATAACACCCAACAATGCTTTGTATAAGGTTACACAATCACGCCATTTTCAGGACTCAACACATTTATGTCAGGGTCAGCTAAAACAAACACAAGCAGTAAATGTCACCAAAGATTTGCTTAATTTTTTTTATTTGATAAATGTTTCACACATTGTCTGGCATATTGATAGCCCCCCTACCCGCAAAGAATTCAAGGTATCTTAGCCGGACATCACGGGCACTCAGGGAGGGCAAGCCAGGACGGCCACTTTCAAGCGCCGTCAGGGTTGTTTCATTTTGAATTCCGGCCTCAGGCCCAACTGAGCCAGCATAGTTGGCAGAATGTTGCCATAAAAAGTTGTGTAGAACATAGCATGCCAGGATAATATGATTCAGTTTGTACTCCGCCATGTGTATGGATGTAAGAAATAGGCAGAACCGGCTGGCCATGATTCCAAACGTGTTTTCCACCACTCTTCTGGCTCTGGCCAGCTGGTAATTAAAAACCCTCTGGTCCGGGGTGAGGGTCCTCATTGGGAATGGCCGCATAAGATGGTCCCCCAGCGCAAAGGCTTCATCCGCAATTGGGGGCTCTTGGACAGGTAACCCTCTCCACTTCATTGAGAGATGAATGCCTAAATAATGGGTATTACTTTGAACAGCCCCTCCTTAGTTACACTATTGGCAGCCCACTGGACAGGTAAGAAGTGTCATAATACAAAGATATAAATACACACTGTACACATTTGAGCACATTTGGACATTCTGCTATTACCTATCAAGATAATAATAGGATACCCAAACTTTAAACAGTACCATTTGAAAGTATACAGGCAGGCCCTTGCACTACATGCTTTGGGGAATTCATCCATAAATCTGACCACAAAAAAGGTGGGTATAGTGTGTTTGGCTTTGGCAAAGTCATCAGATAGATGATTGAGGATAGATAGAGAATTGGTATCAGCTGACTTAGCAGTTGGGGGGAGGGAGGGTTCCAAATGATTTGGGGACCCCCCAAAAAAAGCCTCTGGCACTCTGCCTGAATTTAAAGCACAAATCATATTTAAAAACATTTTAGGGGGTGTTTGGGGTAAAGCACTACTATGGAGCTGATAAAATACATTGTTAAGTGACTACATGAGATGAATATAGGGGCAGGAGAGCATGCTGGGGAGGTAAGTGAAGGCAAAAATGTATGAAGGAGAAAAAAAATTAATTACATAAAAATCCAGCATAAATGAGGACACAGGGAACATTCACAGCATATTACAATCATGGTAATTAGGGAATGAGGAAAGAAATACAATATATTAGCAAACATTAAATACAATAAAATGTGAGGTTAAGGGAAAAAAATTCTTACCTTAATATACTCCTTCTGCAGGACCTGGATGATGGCAGAACAGGCCTCTGGGATAATGATCCCCAGAGCCTGGGGGGAGATGCCTGTCGAGAACTTCAAGTCCTGCAGGCTTCTCCCCGTCGCCAAGTACCGCAGGGTGGCGACGAGCCTCTGCTCCGGAGTGATGGCTTGCCTCATGCAGGTATCCTGCCTGCTGATATAGGGGGTCAGCAAAGCCAACAAACGGTGAAATACAGGGTCCGTCATCCGGAGAAACTTCCTGAAATCATCAGGATTATTCTCACGGATCTCATGGAGCAAAGGCATATGAGAGAACTGGTCACACTGGAGCAACCAATTCTTGGTCCATGAACTCCTCCCCACCCTGTTCATGGACTGGACTTGTGTCAAGGTCAGGACCCCAACACCAAGCCCCCGCACAGCACGAACTCTACGAGGAGTACGTATACGCAACATGGCTACAAAATGGCTGGCTGCTCAGAACGCAGTAACAGAACGCACTGAAGAACAGCAAGGCCTGTAAAGAGCAACCTGAAAAACAGAAACAAGAACACAATGACAAAGTCACGCGGAGCTTGCTTGCACGCACTGAAGAGCAGATACAAACCCACAAGCACAAACTGAAGAGCAGAAAACGATCTGAAAACCACGAGTCTGAAAAAGCGTGAATCATCTCTCACCAAACTTTTACTAACACGAGATTAGCAAAAAGGAGCCCAAAGGGTGCCGCGCTTGGTTCTGAACTGGCCTTTTCTAGTCTCGTCGTACGTGGTTTACGTCACCGCGTTCTTGGCGATTGGAAATTCCGACAACTTTGTGCGACCGCGTGTACGCAAAACAAGTTTGCGCCAACATCCGTCGCAAAAAATCCTAGGATTTTGTTGTCGGAATGTCCGATCAATGTCCACGTGTGTGTATGGGGCATAAATGTGCTGGAACACCTAGATGTGCTGACTACATACTCACTAGGCCCCATAGCAAAGTCGGAGTGGGCTTACCCCATATCGGCAACTACTACTGCGCCTCAATCTTAGACCAACTTTACTTTGGTGGCATCCTACACCCAAAAAAATATGGTCCAGGAGACGCATTTTCGTGCTGAGGGTTCACAAGTTTGCTTCAAAATACTTTCCTTCCTCCTAACTTGCCTCTGATTCCACAGGTAAGGCTGGAGTGGCAATTCTAGTTAAAAAATCTTGCCCCATTAGGGTCGCAACAGCACATACTGACTGAGTGTTGGCTCAAACTTGTCTCACATACACATGGTCACACAAATGTTTTCAGAAATTCCGAACGTCAAGAACACGGTGGCGTACAACACATACAACGGGACTATAAAAAGGAAGTTTAATAGCCAGTAATAATCTCGTGTTTATCTCGTGTTAGTTGAAGTTTGGTGAGAGACGATTCGAGCTTTTCAGCCTCGTGCTTTTCAGTTTGTTACTGCTTGTTAGTTTGTGCTTGTGGGTTTGTATCTGTTCTTCAGTGCTTGTTGTCACGTTCCCGTCTTTCAGTGTGTTCTATTTAATAGTTCGTATCTGTTTTCTCAGTGCTTTCTTGTCCGCTCGTTTCTGATTTTAAGATCGTTCTTCTCAGGTTCTTTTTGAGTTTCAGTGTGTTCTGTCCAGCCGACCGTTTTCTAGCCATGTTGCGGGTACGTACTCATCGTAGAGTTTGTGCTGTGCTTGGGCTTGGTGTTGGAGTTCTTTGACCCAAGTCCAGTCCATGAACAGGGGGAGGAGGAGTTCATAGATGAAGAATTGGTTGCTCCAGCGTGACCAATTCTCACACATGCCTTTGCTGCGGGAGATCCGGGAGAATAATCCTGATGATTTCAGGAATTATCTCCGGATGATGAACCCCATTTTTCGCCATCTGTTGGCTTTGCTGTCCCCTTATATTATGAAGCAGGACACTTGCATGCAGCAAGCCATCACTCCCGAGCAGAGGCTCATCGCCACCTTGCGGTACTTGGGGACAGGGAGAAGTCTCCAGGATATCAAGTTTATCTCCCCCAGGCTTTGGGAATCATTATTCCAGAGACCTGTTCTGCCATTATTCAGGTCCTGTAGAAGGACTATGTTAAGGTAAGTTTTTTCCTTTAACATCACATTCTATGTATTTAATGTTTGCTAATGTATTGTATTTATATCATCATTCCATAATTACCATGATTATAATATGCTGTGAATGTCCTCTTTGTCCTCATGCATGCTGTAAGCTTTTAATGCTCATTTTTTGCACTTCATGCATATTTGCCTTCACTAACCTCCCCAGGATGCTATCCTGGGCCTATACACACCTAGCCTAGTCACTTAACAATGTATTTTGTCAGCTCCATTGTAGTGCTCACCCTAAACACCCCCTAAAATGTGTACAAATGTTATTGTTGTCCTTAAATTCAGGCAGAGTGCAAGAGGCTTTTTTTGGGGGGCCAAACTCATTTGGACCCCCCCCCAACCTCTAAGTCTGTGGATACCAATACTCTATCTGCTGACTTTGTCAAACCCATACACACTATACCTACCTCTTTTGTGTTCATATTTATGGATGAATTCACCAAAGCATGTAGTGCAAGTGTCTGCCTGAATACTTTCAAATGGTACTGTTTCAAGT
Source organism: Lithobates clamitans (assembly GCA_037952925.1). Classification (NCBI taxonomy): domain Eukaryota; kingdom Metazoa; phylum Chordata; class Amphibia; order Anura; family Ranidae; genus Lithobates; species Lithobates clamitans. The sequence goes on along the minus strand of JBBGZY010000477.1, from coordinate 4,251,935 downwards.
TTTGTTCTCCTATTATCTTGATAGGTAATTGCAGAATGTAAAAATGTGCTTCAATTTGGACAGTGTGTATTCATATTTTTGGATTATGACACTTTTTACCTATCCAGTGGTCTGCCAATATTGTAAGGAAGGAAGGGCTGGCCAAAGTAACACATATTATTTATGCATTCAGCTCTCAATGAAGTGGAGAGGGTTACCTGTCCAAAACATCTCCCCCCTAAAATTTTTACATTGGGCCATCAGAGGGGGGAGGACCTTATACTTTTGTCTTTAAATACTCCTTAAACTAAATGTTATACTTATGTTGGCCAAGAATGTTTGTGTCTTATCTGCTTGCAATGGTATGTGCAAAAGTACTAATTTTTATTTTTCTTGTTTGACTCCACAGTTTCCTTCAAACCCACAGGAATGGCAGACTGTGGACTCCCAGTTTTCCCAGCAGTGGGACTTTCCCAACTGCAGAGGGGCAATAGATGGGAAGCACGTCCTCATAGTCCCACCCCCCAACTCGGGGTCATACTATTACAATTATAAGGGTTTTAATAGTATTGTGTTGTTGGCGGTGGTGTCGGCGACGTACGAGTTCCTGTATGTGGACGTGGGGAAAAATGGCCGGATGTCAGATGGTGGAGTCATCGCCCAGACAGAGTTTTTCAGATGGCTCCAGAATGGCAGCTTGGGCTTGCCACCTCCAGATGACAACATGGCAGGACTCCCGTTTGTCTTGATTGCGGATGAAGCTTTTGGGCTGGGTGACCATTTGATGCGGCCGTTCCCGATGAGGACCCTCTCCCCGGACCTGAGGGTTTTTAATTACCAGCTGGCCAGAGCCAGAAGAGTGGTGGAGAATGCCTTTGGCATAATGGCCAGCCGGTTCCTTCTATTCCTCACAGCAATCAACATGGCGGAATATAAAATAAATCATATTGTTCTTGCATGTTGCATACTACATAATTTATTGAGGAAAAATGTGGCTTCACTATGTGGCTTCAGTTGGGACTGAGGCTGGCTTTCCTGATCCAACAACCCTGATGGCTCTTGAAGCTGGCCATCCTGGCTTGCCCCCCCAAAGCACCCGCAAAGTTCGCCAAAAGTATGTAGAGTACTTTGCGGGTGGGGGGGCGCCATTGATATGCCAGACAATGTCTAAAACATGTTTTAAATATTTTTTTTTTTATAAACTGAACTCATATTTTATTTGATTTACTGCTTGTGTTTCTTATCTGTCTATTAAGTTCTCCAATGGCCTTTTATTTTTGGCCATTTTCTTCAATAGTGCAAATGTATTTTATTTGAGACATGAGGTGACAATCTCTTCTTCAACTAACTATTATGTTGTGGGTCTGCTACACACACACATTGTTTTTGTTGTTAATGTATGTAATGCATTAATGATAAAAATAATCATCCTTTTCAGCTCCATGAATCAATTGCTTTGAGTCCCTAAAATGGCCTGATTGGGTCAAATTTTAGAGCAATGTGGGGGTTATTTACTAAAGGAAAATCCACTTTGCACTACAAGTGCACTGCAAGTCCACTTGAAAGTCATTGAAACTGCACTGAAAGTGCACTTGTAGTGCAAAGTGAATTTGCCTTTAGTAAATTTAGTAGTCACTGTAACTACACCAACTTACTCCAAAAACTGATTATTGAGCATTGAAAGAAGAAGCAACACATTGTTGAGTATAAAACATTTTACTCTGTGTATATTCACATGTGCATTAGAAAAGGTTTTTTTAACAAACCAACATCTTTGGTGTATAACATTCATGTTTAGCAGTAGAAATAGCCTTTTGTTGGTTAAACAGGCATGTTTAAAACTATACCATACACAACTCAGGAGCTTACAAAGTTCAACTTTGATAAAGTGAAGGCCATATGAGACATTACTATGTCAAAACGGTGTTGATCTTGCCTTCATTAGATGGGGTGATGTCACTCCTGTAAAAGCCAAATTTTGAAGATGTACACAAACTGGGAGTGAAAATGTGGATTTCCATCCTGATCCCATGCCTAATGTCAACATGTGCTAGCTCCCATCATGGGGGATCAATGGATGTGTTTTGGGGGTGTAACCCCTTCCTCTCATCTACTTTAGTTGTGAGGAAGGGGTTGCACCCACAAAACGTGTACATATATATATCCCGTGATGGGAGATAGCACATGTTGACACTCTGTGTGCATCTTCAAAATTTGGCTTTCAAATTACTTTAAAACTTTAGTAAAAATAAAAAATATGACAAACTGTTAAATTTTTGTGTTTTAGATTCTGCCTAGAACATCAATGATGTTCTTCATTTTTTGATGTACGTCATTGATCTTTTCCTTGACCTTCTCTAAATCCCGATTGCACACCATTATCTCCCTGATGAGGATCTGTGCACTTTCACTGTTGAAATGAGTTTTTCTTCCACAACATCCACATCACCTAAAAATAAATAAACACACCATGTATTATAAATATGCAGGCATACATCTATTACCTGAAGCTGTGGTCTTGGACACTGACCTGTTGTGGTCACTATCTTTCCCACTTCATGAACCTCTCCCTCCACATCTTCTTCAGGGTGTGTGTGGATTTCCCCTTCTTCAGGAAGTGTGGGGTTCCTGGTGAGCTCAGATGTCCCAATTCTTTTCTCCCCTATGTGAATAAAAAACAAAGGTATACTTAGCACACAGATATTTGAGGCAAGAAATAGTAATATGAAACATTTCTTAGAAGTGACGTACAATTGTCTGTTTTGGCTGAGTTCCAAGCTGAAGACATGATTTTTTACCTTTCTTACAGCTGGAATATTTACCTTTTTTGGTAAGTATCACATATGGAGAGACCCCTAGTATCCATTGGAGCACCTGTGTGGGACACCCTAAAAAGGGTGTTCTGGTGTCCCACACTAGTGCTCCTGCGTCCAGATGTGTAAACAGCTGTTGAGTGTCCTCTCCTTACACTGAATCTAGTTTGCATTTAATTCTAGTTACAAACCCATATAGACAACAATGTACTAAACATCTTTTAATACAAATAGGCATGAACAAATGTAGTTAACCTACATCTGCCAAAAACATTGTATTAGTGGGCGAACGAACAATGTTTTCTACGAACGATTACTGTGCCCACGAACCTGAAACGTGCCATTTTAAACTGTACAACACTAAAGAAAAGCACATGGAGCAGCATGTAATAATAATAGGAACACACAACAAATACTTACTTTTTAGAAGCAGTTTCCTGATCCTTCTGTACTGGTCTTGCTCCCTCAATTTAAGATCTGATCAGCGTTTCCTCAATTGCTCCTTGGATCGTCATACCCCAAAATTCCTGTGCAGACTTCTCACAACTTTAGTCATGATCTTGGCCTTTCTCACATTTGGGTTTCTGCATGGTCTATACTTCCATAGTCGGCCCTCTTCAAGATGTCCATCATCTCCACCATCTCTACAAAAAACATATTTGAGACCTTAAATCTCCTCCTGAATCGGGACGTTTCTGGCTTCGGGCTTTCGTTGTCATTGCTGCTATTCTCAGGCACCTGTTGTCTCTCCGTCATGTGCTCTCCCACTGCGCCGAAAGAGAAGGGGCGGGGAATACACTAGAAAGAAGGTCAGGGGTGGAGTTTCACACATCCGCAGTGTATACAGCATAACACGCATTCATTGTACGTACGATCTGAGAGCGGAGGATGGAGTAGCCTAAGCGCCGATCATGCAGATGAAGGTACAATTTTAACTTGGGGCATCAGTGGTTAGTGGCCTTTACTGTTTATAGATTGAGGCCTATATTGGGACAAGATTAGGAGAGTATAGCCTGGCATTAGGGTTTGTCTTTTGTTGTGTCTTGGAGATAAAATGGAACCGATCCAGATTTCTTTCCAAACTTTATTGATAAGTACAGAGAGCTGACCTGTCTGTGGCAAGGAAAACACCAATATTATAACAACAAACTAAAAAGGTAGGCAGCGCTGGATCAACTGTTGGAATTGGTGAAGCCGGTGATTCCCACGGCAGACATCAACTATTTGAAGGCCAAAATTGGTGGCCTGAGGAGCACATATAATAGGGAGTGCAAAAAGGTCCAGGATTCCATGAGATCAGGAGCAGCAGCAGATGACATTTATGTCCCCAGGCTCTGGTACTATGACAGACTGCAGTTTTTGTCAGACCAGAGTGAACCCAGGCCATCACTCTCAACCCTTCCTTCCACACTTCCTTCCACATCAGATGAGGCTTCCGACCTACAACCTGGGCCTTCCACTCAGGAAGATGTGGAGGAGCCCAGCTTGAGTCAGGTATATCATTCTTCAACATATTTCTTGTCAAAAAATGAATGATGTTAACTAGATGTTATTAATGATCACTAATTTCTGATTTACCAGAGGTTTACATATCAATAGACAGTAGTAGCCAAAAATAATTGGGACAAGAATGAAAAATGTTGGGGTCGGAAGGATAGTCTTATCTATTTGTTAATATTCAATTTGTAACAGTCATGAGCTCAAAATTGTGTGTGATTGATGACCAAAAAACTAAATCTATGTCGCATGTTCATACACAGGAAAGTCTCAGCCAGGAGGAGGCCGTGAAAAGTAGCAGCCAGGAGGTGGCCATGGAAAGTGGCAGCCAGGAGGTGGCTGTGGAAAGTGCAGCCAGGAGGTGGCTGTGCCCAGTAGCCTGACCGAATCCCAGGTTCCTCCCCTCCCCTTCCAACAAAAAGGACCAGAAAGGCGAGGAGCATGGTGGAGTCAGCGACTACTTTGATTCGGCAGGCTACTGCGGTCCTCACAACCACCCCTAGTGTCCACAAGGACACTAGGGGTGTCCTTGTGGGTGTCCTAGGGGTGTCCTTTGCGTGTATGATGGCCAGTAAGGTGCAAGGAATGGAGGACAGCTAATGCCTCATCTGTGAGGAGGTAATATTTCAGGCCCTAAATAAGGGGGTGAGGGGCCAACTCACCAATAAAAGCCACGTCTGTGAGTTGGACTATATGACTCCTCCACCACCTCCAGCAATGCCTCAAACAGCACAGCCACAGCCTGGAAGGAAGCATGCAAGGAAGTCTTGAGAGTGATGGCCTGGGTTTGGTGTGGTCTGGCAAAAGACGCAGGCTGTTGTAAGACCACAGCCTTGGGACATATATGTCATCTGCTGCTGCTCCCAATCTCTCGGAGTCATAGACCGTATTGTACTCCCTATTAAATGGACTCCTCAGGCTACCAATTTTGCCTGTCAAATAATTGATGACTGCCCTGGGGTACAAAGGCTTCACCAATTCCAACTGTTTCTCCAGCGTTGCCCTTCTCCTGATTTTGTTATGACCCCTATTACATTTTTAATGTTTGTTTTGAGAAATACTTGGCTATGTGTTTTACTTCAAAAAGGACAGTTTGTTTGTGAGTAGGCAGGTACATTTCAAAAATACAATGTCAAATTAACAAGGGACACCAACACCAACCAACCTCATTGAGGTTAAAAAATACAAGATAATAATGGTGTTGTGGTAACTTGACACACAAAACGACAAAATACTATTATGGAGATCACTATACAAAAAAAAATTTCTAGAGATCTTGTGAAAAAAATAAAAAGTAGATCACTATAAAAAAATAAATAAAGATTATTCTGGAGATCTTGAGGAAAAAAAAACAACAATTATTCAGGAAATCACAAGAAATAATAAGAAATCCGTTTGTCAGAACTGTGTGGGAATATCAGCAGCAAAGCAACTTCATTATTCTAGCATTATAAAGAAGAAGAAGAAGAGAGCATTGAAAGATTTCAAAATTTGCAGCGTGACGAATGTGCTATCTCTATTACGAACGCTAGTTTTACAAGACCGAGCGTTTCCGTCTAGTACTTGATTCCGAGCATGCATGAAATTCTGTGCGTCAGACTTGTGTACACATGATCGGACTTTCCTTTGTTGTCAGAAAATTTAAGAACCTGATCTCAAACATTTGTGTGTGGAAAGTCCGACAGCAAATGTTCGATGGAGCATACACACGGTCGGACTTTCCAACAACAAGCTCACATCGAACATTTCCCATCAGAAATTCTGATCGTGTGTACGGGGAATTAAAGTTGCGTAAAGTCATATCCCTTCGGGAACAAATAAAATTCTTAGCCCTAAGTAAGACAGCTAAATCCATGGTATGGGCAAAACAAAATTTTTATGAATTCTCTAATAAGCCCCATAGGATGCTAGTAAATAAATTATGCCCACAACCTTTCCACCCCTTTCCTGACTTCCTTTTACAGGCGGATGGAACCAGGACTTTCTGCCCCCTTACTATGTCTAATGCCGCGTACACACGAGCGGACTTTACGGCAGACTTTGCCCGGCGGACAAGATTGGGTCGGACAATTCGATCGTGTGTGGGCTCCAGCGGACTTTGTTTTCTCAAAACTTGGACGAACTTAGATTTGAAACATGTTTTAAATTAATCCGTTGAAATTGAGTCCGGTCGAAAAGTCCGCCGTCTGTATGCTAGTTCGAAGGACAAAAAGCCACGCTAGGGCAGCTATTGGCTACTGGCTATAAACTTCCTTGTTTTAGTCCGGTCGTACATCATCACGTACGAATTTGACGGACTTTGGTGGATTGTGTGTAGGCAAGTCCGTTCATTCAGAAAGTCCGTCGTAAAGTACGTCGAAAAGTCCACCAGGCAAAGTCTGCCGTAAAGTCCGCTCGTGTGTACGCGGCATAAGACTTTTGGAACCTTTTATCGTAAGCTTTACAACTGCCTAACCCATGAAAACCATTTTAAATTCACACAAGAAAACTTTGATAGGTTTTTCTTATCTTTTGTTACCAAAGGTGTCCTCCTCTGATTTAGTCAAATTAAATGCATCTATATCTATGGAGGAACTTTCAAAGACGATCAAGGATCTCCCACTGCTTAAGTCACCTGGTCCTGATGGACTACCTTATTTCTATAAAACCTTCTTAGACATTCTGGCTCCCATATGTTGGATTTAAACGGTACTTTATTTAAAGGACAATCTCCACATTCACAGTTCTCACACTCCTATATCTCCGTTATCCCTAAACCTGGTAAAGACTCCTCCCTACCTAATACCTATAGACCCATAGCTCTATTAAACTCAGATTACAAAATATTCACAAAAATTCTAGCGTCCAGATTGTCCTGGTTTATTCCTAAATTAGTTAATAAAGACCAAGTGGGTTTTGTGCTGACTAGGCATGCGGGGGATAACACTCACCGCACCATAGATTTGATAGACCTCTTTAATAGATCTCCCCATCCAGCTATTGTCCTAAGTCTGGACGCCCAAAAAGCCTTTGACAGGTTGAGTTGGCCAGACATGTTTTCCACTTTGACAACATTTGGTTTTCAATGTCCTTTCTTTAAAGGATTAGAAGCCTTGTATTCACGAGTTACAGCCCAAGTCCAGATGTCCTCTTTCCTGTCGCCTCACTTCCCCATGACAAATGGCACTCGGCAGGAATGCCCTCTTTCCCCATTTCTTTCCATCCGATCATGTCCAGACATTCGTGGGGTGGTGATGCGACAGAAGGAATACAAGTTGTCTCTGTTCGCAGATGACATTTTGCTGTCTCTTAATAACCCGCTGATATCACTCCGCTCTCTGCATAACCTGCTATCCTGTTTTAGTGCCATATCGGGGTATAAGGTCAACACAACAAAAACAGAGGCCCTACCTTTACATATACCACCAGCTCTTCTGACCCACCTTGAAAAACATACTCTTATGCCCCGTACACACGGTTGGATTTTCCGATGGAAAATGTCCGATCGGAGCGTGTTGTCAGAAATTCCGACCGTGTGGGCTCCATCAGACATTTTCCATCAGATTTTCCGACACACAAAGATTGAGAGCAGGATATAACATTTTCCGACACCAAAATCCGATCGCGTCAATTCCGACCGTGTGTGGCCTGTTCCAACGCACAAAGTGCCACGCATGCTCAGAAGAAATTCCGAACAGCTCGGTCTGGTAAAATGAGCGTTCGCAATGGATACAGCACTTTTGTCACGCTGCAATGTTAAAAATGGTTTAATACAGCGCACTCTCTTCTTCTTTATAATGTGACAAGAGTTAAGTAGTTTTGCTGCTCATATTCACACACACTTCTCACAAACTTATTTTTTTTTCTTGGGATTCCCTGAATATATTGTTATTTGTCACATCTGACATAATTTTTTATTTTTTTTGATTTAAAGCCATTTTTCTTTTCGATTTTATGTTTGTATTTTTTCAAAGGCTGATCTTTGTTTAATGTTATTTTTAGTTTTACTCCAGACTATTTTTGTGTGTGTTTTGTGTGTCAAGTTACCACAACACCATTAATATCTTGTATTATTTAATCTTAAGGAGATTGTTTGCTGCTGGTGTCCCTTGTTAATTTCACATTGTATTTTTGAAATGTACCTGAATCCTCACAAACAAACTATCCTTTTTGAAGTAAAACACACATAGGCAAGTATAATTCAAACAAAAAATCCTTTATTAAGGGCTCAGAACCAAACAAAGAGGGAGGAAACGCTGGATAAACAGGAGAAATTAGCGAAGCCTGGGACCCCCAGGGCAGACATCAATTCTTGAACATCAAAATTGGTGGCCTGAGGAGTCCATATGTAAGGGGGGGGGCAGTCTGGTCCAAAAGTCCCAGAGATCCGGAAAGCAGCAGATGACATCTGTGTCCCCAGGCTGTGGTACCACAAGAGGCTGCGTCTTTTGGCCAACCAGACTAGATCCAGGGTCCTCACTTTCTGGTCTTCCTTCCACGCTTCCTTCCTGGCTGTGGCTCTGCTGTTGGAGATGTGGCAGGAGGAGGAGTAGGACCTGGAGGAGGAGGAGGAGGACTAGGAGGACCTGGAGGAGAAGGAGGAGGAGGAGGAGGACCTGCAGGAGGAGGAGGAGGACCATGTGTGAGTTCACAAAGGTGTGTATCAGATGTAATTTGGGCCCTCATCCCCTTATTAAGAGCCTCCAATATTAACGACTCACACATGAGTTGTTGTCCCTCCTCCATCCTCTGCATTTTAGAGGCAATGATGGCAGCGAAGTCATTCTCCACGGTGTGTGATGCTCCCAGGGCCTCTGTAGCCCTCCAAAAGAGGTCTATGTCAGCCTCCTCTAGGGCACTCCTCCTCCTGCCACTTTCTCTTTCCAGGTGTAGGGGAGGGACCTGCAGATCAGACAGCCGGCTCGGCCCATCCACCTCCTGGCTGAGACTTCCCTGTGTATGAAAAAGGGACATGGTTTTAGTTTTTGCATCATCAATCACAATCAGAAATTAGTACTCCAAACTAACATCTAGTTAACATCATTGATTGGACAACCAGCAATATTTAAAGGAATGCTATACCTGGCTCAATCTGGGCTCCTCCACATGTTGCTGCCTGGAAGGCCCAGTTTGGGTGTCAGAAGCCTCAGCTGGGGGGAAGGAAGCATGGAAGGAAGACTGGAGAGTGATGACCCGGGTTCAGTCTGGCCTGCCAGAAAATGCAGCCTGTCATAGTACCACATCCTGGGGACATAGATGTCATCTGCTGCTCCGGATCTCTGCGAATCCTGGACTTTCTGGCGCTCCCTTACATATGTGCTCCTCAGGCCACCAATTAGGATCTTCAAATATGTGATGTCTGCCATGGGGATCACCTGCTTCACAATTTCCAACAATTGATCCAGCGCCGCCTTCCTCTTTGTTTGGTTCCTGTAATGTTGTGGTGGTTGATCTCCCACAGACAGGGCAGCTCCCTGAACATGTCAATGAATATTGCCATGAAGTCATTATCTTGTAAGATATCCATTTTCACTGCAAGACACACCCACCCTTTTCGTTCTGCACAGTGGGGGAAGAGCACATGGTGGATACACAGCAGGTGCGTGCTAATTACAAGAACGAGGAGGAGAAGGAGGAAAGCCCGGATCCGGACACGTCCCGATCCAGAAGGAGAAGATTTAAGGCCACAAATATGTTCTTTGGGGAGATGTTGGAGATGGTGGACATACTGAAGAAGGCCGACTATGATGGAAAGTATGGACCTTACCACAACCCCAATATCAGAAAGGCCAAGATCATTGTGAAAGTGGTCAAAAGTCTGCACTGGAATTTCGGGGTACGACGGTCGAAAGATCAGCTCAGGAAGCGGTGGTTGGACCTGAAATTAAGAGAGCCTGAGCAGTACAGAAAGATCCGGAGAGTGCTGCAAAAAAGTAAGTAGTTGTGCTGTGTTCCTATTCTTTTTGTCTTTATTACGTTCCTGCTGCTCCATATGCTTTTCTTAATTGTTGTACAGTTTAAAATGGCAATTTTATTGTTCATGGGACCATTATTCGTTCGTATCAAACATTTTTATTTCGGCCTCTAAAACACCATTGTTTAGGCCATATGCATTTTCCTACATTTTTTAGGGCCTACTTGTATGAAAAATATTTGGTTGTGTAGATGGCTTTGTTACTAGAATGAAATGCAAACTAGATTCTGTGTAAGGAGAGGACACTGAGCAGCTGTTTTCACATCTGGACACTGGAGCACTAGTGTGGGACACAAGAACACCATTTTTATTAGGGGGGGCACACAGGTGCTCCAGTGTATACTATAGGGGGGTCTCCATCTGTGAAGCTTGTACAAAACAGGTAAAGTATTGCAGGTTGACAAAGGACACTAAAAAAGCTACATCTTGGAACTCTGCTAAAATTGACAATTGTACCCCACTTCCAAGCAAGGTTTCCTATTTATAGTTCTGCCATCAAATATCTGTGTGCTAATTATACCATTTTTGTTTTACATAGGGGAGAAAAGACTCGGAGGACACCACTCATCCAAGGAGACCAGAGACCCCCCACCTCTGGAAGAAGGGGAAATACCCCAAACACAAGCTGAGCAGGAGGAGGAAGAAGATGTGGTGGAAATTGGCACCACAACAGTTGAGTGTCTGCGACCACAGACTCAGGTAAGAGATGGATGCTGGCAGATTTTTGATACCTGTTTTTGTTTGGTTACTCTCTTTTTAAGTGATCGTGATGTTATGGATGGAGATCCTTTCACATCAGAAAGTGCCCAGATCCTGATCGGGGAGATCATGGGGTGTAATTTACAATTGGAAAACCTCAAGAAAAAAAATCAATGATGTTATTCAAAAAAATAATAACATCATTGATGTTTTGGGGTGAATTTAAAACCCCACAAAATCACTTTCTTTTTTTGTGTGCTACAATCTTTAAAATTTTTGAGCGATGTTTTGAAAATCCAAATTTGGAGGATGCACACAGTGTGCCAACATGTGCTATCTGCCATCACGGGAGATCAATGGACACGTTTTGGGGGTGCAACCCCTTCCTCAATAATAAAGTAGCGGTGAGGAAGGGGTTGCTCCCAAAAAACACGTCCCTTGATCCCCCGTGATGGCAGCTAGCACATGTTGACATTCGTAAATTGGTGTGCATCTTCCAAATTTGGCTTTTCAAGGGATGACTTCACCCCATCTGAACGCAATATCAAACACTGTTCCTAAATACTCATGTCTGATATTACCTTCAAGTTTTACCATATGTGAACTTTGTAAGTTCAAGATTTTTGTCTTTCTTGTTGGTTTTACACAGGCCTGTTTTATCGTAAATGGACATTTCTATTTTTGATAATGCCACCCCAAAAATTGTTATACAACAAACATGTTGGTTTGTTTTAAAAACCTTTTCGAAATGCACATGTGATTGTGCAGGTATTAAAAAGTTTGTTAATCAAGAATGTGTGGATTATTGTCTCAACGCTACAACACTTTTGTGGTGATGTAATTGCTGTTTTCTGAGAAAATGGTGGTTATTTCCTAAGGGCAAATCCTCTTTGCACTACAAGTGCAGTTTCAGTGCATTTTCAAGTGCACTTGTAGTATAAAAAGTGTCTACGCCTTTAGTAAATAACACCCAACAGTGCTTTGTATAAGGTTACACAATCACGCCATTTTCAGGACTCCCCACATTGCTGTCAGGGTCAGCTAAAACAAACACAAGCAGTAAATGTCACCAAAGATTAGCTTTTTTTTTTATTTGATAATTGCTTCACAAATTGTCTGGCATATTGATGGCCCCCCTACCCGCAAAGAACTCAAGGTATCTTAACTGGACATCACGGGCACTCAGGGAGGGCAAGCCAGGATGGCCACTTTCAAGCGCCGTCAGGGTTGGATCATGTAGAATTCCAGCCTCAGGCCCAACTGAGCCAGCATAGTTGGCAGAATGTTTGCGTAAAAAGTTATGGAGAACACAGCATGCCAGGATTAGATGATTAAGTTTATACTCCACCATGTGGATGGGTGTCAGAAATAGGCGGAACCGGCTGGCCATGATTCCAAATGTGTTCTCCACCACTCTTCTGGCTCTGGCCAGCCGGTAATTAAAAACCCTCTGTTCCGGGGGGAGGGTCCTCATCGGGAATGGCCGCATAAGATGGTCCACCAGCGCAAATGCTTCATCCGCAATGAAGATGAATGGGAGTCCTTCCACATTGTCCTCTGGAGGTGGCAAGTCCAAGCTGCCATTCTGGAGATGCCTGTAGAACTCCGTCTGGGCGATGACTCCACCATCGGACATCCGGCCATTCTTCCCCACGTCCACATGCAAGAAGTCGTAATTAGCCGACACCACCGCCAACATCACAATACTATTGAACCCCTTATAGTTGAAATAGTATGACCCCGAGTTGGGTGGTGGGACGATGTGGACGTGTTTCCCATCAATTGCCCCTCCGCAGTTAGGAAAGTCCCATTGCTGGGCAAAGTGGGAGGCCACAGTCTGCCATTCCTGTGGCGTGGAAGGAAACTGTTGAGGAAAACAAAAATAAATTACTATTTTTGCACATAAACATGGCAAGCAGATTAGGCACAAACATTCTTGGCCAACCTCCAGATAGCATTTATTAAGGGGAAATTAACACCAAAGTATAAGGTACACCTATCATATTCAACCTCCCCCCCCTCTCATGGGCCATTTCTAACATTAGAGGGGGAGTGGAATCTTGGACAGGTAACCCTCTTCACTTCATTGAGAGATGAATGCCTAAATACAGGGTATTACTTGGAACAGCCCCTCCTTAGTTACACTATTGGCAGCCCACTGGACAGGTAAGAAGTGTCATAATACAAAGATATAAATACACACTGTACACATTTGAGGACATTTGGACATTCTGATATTAACTATCAAGATAATAATAGAAGAGGGCGTGGCGTCCGAGCCCGAAGATGGCAGCTTAGCTCCCGAGCTCCGCCACACCACCGGGGGAATCCACTGCCATCGGAGCGATCGCTAGTGCCATCCGCCGCCATCCGACCCATCAGAGTCCCGTATACACACAGGGATGCCGCAGAGACGAAAGGACCCTCCGCCGCAACTCAGCAAGCTGCCGGAGTATTTCTCTGCCTCAGCACGGCCTAACCAAAATGGCACCCAGCCGAAACGAAAAGCCGCAGCAGGCCGCATCCACGAGCTGTCCGCTCGGCCTAAACTGCGCCGATTCACAAACCCAGCAAAGCGAATCGTCCTCAGCGGCATCCACCCCCACTACAAGAAGCCCTGTTAAATCCAGGCAGAGGAGGGCTTCTCCACAGGGAACTCAACCGCAGCAAGCTATGGAGGTGAGAGCACATACCCCCTCACATGCCCAGGCCTCAGCCGCCTCAGATCCAATAGAGGGATTCCCCACCACAGGACAACCTATATCAGACACTGTCCTTAAAGAGATGCTAATGTCCCTAAGGTCATCCCTACATCAAGATATGCTGATGACAGTACAAAAGTGCCAAGCTGAAGTACAGGCTCTAGGAGGGAGAGTGGATCAAATTGAGAATACCCTAGTCTCTCATGCATCCTCTTTCAACAAAATGGTGGATGCTCACGCCCTTCACTCTGATGACATTTTCTGGATCAAAGATAAATTGTCTGACCTTGAAGACCGATCCAGAAGAAATAACCTCAAACCTTCAGGCATTCCTGAATCTATCTCTGCGCTGCAATTACCGCAATATGTCCAAGAATTATTCATGGCGCTGCTCCCTGCAACATCTGCATTGGAGCTCACGGTGGATAGGGTACATAGAATAACGAAACCGTCCTTTTTACCCGATGATGTACCCAGAGATGTTCTACTGAGGCTCCACTTTTATAAAACGAAAGAAACCATTTTGGCTTCATTCGCAACCCCGATCAGCGCCCGCCTCAGTATGCATCTCTTCAGCTACTCCCTGATTTGTCAAGGCATACCCTCCAGAAACGCCGTAATTTAGCCACCATTACTAAGGCGCTCCGTAACCATCGCATACTTCACAGGTGGAAGTATCTGACTATGCTCTCAATCACACATAACGGCACGACCACCACGGTCTCCACTATGGAAGAAGGTCTGCATATCCTCAGGCAATGGGGAATCTTGATGGAAGCATCCCCATCTCCTATACAGGTTGACCCTCCTCAATACATGCAGGCAGAATAGCAGGTGGTGAAAAGGAAAAAAAGCGACAAAAAACATGCTTAAATGTCTGATCGCTCCTACTCATTTTACTAGATCTTTATGTCTACACACCCCCAGTGCAGGCACACTTGGAAATTTTTCCAAAACCCCTCAACCTTATTGAACAGTGCTTATGGATCAAGAATCCCCCTGTGGATTCTCCTATCACCCTGTAACCTCTCTTTTTTTCCCTCAAACTTGTTTTTTTCTTTGTTTTTATGGATCAACAACTTCCTACAGAACCATGCTCACCTGCGATATTATGGAAAGTAACCTACTACATCTGCACTCCAACTGTCCGCTTCAAGGGATATTCTAGAGGCAAAACCAGCCTGGCACCGCAGTCATTCATCGGCCATGAGTACTATAAAACCTTGATGTTTAGCATACCCTCCAACATGCCTCATGCCAGTTAAAATATTATCCATCAATGCCCATGGTTTAAACCATCCAGCCAAGAGAGCATCTCTTTGGAAAGAAGTTGACTCTTCCCAATGCGATATTCTATGTGCTCAAGAGACACACTTCCATCAAGCAGCCCCACCTTACTGCTCTCACAGAAATTTCCAACACTACTTCTTCTCCAGTATGAAAGTGAAAAAGAGAGGAGTTATGGTGGCTATTAAAGACTCTATATCGTTTCAACTTCACTCCGAAATATCTGACGAAGCGGGCCGATACCTCATACTTGTATGCGATATCAATTCTACCCGTTATACTCTGGTGAATGTGTACAGTATGTTCCTAATACCAAACAAATTCACTTCCTCAATAGTTTGATGAAAAAGGTTAAAAAAATTCAACAAGGTTCCCTTATAATTTGTGGAGACTTTAATATTACTCCTGACCCACACATGGACTCTACCTCGACCTGTTCACAAAAATCTTCTGTACATGCTTTCCTACGATCGCATGACTTATTCGATTGCTGGCGATGCACGCATGCTAGTGAACGAGATTTCACATTTTATTCTCATAGACACTGTATTTATTCGAGGATCGATCTGGTCTTGATGGACAAGTGGTTGCTACAAAAAGTATCTCAAATTCAAATAAATAACATCACGTGGTCAGACCACGCCTCTATCCTCCTGACACTTGGGGATAAATACCCTACTAATGGGGCATACCTCTGGCGCGCAAATCCTCAAGTAATACAATCATCAGACACTAAAAAAATATTAGAGAACCACTTGTCTGATTACTTCCAGATCAATTCCTCTTCCACTAATGATCCGTTTGTTTTATGGAATGCTCACAAGGCATACATTAGAGGAATATTTATTCAATTGGCCTCAAAACTTAAGAGACAGAGACAGCAGCGGATTGACACCATCCTTGCAGATATCAAATCCCTAGAGGACCTAGATAAAAAAATCCTACACGCCAGATTAATAAACAACTAACTATTCTCCGACATGATCTCAGATTAGAACTACTCCACTCCTTTGAGCAAAAGGAACGGCGACTCAAAATGTCATACTATTCGACCAGTAACAAAGCTGGGAAAGAATTGGCTCGCAAATTACAAGGTCAATGCTACAAAAATAAAATACCTTACATCCTAAGCCCCTCCTCAAACAAAAAGTGATTGACCCTCAAAGCATTGCCAATGCTTTTAGTAAATACTACAGTTCCCTATACAATTTAAATCAAGACAGTCTTCTCAACCAACCGTCACAAAATGCCATAAATGATTTCCTAAAAAATATTGATCTACCTAGTCTATCCACTTCTCAAATCCAAGTCTTGAATTCCCCCTTCTCACTATCTGAGTTACTGAAAGTTATTGACACCCTACCTACAAATAAATCACCAGGACCGGATGGCCTGACAGGGGAATATTATAGGAATTTTAAACAATGTTTAGGTCCTCATCTCCTCAGGGTGTTTGAGGCCGCTGCTGTCTCATCTTCTTTTCCTTCTGAGATGTTAAAGGCTTTGATAGTTACGCTGCCTAAACCAGGGAAGACACCGGATGTTCCTCAAAACTTTAGACCGATTTCATTACTGAATACTGACCTGAAGCTTTATGCTAAAATGATAGCGTTGAGGCTCATTGACATTCTCCCCACTATAATTGACCCTGACCAATAAGAATTCACCAAAGGCAGACAAACATCTGACGCTACCAGAAGATTAATAGATGTGATTCATATGGCCAGGAAGACAGGGACGCCTTCTCTGCTTCTTGCTCTGGATGCAGAGAAGGCGTTCGACAGAGTACATTGGACATATCTTGCAAGCACTTTGGAAAAATTTGGTTTTAAGGGTCACATACTATCTGCCATACTATCCCTATATTCTACACCATCAGCCAGAGTATACAATACACTTCAGGTATGCTATCTAAACCTTTTAAGATCACAAATGGCACCCACCAGGGATGTCCCCTCTCCCCACTCCTTTTCAACCTCTTATGGAACCACTAGCGTCCAGCATAAGACAAAACCCTAATATACAAGGCTTTCCTATTAATCATCGCAAACATGTCATAAGTCTCTTCGCAGACGATGTAATCCTCATGTTAACAAATCCGGTGTCTTCTCTGCAACACGTGTCTCATTTACTACACGAATATGGTTTTATATCATACTACAAAGTGAACGAAACCAAATCTTACATATTGGATCTTGGTGTAAAGGCAAACGATAGATTACTTTTGCAAAACAGATACCCGTATATCTGGGACTCCCATGAAATAACTTATTTAGGTATTAAACTAACGTCCCGCCCTACGCAACTATTTCATGCTAATTACCTTCCTTTGATACGCTCTTTAAATACGAACCTACAATCCATAAGCAAACACACATTGTCTTGGTCAGGTAGGTTGGCCGCCTTTAAAATGCAAATCCTGCCACAAATACTCTATATTTTTCGTACAGTTCCTATTCCAGCTCCTCGACAGCACTTTGAAACTTTACAATCCACACTTTCTAGATACTCATGGGAAGGTAAAAAAGCCAGAAGCGCGCTAACCAATCTCCGTAAAACAAAAACAGCAGGAGGCATTGGCCTACTGATTTTTGCTGACTACCATTTAGCTGCAATCCTAGCACAATGAAGAGGGTGGTTTCCCCACCACCAACCACCGCTTTGGTGCACTATTGAACAATCCACAATACCAGGTGGCAACCTTTATGATTATTTGTTGGCTTTTGTGCATCTTAAATCTAAACCTTCTGACCTCTCTCTCCCGATTCTAGCGACACTAAGCTCATGGAAGACATTGATAACTACCAAATCTAGATAATCCCTCACCATATCCCTGCCAATCCCTCTATCAACACTGGCTCTATTGATCCCAGATATACCCGTGGCTAAATGTATAGAGAAAGGAATACAATGGGTTTCAGATGTGCACTCTGGCCTTAATGCTAGATCGTATGATCATCTACAAAAATCCTATGACCTACCTATTTCAGACAGATTTCAACACTTCCGAATTGCCTCTTATCTCAAAACACATGACATCCAATACAAGATATTCTGGCAAATTCATGTGTACCTAAATGCCAGGCTACCTCGTAAGGGAGGTATTTCATTATTTTATACTTATCTTCATGATAAAAGTATATTTACCAAAACAAACTCCATGTTAGCATGGGAAAGAGATCTCAATGACCTTTTCCCCACAACAATGGCACAAGGCTTTACAACATATCCATTCAGCCACCAAGAGCACCAACCTCTGGGAACTCTCACATAAGATCACACAACAATGGTATTTAACACCCTATAGATTAGCTAAATTTGACCACTCCACACCTTCCACTTGTTGGAGGAATTGTGGGCACCCGGGCACTATCTACCACATCCTATGGGATTGTAAACACCTGACCTCATATTGGTCCCACGTCTTCAACATCCTATGTCAAACAACAAATCTCAACATAACTAACACCTCTTCATTGGCCATCCTAAATAAAGGCATAGAACATATCCCACCATTGTATAGAGAATTTACTACTCACTTATTCCTAGCTGCTAAATTAGTGATCCTAAGAAAATGGAGATCATTGGATCCACCTGATATAGAAGAAACGGTAAATACATTATCTTTGCATTACACGTATGAAAGGATGTTAGCATCAATTAGTGGAAAGTACAATATTTTTCTCCCACGCTGGCAACACTGGATTAATTGGTACAACACCCATCGCAATCCAACATGACACTACTCACTACCACTAGAGTGCATAACATCAAACTTTTTTGCTCACCTAGAACCTTAGCCTTCCCTTTCCATATGGTTTCTGAATTGATCCTGTATAATTTACATAAGAGTTACTTTTTATCTAGTTATGAGCTATACGCTCCTGTTATATAAATACTAACAGATATAAAATGATTAATACTGATGTGGACATGTAGACATGTAGGGGCTATGCCTCTGCTGTGCCACAGTTAGTTCCCAATGGGGTGGCTGGCGGAGATACATGGTCTCTCCTGCCTTGATCTATTCCTCATAATTAAATTATGGTACTGAACAACAAACTATATGTATATGTTAACCTCTATTGTTTGGTTTTATTTCTCTTATTTTCTTATTCTCTTTTATTAACCCAGTTTACGATATCTCCTGTAACTTGTAAATGCGATGTATATCTTTGTAAACTGACAAAATTCTGAATAAAAACTATTTAAAAAAAACAAAAGGTAATAATAGAATACAAAAACTTTAAACAGTACCATTGGAAAGTATACAGGCAGGCCCTTGCACTACATGCTTTGGGGAATTCATCCATACATCTGACCACAAAAGAGATGGGTATAGTGTGTACGGGTTTGGCAAAGTCAGCAGATAGATGGTTGAGGATAGACAGAGAATTGGTATCAGCTGACTTAGCAGTTGGGGGGAGGGAGGGTTTAGAAAAATGATTTGGGGACACTACAAAAAAAAGCCTCTGGCACTCTGCCTGAATTTAAAGCACAGATCTCATTTCTAAACATTTTAGGAGGTGTTTGGGGTAAAGCACTACTATGGAGCTGATAAAATACATTGTTAAGTGACTACATGAGGTGAATATAGGGGCAGGAGAGCATGTTGGGGAGGTAAGTGAAGACAGATATGTATGAAGGACTAAAAAAATAATTACATAAAAATCCAGCATGAATGAGGACAAAGGGGACATTCACAGCATATTACAATCATGGTAATTAGGGAATGAGGAAAGAAATACAAG
Organism: Lithobates clamitans; assembly: GCA_037952925.1. Classification (NCBI taxonomy): domain Eukaryota; kingdom Metazoa; phylum Chordata; class Amphibia; order Anura; family Ranidae; genus Lithobates; species Lithobates clamitans. Next base: position 4,232,254 of record JBBGZY010000477.1, on the reverse strand, counting down.
ATATTAGCAAACATTAAATACAAAAAAATGTGATATTAAAGGATAAAAATCTTACCTTAATATACTCCTTCTGCAGGACCTGGATGATGGCAGAACAGGTCTCTGGGATGATGATCCCCAGAGCCTGGGGGGAGATGCCTGTCAAGAACTTGAGGTCCTGCAGGCTTCTCCCTGTCGCCAAGTACCGCAGGGTAGCGACCAGTCTCTGCTCCGGAGTGATGGCTTGCCTCATGCAGGTATCCTGCCTGCTGATATAGGGGGTCAGCGAAGCCAGCAGATGATGAAATACGGGGTCCGTCATCCTGAGAAAGTTCCTGAAATCATCAGGATTATTCTCACGGATCTCACGGAGCAAAGGCATATGAGAGAACTGGTCACGCTGAAGCAACTAATTCTTGGTCCATGAACTCCTCCCCACCCTGTTCATGGACTGGACTTGTGTCAAGGTCAGGACCCCAAAACCAAGCCCCCACACAGCACAAACTCTATGAGGAGTACGTATACGAAACATGGCTAGAAAACGGTCGGCTGCTCAGAATGAAGTAACAGAACGCACTGAAAAACAGCAAGGCCTGTGAAGAGCAACCTGAAAAACAGTAACGAATGAACAAGAACACAATGACTAATTAAAGTCACGCGGAACTTGCTTGCACGCACTGAAAAGCAGATACAAACCCACAAGCACAAACTGAACCCCAGAAAACGATATGAAAGCCACGAGTCTGAAAAAGCGCGAATCGTCTCTCACCAAACTTTTACTAACACGAGATTAGCAAAAGAAGCCCAAAGGGTGCCGCGCTTGGTTCTGAACTGGCCTTTTCTAGTCTCGTCATACGTGGTTGACGTCACTACGTTGTTGCCGATCGGAAATTCCAACAACTTTGTGCGACCGTGTGTACGCAAAACAAGTTTGAGCCAACATCCGTCAGAAAAAAACCTAGGATTTTGTTGTCGGAATGTCCGAACAAAGTCCGACCGTGTGTACGGGGCATTACAGATGTGCCCTACTTCCCTTAAATAGGGAAGCACCGGATATTATTAAATACTATTGCGCTTCACATTTATGAGCTGCCGTCTCTTGGTCCAATCTGCAGGCCCCTAATCATTGGTCGGAGATTGAGAAAGGGGCTATATATCCAGTTCACCGAAACTCCCTAACATGGTCTCAATCTTCACATAGGGATCCCATACTAAAGTGTAAGTGCACAGCCCCAATGATCTTCACTTTAATAATCTGGCGAAAGTGTCTTCAGAGATTCTCTCTCTCTTCGCCACCCCCCCTGTTACAAAAACATACTATACAATCCATCTATACCAGATAGTTTATCCCTAGGTCATATAATGTCATGAGTTCAGGCTTCCCTGTTCCAACTTTGAAATCTGGTACACCCAGTCACCCGGAAGCTAAATACTTTTGATACACTTCGGGAGAAGTTTGACATCCCTACACATATGTTTTATTTTTATTTTTGCAAATCAGACATTACTTCCACTCTCTGTTCTTGTCTTTGACCCTGGATAAACCTACCTCTTTTGAATATCTATGTGCTCAAGGTTCGCAACAATTACACTTGGGGGGTTATTTATTAAAACTAGAGAGTGCAAAAACTGATGCAGCTCTGTATAGAAACCAATCAGCCTTCAGGTTTTATTGTCAAAGTTTAATTGAAAAAGCTGAGGTTAGAAGCTGATTGGCTACCATACACAGCTGCACCAGATTCTGAATGCACCCGTTTTAGTAAATCTCCCTCTTGGTGTCCTCTGCATACCACATTCTCCACAAATCTTCCCCTCTTACTGAAGATACTCATTTATATATGCATAGATGGGCACAATTGCTATGTAAGCTTATCACCTCCCAGATGTGGGATAGGATCTGGACCTCCACTTTTAAAGCCTCCAAGTGTGTGGTGCAGAGAGACATCCATTAAAATTCTGATGCTCTAGTATAAGACCCCTGAGGTCATACATAAATATGATCCCTCTATTTCAGCAATGTGTTGGCGCTGTGGGCTTGAAGTAGGCTCATTGCTCCATATTTTGTAGCAATGTTCTTTGATGCAATGCTTTTGGCATGAGGAGAAGCTATTGCTTCAGAAAGTAGTAAATCTGCCCCTCCTGATTAACCCAATTCACTATTTATTGGGTATTCCCTTTACTGGAATTGCTAAACACGTCAAACAATTGATTTCCTACATCCTTTTAGCCGCCAAGAGAGTTATTCCACTTTGCTGGCTATCCAATGTTTCTCCACCGTGGTCTAGGTTCCTCCAACTCATAGTTGATATTCGAAGAATGGAATATTTAACTGCTATTGTACATGATAATATTTAGTTTAATAAAATATGGGAACCATGGGATCAGTCAGAGTTGGGGTCACCCCTACCAGGTTCTATGTCTTAATGTTTGAAATACGCTATTGATATGACTTCATATATGTTTCACCTGTGTGATCCAACCTGCATGGTGCTCCATAAGACTTTCTTGACTTCATACACTCATTACGCAGGTGACTGTATGTATGACCTCCAAATGGTGGTTTGACTTGTTAGCATGTTGACTCCACTTTTGTATAACCTACATATACTTTCAGTTCTATGTTATTTTGGACATCTCATCTGTCTGACATACTTTTTGTTACATATGTTTTTCATGTGTACTGTGTTTTCTTTCCTTTTTGCAAAAACTAATAAAAAATACAATTAAAAAAAATTGCAACTACAACTATTTTATTCTCCAGGATTTCATAATCATGAAAATATAACATGACTGTAGCAATACTTACAAAGCAACAATGCCAATGTCTGCAATCCCAGCAACATTATAATTATTAATATTATACAGGATTTATATAGTGTCAACAGTTTGTGCAGCGCTTTACAACATGAGATGAGCAACATCCACTTTACTAGCAATATATACAGCAAAATCTCATATAACATGATACTGCCCCAAGTCTAAGTTTTTTGGTCACACATACTGTATACATAAGCTATAAAGCCTAAATATGAACAGTTCTGCAGGAGAAAAAAATAAATGTTATTCTGGCATTTGTATGTATTAAATATTATTTTTATTGGTATTTGTAAAATTATTGGAGAATTTGATTTGCAAATGACTTTTTAAAGACCACACAAGTCTGGATTATTATAACTACAGTTTACATAAATGATGAGTTTTTGGCATACAATATAAGAAACTCCGCTAATAAAAAAAAACATTCTGTGCTACAGATGGAAGTCACTTTTACAATTGATATGATAAATGAATGCATCATCTTCACTCATTTGGCATTAATTATATTATAGAGAAGCACAAAAATCCCACTGAATTCATAAAATGCATGCTAATATTACAATTGTGACAGATAAAAAATAAATAAAAAATTCTGCACTAACTACAGAACATATTTTGGTGTGTATTCTTTGCTGCATAAATACAATTTGGCTTGTACTTTGTTTCTCTTTGAACAAGTAATTTCTACCATCTGTTCTGAAACAGCTGTCAACACTTCCATCCAATTTTTAATCAACTGATTTCTATAAGTTTGTGTACAGTAAGCGCAGCTATAAACCTGCATATTTCTGAACATTCCAGAATTAGGTAGGTAGTGTGATACCCATTTTTTTCACTGTAAATTTAAACATTCATTCAATTTGCAGACATGTGTTTTGATAAGCACACTCACATGGAGGTAAAACCAGATCTGGCACTCACATTATCAATATTGTCTAAAATCGTTGTTCCAAGGATGCAAATAAAAATTCAGATTAATGGCTGCTTTTTCCTTCAGCCACACACTTAGCCAGGGTAGTGAGATGGCTGAAGCAATGCAATCAATTCTAGAAATGCCTTTGGCTATATTAATACCTTTGTAAGATTGGATTTGGATAATATAATGTAGGTATTGTAAATAACAGATCAATTTCTGTTCCTGTGTTCGGTGGATTCAAAGTGACATCATTTGGAACAGTGTATAGTTCTACTGACAATAGTAATCCACAATAATAAGCTCTCTTACTGTTTTATACTGTAAAATGTTGTTATTTATTTTCTTTTTAATTGTTTTTTTAATCAAATTTTTCATTTTCATTTTTTTAATCTAATGGTGTAACTTTTAATGGTATAACACTTTTATACCAGGTTCTGTCTAACAAACATTTTACAAACATCATTGTTTGTAAAATGTGTACACCTTGAAATAACTATAGTGGCAGCTGTAGGAAACTTGGCTTTGTTTATAAAGAAAGCCAATTATCACAATGTCAGCACTGAGTTGGTCATCATATTATTATTATTGTTTTTCATAAAACAAAGCCATGTGATTTTTTTTAAAGCAAATTTGGCCTTAGCCGTACACATAATGTAATCTGAAGTTTTATCAGTGACCTACATAAAAGTACCCACACTTAATGAGCAAATGCAGATTTAGTGGAAATATGTTTACCATACACAATAACTCCAGGTCTTGCTGGATCTACATTATAAAAATCCACCAGAATATATCAATTTCAAGTCAGTCTTTCAGATGACAATATTTCTTTTTGTTAGGACATTGTGGTTAACTACTTCAGGACCGCCCACTGAACATATACTGAGTCAGGGCAGGCCAGTTGCACGAAACAACGTACCTGTACGTTTCTCGTGCTTCCTGGTCTCGGGCATGTGTGAGTGCTGCCAGTGACCCGCTCTTGCAATGGCCGCCAGCCAGCCGTGATCGTTCGAGTAACTGTCACAGAGGAAGAGAGAGATCTGTGATTCATACTAATCAGGAACACCAACCTCTATGTTCGTCTAGTGTCAGCATCCCCCACACAGTTAGAAAGCACACATAGGGAACACATTTAACCCTTTGATTGCCCCTAATGTTAACCCCTTCCCTGCCAGTGTCATTTATACAGTGTCAGTGCATTTTTTTAGCACTGATCACTGTATTGGTGCCACTGGTCCCCAAAAAGTGTCACTCAGTGTCCAATTTGTCCACTGCAATATAGCAGTCCCGCTAAAAATTTGCTGATCACTGCCATTACTGGTAAAAAAGAAAAAATAAATAAAGTCCCTAAATCTATCCCATAGTTTGTAGGTGCTGAAAAATTGGTCTTTGGGTGCTGGTGGTGCCTTCACACTGTAACCCTATGGAGGTATGAAAGCAAGAATTGGACTTGCTGTCAAAAATTGAAATGATATGCCCCGGCCAAACAGGTGTGGAAAAATTGTTTTTTGGGTGTCAGTGGTGCCTTCACACCGTGACCCTACAGAGGTAATCTTGTTGAAAGCAAGAATTGGCCTTGCTGTCAACAACTGAAATGATTTGCATTGCCAAACAGGTGTAGAAAAATAGTTTTTTGGGTGTTAATTGTGCCCATGAAACCTACACCAAAACATTTCTTTTCCTAGAAGCAAGAATTGGCCTTTCTGTCAAAAATTTAAATGACATGCCCTGGAAAAACAATGACTGAAAAATTGGTCTTTGGGTTTCTGTGGTGCCTTCACACAATAACCCTATGAAGGTATTTTTGATGAAAGCAAGCATTGGCCATTATGTAAAAAATGTAAATGATATGCCCTGGCCAAATAGGTGTAAAAAAAATGGTCTTTGTGTGCTGATGGTGCCTTCACACCGTAACCCTATAGAGGTACTCTGGATGAAAGCAAGAATTGGCCTTGTTGTCAAAAACTGAAATGATATGCCCCGGCCAAACAGGTGTGGAAAAAATGTTCTTTGGGTGTTGGAGGTGCCTTCACATATATGAAATATACTGCACTGAAATATACAGAGCTAAATGTGCACTAACGCACTAAAATATACTTCATTAAACGTGCAGTAACTCACTGAAATTTACTGTGTTAAATGTGCAGTAACTCACTGAAATATACTGCATTAAACGTGCAGTAATGCACTGAAATATACTGCGTTAAATGTGCAGTTACGCACGGAATCATACTTAAACGTGCAGTTAAGGCACTGAAATATGCTACGTTAAACATGCAGTTAACTCACTGAAATATACTGCAATAAATGTGCAGTAACTCACTTAAATATACTGCGTTTAATGTGCAGTAACGCACTGAAATATACTGCGTTAAATGTGCAGTTATGCACAGAATCATACTTAAATGCGCAGTTAAGGCACTGAAATATGCTGCGTTAACCAGTTGCCGACCGCCTCACGACGATATACTGTACGTCGGCAGAATGGCACGGGCAGAAAGAATCACGTACCTGCCGAGGCGGTCGGCATTTGTCCCCCGGCGATCGAAGGTGAGGGGGAGGCCATCCATTTGTGGCCCCCCTCCCGATCGCTCCCGGCCAATAGAATCATTCCTCTGCTGCTGTATAGTAAACAGCAGCAGAGGAAGTGATGTCATCTCTCCTCGGCTCGGTATTTTCCGTTCCGGCGCCGAGGAGAGAAGACAGCCGAGTGAGTGCACAACACACACACATACAGTAGAACATGCCAGGCTCCCGATCACCCCCTAATCCTTCCTCCCCCCCGTCACACTGACACCAAGCAGTTTTTTTTCTGATTACTGCATTGGTGTCAGTTTGTGACAGTTAGTGTAGTAGGGCAGTTTGTGTTAGCCCCCTTTAGGTCTAGGGTACCCCCCTAACCCCCCCTAATAAAGTTTTAACCGCTTGATCACCCCCCATCGCCAGTGTCACTAAGCAATAATTTTTCTGATTGTTGTGTTAGTGTCACTGGTGACGCTAGTTAGGGAGGTAAATATTTAGGTTCGCCGTCAGCGTTTTATAGCGTCAGGGACCCCCATATACTATCTAATAAAGGTTTTAACCCCTTGATTGCCCCCTAGTTAACCCTTTCACCAGTGATCACCGTATAAGTGTTACGGGTGACGCTGGTTAGTTAGTTTATTTTTTATAGTGTCAGGGCACCCGCCGTTTATTACCGAATAAAGGTTTAGCCCCCTGATCGCCCGGCGGTGATATGCATCGCCCCAGGCAGTGTCAGGTTAGCGCCAGTACTGCTAACACCCACGCACACAGCATACGCCTCCCTTAGTGGTATAGTATCTGAACGGTTCAATATCTGATCCAATCAGATCTATACTAGCGTCCCCAGCAGTTTAGGGTTCCCAAAAACGCAGTGTTAGCAGAATCAGCCCAGATACCTTCTAGCACCTGCGTTCTGCCCCTCCGCCCGGTCCAGCCCAGCCCAGCCCACCCAAGTGCAGTATCGATCAAAAAAAAAAGCACCCCTGTCCCCCCCTGCTCTCGCACTAAGGCGAACGCAAGCGTCTGTCTGGCGTCAAATGTAAACAGAAATTGCACCATGCATGTGAGGTATCACAGCGAAGGTCAGATCAAGGGCAGTAATTTTAGCAGTAGACCTCCTCTGTAAATCTGAAGTGGTAACCTGTAAAGGCTTTTAAAGGCTTTTAAAAATGTATTTAGGTCGTCGCCACTGCACGTTTGTGCGCAATTTTAAAGCATGTCACGTTTGGTATCCATGTACTCGGCCTAAGATCATCTTTTTTATTTCATCAAACATTTGGGAAATATAGTGTGTTTTAGTGCATTAAAATTTAAAAAAGTGTGTTTTTTCCCAAAAAAATGCGTTTGAAAAATCGCTGCGCAAATACTGTGTGAAAAAAAAAATGCAATACCCACCATTTTAATCTGTAGGGCATTTGCTTTAAAAAATATATAATGTTTGGGGGTTCAAAGTAATTTTCTTGCAAAAAAAAAAAATTTTTCATGTAAACAAAAAGTGTCAGAAAGGGCTTTGTCTTCAAGTGGTTAGAAGAGTGGGTGATGTGTGACATAAGCTTCTAAATGTTGTGCATAAAATGCCAGGACAGTTCAAACCCCCCCAAATGACCCAATTTTGGAAAGTAGACACCCCAAGCTATTTGCTGAGAGGCATGTCGAGTCCATGGAATATTTTATATTGTGACACAAGTTGCGGGAAAAAGACAATTTTTTTTTTTTACACAAAGTTGTCACTAAATGATATATTGCTCAAACATGCCATGGGAATATGTGAAATTACATCCCAAAATACATTCTGTTGCTTCTCCTGAGTACGGGGATACCACATGTGTGAGACTTTTTGGGAGCCTAGCCGCGTACGGGACCCCGAAAACCAAGCACCGCCTTCAGGCTTTCTAAGGGCGTAAATTTTTGATTTCACTCTTCACTGCCTATCACAGTTTCGGAGGCCATGGAATACCCAGGTGGCACAAAACCACCCAAAATGACCCTATTTTGGAAAGTAGACACCCCAAGCTATTTGCTGAGAGGTATAGTGAATATTTTGCAGACCTCACTTTTTGTCACAAAGTTTTGAAAATTGAAAAAAGAAAAAAAATTTTTTTTTCTTGTCTTTCTTCATTTTCAAAAACAAATGAGAGCTACAAAATACTCACCATGCCTCTCAGCAAATAGCTTGGGGTGTCTACTTTCCAAAATGGGGTCATTTGGGGGGGTTGTACTGCCCTGCCATTTTAGCACCTCAAGAAATGACATAGGCAGTCATAAACTAAAAGCTGTGTAAATTCCAGAAAATGTACCCTAGTTTGTAGACGCTATAACTTTTGCGCAAACCAATAAATATATTGACATTTTTTTTACCAAAGACATGTGGCCAAATACATTTTGGCCTAAATGTATGACTAAAAGTGAGTTTATTGGATTTTTTTATAACAAAAAGTAGAAAATATCATTTTTTTTCAAAATTTTCAGTCGTTTTCCGTTTATAGCGCAAAAAATAAAAACTGCAGAGGTGATTAAATACCATAAAAGAAAGCTCTATTTGTGGGAAGAAAAGGACGCAAATTTAGTTTGGGTACAGCATTGCATGACCGCGCAATTAGCAGTTAAAGCGACACAGTGCCAAATTGTAAAAAGTGCTCTGGTCAGGAAGGGGGTAAATCCTTCCGGGCTGAAGTGGTTAAACATGCAATTAGCTCACTGAAATATACTGTGTTAAATGTGCAGTTAAGGCACTGAAATATGCTGCATTAAACATGCAATTAACTCACTGAAATATACAGCTTTAAACATGCAGTGTCACACTAAAATATACTGCGTTAAACGTACAGTTAATGCACTGAAATATATTGCATTAAACGTGCAGTACCGCACTGAAATATACTGCGTTATACATGCAGTTAACACACTGAAATATACTGCATTAAACATGCAGTTAACGTACTGAAATTTATCGCATTAAACGTACAATAACGTACTGAAATATACTGTGTTAAATGTGCAGTAATGCACTGGAATATACTGCAGGAAACCTGCCCTGACAAAATAAACTGACACTAAAGTAAAAATGAATGGTCAAACTACACTCACGCTGCACTGTCACTAGATTTTCACTAAACTGATATTGTACACTGACAATAGAATCACTATAGTACACTATAACACACTAACTCGCTAGTAGCACTGAACAAAGCCCTATTCTCTCTCCACACCAATATCAAAATGCAAATGAGTGAGGGGTGGAACTAAGAGCAATGATCTATGGTTGGATAGTCATCATTACTTTCTCTAAATATGGCTCTGAGAGTGCTCCGTGAAGCAATGAAAGCTTTGCCCAATTAGGGCTTCCAATGCACTGTGCGGTGACGCAGTGCATTGTGGTCATTCGGTGGGCCGAAGAAATGGTCTAACGCCTCGATAATTTAGGTGTTGTATATTTCAGTGAGTTAATTGCATGTTTAACGCAGCATATTTCAGTGCCTTAACTGCACATTTGAATGGGTGAACAGTCAATGTTCGGCCCAAACTCATGCTTGGTCGAACCATATGCCCAACTTTATTTACAATCATCTCCATTTCAATTTTGTGAAGGTCTTCTTCAGGTTCCTTTCATGAAATCTACTCATGGTCAGGGTCTGCGTAGCCAAATTTCTGTCTGGCAAAGTGTTCTCTAAATATTAAAACATATTCAACAAATAAAAACATGATATTTATCAGATAGTAAAATAAATAAATGTATATTAGGAAGACGATCTTTAAGTCTGTGTTAACACTTTTGTAGTGTGTTAACACAAGTTCATTGACATTCATTACTTGGCTCATTATTGTGTGCTGTGTTAAGGCTGCCCATTCAAATGGCAACACAGCAAAAAGCAAAATAAAAATAGGTGCATATACTTTTCTGGAATGCAGCACTCCCCTATACACCATAGTTTGTTACCATGTGTTTGGGTGTCATTAACAATAAATGGCATCACAGAACCCCAGCACACACATTTTTTGCTTATTGCAATTCCCACAGCACAAAGATGTGAACCCAGCTTAGGAGAAAACAGTCAATTATTGTGTTAACATACTACTTAACAAGGACTAAAGGTGTTATAGACAATTAAACAATGACTGACAAATGATCTATTTATAATTCTTTTTATTTTTTGCTGTATTCATAATTCATAATCTGTCTGCTGAAAGATATCTTTCATAAAATATATTTCAATATACATGAATATTTGGATTAGCTGTGTATGCAGGTTAATACCTACAGAATTAGTGGGAAGGGTGGAGATGTGGAAAACCACATATCTGGCTGAAGGTGGCAAACAACTATAAATTCAAAACTGGTAAATCCATTCTTTCCTTACAGGATATGTGTGTCTGGAAAGATCATGGCGTGTCCAAGGATTTATCTCTGATTCCAACCATAACTGACCTGATCAGGTAATTAGATTTTCTCTAGAAATATAGCAGTGCACTTCCTGGTATGTGAGGGTGCCAAGGCATGCATCTGCCAACTGCACAATAAATGTGTAGCTTCATTGAGAAATCTATAGCACCTCCGTCTCTGACTGGCAGTCTCAGGAGATTTGGAATGAGATTTGTTGATGTTAGTACTTACTGTTCTTGCTAGAGGCTCTTTGCAAAATACTATCTCTACCAAGCTGGCCATCTGCACAAAGACTTATGCCCCGTACACACGGTCGGACTTTGTTCGGACATTCCGACAACAAAATCCTAGGATTTTTTCCGATGGATGTTGGCTCAAACTTGTTTTGCTTACACACGGTCGCACAAAGTTGTCGGAATTTCCGATCGACAACCACGCGGTCACGTACACCACGTACGACGAGACTAGAAAAGGCCGGTTCAGAACCAAGCGCGGCACCCTTTGGGCTCCTTTTGCTAATCTCGTGTTAGTAAAAGTTTGGTGAGAGACGATTCGCGCTTTTTCAGACTCGTGGCTTTCAGATCGTTTTCTGCTGTTCAGTTTGTGCTTGTGGGTTTGTATCTGCTCTTCAGTGCGTGCAGTCAGTTCGTATCAGAGTTTTCTGTGTGTTCTTGCCTGCTCGTTGCTGTTTTTCAGGTCGCTCTTCACAGGCCTTGCTGTTCTTCAGTGCGTTCTGTTACTTCGTTCTGAGCAGCCGACCGTTTTCTAGCCATGTTTCGTATGCGTACTCCTCGTACAGTTCGTGCTGTGCGGGGGCTTGGTGTTGGGGTCCTGACCTTAACACAAGTCCAGTCCATGAACAGGGTGGGGAGGAGTTCATGGACCAAGAATTGGTTGCTTCAGCGTCACCAGTTCTCTCATATGCCTTTGCTCCGTGAGATCCGTGAGAATAATCCTGATGATTTCAGGAACTTTCTCAGGATGACGGACCCCGTGTTTCACCGTTTGTTGGCTTTGCTGACCCCTTATATTAGCAGGCAGGATACCTGCATGAGGCAAGCCATCACTCCGGAGCAGAGGTTGGTCGCTACCTTGCGGTATTTGGCCACAGGGAGAAGCCTGCAGGACCTCAAGTTCTCGACAGGCATCTCCCCCCAGGCACTTCTTTGTGGACATTTACTGCTTGTGTTTGTTTGAGCTGACCCTGACAGAAATGTGTGGAGTCCAGAAAATGTCGTGATTGTGTAACCTTCTACAAAGCACTGTTGGCTGTTATTTACTAAATGCAAAGACACTTTTCACAAGTGCACTTGCAACTGCACTAAAACTGCACTTGTAGTGCAAAGTGGATTTCCCCTTAGGAAATAACCCCCATTTTCTCATAAAACAACAATTACATCACCCCAAAAGTGTTGTAGTGTTGAGACAATAATCCACACATTCTTGATGAACAATCTTTTTAATACCTGCACAATCACATGTGAATTTACCAAAGGTTTTTCTGACAAACCAACATGTTTGTTGTATACCAATTTTTGTGGTGTCATTATCCAAAATCAAAATGTCCATTATATAGAAAACAGGCCTGTGTAAAACCAACAAGAAAGACACAAATCTTGATCTTATAAAGTTCACATTTGGTAGAACTGGAAGGCTATATCAGACATGAGTATTTAGGAACTGTGTTTGATATAGCGTTCAGATGGGGGGAAATCACCCCTGGAAAAGCCAAATTTGGAAGATGCACACAAATTTCCCAATGTCAACATGTGCTAGCTGCCATTATGGGGGATCAAGGGACGTGTTTTGGGGGAGAAAGCCCTTCCTCACCGCTACTTTATAATTGAGGAAGGGGTTGCACCCCCAAAACGCGTCCATTGATCTCCCGTGATGGCAGATAGCACATGTTGACACACTGTGTGCATCCTCCAAATTTGGCTTTGGGAAAAATCACAAAAACATTTCGCACATTGTAGCACACAAAAGAAGAAAGTGATTTGGAGGGGTTTTAAACTCGCCCCAAAACATCAATGATGTTTTTATATTTTGGAATAACATCATTGATGTTTTGCTTGATGTTTTCCAATTGTAAATTACACCCCATGATCTCCCCGATCAGGATCTGGTCACTTTCGGATGTGAAAGGATCTGGATCCACAACCTCACGATCACCTAAAAAGAGAGGAACCCCAAAATAAATTAGGTTTCAAAAAAATGCCGCAATCCATCTCTTATCTGAGCCTGTGGTCGCAGACACTCACCTGTTGTGGTAACTACTTCCACCACGTCTTCCTCCTCCTGCTCATCTTGTGTTGGGGGGATTTCCCCTTCTTCCAGAGGGGGGGGGCTCTGGTCTCCTCGGATGAGGGGTGTCCTCCGAGTCTTTTCTCCCCTATGTAAAACAAAAATGGTATAATTAGCACACAGATATTTAATGTCAGAACTATAAAGATGAAACATTGCTTGGAAGTGGGGTACAATTGTCTATTTTAGCCGCATTCCAAGATGTAGCTTTTTTAGTGCCCTTTGTCAAGCTGCAATACTTTACCTGTTTGGTAAAAGCTTCACAGATGTAGCCCCCCCTATAGTATACACTGGAGCACCTGTGTGGCCCCCCTAATAAAAATGGTGTTCTTGTGTCCCAGACTAGTGCTCCAGTGTCCAGATGTGAAAACAGCTGCTGAGTGTCCTCTCCTTACACACAATCTAGTTTGCATTTCATTCTAGTAACAAAGCCATCTACACAACCCAATTCTTTGAAGACAAGTATAGGGCGTCAAAATGGTGGCCAAATGCATATGGCCTAAACAATGGTATTTTATCGTCCGAAATAACAATGTGTGATCCGAACGAATAATGTGCCCATGAACATGAAAGTTGCCATTTTAAACTGTACAACAGTTCCTAAAAGCACATGGAGCAGCACGAACGTAATAAACATAAAGAATAGGAACACAGCACAACTACTTACTTTTTTGCAGCAATCTCCGGATCTTTCTGTACTGCTCATGTTCTCGTAATTTCAGGTCCGACCACCGCTTCCTGAGCTGATCTTTCGATCGTCGTACCCCGAATTTCCGGTGCAGACTCCTGATCACTTTCGCCATGATCTTGGCCTTTCTGACATTGGGGTTGGGGTAAGGCCCATACTTTCCATCATAGTCGACCTTCTTCAGGATGTCCACCATCTCCAACATCTCCCCAAAGGACATATTTGAGTCCTTTAATCTCCTTCTGGATCGGGACGTTCCAGGCTCCAGCCTTTCCTCCTCCTCCTCCTTGTTTCTACAATTAGCACGATCCTGCTGTCTATCCACCATGTGCTCTTCCCCCACTGCGCCGAACGAAAAGGGACAGGGAATAGACTAGAAAGAACGTCAGGGGCGGGCGGAGTTATACGCATGCCCAGTGTGTATAAATCGTAACGTGCGCGTCTTACGTACGATCTGTGAGCGGAGGAAGGAGCATCGGAGATGACGATCGTGCTAACGAAGGTAGGATCTAAACTTGGGCCTATACTGCTTTGAAATGGAAGCCTATATTGTAACAAGATTAGGGGAGTTTGGCCTGACATTAGGGTTTGTCTTGTGTTGTGTCTTGCAGAGAAAATGGATGGGTTCAACGACCACAATTTCCTGCCCCTGTTCATTGACAAGTACAGGGAGCTGCCCTGTCTGTGGCAAGTGAGACACCCCCACTATAATCACAAACAGAAGAGGCAGGCAGCGCTGGAGAAACTGCTGGAGTTGGTGAAGCCGGTGGTCCCCACAGCAACCATCCCTTATTTGAAAGCTAAAATTGGTGGCCTGAGGAGCACTTATCTGAGGGAGCGCAAGAAGGTCACAGATTCCCAGAGATCCGGAGCTGCAGCAGATGACGTTTATGTCCCCAGGCTGTGGTACTACGAGAGACTGCGATTTCTGTCAGACCACACTGAAGTCAGGGAATCCCTCTCTACTCTTCCTTCCACGCTTCCTTCTACCCCAGCTGAGGCTTCCGATGTCCAACCTGGGCCTTCCAGCCAGGAAGAAATGGAGGAGCCCAGCTGGAGTCAGGTATAGCATTCTTCTACAGATTTCTGGTCAATAAATAAATGATGTTTATTAGATGTTATTATTGATCACTAATTGCTGATTAAAAAAAGTGCTTTACATATCAATAGACAGTAGTGGGCACCCAAAATTGGGAAAAGAATGAAAACTGCTGGGCTCAGAAGGATAGTCTGTTATATTTGTTAACATTCAATTTGCAGCAGTCAGGAGGTGAAAATTGTGTGTGATTGATGAATAAAAAACTAAAACTATGTCCCTTTTTCATACACAGGAAGACCTCAGCCAGGAGGAGGCTGTGGAATGTGGCAGTCAGGAGGAGGCGGGGATTAGTGGCAGCCAGGAGGAGGCGGGGCTAAGTGGCAGCCAAGAGAAGCCTGGGACAAGTCGCAGCCTGACTGAGTCTCAGGTTCCTCCCCTCTGCCTGCCATATAAACGAGCCAGGAAGGCCACTCCCAGTCCTGTGCAGGATTCAGCATACAGGCTGATCCAGGAGGCTTCGGCGTCCCTCCGAGCCTTCCCCAGTCCTGAAGAGGCCTTTGCCTGCATGGCTGCCACAAAATTACAGGGCATGCAGGAGGGTCAACGCAAGATCTCTGAGGACCTGATTTATAAAGTCCTTCGTAAGGGGGAGAGTGGGGAACTGACACACAAGACGGATGTCATTGAGAGGGACGATCCTCCTCCTCCTCCTGCTGCCACAACTCCACCACCACAGCCAAAGCCTGTAAGGAAGCGTGGTATGAAGACCTGAGAGTGATGACCCTGGGTTCAATCTGGTCTGACAGAAGCTGCAGTCTCTCGTATGACCACAGCCTGGGGACACAGATGTCATCTGCTGCTTTCCGGATCTCTGGGACTTCTGGACCAGACTGCCCTCCCTTATGATATGGACTCCTCAGGCCACCAATTTTGCTTTTAAATAATTGATGTCTGCCCCGGGGGTCCAAGGCTTCGCCCACTTCTGCAGTTTCTCCAGCATTGCCTCCCTCTTTGTTTAGTTGTGAGCCCTTAATAAAATTTTTTTGGGTAAATTCTACTCTCCTGTGTGTGTTTTCATCCAAAAAGGACAGTTTGTTGGTGACGATTCAGGTACATTTCTAAAGTACAATGTGAAATTAACAAGGGACAACAACACCAAACAATCTCCTACAGATTAAATAGAACAACATATTAGTGGTGTTGTGGGAACTTGTCACCAAAAACACACACAAACATTTTCGGGAACACAAATCAAAATCACCAAAAAAAATAAAAAAGAGAAACACAAAAAAAGAATCTACATTAAAGTCCAAAAAAAAAAAAAAATTTTGTTGTCAGATGTGAGAAATCAAAATATATTGAGGGAATCCCGATAAATAGTAACGAAATAAGTTTGTGAGAAGTGTGTGTGAATATGAGCAGCAAAACTACTTAATTCTTGTCACATTATAAAGAAGAAGAGAGTGCGCTGTATTAAACCATTTTGAACATTGCAGCGTGACGAAAGTGCTGTATCCATTCCGAACGCTACGTTTACCAGAACGAGCTGTCCCGTGTCGGAATTTCTTCTGAGCATGCGTGGCACTTTGTGCGTCGGAACAGGCCACACACGGTCGGAATTGACGCGATCGGATTTTGTTGTCGGAAAATGTTATCTCCTGCTGTCCAACTTTGTGTGTCGGAAAATCCGATGGAAAATGTCCGATGGCGCCCACACACGGTCGGAATTTCCGACAACACGCTCTGATCGGACATTGTCCATCGGAAAATCCGACCGTGTGTACGGTGCATTACAGTGCAGAACAAGGCATGGTAAGTCAGTAATGAGGAAAGGTTAGCACCAGAGAAACCACAGGCAATATTGATGACCAGTCCTTTGTTCCCAGGCATCCCAGTGGTGACCCACCATACCTGACAATTCACAAACACAGAAGTAGTGATAAAATGGCCTTTATTTAAGCAGAAATAAGTGTAAGTCTATTCAACAAGGGCAGGATTATCCAAATATCAAATATATTATTATATATTATAATGGAAAAATATAAGTGTGGCAAACTAGATATTTTTTGCTTTTTGCTTCCCCAGCTGCTTGTGTAATGACACTTCCAGAAAGCACTATGTGAGCAAAATAGAACAACTTTAACACTGCAGCAACAGTGGTAAACAATATGGTGCTGTTAGGTAATGCTAGTGACAATGCAATAAACAATGTGGCCTACAGTGTACAGGTCCTGTCTGACTTTTTAGGACTACAAGGTGCTACAAGTTACAGACCGGAGTGTTTACCCAGTCTTTATATAAATATAGCCATGTAATAATTGTACTCTCACCATGTACACTTTTCTGCATTTCATGAAAGAGTTTTATTGTCTTCAAAGCTGCCTTTAAAAATACACAAAGATAGCTAATTCAGAACAATTAAATCTATCTGGTTAACCTTGATTTCAACTATTCAAACAAAGAATATGACTGCTATTGGAAGATGGTCAGTCTAATTAGCTAAAGCACAATATGACTTTCTGATAATTACACAGAAGCCCAGAATGACATGGTGATGGCATTAATTGGACACACATACGCTTATAAAGAAACATATTTATATGTCAATAATCTACCACATACACAAAGGAATTTTGCACAGTGCCAGTGAATATATTGGCTTTGTATAATTGTTTCTGAGTCCAAAATGTTTCTTGCAGGTGTCCTTTGGCCCAGTATCCCATTTGTTTCCCTCTCTCCAAACGCCATTTGCACTGGTGTTTAGCCCTGCTTCAAATCCCAGTTGGAAAAAGGCCCATGGCCTTATCAACATGGGGCACAGTGCCCCCATGCTGTAGGCACGTGGCCTGGTTTGATTTAGAAATGGGGTTTCATGCTCACCTCCCCTTTTCCTGGCCAGCCAGGTTGCATGGTTAGATTTAGGGTCTGATATGGTGTTTTAGGGGGACCTCACACTTTTTTTTTTGCATGAAGATGCCCTTTAAAATCCATACCAGACTCAAAGGCTCTGGTATGCATTTTGGGAGGGACCTTATGCATTTTTCTTCCAATATTACTGTAGGAAGTGCTACAGCAAAAAAGACATTTAAAAAGAAAAAAAATACTGCTCAACTGCCTGCAAGTAACATTTCATTTCTGGCTTCTTAAAAAAAAGAAAATACACAGACCCCTACAAAGGTCTTTCAAATATTTTGAGGGATGTTTGGAGGGGTCTATGTGCCTTTTTCTTAATGAAAGACAGAAGGGAAATTATATTTGTTGGCAATTTAGAATCATTTTTAATTTGTAAATATCAAGGCTTTAACCACTTGCCGACCGTTGCACGCCGATTTACGTTGGCAGAATGGCACGGGCAGGCAAAAGGGCGTACCTGTATGTCCCTTTGAATTTGCCACCTGTGGGTCCCGCAAACTCGAAGTTCAATGGCTGCACGCAATTGCGGCAAGGAGAAGCAGAACAGGGAGATGCTTATGTAAACAAGGCATTTCCCTGTTCTGCCTAGCAACATGACATAGATCCACTGCTCCCTGTCATCGGGAGCAGTTATCCCTGTCATGTTCTAGTAAGCCCATCCCCCTACAGTTAGAACACATTGAGGGAACACATTTAACCCCTTGATCGCCCCCTAGTGTTTATCCCTTCCCTGCCAGTGTCATTTACACAGTAATCAGTGCATTTTTACAGCACCGTAGCTGTATGCCGGCTCTTTAAGACTCCTGCAGCATGTCCCCAGAGAGCTGATGCATGTGCCCAGTGGGCGTGATGACCACTGGGCACCCACGATCGCTCGTGACAGAGCGAGAGACGGGATCTGTGTGTGTAAACACACAAATCCCAGGTTCTGTCAGGGGAGATTGTGTGTTCCTACCAAGTCAGCCACATTCCCCCCACTGTTAGAACACACATAGGGAACACATTTAACCTCTTTATCACCCCCTAGTGTTAACCCCTTCCCTGCCAGTGACATCTGTACAGTAATCAGTGGCTATTTATAGCACTGATCACTGTATAAATGTCAATGGTCCCAAAATAGTGTCAAAAGTGTCCGATCTGTCCGCCATAATGTCGCAGTCCCGACAAAAATCGCAGATCACCGCCATTACTAGTAAAAAAATAATAATAATAAAAATGCCACAAATCTATCCCCTATTTTGTAAAAATTGCAAAAAATGCTCTGGTCAGGAAGGGGGAAAATCCTTCCGGGCTGAAGTGGCTAAAAAAGAAATCATTGCTTTGGCCAAATGGAATTTTTTTGCACTTTTAAAAGTTCCTCAGCGCAAGCGCTATTAGCCAAGAAAATTATTTTTTTTATTTCACTTGAGATTTGGCTCTCATTGATTTTAGTGGAGTTTAGTTTCAATATTACAACTTTTTTTAAGTTTGCCAAACCATGCCTAGGGCTGTTTAGCTCATCCCTAGTAACCAGATTCCTATCCAGGTACATTGTTTTTTTTTTCAACTCCAACAGATCTTATTATATTTTTTTATTTTCGGTAAAACAGTTTAAAATTTAAGATTAGGTGTTATGAAGTACGGTATTAAATGCTTTAGCGAAATCCAGATAAACTTCGTCCACTGATCCTCACCATCCAGTTTCTCACACACTTCCTCATAGAATGATGGGTGGACCTGCATATAGATGTGCGTAGTTCAAAGTTAATAATTGGAGTTTTTTATAGATCACCCAATGTTAATGAGGAGGTAAAGACTCAGCTCTTTGCACAGATGGAAAGGACTGCAAGGGTTGGGGTGGTGATAATAATGGGGGATTTTAACTACCCGGAAATTGACTGGAGTAATGGCACTGCTGGATCAGTTAAAGTGCAAAAATGTATAAACCTATTACAGGACAATTTTATGGTCCAGTTTATTGAGGCCCCAACTAGAAATGATGCTCTGTTGGACCTGGTAATCTCAAACCATGCAAAGCTTATTACTAATGTTCATATAAATGAACATCTGGGAAGCAGTAACCATAAGACCATTTCAATTGATGTAGGTGTAAGCAAACAACACATATGGGAAAGATAAAAACACTTAACTGTAAGAGAGTGGGGGACGTGGCCTAGCGATGGTGCTGTGAGGTTGCTTGAACGGGAGCTCCGTGCTGCAATCGGGTGAAGAACCATCCCAAGTACACAGACCTCATGGTTCTCACATGTCCAGGATAGATAAGGCTCCAGGGACACCCGCAGCACACAGAGGAACGGACATTGCGGCTTATTTTCTAAGGAATTTGGTGACTCCATCCCAGGCCTCGGATCTCAAGATGGCGCCACCGCGCTTTAACACAGCTAGTGCGGCTGCACTAAAGAAGGCAGGCAAAGGCACTGTTCAGGAGGCACAGCTTCCTCTAGATCGAGCGGACTCGCCGATCCCTTCACCCGACCTGCATGGAACAGACCTGTCTTAGCTGTCACAAAGGATGGAAATGCAGGGTCAGCCGTCGGTGGACACATGGAGGGACATCATTTCACTCCTCCCTACTAAGCAGGACATAGCTGAATCAGCTGCAACAATAGTAAGTACCCTGTCCAGAGAGATCCATGATCTCAAGCAGAGAATAGACACGGTAGACTCTCGTGTGACCATGGTTGAGTCCGCCTCAGATGCTATAGAATCTAGAATGGTGGCATTGGAGGAGACACAATTTAATTATAAGCATCCCCTGATCTTGCTGCAGCTTTCCGTTGATGATGGGGAAAATCGCAGTCGCAGAAACAACATTAGACTACTGGGCTTGCCGGAAGCTACCTCTGGGGGAGACCTCAGGGCTACAGTCACAGCTATTTTTAACTGCCTCCTGGACAAACCGCCTATAGCAGAGCTGGAACTGGACAGGGTACACAGAGTACAGGGTCCCAGAGGAGGAGAGGCTCCTCTCCCTAGAGACGTTCTGACCAGGGTCCATTTTTATGCGGTTAAAGAGGAAATAATGCGACAGGCTTGGACCAAAGGCCCGGTGGACTTTGACGGCGCAGCTGTGCATTTATTCCCAGATCTATCACGACTTACGCTCAGAATGAGAGGCATGTTGTGCCCCCTACTGGAAGCCATTAGAAACTTCATCCTGCGATGGCCGGATCAATTATCAGATTTGTTCGCCTTTCTGGACATCCTGGCGATATCCAATCCTGATTGGTTGGACTTTCCACTCACATTTGGCATCACTAGGCCGGCATCCCCAAGACCACAGAGACGCAGCAGAAGACGGCAACGTTCCAGATCAGAAGCTGAATTCAGGGACAATCCAATATCTCCTGAACCATAGCTGGAGAAAGCATCTTAAGCAGATGCCCGCAAAGAGATTTCTCCGCATCTCAATATTTTTGTAAAAACACGGACTGTCTGTATCCTTTTTGTCCTTTAAGTAGGCCTTGGTTCTGCGGAACCACATGGTTGGCCTATACAGCCCTGGACTTACAGAACATCTGGTTTAGATAGTTTTAACATTTAGATTGAAGGACCGCATAGTCTGATCATGATCTGGAGTCGGATGGGGCTGGGCCCGTGGCCTCCCCCCACCACTACTTCCTAACAGTTTTACTTTTTTGAGTTTTTTTCTTCTTTTGGACTGGGGCGCGTTGCGATCCTCTCCCAGAAGGCTTTGGAACACAGAGTTTGTGGATTTTGAGGTCATAGGTTATGTTTTGCTTGTTTGAATATGTTTATAATTTTATGTTACTAATGAATACATGTGTCCTTTCATGATGAGGACGGGTCACCATTCAGTTGCCCTTTAGAGCAGTTACTCTGCTATGAAGGAGTTAGCTCCCCGGGGCTACTTCCATATGAGGTCTCAGTCATGTGATAGCATAATAGAGGTTCCAACTCGATGGCACGTCTCCCACTGCCTTACAGGGTCAAGCTCCCACTCCCCGCTTATAGGCGGCGCATACTTGCGCAAGAACTTGCTTAGCAAATATTAGAGCACCCTACTAACTACTTTTCTTCTTTTGGTGTGTGTTCTTTCCTTACTTCTTTTTCTGGTCTCCTTCCTCTCCTTCCCTCTTTTCCTCACCCTCTTTTCCTCCTCCCCCTCCCTTTTTTTTTTTTTATCATGTCATCCTCTAGAAGGGTACCTCCATGTCATTTGACATAAGGGATTAAATTTACCTCTTTAAATGTCCGAGGTTTAGCCAATCTGGAAAAACGTTCAAGACTACTTTCTGATCTTAAAAAATCCCATAGCCAAATAGCATTTCTGCAGGAGACTCATTTTAAGCACCAAGCAGTTCCCAGGTTTTACAGTCGAGACTTCCCCAATGCAAATCATGCACCTTTACCTCTGTCAAAGTCTAAAGGAGTCAGCATTTTGATAGCTAAATCGATCCCTTGGACCCTCATGGAAGAACGTGCAGATTCACATGGCTGATACTTGCTTCTGAAAGGGAAAATTGGAAATACCACAGTGACCCTGGTAAATGTTTATTTTCGAAACACAGACCACCTCGCCTTCCTGAGGTCTCTAGTCCCAATTATATTGGAAATCCGAGAGGGTATATTTCTGTTAGGTGGTGATTTTAATTATGCACAGGAGCCCTTGCTTGTTGTCTCTAGTGGGGCATCACATCTATCTTTCTCATACCTCAAAAAACTTAAAGCAGAGCTGCTTAATCTGAATTTGGTTGATCCCTGGAGAATTATGCATGCAGATGGTAAAGACTATACCTACTATTCATCTGTTAATTGGACATATTCCAGGATTTACTTTTTTCTGATTCAGCATAAAGACTTACCTCTTGTCACCTCCTTCCAGATTGATTATATATCTTTTTCTCGGGTCATCACAAAATTGCGGCCTACGCAGACGACCTGATTTTCTTTGTTTCAAATCCGCGGGTATCGCTTCCCAATATACTAGCAGCTCTTCGGAAATATGGGGAGCTGTCAAATTTTAAGGTCAACTGTGCCAAATCCGCAGTGTTAAAAATAACGATTCTGGAGTCAGAGGCCTACAGTATGCGTTCGGCCTTTGCGTTCCATTGGACGGATAAATCTATTCGATATCTGGGTATTGATATTACACCGGACTTGGCACACTTGTATACCTTTAATTATATACCCCTGCTACATAGACTGAAAGCTGACCTCCGCAACTGGCATACTTTGACCTTGACATGGTTCGGACGGTGCAACGCCTTAAAGATGACAGTTCTACCAAGGATTTTGTACATACTCCAAACCATTCCAATTCGGATTCCACTGCATTTCTTCAAACAGCTCAAGACGATAGTTAGAGACTTCATTTGGGCACATAAGTCGCCCAGGACGAAAATGCAAATCCTGACTAGACCAAAGGAGAAAGGAGGCATCGGCCTCCCTGACTTCCTCAGTTATTATAGAGCTGTACATTTATCGTGGATTGTGGACTGGTATTGTAATAAGGAATCCAAACAGTGGGTAGGAACGGAAATTGAAGATGCCTCTATACCCCTTTTGACCTCTCTATGGCTTACTTCCCTCCACCAGAAGACATGTGGAATCACCCTTTGATAGGTGCCACTCTTAAGGTAGCTAGATCCACCATTCACACCACTGGCCTCTCACCGCTGCCCTCTCCTATGACACAGGTAATAGACAACCCAGACTTTGCACTGGGGCTTACTAGTAGGAGGATAAGACAATTGACCATGACAGGGAAATGTCTGATGGATGTTTGGCTGCTGGGGGAGCTCCCCACACCGTCAACCATCTCCAACCTTACAGACCCACCGCTAGACGCTTTCAGCACCTACCAACTCCGACACTTTTTGCAGTCTCTGCAGAAGTCGTTGTACACTTCTTGAGACCTTACCCCCTTCGAATCGCTTTGTAAGGTAGGGGAACACTTATGACATACGCTCTCTTTGCTGTACAACTATCTGACTAACCAGACTGAAGAGCCGACCCTGACATTTATTCAAAAATGGGAAAAGGACTTGGAGGTTCAGTTTTCACCACAACAGATAGATAAAATCCAAACTCTGGCACATAAGTCCTCCATCGCGAACCAATATCAGGAAATAGGATACAAAATATTGTCCCGATGGTATAGAGTCCCTTACATACCCCATAAGATGAATAAAAATGTCTCGGATAAATGCTGGCGATGCGATATGGCAGTTGGTACCATTATTCATATTTTTTGGGCATGTCCAGTATTGATACTGTTCTGGGAGGAGGTGACAACGACTATTAAAAGCCCAACTTCAGTGAACCTGCAAGACAATCCGGCTACATGTCTCTTACACCTGACAGAGAGACCCATTAGGAAATACAAAAAAACTCTGACAATGCAACTCCTCAATGCAGCAAGGGCATGTATTCCTGCACTCTGGAGGCAATCCCAACCGCCTACCAGGGTCCTGTGGTACTCCAAAGTCAATTGTATACTCCGCATGGAGGAATTGACTGCCACCCTCCATAACACAGAGGAACAATTCAGGGATAAGTGGAGGCCCTGGAGACACTTTACAGGCACGGACTACTACTTGCAAGACATGGCTGAATCTATGACATAAATGAGTCACATCCTAAAGCACTGGGAATAAGATTGAATAACCTGTATGGAATGCTTACCCTCCCTCTCCCTTCCCATCCTTTCCTCCCCCCCCCTCTCCTTCCTCCCCTCTCTTTGTTTTCATGTTCTTTTCTTTCTCTCTCTCTCTCTCTCTCTTCCTTTTACACAAATTTCGTTAAGATACTGAAGATACTTCAGCTGCTGTACAGCTATATCATAAATGTAAAGATCATAAGACCCTTAAAGGTTACGCAATCTCTAGTGGTGAGACAATGATACATGATCTACACACTGGATGGATCTACTCTTTAGGTTTTGCTAACATGATAATTTTTCAAGGAGACATTGTAGACCTTCTGGTTTTTATGTTCATAATGGTTTTCACATAGACGAAGTAATCCTTGAACTGTTAATAATGATATGGATGTGCTTGAACATATCTTTTAATGCACGGAATTTGTTGATTATTATGTCTGTATAAAAGATGTGATCACTGTATGTCAAGGAACTTTGCCTTTAATAAATACAGAATTAAAAAAAAAAAAAAACTTTAAGAGAGCAAATTTTCTAAGGATGAGGGCTGCTCTCCAGGACTTAAGCCCTGTACACACGATAGGATTTTCTGATGGAAAATGTGTGATAGGACCTTGTTGTCGGAAATTCCGACCGTGTGTAGGCTCCATCACACATTTTCCATAGGAATTTCCGACACACAAAGTTTGAGAGCTTGCTATAAAATTTTCCAACAACAAAATCCGTTGTCGGAAATTCCCATCGTATGTACACAAATCCGACGCACAAAGTGCCACTCATGCTCAGAATAAATTAAGAGACGAAAGCTATTGGCTACTGCCCCGTTTATAGTCCCGACGTACATGTTTTAGGTCACCGCGTTCAGAACGATCGGATTTTCTGACAACTTTGTGTGACCGTGTGTATGCAAGACAAGTTTGAGCCAACATCCGTCATGAAAAAATCCACGGATTTTGTCTGATCAATGTCCGACCATGTGTACAGGGCATTAGACTGGGAGGGAATATTGGCATCAGTAAACACAGAACAGAAATGGGAATTCTTCAAAAAGACTGTTTGTGAAGTCACCGCAAAGTATATTCCCATGGTCAATAAGTTTAAAGGGCTAAACATAAAACCTATGTGGCTCACGGCTAAAGTAAAAAAAACTATAAACAATAAGAAAAGAGCTTTTAAAAAATATAAAAATGAAGGAACACTATTGTCGTTTAAATGTTACAAAGAATATAACAGAATATGTAAAAAGGTAATCAAGGATGCAAAAATTCAAAACGAACGACAGATTGCAAAAAATAGTAGGACAAGCCCCAAAAAATTCTTCAAATATATTTATAGTAAAAATGAATCTATAGTGGGTGACTGGGGAAAAAGAAAGGGCAAATGTATTAAATACTTTCTTCAGCTTTGTGTATACAAAGGAGCATGAGGGGGCTTAAGTCCATAATGGGGATGGTATTGACACAGCCCCAACTGATCCACAATGGCTCAAAAATGATATGGTCCAGAAATATTTACACAGACTAAAGGTTGATAAAGCACCTGGACCAGATGGCATCCACCCATGGATCCTAAAAGAATTGAGCTCTGTCATTTTAAAGCCATTGTTTCTCATTTTTAGGGACTCATTAATGATGGGAATGGTACCACTGGATTGGCGTACGGCCAGTGTGGTGCCTATAATTAAAAAGGGAACAAAGTCTTTACCAAGTAACTATAGACCTGTTAGTTTAACTTTTATAGTCGGGAAGATACTGGAGAGTTTAATAAAAGACCACATAGATGAGTTCTTGCTGGAAAAAAATATTTTAAGCAACAGACAGCATGGGTTCATGAAAGACAGAAGTTGTCAAACAAATCTGATTTCTTTTTATGAAGAGCTAAGTAAAACCTTGGACAGAGGGGTGGCTGTGGACATGGTATACTTGGATTTTGCAAAAGCATTTGACACAGTTCCCACACATGGCTAATGTGTAAGGTAAAGTCTACAGGCTTGGAAATATCAGGCTAAAAGACAGAATTCAGAGAGTAGTGGTTAATGATTCTTATGCCCCGTACACACGGTCGGATTTTCCAATGGAAAATATCCGATCGGAGCGTGTTGTCGGAAATTCCGACCGTGTGTGGGCTCCATCGGACATTTTCCATCGGATTTTCCGACACACAAAGTTGGACAGCAGGAGATAAAATTTTCCGACAACAAAATCCGATCGCGTCAATTCCGACCATGTGTGGCCTGTTCCGACGCACAAAGTGCCACGCATGCTCAGAAGAAATTCCGACACGGAACAGCTCGTTCTGGTAAACTTAGCGTTCACAATGGATACAGCACTTTCGTCACGCTGCAATGTTAAAAATGGTTTAATACAGCGCACTCTCTTCTTCTTTATAATGTGACAAGAATTAAGTAGTTTGGCTGCTCATATTCACACACACTTCTCATAAACTTATTTCTTTACTATTTATCCTGATTCCCTCAATATATTTTGTATTTTTATATTTTATATTTTTATTTCTCACATCTGACAACATATTTTTGTATATGTTTTATATATTTTTTTGTCTTTAATGTAGATTCTTTTTTTGTGTTTTTTTTTTTTGCGATTTTGATTTGTATTCCCCAAAATGTTTGTGTGTGTTTTTGGTGACAAGTTTCCACAACACCATTGATATGTTGTTCTATTTAATCTGTAGGAGATTGTTTGGTGTTGGTGTCTCTTGTTAATTTCACATTTTATGTTAGAAATGTACCTGAATCGTCACCAACAAACGGTCCTTTTTGGATGAAAACACACACAGGCGAGTATAATTTATCTAAAAAATTTTTAGTAAGGGCTCACAACTAAACAAAGAGGGAGGCAACACTGGAGAAACTGCAGAAGTGGGCGAAGCCTTGGACCCCCAAGGCAGACATCAACTTTTTTTAAGCAAAATTGGTGGCCTAAGGGAGGGCAGTCTGGTCCAGAAGTCCCAGAGATCCGGAAAGCAGCAGATGACATCTGTGTCCCCAGGCTGTGGTCATACGAGAGACTGCATCTTCTATCAGACCAGACTGAACCCAGGGTCATCACTCTTTGGTCTTCTTTCCACGCTTCCTTCCACGCTGTGGCTGTGGTGGTGGAGTTGTGGCAGCAGGAGGAGGAGGAGGATCGTCCATCTCAATGACATCCGTCTTGGGTGTTAGTTCCCCACTCACCCCCTTACATAGGACTTTATAAATAAGGTCCTCAGAGAGCCTGCGTTGGCCCCCCTGCATGCACTGCAATTTGGTGGCAGCCATGCAGGCAAAGGCCTCTTCAGGAGTTGGTAAGGCTCTGAGGGACGCAGAAGCCTCCTGGATCAGCCTGAACGCTGAATCCTGCACGGGACTCGGAGTGGCCTTCCTGGCTTGTTTATGTGGCAGGCGGAGGGGAGGGACCTGAGACTCAGTCCCAGGCTTCTCTTGGCTGACACTTAGCCCCGCCTCCTCCTGGCTGCCACTAATCCCCGCCTCCTCCTGACTGCCACATTCCACAACCTCCTCCTGGCTGAGGTCTTCCTGTGTATGAAAAAGGGACATAGTTTTAGTATTTTTTCAATCAATCACACACAATTTTCACCTCCTGACTGTTGCAAATTCAGTGTTAACAAATATAACAGACTATCATTCTGAGCCCAGCAGTTTTCATTCTTGTGGCAATTTTGGGTGACCACTACTGTCTATTGATATGTAAAACACTTTTTTTAATCAGAAATTAGTGATCAATAATAACATCTAATAAACATCATTTCTTTATTGACCAGAAATCTGTAGAAGAATGCTATACCTGACTCCAGCTGGGCTCCTCCATTTCTTCCTGGCTGGAAGGCCCAGGTTGGACATCGGAAGCCTCAGCTGGTATGGAAGGAAGCGTGTAAGGAAGAGTAGAGAGGGATTCCCTGACTTCAGTGTGGTCTGACAGAAATCGCAGTCTCTCATAGTACCACAGCCTGGGGACATAAACATCATCTGCTGCAGCTCCAGACCTCTGGGAATCTGTGACATTCTTGCGCTCCCTCAGATAAGTGCTCCTCAGGCCAACAATTTTAGCTTTTAAATAGGGGATGGTTGCTGTGGGGACCACCGGGGTCACCAACTCCAGCAGTTTCTCCAGCGCTGCCTGCCTCTTCTGTTTGTGATTATAGTGGGGGTATCTGACCTGCCACAGACAGGGCAGCTCCCTGTATTTGTCTATGAACAGGGGGAGGAAATTGTGGTCATTGAACCCATCCATTTTCTCTGCAAGACACAACACAAGACAAACCCTAATGTCAGGCCAAACTCCCCTAATCTTGTTACAATATAGGCTTCCATTTCGAAGCAGTATAGGCGCAAGTTTAGATCTTACCTTCGTTATCACGATCGGCGTCTCCGATGCTCCTTCCTCCGCTCACAGATCGTACGTAATACGCATGTGTGTTACGCTTTATACACACTGCGCATGCGTATAACTCCGCCCGCCCCTGACATTCTTTCTAGTCAGTCTATTCCCCGCCCCTTTTCATTCGGCGCAGTGGGGGAAGACCACATGGCGGATAGGCAGCAGGTGCGTGCTAATTGTAGCAACGAGGAGGAGGGGGAGGAGGAAGGGCCGGAGCCTGAAATGTCCCAATCCAGAAGGAGGTTTAAGGACTCAAATATGTCCTTTGGGGAGATGTTGGAAATGGTGGACATCCTGAAGAAGGCCGACTATGATGGAAAGTATGGGCCTTACTCCAACCCCAATATACGAAAGGCCAAGATCATGGCGAAAGTGGTCAGGAGTCTGCACCGGAATATCGGGGTACGACGATCGAAAGATCAGCTCAGGAAGCGGTGGTCGGACCTGAAATTACGAGAACATGAGCAGTACAGAAAGATCCGGAGAGTGCTGCAAAAAAGTAAGTAGTTGTGCTGTGTTCCTATTCTTTATGTTTATTACGTTCGTGCTGCTCCATGTGCTTTTAGGAACTGTTGTACACTTTAAAATGGCAACTTTCATGTTCATGGGCAGATTATTCGTTCGGATCAAACATTTTTCGTTCCAACTATAAAATTCCATTGTTTAGCCCATATGCATTTGGCCACCATTTTGACGCCCTATACTTGTCTTCAAAGAATTGGGTTGTGTAGATGGCTTTGTTACTAGAATGAAATGCAAACTAGATTCTGTGTAAGGAGAGGACACTGAGCAGCTGTTTTCACATCTGGACACTGGAGCACTAGTGTGGGACCCCAGAACACCATTTTTATTAGGGGGGGCACACAGGTGCTCCAGTGTATACTATGGGGGGGGCTACATCTGTGAAGCTTGTACCAAACAGGCAAAGTATTGCAGCTTGACAAATGACACTAAAAAAACTACATCTTGGAACTCTGCTAAAATTGACAATTGTACCCCACTTCCAAACAAGGTTTCTTATTTCTAGTTCTGCCATCAAATATCTGTGTGCTAAGTATACCATTTTTGTTTGACATAGGGGAGAAAAGACTCGGAGGACACCCCTCATCCGAGGAGACCAGAGCCCCCCCCTCTGGAAGAAGGGGAAATCCCCCCAACACAAGCTGAGCAGGAGGAAGAAGAAGATGTGGTGGAACTAGTCACCACAACAGGTGAGTGTCTGCAACCACAGGCTCAGATAAGAGATGGATGGCGGCATTTTTTTTAAACCAAATTTATTTTGGGGTTCCTCTCTTTTTAGGTGATCGTGAGGGTTTGGATCCAGATCCTTTCACATCCGAAAGTGACCAGATCCTGATCGGGGAGATCATGGGGTGTAATTTACAATTGGAAAACATCAAACAAAACATCAATGATGTTATTCCAAAATATAAAAACATCATTGATGTTTTGGGGCGAGTTTAAAACCCCTCCAAATCACTTTCTTCTTTGTGTGCTACAATGTGCAAAATGTTTTTGTGATTTTTCCCAAAGCCAAATTTGGAGGATGCACACAGTGTGTCAACATGTGCTATCTGCCATCACGGGAGATCAATGGATGTGTTTTGGGGGTGCAACCCCTTCCTCAATAATAAAGTAGCGGTGAGGAAAGGCTTGCTCCCCCAAAACACATCCCTTGATCCCCCACGATGGCAGGTCGCACATGTTGACATTGGGAAATTGGTGTGCATCTTCCAAATTTGGCTTTTCCAGGGGTGATTTCCCCCCATCTGAACGCAATATCAAACACAGTTCCTAAATACTGATGTCTGATATTGCCTTCAAATTTGACCAAATGTGACGTTTGTAAGTTCAAGATTTGTGTCTTTTCTCGTTGGTTTTACACATGCCTGTTTTCTATAAAATGGACATTTTGATTTTGGATAATGCCACCACAAAAATTTGTTATACAACAAACATGTTGGTTTGTTTGAAAAACCTTTGGTAAATGCACATGTGATTGTGCAGGTATTAAAAAGATTGTTAATCAAGAAAGTGTGGATTATTGTCTCAATGCTACAACACTTTTGTGGTGATATAATTGCTGCTTTCTGTGAAAATGGGGGCTATTTCCTAAGGGCAAATCCACTTTGCACTACAAGTGCTGTTTCAGTGCAGTTGCAACTGCACTTGTAGTGAAATGTGTTTTTGCATTTAGAAAATAACAGCCAACAGTGCTTTGTATAAGGTTACACAATCACAACATTTTCTGGACTCAACACATTTATGACAGGGTCAGCTAAAACAAACACAAGCAGTAAATGTCCACCAAGAATTTTTTTTGTTTTTTTTATTAGAAAAAGGCTTCACATATTGTCTGGCATATTGATAGCCCCCCTACCTGCAAAGAACTCCAGGTAGCGTAACCGGACATCACGGGCACTCAGGGAGGGCAAGCCAGGACGGACACTTTCAAGCGCCGTCAGTGTGGTTTGATGTAGGATTCCGGCCTCAGGCCCAACTGAGCCAACATAGTTGGCCGAATGTTTCCTTAAAAAGTTATGGAGAACACAGCACGCCAGTATAATATGGTTCAGTTTATACTCCGCCATATGGATGGGTGTCAGAAATAGTCGGAACAGGCTGGCCAGGATTCCAAATGTGTTCTCCACCACTCTTTGGGCTCTGGCCAGCCGGTAATTAAAAACCCTCTGTTCCGGGGTGAGGGTCCTCATCGGGAATGGCCGCATCAGGTGGTGCCCCAGCGCAAATGCTTCATCAGCAACAAACACAAATGGGAGTCCTTCAACATTGTCCTCTGGAGCTGGCAAATCCAAGCTGCCATTCTGGAGACGCCTGTAGAACTCCTGAAATCATCAGGATTATTCTCACGGATCTCACGGAGCAAAGGCATATGACAGAACTGGTCACGCTGAAGCAACCAATTCTTGGTCCATGAACTCCTCCCCACCCTGTTCATGGACTGGACTTGTGTCAAGGTCAGGACCCCAACACCAAGCCCCCGCACAGCACGAACTCTACGAGGAGTACGCATACGAAACATGGCTAGAAAACGGTCGGCTGCTCAGAACGAAGTAACAGAACGCACTGAAGAACAGCAAGGCCTGTGAAGAGCGACCTGAAAACCAGTAACGAACGAACAAGAATACAATGACTACCTAAAGTCACGCAGAGCTTGCTTGCACGCACTGAAGAGCAGATACAAACCCACAAGCACAAACTGAATGGCAGAAAACGATCTGGAAGCCACGAGTCTGAAAAAGCGTGAATCGTCTCTCACCAAACTTTTACTAACACGAGATTAGCAAAAGGAGCCCAAAGGGTGCTGCGCTTGGTTCTGAACCGGCCTTTTTTTAGTCTCGTCGTACGTGGTGTATGTGACCGCGTGGTTGGCGATCGGAAATTCCGACAACTTTGTGCGACCGTGTGTAGACAAAATAAGTTTGAGCCAACATCCGTCGGAAAAAATCCTAGGATTTTGTTGTCGGAATGTCCGAACAAAGTCCGACCGTGTGTACGCCCTATAACTCTGATAGGTCTAAGGTTATCAGTGGTGTACCCCAAGGTTGGGACCCTTACTTTTTAATACCTTTATAAATGATATAGGGTCTGGGATTAAAAGTATCATATCAGTCTTTGCAGATGACACCAAACTATGCAGTGGAATAACGTTCTTACAGGATGTCTCCAATTTACAAGCTAACCTCAATGCTAAGTCTAATTGGGTGACATGTGGCAAATGAGGTTTAATGTTGATAAATGTAAAGTTATGCACTTGGGGGCTAAGAATATGCATGCATCATACATACTAGGGGGAGTACAACTGGAGGAATCCATAGTGGAGAAGGATCTGGGAGTTTTGGTAGATCATAAGCTCAATAATAACATGCAATGCCAAGCTGCGGTTTCCAAAGTGAGCAAAGTCCTTGCTTGTTTTAAGAGAGGTATGGACTCCAGAGAGAGAGAGAGAGATATAATTTTGCCCCTGTAAAAATCATTAGTAAGACCTCATCTGGAATATGCAGTTCAGTTTTGGGCACCAGTACTCAAAAAGGATATCAGTGAACTGGAGAAAGTGCAGAGAAGGGCAACCAAACTGATAAGAGGCATGGAGGAGCTCAGCTTTGAGGAAAGATTAGAGGAACTGAATTTATTCTCACTTAAGAAGAGGAGATTAAGGGGGTATATGATCAACATGTACAAATATATAAGGGGTCCATATTGTGAACTTGGTGTTGAGTTATTCACTTTATGGTCAACACAGAGGACAAGGGGGCACTCTTTATGCCTAGAGGAAAAGAGATTTAATCTCCAAATACGGAAAGGTTTCTTCACAGTAAGAGCTGTTAAAATGTGGAATAGACTCCCTCCAGAGGTGGTTCTAGCCAGCTCAGTAGTTTGCGTTAAGAAAGGCCTGGATTCTTTCCTACATGCACACAATATAACTGGGTACTAACATTTATAGGTAAAGTTGATAAAGGGAAAATCTGACTGCCTCTTGAGGGTAAGGAAGGAATTTTTTCCCTTGCTGTAGCAAATTGGATCATGCTTTGCTCTGGTTTTTCACCTTCCTCTGGATTAACTGTGGGTATAGGATTGGGTATATAGGATTGTTTGATATTATTTTTATTTATTTATTTGTTTTTATGGTTGAACTAGATGGACTTGTGTCCTTTTTCAACCTGACTAAATATGTAACTATGTAATGATAACATTCAGACGAAACGCGTCGGGAGGACTCCACTGCTGCCTTTTTATGCATAAGCGCTTTTTATCCGTTCTTATCATGTAAGTGTAAATCCTTCTTTTTAATAAATCATTACTTTTACGGTATCACACTATGTGGCTCTTTCTATATCCTTTATGAGCCACACATGGGACGATGTTTGATCATTTCTGGAGAAGATACAGCCTCACGGAACCCCTGTGATCTCTTCATGATGTGAATGTCTTCCCATTATTGCCAGTGAGCAATCAAAGTTGGTTTGACCCTCACAGTGTATACTGTTTAGGGTTCAAACCCTCTGGTAAGCCTTCAACTATACTATCTGAGTGACTTGCACGGGTGTAAAGACACTGTGGTGTGATGCACTGGAATTGACTCATCCACACATTATATATCCGGGATATGTTTGAATTGCAACATATCGGTCATCTGTTGTCTACATAGAGACTTTGTGGCCTTTAGTCGGTGAAGGTGGTGCATATATTACTCAACATAAGTCTTCCATTCACGGACTTTTCTATAATACATTATATATGTTTACCTGTATGATTTTAATGTTATATTTTTGTCATACTGTATACAGGGCACTGATTTTATATCTTGTCATTTTGTAAGTGCCTCAATTTTTCCTTCAGCGCTACACATTTTGTTTATAATTTTGATCTATTGGGCATTATTCTTATGTAGTGTTAGCAGCTTAATTATTGGTGAGCAAGCGCAAAATTGCCTGTTGGGTTGTTTTTGATTTGTATGTTTAGAATTTTATTTTTGCTGCGGCTCTTTCTGATCACTTCCCTCATGGATGTGTTCGACTACCGAGCCTCCCGTAGGGTTAATACCGAGGGAGTATTTACAACTATGAGTAGTGACACAGAGATCGGAGGACTATTCCTCAGACTCAAAAATGTCATGACTACCGAACTCCATTTGCAATGGGATTTGGTATTTTTACAGCAATATGTTACAGAACAAATGGTACCTAGAAGCCTCCGTTGGGAAGTCCAACCACAACAAGGGGAAACAGACTTTGATGCATGGTTTAAATACTTTAACGATGCAGGGATTAATTTCCTACAGGTACTCATTTCTAAGAAAAATAATAGACTCCAGGTCCTTGACAGAGAAATCAAGGAGCTACGAGAGAAACTCTCGATCCATAAAAACTCTCAGGAGTACAATTCCCTTTCTTCTAACCTTTTGGGGCACTTAGAAAAAGAGGACCGTGACCAAAAGTTAAAAAAACAAAAGAAATACTCCAGAGACGCAGGAGACTACAAGAACCATGCAGTCTTTGGTTGGCAAAAAATCCTTCAAGCTACCCAACCTATGGAAGTTTCCTCTAACACCATAGGAAGTACTGCACCATCAAGTAGCCCTCCAACATCGAACGCCTCTACTGTACAATCTCAAACTACGAATACACATTCTCGTGGCCGTGGTTCCCAGAGAGGTGGTATCAAAAATGATGGAATACCGCATGCTTCCCAACAAGTGGTACAACACTATAGCCCCCATCCTTCACGGAGGGGTAGACACAATCTGAGAGGAAAAAGAGGTGGTAGAGGTAACTCTCATAATAGGAGTTACCACTTGGATACCAATTCTCAATACACTTCTTATCATCCCTCCCCTAGAGAACATAGAATGGGTTCAGATTCTCAACACAGAGGGGAACCATACCATAATTATTCCTCCCCTATACGTACCCATAACAGATACTCCCCCCTTAGGGAGGTCTATAGTCCAGCATACAGAAGAGAGGACTATGACCAAGATCCGTACCTACATAATTCCTATGCACATAGGAATCAGGTTTTTCGCGAGGCTCCACACTCGAGAAAACGAGGCCCAGATCAAAGAGAGGGTGCAGAGGGGGGAGGAGATTACAAAAAAGAAAAAAGGCCAAGAGTATAAGAGGCCAAGGGGTCTATAATTTAAGCTCACAAACCCTTACCGAAGCAGAACTATCTGTATTAGATAAGGGTCTTAAATATGCCCCCCCTAAAAAATTAGATAAGTTCCACACATTTATGGACGTTCATAAATATATACGCAAGGTTAATATTCAGAGGTATTTGACATCAAATCCTGTGCGTACGGATTTTCCGGCAGCTACATCCGGAACCGTTCATTCCGGTTTATCCAACCCCTCCTTGTTCTCTCCTCCGGTCCCCACAGCGCCAGCTGTAAAAATTTTTAGGGACCTTGTCCTACGAGATTTAGCCAAATTACCATTGAAACGCACTTACCATTCCCCATTGTTAAAAGGGGGTTTAGAGTCTTTGTGCGCACGTAAGGATCTTGTAATTCGCCCGGCGGACAAAGGGGGAGGTATAGTCATTTTGGACAAAAGCCAGTATGAGACAGAAATGCATCGCATTCTGAATGAACCAGGTACTTACCAAATGTTACCTAACAATCCTACACATAAATATAAACAAGAACTTCAGGAACTTGTCTTAAAGGGCTACGAGTTGAATATTTTGAACAAAAGGGAAAGGGACTTTTTGATTCCTTCCGCACCCCGAATTCCCACTATCTACTATTTGCCGAAAGTCCATAAGGACCCTGTCTGCCCACCTGGCAGACCAATTGTGAGTGGTATTAATTCCATTACTGCCAGAGTAGGCAAATATATAGATTTTTTCCTACAACCTCTAGTGAAGAAGACTCCCTCATATTTGAAAGACACCGGTTCCACAATTAGACTCCTCGAAAATGTCACAGTACAAGATGGGTTCATCATGGCCACTGCGGACGTGGCGTCATTGTACACGTGCATACCACACGATAAGGGGATTGATGCTGTGAAATATTTTCTGACCCAGGAACACTCCCTAGCCTCTTTCCAGTGCGATTATCTTGTGGAATTACTAGAATTTGCAGCCAAACATAATTATTTTTGGTTTAACCATGATTTTTATCTCCAACAACGTGGAGTTGCTATGGGGGCGAAATTCGCGCCTAGTCTCGCGAACCTATTCATGGCCAAGTGGGAGGAGGATGTCGTCTATGCCCACGAAACCAGTTCGCTGGTTCTGTGGACCAGGTACATAGACGACATCCTTCTCCTATGGAGTGGTACCAGGGAGACACTTGACGAGTTCTTTACAAATCTGAATGCAAATGATAGAGGTATATCTTTGTCGTATGAAGCCAGTGAAACTAAAATCCATTTTCTGGATTTACAGATAGAGCTAATAAATAAGCAATTTAGATTCAGTACATATTTTAAACCGACTGACCGCAACGGGTTTATCCCCGTTGACAGTTGTCATCACGTCTCATGGCTCAATGCGGTCCCTCGGAGCCAGTTTTTGAGACTCCGACGTAACTGCACAGACATAGAGGTATTTTTAGAACAGGCCAACGTTCTAAAATCTAGATTCATAGATAAGGGGTATGACATTGAAGGCCTAGACCAAGAGATTCAAAGAACTATCAATATAGACAGAAAATCCTTGTTGGAAGTCAAACCTATGAGAGAACCTGACGGCAAATTTAAGTGGGCCCTGTTGACGGCTTTCTCAACACAACATAGACAAGTCAAGTATATAATGAAAAAGCACTGGGGTGTTCTCAAACAAGACAATGTGTTGGGACCACTCATTCCAGAAGAAGCCAGTGTCATCTTTAGAGGTGCACCATCATTAAAGGGTCGGGTAGCCCCTAATATTATAAATCCTCCTACTCGCCCCCTTTTCTTTCATGACTGGACGGGCTTCTTTCCCTGTAGGAAGTGTGTAGTGTGTCAACATAATACCATTAGGACACGCAAAGTGACAGAGTTTACTTCCACTACTACAGGAAAGAGATACACCATAAAATCGTTCTGCACTTGCAGTACGAAATTTGTAGTGTATCTCATTACTTGTCCCTGCCAGAAACAGTATATAGGCCGTACAACCAGGACATTTTCTATTAGGCTGGGCGAGCATATTGCCTTAATTAAAAATAGAGACCCCAAACATACGGTTCCGAGACACTACAAAGAATTTCATGGCGGGAATCCAGAGGGTTCTAAGTTTGTCATTATTGACAAATATACGCCTCCCTGGAGAGGGGGTGCGAAAATAAGGGGAGTATCCCGCCTGGAAATGTTTTGGGCATACGAGCTACAGACGTTTTTCCCTCAGGGGCTCAATGTAGAGATTGATGTTAACGCTTTTTTAGATGAATCATGAAATTCATAATATATGCAATCACTATACATTATTTATTACTATGTCTATATGAAATATCCACCTAGATGTTTTAGATGTTAATTACAGATGGCAATAATGTGCAGGTGAATCCAGTTTATTCGACTCCCCTCACTAATTTGGCCTTACGGGTTCCTTATATATAGATCCCTTTAATATTCCCGTCTTTATATATGGCCGTGCATAACCAGGGTGTTTATGTATATTTTTTATACACTTACTTTATGTTAACTCTTTGGTTAACTATTTTACAACCATTTTGATGGATTAGTTGCCCTAGTTCCACACATAACGTTTTCATTTAACACAACTAGGAGAACAGGGCCCATTGACAGACAGTTATAACCTTTGTATACCTTCCCGTACGAGGTATTGGGTAGACATATGCCTGAATGTGTGAAGTTGTTATTACTTTAGGATGACACCAGTTATAATATATGTTTTTATTTGTTACATTCAACTTGGCATTTAGGCTTTTCCATTATTTGGTTGGTATTAATAACTTCCGGCTACCCATAGCTGGAACGCATATCTTGAGATCTTCCGCTCTCACGTCTTGACGCCATATCCTCACGCCGGGAGGTATTCCCAACGGAGCACGTTGAGAATTTCTGGCTGTGAGGGATGCTGGGAGTGAATGCATCGTGGGTTTCCGGCCTATCAGGGTTGGAACGCAAACCCCGATGCTCACGCGATCGCACTTCCGGTCTCGCGAGATAACGCCACACCGCTAGTCTCGCGGGAGAACGAAAATTTCGATACGATCGCACTTCATGTCTCGCGGGATAACGTTACACCGCTAGTCCCGCTGACACCCTTTCTCTGCAGACATCGACAAATAAATAAATTTAAAGATCTCATATATTGGGGGCTTCTTATATTAATAAGCTTTCTAGCATGGCCTATCAATAGGAACCAAATTTAAGTTACACATAATGCGATCATTAAGCTTAACATTAAGTGGAACGCATGACATATCCACCAAAGAGAGTCCTGGAACGCACGCGGGTCCGCCATTTTGGGAACCCGGAAGTGCTATTTTGCTTAATCGAACAGGCTGGAGTCACTTCAACATGATCATAGCACCTATATTATGGAGTCAGGCTGCAGTGGTGAGTACCCCAAGACGAAGTCTATTCAGACGAAACGCGTCGGGAGGACTCCACTGCTGCCTTTTTATGCATAAGCGCTTTTTATCCGTTCTTATCATGTAAGTGTAAATCCTTCTTTTTAATAAATCATTACTTTTACGGTATCACACTATGTGGCTCTTTCTATATCCTTTATGAGCCACACATGGGACGATGTTTGATCATTTCTGGAGAAGATACAGCCTCACGGAACCCCTGTGATCTCTTCATGATGTGAATGTCTTCCCATTATTGCCAGTGAGCAATCAAAGTTGGTTTGACCCTCACAGTGTATACTGTTTAGGGTTCAAACCCTCTGGTAAGCCTTCAACTATACTATCTGAGTGACTTGCACGGGTGTAAAGACACTGTGGTGTGATGCACTGGAATTGACTCATCCACACATTATATATCCGGGATATGTTTGAATTGCAACATATCGGTCATCTGTTGTCTACATAGAGACTTTGTGGCCTTTAGTCGGTGAAGGTGGTGCATATATTACTCAACATAAGTCTTCCATTCACGGACTTTTCTATAATACATTATATATGTTTACCTGTATGATTTTAATGTTATATTTTTGTCATACTGTATACAGGGCACTGATTTTATATCTTGTCATTTTGTAAGTGCCTCAATTTTTCCTTCAGCGCTACACATTTTGTTTATAATTTTGATCTATTGGGCATTATTCTTATGTAGTGTTAGCAGCTTAATTATTGGTGAGCAAGCGCAAAATTGCCTGTTGGGTTGTTTTTGATTTGAATGATAACAGGCTGGCCTGACAAAAATCATCTTTCATAAATCCATGATGATTGTTACTTACAGTATAATACCTTTATAGCAGACATATTTCTGAATCTCTAATAATTTCCTTAAATATTTTACATTATAGACCCTATGCTTATTGGTCTGTATTTCCTTGGTATACTGTATATCTCAATCTGTTTTGTATATTGGTACCACATTTGGCACTATTCCAGTCAGTAATGTGTCTTTAAAAATTAGAAATTAAAAATAGCAGTTTGGTTATAACTGCGTTATGTTCCCTAAGGATTCACAGGTGTAAGTCATCTAAATACTGTGATTTGTTCACATTAATTTTCCTAGTCAATTTTTTGTCAACCAAAATGGTGCCTTTGGTAAAATGTTATTAACATTATTGTAAAGCACTGCGTAAATTCTCTTTTTCTGTAAAAACAGAAGATAAAAATCTATATAATACAACTGCCTTTTCCCTGTCATTTGTGACCGACTTCCCGTGTTCATCTGTTAAAAGCCTACAGGTTCTGTCATAATATTTTTATTGTTGATATATTTGAAAAACATGTTTGTGGGGGGAGGGGTTTGTTTTTCTTTCTGTAGCATCCCCCTTTAGCCACTCTGATTGTTCCTTTGCATCTTCTGTTGTATTTTTTGTAATTCTGGAATGGCAACAGCGGTCCTTATATTTTTTGTGGCACATTCAGACCTCTAACATTGAGCAATCCAAACTTAATTGAGGTCATGGTGTTTGCATACATGAATTATCAGCTAATGTTGAATTTCTACACATCAGCCAGGGCCCCCTGAAAAAAGGAAGAAAAGGTAGAGGGATAGAGAAAAAAACTGAGTGAGAGGACAAGCAGGAAAAAGAACATTTTGATAATACGCCCTAAGTTAAGTATAGACACCCACCAGGGTAAATAGAAAGAACTTAGTAAGACTTAAACTTATCACGTTGAAGAAATATAAATAGGCACAGACATCTCCATAAGGCATTGTAAGTATAAACAGAAAAAAGGAGAGAAAAGTGACACTACCTAAGTGTAGCATTTATTAAAACATATTGGTAAAATGAAAAACAATAATTATGCACTCACATTTAAAAGACATTAAAAAGTGTATCAATAAGTCTCCAGCAGGTGGCAACCTTCCAGGTGGTCGATGGCGAGCAAGCCTCTCTGTGTGGATGTGATGTAAGGTGCTTAGAACCAGGAATTTGACCAGGGACACACCAGGAAGAGACAGAAAGAGCAGCAGAGTGTGTATATCACATGGATATGAACCACTGTGGAGAGCAGGAAAGTGTGGCAGGCCCACAAAATGGCTGTGATGATGTTGTGTGTGATAATTACGGGTGGGCTTGGGAGCCTCCCCAGACCCTGCTTGGAATAGAGACGGCTGACGCTCCCATAATGTGAAGTTTTTTAATGTACTTTTTTTAAGGACTAAAATATTTCCTTCATTAATTTATCACTCCTTGCCTTGTTTTTTTTTTTGTTTTATTTTGTTTTGTCAGTTGCACCAGTACCCCCCTTCTTTGCACCTGGGTATGTTTGGGGTGTTAAGGCTCTTTACAAATCTCTTTCTAGTTACTAAGGCATTGTAAGTAAATATCATTGAAAAAAAGAACTTGTGCTACAGCCTACAACATAACCTGCAATCTAATAAGACAGGAATTTCAAAGTAAGATCCCTTTCACACTGGGGCCATTTTCAGGTGCTTTAGAGCTGGAAATACCCTCTGCTAAGCGCCTGAAAACCGCCTCTCATTCATTCAGGTGAGACTTTTTACATTAGAGCAGTGCGCTTGCGGGACGTTCCAAAAAGTCCTCCAAGCAGCATCTTTGGGGCGGTTTGGGAGCGCTTTATTTAGCCATTGGGGTTAAAAGCACCCCACTAGCAGCCGAAAAGCGATGCCTAAACAGCGCTTAAGCACCGCTAGTCCCCAGTGTGAAAGGGATCTTAAGCCTGGCGCCTGGGCATAATTAAAAAAATGAAATGTTCACTATGGGGTTGATTTACTAAAGGCAAATCCACTTTGCACTACAAGTGCACTGCAAGTGCACTTGGAAGTGCAGTTGCTGTAGATCTGAGGGGGACATGCAAGGAAAATAAAAAACAGCATGTTTGCTTGTACATTGTAATGGAAATTTGTAAGTTCTGTATATAATTGTATTGTATTTTGTATATATTGCACACTGCCCTCACTGTGCACACGGCACTAATAATGTTTTCAGTACATGTTTACATTCTTTTGAGTCCTGATTAGATTTAGCCTGCCTATGTAACGCCCCTTGTTACCATAAACGTACAGTTGTAATATTAATGTGATACCTACGTAATCATGTGCATAAAAACCTTCAATTGCGTCATAATAAAGCAGAACAGTATTTAGAAAGATGCTGAGCGTATCTTTTGTGTCTGTTCCCTACTGCAGTAGTTATTATTAATTTGGAATCACTAATCAATATGAGGATAGGAGTTGCCTATCATCAATTTAACCAAGTCTGCATGGCGAGCTTTGCCTTAGGAGGGGATTCCAGGTGACCCTGAGTATCTGAAACAAGGAGCTTGAGACGATCCGGGAATTTCTGATAATCAGCCGGCTGAGGTAAGCCTTTTGCTTACATTTGTGTTATCAGACTTCCTTGATCGGTAAGGCATTTTCGGGACAAAGGGTACCTATTTTACTCCCCTTAATCAAACTGTATTGATTGGTGGTTATATGTTATGTTGTCCCTGTCTATTGTCCATCAGAGTGGTATAGATAAGAAAGGGAAGAATAGTGCTGTTCACAGGTATATGTAGTACATCTGCTAGATAATGTAGTTTAGAGGCAAGAGGGTATAGGCACACGTAGAGAAGAGAGAAGACTGACCAGTCATTATGGGCATTGAATAAGGTAAGGGAATGAAGGGTAAGAGACCCTCAAAAATGCCCAGCGCAAGAGGAGCGCTATATATGAACCGAAGGTGCGGTTCTGCCTATACTGAGCCCCTAGATTAATGGTTAAAGTGGACAGTGATCCGCATTGGGTAACTGGGTTACCAAGGTCCACAGGGACTAAGAATCATGCACAGTAAACACTAGAGAAACAGCTATCTATGTGAGCAGGATGGATTAAGGCTGACATTAACACTAGACAGAAAGGGACATTTTCATGTTAAGTTGTGGGATAAATTTGGGGTCAGGCACTACAACTAGTAAAAGTCAGAAACAGAGAAATGAGAGGTAAAACAGAATACATTATATGTTGTCAGCGAGGGAAGATGGGATGAGCACTCTGGCTGCCCATCTGATCATAGAAGCTAGATATAAAATAATTTTTTTTTAAGGCAGGAAAATATTAATGAGAGTTAAAAGAAAGTGAGAGAATGATATGCATGTGTTGTGTACAAATGGGAAAAATGTAAGCGATTTTAGAGAGATATTGGTGTATGTGTGTATGCTGGGACCTTTAGTTCTATTGCTTGTGTGTGTCATGTACGCAGATGTGACCCCCTCCTTTGTGCTCTCCTGAAATAATGTGGTCAGTGATAAGCTGGAAGGACACCATGCCAATTCCAGTTTTTTTAGACAAAACATTTATAACAAAATGTGCCGGCTTAACGAATCTAATGGTAAACGTGGTAAATGGTAAATGGTAAAATGTGATCACAATTATTTTGAATCTGTTTTCCAAACATGGTAAAATGAAGGTTACATTTAAACGTGTATTACACAAATTGAATATCCTTTGATAGTGGAAACAGTGCATTTAAAAAAGGGAAATTAAATAAAATTAAGTAATAATGAGTATTCATTTCTAATATGCGTTTAACAATTATATAGATATATTGAAACTGGTTTAGACAACCTTTGGTTGGAAATTAAATCCAGGTTATTGGGGAAATTTGTAAAAATGGGATTAGTTTAGATTAAGATAACAATTTTTGTAATTTTACATTTATTCAATAAGCCCTTATTGAGAAAAAAAAGATTAAGATGAGGTTGTTATTTGGAATACAGCTGCCATAATATTTAACAAAGCCAAGATGGATGGAATACATAAGAAGTTTTTCTACAAAAATGAAATTTTAAGGTTTTTGATAATAACTTGATGTGCGGTCCATGATGTGAGAGTTATAATAAATAAAATTTAAATCTAACAGACCCATCACATCAAATCCACACACCCAGTTAGGATAGATGCCACCTGCAGCCAGTTGTTTTATAGTTTTTGATGCTTTCTGGTCCATCATACATATTGTTGATCCTTTTGTTTTTATTTTTGAAATCCAAAGCAGAATGTGTGGATTGTGAAATGATGTGCCCCTTTTCCTTGTAAGTGCCGTGGTATAATAGCAAGAATATTTTGGATTTATGGGCATCTCTCCATGACCGCAGGGTATTGTTATCATTTATTATAATATTGCCAGGAAAAAGTTGTCTTTTGAAACATGAAACTGGAGTTCTTACACAAATAGCATGATAGAAAATAAGCCTTTGTAATATATTTATGCAAGCTGGACCCATTAATGAAGGGTTCATCCCAATATATCAGAGCTGCAGCTTTTATGCAAAGGTGCTATTAGACAAAGTTAGATATTGTTTTGGTCAAACATTTAATTTTTAATGGTCCGACATTCTGTGCAGCAAATATACAGCTAACTAAATGTTTGTCTAATGAAAGGTTTAAAATATGAGTTTGTTTTTGTACAAATCTAACAATGAAAAATGCGTACATTTATTCAAAAGAAAGAAAAAGACGTATGTGTTAAATTGATGACGTAGGAATCAGCTGCTATGAGCCCAGTGCAGGACACACTCCCTGAAGACCCAGATATTAAA
This sequence comes from Lithobates clamitans, assembly GCA_037952925.1. Classification (NCBI taxonomy): domain Eukaryota; kingdom Metazoa; phylum Chordata; class Amphibia; order Anura; family Ranidae; genus Lithobates; species Lithobates clamitans. The sequence continues at coordinate 4,188,020 of JBBGZY010000477.1, read as the reverse complement.
TTTTTTGTAGATTTGAGTATGCAGTTTATCACCCAGAAGGATACTCTGTATTCAAAGTCATTGGATCCTTTTTGCCCAGCTCAAGAAGCAGAGCTCCATGTTTTAGCAAAGCCTGTGAGCTATAAAAAGAGTGTATATTTATATAGATAGTCGAGATATAGAGAGCTTTTGGTTCCATTTGAAGGGCCAGAAGTTTGTTTTTACTTCGGCAGGTAAACCAACCAAGCATGCCAAGTTAATTTGATTGGCTGTTTTCAGCCTTCCAGGTTCTTGCTGAGGTAGCCATATTAACTTTAACACATGGAAGCAGACCAGGTGACTAAGGATGCTGCATTTACAGCCCCGGACACTTGATGGGTCTGTGCAACTCACAGATTCCACCCTAGTTCTGGCCCAGTATAGCTGGGATTAATAATTCAACTTTAAGGACCCCAGAACGAGAAGAACAAGTGGTCCACAGGGGGCAACTTCTTATGAAATAGGACTTTGGAAAAGGTGATCATTTATGTCTGCCAGCCACTCTTTTCCCTCCAGCTTGACACATGGACCGTGTCATCAGTCACAAGCAGTTATGGCTGCCTTAGTAAATGAGCGTGGGATAGAGCCAGGGTTCTCCACAGTTGTTTTTATAGCATACCACTTCTTGTTTTACCTGTTACCAAAGGTGTTACCAAAAGCAGAACATCCCTTCCAGAGATTACAAAAAGAATTATCCAGATGCCCAAGTTAGGATCTTACAAGTATGCATTTTGTCTGTATGGACATGTTTTCTGGATGTCCAGTGGCAAATGCTACTGCAAAGGCTACAGTAAAACGTGTTATCAGAAGTAGTTTGTAAATATAGAGTTCAGAAAGTACACAGAGTAACAGAGGAAATCATTTTCATAGGAGAGTCCTTACTAGAAGTTTTAGGTTTTATTTTTACACCCCCTACTGTCTACAATGTAGCGGAAAAAGTAGAGTAAAAAACTAGAAAACTTTTGCCTGAATGTTTTCTTATATTTGATGAAGCCCCTAAGGGGGATGTTGGACTCTCTCCCTATGGGATTTTGTTTGGGAGTGTGTTACTCACTTGCTTATATTTTGTCTCAGCAGCTGAAGTCCTCCATTTGGATCTCACAGAGAATGTTGCTGATCTTTTAAGGTTTTTGACAAACTCATTCATGTGTTTTCTCCCAAATTCCAGATCCTAAAAGTTTGGAAGGATCTAAAACTAAAGCCAGGTGACTTGTGGATTGTTAAGAGACATTTATATATAAGGAAATGTTTGGAGACTCAATACAGCATCTATTTCATGTACAGTTTTTGCAAAACTTGAAGGAAAAGTCACCTGGATCCACACCAGACACTGCAAAAATGACTAAATTAAAGAAATCTCTGTGTTTGATTTGTTTCCCTCTTGTGATCACAGTCTAGGGTACTTTTTGATTCAATTACTTTAATTGCAAGGGATTTATATATTTGAGAAGTAGTTTAGCCATGTTGAAGTCATATTTGTCTTGTGTACGTCTTCCATTTTATGTAGAATTGTCTGTGTTTACCTATGCTGATAAGTCAGCATGCCCACAATTCAGCTAGAAGCTGTACAGACAGTACTCTGTAAATATGTTTTATCAATCATTTGTTTTTCACAATGAAAAGTCATTTGGTAATCAAAAAAGTTGCTCAGCTATTATTTTCTCCACAATGGAGTTTTTTTTGCCTCTTTGGTCAGGACTACCTCCACCTAAGCGTAAGGAGGTACCAGGTAAAAGGTGATAGCAGGTATGGTTAGTGATCAAAATATTGATCAAAAGAGGGGAGACTGTAATGGAAATTTGTAAGTTCTCTATATAATTGTATTGTATTTTGTATGTATTGCACACTGCCCTCACTGTGCACACGGCACTAATAATGTTTTCAGTACATGTTTACATTCTTTTGAGTCCTGATTAGAATTAGCCTGCCTATGTAACGCCCCTTGTTACCATTAACGTACAATTGTAATATTAATGTGATACCTACGTAATCATGTGCATAAAAACCTTCAATTGCGTCATAATAAAGCAGAACAGTAATTTAGAAAGATGCTGAGCGTATCTTTTGTGTCTGTTCCCTACTGCAGTAGTTATTATTAATTTGAAACCACTAATCAATATGAGGATAGGAGTTGCCTATCATCAATTTAACCAAGTCAACATGATTGGATGATAAAATCAGCAGAGCTTCCACTCATTTAAGATCTTCCCCTCAGATCTACAGCGACTGCACTTCCAAGTGCACTTGGATTGCACTTGTAGTGCAAAGTGGATTTGCCTTTAGTAAATCAACCCCAATGTGTAATTAGCCCAGTTGAGTGTCTCTTCTATTATTATTTGTTATTATATGTTATTTTGTATGTGTTACCCAGTAAAATACAATGACCAATGCAGTTGTTTAATCCATTAACATTTCCACTTGCTTTCTGTATTCTTTGTTCCCATTGATTCAAACAGTAAGGATTATAGCTTACTGAAGTTAGCATTTTTGAACTCCAATTGGAAATTTTGTCATACCAGCATGCCGGTATTTCCTGTAACTTATGGCAAATGTGATTACCATGATAACTATCCAAGCTATCTTTAACTCGCATATCTGTAATTAGCTCTGTGTTGTTTGAAATAAATTAATCCTACAAAGTATTTTTCCTCATTGGGGCTTCCACCATCTGTTCCATGAAATTGTCCTTGAATAAGTTTAAGAAATAACAAGCCTCTGTTGAGTGTGTAGTTCCATTTGCCCAATAAATATCAGGGTAAATAAATGTGTCCATAATAATAACATAATATATAATAATTCCTGTTTCCCAGCCACTTTCTGTAAAAGGAGCTCAAATTCTTCCTTGTATTAAGTAGGTTATAACATACTACCACAAGTAATTTACTATTTGATGAGCTCTTATAGGACTTCAGCCATAATGACTCTGTACCATCACAGTTCACGTTAGCAATATAATCTTTAAAGTTCATTTTCAGATCATTCTTTACATATACAGTATGCATACCCCTTCACCTCTTCTGCTAGTTGTGTTCCTCTGAAGCAGGGTGTGCCCTTCAATATTAGCAGCCCAGTTATATGAGCTGATTTATGAGCCCAAGTTTCTGATATTCCTATGCAGTTAAAGTGCTCCTCAATTAACAAACGTTTACAAAAGTTAACAAATTCATTAATTTTGTTTGTCAGGCTTGTTGCATTTGCAAATATACCTTTTAATTTTGTAGTAGTGTTTAAAACTCCCTTGTTACTCATTTTTGTTCTATAATTTGAATCTACAGCTCTTTTCATTGCAGTTTAAGTCTATTCCTACAGTAGAGCTCAGTTTTCTAGGAACCAAAAACTCTCCTTCTTACACCATCGTGCAGGATACCTGCATGAGGCAAGCCATCACTCCGGAGCAGAAGCTCGTCGCCACCCTGCGGTACTTGGCGACAGTGAGAAGCATGCAGGACTTGAAGTTCTCGACAGGCATCTCCCCCCAGGCTCTGGGGATCATTATCCCAGAGACCTGTTCTGCCATCATACAGGTCCTGCAGAAGGAGTATATTAAGGTAAGATTTTTATCCTTTAACATCACATTTTATTGTATTTAATGTTTGCTAATATATTGTATTTCTTTCCTCATTCCCTAATTACCATGATTGTAATATGCTGTGAATGTCCCCTTTGTCCTCATGCATGCTGGATTTTTATGTAATTATTTTTTGTCCTTCATACATATTTGCCTTCACTTACCTCCCCAACATGGCCTCCTGGCCTTATATTCACCTCATGTAGTCACTTAACAATGTATTTTATCAACTCCATAGTAGTGCTTTACCCCAAACACCCCTAAAATGTTTTGAAATGTGATTGGTGCTTAAAATTCAGGCAGAGTGCCAGAGGCTTTTTTTGGGGGGTCCCCAAATCATTTGGAACCTTCCCTCCTCCCAACTGCTAAGTCAGTTGATACCAATTCTCTATCTATTCTCAATCATCTAGCTGCTGACTTTGCCAAACCCATACACACTATAGCCATCTCTTTTGTGCTCAGATTTATGGATGAATTCCCCAAAGCATGTAGTGCAAGGGCCTGCCTGTATACTTTCAAATGGTACTGTTTCAAGTTTTTGTATACTATTATTATCTTGATAGGTAATAGCAGAATGTAAAAATGTTCTAAAATGGGTACAGTGTGTATTTATATCTTTGTATTATGACACTTCTTACCTGTCCAGTGGGCTGTCAATAGTGTAACTAAGGAGGGGCTGTTCAAAGTAATACACATTATATAGGCATTCATCTCTCAATGAAGTAGAGAGGGTTACCTGTCCAAGAGTTCCCCCCTATAATGTTACAAATGGCCCATGAGGGGGGGAGAGTGAATCTGATAGGTGTACCTTATACTTTAGTCTTTAAAACTTCCCATAAATAAATGGTATCTTGATGTTGGCCAAGAATGTTTGTGTCTAATCTGCTTTCCATGGTTATGTGCAAAAATACTAATTATTTTTTTTGTTTTACTCCACAGTTTCCTTGCACGCCACAGGAATGGCAGACTGTGGCCTCCCACTTTGCCCAGCGGTGGGACTTTCCTAACTGCGGAGGGGCAATTGATGGGAAACACGCCCACATCATCCCACCACCCAACTCGGGGTCATACTATTATAATTATAAGGGGTTCAATAGTATTGTAATGTTGGCGGTGGTGTCGGCTACTTATGAATTTCTGTATGTGGATGTGGGGAAGAATGGCTGGATGTCCGATGGTGGAGTCATCACCCAGATGGAGTTCTACAGGCATCTCCAGAATGGCAGCTTGGACTTGCCACCTCCAGAAGAGAATGTGGAAGGACTCCCTTTCGTCTTCGTTGCGGATGAAGCTTTTTCCCTCGGGGGACCATCTTATGCGGCCATTCCTGATGAGGACCCTCACCCCGGACCAGAGGGTTTTTAATTACCGGCTGGCCAGAGCCAGAAGAGTGGTGGAGAACACGTTTGGAATCATGGCCAGCCAGTTCCACCTATTTCTTACACCCATACATATGGCGGAGTACAAACTGAATCACATTATCCTGGCGTGCTGTGTTCTTTTTATGGCAACATTCTGCCAACTATGCTGGCTCAGTTGGGCCTGAGGCCGGAATTCAAAATGAACCAACCCTGATGGCGCTTGAAAGTGGCCGTCCTGGCTTGCCCCCCCTGAGTGCCTGTGATGTCCGGCTAAGATACCTTGAATTCTTTGCGGTTAGGGGGCCTATCAATATGCCAGACAATGTGTAAAACCTTTTTCAAATAAAAAAAAATAAGCAAATCTTTGGTGACATTTACTGCTTGTGTTTCTTTTAGCTGACCCTGACAGAAATGTGGGGAGTCCTGAAAATGGCGTGATTGTGTAACCTTACAAAGCACCGTTGGGTGTTATTTACTAAAGGCAAAGACACTTTGCACTACGAGTGCACTTGAAACTGCACTTGTAGTGCAAAGTGGATTTGCCCTTAGGAATTAACACCCATTGTCACAGAAAACAGCAATTAGAGCACCACAAAAGTGTTGTAGCGTTGAGACAATAATCCACACATTCTTGATTAACAATCTTTTTAATACCTGCACAATCACATGTGCATTTAGAAAAGGTTTTTAAAACAAACCAACATGTTTGTTGTATAACAATTTTTGGGGTCACATTAGAAAAAGTAGAAATGTCCATTTAAGATAAAACAGGCATGTTTAAAACCAACAAGAAAGACACAAATCTTGAACTTACAAAGTTCACATTTGGTAGAACTTGAAGGCAGTATCAGACATGAGTATTTAGAAACTGTGTTTGATATTGCGTTCAGATGGGGTGAAGTCACCCCCGGAAAAGCCAAATTTTGAAGATGCACACAAATAGCCGAATGTCAACATGTGCGACTTGCTATCACGGGGGATCAAGGGATGTGTTTTGAGGGTGCAACCCCTTCCTCTCAGCTACTTTATTATTGAGGAAGGGGTTGCACCCCCAAAACGCGTCCATTGATCTCCCGTGATGGCAGATAGCACATGTTGACACACTGTGTGCCTCTTCAAAATTTGGCTTTTCTCCAATTTGACAAAAAATGTTAGAAAATTGTAGCACACCAAAAAACAAAGGGATTTGGAGGGGTTTTAAACTCTCCCCAAAACATCAATGATGTTCTTATTTTTTTGAAGAACATCATTGGTGTTTTTCTTGATGTTTTCCAAGTTCCTATTACACCCCATGATCTCCCCGATCAGGATCTGTGCACTTTCCGAGGTGAAAGGATCTGGATCCACAACATCACGACCACCTAAAAAGATAGAAACCAAAAAAAAACATGTGTTATAAATATGCCAGCATCCATCTCTTACCTGAGCCTGTGGTCGCAGACACTTACCTGTTGTGGTGCCAATTTCCACCACGTCTTCCTCCTCCTGCTCTGCTTGTCTTGGGTGAATTTCCCCTTCTTCCAGAGGTGGGGGGTCTCTGGTCTCCTCGGATGAGGGGTGTCCTCCGAGTCTTTTCTCCCCTATGTTAAAAAAATGGTATACTTAGCACACAGATATTTCATGGCAGAACTATAAATATGAAACATTGTTTGGAAATGGGGTACAATTTTTTTTGTGGCCAGAGTTCCAAGATGTAGCATTTTTCTTGTCCTTTGTCAAGCTTGAATACTTTACCTGTCTTGTACAAGCTTCACAGATGGAGACACCCCTATAGTATACACTGGAGCACATGTGTGGGCCCCCTAATAAAAAGGGTGTTCTTGTGTCCCACACTAGTGCTCCAGCGTCCAGATGTAAAAAAAGGCTGCTGAGTGTCCTCTCCTTACACAGAATCTAGTTTGCATTTCATTCTAGTTACAAACCCATCTACCCAACCAAATTAGTTTCAGACAAGTAGGCCCTAAAAAATGTGGCCAAATGCATATGGACAAAACCATGGTGTTTTCTAGGCCGAACAAACAATGTTTGATATGAACGAATAATGTGCCCATGAACATGAAAGTTGCCATTTTAAACAGGACAACAGTTAAGAAAAGCACATGGAGCAGCACGAACGTAATAAACATAAAAAGAATAGGAACACAGCACAACTACTTACTTTTTTTGCAGCACTCTCCGGATCTTTCTGTACTGCTCGTGCTCCCTTAATTTGAGGTCCGACCACCGCTTCCTGAGCTGATCTTTCAATCGTCATTCGTGAAAATTCCAGTGCAGACTTTTGACCACTTTCGCCATGATCTTGGCCTTTCTGACATTGGGGTTGGGGTAAGGTCCATACTTCCTGTCATAATCGGCCCTCTTCATTATGTCGACCATCTCCAACATCTCCCCAAAGGTCTCCTTCTGGATCGGGACGTTTCAGGCTCTGGGCTTTCCACTTCCTCCTCCTCGTTGGTGTAATTATCAGACACCTGCTCTGACTCCGCCATGTGTTCTTCCCCACTGCGACGAACGAGAGGGGGTGGGGAATAGACTAGAAAGAACCTCAGGGGCGGGCGGAGTTTCACGCATGCGCAGTGTCTATAAAGCGTAACACGCGTGCGTAGTACGTACGATCTGTGAGCGGAGGAAGGAGTAATGGAGGCGCCGATCGTGATAGCGAAGGTAAGATTTAACATTGGGCCTCTACTGCTTCTAGATTGAGGCCTGTATTTGCACAAGTTTAGTAGACTTTAGGCTGACATTAGGGTTTGTCTTGTGTTGTGTCTTGCAGTGAAAATGGATATCTTGAAAGATAAGGACTTTATGCCAATCTTCATTGATATGTTCAGGGAGCTGCCTTGTCTGTGGCAGATAAACCACCCTGATTATAAGAACCAAACAAAGAGGAAGGCAGCGCTGGATAATTTGTTGGAATTTGTGAAGACGGTGATCCCCACGGCAGACATGACCTATTTGAAGGTTCTAATTGGTGGCCTGAGGAGCACTTATCTAAGGGAGCACAAGAAGGTCCAGGATTCCCAAAGATCAGGAGCAGCAGATGACATTTATGTCCCCAGGCTGTGGTACTATGACAGGCTGCATTTTCTGGCAGGTCAGACTGAACTCAGGCCAGCACTCTCCACTCTTCCTTCCAGGCTTCCTTCCCCCCCAGCTGAGGCTTCTGACGCCCAACCTGGGCCTTCCAGGCAGCAACATGTGGAGGAGCCCAGCTTGAGCCAGGTATAGCATTCTTCTAAATATTGCTGGTTGTCCAATCAGTGATGTTAAATATATATTAGTTTGGAGTACTAATTTATGATTGTGATTGATGAAGCAAAAACTAAAACCATGTCCCTTTCTCATACACAGGGAAGTCTCAGCCAGGAGGTGGCCAGGCCAAGCAGGCTGCCTGATATCCAGGTCCCTCCCCTACACCTTCAAAGACAAAGTGCCAGGAAGAGGAGTAACCTGGAGGTGGCTGCCATAGGCCTCTTTTGGAAGGATACAGAGGCCCTGAGAACCCCCCACACTGTGGAGGAGGACTTTGCTGGCATAACTGCCTGCAAAATGATGCAGATGGAGGAGGGCCAATGACTCCTGTGGGTTCCTAATTTTGGAAGCTCTCAATAAGGGGTTGAGGGGCCAAATAACTTGTGCTACCCACATTTGTGACCTCACACATGGTCCTCTTCCTCCTCCTCCTCCTCCTCCTCCTCCTCCTCCTCCAGGTCCTACTCCAGGTCCTACTCCAGGTCCTACTCCTCCTCCTGCCATATCTCCAACACCAGAGCCACAGCATGGAAGGAAGCATCTAAGGAAGACCAGAGAGTGATGGCCCTGAGTTCAGTCTGGTCTGGCAAAATATGCAGCCTCTTGTAGTACCACAGCCTGGGGACAATACATGTCATCAGCTGCTTTCCTGGATCTCTGGGACTTCTGGACCAGACTGCACTCCCTTACATATGGACTCCTCAGGCCACCAATTTTGCTGCAAAAGAATTGATGTGTGCCCTGGGGGTCAAAGGCTTCGCCAATTTCAGCTGTTTCTCCCTCTTTGTTTGCTTCTGAGCCCTTAATAAAGGAATTTTTGTTTCAATTATATTCGCCTATGTGTGTTTTCCATCAAAAAAGGCAGTTTGTGAGGAGACAGGTACATTTCAAAAATACAATGTGAAATTAACAAGAGACACCAACACCAAACAATCTCCTTGAGATTAAATAATACAACATATCAATGGTGTTGTGGTAACTTGACACACAAAGCACACACAAAAATATTCTGGAGTAAAAACCAAAAAAAAAGAAAAAAAAAAACAGCCTTGAAAAAAATACAAACCCCAAAAAAATTAAACAGCCTTGAAAAAAAAATTTTTAAATTAAAAACAACCAAAAAAAATTGTTCAGATGTGACAAGTCAAAATATATTGAGGGAATCCCAATAAAGAATAAAGAAAGAAGTTTGTGAGAAGTCTGTGTGAATATGAGCAGCAAAACAACTTCATTCTCACATTATAAAGATGAACAGAGTGCACTGTATTAAACTTTTTAAAACATTGCAGCGTGACGAAAGTGCTGTATTCATTCCGAATACTAATTTTACCAGACCGAGCTGTTCCGTCTCAGAATTTCTTCTGAGCATGCGTGGCACTTTGTGCGTCGGAACTGGCCACACACGGTCGGAATTGACGCAATCGGATTTTGTTGTCGGAAAATTTTATAGCCTGCTCTCAAACTTTGTGTGTTGGAAAATCTGATGGAAAATGTCCAATGGAGCCCACACACGGTCGGAATGTCCGACAACACGCTCCGATCGCACATTTTCCATCGGAAAATCCGACCGTGTGTACGGGGCATTATTCTCAAAAAAGTTTTGACAGCGACACCAGCTTAGCCACATGTGTGACCGCTGCCTTTAGTTTTGTATCTATTGTTTTGTCTTGTGGACCCCGGGACCAAGAGGCACTCTGTGTGCTTACCACGTTAACCCCCACTTAGGACCGATAGTTCATGTACGTGCTTAGTTTACTATGCACTTTAGTGCTACCAAGTTTTTTTTACTGTTGGTTTAACGTTGCCACCTAGTGGCCAGATATCTTTTCTCCTCCGTTATTTGCTGAGGTGGATATTGTTCCCCTCCATCTTACTGATTTGTGGCTCCACAGCCCGGAGGAGGACTCTTCCCACCATCTCCTGTCTCTTCTATATCTTATTTCTTACTTTGCTCTACTCTTCCCCTCTGCCTGTTTCCCCACCCCCTCTCCTCTTCCCCAGGTTGAGCAGTCCCCTAGATATGGATGAATGGTTGTCGGCCATTCTAAAAGTATTTCATGTACCCCCTATTCTCTTCCACCATGCAACCCCTTGATCATATAGCTTTATCCTCTTATAACTGTAGGGGCTTTAATACGCAGGAAAAGAGAAGCCAGATCCTGTATAATTTTCACAAAGCTAAAACCCAAATCTTGCTTTTGCAGGAAACACATTGTAAGAGTTCAGCAGTTCCGACCTTTAAAAATCCCTACTACCAACAATGGTTCCATAGTACAAATCCACAAGCAAAGTCCAAAGGAGTGTCAAAAGCTTTCTACAAATCATTTCACCCGGAAGTCCTAGACTCTCTTACTGACCCCTCAGGATGTTTTCTTTCTCAAATTGAAATCTAACTCTTCTATTTTCACAATGGCTAATGTTTATGGACCGAACCAAGACCAGGGGGGGCTTCATATCCATGGTTCTCGACAAATTACTTTCCTTTGGTGGTCCCTGTTTCTTTCTAGGTGGAGATCTTAACGTGACCCTCTCCCCGGCCGTGGACACCTCCTCCGGTAAGTCATCCATTTCACACTCCACCCTTACACACATAAAATCACTCTTGCACTCTGCCCAACTTGTTGATGTTTGGCGGGTGCAACATCCGTTTGAGAGGGACTACAGTTGTTATTCTGTGGCCCATGCCTCCTATAGCCGTATTGATTATTTTTTGATCTCCCAGTCCTTATTAGATGTTCCAATCAAGTCATCCCTCGGCAACATACTATGGTCTGACCATGCCCCTGCACATTTAAACCTAGCCCACCCCCCCAAATCTCATAAATAATTTTCCTGCCGCTTAAATGACAACCTACTGAAAGACACCCCATGTGCTGCAGCTATTGAGCAGACAATTTGTGACTTTATCTGGGACCACCAAAATGATGACACCAATCCCCTCACTAAATGGGAAGCTTTAAAATGCGCAATTAGAGGGACGTTTATTCAACACGGATCTCGCCTAAAGAAAGCCAGGACCACTGACATCTCACAATTATTGACCACTATACACACACTTGAACAGTCACACAAACAAAACCCAGATCCCACAGTGTATGTGGATCTTTCGAACGCCCATAGGAAACTACTCCGCATCTTAGATGCCCACTCCCTCATAGCCAGGGACAAGGGACGTAACCGACACTATATCTCTGCTAACCAATGCGGTCAACATCTTGCAAGGGTTCTCCACCCTCACCCCCCACGTCGGCCCATTCCGCACATCTGTACTCCTGACCAAAAGAAGATTAGTAATCCCCAAGGCATAGCAAGTGCCTTTCAACATTACTACTCCCAACTTTATAACTTACCCTCACAGACTAGACAGACGCCTAAAGAGGAATCACACCTATCCGATATGCGAGATTATATTTCGGAAACTGCTCTACCACAAATAGACCCCACTGAGTCCACAAACCTAGATAACCCCCTAACAGGATCTGAATTCCTATCTGCTATTAATTGATTAAAATCGGGTAAATGCCCTGGCCCAGACGGGTTCTCTCCTAGGTTCTATAAATCATTTGCTCAGTCCCTTACCCCAATTTTAGTTGCAGCATTTAATCACATAGATGACTCCCATCTCCCCTCTAAAGACCTTCTATTTGCCACTATTTCCGTCATCCCCAAACAGGGCAAAGACCCCTCTCAGTGCAGTAGTTACCGGTCGATTTCCCTGCTTAACCTGGACGTTAAGCTTTCGCAAAAATTTTAGTGAACCGCCTCTCCCCTCTACTACCCACACTTATTCACAAAGACCAGGTGGGGTTTGTCCCTGGCTGAGAAGCCAGGGACAACACCACTAAAACCATACACCTTATTTCATACGTTCAACAACATAATCTAAAGGCAATCTTTTGTCCTTTGATGCAGAAAAGGCGTTTGACCGGGTCAGTTGGCAGTTTTTACGCCTCTCCCTAGAACAAATAGGACTTGTCCCTGCTTTCATATCCAAGGTCATGGCATTATACTCCCGCCCCTCAGCTTCCGTCTTAGTCAATGGCTCTTTGTCTACTCCGTTTCATATATCTAATGGAACCCGCCAGGGATGCCCTCTTTCCCCCCTATTTTTCGTTCTAGTAATAGAACACCTAGCACGGGCTATTAGACAGAACGACAGTATAAAAGGAATCCAGACACCATCCGCCGACCATAAACTTTCACTCAATGCAGATGATTTATTAATGTATATTCAACAGCCACACACGTCCCTACCCTCCCTGATGCACAAATTTCATAGATTTGGGGAATACAGTCATTTCAAACTCAATATGTCCACCGAAGCCCTTAATATCTCCCTATCATCTCCTACACTTGCCCAATTGAAGACCAACTTCTCCTTTCAATGGGGGTCCAGAGGCATTTCCTACCTAGGGATAATGATCCCGTCCAATCTCTCGAATCTCTATACCCTCAACTACCTCCCCTTGCTTACTCAGCTTATAAAGGTATTGGACACTTGGAACCTAACGCCACTACCCTGGTTTGGGCGTATTAATACTATCAAAATGGATACCCTCCCCAAGTTGCTTTATGTGCTTCAGACAGTGTCCATTTCTGTCCCCAAACACTTCTTTAGATCCCTATGATCTATGACCATACACTTCATCTGGCACCAGGAAATGTCCCGTATCCATCACACACTACTAACATACCCCAAAATGCAAGGCGGAGTGGGCCTCCCAGATTTCGAACTATATCACAGAGCAAAGATACTATCTAGGATACTGGAGTGGTTTCCCCGGCCCTTCACTAGGGATGAGCTTTGTGTTCGAGTTGAACCCATGTTCAACTCGAGCATCGGCTGTTCGGTCGTTCGCCGAATTGCGAACGATATGGGCCGTTCGCGCCAAATTTGTGTGGCGCGTCACGGCCCATAATTCACTGCGGCATCGCAGTGCATTGCTTGCTGATGATTGGCCAAGCATGCACTATGACCCGCATGCTTGGCCAATCACAGCGCCGCCTTAACAGAGAGCCGTAATTGGCCAAAGCCAAGGAGGCTTTGGCCAATTATGGCTCAGGGGATTTAGTACACGCCCCACACTATATAAGGCCACCTGCACGGCGGCTCTGTGCAGTGTGTTCCGGTGTGCTGAGAAATAGAGAGAAAGAGAGACAGTGTCATTTCATTTGAGTTAGCTAGATTAGGCAGGACAGTCAGTCAGTTAGCTGCACTTAAAGTGTATTGTGTATATATATGCATCCCAGGTGTTGCATATATATATATATATACACTGTATTCAGTTTAGCTAGATCCGTTCCTGTTATCTTCTAGACTATTTACATTTAGTGCAGTGCGTCCTGCTCACAGTGTTCAGCTAGATCCGTTCCTGTTATCTTCCTACTGACAGGCAGGCTTGTCTTGTTACAGTATATAAAGCTACCTGAAGAAAATTACTGGTGTTCTTTTGATCCTATTAGTACCACAGTCAGGCAGCTAGACTATTTACATTTAGTGCAGTGCGTCCTGCTCACAGTGTTCAGCTAGATCCGTTCCTGTTATCTTCTTACTGACAGGCAGGCTTGTCTTGTTACAGTATTTTGAAGAAAATTACTGGTGTTCTTTTTATCCTATTAGTACCACAGTCAGGCAGCTAGGCGATTTACATTTAGTGCAGTGCGTCCTGCTCACAGTGTTCAGCTAGATCCGTTCCTGTTATCTTCTTACTGACAGGCAGGCTTGTCTTGTTACAGTATTTTGAAGAAAATTACTGGTGTTCTTTTGATCCTATTAGTACCACAGTCAGGCAGCTAGACTATTTACATTTAGTGCAGTGCGTCCTGCTCACAGTGTTCAGCTAGATCCGTTCCTGTTATCTTCCTACTGACAGGCAGGCTTGTCTTGTTACAGTATATAAAGCTACCTGAAGAAAATTACTGGTGTTCTTTTGATCCTATTAGTACCACAGTCAGGCAGCTAGGCTATTTACATTTAGTGCAGTGCGTCCTGCTCACAGTGTTCAGCTAGATCCGTTCCTGTTATCTTCTTACTGACAGGCAGGCTTGTCTTGTTACAGTATATAAAGCTACCTGAAGAAAATTGCTGGTGTTCTTTTGATCCTATTAGTACCACAGTCAGGCAGCTAGACTATTTACAGTTAGTGCAGTGCGTCCTGCTCACAGTGTTCTGCTAAACCTACAAGTTAGTGGGGTGCGTCCTGCTCACAGTGTTCAGCTAAACCTACAAGTTAGTGGGGTGCGTCCTGCTCACAGTGTTCAGCTAAACCTACAAGTTAGTGGGGTGCGTCCACCTCACAGTGTTCAGCTAAACCTACAAGCTAGTGGGGTGCGTCCTGCTCACAGTGTTCAGCTAGATCCATTTCTGTTATCTTCTTACGGACAGGCAGGCTTGTCTTGTTACAGTAAATACAGCTACCTGAAGAAAATTGCTGGTGTTCTTTTGATCCTATTAGTACCACAGTCAGGCAGCTAGACTATTTACAGTTAGTGCAGTGCGTCCTGCTCACAGTGTTCAGCTAAACCTACAAGTTTGTGGGGTGCGTCCACCTCACAGTGTTCAGCTAAAGCTACCTGTAGAAGGTTCTCATACTACAGGCAGGCAGTTGATTTTGCTAGCTGCAGTATCAGTATATATATATATATATATATATATATATATATATATATATATATATCCCAGCTTAGTGCAGCTACAGGCCATTAGTATGTCTGGAAGGCCAAGAAGGAGAGGCAGACAGTCACAAGCCAATAAGAGAGGGCAAGCAGGCTCTGTGTCTAGTGCTGGTCGTGGAGACGGTGCATCCTTATCAGCACGTGGCCATGGGACACGCTTGGCCTTTTTTTCGGCAGCTGGCCATGTTGAGCCGCAACATGCGGAAGACTTGGTCGAGTGAATGACCAAGCCGTCCTCATCCTCCTCATCATCTCTCACCCATGCCCAGGGTACTTTGTCTGGCAAAGCAGCGGCCTCTTCCCTCGGCTCAATGTCATCAGTGACTCCTTCCCTAGCCCCACCATGTCCTCCTGAGGTGTCCCTCGAACTGTTTGACCACAGTGTTGGGTACATGCTCCAGGAGGATGCCCAGCGTTTGGAAGGCTCTGATGATGATACTGAGCTCGATGAAGGCAGTAACATGAGCACGGACAGAGGGGGTGCCCAAGAAGGACAGCAATCTAGCAGTCATGCTCCCCCTGCTGCAGCATACTGCCAGGTTTGCTCCAGTGATGAGGAGGGAGGGGATGATAAGGTCACTGATTTAACGTGGGTGCCTGATAGGAGAGAGGAGGAGGAGGAGGCGGCACATCACCAACGAGGCAGGATGCCCTCCAGGGGCCAGCCTAAGGGCAGCACATTGACTGCATCACACCCCAAAGCTCCACATGTGCAGGGCGCTGCAGTCTCTGCGCGTTATTCAAAAAGTTCTTTGGTGTGGGCCTTTTTTGAGACGAGTGCATCAGATCGCACCGCTGCTATTTGCAACATATGTCTCAAGCGTATCTCACGTGGCCAAAACATCTCCCGCTTGGGTACCACATGCTTGACCAGACATATGTTGACCTGCCATGCAGTTCGTTGGCAAGCGTATCTAAAAGACCCACACCAAAGAACAAAGAGGACCTCTCCTTGCTCCTAATCAGCTGAGATTTCCAACCCCACTAGACCTTCAGTCCTCTCTGAGACCTGCACTGAGAGGAATGAAGGTGTAGAATTAGGTGTGTCACAGCCAAGTACTTGTGGGCAATCTGCTTTTGGTACACCGACGTCAGATTGTACCAGGCAAATTTCCCTGTCCCAGCTGCTGCACCGCCGAAAGAAGTTTGCTCCCAGCCATCCACATGCCCAGCGGTTGAATGCTAGCTTGGCAAAATTGCTAGCACTTCAACTGCTGCCTTTTCAGTTGGTAGACTCTGCCCCCTTCCGTGAGTTTGTGGAATGTGCGGTTCCTCAGTGGCAGGTACCCAAACGCCACTTTTTCTCACGGAAGGCGAATCCGGCTCTCTACCGGCATGTGGAAAGCAATGTCCATGCCTCGCTGGACAGGGCGGTCAGTGGTAAGGTGCATATTACCGCTGACTCATGGTCCAGCAGGCATGGACAGGAATGTTACTTAAGTTTCACGGTGCATTGGGTGACTCTGCTGGCAGCTGGGAAGGATGCAGGACAAGGTGCAGTAGTGTTGGAGGTTGTTCCGCCACCACGCCTCCAAAATGCTAATGACTGTGACACACCTCTCTCCTCCACCCCCTCCTCTTCTTCTTCCTCCATGGCCTCTTCCTCGGAACCAGCGGTGCTCCGTAGTCATTCAAGGGGCTACGCAAGTACGCAGGCCAAAAGATGCCATGCGGTGCTTGAGCTGGTGTGCTTGGGGGACAGGAGCCACACTGGCGCAGAGGTTCTGTCAGCTCTGCAGGGGCAGGTTCAGAGGTGGTTGACGCCACGCCAACTTAAGGCAGAAATGGTGGTTTGCGACAATGGCACCAACCTCCTCTCTGCCCTCCGACAGGGACAAATGACCCATGTGCCCTGTTTGGCTCACGTCCTTAACTTGGTGGTGCAGCGGTTCTTGGGCAGGTACCAGGGCTTACAGGATGTCCTGAGGCAGGCCAGGAAAGTCTTGTGCATTTCCGCCGATCATATAATGCCAGTGCTCGGCTGGCAGACCTCCAAAAGCAGTTTAACCTGCCCAAGAACCGCCTAATCTGTGACATGCCCACCAGGTGGAACTCAATGTTGGCCATGCTGCAGCGGCTGCACACGCAGCAGAGGGCCATCAATGAGTACCTGTGTGACTATGGCACCAGGACAGGGTCAGGGGAGCTTGTTTTGTTTTCCCCACGCCAGTGGGCCATGATCAGGGATGCATGCACTGTCCTTTCACCATTTGTGGAGGCTACGAGGATGATGAGCAGTGACAGTGCATGCATCAGTGACACTGTCCCCCTTGTCCACCTGTTGGAGCACACGCTGCATGGAATAATGGACAGGGCACTTGAGGCAGAACAGGGGCAGGAAGAGGAGGACTTCCTTAGCTCTCAAGGCCCCCTTTATCCAGACAGTGTTCCTGCGTGCCCGCCGATCACACAGGAAGAGGAGGAGGAGGAGGAGGAGGAGGAGGAGGAGGAGGAGGAGGAGGAAGATTGTGTCAGTATGGAGGTGGAGCCTGGCACTCAGAATCAGCAGCAGTCTTTAAGGGATCAGTCCCAAGAAACACATGGACTTGTACGTGGCTGGGAGGAGGTGGCTGCGGACCATGTTGTCCGTAGTGACCCAGAGGACTCCGGACCGAATGCCTCAGCAAACCTACGCTGCATGGCTTCCCTAATCCTGCAAAGCCTGCGTGACGATCCTCGTATTCGTGGTATCAAGGAGAAGGACCAATACTGGCTGGCAACCCTCCTTGATCCACGTTACAAGGGTAAGGTTGCGGACCTTATCTTGCCATCGCAGAGGGAGCAGAGGATGAAACATCTTCGGGAGGCCTTGCAGAAAGGTCTGTGCAACGCGTTCCCAGAGACTGGGAGGTTACAAACTCCTGTTTCTGGACAACGTGTTGCTGAGGCTTCGGTCAGTCAAAGAAGGAGTGGTGGAGAAGGTGGCCGTCTGACCGATGCGTTCAGACAATTTTTTGGTCCGCAGCCCCAAGCTATGATCGGTTCCAGCAACCATCGCCAGCGTCTGTTTTACATGGTGCAGGAATACCTAGGGGCAAGATCAGACTTGGACACCTTTCCCACCGAAAATCCTCTGGGTTACTGGGTCTTGAGGATGGATCACTGGCCAGAGCTTGCACAGTATGCAATTGAGCTACTGGCCTGTCCTGCATCCAGCGTTCTTTCGGAACGCACATTCAGTGCTGCTGGAGGCGTGGTAACCGATCATAGGGTGCGTCTGTCCACCAACTCGAAAAAAATGAATCAGTCTTGGATCACCACCAGCTACCAAGCACCTGATGCTGATGTAACCGAATAATTTTTTTTGAAATCTCAGATCCCTTCAAAGACTGCCTATGCTGATGCTGAGTGACTATCCCTGAGTAATTATCCTCTTCCTCCTCAATCATCACGCTGATAGCTTGTAAGAACATTTTTGGTTCTGGGCGCCACCACCAGTGCCTAAGGCACAATTTTTCCGCCCCTGTTTAACAGGGGCGTGTAATTACAATTTTTGATGTAATACTTTGCAGCAGGGCTTGTTCCTGCATTCCAACTAGAGTGTCTGTGAGGGGTTGCAGTGTTGTGGCACCAGCACCAGTGCCTAAGGCCCATTTTTTCTGCCCCTGTTTAACAGATGCGTGTAATTACAATTTTTGATGCAATACTTTGCAGCAGGGCTCGTTCCTGCGTTCCAACTAGAGTGTCTGTGAGGGGTTGCAGTGTTGTGGCACCAGCACCAGTGCCTAAGGCCCATTTTTTCTGCCCCTGTTTCACAGGGGCGTGTAATTACAATTTTTGACGCAATACTTTGCAGCAGGGCTCGTTCCTGCGTTCCAACTAGAGTGTCTGTGAGGGGTTGCAGTGTTGTGGCACCAGCACCAGTGCCTAAGGCCCAATTTTTCTGCCCCTGTTTAACAGGGGCGTGTAATTACAATTTTTGAAGCAATACTTTGCAGCAGGGCTCGTTCCTGCGTTCCAACTAGAGTGTCTGTGAGGGGTTGCAGTTTTGTGGCACCAGCATCAGTGCCTAAGGCCCAATTTTTCTGCCCCTGTCTAACAGGGATGTGTAATTACAATTTTTGATGCAATACTTTGCAGCAGGGCTCGTTCCTGCATTCCAACTAGAGTGTCTGTGAGGGGTTGCAGTGTTGTGGCACCAGCACCAGTGCCTAAGGCCCATTTTTTCTGCCCCTGTTTCACAGGGACGTGTAATTACAATTTTTGACGCAATACTTTGCAGCAGGGCTCGTTCCTGCGTTCCAACTAGAGTGTCTGTGAGGGGT
This sequence comes from Lithobates clamitans, assembly GCA_037952925.1. Classification (NCBI taxonomy): domain Eukaryota; kingdom Metazoa; phylum Chordata; class Amphibia; order Anura; family Ranidae; genus Lithobates; species Lithobates clamitans. Next base: position 4,168,881 of record JBBGZY010000477.1, on the reverse strand, counting down.
TGCAGTGTTGTGGCACCAGCACCAGTGCCTAAGGCCCAATTTTTCTGCCCCTGTTTAACAGGGGCGTGTAATTACAATTTTTGACGCAATACTTTGCAGCAGGGCTCGTTCCTGCGTTCCAACTAGAGTGTCTGTGAGGGGTTGCAGTTTTGTGGCACCAGCATCAGTGCCTAAGGCCCAATTTTTCTGCCCCTGTCTAACAGGGGCGTGTAATTACAATTTTTGATGCAATACTTTGCAGCAGGGCTCGTTCCTGCATTCCAACTAGAGTGTCTGTGAGGGGTTGCAGTGTTGTGGCACCAGCACCAGTGCCTAAGGCCCAATTTTTCAGCCCTTGTTTAACAGGGGCTTGTAATTACAATTTTTGATGCAATATTTTGCAGCAGAACTCGTTCCTGCGTTCCAACTAGAGTGTCTGTGAGGGGTTGCAGTGTTGTGGCACCAGCACCAGTGCCTAAGGCCTAATTTTTCAGCTCCTGTTCAACAGGGGCATGTAATTACAATTCTTGATCTAATATTTCACAGCAGGGCCCTGTGAGGGCTTACAGTGTTGTGGCCACAGCAACACCTAAGGCCCAAATTTCTGCTGAGTATATAGGGCAGGACCCTACTTTCAAATATCTAACTTACAAACGACTCCTACTTGCAAGCGGAAGGAGACAACAGGAAGTGAGATGAAATCTACCCCTAGGAAGGGAAATTCTCTCCTGTTAATATGGGAAAAACATTTCTCCTTTCCACTGATGCTTTCCAATCCTTGTTCCACAAAAAAAAACAAATTTTCAAAAAACATTTTTCATTGGGACAAAAAGTGAGGTGAAATCTTCTGAAGAGGAGGAAAGACAGCAAAACAAATGTCACAGGGGTGATAACCCTTCCCTATGTTTTCCAAAAAGCTTAAAAAAGATTTTTTGGCTGCAGCTAAACACGTTAAAAATGTACCCGTTCAAAATTACAAAGAGATTCTACTTAACAACAAACCTACAGTCCCTGTCTTGTTTGCACCACCTGTATACTGCTGTTCAGAGTATATAGGGCCTGGTGGCCCCACACATTTCATTATTTTAATTTGGGTGCGGGGTAATATCCATACAAGACCCAAAGGGCCTGGTAATGGCCTGGGGGGTACCCATGCCGTTTGTCTCACTGATTTTCATCCATATTGCCAGGACCCGACATTACATTAAACCCGCAAGCAGTTTTAAATTAGATTTTTTCCTTTAAAAATGACATTTGGTGCAGGGACTGTTCTAAACACGGGAAACACGCGCCACTTTACAAGCATACTATAGACACACCCCAGGTACGATATTTAAAGGAATATTTCACTTTTTTTTTTTTTACTTTAAGCATCATTAAAATCACTGCTCCCGAAAAAACGTCCGCTTTTAAAAGTTTTTTTTGCATTGATACATGTCCCCTGGGGCAGGACCCAGGTCCCCAAACCCTTTTTAGGACAATACCATGCAAATTAGCCTTTAAAATGAGCACTTTTGATTTTGAACGTTCGAGTCCCATAGACGTCAATGGGGTTCTAACGGTCGTGCAAATTTTCGGTCCGTTCGCAGGTTCAGGTGCGAACCGAACCGGGGGGTGTTCGGCTCATCCCTACAGTACAGTAACTGGAAATACTTCAAAGAGCCTACACAAGCACCTGGCTGCAGGTAGCTATACTGTAGGTGAGACTGTGCAGGGTACACAGTACAGTAACTGGAAAAAATTCAAGAGCCTACACAAGCTCCTGGCTGCAGGTAGCTATACTGTAGGTGAGACTGTGCGGGGTACACAGTACAGTAACTAGAAATACTTCAAAGAGCCTACACAAGCACCTGGCTGCAGGTAGCTATACTCAGAGGCGGCTCTCTAATTAGGCAAATTAGGCGATTGCTTTAGGCCTCGCACTCATAGGGGCCCCACGATCACCTAATTTGCCTGACCTGTGTGTGTGTGAGAGGCAGGGAATATCTCCCGGTCAGTGTCCCCAAGCTAGTGGGGACCTGAAGTCTCCTCTCTCTGCCTCCCTCGGCACTCTCCAGTGTCCCCTCTCTCTGTGTCCTCGAGGCTCCAGCGCTGCCTGAGGACAGATTATAGAGGCGGAGCTGTCGGCCGCTGCTGAACCCAGGAGGAATGGATGCAAGCACGGACATGCAGGAGTTCGTTTTGTCAGGTGTGGAGGGAGGTGAGCTGGCAGCCTTATGGGAACACTTGCGACTTGTATGCAGGGACTTGAGATGGGTGAGGGGACAGTGAGAGCAGTGTCTGCAGCACAATAGGAGGCCAGTCCTGATGCTGTGCTGCTAACTTCAGTTGCTCTATGCATGCCACTGCAAAGTGGTCTCTGCAGTGCTGGAGCAATAAATTAGGGGTCATTCACACCATATACCACTTTTATATCATCTGCCACCCCTCTCATGTCATACTACCCCAATACTTCCCACCGCCATACACTTCGCACTCCTCTCATATACATACTACCCCCCACATACACTCCGCACTCCTTTCATATACATACTACCCCCCACATACACTCCGCACTCCTCTCATGTACATACTACCCCCCACATAAACTCCGCACTCCTCTCGGGTATATACTACCCCCCACATACACTCTGCACTCCTCTCATGTACATACTACCCCCCACATACACTCCACACTCCTCTCATATACATACTACCCCCCACATACACTCCGCACTCCTCTCATGTACATACTACCCCCCACATACACTCTGCACTCCTCTCATGTACATACTACCCACCTATATACACTTCGCAGTCCTCTCATGTACATACTACCCCCCACGTACACTGCGCACTCCTCTCATGTACATACTACCCCCCACATACACTCCGTACTCCTCTCATGTACATACTACCCTCCACATACACTCCACACTGCTCTAATGTACATACTACCCACCTATATACACTCCGTACTGCTCTCATATACATACTACCCCCCACATACACTCCGCACTCCTCTCATGTACATACTACCCACCTATATACACTCCGTACTGCTCTCATATACATACTACCCCCCACATATACTCCACACTCCTCTCATGTACATACTACCCCCCGCATACACTCCTCTCATGTACATACTACCCCCCACACACACTCCGCACTCCTCTCATGTACCTACTACCCACCTATATACACTTCGTACTGCTCTCATATACATACTACCCCCCACATACACTCCACACTCCTCTCATGTACATACTACCCCCCATTTACACTCCACACTCCTCTCATGTACATACTACCCCCCACATACACTCCACACTGCTCTCATATACATACTACCCCCCACATACACTCCACACTCCTCTCATGTACATACTACCCCCCACATACACTCCACACTGCTCTCATATACATACTACCCCCACACACACTCCACACTGCTCTCATATACATACTAACCCCCACATACACTCTGCACCCTTCTCATGTACATACTACCCCCAACATACACTCTGCACCCCTCTCATGTACATACATCATACCCTCCATTTTCCTCTCCTACACATGTTTACCACCATTGTAAAATGCCATCATAATAGAATCATGGAAAAAGTAATGCACTGGGGCCCCTACTACGGAGATGGTGACCTGTGGCATACACAGCGCACTGTAGAAAACAGTGAGTGTGGTTAAATTATGCTACATATTAGGCATGGCTTTTTGGTCTGATTAGAAATTTTAGTCTTATTATATTTATTTTTTTACAATTTTTTTAAAAACAAAAATTATGTTTTTTGGTGAGTTTTTTGGTTTCTTTGGTGAGGTTTCATGGGTCTAAACAGACCCCTGAAGTCTCACTTTTGAGACAGAGAAAGGGACTGAGGACGCACATTCCCCAGTCCCTTTCTCTGTAGCCTCAGCTGCACTGCAAATGAATGAACAGGAGACAGAGGCTCCTGTTAATTCATAAACCGAAGCAGAGAAAACAGTTTACTATGCTTCAGTTATGAATGAACACAGTGAGTGATCAGTACTGATCACTCACTGTGTTCATTTAGAAAAGGAAGGGGCTGGTAAATGACATATTTATCAGCCCCTTTTCCTGAAGATCCCCCAGTCTGTGGGAGAGAAGAGGAGGGAAGCCGACAGCGCTGGGGGGCACACAGTTATTATTTTTTCGCTTTAATTATTTTTCCCATTATGGGCATGAGTGGAGCCTCAAATCTAAGTTTTGCCTAAGGCCTCCCAAAGCCTAGAGCCGCCTCTGGCTATACTGTAGGTGCAAGTGTGCAGGATACACAGTACAGTAACTGGAAATACTTCAAACAGCCTACACAAGCACCTGGCTGCAGGTAGCTATACTGTAGGTGAGACTGTGCAGGGTACACAGTACAGTATATGGAAATACTTCAAAGAGCCTACACAAGCACCTGGCTGCAGGTAGCTATGCTGTAGGTGCAACTGTGCGGGATACACAGTACAGTGACTGGAAATACATCAAGAGCCTACACAAGCACCTGGCTGCAGGTAGCTATACTGTAGATGAGACTGTGCAGGGTACAGAGTAAAGTAACTGGAAATACTTGAAAGAGCCTACACAAGCACCTGGCTGCAGTTAGCTATATTGTAGGTGAGACTGTGCAGGGTACACAGTACAGTAACTGGAAATACATCAAGAGCCTACACAAGCCCCTGGCTGCAGGTAGCTATACTGTAGGTGAGACTGTGCAGGGTACACAGTACAGTAACTGGAAATACTTCAAAGAGCCTACACAAGCACCTGGCTGCAGGTAGGTATACTGTAGGTGAGACTGTGCCAGGTACACAGTACAGTAACTGGAAATACTTCAAAGAGCCTACACAAGGACCTGGCTGCAGGAAGCTATACTGTAGGTGAGACTGTGCAGGGTACACAGTACAGTAACTGGAAATACTTCAGTGAGCCTACACAAGCACCTGGCTGCAGGTAGCTATACTGTAGGTGCAACTGTGCAGGGTACACATTACAGTAACTGGAAATACTTCAAAGAGCCTACACAAGCAGCTGGCCGCAGGTAGCTATACTGTAGGTGAGACTGTGCGGGGTACACAGTACAGTAACTGGAAATATTTCAAAGAGCTTATACAAGCACCTGGCTGCAGGTAGCTATACTGTAGGTGAGACTGTGCAGGGTACGCAGGGTACTGTACAGTAACTGGAAATACGTCAAGAGCCTACACAAGCACCTGGCTGCAGGAAGCTATACTGTAGGTGAGACTATGCGAGGTACACAGTACAGTAACTGGAATTACGTCAAAGAGCCTACACAAGCACCTGGCTGCAGGTAGCTATACTGTAGGTGCAACTGTGCAGGTTACACAGTACAGTAACTGGAAATACTTCAAAGAGCCTACAGAAGCACCTGGCTGCAGGTAGCCATACTGTAGGTGAGACTGTGCAGGGTAAACAGTACATTAACTGGAAATACTTCAAAGAGCCAACACAAGCACCTGGCTAAAGGTAGCTATAATGTAGGTGAGACTGTGCAGGGTACACATTACAGTAACTGGAAATACTTCAAAGAGCCTACACAAGCACCTGGCTAAAGGTAGCTATACTGTAGGTGAGACTGTGCAGAGTACACAGTACAGGAACTGGAAATATTTCAAAGAGCCTACACAAGCACCTGGCTGCTGGTATCTATACTGTAGGTGAAACTGTGCAGGGTACACAGTACAGTAACTGGAAATACTTCAAAGAGCCTATACAAGCACCTGGCTGCAGGTAGCTATACTGTAGGTGAAACTGTGCAGGGTACACAGTACAGTAACTGGAAATACTTCAAAGAGCCTACACAAGCACCTGGCTGCAGGTAGCTATACTGTAGGTGCAACTGTGCGGGGTACGCAGTACAGTAACTGGAACTACGTCAAGTGCCTACACAAGTACCTGACTGCAGGTAGCTATACTGTAGGTGCAATTGCGCGGGGTACACAGTACTGTAACTGGAAATACATCAAGAGCCTACACAAGCACCTGGCTGCAGATAGCTATACTGTAGGTGAGACTGTGCGGGGTACACAGTACAGTAACTGGAAATACATCAAGAGCCTACACAAGCCTCTGGCTGCAGGTAGCTATACTGTAGGTGAGATTGTGCAGGGTACACAGTACAGTAACTGGAAATACTTAAAAGAGCCTACACAAGCACCTGGCTGCAGTTTGCTATACTGTAGGTGCAATTGCGCGGGGTACACAGTACTGTAACTGGAAATACATCAAGAGCCTACACAAGCACCTGGCTGCAGATAGCTATACTGTAGGTGAGATTGTGCGGGGTACACAGTACAGTAACTGGAAATACATCAAGAGCCTACACAAGCTTCTGGCTGCAGGTAGCTATACTGTAAGTGAGACTGTGCAGGGTACACAGTACAGTAACTGGAAATACTTCAAAGAGCCTACACAAGCACCTGGCTGCAGGTAGCTATACTGTAGGTGAGACTGTGCAGGGTACAAAGTACAGTAACTGGAAATACTTCAAAGAGCCTACACAAGCACCTGGCTGCAGGTAGGTATACTGTAGGTGAGACTGTGCCGGGTACACAGTACAGTAACTGGAAATACATCAAGAGCCTACACAAGCCTCTGGCTGCAGGTAGCTATACTGTAGGTGAGATTGTGCAGGGTACACAGTACAGTAACTGGAAATACTTAAAAGAGCCTACACAAGCACCTGGCTGCAGTTTGCTATACTGTAGGTGCAATTGCGCGGGGTACACAGTACTGTAACTGGAAATACATCAAGAGCCTACACAAGCACCTGGCTGCAGATAGCTATACTGTAGGTGAGATTGTGCGGGGTACACAGTACAGTAACTGGAAATACATCAACAGCCTACACAAGCTTCTGGCTGCAGGTAGCTATACTGTAAGTGAGACTGTGCAGGGTACACAGTACAGTAACTGGAAATACTTCAAAGAGCCTACACAAGCACCTGGCTGCAGGTAGCTATACTGTAGGTGAGACTGTGCAGGGTACAAAGTACAGTAACTGGAAATACTTCAAAGAGCCTACACAAGCACCTGGCTGCAGGTAGGTATACTGTAGGTGAGACTGTGCCGGGTACACAGTACAATAACTGGAAATACTTTAAAGAGCCTACACAAGCACCTGGCTGCAGGCGGCTATACTGTAGGTGCAACTGTGCGGGGTACACAGTACAGTAACTGGAAATACTTCAGTGAGCCTACACAAACACCTGGCTGGAGGTGGCTATACTGTAGGTGCAACTGTGCGGGGTACACAGTACAGTAACTGGAAATACATCAAGAGCCTACACAAGCCCCTAGCTGCATTTAGCTATACTGTAGGTGAGACTGTGCAGGGTACACAGTACAGTATCTGGAAATACTTCAAAGAGCCTACACAAGCACCTGGCTGCAGGTAGCTATACTGTAGGTGCAACTGTGCGGGGTACACAGTACAGTGACTGGAAATACGTCAAGAGCCTACACAAGCACCTGGCTGCAGGTAGCTATACTGTAAGTGAGACTGTGCAGGGTACACAGTACAGTAACTGGAAATACTTGAAAGAGCCTACACAAGCACCTGGCTGCAGGTAGCTATACTGAAGGTGCAACTGTGCGGGGTACACTGTACAGTAACTGGAAATACTTCAAGAGCCTACACAAGCACCTGGCTGCAGGTAGCTATACTGTAGGTGAGACTGTGTGGGGTACACTGTACATTAACTGGAAATACTTCAAAGAGCCTACACAAGCACCTGGCTGCAGATAGTTATACTGTAGGTGCAACTGTGCAGGGTACACAGTGCAGTAACTGGAAATACATCAAGAGCCTACACAAGCCTCTGGCTGCAGGTAGCTATACTGTAGGTGAGACTGTGTAGGGTACACAATACTGTAACTGGAAATACTTCAAAGAGCCTACACAAGCACCTGGCTGCAGTTAGCTATACTGTAGGTGAGACTGTGCAGGGTACACAGTACAGTAACTGGAAATACATCAAGAGCCTACACAAGCCCCTGGCTGCAGGTAGCTATACTGTAGGTGTGACTGTGCAGGGTACACAGTACAGTAACTGGAAATACTTCAAAGAGCCTATACAAGCACCTGGCTGCAGATAGCTATACTGTAGGTGAGACTGTGCAGGGTACACAGTACAGTAACTGGAAATACTTCAAAGAGCCCACACAAGCACCTGGCTGCAGGTAGGTATACTGTAGGTGAGACTGTGCCGGGTACACAGTACAGTAACTGGAAATACTTCAAAGAGCCTACACAAGGACCTGGCTGCAGGTAGCTATACTGTAGGTGAGGCTGTGCAGGGTACACAGTACAGTAACTGGAAATACTTCAGTGAGCCTACACAAGCACCTGGCTGCAGGTAGCTATAATGTAGGTGAGATTGTGCGGGGTATACAGTACAGTAACTGGAAGTACTTCAAAGAGCCTACACAAGCACCTGGCTGCAGGTAGCTATACTGTAGGCCATGTGGCTTTGGCCAATTACGGCTCTCTGTACACACAGCGATGTGATTGGCCAAGCATGATCATAGTGCATGCTTGGCCAATCATCAGCCAGCAATGCACTGCAATGCCGCAGTGAATTATGGGCCGTGACGCGCCACTCGAATTTGGCACAAACGGCCCATATCGTTCCTAATTCGGCGAACGAGCGAACACACGATGTTCGAGTCGAACATGGGTTCAACTCGAACACGAAGCTCAACCCTAGCCTGGACAGCTGAAACACTGAAAATGACCGACGTTTAAAAAGCTAACACCCTAAGGTATTTTCTGAAAGGCATTGTAAATGTCTTTTTTTGCCCCAAATTGTTGGAAAAAATGAAAATGTATTTTTTTACTCAAAGTTGTCAATTATTAAGATGTATAACGCACAGCATAGGCATACTTAATAATTATATATTTTTTTCTCTTCTTTGGTTCCTTCAGGCTATCAATTAAGGGGAGTGGTTAATTGCTCACAGGTGCTTGCAGTCTATATAACTGTGTGTAGGACTCATCCTGAGCCTGCTCATTGTGAGGCTGTTGGAACTTAGTCCAAGTGGAACTGGTCTAAGTGGTGAGTTAAAACCAGTGGGAGAGTGAACAAGTCTTGCTTTTTGTTTGCTGGGTTGCATTTTTGGGGCTTTTCCTTTTAGTTTTTCAATCACTTTTTCTGTCACTTTTTAAATAGCTTTTTTTTCTCTTCTTTGGTTCCTTCAGGCTATCAATTAAGGGGAGTGGTTAATTGCTCACAGGTGCTTGCAGTCTATATACCTGTGTGTAGGACTCATCCTGAGCCTGCTCATTGTGAGGCTTTTGGAACTTAGTCCAAGTGGAACTGGTCTAAGTGGTAAATTAAAACCAGTGGGAGAGTGAACAAGTCTTGCTTTTTGTTTGCTGGGTTGCATTTTTGGGGCTTTTCCTTTTAGTTTTTCAATCATCTTTTTCTGTCACTTTTTAAACAGCTTTTTTTTTTCTCTTCTTTGGTTCCTTCAGGCTATCAATTAAGGGAAGTGGTTAATTGCTCACAGGTGCTTGCAGTCTATATAACTGTGTGTAGGGCTCATCCTGAGCCTGCTCATTGTGAGGCTGTTGGAACGTAGTCCAAGTGGAACTGGTCTAAGTGGTGAGTTAAAACCAGTGGGAGAGTGAACAAGTCTTGCTTTTTGTTTGCTGGGTTGCATTTTTGGGGCTTTTCCTTTTAGTTTTTCAATCATCTTTTTCTGTCACTTTTTAAATAGCTTTTTTTTCTCTTCTTTGGTTCCTTCAGGCTATCAATTAAGGGAAGTGGTTAATTGCTCACAGGTGCTTGCAGTCTATATAACTGTGTGTAGGACTCATCCTGAGCCTGCTCATTGTGAGGCTGTTGGAACTTAGTCCAAGTGGAACTGGTCTAAGTGGTGAGTTAAAACCAGTGGGAGAGTGAACAAGTTTTGCTTTTTGTTTGCTGGGTTGCATTTTTGGAGCTTTTTATTTTAGTTTTTCAATCACCTTTTTCTGTCACTTTTTAAATAGCTTTTTTTTTCTCTCTTCTTTGGTTCCTTCAGGCTATCAATTAAGGGGAGTGGTTAATTGCTCACAGGTGCTTGCAGTCTATATAACTGTGTGTAGGACTCATCCATAGCCTGCTCATTGTGAGGCTGTTGGAACTTAGTCCAAGTGGAACTGGTCTAAGTGGTGAGTTAAACCCAGTGGGAGAGTGAGCAAGTCTTGCTTTTTGTTTACTGGGTTGCTTTTTTGGGCTTTTCCTTTTAGTTTTTCAATCACCTTTTTCTGTCACTTTTTAAATAGCTTTTTTTTCTCTTCTTTGGTTCCTTCAGGCTATCAATTAAGGGGAGTGGTTAATTGCTCATAGGTGCTTGCAGTCTATATAACTGTGTGTAGGACTCATCCTGAGCCTGCTCATTGTGAGGCTGTTGGAACGTAGTCCAAGTGGAACTGGTCTAAGTGGTGAGTTAAACCCAGTGGGAGAGTGAGCAAGTCTTGCTTTTTGTTTGCTGGGTTGCATTTTTGGGGCTTTTCCTTTTAGTTTTTCAATCATCTTTTTCTGTCACTTTTTAAATAGCTTTTTTTTTTCTCTTCTTTGGTTCCTTCAGGCTATCAATTAAGGGAAGTGGTTAATTGCTCACAGGTGCTTGCAGTCTATATAACTGTGTGTAGGACTCATCCTGAGCCTGCTCATTGTAACCAAGACCTGAAGCGCTAAACAGTATGTTGTCTACCGGGCGCTCGGGTTCGGCACATCACGGATCTTGTGGACAGATTACTGGGAGGGGCTGGGGAAGACCCGGCTGTCATGGTGCACGTTGGCACCAATGACAAAGTCAGAGGCAGATGGAGTGTCCTAAAGAACGATTTTAGGGACTTAGGAGCTAAATTGAGGAAAAGGACCTCCATGGTAGTATTCTCAGGAATACTACCGGTACATCGAGCCACACCAGAAAGGCAGAGGGAGATTAGGGAAGTAAACAAGTGGCTGAAGGGCTGGTGTAGTAAGGAGGGGTTTGGGTTCCTGGAGGACTGGGCCGACTTCTCATTCGGTAAACAGTACTATAGAAGGGACGGACTGCACCTAAATGAGGAGGGTGCAGATCTGCTGGGAATGAAGATGGCCAAAAAGTTAGAGGGGTTTTTAAACTAGGCGATGGGGGGAGGGTCCAGAGGCAGAGATAGCCAGCGTGGAAGATATTCCAGAGGGTAGTATTGGGGGCATTAGTGGTAGGTTAACCAAAGCACAAAAACACAAGGTGAGTATAGTAGCAAGTCCTAGTTGCAATCTCAAAACACCCAATACGAGAACAATATGTGACCAGTCTAAACTATGTGGCATGTTCACCAATGCCAGGAGCATGGCGGACAATATGGGTGAACTAGAGATACTGTTGTACGAGGAGGATTTGGATTTTGTGGGAATTTCAGAGACCTGGTTCAACCAGCTCTCATGATTGGCTGGCAAACATTCAAGGGTATACCCTATACCGCAGGGATAGAGAGGGTAAAAAGGGGGAGGGGTATGCCTATATATCAAGAATAATGTACAAGTGAATGTGAGAGATTACATCACTGAGGGAGCTAGAGAGAAGGTGGAATCCTTATGGGTAGAGCTCCAAAGGGATGAAGCTAAGGGGAAAATAATACTGGGAGTATGCTATAGGCCCCCTAACCTGAGGGAGGAAGTGGAGACAGATATCCTATCGCAAATTGGATTAGCAGCAAGGATGGGAAGTGTTATCATAATGGGGGATTTTAATTATCCAGACATAGACTGGGTGGAGGGAACCGCGCATTCATTTAAGGCTCGCAAGTTCCTTAATGTCTTGCAGGACAATTTTATGGGTCAGATGGTAGACTGGTTTCCAACTAGAAATAAAACATTACTGGATCTACTGATTACCAACAATACATACCTGATCACGGTTGTGGAAATACGGGGCAATTCAGGTAACAGCGACCACAGGTCAATTAGTTTCAGTATAAATCACACAAATAGGAAACATAAAGGGAATACAAAGACACTGAATTTCAAAAGAGCCAACTTTCCTAAACTACAAACCTTGCTAAAAGGCATAAATTGGGATAAAATATTAGGAAAAAAGAATACGGAGGAGAGATGGGTTTGCTTTAAGAGCATATTAAATAAGGGCATTAGCCAATGTATCCCATTGGGTAATAAATTTAAAAGACCGAACAAAAGTCCTGGATGGCTTAACTCCAATGTAAAAATGCATATAAAAGCAAAGGAGAAGGCCTTCAAAAATACAAGGATGAGGGATCATTCTCAGCATTCAGACTTTATAAAGAATGCAACAAGAAATGTAAGGGTGCAATTAGGACTGCTAAGATAGAACATGAAAGACACATAGCGGAGGAGAGCAAAAAAAAAAATCCCAAGAAATTCTTTAAGTATGTAAACAGTAAAAAAGGGAGGACAGACCATATTGGCCCCATAAAGAATGCAGAAGGACATCTGGTTACAAATGATGGGGAGATGGCGAAGGTATTGAATTTATTCTTCTCCTCAGTCTTCACAAATCGGGGGGCTTTAGTAACCAAAACTGCAGTGTTCTTCCTCATGTCACAACACAGGAAGCACCTCCATGGTTAACAGAGGACAGAATTAAAATTAGACTTGAAAAACTTAACAATAATAAATCACCGGGACCAGATGGCTTGCATCCGAGGGTACTTAGGGAACTCAGTCAAGTGATTGCCAGACCGTTGTTCCTAATTTTTACAGATAGTCTACTGACTGGAATGGTACCAGCTGATTGGAGAAAAGCCAATGTAGCACCAATATTTAAAAAGGGCCCAAAATACATCCCTGGGAATTACAGACTAGTTAGCCTAACATCAATAGTATGTAAACTCTTGGAGGGGATGATAAGGGACTATATACAAGATTTTAGTAATAAGAACGGTATCATTAGCAGTAATCAGCATGGATTCATGAAGAATCCTTCTTGCCAAACCAATCTATTAACCTTCTATGAGGAGGTGAGTTGCCATCTAGATAAAGGAAGACCCGTAGACGTGGTGTATCTGGATTTTGCGAAAGCATTTGACACAATTCCCCATAAACGTTTACTGTACAAAATAAGGTCCGTTGGCATGGACCATAGGGTGAGTACATGAATTGAAAACTGGCTACAAGGGCGAGTTCAGTGGGTGGTGATAAATGGGGAGTACTCAGAATGGTCAGGGGTGGGTAGTGGGGTTCCCCAGGGTTCTGTGCTGGGACCAATCCTATTTAATTTGTACATAAACAATCTGGAGGATGGGATAAACAGTTCAATCTCTGTATTTGCAGACAATACTAAGCTAAGCAGGGCAATAACTTCTCAGCAGGATGTGGAAACCTTGCAAAAAGACCTGACCAAATTAATAGGGTGGGCGACTACATGGCAAATGAGGTTCAATGTAGAAAAATGTAAAATAATGCATTTGGGTGGCAAAAATATGAATGCAATCTATACACTGGGGGGAGAACCTCCGAGGGAATCTAGGATGGAAAAGGACCTGGGGGTCCTAGTAGATGATAGTCTCAGCAATGGCATGCAATGCCAAGCTGCTGCTAACAAAGCAAACAGAATATTGGCATGCATTAAAAGGGGGATCAACTCCAGAGATAAAACGATAATTCTCCCACTCTACAAGGCTCTGGTCCGGCCTCACCTGGAGTATGCTGTCCAGTTCTGGGCACTAGTCCTCAGGAAGGATGTACTGGAAATGGAGCGAGTACAAAGAAGGGCAACAAAGCTAATAAAGGGTCTGGAGGATCTTAGGTGTATGGGGTAAATCCATGCAATGAATTGAATGTTTTAGTTATGGATATGGCTGCTGCCTCTACACATACAATACCACCTAAGTGGAAAGTATTAGAAAATGGTAAAAAAGCAGGAGTAGTATGGCGCTGCCCTTATGGAGACAATTTTTTTTTCTTCTTGGTAGTGAATGTATTGCCTAGTGTCCTTATAGAATTGCTTCTAAAACCTGTATGTGTTCAAAAGTTGAATAAAACTGTGACTGGTGGTGAATATTTCTATTAAAAATGAAAATACAACAACTGGTGCTCCAATTGTTCAACAAAGATGCATAGTGCCCTTTAAATTAGGTAATAAAGTAGTTGTGGATATGGATACAATATCATCTAGGTGGAAAGTGTTAAAAACAATACAATACCACCTAAGTGGAAAGTATTAGAAAATGGTAAAAAAGCAGGAGTAGTATGGCGCTGCCCTTATGGAGACAAAAAGATATTTTCTTCTTTGTAGTGAATGTATTGCCTAGTGTCCTTATAGAATTGCTTCTAAAACCTGTATGTGTTCAAAAATTGAATAAAACTGTGACTGGTGGCGAATATTTCTATTAGAAGTGAAAATACAACAACTGGTGCTCCAATTGTTCAACAAAGGTGCATTGTGCCTTTAAATTAAGTAATAAAGTAGTTATGGATATGGATACAATATCATCTAGGTGGAAAGTGTTAAAAAGAAAAAAATGAAAAAAATTTAAAAAAGGAAAACAGGAATAGTATGGCGCTGCCCTTATGGAGACAAAAACAAAACTCTCTTTATAATGACTTTATAATTCCTAAAGTGTGTGTTCCAAAAATGAATAAATATGTGACTGGTGCCAAGTCCTTACTGTTAAAAGTACAATTGCAACATAAGGTGCTTCAATTATTCAACAAAAGTGCATAGTGCAGCATCACTAAAGTGACCAGTGTTAAATCATACAAATCTATACAACATTGTGCAAATTATCCATCATAAATAGTGACTCTTGTGCTGTGACCAGTATTAGTTGGATAGGAAAAGTTCAGTTTATGAAAAAACAAGTTCTTTTTGGAGTATTTTGTAGTGTTCAATCTTTGAGGGTCAAATATCTGTAGGAAAGCTTCTTATCGAGGTGCTGGTTTCTTTAATTAGTGCCTTGTCTGCATGCTCTGACAATGCTTGCACTCACCGGATTCTCCTTTCCCCTGCAGGGATGGTCACAGTGTCTGCCACTGTGTAGCAATCAAGGATACCCCCCAAACTTTACTTGCGTATTGTGGTGTAGTAATTACATGTAAAGGAAAGAAGGTATGCCCATCGCGTAAAACCATAGGAGAACTTTTATTAAAACTTAATAGACAAATGTACTTACGTTTCAAATGAACAAATCAAGCATGGCAAAAGTTAGCGAATTCCCTTTGTTAGAGGTGCTGCAAGACGTCCGTAACCCGCCCTACGCACTTTTCGTCGTCAGACTTCTACTGAAGCACCTTATGTTGCAATTGTACTTTTAACTGTAAGGACTTGGCACCAGTCACATATTTATTCATTTTTGGCACACACACTTTAGGAATTATAAAGTCATTATAAAGAGAGTTTTTTTTTGTCTCCATAAGGGCAGCACCATACTATTCCTGTTTTCCTTTTTTTCCTTTTTTTCCTTTTTTTCTTTTTTTTTTTTTTTTTAACACTTTCCACCTAGATGATATTGTATCCATATCCATAACTACTTTATTACCTAATTTAAAGGGCACAATGCACCTTTGTTGAACAATTGGAGCACCAGTTGTTGTATTTTCACTTCTAATAGAAATATTTGCCACCAGTCACAGTTTTATTCAATTTTTGAACACATACAGGTTTTAGAAGCAATTCTATAAGGACACTAGGCAATACATTCACTACAAAGAAGAAAATATCTTTTTGTCTCCATAAGGGCAGCACCATACTACTCCTGCTTTTTTACCATTTTCTAATACTTTCCACTTAGGTGGTATTGTATTGTTTTTAACACTTTCCACCTAGATGATATTGTATCCATATCCTCAACTACTTTATTACCTAATTTAAAGGGCACTATGCATCTTTGTTGAACAATTGGAGCACCAGTTGTTGTATTTTCATTTTTAATAGAAATATTTACCACCAGTCACAGTTTTATTCAACTTTTGAACACATACAGGTTTTAGAAGAAATTCTATAAGGACACTAGGCAATACATTCACTACAAAGAAGAAAAAAAATTTTTGTCTGGAGGATCTTAGTTATGAGGAAAGGTTGCGAGCACTGAACTTATTCTCTCTGGAGAAGAGACGCTTGAGAGGGGATATGATTTCAATTTACAAATACCGTACTGGTGACCCCACAATAGGGATAAAACTTTTTCGCAGAAGAAAGTTTAACAAGACTCGTGGCCACTCATTAAAATTAGAAGAAAAGAGGTTTAACCTTAAACTACGTAGAGGGTTCTTTACTGTAAGAGCGGCAAGGATGTGGAATTCCCTTCCACAGGCGGTGGTCTCAGCGGGGAGCATTGATAGCTTCAAGAAACTATTAGATAAGCACCTGAATGACCGCAACATACAGGGATATATAATGTAATACTGACACATAATCACACACATAGGTTGGACTTGATGGACTTGTGTCTTTTGTCAACCTCACCTACTATGTAACTATGTAACTATATATCTTGTGTATCACACAAATCAACCAATGGTATTAAACACAGTGTACTGTAATGGCTGCCTCTGTATGAGTGGTCAGGGAATATAGCTTGGTGTAGCATCACCTATAGCAGTCCCCATTCTTGCAATCCTAGCCTACTGGTATGTAGCTGCCCCCAGGAATGTCATGTTCATTGTCCAGGAAGTACAGGAGGTCAAATAAAGGAAGAACAAAAGAGTTCTTGTAGTACCAGGAGCGCAGTTGTCCACAAGGGATGACAGGGACTGGTATCTCACAGGAACATAGTCAGTGGGACATGCAGATGGGTCAGTTTAGGCATTAGGCTAAAACATGGTCAAAAAACAGGCAAAAGATTGGACCAGGCAGCAGGCAGAAATGTGATCAATTTGTAGTCAAATGCAAACAATCAGGAACACTGTTTACACTCGTTTGGCAACACTGGGTGTGTGGCAGTGTGGCAGAAATCAAGAGCACTGTTGCTGTCTTACACTGGTTTGGTGACACTGGGATTGGTGTGTCAGTGATCAGAGACACTGTTGCTGCCCTACACTGGTCTGGTGACACTAAGATATGTGTGGTGGTAATCGGGAATACTGTTGCTGGCTGGTTTTTGAAGGCTTATATTCAAGTTATTGGCCATAAAAAGTATGGGCATTCCCCAGGTTTTGTTGGTATCTATCTATCTATCTTTCATAAAAAGTATGGGGGCCTGGCTACTGCCCTGAGGGACATGTACCAATGCAAAAAAAACTTTTAAAAGAGATAATTTTTAAAGGAGCAGTGATTTTAATGATGCTTAAAGTGAAACAATAGAAATTAAAAATTCCTTTAAATATAGTGCCTGGGGAGTCTTTAGTCTTAGTCTGCCTGTAAAGTGACACATCTGTACCATGTATAGAACCTGCTGCAGCAAAACTTTTTATAAAACATTTCTAAACATTTCTAAAGAAAAAAACATTTAAATTGCTGGTTATACTGATGCATGCTGGGTCAGTGATGTCACAAGGAGGTGGTTGCCAGGTGGCTCTGTGCCTTACCTATATGAGAACTGTCAAACGGTGGAGCCTACGTTAGGCGGTTAGCCTTCAAGGCAGGCGGAGGTTTTTTTGGGGTCCAGCAGTTACATTTAAATTACCTGCAATACAATACCATTTCTGGCAATAAAAAATGTAAAAAAAAACATGTGGGGGTCTCCCCCAATCTATACCAGACCCTTTGGTCAAATATTCAATTGAAGGGGATTCCCATGCTAATTAAAAAAAAAAAAAACAGCGTGGGGCCCCCCAAAATCCATAGCAGACCCTTATCCGAGCATGCAGACTGGCAGGTCAGGAAAGGGGGGTGCGAGTGAGCACTCCCCTCCTGAACCATACCAGGTCACATGCCTTCAACATGGAGGGGTGATTTCCTCCTCATCTATTTAAGAACTGTCACCCAATGGAGCAGGCATTCAGTGGTCACCCTTCCTCATGGGCGGAACACTTTGGGTTTTTTTTTTTCCTTTTTTTGGGTCCGACGGTGGCAAATTTTTAATAAAGGAATTGTCAAACACTGTTTGTGTTTTTTTTTCTTATTGACATTTTTTTGTTGAATGAGTAGGGGTACACTGTACCCCATACTCCTTCACATAGGGGGGAGAGATCTGGGTGCTTAAAGGGGTCTTGCAGATTCTGATATGCCCCCTGCCCACAGACCACCACAACCACCACCCAGGGTTGTCAGGAAGACAAGCCCCCCTGCCCAAAGCACCCTTATGTTAAGGGCATGTGGTCTTGTATGGTTCAGGAGGGGGGGCACCCCCTCACCCACCCCTTTCCTGGCCTGCCGGGCTGCATGCTCGGATAAGGGTCTGGTGTGGATTTTGGTGGCCCCACGCCATTCTTTTTATTTTGGCGCGGGGTTCCCCTTAAATTCCATATCAGACCCAAAGGGCCTGATATGGATTGGCATCATTTTTTTTCACTTCTTTCTATTATCAGAAATGTTTTTTTTTTCATTTAGCTGTCAGCGGGAAGGCCATTGACAGCTGATGACTTATCCGTTGTTAAGGGGGCAGCAGCCGGCTTCCCGAGCCCTGCTCCTTAACAACAGCTATTCACTGTGCCCTTGGGAAAGCTTTGCCCAATCAGGGTTTAATTTCAATATTTCTTTATTGGTATTTTCATTAAAATGAACAGGTAATACATTTGTTACATTAAGTCAGATGTTCCGATTGGAGTAAGTTAAATCAGAAATAAGGAAAGTTAATTCCATGGAGGTATAAGCAAACTTATAAAATGTAGATTAAACAGAGGCAAAATATGCAAACATTGTTGACTCCAGATGGGGGGTGGGGGAGGGGGGTCACCAGCTAGGTAAGCAGTTGTGCTGTATATAAGTAGGAGAGAGGAGTAGAAAAGAAGAGGGGAGATATGGATACAGGAAGAATTTGTGGCATAAGGTGAGCTTCGGGTAGTTACAGAACATTTTGTGTGTGTGAACCAAGATGACCATTCATGCAGAAGCTTTTCCCTACTTAAGTTTTGTCTAGCAGCTAGTCTCTCCATCTCGCACTGAAGGGTCAGGTCTGTAATTGTACTGGAGATGGATGGGGCTCTGTCGTTTTCAAAGTTTGGTGACATTTATTTTTGCCGCAAGTAGTAGGTGTATTATCAGGGGCAGACTGACAACTCATGGGGCCCCTAGGCAATAGGAGATTATGGGGCCCCGGGCAAAAGGAGATTATGAGGCCCCCAGGCAATAGGAGATTATGGGGTCCCCAGGCAATAGATTATGGGGCTACACAGTATACACAATACACACACACATACAGTATACACAGACACACAATGTACACACACAGTATACACACACAGAATACACATACACACACTGAAAAGGTACTGGAGAGGCGGGGCAGCTATAATATTAGGATTTTTCAAAAAACACAGATTTTTACATACTGTCCCTGATTTTATTAAGGCTGGCAACCCTGATGGGGCCCCTTAGTGGCATGGGGCCCTCGGGCAGTGCCCGAGTGCCTGAATGGTCAGTCCACCCCTGTGTATTATTACCACCCGTGATCTGAGGGAGGAATTTCTCTATCCCAAGATGTAGCAAAGCTAGGGAAGGGTTAGGGACCATAGCAGATTGTGATATTGTGGAGATTAGAGCAAATATTTTGTTTCCAGTATGAACTTATGGATCTACAAAACCACAGGATGTGAGCTCTGGTACCAGTACTTTCACAGGACCTCTAACAAGTAGTAGGATAACCTGGGAAGAATTTGGAAAGCCAGTAGGGTGTCAGATACCACCTGTGTATGTTTTTTTGGTATGATTCCCAGTGGTTAGAGCAGTGGGAAGCAGTGAAGGTGAGTTTGAAGGCTCGTGACCACATGACAGGGGTGGTACTAATATTTAGTTCCTCAACCCATTTTCAGAGGGAGGTGAGTTGGGAGTAGGGACGTTTGTCACTGAGGGCTGAGTACATTAGATAACTTGTACAGGTGTAGAAGTTGTGAAGTGGTTCAGGTATCTTGGTCCCAGCGGGAATTTTTGAAGTTTTGAGAAAGTGGGAAACCCTCATATATGTAAAGATATCAGTTTGAGGCAGGTTGTATTCAGTTTGGAGATCTGCAAAGGTTTTTAGAGTGTCTTTATGGTAGAGATATGATGTGTTACTAAGCTTGTGTTTTTGTCAGTGTTGTACTTTAAGATTTGACAAGTGTATTGTTAGTGCTTTGAGGGGGATCTGTAGAGAATGATATGGGTGAGCTATTGAAATTGTCTGGGTGAATTTCTTACAGGCTGACAGTGAGGCTGTAATTGGTGGGAAAGCAATCATTGTGTTGGGGGGAAAACCCACAGATGTAAGCAGGAGGATGTCACGCACGTTTGTTAGGTAGGTAGGCTGATTCCATGATAGACCAGGTTTTATTTGGGGTTGGGTGCCACCAGTAGTAGAGCTGATCCAGAATAGAAGCATAATAGTAGGCTTGGATGTGAGAGAGACTCACTCCTCCCCGTTTATGGTGTCTAGTTAGGATGTGGTGGGCACAGCTGGGAGGTTTAGTGTCCCAGATATATCTTGAAATTTGCTTTTGTATTGAGTTAAAGAAAGAATGTGGTATAGGGATCAGTACTGTGCAAAATAAGTAGAGGAGTTTGGGAAGGATCAGCATCTTAAAGAAGGCAATTTTTCCTATTTTAGATAGGCCAGTTGTGCTTATTTGACTTAGTAGTTGGGGGAGCATTTTTGGAAAGCACGGTAGTTAAGATCATAGAGGGGTTGCAGTGAGGGGGTCAATTTTATCCCTAGGTATGGGATAGATTGACTCGTCCAAGCATAAGGAAGAAACCCTTCTAGGAGGGACTTTTGTCTATTTGTGAGATTTAGTGGAAGGACCAGGGATTTAGAGGAGTTAAGTTTATCAAAGGAGGCTAAGCTGAATTAATTGAGTATGTCTTGTATCACTGGTGTGGAATGGACTGGGTTAGTGATCAAGAGTATGGCATTATCGGCAAAGAGACTTATTTTGTGCTCCATGTCATTATGGACAATGCCTAGATGCACTTATCCACCCTAATCCTTGTTGCTAGGGGTTCCATTAGTAGAGCAAAAATAAGAGGGGAGAGCGGGCATCCTTGGCGGGTGCCATTGGAGATCCCAAAAGGTTTAGACAGCGTTCCATCAGTCAACACTCTAGCTATGGGGTTTGAGTTTAGTGAGAGTATTGCAGTTTGAAACTAGCCTGTGATTCCAAATTTAGAGAGTACAGCTTTCAGGGATCCCCAGTGCACCCTGTCAACCGCCTTCTCTGCGTCCAGGGATAGGAGCAGAGAAGGCATTTGTGACTGGGTGACCTGTTGAATTAAATTGATGACTGTCCTGGTTGCACCCAGTGCTTGTCTGTCTGGCATAAAGCCAACTTGGTCTGGGTGCACTAAGGAGGGGAGACATTTCAGTAATCTAGATGCAATGACTTTAGCAAATATTTTTACATCCATGTGTTAAGCAGCGATATGAGCCTATAGTTAGTCATAGAGGTAGGATCTTTCTCCGGTTTAGGGATAGTAGTGATAATAGATCTCAGCATGTCAATTCGTAGAAAACCAGAGGTGGCAGCAAAGTTGAAGAGTGCCATTAGGTGGGGGGTGACTAGCTTGGCAAAATTCTTGTAGAATTCGTTGGTGTAGCCATCTTCTCCAGGTGATTTTTGGAGAGGGAGAGTTTTGATGGCTTTTAGAATTCCTTCTTCTGAGAACGGTTGGGAGAGTTCATTCGACTGGATAGGGGTAATAGTTGGGAGATCAATTGAGGAAAGGAAGTTTTGTATACTTGGGTCTGTTGGCTGAGGAGTAGCTTTGTCGCTAGCCTGGTTGTAGAGAGAGGAATAGTAATTGCTAAAAGCATTGGCTATATCCTGTGGATTAGTGAGGAGCTGTTTAGTGTTAGGGTGGTGTAGAGAGGCTATTTTACACCTAGTACGTTGAGCTTTGACCTGTCGGGCTAATAGGGCTCCAGCCTTATTACTTAAGGCATAATATTTGGCTTTAGTCAATTTAAGATTGTTTTCAAATTTGTAAAGTAAAAGTGAGCACAGTTTTCGATGCCGGTCAAGGAGCTTGCAGGCTAGTTTGTGGGAAGGAGTCTGTTGTGATAAGCGTTTGAATGATATTAGGGTTTGTGATGAGAGAAGCATCAAGTCTCCATAGACAAGGCATTCCTGGTCTTCAGTTCCCCACGGTTATGAAGACATGTGCATGGTCCAACCATGTGATGGATTCGAACAGTCATGTGCCGAAGGGTGATTTTGTCAACAAGGAAGAAGTCAACCTGTGAATATAAAAGGAAAGGAGAATAAAGTAAGGTAAAGAAAGAGGGGTGGAGGATAAGGGAGAGAGGGGAGGGGTAGGGACCACTCTCCAACCCGACCCCCAATCAGGACACGTTTATGGGGTCTCCCCATAGATTGTTCAGGCTACTACGTCAAGGGACGGGAAATAAGACTTATAGCTCTCAGTAGATTTAAAATGAGTCCAGCATGCCCAGGTAGTTGTGAAGTTTTTTAAGCGTTCTTGGGAGATATGGATCAATTCCTCCATCTCCTCAATCTTAGAGATCCTGACTATCCATTCTCTAATGGATGGTGTTTCTGTGGATCCCCAGTGTACAGGAATGCAGAGCCTAGCTGCATCGACCATATGCATGGCAAGCGATTTGTGGTAGTGTGCTAGGTAGAGTCGAATGGTGTAAGAGGTATTGAGCTAGGCTATAGTCTAGCGTGAATGTAGTGATTTGTGTTGTTAGGGCATGCATTTCTTTCCAAAACTGTTGTATTGGAGTACACTCCCACCAGATATGGAGCATCGAGCCTACCGCCGCTTTCTTGCATCTCCAGCAGATGTTAGGGATTGTAGGGGAGAATTTGTGTAGGCGAGCAGGGGTTCTTTACCATTTGGTTGCGATTTTGTAGCAATTTTCTTGGATTGCCACATTCATTGAGCCTTTATGAATGCACTGATATATGACCTCCCAATTGTCATCCGAAAGGGTCATTTGAAGGTCTCCTTCCCAGGACAAACATGAAGCGTCTTTCTTTGGGGGAGAAAAGTCATCCTGGAGTAGAGTGTATATGTATGATATTAGATATCTTTGAGGAGTTGCTCGTGTGTGTAAGGATTCAAAGGCTGTAAGCTGTCTGTTCCATGTCGCCGAGAGATCTTGTGATGCAAAAAAGTGCCTCAACTGTCTGTAGGTCCAGAAGGGAAACGTTTTAGTACATGATGAGGACACTAAGTCTTCAAAGGAACGCATGCGTCCCCTGTGGAAAAATTGGGGTGCCAGTACTTCCTCATGGGGCCATTGCCCTCGGAGGAACATTTCAGACTCTCCAGGGGGGAAATCAGGATTCTTCCGCAGACGAGTCAACGGGCCTGGGTATGACGTTAGCTTGAAGGGCCCCATAGTCTTCTTGAAAGCCATTAATGAGGGGTAAATAACGGGGTGCGCTTTCAGGTTCTGGGGCCATAGCGAGGGTTTCATCCAGGGGATTGAGTGTATTAAGGTGTCCATGAACGAGCTTTCCAGAATAACCCAAGCCTTCTCAAATCTGTGAGCCCTCCAATCCACCACTCTATTTAAATGACAGGCTAGATAGTGCTTATGTATATCAGGTAATCTGATCCTGTCTTTGCTCTTGGCATGTGTGAGGCATGAGTAGTTGATACGTGGGGTGCTATTTTTCCATATGAAAGCTTTTCATGCTTTTTTGTATAGTGTAAAAAGGGACGGGGAGGTAGATAGGAATCGTCTGCATTAAGGAGAGTAGGCGGGGAAGGATAATCATTTTTACTAGGGCTGAGCGCCCAAAGCAGGAAACGTTAAGGCTGGCCCAATCTTTCAGGTTCAATTGAATCTTGGATAATATGGGTAAAAAGTTGTGATGATAGAGGTCATACAGATTCCTGGTTATATGTATACCTAGATATGGGATAGAGTCCTTTTTCCATATGAATGGGAAGGATTCTTGGCAATGTAATACTTCTGATTGGGGAAGTGAAATATTCAGGGCATGAGATTTGGAAAGATTAATTTTGAGATTTGAGAGGTCTCCAAACTGTTTCATATCTTTTAGTAAGTTTGGTAAGGAAACTCGAGGTGCTTGGAGTGATAGTAGAATGTCGTCATCTAACGCCGCTATTTTGAATTCTCTATGTGCTGTGGTGATCCCCTTAATGTCAGAATTCACCCTTAGCTTGTTTAAGAGGGGTTCTAGTGTCAGGACAAAAATAAGGGGTGACAGGGGACACCCCTGACGTGTCCCATTGCTGATGGTAAAGGCGTTCAACAGGTGGCCATTCACTTTCACCCTTGCAGAGGGGTTATAGTATAATGCAGCTATGTAGGGAAACAAGAGGGGCTGAAGGCCTATACATTTCAATACTTCCCACATGTAATCCCAGGCCACTCTGTCAAACGCCCTCTCCGCATCTAGGGAAAGGAGAAATCCCTGAGTTTTAGAGGAGGTGAGCCAATGATGTAAGTTTAAGGTACGTGTGGTATTATCTCCCGCCTCCCTACCTGGTATAAAAACCACTTGGTCGGAAGTTATAAGGCTGGGTATGAGAGGTATAATCTATTGGCTAGCATTTTGGTGTATAATTTAATGTCCACGTTTAACAGTGAAATAGGCCTGTAGTTGGAGACTATTTTTGGGTCTTTACCCTCCTTTGAAATGGCCGCTATGTGGGCCTCTAACATTCTGCCTGGGGAAGTCTGAGGGTGGGCAAGGGTATTGAACAATGTCAGCATTCTAGGTGATAAAACATTTAGGAAGGATTTATAGTATTGGAGTGGTAGGCCATCAGGTCCAGGGCTTTTCCCTACTTTCATTTGGCTAACGGCCATGTTCAGCTCCTCCGCAGTAAACGAGCTGTCTAAGTCTTCAGCTTGCTGGGTGGTAATCGGCTTGGGGCAAAATTAGGTTATAAAGTCCTGTATTTGGACAGTGAGGAGTTTGAGAGATTAAGGTCAGGATGGTGCTGCGGTAGGTTGTAAAGTATGGAATAGAACGTTTCAAATTGTTTAACTATATCCTCATTTCTGGAGAGGAGGCCGCCTTGTATGTCTCGTATGTGATGGATCATGGACGAAGCCTTAGCAGCTTAAATCGTGCGCCCCAAGAATCTTCCACTTTTATTGCCGTGTTCATAGTACACTTTTTGCCTGAGTACATAGTGTCTCCACGTTTGTTTTCCTAATTCATCAAGCAGTGTGGATCGTGTGAGTACTAGTTCTTGGAGTGTGGCTTGTGAGGAAGAATGTTTGTGGGAAGCTTCTAATCTTCTGATGGTGTTGACCAGTGCTTTAATCTGTTCCTGGTGTGCTTTTTTGGCATTAGTTGCTAGGGAGATAATTTCCCCCTGTATAACACATTTGTGGGCTTCCCAAATCATGCCAGGGAAACATCTTGAGTAGAGTTTTCGCAAAGTACATTTGGATTTGGGCTTGAACCTGCTGCAGTGTGGCTGGGTCTTTCAGTAGAGAGGGGTTCAGGCTTCATCATTTAGTCTTATACGTCGATTCAGAGAGAGTGAGGGTTACTGTAATGGGGTGATGGTCGGATAGGAACATTGGTTCCATTGAGGCATGTGTGAGGAGGGGTAGGTCTGTTTGCGTGAGGAAGAAGTAATCTATTCTGCAATATTTTAGGTGTGGTGGTGAGTAAAAGGTATAATCCCTGTCATTTGGGAACATAGTACGCCAGGTGTCATGGAGAGAAAGGCCCTGCAGTTGTAGTTTAATCTGACGAAGCGCCCGGTATGGTAGCACAGTTGTACCTGTGGAGGTGTCTACTGTGGGGTTCAATGGGGCATTGAAGTCTCCTCCCAGCAAAACTATGCCCTCCTGAAATGTGGACAACAAGTCGCACACCTTCCTAAAGAAGGGCACCTGGTGTGCATTGGGACAGTATACATTTGCCAGTGTAATAGGTTTGGATGCATAGGTGCCTTTGAGGAAAAGGTACTGTATCTACCTTCCAAGTCTATTAAAGAGTCAGACTGTTGGAAATCAGCTTGTTTAGATATTAAGATGGATACTCCTTTAGTCTTGGAGTCAGAGTTTGTAGCGTGTATTGCCGATCGATATGTGTGATTGGTTAGCTTAGGTATTGCATCCGATCGGAAATGTGTTTCCTGAAGGAGGAGGAAGTGAGCCCTGTGTTTAGTCAGAGCTGATAGCACCTGTGATCTTTTTTCTGGGAGGTTCAGACCTTTTATGTTAAGCGGCACACATTTTAGGGTTAGTTGTTGTTTGAGTGCCTTTTCTGCCTGCATGGCGTGTTGTCAGAGATGGTAATACAGTAGTGTCTAGATGTTGTAGGTTTGATTCGGTAGCCTTAGTAGTGTTCAGTTATGTTTAATTTGCATCGAGCGGGTAGTTAGGAGAGAGAGCAGCCCCAGGAAGAGAACAGAAGAAGAAAATAAGGGAGGGGGAGGATTGAGAAAGAGGAGAACAGAAGGGGGATGAAAAAAGTATAGAAGAAAGTGAATGGTAAGGAATGAGGTTGACTGGGGGTTTGTGATGAAGGAGTGAGGGTGGTTGCTGAAAAAGGGCACACAAGTATTGTGTACAAAAATATACCAGAGGTGAATATAGATACTCTATTCCACCTGTTAGGGGGAAATCCGGAGTGTCAGACAGTGCCCAGTGGGACTGCTGTGTGGGGACAGAGGTCTGAAAGGGAGCCAAATGACACCGCACGGAGGAGGACTAAAGGGATATGCAAGTAAGAAATGGGATATAAAAGTATGCTCCAGTTTTTCTGGGAAATCCTGTGATTCAGACAATGATCTTGTTTCAAAAACATCAGTTAAACATTTTTAAGGCAACGTCATAAGTATTGTTACATCGGGTTAACCAGAAAATTAACATAACGGGAACAAAATGGTACAACAAGTAATAACTAGTAAAGCATCTGTAAAAACAGCCCTGTGGCTCTGCGACTATTAAGCTCACTGAGAGTCTGTAGATTAAGGCTCTGACCCCTTAGGACGGGGCTCAAAGCCAGCAGGCCACAGCCCAAACCCAAAATTCAAGCTTCAGGGAGCCCATCAAGGTATAACAGGTACCTGTCATGGTTTAATTTGTTGGGTAAAATACACCGTCCCCTGATCCCCTATAAGGTGTACCCCTATTATGTTCTGGAACATTAGTTTCCCTTCAAATGAAGTGTATCAAAGTTAGTTAGTCAGTTATTTACGAGTCATGGGTACCCGGGAGTGGCTTGGACCAGAAAGGATATTGTGAGTGTCTACCCAAATGAGATCAAATCGCGAGGTTTAGGGAGCATGAAGATAGGGGATGGGGGGGGCAGAGCCAATACTATCTTGGAAATCTGTGATAATATCATACTCGCAATTTCGAAAAGGTCAGAACAGGAGGGAGATCTGCTGGTCAATGTTGGACGGTAAGTTACAGTCTCAAGTAGCCCAGGTCCACTAGTGCATGAGTTGTTTTAATCCCCGTCCCAATCCCCCACCAACCCCTCATGAAGCAGCTGTATCAAAACTTACTCCATGACAATGAGACATATGGGCGTTTAGTACAATTGTGAGGGTGACCTCGACCCAAGCCAGGAAGACTGCCGCATCAATTTAGACACCTGATGGGGAGGTGGTTGATTGTTAAACAGAAAATTGCTGGACCTAGTCAGCGTTGTATGGCTAACGGTGGAAATACTGGTATTTTTGCTAGGCTTCTGGTCAGCTAAGGCCCAGGTCCCCCTCAAAATGCTTTTCTCTGTATTGTTCAATTAATGCGTATATAATGCAGAAGGTATAAATACAGGCTATTTGAATAAGAGGTGAACCACACACAGAAAAAAAGGGGGGGGAGGGGTCTCTATCAGAAAATGTCCATCCCCCGCTTTCTGACCCTTAAGTCTAATCAAGAGTGGTCTGAAGGACATAAAGCAGACATGGTGCTTTGAGTGTAGGTAACAAGGAGGGCCAGTGTCCCAATCATTGGTGATGGTTACCTGGAAATTTAGCTTTGAGATAGGCGTCTGTTACAGCTGCGAGCAGGATGACGTACCTCAACAGGCTCCTCCGATTGCATGTGCAAACAGGTCCCTCACAGATCTCGAAAAGGTTGGTGGGTTTGGGCCTTTTAAGGAAGTCAAACAGGCAAAGGAAAACAAAAAACGAACGAGGGGCAGAAAAAAAATTTCCCCCGGGAAAAAGGGCAAAAGTTAACAGTACTTACGAACATCCCGATGTAACATGGGGCAAAGGTGATTATACATTCTATTGGTCACTTCGGGGGGTCACAGCCAACCCCAGGCTGTGCATGGGCAGATCCCGGCGTGAGAGACGATCAGCTGGGGATGTTGGGTCCAATCTGCGATGTCTGGAACGTTGCCTTTGAGATTTCGGTGTTAGATTGTGTGATACGACTTCCATGGTTCTGATGGGAAGTAAAAGGAGTACCACTCAGGAAGATCCACTTGTGGGATGTCAAGCTGGTCGCAAAGGCAGGCAAATCTTCTAGTGTTCGGAGTAGTGCAGTGCGACCTCTTGTGGAGACAGAAAGACAGAATGGAAAATTCCATCTGTATTGGATATTTTGTGCACGCAGAGCTTCCAGTAGGGGGCACAGTGTACGTTTATTTTGTAATGTTATTTGAGAAAGGTCCTGAAATAATTTAATGTCTGTGACATTAAATAGAATGAGGCCTCTTTCTCTCGCTTTGTAAAGGATTTATTCTTTAAGGGGGAAGTTTACAATGCAGCAAACAATGTTCCTTGGGGGTTCAGGTTCACGGGGAGGGGGTCTCAGCGCTCGGTGCAATCTTTCCATTGCAATGGGGGAATCTGCCGCGTGGCTCAGAAGATTGCCTGTGGTAATGCAGGTGAATCTATGCTTTCGGGGACCCCCTCACCCTTATATTATGTCTGCGGCCCCTATTGTCGAGATCTTCCACCTGACAGTGGAGCTCAAACATGTGTGGTAGTTTGGAATCATATGCCCCTTGTACTTGCCTGATAGCTTTGGAGTGTGTTTGTGAAGCCTGTTCCACTTCCACGATGCGGTGAGTAATGCTGTGGATGTCTGCCTTTAGGTCTGTTATGGCTGCGGTGAGAGTATGTTTGATATCAATGGCAACCTTTTGCAGATCCTTCTGCAGGTCCAGCAAACTGAAGGGATGGTCCAGACATTCGTCCCCATCCATCGGCGTGTCGGCGCCGCTCCTACGCAAACTCGGTGATGAGGCCTGGGAGGCCTGTGACGTCTTGTGATTGTTTGCCTGCTGAGTGTGGAACAGCTCTGGGATGTTTTTACTCAGCTGTGTCCCAGAGTCCTTTAGCATACGGGGAGCAGAGGAGCTCCTGTTAGGCTTTCCCATTGTCGGATGTGGCTGCAAATCCCAAAAGAAGGTAGAATTCGTCCTCTGTGTGCAGGAGCTCAGGTCTTAGGCAGCCATCTCGGGTCCCATCCAAGCCACGCCCCAGAAGGTTTTTCTATGTTTCTTTGGGCATCGTGATAAGCCCCTTCGGTTTCCATGAGGGATGGAAGTTGGTCAGAAGGGTCCGGAGCTTCTTCTGGAATGATGCGCTAGGTCCTCAGGAGTTTAAGTCCTGCAGGGAGTATCCTCACTACATGAGTTTTGTTTTGGTGTGTAATGAGCAGTTTAGTGGGGAAGCCCCATTTATAGGGAGTTTTATGATTTTGAAGAGCTTTAGTTATAGTCGCCAACTGTCTGCGATTTTTCATGGTGGCCTTGGATAAATCAGCGTAAAGAGCGACTGTAGTAAAAGGAATCAGGAAGCCTCGCTGCATGTTTTGCTGCGTACATGACCCTTTCTTTAACTGTAAAAAAGTGGATGCGGGCCAGTACATCTCTAGGTGTGGAAGCAGGGAGGTATGGAGGTTTGGGGAGCCTGTGTGCTCTGTCGATTGTCATGGTTTGTCAGTTCAGGCAGTAATGTGCGCATAAGGGATTGTAGGTATTGTACTAGGTCTGCTTGTTGGATTGATTCTGGGACATTACAGCACTTGATATTATTTCGTCTGGAGCGATCTTCCAGGTCTGCAAGCTTAAGGTTAATTAGTTGGAGTTCATCTTCATGATCCGCAAATTCATCAACCAGCTCATTATGTGCAGAAAATCGATCTCCCATTTTAGTTTCTATAAACTTAATGCTTTGGTCATGTTGAGTAACAATTGTAGATAGTGATGAGACTGCATTAGATAGATCAGTGTATAATGTCTGCCTCAGTGAGAGCAGCATGCTCTTCATTGTATTTTCAGACAGGGGGTGATCTGAGGCAGGAAATGCATCCAGCACTGAGGATTGTTGTGGTGGAGGGAGAGAGAACAGACAGGGGGCTGTGACAGGCTGTGTCTGCTCAGGCTCTTCCATTCTGAGCCTGGATTTAGCAGAGCTGGAGGTGGTGGGTGAGTTGGGGAGAGAACACTCACCAATCGCTTCAGGAGAGCGCAGTGATCCCTGTGACTGTGTGAGGCTGGGACAGGAGGAAGATGAAGAGAGCCACGCTGACATCTCACGGGTGCCACGGGCGCCATCTTGGCTGCTTGCCAAGCCTGATGGCGTGAAGAGAGCAGTGAGTTTTTTGGATGTTTACTATCCTTCCTCCATTTGGACATGGCGGAACCGGGCTGCTGGGGTGTCTGGGCTATTCGGTGGGCAGGTAAAGCCTTCTCTGGAGCTGCTGTGGAGTTGCTGAGCCTGGGTTTACTGCAGAGCTGTGGAGCTAAACAGCAATCTGCTTGAGCCCTCAAGCCACGCCCCCCCCAATCAGGGTTTAGAATGCAATGCACAGTGCATTGTGAGGCGCTCGGTGGGCGAACATCCCGCCAAACGCCCCGCAAATTTGGGTGTCCGCCAAATGGACGAACAGGCGATGTTCGGGCCAAACTTTTGCTCAGCCCAAACTATTCACTCATCTCTACTGGTGATACTGCAACAGGTGGGGTGGTGATCAGGAAAAAAGTTACTAGAATTTACTGGTCTGGTGTGGCGGCTACACTGGTTTAGTGACACTGTAACTGGAGTGATGCTGATTGGAGACAAAGTGACTGGCTTCACTATTAGGGCTTGGTCACACAAGAGGGTGGGGACATTAAAACCTTGTGGTTGAGAAATATTTTTTACAGCTACCCACAACCGCTAGCCCCTTTAGTTGTAGAGGCAGCAGCCGAGGGTGTACACATGCTGCCACTGCAATGCTTTGCTCCTCACCCATGGCAAAAATGATACCACTGTGCACTCACCAACCATGACTTGTTTAAGTGATAAGGGGCACACTTGTGCATGGTTCAAGGGGTGAAAGTAGGCAGTGAGCAGGTGATACAATGCCTCCTTACTGCCTGTCAAACGCTCTCCTAAGAGCAATCCAAACATGGTTTAGAGAGCATCACACATGTGAAAAAGGCATTTGGTGACACTGGGACTGATGCAGTGTTGCCAGCCTAACAGATTGAAACTTACTGACACAACACCCAAAATTTACTGGCACAGCCACGTTTTTACTGGCATGTCCAAAAGTTACAACATTACACTTTTAAGTACAAATTTCACTATTTTGGCTACAAACAAGTACAATATATAATTAGCAATGTGATTTAAGGTAGATAATAAGGCAAAATACATATTTCTTTTTTTATTTTCGATATAGTAAGTAGCTCAGGGACAGGACTCAGGAGGGCAAGAAATTAGAATGGGTAGCACACACATGAAATAGACTCTCACAGTGAGCAGCAGTACAGATTACATACAAGACACGTCCCCTCCTGAGTCACAGTGACAGTCTTTCTCCAAGCCAGGTGGTCCCTCCAGTCCAGATGGTCCCGCTCCTGGCCTGCCTTGCTCCCATCCCGCAGACCCACACGCAAGGCTCTGGCCACTCTGTTTGGCTCCCTTGCACCATGACATCACTGGACATGCTCAGGCACTACCTCCACCAGAGCCGCCCGAACACACTGTAGCAGGCACTCGTATGGTCTTGGCTGGCTCCGGGCCAAGCGTCACAGCCATATTTTTTACTGGCATTTACTGGCAGGAGAAAATTGCCCATTTTTTACTGGCTGCCAGTAAAAATACTGACGGTTGGCAACAGTGGACTGATGTGGTGGTGATTAGGGACATTGTGACTGCTGCAGTCGTGATTGGGGAACACTGTGGCGGCCTGTACTGGTCTGGTGGCATTGTACTGCTGTGGTTGTGATCAGAGACAATGTGTCACATACCTGACGGTAGAGCCTGGTATGCAGGGAACGGCCTCTCTTACTCCTCTGATTCTGGCCCCCTGATAGAGTAGACAGGAGGAGCAGAAGTGCAGAGTCGCACGAGTGCCAGACAGTTCTCTGTAGCTAGGAACAGCGGCAGGTGGCACGGTGCTGTAGCAGGTCAGGCAAGCCGGGTCAAACACTGGCGGGAACGTCAGGAGCAGAAGCGGAGGCAGAAGTGTAGTCAGGATACAGGCTGGGTCGGCAACGGCTGACAGCGTGGTAGTAGAAGGAGCAGGCAGGTGCGGAGTCAGAACAAGCAGATGCAGGTAAGATGCAGGCAGCAGGTAGCGGGGTCAGAGGCAAGCCGGTGCACCAGCAATCTAACTGGACAACCAGGCCGCCCTGGAACCCCATCTTGAGTACTGGCGTGCCCTTCTTGGCCCTGTGCATGCAGGTGCACCAGAGGTGTTCTGGCAGGAGCTACGGTCACAGGTCGTCTTCTCTGTCGGCCATCTTGAGTGCTGGCTGGTCTTCCCTGACACAATGGCTGGTGGCACTGAAATACAGTGATATCAGAGCAGCCAGCCATTGTACATGATCACTGCCACAGCAGTACAATGTCAACTTAATGACACTGCACTTGCTCTGGTGACAATATGGGAGCAACCTACTGTACACACAGCAGGGAGCAAGATGAAAATTCAGTCACAGTGTTCCCTGTGGTGGGATGATTAAAACACAACATAACTGAACCAGAATTTGCAGTAGACTTACAGAATGTTTGCAAAGAAATTTGATCTGGAGTCATGCAATGCGGGCTTGGTGCTATAGTACAACAATCTTGTGAAGCTTGGCAAGTCTAGCAATAGCTTAGCAAGGCATTTTCAAACTTGCAGCTCAATTGCTTGCTAACTGAGAAGAAAGTCCGACACACATCACCCGCTTAGATGTCTCCTCAACCAGGGATGTGGAGCATGGCGGCACAATGGTTCAATCGCATGGCACCACAGGAGCCGCAGGCTTGGTGACATAATCACATCATTGCGTTTCACTCACTGGTCATGTGAGTTTCATCAGGACAAGATGACGTCTGTACCGCTCGCTTTTAAAGATATGGAAATGTAATTTCAATAATTGTCCAGTGGGGTTTGCCTCTTCCAACAGATCACAACCACACTTAACCCTAAGGCCGGGTTCACATATGCACAGCCGCGGTTTGCAGTCCGGGGTCTGGTGCGTTCCAGTTTACTGGTTTAGGTGCAATTCAGGTGCAAATTTTTGCCTGAATTTGCACTTGAACCGGACCCAGAAATGCACAGGGCCCTTTATGAAGCTGCCCAGGACATGTGTGAATCTGCTCCATGTCATGCAAATTGGATGCAGTTTAAAATGCATCCAATTCATATAAATGTGAACCCAGACTAAGGGGAATTGTTATTAAAGCAAGTGTAACTACTAATGTCGCCATCATGTGGCCATTTTAAACATTACATACTCACATCCAATGTAGTTTTTACCTAATGAGACTAGTGAGTCAGGTGTGAGGAGGAGGGAGCAATTCACAAAAGAATTTCAAAAACATTTAAAAAACAAATAGATCCTAGGTAGTTGGGATAATTTTCATATCTGAGATGTAATGGTAACGGGTCAAGTGTCATATTGTTTTATTAAGATCTGTTGTCATATGATAGAAAATTGTGGTCCATTTAAATTTTTTGCTTCGCATACCGGAACTCTTCATTCTAATTTGATGTACTTAGACTATTTTAGGTGCCTTCATACATACATTCAACTATAGTTGGGACCTCCTAACAATAATAGCCCCGCAACTTCGGATGGACAGTGGGTTAAATATATATATATATATATATATATATATATATATATATATATATAAGGTAATCCCACCTGTGGAATGACACATCAGTCTATCAGCCACCCCTTTGTTGGGTTGAATATTGAGCCTAGATTTCAGCTTCTGATATACTTATCCGGAGTGGTTAAACTCACAGCCATTTCCTAGGTCTCAATGCAACCCTTGAATTAAAATTTCACAAAATTCTGCATACCCCAGCCGGCTTAGAGTGTGAGTGTTGGCAAGCATTTGACCCCAAGTTATTTTAGATGTGACAACGTTGTCATTTTTATATTACATATTGTGTAGGCCACAATTGGTTTTCTGTTATTTGTATTGTGTATTTTCTATACTGTAAGTAATACAGTCTTTGAAGGAGAGACTGTAGTTTGCCCTTGTAATAGAACAACTTAAGTTGGTTCTTCCCCACATTTTGGTTTATAAACTTCATGCAGTTCCAACTGAATTCCATTTTGCTATAATTGGACTGGAGAACAGAGCACCGTTCCTATGTGATCTTGAACTCTACAACAAAATCAATTTTATTTACTAATACATTCCCTCCACTCACCATTGCATCATCTGATGCAGTTGGGTACAAGCATCCATAGCATTATTGTATGCATAGTTACAGCATATGAACAAAGTGAATTTTCAAGTACACACTTTATATCCTGGCTTTAAGCAAGATTAGTGATGTTTTTTTATACTGAGAGGAAATCTCCTTTAACAAAGTTCACTCCAATATCATCTAAAACAATAATTTTGTCATATTTCCTCTTTTTATAATGGGAAACAGTGTAACATAGTTTAGAACATGAAAGCCTTTTAGTTCTCTAATCCTAATACTTGCAAGATTGGCAGCCTTTTCACACCATTTCTGTAATGGCTACTTTCCATTCACACTTCTGTAAACCCATTCCATTAGTGTCAAATTTGGTTATATGTAATGGTCCTAAAGATATTCATCATAAAACAAGAAATAGCTTGGAATAGTTTACAACATTTTGTATTTTTTTCTTATTTAATACAATAACATTTCTCAAAAATATATCCTATCAGATTGCAAATGTGATACTGACTACAAGTGTAAATGAGTGTAATATATAAATTGCCTAATGCCTATATAATTTTTTAAAAAAAACTTTTTTCTTCATTTCTGGATAAGCCTGAGCCTCTTTTATGTTATCATTGATGGTTGCGTCCCTGTTAGATTTCCAAGATATTGTCAATATTCCCATTGAGCACATTCTTGGAATGGGCTCAAAGGTAAAGGGTGCTGAAGCAACTACCAGCTGGAGCTTGGAGACAAGGCAGATCAATGCATATATTTTCCAGCACACCACAGATCATCAAGTATCGTCCAAAGCTTTTACTGAAGAATGATCACATAACAAGGGATCACGTAACAATTTTGGAGATGCGCAGGGCCCTTCATCTTTACAAAGTAGTCATGCATGGCTCCAAAATGTTGCACTTGGGCCTTTGTGATGTGTTTATTCTTCAATAGAAGTTTCAAATGATACTTGAAAATCCATGGTGTACTGGCAAGTATATGCATTGACCTGTTAGAGTTCCTTCTCTATTTGTTCCAGGGACCATTGTCACTGGGACAGAAAGTAAGGAAAACATTTTGAGTTGCCAACAGAAAACAAATAGGGGTAAGATCTCCTAATGAGGGTACTTCCTTCACTTTGCAGACATTTCCTCTGTTGGGTCTACCAGGCAGGAAGTTAAGGACATCTCACTTGGGGGAAAAAAACGTGGGTTTTAACCATTCCCTTACCCTATCCAAAATGATAAGAGAAAA
The DNA here is from genome assembly GCA_037952925.1 of Lithobates clamitans. Taxonomy (NCBI): domain Eukaryota; kingdom Metazoa; phylum Chordata; class Amphibia; order Anura; family Ranidae; genus Lithobates; species Lithobates clamitans. Next base: position 4,133,026 of record JBBGZY010000477.1, on the reverse strand, counting down.
CAAAACAATTTTGCCTTTTGATAAAAATGATACATGCTTTGCACCAAATATCTCATCAGTCTGACAAACCTGTTTTTTCCATGGTTATATTTTATTACTTGCTGTGGTGGGCCTCTCTTTGCACTTACACAATAACCATAATTTTACCCAATTGCCCAACCTATTCTTGGGTCCCCTCATGGGTGTTTATACCACTGTTTACCCTCTGCATGTATGTTACATTTTTTGCTCTTCAGCTATATCCATATCCACTAATCCTGCAGTTTAAATGTTTAAATTACGGTAACGTCATTCGTATCATTGAATGTAACTTTCTTGCCATTGTTTTCTATCCAGGTTTTGTTAGTATTCCCATTCTGTCCCCTTTATAATTTCAGATTTCTAGTGCATTTCTTTTCACTGCCCTGTTTATTGTTCCTTTTCTTTTATCCTGCTTTCCTTAGTTGTCAGAGTGCATTCTCTTTGCTGAGTGGTCCTCTTGCTGTTATTAGCTACTGTACCCTAATGCCTCTGAGTTTTGTTCTTGTCTTTTGTCTTTTTATTTTATTTATCCCATTTCTGAACACTAGAAGCTGATGGCAGCACAACATCTTCAGTTACCCTTAGGATGGACAAGCACTTCCAGTCCTTGCAGTCAGAGAGAGAGCCCAACATCACCAGTTGGCAACACTGAGACTTCTTATTTGTCTGTACTATCTGCAGTTCAATGATCCCTGGATAAATAGGATAAATACAGCAATATAATTGCCTAATCATACTAAACTGTTCAGAACCTGTTGGTTTTTTCTATATTGCATTCCAAAATATTTGTTTGGAAATTTGAGAAATATACTAATAATGAGTCAATAGTAGCCAATACAAAGTATGCTTGCATTAATATATTGTTTCTTTAACATTACATTCTAAACAGTACCATTGTATTTACCTTTACAGGGAAATAAGGAATGGGGGACATTTAAATAAATGAAGTAAGATTGCACAAAGGACAGGATAAAATTAAAAGGGGAGTTGGGAGTGTAGTGTAATTATTTATACTGTGCCTTTTTTAAAAATTATTAGGGCTTAAAGTTTCTATATTTATCAGGTTCTTGAAAGTATAACTAAAGGCAAAACTTTTAGTTTTGGATAGAGTGGAAAGGGATTAGAACACCTGTCAGTTTTTATTGCTGCCGGTGCCCCTGTTAGGGAGATTTGCCCTGCTTGTCCTTTTTACCATTATCATTGAAAGTGAAAGTAAAAGAAAATCCCACATTTTGGGTTGTCCCCAGAAAAGTATTAGCAGGAAAATCTAGTTCTGGTGAACTGGGGGTCCCCAAGGAATTCCCTCAATTTGTAGGAATTTCCTCTCACTTCCTGTTGGGCTATGGGACAATCTCGTCAATTGGACCCTCCCTTGCTCTATTAAAAAAAAAAAAAAGTTTTACCTATAGTTTTACTTCAAGTTGCATCTTAGAGAACCACACCCTAAACAACTGTTCGAGTTGTCATTCACTGGTCAAGATTATCTCTATTTCTAAAATATGATTAAAGGCAAAATGGGGGAGATTAGAACACCTGTCAGGTTTGTATTGCTGTCCACAGCTCTGTTACGGATTGTTGCCTTTGATTTTTGTCCTGTTTACTGACAGTTGAAGTAAAACAAAATCCCCATTTTTTGGTTGTCACCAGAACAAGAATAAAGGGGAAATCTTTCAATGGGAGCATTAATACTCATGATCCTGATGACTACTAGGGGTTCCCACACTTTAGAGAGATTTTCTTTCACTTCCTGATTTGGCTATGGGGCAGGAAGCAAAAAGCAAAAAGGAAATCTCTCTAATGGGACACAGATGGCAAAAACTGACAGGGCTTATAACCTTCACACCACTTTCTCAAACTCAATCTTTCTAAAATGGAGCTTGTAATATTCCCTCCTTCCCGGTCCCCCCCCATGACTTTACCATTAAGATCAACAGAACAACCATTGGTCCCTCCACACATGCCAGGGTGCTAGGTGTAATCATTGACTCTGACCTCTCCTTCAGCCCCCACATCTAATCACTGGCTAAATCCTGCCACCCTAACCTCCACAACATCTTCAGAATTTGACCCTTCCTGACTAAAGACACCACAGAGCAACTTATTCACTCCTTGATTATTTCCCGCCTTGACTACTGCAACTCTCTCCTTATAGGCCTACCCTTACGCAGGCTATCCCCCTTCAGTCTATTAAGAATGCTGCTGCTAGACTAATACACCTCACTAATCGATCCATGACTGCTGCCCCTCTCTGCCAATTCCTTCACTGGCTTCCCCTACCCCACCGTATAAAATTCAAAATGCTAACCACAACATACAAGGCCATCTACAACATCACCCCCAGCTACATCTAAAATAATAGAGGCTACAGAGCTTCCAGTAAAAAGTGATAAGTGACTTGACAACATTTTATGAAATGTAAGAGATTGTTTGGATTTCTTTGAAGTAAGATTGCTATGAAAAGGTGATTTCCTGGTGGTAAGGGGTAGGTAGTACTAGAAATTGATTACATTTACCTTTGTTTAACTTTGGTTTACAGAATGTAATCCCCCCCCCCCCCCATATCTGTGCATCTTTATTTCCAGCAACACTTCCTACTGAGGTTACAGCAACTGACAAACCACTTGCATATGAAGCATCTCAAGGGTTTTGTATCACAGCATTTAGAAGCCTGTAGGTAATAAGATGTTAATAGAACTTTTTTAGCCAAAGTACATTTAGATATATATTGCTTATTTGATAGGATTGACATTGATTGTATCAGAATAGATTTTAATTTGACTTCTATAAACAATTTATAGTCTTGGAGTACAAAGTAAATCCATGTGATATCTATCAGCCAAATGTGGTAAGTGATTCTGATAGCTTTCTTTTTCAGTTATATCTAGGCTCAGTCACATCTAAAGAAGCATCTGGGATGCACTTCTCCTAAACTATGTCACATCTAAAGGAGCCTGGGGATGTACTGTTTCTAGGCTCTGACACTGAAATAAGAGCCCTGGGGATGTGCTGTTTCTAGGCTCTGACACATTTAAAGGAGCCCTAGTAATCTAGGTTAGACTCTGTCACATCAAAAGGAGCACCAGGGATGTGTTTTTTCTCTTGGCTTTGTCTATAGCTAGGAATGAGTTGAACTTTGAATCAGACCAGAGAAGAGGAAACATTGCAGGGATCTAAGCACCTAACCTGGATGATTTTCCTGTCCTGTCACTGTCACCATTACTGCAGGGAGAGGGTGGCAGCAGTCTTCAACAGTCAACACAGCTGTGAGTTTCACCTGTGCTCACTATTATGTCAGAGAGAGGAAGGCAGCCATCTTTAACAGTCAACAAAGCAGAGAGAAGACAGTAGCCATTTCTAACAGTCAGTAACAATCCCAGAGTGAGCTGTAAGTCTCACTAGCGGATACCATTACAACAAGGTGTGCTTGGTGGTCATTTTTGAAGGGAGTTTGACATTATATTTCTGTATACGCCCTGGCAGTAATTTAAGGAGGGGACTCCAGCCAATTATTGTGACATCTCAGTTTGTCAAGGCAAGTTTTGCCAATTATTATTTGCAGTCTCTATATTTCCATATGGACCTGGTTGTTCCTCATCATATGTCATATATCAGGTCAGTCTATCTGGAGTTCAAGCTATTAAGCTGGGTCCCGCTAACGTTAAGACCAGCAAACAAGGATTGGTGAGAGGGTTGTCAAACCCATTTTACACAAATTTCAGAAACAATCATATATTGCTATGTCCTAGGGCATTCAATAGAAATGGAATGTTTCCTACCCTCTTCCCATTGGAGCTTGTTTCAAACTATTTTCACATTTCAGTGTTTCTGTTTCTTTTCTAAAGTATTACCTTACAGACACCTCTGGAAGAATTGACAGACCTAACCAAGATTGACCACTGCATCATCAAAGAAGGGCCCCAACTAGGCTAGCAAAAGAAAAAAACAAAAAACAAATAGAAAAATTAGCTTGGGGACAATCTCTTCTTGTCTTAATTATTAGCATTTGTCTCACTTTTTATTTTATTAAAGATTTTTTATATATATATCAAAGCCCTCAGGCAGCTTTCATTGAGCAGGACCATCCCTGAATCTCAGAGTTAGCTTAGCTTCCTGAAGTTTAAACATTCTTACAACTACTCTTAACTCAGGAACTAGTAGTTGGGTTATTTTTACCAAAGAAATGTTGCAGAATTCATTCTGGCCTACATTTATGAAGAAATATTATTTGCAAAATTTTATAAAAGAAACAAAGAAAAAATAGTTTTTTGCTAAATTTTCAGTATTTTTCTGTTTATATCACTTTGCCAATGCCCTCCCTGGCCAGCTTGGGGTGTTCATTTAGATAAATTCCCAGGGCTTTCCCAATGCCCTCCTCCCGCCAGCTTCTGATAACTGAATACAGTTGACAAAGGCATTTCCTACCTCATTAGATCAAACATCGGTAGTATCATACAATCATACAGTGGATATGTAGAGCATTTGAAGAGCAGTCCAAGAGAAGCCTATGAGGAAGCTTTAATGGCATCAGACACCCAAGGACAGCGTAACAAGAAACATTACGATTTTAGATTAAAAATTCAAGACTTACAGCCAGGTGACAGAATTTTTTAAAGATATTTATTATATCTTATACAACGGGTCAGTCTCTCTGGTGTTCAAGCTATTAAGCGGAAAGCGGTTCCTCTGCCATTAAGACCAACAAACAAGGATTGGTGAGAAAGGATGAGAGAGGGTTTTACAGAATTACAGAAATAAACAATATTGCTATATCACATATCATAGGACATTAAATAGAAATAGAATTCTTCCAACTGCCTCTCTGTTGGAGCATGTTTCAAACTATGTGCACCTATCAGTATTTTTGTTTCTTTGACAGACCTAACCAAGATTGACCACTTGTGCACAATCAAAGAAGGGCCACAACTAAGATAGCAAGGAAAAAATAAAAAATAAAAACTATATATATATATATATATATATATATATATATATATATATATATATATATATATATTACATCCCTGTATCCAACTTCGATTTAGCAGGGCCATCCCTGAGTCTCAGAGGTAGCTTGGCTCCCTGAAGTTTTAACACTCTTGTAGCTACTCTGTTTGGACTCTGGTAGTCCTGTTACAAATCAAATGATAAACGGGGTGAAATCTGGGCCCAGTCACTTTTAGTGAAAAAGCTCCAAGTTTAAGTCTGTTTTATGACTGCATTGCATTGTAGTAAATTATTACAAGGTTATGATTATAGTCGTATAACCTTGTCTTTGCTGACTCACTTACATTCAATATACCCAAAGTCATTTTAAACAAACAGGGTTTATTTTGTGTAAATGGTGTATCAGAGTGGTGGAGGTATTACACCAGTCAATTCAGTGAAAGCAGAATGATTCCAGAGAGGTTACCAAATTAGTGGCTCCAGTGGGGGATGCACTACACAATTATTGTCATTGCTTGATACTATTATTCTAGTTTCAATGTGCCAGATATTAACAAGTGTCCAGTAAGCAAACAAGGTTTGATTCCATCAGTCAGCTCCCCCTGTGATATTCCAACCCACCTGTTAACTGATTGGTTGGCTGAATTTCCTTATGTGCATTGAATGCTAGGACTTTTTAGAGCACAGGATGGGACATCCTATGTTCTCATTTCCCAACAGCAACCTACATGGTTAGTTAGGAATGTTGTAAGTGGCAACCATTTTGGTTGATTTTAGCCATAGAGTTAAGTTAGGCATACCACAGTAAAAACTTCTATGCAGAAAAAGGTATATTATTTCTACTGCTAATTTAATACTTGTGTTAAACTTGTTACAATATTGATTTGTAAAGCAAATGTTAATTTATCCTTTAAGTATCTGAATATACTGGTCTGTGAATACATTTTTTGCTTTTTTTTTGGTTCTATTTTATCCGTCTAGCTTTTTTGAGGCACTCTCTTCTTAGTCAATAAATATATATTCAGGTGAAATATACCAAATCAGCATACATAATCAAGTAACAAATATTTTAAAGCTTACTAAACTACCCTGTCTTGATTCCATTATTTGGCAATCAGATACTTGTTGGAGGCATTGAAGTTTTCTTCATATATACAGATCTACACTGAGCCTGTAAGAGGGAAAGGATGAGCTAGGAGGTGTGATGCTGCATTGTATTTCTAGGATGTACTGTCTGTTTTACCTCTGTTGTTGTGATTTCATTCTCTTTCTTTATCTTTCTCTACCAGAATGTCTGAGTTTTATTTCCTTGTGCATTTATCCTGAGCTTTAGAAAAAGCTTTTTAAATGGAAGTACTGCTCTTATATGTTATTGACAATATGTTTTCATTTTTCTCTGCATGGACATACTATTTAATTTTCTTTATGTTCCTTTGTTTGGGATTTTGGTAAACTCTTACATTCTATAGATCAATTATATATTTTGTTCATTTTCTCCTTTGTCATTGTCTATCATATTCTCTGCTGATTATCATTTATTTCATCTGCCTAATAAAGTATGCAGAATAGGAAGAAAAATTTGGCCTGGAGTAGGAAGGACAAGTCTAATAAGGGACCACCATCGATTTTGTTAAATTTGGAAGTTCAGAAAGCAAAATATTTCATTAGTTTAATATCTTCATTTTTTGCCAGTACGCCTTTTATTGACCACACTACTGTTATATAAAGATAGCAATAGAAAGCAAATCTATGGAAGTGTTATGCTGCGTACACACGACCGGAGTTTACGGCAGACTTTGTCCGGCTGACTTTTCGACGGACTTTGTCCGCTAGGTGCGCCGGACTTAAAAACGGACGACTTGGATACACACGATCACTCCAAAAGTCCGATGGTTTTGAACACGGTGACGTACAGCACGTACAACGGGACTAGAAAAAGGAAGTTCAAGCTCCACTATGGCACCCTTTGGGCTCCTTCTGCTAATCTCATGTTTATCTCGTGTTAGTAGAAGTTTGGTTAGAGACAATTCGCGCTTTTCACACTTCAGCTTATTTTGATTGTTTTCTGTGGTTCAGTTTGTGCTTGTGAGGTTTGTATCTGCTTTTCAGTGGGTGTTGGTCAGTTCGTAACCTGCCTAGCAGTCCGTTCTGGTCCGCTCGTTCCTGATTTTCAGGACGCTCTTCTTAGGCCTTGCTGTTCTTCAGTGCGTTTGTTATAAGTTTGTTTGTTTGACCAGCCGACCGTTTTGAAGCCATGCTGCGTGGACGTACTCGTTCTCAAGTTCGTGCTGCATGGGGACTTGGTGTTGGGGTTAATACTTTGACCCGAGTCCAGTCCATGAACAGGACGAGGAGGAGTTCATGGACCAAGAATTGGTTGCGCCAGCGTGACCAGTTCTGTCACATGCCTTTGCTCCATGAGGTCCGTGAAAATAATCCTGAGGATTTCAGGAATTATCTCAGGATGACGGACCCCGTTTTTGAACGTCTGCTGGCTATGCTGACCCCCTATATCAGCAGGCAGGATACCTGCATGAGGCAAGCCATCACTGCGGAGCAGAGGCTAGTTGCCACTTTACGTTTCTTGGCGACTGGGAGAAGTCTTCAGGACTTGAAGTTCTCGACAGGTATCTCCCCCCAGGCTCTGGGGATCATAATCCCAGAGACCTGTTCTGCCATTATTCAGGTCCTGCAGAAGGACTATATGAAGGTAAGTTTTATCCTTTAACATTACATGATATGTATTTAATGTTTGCTAATGTATTGTCTAAATGTCTTCGTTACCTAATTACCATGCTTGGAATATGCTGTGAATGTCCCCTTTATCTTCAGGCATGCCTGTTTTTTTACATTAATCATTTTTTGCCCTACATGCATATTTACCTTCAATAACCTCCCCACCATGCAATCCTGGGTCCATTTATATCTCTAGCCTATAGTCCCTTGAACAATGTATATTGTCAGCTCCATTGTACTGTTTGACCCTCCCCCACCCCCTCAAATGTTTGCAACTGTCAGGTGTGTTTTTTAACCTAATTAGAACCCCTTTCCCACCCCTCAAATGTTTGCAACTGTCAGGTGTGTTTTTTACCCAAATTAGAACCCCACCCCCTCAAATGTTTGCAACTGTCAAGTGTGTTTTTTAACCTAATTAGAACCCCTCCCACACCCCCTCAAATGTTTGCAACTGTCAGGTGTGTTTTTTAACCTAATTAGAACCCCTCCCGCAGCCCCTCAACTGTTTGCAACTGTCAGGTGTGTTTTTTAACCTAATTAGAACCCTTCCCCCACCCCCTCAAATGTTTGCAACTGTCAGGTGTGTTTTTTACCCAAATTAGAACCCCTCCCCCACCCCCTCAAATGTTTGCAACTGTCAGGTGTGTTTTTTACCCAAATTAGAACCCCTCCCCCACCCCCACAACTGTTTGCAACTGTCAGGTGTGTTTTTTAAGCTAATTAGAACCCCCCCACCCCCTCAAATGTTTGCAACTGTCAGGTGTGTTTTTGAACCTAATTAGAACCCCTCCCCCCACATTCAAATTGATCAATGGGCCATCAGAGGGGGTGAGTAATCTTATAAGTGGGCCTTATGTTTTTTCGATTTTTTAGAATAAAAACACATATTAATAATGTTCAACTGCTGTTGTTCAAGAATGTTTTTGTGTAATCTGATATCCAAGTTATGTTTAAAAGTACTTATCTTTTTTCTTGTTTCACTCCACAGTTTCCTTCAAGTACACAGGAATGGCAGACTGTGGCCTCCCAGTTCGCTGACCATTAGGACTTTCCCAACTGTGTCGGGGCGATTGATGGGAAGCATGGTTCCATAGTGTAGTTTTGATGGCGGTGGTCTCGGCACATTTGGAATTTATGTTCGTGGATGTGGGGAAGAACGGCCGGATGTCTGACGGAGGAGTCTTTGCACAGACTGCGCTGTGCCAGCGTCTCCAGACTGGTGGCCTGGGATTGCCACCTGATGACCAGAATGTGGATGGACTCCCCTCAGTTTTTATCGCTGATGAAGCATTTGTTCTCAGCGAGCACTTGATGAGGCCGTTCCCCCAAAGGACCCTCACCCCTGAGAGGAGAGTATTTCATTACCAGATTCTGGCCAGCCGGTTCCGTTTGTTCCTCTCGGCCATAAATTTGGCGGAATATAAAATAAATCATGTGATAATGGCTTGCTGCATTCTCCATAATTATTTGAGAAGACATTCTGCTACATATATGACCTCTGTTGGGCCTGAGGCCGGACTTGTAGTTGAACAACCACTCACAGGCCTGGAAAGTGGCTGTATTGGCTTGGCCCCCCAAACCGCTGTACCGTGGCAGATATGTTAATTATTGGTCAGGGGGCCATTGCAATGCAACTAGAGCTATAATTTATTCCGAAAATAAAGAAAATACATTTTTGCAAAAATATCTTGTTTTTATTCTTGTTTGCATTTAGTTTTGTCTGTCTCCTAGCGCACTTGTAGTGGCAAGTGCATTTCCCTTTAGTTAATAAGGCCCTTTGTCACTGTAACCACACAAAAATTAACAAAAAATTTTGTTGATAAATAATCAGCTACACACATTGTAGTAAAAACATTTTACTGTGTGCACATTGAAAGGTGCATTTTTTGGAAACGTGTTTATTTATTTATTATTTTTTTTGAAACAATCTTTTTTTTTTGTATTTTAGGCATATTTTAACAAAAATAGACCTTGTTTGCAAAATTTTAATTAACAACAGGGTTTTTAAAAACATACAAAAAAAAAAGGAACTTACAAAGTTCAACATGTTAATGACGGTGCAGGTGATGTCACCCTTGTAAAGCCAAAAATTTGCAGATGCTAAAAATTGGGGATTAAAAAAGGTTCAAGTCAACATGTGCTATCTCCCATCATGGGGGAGCAATGTACGTGTTTTGTGTGTGCAATCCTTTTGTTCCTCTCACAAACTAACATTTTGATAATGAAGGGGTTGCAAACACAAAACAAGTACATTGATATCCCCTGATGGAAGATAGCACATGATGACACACCGTGTGCATCTGAAAATTGTTTGAATTATTTTTTTTAAAGTTACAAAATTTAAGAAAAAACAAACTTGACAATGAAATGAAGAACATGATTGATATTTTTAGGCAAAAAGTTATTAGCTTCTGCCCAAAACATCAATCATGTTCTTCATTTATTGTTGCATGGTGTCCAGCCGATTTCTCATGCTGTCAATTAGGCCATTCCACACCATTATCTGGCCAATGAGTCTTTGTGTACTGTTTGCTAAATGGCTCCGCCGCTTGGCCTTCCACAACCAGAACATCACCTAAAATGTGTGGATAAAAAAAATTGGTTAAAATATGCACGCCTAAATAGATTACCTTAAGCTGGGGTGTCAGTCACTCACTTGCTGGGGTTGAAATCTCACACACTTCCTCCACCTCTCCTTCTTCCAGCTCGTCGGGTGGGCGTGGTCTTGGGCTGGGGCTTGGGGTATATTCAGCTTCAGGCTGGTGACTTGGGGGGGTCCTGGGATCCTTGGACTGTTGTCTGAGTCTTTTCTCCCCTATGATAATTAAACAAAAGGTATAGTTAAAACACAGTGATATTTCTTTTTTTTTTTAAATAATATGAAATGTTGGTTAGGAGTTGGGGACAATTGTCATTTTTTTGCCACAAAAATTTAGAAGACAGGATGAAAATTCCCTCTGAACAAAAATTATAAACAATTTACATTTTCATGCAAGTTTCACAGATGCAGACACCTCAATGATCTCCTGTGGGTATTACCTCTAAAAAATTTCTTTAGGGTCACATAGTACACTAGTGCTCGTGAATCCAGATGTGGAAACAGCTGCTGTGTCCTGTCCTTACATTACAGGGAATCATTTTTGCAGAAGCATTATATTTTCAAAAACATCTACACAACATCACCCCATTTTTGGAATATGACAAATTCTCAAGACCTAAATGTATGTCCAACCCTGTACCATCGTTTTTGGCGAAAAAAAAAACGTAATTTTCTTAGTATCATATGTATTTTACAAAGAACGGTCTTTACGAACGATGCTGTATAAACGAAAAACATATGGATCAGCATGCAAGTTAAGTATCTCAATAGGAACACACAACAAGTACTTACTTTTTTTAAGCAGCTTCTTTATTCGCCAATATTGTTCAGGCTCCCTACTTTTGAGGTCAGACCACCGCTTCCTCAATTGTTCTTTAGCCCGTTTAGTGCCAAATTTTTACCTTCTAGAGCGGTGACAACTGAGGCCATTATTTTGTCCTTCCGCATATTGGGTCGTGTGTACGGTCCTTTTTTCCCATCGTAGTCCTCGCTTCTCAATATGGACACCGTCTCCACCATCTCTTCAAAAGCCATGTTGGTGGCCTTATATTGCCTCCTGGATGTGGATGGTTGTGGCTCCGGGCTTTCCTCCGCGCTAGTTGCAGATAATCTCTCTGCCATCTTTCTCTATATACTCCCACTGCGCAACGAAGAGTGAAGGGGCGGGGACAAATCGTACTAAAGAACGTCAGGGGCGGGCGACGCAGGCGGAGCATGACACATGCACAGTGTATATAAAGCTATTACGATGGCCTACGTATGTTTCTGCGGAAGTAGCGAGCGTCAGAAATGAAGGTAATATTAAACGTGGGTGTGTGTGTGTTTGGTGAATGTGTTTTGTGTGTGTATTTGTGTCCCCTAGATTCTGCCAAAAATAATCCTGGGAGTTCTGACTGACATTATAGTTTTTATCTTGTGTTTTGTCTTTCAGCAAAAATGAATCCCTTTAAGGAGGCTGAATTTTTGTCAAGACTCATTGATTTGTATTAGGAAAACAAAAACCTGTGGGAGAACAAACACCCATTATATTCCAATAGAGATGAAAGGAAGGCAACACTGGGCACACTTTTGGAATTTGTGAAGACTCGAGTTCCCCAGGCAGACCTCAAGTTTGTGGACAAGAAAATTGGTATCTTGCGCAATATGTACAAGCGGGAACACAATAAGATCCAGGAGTCGCTCAGATCCGGAGCAGCAGCAGACCAGGTTTATGTACCCAGGCTGTGGTACTATCAAACAATGTGATTTCTGGATGACCAGACAGAAGCAAGGCAATCACTTTCGCCCCTTCCCCCCACCCTTCCCTCCAGCCTTCCCTCCACCTCCACCCCAGCTGAGGAGTCCCAGGAAGAACTGGGCCCTTTCATCCTTGATGAAGTGGATGCGCACAGCTTCAGCCAGGTATACTTTTTTTTGAATTTGTGATTGTGTAAATAATAATGATGTAAACATCTCAAATTTTTAAGTGCTTCACCAAAAATGACTTCATCACAAATATTAATATGTAGACATATCACTAGACAGTAGTGGCCAAAAATATACTTCAACTTCAGATATTGGTGAACAGCTAGAATAATGGTGGGGTCAAATAGATAGCTTTTACTATTTGTTTAGAATTATGTTTGCAAGTCATGAGCTGAAAATTGTGTGTGATTGCGTAACCCAAAATTACAACTATGTCCCTTTTTTTTACCCAGGATGAGCTCAGTCAGGAGGAGGCCTTGCCCAGTGGGAGAGAGGAGGAGGCCTTGCCCAGTGGGAGAGAGGAGGAGGCTGTGGCTGGGCCCAGTAGAAGCCGCACGGAGTGTCAGGTGCCTCCCCTCCGCATTATCACCAAAACGCCCAGAAAAATGACCCAAACTGAGGAGGAATCACTAGCCCTCATTCGTGAAGCCAGCCAAATCCTCAGCACACCACCCAATGCAGAAGAGGCGTATGGGACATATATGGCCACTAGATTGATGGAACTCGAAAAGGGGCAACGCCTCCTCTGTGAGGGTCTGATTTTTCAGGCATATCAGAAGGGCTTGAGACAGGAGCTTACTGCTAAAACATATCTAGCAGATGAAGCCACTCCTCCTCCTCCTCCTCCTTTCCCTCCTGCCCCAAGTACACCACCAGAGGCACAGCCTCCAAGGAAGGCTGCAGAGAAGCGTGGAGGGAAGGCTGCAGGGCAGCATGCAGGGAAGGCTCCACTGAAGAGTCGAAAGTGATTGCCTGGCTTCTGTCTGGTCTGACTGTGCTCCCTGTGCTCCCTAGTTGCAAGATACCAATTTTCTTGTCCTAAAACTTGATGTGTGTCCTGGGGGATGAAAGGTTTCACAGATTCCAAAAGTGTCTTCAGTGTTTCCTTCCTCATTTTTTTTTCCAAAATAAATGGATATTTTCTTTACCTTACATTATTGACTATGTGTTTTGATTCACAAACGACATTTGGTTTTGGAGTAGGCAGGTACAGGTCAAAAAGACTATGTGGGTTTTTCCAAAAGGCTAAATCATTTTGAAAATCAAGTGCAAAGTACTAGTGAAAAGTGCACTTTAGAAATTGCACTGCAAGTGCACTTGTTGGAAGTGCAGTCGCTGTAAATCTGAGGGGAAGATCTGAATTGAGGGCAAGCTCTGCTAATTTTATCATACAATCACGTGCAAGAGAAAGATTTGTTTTTTTTGTGGTTCCTTGCATGTGCCCCTCGGATCCACAGCGAATGCACTTCCAAATGCTCTTTCTGTGCAATTTCAAGTACAATTTGCACTGTAATGAAAAATGAATTTGCCTTTGGAAGATAAACCCCCCTATGTCTAATTAACAAGGGACACCAACCTCATTAAGGTTCATTAAAATAACACAAAATATTAAGGTTATTGTGGTAACTTGAAACTCCAAAACTAAAAAAAAAAAAAAAACATTTTGTATAATTTAGCACACATTGTAAAATAGATAGTGTTTAAATCTAAAAAAAAAAGAATGATGAGTCAAAAACTCTGTGTGAATATAAAGCAGCAAAACAACTTCATTCCTCTTACATTATAAAGAAAAAAAAAGCACTGTATTAAAAGATCACAGAAGAGGAATGTGCCAGCTTCAATATGAAGGCTAGTTTTACCAGACCGAGCGCTTCCATCATGTACTTACTTCAGAGTATGCATGAGTTTTGGTTCGTCGGACTAGCACACAGACGACCGGTTTGTACGCTAGAAAGCAGAGTCCGTCGGACAGATTTGAAACATGTTTCAAATCTAATGCCCCGTACACACGGTCGGATTTACCGACGGAAAATGTGTGATAGGACCTTGTTGTCGGAAATTCCGACCGTGTGTAGGCTTCATCACACATTTTCCATCGGATTTTCTGACACACAAAGTTTGAGAGCAGGATATAAAATTTTCCAACAACAAAATCCGTTGTCGGAAATTCCGATCGTGTGTACACAAATCCGATGGACAAAGTGCCACGCATGCTCAGAATAAATAAAGAGATGAAAGCTATTGGCCACTGCCCCGTTTATAGTCCTGACGTACGTGTTTTATGTCACCACGCTCAGAACGATCGGATTTTCTGACAACTTTGTGTGACCATGTGTATGCAAGACAACTTTGAGCCAACATCCATCGGAAAAAATCCTAGGATTTTGTTGTCGGAATGTCCGAACAAAGTCCTACCGTGTGTACGGGGCATAGGTCCGTCAAACTTTTGGGGAAAAAAAGTCAGCTCAAGCCCACACACGATCGAATTGTCCGATGGACTCTGGTACGCCGGACCAAGTATGCCAGAAAGTCAGCTCGTGTGTACGTGGCATTAGACAGGTTATAAAATTTACAACTCTCATTGTGCACTGAACCATCATGTATGAATAGTTTTCATAAATGGAGCATATTGTTGTAAAAAGGGTGCATTTCTAAGGGCACAGCAATAACATTTATATCAATAGCAATATAAAAAATACACTGGGCTCTTCTTATTGTGTTTTCCCCAAAATGGGAGCTAACGTATAAGACTTTCATGGAGAAAGTGAGACACTGAGAAAATGAACAAAAGGAATATCTTTGTTGTATCATATGAATAAGCAAATCCTAGGCTTTGACATAGCATAGCATTAATACACTTTGGTAAGAATAAGAAGAGTGAAATGAAGGCTGGGATGATTACTAGGTTTACCTCCCAATTGAAGAAATTGAGCTTTGTGTTGACTAGGCTCAGGGAAATTCTCACCTTACATAGCAGAGTTGGTGGGGCCATGTCCATGACACCTTCACATTACCAGATGAGTTACCAGTATAAAGTGAATTTGTTTAAACCAGAAAGCATAAGGATAAATGTCTGTCAAAAAAAACCTAGTGTGTGCAAATGTGACCACTGCCATGTTTGCAAGTTTGTGGAATGTGCATTTTTATTTTGGGACAGAAATGAAAATGTATATGTATATACAGTAGACAATCCACCTTAACGGTGGAGGTAGCAAAAAAAAAAAAAAAGATAGTCCGCTCAAACAAAAAAGAATTCTAATCTTTGTTGTGATTTATAGATCTGGATGAATCATCATCACCACACTGCAGTGAGTGTTGACTACAGCCACCTAACATCCATGCTTTAACCCCGTAATATTGGATGGAGATACACAGTGGTCTGCAGACTACTTGGAAACATGCATGAAAACCAGTAATATCTGGTAAGTGAATTTCCTTTGGGGGACTATTATACAAGCAGTGTGGTGATGATGATTCAATGGAAATGTTCAACAAAGCCATTAATTGTTATGTCAGAACTGACCAAATCATATCACATCATATCAGTGCTGCGGTCTCATACAGCTTTGTTTATCAACAAAGCCACATCGCACAAAGGAGAAGTCTTACAGTTTCTCTTATCTAGCATCTCCATATGGCAAATAACAGGCTAATTTCAACAAATTTTTCTAAAAGCAAAATCACCTGCTTGTCCCTATTTTCAATGGGGTCATCCAGAAAAGGGGTAGACATAAAGCAACACTTTGAATAAATAAACACTTTATTTTCTTTAAAACATCATATTTTTATCAGTTTTTCTTTTTTTTTCCTTTTTTGTGTGTGCTCTTCTTTTAAAACTATCAATCTGCCACTTACTTTATGTCTGGCTCATGACAAGCTGTGACACGAATATACTGAATGAACTGACAAGAAGATACTATAAAACTGCATTGCATTTTACATTATAGCGCATATTCTGCTCACATGAGAATGATTCTTGGCTTCAACTCTCCTGGTTCATAAACCAAAAACAAACCATTGTATCACTTCTTAATTTCTTCTAAGATAACAAAAATAGATATGATTTAAAAACCCCAAAAGGTGAGAGAATCTTAACTCAAACATAAGACGCATTAACTGAGAAGCTGGAACAATATATGGCAGATAACTTTGTAAGGTTATATTGTACTGTTATTATAATTTAATTAATCCAGCATCTATAGGGAACATTTTATCACTGTGAGGGAAAATAAGATATTGAAAATGAATTATTATTAGCATAAAATCAATTGTTATTTCTAAGATTTATTGTTGTAGTGCAGTTCCCAAAGCCTGATTTGTATACTTACAAAACAAATCTATTTAATATGTTGTATTGTGAAAGCTGTATAAACAGTGTTTTAAAGGAAACCTGTGCTCCCTCTCCATTAGCACAAACACATGTTTGTTTTACTTTCACCAGCAGGATTGAAGAAAACACTAAACACAGGAACATTTGACTCACTTCATAGTGCTACTGCTTGATGATTGGATCAGGAGAAACATCAGGGAATGATAGAGCCCTAAAGTCTCCAAAAAGAGTATCTGCCACCCAAAAAGTGTTATCACACTGGGGTTTGTAAGTAATAAGTAAGTAAGTGATAGTAAAAAGGAAAATGCAAAACAATACATTAAAAAAAATTAAAATAAAATATAATAAAATGTAAAAAAAAAATAAAGTAGAAGTAAACTCTCCTTTTTTATTTTTACCTACAGGTACACTTATTATAAAGCTTATATGTAGGTTAATAAATATCTCCTAAACATGCGCTGTTTATGAGATATTCTAGTAAGCAGAAGCTGGTGACTTCACCGGCGCATGCACTCTGAAGGAACGGCATACTCATGCCATTCCTTCCGAGCTCTGTGCCATGACCGTGACTCCTGCGTGTATGCACATGAGTGACTTTGTCACAGCAGGCAGAGTTTTTTTTTTTAATCCTGAACTTTACTACCGCTTTAAAACTCCCACCTACACAAACATTGAAACACAGAAAAGTGGCGGCAGAAAAAAAAACGTGTGGTCCATTGAGTCTGTTTTTTGTGTGTTTTTTGTTGACATTTTTATCTGAAGATCTATATTTGTCCCAAACATGTTTGAAACCCCTTACTGTTGATGGACTCACTACCTCTGTTGGAAGTTTATTCCAAGCATAAACTGCTCTTTCAGTAAAATAATATTTTCTAAGATTAGTTTTGAACTTTCCTCCAGTTAGTTTGAGGTCATGTTCCATTTTCTTGATTTTGGTTTCATATCCAAAGTACCACCCTCTTGAACTTTATTCACCCCTTGATGTATTTAAAGGTTGCAATCATGTCTCTCCTTTTTCTTCTTTCCTCCAGACAAACCCTCCAGTTCCTGAAGTTGCTCTTGTGTTATCCTCTAGACCTTTCACCATTTTTGTTACCCGTCTTTGGACTAGTGTTATCTTATCAATGTCTTTTTGTAAGTGAGGTCTCCAGAGCTAGACACAGTATTCTAAATGAGGTCTCACTAAGGAATCAGGACATCCTTCCTCCTGCTCGTGACCCCCCCTAGTGATTCATTCTAGAATTCTATTCTCTTTTTCCATTGCCTGGTCACATTGTTTGCTCATTGTGCAATAATCTGAGATAAGTACCTCCAAATCTTTTTCTTCTGCAGTGCTGGTGAACCCTGTACCCCCAATGTTGTAGTCTCTCAAGGGATTCTTTTTCCCTAGGTGCATTATTTTACATTTAGAAACATTGAACTGCAGTCTCCACTGCTTTGAACAATCTTTCAGCAATGCCAAATCATGTTTCATGTTACAGGCACCTCCAGGGATATCAACCCCTTTACATATCCTTGTATCATCAGCAAAAATACATACCTTGCCCAACAAACCTTTAGTTTTATAACTTACATACAAATTAAATAGAACAAGAGCCATGTGGTACAGAGCCATGTGATATGCCACTAGTGATGGATCCCTGTTCTGAGTGAACCCCATTTACAACCACACTCTGGTATCTCTCCTTTAGTACACTGCATATCCACTGAACCGCCCAAGGGTTAAGTCCTAGCTTGTACAACTTGTGTACTAGATCATTATGTGGAACTGTATCAAATGCCTTGCTGAAATTAAAAAAAAACACCCAGCACCACCCTGGTCCAAAACATTGGTAATATAGCCCAAAAATTAAATTAGATTAGTCTGAGATGATCTGCTCTCAGTAAAAC
The DNA here is from genome assembly GCA_037952925.1 of Lithobates clamitans. Taxonomy (NCBI): domain Eukaryota; kingdom Metazoa; phylum Chordata; class Amphibia; order Anura; family Ranidae; genus Lithobates; species Lithobates clamitans. The sequence goes on along the minus strand of JBBGZY010000477.1, from coordinate 4,114,760 downwards.
CATGCTGCTTTGGGTTCAGCAAGTTGTGTATGTTTAAGTGATCAGTGGTCCTTCTTTTCAGGAATGATTCCATTAACTTGACTACAACCAATGTTGAACTCACTGGCCTATAATTGCCAGCTTCTATCTACCTTGCTGCCCTTCTTGTGTATATGTACAATATTAGCTGCCCACCAGTCAAGTACATACGCACTTGAAAGAACAAGTAGAGCAGTCATGACTGTGTAAACAATTAATGTGATACATGTATTATGGGCCAATATTTATTACTCCAGATTGATGAGCTGTAAAGGTTTTTTAAAGTGTCACCTATGTATAACTTTGGTTATCATAGCTTTTGAATTTTGTAGGCGCACACAATTTTGAAGCTTGATGTGTTTTGGATTTACTCAAAGTCTCATCTTTAACATTTAACAGAACATTTGGAATTTAAATTTTATTTGTTTGCTTTAAAATTAATTTGAGTGTAAAAAATGTAGATATGATAAGCAGGTGCTCAAATATCACACAACATAAAAATTTAAAGTACCATCATTTTTCAGTTTAGAGATCTTCTGCTTTCAGAAAATGTACAGTATTGTTTTGGGGGTTATTCAGAACATTTTAATGCAACAAATATGCATGTGGTGGGGGTTGTCAAACTACAAACTATTACTGTCATTTCTTCTATAACATAAAGACAGATACTTCTATTCTACACACAATGGTCCTTGAATGTTGTGAAATAATCAGCTTCACATATTAGGAAAAAAAACTTGCAAAACTTATATAGCAGCTAAAAATTAACATAAAAACAATCCTTATGCATAAGGAAAGGCCAACGTTTAGTACTATGTATGTAATAGCATGAGCATTGTAAGCAAAAACCTTCTCTATATGACCCCTTGCCTCAGTACATGCTATGATGTAGGGCATGGCCCTTCACTCATCAAACCATATAAAGACAAAAGGGGAGAGGTATTTTGACTGAATGCGTTTCACACTTAAGCTTCTTCAGGAGATAGAAAATGGGAATAATTTACAGTGAGCATGCCCAGTGTATTTATTGTAATGTAATATTGTTATGGTGGGTGGATGCCTATGCAGATCACAAATTAGCCTTGGTATTGTATCCACCCAGCTAGTGCCTTTATAGTACCCAGCTGGTACTATTGGCCCAAGAGGACAATCACCAAAGAGGCCATTGATATTCTTGTTATTTATATCTATGGTACCTGTAATTACATAACTTGATATATCCAAGTTCCTGCCACCATAGTGTTGTAAAGGAGTCCCTACTGCTGTGGACTGCCAAACATTTCCTGGTTAATAAGTGTAAATGCTTACCAAGATTATCCTTGGGTATCCCAGGGAAGACACCATGTGCCATGAGCTTCCTAATCTGTAATCCATATAGGCATCCATTACAACAACACAATTAAATTCACTAGGCATTCTCAATCACCTTTGGTTTCAGTAAAGTATCCCCATTGTTAAGGACAAATGTGCAATATCAACCTACTTCTATCTTCCTGAAGAAGCTTATGTGGAAAATGCATTAGGATAAAAAAACACTTCATTATTACTCTATAAGGTTTGATGAATAAAGAACTGGAAAGACAATTGTCTATGTCTAACATCATGATGTAACATCTAAGGGAAGGGGTCATATAGAGAAGATCTTTGTGCAAAATGTTATTGCTATGAAATATATGGTACTGAAAGTCAGCACTTTCTTATGTATAAAGATTTTTTAGATTAATTATTTTTTAACTATTACATTTTTTTTACTAATGTATGAAGTTGATTATTTGGCAACTTTAAAGTCCCTTGTGTGTAGAATGCAGAATTAAAGTACCTGTCTTAGCACTTGTTCACACTGCCGCTGCTTTAAAGTCATGCGACTTTGAATCCGACATCCCTGCGTGACTTCATTGCGGCTTGCATGTGACTTCTTTAACAGAAGTCAATGCAAGTCTTGTTGAAGTCGCACCAAAGTAGTGCGGCAACCTTTTTCTAAGTTGGACTGACTTTATGTTGTATGCTCAGATGAATGCAAAAAAAGTAAATTCTATTAAACAGTAAATGATCCTTAAATTTTAATATCTGTATGCCATGTGCAAACTGTTGATCAGTAATTAAAGTGTTAAGGAACTTCCTGCTTATGGGTGACAACACTGCCAAATGCCTTTCAAAATATCCACTGAATTTTCATTATTCCTTCATTTCCCTCACTCTGAATTCCAGTGTTACATATGGATGTAGCCTCTGCCTCCAATGCTTCAGCGTTGACCAATTCCTGAGAAAGAGAGGAAGCAGTCATAAAACCCCCACACCCAAAAAATACCATATGTCCCGTTTTTTTATTATTTGACAGTTTTTTTTTTACACACAAACACCTCAATGGGTTAGCCTAGTCATCCACTTTAAGGAATAGTAAAGCTAAATAAGCAATTCAAATTTAAAATATTCAGTGAGAAGATCCATTGGTATTTGTTACTACTCAAAGACATGATGAGGAGTGCAGGGGGTGGGTGGGATGAGATTATGGGATTGTGGTATACTTTAAATGTGCACTTAGCATTTAGTAGAGTCAACAAGTCAAATTAGTTGTCCCTTTACAATAAAAACAATGTTGGTGCATTCAGTATCTAATATAAACAAGGGGAGAATATTAATGGCATAGAATGGATGATGTTGTTATGGTGATGCAATATATCTGGAGAGAAAAGAGATGAGTCATGAGAATTAAATGTGGCACAAATCATCTGTACAATTTTGTTAGAATAATTGCTGTACTTAACTACTAGATGCAGTTTGCACCATTCAGAAAGCACTTTTCCCAGTGGACTGGCTGGAGTCTAATAGAATTTACATGTTTAAATTTTACTTCTTAGATTTTTTTTTTTACAGACAAATTATTGCTCTTCTTCTGTAGCTATCTGGTTGAGGTTTTTCGGGAAAATGCCACAATATGTCCACTAGATGAAGCTTATGATCATATGAAATAAACATATTAGGTAAATGACTGTGATTATTTGTGGTGTCTGTACGAAAGTTTGAGACATTCACATGACATTTTTTTTTAAAATAAATAGATCTCTTAATTTTTCCCCTGGAAACCACAGTTCACTTCTTGTGACTACAGCCTCATAGCTGTAAATCTGCAGTATGGCATCATCTAAGGCAATTTGACTTTCCCTTACTTCCTGTATAGTGCTTTAAAGGATTATACCTTCTGAAAATATTTTTATTGTGGTCTTCCTGTCCTAGTGAAAAACACTCCTATTTCATGTGCTATTCAAATCAATGTGACAACACATAAGCTGCTGTCAGTGTGACTCAACACGGTTGGTTCTAGTTGCTTGGGACTTTATCAGACACTGTAGAAAGGTGAACTCCCTGGTTAGGTTGGCAACTGCCTGAAGCCATCTTTTCTTTCGATGCAAAGCAAATTTCATAAAAAATCACCTATGCGTGAAAGTGTCACGCTGAAAGAAAACCTCTAATTCAGCTTGAATTTGATAGTTGAATGAGGTGAAATTTCTGTGGTCACTGGGGCATGGTCAGACCAAGTGATCAAACTGATTAAAGAGCAATTTTTTTTAGCCAGAGATACTATCAAGAAAAGTCTCTTCTGGAATAATGACCATTGGAGAATGAAAAAACACATCATACTTTTTTTTTGTTTCTAAAATTCCTATTATAGCTCCAGTGTGGTGACTAAAATTATTGGTTGTGTCTGATGATGTGTCAGCAATATTATTGAAATCTCAACAAATCTGTAGATTTAATGTTTTTTAATTCCTAAAAACCCTGCAGATTTTTTTTTTATGATGGTGTGTGGGGGAACACAGAAAGGCCAATGTGATGGTATATTTTCTATGTCCACTACAATTACAGTATATAGCAACCACCAGAGTCCAATATTGTCTGGGGTATTTGTGTAGAAACTGATTTATAAAGGCTACTAAAACACAATATTTTCTTCTTTGCTAAAGTAATAACGGCACGGGAAAATTTGGAATCAGTGTATTTGGAGGATTTATAATTTTTAAAATGCATTTCCTTAATTCACAAGATATCGCTCGCCTGTGTTGGTGACTCTTCCCACATTAAATGCCATTTGCAGGGGTTATTTATGGCTTTTTACATTTAAAGATATATTGTATAGCTATTAGGAACCTAGATATATACCAGAATGTCAGTATAGGACTCGCAGGTAACAGTTTTTAAAGACACTGTCTGAGACAATAGAGGCATGGTAAAAGAGTAGTGGGTCTTCTGTTGATAATATAAGAGTCTGTGTAGCCTGTCTTCCATGTGCTGTGCTGGCCTTTTTACCTACAGGGTCCTTAAAACTAGGGGTTGCTATAGAGGAAGTCACCCAGTAGATCTTGTCCCTCTTGTTTCTCCACTGTGACCATCATGTCTTGGGAGCAGGGCCATTGATAAGTCAGTACAGCCAGGCCTCCTGTACTAAGCCCGGACCCCATTCATTCAAAAGCAGGGCCCGGGCACCTGCCCAGCAGGAGGGCTGGCTGTATTGTCCTATTCTGACACTGATCCTCTTGATACAGCTGCAGGGAATTTTTTCATGATTTTCCGTCTCCCAGCGAGCCGTGGCTCCTGTATAGTCTAAATCATATTTTTTGGGCCTCATGAGTTCAATCACAGGGGCCCAGGAGGCTGTATAATGGAGGGATTTTATTTTCTAATTCGGTTTGCAGGCAGATTAACTCCACCTCGCATTTGCAGATAATGGCAATAATGTTCTGGCCCTGGCGGAGTGATATCAGTCATAGTAGCCTCTTCACTGCCTGCCTTCTCCAGCAAGTACATTTTTGAGAAGGGGGCAGGCTCAGACTGAGGGGAAATCAGCAGCTGCTGCTGTCATCATCATCATCAGTGCAGTGTCTGTGTGAACACACAGATGATAACAGTACAGCGCAGCACACTGCTACTACTGAGTGAGGGAAGTGGGACATCAAGACTGCAGAGGATTATTTTTCTCTGAAAAGGTACAGTCACAGTCAAGACTCAAGTTCACACAAACCCCTTTCACCTATGGCTGTTGGCACACCCTGGCTGTTGTCCATGACTGATTTTAACACAGCTAAATGTGATCATCTTCATTGATCATGATGATCACATTTGGCTGCTGTATAATTCAATCGTCAACATCATGATAATCACACAGTACAGGTGCTTTGAGCCACAGCACCTGTACTGTGTGTGTGATTATTATAATGGTAATGTCATCATGATCATAGGACAGTGAAAATCCTTAGGCCGTATTTAGGGCTCATTAACACAAGGCACAGACATCTGTCTCCCATGTAGAGACTTTTAACGGCATGGTGTTGTGTGCATCCTCATGCCAGTGTCCCATTTATTTATTTTGGGACACATGGCTGCATGGACATAGAAAATGTGTCCCAATATGTCCTGAGGGTGCATGTTCTTATAGAAATGGGACATCGGCATGAGGATGCACACAACATAGTGCCGGTAAAAGTCTCTGCACTGGGCATGGATGTCTGTACCCCATGTGAATGTGCCCTCACACTTGTGTTTGGGAGGGTGGTAAAAACGTCGTGTGTGTTTTTTTTTTTTACTGCCCCCAACCACTCACCCTTATTTTGCAAAGCAGCCAAGGGTGGATAATATATGCTGTGGCCATGAAGCTTTTTGTGCAGCAAAAATTATGCCTGCTGCATACAGCTACAGCCTCCCCCCCCCCCCCTTTTTTTCCCAGGCTGTCCCATTTCATCTGGTTGGATTGGCAGCTCACAAAGGAGAAGGAGGAACAACTGTTTCTCCCTCCCCTCTTCAACAACTGAGGCCATAAGTTATAAAGATTTCATCACTTCCAATTTCGGTTCCGCATTTACCTGGCTGGTACCAGCTAAAAAAGCAGCCAATCAGGCGATCAGCTGCCTTGGAGGGCTGAGTAGGGATCAGGGGTCTAATAAACTCCAGATCTCTCCATAAATCTTTCACTACCCAAGTTATCAGAAGGGATGATAATTATCACTTGAAGAAAAAGCTGAATTTTCTCTAGGGGTCAGGGGTCCCATCAGGTAGGCTGTCTGGGGCCTTGTGATTTCTCACAACGGCTCTGCTTGGGAGTGAGAGGGTATAGAAGAACTTACGCTATCTTGGAGACAAGCCTGCTCTGTAGCAGAGAACAAATCTGAGTTTGCAGGATTTCCCCATCCTGGAGTTGTGTTGATGCATTGCAGTCACTTTAGGGGAAACAAAACCACACTGGGGAAAAGAAAAAGCTGCTTAGAATTGTCAGTGTGGACCACTAGGAGTTTGCTGCTCAGGCACAGCCATTTCACTTCACATCCAGGCCACAGCCCACTGATTACTATATGATTTATTTTTTATTTTTTTTATATGGTTTTCATCTTAACAAAACCTGTATATGAGGCTTGGCCATAAAGATGTGAACATCAAACACATAAAAGCACAACAATCAGTTATTTTCAGGTAATATTCCAAATGACATCTGATGAAATGGCATGAAAGTTTCTCAGTAGGGGAACAGATCAGGGAGATATATTGCTCTTTTCTAATCATGTATTAAAAAAAGCTAAGGGGGTGCAGAACACACAAAGGTCTTCAGACTCTTGAAATCAGGGGTATCAAACAAAACTACTACACTACTTCCTTTGCATTTATCAGCTTTGTGCTTCCATTATATCCTATAGCAGATACATGCTTAACTCACATTTACTTTTTCACTCTGCATAGATTCATTAGTAAACAAAGCTTTCTACTAAAACACACAAGGTACATCAGAACTATCCTGGAGATCATGAGTAATACTGTATACACCTAGATGTCACTGACCTTTGGAATAAGTCTTCCTCGACTACCTGCACTCTGTATGGTAAAAGTGCCTATAATGGCAACTGCAGTGGTCTTATAGGACAGGGAGAATTCAATACATATGCTAAAAAGCCTAATGTGTGAAAAATGTCAACCCTCACTGTGGCAACCCAACATTCAAAAAACAAATGAGGGTGCATTAACCCACACACAAAATAAGCCACGGGGTTAAAACCTAACTTATTAGAGTTACTTAAAAAAGGGCATTTTTCAAAAGAAACTGTGTGTGTTTAATACTTACTGTATAAGGGGAGGCTAGGGCTCTAACACACTCTTTAAATGAAGCATCTCATCACTGACTGTGGCTCATTATTCTGGTAAGTTTATTTATATCTGCAAATTAAAGTATTAGAAGTATGTTTTTTTATTCATACATGTACTTACCTAGGTGGATGCAGCATCTGTCCGATACTTCATTTGTCCACCGGCATCTCTACACTGAGAACCGAGTGATCGAACATCACTAATTGATTGGTTCTCACAGCTCCCTGAGCAGAGAGCTGGTGACTGTCACTCAAAGCTCTCTGCTCTGCCCCCTCCTCGCTCACTGGAGCATTGGGCTGTGAAGGGGGTGGGAGCGGTGGGCTCAGGCTCTCAGCGGCTTGCTGAGAAGCTGAAACGGTTGTCAGACCAGGGATCCAGGCAGATCCCAACTTCATGCTCATGATGGTATGGAGCCTAGACTGACTCTGTGATGTCAGACTTCAGCCTGCTCTCTGCTAAAAATGAGTCGCAGGAGTGCAGAACGATCAACAGGAGAAGTACAGCCAAACAAGCTTTTACTGTACTTTTACTGTACTTCTTCTTTAACTCACAATGCTGTACATTAGTGTTGCAGAGTTCTAAACACACGGGCTGGAGTTCTAACACACTCTTTAGATAAACCCTCTTATCACTGACTATGGTTCATATGTCCCAGTCAGTTTATTTGCACTAATTCTTACTTCCCTCAAGCACCAGATTAGAGCTCACTTATAGACAGGCATAAAGAGTCTCCAGTCCTCCACCTATAAGTGGAGGCTGAGAATCTAACACACTAAAGCCTCTCATTACTGTCTGTAGCTCATGTGTTCTGGTCATTATATTTATATCTCTGCAAATTAACGCACAAAACTGTACATCAGTAATACAGAGGCATAAACAGAAAGGACTGAGGCTCAAACACATTCTTTAGAAAAAGCCTCTCGTGACTGTGGCTCGTATGTCCCCATCAGTTTGTCTATATCTCTGCAGAGTAACTTAACTGGTTTCCTAAAGCCCAACATGTCAATTGACCCAGCCACTGCCAAAATATGCACTAATGCTTACTTCCCCTTAAGCACCAAATTAGAGTTCACATATAGAGATGCATAAAAAGTCCCGTCTTACACCTAAAAAAACAATGTGCTTACCAACACCAAAATTATACCAGTGATAAATCAAAAAACTAAACCCAAAAAACCCAACATGTTTCAGTGCCATGTGTGTGCCATCAACACATGGTCTAACAGCAAAATGGTGGCCAAGCCCACTTTCTCTATTTGTAGCCAAAGATGGCTGTTATGCCTGTCCTTTCCTGCATCATAACTGCCATCTTGTGGACTAAAAGAAGAAGGCTATCTACCAAGCTGCCAGTACACAACGCCTAAACTGGCAAATAGTTTCCCCCACATATAATAGCAGGCATAAACACTTAGGCACATAAATAACCCCTTCTGAACTACAATTGTGAAATTAAATCTTGACCATCTTATAATTTCTGGGGTTCATAAATTCCCTAACCGCCGGGATATGTGCATGGTTTATAGTGTCCACAGTTAAATCTACCCTGAGGTCTTTCAGTTAGCCATGTTGGGTTGGCCAGTGGATGAGTTTTTCTTTTAAAATGGCTATGTACCAACAGGACTTATAAACTATAATACAGAAATATACCATAACTTATTTTCTTGTCTGGCCCCATGCAATGACATGTTCCAACGTGCAGATTTTTTTTTTTTATCTTTCAATGTCTATTGAAAAACAAAAACCGAGAAAAGTAGCAAAAGATGATAATTCAGTTTGCAAGGCCTCATGCAATGAATGAACAGTTACAATATAAGAAGTCTGGGGTATCAGACAAACAATCAACTCTGATAACCATCAAGAAGCAGATGTGGTTAGGTTTACAAAAGGGTCTGAGTAAATATCCTAGAACTTCCTCATGCTATTTGAAATGGGTGGAGTTCAAAGGCTTTGTGGCAGAAAGTGGGGAGACGACCAAGGCCCAACCAACCTCACGAGGGTCATCTATGCAACCCCTTTGGGCTCACACTGTGGACTAGGTGAACCCATGGGGAAAACTTGAAAGCCAAGATCCTGTCCCCTCAATCCTCCCCTAACCGGCACCCGGGATCCAGCAAATACTGGTGTGGGGGTCATACAAAAGTGAAGAAGAGAGGAAGGAGATTTCTCAAACCAGTAGCATAACCTGTTAAAACCAAGTGTATTTATCTGAGTAAATTATAACCACACTAAACTATATCAGCTACTGGTTGTTATGATTTGATAAAAGTAAAATTATGAACTTATAAGGAATTTCCACCAGTAAGTTTGCAGTGGATAAGAAGAGGGAGAGATAAGAAAAAAGAAAAGAGAAGAGCACAGGAGAGGAAATGCAAGAAAAGGGAGAAGGGTAGGTCTTCCAGGGGATTCCATTTAAGGGGGTACAAGACCCGGGCAGAGGGACACCTTGATACATAGTGCCCAGGGTTCCCAGATTGCCTTAAATAGTTGACCTCTGTCTTGCAGCTTAGCTACCATTTGTTCCTGGGAGATAATCCAGGAGATTTTCTGCTTTGTTGCTAAAATAGAGACCAAGAGTTTATTCCAATCTCCTTTAAGCCTAAACATACCCAGGCTCCTGCAAGCTTAAACATACCCAGGCCTTAAAAAAGTTAAAGGCCTGGGTATGTTTAGGGGTTTTGTCTAGCTTGTGGTTCAAAAAGGCTATTATGGGGTCCTGTGGAACAGCCACCCCCGTAACTTTCCGTAGCAACTGGAAAAATGTATTCCAATAACTTCTAATATGTTGACAGGTCCACCATCTATGGTACATGGAACCCAGAAGATTGCACCCTCTGTAGCACAAGGGGGAAGTATCTGGGTAAATCCTAGCTAATCTGGTACAATGTTAAGGGACTAAATAGCCCTGAGAAACGGATAAGATTAATGGCAGAATTAAAGAGATTTAAATCCCAAATTATTTTTCTCCAGGAAACACATTTTAAAAGGGAAAAAATTCCATGGTGTAAAAACCATGATTTCCCGAAAATATATCATAGTACATCGCAGACTTCAAAATCCTGTGGGGTATCTATTTTAATAGCTAAAAAAGTGCCATGGAAGGAATTAGGCGTGATCACGGATGAAGGGGGTCGTCTCCTTATAGTAAAGGGGACTTTGGGTCTTCAGAAAATCACACTGGTAAATTTATACTTACCAAATGAGGATCAAGTAAACTCCCTGGAGACATATTTACAGATAGTGCAACAACATAAGGAAGGAATCTTAGTATTGGGGGGTGACCTTAATATGGCCTTAGACCCACTGAAAGATACATCCAAAGGATCTTCTCACCTTTCATATGTCAAATTAAGGAAAGTGAAATTTTTTTTACAAGAATTACAATTGATAGATAGTTGGAGAGTGGTTAATGCACAGGGCAGGGATTATACATTTTTTTCAGCGAAGTATAAGACCTATTCCAGAATTGACTATATTTTTGTCTCTCAAAATATAATTACGTCCCTAGTAAAAGCCTTGATTGGGTCATTTACCCTATCGGATCATGCTCCGATAGAGTGCACGCTAGAAATAGGGGAGGAAGAGCATAAAGAATGGTTTTGGAAGATTAATGAAACCCTCCTCAAGGACAGTGAATATGAGGGGAAATTAAAGCAAGAATTGGAATCTTTTTTTATAACAAATGAAACAGGGGAAATATCACCATTCTGTATATGGGAGACACACAAATGCTTTATGAGAGGTATGTTTATTTCCTTGGGGACACATAGGAAACGGAAACTAAATGAACAAATTGACTCGTTGCTTAAACGGATCGGGGAATTAGAAGTAATACACAAAAAATCCCAGGCTCAAACAATAGAACAGGAACTTGCTGGCCTACGCGAAAAACTCAATTTACAGTTAATAGAAAAAGCTAAATCCAAATTAATTAGGGGAAGAAGAACTTTTTACGAATTTGGGAATAAACCAGGAAGATTGTTTGCAAATGCTCTTAGAGAAACCACCACATGAAACCATATTACACAGATTAAAACATTGAGGGATGAATTGGTTAACTCTCCACAGAAAATCGCACAGACGTTCAAGGACTACTATGAAAATTTATATCAGTTAGAAAAGAAATCTAAACAATAAACGTTCAAAAAAAGTGGGAAGTGGCGAGGGAATACATTGAAGAGACAGAAATGCCAAAGCTAACAGAAGAAGCAGCCAGGGATCTCGATGCCCCAATTTCAACAGAGGAATTTATAGCGGCGTTAAAATCATTGAATGTGGGCAAAGCCCCTGGCCCAGATGGGTACACCCTGTCGTATTACAGAAAATATGCAGAGGAATTAGCCCCGAGATTCGTAGCAGCTTATAATTCACTACGAGATGGGATGCAGATCCCAATAGAAACATTACTAGCACATATAACAGTGATTCCGAAAGAGGGGAAAGATCCCTCCCAATGCTCTAGTTACCGACCTATTTCACTGCTGAATGTGGATTTAAAAGTATTTACAAAGATTTTAGCCACGAGACTGCTAGATTATATCCCGGGTCTAATCCATCCAGACCAGGTGGGATTTACCCCGGAGAGGGAAGGAAGAGAGAATATACAGAGGGTGGTGAACACGATCCACCTTGCACAAAGGCAGCAAAAACCAATGGTGATAATCTCTGCGGATGCAGAAAAAGCCTTTGACAGGGTAAACTGGATTTTTTTAAAGGCGGTACTACAACATATAGGCTTAAGGGAGGTGATGATGAGATGGATTTCTAATTTATATTCTACACCAAGCGCTAGAGTAAAGATAGATGATAGAATCTCAGAGTCCTTCCTTATTCAAAATGGAACACGACAGGGGTGCCCTCTTTCACCACTGATTTTTCTTTTGACAATAGAACCTTTCCTAAGGAAAATACGGGCTAATGTGAATATTAAGGGGATAAAAATAAAGGAAGAAGAACAGAAACTTGAGGCGTATGCGGACGATTTCATTTTCTTTGTAACTTCTCCAATCATATCTCTCCCATCCTTGTTGATGGAGCTGCGTGAATATGGGAAAATATCTAATTTTAAAGTAAATTACGGGAAATCTGAAGCAATGGGGATAGAAATAAAGGCGCCCGTTTTACAGCTGGTAACCACACAATTTGGATTTAGGTGGACCGACTCGTATATAAGCTATTTAGGGATGAAAATATCAAAAAATCTGAAGGAATTATTTGAGCTTAATTACATACCAATGGCTAAACAGATCAAACTAGATTTGTCGAGATGGGATAAAGAGATTTTTACATGGTTCGGGAGAACAAATATTATGAATATTAGATGAATGTGATGCCAAGACTTCTGTATTTAATACAGACCTTGCCAATTAAAATTCCTCCAAGCTTTTTAAGAGATCTTAGATCAAGATTTCTGAAATTTATCTGGGCTGGGAAACCAGCAAGAGTACGTAGAACTATACTATCTAAAGGAAAAGGAGGGATAGGGCTTTCAGATCCAATAAGATACCAAGAGGCTTCACATTTAACCAGAGTGATGGAATGGTGTGGACTTAGAAATAAGAAACCCTGGATACAGACAGAACAGGCAGCAACAGATATCCCATTGGAAGGATTAGTATGGATACCAGAAACTGAGTTGCCAGCTGAACTGAGGAAACACCCAACAATAGGCGTAACTCTGCGGATGATCAAAAAGATTTTTTAAAAAACGGCAATCTCGACAAATCCTAGTCCAATGCTCCCGGTTCTGGGGACACGATCATTTCAGCCAGGAATGACAGACCCCAAGTTCAGAGCAATACGACATAGAGGTTTCAGCAGGATCATACATTTTTCAAGGGACAATCGTTTATTATTAAAAAGAGGAATTGAAAGAGAAATAGCACCTGAATTAGATTTTTTTAGAGTGATGCAGCTAGAAGCGTTTATTAAATCAAAATCTAATATGTATACAGAAGTAAGAGCATTGACCCGGTTTGAGGAGATGTGTTTGAAGAGAGAAACAACGCCTGGAACCACTTGTGCGGATCCAAATTGATTTTCAAATCAGACCTTCAGGAGGGAGTATAGGAAGGCATGTCCACTTTGTCTGCCAGGGAAGAATACATAATAGAGATGCCTCCGCTCTGATCTATGATATTGGAGCACCAATGTTCATATATTGTAGGTTTGGGGGGTTCGGGTTTGTCCAACCAGATAGTGTGTAGATAGTGGGTAGTTTGAGAGAGTCTAAATTTCTCAGTGTTCGGCATCTTGAGTTTACTAGTGCAATACCCTAAAGAGATAGGACCCTTTGTGGTAAAAAAGTGACCTATTCCGAATAGTCCCTTATTCAGCCACCATCGAAAGACTAGAATATTCATGCCAGGGGAGGGGGGGGGGGAATGCTGGGTTATGAAATAAATGGGAAAGAGGCCTGTTTATGGAGTGCCAAGGAGTGTGATAGAGTGGGAACCAAGGCAGTGGGTCTCATGTTAGGAGGGCTCCACGGGTGGAAGTCAATTGTATGATGAGGAACTGCCTGTCTTTCTTTAGAGACCCAATCTGGTTTAGGGTCTCTGGAGTAAACTATAAAGATTTGGGCCAGTTGTGCTGCTTGGTAATACCACCCAAAATTGGGTAGGCCCAGTCCACCTTGACTTTTTGGGCGAAATAGAACTTCTTTAGGGCAGCGGTGACCCTTTTTTTCCCTAGACAAAGCTTATGATTTTAGACTGCACTTTTAGAAGTAGCATTTTCTTAATAGGTATGGGGAGACAATGGAAAAGGTATAGTAAACGTGGCAAGAATGTCATTTTGATTGCGTTAATCCTTCCCAGCCAGCATAAACCACACTTCAAACCACATTTTTAAGTCTTCTTCTATTTTACGAAACATGGGAGGGTATTTAGTCATATATAAGTTGTCTATATTGTTTGATAGTTTGATTCCTAAATATGGAATAGAGTCAGAGGCCCAGTAAAATGGGAAGTGATGACTCAGCTGGCCAACTAGCTTAGGAAGGACTGATACAATTAGAACAAGAGGTTTGGAAAAATTTACTCTAGGACCAGAGATGGAGACGAAGTCTTTCAATAGTTGAAAGACATTGGGGGTGGAGATTAGTGGAGAGGTAATAAAGAGGATCAAGTCATCAGCAAACAATGCACATTTGTGTTCTTGAGGGCAAGAAAGGACCCCCTTAATATCAGGATGAGATCTGATGGTGATGGCTAAAGTTTCAATAGGGGCAACCTTGTCTAGTCCCTTTTAGGATGTTAAAAGTAGTGACCCATCAACCAAATTTGTGCGCTAGGAGAAGAGTATAATGAGTGGATGATACCCATAAATTTAGGCCCAAAACCCCACCTCTCCAAAAGTTCAAAAAGGTAAGGCCAGGAAACAGAATCAAAGGCCTTTTGAAGGTCTATGGATAGCAGAAAGCCTTCCTGCGCGACCCCCCCCCCCGTCCCAATGTGAGCAAAGTAGGGAAATTACATCTAAGGCTGTCCTAATAAGATCTGGCCCTTGTCTCCCTGGGATGAAACCCACCTGATCTTTATGTATATATTTAGCAATGACACTTGAAAATCTCATTGCTAAAATTTTCGGCATAATTTTGAGATCATTGTTGATAAGTGAAATCGGACGGTAGATACTGACATCACTCGCATCTTTCCCAGGTTTGGGGATGACTGGGATATAGGCTGTGTTTAAATCACTGCCTAAATGAGTTTCATCCCAGGAGGGAATTAAAGAACCTCGCCATGAAGGAGGCCAAGGAGGGATCAAACTTCTTATAATAGCACCCCGAGAAATCATCAGGACCTGGGGACATGCCTGGTAAGAGTGTTTTAATCACTTCCAAAACTTCCTCTGGTGAGATGGGGTAATCAAGGAGTACCCTGTGTTTGCAAGTGATTTTAGGGAGGGGGAGATCCTGGAGAAAAGCTTCCAGCTTACTAGGAGGGGGAGTGGTCATTATATAATTTTGAGTAGAAAGTTTGGAAGGTTTCCATGATCCGATTGGGATTTTGTGTCAACACTCCGGATGCCGTGCAAATTTTGGGGAAGGATAGGGTCCAGGGTTTAGGGCTAAGTTTAGCTGCTAATTTAGAACCAATCTTATATTTTTATGAATAGAATCTTGCACCCTTCTATCTAAGATGTTTTTCTGCTGCTGTGGTCAGAGCTAGGTTGAGTTACACCCAAGAAGAATCTATCTGAGCCAAAGTATCCGGAGCAGGGTTACGTTTGTGGGATTTCTTTGCTAAGATTAATTCTCCTGTCAGCTTCTAGATTTCTACTTTGCGTTCGCGTTTATTATTATACATTATTATTATACAGGATCTATATCGCAATAACAGTTTGCTCAGCGCTTTTCAGCTGAGAGGAAATCTGGATGGGTTTCCCTCTCATGACTGATTTGTGGGCTGCCCACAATGTTGTCGGTGAGACTGTGTCATTTCCTGCAAACATTGTACAGTGAACTGGATTGCTCAGAAGGGATTCATTGAGTAGCCATTTGAACTGACCTTTTACTCCTAGGGGAAGTCTGATAGATAACATCATTATTGAATGGTCTGATGGAGATGTGTCCCAAATTTTGCTTTTTTTTAGCTAGAGGAATAGCTGTGGATTGTAGGAAGATATGGTCTATCTTAGCATAGGTTTGGTGTGGAGCAGAGTAGTGCTTATAATCTTTGCCATGAGGATTTAATTCCCTCCAAATATCTTTCAAGCCAAGTGATTTCAGAAGCTGTGCTATTTTTAAACTTTGGGGGGAGGGTTAGGTTTCGGGGTCCCCTTACTTGACTTATCTAAAAAGAGATCAAACGGTATGTTTGAGTCGTCCCCTAGGAATACAGTACCCTTAAAGTAGGGCTTCAAAGCTTGTATCATGGATTCAAAAAACCCTGCTTGTCCCTGTTTGGAGTGTAGTATGAGATAAATGTATACGTTACTTCATCTAATATGCCAACAATCAGCAAATAATGACCCCCCCAGGGTCTTTGAGGATCTTTGATGGGGGGAATGTAGTCGTTTCGAGAAGCAAATTGCTATGCCTCTTGTTATGTTATCAGCATTAGCCAAGGAGAATTGAGGATAATTCTGGTGGATGAACGGGGGATTATGTAAAATAGGATGGGTCTCTTGTAAAAATATTACATCTGTCTTTAAGGAGTGGTAAAGTTGAAATAATTTCCATCGTTTAACCAGAGAATTAATTCCCTGCATTTTATTGGGGATGATCTGTAGGTGAAGATTGTGAGGTGTGGAGCTAGACATGGATCAGAGGATACGGTAACTCGGAATTGGGAAAAATCTCACCCTGTGAAGTTGAGTCCCCTAGCAGAATGGCTCCTCTTAATCTACAAGGAAACCTCAGGGAGTACTGCAAGAGGGATCTTATTCATGTCGAGGCAACAGGTGAACTAGAATATAACAAATAATAGGAAACTGCCAAGATCCGTTTAATTAATAGAACATAGAGTTACTGTATTAGCCTATAACCAATATCTAACAAAATAAAACAAGGTCATCCCCACCCCCTAGAGCGACCCCTCGGGATTGCGTGGATCAGCCTGGGTGAAAAAAGTAAGGGGGTATTAACTCTTGGAGTGGAAGGACCTCCCTAAAGTTCATTTCTAAAAAGTGTGAAACAGGACAAGGTTGTCTTCAGCTTGGACATCTGCATCAGGGAGGATGGGAGTCCCTTGACCACTTTGACTGTTGTTTCTGCCAAACAGGAGTGAGGGGGCTAGGTGGAGAGGGTATTCGAGAGCCCCCATTTCACATATATCTGGCCAATATGTCACTCAAAGGAGTTTGGATCAGGCCCTCCATTGTCCTCCCGATCAGAGATTCGGTGGATGCTGGGGAAGGTGCAGCCTGTTGTGGGATACTCACTGCAGCTTTCCCTTAAAGGAGGGCTGGGGTGCCTGCTGCATCTTTATCCACTATGGATCCATCTATCTCTAGGCCTGTGCCACGTGTAGCTGCGGTCACCATCTTGAATAAGCCTGGTTGCTGCAGCACGGATTCAAGCTGATGGGATAGGTCCCTTCGTGCAGAGCCCACGGACATCATGTGTCTCCCGGGGTTGTCCCCAAAGGATCATAGTGGAGTGGACCTGGGATGAGGATTTTGATGGCTGTGGCGAGGATCCGAGGACTGGAGTGGTGCGGCGCCCCATGCGCTGTATGGAAGCTCCATCTTGGACGCTTCCATGCATACGCCTCAGTAACATGCAGATTTTAAACTCTAAAAGCACCAAACCAATGTAAAAGTCCAAACTAAAAGTCTGTTTGTGTGTAAAATCTACAAAAGATGCTTTGTGGAGATTACTAAAAATTCACTGTTGCTTAGGAATTTTCACTATTAAAAGAAGAGCCCAGAAAAATAAAGAACTGGAAATGTGGACTTGTGTCTGGAAGGCTCTGGCAGAAGACAAACTAATGCCCGCAGGCAAACCCCTGTTTTCTGACTCTCCCAAGGAAGAGGCATGTTAGTGTGTGCTAACGTGCACGCACATCTGTGCACCAACATGAACATTGCCTAGATGTTGACATGCCGTTTAAAAAACTTTAAATCGCCGTAATTACCTTTTATTTTTCAATTCTTCTTTGCACTTCCTGGTTCTCCTCCCGTGGGAGTGGGCGTGTTT
This sequence comes from Lithobates clamitans, assembly GCA_037952925.1. Lineage (NCBI taxonomy): Eukaryota > Metazoa > Chordata > Amphibia > Anura > Ranidae > Lithobates > Lithobates clamitans. Next base: position 4,096,975 of record JBBGZY010000477.1, on the reverse strand, counting down.
CTAGCCTCTCCCAGACTCCTGGGAGCTAGTCTCAGGTTTCCCAGGATGCCACTGAGCATGTGCGGGAACGAGCGGTGAATGCTGGGAACACAGCATTCACCACATCCAGGAAATAAATGCTTGTGGGCTTCAAATGCCCACAATGAAGATGGAAACCGCCTGCAGTGAATAATATAAGTTATTCTTTCCGATGAAATCTGACACAGGCGGACATATTACACACAATATGTGAGTATGTAATGCTGAGAAGAAAAGTTTGTGAATGAACTAAAAAAACCCAAAAACGATAGATAGGTGGACCCCGGCTTTAAATACGTTAGTCTCACGTTAGCCTTATCTACAGCATTCTGTGATTGTCCTGTTTCCTGTTACCTGCATCTGCTCTTAAATGATATATTATTACATTTTCCACCTGCATCAACCCCGGCTTGTTCTTTGACCATTCTCCTGCGTTTGCCTCTGTACTTTATCTGATTGTTCTGTGTATGACCCAGCTTGTCTGACTCTGCTTACGTTCCAGCCCCTCCAGAGCTACCAAGTCACTAGCACCTGTCCAGCTATCACTGAGACCTGCTCTTCAACTAAGTACCAGCCTGTTCCTGCCCACAGAGATCTGCTGCCATCTGGTGGACTACTGGATCAGCAGCCCAGCTGCAAGCATGTCTACAGGCACTCGTGTGACACTGCACTTCTGCGCCACCTGTATACTCTACCAGGGATACTGAGTGAGAGGTGCAAGAGAGGCCTTCCTCTGCATAAACCAGGCTCTACCCACCAGGTACATGTAAGGAAAACATAAATCAGGTTTTCACCACCTGGTTTAGGACTTGAATTGCTTGTATTTACTTTTTAACAGTGTTTTTAGAGGTTTGTTTTCACTTTAACATTGGTTTGGCGCTCTGCTTGTTGATGTATTTTGCACTTTATTGTCCAAGGGACCATTTACTGCTTCTTTTGTGGTTTAAGTGCTTCCTCATAAAGAGACATTGTACACCCAAATGCAATTAGCAATATTTTATTTGGATTCCAGTACCATGCAAATCTCATCTTCAATTATGATCTAAAATGGGAAGCTATGCCACATGTGCATCCAGAGCCAAATGGTCTAGTGAAGCACATGGAACTTCACAACAGGCCTTCCATTCCAGTTATAGTAATGTGATAAAGGATTATACCTACAAGTGCCAGTAACATCACAACAAATGACACCAACAGTGCTGGGTATGTCAGTAGGGGTTAATTTAAAGTGAACAAGGTGTAGGAGGGAATTGTGTGACAAGTAAAAGGTATGAAATGTTCAAATGTGTTTGTAGGCTCAGCTTTTTATAGTTGCTCTATAATTCCCACATCAAGACATTATTTCCAGTTCACATCAAGTCAGCCTTCTAAAGCCTCCATATGCAATATATATTTATTAGTACAGTAACCCACTGAAGCAAATTCAGCCATCATGTTCTAATCAAATTTTACATGTAGAATAGCAGTGTATAATACATCCAGCCATTTGTTTTACATTTTGGACAAAGAGAGGAAGGATTGGAAACCCCGTCTAGTTTTCGCTGCTATTCAGGGCTCCCTTAGAGAGAATCACCTACTATCGCACATGTTTTTTTTGAGAGTAATAAAAAGATGGTGAAGCTTTTAGCCTTCCCACTCTGCTAAAGATGTTGTCTTCAGGATAGAAGTGGGGAGAAGTCTTTTTAAAGCTACTTCAAAACTAGGAAAAAAAAAGTTTTCTTGGAACTACACTTTAAACCATGGGTGTCCAACCTGTGGCCCTCCAGCTGTTGCAGAACTACAAGTCCCATCATGCCTCTGCCTTTGGCAGTCATGCTTGCAACTATCAGCCTTGCAATCCCTCATGGGACTTTCCTTGCAATGCCTCATGGGTCCTGTAGTTCCGCACCAGCTGGAGGTCTGCAGGTTGGACACCCATGCTTTAAACCCTGTCCCAGGGGGACAAGGGGGTTGCACCTTTAATTATCTTCTTAGTTTTGCCAAGGCAAGTGCTCAACTTGGCAGATGCCAATGAGAACTGGTAAAATTGAAGAAATGAAAATAGAATTCAGTTATTAGCCTAAAACCTGCAGAATAAAAGACCAGATCAAACAGCTTATAAATAAGCTTTCAAGGTAATGTCAACCAACTCCAGAGGAATATTATCTGTAATTGACACATCTAGGAAGAATAAGCATTACATTGAAGATATTATTCCTAGGGATTTGAAAGCAGCAAAAGATTGACAGCATAGCTGACACAAGGCTTGAGCCTTTATTGTTCATCAGTCAGCTTTAAAAACGACAAATCTTTAAATCAGAAAGAACCCAAGTCAAACATGCTTCAGGAATGAAAGTTACGAGAAAAGGATAACAAATTCTTTTGTGAAACTTAATATCATTATTATCATTAAGTCAGCATTATGTGATTTTTCTGCAGCTCAAAAAATACAAACAACAATTAATCTTTTCCAGCATAAAAACAGCTAATGAATATGAGAGATATTGGTCAAAAAAGTTTTTAACTCTGAGTTGAAAATTAAAAAAAATAAATAAATTAGCATTGCCAGGGACTGTTTAAGGGCTGCTACATTCTAAAACAGGGGTCTACAAACTTTTTAAACAAAGGGCCAGTTTACTGTTCTTCAGAATTTAGGGGGACAGAGTGTGGCCAGCAGTAGCAGAAAATGTCCTGGCATTAGTGGGGATAAACAATACACCGTCTTTAGTATTAGGGGGAGGAATAGTGCCCCATCATTGGTGTCAGTGGGAAAAATAGTGCCCCATCAGTTTCAATAGGAGGAATTGTTTGCTTGTTTTTTTTTTTTGTTTGAAGACCCCTGGTCTAAAGTATGCCATGATTCAAAGCAAAAAATATTTGTAACAGAAATCAATAAATTTACAATAACAGTAAATTACCGTGTAGAGTAACAAATACATTTTATTTCTGTTTGTTCTTTTACAATCATTCTATAAAGACTATGGGAGCTGTTTGGATTCCCTATTCCCATGGATTCATGACAGATCCATCATGCTGGAAATTCATGGTCCCATTGAGTTAAAGTGGAAATTAACCTAAATGAATTCTTTGTAACCATAATTTGGGGATTGGTCAGGGCCCTCAGAATACTACAGCTAGCTCCTCCTATACCCCCTCCCAAATGCTTCTGGAGACTTCCCCCAGTTTCCAGATGGCAGGGGGAGTCACTAGACAAGCTGCTGATGAGTCATCCAGTCTACCTGAGTCACTCACTTGACCCAGAAAAAAAAAAACACACAGGCTTTGCTGCCAGCCAAAACTGAAAATTTACCTACACCAAAACAACAAAAACCTATTACTAGCACTCTAGCAATGCTAGGGACTGCTACATGAAGTTTTTTTCACATCAGAGAAAAGTTAAAAACCCCAATTGTTGCACTTGAGGATAATGCATCCAAATATAATGTTGTACATAGAATAGCAGATATACACAAAGTAATCGAGAACCCTATAAGATTATCCAAATGGGATCATCTTGCTTGTTCTATGCATTTTACAGGTCAAAGCCTGCTTCTTCAGAAACAGCAACACTTTATGAACATCTGTAGATGTAAGGAAACAACAATTTTTATTTATGAAATGTTTAATTGCAATAATGTATCATTTGACAATACCCAAATAGGTTTTATCTGCATTAGAAAAACAAAACATGTGCAATGAATTAAAAACAGCCATTGGATGGACTGTCATCCAACTAAGAAAAAACTAAGAAAGAACTGAAGACTCCAGTTCAGCATGCAGCAAAAAAAGGTAAAAAAAGAATCCACTCCCTCTCCTCCATGATGAGATCACAGGGCTGATGGATGTTAGAGACCTTGCGCATCTCCACCTTCTGCTTGAGGATGCCCCACAGATGCTCAATAGGGTTTAGGTCTGGAGACATGCTTGCCCAGTCCATCACCTTTACCCTCAGCTTCTATAGCAAGGCAGTGATCAGACTTGTGAGAATTCAGTGCACCTTAAAGGCTAAGTTCACCTTTGTTCACCTTTTTTTTCCCAGCTCCCCTATGTACCAATATAGCAATTATGTACTTATTTTGCAAAAATAAAACAGCTTTCCATTAACTCTACACAGGCTTACCTCACTCTCTTCATAAATTTAGGTCATGACACAATAAGGAGTTGACCAGCTGGTACCATTAGCAAACACCCTGCATCATCTACCCTCAGCTGGTCAATTCCTTTCTGTGTCATGACCTCAAGTCTGTCCAGGAAGTAAGACAGAAGTAATCAAGCAGTGTGTTTAATCAGCTATGAAGAGAGTGAGGTAATCTTGTGTAGAATTAATGGAAAGCTGTTTTATTTTTGCAAAATAAGTACAATAATGCTATATGCGTACATAGGTGAGCTGGAAATTAGAGAAAACAAAGTGAACAAAGTTTCTGTATGTTTCTGTAATAAAATTGTGCAAATAAATAATCTTTCTTCATGAATGTAGGCCAAAATGTATACTGATACATTTCTTTGGTGAAAATAACCCAAATCAGTGTATATTATTTAATCTGTAGGGAAGTTATAGAGTCCACAAACTATAGTCTATGTATCTGAAAATTGATCAATCCTTATGTACTGACACCCTACTGACCCTATTGATGCTGTGATTGGCCCACAGCTATTACGTGTTACAGGGTGCTATGACTGGCCCAGGTATCATGTTAACCCTTTTTTCACTATCAAGTCTAGATAGGGGTTAAAAATATGGTTCACATTTTACATAATTAAAGTGGCAGCAGGGCAGTTTGTTTTATTTTCTAGGGGCGCAATGGTGGAAGGTCAAGTGCAGGCGTACAAGACTTGCTGACCATCAGCCATATATATCATGTTATCCCTGATAACCAATCACTAATGACACACAGTAGTAAGCAATGATGTCATGAATGGATTACATTCATGACTATTGTTTACTGTGTGACATCTGATTGCACAGTGATTATGTGATATCTGAGCTGCTGACAGCAGCCTGATACTTAGCACCTCAATCTGCTCTGTCCAGTAAACACAATGATTGCAGATCATGACACTGCATGCACCAGGGTGTGCGTGCAGTGTACATGTGCGCCGCAACATACAGATATGTCTGGAGGAGCCGTCTGCCAGCAGTAAATGTACTGTTGGCGGTCACCAAGTGGTTAATATTTTTTCAGAGTGTGATTTTATTGTTTAAAGAATATGTGAATAGGTTCAATTAAAGTGGATATAAACCCTCACCCAGTGAAGTGAACAGCCTCAGATGATACACAGTGATCAAACAAATCTCCCTACATAAGTTTTACATGTATATCTGTTGTCTTCAACTTTCTATATTCTATATTCTTTAGAAAGTGCACATCGTGTTAGATTTTTTCTTCCTGTTGCAGCAGTGGTGGGGGAGTCTGGTCATACACTGTGTGACAGCTGATTGGAGAAAAGGCACACCCCTCTCCACATAGGCAGAGGATTGAAGAAACTTGCAGAGTTGTGCTGTGAATATTTAAAGCACCCACAAATTTTCATCTGCTTTTATCTCCTGTGTCGCAGCGCTTGTCAGAAGTTATCATGCTGATAACAGAGGAACAGAGCAGCAGAAGGACACGGGACTTGGGGCTTTGGAGAGGGATATACATGCCCAGGTCAGATTTCATGAATCAGGGTTTACATCCACTTTAAAGGTTTTAATGGTGCCTTCGTTTGGCTTGAATCACAAGTAGTAGAGCCTAGATCATCCAGCAGGCCTGGCAGCTCACCCTATAAACCATGGTTTACTTCAATATTCTTTTAGAATAATGGCCCATAAGAAAATGTCTAGTTTCTTTTTTGAAAGTTTTGCTTAGCAATAGTTTCCTAACTTTAAAAAATGATTTGGATTCTACAGATAAGGTACTTAAGATTTTCAATAGCACTGCATTATTGAATAGTTGTTTGTGTTTTCCACTGGATCCAGCAAACAACATGACCTCCTTTTAATGTTTGTGCATAAAGGTATATACAGTATATTCCACCTTCTAATATCTATAATTGTTTTATTTTTTTTCATATTGTTGGTATCAAACAGTTGTTCATAAACTGCATGACTTCAACACCAACACCTCAGCACCAATATATTGTAAGTTGAATGATGAAATATTACATATTGTGAGCAGAATTCTTTTGAGAAGCCAATCACTAGAAATTTACATACCTAGAGTTGAGCCATGTGTATTTTTTCTTCTACTAATTCAATGTATATATTTGTTATTATTTGTCATTTGTAATACTAACTCTATTTTTATTAAACCATATCTACAAATGTAATATATTGCAGCTTACCAGTTCTTAGGTCTGGTGGCTGGATTCATTTTTGTTTTTCAGACTTTTTGTACTCCTGTAAACAACATATTTCCTGTTCTTGATAACTAGACTGTTCTTCAGACATGTCTGCCTATATCCACCAAATGGAGATGACCCACATTACATGAAGTTTGAGAGGATTAGTAGTTTACAGAAAGAGCATAGCATTGTTTGTGCTTTGAGTTCAGGTCATTTGAAGTAGCAAAGAGACTTCATTTCTGGCATAATATTTTTTGTGCTTGCTGAAAATGTTCCTAGCATGAAAAAAATAAAACTAAATAACAGATGCAGCCACCATGTGTAAGACCTGGCAAGCTGCAATGTATTAAATTTCTGCTTTTGGAATTAGTTATTCGTAAAGCCACCTTAGCTCCATTTCGTTTTTTGGTTACACTCTTCATCAAAATGTATCCTCTTCTGTGTTATAGAAAAAAGAAAGTAGATATTTTAAAATAAAACAGCACAGTTCTTTGTTAATAAATCCCAATAAGTGCCACCTATATCCAAGAAATGGACACTACTATATAAATACTTAACTTCCCCCTGTCCAGCAGCACTCATCTTCTTTTTTAACCCAGCCCTCTAAGTCTGCCTTTGTCACTGGAATAAAACAAAGACCTGTATAGACTTGAAAGTCACAAGCTAGATATAATGTAAGATTGCACAGGGCTGTGAACTCTCTCCCTGCCCCCATGAGACAACAATAGGCCATTCACCAAGCATCAATGCAGCCACATAGTAGAATGGGAAGTTAGTCACATGATCCCTCTTACTCAAAATAAGGGTATTGATCCTCCCTCCCATTGCCTAAACAGTGCAGAGGATGAAAAGAAATGAGTATATGTTGCTGGGAAGGAAATATGTTAAGGTAACTTGTTTCTTTTCCCATTTTATGAACTCTAGATTAGAGAATGTTTGCTTGTTCTGACCACTTATGATAACGAGAGGGAACATTCATATGGTTGTAGGATCCTCCATTACTGTGGGCAACTTTCCTTGTCCAAGCTTGTTCAGTAAAAAGTTAATTGTCTGCGGCTGATTTTCCCGGGCATTTGCTTTTGTTCCTCTCAAGACAACAACCTCCCACAGTGCACCCACTCCCTTCCCCATATGCACCAGATGCAAGTTAATCCAATGTAAACTTGCAATTTTGTAGAAATATTTTTTCTTTTTAAAGAATGTTCAGTGGCAATGACATACATGCATGGTCAGCTTATGTCTATATCTATAGGCAACTTCATGTAACTAATTTGCAAGTATTTATATATCTCATATGGGACATCCTTCATAATTTCACTCAGTGTAAGTCTATATCTTTTTGAACCAGGCACTGCAAAATGCAGTTATAACTGACACACTTGTAAGTTGTTGTAAGTTGGAGCTGTAACATGATTTTATTATTTTGCTTGAAGTGCCTTCTTTTTGTATGTTTAATATTTTCAGCTATCAAGTAAAGTAGTGACTTTACACTGGAATGTTCCTCTCTTTTAGACAGCTTTCTGTCTAAATCCTAGATCACACTAGACCAGGGGTCTCAAACTGGTGGCCCTCCAGCTGCTGCGGAACTACAAGTCCCATCATGCCTCTGCCTTTGGGAGTCATGCTTGTAACTATCAGCCTTGCAATGCCTCATGGGACTTGTAGTTTCGCAACAACTGGAAGGCCGCCAGTTTGAGACCACTGCACTAGACTATTCAATGAGTTTTCTCACTTTTCATTGGTTCACAGTGGTAGTTGTTCTTTGAATAGTGTTGTCATTTTTTCTGAATAAACATTCACAGGTTAAAGAGAAACTGCAGTCTGCTCACATAATTTGTAATAAAAACATATTTGCCTATCTGAAGCTTCCCTCCAACACTTTGCATATTATTTTTATATATATTGTGATTTTGTACTTGCCGAATATGCTGCAGAAATCTCCCTTCACTGAGTCTGGCTGCATTAATTTTAACTGTTGGCAGCTGAATCTGCTGCCTGTTCACTTCCTGGATTACACAGAGGCACACCTCCAGCTCTGCAGTCCTCATTATGACTCACCCCCCTCCCTTCCTGGCAAACTCTCAGGAGAGTGAGCAAAAGAGCTTTGCATGATGTCATAAGCCTAGGCTTTTTACTAGACAAGAAACAGTAAGTGGTCTGTATAAGGTATTTACTGGCAAAAAAAAAAAAAATAAATTACTATCCAAAGTTAAAACAACAAGGGCAAAAGATTTAATACATGGAAAGTTGAAAAAATGACTAAAGGTCCGCTTTAAGAAGTATTTATTTATTTTTTAAAACTATATACTGTAGGTAATAATGATGAAATGTTTTCAAGCCTATTTCGTTCTTGGTCTGTGACTAAAATTTGTTTACAATGTAAATCCTTAAAGTAGAACTGTGGCCAGGCTATAGATATTCTAATATTTACATATCAAGCAGTAAATAAACTTTAAAATGTGATTACTGATCTCTGTAGCTGCAGCCGCAGTGGGGGTAATCCCGTAATGCGTTTAGTAATTCTATAATAAGTTCTTTAATGGATAAAATGTGCTGGCTTCCTTAGATTTCTTTGTTTTAGATTCTCAGCAAGTATAAAAAACTCCTGTTGATCCTGCCAGAAATGCAATGTCCTTTACTACTGTGAGCTGCACAGAAGAATAACTTCCCTCCTAGATATCTTCTGTAATATACCAATTGCCCTATCCTCCATGTAACGCAGAGGAAGAATACAAGATAAAAACATGTTTTTAGTCCATATCAGGAGAGCATCCTAAGATAAAAACCATTGTTTCCTTCACACATACAGTGGAGAAGTGACATAGCCCACCAGGGACAGGAAATGTGTTATTTACAGAATTACCAAATAAAAATAAAGCAAAAGCCTGAAAAAAATGAAGGCAGCTACTTTTTCAACTACTAGTAAGGTGCATTATATAAAACTTTTGGCTTTGGGTTTAGATACATTTTAAATTTGCAAGCTGAAGATTCCCATTTCTGTTTTCACTTTCACCCTTTAGTTAAAGGGATTGTAAAGGCAGTGCTCACAATCACTGCCAGCCCCTCTGCTAGGACAAAATGTACTATTCAGTGTTTATCCTTTTGAACGTTGTTTTTCCAAAAACCTTTTTCTCTTCGGTGATCAGCGGTCACATGACCGCCCACCCCTCTGCTTTTCCAATGTATGTACTACAGAGCGAGGCGCTGAGATCTCTCTCTGATGACTGACAGCCGATCAGCGAGGTGAAACAGGGAATTTAGAAGAATTTAAAAAAGGGACATTTACTGTGTAGTACATTTTGTCCTAGAACAGTGATAGAAGGGGAGGGGCGACACACACAGGAGCTGACAGGCTGATGGAGGTATGTAAATTGATCACAGAAATCAGGGTTCAGCAGCCATGGTTACCGTGGTTAGGACAAACTGGAAGACACAGGAACTGGCAGGAATAACCAGGTTTTTTACAGCTTAGAAAAGGAAAAATGACACTGCACAAGCACTATGCAGTTTAACATGCTTTAAAGGAACAAGATTTTTTTTTTTTTTTTTTAGGGATACAACCACTTTAAGCTGCCCGCTGCCAACAGTGATTGGAAGCCTTTCAGTCTAGTAATATCAAATGTAACACAGAGAACCTGAAGTTTGAGGATAAATTAACCCACAGTGCCTGCAGTCACAGTGGTGAGCAAGAGCTTGTTTTAAAGTCTATTTACTGCTTGCTAAAGGATAAGTTCACTCTTCAAAACATGATACATGTTACACCCGTATTTAGGGCGTAACATGTAATATGTTACTAAATCAGCACATACTCCATTGCACATTATCCCCAAACCCCATTGTGACAGGGGGCAGGGGATATTTTGCCCGCACCCGCTGTCACAATTTAAAAAAAGCACAGCTGTGTAGGAATCTGCTTCTAACCTTTTGACTGACTGACTGACTGCTTGTAGTTCTCAATGAACTACAAGGGAGCTGGTGAACTTAGACTTCAACAATTTAAATACTTGAATGTCTATAGCCTGGCCACAGTTCAACTGTACTAATAAACTGTGTTTACTGTGTTCCCATGCAGTATATATTTAAATGTAACAATTGTGGATGTTTAAATAAATCAATAGCTTAACCACAGAATAATTATAAAAAACGTTTTTATCCATCCACATTTCCAAATGAACAACCTGTTGAACAAACAGAACTTCACAACTGGATGACAACAGACTTGTATTTTAGCATATTATATACTGAACAAAAATCATGAGAATGAAATCTTATGCCAATATTAATAAAGATTAATGTCTGTGTTTGTCATAATACATAATAATACTGTACGTTTATGTTAGGAATCCTATTTTTGCATCTAAAATTGAACTTAACTAAGATTGTCTTTGCTTTGTAATGTTAGCCATGAAAGTTTAAAGAGATGACCAAACTTTCAATGAGTTTAATTCTTGGCTTGTAAAAAGTCTTGCACATTTTTCTCAAAGCATTTATCTATTCTGTTCCATCATAATGACTTGACTATATGCATTAGTACCAAAATGCAAACAGAGAAAATAAGAAATTGCAGAGTCTTAGTGTCCCTGGAGTTCACAAGGAGTTTAGTGGCAAAGCAAAGATTCGCTCTTTGGGTAAATTGGAAAATCTTATGCCCTGTACACACAGTCGGACTTTGATCGGACATTCCGACAACAAAATCCATGGATTTTTTCCGATGGATGTTGGCTCAAACTTGTCTTGCATAGACACGGTCACACAAAGTTGTCGGAAAATCTGATCGTTCTTAACGCGGTGACGTAAAACACGTACATCGGGACTATAAACGGGGCAGTAGCCAATAGCTTTCATCTCTTAATTTATTCTGAGCATGTGTAGCACTTTGTGCATCGGATTTGTGTACAAATGATCGGAATTTCCGACAATGGATTTTTTGTCTGAAAATTTTATAGCAAGCTCTCAAACTTTGTGTGTCGGAAATTCCTATGGAAAATGTGTGATGGAGCCTTCACACGGTCGGAATTTCCGACAACAAGATCCTATCACACATTTTCCATTGGAAAATCCTATCGTGTGTACAGGGTATTGGAGTTATCCAATGCCATTTCAAAATGTGCATCACCATCAAATGTCATGTTGCATTTTTACAAGATATACGAACAAAGTGCTGAAATAAATATACATGTAGCTATTTTAAGCACTGATTCCCCTAAAATATCACCATTCTCTGACACTTGATCCCATTGTCACATGTAACCCTCTTAACATTTTTTTCTTTAAGTCTAATTTTAAGTTACCTTGCCTTAACTTAAAAATACCTTAACATATACTTTTCTCTTTTGAACGTGCACTGCCTGTGTTTCCACTCACAAGTTTTCTGCGTGTATAGATGAAAAAAGCCACATCTTTCATCACAGACATGCTCACATGGATTGAGGAAGAGAGGGTGTGTGTGTGACCATGTCTGTTAGAATATGGCATGCACTCAACAGTGTCACCAAATCCTGGTGACTATTGAACTGTACAGTCTATTTTAGACACACACAGCCCCTTATAGCAGTGAAGTGGTGCTGAGACTATACGGATGGAGGTTGTTAGCACAAAGTCCTTAACTGAATATCTAGTTCTGTAACTTCTTTTAAAGAGTAACTCCACTTTTGTTGAGAAAAAAACATCCCTCTCTGGGTGATCTGTTTACATTACAAGGATTTTAACAAACTTACCTTTTGTTATTCTGAAATCCCTGTGTGTTTGTCTCTGTCCATGTTGAATGTGACTCGAAAGGGAGTGGTTTCATAATTATTAACTAGCTGCTTCTGGATAAAAAAAAAATAAACTAGCTACTGTACCTGAACCTGCTAGGCTTTAATGAGGAAAATTGCTAGGTCTATTGCAGGGGATGACTGATATCTGACTTGTGCAGGCTTCTGGGGAAATTAATTAGCCAATCACACAGCAGGAAATTATGTTTCTGGGGGCACGTTCTGTACACACATTCTGTGTACAGAACACCTCCAGGTAGCCATATTGCATTGCACTTTACAGAAAATGACAGAGCTGCAGATTGAAAAGGAAATATATATTTTTAATAACATTCAATTACAATATGACTTGAGTCGCAATTGTACAGTATATGCTATATTATTTATTTATTTTTTGCTTTTTTTGTTCCCCACTAAAGTGGAGTTACCCTTTAAGTTACCCTATTTTATAACCCCTTAAGTACTTTCATAATTAAAATTAACTTTTACTACTTAAAATAGTATTAAAACAAAAACCAAAAATTTTTTATATTGCAGCTTATCAATAATGTTATGATTGTGGTGGCTGCATTTCTTTTCTTTGTCTTTTTTCCCTCGGTTTCACCTGATAATAACACCTATTAGTGAGACACATCCAGGTCTGGACTGGCCATTGGGTACACCGGGCATTGGCCCGGTGGGCTGGGGTTGCTGGGCCACATGTCAAAGGCAGCTGGGCTGCTCCTTGAGCCCGCACTGCTCACCCGTACTCTCAGCGGCCGGCTGGCCACCCATTCAATTCATGGCATGGCCATAGGGGCTGGGGGTGAAGACTATAGGTCAGATGACCATGAAGGGGAGGAGCTGGGGAGAAAACTACATTGCCGCATGCCGGGACAGGTGCCGCAGCAGCCGCAGATACTACGGACCACAGGTAAATGTAGTGCTGCTGCTATAGAAGTGAGAGCCACTGGGCTAGGTAGAACTTTCTGGAGGGAGCTCAGGGGAGATCTGTGGAGATGGGGTCCTTGGAAGGGGGCTGGTGGTTTCTCCAGGAGGTTAGGTTTTGCAATGTGGAGACTGGAAGGCACTGCTGAGGCTTAGGGCACTTTGGGACATTCTTCGGGGCACTGTAGGAGGTTGCTGAGCACTGTGGGGGCTGAGGGCTTTTATTGAGGGTTTTGGTAGTGTCAAATGTTGAGGGGCACTGAGGCTCATGCGCAAATACAAACATGTATATAGGTAACTCTAAACTGGTAATGCTTTTAAAGCGTTGCCTATTGAGATTTTCAGGTACTGTAATTTGGTGCTGTTCCATGGGTGGGCGCAATTTTAAAGCGTGACATGTTTGGTATCTATTTACTCTGCATAACATCATCTTTTATATTTTACCAAAACAATTGGGTATTATATTGTTTTTTGATTAAAATTCATTTAAGTGTATTTTATATATATATATATATATATATATATATATATATATATAAATGTTTGGGGGTTCTAAGTAGATTTCTAGTAGAAAAATATGTTTTTTACATGTAGAAGAGGAATACCAGAATTGGCCTGGATTGGAAGGGGACAAGCTGACAGTAATGCCCCGTACGCACGATTGGACATTTCGACATCAAAATCCATCGATTTTTTCCAACAGATGTTGGCTCAAACTTGTCTTGCATACACACGGTCACACAAATCTTGTCGGAAATTCTGAACATCAAGAACGCGGTGACGTACAACATGTACGACAAGCCAAGAAAAAAGAAGTTCAATAGCCAGTGCGGCTCTTCTGCTTGATTCCGAGTATGCGTGAAACTTTGTGCGTCTGAATTGTGTACACGATCAGAAGTTACGAAACAGATTTTGTTGTTGCAAAATTTGAGATCCAGATCTCAAATTTTGTGTGACAGAAATTCTAATGGAAAATGTCCGATGGAGCCTACACACGGTCGGAATTTCCGACAACAAGCTCCCATCAAATATTTTCCGTAGGAAAATCCGACCGTGTGTACGTGGTATAACATAGAGTTTAGCTGATCAGGCTGTTGCTGGTCTTTCATAGTCCAGTCAGAAGTGACTGAAGCAGGTTAAATATAACTAAAGGATATAGAGAAACTGGTAGTAGTCATTATTTGTAATGTGCTTTAACAGAAAAAAATGGGCTTCTCAGTCTAAATGCCTGGGCATATTTTTGTCCCAGTCCAGACCTGGGCACATCTCTGGAGGAATGAGTACAGGAGACACATCAGACAACAGCATTTTAGTTTAGTGTTAAATGTAGTAGCAGTTTTAAATACACTAACAAATGGAAGCCAAGCTCCAGCTTGCACTTTATAACCATTTACAGCAAACCATTTTTTTCCTTTTGGGATAAAGGTTTTACATGAATAAATAATAGATGATCATTATATGTACCCCTGTCATTGTTAAATGGTTTGTCTCATCCATGGAAACTGATACATTCTGCTGGAGAGCTTGTCCTTTTGGAAAAAAAAAACAACATGCCGCGTACACACAAGCGGACTTTACGGCAGACTTTGCCCGGTGGACGGGATTTCGTCGGACAATTTGATCGTGTGTGTGCTCCAGCGGACTTTGTTTTCCCAAAGTTGCACGGACTTAGATTTGAAACATGTTTTAAATCAATCCATCGAAATCGAGTCCGGTCGAAAAGTCTGCTCGTCTGTATGCTAGTTCGATGGACAAAAAAACATGCTAGGGCAGCTATTGGCTACTGGCTATGTATTACCTTGTTTTAGTCCGGTCGTACGTCATCACGTACAAATTCGACAGACTTTGGTGGATTGTGTGTAGGCAAGTTCCGTTCATTCAGAAAGTCCGTCATAAAGTCAGTCGAAAAGTCCGCCGGGCAAAGTCTGCCGTAAAGTCCGACCGTGTGTATGTGGCAACAGACTTGCTGTCTGGATCACCAGATGAAAATAGAAGAAAGAAAGTCTAAAAAAGAAAATGAATGCAGCCATAACCTCTTAGAATTAGTAAGCTGCAATATAATAAATGTTTGCTTTTGGGTTTATTACTGCTGTAACCTATCATAACATTTAACTTTTAACCTAAGCCTGAAATGATTGACCAAAAATCTCTGTATTTACCCTTGTTAACCAGAACCAATTTCATCACCAAGAAAATTCAAACTCCAATACCCTGGATTCTTTATACATACTTCACTTCTGTAACTAAAGAACCAAGTTCTGTGCCTGAAGCCTAAGGCAATTTTGAGTTGTATGGAAATATGGGCAATAGGATTACTGGGTAGAGTATTTCCCTTTGCCTTACTTGCTCCTGGGTATAATTTGAGCAGTATACATTGAACAATTGAATTATATTAAGTTTTCAAAAAAAGTTAAATAGAATTAACATGAAAGATTGACAATACATACAAATATAAAATTCTCAGTAATATCATGTACAAGCCAGTATATTAAAATCATATGAAAGTTGATATCACCTTTGGATGACTTAAAATAATAATAATTCTAATAATCGCACCATATATTGAATAAAATAACTTTTAACATATATTACAATTTGGAATCACATTTTGACAAGATAAGTGATAGTTATACAGATCTGTGTAAATATCTTATAAAAAAATGTAAGAATATTTTTTTTCAGTTTCGACATATCTTACAAGTTACTATAAACTGTCTTCCTCCTGAAGACATCAAAAATATACATGAATAGATTGTGACATTTTGTTTTTTCTTTCCATAAAATGCTTTCATATTTTTTGAACCATGCCCCCCTACTGCATACAGAAATATAGCTTAACAAGTCAGAAGTTTTATATATGCTAATAATGTATCTAATGGTAATATTCAATGGCAGTAAAAGCACTAGAGTCCTTTTTTTACATCATATTGATCTAATATATACTGTTAATGTATTGAAGCTACCCTAAAATATAATGCATACTTTCATGTATTATCAAAGCAGTAATGAACATTTTTCAGTATAGTACAGCATAAAAATGTATCTACCATTTATCTACCAGCATTCCTTTAAAATATTTTTGCACTATCAAATTTAATTTGTAGCTGGGCCAACTGTTGGTTATTATAATACATACCATGGTATATCTGGAAAGTGGTTCAAGATTTTTTCTAGAATTATATGTGCTAACGGTAAATGGTTCTTTAGCTAAGAAACTGAATAAAGTTTCACCATGGATAATCTGTGGTTGTTTAGGTTCAGCTGTATAACTTTCTGATCATGAGCTGTTGATCCATAACATATGTTAGAACTTAAAAGCAACTAAACAAAACAACAAGTTAAAAAAAGTATAAATTCAGATGATTTATCAGGATGGCAGCATTTTAACAATGAGAAGGTTCAAGGTATTCTTCGACTAAAATAATGATGTAATCCTTCCATCATCATGGGATTAAAGGAAAGTACAGTTCACCGGAATTGTCCTCTGTACAAGTACAACAGGCAGTGACATGTAGTAAATAGAGATTAAAGGGTCAAAACTCTCAAAATAAACTTTTATTTTTAAGTGAAGCATGGTGGGCCGTGTCAACAATTGGATATGGATACTCATACAGATTGGATACTTCAACAATAAGATATGTTTTTGAATTCCTGCCCCCCTTTGTGTACTCCGCACTTTTTTCTTTCATTGGCCATAATATATGAAAATATATTAAAAATATATAGTAATAAATAAAATCAGCCAGGCAGAGTCAGAACTCAGGAACAAAGATCTCACCAGAGTCTCAGAAAGATAAAAGAAAATGTAAGGTGGTTTAACCAAAAATAGAAATATCTGACTGTTTCAAAGCAGTGAACTGAAGTA
Organism: Lithobates clamitans; assembly: GCA_037952925.1. Lineage (NCBI taxonomy): Eukaryota > Metazoa > Chordata > Amphibia > Anura > Ranidae > Lithobates > Lithobates clamitans. The sequence goes on along the minus strand of JBBGZY010000477.1, from coordinate 4,080,106 downwards.
ATTTAGGTCAGATATACTAAAGTGTGTGTAAACATCAATCGTCCAATTGTGTTAAAAAATTAAATATTTTTCTCTTAAATTCCCCTTCACATGCTTGGGTGTTTGATGGACACATAGTTTTGCTTCAGCCTACTTTCCACATTAGTATATCTAGCCCGATTTCATGTATTATCATTTTAATTTTAAACAAATTAAGCCTTTGTATTTGTATATTGAATACAAAACAAAAGCTGCATTTTGGCCAAACCTTGTGACACATTAACCTTACAATTCAAAATCTGAAATTATCTGGCCATAAAAAGAAACTTTTGAATTAAAATGTTCTCTTTAACTTTTTACTAACCTATTCAGGCATGTATTCTTTGTGAAAATTGTCACTAAACATATGCAGATGGAATACTGCAAACCATGCTGTTTGCAGCAAATATGTTTGCAATTATTTGAATTTACCATATAATATGCAAATTAAATAAACTAGTATTAGCACACAACAAATATCAGTATAAGTATTTTGAGTACTAGTTATATATACTGTATACAGTATATATATATATATATATATATATATATATATATATATATATATATATATATATATATATATATATATATATATATATATATATATATATATATATATATATATATATATATATATATATATATATATATTGTATATCACTTTATTATTCAATAGAATAATAGTATGTACAAATAGCTTCTTCTAGTAAATGTAACATCTTATTAGAAAATAAGCAAATGGAAAATACTAAATATTGTTTATTTTTTAACCAGTTCCCGACTGGCTCACGCAGATACTGTGGCACAATGTCTCCCCTGGGCGATACACCGTACAGGTACGACCTTCCCTTTTTCAACCACCAGAGGGTGTGTGCGCCTGCTGTACAGTGGGGGACCCACACAAGCGGCAGCACGGGGATTTGTGTGTGTAAACACACAAATCCCTGTGCTGTCAGGGAAGAGGAGCCATATTGTTTGTTGCTACTAAGTAGAAAAAATGATATGTCTCCTCTCCTAGTCAGTCCTATCCCCATACAGTCAGAACACACTGAGGGAACACACAATTAACCTTGATCGCCCCTAGTGTTAACCCCTTCCCTGCCAGTGACATTTACACAATAATCAGTGCATTTTTATAGCACTGATCGCTGTATAAATGCCAATGGTCCCAAAAAAGTGTCAAAAGTCTCCGATCTGTCCGTCGCAATACCTCTAAAAATTTCAAATCACCACCACTACTAGTAAAAAAAAAAAAATAATACTATAAATACCAAAAATCTTCACCATAGTTTGTAGACACTATAACTTTTGCACAAACCAATCAATATATGCTTATTGCGAAAAAAGAAAAAAAATTTTTTTTTTCAAAATTGTCACTCTTTTTTGTTTATAGCGCAAAGAATAAAAACCGCAGAGGTGATCAAATACCACCAAAAGAAAGCTCTATTTGTGGGAAAAAAGGGATTCAAATTTTGTTTGGGTACAACGTCGAACAACCGCGCTGTTGTCAGTTAAAGTGACACAGTGCCAAATTGTAAAAAGTGCTCTGGTCAGGAAGGGGGTAAAATCTTCTGGGGCTGAAGTGGTTAAAGCAATAAAAACTGACAAACATTTGACCCTTTCCCCCCTTTTACAATCCACATCAGGCAGAGTTAGATGGATGTAATGTTTTATTTATGTTTTACTGGTTTTATATTTTGTAAATCTGTACTGTAAATAACTAGTACTTCATAGAGTAAACAATTTGGTTTAAATGTAAAGAAAAAAGGATCGCCTCTACTTCTGACCAGCAAAGATCATTAAATTATCCCCTATGACAAAGCCACAGTGGGCAGGGGGAAATGCATCAGGATCTGTGGTTTGGTGGAATCATGTAGGCCAGGGCCGCTCTTTAGAGTTTATTCACCTAGGCTGGTCAGAAGTAAAAGCAGTCCTTTCCTCTTTACATTACTAACACCCTGATTTGGTATCAGGATAAGCCTGCATCCCATATTTTTGGACGTAGGGATTTGCTTTCGACTTTACTTTGAGCGAAAGCCATTCAAACAGGTCACAATTTGGGCTACACATTGTGTTACTTACATACTAAAAGAATCATTTTATAGTTTTATTTCAACTAACTAATTATATTTAGTTTTTGTGATTTCCCTAAGTATGGTTATGTATTATGGACAACAGATATGCATAAATAATCCGTTTGTAAAGGAAATTTTAAATGAATAGAGATACAATTGTTTTGGTCCTTATTCTCCAAAAAGTATATACTGTGACTATTTCTGTAGCATCTAGAGGAAATGTGCTATACCAATAACATTATCTATCTCAAAGTGTAGCCATGCCCCAAACCTTACACGTGGCAACAAACAAGCCTGTTAGTTTACTCTGAAACTAAAACTTTAAAGAAATGATTAACATTGTATCTTTGGAAACCACCTGATGCCTGCAAGAATAAACAAGTTAAACCAACATTAGTACATTTGATTTCTAGTAAATTATTGGTTTTCATGGCTTTTGTATGACTTTGTGTTTGCTTTAAAGAGATACTGTTGCTCACCCATTCCTCCATCACCCCTGTTGTCAAAATATATTTTGAACTGCATTAAAGGAAAAGGTAATATGCTCCACCATAAACAGCAGCACCAGATATGTTGTACCAGATGTAATGAAGGAAGGGGAAGGAGGAAATCAATGGAGAGAACAGTAGGTCGGCTGTACAAAACCAGTTGTAATTTTCCCTAAATGGAAAACAATGTATCTTTTAGGTGCAGCTACACTTTAGTTGGGGAAAAAAAGGAATACTCTTCATGCCAAATGTATACTTTGCAAGGACTTTAACACGTTCCTCATGCCTCTTGTTGTTTGTTTGGTAGAAACTCACATCCATTCCATTACCTTTCTTCTTCCACTTGGCCAGTAAGAAGGTGTGCCTGTACAATCACATGATCAGCACCAGTGCTTTTGAGTGCTTTTGAGAAAAACACTGCCCGAATCACATAAGCAAGAGATAACAGATCTGCCCCAGCAGCTATGACTTCAAATAAACAGCAGATTTATATTTGTGTTTGAAAATTGGAATATTGGAATGGAAAGGTATTTCTAATATTAGGTAACACAAAGACAATGGCAAGTGTAGCAATGAGAGATACTATTTTTTCACAAAAGTGGAGTGACACCTTACTTATCTGAAATAGCTCATCTTAATATGATAAAAGCTGTCCTTCATGCTTTTACATGCAGGCTAGTATCTATTATTTAATATTGTATACCACAATATAATAATATTTAAACAAAAAAAAACCTATTTTAATAAACAGGGAACAATTCCCACTTTTCATGTCCATGTGATATTAAGATAAATGGCTTTTTTTTGTGATTTTTGACATGAAACATAGAGATTCCTGCTGACTTGTTTGTACTCAGTTTGAAAAGACAATAGCCTTATCTTTCATATTATATTCCCTTCAATACTTTGTAAAATAGTCCTGACATGCAGCTTTTACAATATTTTACATAGGTATAGATGGAATAATATGGCTAAGCAATATAGTGAAAAGGATCATTTTCACCTCGGTCTTTGATCATTATAATTGCACATTTAGATGCAGAGGAATTAAAAAATTGGAACTTCCCCTAAATTTAATGTAATGCTTGATGTAAACAAAGAACAAGGTAAGAAATTACTCTTTTAATAACTTAGTGCTTTTTTTGCGTTGCTGAGAAGTGGGAACATGATAATCCATTAACAATGTTAGTGCTAGTTTACAATAGCGATAGCCCTTTGAAAATTGATCCATGGTGAATTGCTTTTCAAAGGGTGTTTGATAGGTGATGAGGAGGTGTTATATTCCCTGTACCAGCGCCACCATGTGCCGCCCCATTCATTTGACAGGGAATATATTCTTGCTGTGGCTGAAAAACATTTGTACACCCCCATTTACTGCTTTTGCAGCTTAGAGGGGGAGTCGTTTGAGGATGGGGCAATAAAAAAAAAAAGACTCAACTGTGTGTTTTACTGCCCCCCAACTGCAAGTCTAAATTAACCCTTACTGTTATTGGTAGACAGTGCTGCCTTGAATTACTGATTTAGTTTAGTTAGAACTAGTTAGTTAGAACTCCAGCATCAAAAATCTTCCAGCCTGAAGTTAAAGTCAAACTTATGATTTTCATTCATTTAAGAATTATCCATGTTGTAAAAATATGCAAACTGCCCCAATGAGAGTAAAACTTAATCATGGTGGTTGTGCCAGGTGAGCTGGGTTGAGAATTCAGGTGCTGGGGTGTAGGAGGTATTTGAGAAGCAGGTTAGACATTCAAAATTATAGTACTTTTTTGGGTGGGCACCCTTAAATTTGTGGGAGCATTGCAACGCATTGCAACACATGTGAATTACCTTAGTATGATAAGGAGCTATTTGAAATGAATTGCACCACAATGCGTGTAATGTGTGTTGCCATGTTACAAAGTAACACCAAGAAAAACACACATACTTTGCCTAAAACATAGTAAATCTGCACTAAAAGATAAATTATACTAGGCAAATCAAATAGAATGTTTAGAACAAAAAATATTTTAGTAAGGTAAATATGAAATAGCGCATATGAATATAACGTATTGTTACAACCAGCCAGCAGATTAAGCTTTAGGCTCCTTTCCATACATTTTTCAGTTTCTTCTTAAGCCCTGTTGTAAAAGGTCAGTTGTTGAACGAGCTCAAAAACATAAATTCATGCAATTGAATAGGTCAGAACGGTGGCCCCCTCTCTGTATGATTTATTCAAGGGGTTAGCTGGTCACTTTGCAATGGGATTTTTTAATTTTACAAGTGAATTTCCACCTTAAAGTGTTATTAAACCCAGGACCCTGCATTCACTATATCCGCTCTCCCACAGTACACAAAATGTGGTGATGCATTAGTTTTAGTAAAAATAAACTGCTAAATACATGTTTTCATCAGCAAATGGAGTAGTCATGTGATTTCTTTCAGTGTCTGGTTAAAGCTTGTAGGAGGAGTTTTCATTCCCTTCTGATTGTCCTATGAGGCTGCAGGACCCCTGACTCTTTGTCTGGACAGTGCTGATTGGCTGTGTGCTGATCACATGCACTCTACCAAGAAGAAAAAATAAAAACTCTTTAGCAATACACACCAAACTGAGCATGTGCAGCTTTTCCCTAGTCTCTGTTCTTTCAGGAGATGGGTTGGGGACTGTGGAAAAAGGGGAGGAACAGAGAAGACAGGATTGAATAGCCTTTTTGCACAATGTAGATGATTAACCCCTTAGGTTCCACAGTGAGTATAACAAGCATGCTTTACTGCATATACAGACTGATTTTACTGTTGTGGGTTTAGTAACACTTTAAATAAGTGATGGAGGTGAAACGCTGATTTCCATCATCCAATTAAGTGCAAGCAAAATACTGCATTTTTTATTTTTCTTGAAAATGCTTGGGTATACTTTAACCACTTGCCGACTGCTGCACGCCGATATACGTTGGCACAATGGCAGCGGTGAGCAATTGGGTGTACCTGTACGTCCCTATTGCACGCACATGCTACATACAGCATGACCATGCCCGCGGGACCTGTGGATTCAATGTCCACCGGTGTCCCGGTGATTGTGTCATGGAGCCGCAGAATGAGGAGATGCCTATGTAAACAAGGCATTTCCCCGTTCTGCCTTGTGGCTCCCTGTCATTGGGAGCAGTGATCGCTGTCATGAGAGTGGAAGCCCCCCACAGTTAGAATCACCTCCTAGAACACACTTAACCCCTTGATCGCCTCCTAGTGTTTAACCCCTTCCCTGCCAGTGTCATTTACACAGTAATAAGTGCATTTTTATAGCACTGATCACTGTATAAATGACAATGGTCCCAAAATAGTGTCAAAAGTGTCCAATGTGTCCGCCATAATGTTGCAGTCATGATAAAAATCGCAGATCGCCGCCATTACTAATAAAAAAATTAATAATAAAAATGCCATAAAACTATCCCCTATTTTGTAGATGCTATAACTTTTGCGCAAACCAATCAATATACGCTTATTGTGATTTTTTTACCAAAAATATGCAGAAGAATACATATCGGCTTAAATTGAGGAAAGAAACTGTTTTTATAAATATTTTGGGGGCTATTTATTATAGCAAAAAGTAAAAAATATTGCTTTTTTTTTCAAAATTGTCACTCTTTTTTGTTTATAGTGCAAAAAATAAAAAACACAGAGGTGATCAAAAGAAAGCTCTATTTGTAGGAAAAAAAGGACGTCAATTTTATTTGGGTGCAACATCGCATGACCACGCAATTGTCAGTTAAAGCAACGCAGTGCCAAATCGCAAAAAGTGCTCTGGTCAGGAAGGGGGTAAAATCTTCCCAGGCTGAAGCGTTCACTACATTCAGTAACTTAATAGAGAAATGAAAATTCCATTGAAAAGTGAACCGCCTATATGCCTTTGGTAATTCAACCCCAAAGTGTCAGAAGGAGCGCTGCTGATATTTTGTTTAGTCAGAGTGTCTGAAAGATACAAAGATTCTGTATATATTCCGCATAAGGTAAAAGAATAATTGAACCTAAAGCATCATAGTGTCTTTTTAAGGTATACTGTATATTTATTTGTATTTATATGTATAGGCTATGTTTACAGAAGGTTAGATGCACTGATTTTTTTTAATTTAACCTGTGCTGTGATTGGTCAAATATTTAGAAAATTAGGTAACCTACAATGTAACAGAAAGCCCAGGTTGCCCAAAGTGACTTATTAATTTAGACTTTTTTTTCATTTTTAATGGCAACATTTATATCAGATTTTTTGCACAAACGTTTACATTTTTCAACTTCCTTGAAAAAATCTGCAGACTAATTTACTTACCTCTGCTATAATGTTTCTAACAGTACCTATTTTCTGAAGCTTTATTGGAGCACAGTGTATTAAGGTTTATTAATTACTTTAATTACATTCATTTTATCTTGTCACATTTTTGAAATGTTCAGTTAAAAAAAAAATATTGCATAGCTATGGAATCATTTTAAAAAACAATGTTCATTTTACTGTTTAGAGTCATGTTATCATACATTATTATTTTATCTCATCAAATGTTATTTTAGAACCTCCTGAAACAATTCTGTCTCTTGTCTTTCTTAACTGACACCTCATTGAAACTCATCACTAACAGTCTAAAGCTAGGCATATTAAAAAAAAAAATGAATGACATAATCTTTGTGACTTGACTGTTACAAACAAAATACATTAAATCAACCCTGTCAGAGATTAAAGAACTTTACCTCTAGGATGGTCAGTATGTTAACACTTCACTTACAGAAAGAGCTCCATGGTAGGACTGCTATTGGGCATGTGGGGTTGTGTTAGATAGCTAGTCTTTAGCTGGGTGTTTTGGTTCCTTCCTGCCAACTCCTACATACCAGCTGACAAAGGTTGGATCCAAGAGTTGGATAGTATGAAATAGTTCAAATTTAGTAACTTTTAAGCATATCACCTGCCATCATGGTAAATATAAAGCATCTTCTTTTATAGGGATCTACTCTTCATCAACCAGTAACAGGGTAGTTTTAAGGGAAGAATTGATAACATAAGTACAATACATAATACATGTAAATGTTAACTCACAGAATTTTTGTGGTAATCCACTTGAACCAAAAATTCAGAAAATTAAAAAAGAAGTTAAACTTAATAATTAAAGTTAATTAAAATGCAGTCTACCTTGTACCTTTGTGAATTGAGCCTTATGCATCCTAGTTATTACACCTTTGAAACTCTTGATTTACTAAATGAATACTGATAATGATTATATATGATTAAGGCAGGATTTGCATCAAACACCCGATGAGATAAATAAACTTTTTTATGTTTTTTTATTCTTTATAAAATGACTAAATGTCTGAAGAAAACACAGATTTGCTGTGTTATTATCAAAATTAAACCTTATTATTATGTACAGCATGCATCTAATAAAGTTATTACATAAATACATAACTAAAAACAAATGTCTGAAAATATAAACCATTTGAAATAAAAATATAAACCATTTGAAACTAGAAATCATGCAACTTGTATAATGGTAACTATAGCAAATAATAATAATAATAACAATAATAATAATGACGTAGATACAAGAGATTTTGAGGTTGATTTACTAAAGGCTAATGGACTGTGCACTTTGCAAAGTGCATTTGCACTCTGCAAGAGTGGTTGCTCCAGAGCTTGGTAAATGAGCAGAAACTATGATGACCTCCATCCAATCATGTTCAAGCAAAAATGCTGTTTTTTTTTTATTTTCCTTACATGTGATTGGGTATTTTTTGCAAAGTGAATCTTTACCTCATTTATTGGGCTCTTGCAGAGTGCAATTGCGCTTTGCAAAGTAGACAGCCTAATTGCCTTTAGTAAACCTACCCCTTTAGCTCAGTGAAAAGTATTCTTTCTGCACTACATTTGGCACACTATTTGTTCTCTTCTATTTAGAGTTCACCAGTTTCCTTTGCACAGAAAAATGAAGCTGTGTGAATCAAAGGCCCTATTTACATTGAGAACACATCAAATAAAAAACCCGATGTCTTCAAATTTCTATTCTGGATTGAATAGAATATGATTTTGGCTCTTTCCTTTTTTTGCCATCTGTGTCCTATTGGGGAGATTTCTTTTCACTTTCTGCCCTATAGACAAAACAGGAAGTGAGACAACATCACTCTAAAGTGACCACCTATTATAGTTGTTAATTATATAAGTGACCCCATTGGAAGATTTCCATTTTGTTTTGTAGACAACTCAAGAGTTTGGATTTTCTCTTGCTTTGAGATGCAATAGTCACCAAATGATTAGAAAGAGTGAATCTTCCAATCAGGTACATATAAGGCGAAAAACCCTGGCAGAAGTACTCTTGACCATTTTATCCAAAATTGATAAAATATTGTCTTTAGGTGCACTTTAAATCTGCATAAGGCCTCTCTCCGTATAGCAAAATAAAAACTATCCCCTAACCCCAGAACTTCCTCTTCTATGTTTAGACAGAGGTGTTTTCTGAACACTTTTATAAAAGAAAAGAGAAAAAAAAAGTAGCCTTGTAGCCTGCTTCACTCAGAAAATGACTGCAAATAACAAAGGTAAAGAATAAATCTATTATTTTAACACTATGTTAGTTGCCACCGCTGGCTCATTTTTACAGCTCATCTCCATACACCCTTTTTTAAATGTAGTTAGAATAATAGGTATCTCTATCTGTTTTTAAAAAAGTGTGCTGAAATAACTTACATATTTTCTTTTTGGTGTTCCCAAATAGTACTAAGGAGCTGTATTCCCCCAGCTCCCTGGCTCCCCAACACATCTCAGAGACTGCTATGAGTGTCATCAGCACAGATAAAGTGTTTCCACCCCCTCAGTGTTCTTTGTGATTCACAAAGCACAACTTTTGATTATGCTGCAGCCAGCTTTGTGAATGGCAAAACCCACAAAAGGGGTTAAAGTGGATGTAACCCATTCATTAAATTTTAGCTGGGCACATATATCAGTGTTTTGCTGTGTCTCTTCAAAGCACTATGTAATGTAGCTGTCTCCTCCTCCATTCTTCTGTTATCAGCCTGAAAACTCCTGACAAGTTCTCTGTCACATATGATAAAAGCAGCCAGAGTTTTTTGTTGGTGAGGATGCTATAAATAGATTAGCAGAGCCCCAAACTATTCAACAATCATCTCTAAAAGTCTCTACTTATGAGGAGAGGGGGTGTGCCTTTCCTCCAATTAGCTGTCTTGGCTGTATGCCCAGACTTCACTGCAGTGTTGAACAGGAAGAGGCAATCTGAACTTTCTAAACAGTATATAAAGCTAAAGACATACAAACAGATATATATGTTAAACCTATGTAGGGAGATTTGTTTCATCCCTGTGTATCATATGAGGCTGTTCACTTTAATGGGTATATGTGAGGGTTTACATCCACTTAAAGGTAACTCAATGGTGTGTGTGTTCCTCATAGTAACCTCATTCAGTACAGCTCATGTTGTGCTATCCAGGGATGCTGAACAGATGGTTTGGAAGTGATTTCACAAAAGCACGCAATTCATTGATAATAGGCAGAGGTACACACAAACACACACAAGTATAAAAATATAGGTACCTGGAGTTGGGCTTGTCAACATCCAGGATTCTAATCATCTTTTTTGCTTACTACTTATTGAGTCACTGACCAAAAATAGGCATGTATTTCAATAAATAATATATTTCTCTTGCCTAACAGGATTGGTAGACCAAAAGAAGAACACTCTGTCTAAAATCAGACAATCAACAAACTCCTGGAGTCCAGTCCAATGGTGCATGCAATGTATAAAAGGTATGCTATAATACAAAAGTTGGCAAGCCTATGAACTTCCTTAAGGAATTACTTTTCTTCTTACACTGTAATTGGCTGGTTGAATATTGGACGGATATGTGAAAGACAGTTGTTTTCAGATAACTATACATATATCAGCCATAATGTCAAAAACACCACTGTACTAGATACACAACTAAACATAAAAAGCATACCATGTTACTAATCAACCCCTCTAATTCCTAACCCACCATGTCATGTATGGGACCCTGTTATACTATATACAATATAAATGTAGAAAAAAATATACTCATATGACCATTAGGAAGAAAGTCTGTAAAATGGATTACTAGCTAAATCGTACTGGTCAGTGTGGGAGAGTGAGCTAGCTAGTGTTCCATCATACAATGAACAGGTCTTATATCTATATCATTCATTTTGGCTTAATTGACTTTTTATTTCTATACATGTTTAAAGTGAACTTTGGCCATGGTTATATGGAAATATTTATTTCTGGTGGTATGCCTTTATCTTTACTTTCATATATAATAAAGATGTGTCTTTGACTTTGTGGATATGAGATAACTATATAAAAATAACTTGGTGTTTATGTTGGATTCTCCATAGTAGTCCATTAATAGGTAGTTTGACATGTTTTGTTTTTGGTCGCCAGGGACTCTGGAGCATATATATATATATATATATATATATATATATATATATATATATATATATGTATATATATATATATATATATATATATATATATATATATACCATATTGTTGCCTCGTGAGTTTATGTGAAATCTCCATTAATAGCTGTAAAATATTGTAATTATGAATATATTTCATAAAGCTTGTATCTATGAAGGGCGTGCAACATAGCTTCACAGAAGTGTCTGTTAGACAGACAATTCCGTGCCTAAGCTTGTGTATACAAGCAATGGGACCCAAACCTCATTGTTCTACACATACTCACTTTAAAGGATCATGTTTAGGAATGCAATGAGGGTCAACAGTCATCAATACTTAACTTTCCTGAAGGTCATGTACCTACAAGTTAAGTCTCCCACTCAAAATAGTCTGTGCCAAAGATTTGCATTACAGGGGGCAGACTTATGCAAAGTATCGGGATTGGAGATGTAGCCAATCCTGAACCAGGATAAGGGAAGCCCACAAATCAGAGTCACGCCATGCCAACCAATGAGGCATCAGCCTGTAATGATATACACAGACTAGATGGGAGGGAAACACACACTCTATGGCAGAGCAGTCACGTGAATGGAACCTCTATAGGAATGGTAAATATAGGAAATCTCCCTTGTACTCGTATCTAAATATGTTGGTCTTATGTATTTTCTGCCCTACTGTTTGTAGATTAATGTTTTAAGGAATATACTAGGGCTGCAACTAACGATTATTTTCATAATTGATTAGTTGGCCGATTATTGTTTTGATTAATTGATTAATCGGTTAATAACCTTAAAAAAAAGTGTGGTGTATAATTTAGTTAATATGTAAAGTTTTTAAAAAAAGGCAATTTATTCTTAAATATCTCTATGCAGTGGTAAATAAAAATAGCTAACTATATGGTTAGGGAGCAAAATATCTAATCCACTCTGAGAATAACAGACAGAAGATACTGTATATACTATTAGAGGAGAGATAAGAATGTTCGTTCAATTTTCTAATCGTTAGTGGGGTCAAATCGATGTTCATTTTCAACCACAGTAATGGGAAAATTTGGAAATAATAAAAAACTTCTTGGTGAAAGAAATTTTCAGACAGTGGATGTGGTTTTCGTTCAGAAATTACAATTATCTTAAAAACAGAATGTTAAAAACAAGTGAAAATTTCAAACATTCTTTCATTCATTGAATGTACAAAGATTTTTCATCTGAATATTCTCATCTGAAAATTGATCAGTGTGGCCAGCATAAGGCTCAGTACACACCTATACAGTTTGCTTTTGATCTGTTTCTGCAGTGCTTTTAGCTGTGCGCTATGATTTTTGTGCACGTGATTTTGCTGCGATTTGCGTTTTTGCATTTTTTTAGCCAATTTGTTGTTGGGCAGATTAAAAAACACAAATTGATGCAAAAATGCATTACGTGCTTTTCTGCAGCTTCTCCATTGAAGTATGTTGAACCGAAAAAGCACAGTTTTGCGTTAAAAAAAGTCACTGACGCTTTCCAAATACGCAGCGGCTGAAAAAGCATAGATGTGAACGTGTCCCATAGGAAACCATGTAAATGAACTGTAGTCCGTTTCTGCAAAAAGCACCAAAAAACACATAGATGTGAACCAGGTGTAAGACGTTTAGTAACATAATGGGGTTAAAAAAACTAAAATTGCCCTTTATAGTACAAAAAAAGCAAATAATCACTACTGTAAGGGGTTCATTTTTTTACTGTAGAACTGTGAAAGAAATAATTACAGTAGCGATTATTTGCTCTTTTTGTACTATAAAGGGCTCAATTTAGTTTTTTTAACCACATTATGTTACTGGTCGATTAATCGATTATGAAAATAGTAATCGATTCATTTCATAATCGATTAGTTGTCAATTAATCGATTAGTTGTTTCAGCCCTAGAATATACTCAGTATTCCTTCATGTAAGCCATGATTTTTACCCTTTTCCTGTACAATTAGATAGATTGCTGTGTATTAGTCTAGGCCTACTTTACTATATACCAATACATTTTTGTTATTGTGGTAAAGCTTTCACTCATGGTCAAAGAACTCTCATTTAACCCAAATCATATCTGAGAGATTTTAAGTCTCAAATATAGTAAACGGGTAACAATACATACACAACAAACAGCTTTAATTCAGTTTTCATTCTGAGATGGTGATGGTGCTAACCCATAGTAGTGCAAACTTGACTACCGCTAACTGTTGAGATGGTTGACCCATACCACATTTGGGAATATACTGTACATGTACAGTATGTTATCATATGTTATGTTTGCCAAGATAATTTCTGAACTTGCTAAAACTATACACAAAAAACTGCTGGCAACTGAGAAGGTTTGCAATAAAAAATGTCTCCCAAATTCACAATTAAAAAAAGAAAAAACAAAAAAATATGTCAAACAATAATGATTCTTCCACAAAACACATATTGTTTTATAGGCTAGAAATCTGATTGTTCCAAATGAAAATAGAAAAATGTAGGTGACATTAAAAACAAAACAAAACAAAAAACATAGCCAGTATGTTCAGATCTATGTTCTTAAACAGCATGCTTTGCTATACAACCATTATACCAGTAAATCCAGAATGGTTTGAAACCCACATACAGATACAGGGAAAACAACTACAGAGCTATTGTTAGAGCTTCTGTAAATAGGAAAAGTTCTAATTTTTTTGTTAGATATGTCCCCTTAAAGAGCATTTATACCCGAAACCAAAAAAAGGTTTCTATGTTGCACCTTATTAGTCCTTAGATGAGGTGGATTCCTTTTCTTTTATCAAGATAAGAACATGTACTGCAAGTACAATTAATACCTGTTGATCCTACCAGAAATGTAGTGTCCTTGACACTTCCTTTAAACTAAATTGAAAATACAAACCCCCTCGCCCATGTAATCAAGGTGAGGCATGGAGGAAGGGTTAGTAGTATGAATCAGGAGATTAGCCCAGGTTGGACAACTATGGCTCCCTCCGAAGATACAGTGTAGAGATTGGGCATAACCACCCAGACAAAGGAAGCATGTTGTTCACAGGATCACTAGATGAAAAAGAACAAATAGAAGCCGAGAAAAAGGAAAACGAATGCAGCCACAACATCTAAGGATGCCTTATGCAGCAATTTACACTATATAGCAACTCAGCTTTACTATCTCCCCACAGATAAGAACAACTCTACACTAATACAATAAATATATATTTCTACAGGTTTCCCTTCATCTAATATACATGCTTTTCTGGTCTTCAACCTACAAGATAACTTAAAAGAGAACTACTGTATGTGTGAAAAGTATGCATTATATATTAGTATAGCACATTGGCCAAACCACAGGATGCCTTCTTAACAAGGAAAAAAAGAAAATATTTTATAAATAGAACACTTTATTTTATAATAAATTAAAGGAATTTTTGCAATCATCTTTAACTTTATACATTTATACTGTTATCAGTCAGACAAACAAACTAAATTAATAAACAAAATCTTTAAGTACAGTAGATGTGAGTTGTTTCAGGTATGGACACTTTTACTGACAATCGAAAGCTAAGATTAGCCAATAAATGTCTGCAGCAGAGCACTGACATTTGGGTTTGTGTCACCAATCTCCCATATTGTATGATAATAAGTTGTATCATGCTATGCTTTACTGTCAGTTTCTTTTGTTTGGATGATGTCATTCGATATTTTGATTTCAATTGTTTCGGCACTCAAAGCTTCTTTCCCATTTTCTTCCTTTAGTAGTAATTTCCTGAAATGAAAAATATGTAAAAGGTCAACAAAAAGTCACGACAAATTGCATAGAATGAAACTGAAATAGAAAAACAGTAAAGAAAAGGGAGATTAGTTTGAAGAAGCCACAAAAATTACAACAATCTAGTTAAAGCTGATCTCCAAGTTTCATCTACCTTAAATAGTTTATTTGGACCAAGCTGGTGTAAATTAACTATTTACTTCACTAACAGTTGCAGTGGCTTGGTGCCTTGGAGACCTTCCCCTCCTGCTGCTGGAACAAAAAGGAGTCAACTGAGCGCTGTTCAGTCATTCAGAGAAAGCTTTGTATTCTTTGAATGAAGCTACCTCTGACTGGCTGAGGTGGAATTGGTGATGTCATCAGCCCATCTCTCAGCCTCAGCTATCCAAGGGAAGCTTTGTATTAATTCATAGTATACAAAGCTTCCTCCGAATGGCTGAGCAGCAATCAGCCCCTTTCGATTGTGTTCTGGGAGCAAGACAGAAAGGTCTCATCCTACTTCCAGAACACAGTGCAGTATACTGTATCTAGCTGAAATTACATAAAATGTATACAGAGCTCTCATCCACTGTAACTGTTAGTGGAGTAGACCGTTTGGAGCAGCTTGGTCCAAATTGTTTTGAATAGAGATATGAAGGGTTAATATCTGTAAGGTTTTTAAAGCTATCCTGTGTCTTTTATGGAAGATTTCATCTCACTTCCTTTTGCAGGAGGAAATAATGGGAAATTTCCCCAACAGGTACACCGACAAAAACAAAAACAAATTTTTAGTAGAGTGGGGTAGGACTAGAACTTATGACAGTGGGGGTTGCTTTACTTAAGCAAATAGACTGCAGTTGCACTCTGCAAGAGCAGTTGCACCAGAGCTTAGTAAATGCTGTTTTTTTAAAATTTTCCTTGCATGTGATTGAGTATTCTTTCCACAGTGAAGCTTTACCTCATTTACAAAGCTCTGGAGCAACTGCATCTGTGGAATGCAACTTTACTTTGCAAAGTGCACAGTCTTTTTGCCTTTAGTAAATCGACCTCAGAGTTTTATTGCTCTTGATGCCTTTTTGTCCTGGTAACACCAACACTCCCATTTCTCATAGAGAAAGCCTATTAACCTCGCTGGCAGTATGATTATGTCAGATTTTTATGTCTCAAAGCGGTACACTGTTTTGCATGGAAATTTGGCATTTTATGTTGTAGGCCTGTAATTCTTAGGATTAACTGACTTAAATCTGCCCAAACAAGAGTCTGGTAGGCTTCCCGGGTATGACAAAGTTTGAAACACAAAATCATAAATTATAATATAATAAATAACTATAAATAATTATAACAAATAATAATATAAAAAAATACAATTTATTCAATAATGTAATCAAATCAAAAACACAGAAATCTGCTCAGTTGCAGAATTGTCGCTGTCGTTACGTTCAGTGTTTGATGACAAAATTCCCCATGAATCATTATTGCTCAATTCTGCAAGTGATTCTAATTTACTATCGCTGTTTTCTAGCTGGTCTAAACCCACTTTTTACATAAAGGGACACTTTTTGGTTGCTATGGACAAGCTTAAGTTTCCTATATACAGTATACAGTATATACTGTATAATATAAAACTGCATGCAGGGAACTGGACAAAGAATTAGGGACAAAAGGGATGTGAAATTATTTGATACAGTAATGTAATCTGTAAGATTACAGTGTACTGTATGTGTTTTGTTTTTGCACTTTTTGAATTTGGCGCCGGGCTCCGCCCCCCTACGTCATGACACTCGCAGGTAACGGAGCCCGGCACACAGTACATCGGGCAGAGAACACAGCCCACAGACACAGCGGGAGGACATCACAGGATCCTGGGGACAAGGTAAGTAACTTTCTCAGGATACTGCGATGCAATCCCGAGTGTGGCTCGGGGTTACCACTTTTGGTAATGAAAATTCGACCCGAGCTACACTCGGGATTACCGACAGGGAGGTTAAGACAGACAGGGCAGAGTGGCCAGAAGTGAGGTCAAAGGTTCATAACAGGATCAAAGATAGAAATACAGGAATTTTAAATCTTTCTCACTTCATTGGCTATTATAAAAAATATCTGGAGTTGAATCAGAACTAAAGGCAAAATGCTTTTTTTAATTTTGTATTCAGTAAGGGAGGGTTATATTCCCTTTTTTGGCATCTGTGTTCTACTGGGGAGATATATTGTCCCATAACCAAAAAAGAATGTAAGAGGAAATCCTTCCAAAGTGAGGGGAATCAATGGTTGTCACCAGGGTCAACAGAACTAATGTCCCCATAAGAATATTTTTTTCTGATGTGATTATATTATGCCAAAGTCAGCTTTGTTTTTATACGTTGGTTAATTTTTTACATCATCATTGATCTCGAAACTGCAAATTAAATAAGTCCTTTATTATTTTTAGAGTGTTAATGTCGTCATCACTCAGATGCATAGTGGATATTGAAAAAAGTGAAATCAATGTTGAACCATGCTTCTTTTTCATTGAATGTGACAGAAAAAAAAAGTGGCATTTTGCAACAGATATTTTTCTTGCAAAGCTCTTTGCAACCAAGACATGGACACGTAGGGGATAAGTTATACGAGAGTTGATACCTGCTCTCCCTAATACGCCCCAGTGCAAGTCCATATTATAGCCCACACTTTGCAGTCCATTCATAAAATGCAGGCTGCAGCATGTGGACTGCAGTGCCCAATAGAGTTCTCTCTGCTTAGTACAACAGACAGAGCTCCATGATTGGTTCCATTGTCTTGACAGG
The DNA here is from genome assembly GCA_037952925.1 of Lithobates clamitans. Classification (NCBI taxonomy): domain Eukaryota; kingdom Metazoa; phylum Chordata; class Amphibia; order Anura; family Ranidae; genus Lithobates; species Lithobates clamitans. The sequence goes on along the minus strand of JBBGZY010000477.1, from coordinate 4,062,569 downwards.
TGATGATGATGATCTCCTTTCAACTTTTTCTTTTTTTTTCCACAGACCTTTCATTCATTTTTATTGTGCACACTGTTGCATTTTATAAATGAGTTTCCTTTTTTTTATTAAAGAACAGATATAAACCACAGTGCAACCATACTGCAGCTTTTTAAATCAGCCTCTAAGGCTTTACAGTGGGGGTAAATTAGTATTTGGTAAACAAATACTGGCCACACTGCAAAATTCAATCAAATTAGTAAATTAGGTGAGATAGTTTTAATTTTGATCAACCAATTGTGCAGAAAAATCAAGTTTTCCTATGTTTCCATTGCACATATATGGGTATTCAAAGTGAATACAGCTGGAACCCGTGGGCTGACTACATGCATATATCCCTGTCAAATACTTTAAGCTGATCTGAATCTAGCCAAAAGGACTCTCCAGTAGAACACCTATCTAGTCTTCTAATCTATCCCCTCATTTTCTGAATCTCTATTTCCTTCTAATCTTTCCCTCCTTTATCCTCCCTACCTACACTCCTTTCTCTTTATCCATTTATTGAAAGGATTATGAGTTCAGGAAACAAGCTCACTATGTACTGTGGGAAAATACAACATGTAAAGAACAGAGTAAGACTACGTTTAGATCAACAACATATTACTCTTAATATATTGATCGTTTTCATACCTGGTTACCACCAAAGTCTTACATAGAAAAGGAAACCACTTAACATGCCACATCATTTGTATATTATCCTTGCTAGATGGAATTATGCTCATAGCTACTCTTACTGTCTGTATTTGTATACCAGTATACACTATGCAATAACACAGTTTGTATGTTTTTCAACCCTAATAAAAATCAATTGAGGGTAGGAGAGCTGCCCCTCACTTCCCGACACAGCTAGAGCCCTTGAGGGGTGTTTGGGAGTGAGGAGTCCTCTCCTCCTTCAGAGTTTGCAGATGTACTAGAAGCCACAGTGAGGCTGCATAGGATCTTGTTGTTTTCTAAAGAATTGTGTTATGCTATGGGTTTAGCAACAGTCATGTTTCTATTTTCTGTGTATATGTGACACACAGTCCTCTCTACCGTTTTAATATTTGGCAGTCATCATATGTGGCCATTGGTCAATTTTTTTTGTTGGTCAGTTTTCTTTTTGTGCCATAACTAAGTTCAAAGAGCATTACTTGAATATCATATAGATATACTGGGATTTGTGAGACTCATAGTGATTGGCATATAGCAGGGAGTATAGTACAATTGTACTTAAGAGTGATTTAGTTTGATTGTTCCTTATGCCACAAGTAACTGGTGACATCACACTTATCCATATTCTGAAATCAAGTTATTTTTGTCTGCTTAGTTGACACTGCCTAATCTGCACTGAGAACTCTTAAAGTGATGACCTCTTCTGTAGCCTGCTAAAGGCAGGACTCATACAGTAGCTAAACATGGTAGCCAAGGAAGGAGCTATATGCACAAATGTTTGGCACTGTCAGAAACCATGAAATCAGACCTAGACAGAAGTACAGTTAAATTACACTTGTTTAATAATAAAAGTAAAAAGAACAAATGTAGTCAAAACATAGCCAAAGTTCAGTAACCGGAACAGATAGTCAGCCAAGCCAGAAGTCAGGGATCAAAGTAGTGGAACAGCAAGCAGGATCTGGAGCAAGAAGGGATGTCAGCAAAGCCAGTCTTTAAACAGGAACGCAGGACATAGTTTCTTGTCATGTGACCAAGGCGAAGGCAGAGCTCCTCTGGACTGGACGGCTTAAGTAGGCAGGACTGACGAGCAGGATCATCAACATCTGAGTAACTGTGGAGAGAGATGGGAGCTGGCAATTAGCCAACAGCTGAGCGGCCAGCTCAGAGAAGGAAGGGCTGAGCCCAGCCCTGACAGTACCCCCTCCTCAACAACCCCTCCCCCTCAGAGGACCACTAGACTTGAGGGGAAAACGTCTATGGAAATCACAGAGGAGGACAGGGACATGTACGTCTGAGGATTAGACCCAAGAGTGTTCCTCCGGACCGTACCCTTTCCAATGCACAAGGTACTGTATGCACCCATGGAACTTACGGGAGTCAACAATGGACTGTACTTCATACACCTCATGGTTCTCAACCTGTACAGGGTGAGGACAAGGCACCGAGGTGGTGAAGCGGTTGCAGACCAAAGGTTTTAATAAGGAGACATGAAATACATTTGAAATATGCATATTAGAATTAAGGTCTAATGCGTAAGCCACTGGGTTAATCCTGTGAAGAATACAGAAAGGCCCAATAAACCAAGGTGTGAACTTCAGTGAGGGAACACTAAGTCGGAGGTTGTGAGATGACAGCCAGACCCTGTCCCCAACCTGGTAGGAAGGCGCAGGCAGGCGTCTGCGGTCAGCATGGCGTGTGTACCTATCATTAGAATGACGCAAAGCCTCCTGGACTTGTGCCCAAGTGGAAAGAAGACCACGGACATGCTTCTCTAATGCAGGAATACTCTGTGGAACAAACAAGTCAGGCAACATGGAAGGTTGGAAACCATAATTCACCAAAAAACGGGGACAATCGGGAAGCAGAATTCAAGGTAATGTTGTGAGCAAACTCTGCCCATGGTAATAGGTCTGACCAGTTGTTATGATGGTCAGAAATATAGCAACATAGGAATTGCTCCAAGGACTGATTGGCTCGTTCTGTGGCCCCATTAGACTGCGGATGACAATTACCTTGCGTAAATGGAAAAATGGAAGCCAGTTCCTTAGAAGTGGGCAACTTCTTAAGTGGAATACAATGACACATCTTTGAGAACCGGTCAACCACCATAAGGATAACAGTGTTGCCTTGGGAGTTGGGTAACTCCACAATGAAATCCATAGACAGGTGTGTCCAGGGCCTCTCTCCATTTGGTATGGATTGTAGGAGGCCCACTGGAAGGTGTCGTGAAGTCTTATTCTGAGCACACAAGGGACAGGCAGCTACAAAGGCAGTTACATCAGCACCTAGACTAGGCCACCAGAATTGTTGGGAAATGGCCCAAATGAGTTGATTCTTCCCAGGGTGGCCAGCTGCCTTGGGAGAATGGGAAGTATGGAGCACAGCAGTACAGAGACTCTCTGGGACAAAGCAGCGGTCACAAGATTTCTCAGGAGGAGCATGGACCTGAGCAGCAAGAATTTTGTCACCCAAAGGAAAAGTGGAAGTGGTGGAAACCAAAGCCAGAATATGATCAGGAGGAATCACAGGAACCGGAACTGACTCCATCTTGGAAGTGGAGGAAAATTGTTGTGAGTACCGGATAAAAATGAGACAATGTAATTAAAATGACAAGAAAAGAGCCCATCGCGCCCTTCTGGGAGAGAGGCGTTTAGCCTCAGACAAGAATGTGAGATTCTTATGGTCAGTAAGAATGAGAACCGGCACAGTGGTACCTTCGAGGAGATGTTTTCATTCTCCCAGGGCTAAAATGATCACCAACAGCTCTCTGTCACCAATCTCGTAATTGCACTCCACAGGTTACAACTTCTTGGAAAAGTAGCCAGAAGGATGCATAGCGAGGTAGGACGTTGAGACAGAAGGGTGCCAACACCCGTCTCAGAAGCATCAACCTCAAGGATAAAAGGTAACATAGGATCAGAATGTGCCAACACAGGAGCAGAAACAAAGGCAGCCTTGAGACTCTCAAAGGCCTTAATGGACTCTGGAGACCAACTCTGTGGGTTACCGTCCTTTCTGGTCATATCAGTCAGGGGATTGACACTGTAGGACTGCTGAAAGTCTCCCTGGGTCCATCAAAAAAACAGAAGTGGAAATGACATAGCCCAGGAATTTAACCTGTTCACGATGGAACTCGTACTTCTCCAGTTTACAGTAGAGTTTGTTCTCTCTTAGTTTCTGAAGCACACAATAGACATCTGTGTGGTGGCTCTCCAGGGACTTGGAGAATATGAGGATATCATCGAAATAAACCATTACACATAACTGCACAAAATCTTGAAGGACATTGTTAATAAATTCCTGGAAAACTGCCGGGGTGTTACAAAGGCCAAAAGGCATTACGAGGTATTCATAATGGCCTGTTTTGGTATTAAATGCAGTTTTCCACTTGTCGCCCTCCTTAATCCTCGTGAGATTGTATGCTCCTCTCAAATCAAGCTTCGTGAAAACCGTTGCTCCCTTGAGGCGGTCAAATAACTCTGTAATCAATGCAATCAGATAGGCATTCCAAATCGTGAAACAATTGAGACCCCTATAATCAACACAAGGTCTCAGTTCACCACTCTTCTTCTTCACAAAGAAGAAACCAGAACCAGCAGAAGACGAGGATTTGCGGATGAAACCTTACTGTATGATGTATCCAATTGGAATCACCAGGGAAGGCTGTCGCAGAAGCAAGGGCAACAGGACCAGATTGGCCTTATGGACTTTCATACTATTATTATTGGACTGTTAAGAACAAGGATCCTCATATATTTTTTTTCCTTCTTGTTTTATTTTTGAAGTTTTGTCTCTTATGATTTTTATTATGGACTTATGACATCTAGTACAAGTGGTGACTACTGATGCTGGGATCCAGAAATCTAGTTTAAAAAGTTTTTTTTATTCTCAAAGAGGTTTTTTTATTTCAGAAGTCAAAGCCAAAAGTTCCAAATATTAAAGGAGATTACAAATAAACCATTATTTTAGGTGTGGCCGAGTCTCATATTCTCAACTGGCCACAAGGGGCCATCTGTTGCCTTATGAGTTTATGTGAAATCTCCATTAATAGCTGTAAAATATTGTAATTATGAATATATTTCATTTAGCTTGTATCTATGTAGGGCATAAAATATTATCTTCACAGAAATCTCTGGTAGACCAGACAAGTTGGTGCTTAATCTTGTGTATACAAACAATGGGATCCAAACCTCATTGTTTTACACATACTCACTTCAAGGATCCCATGCTGGGATATGCAATGAAGGGAGGCCAATCCATAATCAATACTTAACTTCCCAGGAAAATTCAAGTTAATCTCTTGCTCAGAATAGTCACAAGGATGTGCATTAAAGGGGGCTGACTTATGCAAAGTATAGGGATTGGAGATTTAGCCAGTCCTTAACCAGGAATAGGGAAACTCACCAATCAGAGCCACGCTATGCCGACCAATGAGGCACCAGCCTGGTTAAAATGGTAACTATGGGAAAGGTCTGCCATTTACTTGTAACTAAATATGTTTGTCTTATGTCTTTTATGTCCTACTGCTTGTAGATTAATGTTTTAAGGAATATACTCTGTATTCCTTCATGTAATTCTGTTATTTTAACCTAATATTTTCTTCCTTGGTGTAGACTATAGATAGATGGTTGTGTATTAGATAGACTTTCAACTACTCACCAATAAATGTTGTTATTGTGTTAAAGCTTTCACTCATGGTCAAAGAACTCTCATTTAACCCAAATCATATCTGACAGAGATATCTCCAATATAGTACATGGTTTGCAACCTGATTTAATGAAACCGTTACACCAATACCTGTGTTACAATGCTTTTGCTGAAAATTCAATAAAAACTATTGAAAACAAGGTGAATACAGATAACCCTTATTTATTAAGCATAGTGAACATGTACTTAGCTAAATGAACAGTCTCTACAGAGACATTCAAGTGCATATTTGTTCATTTCCTACTGCAAAGAATAGGGGTTAATGGTTTAATTTGAACAACTCTTAATTTTAAAACTTCTTATTTTTCTATGAAATCTGATTTTTTTTTAGCAGCATTAATAAATTATTGTTATACTGAGTGGCATTTACAAAATAAGCCAAAACAAGATGTTGAAGCAGTTCTAAAGTCAACTCCTCCACCCCCAGTCAAAATATACCCTTTCTCCTGAGGTGGGAACCCATAGAATTTATCTAGCTGCTGCCACCTTGATACAGCTAAGAGGACTCTGCCTTTTCAGGCACTGGTGGGCTGTTCAGGCAGCGTGAGCCGGTAAATACCTTTTACTAGGAAAAACTGACCTGCACTGCTGAGAAGCAGACAGCAAACAGATGGTCTCTGCGAAACCCGCTCTAATATAAAGGTAAACATTGTAATAGTCTAACTTTAATTTGTGTTATGGCAACAGCAAGAGGGATCAGCTTTTGACTTTAGGGTCACCTTAAGAACAGTTACAATTACAAAAATGTATTCATAAAACAAGCTAAAATTCAGGTATCTTTAAAATAATCAAATAAAAAGTCAAAATGAGTCATGTGACACTTGGATGAGACTTCTATCACACAGGGCTGCATCTGGCTTTGGTGTCTTACATGTGGGAAATAGTGGGCTTTCTTATAATAATGTATTTTTTTTGTTAAAATACAATTAAAAAAAGAAATTCTTTCCCTTTTATCCCAGTACTCCCTATTTTGTTGCTAAATCCTTTAGGCATTTGCTGAATGGTGCTTTCCTCCTTGTTGGTTTATCTCAGATTGAGGAACACAGAAAAACTGCAACAATACCACTTATCATGAAGCATGTAACCAGGTGTTTAGTCATTGACGTCTCAAGGTATTGTACATTGTAAACCCCCTAGCTGTTGTACTTGCTTTCTTAAAAAAAAAAAAACAGATATAAGACCATATTAACATTTTGAAAGTGTGTAGGTAGAATGAGTTTTTGCCCTTGGCCTACTGAAGATTTTATTTTCCAACTTTTAACTTTCTAAAGGTTCAGCTATCTTATAAATATTTTACACTCTCGACCCGCATCAAAGTGACATTACAGACTTCCTACGATTGATGCTGTTCTACCTGCATGACTTATATTATACTATATTCACAGTTCCTTGATCCTTATCCTTGATCCTGTCACATCACACTACCATATCAAGTACTGTGTAAGGAACATAATGCTATAAAAGAATCACACTATTACTTTTATTAAAAAAAAAGTAGTCATTGGCTATATAACCACTTGCCGACCGTGCCATAGCCGAATGACAGGTACAGCGTGGCTCGATAACCCTGGGAGGGCATACACTGACGTCCCCCCAGAATCGCGCTCCCGTGGGCCCCCGGGGTGTGCACCTGAGAATATTCATGACCATCACAGATCACTGTAAATGGCCGCTGACAGCGGCCTTTTACCACGTGAACACTCCGTCAAATCACGGAGCAGTCACTTGTAAACAAACCGGCGTCATATCCAGTTCCTCTCTCCCCTCCTCGTACCTATTGGTACAGTGTGAGCAGAGAGGAGAGGGATAAGGTACAGCAGCACTGTGGGCTGGATGTGTAGTGCCTGCAGCGCTGATCTGTGACAATTCCTGCCTCATCCAGCCATCAATCATCAATACTCCTCCATCCATGCTCAGCCATCTATCCATCCTCATCAATACTCATCCATCCATGCTCAGGCATCCATCCATACTCAGCAATACTCATCCATCCATCCATACTCAGCAATACTTATCCATCCATGCTCAACTATCCATCCCTAATCAGCAATACTCATCATGCTCAGCCATTCATCCATACTCAGCAATATTTATCCATCCAACCATGCTCAGCCATCCCATCCACCCCATTCATACCCTACCATACTCTGCCATACCCAGCCATACTCAGCCATACCCAGCCGTACTCAGATGTACTCAGCCGTAACCAGCTGTACCCAGCTGTACTCAGTCGTACAAAGCCGTACCCAGCCGTACTCAGCCGTACTCAGCTGTACCCAGCCGTACTCAGCCGTACCCAGCTGTACCCAGCCGTAATCAGTCGTACTCAGCTGTACTCAGCCATACTCATTCATGCTCAGTCATCCCATCAATACTCAGCCATCCCCATCCAAGGCTGATCCATCCCCATCAGTTCTCATCCATGCCACATCCATGCCACTAAAAGTGCCTCACAAAAGTGTAATAGGTAGTCAAATTAGAGTTCACATTTATGCCCCTAGAACACCTGATGGTGCTCCCTGCATGTTGGGCCTCTCTAAGTGGCCAGGTTGTGTAAAAGTCTCCCACATGTGGTAGCGCCGTACTCAGGAGGAGTAGGAGAATCAATTTTGGGGTGCAATTTTTGGTATGTACATGCTATGTGTTAGAAATATTGTATAAATGGACAACTTTGTGTAAAAAAAATGCGTTTTCATTTTCTTTCCACATTTTCCAAAAACTTGTAGAAAAAAATGACATGTTCAAAAGGCTCATTATGCCCCATAGATTATACATTAGGTTGTTTTCTTTCCAAAATGGGGTCATTTTTGGGGCGTATTCATTGTTCTAGTGCTCCAGGGCTTTCAAAAATGTAAGAGGTAGTCAAGAAATTATATGTGTAATTTATGCTCCAAGAACGCCTGATGGTGCTCTCTGCATATTGTGTCTCTGTATGTGGCCACACTGTGTAAAAGTCTCACAAATGTGGTATGGCCATACTCAGGAGGAGTAGCTGAATGTGTTTTGGGGTGTAATTTGTGATATGCACATGCTGTGTGTGAGAAAAAAACCTGCTAATATAACAATTTTGTGAAAAAAAGGAAAAAAAATGATTTTGCAAAGAATTGTGGTAAAAAAATACAACTTCAAAAAACTCACCATGCCTCTTACTAAATACCTTGAAATGTCTACTTTCCAAAAAGTGGTCATTTGGGGGGTATTTGTACTTTCCTTGCTTGTTAGATGTGATCAATTTTCAGAGATTGGCACCATAGCTTGTGGACTTTATAACTTTCGCAAAGACCAAATAATATACACCGATTTGGGTTATTTCCAAAGAAAAATTACTAATTTGCAAAACTGTATAACAGAAACAAAGAAAAATGCATTTTTTTACAGAATTTTCAGTCTTTTTTCTTTTATAGCACAAATTTTTTTTTTAAAAACAGCGGTGATTAAATACCACCAAAAGAAAGCTCTATTTGTGTGAAAAAAGGACAAAAATTTCATATAGGTACAGTGTTGCTTGACTGAGTAATTGTCATTCAAAATGTGAGAGCACCGAAAACTGAAAATTGGTCTGGTTAGGAAGGGGGTTTAAGTGCCCAGTAGTCAAGTGGTTAAAATAGTATTCTACCTCTGAAATAGAGAGATACTGTTAATAAATGGCTAACTTTCATATCGAAATGTATTGGCCCTTTCAACTTCCCTAGTAAGGGGAATTTGCATCTTGAAAATATATTATAATTTTTATCACAACATATAAAAGAGTAAACATGGTTATAATAGCTAAACTACAAAATCGGCAGCTAGTTTACTTGCCCTGGTCAAGAGAAATCCATGCAAGATTCTCCATATGGCCTTGTATAAGTCTGTAGTACCATAGGGACTGTAGGTTAAGGCACATATGTGGCCTTTCGTAGTTCCTCTGGTTGGCCTCTATATGCCCCTAAAATGTGATATTCTGCTTAGGGGCCACTTCAGGCCACTTGAGGTAAGTGCCAGCCCTGTCCCAGCTAGGATAGGGGAACCCTGGTGAGCTTATATTAGAAAGGTGGAGAGCTGGCTGGCAAATTAGTTTCCACAAGAAGAGTGATTACTAGTTTTCCCTGTGAATGCAACAGCACAGACTAGGATGTAGCCCATATTATGTACCTTAGTGGGAAAGATGGAGAAACCTTGGGAACCTGTAGATATTGGAACTACTCACATCCCTCAAGAAGGAAAGCTGGACTTTGGGACACCTCTGATGTAGGTATGGGCCTCTCAAATTGTCTCTGCTCTCTGGACTATGGTTTATTTATCTTACAGGGTGATCTTACTCTATCTGTACATTTATATCAAATGATTTAGAACTGTAAGCCTTATGCCCCCGACTATCCGGATGTGTGACCTATATCTTGCAATCATTAATATGGTGAACCTGCTAAAGATTCTTCTTATGTGGAATGCTCTTTCCTCTAAACATAATGGGGAAATCTCCTGGAATTTTTTTTTGCATTGGTATCACAATGGCCTCCATTGCCAATTACGTCTAGACAGGTATCAGAGGATTATGAGAAGCCCTGATTAGGCCAGGCTGGGTTGATCTGCAGTGATCAGTACTGGTATCCTGGGGACCCCATGCTCATAGTACTCATCTTATCTGAGGAAATTTGAGAGCCCAGCAGGAATACAATAAAAAGTGCATGTGCTACATAAAAGGCCTTCCTGACCAAATTCAAGAAAGACCTGCATCCTTCTAACCAAGTTATTTTTTGAAGGTAGGGTGAGACCTGCAAACACCTTCTTTCCCTCAATATACTACTCAGCCAAAAAACAACAGCCAATAGTATATCTACACCCAAAACAAAAAAAAATGCATTGCAGCTTAACAGTTCTTAGACATGGTGGCTGCATTTCTTTACTTTTTTTATGGCTAAGCACATTTTCTGCAAGTACAAATAAATATGTTTTTATCCTATAAGAAAGGTAGTGTCCTTGTAACTTCCTGTGTGCTGTTCACTTTTGTGGATTACAGAACACCTTCCCCCATGTTATGGAAAATGGAAGAGGGGAAAGTGCTTGTTGTCCAAGTCAGGCAAGCAACTGCTCCACCACAGAAACAGTATTGTGAGTAAACATTGTCACCCTAGGACAGAAAAGTGTATTACTGACAGGATCACCAAGTGAATCTAAAAGACTAATGCACCCACCACAAGGACAGATAGGTCACAATTTGTATTTAATTTTACATTTTTTGGGGGTTTCCATATAATTTAATTGCTTCCAGGTAACCCTACTAATCAGTGTAAAAAATACAGTTACTATTATTTTGCTTTTTTTGATTGTGTTTACAATGTATTATTATTATTATTACAGTATGTTTTTCATTATAAGGCATTCTGCAATTGTTATAATTAAATAATAAGCCAATGCATTTTTAAATGAGGCTTCTCTGATATGTTTTTGTGCAGTATATATATTTTATAAATGCTTCCTATCCTAGATTTTGTCATTGCCTTCATAGTATGTGAGACATATCACAACAGGATCTTCAGTGGAGAGTTGCTCACTTTGAAAGCAAATTTAAACCTTAGACTAAAATGTCAAATATAATGTATTGCAGCTTACCAGTCCTTAGATGTGCTGACTGATTTGTTTTTGTCAGATAGATTTTCCCTAATGTTTATTTAGTAATTATAGGAAAAAAATACTGTACTGTGTCTATGGAAGAGCAGCGTTGTCACACTAGTACAGGACTACACAACACCTCCCTTTCCATCTATAACATTAGAAAGTTTGCTAGTGCTCTGTAGTCCACAGAGGTGATTTGGACAGGTCTGATAATATTGTTTGAAATTTGCACAGGAAGTTAAAAGCTCACTGGATTTATGACAGTGGGTTAACATTTTTTTTATCCTTATCCAATAATAAGGTATAACAAAACACTTTCAATACAATATTTTACCAACCACAAAGGAAGCAAGAAGAAGGGTTAAAATACACTTTAAGACTATAAACTAATGAAATGGAACCAACACATTTAGCAATTCCACATCACAATAGATTGAGTAATTTATTGATAGGGCAACTGAGTGATTAATGTATAATAAATATATTGATTCTCCTTTGATTTTTATTTCGATATTGTATCCATGAAATACACTTTTATTTGCAGAGAAAAACAAAAATGCAACAGCAGATCATAAGAGAGAGAGAGAGATCTATGATCTAGAACTATTTGAATGATAGCATCCGGCATCATAAAATCCTCTTATGTTTAGCTGCTTTGATGCTAAACCTTATAGGAGAAAAAACTCAAGAACAAAATACATACTCAGGTTCTGTAAGAGGTGTTGTTTCATTTGGTTCATTTACTGGGCTCCCATCATGATTAGCAATTATTTCATCCTCACTTCTCATCTCTACTATTGGCTGTTTTGATCCAGCTTTCCTACAAGATATCAAACACTCTTGAAATGATGTACTGACCACAGTTTTATTATTCTGGAAATTTGTATTTAACATATTTCCCAAGAATGCATATTAAAGAAAATACATGTAGGACCTGTGTCAAAGGGCTTTTGTTTTTGTCAGAACTACTTCTCACCCTATAAAAGTCAAAGGGATTCCAAAATTATCTTGAAGCAGGTTGAGGGAGGTCAACTGCAGGTCAAATGCAGCTGTCAATGAACTGTGATAGATCCACCAATTGCAAGTCAATTGGCTGAATTTGCCCATTGAGATATGCCTAAAGCCCATCAAAACAGTTCCTTGGAATGTAAAATACACTTTACTAAAAAGTTTTTTTTTTATTCCAAAAAAAAAAAAAGAAATGGTACCATGGCTCCTGTACTTTTCCTATTATTAAATATTTCCAAAATCAACTTTGATTTGGCCAAATGATTATTTAGAGCAACACTGCCAACTACTGTATGTTTACTTATCACACATGCATTACCATTGCTTTGCTCTTGCTTTTAACACATGAGAACATAGTCTTCTAAGCCAAAGGGTTATGTAATGGATTCAGCATTATGTGCTTTAGCAGCACATATAAATCATATTTGTAACAAGATGGACCATTTAAGGAATAGGGGTCTATGGAGGTCTAGGGCCTAATTATGAGTCCATTTTGAGCACTATATAGTATACTCACAGAAGCATGGATTTTTGCAGAATTCCAGGCAAAAATCTCAGGATCTTGGCAGTAGTAACTCCTTCTCTCTTTCTCTCTCTCTTTCTGTACATATATCTATATATATATATATATATATATATATATATATATATATATATATATATCTATATATATATATATATCTATATCTATATCTATAGATCTATATATATATATATATATAGATATCTATCTATCTATCTATCTATCTATCTATCTATCTATCTATCTATCTATCTATCTATCTATCTATCTATCTATCTATATATATAGTATTAATATATATATATATATATATATATATATATATATATATATATATATATATATATATATTCAACATTCTTCTTCTTTTAAAATCATGTTATTGGCCAATGCCCCCTCTGATGACTGGTCACTGGAAAAAAAAAATCTTCAGATGTTCTGCTTCTTTACCGCTCTTCCCCCAATTTGCTGATCAGACAATTACAGAGCAGCAGCCTGATTAGGGCTTTTGCATCAGAACTGCATCTCTCTCCAAAACGAGTCAATGGGAATGCAAAAGCAGCTAGAAGCAGCCTGATGCAGATAAAAAAGAGGACAGATACTCATCAGAAGGAGGTCAACTGCAGGTTATAAGCACTTGTCAATAAACTGCAAATAGTTCAAACAGATCTTAAATGTAAGCCTAATGCATCCTTAAACAAGCTGAAATTTCCCTGTGACCAAAACCCATTGAAACAGATCTTTACAGTGTTAAAATGATGCAAACAAAAAAAGAGCCAACAAAAAAGAGACAAAATTTGCCCTATCTGACCCATGCTTCCAGTCTGAGTATTCTTGTACAGGAGATTATATTAACATAACTGGCGTTTCAGTTTTTTTTTTACATTTTCAGAGTTCTGCTTTAAGAAAAAAGTGAGTGTTATAAAAAAAAAAACACAGATTATTGCATTTTATAAATACTTTAAGTAGAACTATAGGCACATTTTTTTTTCATTTTGGATAGAGTAAGAAAGGGGGGCGGGGGTTATTACCCCTGTTGGGCTTTCCTTTTGCCATCTGTGTCTCATTGGGATGATTTACCTTCACTTCCTATCCCATTGCTAAAACAAGAAATGAGAGGAAATCCCTGCAAATTAAGGGAATCCATTGGGACCCCCCTAGGTCACCAGAACTAGTGTCACTATTTATAAAATTTACCCTCTATTACTGACCTGAGGACAACCCAAAATATGGGATTTTCTTTTACTTTCATTTGTTAAAAACAATAAACAGGACAAGTACAACAAAAAAATTCTGCCTTTATACTATAAGCATAGCCTCAGACTCTTTTACATTTATGTTAAGGGTGAGTGGAACATACTCAATTTAAAAGTATGGAAGTAATGTTTCAGAGATAAGAATGTTCTACTAGCAGTAAAGTTTGAGGTATTATGATGGAAATGCATTTGTGACTATCTGACTCATGTAATAAGAGCATAAGACTTGAAGAAAAACCTGGGCTAAAGAAAAAAACAAATCTATTTGGAACAGAGGCATGTATTTTCATCTCCAAGTCTATGAATATTTCTAAACTGTGAGGCACTCAGAGCACTGTCAAATTTTCCAATATTGAAGCGCGCAGTCTTTGAGAGTCTACACCTTTAGACATATTGTACGATGTCTACAGCTGCAAGTTTAAAATCCCTTGCCTCTTTTACCAAGTCTCTATTTTCACCAAAGTGTTAACAAATGAGCATAAAAAAAGAAAAACAATTTAAATCCAATTAGAAAATGACAAACCTAAAACTATTAGTAAATTAAAAACCAGTAATGTCAATTAAATCCTACCCAAATCAACTTGCCTATCAATCAGTAGCATTTTTTAAAATTAATTAAATAAATTGCATTGTAAATTCTTACTTTTTAGAAACAATGGGGTTAATTTACTAAAATTGGAGAGTGCAAAACCTGGTGCAGCTGTGCATGGTAGCCAATCAGCTTTTAACTTCAGCTTGTTTAATTAAACTTTCACAAAAAAACCTGGAAGCTGATTAATTTTGCACTCTCTAGTTTTAGTAAATCAACTTCAATATCTCTATTCTATATTTGCAGGTTATTTTTTCCCTTTAAATGCATAATCTGTACATCAAGGAAGAGCCAGAGGATGCATGGTGCTAGTCTGACTTAGGAGAGATCAGATCAGGTTCATATGATACAGGTTGGGAAAGGAGTGTTGGCCCTATCACTGCCCCTGTTTTTTAAGAGCAAAGTTTCCACTATGACGACCACGATTTTCTACACCCTTACATGTTAACCAGATAAATGATTATCCTAAACTTTACACACCAAGATCCTTAAACTTATACACCACAATAATCTCTGCCACCCCTGCAGTATACATAATATTAAGTGCTTCTTTAATTGCAACACAAAGCTCTCACATTGTTCACCTTAACTATTTGGGAACTATTAAAACTGGCTAACAATTAACAAAACTGAAAAGTGAAACTATTCTCTATCTGTAATATACAGACATACCCCACTTTTAAGTACAGTGTACTTCTAAATAAAGTTCTAATATTCTAACAACAATGGAATGTGGAACAAATGAAGAATATGAATCACATATGCCAGCAGCCAAGACCTCTTGAGAAGGAAGAACACTTTGAGTTATTTCAATATCCGGTAAAAATGATTTATAAATAATAAAAAAATATATATATACATATTCTCTATATCAAAGTGTTCAGTACATTTCAGCACATTGAGTGTTTTCAATTGTATATTTCCATTCCAATGACACACTTTTCTGTTCTTCAGAATGCATCTTATTAACTTTAGTACAATCTATGCTTTTGAGAAATATGACAGTTCAAAGACTGCGGATGTAATATCAAGTCAAGAGCAACTGTCCCAACAAAGAATTTATCACTCTGTTGAAAATACTGACAGCCTTCAATAAGTATGCTAATAAATATACTGGTAATCTTTTTTATTCTTAAATATGGAACATAGGAACACATTCTATTTTTTTATCCAGGATAAAGAAAAATGAGAGGAGATGTTTGTTGTTAAGTAATATTTAACTTTTTATTTATAATTTTCATCTTTCAACTTTCTGTATCCCCAATTTTGAATGCAACACTTTTAATTAAAAATATGCACAAATACTAAAGTTTACAGAACTTTACAGACAATGGAACATCAGGAGACAGTAGAAATATGTTAGTTTAGAGCAAGGATCGTTTACAGGGAAAATGTTATGTTTAGTGCCTTTAAATAGCTTATACATGTTCATCATTTTAGTATGGTCATAATAAATGCAAAAAGTCATCAAAAATTTCTGGTGAAAAATTACAAATCTGCTTTTGTGCTTATCCTATTATAATGTATATGTTTGTGCTGTAAGTAGTTGTCTATGTATACATAATGGAAAAAAAAAAAAGTGGAGTCCATTATACTTCCTCCCATAAAACAGGCAGATCTCCTTCCTCAATACAAGAATAGAGCTAATAAACAACATTGAAAGACCTCAGACCTTTAAGCTCAAATACTTTTTCCTGTATGAGTGAAAATCTCGTAAGAATGTTCCTACTTTTGTTGACAATCACTTTATAAAAGTAGCCCAGAAGTGCAGTGTCACATGACTCATTTGAAACCATTTCCTAAAACCATACATTTTGTAGAAAGAATACATGTTGTAAAAGAGTTACCCAAAGTAATAACTTTATTTATGGCCCTAAAGTGAAACAGAAGTGATATTAATTATGCAAAAAGACAAATGGTATAATTCTCACTGAGCACCCAGTAGACCCAAATCCCAAAGTTTTCTCTGGCATGTGTATTTCATGAGCATAACCCTGCCACCTGCACCTCAATATTAATCAGTAAGTCTACTCATCACAGTGATGGGCCAATAGTGACACCAGGAGGCAAGAAGGAAAGGGGGCAAACATAAGTCTGGATTTGGCGCTACATAAGAAGGATGAATATTTAAACACCAGGGGGTGTCTGCTTGTACATGGCATTGGCACAGCTTTAGTACAAATTGCTCTACAAAGCAAACATACCTTTCATATTACTCTTCCAAAGAGATCAACAAGAAAAATAACGAATAATCACTTTCTGGAATACTATGAATACATGTGTAAAAAAATAAATATGTACTTATTTACCTAATATAAAATAATATTTGAAGGGTATTTCATTTTTACTGAAAATATGAGAACCCCCTTCAGCTTGGTAGTGATGTCCAGCTAAGGGTGTCCCCACTCTCTACCGTTCGGGTGACTGAAATCCATTCTGACAGTCTTAACTCTTCTTTCTTTAGGTTAGTAAAAAGCTGACATATTATCTGCTTCACAAACCTACTAAAATAATCATTCAAATTGTTACACTATTATTATTTTAAATACAGAAGACTGTGTTTAAGCCTACAGAAAGGAATCGTCACATTCTATTAGGCATAAGCAGAAAAAAAACACTTTTTTTTCTCACAAGTATGCAGCTTTTCCTTCTTCTAATTCTTTACTTTTTCCACTGGAGCCAGTTTTTTTCCCACAAATCCGTCTGGTTATACACATAAGCAATCCACACTGTCTCATGAAGAAGCAACTGACATCCGTCACAACAAGAATTAGCAGGAGAGCTGCTACTGCCAAACCGATGACTGCTCCAATTCCAAGGCCATTGAAAAGAGTATCTTTAAGAAAAATAAACATATATTTTACAAAACAGAAATTACTTTCAATTCTATTTTAATAATAAACATCTTTATGTTGTCTTGTAACTATATTCTGCACTAATTATATAAATTTTTAGAAATGTGCCTAGAGTGAACACAATATTTAATCTAAGGAATTAGAAACAGACAGATTGACTCATCTAAAAGCTGACACGGGGATCTGAACCAGGTTTCCTAGTAAATCTTTCAGTGTCATTTTTTGGTCAGACCTATTAAACAAGTCAACAGCTTACTTCATATCGTGTTAAGTTGAAAACAATTTAGAATGTTATCAATATTTTTTTACAATGTGCATTCACCTGTGTATTGTTGTATTTTCGTGTTCTTTTAAAAGACTAGGTTTACCGTTTCCAGAAAAATAGCATTTTTCATAATGAAAAGATTGCTTTCCTATTGTTCTTTGTTCCCAAACTCTATTTACTTATGGCTCACTTACTCCACTCCATTTCCTCCTTGAATCCACACCTTCTTGGTTTAGAATGATAAAAAATGCATCCTTTTCACATACATTTAAAAATAAGGGACAGACTTGATGGACCACATGGTCTTTTTTCTGCCGTCACTCTTCTATGTTTCTAAGCCACCGACTTCCTTTCACCTCATGTAACAATCCAGGAAAATAGCAGAGCCTGCAGAGAAACGCCTGCCAACCTTAAATTATTGTCTTTGGGTGTCAGTTCATTTTGGAGAGATTACCCCTGACTTCCTGTTGCATCAACAGGATATGAAGTGAAGGGAAATCTACCCAATAGGGAATTTGGTATAACAGGAGAAGTTTTTTTTTATTGGCATCTGTGTCTCATTAGGGAAAATTTACTGTAATTTCCTTTCATGCAGATTACAGGCATACCCCACTTTTAAGTACACAATGGGGTTTATTTACTAAAGCTAGAAATTGCAAAATAAGGATCACTTCTGCATAGAAACCAATGAGCTTCTAACCCCAGCTTGTTCAATTATGCTTTGGTAATAAAACCTGGAAGCTGATTGGTTTCTATGCAGGAGTGAGCCTGATTTTGCACTTTCCAGCTTTAGTAAATAAACCCCATTGTGTACTTAAAAGTGGGGTATGCCTGTATTCAAGTTTTGGTGTTTTTTTTTTTTTATTTACACTCATGTTCATTTCCCATTACATTATTGATCAGGACTATTAGAAAGAGTGAATCTCCCTAATAGAAGCCTGACAGTACTTCATAACCCCTCACCATTCTATCTACATCTAAAAAAAAGTTTTGCCCTTAGTTACACTTAAATACTATGTAAATAATCAAATTCTTGCAAAAACCTTATTATGGCTAGTTCTCTTTAGGTTCAAAAGTTAGGAAACAAACAAATATTCATAGTAACCCTAGTCAAAACTCTAACATGTTTGGCAAATGCACAATTACTGATATGCAGAAAATACTGGAGGATTTATTCTTTAAGCACTGCTTGATATTGCATTTTGTTTTCCTGCTTCTATGAATTCCAAAATCTCATCTAGTATGAATCAGTGACATGAAGGAGAAAGGAGACATTACTTTACAGTTTAGATTATGGCAGAAGATAAGACAGAAATGTATTCCATTGAGCTTCTACAATATGGAATGAAATCAATGAAAAATAGCATATATGCACAACTTCCTTTAATGACCTGAGATAATGAACAGTATGAAACATTTCCTATAGGTTGATTATATATCTTTTAATCACATAATTTATATTCTATTAAGCTAGCAGCAATCAAGGGAAGCACAGCAGGTATTTGGTGCCAAAATCTCTGTTAAGTCATTAAATTAACTCATTAAGACTCATTAATTAGGAACATCAAAATGCAGGAATCCTGCTGAGATGAAAAACAAAGTATCACTAGTGTTTGTATTTGTGGAAAGTTTTCATGAATGGTGCAAACATGCTACACTGGTAAAAGGAATTTGCTTTAACCACTTGCTTGCTGGACACTTAAACCCCCTTCCTGACCTGACCAATTTTCAGCTTTCAGCGCTGATGCACTTTGAATGACAATTGCGCGGTCATGCTACACTGTACCCAAATTAAATTTTTATCATTTTAAGAGCTTTCTTTTGGTGGTATTTGATCACCCCTGTAGTTTTTATTTTTTTGTTTAAAAAATATAAAAAGACCACATTTTTAAACTTTTTTAAAATTTTGTTATAAAATTTTGCAAACAGGTAATTTTTCTCCTTCATTGATGTACACTGATGAGGCGGCACTGATGGGCACTGATAGGTGGCAGTGATAGGCACTGATGGGTGGCAATGATGGGCACTGATGGGTGGCAATAATGGGCACTGATAGGTAGCACTGCTAGGTGGCACTGATTGGCACCACTGGTGGGCATTGATAGGTGGCACTGGTGGGCACTGTGGGCACTGGCACATGGCAATGGCAGGTGGCACTGGTAGGGGGTACTGGTGGACACAGATGAGGCATAATTGCCTCTTGCCCTTCGGGACTGATGTCCCTTGCAGATAAGCCAGTGATCGGCTTTTTTTCCCCTCACACTGTCAGCATGAGGAGAAACAAAAAAACAATTACCGAGCTTTTGTTTACATCATGTGATCAGCTGTCATTGGCTGACAACTGATCACGTGGTAAGGGGCCGGGACCGGCCCCTTACTCGGATCTGTGATCACCTGAGTCTCAGTGATTCGGTGATCCCAGCATGCGCCGCGCGCGCCCTGCAGTGGAGGCCGTCATATGATGGCCTCCTGGAAATTCAGGTCCGTGCTGTGGCCGTCATTCGGCTATAGCATGGACGGCAAGTGGTTAAAGTGAAAAAAGCCTATCTCTGGGCAAAGATGTCCAGGGTTATGCCTGGAGTTCAGCTTTAAGATGAAAATGCAAATATTTCAGGCCCCACAAAAGCAGCACCTAATATAACTAAAACAGGTAACATTGCACAATTCTAAAACCTAAACACCTTGACTTTCTATGCAAAATCTCTACTGTGGTGTCCATTTAAAGCATACAGTGGGGAATGAAAGTATTCAGACCCCCTTAAATGTTTCACTCTTTGTTATATTGCAGCCATTTGCTAAAATCATTTAAGTTCATTTTTTTCCTCATTAATGTACACACAGCACCCCATATTGACAGAAAAACACAGAATTGTTGACATTTTTGCAGATTTATTAAAAAAGAAAAACTGAAATATCACATTGTCCTAAGTATTCAGACCCTTTGCTGTGACACTCATATATTTAACTCAGGTGCTGTCCATTTCTTCTGATCATCCTTGAGATGGTTCTACACCTTCATTTGAGTCCAGCTGTGTTTGATTATACTGATTGGATTTGATTAGGAAAGCCACACACCTGTCTTATTAGACCTTACAGCTCACAGTGCATGTCAGAGCAAATGAGATTCATGAGGTCAAAGGAACTGCCTAAAGAGCTCAGAGACAGAATTTTGGCAAGGCACTGATCTGGCCAAGGTTACAAAAAAATTTCTGCTACACTTAAGGTTCCTAAGAGCACAGTGGCCTCCATAATCCTTAAATGGAAACCGTTTGGGATGACCAGAACCCTTCCTAGAGCTGGCTGTCCGGCCAAACTGAGCTATCGGGGGAGAAGAGCCTTGGTGAGGGAGGTAAAGGAGAACCCAAAAATCACTGTGGCTGAGCTCCAGAGATGCAGTCGGGAGATGGGAGAAAGTTGTAGAAAGTCAACCATCACTGCAGCCCTCCACCAGTCAGGGCTTTATGGCAGAGTGGCCTGAGGGAAGCCTCTTCTCAGTGCAAGACACATAAAAGCCTGCATGGAGTTTTCTTAAAAACACCTGAAGGGCTCCAAGATGGTGAGAAATAAGATTCTATGGTCTGATGAGACCAAGATAGAACTTTTTGGCCTTAATTCTAAGCGGTATGTGTGGAGAAAACAAGGCACTGCTCATCACCTGTCCAATACAGTCCCAACAGTGAAGCATGGTGGTGGCAGCATCATGCTGTGGGGGTGTTTTTCAGCTGCAGGAAAAGGACGACTGGTTGCAATCGAGGGAAAGGTGAATGCGGCCAAGTACAAGGATATCCTGGACTAAAACCTTCTCCAGAGTGCTCAGGACCTCAGACTGGGTTACCTTCCAACAAGACAATGACCCTAAAGATAAAATAATGAAGGAGTGGCTTCACAACAACTCCGAGACTGTTCTTGAATGGCCCAGCCAGAGCCCTGACAAACCCAACTGAGCATCTCTGGAGAGACCTAAAAATGGCTGTCCACCAATATTTACCATCCAACCTGACAGAATTGGAGAGGATCTGCAAGGAGGAATGGCAGAGGATCCCCAAATCCAGGTGTGAAAAACTTGTTGCATTTTTCCCAAAAAGACTCATGGCTGTATTAGATCAAAAGGGGAGCTTCTACTAAATACCGAGCAAAGGGTCTGAATACTTAGGACCATGTGATGTTTCAGTTTTTCTTTTTTAATAAATCTGCAAAAATGTCAACAATTCTGTATTTTTCTGTCAATATGGGGTGCTGTGTGTACATTAATGAGGAAAAAAATGAACTTAAATGGTTTTAGCAAATGGCTGCAATATAACAAAGAGTGAAAAATGTAAGGGGGTCTGAATACTTTCCGTCCCCACTGTATGTAAAATCAAACTTTTTATTTTCAGTTTAGGATATGGTAAAGAAGCCCTGCCATCTCTATGTTTTCCAGTGATCATTGACACCAGGACAGAAAGTGATAGGAAGTCAACAACTGTATGGTTGTCACTTGAACAGTAATAAAAGGGAAATATCCAAATATGGACACCTGTTCAGATGACAATTTTTTAACAGAGTATTTTCCCCCACTTTGGAGATATATTCTCATTTATTATTGGGTTTCTGGGACAGAAAGTGAAGGGAAGGCTCTTCAACTGGACACAGAAAGCAAAAATAAAAACAAAGGCATTTATTCATTTTCTATTAGTTTCTGTAACTAAAAAAAATGTAATCACAGGCCTAATGACACCGTTACAGCTCGACCTGGTAAGCCTGCATGTGGAATTGGCTCATTTGATACCATCCCAAGCTTAACCTCTAGGTCTAGGAGCCTTTAGGTTTAACCACTTGCCGACCGCCTAACGCCGATATACGTCGGCAGAATGGCACGGGCAGGCAGAATCACGTACCCGTACGTGATCTGCCTCCCGCGGGCGGGGGGTCCAATTGGACCCCCCCGGTGCCAGCGGCGGTCGGCATTTGTCTAGGAGCGTTGAGAGGCGAGGGGGAGGCCATCCGATCGTGGCCCCCCCCTCGCGATCGCTCCAAACCAATGGGAATCCTCCCCTGCCTGTGTGTAGTTTCACACAGGCAGAGGATGTGATGTCATCTCTCCTCGGCTCAGCAGTTTCCGTTCCGGAGCCGAGGAGAGAAGACATGTGAGTGCACCAACACACACACACACAGTAGAACATGCCAGGCATACTTTACACCCCCGACCCCCCCCGATCGCCCCCCAATCACCCCTCCCCCCTCCCTGGCAAACTGACACCAAGCAGTATTTTTTATTTTTATTTTTTCTGATTACTGCATGGTGTCAGTTTGTGACAGTTAGAAGTGGTAGGGCAGTGAGTATTAGCCCCCTGTAGGTCTAGGGTACCCCCCTAACCCCCCCTAATAAAGTTTTAACCCCTTGATCACCCCCCGTCACCAGTGTCACTAAGCGGTAATTTTTCTGATCGCTGT
Source organism: Lithobates clamitans (assembly GCA_037952925.1). Lineage (NCBI taxonomy): Eukaryota > Metazoa > Chordata > Amphibia > Anura > Ranidae > Lithobates > Lithobates clamitans. The sequence goes on along the minus strand of JBBGZY010000477.1, from coordinate 4,039,648 downwards.
ATTAGTGTCGCTGGTGACGCTAGTTAGAGACGTAAATATTTAGGTTCGCCGTCAGCGTTTTATAGTGTCAGGGACCCCCATATACTACCTAATAAATGTTTTAACCCCTTGATTGCCCCCTAGTTAACCCTTTCACCACTGATCACCGTATAACCGCTACGGTTGACGCTGGTTAGTTCGTTTATTTTTTATAGTGTCAGGGCACCCGCCGTTTATTACCGAATAAAGGTTTAGCCCCCTGATCGCCCAGCGGTGATATGCGTTGCCCCAGGCAGCGTCAGATTAGCGCCAGTACCGCTAACACCCACGCACACAGCATACGCCTCCCTTAGTGGTATAGTATCTGATCGCATCAATATCTGATCCGATCAGATCTATACTAGCGTCCCCAGCAGTTTAGGGTTCCCAAAAACGCAGTGTTAGCGGGATCAGCCCAGATACCTGCTAGCACCTGCGTTTTTCCCCTCCGCCCGGCCCGGCCCAGCCCACCCAAGTGCAGTATCGATCGATCACTGTCACTTACAAAACACTCAACGCATAACTGCAGCGTTCGCAGAGTCAGGCCTGATCCCTGCGATCGCTAACAGTTTTCTTGGTAGCGTTTTGGTGAACTGGCAAGCACCAGCCCTAGGCAGCATCAGATTAGCGCCAGTACCGCTAACCCCCACGCACGCACCGTACACCTCCCTTAGTGGTATAGTATCTGAACGCATCAATATCTGATCCGATCAGATCTATACTAGTGTCCCCAGCAGTTTAGGGTTCCCAAAAACACAGTGTTAGCAGGATCAGCCCAGATACCTGCTAGCACCTGCGTTTTGCCCCTCCGCCCGGCCCAGCCCAGCCCACCCAAGTGCAGCATCGATTGATCACTGTCACTTACAAAACACTAAACGCATAACTGCAGCATTCGCAGAGTCAGGCCTGATCCCTGCGATCGCTAACACTTTTTTTGGTAGCGTTTTGGTGAACTGGCAAGCGCCAGCGGCCTAGTACACCCCGGTCGTAGTCAAACCAGCACTGCAGTAACACTTGGTGACGTGGCGAGTCCCATAAGTGCAGTTCAAGCTGGTGAGGTGGCAAGCACAAGTAGTGTCCCGCTGCCACCAAAAAGACAAACACAGGCCAGTCGTGCCCATAGTGCCCTTCCTGCTGCATTAGAAAATCCTAATTGGGAACCCACCACTTCTGCAGCGCCCGTACTTCCCCCATTCACATCCCCAACCAAATGCAGTCGGCTGCATGAGAGGCATTTTCTTTATGTCCTCCCGAGTACCCCTACCCAACGAACCCCCCCAAAAAAATGTCATGTCTGCAGCAAGCGCTGATATAGGCGTGACACCCGCTATTATTGTCCCTCCTGTCCTGACAATCCTGGTCTTTGCATTGGTGAATGTTTTGAACGCTACCATTCACTAGTTGAGTATTAGCGTAGGGTACAGCATTGCACAGACTAGGCACACTTTCACAGGGTCTCCCAAGATGCCATTGCATTTTGAGAGACCCGAACCTGGAACCGGTTACAGTTATAAAAGTTACAGTTACAAAAAAAAGTGTAAAAAAAAAAAAAACACATACAAAAATATAAAATAAAAAAAAATAGTTGTCGTTTTATTGTTCTCTCTCTCTCTATTCTCTCTCTATTGTTCTGCTCTTTTTTACTGTATTCTATTCTGCAATGTTTTATTGTTATTATGTTTTATCATGTTTGTTTTTCAGGTATGCAATTTTTTATACTTTACCGTTTACTGTGCTTTATTGTTAACCATTTTTTTGTCTTCAGGTACGCAATTCACGACTTTGAATAGTTATACCAGAATGATGCCTGCAGGTTTAGGTATCATCTTGGTATCATTCTTTTCAGTCAGCGGTCGGCTTTCATGTAAAAGCAATCCTAGTGGCTAATTAGCCTCTAGTCTGCTTTTACAAGCAGTGGGAGGGAATGTCCCCCCCCCACCGTCTTCCGTGTATTTCTCTGGCTCTCCTGTCTCAACAGGGAACCTGAGAATGCAGCCGGTGATTCAGCCAGCTGACCATAGAGCTGATCAGAGACCAGAGTGGCTCCAAACATCTCTATGGCCTAAGAAACCGGAAGCTACGAGCATTTTATGACTTAGATTTCGCCGGATGTAAACAGCGCCATTGGGAAATTGGGAAAGCATTTTATCACACCGATCTTGGTGTGGTCAGATGCTTTGAGGGCAGAGGAGAAATCTAGGGTCTAATAGACCCCAATTTTTTCAAAAAAAGAGTACCTGTCACTACCTATTGCTATGATAAGGGATATTTACATTCCCTGAGATAACAATAAAAATGATTTAAAAAAAAAATGAAAGGAACAGTTTAAAAATAAGATATAAAAAAAACTAAAGAAAAAAAAAAAAAAAAAAAGCACCTCTGTCCCCCCTGCTCTCGCTCTAAGGCGAACACAAGCGTCGGTCTGGCTTCAAATGTAAACAGCAATTGTACCATGCATGTGAGGTATCACCGCGAAGGTCAGATCGAGGGCAGTAATTTTAGCAGTAGACCTTCTCTGTAAATCTAAAGTGGTAACCTGTAAAGGCTTTTAAAGGCTTTTAAAAATGTATTTAGTTTGTCGCCACTGCACGTTTGTGCGCAATTTTAAAGCATGTCATGTTTGGTATCCATGTACTTGGCCTAAGATCATCTTTTTTATTTCATCAAACATTTGGGCAATATAGTGTGTTTTAGTGCATTAAAATTTAAAAAAGTGTGTTTTTTCCCCAAAAAATGTGTTTGAAAAATCGCTGCGCAAATACTGTGTGAAAAAAAAAAATGAAACACCCACCATTTTAATCTGTAGGGCATTTGCTTTTAAAAAAAATATATAACATCACACAAACCATCAAACACTTTGTTGCAGACCATGCCCGTGACAACACTAACCCACTAATGAAATGGGAAGCCCTCAAATGCGTCATTAGGGGTAAACTTATCCAACACGGCTCCAGATTAAAACGTGCGCGAACAGCAGACATCACACGCCTTCTGTCCCTAATAGCCACCCTAGAGGAGGACCATAAACGATCCCCTGATGAAAAAACTCAACTAGAACTCACCAATGCTAGGAGAGACCTCTTGCAAATCTTTTCACAACGCTCACTGGTAGCGAGAGATAAAGGGCGATTTGTCCACTACTCACAAGCAAATCAGTGTGGCAGACATCTTGCGCAGACTCTGCAACCCAGACAGGCCCGGAGGGCTATCCCCTGTATTAACTCACCCAATAAAGGCAAAATAATAAATAATTCTTCCATAGTAGAAGAATTCCGTCAATACTATGACACCTTATACAATCTCAAGCCCCAGACACGTCACCCAAAACCCAAACAGACTCTCCGACTCAAACACTGTCCTCATACATTCAGGAAACTGCACTCCCAACCATCCCAGCCTCTGAAGCAGAAGACTTGGAATCCCCCCTGACTGACTCCGAATTCCAACTTGCCATAAAAAATTTAAAGAATGGTAAAAGCCCAGGTCCAGATGGGTTCTCCTCACGCTTCTACAAGACGTTTGCACCTTTGTTATCCCCCCTGATGGCCAAAGCATTCAATGCCATAGATGAGAACTTATCTCCCTCCCATACTTTATTACAAGCCCAAATAGTAGTCATCCCAAAACCAGGCAAGGATACCTCTCTATGTTCTAATTATAGGCCGATATCCCTACTAAATATAGACCTTAAACTGTATGCTAAGATCCTAGCGAACCGTATCTCACCTCTTTTGCCAAATCTAATACATAGAGATCAACTGGGTTTTGTCCCTGGACATGAAGCTAGGGACAACACCACCAAAACTATCCACCTAGTGACATATGCCCATCGTAACCACATACCGACCTGCCTTCTCTCCTGTGACGCGGAGAAGGCTTTTGATAGGGTCAGTTGGCCCTTTCTTCAGGCTACTCTCTCCCAAATAGGACTAAGACCTAGAATGCTAACCCACATCATGTCACTATATTCTAAGCCCTCAGCCACAATTTTAGTTAATGGAACTCAATCAGAGACACGCACTATTTCCAATGGCACGAGACAAGGCTGTCCCCTCTCCCCTCTCCTATTTGCCCTAGTAATTGAACATCTAGCCCAAGCCATTAGAGCTAATCCGGATATACGAGGGATACAGACCCCGTCCTCACAATGTAAACTTTCCCTTTATGCAGACGACTTGCTCCTCTATGTGACCAATCCCCATATTAGTATACCATCCATACTTGCCGAGATCAACCGATTCGGTGGTCTCAGTAATTATAAATTGAATATCTCTAAAACAGAAGCACTGAACATATCCCTACCTCAGCCGACCCTTTCCTCTCTTAAGGCCAACTTCTCATTCCAATGGCAATCAAAATCTCATACCTAGGTACGGCCATCCCAAGCCGTGCCTCGGAAATATACACCCTAAATTACAGTCCACTTCTCACGAAAATTAGACGCCTCACTGAAAGCCGAGGGGACCTGCCAATATCATGGTTTGGTCGCATGAACGTATTGAAAATGGACATACTCCCTAAATTATTATACTTATTTCAAGCCCTCCCAATTGCCTTGCCAGCTGCCTTCTTCCGTACTCTTCGTTCTATGGCCATGCGATTCGTGTGGAGGGGAAACCATCCCAGACTGAAACACAAACTTTTATGTACCCCCATTTCCAAAGGTGGGACAAGCCTCCCAGATTTTGAACTCTACCACACAGCAGCAGTGGTCTCCCGTTTACTGGAGTGGTTCCCTCGCCCACTACGTAAAGCTTCCACTTTGGTGGAGCAGGACCTATCTTCAATTGACCTCCGGGCTGTACCATGGGGTTATGAGCGGACTCATAGATCTCTTACTAGTTTGTCTCCACTGACCAGAGATGCACTATTAATCTGGTACCGCAGAAAAGAAAGATACTCACTTTCCACTGAACCAAGTCCCCTTACCCCTCTATTTGACAACCCAGCTCTCCCAGAAGGCAGTTCTATACAAATCATAGACGATCACAACAGAGCCACTTGGCCCACAGCACGACAATTTGTCAACAACACACTTGGTACTTTCACGTCAGGATTAAGCATCACATCATCCAACGTAACATGGTTAACACGTCTACATCTGACAGCCTACTGTAAAAAATTACATGATTCCAAACAGATTCACAGACCCATGACTGGCTTTGAACAACTATGCACACTCTCAGAAACCCCCCGTCACACCCTTTCATTGATCTACAAACTAATTATTGAACACACACATAATACCCTACCCAACTACACCAAAGCATGGTCAGAGGAACTCGGGAGGGAAATAACCGATGCCGAATGGGGTAAAGCTTTTATTTTCACCCACAAATCAGCCATTTCGTGCTACACCAAGGAAAAAATTACAAGGTTTTATCCAGATGGTATCGAGTGCCAACGAATCTCAGGATCATGTTTCCATCAACCACTGACATATGTTGGAGATGTAACTCTGCGAAGGGTACGTATGGACACATCTGGTGGGAATGCGATGTGATAGGTCCGTTCTGGACCCAAATCTTCCAAATCTATACAGAAATCTACGATAAACCACTCACTCCCTCTCCTTTCATCGCTCTCCTATCAATACTACCGGGTAAAATTAAGTCACAAAAACACAACCTCTTAAAAAATTTTCTCAGCAGCGGTAGACAAATAATTGCTAGACACTGGAAATCCACTACTCCCCCATCTCTTTTAGAGTGGGTAAGTGAGATAAATAACACCATGCTTATGGAGGAAATGCAAGCCAGAGCCATAGACAGATATGCAAAATTTTCCTTTATCTGGAGCATATGGAGGCATTACTCCACTTCAGATAAGCTAAAAAGCAGACTCACAGCTATGAAGGCACCTAGCCAAGTTATAAATTCTACTAGCCCCACACAAACAACCTAACAATAAAGGCCCCAACTTGGGATGAGGCTTGCTGTCCCCCTCCCTCCCCCCCTCCCCCCTCTCCCCCCCCCCTACCTACCTTGCCAGTCTTCCTCCCTGTTCCTCCCCCTACCTCTTTTCTTTTCTCTACCTGTCACTCCAACACTTTTCTTTACTCTTATACTACTCTTTTGGGCTATCAATGGTCATGATTTTATTTTTTGCCTATTGTATTCTGCTCTTTAACATCAATCCCCTCACAACCTCCAGCAGATTGGTTGAACACCAACGTTTATACGCTGATGGTATTCAGATTACTTGTCTATGTATTCCGAGTCCCTAGACACCTGGGCGCAGCATGATCCCATAGGGGCGCCCAGGTCTCGGGAATTTTAGTCAACATGACTAACAGCATAAGTTCCGAAAGCTGTTGAGATAATACACTATGTTTATATTGAAGACAGAATGCATAACAATGTAATGATCTACCCATGTATGTTTCTTTATTACTAAATCAGATTGCCCGATGTCGAGCATCTGATCTTGTTTATGTTTTCATTTTCCGTTTGGAAAACTATTTTATATACAATAAAAACTTATTGAACCTAAAAAAAATATATAATGTGTGGGGGTTCAAAGTAATTTTCTTCCAAAAAAAATAATTTTTTCATGTAATCAAAAAGTATCAGAAAGGCCTTTGTCTTCAAGTGATTAGAAGAGTGGGTGATGTGTGACATAAGCTTCTAAATGTTGTGCATAAAATGCCAGGACAGTTCAAAACCCCCCCAAATGACCATTTTGGAAAGTAGACACGCCAAGCTATTTGCTGAGAGTCATGTCGAGTCTAAATGATATATTGCTCAAATATGCCATGGGAATATGTGAAATTACACCCCAAAATACATTCTGTTGCTTCTCCTGAGTATGGGGATACCACATGTGTGAGACTTTTTGGGAGCCTAGCCGCGTACGGGACCCCGAAAACCAGGCACCGCCTTCAGTCTTTCTAAGGCCGTAAATTTTTGATTTCACTCTTCACTGCCTATCACAGTTTTGGAGGCCATGGAATGCCCAGGTGGCAAAAAAAAAACCAAATGATCCCATTTTGGAAAGTAGACATCCCAAGCTATTTGTTGAGAGGTATGGTGAGTATTTTGCAGACCTCACTTTTTGTCACAAAGTTTTGAAAATTGAAAAAAGAAAAAAAAAAAATTCTTGCCTTTCTTTATATTCAAAAACAAATAAGAGCTGCAAAATACTCACCATGCCTCTCAGCAAATAGCTTGGGGTGTCTACTTTCCAAAATGGGGTCATTTGGGGGTTTGTGTGCCACCTGGGCATTCCATGGCCTCCGAAACTGTGATAGGCAGTGAAGAGTGAAATCAAAAATTTACACCCTTAGAAATCTTGAAGGCGGTGATTGGTTTTCGGGGCCCCGTATGCAGCTAGGCTCCCAAAAAGTCCCACACATGTGGTATCCCCGTACTCAGGAGAAGTAGCTAAATGTATTTTGGGGTGCAATTCCACATATGCCCATGGCCTGTGTGAGCAATATATCATTTAGTGACAACTTTGTGCAAAAAAAAAAAAAAAATTGTCACTTTCCCGCAACTTGTGTCAAAATATAAAACATTCCATGGACTCATCATGCCTCAAAGCAAATAGCTTGGGGTGTCTACTTTCCAAAATTGGGTCATTTGGGGGGGGTTTATGCCATCTGGGCATTTTATGGCCTTCAAAACTGTGATAGGTAGTGAGGAGTAAAATCAAAAATGTACGCCCTTAGAAATCCTGAAGGCAGTGATTGGATTTCGGGGCCCCGTACGCGGCTAGGCTCCCAAAAAGTCCCACACATGTGGTATCCCCATACTCAGGAGAAGCAGCTAAATGTATTTTGGGGTGCAATTCCACATATGCCCATGGCCTGTGTGAGCAATATATCATTTAGTGACAACTTTTTGTAATTTTTTTTTGTCATTATTCAATCACTTGGGTCAAAAAAAATGAATATTCAATGGGCTCAACATGCCTCTCAGCAATTTCCTTGGGGTGTCTACTTTCCAAAATGGGGTCATTTGTGGGGGTTTTGTACTGCCCTGCCATTTTAGCACCTCAAGAAACGACATAGGCAGTCATAAATTAAAGGCTGTGTAAATTCCAAAAAATGTACCCTAGTTTGTAGGCGCTATAACTTTTGCGCAAACCAATAAATATACGCTTATTGACATTTTTTTTACCAAAGACATGTGGCTGAATACATTTTGGCCTAAATGTATGACTAAAATTGAGTTTATTGGATTTTTTTTAGAACAAAAAGTAGAAAATATCATTTTTTTTCAAAATTTTCGGTCTTTTTCCGTGTATAGCGCAAAAAATAAAAATGGCAGAGGTGATCAAATACCATCAAAAGAAAGCTCTATTTGTGGGAAGGAAAGGACGCAAATTTTGTTTGGGTACAGCATTGCATGACCGCGCAATTAGCAGTTAAAGCGACGCAGTGCCAAATTGTAAAAAGTGCTCTGGTCAGGAAGGGGGTAAATCCTTCCGAGGCTGAAGTGGTTAAGAACTTTCAAACCCACTCATCTGTAGCCTGGATGTCCCTGTGACCCTGCGTTTCTCTTTTGTTGAGTTTTATGTTGTACACTGGATTGCAACATGATGGGTTGTTATTCCCACCATGATGTACTTCCACTCGTTTTCTGACTATATATGTATACTGTTTGACATTGCCTGTAGGGGTACTATGTCTTGTGTTCATCTCTGTACGGCCTGTTGTTTTATTTATGCGTGAAATATTTTCTCCTCAATAAAAACTTTTCTGGACAAATTGTAATAACAAAGTAAAATGCATGGCTTAATCATTCCCCAAAAATAGAATAGGTTGTATTTATCTGCCACCTGAACTGATTTCCCAGCAGGCACTACCACATGTTGTTTCCCCACTATTTCTGTCTTTCTGCCACAACCAGAAGCAGGTTTTGTTTGAGACACAGTTTGGCTACCACTGCCTAAGCAGTCATTGTCAGATTGACAATTGTAAGTTTGCATCAGTGGTAATATTGAAGGGAGATTTCTCTGGGTGATACATAAATGTACACTTTAAAGTATTTGTTATATCTGTTCAATATGTGCAAAAAAAATGTTGATCCTATCAAAAATCCTCTGAACTATACAGGTACCTACTCTTTGTTTGTGCAGCACACTTATCATTTAGCACTGAACCTGAATCTTTTAGTGGACTACAGAACACCCCCCATGTTGTTAAGAATAGGAGGGGAGGCATATCTGTAATCCTGCCCTGGGGTGACCATGCTGCACTTCTAAAGAAACAGTAAAATGAGTTAATGTTGTCACTCTATTGCAACAAATGTGGTACTGGCCAGATCCCTAGGTGAAAATAAAGGAAAAAAAGCCTGAAAAAGAAAACTAATGCAACCACCATATCTAAGGACTGATCAGCTGCAATATAAACAATTTTGTTCTGGGGTTGGATAGATTTAACGTTATAATAAACCTTTATTTTTTTGTTAAAATATTAAATTTGTTATATTTACCTGCTCTGTGCAATAGTTTTGCACAGAGCAGCCCCGATCCTTTTCTTCTTGGGTCCCCTGCCAGGGTGCTCCTGGCTCCTCCTCTTCAGCAGGTAACCTCATAGAAATCTGGTTCTTATGGGAGCACTTGTGCAGGCTCACTCTATTGGCACAGACAGGGTGGCTCTCAGACCTGCCCCCCACTCTCTCATCACAGGGTTTAAGGTAAAAAATGTCAGCCTTTACGACCACTTTAAAGTTATAAAAGAGTTGCTATTAAAATAAGAGAACACTATGTTGTAAACAAACCTCTAAATTCCCCTAATTTTGGCTAAAGAAGAGGAGCAGAAGGCTTTGAAGTTGATTTTCTAAAGGCAAATATGCTGTTTACTTTTCAAATGCTAGCCTCAGAGTTAAGTGAAAAGGGTGAAGCTCTGCTGACTTCCATCATCCAATAAAATGCTAGCACAAATGCAGTTTTTATCCTGCATGTGCTTGGTTATTCTTTGCAAAGTGAAGCTTCAACCCATTTTTGTCTTTCAATACCAAGTTAATTTATATTTCTAGAAGAACTCACTTAAAATGTTAAAACTTTAGCACAATACTGATTATACAGGCTGGTATCAGAATAGAAGCAGGCTACATGCTTACTGATTTTCTGTAAATGCTTTACTTTATTATGTCTAGGGAGGAAGCGTGCCATTTTATATTTGCTTAAAAAGTTTATGAACAAATATAAAAAATAAAGATTGGTATATAGATTGGTTGATATTTTTGATGCATTATCTATGAATCAGCCCACTCCACTTCAAATGTCAGTCTGTACAAATTTGTTTATCTCAAGTATATCCTCTTTGTTATATTTTAAGTCTTGGAATGCAAGAGCATATTTTTCCATTAACTGCAAAATTACTGTTATTGTCAAAATTTGCCAAGATCTATGGCATTTTATCCCACAGAGATTTTACTTGCTGCTTGCAAAATTGCTCAAGAGACTGTTTGCCGTGACATCTGAAGAATTAATAAACTCTTATCACAGTTAATCCATATAAATACTGAACTCCACTGTATCGATTTAATACTTACACCTGCATTTCCCAAAAGGTATTTGTCACAGCAACTTTAAAGACAGTGATGAGAAAAAGGCCTCTCGTTTTTTTGTTTGTTCTGCTACAGGAACTAAAAATTTGGTTACTGGTTTAGTAATTGTGTAAAAAGGTAAATGACCCCTTTTTAAGTTGTATTTTTTTCCCACAACTCTTTGCAAAATCAAGATTTTTTTTTACATATTTCATATTAACAGGTTATTTCCCCCACAGAGCATACACATACAACAAAAACACCCCAAAATACATTCCGCTACTCTTCCCGAGTATGGTGATACCACATGTGTGAGACTTTTACACAGCGTGGCCACATACAAAGGCCCAACATTGAGGTAGCACCTTCAGGCTTTCTACGAACATAAATGACACATCTCATTTCTCAACCACCTATTACACTTTTGAAGGCCCTGGAGCATTAGGACAATGGAATTGCCCACAAAATGACTGCATTTTGGAAAGCAAGCTCCTGAACATATAATCTATGAGGCATAATGAGTCTTTTGAACAGTTCACTTTTTTCTAGAAGTTTTTGGAAAATGAAAATGAAAACCCATTTTTTTTACACAAAGTTGTCAATTTATAAGATATTTCTAACACATAGCATGTATATAGCAAAAATGACACCCAAAACACATTCTGCTACTCATCCCGAGTATGGCGATATCACAAGTGTGAGACTTTTAAACAGCTTGGCCACATACGGAGGTCCAATATTGAAGTAGTACCTTAAGGCGTTCTAGGAGCATAAATTACACATCTCATTTCATTCCTACCTATCACACTTTTGAAGGTCCTTGGGCACCAGGACAATGGAATTACCCTCAAAATTACCCCATTTTGGAAAGCAAACACCCCAACGCATATGCTATGAGGCACGGGCTGCAGATAGGTACTCGGGTACTCTGGTGGGCTGTAGATAGGTACTCAGGTACTCTGATGGGCTGGAGACAGGTACTCGGGTAACTTGATGAGCTGCAGATAGGTATTTGGGTACTCTGATGGGCTGGTGACAGGTACTTGGTTACTCTTATGGGCTGGTGACAGTTATTCGGGTACCTGGTGACAGGTACTTGGGTACTCTGAAGGGCGGTGACAGGTACTCAGATGGGCTGTGACAGGTACTCAGATGACTGTGACAGGTACTCAGATGGGCTGTGACAGGTACTCAGATGGACTGTGACAGGTACTCAGATAGTCAGATGGACTGTGACGGGTACTGAGGTACTCAGATGGGCTGTGATAGGTACTTAGGTACTCAGATTGGTTTGACAGGTACTCAGATAGTGTCACGGTACTACTTACAGTGAGACCACAGGTGAACATTTGACACGGGACCCCCCAGGGCGTGGAGTCTAAGGGCAAGCCGATATTCTGCCAGGGACCCCCTCACGAGGGTTTAGGCTTAGCTGCGTGCTGACCCCAGTTCACGACCCCTGAGTTCACTCTACTCGCTAGGGAAGTATCAGGAGACACTGTCAGACAAGGATGGATGGATGAAGCAAAAGAAGTACTGGATAGAGAGCCAAGGTCAGGGCAGGCCGCAGACAACGTAATCAGAACAAGCCGAGTCGGTACACAAGAGATCAGTTCACAAGAGGTCAGGTTTAAGGCAGGTTACACAAAGGGAGCTCCGAAACAAATGTTGCTCAAGCAAGCAGTAGCTGGTTTGAAAGGGATTTAAATAGGGAAGCACATGAGGGGCTGGACAGGAATTAGCAGGAAGGAATCATATATTAGGGAACAAGTGTGGCCGGCGACACCCATAGCTGTAGAGTGCACAGAGCAGAACACAAGCTAGTGGAACAACAGGTGCCAGCCGGCCTACAGCAGTAAAGGTGAGACACAGATCAGCTCCGCAGCTGATCTGTGACAGATGGGCTGTGACAGGTACTCAGATGGGTTGTGACAGGTACTCAGATACTCAGATGGGCTGTGACAGATACTCAGATGGGTTGTGACAGGTACTCAGGTACTCAGATGAACTGTGACAGATACTCAGATGGGCTGTGACAGGTGCTCAGGAACTCGTGTACTCAGATGAACTGTGACAGGTACTCGGGTACTTGGGTACTTGGCTACTCAGATGGACTGTTACAGGTACTCAGGTACTCAGGTACTCAGATGAACTGTGACAGGTATTTGGCTACTCAGATGGACTGTTATGCCATTCGATCGTGTGTGGACTCCAGCTGACTTTTTTTCCCCAAAAGTCCGACTGACCTAGAAATAAAACATGTTTCAAATCTTTCCAACGGACTCGAGGCCTGGTCGAAAAATTTGCTCGTCTGTATGCTAGTCCGATGGACTAAAACTGACGCTAGGGCAGCTATTGGGTACTGGCTATCAACTTCCTTATTTTAGTCCGGTCATACGTCATCACGTACGAATCCATCGGACTGTGGTGTGATCGTGTGTGTCCAAGTCTGTTCGTTTGAAAGTCCAGGGGACGTACGGTGCAAAGTCCAAGCGGAAAGACTGTCGGACCTAGTCTGTTGAAAAGTCCACTCGTGTGTACCCGGCATTACAGGTACTGAGGTACTCAGGTACTCAGATGGACTGTGACAGGTACTCAGGTACTCGGTACTCAGATAAACTGTGACAGGTACTTTGATGTGCGGTGACAGGTCCTCCTTATTGGGGGGAATCAGTGTGATTGGTGTACACTGTAAGCGGTAACGACATATTACTGCAATCTCCTTCTCACACACGATCGATGTGTGAGGTGGAGAACCCGGTAACATCTTGTTACCGCTCTGTGTTTACATTTAGTGATCGGCTGTGAAAGGATCACAGCTGATCATGTAGTAAACAGACGCTGGCCAATGGCTGTTTACCAGCATTGGTGACCAGCAGTGTTCCTGGGAACGCGCGGCCACCGACGTGCACGCACAGCGTGCTCGCGCGCATGTGCCATGCAATGTGGGGTAGTACCATCTGTGATCCGCCATGACTATATCACGGCCGATCACATAGTCAACAGCCATGCCCAATGGCTGTTCACCCCCCTCGGTGGCGAGCGGCGTCCCTATGACGCGTCACCACCGAAGGTAAAGGGCTGTGCGCACACAATCACGTGCATGCCCGGTTTAAATGGATGGACATCATATGGCGCCCGCCCAAAATAAGAGCCGCACCACCTGGCCATCATATGATGGGCGGCGGGCGGCAATCGTTTAAACAACTGTGATTTGTATTCAACTCATACAAAAGAATGCTTTATTGCAAAGGTTAAATGTTTGTTATGTTTATGGGTAGAGGACAAGGCAGTAATACTTATCTTATTTCCAGATCTTCTCTATGAAGCTTCAGGCTGTGGCAGGCCCTCACCCGCCTTGCGCAAAATGCATAACTTGTGGTTCTGCATTGTATGTAATGATGTCAGTGTGTATAATACAGAAGGATTATAGTTTATTACTCAACACCCAACCTAATGAGCTTTTAACACTTGCGATTTGGGGAGGCCCCACATCTCTGAGTTTGTTTTTCTGTTGTTTATAGATAGTCAAAGTTTATTGAACATTTTTAGTACCAAACAAAGTAAGGAAACTGTACAGGGAGTTGAAGTTTACCACAGGAATTGACCAGACAAAAGGCTACACAATCTCTGAGAGAAAATATCAACAACCAATTATGGTCCAAAAGTGTCCCACATTGTAAATTGGTTCATGTTGTATATGGTGCACATTTACTAGAGAGTTTGGGTGGTACCTAGGACACAGGGTGGCATCCTTCCCTTCTTTAGGATCAAGGAGAGATGAGATTATTGTGCTTGTGCTGAGAAATGACAGGTGGCTGATATATCATTAAAGTTGGTCTCAAATCTAGGTGAAAGGCTCTCAGCCTGTGCTTTTACAACACGGTAATGAGGAGAGGGTTTGTTGTATTTCTAGGGAAGAGAACCATGCCGTAAGGGCCTCTAATGCTTTTTGGGGGAGGGTAGGAGGTATAGTTCTGAAAACATGACTGGGCATTTGGTGAGTGAGGGGAGGATGTTGGAGATTTTATGTTGTATAGGTCTGAATAGTGTATATGAAAGTGAAAAATTATGTTTGAAGAACTACAAGTGACTGTGCCCCAAGGAGCAGTATGTATAATTGCATTTGATTAGGATGAATGAATATTGCTAACATTTCCCACACTTAATTCTGTACTCATGGAAAGTTCTAACAAAGTAGTATTTATGTTTAGTGTAGGATTGATCTGAGATAGTTTGAAGCTCTGACTTGGGCTTTGAGTTGGATTTTAATTATTTGTTATTGGAGTTTAAAAATAAAGTGTGTCCTTTCTCCCGCTTAAAGAAAAGGAAAACAAATAACAGCAGTTGGCAAGTCCCACTTGCCAACTCATACGTCATTAAGTACCTATAGATTGCTCCTAGAGGGTGCTCTAAAAACAGATCCCCTCCCTCCTTCAAACAACTACTTTTGTTTTTTTGGCTGCAGTGTTTGGGCCAACTACATATTTACGATTGCTATGTTGCATAAAGACTGTTTACCAGACACTCCAATTATAGAGTGGATGTGAACTGGTGGCTATTTGGAGCCAAATTACATTTATAATGTCCAGTAGATCATGCTTCATTATTTTATTTTTTATCTGGCTATCATAATCATGTGTGTGCCAATTTCCACAGAACTAATATAAAATATAGAATATATTTGTCAATCACTTTTTCAAATATTGGTTAGTTTATTTCATTAACTGCATAAAATGTATGGATCTATCTAATACCATTAAAGCCCAACTGAAGTTACTTTAGGAATCAGCAAAATTTCAAGCTAACACTGCCTTGCATGTTTTTTTTTTTATCTGGTTCTTTGGAAATTCTAGAAAGATTGTCACAATAAATTTATGCTAATTATTTAGATGCCAAAAGAATCTGTAATTTGGTTTAGTCGTTTGTGTAATGCTTCTTATTTTTGTGCTAGAAACTTGTTGATTTTTGCTTGTTCAATAACATTTTCTCTCTATGCTGTACTAAAGGAAATCTGACAAATATACAGATGAAATACCCATAAAATAACTTTTTTACTTGCCAAAAAATTTGTATTTCTGTCTATCTCGTCCTAAGATTTACACGCTATTCCACACATCACAACCCTGTCTGGCAGGACAGGAGACCTGAATTATCTTTAAAGGATAAGTTCACCTTTGGGAACTTGTTACCAATGCTGCAGTCGCTGCCCCCTACCCTCCCTCCCTGTGGCAACAGTATGGGGAAAAGTGTCCCATACTAGCTGTCACTTTTTAAAACCAGCTCGGCCGCACAGGGCTCAATGAACTATCTACAGTGCTGTGGAGCGCCATGGTAGTTCATTGATTTCTTCCTGTCAGTGCATCTGCCTGCCCGTACGGGATGTACGGGTACACAGATATACTGACAGATCTGAAGGAGACCTGCATGGCACCAGCTGCTGGTGCCATGCTTTACAGGCTCCAAAAGAAAAAAATAATAAATGAACATTTCTTTACCTGCCTTCTAAAAGGTGAAC
The DNA here is from genome assembly GCA_037952925.1 of Lithobates clamitans. NCBI lineage: Eukaryota > Metazoa > Chordata > Amphibia > Anura > Ranidae > Lithobates > Lithobates clamitans. Next base: position 4,023,616 of record JBBGZY010000477.1, on the reverse strand, counting down.
TTATCCTTTTAATACAGTTAAATAACACAATAACACAAAGGTCTCCACCTCATTCCTGGGCAGCAACAAGAGAAGCAGCACACTAAAGATGTCATTAATTTGCCACTTTGCATGCTCATTGCATTGCTGCACAGCTGACTAATTGTGCTGCCTCTTCCTATCTTTTACCCTCCAAGAATGTATTAAAACATGAATGCAGGTGCTAGGAGGCCTCACAAGGTGCCTGCACATTAGTACTGCACACTTAGTAAGGTCTCTTTATTACAATGCTTTGTACTTCAGTGTGTTTTACAAAGTGCTACTAATCAGCTTTCAGTACAATCCAGACATTACCACCTTCATTTGCCAAGAACCTACAGTAATACCAGTCTTAACAATGCTTATTTTATAAACAGTCTTTGAAACACAATTCCAATTTATTATCAGTATTTCCTTTAACACCATCCTTTACAATATAACTTATTAGGTTTTAAAAGGCAAAAAAATAAAATAAAACAAAGATAGTATGTTTTAAGTGAAGACATTTACTTGTAGCAAAGGAATTTTAGAGTATTAAAAATTAACAAATAGAAATGCAACACATACGTTATGTGGCGGCAACAACTGATAGGACATTACTGATAGGACAGTGCACGTACCAGCAATAATGTTGGGTTTTGGTGGCATTATAAACTCATACATAGTTGGTTCAGATTGACCAAGCCTATTTGCTGCTATAATCTGAACTTCATATTCCATATTCCACTGTAGGTGCTCTAGAACTATATGATCTTTATTTCCAAGAAACTTCTTCTCAAGCCATTGATCTTCTTTGTCTTTCTGTGGAAAAGAAAACCAGACTGTATATAGTTCATTCAATGAGGAATATTCATAGTTAACTGTAAATCAACACAGTAGGAACTAATACATAAGCACTGAAATACGAGCTGACATACAGTATATTAGGGCATGCATTTATGTACCAATTATTGCCTAAAGACCATAATTTTAGATTTGATCTGCTCAATGATTGCTACTTAAATAGCCTTTTGCTGGCATTCAGGGCTGAGGTATTATAAATAGCCACTGTGCTGTGCTGATCAGGAGATTTGGGCTCGGCTCAGACATGATGTCCCAATCTACCTCAGTCTTCACCTATAGATAACTGTTTGGGAATGCTTATAAAGTTTACCCTCTACTGGGGTGGCCCTGGAATTGGTTTATGGAGACTAGAAACAACAAGGGCACACCTAGGCAAGTCAGCTTCTGAGTGAAATCATAAAACAGAAATTAGGAGTGGGCCAGGGTCAAACCAGGAGAGTTGACAATCAGGCAATTAATCCAGGGGGGTTAGACAAGAATCATCATCAGCATAGTAATGGTAAAAAGTTTAATATTCAGAGCAAGTTAAATCAGCAACAAAAATACAGGTAACAGGCAGGACACCCAAAAGTCATGAAATAAACTCTATATCAAGCAACTACTGAGAGAGGGTAGGTCCCTTTAAAGAGGTAGAGACCATTTACAAGTATGTATGCCTAATGATATTGTTCCCCATAAAGTCTTTATTTTATTTTTTTAAAGATTTTTTGTTTGCATTTTTCTCTTCTAGCCAGGAGAAAATGATACACTGTACAGGTAGTTTTTTCTCCATTCAAAGGGAGATAGAGTACAGAGGCAAGCTGTACAGGTACTAATCACTGTGATAACTGATCATGGGCAATCGCAGATCCCAACTCCTGATCTTTAGTTTAAGACTCAGCGAGACGAGATGGCGCTCCCAGCACACATACAGGTAAGCACGTATGCAGTTTCATGAAAGAAGACTCACTTCACTAAGGCCATATATGTGCATACACTGCTCAGCAAGGCTTTACAGAGGAATTTCCTTAATTTCCTTACTTTGAAATGTCCTCTCATATTCTGTTTTAGCTACAATACAAGAAATTAAGGTAAATCTAATTAATGGGATGACAATAGCAAAACAAAAATCCTAACAGGGGTTTTAACCATCTACTACTCTATCGGAAAAAAAAAGAGTCTTTTAATATACTTTAATTCTCCATTTGACCAAAGTTCACTTTTTAAAGTTCCCTTGTTCAACAGCATAGGTATATTTGTACTAATATAACTATTATATTGTTTAGGAAAAATAATTAAATTCAGCTCACACCATGAATTTCAAAATATTCAACATACAGTGCTCTTTATTCTTTCAAAACCCCACAGTTAAAGTTGTTTACAAGCAAGAGACTCCCCAAAAAATATACAAAACATATTCAGCTCACATGGGAATGGACTGAACAATGCAAATGAGACAATTATAATAACTACTTAAAATACAAAATCATCTAATTCACAGACAGAAGATAAAGTGTAGTAGTACTTACATTACAAAACCAATTACATACAAGAGCTCCCTTTGGCCACAGTTAAATTGAAAATAGAAAATTGTTGCAATTAATTGCAAACTGTAAATAGCTAGCTTTGCACCTGATAGAATATGTTAAGAATAAACTGGATGTGCTATTTGACAAGGGCATTGAAGCAGATTCATATAAGTTTAGTTGTAAATCAAATAGTTTTCTACCAAATAGCTTACTCCATGTAAAAACTAGATGAAGACTATTGAAAAGTACACTGACAATGAATGGGATTCTCTAAAAAATTACAGAACAACATTGATCATAACACAAAGTAAAGCAATAAAACATGTTTTAGTCTACAATTTACCATTTTCACATTTTACTAATAGTGTTTAAGCTGTAAATAAAAAAAACATAAAAGTTACGTAATATATATTTAAAAAATGTATTTGTCTTTAGTTCAATATTAAGATAAGCTAAACACCAACTTTTATAACAAATAGTTACACAAGGGATATAAGATTTTTATTTATTAGCTTAGGAATTATTATTCAGTGATTTAGAAGTGATCTTGAGAGTTTTCATTATCAGATATTCTTTTCTGCTCCCTATGAACAAATGTTTCTTCATACACTTTTTTTTAAATTCTTTTTATTAATTTTCCAATATACATAACAACACATACATTCAAATTCTTTCTTTATTGAGCTCTCGCAGGATCCTCTACATATCTCTTCCATGTATCTACATTTACATTTCAATAATGTCACATTCTACCCAGTTAAAAACCCTTACCCTGGTGTGGTTTGTATACCCATTCGTTCTCTTATCTAGAATCACTTCCTATTTTGCTTTCTGACTTTATATACATATGTTCATGTTCAACTTCTTTCCTATGTTTTTATTACCTTATATTTAATCTATGGGTTGTTTGGAGTCATTTGTAGGTTCTGCTATCCAACTAGATCAGATTTTTTTGAAATTTGATTGATTTTTATTAAATTGATACGTCCCAATAGCAAAAAGGGTAGGGTCTCCCATGTTTTTAGTTTTTTTCCTAACCTCCTTGTGACAGAACCCACTGTCACTGTGTGTTTTGGAAGGGACTGTGGGCTGGCCTCCTGCCCACAGACTATGGCCCAGAAGAGACTGAGAGACTTGGGGACAAAATGGCATTGAGATAATGTAATGTAATGTAATGCTACATCCCTTCTCCCCCATCCCCCCTCTTGTTGCTGTGTTTAATTGTGTTGGGTCATTGCATGTAGACAAAGGTCTGTTTAAAGGTGTATGTTTTTGTATTTAATAAACAGGTTATGCTCTGCATGTTTAACCCTCAACACCTGGGTGGCTTGTCTCATGATTGAGGGGTTAAGGGCTGGTTATGGCAAGTCTGCAGGCTGCGGGTGCATTTGGAGGACAGGAGACACAGGTCTGGCGGAGGTGCCCAGCAGAGGTATCCGAGATCCGTCACAGTGGTGGCAGCAGTGGGATGTCTCCTGCAGTTCAGGCCATCCAAACCACCAAGAGATCCGGTCAGCCACTGAGGAGTGATAGAGGGACCAGCCAGCATGAGAGCAGAGCTCAGGAGGAGGCTGCAAGGCATGCAAAAGCAACATCGGGGACCAGCGACAGAGCACACCATGCTCGGCTGGAGGGATGTGATCTGCTGGCAACTCTGGCAAGAGACGCTAAGCCACGAGCAACACCATCAGGGGAAGATTCTTCTCTCCTCCACAGAGATGTACTGGATGCAGTACCATGCGCGAGAGGTGTTCCTGAGGGAACGACCACGAGATGAGTGGAAGACGGAGCTCGGAAGATTGGTCCGGGGGAGATGAGGCTGGTTGCCAGCTGCAGAGCCCTCCGGTGGTTCTCTGCTCAACTGTGGCCAGGTAGAGCAGATGGCAGCCCGACAGAAGACGTTGGCTACAGCGGCATAGGGCTGCTCCATCAAAAAATGTACAGAGACCCAGACTTTGGGAGCGATGAGGAGTGGCGGCTGGAAGACATCCTGGACTTCCAAGATGAGGTGCTGGACCTCCCCAAAGAGGTTTGTGACCTGGAGGAACTGGAGTTCCTGGTTGGGCAGGAATGGGAGCTCGAGATTGCCTACAAGCAGCTGTTTGATGGTGATCAGCAGCCTGGCATGGCTCCTGTTGCCTAGGACTGTCCAGGAGAAATAGCGGACAGTCACGAAGATGCGGAGCACATGGGGCCAGGTGTGCCCCTACGTTTTCCCATCCTAACCACAATGGAAGAAGCGGCGATGATACAGAGGGCACTTGGAGTGCTAGAATGCCGGAAAGCATCAGAGGTTCCCCATGCAGCGAGACAAGCTAATAGCATAAAAGTCTCGGAAGGGGGAGTTGAGATGGGCGCTGGAAGGCTGGTAGATGGTGATCAGCAGCAAGTCCAGAGTATCACATCTGGTGCACCGGCAGAAGCGCTGGCTAGGAGGCAGAGCACCGCTGGCCTCTGCCCACCCTCGGTGTTAGATCCAGGGAGTCTGAGGGATGACCTCAGTGAGCTGTTTCCCCAGCAGCAGATACTCCCACCGGGAGTGGAGAAAGCAATTCTCCCTCCCAAGCACTTGGACCCTACCCCAGTGTTTCCCTTCCCAGCAGAAGCACTGGTGACGGAGCAGTGCTCCACTGGCCTCTGCCCACCCTCAGAGTTAGATCCAGGGATTCCGAGGGATGACCTCAGTGAGCTGTTTCCCCAGCAGCAGATATCCCCACCAGGAGTGGAGAAAGCAAGTCTCCCTCCCCAGCACTTGGACACTACCCCAGTGTTTATCCCCCTAGCAGAAGCAGTGGCTATGGGGCAGATTGCCGCTGGCCTCTGCTCACCCTCAGAGTTAGATCCAGGGAGTCAAAGGGATGACCTCAGTGAGCTGTTATCCCAACCGCAGATATCCCCACTGGGAGGGGAGAAAGCAATTCTCCCTCTCCAGCACTTGGACACTACCCCAGTGTTTATTCCCCCAGAAGAAGAGCTGGCTACAGGGCAGAGTGCCACTGGCCCCTGCCCAGCCCTCAGTATGTTTTTGGAGGGTTTGGGAGACAGCGCCTGTCAGAAGTCACCCCAGTGGCTGGTCACAGAACCGGGAGGGGAAAAAACCCTTCCCCCTCTCCAGCAGCTGAACTCTACCTTTGTATATATCCCCCCAGAAAAAATGCTGGCTACGGGGCAGAGCACTGTCGGTCTCTGCCCAGTATCATAAAAAGAGAAGGAAAGTCTGGGAGATAGTCCCTGCAAGATACCTCCCCAGCAGCTGGTAACTACAACAGGAGAAAAGCAAGTACCTTTTCCTCCCCAGCAGCTTAGCACTACCAGCCTATGCTCCCTACCACCTGAAGCACTGGCATCGGGGCAGAGGATTATTCAGCTCCCCCCAATACCTACAACCCAGCCCTGGATCAGGGGAGTGCAGACAGCTGTTCCCACTCTGCAGTGGCTGTTTTTATTCACGGTACACCGTATGTGCGGTTTTGCTCCCCAGCGCCAGAGTTGTACTGTTTCTTTTTCGGTTTGCCTGGGGTGGGAGTTTGTGACTAACACAGGTCCAGACCAGTTGAGGGTCAGGAACCTGGTTAGTCTGTTTTTAAAAGGGGAGACATGTGATAGAACCCACTGTCACTGTATGTTTTGAAAAGGGACTGTGGGCTGGCCTCCTGCCCACAGACTATGCCCCCCCCTTGTTGCTGTGTTTAATTGTGTTGGGTCATGGCACGTAGACAAAGGTCTGGAGACATCTCCTAGCAGGGGATGTGTAAGGAGGGGCTGTCTGCTCATCATAATCCATTTATGTGTTTCAACTGTAGTTTCTGTTTCCATGTATACATGTTGAGTTCCCATTGGTTCTTCCTTGTCCTCTACCCCTTCTATGACAAGGCTAAGGGGAGTGTCCCTAACTGTGTTCAAAGGTGTATGTTTTTGTATTTAATAAACAGTTTATGCCCTGCATGTTTAACACTCAACACCTGTGTGGCTTGTCTCGTGATTGAGGGGTTAAGGGCTAGTTACGGTGAGTCTGCAGGCTGCAGGTGCATTTGGAGGACAGGAGACACAGGTCTGGCGGAGGTGCTCAGCAGAGGTATCCGCGATCCGTCACACTCCTGAACTACTGGAGTAAGATTGAGTGACACAAAATCACAAGCCTGTCATGAAATCATTAACCCTAGATATTTAAATTCGGTCACACATTGTAATGGCAGATTCTGGGAGGCTGTAGCCTGTGCCCCCAGGTCTTAAACCCTGTAACTACCGAGTACATATTCATCAGGTCCAATGCTCCCTGTAATGATGAACCAACATCATTTAGAAACAGCAGCATATCAATTGCATTCAGGGCTACCCTCTCCTCCATCCCCATATTTTTTATAACATTCAATAGAGAGTCCAACAGGACCAGGAGCCTTTCCACTTGGAAAAGTACTTATGGCCTTCTTGATCTCCTCACTAGTGATAGGACCAACTAAAGCTTCTCTCTCTCTCCTCACTAGTGATAGGACCAACTAAAGCTTCTCTCTCTCTTCTCTTCTCTCTTCTCTCAACTAAAGCTTCTCTCTCTCTCCAACAACCACCCAAGGGGAGAGAAGAGGTATACAAAGAGCTATAATAATGCTTGAAGGTCTCTAAAACTTTTTTTGGCTTAAATACTGTTTCCCCTTCGAAGATCCTAACTTCAGGTATAAGTGTAAATGGATGGTCATGTTGTGCCAGCATTGCCAAAAAATCTTCAATTTCTATCTCCTAATTCGAAAATGATTTTTATATTTTTTTGTCTATTTTTATATAGATACTCGTTGTTTCAGTCATATGTAAATGCAGATCTATTTGAGCAGCCATTAATAAATCACAGTTATTCATATTTGGATCAGAACCATAAATTCCCTTCTGGAGATGAAGCTGAATTTGTAAGGACCGAGTATTGATCTTTTGTCCCTTTCGAACCGCCGCTATAGCTGAAATATATTGCCCTCACACAAATGCTTTAAAAGCATCCCATACAATATCTGGGGAAGATGATCCCACATTATTTTCTCAATATTCTGCTATCATTACTGTCATTTTTCTGCTATATCAGGATAGGAAATCCTCTTGGGTGCCAATCGTCATAATGATGCATTTTTTGAGGCAGGAGTACAAATTGACAAAAGTAAAGTGCAATGATCCGAGAGGCCACTCGGTAAATATATTGTAAAAACCTTGTGCTAGAGAAAAATAGTATGTGCAAATTAAATTAAAACTTCTCCCCTGAAAGTGCAATGTGCTGACTTTAGTGTTGAAATGGCATGTGATAGGGGGTGCTAGTATAAGTGCTATACAAAAAAACTCAGCCTCCGCTCAGCATCTGGCATGTTTTCCACTGCCGTGGTGTTGGTAAACCGGAAGTGGGTTACTGGAAGTGACGTGACCGGGATGTACGTTTTTACATTGAAAATTGGCTTCCTGATGATGTTGTAAAATGAAACGTACGTCGAGGTGCATCCCTGTCACGTCACTTCTGGTAACCCACTTCCGGTTTACCAACACCACGGCGGTGGAACGCACACCAGATTCTGAGCGGAGGCTGGGAGGCTGCGGACCTATACCTGGTGTGTACATGCTGATATCCTCAGTGCTGGGAAAAGGCACTTAAAATGTAAAATGTAAGCAGCCAATTTGTATTTGTTTTATCTAATTTTTAAAATAAACTGTATTATGCTATGGTCCGTTTTTTGTTCCTTTCAATGGTTTACATGTGGTGGAGAGGAGGATCTTATTGAAAAAGAATTTCAGCGACATCTCCATTGGTTACCAGCAAGTTATTTAAACTGCCTGTTGTGACCTTCTTTTTAGTTAAAGAGGTCATGTCCATTTGGTGAGCAGACACTTTACTCACACTCATCGGGTTATATTCACAAAGATCTGCCTTGGTGACGATGTATGGATAAGAATCACAACATTAAAAATTTATATGGACTTTTTTTGATTGAATATGACCAATCACAGCAGATCAAATGACAATTGTAAACAATGGATGGCTTCCTTTAATACCATCCATTGTGCACAATTGTATGGATAGTTGTGATTGGTCACAGTGATCACATGGTAAAGACAGGGTCAATCACAGCCCATCTGTACCATGTGATTATCTGTGGCCAATCACAGCCAATCAGTTTCATTCAGTAAAAGTGGTTGCTTATACCAATAAAATTCATTGACACATTATAAGCAATCATAATGTGTAAAAAAAAATCCTGATCACTTCCCAGAGTAGTAGTGTTACTGTGGTAACACAGTAACGCTCTGTTCACAGTGTGTTAAAAATTTAAAAAATTATACATTTTTTCTTAGTTTTTCTTTTCACATACTGTCACCAGTCAGTGTCCCTGGTCACCACCACACCAGTTATATGATGACGCTCTACAGCACTGGTGACAGTATGTGATTTTTTTTTTAATGTCTTTATTTTCCAAAAAATTGTGACAAAAAAATTACAACTTCAAAAAACTCGCCAGGCTTCTTTCTAAATATTTTGGACTGTCTACTTTCCAAAAAGGGGTCATTTGGGGGATATTTGTACTGCCCTGGTGTTTGTGGGCCTCAAGAAAGAGATAGGCATCAGGAATGATCAATTTTCAGATACACAGGATATATCATAGTTTGTGGGTTCTATAACTTCCCTACAAACAAATAATTAAACACTGATTTGGATTATTTTCACCCAAAAAATGAGCAGAATACATTTTGGCCTAAATTCACGAAAGATTATTTATTTGCAAAAGTTTATAACAGAAACAAAGAAAAACACCTTTTCTTCCAAATGTTTAGTCTTTTTTCATTTATTTATCAAACAAAAAAAAACCCAGTGATGATTAAATACCACCAAAAGAGATCTTTATTTGTGTCAAAAAAAAAGATAAACATTTCATATGAATACAATGCTGCATGACCATGCAATGGTCATTCAAATAGTGACAACGTTGAAAGCTGAAAATTAGCCTGGGGAGGAAGGGGGTGAAAGTGCCCTGAGAACTAATAGCTCTATTAATAGGAAGTCACTTCATTCTGTGCATTAGGGATGAGCCGAACACCCCCCGGTTCGGTTCGCACCAGAACCCGCGAACGGACCGAAAGTTCGCACGAACGTTAGAACCCCATTGACGTCTATGGGACTCGAACGTTCGAAATCAAAAGTGCTCATTTTAAAGGCTAAATTGCATGGTATTGTCCTAAAAAGGGTTTGGGGACCCGGGTCCTACCCCAGGGGACATGTATCAATGCAAAAAAAACTTTTAAAAACGGCCGTTTTTTCGGGAGCAGTGATTTTAATGATGCTTAAAGTAAAAAAAAAAGTGAAATATTCCTTTAAATATCGTACCTGGGGGGTGTCTATAGTATGCCTGTAAAGTGACGCGTGTTTCCCATGTTTAGAACAGTCCCTGCACCAAATGTCATTTTTAAAGGAAAAAATCTCATTTAAAACTGCTTGCGGGTTTAATGTCATGTTGGGTCATGGCAATATGGATGAAAATCAGTGAGACAAACGGCATGGGTACCCCCCAGTCCATTACCAGGCCCTTTGGGTCTTGTATGGATATTAAGGGGAACCCCGCACCCAAATTAAAATAAGGAAAGGTGTGGGGCCACCAGGCCCTATATACTCTGAACAGCAGTATACAGGCGGTGCAAACAAGACAGGGACTGTAGGTTTGTTGTTAAGTAGAATCTCTTTGTAATTTTGAACATTTTTAACATGTTTAGCTCCAGCCAAAAAATCTTTTCTAAGCTTTTTGGAAAACATAGGGAAGGGTTATCACCCCTGTGACATTTGTTTTGCTGTCTTTCCTCCTCTTCAGAAGATTTCACCTCACTATTTTGTCCCAATGAAAAATGTTTTTTGAAAATTTGGGTTTTTTTGTGGAACAAGGATTGGAAAGCATCAGTGGAAAGGAGAAATTGTTTTCCCATATTAACTCTTACAGGAGAGAATTTCCCTTCCTAGGGGTAGATTTCATCTCACTTCCTGTTGTCTCCTTCCGTTTGCAAGTAGGAGTCATTTGTAAGTTAGATGTTTGAAAGTAGGGTCCTGCCCTATATACTCAGCAGAAATTTGGGCCTTAGGTGTTGCTGTGGCCACAACACTGTAAGCCCTCACAGGGCCCTGCTGTGAAATATTAGATCAAGAATTGTAATTACATGCCCCTGTTGAACAGGAGCTGAAAAATTAGGCCTTAGGCACTGGTGCTGGTGCCACAACACTGCAACCCCTCACAGACACTCTAGTTGGAACGCAGGAACGAGCCCTGCTGCAAAGTATTGCTTCAAAAATTGTAATTACACGCCCCTGTTAGACAGGGGCAGAAAAATTGGGCCTTAGGCACTGGTGCTGGTGCCACAACACTGCAACCCCTCACAGACACTCTAGTTGGAACGCAGGAACGAGCCCTGCTGCAAAGTATTGCATCAAAAATTGTAATTACACGTCCCTGTTAGACAGGGGCAGAAAAATTGGGCCTTAGGCACTGGTGCTGGTGCCACAACACTGCAACCCCTCACAGACACTCTAGTTGGAACGCAGGAACGAGCCCTGCTGCAAAGTATTGCATCAAAAATTGTAATTACACTCCCCTGTTAGACAGGGGCAGAAAAATTGGGCCTTAGGCACTGGTGCTGGTGCCACAACACTGCAACCCCTCACAGACACTCTAGTTGGAATGCAGGAACGAGCCCTGCTGCAAAGTATTACATCAAAAATTGTAATTACACGCCCCTGTTAAACAGGGGCTGAAAAATTGTGCCTTAGGCACTGGTGGTGGCGCCCAGAACCAAAAATGTTCTTACAAGCTATCAGCGTGATGATTGAGGAGGAAGAGGATAATTACTCAGGGATAGTCACTCAGCATCAGCATAGGCAGTCTTTGAAGGGATCTGAGATTTCAAAAAAAATTATTCTGTTACATCAGCATCAGGTGCTTGGTAGCTGGTGGTGATCCAAGACTGATTCATTTTTATGAAGGTCAGCCGATCGACCGAGTCGGTGGACAGATGCACCCTGTGTTCGGTTACCACGCCTCCAGCAGCACTGAATGTGCGTTCCGAAAGAACGCTGGATGCAGGACAGGCCAGTAGCTCAATTGCATACTGTGCAAGCTCTGGCCAGTGATCCATCCTCAAGACCCAGTAACCCAGAGGATTTTCGGTGGGAAAGGTGTCCAAGTCTGATCTTGCCCCTAGGTATTCCTGCACCATGTAAAACAGACGCTGGCGATGGTTGCTGGAACCGATCATACCTTGGGGCTGCGGACCAAAAAATTGTCTGAACGCATCGGTCAGACGGCCACCTTCTCCACCGCTCCTTCTTTGACTGACCGAAGCCTCAGCAACACGTTGTCCAGAAACAGGAGTTTGTAACCTCCCAGTCTCTGGGAACGCGTTGCACAGACCTTTCTGCAAGGCCTCCCGAAGATGTTTCATCCTCTGCTCCCTCTGCGATGGCAAGATAAGGTCCGCAACCTTACCCTTGTAACGTGGATCAAGGAGGGTTGCCAGCCAGTATTGGTCCTTCTCTTTGATACCACGAATACGAGGATCCTTACGCAGGCTTTGCAAGATCAGGGAGGCCATGCAGCGTAGGTTTGCTGAGGCATTCGGTCCGGAGTCCTCTGGGTCACTAAGGACAACAACGTCCGCAGCCACCTCCTCCCAGCCACGTACAAGTCCATGTGTTCCTTGGGACTTATCCCTTAAAGACTGCTGCTGATGCTGAGTGCCAGGCTCCACCTCCATACTGACACAATCTTCCTCCTCCTCCTCCTCCTCCTCAAAGATTAGGCGGTTCTTGGGCAGGTTAAACTCCTTTTGGAGGTCCGTCAGCCGAGCACTGGCATTATATGACCAGCGGAAATGCACACAGACTTTCCTGGCCTGCCTCAGGACATCCTGTAAGCCCGGGTACCTGCCCAAGAACCGCTGCACCACCAAGTTAAGGACGTGAGCCAAACAGGGCACATGGGTCATTTGTCCCTGTCGGAGGGCAGAGAGGAGGTTGGTGCCATTGTCGCAAACCACCATTCCTGCCTTAAGTTGGCGTGGCGTCAACCACCTCTGAACCTGCCCCTGCAGAGCTGACAGAACCTTTGCCCCAGTGTGGCTCCTGTCCCCCAAGCACACCAGCTCAAGCACCGCATGGCATCTTTTGGCCTGCGTACTTGCGTAGCCCCTTGAACGCCTACGGAGCACCGCTGGTTCCGAGGAAGAGGCCATGGAGGAAGAAGAAGAGGAGGGGGTGGAGGAGAGAGGTGTGTCACAATCAGCATTTTGGAGGCGTGGTGGCGGAACAACCGCCAACACTACTGCACCTTGTCCTGCATCCTTCCCAGCTGCCAGCAGAGTCACCCAATGCGCCGTGAAACTTAGGTAACGTCCCTGTCCATGCCTGCTGGACCATGAGTCAGCGGTAATATGCACCTTACCGCTGACCGCCCTGTCCAGCGAGGCATGGACATTGCCTTCCACATGCCGGTAGAGAGCCGGAATCGCTTTCCGTGAGAAAAAGTGGCGTTTGGGTACCTGCCACTGAGGAACCGCACATTCCACAAACTCACGGAAGGGGGCAGAGTCTACCAACTGAAAAGGCAGCAGTTGAAGTGCTAGCAATTTTGCCAAGCTAGCATTCAACCGCTGGGCATGTGGATGGCTGGGAGCAAACTTCTTTCGGCGGTGCAGCAGCTGGGGCAGGGAAATTTGCCTGGTACAATCTGACGTCGGTGTACCAAAAGCAGATTGCCCACAAGTACTTGGCTGTGACACACCTAATTCTACACCTTCATTCCTCTCACTGCAGGTCTCAGAGAGGACTGAAGGTCTAGTGGGGTTGGAAATCTCAGCTGATGAGGAGCAAGGAGAGATCCTCTTTGTTCTTTGGTGTGGGTCTTTTAGATACGCTTGCCAACGAACTGCATGGCAGGTCAACATATGTCTGGTCAAGCATGTGGTACCCAAGCGGGAGATGTTTTGGCCACGTGAGATACGCTTGAGACATATGTTGCAAATAGCAGCGGTGCGATCTGATGCACTCGTCTCAAAAAAGGCCCACACCAAAGAACTTTTTGAATAACGCGCAGAGACTGCAGCGCCCTGCACATGTGGAGCTTTGGGGTGTGATGCAGTCAATGTGCTGCCCTTAGGCTGGCCCCTGGAGGGCATCCTGCCTCGTTGGTGATGTGCCGCCTCCTCCTCCTCCTCCTCCTCTCTCCTATCAGGCACCCACGTTGAGTCAGTGACCTCATCATCCCCTCCCTCCTCATCACTGGAGCAAACCTGGCAGTATGCTGCAGCAGGGGGAGCATGACTGCCAGATTGCTGTCCTTCTTGGGCACCCCCTCTGTCCGTGCTCATGTTACTGCCTTCATCGAGCTCAGTATCATCATCAGAGCCTTCCAAACGCTGGGCATCCTCCTGGAGCATGTACCCAACGCTGTGGTCAAACAGTTCGAGGGAATCCTCAGGAGGACATGGTGGAGCTAGGGAAGGAGTCACTGATGACATTGAGCTGAGGGAAGAGGCCGCTGCTTTGCCAGACAAAGCACCCAGGGCATGGGTGAGAGAGGATGAGGAGGATGAGGACGGCTTGGTCATCCACTCGACCAAGTCTTCCGCATGTTGCGGCTCAACACGGCCAGCTGCCGAAAAAAAGGCCAAGCGTGTCCCATGGCCACGTGCTGATGAGGATGCACCGTCTCCACGACCAGCACTAGACACAGAGCCTGCTTGCCCTCTCTTATTGGCTTGTGACTGTCTGCCTCTCCTTCTTGGCCTTCCAGGCATACTAATGGCCTGTAGCTGCACTAAGCTGGGATAGAACACCTGTAATTTTCTTCAGGTAGCTTTATATACTGTAACCAGACAAGCCTGCCTGTCAGTAGGAAGATAACAGGAACGGATCTAGCTGAACACTGTGAGCAGGACGCACTGTACTAAATGTAAATAGTCTAGCTGCCTGACCGTGGTACTAATAGGATCAAATAGAACACCTGTAATTTTCTTCAGGTAGCTTTATATACTGTAACCAGACAAGCCTGCCTGTCAGTAGGAAGATAACAGGAACGGATCTAGCTGAACACTGTGAGCAGGACGCACTGTACTAAATGTAAATAGTCTAGCTGCCTGACCGTGGTACTAATAGGATCAAATAGAACACCTGTAATTTTCTTCAGGTAGCTTTATATTCTGTAACCAGACAAGCCTGCCTGTCAGTAGGAAGATAACAGGAACGGATCTAGCTGAACACTGTGAGCAGGACGCACTGTACTAAATGTAAATAGTCTAGCTGCCTGACCGTGGTACTAATAGGATCAAATAGAACACCTGTAATTTTCTTCAGGTAGCTTTATATACTGTAACCAGACAAGCCTGCCTGTCAGTAGGAAGATAACAGGAACGGATCTAGCTGAACACTGTGAGCAGGACGCACTGTACTAAATGTAAATAGTCTAGCTGCCTGACCGTGGTACTAATAGGATCAAATAGAACACCTGTAATTTTCTTCAGGTAGCTTTATATACTGTAACCAGACAAGCCTGCCTGTCAGTAGGAAGATAACAGGAACGGATCTAGCTGAACACTGTGAGCAGGACGCACTGTACTAAATGTAAATAGTCTAGCTCCCTGACCGTGGTACTAATAGGATCAAATAGAACACCTGTAATTTTCTTCAGGTAGCTTTATATACTGTAACCAGACAAACCTGCCTGTCAGTAGGAAGATAACAGGAACGGATCTAGCTGAACACTGTGAGCAGGACGCACTGTACTAAATGTAAATAGTCTAGCTGCCTGACCGTGGTACTAATAGGATCAAATAGAACACCTGTAATTTTCTTCAGGTAGCTTTATATACTGTAACCAGACAAGCCTGCCTGTCAGTAGGAAGATAACAGGAACGGATCTAGCTGAACACTGTGAGCAGGACGCACTGTACTAAATGTAAATAGTCTAGCTGCCTGACCGTGGTACTAATAGGATCAAATAGAACACCTGTAATTTTCTTCAGGTAGCTTTATATACTGTAACCAGACAAGCCTGCCTGTCAGTAGGAAGATAACAGGAACGGATCTAGCTGAACACTGTGAGCAGGACGCACTGTACTAAATGTAAATAGTCTAGCTGCCTGACCGTGGTACTAATAGGATCAAATAGAACACCTGTAATTTTCTTCAGGTAGCTTTATATACTGTAACCAGACAAGCCTGCCTGTCAGTAGGAAGATAACAGGAATGGATCTAGCTGAACACTGTGAGCAGGACGCACTGCACTAAATGTAAATAGTCTAGAAGATAACAGGAACGGATCTAGCTGAACACTGTGAGCAGGACGCACTGCACTAAATGTAAATAGCAGGAACGGATCTAGCTGAACACTGTGAGCAGGACGCACTGCACTAAATGTAAATAGCAGGAACGGATCTAGCTGAACACTGTGAGCAGGACGCACTGCACTAAATGTAAATAGCAGGAACGGATCTAGCTGAACACTGTGAGCGGGACGCACTGCACTAAATGTAAATGGCAGGAACGGATCTAGCTGAACACTGTGAGCAGGACGCACTGCACTAAATGTAAATAGCAGGAACGGATCTAGCTGAACACTGTGAGCAGGACGCACTGCACTAAATGTAAATAGTCTAGAAGATAACAGGAACGGATCTAGCTGAACACTGTGAGCAGGACGCACTGCACTAAATGTAAATAGCAGGAACGGATCTAGCTGAACACTGTGAGCAGGACGCACTGCACTAAATGTAAATAGCAGGAACGGATCTAGCTGAACACTGTGAGCAGGACGCACTGCACTAAATGTAAATAGCAGGAACGGATCTAGCTGAACACTGTGAGCAGGACGCACTGCACTAAATGTAAATAGCAGGAACGGATCTAGCTGAACACTGTGAGCAGGACGCACTGCACTAAATGTAAATAGCAGGAACGGATCTAGCTGAACACTGTGAGCAGGACGCACTGCACTAAATGTAAATAACAGGAACGGATCTAGCTGAACACTGTGAGCAGGACGCACTGCACTAAATGTAAATAGTCTAGATAGAAGATAACAGGAACGGATCTAGCTAAACTGAATACAGTGTATATATATATATGCAACACCTGGGATGCATATATATACACAATACACTGTAAGTGCAGCTAACTGACTGACTGTTCTGCCTAATCTATCTAACTCAAATCAAATGACACTGTCTCTCTCTCTCTCTATCTCTCAGCACACCGGAACACACACTACACAGGGCCGCCGTGCAGGCGGCCTTATATAGTGTGGGGCGTGTACTAAATCCCCTGAGCCATAATTGGCCAAAGCCACCCTGGCTTTGGCCAATTACAGCTCTCTCTACTGATGGCGCTGTGATTGGCCAAGCATGCGGGTCATAGTGCATGCTTGGCCAATCATCAGCCAGCAATGCACTGCGATGCCGCAGTGAATTATGGGCCGTGATGCGCCACACGAATTTACATATCGTTCGCAATTCGACGGACGGTCGAACAGCCGATGTTCGAGTCGAACATGGGTTCGACTCGAACACGAAGCTCATCCCTACTGTGCATGATAAACTAGAAAGTGATTTCAGGTAGAACAGAAAATTGTGTCATATTGTGGTTTTTCATACATGTTTCTGTTTTTGTAACACACTGCTGACTGTCCAACTCACAAAGATTTCAGTGCTGAAAAAGAATGGCCATATCATGGTTGTGCTTGGGCAGCTCAGTTTTACTGCTACATGGCAGACGATGTGCACAGGATCATGTATATATACATGATCCTGAACTTCTGCGTAGGGGGCATGAATGCGTGCCGCCGGCTCGCTCCCGCTGTGATGTCCATTGGCACCAGCCGATCTTCAGCCCCAGAGACAGGACTGCAATCTGCTTACGTAAACAAGGCTGATTGCCGTGCTGACAGGAGGGAAGGCATGGATTCTGTGTCTCTGCAGATAAGGGACAAGGATGCATGTCTTCCCCCCCAGTAAAAGCACCTCCCACACTGTAGTAAAACACAGGCTAGGCACACAGTTAATCCTTTGATCATCCCTTATGTTTAGCCCGTCCCAACCAGTGTTATTAGTACAGCGATAATGCATATTTTTAGCACTGATCACTGTATTAGTGTCACTGGTTCCCAAAAAGTGTCAGTGTCAGAATGTCCGCCGCAATATTGCAGTCTTGTTATAAGCCATTACTAGTAAAAAATAAATAAGATAATCCCATAGTTTGTAGACACTATAACTTTTGCACAAACCAATCAATATACGCTTTTTGGGATTTGTTTATCCAAAAATATGTAGCAGAATACATATTGGTATAAATTGAAGAAGAAATTCGATTTTTTCCTATTTTTTTATTGGATATGTTTTAAAGCATAAAGTAAAAAATGTTTTACTTTTCTTCAAAATTCAAATTGTCGTTTTTTTTTTTGTTTATCCTCTTCAGCCCCAGACGGATTGCCCCCTTCATGACCAGGCCATTTTTTGCGATATGGCACTGCATCGATTTAACAAACAACATTGATGTCCTTTTTTCCCAGAAATAGAGCTTTCTTTTGGTGGTATTTGATCACCTCTGTGGTTTTTATTCTTTGCGCTATTCTTTGCGCTATAAACAAAGAGCGACAAGTTTAAAAAAAAAATTTTTTTTTTACTTTTTGCTATAATTTATAACCAAAAGAAAACAAATATAAAAGAACAAATGTATTTATCAGTTTAGACCGATATATATTCTTCTACATATTTTTGGTAAAACAATCGCTATAGGTGTATATTGATTGGTTTGCGCAAAAGGTATTGCGTCTACAAACTACAGGAGAGATTTAGGGACTTTTATTTTTTTTAATGTTTTTACTAGTAATGGCGGCGATCTGCAATTTTTAGTGGGACTGCGACATTGCGGCAGACAAAGCTGACCCCAAATTACACTTTTTGGGGACCAGTAACATTATTACATTGATCACTGCTAAAAAAATGCACCAATCAATGTAAAAATGACACTGGCAGGGAAGGGGTTAACACTAGGGAGCGATCAAGGGGTCAAGTGTGTTCCTTCAGCGTGTTCTAACTGTAGGGGGGGTGGGCTCACTGGGACATGCCAGAGATCACTGTTCCGATCACTGGGAACAGTAGATCTCTGATATGTCCCCTGTCAGAACGGGTATCCACCTTGTTTACACTAGCAGATCACCATTCTGCCTCTCTACTAGGCGATCGTGGGTCGCCAGTGGAAATCGAGTCTGTCCGACCTGCGGGCACACCCTGAAACTGCGCCAGCATAAGCCGCCATACAGGTACAGTGATTCGTGCAGGAGAGCTGATCTGCCTCAGTATATCTGCGTGAGCCGGTCAGCTAGTGGTTAAAGTGCAAAAAATAAAAAACACAGAGGTGATCAAATAGCACCAAAAGAAAGCTCTATTTGTGGGAAAAAAGGACATACATTTTAATTGGGTACAGTGTCGCGCGACCACGCAATTGTCAGTTAAATAACACAGTGCTGTATCACAAAAAGGGCCTGGTCAAGAAGGGGGATAAATCTTCCAGAGGACAAGTGGTTAATAGAGTCTCGGATGAAGGTTTTATTGATAAGTCATTCAGGTTAAGCAATATGGGGGGAACAGTATAGGAAGAGATTATGTTAGTCTTATTAATACTGATGGCTGACGGCTGAGTTTGAAGCATTAACTGGCCAGTTAGGTAATAGCTACATACACAACAATATTCTCGATTCAGCAACAATTATCTGTTTATAGAGCAGCAAGTAAGCATGCCAACATGCACAATCTTTTTGTGTTCACAGTCACCTATGGTGCAATGTATCTCAAAAGGGACCCTGGTGACTCTCCTGCTCTTCCATTGCCCATTAGAAATGTGTATTTGCTGTGTGTACTCATATACAGTGCCTTGAAAAAGTATTCATACCCCTTGACATTTTCCACATTTTGTCATGTTACAACCAAAAATGTAAACATATTTTATGGGGATTTTATGTGATAGACCAACACAAAGTGGTACATAATTATGAAGTGGAAGGAAAATACATGGTTTTCAGAATCTGTGTGTAATTTAACCTCAGTATAAATACAGCTGTTCTGTGAAGCCCCCAGAGGTTTGTTAGAGAACCTTAGTGAACAAACAGCATGAAGACCATGGAATACACCAGACAGGTCATGAATAAAGTTGTGGAGACGTTTACAGCAGGGTTAGGTTATAAAAAATATATCCCAATCTTTGAACAACTCACAGATAACTGTTCAATCCATTATCTGAAAATGGAAAGAGTATGGCACAACTGCAAACCTATCAAGACATGGTCATCCACCTAAACTGACAGGTCTGGCAAGGAGAGCATTAATCAGAGAAACAGCCACGAGGCCCATGGTAACTCTGGAGGAGACGCAGAGATCCACAGCTCAGGTGGGAGAATCTGTCCACAGGACAACTATTACGAAAGGAGGTCTGGGAGAAAAGTGGCGCTGCCCTATTGTACAGTAAAATATTTAATGGTGGATAAATTGCAACCTATGTTCATTGGCGTAAGTGCTTGTAGGGGCTATCCCCTTGATGTGCCTAAATATGGTCAAAGCTCGACCAATGGCCATGTGTGTGAAGAACCAAAAAGCAAGTGAAAACTAAGGGTTAAACCCCTATCCCCCCAGTATCAAAGAGTGCTTCATATATTCAAATTGACATAAATAATGTGGGAATGACAAGTGTTTCTTTAAAAATTAAATAAACTAAGAATTAACCCCAGAGTTCAAAAGTATTGTGACACTAAGGCATCCTATAAAGTGCAGTGTAAAAGAGTGTTTCATATATTCAAATTGACATGAATAATGTGAAAGTGACAAGTGTTACTTTAAAAATTAAATAAATTAAGAATTAACACCAAAGTTCAAAAGTATTGTGACACTATGACATCCTATAAGGTGCAAGAATTTTCCTTTTGGGTGAAGAAATGTGTGTAATAAATATAAAGTGTCAGTGCCAGAGGTTGCATATATACTAAAAATAAATTAATACGGTACTTTATATAATAATTAAATTAAAAAATCACCCCAACATTCAAAAATATTGTGACAATATGGCGCCCTCTCAGGGGCAAACTTCCTTTGACAGTGAAAAAATCTGTCTAATACATATAAATATAAATTGTCAGTGCCAAATTCTGTTCGTTATAGTTCCCAGGGGAATTATTGGTATACCCACAGATTGAAATTACATTGAGATAACACACATGGCAAGTCCCATGAGAATCATGAGAACCCTTATATTATAAAATGTCAGCAGATGCAATAAGCTTCACAAAATATGTTGTCCATTTAAAACCAGAAGATGGCTTTGGCCGGATGGTGTAGTTAGCAAAGTTCAGTAAAATATGCAGTTCATCAACTTCAGGAACATAAAGCAGTGACTTCTGTGTGTAATTCAAACGGTGACTTCAAGTGCTCACCCCCCGTGCTTCCCCACTCACCAGAAAGAAACACCCCTGCAGGGGTACCGAGCGATAGAGTGGGTGCCTTTAGGGATGGGTATTGGTCACTCCAATCCTGCTGCTGTTCCTGTAATCTGTATGGTCCCTGGTCACCACCATACTAGTAATATGATGACGCTGTACTGCAAAAAGTGGGAGATAAAAACGCTTTGAAAGGTCTTTGGCAGTCTGTCTACTGATTGCAGTCTCTGGGTCCTGGGGAGTGGACATATGAACCGCTGCTGGCTGATGCATTTCAAAAGGATTCCTGATGAAGAAGGAATCCTTTCGAAACGCATCAGCCAGCAGCGGTTCATATGTCCACTCCCCAGGACCCAGAGACTGCAATCAGTAGACAGACTGCCAAAGACCTTTCAAAGCGTTTTTATCTCCCACTTTTTGCAGTACAGCGTCATCATATTACTAGTATGGTGGTGACCAGGGACCATACAGATTACAGGAACAGCAGCAGGATTGGAGTGACCAATACCCATCCCTAAAGGCACCCACTCTATCGCTCGGTACCCCTGCAGGGGTGTTTCTTTCTGGTGAGTGGGGGAGCACGGGGGGGGAGCACTTGAAGTCACCGTTTGAATTACACACAGAAGTCACTGCTTTATGTTCCTGAAGTTGATGAACTGCATATTTTACTGAACTTTGCTAACTACACCATCCGGCCAAAGCCATCTTATGGTTTTAAATGGACAACATATTTTGTGAAGCTTATTGCATCTGCTGACATTTTATAATATAAGGGTTCTCATGATTCTCATGGGACTTGCCATGTGTGTTATCTCACTGTAATTTCAATCTGTGGGCATACTAATAATTCCCCTGGGAACTATAACGAACAGAATTTGGCACTGACACTTTATATTTATATGTATTAGACAGATTTTTTCACTGTCAAAGGGAGTTTGCCCCTGAGAGGGCGCCATATTGTCACAATAGTTTTGAATGTTGGGGTGATTTTTTATTCAATTGTTATATAAAGTACCGTATTAATTTATTTTTAGTATATATGCAACCTCTGGCACTGACACTTTATATTTATTACACACATTTCTTCACCCAAAAGGAACATTTTTGCACTTTATAGGATGTCATAGTGTCACAATACTTTTGAACTTTGGTGTTAATTCTTAATTTATTTAATTTTTAAAGTAACACTTGTCACTTTCACATTATTCATGTCAATTTGAATATATGAAACACTCTTTTACACTGCACTTTATAGGATGCCTTAGTGTCACAATACTTTTGAACTCTGGGGTTAATTCTTAGTTTATTTAATTTTTAAAGAAACACTTGTCATTCCCACATTATTTATGTCAATTTGAATATATGAAGCACTCTTTGATACTGGGGTGATAGGGGTTTAACCCTTAGTTTTCACTTGCTTTTTGGTTCTTCACACACATGGTCATTGGTCGAGCTTTGACCATATTTAGAAACATCAAGGGGATAGCCCCTACAAGCACTTACGCCAATGAACATAGGTTGCAATTTATGCACCATTAAATATTTTACTGTACAATAGGGCAGCGCCACTTTTCTCCCTGACCTCCTTTCGTATCTATTCAATTAGACCCTTTTGGGGAACTAATTAGTGAGAGGCTGCAGCTCGTATATTGTCCGAAGCGCGGATTTATCTATCCATTTACAGGACAACTATTGGTTCCACACTCCACAAATCTGGCCTTCATGGAAAAGTGGCAAGAAGAAAGCCATTGTTGAAAAAAAGCCATAAGAAGTCCCAATTGCAGTTTGTGAGATGCCATGTGGGGAACATAGCAAACATGTGGAAGAAGAAGGTGCTGTGGTCAGATGAGACCAAAATTGAACTTTTTGGCCTAAAAGCAAAACGCTATGTGAGGTGGCAAACTAACACTGTACATCACCCTGAACACACCATCCCCACGTGAAACATGGTGGTGACAGCATCATGTTGTGGGGATGCTTTTCTTCAGCAGACACAGGGAAGCTGGTCAGAGCTGATGGGAAGATATATGGAGCCAAATACAGGGACATTTTAGAAGAAAACCTGTAATGCCCCGTACACATGGTCGGACATTGATCGGACATTCCGACAACAAAATCCTAGGATTTTTTATGACGGATGTTGGCTCAAACTTGTCTTGCATACACACAGTCACACAAAGTTGTCGGAAAATCCGATCGTTCTCAACGCGGTGACGTAAAACACGTACGTTGGAGCTATAAATGGGGCAGTAGCCAATAGCTTTCATCTCTTTATTTATTCTGAGCATGTGCGTCGGATTTGTGTACACACGATCGGAAATTCCGACAATGGATTTTGTTGAAATTTTATAGCCTGCTCTTAAACTTTGTGTGTCGGAAAATCCGATGAAAAATGTATGATGGAGCCTACACACGGTCAGAATTTCTGACAACAAGGTCTTATTACACATTTTCCATCGGAAAATCCGACCGTGTGTACAGGGCATTAGAATTTGCAAAAGACTTGAGACAGGAGCAGAGGTTTGCCTTCCAGCAGGACAAGGACTCTATTCATACAGCCAGAACCAATGGAATGGTTTAGATCAAAGCATATTCATGTTTTAGAATGGCCCAGTCAAAGTCCAGACCTAAATCCAATTGAGAATCAGTGGCAAGACTTGAAAATTGCTGTTCACAGAAGCTCTCCATCCAATCTGACAGAGCTTGAGCTATTTTGCAAAGAAGAATGGGCAAAAAATGAATTCTCTAGATGTGCAAAGCTGGTAGAAACATACCCCAAAAGACTTGCAGCTGTAATTGCAGAGAAAGGTGGTTTTACAAAGTATTGACTCAGGGGGCTGAATATAAATAAACACCACACTTTTCACATATTTATTTATAAAAATATTGGAAAGCCATTTATCATTTTCCTTCCACTCCACAATTATGTGCCACTTTGTGTTGGTCTATCACATAAAATCCCAATAAAATACATGTACGTTTTTGGTTGTAACATAAATGTGGAGAATGTCAAGGGGTATGAAAACTTTTTCAAGGCACTGTATATGTATCCTGGCCATCCCTAGCAAAATTAGCAGGATCTGAAGACAATCATCTACATTTAGCATACAAAAACCCTGTCATGCTTTCAAGAACCCCTTCATGCTTCAAGGCCTTATTCATACCATTGGCTGGGGGAAGATACAAATAGGGGGTGACATTATGCAGCTGCTGAGGAATGTACACATGCCATGGGCTTGGTGCTTTCTAACCACAGCAAAAATGTTACCCGATGTTGCTTTAGATGGGTAGTACACCAAATGTGACCCATTTGAGTGAAACAGCAAACACTTGGCTCATGGTTGCAGTGTAATATACATATTAAGCTTTTAAAATGGACATTCAGAGGTGGCAGGATCACCTCCTGAATGCATGCAGCTGCTGCTCCATCAGCCTCTGAAAAACAAAATTGCTTTTCAGAGAGGGAGACAAGGGCTTCCGCCATTGTGAATGAGTCCTAACAGGCTGTGTTCAACATAAGGGTTAGGCAAACGTGCCAGTTTTACACTTTGCCAAAATTTCTGATATTTCTGCCAATTTCTTGCCAAATGCATGGGAGTCAATCGGAAAGGTGAAAACAATAGCTACATGATTAAGATAACCTTGGTTGACCTGCTAATCATGTGACAAACAGTGAATGGGTGTTAATGTAAAAATAAAAAACTCACTGAAAATGACAGCGAGTCAAGTGAGAACAATGGTGATACATCAATGTGCTCACTTGACAGGAAGGAACTTTATGAGTGATTATGTCTACATAAGACAAATCCATTTATAGCAAGAAAAGCTGGAACAGTGATGGGGACTGAGAAAGCTTGCAGTATTAAACAATGACTTCCCCAAAGTAAAGGTGAATGACAACAGTTGTGTCCATGAAACAAACATAAAATGTTTCTGATCATCCCTATTCAATATAAGCTTATATTTCAGAATATAATTGTATGAAAAATAAACATTTACATATTATACTAATGCATGTATACATACCCCTTGAGTATGTGTTGCATGTGTTCTATCTTTCCAGTGTTGATTATCATAGTTTAAATCTTGATATAACCTGACCATCTACAAATCATTTATAAGCCATTATTCAATAATTAATTAACACATAATTTCCTTTTAATTACAATTCTCTTTTTTTAATTCAGTAAATAAATGTTGATATAATTAAGAAAATTGGCATTTCCATAATAATTGCTGTTAAATCAGCATACTTACACCTTTTACCTAATGCAAAATACACAGATAAAACTTTAGTTTAGAGTATGACCTAAATATATTGTTTCTTTGTTAGAGCTAAGGTTAAATGTACATCCTATTTATATGATTTAATTTGAATTTTATATATAAAAATACTAGTTTTACTATTACTACTACTATTACTGCTAGCAATAGTGGAAGTAGTATGGCAAAACCCTAAATATTTGCACATTTTTGGTGGGCAAAAAGAGCCAATTTCACTTACTAAAAAATAAAAATACTGGCTAGCTAGATCTACAGCTGCCACACCTTTGTAGAATTACTAGAAGAAACACTTCAATACATAATGCAAACAAATTACAATAAGCAATTCAGACACAGTTGAGCATGCTCAAACATAACAAGGCAAATATAAACAATTATATAATTCAGCTGTAGGTAAAGGTGCATTACTCTAAATATATATCAGTTTGATCAAGCAAAGAATATGTGTAGCTATTAAACTCTGAAGTTAAGTAGTGTTAGGAAAATGTGTGCTTGTCTAAGCATTATTTGTAGCATAGTACTTAATGTCAGACAGTTAATGTTACTTTTTCAACTGTGCAATTAAGATTTGAAGTGTAACAAAATGTTTAACAATTGAGTCTTTAAAATCAGTGGTTTTGCAGACAGGATTATCTAAGCAAATTATATTTTTAGCCAGTATTGAAATCATTTTTGATATGGCTTTTACTTTTTTATTAGCTTGCTTCTCTATATTTTGATTACAGAGTTTCATATACAATGTGCAAATGATTAATTTATCCAGCAACATTATTAGCATTCCCTGCTAGACCCTTTTGTGATGGGATGTCATCAATGCCTAGATGCCCAGGCCAAAATTAGCAGTGTTTATATGTAATTGTTAACCCTTCTGTGGGATTATCAATGCCTAGTTGCCCAGGAAAATGTAGTAGCATTAGTATATGACAGTTAACCTAACAACAATTCAAAGACTAGTTTGCATACCTAATTTTGTATAATACATTTAAGAGCATGCTGTATAAGGTTTACTTTAGCACACTTATTAAATAATGTTTTTCTTTTTATTGTAGGCTTACATACGCATTACAACTATACAATAAATGATTTAATTATTTGATTTTTATTTTATTGTTAATAATATTCCAGTTTAATCATTACAGCCTTAAACCAGAGGGCACTGCACATGAGAACTGTGGACTGGTTGTGTTTATCTGCAAACTGAAGACTTTTATTTTTTATTATTTAAGCCTCCAGCTTTCATGTAATCATGTCATAATTAGCACAGTGATCACATGATCAGGAACCATTCTGATTGGTTCCTGATTATTAGTGGGAACCCAGTCTGTCAGTGACAGACAGGATTAGGAGCTGCTCTCAAGGGCTAGAATGTTTAATAGTGAATCCCCATTTCCCAGCATCATGGTAGGTGGGAAGGGGTTAACTTGATGATTGGTGCAGGGTTGATATATTTGGCAATTTATCACCACACTTGGCCACACATTTTGTGATTTGCCAACATCATGGTAAAATTTCAGAAAGTTACTGATTTATGGACATGGCTACAAAAACTGGGTCAACAGGTCATATCAGTTGTAAGTTCAATTGTTCAGCTTTGATTGAGTGCTGATGTTGATTGGCATTTTTACTTTAGGATTCAAGACTTTTTGTCTTGTACTGAGGACTGTAGTAAGTTGTGAATCATGGCTAGCTATGGATATGGGAATTTGTGATTAAGAAACATTAGAAATATTTACCATGCCTACTTTGGAGTGGAACCAGAAGATCAAGACAACCATGGTTTCACACAATGCTTTTTCTATTTGTTTAGAGAATCTAAGATAATTATCTAAAGGCAAAATTCAATTATTCAAAGTTGCTGTGCCAGTGCTACGGAGTTTGCCAAAAAATCACTGCGACAACTGCTTTTTGGTAGTCAATTATTTACTCAGTCTCAACTGAACAATTTGGTGTGAGATTTGGGATTACCAAAACAATCTGAAATCTGAAAAAATTAACTCTTAGGCTGACCATACAGTGCTTTGCAAAAATATTCACCCCCTTGGCTTTTTACCTATTTTGTTACATTGCAGCCATTAGTTCAATGTTTTTTTTTAATCTGAATTATATGTGAAGGATCAGAACACAATAGTCTAAGTAAAATTAGAAAAATATATACATACAACTATTTTTCAGAAATAAAAAACTGATAATTGGCATGTGCGTATATATTCACTCCCTTTGTTATGAAGCCAATAAAAAGCTCTGGTTAAACCAATTACCTTCAGAAGTCACATCATTAGTGAAATGATGTCCACCTGTGTGCAATCTAGGTGTCACATGATCTGTCATTGTCATACACACACCTTTTTGAAAGGCCCTGGAGGCTGCAACACCTAAGCAAGAGGCACCACTAACCAAACACTGCCATGAAGACCAAGGAACTCTCCAAACAAGTAAGGAGCAATGTTGTTGAGAAGTACAAGTTAGGATTAGGTTATAAAAAATATCCAAATCTTTGATGATCCCTAGGAGCACCATCAAATCTATCATAACCAAATGGAAAGAACATGGCACAAAAATCATGGACCGCGCAAAGAAGACATTAATCAGAGATGCAGCACAAAGACCTAAGGTAACCCTGAAGGAATTGCAGCATTCCACAGCAGAGACTGGAGTATCTGTACATAGGACGACAATAAGCCGTACGCTCCGTAGAGTTGGTCTTTATGGCAGAATGGCCAGAAGAAAGACATTACTTTCAGCAAAAAACAAAATGGCATGTTTTGAGTTTGTGAAAAGGCATGTGGGAGACTCAAAAAATATATGGAGGAAGGTGCTCTGGTCTGATGAGACTAAAATTTAACTTTTTGGCCATAAAAGAAAACATTATGTCTGGTGCAAACCCAACACATCACATCACCCAAAGAACACCATCCCCACAGTGAAACATGGTGGTGGCAGCATCATGTTGTGGGGATGTTTTTCAGCAGTCGGGACTGAGAAACTGGTCAGAGTTGAGGGAAAGATGGATGGTGCTAAATAAATGGATATTCTTGAGCAAAACCTGTACCACTCTGTGTGTGATTTGAGGCTAGGACGGAGGTTCACCTTCCAGCAGGACAATGACCCCAAACACACTGCTAAAGCAACACTTGAGTGGTTTAAGGGGAAACATGTAAATGTGTTGGAATGGCCTAGTCAAAGCCCAGACCTCAATCCAATAGAAAATCTTTGGTCAGACCTAAGGATTGCTTTTCTCAAGTGCAAACCATCAAACTTGAAGGAGCTGGAGCAGTTTTGCAAGGTGGAATGGGCAAAAATCCCAGTGGTAAGATGTGGCAAGCTCACAGAGACTTATGCAAAGTGACTTGGAGCTGTGATAGCTGCAAAAGGTGGCTCTACAAAGTATTGACTTTAGGGGGTGAATATTTATGCACATTGACTTTTTCTGTTATTTTGTCCTATTTGTTGTTTGCTTCACAATAAAAAAAAATCTTCAAAGTTGTGGGCATGTTCTGTAAATTAAATGATGCAAATCCTCAAACAATCCATGTTAATTCCAGGTTGTGAGGCAACAAAGCACGAAAAATGCCAAGGGGGTGAATACTTTTGCAAGGCGCTGTATATGAGTATTTTTTTGTTTGTTTGTTTAGCTAGCAAATTGAACAAAAGGAAATGACTTGTTTCCCCCATCCACGCATTTGACATGGAGGGAGGAATCACTCTCACTGACCTATTGTATTCTGAGAGTGGGGAGATTCCCTCTCTATTAGAATACATTGATTGGCACCACCAGCTAAAGTCAGTGGTGCTGCTGCTCCAGAAAAAAAATCTCCAATATCCTGGTTTTACACAAGTTGATCACTAAATCGACTTGTGCACACCAGGCTGCCCATACATGGACCAAAATTCAACCAGTCCCTGCTGAACTGGCCAAATTTCAATCCATGTTTGGCCGGTTTTTGTCTTCAGATTAAAGTAAAAATATATTGGCAGCCAAACCATTATTATATTTGAATACTAACAGAACATATACATTTTTTTCTTGTTTTTCACAGGAGGGCATTTTAGTTTACTGTAGTGCTGTTGATGGTATGATACAGAAATTTGCCATTGAGTACAAATTGAATGTATAGAGATGTTTAGCAACTCTTCTAACTGAAATCTAAAAGCTGTTCTTTTGCACAATGAAAACAAGTATGCATCTGTACCTGTTAGTTACTCACTATATCTCAAGGAAAGTTTTAAGATCTTTGCAAATGGTTCTTACAAAGATACAATATAATGATTATAATGTGATCTTTTGTTGAGATCTCATGGTATTATGTATACTTTTGTGGTCATAGAGTAGATATACTAAGTTCCCACATTTCCTTTGTGGATGGAATAACAGAACAAATAATCAACATAGGGAGCAAAGACACTGGCCAGAAAGAAGAGCTCTAAAATCAGGTAGCAAGAATATTTTGCACATAAATTTAGTAAATGCAAAGAAAACACTTCTGCCACCTCTACATATAAAACTGGACCTTATGAAAGACTTTGTTAAGGTATTACAAAAAAAGTGGAGGATGTACCTTTGCATAAAGTTCTCTAAACTTAAATTAAAAGATGGTACTTTTGTTGGTCGAGGCATTATAAAACTGCTGTCAGGTGAAAAACTGTTGTCTGCAATGACTTAAAGTGGAGTTCCACCCCCCCCCAAAAAAAAAATTAGTAATGTGCTGTAAAAAATTAAAAAAAAAACATTTGGAGAGATTTTTTTTTTACTCACCTCTAAATGCCTGTTGCTAGGGGGTCCCTTGTAATCTGCCTCCTTTCGGTGCCTGGGCTCCTGACATCACTACCCTCAGCGCAGGAAGGGAGATCGCCTCTCCCCCCTCCCTCTTGTCAATCATCTGGAACACGTGACTGTTCCCAGAGGATTGCACGGCCAGTGATGGTGCACGGTGCGGCTCGCGCATGCACAGTGGGTGCCCGGCTGTGAAGCCACAGCCGGGCGCCCACAGTTAAAATGCCGGCGCCGCCGAGCGGAGGGGAGGACGAGCGGGGCTTTCGATCCCCCGCATCGCTGGACCCTGGGACAGGTAAGTGTACCAATTATTAAAAGTCAGCAGCTGCAGTATTTGTAGCTGCTGACTTTTATTTTTTTTTTTTTAAATAGGAACCCCGCTTTAATTAAAAAAAAAAGGCTTAGGGGTTGATTTACTAATATTGGAGAGTGGAAAATCTGGTAGCCAACTTCAGTTTGTTCAATTGCCCTTTCACAAAAAAATTGGAAGCTGATTGATTTTTATGCAGAGCTTGCACTCTCCAGTTTTAATAAATTTCCCCAGTTTTTTAATGTACTAAGTCTCTTGGGAATAATAAAGTATCTGAATATTCACTCATTGTTGAAAACATACTGGGGAAGTTCAAAGCTTTGGGATTTTCAAGGAGTAATACAATTATATTTTTCAATGTGCCCTTGGACCTTTTTCCAAAAAATCTAGGTGCAAAGTGAGGAACAGGAAGAATGTTTTCATCATGACCAGTGTTAATTTTGTAAAAAAAATGTTTTTGTCAAAGTTTTGATAAGTGGCATTTTTACAGTGACGAAAACTAAACAAAAAGTACAGGACATTTTCATCCACTAACAAAAACTATAACGAAAATTAAATCCATTTTTGTTAATGGACTAAAATGGGAGGAAAACGTGAGGCAGGGACTTTTACCCTCAGAACTTCCGGTTTTCACAGAGCTCCGTCTGCTTCCTCTCCGGAATTTGTAGATAGGAGGCTGTCCGAGCTGAAGGTTAGACAATCAGTGGCTGTTATCTGCAGCCTGAAGGGGGATGTTCTATTAGGATGGCGGGGGCTTGGATATGTAGTTAACCCTCTCACACACTGCCACACACTCACACTTCCTACTAATATATAGTGGCCCCCTGAAGGAGACCTGCTCTTTGTCAATAGGGTCAAAGCTTGACCACTATGGGAGAGCAGCACACTGTCTGATCTGTGCAGGATTAACCCTTTTGCTGCCAGAGCTGTTTTTGCACCCATGCTTAAAAAATCAATTTAGGCTTGAAGATTACATAAACAACCCCCCCAAACACAGACAAGTTCATGTAACCGTGCACTGCATGGTGGCATCATTACGCAAAGAGTTTTTATTTATTTATTTTTTATTTTAAAGTTACACTTCTGTAAAAAAAAACAATATTCTTGTAACAAAACTTGATTTACCTTAACTGCTTGCCGACCAGCTGCTGTCATTGTACTGCGGCATGTCGACTCATTCCCGTGAATCGCCGTCATTGTATGTTCTGCTGAGGAACTCTAGTTTGTGGGCGTGCGCATGCCCACTGGCCAGTGGGGGAGCCAATCAGTGGGTGGGCACCCGCGATCATTCCCCGCAGTGACAGAACGGGGATCTGCCTGTGTAAACAAGGCAAATCTCTGTTCTGACAGGGGAGGTCATATAGATCCTGTCTTTCTGCTATGCTGGAAGATGGATCTGTGTGTTTCTCCAGGCAGCCCATCCCCCATACAGTTAGAACTCACCTGCAGGGAACACATATAACCCCTTGATCGCCCCTGATGTTAACCCCTTCCCTGCCGGTGTCATTAGCACAATTAGTGCAAATTTTTAGCAATGATTACTGTAATAATGTCACTGGTTCCCAAAAAAGTGTAAAAAAAATTTCAGTTAGGTGTCTGATCTGTCCACCACAATGTTGCACTCACGCAAAAATCACAGATCACCACCATTACTAGTAAAAAAAATAAAAATAATAAATAAAAATAATAAAAATGCCAAAAATCTATTCTCTATTTTGTAAATGCTATAACTTTTGCGCAAACCAATCAACATACACTTATTGTGATTTTTTTTACCAAAAATATGTAGAAGAATATATGTTGGCCTAAACTGAGGAAGAAATTTGTTTTTTTATATTTTTGGGGGATATTTATTATAGCAAAAAGTAAAAAAAGCTTTTTTTTCAAAAGTGTCTCTCTTTTTTGTTTATAGCACAAAAAATAAAAACTGCAGAAGTGATCAAACACCAACAAAAGCTCTATTTGTGGGAAAAAAAGACGTTGATTTTGTTTGGGTACAGTGTCGTACGAAAGCGTAATTGTCAGTTAAAGCGACACAGTGCCGTATCACAAAAACCGGTCCTTAAGTGATTAAAGACCTTATATAATGACTAAACCTGTGTCTGTAGTGCATGTTCAAACCTTAATACCATAAATAATAACCTATTTGGTTTTTCACTCCAGGAGTTTATAATGAGTTTGGAAATTGTAGAGAAATGCTTAAATAATGCATTACAATGTAACTAAATCCATTCGATTTTAGTCAACTAAAATGTACTGGAGATGCAGTCAATTAAGCATGACTAAATCAATTGCAGAAGACTAAAATGGGACTAAAACTTAAATGGTATTTTAGTCAAAAGACTAAGACTAAAACGAAATCGAAATTTGCTGCCAAAATTAACACAGATCATGACATAAAAAATGAAAAACAATAAATTTACACTCACAGTTAAAATACATTAAAAAGTATATCAATAGGTCTCTAGCAGGAGGCAGTCTTACAGGTGGTCAGTGGTGAGCAAGCCCCTCCACGTGGATGTAATATAAAGTGCTTGGAACTATGAGGTTGACTAGGGGAACACCAGGAAGAGTCAGCAGGAACAGCAGACTCAAGGGTTTTACAAAGGGGGTCACACCCTGAAATGCATAACCATGCCCGTCATTATCACGCATGAAATCATCACGACCATTTTGTGGGCCTGCTAAAATTCCCTGCTGTCCACGGTGTTTCTTATTCATGTGATATACACACTCAGTCTGCTCCCCACGGAGGGGCTTGCTCATCATTGACCACTTGCCACCTGCTGGAGACCTATTGGTACACGTTTTAATGTCTTTTAAAGGTGAGTGCATATTTATTGTTTTTCTTTTTACCAATATGTTTTAATAAATGCTACACTTAGGTAGTGGAACGTTTCTCTCCTTCTTTTTACTGTTTATTCTTGACTGGTTAAAAATATAATGTATACTTGTACCGTATTGCAACATAACCAAAAAAATAACTTAAATACAATAAATTTAGATATCCTTGTATTAAAAAAACAAAAACAGTAGCATTAACATTAATAATTGAAAGCTTTGAAAACCCTATATACACATGTTAAGAAAATGTTATAACATATAAACAAACGATTGCTACAGAAAATAAAATATAAAAGTAATCTACTCACACTTCTGTATTTAACTACATAATTTAAAATTGGTGCTCCGCCATCATCTTGTTTCATTATACTCAGCTTAAAACTCTTGCCTGAGCCTGGCTGTCCATGGATTGATGGAGGACTAGGTTCACCTATGACAAAAGAACAACAAAAAAAGTAATGATTACTCAAAGCAATGCAAAAACATGCCTCATGTGTTTATATGATTTATTACAGTTTACTTTAAAAAAGTTATGTGGCAAATTGTAACATATAATTAGTTCTGTTGAAAATATGCCATGCTGTTTAATTCCAGAATCTGTTCTAGAAATATCTGTATTAAAATAAATAGCTTTTAAATTAAACAGCAGAATCAGTTCCCATGATAAAATCTTAAAGGTCCTTTTAGATTAGTATCATGATTACAGAAAACTTTGGAGTCCTAAAAAGACAAAATAGAAATATAGATATTGCTGTTGTTGAAGCAAATAGGGTATCAGAGGTCGCCTAAAGTCTGAAAGCTGCTGGCATGTTGAATGCAACCGTCAACAGTTAAAGCTATGTTAATGTCAATCATCTGTGTACTTGCAATTACTGCAGCAAACATTTGGGTATTCAAATTAAACACAGCTTCACCTTAGAGAGGAGCTCCAGGCTCTTTCAGAAAAAAAAAAATAAAAGTCAGCAGCTACAAATACATATTGGGACCATTGGGACCATTACCTGTCCATGAATCTAGCGGTGTCTTCACCCAAGACCATTTTTAAATTGGCTCTCGGGTGCTGCCACCTCCATTTACTGCAAGGGAAACTGGCAGTGAAACCTTGCAGATTCACAGCCGGTCCCCTACTGCACATGCACAAAAGGCACTGTTCTTTGTGAATGACCCAGCAGCGGGGGAAGGAGGAGGGGTGCCGAACTTCCAGGTGACTTCACCACAACAAGATCAGCCTGAAGTGGGAACTGGTACCAGTCAAGACCAGGTACCCGCTCCCCCCCGAAAGGTGCCAAATGTGGCAGCGTAGGGGGGGGGGGCAAACAAGTGGAACTTCCCCTATTATATTTTGTAAAATGAACAAAAACTTTCCAAAGTGAACTTTACCTTGCTAAATGAAAAGTCTCTATTACTTTAGTAAATCCACCCCCACTGTCCACCATCTTCTGAGTGTGCAGTATGGGAGCTCAGGCAGTTGACTGGCAATAACTGCCCCTTACATTTCAGCAAGAGTCACACACAAAGATTGTGACTCTAAACATGGGAAAAAATACCATTAATAAAACTTTACAACAAATCATAATTAGAGACTAAATATTCTGGTTTCTCACTAAGACCATGTTACATGTTATTTTTCAAGGGGATCTCAGCTCACACAATGATGGCTTCAAAAAAGAAGTAAAACACACTGAGTTGACTCACATGCAGGAAAACTGTAGGTTGTTGAACTAGGGTCAGTTTCAGTGAAAACATTCTGTAAAATGTATAACTTTCATCTTTGAACTATTATGGTGATCAAAATAGAGCACTAAATATGATGATCAGGAAAAAAAACCACTAAACATGCCTCCAGGTAAACCAAAAACTTTAAATTTACCATGTCCCCAAACTAAAATCTCCATAAAAGATGTTCCTGTAAGCAGAAAGTATAAACTTGCTGCCCACACTGTTAAATGCTGCACCGTTGAAGAGAAATCACTGGAAGAGAATCCCCATAAAAGATGTTCCTGTAAGCATAAAAAATAAGGTTGCTGCCCACACTGTTAAATGCTGCTCCACAAAAGAGAAATCACAGGGAGAAGTTTCTGACACTACCAGCAGTGCAATCTCTTCTGTGCCCCACACTGCTCAATGTTTACTTCTGCCAACCATCAGTGGGAGGAACCACTGAGGACACCCTTGTAGAAGAGTCAGGTTCAGTAGAAACTTCACCTAGCAATTTCTCTTCAATAGGGCTTTAGGAACATTTGTGGCAGGAGAGGAAAGCATATACTTTCTACATTTTAGATGAGGTTCATATGCACATTTTTATTGTGGGACTGGATCAAATGAAGAGTGGTTCTTTCTTTCCAACACTAACAGGGTTCACAGAAGACTACATTATTCCTTCCAATGGTCTGAGATCGGATGATAATAAAAGGGTTATGCAAAATTGCCCCTTATGGAGTTTTATGTGATTAGAAATATTATTATTATTATTATACAGGATTTATATAGCGCCGACAGTTTACGCAGCGCTTTACAACATTAGGGCAGACAGTACAAGTACAATACAATTCAATACAGGAGGAATCAGAGGGCCCTGCTCGTTAGAGTTTACAGTCTAGGAGGGAGGGTCAAGTTATACAAAGGGTAATAGCTGTGGGGGATAAGCTAATGGAGAAAATAGTGCAATTGTTAGATGGAGGCAGGATAGGCTTCTCTGAAGAGGAAAGTTTTCAGGGATCGCCTAAAAGTGGATAAAGTTGGAGACAGTCTGACAGATTGGGGTAGGGAATTCCAGAGGATGGGCGGGGCTTGGGAGAAGTCCTGGAGGCGGATATGGGAGGAGGTGATGAGGGAGCTAGAGAGCAGGAGGTCTTGGGAGGAACGGAGATGGCGATTAGGTTGGTATTTTGAGACTAGGTTAGTGATGTAGCTGGGGGCAGAGTTGTGGATGGCTTTGTAACTTATTGTTTGTATTTTGAATTTAATTCGTTGGGCGAGTGGTAGCCAATGGAGGGATTGGCAGAGAGGGGTAGAAGACACTGAGCGGTTTGTAAGGTGGATGAGTCTGGCAGCAGCATTCATGATGGACTGAAGGGGGGATAATCTGTTTAAAGGTAAGCCAATGAGGAGTGAGTTGCAGTAGTCAAGGCGAGAGATAACCAGAGAGTGAATCAGGAGCTTTGTGGTTTCATTGGTTAGAAAGGGACGTAGTTTAGAGATGTTGCGGAGGTTGAGGCGGCAAGCTTTGGAAAGTGATTGGATGTGGGGCTGAAAGGAGAGTTCAGAGTCCAGGATGTGCCAGGGTTTCCCTATATTTTACTGTTATTCTCCTAATATTTGGGTCTTAATGTCAGAGGCTAGAACCAGGGACTCCAACTGTGAGATACATTATTGGAAGCCTGTCCCAACAGCTCTTAACTGTAAATAGTGACCAGCTCAGTCACAATGTTGGGGGCAATGAGCGAGCATGTTACAAACTCAAAATTGTTCTACCGACTATACACAGTGTATGGCAGTGCAGGATTAAAGACTACTACCTTGGTGTCACATATGTGTCACATATGGTGAGAGGGAAGAGGTTAAACTAAGCCAGAACACATTTTTTGAAGGCATTAGTAATCTGCAAATTATTTATTTAGTTTTACAAGTATTTATGTACTATATTTAGACCAAAAACATTTTTAAAAGATGGATTATATTCTAAAAAAATACAATTATTAAATATTATTTGTTAATACTGTTCCACATGTTCCTTAAGCTACCCATAACTTCATTAAAAAAAACATTTTTGGATTGAGATACACTTTAATTAATGGATTTAAAATGTAAAAATGGTAAATGGTATGTCTTTTCAATGATCAGCTGTTTTCATTTCATGTGTCAGAATGCCTTATCTGAAGCAATGCCAAACCCACATGAAAGTGTTGTATAACTAAAATACTCTCTGTTGCTTTAATTGCAAAATGAGCAATTGGCACTAGCATGACCAAAGGAAAATGTTTTTTTAAATTTTCCTATGTATTTTCAACTGCAAAGTCCCAATCGACAATATGCACAGCCTCCATGGAAGTGCAGGTAGTGCTTAATTATATAGTTCTCGCTTTTATGTACACAAAAGTAGATACCCTAAGGAAAATGCCATTCAAAACACCCATTATATAGGTGGCTGCCAATTTTATTTTTATTTTTGTAAAAAAAAAAAAAGGCTTGAGGAGAGTAATCTTTTCTGTATATTTGTTGAATGTTTTATTTTATTTCAATAAAACCTAGCAGAACATTTCCAGAAAACAAAGCAATGTACTAGATGATTTATGTTGTTTCATAAGAAAGACAAAAATAATATATTTCAAAGTTTTCTGATATCTTTTTTTTTCAACGGCTGACTGTGAAAGCTTTATGTATTTGGCATTTCTGGTATGAACTGTTTGTATGTTAATAAATCTGTGTTAGTATTTTTCCTAACTTGGTTGTGATTTAAATACAACTGTTTGTAATATAATCCATATTATTATTAGTATTTTTATCACGTGTAATCCTATTTAATTGCTGTTTACTTTTTTACAGATTTTTGTTTCTTAAAAGTATTACATGTAACAAGTAAATAGTGCTATTACAATACAAAGTAGGTGTAAAGTGTGTTGCGTTTGATATAAAATATGATTTTTTATTCAGAATTCTGGTTTCACAGACACATAACTTCTCAAACAAATGCTGTTGGATACAATGGGAATGTAGATACCATTGTTGCATTCAGTTGACAGTTTGAACAGTCTATTGTCTCTATAGCTATAGTAAACAGGTAAGAGAGTGTCTCTCAAACTGAAAGCTACAGAGATGTCTGTTAGTCGGTTGTTATGGTAAATAACTTGACATATAAAAGGGGTTATCAGGCATAAGCTGAGAGTCTCTCATCATGACTTAAGACCAGAAGAGGAAGAATCTGTATCAGCGAGGAAGAAGGTGCCTGATCTCCAGAAGCCTCGTTGTCAACGAAGATCGTGAACACACAGTAACTGGAGTTAAGTAACATTTCAGTGTATTTCTACTGGTACAGACCATAGTTTATGCTTATTTGCTAGGCATCTTGCTTGATATATCTGTCAGTCTTGATTTGTATTCCTAATATTGTAATAGTTTTGTATGTACAGCATTTTTTTGTATAGTAAAAGCACATTTAAACACTGCAGAGTTCTCAGCTTCCTTGCTTATACCGCAAAGTAACTGTCAAGGACGTGCTGGCCATAGTCCAGCCAAAGCTCCTAGGCAGAGGCAAATAAGCATTCGCAGATCTGCATTTGCAGGTGCCTGTCTTGCCGGGCATAGGCTAATGCCTATACGCATGCGTGAAAAAAGGAACAGGCAAACACATATGAACATGAATGAAAATATGCGCACACATTGGCTATTAAAGTTGAGTTCCAATAAAAAAAATAATTAAAAGTCAGCAGCTACAAATACTGCAGCTGCTGACTTTTAATAATCAGACACTTACCTGTTCCAGGGTCCAGCAGTGCGGGGGAATGAAGCCCCGCTTGTCTCCCCCTCCTCTCTGAGGCACCGGCATTGTCACTGTGGGCACCCGGCTGTGGCTTCACGGCCAGCACATACTGCGAATTCATGAGCCGCTCTGCACGATGTGACTGGCCGTGCAATCCTCTGGGACCTGTGACGTTTCAACAGATGATTGCCGAGACAGAGGGGGGAGAGGTGATCTTCCTTCTGGTGCCGCTGTGCCCCGGTAGGAGGATGTGGGAGCTGGAACCTTCTAAAAAGAGGGTTTCCACTCCCCCCCAAAATAATTACATGCCAAACATGGCATGTCAGGGGGTCATCTTCCCTTAAAGTTCCATTTTTGGGTGGAACTCCACCTAATGCTGGTGCCAAATGGCCTATATAAAGACAGCAGCTGCACTAGTGCAGTGCTGTCTGATCTGCAGCTTTACCTGAGTCTGATCCTGTATCTGCATCTGATTACCTGAGCTTGACCCGGCTTCTTTGACTATGCTTGCTTATCTCCAGTACTGACCCTGGCTTGCCTTAACCTTGTTATACCTGCTATTCTGCCTGATATTCTGCTGCCAACCTCTGCCTGTCTACTGACCAATCTCTGCTTACCGTTTATGCCATATCTAATTATCTGTGATTGACCTGGCTTGTCTGACCCTGCTCCAGTCTGGCTCCATCCTGTTCCATCCAGTACCCGGCGATGCTGGCCTGCATCCCCTGTGCATCTGCACCTGCTGCTTGTGCTGCCACCTGCTGCTCACAACCCAGACTTGTCTGGCGACCCATCAGCTGCACATCTCTACTTTCAACAAGAGATTCTATAGGCACTCCTACCTCGCTGCGCTCTTGCGGCCACTTTGGCAACTCCAGTGGTCCCTGAGCCAGGGCTGTAGGAGAGGTCTCCTTCTACATGTCAGGATCTGTTACACGGTTCATGACAGTAACCTTGATAGATAGACGCAAGCAAAACAATTGGGGGCTTGTGCCGCAATATAGTGCGCTAACGTTGAACTGAAGCAGATCTGTTTTTCTGTGGTGTGTTGTGTAGCTTGTGCTAGGTAAAAATGCTGCGTAAGCTGTTTAGGAAAAGTAAGGCTACAGAGGGTTCTGGTGTCCAGATGGGAGTGTGCAGCTTACCTATTTGGGCCAGAGACAATGAGCGGGGGCCTCTTGCTAAAATATTTGTAAAGTATGCTTCTCCCTTGAATAAGACTTGATTTGATAAAGTCTCAGATAATTTTGTAGATTTTAGCCATAAGGGATTGGATTTAAGTAAAGCAGAGAAGAGGACAGTGTCCACAGTGGGTTGGTACTTCCTTCATGCTCTCTATACTGCATAATAAAGGAGGGAGAAGGCAGAGCCAGAAGTTAAGGTATTAAAAGACCAGCTAGCAGTTGCTTCAGGGTGTGTTCATTCAACTGCTAGTCTGGCTGATGATTTGCAAGAGTGGTGTGCAGCCCTCATGACCAAAACAATTAATGCTTAAGGAAAAGGAAGGGTCATAGACCTGTTAGTAAAGCCAGGGTACGTGCATTGTCATATCCCAAAACTGTGATTGTGAGGATGTGCTCTCCTCAAATGATAGTGAGGATGAGGAGAGTTTGATAATTCTGATGATGATTATCCAATGGTAAAGAAAAAGTGTGCCAGACCTCTCATTACTAAGCATAGGAAAAGGCAAAATGATAGAGAGGATTTGGCAGATGGGGAGGTGCATTACTGCATGTTCGACTCAAACATTGGCTGTTCGCCAGTTCGCCGAACAGTGAACAATTTGGGGTGTTCGCAGGAAATTTGAAAGTCTATGGGAGGAATCAAAAGTGCTAATTTTAAAGGCTTATATGCATTGTATTGTCATAAAAAGTGTCTGGGGACCTGGGTCCTGCCCCAGGGGACATGGATCAATGCAAAAAAAAGTTTTAAAAACGTCAGTTTTTTCAGGAGCAGTGATTTTAATAATGCTTAAAGTGAAACAATAAAAGTGTAATATTCCTTTAATTTTCGTACCTGGGGGTGTCTAAAGTATGCCTGTAAAGGGGTGCATGTTTCCCATGTTTAGAACAGTCTGACAGCAAAATGACATTTCAAAGGAAAAAAAGTCATTTAAAACTACTCGCGGCTATTAATGAATTGCCGGTCCGACAATACACATAAAAGTTAATTGATAAAAACGGCATGGGAATTCCCACAGGGGAACCCCGAACCAAAATTAAAAAAAAAAATGAAGTGGAGGGTCCCCCTAAATTCCATACCAGGCCCTTCAGGTCTGGTATGAATAGTAAGGGAAATCCCGGCCCAAATTTTTTTTAAAAATGGCGTAGGGTCCCCCTCAAAATCTATACCAGACCTGTCAGGTCTGGTATGGATTTTAAGGGGAACCCCGCTCCAAAATGTAAAAAAAATGGCGTGGGGTCCTCCCCAAAATCCATACCAGACCCTTATCCGAGCATGCAACCTGGCAGGCTGCAGAAAAAGAGGGGGGACAAGAGAGCGCCCCCCCTCCTGAACTGTACCAGGCCACATGCCCTCAACAATGGGAGGGTGCTTTGGGGTAGCCCCCAAAACACCTTGTCCCCATGTTAATGGGGACAAGGGCCTCATCCCCACAACCCTTGCCCGGTGGTTGTGGGGGTCTGCAGGCGGGGGGCTTATCGGAATCTGGAAGCCCCCTTTAACAAGGGGACCCCCAGATCCCGGCCCTCCCCCCTGTGTGAAATGGTAAAGGCCTACCATTTCACAAAAAGACTGTCAAAAATGTTAAAAATGACAAGAGACAGTTTTTGACAATTCCTTTATTTAAATGCTTCTTCTTTCTTCTTCTGGTTCTTTACCGGGCATAGGTAAGGTGAACACAAGTGCAGATAACATTTCAGTAGGAAAGGAGGCGGAGAATGCAGCATGGTTGAATAATTTGCATAAGTGTGGGGTTAGTGTTAAAGTATTCCCCAGTAAATCTGTCTGGCCCAGGGGATTTGGAAGTAGGTAGATTTCCAATAGACAATTGTATTTCGGTTTCTGTGAAGGGAGTATTCAAATACAATAATTGGTCGGTTGATAGTGAGGGTAGATTGATATGATTAAGGAAGGATTGTATATCTGCCTGCTTGGGTTGATGTGTATTTCTGTTTGTCTTAAGGTTGTACAGGTCGCTATAAAAGGAGGTGAAAGCATCAGCTATGGCTTGAGGATTAATGATTTTGTCTTGGGTAATAGGATGGCGTAAATATACTATTCTGGTTTTTAATCTTTGCCCCCTGATACGGCGGGCCATAGCCTTCCCTGCTTTATTATTTGTTGCATAAGATCTAGCCTTTAATTTCCTAA
This sequence comes from Lithobates clamitans, assembly GCA_037952925.1. Lineage (NCBI taxonomy): Eukaryota > Metazoa > Chordata > Amphibia > Anura > Ranidae > Lithobates > Lithobates clamitans. The sequence continues at coordinate 3,981,750 of JBBGZY010000477.1, read as the reverse complement.
GTTTTAATTCAAATCCATCAAGTAGCAATGAGCAAATCCTCGTGGCGTAATTTGAAAATTTGGGATTGTAGTGATGAGGGGTTTGATTTGTTTTGAAGATCCACTGCAGCTAATTTTGCAGTCAATTCTTCCAACAGCTGCATCCTCCCTTTTTTCATTTGGGAACCAAGTTGTATAAAGAATCCTCTCATGAAGGATTTATGAGCATTCCACGGGACCTCTGGGTCAGCCACTGAGCCCGTGTTATTGAGGAAAAATTCTTCCAATTTATGGGACAAATAATTGACATTGGGTGGGTGCTGAAGGAGAGAGTTGTTTACCCGCCAAATGTAAGAGTTGGAAATGGATGTTTTGTTTGTAATTTTGATGCTTACAGGGGTGTGGTCTGACAAGGTGATGGTGTGGATTTGGGAATCATGGATATTTTGCAAGAACCACTTATCTGAGACAAACAGGTCTATGCGAGAATATGTGTTGTGATGCGGGGAAAGGTACGTATAATCCTTTTCAGCCACGTGACAACACCTCCAGGCGTCATACAGGTCATTGGCCTGTGAAAAAAGAGTTGAGTGGAGAGGTAAATCTTTTGGGTCCAGAGGAGGAGTCCATCTCGTTGTCTGGGACTAAATTAAAGTCTCCGCATATTAGCAGGTGTCCCCGTTGAACTTCTTTTATTGCCTTTAGGGTGGTTTTGAGGAATTGCATTTGTCTGTGATTCGGAGCATATACGGTTAATATAGTATATGCAACATTGTCTATGGTAAAAATTAGTATAATAAATCGTCCTTCTGGATCTAGTGAACATTTGTGTAGCTGGAAAGATAAGGTATCTCTAAAAGCAATTAGCACTCCCCGTTGCTTCCGTGAGTAACATGCTTTGTAGATGTGTGGAAATGCCTTGTGTTGGCAGTAAGGGGTAGCATCTTGGGTGAAGTGTGTTTCTTGAATTCATAGAACATCGCTGCCATGCGTCACCGCCATTTTCCATAGAGATGCTCTCTTGGTTCAGGCCTTTGGCGTTAATAGTCATTACGTTGATAGTCATTGTAAGATTGTGGATGTCAATGTGTTTGTGTTAAAGAAAAAACTCACAATTGGTGGCCTTCGGTTTGCTTCTCAGCAGGTTGCCGGATAGTGGAGTCCTCCTTGGAGTCTCAGGAGACTAGAAATAGGTAGTGAATGTGCACTGTATAGTCTGTGTTGGTAAGGAGAAAAAGACGTATGGTATGAGGTGAATGCGTTCGATGATGCGTTCGATCAGAGATACCTCGGGTAGCAGTTTGGCAATCATGTCACCTGCATATTTCTGTAGATCGATCGGGGGAACCGACTTGGGTACCCCCCTGAGTTTAACGTTATTTCTCCCCGAGCGGTGCTCGAGGTCCGATAGCTTCGTTTTTATCCAATCTGTGTCATCCGTGTCTTTGTATGCATCTATGAGGTCATTTACATTTGTGGTACAAGCATCCATTTTGTGCTCTATGTGTTGTGATATATCTGTCAGTATTGATTTGTCTTCCTAATATTGTAATAGTTTTCTATGTACAGTGTTTTTTGTATAGTAAAAGCACATGTAAACACTGCAGAGATCTCAGCTTCCTTGCTTTAAACTGCAAAGTACCTGTTAGATTGACGCAAGCAAAACAAAAGTAAAAAAAGGCAACATTTTTCGTATGTAAAAGAACACATTCAATGGATAATGCAGTACAAAATGACTAAATCCAGCAAGGTAGCTGGAAACTCTGATTGAAAATCCCTTCAGGGACCATTTTACTCCTAAAGGTATGATTTACATGGATCTGCACATTAAAGTTTTCTGTGTTTTCAGATGGGTGGTTTAAATTTGCTTTTAACCTGTGGACCATTTAATTACAATTTAGCATGAATAGTTTTGGATGCACTGGGCTTTTCGATCTTGGTTTATTTGTATTCATTTTTTCTCTTTCTGCCTATATATTGACACTGCAAACAAGTCAGATATATCAGATTTCTTAAACATTTTACTGCCAAGAAAGTGTGATAGATGAGATGTTTAAATTTAGAGAGAAACTATAATAATTGGTGATTTTGTTTTTGGTTTTTCATGTTTAAAAGTTTTTGAAACTTTTAAAAAAAAAAATATTTTAGATCCAGTTTAAAATACACAATCATTTGTATGACAAAGGATTCCCAAAGTAGTATAAATTAGCTAAAAGGACAGCACAGAAACTGAATCTTGGGTTGAAGCTTACCTTTCTCTCATGAATACCATATACTTAATAAAACCTAAACTGAGATTTTTGATAAGGGATGGGTCACTGCTCTGATGATTCACTGATGTTATGTTAACAGCTGTTTTTTTTTCAATAACACTAAATTGCTTAAATTTCTTTATACATTGAAATGACATTAAAGCTTTATCAGCTGTTCTAAAGAAAACATGTTTGCTTGTTTTTTTCAGTCTTGACCCAAAGAAATATGTAAAAAACTATACATCCTCTTTAAGCAGCAACTTATTAAAGTGACTTGCTGATATACAATGGACCAAATGGGTAACTAAAATGTTTTTCAAGCAAGGCCTTATTTTTCTTTGTTTCGGATATACATTATATTACCAAAAGTATTTACATGCACATAAACTTTAATGGCATCCCAGTCTTAGTCCCAGCTTCAACTCTTCCGGGAAGGCTGTCCACAAGGTTTAGAAGTGTGTCTATAGGAATGTTTGACCATTGTTCCAGAAGTGCATTAGTGAGGTCAGGTACTGATGTGGTCGAGGCTCAAAGTCTCCACTCTAATTCATCCCAAAAGTGTTCTATCGGGTTGAGGTCAGGACTCTGTGCAGGCCAGTCAAGTTCCTCAACCCCAAACCTGCTCATCCTTGTCTTTATGGATCTTGCTTTGTGCACTGGTGTGTAGTCATATTGGAACAAGAAGAGGCCATCCCCAAACTGTTCCCACAAAGTTGGGAGCATGAAATTGTCCAAAATGTCTTGGTATGATGACGCCTTAAGAGTTCCTTTCACTGGAACTAAGGGGCCAAGCCCTACCCATGAAAATCAACCCCACACCATAATCCCCCCTCCACCAAATTATTTGGACCAGTGCACAAAGCAAGGTCCATAAAGACATGGATGAGTGAGTTTGGGGTGGAAGAACTTGACTGACCTGCATAGAAGCCTAACCTCAACCCAACAGAACACCTTTGGGATCAATTAGAGCGGAGACTGCAAGGCAGGACTTCTTGTCCACATCAGTGCCTGACCTCACAAATGCGCTTCTAGAAGAATGGTCAAAAATTCTAATAGACACACTCCTGAACCTTGTGGACAGCTTTCCCAGAAGAGTTGAAGCTGGTATAGTGGCTAAGGGTGGGCAAACTCAATATGGACTAAGACTGGGATGCCATTAAAGTTCATGTGCGTGTAAAGGCAGCAGTCTCAATACTTTTGGTCCCTTTGGTATGAATAGTTTGATTCTTTCCTATGCAGAGTTGCATAACCAAATATTTTTCCTTATTGATGCAAGCTGGGCTTGCATCAGTGTGCCATATAAATATAAGTACAATAGACTGTAGTAATGAAATGTCAAAGAGCAAGGGGCTAATAAAAGGTATGAGATATATATCTAGAAAAGTATGGTGTCTCAGGTAAGTATGACTGGTAGCAGGACTTTTGAGAGTGTGATAGGAGAAGGTAGCACCATTGCAGATTTTGTCCCATTTTGCAGAGGTTATTTGCAATGTGTACTAAAAACACAAGTACTGAAGCTCAAGACAGATAGGCAAATAGTTTTTTTGAGAAACAGGTCGCTGATTATGGCAATTTATGATGAAATGTGTAAGGTGGGACCTTGACGCATGATGCAAGCATGCTGGATGCTGTGGCTTTCTTGGAATTTTGTTCACTGATGTTTGTATTGTTTGTTTACATGTGAGTTTGCATTTTACATTGATTAAAAGTGACTCATGATTTTAAAGAACCTACTGCATTATGGTATCCTTTATTTTATACCTTTGTGAGGTTATTACCACTATGATCAGATAAAGATTGTGTATAGAGTGCTGGTTACTTTGTATTACTTGGAGTTACTGCAAATGTGTAGAGTTACCGATTGAGAGTTCCACCAATTATATCACAACAATAATGTGCTATTGACCACTCTATCATTTCCATAACCTCTGGTAAGGCGAATTGCCTCAACACAGTGGAAATCCCCAAACCAGCTTCAATGTGAAGAATAGAAACATGCGGCAATCTATTCTTCACATTGAAGCTGGTGTGGGGATTTCCATCTTTTGACATCTTTTTTAAAAGGACTTTTGCATGAATTTATGATTACTTTATTAAATAGGCAAGGGTTAATTGTTCATTTTAGTCTAGGGGACATAGAAAAGAAAATGTACCCAATCCTCTGCTCTTCAATGCTGCTTGAATGGTCTCCACAGCATCTTATTCCCCCATGCTCTAGCAGTCTAAGGTCCAAATGTCATCAAGACCAATGTAAGGTCCATATCCCTGCATTGGATGCCATGATGTTTATGAACAGTCCACCGCTGTAGGGGAGTGCCATCTGCCATGATAGCAGCGGAATGGGTAAATTAAATTGCTTTTTCTCTCCCTTAGACTAAAAGAGCAAATAACCCTTGTAGTGCAAGGCACAGTCCCACTGCAAGGAAGGATTCACAAATTTGCCAGAGCTGGGCTTTAAATTCTACTATACAGAAGGCAGAAATCAAGACAATGTCAAATATTTAACCTTTCAACCCCTTCCTAAGGACTCAGCTGATCCCAGATTGAGGTAAAGGGCCAATCACAACGGCCTTTTACCACATGATCAGCTGTGTCCTCACACTGACAGTGTGAGGAGAGAAAAAGAGAGCCGAGAACCGGTTTGTGCTAAAGGGACATCAACACTGATAATCAGGGCACTGTTTATCAGTGTCCTGATTATCAGTGCAGCCCCAACAGTGCCCACCAGTGCTGCCAATCAGTGCCCACCAGTGCTGCCAACCAGTGCCCACCAGTGCCTCCTCATCAGTGTCACTCATTAGTGCCCATCAGTGCCGCCTATCAGTGCTACCTAGCAGTGCCACCTATCAGAGCCCATTAGTGCTGCCTATCGGTGCACATCAGTGCTACCTGTCAGTGCCCATAAGAGCCACCTATCAATGCCCATCAGTGTTGCCTATCAGTGCAGCCTCATCAGTACCTCCTCATCAGTGCCCACCAGTGCCACCTCATCAGTGCCCATCAGTACCACCTATCAGTGCCCATCAGTGCTGCTTCATTAATGCCCATCAGTGCAGCCTATCAGTGTCCATCAGTGCAGCCTCATCAGCGCACATCAGTGAAGGAGAAAAATTACCTGTTTGCTAAATTGTATAATAAACTATGAAAAACGTTTGTGCTTTTAAAAAAATTTCGGTCTTTTTTCAGCAAAAAATAAAAAACCCAGTGGTGATTAAATATCAACAAAACAAAGCTATATTTGTGTGAAAAAAATGATAAAAACTTTACTTAGGTACAGTGTTGCATAACCGCGCAATTGTCATTCAAGGTGTGACAGCACTGAAAGCTGAAAATTGGCCTGGGCAGGAAGTGAAAGTGCCCAGTAGGCAAATGGTTTATTCATATTTTTTTGATATACCCCCTACTACCATGTTATCAAAAAAACTAAATTTTTTATTTTAACCCTTATATTTTGAAGCAGCTGTGATTAAATAAATATATTATCATATTATCACAAGATCATATGCAGGCACCCAGATTTGCCTTCAATAATAGCAGTAATGCTTTAGCAAGGTTTTAGCTGACTTTTTAACAGGTTCTGGTAAGCTTTATTTCTATACGTTTGCTGTTTCACCAGCAATTTCTCCTATGCTTTTTTATTTTCATCCAGCAAAGCCTTATAAAATTCTATATACATATATATATATATATATACAGTACATAGTAAGAGCACTTCAGCGCAGTCTGTAGTATTCATTCAATGCTGAAAAAATTCCACCTAAATTAAGCAATTATAGCAATTACATTAACTTTTATCTTTTAATTATACTTATGCCTGTTTCTTGCAGTGTTCATAGATCCATTTAGTGCATTAATTAAAGCCTTGTCTGAATACAAAATATTATTCGTATTATGCAATTAATTAAAAATGTTTTGTGACAAATCATTTTCTTTTGAGAGAGGATTTTGAAAGAAATATATTGTGAACATGCTTTAAGGTTGAACAAACTGGAGCTGAAAAGGTCTAACATGGTGTCAGTAACCTCTGTGCCCTATGTGGGAAAAAACAGAACCCGACTGCACAGATTGCTGAGAGGGATTACTTCAGGGACCTCATAAATCTGAGGAACGTTGTTTTTTTTTTTTTTTCATATATAGCTTCCAGCTATGTTAGAGGAAATATAATACCTCATGAGAGGACTGAAATTCTTATGAGGTCTTTCGGATGTGAAGTGGCTAGATGTGACACTTGCACTGTTATACACTTGAAAGCCTGTGAATTTGAGATAACAACGTTAATACATTGTTCTACTGGTTATGTCCTTCATAGTTGAGTTTTTTCATATAATTTTGTTTACATTGATTACATTAGATAGTCTTTAAGGGTCAGGTAAAACAAAGGAATTATAAACAAAATCACATAAGGAACATGGTGTCCCAGACATTTCTGAGTGTTATATAATAGTAATTCCTATTTAATGGAAGTGTTAACTTTCAAGAAAGGATGTCACAAAAAAATGAACTGTATTTTTACTTTAAAATGAAAGTGCAGTGTATTTGTTATTATTATGTGCACATCTGTAGATCAGTTAATATGATACATATTCTTTCTTTATGACTGCTAAAAATATATTTAGCTAGTCTTATGCCGCGTACACACGACCGGACTTTACGGCATACTTTGCCCGGCGGACTTTGACGGACTTTACGACGAACTTTCCGAATGAACGGACTTGCCTACACACGATCAACCAAAGTACGACGGATTTGTACGTGATGACGTACGACCGGACTAAAACAAGGAAGTTCATAGCCAGTAGCCAATAGCTGCCCTAGCGTGGGTTTTTGTCCGTCGGACTAGCATACAGACAAGCGGACTTTTCGACCGGACTCAAGTCCGTCGGATAGATTTTAAAACATGTTTCAAATCTAAGTCCGTCAAACTTTTGAGAAAACAAAGTCCGCTGGAGCCCACAAACAATCGAATTGTCCGACGAAATACGGTACGCCGGACCAAGTATGCCGTAAAGTCCGATCATGTGTATGCGGCATTAGACGTCTTATACATAAAGGCTTTGAGGCATTAAATATGATCTAACATAAAATCCTGGCATTTTACTCTCCAGGGAGCCACAGGTGGCGTGTACAGCTGACCATAGAAGTAAATATCTATATGCAGACGTATTTGGGTAATTGTGCATGCCCAAATGACATATTCCCGAAACAAAAATTCTTGGTTTGGGAAATAAATCAATAATGCATGCCTTCATGCACCTGTTTATGCCAATGTACAAAAGCATTGGATTATGCCCATGTACAGCCCTGTGCAGTCCTCTATGGCCAGTTATGGTTTCCTAAGCAGGTATGTATGCTAGAATTTTTATGGTAGATCATATTTCATACCTCAAAGTGCCTGTGCATGAGTCCAAAAGCTATCTAAATGTAATCTTGCCTTATGGGGAGACTGTTGATTTTAATAAAGTCATCCAAATGCATTGAGAGGAGCAGCAGGCTTTAGTGATGAGCAAATAAAGACTTCCACATGTAAATCATTAGTAAGATCTCATTTGGAATATGCAGTTAAGTTTTAGCCACCAGTTCTCAAAAAGGATATCAGGGAACTGGAGAAAGTGCAGAGAAGAGCAACCAAACTGATAAGAGGCATGGAGGAGCTCAGCTATGAGAAAAGATTAGAGGAACTGAATGTATGCTCTCTTAAAAAGAGGAGATTAGGGGTAATATGATCAATGTGTACAAATGCATAAGGTGTCCATCTAATGAACTTGGTGTTGAGCTATTCACTTTAAGGTAATCACAGGGGACTAGGGAGGACTTGTCTAGAGGAAAAGAGATTTAATCTCTAAATATGGAAAGGTTTCTTTACTGTAAGAGCTGTGAAAATGTGGAATAGACTCCCACCAGAGTTGAATCTGGCCAGCTCAGTAGATTGCTTTAAAAAAGGCCTGCATTCCTTCCTAATTGTACATAATATAACTGGATATTAACATTTATTGTTAAAGTTGATCCAGGAAATATCTGACTGCCGCTCGGGGGATCAGGAAGGGATTTTTCTCCCTGCTTTAGCGAAATGGATTATGCTTTGCTGGGGTTTTTAGCCTTCCTCTGGATCAACTGTGGGTATAGGATTGTAGATATAGGATTGTATGGTTGTTTTTTTTTTTAATTGGTTGAACTAGATGGACTTGTGTCTTTTTTCAACCTGACTAACAATGTAACTATGTAAATATACATTTACAAACCAATCACAGATACAAGAGGTTTATAAAGGCAGCTAGAACTAAGGGAAATATAAGGATCTTACTCTGAAAATGCCAGTTGTGTGGTTTTCATAATAATCTAATGTCTAATGTTTCAATATATTTTAGAATCACTGACCCAGAATAAGCATGCCAATAAGGGGATCCTGGATATATGACTCTAAAAGTATTAAAATCATAAGCAGCCGGTCAACTGGTGGCTTCCATGTTTTTCTCAAGCCAGGCTTCCTTTTTGGACCCATTTTGCACACATTAAAGTAAATCTGCCTTTTGTCCATACATGGTAAAGGAACAGTTTCACTTTAAAAGTACAGTGCCCTAAAAACCCTATGCTCTACTTTCCTTCTCTCCTCCAACCACTTTGTTCAGCATCTGCTAAAGATGGAAATATCTTTTATTTCTGGATTTTGAGGGGCATGTGATTTGGTTCCATGCACCAGCACTGGTGCTTGGCCCACGGCTGTCACATGTGGATGGGTTCTGTGTAAGCTGTGTAAGCTTCGACTAGAGAGAGAAGTATTTCCCATATCTTGTAAACTAAACAGAGCAATGATGGAGAAAATGAGAGGTGACTATGTGTGTCTACACATACAAAGAGTAATATTGTTGTGAATGACTTGCTAATCATGCATGAATTTTTAGTGTGCTTACTGATTTTTTGAAGAAATTTCATGTAAAATATACTATATGTGCATTATGAAAAAAAAGACTGGTTTCCCCTTACATATTCTATATCCTAGCAGAGTGAATGAAGAATTAAAAATGCATGCTGTTCTGTAATAGCAGTTTTCTTTTGTTAAATATTCCATAGAAATATATAACCTTTATTTAGTAATGGTGTGTTTTTGTCATTAGGAATAATATAATTTTTATTAATAAGATCACTAAATATGTAGGTACTTTGGAATATATAATAAACTGAAGTACATGATAATTTGTATTACTTTGCAAAAAAGAGTACAACCATGCTGCAAATTTGAGATTATTAGTGCATTTTTTATAGAATGACAAAGTAATGTGACATTCACCAAACATTTACTGCACGTGAATCCATCATAGTAGTTATAATGTGTACAAGGAAGATACACGTGAAAGTAAATGTTTGGTGAATGTTACTTCACTGGAATATTAATATACCCTGGGTGTTTTTTAATCCCTAATATCTGAAGCATTAATTTAAAAAAATTATAAAATGGAACTATTTGATTCATGAAATTGATCTGACTGTTCTTACGGAGTCAGGAGGGATTCTTTGACCTCAGAAGCTGTGATAGGCTGAACTAGATGGACATGAATCATTTTAAAACTTAAAGCAGAACTATAGGCAAAACTTTTTTTTCATGTTGGATAGAGTAAAGGGGTAAATAAACCCTGTCAGATTTTTCTTTCACTATCTGTGTCCCATTGCAGAGATTTCCCTTCACTTCCTGTCCCATAGCCTAACAGGAAGTGAAAGGAAATCCATGCAAATTAAGGGAATATCTTGGGGACCACTAGATCACCAGAAATAGTGTTCACATTGGAAGATTTCACCCCTATTACTTTTCTGTGGACAACCCAAAATTAGTGATTTTCTTTTACTTTCACTTTTAGTGATAATGGTAAACAGGATAATAGAGACGGTGAATGACTTTAATGGGGGCACAGACAGCAATAAAACCTGACAGATGTTCTAATCTCTCTCCACTTTATCCAAAACTACAAAAGTTGATCCAATGATTGATTAATGTTTGCTATAATTTCAAAGAAATTCATGGCACAATAACAAAGTAAAACTAAATCACAGAGGCACATAAATGAGAGCTGTTTTATAGCTTATAAAAGTAATACCAAACATCTTGTAACGTCTGCTCCTAGGATGGACTTTAGCTTTTAATTTGTTACATTTTGAAAGTTTATAACTAGGTATTTTGCATTTGCAGAAATGCAGTGCTTAAAATTGAGTTGGGATGGGGTGGTTGGAAGGTGGTTGGAAGTTTCCAAGTATTAAGGCCCAAACACACGATACAAAAATCGGATGTCTTTCGACAGCCGATTTTGCTTTTTCTTCAGACAAAAGCTGAATGTGCAGACTTTAAAATTTTTGTCAGATGGGAATTCAACGTCCGATTTTCGTTTCATCAGTACTGTTTTCGTACTAAAAAAATCATAAGAGCAAGACTACGCATGCTCAGAAACGAAAGAATACATACAAAAATATTCAACACACTCTTCACTTTCAACATGAGACTAGCATGCCACAAAAAATGGACGTTCGGTCATCTGAAAATCTAAGCATGTGTACGAGGCTTTAGAGTTTCGATGAATAGGAAAGGTGGAGCACTGCTTATAGTTTGCTGGCTGGACACATCTCTTTCACAGCTAAAATCATTCCCAATGAGAGTGTATTTTAGTTGTATTGTAATGAACGTTTTGTTTAATAAGTTCTATGCTATTTATGTGTATGAAACAGAAAAAAAAAACTGTACGATTTTAAAAAATATACTCACGAACTGGAAGGGTCTGAAAAATTTCAGTTTTACTATATTCTCCTTGTCCTTTTCCATTAACAGCTGCAACCCTGACTTCATATGTTGTGTTAGCTTCCAAATTGTCCAGAAGAACAATAGCTATTAACAAAAATAAATAAATCACATTAAATACATAATAGCATTTAAACCACACATACCCTTCCTCAAAACAACTTCTAATATTAACATTAGGCATTGTATCAAGTGTGATGTTTAACAGTATTAAAACAACTATAAGCTTCTTTCAGTTATGAAACAATGTTTCCTTATTTTTTTTTTTAATCCCCGTTTTCTGTATGGGAGTATTAAAGGTGACCTGTCAGGTTTGCTGTGGTACCAGGGTGGATCAAACCTTAGCAGCACACACAGTAAAGCCTGGTACACACTATTAGTTTTTTTCTGTTCAAACCAGTGGGTTGAATGAAAAAAACAAACTGTCAGCTCCGGTCAGAGCTGCTATACTAACTATGTAACATTAGTATAGCGATCTCCCCCGCTGAGCTATTGTGTTCTGACAGGGGGACGCCCCCCCCCATCAGAACCGCAGGATCACCAACAATGGCACCATCACCCTCCCTCAAACCATTATCCGGATCCAAGGAATTAGGTACCTCTTTATAACAGATATCAGACACTGGCCGATGATGAGTATTATGGAAATTATTCCAATCAATACCCTCCCACCGCTTTTCAAGAACCCTCAAACGCACAAACACAAGGGAGGAGAAAAAAACACACCATCGTATCAGCAGAACAAGGATATAACATTGGGACAAAGAGAAGAAGGGGGTGTAGATCAGGTTGACGCATATAATCCAAAAAATATGCAAAGGAATATACAATTTAAGCAAGACGGAACTGAACCAAAGAGAATTAAACATACTCAATTTGGGATTGAAATGTGCACCGAAAAAAAAGTTTGAACAAGTTTGAAGTGTACATTGATACACACAAATTCAGTAGAACATTGAATATTAAAAAATATTTTATCAGTCAATCGGGAATTTCTGTACCCAAAATCTCTTATTCTGTTGAGAAAATTGATAGTGGTTTGAAAAATAAGTCCATATTCAATCCCCAGAACCCAAGTAACCACTTTATTGAGGTTTTCAAAAATCTAGTGCTTAAGGATATTGAAGAATTAAACCCAAAGAAAAGAATAAACCCTGAATACATCAGAGACGGTATTAGATCACTTGAAGGAAGGAAGGACATCATTGTCCACACAGCTGACAAGGGGGGGTAGTTGTGATGGACAAATCCTTCTATGTCTGTCAACTTAATGACCTGTTGGGTGATGGCATCACATACAAAAAATTATTGATGGACCCCACAAAGTCATACCACACTCAATTGGATTTATTAGTTGAGTGGGGTTATGGCACCAATGCTTGAAATTCCAAGGAAAGACGATATTTAGTGCATGTAGGATTCCCATCATCTACACGCTGCCCAAGATATATAAAAATACACAAGTCCCACCAGCACGGCCTATAGTTAACAGCATAGGGTCAGTTACGGCACGGTTGGGGGAGTATCTTGATAAATTCCTTCAACCCAGTGTTAAAGTGACTAAAGCCTATTTGAAGGACACTTCAAAATGATTGCTTTTGTTGGATGATGTTCAATTAAGCACCACGTCTGAAACATATCTGGTTACAGCTGACGTGTGCTCATTATACACAATTATCCAACATGAGGATGCAGCTTTGGCGTTGAACTGGGAATTGAGTAAAAAGGATGATATCCCACATTTCCAGAAGCGATTTTTGGGACATGCGCTTGAGTACTGCATGTCGCACAATTACTTCTGGTGGAATGGACAATTCTTCTCGGGTTGGCGTGGCTATGGGAGCTAAATATGCTCCCAGCCTAGCCAACCTGTTCATTGCAGAATGGGAGGACAGACATGTTTTCAGTAAAAGATGCCCACAACTGAAGTTGTATCGCAGATTTATAGATGACCTTCTGTTTATATGGGAGGGGTCACTGGAATCTGATGAAATTCTTAGAAGATCTAAACCGGAACACTAACAACATCAAGTTGGACTACCAGATTAGCGAGAGCAGCATCAACTTCTTGGATGTCATTATTGAAAAAATGAATAGTAAATTGAACACCAAAGTATACTTCAAACCAACAGACCATAACAGTTTCCTAACAATTCGAAGTGGCCATCATCTATCATGGATTAGAAATATACCTAGGGGACAAATGCTAAGAATTCAACTGAACTGTACTAAAGTAAAATGAAGGGATATACAGAGGAGTCCTTGAATAAATCTATCCAAGAAGTATCTGAGATCCCAAGAGAAGAATGCCTAAAGCAGAAAACTGAGGTTTAGATACCGAATAACCAACACCAACTGGGTTTTATATCCAATTTTCATTGCCAATATAAAGAAGTAGAAAACATTTACAAGAAACATTGGCATATATTATGCAGAGATAGACATCTAGGGGAGATTTTGGACAGTCAACCAAGGTTTATCTACAGGCGGGCCACAAATTTTGGTGATCGAATAGTAAAAAAGATATTGGATCCCCCAGATCAACAGGCCCTCAAAATGTACTTTAAAGGTTTTTTCTCCTTCAGAAAATGCATATGCTGCAGAACTGTCAAAATCAGTAATAGGGGTAGGACTGAGGTTTCCAATAGAGATGGTGAATCCTTCCACATTAAGGAGTTTATCACCTGCAACTCCTCACACATAGTATATTTGATATGGTGCCCATGCGGGCTATTCTATGTAGGAAGAACAAAAAGACTTTTAAAAGTCTGAATAGCAGAACATCTGGCAAAAAGAGAAACACAATCAGGACCCCTCCTTATTACAATTCTGTGGCATAGATATTATCCACCCGACTTGGAGGGGCTCTAAAAGAGTAAGGGATCTGCCCCAAAGAGAAACCCGCTGGATTTTTTCGATGAAGTGCCTTGCACCTAGAGGGTTAAACATTGAGGTAGGCCTCAATTGTTTTATCAATGATTATTGACCAACTTACAGACTGATATTGGATTATTTTTGGATATTGAACACGAAGTGTTGGATATCATTTTTGTTTTTTATCATCAGTCACAATTTCTAATGTTACTTTTTTCTGTCATTTTCAAAACTATTTACCAATGTTGGGATGCATGTTTCAAATACCCAATTTATCAAATATATGTAAAAAACAATTATATTTATTGCATCCACTCAGAATATTCATATATAGTTTTTCTGGACCCCTATAAGAAATGTGGGAGAGATGGGTAAGGTCCACCCTGTTTTTCACATGGGTGGACCTTACCAGTGGTACCTCATCGTTTATTAATGTGATTAAATTCAACTTATAGGGGAATATAAGTAGTTTGTTCTCCAACTTGATTAAAATATTGTATTTGTTGATTTACCCATCAGATGTTTCTATTGTACAGATCACTGAGGTTTTTTAATCGTTTTAGTGTATTTTAATTTACACCATTATCATAATGGTGTGACTGCTCTATGTTCATTTTTAGTCCTTATGAGCAGATCATCCACTGCCATATTACACTAAATCAGGCAGTTATCTTAATAACTACATATGATACATTTCCTTTTCTTAAATGTGTTATATTAGGTTTACACACACCATCGCCTTAATAAGTGTTGGTATAGATGCTATGGTATCATCTGTGTAACATTATTTGATACATTGCCTATTGTTAAATGCACCAGTATCATTATATTTCCTGGTCAGATAGATTCTTATATGTTATTCACCGGCGCTTTGCGGTCATGGGGACATGACGTGTGTGCATGTGCGGTATCGGGAATCACATGAATAGCTGAGGGAGAATACATAAGGGATGATTGATGGGCTGTGGAACAAATCCCATGAGGAAGTCTTAGTGATGAAACATGTCGGGGGCGTGGCTACACTGCATTCTATCCTACTGACGTGAGACGCCGCTTGCTGAGCAACTATACACTAACACTGAAAAAGGACCTTAGGAGTGGGGTGAGAGGCACATTACAAGCACACACTTCGGGTCCGCTGTGACCGCAGTGCACCGCTAAGCCATTGTTTGTTTGTTTGCTGTGGATATACATTTGAGGCATATTTTTTTCGTTTGAAATGTGAGTGTAAACATTGAAGTGTTTTTGGTGTGATTTTATTAAACTGGTTGAAACGTTATCACGCTATGTGGAGCACTTTGTTCAATTATTTTTCACATATGGAGCTATTTTGACTTGAGTCACGGATTACTATGGATGGTCGTTTGTAACCCAGGTGTGGTTCAACTACTATTTTTGCCAAACACGAGAGTGGGAGGCAATACGAGCTGGTGAGTGCGTTTTTCAGAGGGAGAGGTGTCACAAGCACGTTGGTGTGGTCGAAGATTAAGAGTTTAAGAAGACTGAAGTATCTTTCTCATCTGTTTTTTCATCTTATATTCATTTATGGACTGTATTAATAAATAGACATTTTGACACTTGTCATTGGGTGATATTTATTATCTATAAATATAGGATCATTGTTTCAGTATTTTTGATTCACGGTTATTTATCACATTTCTCAGTGCCACTTATTTCTTCCTATTTTTCATTTATTGTTATAGGTTTGATTTTTGATATTTCAAATTTTTTACAAAAGTGGCAGCTCTTTACTATACACACTCTAAATTTTTTTTTTATTTTTTGGCGCAGTGGTGGTAGAGGATATTAGGGGCGGTTATATATATATTCTAAATATTGTTCAACAATTAAATCCCTAAAATGTCTGTTCAGGCACTAATCTTCTGTGTACAACCTTTTTTGTGTAGGAGGCTCCTTGAACACCTGCTATGAACTACACAAAAATACCATATGTCTAATATTCTGGAGATTTTAGTTGCCTGGTTGTCTGGCTGCAATACTTTAGGACACTGACACAAAATGCAACTATAAAAAGTGCATGTTGTTGCATGACAAATGCTCAAAAATATGTGGGAAAATAGAGCACAATATAAGATCTTTGGTGCAATGCACAGGTGTGAATAGGGCCTATAAAAGAAAAGGTAAAAAATATTTAAGAACAAATGACTCATAAAGGCTCAAAATGGCTGCTGTACTAAGCATAAAAGAAGGTTGTTGCTTGCAAGGAGATGGAGGATGGGAAGGGGCATGGTAAAGAAAAGGTATAGATCAAGTTTAACCACTTCCCACCCAAGTGATGTCCTGGACTTTGAGTGGAGATATCTGCAGACCTAATTTAGATATTGTTTTTTTCAGCAGGCGATTCCCTGCAATGTAAAAGCAATCATAGAGGCTCTTTGGCCACTTGATTGCTTTTACAGGTGGCGGGTAGGAGTTTCCCCCCTTCCGCCACCCTCCGGTGCTTCTCTGGTCTCTCCCATGCGATTGGGGAGCCAGAGAATGAAACCACCGGCGATGGCGGTTTACCATAGAGCTGACTGCAGATCAGATGATCCCTGGCTATCTCTATGACCCTTGGAGGTTGCAAGCGACATCATGATGTCACTTCCGGTGCTGGCAGATGTAAACACTGGCATTTTTTTTTCTGGGAAGTCTGAGATCAATTTTTTTTATCTCAGGCTTTCCAGTATAGAGGAGAGATCTGTGGACCTATAGACCCCAGATCTCTCTGTAAAGAGGACCTGTAATTTCCTATTTCTATCACAAGGGATGTTTGCATTCCTTGTAATAGGAATAAAAGTGATAAAAATAAGTAAAAGTGTCAAATTAAAAAATACAAATAAAATAAACAATAATAATAAAAAAAAAGAATTGAAGCGCCCCGTCCCCTCATGCTCGCACGCAGAAGTGAATGCATACATAAGGTCATGCCTGCATATGTAAACCACATTCAAACCACACATGTGCGGTATCGCCACGAACGTTAGAGCGAGAGTAATAATTTTTGTGCAAGGCCTCCTCTGTAACTCTAAACTGATCGCCTGTAAAAAAATGAAAGTGTCGATTTTTAAGTATGAAAGTTTGGCACCATTCCACGAGTGTGTGCAATTTTACAGCATGACATGTTAGGTATCTCTTTGCTTGGTGTAACATCATCTTTCATATTATACAAAATGATTGAGCTAACTTTAGTGTTTTTTTTTTTTTTAACCACTTCAGCCCCGGAAGGTTTTGCCCCCTTCCTGACCAGAGCACTTTTTACAATTCGGCACTGCGTCGCTTTAACTGCTAATTGCGCGGTCATGCAATGCTGTACCCAAACGAAATTTGCGTCCTTTTCTTCCCACAAATAGAGCTTTCTTTTGATGATATTTGATCACCTCTGCCGTTTTTATTTTTTGCGCTATACACGGAAAAAGACCGAAAATTTTGAAAAAAAATGATATTTTCTACTTTTTGTTCTAAAAAAAATCCAATAAACTCAATTTTAGTCATACATTTAGGCCAAAATGTATTCGGCCACATGTCTTTGGTAAAAAAAATGTCAATAAGTGTATATTTATTGGTTTGCGCAAAAGTTATAGCGCCTACAAACTAGGGTACATTTTCTGGAATTTACACAGCCTTTAATTTATGACTGCCTATGTCGTTTCTTGAGGTGCTAAAATGGCAGGGCAGTACAAAACCCCCACAAGTGACCCCATTTTGGAAAGTAGACACCCCAAGGAATTTGCTGAGAGGCATGTTGAGCCCATTGAATATTCATTTTTTTTGTCCCAAGTGATTGAATAATGACAAAAAAAAAAAAAATTACAAAAAGTTGTCACTAAATGATATATTGCTCACACAGGCCATGGGCATATGTGGAATTGCACCCCAAAATACATTTAGCTGCTTCTCCTGAGTATGGGGATACCACATGTGTGGGACTTTTTGGGAGCCTAGCCGTGTACGGGGCCCCAAAAACCAATCACTGCCTTCAGGATTTCTAAATGCGTACATTTTTGATTTTACTCCTCACTACCTATCACAGTTTTGAAGGCCATAAAATGCCCAGATGGCATAAAACCCCCCCAAATGACCCCATTTTGGAAAGTAGACACCCCAAGCTATTTGCTTTGAGGCATGTTGAGTCCATGGAATGATTTATATTTTGACACAAGTTGCGGGAAAGTGACAAATTTTTTTTTTTTTTGCACAAAGTTGTCACTAAATGATATATTGCTCACACAGGCCATTGGCATATGTGGAATTGCACCCCAAAATACATTTAGCTGCTTCTCCTGAGTATGGGGATACCACATGTGTGGGACTTTTTGGGAGCCTAGCCGCGTACGGGGCCCCGAAAACCAATCACTGCCTTCAGGATTTCTAAGGGCGTACATTTTTGATTTTACTCCTCACTGCCTATCACAGTTTCGGAGGCCATGGAATGCCCAGGTGGCACAAACCCCCCCCCAAATGACCCCATTTTGGAAAGTAGACACTCGAAGCTATTTGCTGAGAGGCATGGTGAGTATTTTGCAGCTCTCATTTGTTTTTGAAAATAAAGAAAGACGAGAAAAAAAATTTTTTTTTTCTTTTTTTAATTTTCAAAACTTTGTGACAAAAACTGAGGTCTGCAAATACTCACTATACCTCTCATCAAATAGCTTGGGGTGTCTACTTTCCAAAATGGGGTCATTTGGGGTTTTTTTTTGCCACCTGGGCATTCCATGGTCTCCGAAACTGTGATAGGCAGTGAAGAGTGAAATCAAAAATTTACGGCCTTAGAAAGCCTGAAGGCGGTGCTTGGTTTTCGGGGTCCCGTACGCGGCTAGGCTCCCAAAAGGTCTCACACATGTGGTATCCCCGTACTCAGGAGAAGCAACAGAATGTATTTTGGGGTGTAATTTCACATATTCCCATGGCATGTTTGAGCAATATATCATTTAGTGCCAACTTTGCGCAAAAAAAAATAAAAATAAAAAATTGTCTATTTCCCGCAACTTGTGTCACAATATAAAATATTCCATGGACTCAACATGACTCTCAGCAAATAGCTTGGGGTGTCTACTTTCCAAAATGGGGTCATTTGGGGGGGTTTTGAACTGTCACACACAGCTTATGTCACACATCACCCACTCTTCTAACCACTTGAAGACAAAGCCCTTTCTGACACTTATTGTTTACATAAAAAAATATTTTTTTTTTGCAAGAAAATTACTTTGAACCCCCAAACATTATATTTTTTTTTAAAGCAAATGCCCTACAGATTAAAATGGTGGGTGTTTCATTTTTTTTTTCACACAGTATTTGCGCAGCGATTTTTCAAACACATTTTTTGGGGAAAAAACACACTTTTTACATTTTAATGCACTAAAACACACTATATTGCCCAAATGTTTGATGAAATAAAAAAGATAATCTTAGGCCGAGTACATGGATACCAAACATGACATGCTTTAAAATTGCGCACAAACGTGCAGTGGCGACAAACTAAATACATTTTTAAAAGCCTTTAAAAGCCTTTACAGGTTACCACTTTAGATTTACAGAGGAAGTCTACTGCTAAAATTACTGCCCTCAATCTGACGTTCGCGGTGATACTTCACATGCATGGTGCAATTGCTGTTTACATTTGACGCCAGACCGACGCTTGCGTTCGCCTTAGCGCGAGAGCAGGGGGGACAGGGGTGCTTTTTTTTTTTTTTTTTTTTTTATTATTTTTTTATCTTATTTTTAAATTGTTCCTTTCATTTTTTTTAAAATCATTTTTATTGTTATATATATCTTATATATATTGTTATATATATATATTATATCTTATACCCTAGATTTCTCCTCTGCCCTCAAAGCATTTGACCGCACCAAGATCGGTGTGATAAAATGCTTTCCCAATTTCCCAATCGCGCTGTTTACATCCGGCGAAATCTAAGTCATAAAATGCTCGTAGCTTCCGGTTTCTTAGGCCATAGAGATGTTTGGAGCCACTCTGGTCTCTGATCAGCTCTAGGGTCAGCTGGCTGAATCACCAGCTGCATTTTCAGGTTCCCTGTTGAGACAGGAGAGCCAGAGAAAAACACGGAAGACGTTGGGGGGGGGCATTCCCTCCCACTGCTTGCAAAAGCAGTCTAGAGGCTAATTAGCTGCTAGGATTGCTTTTACATGAAAGCCGACCGCTGGCTGAAAAGAATGATACCAAGATGATACCTAAACCTGCAGGCATCATTCTGGTATAACCACTCAAAGTCATGAATGGCATACCTGAAGACAAAAAAATGGTTAACAATAAAGCACAGTAAACGGTAAAGTATAAAAAATTACATACCTGAAAAGAAAACATGATAAAACATAACAACAATAAAACATTGCAGAATAGAATACAGTAAAAAAGAGCAGAACAATAGAGAGAATAGAGAGAGAGAGAACAATAAAACGCCAACTATTTTTTTTTTATTTTACATTTTTGTTTGTGTTTTTTTTTTTTTTTTACACTTTTTTTTGTAACTAACTTTTATAACTGTAACCGGTTCCAGGTTCGGGTCTCTCAAAATGCGATGGCATCTTGGGAGACCCTGTGAAAGTGTGTCCTAGTCTGTGCAATGCTGTACCCTACGCTAATACTCAACTAGTGAATGGTAGCGTTCAAAACATTCACCAATGCAAAGACCAGGATTGTCAGGACAGGAGGGACAATAATAGCGGGCGTCACGCCTATATCCGCGCTTGTTGCAGACACGACATCTTTTTTGGGGGGGTTTGCTGGGTAGGGGTACTCGGGAGGACATAAAGAAAATGCCTCTCATGCAGCCGACTGCATTTGGTTGGGGATGTGAATGGGGGAAGTACGGGCGCTGCAGAAGCGGTGGGTTCCCAATTAGGATTGGCGAATGCAGCAGGAAGGGCATTATGGGCACGACGGGCCTGTGTTTGTCTTTTTGGTGGCAGCGGGACACTACTTGTGCTTGCCACCTCACCAGCTTGAACTGCACTTATGGGACGCGCCACGTCACCAAGTGTTACTGCAGTGCTGGTTTGACTATGACCGGGGTGTACTAGGCCGCTGGTGCATGCCAGTTCACCAAAACGCTACAAAAAAAACTGTTAGTGATCGCAGGGATCAGGCCTGACTCTGCGAACGCTGCAGTTATGCGTTTAGTGTTTTGTAAGTGACAGTGATCGATCGATACTGCACTTGGGTGGGCTGGGCTGGGCCGGGCGGAGGGGCAAAACGCAGGTGCTAGCAGGTATCTGGGCTGATCCCGCTAACACTGCGTGTTTGGGAACCCTAAACTGCTGGGGACGCTAGTATAGATCTGA
Source organism: Lithobates clamitans (assembly GCA_037952925.1). Lineage (NCBI taxonomy): Eukaryota > Metazoa > Chordata > Amphibia > Anura > Ranidae > Lithobates > Lithobates clamitans. Next base: position 3,960,564 of record JBBGZY010000477.1, on the reverse strand, counting down.
TCGGATCAGATATTGATGCGTTCAGATACTATACCACTAAGGGAGGTGTACGGTGTGTGCGTGGGTGTTAGCGGTACTGGCGCTAACCTGACGCTGCCTGGGGCTGGTGCTTGCCAGTTCACCAAAACGCTACCAAGAAAACTGTTAGCGATCGCAGGGATCAGGCCTGACTCTGCGAACGCTGCAGTTATGCGTTTAGTGTTTTGTAAGTGACAGTGATCGATCGATACTGCACTTGGGTGGGCTGGGCCGGGCTGGGCAGAGGGGCAAAACGCAGGTGCTAGCAGGTATCTGGGCTGATCCTGCTAACACTGCGTTTTTTTGGGAACCCTAAACTGCTGGGGACGCTAGTATAGATCTGATCGGATCTGATATTGATCCGTACAGATACTATACCACTAAGGGAGGCGTATGCTGCGTGCGTGGGTGTTAACGGTACTGGCGCTAATCTGACGCTGCCTGGGGCGACACATTTTACCGCCGGGCGATCAGGGGGCTAAACCTTTATTCGGTAATAAACGGCGGGTGCCCTGACACTATAAAAAATAAACGAACTAACCAGCGTCACCCATAATGGTTATACGGTGATCAGTGGTTAAAGGGTTAACTAGGGGGCAAGCAAGGGGTTAAAACATTTATTAGGTAGTATATGGGGGTCCCTGTCGATATAAAACGCTGACGGCGAACCTAAATATTTACGTCCCTAACTAGCGTCACCAGCGACACTAATACAGCGATCAGAAAAATGATTGCTTAGCAACACTGGTGACAGGGGGTGATCAAGGGGTTAAAACTTTATTAGGGGGGGTTAGGGGGGTATCCTAGACCTAAAGGGGGCCTAAAACTCACTGCCCTAACACTGTAACTGTCACAAACTGACACCAATGCAGTAATCAGAAAAAAAAAAAACCCTGCTTGGTGTCAGTTTGTGACACAGGGGGGGGGTGATCGGGGGGGGATCGGGGGGCGATCGGGGGGGGGATCGGGGTGTAATGTATGCCTGGCATGTTCTACTGTGTGTGTGTGTGTTGGTGCACTCACATTACAGTCTTCTCTCCTCTGCCCGGAATGGAAAATACCGAGCCGAGGAGAGATGACATCATTTCCTCTGCCTCTGTGTACAATACAGAGGCAGGGAAATGATCCCATTGGCTGGGAGTGATCGCGTGGGGGGGGACATGAATGGATGGCCTCCCCCTCACCATCGATCGCCGGGGGACATTTGCCGACCGCCGCAGGCACCGGGGGGGTCCAATCGGACCCCCCACCCGCGAGCAGGCAAGGACGTACAGGTAAGCCCTTTTGCCTGCCCGTGCCGCTCTGTCGACGTACATCGTCGTGCGGCGGTCGGCAACTGGTTAATTCATGAAAATGTTTGTTTCCAAAAAAAATCACATTTGAAAAATTGCTGCACAAATGCCGTGTGACATAAAAAATTGCAACAGCTATTTTATTCTCTAGGATCTCTGTTAAACATATATATACAATGTTTGGTGGTTTAGAGCAATTTTCTAGCAAAAAAAAATATGATTTTTACATGTAGGAGAGGAGTGCCAGAATAGGCCTAGGCTGGACGTAGCTAAATTGTGAATGGTCTGAAACTTTATTCAACTATATATACCCAACTCACCAACATTTTAAATAGAAATTAACTTCTTTCAGGACAAAAATAAAAACCTTACATTCTTGAAGAAATATAATCAAGATGTTGCAACTCTGAATGATGAACACACTGTACTTCAATATAAAAATATTAATTCTCATTTTTACATTACATTAATAAACTCACTTTGAGTTCCATGTGAATGGACAACTTTCCAAATATCTGAGGACACTTCTTTAAAATCCATTTGATAATGGTGAATTGGCACACCGCCGTGTGAGTCTGGCTTGTTGAAAAATACTTTGGCTTTAGTCTGTGACAGCTCTATAACCCGCATACCATGTGGACTGGAAGGTACGTCTACAACAAGCAGAATAAGCATAAATGCATTAAAACAGGAAGTTTAAATTCAAGTAGAGTGTATATTTTACATTTTTTTATAGGACTATATATAGGATTGACTGAAGAGCACAACATTTGTGTGCATCCAAGCCTGAGAAAGCAACAAATTGAGGTTGATTTAGTAAAACTGGAAAGTGCAAAATCTGGTGCAGCTGTGCATGGTAGCCAATCAGCTTCTGACTTTAGCTTGTTCAATTAAGCTTTGACAAACAAGCCTGGTTTCTCTGCAGAGCGGCACCAGATTTTGCACTCCAGTTTTAGTAAATCAACCCCATTGCATCATAATTATGTATATTGCATTCAGTCATCTTTTCTCTTTACAATAATTTCTAAAGACATTAACTGGAAATATATATAAACAAATAACAAAAAACAAATAAAAAATGTATATTACATCTGCTTTCCAATGAAATACACAATTTAGGGTGTATTCATTAAAAAAAAAAAAAATCACAGAGCTATTCATGTGAAACTCCATTAAGCTGTTGATCATAAATACTCATTTACTATGATCATCAGCTCTATCGAGTGGCCATAATACAGCATTTTCATTCTTTACTCTATTCTTGTAAATTAAAAACATCTGACCTGGCCTGAAAAGAGTCTAATAACATTCATTTTTGCCCTCATTCGCTCAAAATCAATGTTGGTGCAGTTTCAAAGGATGAATAGCTCCACCAATTTCTTAAGCTGGCCATACATCATACAGTTTTCTTCTACAATTCATTTAGATTTACCTTCAACTATGCAGTGCAAGGGTCTGCCTGCCTGGATACAAATTGAAAGTGTTGTTTAGGTTTGACCTCATATTATATGTTTTTGTGTAAATCTAAAGAAAATATATACAAGAAAATTACATTATATATATATATATATATATATATATATATATATATATATATATATATATATATATATATATGTACTGTAGATAGATAGATACAGATATACATACATACACACTCCCCCAAGCGTACATTTCATTGAAGACTAATAAACTTTTAGACAAATATGTTAATCGCGAATAACTTATACCTACCAGCCAGAGTTAGTATATATTCCTGGATCCTTGATCCTATTGAATTGATGGCTGTACAGTTATATCGTCCAAAATCATTATCTGATATTGGAGTTATCTTAAATAAAAAAAATAAAAAATATATTAATATCTACATAAGTAATAATGAGGTGATTATTGTTTGAATATAAACCAACCAAAAATCAAAACTGTAATATACAGCAAAAGAGAGGTGTTTCTTCATACTTTAAGCATCCTTATGCAATGAAACTAAGAATACATTCATGCTTGCCACAGAAATCGTCATTGATTGTTTACCCACTTGACATCCGGAAGATTTACCTCTCTTCATGACCAGGACATTTTTTGGCACTGCGTTATTTTAACTGCGCGGTCATGCAACACTGTCTGCAAATTACATTTATATCATTTTTGTCACACAAATAGATATTTCTTCTGGTGGTATATGATTACCACTGGGTTTTTTATTTTTTGTGCTACAAATAAAAAATAAATTGGAAAAAATATATATTTCTTTACATTCTGCTATAAAACATATCCAATAAAAAAATTTAAATAAATCATATTTCTTCATAGATTTAGACCAATTTGTTTTCTGCTACATATTTTTGGTGAAAAAACCCAATAAACGTATATTGATTGGTTTGTGTGAAATCTATACTAGAAACAATGGTATATATTTACTAGAACTTGTATTTATTAATTTATTTATTTTTATACTAGTAATGGCAGCGATCAGCAACTTATAGCAGGACTGTGATAGTATGGTGGGAAATCTGACACCAACTGACACTTTTGACACTTTGTGGGAACCAGAAACACTAATACAGTGATCCATGCTAAAAATACGCTCTGTCACTGTTACTAATGACACTGGCTGGGGAGGGGTTAACATCTAGGGTGATCAAGGTTTTAAATATGTGCCTAACAGTGCTTGGTGCATTCACTGTGAGGTGCTTTTACTAAGGGATGTGCCCATTTTTATTCCCTGCTTTGCAGGGAAACAAAAACTGGCACATTACCACTTAAAGGACAGAGCTCTGCATTGTCGTTCTCTTCACCAATCAGCTGGTGGCGGCGGTCAATCTGTGACTAATCACAGCACAGCCGATGCAGCAGCCACATACGTGCACCCCCATCTAGTATGTGCTGGAGCACATACTAGATACGTGATCCAGCACAGGATAGCCGCTCTGCTGCCATACTCCTATGTGAGGTGGTTAACAAGCAGTTAATACAATCAAAGTATTGGCTGTTAAAAACAAGCAGTAACAAGCACCAAGCAATATAGACAAGGAAATCAAATGAAACAAGCATTGGGGTTCATTTACTAAAGCAAACAAGCTGTTAACTTTGCAAGGAAATGTTTACTTTTTAAGGGAATTTTTCCCTAACTTAATAAATGTGATGAATAGGAATGGGCTGAACACTCCCTTTTCAGTTCACAGCATAACTCCCAAATGGGGAAATGTTCTTACCTGAACGGTGAACCCCACTGAAGTCTATTGGAGCCGAACAGGAAAAATTAAAAGTGCCTATTTTGAAGGCTTACATGCAAGTAATTGGCTGTAAAAGGGGTATGGGGGTTTGGGTACTGCACTAGGGGACATGTATAAATATATATATATATATATATATATATATATATATATATATTTATACATGTCCCCTAGTGCAGTACCCAGACCCCCATACCCCTTTTACAGCCAATTACTTGTATAATATATATATATATATGTGCATGTATATATATATATATATATATATATATATATATATATATATAGATATATATATATATATATATATATAGATATATATATATATATATATCTATATATATATTAAAACAATTGTTTTTTTGGGAGCAGTGATTTTAATTATGCTTCAAGTACAACAATAAAAATAAAAACCTCTCACACCAAATGTAAACATGGTACATTCTCCATATATATAACCATGGAGTCTGGGATATAATTGCCCATACACATGTGCAATCTCCAGTCTTGTCCCCTGACTGCTACAAGCATGCATACTGTATATTTTAAAAATGGAGCACGTAACGATGCATCCAGCTTGTGTTATTATTCTGGCATGTTAGTAATACCAGTTCAACTGTAACAGACAATACAACAACCAAAACGAATGCACATAAAAACTAGGTATGGAAGAGGTAGCATATGCAAATCAAAGCATACGCAGTAGGTGCAGCACTTTTATGGCTATAAAAGGTGCAACAGAACTATCTTTATTCCCATTGGCGAAGGTTACAATTGGATAATCCAAAGGTGTCTTGCTTGGTTTTGATCATCATTTTGATGATAGGCAACTCCTATCCTCATATTGATTAGTGGTTCCAAAATAATAATAACTACTGCAGTAGGGAACAGACACAAAATATACGCTCAGCATCTTTCTAAATAACTGTTCTGCTTTATTATGACGCAATTTAAGGTTTTTATACACATGATTAGGGATGAGCCGAACACCCCCCGGTTCGGTTCACACCAGAACCTGCGAACGGACTGAAAATTCGCACGAACGTTAGAACCCCATTGACGTCTATGGGACTCGAACGTTCGAAATCAAAAGTGCTCATTTTAAAGGCTAATTTGCATGGTATTGTCCTAAAAAGGGTTTGGGGACCTGGGTCCTGTCCCAGGGGACATGTATCAATGCAAAAAAAACTTTTAAAAACGTCCGTTTTTTCGGAAGCAGTGATTTTAATAATGCTTAAAGTAAAAAAAAAAGTGAAATATTCCTTTAAATATCGTACCTGGGGGGTGTCTATAGTATGCTTGTAAAGTCGCCTGTGTTTCCCGTGCTTAGAACAGTCCCTGCACAAAATGTCATTTTTAAAGGAAAAAAAGTCATTTAAAACTGCTTGCGGCTTTAATGTAATGTCGGGTCCTGGCAATATGGATGAAAATCAGTGAGACAAACGGCATGGGTACCCCTCAGTCCATTGCCAGGCCCTTTGAGTCTTGTATGGATATTAAGGGAAACCCCGCACCCAAATTAAAAAAGGAAACAGCAGTATACAGGCTCTGTACTCTAAACAGCAGTATACAGGCGGTGCAAACAAGACAGGGACTGTAGGTTTGTTGTTAAGTAGAATCTGTTTGTAATTTTGAACTGGTACATTTTTAACGTGTTTAGCACCAGCCAAAAAATCTATTTTAAGCTTTTTGGAAAACATAGGGAAGGGTTATCACCTCTGTGAAATTTGTTTTGCTGTCTGTGCTCCTCTTCAGAAGATTTCACCTCACTTTTTGTCCCAATGACAAATGTTTTTTGAAAATTTGGGTTTTTTTGTGAAACAAGGATTGGTGATAAAGCATCAATGGAAAGGAGAAATGTTTTTCCCATATTAACTCTTACAGGAGAGGATTTCCCTTCCTAGGGGTAGATTTCATCTCACTTCCTGTTGTCTCCTTCCGTTTGCAAGTAGGAGTGGTTTGTAAGTTGGATGTTTGAAAGTAGGGGCCTGCCTTATATACTCAGCAGAAATTTGGGCCTTAGGTGTTGTTGTGGTCACAACACTGTAAGCCCTCTCAGGGCCCTGCTGTGAAATATTAGATCAAGATTTGTAATTACATGCCCCTGTTGAACAGGGGCTAAAAAATTGGGCCTTAGGCACTGGTGCCACAACACTGCAACCCCTCATAGATACTCTAGTTGGAACGCAGGAACGAGCCCTGCTGCAAAGTATTGCATCAAAAATTGTAATTACACGCCCTGTTAAACAGTGGCTGAAAAATTGGGCCTTAGGCACTGGTGCTGGTGCCACAACACTGCAACCCCTCACAGATACTCTAGTTGGAACGCAGGAACGAGCCCTGCTGCAAAGTATTGCATCAAAAATTGTAATTACACGCCCTGTTAAACAGGGGCAGAAAAATTGGGCCTTAGGCACTGGTGCTGGTGCCACAACACTGCAACCCCTCACAGATACTCTAGTTGGAACGCAGGAACGAACCCTGCTGCAAAATATTGCATCAAAAATTGTAATTACACACCTCTGTTAAACAGGGGCTGAAAAATTGCGCCTTAGGCACTGGTGGCGGCGCTCAGAACCAAAAATGTTCTTACAAGCTATCAGCGTGATCATTGAGGAGGAAGAGGATAATTACTCAGGATAGTCACTCAGCATCAGCATGGGCAGTCTTTGAAGGGATCTGAGCTTTCAAAAAAAATTATTTGGTTACATTAGCATCAGGTGCTTGGTAGCTGGTGGTGATCCAAGACTGATTCATTTTTATTAAGGTCAGTCGATCGACCGAGTCGGTGGACAGACGCACCCTGTGATTGGTTACAAAGCCTCCAGCAGTACTGAATGTGCGTTCTGAAAGAACGCTGGATGCAAGCTCTGGCCAGTGATCCATCCTCAAGACCCAGTAACCCAGAGGATTTTAGGTGGGAAAGGTGTCCAAGTCAGATCTTGCCCCTAGGTATTCCTGCACCATGTAAAACAGACGCTGGTGATGGTTGCTGGAACCAATCATACCTTGGGGCTGCGGACTAAAAAATTGTCTAAACGCATCGGTCAGACGGCCACCTTCTCCACCGCTCCTTCTTTGACTGACCAAAGCCTCAGCAACACGTTATCCAGAAACAGGAGTTTGTAACCTCCCAGTCTCTGGGAACGCATTGCACAGACCTTTCTGCAAGGCCTTCCAAAGATGTTTCATCCTCTACTCCCTCTGCGACGGCAAGATAAGGTCCGCAACCTTACCCTTGTAATGTGGATCAAGGAGGGTTGCCAGCCAGTATTGGTCCTTCTCCTTGATACCACGAATACGAGGATCCTTACGCAGGCTTTGCAGGATCAGGGAGGCCATGCAGTGTAGGTTTGCTGAGGCATTCGGTCCGGAGTCCTCTGGGTCACTAAGGACGACATGGTCTGCAGCCACCTCCTCCCAGCCACGTACAAGTCCATGTGTTTCTTGGGACTGATCCCTTAAAGACTGCTGCTGATGCTGAGTGCCAGGCTCCACCTCCATACTGACACAATCCTCCTCCTCTTCGTCCTCTACCTGTGTGATCGGCGGGCACGCAGGAACACTGTCTGGATAAAGGGGGCCTTGAGAGCTAAGGAAGTCCTCCTCTTCCTGCCTCTGTTCTGCCTCAAGTGCCCTGTCCATTATTCCACGCAGCGTGTGCTCCAACAGGTGGACAAGGGAGACAGTGTCACTGATGCATGCACTGTCACTGCTCACCATCCTCGTGGCCTCCTCAAATGGTAATAGGACAGTGCATGCATCCCTGAGCATGGCCCACTGGCGTGGGGAAAAAAAAACAAACTCCCTTGACCCTGTCCTGGTGCCATAGTCGCACAGGTACTCATTGATGGCCCTCTGCTGCGTGTGCAGCCGCTGCAGCATGGCCAACGTGAGTTCCACCTGGTGGGCATGTCACAGATCAGGCGGTTCTTGGGCAGGTTAAACTCCTTTTGGAGATCTGCCAGTCGAGCACTGGCATTATATGACCGGCGGAAATGCACACAGACTTTCCTGGCCTGCCTCAGGACATCCTGTAAGCCTGGGTACCTGCCCAAGAACCGCTGTACCACCAAGTTAAGGACGTGAGCCAAACAGGGCACATGGGTAATTTGTCCCTGTTGGAGGGCAGAGGAGGTTGGTGCCATTGTCGCAAACCACCATTCCTGACTTAAGTTGGCATGGCGTCAACCACCTCTGAACCTGCCCCTGCAGAGCTGACAGAACCTCTGCCCTAGTGTGGCTCCTGTCCCCTAACCGCATGGCATCTTTTGGTCTGCATACTTGCGTAGCCCCTTGAACGGCTACGGAGCACCACTGGTTCCGAGGACCAAGCAAAGAAAGAGGCCATGGAGGAAGAAGAAGAGGAGGGGGTGGAGGAGAGAGGTGTGTCACAATCATTAGTAGTGGCATTTTGGAGGCGTGGTGGCAGAACAACCTCCAACACTACTGCACCTTGTCCTGTATCCTTCCCAGCTGCCAGCAGAGTGACCCAAAGCGCGGTGAAACTTAGGTAACGTCCCTGTCCATGCCTGGTAATATGCACCTTACCGCTGACCGCCCTGTCCAGGGAGGCATTGACATTGCCTTCCACATGCCGGTAGAGAGCCGGAATTTGCCTTCCGTGAGAAAAAGTGGCGTTTGGGTACCTGCCACTGAGGAACTGCACATTCCACAAACTCACAGAAGGGGGCAGAGTCTACCAACTGTAAAGGCAGCAGTTAAAGTGCTAGCAATTTTACCAAGCTAGCATTCAACCACTGGGCATGTGGATGGCTGGGAGCGAACTTCTTTCAGGGGTGCAGCAGCTGGGGCAGGGAAATTTGCCTGGTACAATCTGACGTCGGTGTACCGAAAGCAGACTGCCCACAAGTACTTGGCTGTGACACACCTAATTCTACACCTTCATTCCTCTCAGTGCAGGTCTCAGAGAGGACTGAAGGTATAGTGGGGCTGGAGATCTCAGCTGATGAGGAGCAAGGAGAGGTCCTCTTTGTTCTTTGGTGTGGGTCTTTTAGATACGCTTGCCAACGAACTGCATGGCAGGTCAACATATGTCTGGTCAAGCATGTGGTGCCCAAGCGGGAGATGTTTTGGCCACGCGAGATGCGCTTGAGACATATGTTGCAAATAGCAGCGGTGCGATCTGATGCACTCGTCTCAAAAAAGGCCCACACCAAAGAACTTTTGGAATAACGTGCAGAGATAGCAGCGCCCTGCACATGCGGAGCTTTGGGGTGTGATGCAGTCAGTGTGCTGCCCTTAGGCTGGCCCCTGGAGGGCATCCTGCCTCATTGGTGATGTGCCCTCTCCTCCTCCTCCTCCTTCTCCCCTCTCCTATCAGGCACCCACGTTGAGTCAGTGACCTCATCATCTCCTCCCTCCTCTTCACTGGAGCAAACCTGGCAGTATGCTGCAGCAGGGGGAGCAGGACTGCCAGATTGCTGTCCTTCTTGGGCACTCCCTCTGTCCGTGCTCACGTTACTGCCTTCATCTAGCTCAGTATCATCATCAGAGTCTTCTAAATGCTGGTCATCCTCCTGGAGCATGTACCCAACACTGTGGTCAAACAGTTCGAGGGACTCCTCAGAAGGATATGGTGGGGCTAGGGCAGGAGTCACTGATGCCATTGAGCCGAGGGAAGAGGCCGCGTTGGCAGCTGCTTTGCCAGACAAAGTACCCTGAGCATGGGTGAGAGAGGATGAGGAGGATGAGGAGGATGAGGACGGCTTGGTCATCCACTCGACCAAGTCTTCCGCATGTTGCGGCTCAACACGGCCAGCTGCCGAAAAAAAGGCCAAGCGTGTCCCACGGCCCCGTGCTGACGAGGATGCACCGTCTCCATGACCAGCACTGTTGCCTCTAGACACAGAGCCTGCTTGCCCTCTTTTATTGGCTTGTGACTGTCTGCCTCTCCTTGTTGGCCTTCCAGACATACTAATGGCCTGTAGCTGCACTAAGCTGGGATATATATATATATATATATATATATATATATATATATATATATATATATATATATATATATATATATATATATACTGATACTGCAGCTATCAAAATAAACTGCCTGCCTGTAGTATGAGAACACCACCAACCTTCTACAGGTAGCTTTAGCTGAACACTGTGCAGAGCTCGCAAAAAGCTAACTTGTTGCTTATTTAGCTGCCTGTGGTAGTGATAGGATCAAGAAAACACCACCAGCCTTCTACAGGTAGCTTTAGGTGAACACTGCGCAGAGCTCGCAAAAAAATAACTTGTAGCTTATTTAGCTGCCTGCGGTAGTGATAGGATCAGGAAAACACCACCAACCTTCCACAGGTAGCTTTAGGTGAACACTGTGCAGAGCTCGCAAAAAACTAACTTGTAGCTTATTTAGCTGCCTGCAGTAGTAATAGGATCAGGAAAACACCACCAACCTTCTACAGGTAGCTTTAGCTGAACACTGTGCAGAGCTCACAAAAAACTAACTTGTTGCTTATTTAGCTGCCTGCGGTAGTGATAGGATCAGGAAAACACCAACAATCTTCTACAGGTAGCTTTAGCTGAACACTGTGCAGAGGTCACACTACACTAACTTGTAGTTTTAGCTGAACACTGTGAGGAGGACGCGCTACACTAACTTGTAGCTTTAGCTGAACACTGTTCAGAGGACGCACTACACTAAGTTGTAGCTTTAGCTGAACACTGTGCAGAGGTCGCACTACACTAACTTGTAGTGTTAGCTGAACACTGTGAGGACCACGCACTACCCTAACTTGTAGCTTTAGCTGAACACTGTGCACTACACTAACTTGTAGTTTTAGCTGAACACTGTGAGGAGGATGCACTACACTAATTTGTAGCTTATTTAGCTGCCCGCGGTAGTGATAGGATCAGGAAAACACTACCAACCTTCTACAGGTAGCTTTAGGTGAACACTGTGCAGAGCTCGCAAAAAAATAACTTGTAGCTTATTTAGCTGCCTGCGGTAGTGATAGGATCAGGAAAACAACACCAACCTTCTACAGGTAGCTTTAGCTGAACACTGCAGAGGTCGCACTACACTAACTTGTAGTTTTAGCTGAACACTGTTCAGATGACGCACTACACTAACTTGTAGCTTTAGCTGAACACTGTGCAGAGGTTGCACTACACTAACTTGTAGTTTTAGCTGAACACTGTGAGGAGGACGCACTACACTAACTTGTAGCTTTAGCTGAACACTGTGCAGAGGTCGCACTACACTAACTTGTAGTTTTAGCTGAACACTGTTCAGAGGTTGCACTACACTAACCTGTAGCTTTAGCTGAACACTGTGCAGAGGTCGCACTACACTAACTTGTAGTTTTAGCTGAACACTGTGAGGAGGACACACTACACTAACTTGTAGCATTAGCTGAACACTGTGAGGAGGACGCACTACCCTAACTTGTAGCTTTAGCTGAACACTGTGCACTACACTAACTTGTAGCTTTAGCTGAACACTGTGAGGAGGACGCACTACCCTAACTTGTAGCTTTAGCTGAACACTGTGCACTACACTAACTTGTAGTTTTAGCTGAACACTGTGAGGAGGATGCACTACACTAACTTGTAGCTTATTTAGCTGCCTGCGGTAGTGATAGGATCAGAAAAACACCACTAACCTTCTACAGGTAGCTTTAGATGAACACTCTGCAGAGCTCACAAAAAACTAACTTGTAGCTTATTTAGCTGCCTGCGGTAGTGATAGGATCAGGAAAACACCACCAACCTTCTACAGGTAGCTTTAGCTGAACACTGTGTAGAGGTCGCACTACACTAGCTTGTAGTTTTAGCTGAACACTGTTCAGAGGACGCACTACACTAACTTGTAGCTTTAGTTAAACACTGTGCAGAGGTCGCACTACACTAACTTGTAGTTTTAACTGAACACTGTTCAGAGGACGCACTACACTAACTTGTAGCTTTAGCTGAACACTGTGCAAAGGTCGCACTACACTAACTTGTAGTTTTAGCTGAACAGTGTTCAGAGGACGCACTACACTAACTTGTAGCTTTAGCTGAACACTGTGCAGAGGTCGCACTACACTAACTTGTAGCTTTAACTGAACACTGTGAGGAGGACGCACTACACTAACTTGTAGCTTTAGCTGAACACTGTGCAGAGGTCCCACTACACTAACTTGTAGTTTTAGCTGAACACTGTGAGGAGGACGCACTACACTAACTTGTAGCTTTAGCTGAACACTGTGCACTACACTAACTTGTAGTTTTAGCTGAACACTGTGAGGAGGATGCACTACACTAACTTGTAGCTTATTTAGCTGACTGCGGTAGTGATAGGATCAGGAAAACACCACCAACCTTCTACAGGTAGCTTTAGCTGAACACTGTGCAGAGCTCGCAAAAAAATAACTTGTAGCTTATTTAGCTGCCTGCGGTAGTGATAGGATCAGGAAAACACCACCAACCTTCTACAGGTAGCTTTAGCTGAACAGTGTGCAGAGCTTGCAAAAAGCTAACTTGTTGCTTATTTAGCTGCCTGCGGTAGTGATACAGTAGGTGACCGCGATATTGTGTCAATCTCGCCGCACTTCTCGGCGAGATTTGACACCTACGAGCCCCGTCGCAGGAGCCAGCGCCGAGATGGCTCACTCATCGGGAAAGGAAAACTTTGTTTTCCTTCCGCGATGAGTGACAGACAGCGCTGACAGCTGTCTAGTATGAATCCTGAGGCGGGAACACCGCGCCAAATTTTAAATGAAAAAACCAGCGTGGGTTCCCCCCTCGGAGGCATACCAGGCCCTTAGGTCTGGCATGGATTGTAAGGGGAACCCCCTATGCTGAAAAATCGGCGTGGGGGTCCCCCCCAAATCCATACCAGACCCTTATCCGAGCAAGCAGCGCGGCCGGCCAGGAAAGGGGGTGGGGACGAGCGAGCGCCCCCCCCTCCTGAGCCGTACCAGTCCGCATGCCCTCAACATGGGGGGGTGGGTGCCTTGGGGGAGGGGGGCGCCCTGCGGCCCCCCACCCCAAAGCACCTTGTCCCCATGTTGATGAGGACAAGGGCCTCTTCCCGACAACCCTGGCCGTTGGTTGTCGGGGTCTGCGGGCGGGGGGCTTATCGGAATCCGGGAGCCCCCCTTAATAAGGGGGCCCCCAGATCCCGGCCCCCCACCCTGTGTGAATGAGTTTGGGGTACATGGTACCCCTACCCATTCACCTAGGGAAAAGTGTCAATATAAAAAAACACACTACACAGGTTTTAAGAGTAATTTATTAGTCAGCTCCGGGGTCTTCTTCCGACTTCGGGGGGTCTCCTTCCGACTTCTCCCGGTGTTCGGCCTCTTCTCCCGGTGTTCGGCCTCTTCTCCCGGGCCCCGCCGCTATCTTCTTCCAGCTCTATTGCCAGCGAGGGGCCCGGTCTGCTGCCGCTGTCTTGTCGCCGCTGTCTCGCCGCCGCTGTCTCTTCTTCTCTTCTTCCCTGATGTTGACACGACGCTCTCTCCGGCTCAAATGCTGTGTGTGAGCTGCGGAGCCATTTATATAGGCGGTAACCCCACCCCCTTACGACGTCATGGTCCCAGCATGCGCAGGGACTCTGGCGTCATAAGGGGGCGTGGCCCCAGAGTCCCTGTTGAGGGCCCCCCATGTTGAGGGCATGCGGACTGGTACGGCTCAGGAGGGGGGGCGCTCGCTCGTCCCCACCCCCTTTCCTGGCCGGCCGGGCTGCGTGCTCGGATAAGGGTCTGGTATGGATTTGGGGGGGACCCCCATGCCAATTTTTCGGCATAGGGGGTTCCCCTTACAATCCATGCCAGACCTAAGGGCCTGGTATGCCTCCAAGGGGGGAACCCACGCCGTTTTTTTCATTTAAAATTTGGCGCGGTGTTCCCGCCTCAGGATTCATACTAGACAGCTGTCAGCGCTGCCTGTCACTCATCGCGGAAGGAAAACAAAGTTTTCCTTTCCCGATGAGCGAGCCAGCGCGACATTCACAGTACCCTGTCTCCGAGAACCAGCGCGATGCTATCGCGCTGGAAACACAATCTTGCGGTCAGGTACTGTAGGATCAGGAAAACACCACCAACCTTCCACAGGTAGCTTTAGGTGAACACTGTGCAGAGCTCGCAAAAAACTAACTTGTAGCTTATTTAGATGCCTGCGGTAGTGATAGGATCAAGAAAACACCACCAGCCTTCTACAGGTAGCTTTAGGTGAACACTGTGCAGAGCTCGCAAAAAAATAACTTGTAGCTTATTTAGCTGCCTGCAGTAGTGATAGGATCAGGAAAACACCACCAACCTTCTACAGGTAGCTTTAGCTGAACACTGCAGAGCTCACAAAAAACTAACTTGTAGCTTATTTAGCTGCCTGCGGTAGTGATAGGATCAGGAAAACACCACCAACCTTCTACAGGTAGCTTTAGCTGAACACTGTGCAGAGCTCGCAAAAAACTAACTTGTAGCTTATTTAGCTGCCTGCGGTAGTGATAGGATCAGGAAAACACCAACAATCTTCTACAGGTAGCTTTAGCTGAACACTGTGCAGAGGTTGCACTACACTAACTTGTAGTTTTAGCTGAACACTGTGAGGAGGACGCGCTACACTAACTTGTAGCTTTAGCTGAACACTGTTCAGAGGATGCACTACACTAACTTGTAGCTTTAGCTGAACACTGTGCAGAGGTCGCACTACACTAACTTGTAGTTTTAGCTGAACACTGTGAGGACCACGCACTACCCTAACTTGTAGCTTTAGCTGAACACTGTGCACTACACTAACTTGTAGTTTTAGCTGAACACTGTGAGGAGGACGCACTACACTAACTTGTAGCGTTAGCTGAACACTGTGAGGAGGACGCACTACCCTAACTTGTAGCTTTAGCTAAACACTGTGCAGAGGTCACACTAAACTAACTTGTAGCTTTAACTGAACACTGTGAGGAGGACACACTACCCTTACTTGTAGCTTTAGCTGAACACTGTGCACTACACTAACTTGTAGCTTTAGCTGAATACTGTGCAGAGGTCGCACTACCCTAAGTTGTAGTTTTACCTGAACACTGTTCAGAGGACGCACTACACTAACTTGTAGCTTTAGCTGAACACTGTGCAGAGGTCGCACTACACTAACTTGTAGTTTTAGCTGAACACTGTTCAGAGGACGCACTACACTAACTTGTGGCTTTAGCTAAACACTGTGCAGAGGTTGCACTACACTAACTTGTAGTTTTAGCTGAACACTGTGAGGAGGACGCACTACACTAACTTGTAGCTTTAGCTGAACACCGTTCAGAGGTCGCACTACACTAACTTGTAGTTTTAGCTGAACACTGTGAGGAGGACACACTACACTAACTTGTAGCTTTAGCTGAACACTGTTCAGAGGATGCAAAAAACTAACTTGTAGCTTATTTAGCTGCCTGCGGTAGTGATAGGATCAGGAAAACACCAACAATCTTCTACAGGTAGCTTTAGCTGAACACTGTGCAGAGGTTGCACTACACTAACTTGTAGTTTTAGCTGAACACTGTGAGGAGGACGCGCTACACTAACTTGTAGCTTTAGCTGAACACTGTTCAGAGGATGCACTACACTAACTTGTAGCTTTAGCTGAACACTGTGCAGAGGTGGCACTACACTAACTTGTAGTTTTAGCTGAACACTGTGAGGACCACGCACTACCCTAACTTGTAGCTTTAGCTGAACACTGTGCACTACACTAACTTGTATTTTCAGCTGAACACTGTGAGGAGGACGCACTACACTAACTTGTAGCGTTAGCTGAACACTGTGAGGAGGACGCACTACCCTAACTTGTAGCTTTAGCTAAACACTGTGCAGAGGTCACACTAAACTAACTTGTAGCTTTAACTGAACACTGTGAGGAGGACACACTACCCTTACTTGTAGCTTTAGCTGAACACTGTGCACTACACTAACTTGTAGCTTTAGCTGAATACTGTGCAGAGGTCGCACTACCCTAAGTTGTAGTTTTACCTGAACACTGTTCAGAGGACGCACTACACTAACTTGTAGCTTTAGCTGAACACTGTGCAGAGGTCGCACTACACTAACTTGTAGTTTTAGCTGAACACTGTTCAGAGGACGCACTACACTAACTTGTGGCTTTAGCTAAACACTGTGCAGAGGTTGCACTACACTAACTTGTAGTTTTAGCTGAACACTGTGAGGAGGACGCACTACACTAACTTGTAGCTTTAGCTGAACACCGTTCAGAGGTCGCACTACACTAACTTGTAGTTTTAGCTGAACACTGTGAGGAGGACACACTACACTAACTTGTAGTTTTAGCTGAACACTGTGAGGAGGACACACTATACTAACTTGTAGCTTATTTAGCTGCCTGCAGTAGTGATAGGATCAGGAAAACACCACCAACCTTCTACAGGTAGCTTTAGGTGAACACTGTGCAGAGCTCGCAAAAAAATAACTTGTAGCTTATTTAGCTGCCTGCGGTAGTGATAGGATCAGGAAAACACCACCAACCTTCTGCAGGTAGCTTTAGGTGAACACTGTGCAGAGCTCGCAAAAAAATAACTTGTAGCTTATTTAGCTGCCTGTGGTAGTGATAGGATCAGGAAAACACCACCAACCTTCTACAGGTAGCTTTAGGTGAACACTGTGCAGAGCTCGCAAAAAACAAACTTTTAGCTTATTTAGCTGCCTGCGGTAGTGATAGGATCAGGAAAACACCACCAACCTTCTACAGGTAGCTTTAGCTGAACACTGTGCAGAGCTTGCAAAAAACTAACTTGTAGTTTTAGCTGAACACTGTGAGGAGGACGCACTACACTAACTTGTAGCATTAGCTAAACACTGTGAGGTGGACGCACTACCCTAACTTGTAGCTTTAGCTGAACACTGTGCAGAGGTCACACTAAACTAACTTGTAGCTTTAACTGAACACTGTGAGGAGGACACACTACACTAACTTGTAGCTTTAGTTGAACACTGTGCAGAGGTCACACTAAACTAACTTGTAGCTTTAACTGAACACTGTGAGGAGGACGCACTACACTAACTGTAAATAGTCTAGCTGCCTGACTGTGGTACTAATAGGATCAAAAGAGCACCAGCAATTTTCTTCAGGTAGCTGTAAATACTGTAACAAGACAAGCCTGCCTGTCAGTAGGAAGATAACAGGAACGGACCTAGCTAAACTGAATACAGTGTATATAAATATATATATATACAACACCTGGGATACATATATATACACAATACACTGTAAGTGCAGCTAACTCACTGACTGTCCTGCCTAATCTATCTAACTTAAATCAAATTACACTGTCTCTGTCTATCTCTTTCAACGCCGGAACACACACTACACAGGGCCGCCGTGCCGGCGGCCTTATATAGTGTGGGGCGTGTACTAAATCCCCTGAGCCATAATTGGCCAAAGCCTCCTTGGCTTTGGCCAATTACGGCTCTCTGTTAAGACGGCGTTGTGATTGGCCAAGCATGCGGGTCGCGCCACAAGAATTTGGCGCGAATGACCCATATCGTTCGCAATTCGGCGAACGGGCGAACAGACGATGTATGTAGGTATCACATTAATATTACAATTGTACGTTTATAGTAACAAGGGGCATTACATAGGCAAGCTAATTCTAATCAGGACTCGAAAGAATGTAAACATGTACTGAAAACATTATTAGTGCCATGTGCACAGTGAGGGCAGTGTGCAATACATACAAAATAGAATACAATTATATACAGAACTTACAAATTTCCATTACAGTTTTGACTCCAGTAATTTAGAAGGATTGTAAGTTACAATAAACCATCCATATCTAAGCTGTTTAAACCAGTGCTGGCTGCATACGTTTCAACTCATGACTGATAGTGTCTCTCCATTATTGCTCCAGCCAAATACTCCATTCAGTCTCAATATGTGTATTACAAAAAGAAAGAGCATACAGATTGTAGGGCAGAAGATGAAATAGTCTGCACATTACAGTTTCCACAGTTGATTTTGTTTGCAATGTTGTAAAATGTTCATACATTTTAGATATGTCTTTATTTCTACTTGGAAAAATGTAAATTACTTCAAATTTCCATAACAATAATAATGTCAGGTCACACTTTGTTTCTGTTTGTGTATCAGATATTAACAATGGAACAAATGTTAGGAAACAAGAAAAGGTTATCTATTACCAGACTGCTATGTCCTGGAACAATATTTTTTGAACTGTATACACTATGTAATTATAAATGCACAATAAACCACAATCTCGTGTTTATATATACCACTGATATTTTTAATAGTGCGAAAACTGTTAAGGCAGATTGTGATTTGTTCATGTAAATCGTCTATTTGCTAATCCCACTTTGATATGCAATCACATTCAGATTGTTCCCATACAGACATTGAGTAACATTTTGCAGACTTATAGATAAGAAGAAGCATATACGTAAAAATAAAAAACTACTTTAGAGCCTAACTCCAGGCAGATATAACAGACGCATTATTAAACTAATTTATTTATTTTTTATGGAAGCATTGTAAGCACCAGCATTTGGCCTTAATTTAGTAGCTTGCAGTCCCCTAAAGAGCACAGTTCAGACTGAGAGAGAAAGAGGCAGCTCAAGGAACCAATCAGCTGGTCTGAAGTGCAGTGAGCATGCTGATAGGAGGAGAGAACGCAGTGACAGATCAGTGACAGAGAGATTAGCTCATCAGTCTACCTCTTCTCAACTGTCCAATCTCAGGTTGGGGAGGAAACAAGATCTGGAGGTGTTAACAAACTGCAGTTGAAATAAATTAGGTTTCCTTTCCAAGGTTGTGTGGAGTGGCATAACTATGCTAATCTTAGAACTGAATGGACAAAAATACAAATCCTTTGACAGGTAAAACAGCAATCTTATATGTATTTCTGAGGCAGTACATTTTTTCTGAAGCTTTGTAATATTGTAGCAATGCAAAAACCTATGACAATCAAATTAAATTGAAATGTATATTGCCAGAAAAAATGAAGACATATAGCCATGAATCTTTTTACAATCCATAGAGCTCAGTTGTGCAAATATTATTAGACCATACATGCATGGGTTTAGCAGCTGTAGCAACTTAAACTAGACAAAGGTGTTCTTCTATATTTGAGAGAAGGGAACCTGTATAGGGAGATGGTCATATGGTAAAACGTGAGGCTGTGCCTAGCACTTTTTTACTGTCTTGGCTGTCGGATAGTAAATATGTACCCATGGAGCAAGGGCCATGTATAATAATGTTTTAGATGGTGGTAAAAAGAGGGCAAAAGGTTGGGAAGTTTTTCATAGTGGGGATGTGAGAAAAAAGAAAAGGGAAAGATGCAGACGAGGTAGTAATATCAAAAAAGGTAGGGGTAATAGCTGGAAGCAGGGAATTAATTCATGCCAGCAGTCAACACTGTACAGGTAATTTGTGGGATTGGTCCACTAAAAGGGATTCTATGCAGCAATAAACTGTTATCTGCCATATTTGCTTCTGGTTCCCCTGGTCCATACCAATCCCACTTTTTATGCATTTCCTCTGTATCCTTCTCTGTCTTTTATTTCACCTTGCCCATGTATGCCTAACGTGTTCAAATTTCCATTATCTTAAACTTTATTCTTGGAGTTTTTGGAGTCATGACAATGACGCAGTTGTGATCCACAAAGTCAATCTCATTTCCATAATTAGAGATTGGTAAACTTTTTTTTAACTTAGTAATTGGTTTGCTGTAACTGATACTTAAATTCAAGTTCAAGGCATAGTTGGTAAAATACCAAAAAGTATATAGCTGAGGCAATGCAAAAATCAACACAAGCTCCTAATAATAGTGTCAAAACTCCAGACTTTGAACATCAAAATACCAAAAATTTCAACAGAGACACCGTTTTCAGTGATGTCTGAAGTGTTGATTTCATGAAGACGTCTTTTGTGTACCACCAGTGAAAGTAATCCACTTCTGTACTTCAAACTTTTCACGCAGTGCTTTTTTATTTTAAGCTGCAAATATTCACATGTGATTGCATAAATTTAAATAAACATCAGGCCGCATTTTTTTGCAAAAACAGTGTTTTTTACAAACAAAAAATGTATCTTGATGTGAAAAATATCCATTTTCCATCCTTCCATTTTTTAACAAGAAAATGTAATAAAATTTGTAAATACTTTGTTGGCCATCCTGCTGATTTTTTATGATATTAGTCCAGTGAGCCAGCACATTGCTGTGCTTTAATTGAAGTGAAAGGTTATTTAATCTTAAGAATGCTACATAGTTACATAGTTACATAGTTGGTGAGGTTGAAAAAAGACACCATCCATCAAGTCCATCAAGTCCAACCTATGTGTGTAACTATATGTCAGTATTACATTGTATATCCCTGTATGTTGCGGTCATTCAGGTGCTTATCTAATAGTTTCTTGAAACTATCAATGCCCCCCCGCTGAGACCACTGCCTGTGGAATGGAATTCCACATCCTTGCCGCTCTTACAGAAAAGAACCCTCTACGTAGTTTAAGGTTAAACCTCTTTTCTTCTAATTTTAATGAGTGGCAACGAGTCTTGTTAAACTCCCTTCTGCAAAAAAGTTTTGTCCCTATTGTGGGGTCACCAGTATGGTATTTGTATATTGAAATCATATCCCCTCTCAAGTGTCTCTTCTCCAGAGAGCATACGTTCAGTGCTCGCAACCTTTCCTCATAACTAATATCCTCCAGACCCTTTATTAGCTTTGTTGCCCTTCTTTGTACTCGCTCCATTTCCAGTACATCCTTCCTGTGGACTGGTGCTCAGAACTGGACAGCATAGGTGTGGCTGGACCAGAGTCTTGTAGAGTGGGGGAATTATCGTTTTAAGGTATTTTGGAGGGCTACCCCAAAGCACCCTCCCAATGTTGAGGGCATGTGGCCTGGGGCCTGGTACGGTTCAGGAGGGGGGGGCGCTCTCTCGTCCCCCCTCTTTTCCTGCGGCCTGCCAGATTGCGTGCTCAGATAAGGGTCTGGTATAGATTTTTGGGGGACCCCACGCCATTTTTTTAAAAAATTTTGGCCAGGGTTCCCCTTAATATCCATACCAGACCTGAAGGGCCTGGTATGGAATTTAGGGGGACCCCCACGTCATTTTTTTTTTAAAATTTTGGTTCGGTGTGCCCCTGTGGGGAATTCCCATGCCGTTTTTATCAATGAACTTTTATGTGTATTGTCGGACCGGCAATTCATTAATAGCCGCGAGTAGTTTTAGATTACTTTTTTCCTTTGAAATGTCATTTTGCTGTCAGACTGTTCTAAACACGGGAAACATGCGCCCCTTTACAGGCATACTATAGACACCCCCCAGGTACGAAATTTAAAGGGATATTATACTTTTATTGTTTCACTTTAAGCATTATTAAAATCACTGCTCCCGAAAAAACGGACGTTTTTAAAACTTTTTTTTGCATTGATCCATGTCCCCTGGGGCAGGACCCAGGTCCCCAAACACTTTTTATGACAATACCATGCATATAAGCCTTTAAAATTAGCACTTTTGATTTCTCCCATAGACTTTTAAAGGGTGTTCCATGGCATTCGAATTTGCCGCGAACATCCCAAATTGTTCGCTGTTCGGCGAACTGGCGAACAGCCGATGTTCGAGTTGAACATGAGTTCGACTCAAACTCGAAGCTCATCCCTAGTCCCAGCACAGAACCCTGGGGGACCCCACTACCCTCCCCTGACCATTCCGAGTACTCCCCATTTATCACCACCCTCTAAACTCGCCCTTGTAGCCAGTTTTCAATCCATGTACTCACCCTATGGTCCATGCCAACGGACCTTATTTTGTACAGTAAACGTTTATGGGGAACTGTGTCAAATGCTTTTGCAAAATCCAGATACACCACGTCTATGGGCCTTCCTTTATCTAGATGGCAATTCACCTCCTCATAGAAGGTTAATAGATTGGTTTGGCAAGAATGATTCTTCATGAATCCATGTTGATTACTGCTAATGATATCATTCTCATTACTAAAATCTTGTATATAGTCCCTTATCATCCCCTCCAAGAGTTCACATACTATTGATGTTAGGCTAACTGGTCTGTAATTCCCAGGGATGTATTTTGTGCCCTCTTTAAATATTGGTGCTACATTGGCTTTTCTCCAATCAGTGGGTACCATTCCAGTCAGTAGAATGTCAGTAAAAATTAGGAACAATGGTCTGGCAATTACTTGACTGAGTTCCCTAAGTACCCTCGGGTGCAAGCCATCTTGTCCTGGTGATTTATTAATGTTAAGTTTCCCGAGTCTAATTTTAATTCTGTCCACCGTTAACCATGGAGGTGCTTCCTGTGATGTGTCATGAGGATAAACACTGCAGTTTTGGTTACCGAAGCCCCCAATTCCCTCGTGAAGACTGAGGAGAAGAACAAATTCAATACCTTCGCCATCTCCCCATCTTTTGTAGCCAGGTGTCCTTCCTCATTCTTTATGGGGCCAATATGGTCCGTCCTCCCTTTTTTACTGTTTACATACTTAAAGAATTTCTTGGGATTTTTTTTGCTCTCCTCCGCTATGTGTCTTTCAAGTTCTATCTTAGCCGTCCTTATTGCACCCTTACATTTCTTGTTGCATTCTTTATAACATCTGAATGCTGATGATGATCCCTCAACCATGTATTTTTTGAAGGCCTTCTCCTTTGCTTTTATATGCATTTTTACATTGGAGTTAAGCCATCCAGGACTTTTGTTCGCTCTTTTAAATTTATTACCCAATGGGATGCATTGGTGAATGCCCTTATTTAATATGCTCTTAAAGCAAACCCATCTCTCCTCCGTGTTCTTTGTTCCTAAGATTTTATCCCATTTTATGCCTTCTAGCAAGGTTCGTAGTTTAAGGGAGTTGGCTCTTTTGAAATTCAGTGTCTTTTTATTCCCCTTATGTTTCCTATTTGTGTGATTTATAATGAAGCCAATTAACCTGTGATAGCTGTTACCTAAATTGCCCCGTATTTCCATATCCGTAATAAGGTCTGTATCGTTGGTAATCAGTAGATCCAGTAACGCTTTATTTCTAGTTGGTGCGCCTACCATCTGACCCATAAAATTGTCCTGCAAGACATTTAGGAACTGGTGAGCCTTAGATGAATGCGCGGTTCCCTCCGCCCAGTCTATGTCTGGATAGTTAAAATCCCCCATTATGATAACACTTCCCATCCTAACTGCTAATCTAAATTGTGATAGGAGATCTGTCTCCCCTTCCTCCCTTAGGTTAGGGGGCCTATAGCATACTCCCAGTATTATTTTCCCCTTAGCTTCATCCCTTTGGAGCTTTACCCATAAGGATTCCACCGCCTCCCTAGCTCCCTTAGTGATGTCATCTCTCACATTCACTTGTACATTATTCTTAATATAGAGGCATACCCCTCCCCCTTTTTTACCCCCTCTATCCTTGCGATAAAGGGTATACCCTTGAATGTTTGCCAGCCAATCATGAGAGCTGTTGAACCAGGTCTCTGAAATTCCCACAAAATCGAAATCCTCCTCGTACAACAGTATCTCTAGTTCACCCATCTTGTCTGCCAGGCTCCTGGCAATTGGTGAACAATGTCTTTGTCATAGCCATGATCTTTAAAAGGTATTATTTGTCTTGATTATTAAACACAAAGATATATTTGCATCTCAAGATAGATTCCATGTATCATTAATGAAGTATAGGAACATTAAAAGAACACTCTTTGTGGTTTTGCTTTATCACTTTTTGGTAAACAATTTAATCAGCTGAATTTGATTTAAATCTTTTTTCACCTTGCTTCTATACAACTGTGAATGAAACTCCAATTACTTTAAAAATGAACTGATGAAAGTCTATGCCATACAGCTTGAAGGTTTGCTCAAATACCAGTATGAAATAAAACAATCATTATAAACAGAAATTCACTACAGCCAATGCTAAAGTCTTAAATTACCTTTCAGAGTACAGTAATCAGTTATTAGGAATTGTATAAAATTTGACAACTGTCTAATAAAAAACACACCATTAAAGAAAATATCTAAGCATCAAACATACTTAAACCAGTCTCTGAATTATAAAATACCACATTCAATCTATCACAAAAAATTGTGTGGACAAAAATTTGATTCACCGTGAACCGACAGCCCCCAAAAACAGTGAAACAAATAGTGGTGCTAAATTATTTGTTTCACTGTTTTTGGGGGCTGCTGGTTTAGGGCGAATCAAATTTTTGTCCACATATTTGTTTACACAAAGTGGCTGCTTTAATTATTCAGGTTTGAATTTTCCAAGAGCGCAGTGCTGGTATTATAAGGGCGGGCGGATTACCTTTATACCATAGTTTTTTAAGTCCAGCATCACAAAAAATTACCCAATGCCTTATTAGTGACTATTGTCTGTTTCCCCCAATACTTTAGGATAGTTTTTTCTTTCATCAGAATTTTTTTTTTATTCCAAAAGTTTTAGAATCTTACATACAAACTGAGAGGCTTTAGAAAAATGTTCTAGTAAGGAAGGGAAAATAGGGAATAAAGAGTAGGAGATAAAGTAAAATTGGTTATTTCAGCAAGGTCCAGACAAATTTCAATCCATCTATGGCCGTTCCTGTTTGAGATGTGTACATTTAATGATCAACTCCTCTTAAATGGGACTGTTGGTAAATACTACCATATTGCACCCACCTTATAAGCATTATGGTAAGTGTTCTGGAGTACTCTCCTTTTTTCGTGAAAGATGTACACCCATGAAAGCCTTCACAATAAACTGGATAGAAAATTGCCTGGTTCAGCAAGGATCATTCGAATTTCGATCCATTTATGGCCATTCCCATTTTAGAAGAGTTGATTTAATGATCGGCTCTTCTCGAAAAGGACTGTTGGTAAATTTTCATTTGATTAGATGATCAGTGTATGCTGACAGTGGAGTTCCACTGTAATTACCATTTAATGCAATACAACAGCAGGGAAAATTTCCCCATCCACATGCCTTTTGTGGATGGAGGAATCTGTTCATTTTTTTTTGATCAGTATTCTGCCTATGATCAGTTTTCGAATTTTCCATTAGGTTACCATATTTGTAATTGTCTCAGGAGCTTACAAAAAAAAGATCAATCACTTTCCCTCCTCTGTGTTGCCTTGTAGTTATTGGCAAAAAAAAATGTTCATATTAAGCCAAACAAACATTTTAAAGTGTGTAGGCATTGATTATTATGTTAATTTATAGACAAAGATCAATATTAGTCTGATGCATATACAGTATGCTGAGAAGTAGAATATTACAGTATTAATCAAGTAATCTACATAGAATTGCAAAAGTCGTTGCTACCCCTGGTTTATGTAACTATTCTGACCACATCCTGTAAAATGTATTAGTACAGCCTAATTGTTGATATGTAGGTATTTCAAGCCAAAAATAAGTGTTAGCTTCCATTATACACACTGTTACAGTGAGAGGTGAAGGAGCTATCCTTTTTTTGCCATTCGTTTTCTGGCTTAAAAAAAGAGTACGTTAATAGCTAAAGTCTGATGGTGGTTATCAGCTGGTAGATCAAATAAGTTGAATATGCAGATCATGGGGATGTTCTCAATGTGAATAACAAATATTTTGGTAATTGATTCAATGAAGTTTTGCCACTAGTAGAACATTTTGTGGAAGTGCCAAATTACGAGTAGTAAACTGCCTTTCTCAATGTGACAGCTGGGGCAGGAGGAAGAGTCCCATCTGACAAATTGGTGGATCAATTGTGGAGTTCTATAAACCCTCTTTAATGAACAGTTGAGTGAGTTTCTTGGTGTCTTGAACTTGATGTTGGAGAGGGAAGCATGGGGGATGTTATAGAATAATATATTGTTGTTTGTCCGCTACTTGGTCTACATTATGTTGCCATTTAAAGATTAATTACATGTAACTATGCATATACCACACTTTTGGCATCCTTCTAGATGCTGGAAATCACTGTAATAGACATGAATGAATGACTGCCTTGTTGCATTGTGAACACAGGAGGTTAGCCGCTCGGTACAGAACCTGGAAGCCATTTGGACAGATCCCACAGGTATGGTATATGCATAGTTGCATTGGTCCAGGCTAGAGTCCACATGGGGGAGGGGCAGTAAGTACCTATTAATGAAGTAGGTGGTGTAGATATGGGATATGGTGTCATTTTTTTTTTACATTTCAAATATATTTATTTTGAAAAAGACATAGATAACAAAGGGGAACAAAGGAAAGGAAAAAATCAAACTGTACACAGTCAGCAATACGGTAGATTGGAATGAACAGTATTACCACAAGCACAATCAATCAAAGTAGGTCAGCAAGGAAAAGGAGAATGTAAGAAAGAAAAAAGAAAAGGGACAAAAAAATAGAGGAAAGGGGTGAGAAACTCCAATCAAGAGAAGCAGGTTCTAGGAGTGTAGCTGGCCAGCCAGGACCATGGGTGATCTTTAAGAAGTCCTGACATAATCAAAACCAGACAATAGGTATGATTTAAAGAGGTCAAAATCCATATAAAATAGTCAGGAATACCATGTATCATAATGAGCTTTAGTGGTCTCATTTAGTCATACCTTCATTTCTTCCATATGTATAAGAGGACCTCTTCTTAATAGGACTAATGGATCCAGGAAGAATTCATAGAAGTGCAATTTGAGGGGTGCATGATATGTCACACTAGGTGATATGGTGGAATATAATAAAAATTGTATACCAGAAGGATTTGACATCAGGTGAATCCCACCAAATATGTGCTAAGATGTTTTTTTCTCGCTCACATCTCCAACATGAATCCGGAATTGAATGTAGTATTTGGTGCAACATACTGTATATCATGATCTATACCACCAAATTAGAAACTTTTTTTTGTTTCAATATGTTTATTGGTTTTCAAATTTTAACAAAGTATACAAAATAAAGAACATAAAAGACTTTTGATACACGTATATCATTGTCATACAGTATCTGTGATGTTATTATTCATTAAATAATGTGTTATAGGTTATTGAATCTATTCATCCAAGTAACCATTTGTTATGGAACATTTTACAATGCATAGAGTTTATTGCTATGAGGCGTACAAAGGTGTAATTTCTTTTAACAGCTTTTATCACATACGAGAGGTTAGTAGAGGTAGTGTCTTTCCAATGGCGGAGTAGTAGGTTCCTAGTGACCACTGATCTGAAGTGTGATGGGAATTTCTCTATACCCAAGTGTAGAATTCCTAGGTCTGGGTTGGTAGGTGTGAGGATACCTGTGAGTGAAGAAATTAGTTGGAATATTTGATTTCATAGACTTTTTTATGCTCGGGCAGTGCCAGAACATGCGTAATAAATGTCCTGTGTTACCACCGTTTCTCCAGCAGAGGGGTCAGCGGTCTATTGATAATTTTGAGAGGCCTTATGGATTTCCGTAAAAGCGGATTGCCATTGTGTGGATTGCAATGGTTTTCCTAAGAGTCAATTTGTCTTGTAATAGGTTATAAAAGAGAGCTATCACTTTGATGTTATTGTGGGGTGTGGAGAAAAATTCCCAAGCTTAGGTAGGCATCTTTGTCTTTATGATAGGATTTGCTTTCAGAAAGTGTGATATGTATACGCAGGAGAATAGAGTTGTTTTGGGCAGGTTATAGTCATGGAGAATTTGTTCCGCTGATTTGGGGCTGTTGGTCCATAAATAGATCTGAGATCTGTGTAATACCATGTTTTGAGAGTGGTTTGATTGATAACATAAGGATTTGGGCATCTAAGATATCAAGGGGATGCTGGACATCTATTACCACTTCCTTAGTGTGTTTTAAGGACAAAAGGTATCTCCATGCTTGGATAGACACCCTAATTGGTGGCGGGAGATGTTTTATATTCCAATGTTTCCAGTTGTCCCCCATGAGTTGTCCCCCATGAGAAAGGTTTTCAGTGTCTTTTTTGGGGTCTGCATTTTCTCTATGTCCACCGATATTGGTCTATCAGGACCCTGGAACCAGTGCTTAAGTTGGTCCAATCTTACTGCCCATAAATAGTCATGTAAGTCTGTTAGGCCCGTCCCTCCTACCCGTTTATGCGGAGTTAGGTTATGTTTGGGACATCTGGCTTTTTTGCCATTCCACAGGAATTTCCACATGAAATTGGATATTGTTCTAATATAATGTTGAGGTATGTAAATTGGTAATTCTCTAAATATGTATAAGATTTGTGGCAGGAGTGACATCTTGAAGGCTGTTAATTTCTCCATACGTGAAAGTTCCTTTTTGGAGATTTCTTTTAATTGGGCTTCCAGTTTGGCCATCAGCGGTTTGATATTGGCATCCGCTAACGCAATAGTGGTGTTAGTTAACGTGACCCCTAGGTACATTATGACTTTGGTGCTTCAAGAATATGGGAATGCTCTTTGTAACGTGTGTTGGATGTGTTCAGGTACATCGAGGCTTAGAATTAATGACTTGGAGAAGTTGACTTTATAATATGATATGTCCCCAAAATCTGTTAGGATTTGGTGCGCTTGTTCAAGGGATGTAATTGGATTAGTTAGCAACAAGATCACATCGTCCACAAACAGGTTTATAGTGTGCTTGCTAGGACCAAACTGGAAGCCTTTGATTGAGGGGTGGGATCTTATGGCCTCTGCTAAGGGTTCTATCATTAGGTTGAAGATAGTAGGTGACAAGGGACACCCCTGGTGAGTCCCATTATGTATGTAGAAAGGTAAGGATAGGAAACCTGATGAATACACCTGAGCTGAAGGGCATGAGTACAATGCTAGGATATCCTTCAATATAGGACCTTGGAATCCAAACTTAGACATCACCATTTTCATGTAGTTCCAGTGTACCCTGTTGAACGCCTTCTCTGCATCTATAGACAACAGCAGCAAAGGTGTTCGACTCTTCACAGCATGATATATAACATTAACAATTCTCTGAGTTGCATCAGAGGTCTGTCTCCACTTCACAAAGCCCATCTGGTCATGTTGGATGATAGTAGGAATTATGTTTGTTAATCTTCTGGCCAGGAGTTTAGCATAGACTTTGATGTCTGAGTTTAAAAGGGATATTGGTCTAAAATTGGCTGGTGTGTTACAATCTTTACCTGGTTTGGGCAGAGTTACTATATGAGCTCGCAGCATCTCTTATGGGAAAGTTGATGATTCCGCCGCTTGTGTAAATACTGATCTTAAGTAAGGTGAGAGTATATTTTTGAAGGATTTATAATATTCATTGGAAAACCCATCAGGTCCTGGTGATTTTCCATTGGGCAGTGAGTCCATGGTCTTTGCAATTTCTGTGGTTGTTAATGGGGTGTTTAAATTTTTTTCAAGTCAGTGGCAGAGAGGGAGGGAAGTTTTAAGCTTTGTACGAATTTCTGTATCTTCTCCGTGGATGGTTGTGGTGTGGAGCCATCTGCGTGTAGATTATACAGTGCACCGTAATATTCAGCAAATTGGTTCACCATGTCTTGTAAGTTAGTTATTTTGAAGTTTTGAGTGGGGTGAATTAAGTGTGCTATTTTGGTTTTGGTGCGAGCTGATTTTAACCGTCTGGCCAGGTATTTACCAGCTCTATTTGCATTAGTATAATGATTCAGTTTCAATCGCCTAAGATGCAAGTCAAATTTTTGGGAGAGATGTTCTCTAAGGTTTTCCCTGAGTTTGGAGAGAGTGTTAGTCAACGCTATCGTGGGAGGACATTTATTTTGAGATCCTACAGTGTGTATTTCAGAAATTAATGTGTTAAGTGTGGCTGTGTAGCGTTTTTTTTCTCTGGCCCCTAATTGTATGGATATGCCCCTCATGACAGCCTTATGTGCTTTCCACAGAATATGTGGGTTCGTTACTGAAGTTTTTAAGGTGCTAAAAGATGGTCGAGTGAGTTTTGGGTTCTTGTAGAAGTCTACTGTTACAGCGCCAGAGGGGAGGAAGGAGAGACACCTGTTTCATTAAATGACAGAGATATTGCCGTGTGGTCAGACAATGTAATATCATGGATTTGAGCAGTTGTTACTTGTTGTAATAGCCATTTGTCTGTCAAAAACATGGCGATACGTGAGTATGAACAGTGTCTGAAAAGAAAGTGTAGTCTTTTTCATTTGCATGAAGGCACCCCCATGCATCAAACAGATCCTCTCTGTATAGGAGTGCCTGTAGTGATGAGGTCCCTTTTGGTTTCTTGGTGGTGGTGTCCAGATTCCGGTCAGCAATAAGGTTAAAGTCTCCTCAGATTAGAAGATTGCCATGTTTCATGGAGATCGCTTTTTTGAGTACCTTTCCTATAAAGCGTAGTTGGTTTGGGGCGTATAATGATACCAGTGTATACGACTTAGACTTTAAGTCTCCTGTTATGATGAGATATCTACCACCATTGTCCACTAAAGCTTCCTTAAGTGTAAAGGAGAGGGTGTTTTTTATGGCAAGGAGTACTCCCCTTTTTTTTGTGGTTGGGCATGCAAGCCAGGAACACGTTCGGGAAGTCTTTGTGTGTGCAAGGCAGGGTCTTGGAG
This sequence comes from Lithobates clamitans, assembly GCA_037952925.1. Classification (NCBI taxonomy): domain Eukaryota; kingdom Metazoa; phylum Chordata; class Amphibia; order Anura; family Ranidae; genus Lithobates; species Lithobates clamitans. The sequence goes on along the minus strand of JBBGZY010000477.1, from coordinate 3,929,590 downwards.
AGTCTTGGAGGGTCTTGGAGAGTTGAAAGTGGGTTTCCTGCCCACATAGTATGTCCGCTCCCTGAGTGGTTGCCACATGGAAAATCATTTGGTGGGGTGGTTAAGGCCCCTGGCATTAATTGAGAGGCATTTGATGGTCATAGTGTGTTCAGAGTAGTATGTTGTAATGTATTGTGGTGTAGGTACTCACTGTGGTCACATGGTGGGTTGCCACGTCATGAGTGGATAGAAAGGGTGGATCTTATTGACCTCGTTCAATAAGCAATGTTCTTGTCGGATGTAGCTGTGTGTATCAAACAAATAACAAAAAGAACAAAAAACATAGCAAGTTAACGAAGGGAGCATAAGAACTGGATATTACAACTGATCCTTGAACAGATGTAACTGCGACTGTGCTGGGGGAAAAGGAGATAGGAAAATTCTTAGCTCCTAAACCGGAGAATCTGTATTGCTGAATGCATTTACTTGTGAGCTTCACCATTTGTTCTCTTGGTGGAACACTTGTGGGAAACAATTTGCCATTCATTTTGAACTGGTGAAGGTCTTGGTGGAGATGCTGGGTGAGCGGCCTGGTCTGGGAGTATGCCCCATGGACGTAGTTCGGTAATCCCTTCGTCAAGCGTCTGAGGTTGTGAGCCCATTGTGTGTAATGGAAAAAGTTGCAGGGTATTTCCACTTGTGGAGGATTTTATGATTTCTTAAAGCTTTGGTAATTGTTGCCAGGTTGAGGCAGAGTTGTAGCGTGTGCCTGGAGAGGTCAGGGAGCAGCCTGATAGCGGCGTATTGTGGTGGTATGTTGTCTGATTTTCTGGATGCTTGAAGGATCTGATCCTTGATATGATAGTAGTATACCCGTAATAAGACACCCCTTGAGGTCACGGATCCTATCCACTTTAAGATCTTGCACAGTCCGGGATGGAACTAACATGGAGAACAGGTTTTGGGCATATTGGAGAGGGAGATTTGGTGTAACAGACTCTGGAATGCCCCTGATTTTAATATAGTTCCTTCTAGACCTGTTATCTAAGTCTGCAATCTTGTCTCTCATCCATGCTATATCTTCTCCCTGTGCGGTATGTGCCTCCACCATTACATTATAGGAGGATGTGTATTCTTCCATTTTGTTTTCAGTGTGGTCATCTCTGAAGCCTAGGGCCTGAACCTCCCTTGTGCACTTGTTGATGCCTGTTATCATGTCAGCTTGTAAGGATGAGCACAGGGATAACATCTCCTTTAACATAGTGTCCAATATGGCGCTATCAGAAGTGGAGAAATCAGCTATGGGATCTCCTTCCAGCGCCCCTTCCACCTGGCCCCTCAGATTTGTGCTATTGCTGAGCGGCCCGCTTACCTCCATTTCTGTGACAGGCTGCGGCCTAACTGGAGAGTCCCTCCTGGGCCTTGATTTTTGTGGGCTCCTTGTTGAGGGGCTGGATGTCCCAGAGGATGATTCACTAGGCAGCTTATTAAGGTGTGGGGCTGTGGATGGCAGTCCTGAGCCCCCATTGTGTACCGCAGCCTTGCCTGTGTGTTGCAAGTCCCGGGCACCACTGCAGATACTTCCTGCACCGTGTCATCCCGGCAGTGTGCTGTGGTCTGGTGGTGCCTTTCTGGGCTCTGGATGGATGTCCGTGGATTTTCTCTGGCTGGCTGAGGAGCTCCTAAGCTACACATCCATCACGGAGCTCGGTAGCCACGCCCCCACCGAATTAGAAACTTAAAGCTCCTTTCCTGAGCTGAAGGGACCACTGTAAGTGAGTGAGCATAAAGGCTTAAGCAGATCAGAATCAGAGAGGGTACAATAATGATCCCTCTCCCAGTCCACCACATATTATGGCCTCATGGAATAGAATTTCATGAGCAACAATACATTAAGTAAAGAGATAACATGCCGGGAGAGCAATGGCATTGTTCAAAAGGTGTTAATGATTGTGACAGAGAACCCAATAAGCTCTAGGGAGTGCAAAAATCATGCATCATTGAAATTATCTTAGCCAAAGTCCACCCACATGGGTAGCCAAAGTCCACCCACAAGGGCAGTTTGGGATGTCCCTCCTCCAAGGCCAAGCAAAAAGGTGAGAAAGTACTGGTGTCCCATATAAAAAAGATGGGATTCTGCATGCCTGGTGGGAAGGCGAAATTTACCATAATGGGTATTGGTGGCCCAATATACATAGATAGTTCAGAAGACTTAAATTCAGACTTTAAGTAATGGTAGAAGACTGAAAGAAAAGATGGTCGGCTTTGGGTAGTCCGTGGGTCGCATCCAAGGAAGAAAATACAGTGGAAGAGAAGAAGAGAAGAGATCTTCTCCTCAAATGAACAACCCCCGAGCTTGTGAGCAACATTATGACAATTATATGCATCAAAAGAGAGAATTTGTAACATAGTTCCAAATGAGGAAGCCCAAGACCTCCTTAGGCTTTAAGCTTTATGATTATATGATATATATGGTGTCATTTTTAGTCATAGAAGTAGGATCATGGATAAGTCATAAGTAAGTTATTTCAATTAATTTTAAGGGAAAGACAGAGAATCTGCACTGAGAATGTTTTGAAGACATCCTAATTGAATTCTATAAAAAATATAAAATGTATTGTGAAAAACAAATATAAAACAAGTTTCTCTTCTTTGTTGCCCTTGATGAAACCCATGATACAGAGTTGTTACTTTAGGGCAGTTAATTCTAAAACCTAAATTTACATTAAAAAAAGTGAGAATAAATACTAAAAGCCTTTATTATGAATTCTGAATGTGGTCATTTCTATTCATTTCACTGAAAAAGGTAAATATATTTCCATATCAGTTTCTAATTTCTTAGATCCATTACTTTTCCACTCATTGTATTAGGTCAACAACACTGTTTGTTTTGCAGTATAATCACACAGTAGTGTTGTCACCCTGAGGAGCCTTAAAAATACATGTAGAATAAATTGATTTTAAGTAAATGACAAACCAATTAAAGCCCATTACCAGCTAACACATATTAGGCAGGTGCATATATCTTTTTTTTTTTTTTTTTTTTATACAGATGTTTAAACTATATGAAAACAATTAACAATGCTTTTTACTAACCCTTGTAAACTAAACTTTAAAAAAAACAATGGGGGCCAGGGGTAAAAGTAAAAATTGTTAGTGATAGTCACAGACTACATTATATATGATATTTTTTTTATTTTGCCCATAATTTCACTTTAACTGTTCAAATCAGCTGTTAAGTCATTAACGTTCATTTAAGCTATTCAAAACAACATGCTGTATCATAATTTATGATAGAACATTTCACAATTGTTTTCTAAAAATAGTTTTTGTTTTCTTTTCTATTCAACCTACCTTTTAGGCAGGTTAAAGTATTTCTCAAACTTAGAGAAACAGTCATGGGAATTAATAAATGATGTTGAAGACATGGCTGAGGAGTTTTGTAGTAGGGGTGGACAGAGACTGATGGGAAACTGAGAGACTAGTACCCTAACAGGTCCATCTGGTTGCTGATTGACAGTGCACAGCAGTGGGTAGATCCATAGCTGCTATTCAATTGAATAGCTTCTTTTGAATCCACCCACTTCCATGCACTGTCAATCAAAATAAAGTTGGCCCTGATGAAGAACTAGTCTCCCTGTTCCCCATCAGGCTTCACCCACCCAGTGACACAAGCCATACCCCAATTTGGGTAGTGATAACTCCAATGTCGGTGGCTCTTTGTTTATATTTTGCTTTCAGCTAAGTAATCTCCCAACTGATAGCTGGAAGCAGCCGGGATTAGAACCCTGTGTGTGAAGCTGTTATACACATGACACGTTCCCAGAACAGACATGCCCCAGTCAGTTCAGAACTAATCTTAATTACTGCCAGGTTCCTAATTTGTAAGCTGCTAGTAATTCTTGTAGACTCTCTTAATGCCATTGTGACAGGTCCTTAAAGTGGAGGTAGGTAGAACTACCTGAATTTGTTGCCCATGTCGGCAATGTTACTGAAACAGGTGCAAATGTTTACCTGAATTGGTGCATGTAGTCATAAAGGGAACCCCCATGAGAAAGGTACTGGTAGGGGGGTGTGGCCGGCAGCCAAGGTGATGGTAGCTTGAGGTGAGAGCTCCGGGAGAATCCAGCGCAATCGAGCGCCAGGCGGCACAGTGAGGTGATATCAGTCACCCTACTACCCAACTACCTCAGGCCATAAATATGAGCAAAAAAAAACAGACTGGGGCCCCACAAAGTTGACTGATTTCTTTGATACAGCCAGCACATGTATGCCTCAAAATGGCGTTGCGGTCTTCACACCACGGTGCGGCCGAAGCCGCAGTGATTCCTCCAAGGACATACCACAATATCAGGCATCATCCCCGGGAAACACTGACGGATTGTCGCTTGGTGCATTCCCTGTGCAGAGCCCACAGAAAGCTTCACAGAAGCATTCATCAGAGCACAGATATCCAGGTGAGCAGGGGGACATGAAATATCACAGAACAGTACCAGAGAGTTCATTGAGCAAATGCATGACTTCCCCACCCTGGATCAGCCATTAACAGATACTATGATGAAGGATATGTTAGTGACATTAAGAGGCTCATTACACAAGGATCTGATGGAATGCACAAACCAGCTTAAAGCAGAAGTTATAGCCCTAGGGGACAGAGTAAATCATACTGAGGACAAAATGGGGGAGTTTGCTGCAGCTCATAATGAGCTATTGGACCCATATAATGGAGCAGAGGATGACATACAGGCAATCAAAAACAAAATGGCAGATTTGGAAGACCGCTCAAGAAGAAATAATATAAAGCTGAGAGGGGTGGCTGAATCTGTCTTGCCTGCAGACCTTAGAGTATTTGTTCAACAATTTATTTCTGCATTAATGCCAGACCAGAAAGGGAGGTGATTGTAGATCGGGCCCATCGCCTACCTAAACCAAAGCACCTCCCGGATAAAGTATCAAGGGATGTCATAGCACATATACATTTTTTCATGTTAAAGAGGATCTTATGAAATGCACCAGGAAGCACTCTCCTCTACCTGACCCATATACAGACATATCTGTATACTCTGATATATCGCAACACAACCATGCATGCTTGCAAAAACCTAGCCAAACTAACCAAGCTTTTTCAAAACCACAAGATATCATACACCTGGAAATTTCCAACAAAAATCATCATCACCACAGAAGGTAAAACGTACGCTATCAATAATTTGTAAAATGGTCTGAAATTGGCTAGACAGTGGAAACTACTCCCAGATGATGAAAAAGGCCATATTGACTCTCCCACTCACAAGATCTCTTCTGAATGGCAGAGAGTAAAACCTGGGTAATGTTATTCACTATTGCATGACCAATCAAGGTCACCTCACCTTTACATTGAGCTAAATTTTGGATAAATGGGCTAGATCTTACGGAATAAAGACCCCCCACTATATTGAAGCGAGATTCTTCACACAATGTGACAAGTTTCACTCTTTTTACATGTTATACTGTTTTCTTTCTTCACCCTTTTATGTTTTACATGTACCAGCTGGAAATCAACTACATCCTCAGAACAAGACACATGTACAGTGTCTTCAGCCTCCAGCAATTCAACTCCTGCTCTATGCTGCCACCCAAAGGTAAATACACCAAACTATACATTCATGACTTTAATATGCAGCAATACCCAGCATTAATTCTACAAAGACACTATGACCATTAAGGTGATTTCTCTTAATGCACATGGCCTGAACAGTCCATATAAAAGGAAAGCCATGTGGCAAGAGGCTAAACTACTTAAAGGGGACATACTTTGCACCCAAGAAACGCACTTCTCTCGGGACAAACAACCCAAATGCTCAGACAAAGCATTCCCTCACATTACAATGATCGCAGTGAACAAATCAGTCGCATTTCATCACATGCAGTAATCACTGACCCCAAAAGAAGATATATCATACTGGTTTGTGAGATAAATAATGTGAAATATACCCTAGTGAATCTCTATGTCCCAAATATGGGACAAGCGAATCTCTACGATCCCTATATAAGAAAATGACTAAGCATAAGGTGGGATCTTTACTTATGTGTGGGGACTTCAATTGTGTAGTAGACAAAGCGATGGATTGCTCTTCCTACAGAGCGCACATAGATACGAAATACCTGAGATGGATGTGTATGATGCATGGAGGTGTGCAAATTCCTCGGAAAGGGATTATACCTACCTTTCAGCACCTCAAAACTCATACTCGAGGATTGATTTGTTTTTGACTGACTTCGCCCTTCATCAAAATACCCTGGAAGTGACTATACATGCAATTACTTGGTCGGCTCACGCACCAGTGACTATCACTCTAAAGGAACAAAATTCCTATAATCCTGCATTTTTTTGGAGGAATAATCTCTCTATACTGTCTATCCTATTCCCCAAGAATAGACTCTCACAACTATTTAAAGAGTATTTTGAACTTAATGATACTGATGATGTGAATATTATTTCATTATGGTGCGTCCATAAGGCCTACAACAGAGGTTTGTTCTGCAGCACAGGAAAGAGGCAGAGGGCCAAAGTTATTAGCACTCTCCTAGAGAAATTACATGCTTTACAACTCCAAAACAAGCAAAATCCTACCCATAATAACCATTCAGACCTTCTTAACCACAGACACAAACTACGCCTAGCTCTACTGACAGAACACACAACCTCTTTAAAACACTTCAAAGCTAATTACTATGCACACGGTAACAAAGCAGGCAAACTATTGGTCTTCAGCCTCCAGCAATTCAACTCCTGCTCTATGCTGCCACCCAAAGGTAAATACACCAAACTATACATTCATGACTTTAATATGCAGCAATACCCAGCATTAATTCTACAAAGACACTATGACCATTAAGGTGATTTCTCTTAATGCACATGGCCTGAACAGTCCATATAAAAGGAAAGCCATGTGGCAAGAGGCTAAACTACTTAAAGGGGACATACTTTGCACCCAAGAAACACACTTCTCTCGGGACAAACAACCCAAATGCTCAGACAAAGCATTCCCTCACATTACAATGATCGCAGTGAACAAATCAGTCACATTTCAGTCACATGCAGTAATCACTGACCCCAAAAGAAGATATATCATACTGGTTTGTGAGATAAATAATGTGAAATATACCCTAGTGAATCTCTATGTCCCAAATATGGGACAAGCGAATCTCTACGATCCCTATATAAGAAAATGACTAAGCATAAGGTGGGATCTTTACTTATGTGTGGGGACTTCAATTGTGTAGTAGACAAAGCGATGGATTGCTCTTCCTCACAGAGCGCACATAGATATGAAATACCTGAGATGGATGTGTATGATGCATGGAGGTGTGCAAATTCCTCAGAAAGGGATTATACCTACCTTTCAGCACCTCACAACTCATACTCGAGGATTGATTTGTTTTTGACTGACTTCGCCCTTCAGCAAAATACCCTGGAAGTGACTATACATGCAATTACTTGGTCGGCTCACGCACCAGTGACTATCACTCTAAAGGAACAAAATTCCTATAATCCTGCATATTTATGGAGGAATAATCTCTCTATACTGTCTATCCTATTCCCCAAGAATAGACTCTCACAACTATTTAAAGAGTATTTTGAACTTAATGATACTGATGATGTGAATATTATTTCATTATGGTGCGCCCATAAGGCCTACAACAGAGGTTTGTTCTGCAGCACAGGAAAAGAGGCAGAGGGCCAAAGTTATTTCCACTCTCCTAGAGAAATTACATGCTTTACAACTCCAAAACAAGCAAAATCCTACCCCTAATAACCATTCAGACCTTCTTAACCACAGACACAAACTACGCCTAGCTCTACTGACAGAACACACAACCTCTTTAAAACGCTTCAAAGCTAATTACTATGCACACGGTAACAAAGCAGGCAAACTATTGGCCAACTACATACGTAAAGGACCAAATACCCCCTGTCTCTCTTAGGCAGAATTAATGTTTTAAAAATGTCTATTCTACCCAGGCTGCTTTATTATTTTGAAACTCTCACAGTAGCTGTACCTGCTTCACAACTAAAAACACTTCACAGGATTTTTCTAAAATTTATATGGAATGGCAAAGCTCACCACATAGCAAGCTCCGTATTGTTTTCCATTAGATCCAGAGGAGGTTTGGGAGCTCCGGACATTACTAAATATTATTAAGCTGCGCATTTAAAGGCCATTATCTCTTGGACCTCCTTACATGCACCAAACCAATGGTCTGCCATTCAGAGGGGGGTACTTTACCCGGTTCATCCGGGCTCCTTGGTTTGGGGTGCCCCCCTGTTTTAGATCCTATATATAAACGTCAATGTACTGACCCAATGGCACTAAATAACCATTTGGTGTAATTGCCTCAAATGCTATCCCCTTATGTCCTCCTGCTCTCCTCTTGTAAATATATTATTCAACCCTCTCATTCCAGATAGTATGTCCCTAGGCAGGATTTTTCCATGGATAAATGTTCACCTCTTTCAACTCCGGAACCTGGTTCATCCCATAACGAGGAAGTTGCATACTTTTAACACTTTAAGTGAGAAATTTGTTTTACCACCACATCTCTTCCACTTTTACTTACAGGTTAGACACTTCTTTCACTCTAAATCGCCATCCCTGACCCTAGATAAGCCAACTACTTTTGAATACAACAAAACTCTAAACTTAGTTCTAATATGGAACCTCACACAGGAAAAACAGTATTTCACCCATCCAAAATTGGCAACGCATTCCAAAAATACTATAGTGATCTGTATAATTTAAATACTGACCCACATACCCCACAACCGAACAAACTTACTATCAATGCTTTCCTGCATGCAGTTAATCTACCCTCATTAGACGGAGAGGCACTAATCTCCCTTAACTCCCAGATTACCGATAAAGAAATATTAGATACCATTAAAATACTTCCAACATATAAATAGCCAGGTAGCGATGGCTTTACAGCAGAATATTACCAAACCTTTGCTATGACCCTTTCACCGTATCTAAAAAATGTATTCAATCATGCAGCCTCAACTGCTTCTTTTCCTGAAGAATTGCTACAGGCCACTATCATTGCTTTGCCCAAACCAGGTAAAAAGCTGGACAGTCCTCAAAATTTTAGACCAATTTCTCTGTTAAATATAGATTTAAAAATCTAAGCAAAAATTATTGCTAATCGATTGACTGTGATCACTCCACAACTGGTTAAAGCTGACTAGGTGGAATTTGTAAGGGGCCGACAAGCTCCTGACGGTACCCAAAGACTTTATAATCTAATACATATAGCAGAGACTCGTAGGACCCCCAGTGTGGTTCTGACATTCAACGCCAAAAAAGCATTTGATAGAGTACACTGCGGGTACTTGATTGCGACTCTTAAAAAATGTGGCCTTACAGGATTTATCTATACAGCAATAGTGGCCCTTTACACTAAGCCTTCAGCCAAAGTGTTCCCATCCAATGTCCTATTGAATAAATTCCACATTACAAATGGCACTCACCAGGGTTGTCCTCTATTGCCTTTAATATTCTCTTTAATAATGGAACCCCTGGCGGAGGCCATTAGATCTTGTGACTCTATTTTGGGAATTGAAGTAGGCGGATATTCCCATAAAATAGGATTGTTCGCAGATGACGTGGTTTTAACATTAACCATAACTTTGGTTTAGCTTCCTACTACAAACTGAACTCTAACAAATCAACTATCATGCCCATAGGCCTGACAAGGTCCCTGAGAGATTAACTTAAAGCAAAATTTCTATTTCAATGGGTAACTAGCATCCTACCATATTTAGGGGTAACTTTATCGTCCCCATCTGCCTCCACATACAACTCAAACTTTTCTACATTGCCTGAAATAATCAGAAAAGATATGCAGCATATACAGTAGCCAATTTTGAACTAACATGGTTAGGGAGGATCGCTGCTATGAAAATGACTCTACTAAATATACCAAAAATGATATATTACTTTAGAACTATACCGATATTAATACCAGAAGACCTCTTTTAAAGTTGTGGATAAACTATTTAGACAATTTATATGGGGGAAAAAGATGATCAAAATTTAATTCCCCTTACTACTAAAAAAAAAAAAAACTGTCAGGGGGTGTAAATTTTCCCAATCGTAAACATTACTACCAAACCAATGCTTGGTTCGACCCACACTCAGACAAACTATGGCTTCAAATTGAAAGACACATGGTAGGTAATAGACATTTACCATCCCTGTTGCCTGCACATCTGACACATTTAAAATTAAATTATAAGGTATTTCCCTCTATAGATGCCACATTACAGGCATGGAGCAAACTACACTCCATAGTACCCCAGGATACATTGGATAAACTCACTGACATGCTACTACAAATTTACGAGTATGTACTACCCAATATCAAAATCCAATTTTGGCTACACAAAAAAATTTTGACATACAAAGAATTGTTATCCAAGCAACCTAGTCAAGATTCGTTTTCTCATGTACAAATTACCCACTTTCACAAATGTAACCCCAATATACACTATAAAGTACATAGCAAAACTTGGACATACTTAATGTCTAACCAGGATGGTCCAAAAGGTCTCTCGTGCTTCTACAATCTATTTCAATGTGAAGCAGTCAATCGCAAGTCTTCTAATATGCTGAACTGGCAAAGGGAATTAGAATCCACATACACACAGGGAGTGTGGCAAAGAGTGATTCAATCTCACTTTTGCTACTCCCACTGCGTAAACCACTGGGAGCTGATGTTAAAAATACTGTATAGAACCTACCTAACCCCAGTTATACTGGCCCTGATCTACCCAACATCCTCTCCCACATGTTGAAGGGAATGCAGGGAAAAAGGAGGTATATTGCACATATTGTGAAGGTGTAAAGGAGTAAGAAGCTTCTAGAAAGCATTATTTTCTCTTATAATGAAAGCCACAGGTATTATCATCCCCCAAATTCCACAGATGGCTTTACTCAAAATAGGCATTTACTCCCACACAGTTTAGACCCCTAATTATGCATATTCTTATTGCGGCTAAATTAACCATTATGTCCAAATGGAAATCAACAAAAGCTCCCAACATTTCTGAGGTAATACAAACACAACACGCCTATGAAAAATATTTCACTATAAAATCACACAATTTGCCTAAATTTAATCTAGCCTGGAACACATGGGTGGCACACTACCTAGCTGCTGACTGAATGATTATTGAAGAACAAATTGATCACTCATATAACAGTATGGTACGTGTTATTGAGATTTCTTTTTATCTTTTTGTTTTCAGTTTTTCTATTTTCTGTTATGTTTACTAGCTAGCTTTATTTTTCAGCTATATCACAGGATTAACACATTTAAGCAGTATTATTGCTAGCCTTATTAAGAGTCACAGGTACAAGCCTTAATGACATGGGAGAGGGTGCTGGCCTGCTCCAGGGCACAGTTAGTTCCCATTGGGGGTGATAGGGAAGTTGGAGAAGCACCTCTCCCCAAAAAGACACCCTGGACTCAAACGAGTACTAGAACAACTAAATGAGAATATATATATATATATATATATATATATATATATATATATATATATATATATATATATATATACCATAATATATAATTGTTTAACCTTGATAGCTTTTACTCATAAGTAAGTAAGTGAGAAATTAAGTAAGGTGTTATTGAATTCCCTGAGTATTTATGTATTAGTAGTATAATGAACTTTGAAGAAATGTTGGATAATTGTTATCTGCCATATCATTCATATATATCACCACACTATAATAACAAATAAAATGTTGAAGTATTTATATATTTAACTAATGAATATTTAACTATAATTTAAATATTTGAAAAATGGTTGCACTATTGGTTTACAAAAGAGAACTAAAGCTTGACATTGGCTACCCATTTTAATTTAATGAACAAAAAAACAGATAAGGGGATTCTCCAATGTCAACAGATCTGCCCATATACAGTAGAGTTGTCTTTCACAGCCTCCACACTTTTACCAAAGTAAACTGCTTTTATAAAAGAACCAGAAGGTGTGAATGTAAATATATATTTTCATTACTGAGCTGACTACAGGTTGTTAATTATGCAGACCACTGCAAGCTACTACCCGGTTAACCAAGAGACTGAGCACCTTTCAAACATCTTTGATATCTGCATATGACCCCCCAAAAATCCATAACCCTAAAACCATAAAATATACTAGTAAAACTATGATCAGAAAGGGTTTACCTCTAGTAGTATTTTCTTCCCATCCCTGTATGTCTTTATATTTGTTATATTCCTTGCTGGTAACAAAATTTTGTCTCTACTCCAGAAAATTGATGACGACGGGTTAGAAATCACATCACAACTGATATTAATTGGATTGTTTTCCCAGGAGTAGTAGATGGTTTGATTTGAAATAAATTTAGGTGCATCTATAGGAAAACAAATAGGATTCCTCATGAATATAAAAATAAATTATATTTGCTTCAGTACTTTTACTGTTCTTCGTTACAGTTGCAGAAATATTCATTACAGCATTGCATTACATCCATATTGTTTTTGTACCTCAGATATTAATTCACAGAAGTTCATGGTTCAGCAACATAAATATTGAGAAAATGGAAGTAGATATAACAGTTGTAATATGGCAATATTTATGTAATAGAATTTATGTTAATAATAATTTCTTAATAAAATCATATATTTTATTCATTTTTTTCTTTATTGATTAGGAATTCATTTCTATTGCATTAGTAGAAAAGCACAAAACTCACAGATTTGCGAGTATTTCAGGTTAGTAACATCAAATTCTCACAGATATACCAACAACTTAACTTGCTACATAACTTTCAAGATATTAGACATATGATCTTAGCTCACAGATGTAAAAAAAAGTATTATATTAATATATTTAATTAATATTTATGTATATAATATGTTATATTAAGTTATATAAAAACAGTAAATATGTATTCTTCATAACATGGTGGAATTTGAGTGGGTCCCCTTAGGAATAGAGAATAGGTGGTGCCAGGCTTATAAGCAGGGTCATTTTGTTACTAACATTTTAAAGAGTTGATCACTAAGGTCAGGTTCCTTGTTATTACTAGAGAATATATGAATTTGATGCTAGCGACACATTAGCTGGTCATACATAATTTTATCCAACTTCCCTGAATTACCTGAAATTTGAGCAATGGGTGGGTGTGCTAACACCCAGCTTGGCAAACTTCGATTCAGAAATCGAAGGAATCGGTCAGAAAGCAGTCAGCCAAACAGTGACTACAGCTAACAAACTACAGTCACTGTTTAGGTATTCTGACAGCAGTGAGTGCCAGCTGTCAAAATACAATAGCCGGGGGGGCGCATGCGCGGCTCTGAGCGTGATGGACGTCTGAGACCTTAGCTCCGTTCAGTCCGGGAAGATAACGGCTTTAGCAGGGCCAATATCAGCTCTATTTTCAGCGATCGAATCACCCCTCGAGCCCCTTATGCTTGGTGCATGCCTGGGAGAAGGAGAAAACCCAGAGGATCGGCGCAGCACACCCTAACCCACTATCTCCTCTGCGCCCGTGATCTTGGCGGCATGTCTCAAAATGGCGCTGCTGGGAGAAGCAAACCTCCGTCTCCGGCCTCATCACCAGGATATCCCACAGTTCGGACGCCTCCCCTGGACCCCAGCCGTGAGTACACAGCCTCTCTTACCAAGTTAGATCTAGAAAGCAGCCTGGAGGCCATGTACGCAAGGCTAGCTACAAAGTTCCAGACTGAGCTGCACAAAACTTCTCACACACTCTCCCAGGAGATCGCAGCCTTAGGCTCCAGGACAGAAAGACTGGAAACTAAGCACGACGAGCTGGCACTTGCATACAGTGACCTATCCAGAGAACATGATTCCCTAGCCACGGCCGTTTCCCAAATGCAATCCCAAATCGAGGACCTCGATAACCGCAATAGACGTAACAATCTGCGGATAAGAGGTATACCGGAATCCGTTACGGATCTCATCCCTACAATAATTCGCCTATTCAAATCTCTGCTCCCTGACACCGATGCCGGAGCGTTTACCTGTGATCGAATCCACAGAGCCCTCAGACCCAAACCTCCTGATGACAAGCCCCCCAGGGATATTGTTCTTTGCATGAAGGACTTTTTAATTAAAGAGGAGATCCTCAGAGCTGCTCGCAATCAACAACGCATCACTCTGGACGATCGTACCATCCAAATTTACCCCGATATTTCTCCCGCCACCCTGGACAGGAGACGTGGCCTGAAAGAAATCACATCTGCCCTTCAAGCTGCATGCATCCGCTACAGGTGGGGCTTCCCTTTCAAGCTAGTAATTCCTCACAATGGCACCACTTACTCTGCCACATCACTCCTGGAAGGCCAAGAGGTCCTGGTCAAATTGGGCCTTTTAGAACCAGATGTCATCCGCCGGCCCCCTTCTACGCCTAGACCTTCACCCATCTGGCAGACCCCCCCAACCAGGAGAGACAGACGGAGGATCAGATACGACATCGGAGACAGATTGGAAGATCCCTTTCCTTGATCATCTCAGCGTAGCCGACAACTACAAGATACCCCAGCAACTTGCACCACACACCAGTTTACAGAGACCCGGACGTCGGTCCCTTGGAGCTGCAACATGCACACCCCACCCAGCAGAAGCTTGCAGATTCTGACCTTTTTTATTTTTGGTTTGAGTCATTACTGCAGGCTTGTTCTCTTTTTGTTTTTTCTTATTTTTTTGGGGGGTTTTAAACCCACTTGATCTACAATGTTCAGAACATTTTTCAGGCTGGGTTGGAGACCTCGCAGTCTCGGGAGTAGGTGTTTTTCTTATCAGGTTTTCTACAATTACCTGATCCAGTTTCTAGATATGATGACATTTGTGTTACTATCAGTCCTATGTTTTTTTTTCTTATCTTTCTCTTTTTATTTTTTTGGTTCTCTTTTTTATCCACAGGTTTTGGACTTCCGGTAGTATATGTTTACATCGAATCTTTATTGCATTATTGTCTTGCAGGGTACATGCTTCATTAAGCCTTTATGGCTTGCATTTTTGTATGTCACACTTCACTACCCTCCTGTGCATGAGTGTGTCGGCCCTCAGCTTGACCCTTGAAATGATAGATACTGGTCATAAAACACACTTGGCTCCTATCTATCCCCAGATTATAGTGAATAAAAACATTTTCCATGGTAATTAAATGTGTATCACACAATGTCAAGGGATTTAACTCCCCACCTAAAAGGAAGAAGGCTTTTGCCTTTTATAAACAGCTGGGAGCTCAAATTCTCCTATTACAGGAGACACATTTTGCACATTCCTCACACCCTAAATTCCTCCACAGAAGCTTTCCTCAGACTTTTTGCTCTTTACACCAGACAAAAAGTAGGGGTGCCGCCATACTCTTGCACAGATCTTTCCCAATGGAAGTCAAACAGGTTTTTAAAGACAAAGACAGCAGATATGTCATAATCAAAGGCCAGATTCATAACAGAGAACTCACTATTGCCAGTATTTATGCTCCAAATGACTCCCCTGCCTCTTTTTTTCACTCATTCTTTGACCGCCTCTCTCATTTTCATTCACCACACATGATTATTGGAGGTGACTTCAATATGGTTGCCAACCCCAACCTTGATAGATCTAAGCTGTCCCCATCAGCCAAATCATTTCCCCGCTCTCTCTCCAGTGGCTTACTGGAACATCAGCTAGTAGACTCCTGGAGAGCCCTCAATATTGGTTCTAGAGAATACACATTCTACTCCTATCCTCATAAAAGTTATGCAAGATTGGATTATATTTACACTACCCCAATAATTCTCGCTAACACCACAGACGCTAGCATCCACCCCTGCACTTGGTCTGATCATCATGCTACCGCCTTCACCACTACTTACATTAGGCTTGCACCTACATCTTACTCTTGGCGTCTAAATGAAGCCCTCCTCTCAGATGCAGTGGTGGAGGCAGAAATCGCACGAGCCATTGAAGAATATTTTAATTTCAACACCATCCCAGAAACTCCCCCTGCCGTGGTCTGGTCAGCACATAAGGCAGTCCTTAGGGGCAAATTAATTAGTCTAGCCTCAGCCCAGAACAAAATTGACAAACAAAACATCTTAACCCTTACTAAAGACCTAGATGATCTATATAAAAATACTAATCTCTTACACCTAGACTCCACCAGACAGCTGATTGATCAAAAGAGATTAGAGTTGGATGGCATCCTGTCAAAGAGGGTAGAAAAATCTCTGCGATGGTCTAAAGCCAAATTCCTCCTTCACGAGAGCTCTGCCTTTACCCTCTTCGCCAGAAAGTTAAATCACTCATCTCGCCCACCCCACATTTATAGATTGATGACCCCCTCAGGACATCTCACTTCCCATCCCCTAGAGGTCCTTCATATCTTTGAACAATTTTACTCCTCTCTGCTGGCCCCCTCTCAACTAAAACCCTCACCAGATGATGAGGCCTGGTTTCAGAATATTCCCCTACCACATCTTACTCCTACACATCTTGATAAACTAAACACCCCCATCACTTCAGCTGAGGTTTTGAATGTAATCAAATCCTTAAAATCAGCCTCAGCTCCAGGCCCCGACGGATTTTCCTCCATATACTATAAAAAATTTTCATCCCTCCTCACCACTAGGTTGACCCATTTATTTAATTGTATCCTACAGGGGGGTAGTTTCCCTGAAGAGATGTTATTAGCCAATATGTCCCTGATACCGAAACCCCACAAAAACCATACCCTACCCCAAAACTACCGACCTATCTCGGTCATTAATAATGATTTAAAAATATTTAGCAGGATCATGGCAGACAGACTAGCAGGTGTTATCCCCTCTTTGATTTCCCCTTTTCAGTCGGGATTTATACCCCATAGACTTATCACCGATAATATCCGGCTAGCGACAAACATAATACAAGATGCCAACCTTTTTTCACGTAAACTCCTCATGCTTAGCCTGGACATACAGAAGGCATTTGATAGCGTCTCATGGTCATACATCACCACACTCTTACAAAGGATGGGTTTCCAGGGAGCATTCCTTCAAGCTTTCTTGGCCCTTTACCGTAACCCGAAAACCCGGATTAGGCTCCCTGGCTGTAACTCTAGGTTTTTTGACCTAGGCAAGGGTACGAGACAAGGGTGCCCGTTGTCACCTTTAATTTTTGCGTTAGCCCTCGAGCCATTAGCCATAGCTATACTCCAAGACCCCGATATTTCGGGTTATGTTAAGGGCCATTCGACATACAAATTTGGAATGTATGCTGATGACGTTCTAATGTTTCTCACCAACCCTCTGGTCTCTCTGCCGAACTTATTTCAAACTCTTTCTAGGTTTGCAGAGATATCAGGTCTATCCATCAACATGGCTAAATCAAGTGCCCTTCCTATTGGCTACTCTCCTGGAGAACTGCGACATCTTCAGTCAGTCTACCCCTTTATTTGGGCAGATTCTCACCTTCAATATCTGGGAATCAACCTGACTAAGGATTACCGCAGACTCTTTGAAGTAAATTTCCCACCTATGGTTTCCAAAATAAAAGGTATCCTCAAACTATGGTCACACCTCCACATTTCATTTCTTGGCAGAATCACTGCTCTCAAGATGACTATTCTTCCTAAACTCCTCTACCTGTTTAGATCCCTGCCTCTTAAAATTTCTAAAACATACCTCCACACTATTCAGGTGTTGCTTAATAGATTCATATGGAAAGACAAACCCCCACGCTTCGCCAAAGAAGTCCTTTACCGTTCTTCCAAAAGGGGTGGTCTAGGGGTCCCTCAAATATGGCTTTACTACCTAGCCAGTAGATATACCCAACAAGCGCAATGGAATATTCATAACTCCAGAGTCCCTTGGGTGCAATTTGAAAGCGAATCCATTGCTCCTCTATATCTCCCTGGCCTTATGTGGTCAAACAATCAAAACAGACCAGAAGTAGGCATTAAAAATCTGATCATACAAGACGGTCTTCAACTTTGGGACACATATAAAAAAAACATACAGCCTCATTTCAGCTGTCCCTCTAGGTGCCTCATTCCTAGGAGATTCTAGATTCCCATTGACCTTTGACAGACCCTCCTCTTTCCAACTCTGGATTGACCTAAAACTAATTACGTTAGATAAATTTTTTATAAACTCAAACTTTATCTCTTTTTCTCAGTTACAATCCACATACCAGATTCCAAACAATGAATTCTATCACTTCTTACAAATACGTCACTTCTTCCAAAAACACTACACTGGACCTGTGGCGACCTCCACCACTCTATATGAAGACATATGTCATGACTCACCTCGCCAAAAAGGTCTGATCTCACTAGTCTATATCAATCTAGAAGCTAACTCAGAAGGAACAACCCTAAAATATAGAGCTCAATGGGAATCGGAACTAGATTCTGAGGCAGATGACATTGACTGGGTGAAGGGCTGGCAGAACCTACGCAAATGCACTAAATCCATCATGGTCCGTGAAACTGCTTTTAAACTAATAACACGCTGGTACTACACCCCAATGCGAATTCACAAGATCTACCCACAATCATCCCCTCTCTGCTTTAGGGGATGTATGCAACAAGGCTCATTTCTCCACATATTTTGGGACTGCGAGAAACTACGTCCAACTTGGAATGAGATACTTAAAGTTATGGATAAATTAGCAGGCAAACCTCTTAATATCTCATACCAACACTGCTTATTATTTCAATCCCCTTCAGACACCCCTAAACCTTTGGTTAAACTGATCCACTCTATCTCTATATAGCTTTTCATTGGATGGTTGCTCTACATTGGAAATCGGCTTCAGTACCATACTCTCAAGTTATTGCAAGAATAGATCACATGATGTTGGCAGATAAAATCTACCACACCCTACATGACACTATACCTAAACATGATGCTATCTGGAACCCTTGGTTCTTATTTAGGCTCCAAACCTGACAGACCTATGGTTTTCTTTTCTTTTCATTTGATTTTGTAAATTCTATTTTCTCGCTTTGGACTTTTTTTTTCCTTTTCCCATGATTTAGTCTCTAGATATGTCTCTTCTATTTAGCTAAATCTCAGACTTTCAGAATAGCTCAATAGCTCTTACAGATATGTATAACTCAACAGTTTATATTTGTACTTTGTATTTTCATATAATTTGTATCCTTACACCCCTGCATTCAATCCACTGATTGTCTTGGATTTGTAACCCTTTCTCTGTTATTCTTTAAAAATAAAATAAAAAACTTTTTGAAAACAAAAATACAATAGCCGGAAGCAGAAGATTTATCCACATTATTTAGTGTGTGGGGCAATCTATAGTATCTATGGGCTAAAACTCTTTACGTTAATAATTTACATTCTGTAAATTTCTTGACAAAGCCAATTACAAATTTGGGGAGCACATGAAATATCCCCCAATTCCACTGCTTTTATACTGGCCCATGTGATGAGCAATACTACAATCAATTGGTAAATGATGATGGTGGCCAAGCAGTGCAATTTAGGGTATAGGAGGTTGTTGTCTATGCTTGCAGCAAACCAGAATACATAAAAATGGAATTTAACATGTAATGAATATTATAGTTTATGATTGTTTAATATGCTATTTTAATTGATTTGTATACAATATAAAACATATACTGTTTCAATAACTTAGTTCATGACTGTATGAGTTATATGTCAGATTCCATGAAGTCAAGAACTAAGCTGAGTTTTTGGTATGTCCATGGAATAAGTAATAAAAATATATTTTTTTACAGGTCAAAAACACTTCTACACGAAGCTTCTCGCCAAATAGCACCATATAGATCGAACCCAGTAATTATATGCTGGGACTTCAATGACATAATTGATACGACCCACGACACATCCAATCCCACAAAACGCAGACCATCTGCTCTAACCTCTCTGATTAAAAAAGAGGACCTATATGACCCATGGAGGTGCTTGCACAGTGAGGAACGAGACTATACTTATTATTCCCATTCCCAGAGTTCTTACTCCCAGATCGACCTGTTTCTTAACGACAAATACCTGCTGCAATCAATTACAGAAGTGCAAATAGATCACCTGGTCTGATCACGCGCCAGTCTCGATCAAACTCTATCCTCAAGGCACACTGTTTGGCGGCTAAACTCCTCCCTGCTTACCAATCCCTCATTTGAGGGGCAGGTTCGATCCGAGATTGAGAACTATTTTCATCACAACTCCCAATCAATTGAAGACCATTCCATGATCTGGAATGCGCATAAGGCTTCTCTACGCGGTCTGTTTATAAAAATAGGCGCTCAGACAAAAAAAATCGCATTCACTCACCACAGAGACCATACTAAAAAAGATTTGCAACCTTGAACAGTCAAACAAACAATCCCAGAGCCCCACAATCATCACAGAGTTAAAAAACATTAGACGCCAACTTAGTGAACATTTACACAAGAAATTTGATTATTACATTAAACGACTTAAACTGCGGTTTTACACTTCCGCCAACAAATTAGGAGCCTTCTTAGCCAAACAATCGAAACACCAATTCTCTAAAAAGAAGATCCAATTTCTCACAAACCCACTGGGCAAAAGCTTTCAAAATCCTCTAGACATAGCAAACGAATTTAGCTAATTTTACGCTAATCTATACAACCTAAAAGACTCTGACCCTTCAATCACACCCAGCAGAGAAAATATTAAAGCCTTCCTCGCTACAATACACCTGCCAAAAATAAATCCTGACCAGCTGGAATCCCTGTCAAGCCCCTTCACCGTAGAAGAAATAACTAAAGCCATAAAACAGCTCCCACTACATAAAGCCCCAGGCCCAGACGGATTCCCCAATGAATATTATAAACACTTCTCTGATCTCCTCACCCAACATCTCTGCAAAGCCTTTAACCACTTTGTTAACTCAGGCAATATCCCCAAAGAGTCATTACAAGCCCTCGTAATCACTCTGCCCAAACCTGGCAAATTGCCTGACAATCCCGCAAACTATCTTCCAATCTCTCTCCTAAATTCAGACACCAAGATTTACGCAAAAATATTAGCACAATGTCTATCCTCGATAATTCCCCAAATAATCCACCAAGATCAAGTGGGCTTCGTACCAGGGCGACAAGCGTCGGATACCACACGATGACTCATAGACCTAGTGCAGTGGGTGGAGCATAGTCAGACGCCTTCTCTGCTTCTTTCCCTGGATGCGGGGAAGGCATTCGACAGGGTCCATTGGACTTATATGGAAGAGGTGCTTCGTAAATTCGTCTTCAATTATTCATTTTTAACTGCCCTATTGGGCCTCTACTCCTCCCCCACTGCACAAGTCTGGACATCGGGAATAGACTCAGAGCCATTCATAATCACCAACGGTACCAGACAAGGGTGCCCACTCTCCCCTTTGATTTTTGCCATGATCGCAGAACCGCCGACACAATCCACCCGCTCGGCAACATCGATAACGGAAGTCAGAATTCGAGATACAGAACACAAAATAAGGCTATACGCCGATTACATCATCATCACTTTGACCAACCCCAAATCCTCCCTCTTGGCTGTCCAAAACATACTTGACAAATTTATTTTGATCTCCCTATACAAAATCAATCATAGCAAATCCACCATGCTAAACTTGGGCATTGACTTACAAACCAAGCTAGACATAACAGCGACAACCCCTTTCATATGGTCCACCAACTCCTCTCTCCCCTATCTTGGAATCCGTCTAACCTACCCAAGCCAAAAAAAAACAAAAGTAAATTATGACGACCTCGTGGAGAGGCTTTTGCGCTTATCCAAGGAACTGAACAGTTTCTCTGTCTCATGGGCCGGAAGAATTGCTCAGTCAAAAATGTTCCTACTCCCGCTCATACTCTATGTATTCCGTACTATCCCCTTACCCTTTCTTACAGCTCAAATAAGAAAACTACAAGGTATACTAAAAATGATAATAAACTAAAGCGCTAAAGGAATTCTAATATTAGGTGATACAGTGATTCAAAAATTTTGGTGATTCAAAAATGTGATAATTCAAAAATCCCCCAAAAAAAAAAATATTCAAAATTGTGTGTTACTAATTCAAGTGCACTTCTACATCAACAAAATAATTAACGTGATATGTATAAAGCCGCACCTCTATCGCAGTGTTCTGATGCCACTCAAAAGGGATTTAATATGTGAAATAAGATACTGAGAATTCACCTGTTCCAGCGTTAGTTAACAGGTGAGTTCTCAGTTGCTGGCAGCAATACAAACCTCCAACGTGGCTTTATCAGGATAAACACACTCTCTAATAGCGTGGCAAAATGCAACGATGTGATGCCTACTGGAACCCTTCTCTATCTAGCCTGTTCTGGAGTTAAGTTTAAAAATAATGCTGAACTACAAAAAACATTGTTCAAAGTAACACATACATGTAATAATACAGCCTTCAGTCTACTTGCGGCCATGCTACTCAACAATAAACCAAAACAACAGTTTCTAGGCTCAATAATGGCAGCAATACGAATATGGACAGCTGTCACTCAGATCAGCAAAGGAATACCTCTCTCAGTCTTGTGTAGGATACCCTTGAAGGCTATAGAGCTTTTGTCACCAGATCTAAACCTCGAACAGTGGTTATGCAAAGGAATAACTAATGTGGGACTATTATACTCCTCTTCAGGCCTACACCCATTTTCATAACTACAGGAGAAATATGGAATAACCAAACAATCCTTTTTCCTATATCTTAGGATTCGATCAACTCTATCTAAAATACAATGGACACAGGAAGATTCCCTCCCAGACACCTTATTGAATTGGGAAGCAGCACAAAAGCTATATCACAAATGGTACCTCACCCCAGCCAGGCTTGCTGCCATCTACCCTACAACATCAGCAAAGTGCTGGAGAGGTTGTGATGAGACAGGAACTCTACGTCATATCTGGTGGGACTGCCCCAACATCCAAAAGTTTTGGCAAGAGGTATCTACCCTCATCTCCTCCACATGTCCTGCATCTCCCTCCATGACATTTTTGGATCTCCTACTGGGATTATCGATCCCCACGTGGCGTAATCAAACCAAAATACTGGCAACTCACATCCTGATAGCGGCACATCTAGCACTAGCGAGAAGATGGAAGTCAGTAAACTCACCTACAATAATGGACACTATATGCATAGTTAATGAGCACTTCAAGCTGGAGTACACATTTGCTAAATTCGAACTAACCACTAAAGCTTTTTTCAAAAATTGGGTTTCATGGATTGCTGACCAGAGAAGCGAGCCCCTGGACTGACTTGGGCCAAACAAACTTCCCTCTCCTCCACTTCCCCAGTTCTCCATATTTCCAGTCAGGTCTACTTAACAAGTTTATGATCTAGTAACAGCCATTACTACCCCCAACTGAAATCCTCAAGTTCAGTTAGGCTAATTCATAATAGAAGGATGAATAATTCACCAACTTATTCAACCCTTGGACATTTCTGTTGACACCCAATATTACGCTAAATACCAATGTTAAGTGCGGTTATGCTTATGTTTATAGGAATTTTTTTTATATATATATCCATTTTTTTCCCTCTCCTTTTCTCTTATTCTCTTTATATTCCAGCCTGGTGCCCACTTCCCAATCACAGTTAGTGCCCAAGGGGGTGGGTGGGGAATGGACACTAGGATAATCTGACACTAATAAACAATGTTCTAGTTAACAATCTAATAACATGTAATTCAGACATAAGTAATGTTTCAACTGTTTGCAGAAAAACTACTATGAACAATCAGATGTATGTTTTTCTTAAAACTCAATAAACTTTAAGTTTAAAAAAAAAAAAAAATTATATATATATATATATATATATATATATATATATATATATATATATATATATATATATATATATATATATATTGTTTTTTTTTTTTATAGATAAAGTTAAAAAGAAAGGTTTTCCCTTGTTACAAAATTTATTTTAGTAAATCCACATTGTTCTTTTTGTTACCACCCCTGCTGGAACACAAAACAGAAAGGACCTCTAAAACTACGGTAAGCTATGGTAAAGCACTGCTAAAACGAGCGGACCTTTGCCACCAATGCGGCCGTGGCTCAGTGAGAAAGCAGTCTTAAAGTAGCAATATCTTATATTCTTCCATTTGTCAGACTTGGAAAAAAGTGTCTATTTTTATGTCCTTAAAATTCATATAAAATAATTATTTAAATTGAATACCACTAAAAGTATGTCTTGTTTGCTCCAAACCCCCCCCCCCCCCCCATTTTATCATGTTACAACCAAAAACTTATGTATTTTATTGGGATTTTATGTGATAGACCAACACAAAATGGCACATAATTGTGAAGTGGAAGGAAAATGACAAATGTTTTTCACATTTTTTTACAAATAAATATGTGAAAAGTGTGGAGTGCATTTGTATTCAGCCCTCCTGCATCAATACTTTGTAGAAACACCTTTCACTGCAATTACAGCTGCAAGTTTTTTTGACGATGTCTCTACTAGCTTTGCACATCTAGAGAGTGACATTTTTGCCCATACTTCTTTGCAAAATAGCTTAAGCTCTGTCAGATTGGATGGAGAGTGTCTGTGAACAGAAATTTTCAAGTCTTGCCACAGATTCTCAATTGGGTTTATCATTTTCCTTCCACTTCACAATTATGTGCCACTGTGTGTTGGTCTATCGAAAAAAATCCCAATAAAACACATTTACATTTTTGATTGTAACATGTAACATGACTAAATGTGGAACATTTCAAGGAGTACAGTATGAATACTTTTTCAAGGCACTGTAACTCAAATTTCAGCTGGTGAACATAAGCTGAATAGAAAATCCACATCAAAATGCAAAAATAAAGACATAAGGGAACATCCATAAACTTACATTCAACGTTCAGATACATGCTTTTCTGATGACCACCAATTCTACTTGCTGCCTCACAGTCATATCTTCCTGCATCTGATAAAATCACATTTTTTATGCCCAAGGAGGATTTTCCATGGTGTCCTATACTTTCTATTCGTTCGTCTTGGCTCTGTTAAAATATAAAGAAAGCATTGATTGCCCAAAATGCTAAAAATAAATACATATTCTTTTATCTATATAAACAAGCACAGACGAACAAAACAACCTCAAATTTAATTAATGAGTATACCTTCCCATACTGTTGACAACTGTTACCCCCTGATATCACAGCACAGAAAGTGAGAAAAATTCCTGCAATGGGTTAACTGACAGAAATAAAAAACAGACAGAAAATTGAACTCTTCTCCACTTTATCCAAAACTGAAACATTATGCTAGAATTATATTTGAATGAAAACACAACATGGATACATTTATGATTGAGGAGCAAGGCATAATGGACTAACAAATGCATCTTATTTAATAAGTAATGTATATACAGTAGTACTGAACTGATGATAACAACATACGGAGAAAACATGTAGAGTACATTTAACCATCAACTATATTATACTTTTATAAATATACTTTCCATAGTTTTGCTTCACTTGTACCCATCCCCTGGCACCTCCCCCAAAGTCTTATACCTATTTTTGCATGCTGCTGCCAGATACACACTGTGCAGACCACAATAGATGGTCTCTCCATGGGAATGAATAGAATCTTTGGGCATTTGCAGAAGAAGCAAGAGACCAGCTGGGAGAGCTTGCAGTGGCAGTTATGTGACTGTCTATTGGCAGTCACATAGATGCCACTGCGGATATCTCTGAGGATATTGTGGTCAGATGAGTAGATGAGTAGAAGACTTTTGGGGGGGGTGCTGGTGAGTTTGGTAACTTAAATAATATATAATATTTATATGTCAGCATTGTGATCCTTTAAGAGCTATTAAGCTTTTTTTTATTTTAATTCATTACCCTCCCTTTACTCCTCTCCCCTATTCATACTACAAGAATGGGAGAGCCCATGAACTTCATGCCCAGTATGAAGTTTGTAAAATTTGTAAAATGTCTTTAGTGACAGGCTCAAGTGCAAATGACACAAACAACTGAATGAGTCGTAGGAATGTTTTATTCACTCCATCCTTCTCATCCTGCGTGCTCAACTGTGTTAAAAATTTTAGTTCAATACTCTCAAATCAAGTATTTTCTGTAGGATTATATTTTTAGTCAACCCATAATGCTTTAGGACACCAATGACATGGCTACAGCTTGTACTACTTGTACAACTTGTATGTTTATTGTAAAAAACTATACATCAATAGTAAAAACAATAAAAAACATCTTAATCTTAAATATGGTTTAACAATTAAAACTGAAATATAAAATTGTGATATGATAAAAATGTACTGAATAATTTCAAGATAAGATGCTGCAACCTTAAATAAGCAGTTAGGAGTTTATTAACACATCTAAATCTATAGAAACCTGTACGAATAAATGATAGGTTGGATATGTTTTGAATACCAGTCTATGCCTGTGGTTTATTAAATACCTGTGATACAATTCAGTCTGACTGATGGCTGTTCTGCATGCCCAGAATTGACATCCTCATTCTAAGTGAATAAACAATCATAGGTAATTTGAAATGAAATAGCTGGAAGGGAAGGAATGCTGGCACAGTTTTCAATTATAATATAGAACCAAACTTTCTCATTTCCAAAAATCTTACTGTTTAATTCTAAAGCTGCATTTTTTTCATTTTTACAAGCCTATTGGAACCGATACAGATACATCTGTTAAAAGCAGCTCAATTATCTAGTTAAACATGTTTTCTATACTAATATCAAAATCCAAATGCCTAAGTTGCTTCTCTTATTATTTTGTTATGCTCCAAAAAATAGTACTGACTTATTTAACAATAGCAATGTGCAGTTATAACTCATCAGATATTTTCACAGATCTAACATGAGTAAAATGTGATTGGCCACTTAGGTCACCGCCTTACATATTATCATTTACTCTGCTTTATTGGTAAAGCCTCAATGTTTTGATAGTTAGGTTTGCTTAGAAAAAAGGTTGACATTGTAGAAGGACAATCAAACTTGCATTCATATGTGTTTAGAAGACTGCTCTATGTTGTAAATGCAGGTAATTATTTTTCAAAGGTACCATTCAAACTGAGCGTCTATCTGTTTTTAGGTGCAGTGGCTTAAGCTGCATTTAAAAAAAAAATAGAATGATGTGTGTCCAGGCTCTTATTAGAAACTGTGAATATTGCTATATGCAGTGAGATATTGAGCTAGCTATTTTCAGTAGAAGTTCAGCAATATTTCAGTATCCATAGGTTTCCTCAAGGGCTAAAGGTAAAGGGCTTCCTTGTATGTTCAGATTTTGCTATTTCTTGCTTTTAGTGTTCACTGCTAGGCTACCAGTGCTGCCTCTAACAAGCAAAAAAGCAACTTTTCCTAAAGCTGTGCTTGTCCCTGTCTTTTTTTGCCTTTCCTGTTAAAACTCTTTATCGTATTTGTGGACTAAACACAAAGAAAAGGAAGTAGGCAGGGCAAGACCAAGCACAATAGAAAGACACTATTTGCATATCAAAAGCACTGCCACTTTCTCAGAAGAGACACACCATCATGAGAAATAAGTATAACAAATTGAAGGAACAAGGAAGCCCATTGAAACCATATAATTACTTTCATTTGTTTGATTACACCACAGATTCCCTTTAACTTATTTTTAGCACTTACATTTTTTAGTGCTCCTCAAGTTGTACTAACAAAATTAAATTAATGCCAACAGGACTGTGGCATTTCTAAAATGTTATAAGCAGAATAAATTTAGAGTGTTTTACAATGATAAACTCCACTGGAGTCAAATTTTTACATCCAAATTGTCCTAAAGTAGAACTGTCACTAGGCTATTGGCATTTAAATATTTACATATTCTTAACAATCTGTTAACCATTATCATGAAGAGGTTCACCCGTTGATGGCGCTGTCGGTCTCTTGGATCGCAGTACCAGTGTCCACCAGCGGGTGTCTTCCATCCTCCAGGACCTGTAATAAGAGGATTCACCTCCTGGTGGCACTGTTGCATCCTTGGGCTGTAGTACCAGTGTCCACCAACGGGTGTATTCCGGCAGTATGGAGCAGACAGCACATTCTGCGCTCAGGTATAACGTGAGGGCAATTACTGCAGGCTAATAAATACCCGGCAAGCCCTCCAATGCTTGCCTTGGTGTCTCTCTCCCTGCATTCTGACCTTGCTGCCTGTTATTTTGACCTTGAGCCTGCATCTGCCCTGCCCTGTCCTGACCTGACCTGACCTGATCCGATCCAATCCCTATCCCGAGCCCTTCCTGGTCCTGCCCCTTCTGTTTCCTGGTTACCTTGGATCCCTGACCTGCATCCCATCCATCCATCCTCTCCCTGTTCTGTTGGTTTCCCGTCCTTACCATCTGCTGATCTCCCGGTGTATGACCTTGGCCTGGCTTCTGTTTACGGTTCCGGTATCTCCCATTTTATTGTATATACTGTTTTGTTGTTTGTGGGTCTTGTGGTTGGTTGTGCACTGTTATATTCACTTATCTGTCACTTATGTAAATAAACACCATTTTTATTCACTTATATACATTTCTGGTTTCTTCTGTGCAGTCCACACAGTCTGGTTTTCTAATTCTCTGACAAAATCTTTAAGACCGGGCCTATTTTTCAGACTTGTTGTTTACAAGTTAAAATCAGTTGTTTTGCTAGAAATTTACTTAGAACCCCCAAACATTATATATATTTTTTCTAACACCCTAGAGAATAAAATGGCGGTTGTTGCAATACTTTTTGTCACACCGTATTTGCGCAGCAGTCTTACAAGCGCACACTTTTTTTATTTAAAAAATAAAACAGTAAAGGTTGTGATCAGAAGAGTATAATGACCATTGATCTATCAACCACTACCACTGAGCTATACGCAAGAAGCCTTTATTAATCCATCAACCAAAAAGTCGAGGAGCGGGACCTGGGATGAAGGCAGGATTCCAGAATAGTGGAGCAAGGGAACTATGAGGGGACTTCAAATTATAGGCCCTGGAAAAAAAGGTCCCATATCCTTAGCGAGAGTGACAAAGAGGGGCATAATATGGTAGGCCTGCCTTTAAATGGCAGCCAAAGCATATGGGTGATCGGTCTAGAAGGATAGGAAGAAGATTCTGCCTTCATCCATAAAGGATAGGGCTGTTTAGTATGAAACCTAATCAATTGTGCCAGTTGTGCCGCATTGTAGTAGTTTACCAAACGCCTAAACCTCCCCTCGTTTTGGGAATATATAACATGCATCTATTCAACCTAGGTCTCTTATCTTCCCATATATACATTTTTTTTAAAAGATTTAAGATCAGGTAATCGTATCGCTCCTGGAATTGTGTGAAATAAATATAGGATCCTCAGAAGGACATTAATTTTTAGTACACTTTGCCAAACCACAATGGAGGGTTAATTTTCCACTTCTCCAGGTCAGCAGAGAGTTTTCTATACAATGGGGGATATTTATTTTGGTATAGACTCTACAAGGAAGGTGTCATAGAGATGCCCAAATAACAGAGGACCTCAGGTTGCCATTTAAATATAAAGGTCTGCACAGACTGCACTATCATCTACAGAGATATTTAACACCTGCGATTTTGCATGATTTATTCTAAGGCCCAAGATAAATGAGAAGGGTTGTAGAATGGCATAGAACATGGGTGCTCAACCTGTGACCCTCCAGCTGTTGTGAAACTACAAGTCCCATGCAGCATTGCAAGGCTGACATATAAAAGCATCACTCCCAAAGGCAGAGCCATGATTAGACTTGGAGTTTCACAACAGCTGGAGAGCCACAGGATGAGCACTCATGGCATAGAGGTTAGGGATAAAAGTAATGGGGGAGGACAGCAACAGCAAAATATCCTCTGTGAGGAGGGCACATTTATGCTCTGTCTCTAATATATGCCCTGGATATAAGCAATTCCAAATTCTAATAGTCAGGGGT
Source organism: Lithobates clamitans (assembly GCA_037952925.1). Taxonomy (NCBI): domain Eukaryota; kingdom Metazoa; phylum Chordata; class Amphibia; order Anura; family Ranidae; genus Lithobates; species Lithobates clamitans. The sequence continues at coordinate 3,899,692 of JBBGZY010000477.1, read as the reverse complement.
TCAAGGGCCAAGGCAAATAATATTGGGGATAGGGGAAACCCTGTTGGTTGCCTCTGTGTATGTTAAAGATTGGAGAAGTATACCCTTTTACCAATAACAATGCAGGGTTGCTATAGATGCAGGGTTTCTATAGAATCACGGACCAAAGCTATACTGTTCTATAACATAGAAGAGATAAATCCATGATAGAGAATTAAAAGCCTTGTGTAGATTTAATTATAAAAACATGCCTCGTCTGACTCCCCTCATGTCCCAATTTGAATGAATAGCAGAGATAACATCTATGACTCATCTCACCTGTTCTGGTGCTTGTCTATTTAGGACAAAGCCCACTTGGTCAGAGAGGTTTCTGTCACAAGAAACACATTTCAGGAAGGGGAGTGTTTCCCAAAACCCAGTCCAAGTAGCAAAAACTTCTGATGGATGGTAGATGGAGTTAACTGACAATCAAGAAGTGGACTACAACAAAATAGCACCCTTATGCACACTGTTAGGGCACACTGATGGTCAATAAATATGTAAGAGTAGCGTCAGCTTGGTCTACACCCATTGGAGAACCCTTCTAATGTATTTTACCCAGTTTGGTGCTAAATTTTAGAGGCCTCTGGGATTAAGCCCCAAACTGAGTGAAATGCCATCAGTAGATTGATCAGGAATCAGTGCCTGCTGTCTCTAAACAAGGGTTATGTTAGTGCAAAATGTTGTGTTTTTGCCATAACTAGAAAAAAAAAGATCCCACACTATCAAGGAGGTCATCCACTACCTGATTTTTTCAAATACTTCATTGCAAGACAGCTATCTCATGCCCAGAATTGGTTGAGCCTGCAGCAGGACAATTCAGTGGTGACTCTGGAACATTTACTTTCCGAAGGTCCCATAGCTTCTTATAATTTGACTCCTACAATGTAAACCACAATCAGAACTTTGAGAGTTGTTTTGGCAATGTTGGAATTCCTACATTTCTTTACCAGACCAAATTTGCCTGCTGAGCATCAAAAAGTATAAAAAACTTGATACGGGCAGGCCAACTGTCAACCTTTCCACTGCTCCAACAAATAGAAGGATTAGAACTTCTGATTGATTTTATTCCTATCCCAGGACTCTTTACCCTCACTTCCTGCTGACAACTGTTTCACCATACAGGAAGTAAGAGAAATCTGCAATAGGGGCACAAAAAAAATCTTACAGATCTTCTAGCCTTTCCTTATTGTACTAAAGAAAGGTATTCTTTTCTGTCTGTGGTGTTGTATGAGAGTAACTTCCTCTTCCTTTTTGGTAAAAAGTTGTCAGCAAGATAGATAGCAAGGATACAACTTTTAGCAGAGCCTGGGATAGCACTAAAAACTTGAAAGGGACTCTAAACCTTCCCCACTCTTCAAAATGAAGAAATAAGTTTTGGGTTGACATGTACTTTAAAGTATATTTGCTGTATGTTAAGAATAAATATTTAAATGTCCATTGCCTGTTCTTTATAGTAACCCATTTTATTGCTGTATACATAATTGTGAAAAAAAACATAATCTCACCTTATCTCCATCATAGAAAGTCCTTCCATCACTTGCTCTTTTCCATGTAATCTCGGGGACAGGCTCTCCTTCTGCTACACATGTCAAGGTCACATGACCATTTTCAACTGTCGTCTCATTCTGCAGTTGTATAATATGAGGCTGCACTGTTAACAAAATTAGTTAAATTACTGCTAAAATGATTTAGTAGCACAATACTGAAATAAGACAGAAGGACTGGTAAACAATCCCAACAAGTTCATGATCACCATTTGTACAAAATAAATACATATATATATATATATATATATATATATATATATATATATATATATAGCGGTAGTTTGACAACATAATATACAGTCTTATACAATGGTTGTGCTTTACTGCTACAGTGCAAGCCTATAAGTTCCCCTATCTATATGTGGATTATCTTGAGTGTTTTAATGCTGTGAGTTACTTTAGTGAAATACAGAGCATCCTCTAATGGATATACTATAAACCTTTATATTCAATACAATATCAAAAATATTGCAGAGCATATAAAATGTGTGTGTGTGGGGAAAAAATAATATTAAGCAAAATCTGACTATGCCCATAGTAGGCAATAAGCAAATTATCAGGCAAGCTGCATAGAATAGAAGACTATCTCTCCCCTTCACATCAATTTGTCAGCAGAGACCAACGAAAGTACTTCTAGAAATGCTTCTAGGAATCATTTAGCTACACAAATACTCCTGCCTCCAAAAATTCAAAGCTGGGTGCCTGATGGTTAGTTGCTGCAACTCAATTTTGTCACATGGAAGTGTAGGAACTTGCTTAGTCCCATGCAAATACTGAATTGTCAATGTTCTGGTACTCTGGCAGTTGACTAGAGGTAGAGAAAATGCAAGGAATAATTTAAAGCATCATTGGACTCCCTCAACAAATCCACTGAATACTAAGAGAATCATGAATATCTATTTGAACAAGTGAACATGACATGCTTCTCAACACTAATCAAGCAATGTAATATTTAAAGACCATGTGATCTAAAAATGCTTGAATTTAAAGTGGTAGATCAGTATGAAAAATTTCAGGGCCAAAATTAAGACTAATAGCAGAACAGCATTATTACATAGATTTAGTTAGCAGATAATATACACTGCCTGTGTTACACTTTACCTGACAGGTAAGCATGGGATGTGTTACATATTGTTTTTTCTATAGGCCAAATCACAGGGGTGCTAAATCCCCAGACTTATCACAGAGATGTATTCCTTTCCTAAAATAAATACTGTAGACTACATAGGTGAACACAGCTGTCTTTCAGCCCCCTGCAAAAGTATGCATGTTAACTATGGGAACTTTTGTTTAACCTCCAGACCTAATGGTAATTTATTACACTCTTTAAAGTGTATGTAAACGCTAACACAGAACTTCTTTTTGCATCCCTTTTGGTCCGTTGAATAAATCAACATATCTTTTAGTTATATATAGTTACATAGTTACATAGTAGGTGAGGTTGAAAAAAGACACAAGTCCATCAAGTCCAACCTATGTGTGATTATGTGTCAGTATTACATTGTATATCCCTGTATGTTGCGGTCATGCAGGTGCTTATCTAATAGTTTCTTGAAGCTATCGATGCTCCCCGCTGAGACCACCGCCTGTGGAAGAGCTGTTGAACCAGTTCTCTGAAATTACCACAAAATCCAAATCCTCCTTGTACAACAGTATCTCTAGTTCACCCATCTTGTCCGCCATGCTCCTGGCATTGGTGAACATGCCACATAGTTTAGACCAGTCGCATATTGTCCTCGTATTGGGTGTTCCAAGATTGCAACTAGGACTTGCTACTATACTTACCTTGGGTTTTTGTGCTTTGGTCAACCTACCACTAATGCCCCCAATACTACCCTCTGGAATATGTTCTGTACTGACTATCTCTACCTCTAGACCCTCCCCCTTGGTTATCTTGGTTATTTTTCAGTATCTTGGGTTATCTTTTTGATAAATGAAAAAAGCCAACTGATTCTGCCAGAAATCTTTTGAAAATCCTGCACTTTCTGGCGCTACTGATTTTTATCAGCTAGTATTGTTCTGAGTTCTCAATCCGGATGAAAGAATACACCTCCCTTATGATGATCAGGCGAGGGGTAGGCTTTCTGTAGTTCCAACATACTTCCAGTCCTAGGGTGACAACACTGGCCCACTACAGATACAGTACAGTGAGTTTACATTGTCTCTCTAGGGCAGGGAGTGTGTTACTGGTAGAATCATAAGATGACTACAAAGGCAAAAACCTGAAAAAATGAAACACAGCCACCACATCTAAGGACTGCTAAGTTGCAATATATAAAAAAAAATCATTCTAGGTTTTTCTATGTTAGAGGGAAAATTTGGAAATGCTAATTGTGAAGTGTAAAGTAAACTAATTGAACAGTGTATCTTTTGTCTAAATCTCGCCAGAAAAATAGCAATGCACTTCCTGGTACATGAATGTAAAAAAACAAACAAACACCTGGAGAGCTGGGGCCAAGTAGAGTGCTCTGATGAGGAGTAATCAGATAAGTGGATCAGACCCAGTGCAGCCAGCACAGCATGGAAAGAGATGCGACAGTCAAAGTAAAAACACAAAATGCAGCACTCTGAAAAAATGATCAAATAAATGTCTCACAGGCATTTTCTGACCCTGCTTAGTTGGGGGGTTGCACGCCCAGAGGTGAGCCTATATTCCCCCTGGGGGGAGCACGAGTGAGGTGATTTGTTGGTGGTCTGGAAACTTTATATATAGGATTTCACAATTACATTTAGTTGTTCATCAATCAACATCCATTTGTGGAATTTTCACTATTTTTGATATTGGTTTATATGTCATGATTCAGCGCTGTACTCTTATATATTGATTTTGTGCACGTGCAAATAGGGATGTGATCAGTCCTAGCAGCTGTTTTTTCGAATACCTTTCACACACACACACACACTGAGTTTCTAGTACATATTTAGTTACTTTTGGTTTTTGGGTATTACGCACGACTCTATCATATATACATAATATATATATATATATATATTCACCCTGTACTTACATCCTCCTATGTGTATATCTGCAGTGTACAGTAAGATGCTGCCTCTAACTGCTAATTCAAATTGATTTTGAATGAGGATTAGTGATTTCAACACTGTGATGCTCACTGTAATCAGGCTCCTAAATGAGGAAACAAAAGTTGTGTCTCGACCACACACACAGTGCAGAACAAGGCATGGTAAGTCAGTAATGAGGAAAAATTTCATGTGGGCAGACCATGGACATTACTGGTCACTAATCCTTTGTCCTCTGCCTACATTTTTTGGGTACAGCTTCCAAAGTTCAGTTTCTGTAACTAATTTGTATTTTGTAGTTTAATTCTAAATTTTATATTTTACTGTCAAGGTCAGTCTGCTAGATTTTCATACATCAACATGACCTTTTTCATGAGGTGCATAATTACTTATTCCAAAAATCCAGCTTTTGGCCCTGACTGCTTTACAACCATTTTCATCCTACAACAACAAGATTCAGTTTGTGCTTGCCGTAACCCTCTGATCATTCTTGTGTACTGACTAGAAGATACAATCTAGCAGACTCTCATTCCCAGGTGAACGCTTACAGGCTGCTGTTTCTAGAAAAGCAGCATGGTTTCATTCTTTGTATTGCTTCCTTTCAGCAGAATTATTACAGCACTCACCATATAACAGAGATATAGCACCACAATTCTTCAGCTAAGATTTTAAGCTTGTGAGTCCTCAGTGATCTCTTGAATTATCTAAAATGACATTTGATATACTAAATGTGCTGGCAGCATTAATGTATTTCTCAAATTAGTTCTTGAGAAACACAATCAGTGTCAAATATTTTTATCTTGCCGAATCTCAGTCTTTACACATAACATTAGGATGTAGTTCATTGTATGGCTGCTTATGCTTACTGTTATGTGTAAGGTAGGTGATCAACTTAGTTTAAATAACCTAATCAATGTATGTTTAACCATTTGCTAGAAAATGGTTATAACAAACTCATAGCTGCAGTTGCAGTGGTGAGAAGGGCTTCCCTCCCCTCAGCCACCCATGATGGTTCCCATGCTCTTCCGTTCCTCCAGGGAGCTTAGAACCACAGTAAATGGCTGGGATAACTAGATATAAACGGGATAGAAGAACACCCATTCCCTGATCTCCTCTGTGATTAATGAAACCGGAAGCGACAATGATTTAATTACTTCAGGTTTTAGAGTTGTCATTCCCTGACTGCTACAGTCAGGGAAACAGCTAATCAAGCATGATATGTGCTTGTTTGGCTGTTCTGGACAGCAGAGGAGACACTGGGGGTCTAACAGACCCTCTGAGATCTCGATAAACAGTACTTGTCACCTGCCCAAAGCTATCACATAGGGGGCTTTTTAGTAATTTTCTAACAAAAATGCTGATTTTTATATGTGTAGTGTAACCTGGGGGACAGGTAGCAGGTACAAAGCTCCCTGGGATGAGCAGTCTTTCAGGCACAGATACCAAATCCAGTGAAATAGTGACAAACAGATCGGTGTTTATTTGTGATATATACAAGTCTATATACAGGTGCTGTACAGTGTTCCAAAAAAAATCAAATAGGAACAAAAATAGCCAAAACAAAACCTAGCCGTGTCTCGGCACTAACTAAACAATATTTACAGATCCTAACTACCAGGCTGAGCAAGCCTACAGCTTGTCAGCTTCCACATACCCTTTTGCTCTCCTACACAGAAGTTGTCTGAGTATCCCAGGCCAAGAGCAAAGGCTGTCTGCTCAGGTGAGCTTAAATTAGCCTGGGGGAGAGGACCAAGACCTGAACTGGACCATGGATCAGAGATCCCTGAACCTGTATGAGAGCAGCCTGGGAGATGTATAAACCCCGAACAGGACTTTTCCTGGCTCTCTCTGGGACGCTCTGCTACATATCCTCCCCTCTTGTTTCAACCCCAGGGTTGGAACACCTGTAGCCCAACAGGAGTGAACACGGGACAGGGCATCTACATCCCCATCTCAACACCTGGCCTGTTTTTTACAGTGAATGAGTAATCCTGTAGAGCCAAAAACCACTGGTTCACCCGTCTATTAGTCTCCTTCTTTTGGGCCATCCATTTCAGGGGAGCATGGTCAGTTATTAACTCAAACTGGCGCCCTAACAAATAGTACCTGAGCACGTCCACGGCCCACTTTATGGCTAAACACTCCTTTTCAATGACTGCATACCTTTTCTCATGGTCATTGAGCTTTCTGCTTAGGTACACCACAGGGTGTTCTTCCCCATTGTGTACCTGTGATAGTACTGCCCCGATACCAACATCAGACGCATCCATCTGAACCAAAAAATATTTGGAGAAATCGGGGGAGTACAGTACTGGCTGTGCACAAAGAGCCTTCTTCAGGACTTGGAAAGAATCCTCTGCTACTGAGGGCTATTTCACCATTACAAAGTCTTTCCCTTTTGTAAGGTCTGTAAGTGGGGCAGCTATAGTTGCAAAATTTGGGATAAATCTTCTATAATACCCCGCAATGCCAAGAAAGGCCCTGACCTGCTTCTTGTTTGCAGGACGTGGCCATTCCTGGATGGCTTCTATTTTATTCACTTGAGGTTTTATGACACCACGGCCAATAGTGTAGCACAAATACTTGGCTTCCTCTAGACCAATGGCACATTTTTTTGGATTTGCCGTAAAACCTTCTTTGAAGAGGGAATCAAGGACAGCCTGGACACGGGGCAAGTGAGACTCCCAGTCAGTGCTATGTACCACTATGTCATCTAGATATGCTGCTGCATATTGTCGGTGGGGTCTTAAGAGTCCTGTCCATGGCCCTCTGAAATGTCGCGGGGGCATTTTGCAACCCAAAAGGCATTTTTTTTATATTGAAAGGAACCCTTCGGGGTCACCAATGCAGTCTTCTCTTTGGCGCTACCAGTCAGGGGTATTTGCCAATAACCTTTTGTCAAGTCCAAAGTGGTCAGATAGCGAGACTTGCCAAGTCGGTCTATAAGTTTGTCCACTCTGGGCATTGGGTATGTGTCAAACTTTGTCACTGCATTAAACTTCCTGAAGTCATTACAGAACCTCCAAGTGCCATCCGGTTTTGGGACTAACACGATGGGGCTAGACCAGTCACTATTGGATTCCTCAATGACATCTAGCTCCAACATTCTTTTAACTTCCTCGCTGATGTCCTTTCTCCTCGCTTCAGGAATTCAGTATGGTTTGAGCTTGACACGGATCCCAGGTTCAGTAACAATAACATGCTGAACTGCTGAAGTCGTGCCAGGTAACTCAGAAAATTTCTCTCTATTTCTTATCAGGAATTCTCTAGTTTCCTGCTTTTGAGAATATGACAAGGCGTCTGGAATCGTGACCTCAGGGATCAGAGGGGACTCAGTACCCTTAGGCGTTACCGGGAGGGACCTCGCAGTTAACGCCAGTCTATCCTTCCAGGGCTTTAACAGGTTTATGTGGTAAATCTGTTCGGGCTTCCTTTTCCCTGGTTGATACACCTTGTAATTGACCTCCCCAACTCTTTCAATTACTTCAAAGGGACCCTGCCACTTAGCCAGGAACTTGTTCTCAACAGTGGGAACTAACACCAGGACCCTGTCACCAGGTGAGAAAATACGGAGTTGGCCCTCCCCCCTGTTGTATATCCTCTGTTGGGCTGCTTGGGCCTGCAGTAAGTGTTCTTTTACCATCGGCATGATTGCTGCAATCCTGTCCTGCATTTGAGCGATATGCTCAATGACACTTTTATGGGGTGTCTGCTCCCCCGCCCAAGTTTCTTTGACTATGTCAAAGAGTCCCCGAGGGTGTCTCCCATAAAGCAACTCAAATGGAGAGTACCCCGTGGAGGACTGGGGAACCTCCCTGATGGCAAACATCAAGTATGGTATCAGGAAGTCCCAGTTTTTCCCATCCTTGTCAACAACCTTTTTTAACATGCTCTTTAATGTCTTATTGAAGCGTTCCACCAAGCCATCCATTTGAGGATGGTACACCGAGGTTCGCAATTGCGACACCTTAAATAACTTGCACAGCTCTCTAGTTATTAGTGACATAAATGGGGTGCCCTGGTCTGCAAGGACTACTTTAGGGATTCCAACACGACTGAACACCATAAACAGCTCTTTGGCAATGTTTTTAGCAGACGCGGTGCGTAAGGTAATGGCCTCGGGGTAACGGGTAGCATAATCCATGATTACAAGGATATGCTGATGACCTCGGGCAGACTTGGGGAGTGGACCCACAAGGTCCATGGCAATCCTCTCAAAGGGCACTTCAATAATGGGCAAGGGCACTAAAGGACTTCGGAAGTGCTATAGTGGGGCTGACATCTGACACACAGGACAGGATTGACAATAATTCTCAATATCCTTCTGTATCCCGGGCCAATAAAACCTGCACAACACCCTTTCAGTAGTTTTCTCAACCCCTAAATGACCTCCTTGCAAGTGCCCATGGGCAAGTTCCAACACCACCCATCTGTATGGCTTAGGGACCAACAACTGTTCAACCACTTCATCTTTTTTTTACATACACGATACAGTAAATCCTCATTGCTGCTAAAATAAGGAAAACAGAGCCTGTCCCCTGATTCGACAGGTACATCATTAATCACCATTACATTTTACCAGGCCCTGGCAAGGGTTGGGTCTTTTCTCTGCTCGGTATCAAAATTTTCCTTGTGTACATTAAGGTCAGCAAACTCCAACGTAGGCTCAGATTCAGCAGATGGCTGTTCAGCTCCACTGGTTGTGGGGACCTCCTCAGGCTCCTCCAGCTCTCCTGCCATAACTGAGAAAGGAAAACCCGGGGAGCCCTGAGAAGAGTCCCCTGAACCCATATTGTCAGTAGCGGCCAGGAGTTCTGGCTCTGTCACTAAGTCAGCTACTGCGACCGGGTCGGGACGATCCCACAGTTCCCAAAACTTAGGGAAGTCCCTACCAACGATGGCCTCGTGCACTAAATGGGGCACAAGTCCGACCGGATGGGTCACTGTACCTAAGCCAGTTTTAAACTGAACAGTGCTATAGGATACTCGCGGGTATCCCCATGTACACAGATCACAGCAACTTTTTTAGCATGCAAATTCACAGGTTCAACCATCTCAGCTGTAACCAAAGTCACTAGACTTCCAGAGTCCAGCAAGGCCGTAATAGGCTTATTATTAACAGTCATTTGGCACATGTGTTTTCCCATACTTGGTGCTGCAGCGCATGAAACAGCAGAAAACATAGACTGGCTTCTAATAGATAGATCACACTGCATTGGTTCATCTGTCAATGGACAGTTTGCTGCAACATGTCCCAGTTCTTGGCAACGAAAACACCTGATGTTTCCCCAGTTTGGTTTGCTGACAGGCAGTAGCTTCCCTTGTTTGGGACGCCAAATTTCAGTCCTGGCACCAAAAATCCTCCCCCCTATTTCCTTGCCATGCTTACCACCCACTTCCCCTGGAACAGTCTTACCAGTTGCCTGGGGAGACCGTGGCTTTGGGTGGAAAGTCCGTGCGGCTGTAGGGGTGGTGACCAGGCTTTCTGCAGCAAAGTACCTTTCAATAAGTTCCACGAGGTTGTCTGCCGAGTTGGGGTCTCCTTGACTCACCCTCTTCTGCAGGGGAACTGATAGTGACCTCAGGAACCGGTCCATGACCACAAGCTCCACTATTTGTGGCCCAGACAGGGACTCCGGCTGTAGCCATTTCCTCACCAAGTGAATTAGGTCTTGGGGGCCTCTCGTCTTGGAAGAACCAGCTGTGGACCCACTGTGCTCGAACTGCCAAGGTGACACCAAGTCGCACCAGGATTTCCCGCTTGACCTTTTCATAGTCTCCTGCTGACTCCAAATCATAGTAGGCCTTCTGCGATTCTCTAGACAGCAAGAGGGCAACCAGTCCTGCCCACTGGTTTTTGGGCCAACCTTCCCTCTCAGCGGTCCGTTCAAACGTTAAGAGAAAGGCCTCTGGATCATCATCTGCAGTCATCTTAGAAAGAAAGCGACCCACATGGATGGCTGAGGGCTTGTCTCCAACAACATTAACTTTAGCAGGTGACCACTGTGCTAGCGTCTCCACAACCGCAGCCAGGGTTTTCCTATCCTCTTTTGCATCAGTGGCTAGCTGTTCAAACAGCCTCTGCGATAGTTCATGTACAGCACCAATCTGTTGGCAAAGTGCCTTGGTTTGCTCCTGTGCGATAGCGTTTGTTTGCTGCTGTGTAGCGTTTGCTTGATGCAGTGCAGCGTTTTCTTGTTGCTGTGCAGCATTGGATTGTTTCTGTGCAGCATTGGATATCACCAATTGTTTTAGGATTTCCTCCATGTTTAGTCACTCTAGGTACTGGCCTTTTAAGTAGTAACTTACTACAGCTGGTAGCAGTCTCCACCATATGTAACCTGGGGGACAGGTAGCAGGTACAAAGCTCCCTGGGATGAGCAGTCTTTCAGGCACAGATACCAAATCCAGTGGAATAGTGACAAACAGTGCGGTGTTTATTTGTGATATATACAAGTCTATATACAGGTGCTGTACAGTGTTCCAAAAAAACAAATAGGAACAAAAATAGCCAAAACAAAACCTAGCCGTGTCTCGGCACTAACTAAACAATATTTACAGATCCTAACTACCAGGCTGAGCAAGTCTACAGCTTGTCAGCTTCCACATACCTTTTTGCTCTCCTACACAGAAGTTGTCTGATTATCCCAGGCCAACAGCAAAGGCTGTCTGCTCAGGTGAGCTTAAATTAGCCTGAGGGAGAGGACCAAGACCTGAACTGGACCATGGATCAGAGATCCCTGAACCTGTATGAGAGGAGCCTGGGAGATGTATAAACCCCGAACAGGACTTTTCCTGGCTCTCTCTGGGACGCTCTGCTACAGTAGGAAGAATTAAAAAATTGCCTGGGACAGCAAATAATTAAAAAACGAGATCCTATCACTTTGCCCATGCTAGGCAAACTGAGAAAGTCTCATGGTAGCCTACACCCTATGCAGCTACCTTGCTCCCCCAGTGCTGCTCTTCTCCAAGTGAAGCCACTACAAAATATCAGGTGTTTTCAGGTATAGGGGAACATGTGACCTTCTTCTATGATTCATTGTCCAGGCCTGAGTGTCCAAATGCCAGGCCCAGACACAGTTACATGACAGCAGTTACATGACAGGGGAGAGTAACATCATTAACCAGTTAAAGACTGCCCACCGCATATACACTGTGGCAGGGTGGCCCTTGGAGACCCCCAGGTCACCGGAACTAGTGTCTCCATTGGAAGATCCCCCCCTGTTACTTTTCTGGGGACAACCTAAAATTTGGGATTTTGTTTTACTTTCAGTTTCAATGATAATGCTAAGCATGACTAATAGAGAGGTTGACTCTCCCCAACTGGGGCACAGACAGCAATAAAAAGTGATGGGTACTAACCCATCTCCACTCTATCTACAATAAAAAATAAAGCTTTGCCTTTAGTTATACTTTAATCCTATGTAAGCTCTGACAGGGTATTTTTGATGGCTGTTGCTAGGGAAATAACAGCTAGGGAATAAAAGTCCGTAAAGGGTGGGCTAGCAAGAAACTCTGTTACTTTGTTCTATATGGTAAAAGTGACAAAGAATCTGTAACTAAAAAAGATTATTTAAAGTATATGTGAATCCTGGCCTTGTACAACCCATTTAGTTTAAAATAAAAATGAAAGGCAAAACATTTGTGTACTGTATAGATAAAAAAATATATAAACACAATTATTTCCCCATTTTTTTTAAGTGATCACATTTCCTCTGTTCTCAGTTGCATAAGGAGCTTAGATAGCTGGTGGTGGAGAAACAGCAGCACACTGAATGGCTGTGCAAATGGGTGTCTGATCATTGGAGGAGAGTAGGCTCCTCCATCGTAGGAGAGTTCTTAGCACAGCTAGAACCTAACAACACTGTGCTCTCATGCCTAGTGTGATCTGTTTTTAATGTATAGAGGGACCATCAGGAACAGCAGGTTTTTCACACAAATGAAGCAATACAAAAGAAAACAGGATACTTTTTTTTTATATACAAGTACATTGTAAAGCAGGCACATATCAGGAATATGAAATGATAGGTTTGCATATTCTTTAACTAAAAACATGATATGTGCATAGATAACAAAATGTATGCAGGTGTATAGTGTAGATGCTGTCATATATGCCCCATATATAAATCATTTTAAATAAAGATGAAAAAATTCTGGAAACATTTGCTTCTGTAGCTCTGCAAGGTGAATATCTGCTAAATAGCAAGAGTTGTCAAACAGCCACAAAACAGTTCACTGTAATGCAGAGTGACAATGTCGCCCCAAACAGGAAGCCAGTACAGCAAGGGCAATTGACCTTCTTACTCTGTGGGTGACCTCCAGTCACCTGGAAGGATCCAGTGAGGATCTCAGGTTTAAAGCTTATGGGTTAAGACTCTCTTCCCTCAAGACATTTCTGACATATTTAGGAAGTAGTATACAGAAGATGGTATCCTGTGCTTTTCTGACTGCGGTCATCCAAGTAAGAATGATTTAAGGTAAGTTTCTTTCTTTTAGCATTGTTTTTCTCAAACAGCCACTGTTCATACACAGTATCACTATCTGCTCATTGTTGAATTTGTTGCAATTTTGGACACAACTGTACACAACCATGAACACATAATTGCAAATACATGTAAATTGTTAATGTGTTCCCCAATGGTCTTAGGCTTTAAAATGCAATTATTTTGTGTATTCAAGATGATAAATATAAAGGAATATCAGAATAGACTGGACAGAAGCTGAAATATCCTAAAAGCATTGTGATTAGTTATAAAACCTGCAGAGCGCATGGTTGAATCTGTGACAGGTGTCTTAACCTTGATACCAAGCCAGACCTGACTGCATCTGCCAAAAAATCATTCTAAATGAAATCTGGATACTCCAAATCCTCTCTGATAAATCTGCTCATATATTTATCAAATGGCAGGCATGCCTCCCAAGTGCTAAACCTGAGATGCTCTTTTCTGGCAGCTGTTTTTTTAACATAGAAAAACAGTGCAAGCTATGTATCTACCTGCAGTACCAGGTTAAAAAGAAAGCACAAACACATTGCCTAATTAGGTAGAGGGTATCATGCATATTCAGTAAGCACACATTTTCTTTTTTTTTTATATTGTTTAATATACATTCTTTAAAGTGCATGTAAACCTTAAACAAATATAAGCAGTCATTAGTACCCCACCTATTGAACGCCGCAAAGCGAATAATACCGAAGAACTGGCAGAGGAGGGAGTGCCCTGAAATATGGGAGTGGATAGATGCAGTAGAGGAAACATATAGCATGGAGTCAGGGGCTAGCTCGGTAGAGGATGCGAGGAAGGTGAACTTAGGGGAGTGGGAACGCTGGAAAGAATTTAAAAAAACATGGTGCTACGCCAAAGACCTGAAAGTCTCATAGTAGAATAGTAGATATGGACACATTAGACCTTGGAGAGATGGGGCTATGGTGGTGGGGGGGAGGGGGTGAGGGAAGGGGGCGGTGGTGGGGATCTATAAAAAAAAAAAAAAATGTAACACTGTTAATCAGGACACGTGCGACCTCTCGAGTGGTCAATGTAATTTCATTAGACTAGATGCACGCCTGGTTTTTAATATATTCTTTTATTTGATATGGCAAAGAGTCACGATGATGAGACAAAGGCGAGAGGGAGTGGAACTTAAATGAACAACAACGTTGATTTATGCCTCCCAAAATGGTCGACTGATTTGACAAAAAAAAAAAAGTGCATGTAAACCTAAAAACTACATTTATTTTATTGCCTTTCTTAGGTACGGCGAAACCACATACTGTTAGGTGAAAAAATAAGTACATTCCAGAGGAATAAAATAGGTGTGTGTTATCCTGCGCTCCTTAACCTAATGTGTCTTGTGTCTGATGGCTTGCAACCAAATAATTGTGTTCCCACAACTGCAAACTACCGGAAATAAAATCAGTAAATGAGTAAATGTAGAGATGTACTTACTTTTAGAATATGACAAATCTGAATTTTCATTTATTTATATGTAATTTGTTCAAGTGTATCAATTTTATCTTTTGGCACGAAGAGATAATGTTTGCCTGTTCAAATATATTCAACATTTTAGAATATTCCTATGAAATGAAATAAAAAATGTTGTCTGCACCTATCCATGTGCAATCAAATTAATGTTTTTAAACCCAAACCTTACTTTCAAATCACAAAACTACTTTAATTATTCATTCTTATGCCACGTACACACAATCACACATTCCAACAACAAAATCCATGTTCTTTTTCCAACAGATGTTGGCTCAAACTTGTCTTGCATACACACGGTCACACAAATCTTGTCGGAAATTCCAAATGTCATGAACGCGGTGATGTACAACACGTACAACGGCACTAGAAAAGGGAAGTGCAATAGCCAGAGCGCCACCCTTTGGGCTCCTTCTGCTAATCTCATGTTAGTAGAAGTTTGGTCAGAGACAATTCACGCTTTTCAGACTTGTGCTTTTCTGATCGTTACTGCTCTTCAGTTTGTGCTTATGGGTTTGTATATAGTTGTCAGTGTGTGTAGTCAGTTCGCATTTGTTTTTTCAGTGCGTATATTTTCAGCTCCCTCTTCTCAGGCCTTTCTGATTTTCAGTGCGTTCTGTTAGTTCGTTCTGACCAGCCGACCGTTTTGAAGCCATGTTGCGAGTACGTACAGTACCCGTCGTAGAGTTTGTGCTGTGCAGGGGCTTGGTGTTGGGGTTCTTAATTTGACCCAAGCCCAGTCCATGAACAGGGCGGGGAGGAGTTCATGGACCAAGAATTGGTTACTCCAGCGTGACCAATTCTCTCATACACCTTTGTTGCGGGAAATCCGTGAGAATAACCCTGATGATTTCAGGAATTATCTCCGGATGACTGACCCCATTTTTCACCATCTGTTGGCTTTGCTGTCCCCTTATATTACCAAGCAGGACACCTGCATGCGGCAATCCATCACTCCCGAGCAGAGGCTAGTCGCCACGTTGTGGTACTTGGCGACAGGGAGAAGTCTGAAAAATGAAAAAACTCCTGCGCTGTCAGAAATACCTATGCTAAGGGACACTGCTGCAACACCTATGTGGCTGATCCAAACAGACAAAGTAGCATGAGTAAAAGTGAATGGTGATTGCGCTGTGACACAAGGGAAAAAAGGGAAGAGGAAGGGGAAGGGGCTAGCTCAGATGCATAGAGAGGTGAAAAAAGATAGAAGTAAGTGCAGTCACATAAGCACTAAATACAAATAAACTGAAGAAACAAAATTGCTTAACATATATAAAGCTATAAAATAGGTGACAGGGAGAAGTCTGCATTCTACACATTCTATGTATTTAATGTTTGCTAATGTATAGTATTTCTTTCATCATTCCCTAAATACCGTGATTGTAATATGCTGTGAATGTCCCCTTTGTTCTCATGCATGCTTGAAATTTTTAAACTTCCTTTTTTGTCCTTCATGCATATTTGCCTTCACTAACCTCCCCAGCATGCTATCCTGGGCCCATACACACCTAGCCTAGTCACTTAAAAATGTATTTTGTCAGCTCCATAGTAGTGCTTTACCCTAAACATCCCCTAAAATGTGTACAAATGTCATTTGTGTCCTTAAACTCATGCAGAGTGCCAGAGGATATTTTTTGGGTCCCAAAATCATTTGGAACCCTCCCTCCCCCAACCGCTAAGTCAACCGATACCAAGCCTCTATCTGCTGACTTTGCCAAACACATACACACTATACCTACCTCTTTTGTGGTCAGATTTCTGTATGAATTCACCAAAACATGTAGTGAAAGGGCCTGCCAGAAAAGTTTTGTTCTCCTATTATCTTGATGGGTAATTGCAGAATGTAAAAAAGTGCTTCAATTTGTACAGTCTGTATTTATATTTCTGTATTATGACACTTCTTACCTGTCCAGTGGGCTGCCAATAATGTAAGTAAGGAGGGGCTGGCCAAAGTCAAACACATTATTTATGCATTTAGCTCTCAATGATTTGGAGAGGGTTACCTATCCAAAACATACCTCCCCCCTCAATTTTTTACAATGGGCCATCAGAGAGGGTGAGGAATCTGATAAGTGGACCATATATTTTTGTCTTTAAATACTCCTTAAAATAAATGTTATACTGATGTTGGCCAAGAATGTTTGTGTTTCATCTGCTTGCAATGTTTAATTGCAAAATTACTAAGTCCTTTTTTCTTGTTTGACTCCACAGTTTCCTTCAACACCACAGGAATGGCAGGCTGTAGCTTCCCAATTTGCCTAGCGGTGGGACTTTCCCAACTCCGAAAAGGGCAATTGATGGGAAACATGTCCACATCGTGCCACCCCCCCAACTCAGGGTCATACTATTATAATTACAAGGGGTTTAATAGTATTGTGATGTTGGCGGTGGTGTCTGCGTCATATGAGTTTCTCTATGTGGACTTGGGGAAGAATGGCCGGATGTCGGATGGTGGAGTCATCTCCCAGACAGAGTTCTACACACGGCTCCAGAATGGTGGCTTGGGATTGCCACCTGCTGAAAAGAACGTGGAAGGACTCCCATTTGTCTTTGTCACCAATGAAGCATTTGGGCTGGGTGAACACCTAATGTGGCTGTTCCCGATGAGGACCCTCATCCCGGACCAGAGGGTTTTTAACTACTGGCTAGCCAGAGCCAGAAGAGTAGTGGAGAATGCTTTCGGGATAATGGCCAGCCGGTTCCGCCTATTCCTTATGGCAATCAACATGGCGGAATATAAACTTAACCAAATACATGCATGCATGCTGCATTGCCCACAACTATTTAAGGAGAAATTCAATGAACTATGTTGCCTAAGTTGGGCATGGGGCCGGACTTAACGAACAATCTCTGATGGCGCTTGAAGCTGACCGTCCTGGCTTGCCCCCCCAAAGCACCCGCGAGGTTCGATTCAAATATATGAAGTACTTTGCAGGTAGGGGGGCCATTGATATGCCAGAAAATGTTTAAGAAACATTTTTTAAATAATTTTTTGATTAAAACTGAAATAAGATTTCCTTTGATGTACTGCTTGTGTTTCTTTTAGCTGTCTGCTAGGTTCTCCAATGGGCTTTTCTTTTTGGCCGTTTTCTTCAATAGTGCAATCGTAATTTATGTGATACATGAGGTGACAATCTCTTCTTCAGCGAGCTATTATTATGTTGTGGGTCTGCTACACACACACCTTGTTTTTGTTGTTAATGTATGTAATGCATTACTGATAAAAATATACATCATTTTCAGCACCATGAATTAATTTTGGTGAGTCATGAAAATGGCATGATTGTGGCAAATTATAAAGCACTGTGGGAGTTATTTACTAACAGAAAATCCACTTTCCACTCCAAGTGTACTGCAAAAGTGCACACGAAACTGCACTTCAAACTGCACTGAAAGTGAAAGGGTAGTACAAAGTGGATTTGCCTTTAGTAAATAACCCCCATTTCAGTGAAAAACACCAACTTAGTACAAAAAATGATATTGAGCATTGAAAGAAGAAACCACACATTGTTGAGTAGAAAACTTTTTACTCTGTGCACATTCACATGTGCGTTAGAAAAGGATTTTTGAACAAACCAACATATTTTAAAAATAACATATTTGTTTTTGACAGTACAAATAGCATTTTTTGTGTTAAAACAGGCATGTTTAAAAACATAAAACAATACACAACTCAGGAACTTACAAAGTTCAACTTTGACAAAGTGAAGGCAATATCAGACATTAGTATGTCCAAACTGTTTTGATATTGACTTTATCAGATGGGGTGATGTCACCCCTGTGAAAGCCAAATTTTGAAGATGCACACAAATTGAGAGTCAAAATAGGGATTTCCCTCCTGATCCCATGCCTAATGTCAACATGTGCTAGCTCCCATCATGGAGGATCAATGGACTTGTTTTGGGGGTGCAACCCCTTCCTCTCATCTGCTTTAGTTGCGAGGAAGGGGTTGCACCCCCAAAACGCGTATCTTGATATCCTGTGATGGCAGATAGCACATGTTGACACACTGTGTGCATCTTAAAAATTTGGCTTTATAAAAAATATTTAAAATGTGTGAAAAAAATAAAAATACAAACAAACTAGAAGAATTTTGGGGTGTTTTTGATTCTGCCTAAAACATCAATGATGTTTTTGAGTCTTTTTTGCACATCATTGATGTCTTCCTTGATCTTCTGTAAATCACGATTGCATCCCATGATCTCCCCGATGAGGACGTGTGCACTTGCACTTGTGAAATTATACTCTTCTTCAACAACATCCACATCACCTAAAATAAAAAAAACACACCATGTATTATAAATATGCAGGCATACATCTATTACCTGAAGCTGTGGTCTCAGGCACTCACCTGTTGAGGTCACTATTTCGCCCACTTCATAAACCTCTCCTTTCTCCACATCTTCTGGTTGGGGTGTGGGGATTTCCTTTTCTTTAGGAGGTGGGGGTCCCTGGTGTCCTCAGATGTCCCGAGTCTTTTCTCCCCTATGTGATTAAAAAAAGGTATACTTAGCAAACAGATATTTGATGCGAGAAATAGTAATATGAAACATTGTCATACAATTGTCTTTTTTGGCAGAGTTCCAAGCTAAAGACATTATTTTTTCCCTTTATAAAGCTGGAATACTTACCTTTTTTGTACAATTTTCACACATGGAGACACCCCTAGTATCCACTGGAGCACCTGTGTGGGACACCCTAAAAAGGGTGTTCTGGTGTCCCACACTAGTGCTCCTGCATCCAGATGTGTAAACAGCTGCCGAGTGTCCTCTCCTTACACTGAATCAAGTTTGCATTTCATTATCGTTACAAACTTCTTTTAAGACAAATAGGCATGAACAAATGTAGTTAACCTGCATCTGCCAAAAACATTGTATTAGTGGTCGAACAAACAATGTTTACTATGAACAATTACTGTGCCCACGAACCTGAAACTTGCCATTTTAAACTGTACAACAGTATAGACAAGCACATGGAGCAGCACACATGTAATAATAACAAAAGGAACACACAACAAAACACTTACTTTTTTGAAGAACGCTCTCGATCTTTCTGTACTGATCCTGCTCCCTCAATTTGAGGTCTGACCATCGTTTCCTCCATTGATCCTTGGATCGCCGTACCCCAAAATTCCTGTGCAGACTTTTTACAACTTTAGTCATGATCTTGGCCTTTCTCACATTTGGGTTTGGGTAAGGTCCATGCTTCCCATCACAGTCGACCCTCTTCAGGATGTCCACCATCTCCACCATCTCTATAAAGGACATATTTGAGGCCTTAAATCTCCTCAGGACGTTTGTGGCTCCAGCCTTTCGTCATTGCTGCCGCTGCTGTCTGCATGCACTTGCTCTTTCTCTGCCATGTGCTCTTCCACTGCGCCGAAAGACAAAGGGCGGGGAATAGACTAAAAAGAATGTCAGGGGCGGGTGGAGTTTCACGCATGCGCAGTGTATATAAAGCGTAACACGCGTGCATCGTACGTACAATCTGTGATCGGAGGAAAGAGTAGAGGAAGCGCCGATCATTCTAACAAAGGTACAAGTTTAAATTGGTGCATCAGTGGCCTATAGTGCTTCTAGATTGAGGCCTATATTGGGACAAGATTAGGAGAGTTTAGCCTGACATTAGGGTTTGTCTTGTGTTGTGTCTTGCAGAGAAAATGGATGACTTCAATGATCACAACTTCCTCCCCCTATTCATAGACAAGTACAGGGAGTTGCTCTGTCTGTGGCAGGTGAAACATCAGCATTATAATCATAAACAAAAGAGGCAGGCAGCGCTGGAGAAACTGCTGGAGTTGGTGAAGCAGCAGATCCCCATGGCAACCATCCCCTATTTGAAGGCAAAAATTGGTGGGCTGAGGAGCACTTATAATATGGAGCACAATAAGGTCCAGGATTCCATGAGATCAGGTGCTGCAGCAGATGCCATTTATGTCCCCAGGCTGTGGTACTATGACAGACTGCGTTTTCTGTCAGACCAGACTGATGTCAGGCAATCACTCTCAACCCTTCCTTCCACTCTTCCTTCCACGCTTCCTTCCACCCCAGCTGTGGCTTCCGACGTCTAACCTGGACCTTCCAGCCAGGAAGATCTGGAGGAGGTGAGCTTGAGCCAGGTATAGCATTGTTCTACATATTTCTTGTTGTAAAATTAATGATGTTAACTAGATGTTATTATTGATCACTAATTGCTGATTTAACCACTTGACGACCGCCTCACGCCGATGTACGTCGGCAAGGCGGCACGGGCAGGCAAAATCACGTACATGTACGTGATTTGCCTCCCGTGGGTGGGGGGTCCGATCGGACCCCCCCCCGCCGCCCGAGGCGGTCCCGTTTGGTCCCCCAGCGATCGGAGACGAGGGGGAGGCCATCCGTTCGTGGCCCCCCCCTCGCGATCGCCGCCGGCCAATCAGATCACTTCCTTTGCTGCTGTATGCTAAACAGCAGCAAAGGAAATGATGTCATCTCTCCTCGGCTCGGTATTCCGTTGCAGCGCCGAGGAGAGAAGACTGAACTGTGAGTGCACAAACACTACACAACACAGTAGAACATGCCAGGCACACAAATCACCCCGATCCCCCTCCCGATCGCCCCCCGATCCCCCCCCAATCACCCCCCCCCCTCCCTGTCACAAACTGACACCAGCAGTTTTTTTTTTTTTTTTCTGATTACTGCATAGTGTCAGTTTGTGACAGTTACAGTGTTGGGACAGTGAGTATTACCCCCCTTTAGGTCTAGGGTACCCCCCTAACCCCCCCAATAAAGTTTTAACCCCTTGATCACCCCCTGTCACCAGTGTCGCTAAGCGATCATTTTTCTGATCGCTGTATTAGTGTCGCTGGTGACGCTAGTTAGTGAGGTAAATATTTAGGTTCGCCGTCAGCGTTTTATAGCGACAGGGACCCCCATATACTATCTAATAAATGTTTTAACCCCTTGATTGCCCCCTAGTTAACCCTTTCACCACTGATCACCGTATAACCGTTACGGGTGACGCTGGTTAGTTCGTTTATTTTTTATAGTGTCAGGGAACCCGCCGTTTATTACCAAATAAAGGTTTAGCCCCCTGATCGCCCGGCGGTGATATGCGTCGCCCCAGGCAGCGTCAGATTAGCGCCAGTACCGCTAACACCCACGCACGCACCGTACACCTCCCTTAGTGGTATAGTATCTGATCGCATCAATATCTGATCCGATCAGATCTATACTAGCGTCCCCAGCAGTTTAGGGTTCCCAAAAACGCAGCGTTAGCGGGATCAGCCCAGATACCTGCTAGCACCTGCGTTTTGTCCCTCCGCCCGGCCCGGCCCAAGTGCAGTATCGATCGATCACTGTCACTTACAAGGCACTAAACGCATAACTGCAGCGTTCGCAGAGTCAGGCCTGATCCCTGCGATCGCTAACAGTTTTTTTGGTAGCATTTTGGTGAACTGGCAAGCACCAGCCCCAGGCAGCGTCAGGTTAGCGCCAGTAGCGCTAACACCCACGCACGCACCGTACACCTCCCTTAGTGGTATAGTATCTGATCAGATCAATATCTGATCCGATCAGATCTATACTAGTGTCCCCAGCAGTTTAGGGTTCCCAAAAACGCAGTGTTAGTGGGATCAGCCCAGATACCTGCTAGCACCTGCGTTTTGCCCCTCCGCCCGGCCCAGCCCAGCCCACCCAAGTGCAGTATCGATCGATCACTGTCACTTACAAAACACTAAACGCATAACTGCAGCGTTCGCAGAGTCAGGCCTGATCCCTGCGATCGCTAACAGTTTTTTTGGTAGCGTTTTGGTGAACTGGCAAGCAACAGCCCCAGGCAGCGTCAGGTTAGCGCCAGTACCACTAACACCCACGCACGCACCGTACACCTCCCTTAGTGGTATAGTATCTGTACGGATCAATATCTGATCCGATCAGATTTATACTAGCATCCCCAGCAGTTTAGGGTTCCCAAAAACGCAGTGTTAGTGGGATCAGCACAGATACCTGCTAGCACCTGCGTTTTGCCCCTCCGCCCGGCCCAGCCCACCCAAGTGCAGTATCGATCGATCACTGTCACTTACAAAAGACTAAACGCATAACTGCAGCGTTCGCAGAGTCAGGCCTGATCCCTGCGATCGCTAACAGTTTTTTTTGTAGCGTTTTGGTGAACTGGCAAGCACCAGCGGCCTAGTACACCCCGGTCGTAGTCAAACCAGCACTGCAGTAACACTTGGTGACGTGGCGAGTCCCATAAGTGCAGTTCAAGCTGGTGAGGTGGCAAGCACAAGTAGTGTCCCGCTGCCACCAAGAAGACAAACACAGGCCCGTCGTGCCCATGATGCCCTTCCTGCTGCATTCGCCAATCCTAATTGGGAACCCACCGTTTCTGCAGCGCCCGTACTTCCCCCATTCACATCCCCAACTAAATGCAGTCGGCTGCATGAGAGGCATTTTCTTTATGTCCTCCCGAGTACCCCTACCCAACAAACCCCCCCAAAAAAGATGTCGTGTCTGCAGCAAGCGCGGATATAGGCGTGACACCCGCTATTATTGTCCCTCCTGTCCTGACAATCCTGGTCTTTGCATTGGTGAATGTTTTGAACGCTACCATTCACTAGTTGAGTATTAGCGTAGGGTACAGCATTCCACAGACTAGGCAAACTTTCACAGGGTCTCCCAAGATGCCATCGCATTTTGAGAGACCCGAACCTGGAACCGGTTACCGTTATAAAAGTTAGTTACAAAAAAAGTGTAAAAAAAAAAATATATATATAAAATAAAAAAAAATTGTTGTCGTTTTATTGTTCTCTCTCTCTATTCTCTCTCTCTATTGTTCTGCTCTTTTTTACTGTATTCTATTCTGCAATGTTTTATTGTTATTGTTATTGTTATTTTGTTTTATCATGTTTGTTTTTCAGGTATGTAATTATTTATACTTTACCGTTTACTGTGCTTTATTGTTAACCATTTTTTTGTCTTCAGGTACGCCATTCACAACTTTGAGTGGTTATACCAGAATGATGCCTGCAGGTTTAGGTATCATCTTGGTATCATTCTTTTCAGCCAGCGGTCGGCTTTCATGTAAAAGCAATCCTAGCGGCTAATTAGCCTCTAGACTGCTTTTACAAGCCGTGGGAGGGAATGCCCCCACCGTCTTCCGTGTTTTTCTCTGGCTCTCCTGTCTCAACAGGGAACCTGAGAATGCAGCCGGTGATTCAGCCAGCTGACCATAGAGTTGATCAGAGACCAGAGTGGCTCCAAACATCTCTATGGCCTAAGAAACCGGAAGCTACGAGCATTTTATGACTTAGATTTCGCCAGATGTAAATAGCGCCATTGGGAAATTGGGGAAGCATTTTATCACACCGATCTTGGTGTGGTCAGATGCTTTGAGGGCAGAGGAGAGATCTAGGGTCTAATAGACCCCAATTTTTTCAAAAAAGAGTACCTGTCACTACCTATTGCTATCATAGGGGATATTTACATTCCCCGAGATAACAATAAAAATAATAAAAAAAAAAAAAAAATGAAAGGAACAGTTTAAAAATAAGATAAGAAAGCAAAAAAATAATAAAGAAAAAAAAAAAAAAAAAAAAAAGCACCCCTGTCGCCCCCTGCTCTTGCGCTAAGGCGAACGCAAGCGGCGGTCTGTCGTCAAACGTAAACAGCAATTGCACCATGCATGTGAGGTATCACCGCGAAGGTCAGATCGAGGGCAGTAATTTTAGCAGTAGACCTCCTCTGTAAATCTAAAGTGGTAACCTGTAAAGGCTTTTAAAGGCTTTTAAAAATGTATTTATTTTGTTGCCACTGCACGTTTGTGCGCAATTGTAAAGCATGTCATGTTTGGTATCCATGTACTCGGCCTAAGATCATCTTTTTTATTTCATCAAACATTTGGGCACTATAGTGTGTTTTAGTGCATTAAAATTTAAAAAAGTGTGTTTTTTCCCCAAAAAATGCGTTTGAAAAATCGCTGCGCAAATACTGTGTGAAAAAAAAAAATGAAACACCCACCATTTTAATCTGTAGGGCATTTGCTTTAAAAAAATATATAATGTTTGGGGGTTCAAAGTAATTTTCTTGCAAAAAAAATAACTTTTTCATGTAAACAATAAGTGTCAGAAAGGGCTTTGTCTTCAAGTGGTTAGAAGAGTGGGTGATGTGTGACATAAGCTTCTAAATGTTGTGCATAAAATGCCAGGACAGTTCAAAACCCCCCCAAATGACCCCATTTTGGAAAGTAGACACCCCAAGCTATTTGCTGAGAGGCATGTCGAGTCCATGGAATATTTTATATTGCGACACAAGTTGCGGGAAAGAGACAAATTTTTTTTTTTTTTTTTGCACAAAGTTGTCACTAAATGATATATTTCTCAAACATGCCATGGGAATATGTGAAATTACACCCCAAAATACATTCTGCTGCTTCTCCTGAGTACGGAGATACCACATGTGTGAGACTTTTTGGGAGCCTAGCCGCGTACGGGACCCCGAAAACCAAGCACCGCCTTCAGGCTTTCTAAGGGCGTGAATTTTTGATTTCACTCTTCACTGCCTATCACAGTTTCGGATGCCATGGAATGCCCAGGTGGCACAAAACCCCCCCAAATGACCCCATTTTGGAAAGTAGACACCCCAAGCTTTTTGCTGAGAGGTATAGTGAGTATTTTGCAGACCTCACTTTTTGTCACAAAGTTTTGAAATTTGAAAAAAGAAAAAAAAAAATGTTTTTTCTTGTCTTTCTTCATTTTCAAAAACAAATGAGAGCTGCAAAATACTCACCATGCCTCTCAGCAAATAGCTTGAGGTGTCTACTTTTCAAAATGGGGTCATTTGGGGGGGTTTTGTGCCACCTGGGCATTCCATGGCCTCCGAAATGGTGATAGGCAGTGAAGAGTAAAATCAAAAATTCACGCCCTTAAAAACGCTAAAGGCGGTGATTGGATTTCGGGGCCCCGTACGCGGCTAGGCTCCCAAAAAGTCCCACACATGTGGTATCCCCATACTAAGGAGAAGCAGCTAAATGTATTTTGGGGTGCAATTCCACATATGCCCATGGCCTGTGTGAGCAATATATCATTTAGTGACAACTTTGTGCAAAAAAAATAAAAATAAAAAAAAAAGTGTCACATTCCCGCAACTTGTGTCAAAATATAAAATATTCCATGGACTCAATATGCCTCTCAGCAAATAGCTTGGGGTGTCTACTTTCCAAAATGGGGTCATTTGGGGGGGGTTTGTGCCACCTGGGCATTTTATGGCCTCCGAAACTGTGATAGGCAGTGAAGAGTGAAATCAAAAATTTACACCCTTAGAAATCCTGAAGGCGGTGATTGGTTTTCGGGGTCCCGTACACGGCTAGGCTCCCAAAAAGTCCCACACATGTGGTATCCCCGTACTCAGGAGAAGCAGCTGAATGTATTTTGGGGTGCAATTCCACATAGGCCCATGGCCTGTGTGAGCAATATATCATTTAGTGACAACTTTTTGTAAATATTTTTTTTTTTTTTGTCATTATTCAATCACTTGGGACAAAAAAAATAAATATTCAATGGGTTCAACATGCCTCTTAGCAATTTCCTTGGGGTGTCTACTTTCCAAAATGGGGTCATTTGTGGGGGTTTTGTACTGCCCTGCCATTTTAGCACCTCAAGAAATGACATAGGCAGTCATAAACTAAAAGCTGTGTAAATTCCAGAAAATGTACCCTAGTTTGTAGACGCTATAACTTTTGCGCAAACCAATAAATATACGCTTATTGACATTTTTTTTACCAAAGACATGTGGCCGAATACATTTTGGCCTAAATTTATGACGAAAATTGAGTTTATTGGATTTTTTTTATAACAAAAAGTAGAAAATATCATTTTTTTTCAAAATTTTCGGTCTTTTTCCGTTTATAGCGCAAAAAATAAAAACTGCAGAGGTGATCAAATACCATCAAAAGAAAGCTCTATTTGTGGAAAGAAAAGGACGCAAATTTCGTTTGGGTACAGCATTGCATGACCGCGCAATTAAAAGTTAAAGCGACGCAGTGCCAAATTGGAAAAAGACCTCTGGTCCTTAGGCAGCATAATGGTCCGGGGCTCAAGTGGTTAATAAAGTGTTGTACATATCAATAGACAGTAGTGGTCAAAAATGTTTGGGACAAGAATGAAACATGCTGGGGTCAGAATTAGAGTCTTTTCTATTTGATAATATTTAATTTGCAACAGTCATGAGCTCAAAATTGTGTGTGATTGATGAATAAAAAAACTAAAATTATGTCCCTTTTTCACAGGAAAGCCTCAGCCAGGAGGAGGGTGTGGAATGTGGCAGCCAGGAGGAGGCTGTGGAATATGGCAGCCAGGAGGTGGCAGGGGAAAGTGGCAGCCAGAAGGTGGCAGGGGTAAGTGGCAGCCAGGAGGTGGCCCAGTAGCCTGAACGAATCCCAGGTCCCTCCCCTCTGCCTTCCAACTAAAAGGCCCAGGAAGGGGAGTAACGAGAAGGAGGCAGTGCTCTGGCTGATTTGGGAGGCTAATGCTGCCCTCAGAACCACCCCCATTCTTCAAGAGGCCTTTGCCTCCATGGCTGCATGCAAAATGCAGAAAATGGAGGAGGACCAATGCCTCATCTGTAAATAAAATGTACCTGTCCCTAAATAAGGGGTTGAGGAGCCAACTTACAACCAAAACCCACCTGTGTGAGTTCGACCATCCTCCTCTTCCTCCTCCTTTACCTCCTGCTACAACTCCAAAAACACAGCCTGGAAGCAAGTCTGGAAGCCAGAGTGGAAGGAAGACAAGAGTGTGATGGCCTGGGTTCAGTCTGGTCTGACAAAAGACGCAGGCTGTTGTATGACCACATCCCGGAGACACATATGTCATCTGCTGCTGTTCCTGATCTCTTGTAGTCCGGGACTGGATTGTGCTCACTATTATATGGACTCCACATGCTACCAATTTTGGCTGTAAAATAGTTGATGTGTGCCCAGGGGTACAAAGGCTTCACCAATTTCACCAGTTTCTCCAGCCTTCCTCTTTATTTTATTATGACCCACAATAAATGGCTATTTTGTATTCACAAATACTTGCCTATGTGTTTTACTTCAAAAAGGACAGTTTGTTTATGAGTAGGCAGGTACATTTTCAAAATACAATGTCAAATTAACAAGGGACACCAACACAAACCAATCTCCTTGAGGTTAAAAAAATACAAGATAATAATGGTGTTGTGGTAACTTGACACACAAAACGAAAAACAATATTATGGAGAGCACTAGAAAAAAAACAAGGAGATCTTTATATATATTAAAAAAAACACAATAAACAAAAATTAAATACATTATTATGGAGATCTGATGAAAACCAAAAAATAAAATATTTAAGAGATCATGGGAAATAATAAAGAAATCATTTTTTCAGAACCCTGTGTGAATATCAGAAGCAAAACAACTTCATTATTCTAGCGTTATAAAGAAGAAGAGAATGTGCTGCATTTAAAAGATTTTAAATATTTGCAGCGTGAAAAATGTGCTATCTCCATTACGAACGCTAGTTTTACCAGACCCAGTGCTTCTGTCTCGTAATTGATTTAGAGCATGCGTGGAACTTTGTGCGTCGCAATTGTGTACACACGATCAGAATTTACAAGTACGGATTTTGTTGTCAGAAAATTTGAGATCCAGATTTCAAATTTGGTTTGTCGGAAATTTCGACGGAAAATGTCCAATGGAGCCTACACACGGTTGGAATTTCCGACAACAAGCTCCCATCGAACATTTGTTGTCAGAAAATCCGACCGTGTGTACGCAGAATTATACTTTTGGTCACGTGACTTCCTCAGGGATTTGTGAGGAAGTCACGTGATCATGATAATACACGTGGGAAGAGTCGGGTGACAGAGTACTGAGTTTGTGGAACATACAAGAGCATATGGGAGCCGCTGTCCCATCAGATGACCTTTTAAAGCACACTGTTTCAAGTTTTAATGTAAGTAGATATTATGCAATAAATGTGAAACCTTTATATACTACACAATGGGAATGTATCTCTTATACTGAGGGGACGTGGAGGAAAGGAAGTCCAGACAAAACCAGCGCAGTAAGGAGAGAGGAGAGTGGAAGGAGATTGAACAGCTGAGGAGCCTGGAATTAACCCCAGCAGCTGGAAACAGGTCTAAACTGGAGGTGAGCACAGTGGTGAAAGGTAGTGGGATTCACTGAACAATTGTATTAACTGAAATCCACAAGGGTGAAAGTGGAAAGGTGGAAAAAAATGGGATATCAAAAGCACATTTAAAGGGAAAAATATTTGAAAGTAGAAAAGCACTACTAATTGAAAAATATTTATCTAGGACTGTCACATTTATTTTATTTTATTGTACACAAGAAAGTTTGCCACTGAATAATGTAATTTGTAAATGAATGTTTAAATTATACAGGTGCATTTATACAATTAGAATATCATCAAAAAGTTAATTTATTTCAGTAATTCAATTCATAAAGTGAAACGCATATATTTTATATAGATGTGTTACACACATTCAGTATCTCAGAAAATTAGAATATTACATCATTCTAATTTTCTGAGATATAGCATTTTGGGCTCTTACTAGCTGTAAGCCATAATCATCAAAATTTAAAGAAAAATGCTTGAAATATATCACTCCATCTGTAACACATCTATATAAAATATATGAGTTTCACTTTTTGAATTGAATTACTGAAATAAATTAACTTTTTGATGATAGTCTAATTTTCTGAGATGCATCTGTATATTGAATACTCAATTCCTTATTATAAAAAGGCAGTACAGCGCTTCAAAATTAATACTAATAGAGAAAGTCCATAATCTGATAAGAAAGCACAGACAAGCTTCCAGTGTTGAAAGTGAAGAGATGCACAATATATGGTGACTTCTGTGACACCCTCCACCAAAGTAAGGATTGGCCCCTCACCTCATGACCCCTGAGTTTATCAGTCAGGTCTAATACAGCATTCCCCTTACTGGGTCATTATGCACACATCATTATGTCCGGACATCACATGATACGTTCGTGACGGCACCCGCGTCCCGATGCTGATTCCCGCAGACACGCTGTGTTCATGTTTGTTGCCGATCCCTAGCACTGGAGTACAGTGCCTTGCTTGTGAGTTTTTATTCTATTTTAATAAACAGACATAAGATTTGAAAAACAGAGAGCACTAGATATTGCTTATTCTATTACATGTATTTGACTGGAGCTGAAGAAGATCTTTCAAACTGACTGTCCCCACACTGCAAGTTATGATGTGTGCATAATGACCCAGTAATGGGAATGCTGTATTAGACCTGACTGATAAACTCAGGGATCCATGTCATGAGGTGAGGGGCCAATCCTTAGGTTGGTGGAGGGTGTCACGGAAATCACCATATATTGTGATTCTCTTCACTATCAACACTTGAAGCTTGTCTGTGCTTTCTTATCAGATTATGGACTTTCTATATTAGTATTAATTTTGAAGCGCTGTACTGCCTTTTTATAATTCTGTTGTATGGGATTTGATATTTTGACCCTCAGTATTTCAGCTGCTTTTGTTCTAGTGATTACTGTTGCGCTGGTTGATTTTTCTCTTTTGAATACTCAATTCCTATCTAACAATCTCAGTTGGGCTTACTCTCCCATTGAATATATTGATAATTCTATAATATTGGAGATATCCAACAATCCCTTTATATTTCTACAAAGGTATCATATCTCTCTTTATTATATTATACATAGTTACATAGTAAGTGAGGTTGAAAAAAGACACAAGTCCATCAAGTCCAACCTATGTGTGTGATTATATGTCAGTATTACATTGTATATCCCTGTATGTTGCGGTCATTCAGGTGCTTATCTAATAGTTTTTTGAAACTATCGATGCCCCCCGCTGAGACCACCGCCTGTGGAAGGGAATTCCACATCCTTGCTGCTCTTACAGTAAAGAACCCTCTACGTAGTTTAAGGTTAATCCTCTTTTCTTCTAATTTTAATGAGTAGCCACGAGTCTTGTTAAACAGCCCTTCTTCAAAAAAGTTTTATCCCTATTGTGGGGTCACCAGTATGATATTTGTATATTGAAATCAAAGCTTTGAACTAAATATACATAATTTAAAAACACTTAAAATGAGAGGTGACAACCATAACTAATATCTTATTTCATTATCACAGTGGATTAATTCAAATAATATTCATACTTAATGATTAGCTGCTTCCAGTATGTACAGTAGCTCACAAAAGTGACTACACTCCTCACATTTTTGTAAATATTTAATTATATCTTTTCATGTGAAAACACTGAACAAATTACACTTTGCTACAATGTAAAGTAGTGAGTGTACAGCTTGTATAACAGTGTCAATTTGCTGTCCCTTCAAAATAGCTCAACACACAGCCATTAATGTCTAAACCACTGGCAACAAAAGTGAGTATACCCCTAAGTGAAAATGTCCAAATTGGACCCAATTAGTGATTTTTCCCTCCCCGGTGTCCCCTAGGTTGAAGGGGTCAGCCTGTCAGTGCTCAGACCATACACCGCACACTGCATCAAATTGGTCTGCATGGCTGTCGTCCCAGAAGGAAGCCTCTTCTAAAGATGATGCACAAGAAAGCCTGCAAACAGTTTGCTGAAGACAAACAGACTAAAGACATGGATTAATGGAACCATGTTCTGTGGTCTGATGTGACCAAGGTAAACTTATTTGTTTCAGATGTGAAGCGTGTGTGGCGGCAACCAGGTCAGGAGTACAAAGACAAGTGTGTCTTGCCTACAGTCAAGCATGGTGGTGGAAATGTCATGGTCTGGGGCTCCATGAGTGCTGGAGGCACTGGAGAGCTACAGTTCATTGAGGGAACCATGAATGCCAACATGTACTATGATATACTGAAGCAGAGCATAATCCCCTCCCTACGGAGACTGGACCACAGGGCAATATTCCAACATGAAAACGACCCCAAACACACCTCCAAGATGACCACTGCCTTGCTAAAGAAGCCGAGGGAAAAGGTGATGGACTGGCCAAGCATGTCCCCAGACCTAGACCCTATTGAGCATCTGTGGGTCATCATCAAACAAACATTGGAGGAGCACAAGGTCTCTAACATCCACCAGCTCCATGATGTTGTCATGGAGGAGTGGAAGAGGACTCCAGTCGCAAACTAGGAAGCTCTGGTGAACGCTATGCCCAAAGGGGTTAAGGAAATTCTGGGAAATAATGGTGGCCAAACAAAATATTGACACTTTAGGCCCATTTAGGACATTTTCACTTAGGAGTGTATTCACTTTTGTTGCCAGCGGTTTAGACATTAATGGCTGTTTGTTAAGTTATTTTTGAGGGGACAGCAAATTTACACTGTTATACAAGCTGTACACTCACTACTTTTCATTGTAACAAAGTGTAATTTCTGCAGTGTTGTCACATGAAAAAATATAATAAGATATTAACAAAAATGTGAGGGGTGTACTCACTTTTGTGAGATATTGTATGTGGCCAGAACTGCCAGCCCTGAATGCAAACTTTCTGCATCTAAAGACAGTGAAAAGCCCTAACTGCATGTAAGTTATTATATAAGCAGTTACATGAAAACAGTGGCATTGTCGGCCATTGATTTGCATGGTGTACAAATCTTGTCATGTGGCTGCTGGTGGCAACTGTTCATACACAACATTTGCATGTTTCTCCACCACAGATTCTTGCCAGCAGAGTCGCTAATCACCCATATGAATGACCTCTGAGCATGAGTAAATACACAAAGGGAGTCTTTCTTATTGAAACATGCAATATTTAGGTTCTATTTGCTGTTGGCACGAGTGGGGTCATTATGCCAAGGTGAAAAGAGCTCTCTAAGGCCCTCAGAAAGTAGATATATCCCTAAATTTACCACCACTTCAAATCCATGAAATTACAATGAGGGATTCTAGATTAGGTGTCAATAATTAAAAAGTCACAGATCTGCAGTAAGCACTTGCAAAAGGTGTTGTCAAAGTGAGCGGGTAGCAGAGGGTTATAGAGTCAGCAATAGTAATAGCAGAGAAAATATAACCATAACAACTAATCACGGGGTAAGTGATTGGGTAATTCAAAGACAAAGCCCGGAGAAACAAGGGGTGAAAACAATATGTACGCATACAGCTCTAAGAGGAGTATACACAAATGCTAGGAGCCTAGCTAACAAAATAGTAGATCTAGAGCTGCTATTACACGAGGAGGACTTAGACTTTGTTGCAATAACTGAAACTTGGCTTGACAGCTCACACAATTGGCTGGCAAATATACAGGGGTATTCCTTGTATCAGAAAGGACAGGGAGGGTAGAAGAGGGGGAGGAGCGTGCTTATATGTCAAAAGTAATGTAAGGGTGGTAGAGAGGAGCGACATTATGTGTGGGACTAGGGGGAGGTGGAATCAATATGGGTAGAACTTCAAAGAGGGGAGGTGAGTGGGAAATTAATAGTGGGGGTATGCTATAGGCCACCAAACATGAAGGAGGAGGAGGAGCTGGAATTACTATCCCAGTTAGAAATGGCGGGGAAACAGGGAAGGGTAATCATAATGGGGGACTTCAATTATCCCGATATCGACTGGGCAGAGGGTACAGCTCACTCACTAAAGGCCCGTCATTGTTTTAAAGGACAACTTCATGTCCCAAATGGTGGATTCACCAACTAGAAAGACTGCCCTATTAGATCTATCAATTACGAACGATCCAAATCTGATCTCAGATGTGGAGATTTGTGACAGCTTGGGATCTAGCAATCATAGGATGATTGCGTTTACCATAAATCACAGGAAAAGAAGGCATATTGGTGGTACAAAAAGACATTAATTGTGACCAAATTCTGGGGTAATTAAACACAGAAAAGAAATGGGAATGCTTTAGGAGCATATTAAATAAAGGTATCAAGCAGTGCATTCCAATGGACAATAAATATAGAAAAGCAAAAATTAAACCCGGGTGGTTAAACCATAAAGCGAGTAGCCTCATCAAGGAGAAAAGGATGGTCTTTAAAAAATATAAAGGGAATGGGTCAACACCAGCATTCCTGCACTACAAGGAATGCAACAAGAAATGTAAAATTGCAATCAAGGTGGCTAAAAAAAGATTACAAGAGACACATAGCTGAAGAAAGTAAAAATAACCCAAAAAAGTTTTTTAGATATATTAACAGTAAAAAGACAAAAACACATTGCACACTTAAAAGATGAGGATGGGAGTATGGTTACAGATGACACAAAGAACGCAACTTTACTAAATGCTTTCTTCTCCACAGTTTTTATGCAAGAAAAAGAAGGGTTTACCGACAGCGACTGCAGTATTAGTGGCACAACATAAGACATACCCACGTGGCTAACAGGGGCCGGAGTCAAAGATAGACTTGGTAAGCTCAACACAAATAAATCACTGGGACCAGATGGCTTACACCCGTGAGTACTCAGAGAACTCAGTCAAGTTATAGCCAGACCATTGTTCCTGATCTTTGTGGATAGCATAATGACAGGATTGGTACCAGCTGATTGGAGAAAAGCCAAAGTGGTACCAATATTCAAAAAAGGACACAGACATATTCCTGGGAATTATATGCCAGTCAGCCTAACATCAGTAGTGGGTAAATTATTGGAGGAGATGATTAGGGACTGCATCCAAAGTTTTACTGAGGAGAAGATTATCATTAGTGCTAATCAGCATGGGTTTATGAGGGGGACGTTCCTGCCAGACCAATCTGCTAACATTCTACGAGGAAGTGAGCATCCATCTAGATATGGGGAGGGCTGTGAATGTTGTGTATCTGGACTTTGCAAAAGCATTTGATACAGTCCCCCATAAACATTTAATTTACAAGCTGCAGTCTTAGACCATAGGGTTTGTGCATGTGAAAAAAAACTGGTTATAGGGATGGGTCCAAAGGGTAGTGATAAATAACATGTACTCAGACTGCACTGGAGTAGTGAGTGGGGTACCCCAAGGTTCTGTCTTGGGACCAATTCTATTCAACATATTCATAAACGACATAAAGGATGGGATACATAGTTCAGTCTTAGTTTTTGCGGATGACACAAAGTTAATCAGAGTAATAAACTCTCATCAGGACATGGACATTTCGCTGAATGACCTGAATAAAATAAAGGAGTGGGCAGACAAATGGCAAATGAGGTTTAATGTTAAGAAATGTAAAATAATGCAATTGGGGTCATAAAACATAAATGTAAAATATTCAATAGGTGGCGTACAGCTGGGGGAGTCAAGGAAGGAGAAGGATCTAGGGATACTAGTATATGACAGGTTGTGCAAGCTGCAGCTGCCAAAGCCAGCAGAATATTAACGTGCATAAAAAAGGGGATATACTCCAGGGACAAAACCATAATTCTGCCACTTTATAACACTCTGGTTAGGCCTCATCTGAAATTTTTAGTCCAGCTCTGGTCACCAGTCCTCCAAAGGGATGTGCTGGAGCTGGAGAGAGTCCAAAGAAGGGCAATGAAACTAATAAGGGGACTAGAGGACCTCAATTATGAGGAACACTAAATTGATTCTCGCTGGAGAAAAAACGCTTGAGAGGAGATATGATAGCGATCTACAAATATCTCAATGGGGATCCCAGCATAGGATATAAGCTATTCAGTCATAGGGAGTGTAAAAGGACACGGGGCCACACAATGAGACTGGAGAAGAAACGGTTTAACCTTAAACTGCGTAGGGGGTTCTTCACTGTTAGGGCAATAAGGTTATGGAACTCTCTCCCACAATTGGTGGTGGCTGCAGGGAGTATGGATATCTTTAAAAGACTTTTATGTATACATCTTAAAGGACACAACATACAGGGATATGAGAAAGCATTATCGACACTGATACGTATACACCCACACAGGTTGCACTGGGTGGACTATTGTCTTTTTTCAGCCTTACCTACCATGTAACTATGTAACTATGAATGCTTGTAGAACCAGAAAGACACTTCTCCAATTTACCCTGAGCGAGAGGTGTGCCAGGAAAAAGTCTGTGCTGTCCACAAAGAACATTAGTGAAAGACTAAAATTTGCCAATTAACAGGTAGACAAAGATTGGGCTTTCTGGAACAATATGCTGTGGACTGATAAATCAAATATAGTTTTCTGGCCACATTAACAGTAGATATGTTTGCCACACAGGATTCCAGAAAAACCTGATATCAACAGTGAGGCATAGCAGTGTAAATGTTATGGTTTTAGGTTTCTTTGCTGTTTCAGGGCCTGAAAAAGTTGAAGTCATAAAATCAGTTATGAATTCTGCATCATATCAAAGTGTGCTTGATGAGAATGTAATGCCATCTTTTCAAACTGAAGTTGAAGTTGAACCGGAAATGGATGTTTCAACATAATAATAATCTGAAGCACACTAGCAAATACACAATGAAATGGTAAAAAAGGAGGGTTATGGACTGACCTAGTCAAAGCATTGGTTTGAAGCCCATGGAAATATTGTGCTGAGATTTGAAACAGGAAGTTCATGCAAGGAAATCCACAAACATAAGTGAAGGACTTTTGTAAGAAGATATAGTCAAAATGTTACTGGGTCAATGTCAAAAACTGATGGGCAGTTGTGTAAAAGAAGTAATTTCTGCTAAAGGGAGTGACACCATCCTATGGGTGTACTTACTTTTTCACATTACGGTAGTCCCTATTTTTTATTGTGTGTGTAAAATTATACTAAAATGATGTCAGTATTTTCAAGTTCCAACAGTTTTATGCTGACAATGCTAACCCATGGCAGCAAATCCCATAGTAGGATTGTCAGCTCATTGTGCTTGCTTTCACAATGGGACTACAGAATGATGTGTCAATGACTGCCATGATTTATAGGACACACACCCCTCTTCCTGTTCTAAATTGTTTTATTGACAATGGCTCCTGTCTAGAGTTATGCTGTCAGAAAGCAACAGAGCAGCATTTTCTTATTGGCCAGATCCTGCAGCTTAAATCATGCCCCTCCCCAGCCTAGGCATGCTTGGTTATTCCCAGTCCTATAACTAGTGATAAAATAAATATAATCAAGCATTTAAGGAACATTTTTTTGGCCATAATACTGACAAATTGTCATCTGCTTATCTCATCTATCATCTCGTCATCATATGACCCATTGTACATGAAAAGGCAGGCTAACTAGCCTTGGGCACGCCATACAGCATAAAGTTCACCTTTATAAGTATTGAGATATAATAATTATGTGGGGGAAATTGTTGCAGAGATGAGAAAGGGCTTTGTGAAGTCCTGATTTAAAGTGCACTTATCCTTTTTTTATTTGAACGTGTATCTGATATTATAGGAGGATAATATCAGGAGTAAATAGGGAAATGTAACCTCCAAGGGGTTTTAATGCAGCAAGATATCAAGATCGAAGTATAGGAATTATATGAAAATCTTTATTGGAAAGAATTTACAAAAATGTGTTGCAATTAAAATATGGGCTCTGGTTTAGGGACACAGTACATATTCCACGATACAGCAATGCAAACATATAAATATACAGCATTACATTATATAATTCTACTGTATGAAACCCCTAACCCGTTTCGACCTATTCAGTCGCGGTCTTCTTCTGGGAATGGTTTGCTCTAAAAGAATACATTTAACATAAGTTTTCAGAAGACATTTTACATCGAGCACTAAATTTCATGTTCACAATGACAAAGGACCTCATAACCAGAAATTTTAAAATTAGTTGAATGATCCCGTGGACTCCATGATTGTCCTTGCCTCTCCAAGAATGGGATTCAGCCCAAAAGGGCTTTCAAGAAACCACACTTTTTAACACCCTCAGAGGAAAAGGAAGGACTGCACCTGCATCAGATTCCCAAATAATAACAATGTATCAAAGGTAGATTAAAATAATTAAACTCTTGGTACTCTAAATGTATGACATATTTATTATTAAGGTATGCATCTGCTGTAAATCTTATTATCAATATGTGTACTCATTGCAATTATATTTATGTCCTATAATAATATAATAAGGGATAGTCCCTTGAATAATGACATTAGCTAAATTAGTTCTGTGTGAACTATGTATAGGGGGCTAGACTGGGTAGTAGTGAAGAAAATTATGATCTATGCTGAAGAAAATTCAAAGTTTAAATTTAATTGATAGTGACACACCGCTATGTACTAGCAGGGATATAGAAACAACAACAATTTTAAGTGAATGATGTTGACCCACTAATATTGTCAGGAATATAACCACCTCTGTGCAAAACAATCAAACCATAAGGGTGAGGAGAAAAGGAGTAAGTAACATAATTTACCTTAAATAACTAATGTGAATCATCAATATTGGTGAGGTGTAATATCTGACTGAAAATATGCATAAAAGGTAAGGGCTCTATAAACAAGGGAGAGAGCCAAACAATAGTATTAAATATAGTTTTAAATTGAGTACACTATAATGGTTATAGCCTAAACCAACCCGTGATAATTAAGGCAAAGGGCCGGTTGGTCCTGCATAAGAGATGCTATACTTACATTGAGCCATGTATTTATAATGAACGTCCATCCAGGTCATGCAAGGGATCATACTTTGATCCCTATGCAGCCCAGTATTTATATAGTGCCTCCTATAATTATAGAGAAATGGGTAATTGGATACAGGCGCCGTCTTCCTCCTCTCAAGATAGCAGTGTCCTGGTCACAATGTAGGCAGCCACTGCGTGGTTCCTTCGGCGTCCTGTAAGGTGATAGCCCCAACAGCTGTCGTCACCTCCACCGCAAAACGCGTGACGTCATGGCATTGTGCGCATGCAGGAATGAATCGCGCATGCGCGGTTTTCTGCAAAACGTCTGGAGATGATCAAAGGACTCCGCCAGCAAGGTAGTGCTCAACCTGGCGGCCGACAAAAGTATGGTCGCCATAGGAGTATGCAAGGTGGAATGCTGACGCAGTCCCCCTACCTTGCCGGGAAGCCAAGAGGGGCTAAAGACCATCCAAGGGAGGCCGACGGACAGATCACAACTCCACTGCAATCTACAACAAAACAAATCATAGACAGTAATAACTTGAAATACGCATTGTTATTAAACATTATAAACTTTCAATACAGTTTGTTTGATTATTTTGTATTTTTTCTTAAGAGCTGTGTGATTAAATATTCTCACCCATCTGCAATACAGGAAGCTTGTTAGGTTTTTCCTGGTGCAAAACCTTTTTTTTTAATTACTTGCTGCCCGGGCTATAGCTGAAAGACGGCTGCAGCACGGGCCTTAATTGCCTGGAGGGCATCCATGCATGTCCTCCCGAACAAGTGCTGTTTGCGGCGCGCTCTGGGATCACTGAGTCTATGAGACTTGGCTGATCACAGATCCATCCGAGTAAGGGGTCGATCCTGGCCCCTTACCACATGATAAGCTGTCAGCCAATGACGGCTGATCACGTGATGTAAACAGAAGCTCAGTAATCGGTATTTTTTTTCCTCACGCTGACGATAACTGGCTTCTGTCAAAGGGACATTGGTCCCTCAAACAGAAAGCCGTGGCTGCATTTTCTGTGCCCACCAGTGTCAGCTGCCAGTGCCCAATGTGCCAACTACCAGTGCCACCTATCAGTACCCACCAGTGCCACCTACCAGTTCCCACAGTGCCACCTACCAGTGCCTACAGTGCCACCCATCAATGCCCACAAGTGTCTCATAATCAGTGCCACATATCAGTGCTGCCTATCAGTGACACCTACCATTGCCTACCAGTGTCCACCCATCAGTGATCATCAGTGCCACCTATCAGTGCCACCTATCAGTGCCCTTCAGTGCCACCTATCAGTACCCTTCAGTGACACCCATCAGTGCCAACCATCAGTACCCATCAGTGCCAACCATCTGTGCCACCTCTCAGTGCCACCTCATCAGTGCCTATCAGTGCCCATCAGTGCAGCCTCATCAGCGCACATCAGTGAAGGAGAAAAATTACCTGTTTTCAAAATTTTATAACACACTATGAAACAGTTTTGGGTTTTTTTTTCTAAATTTTCGGGCCTTTTTTGTTTTATTTAGCAAATAATAAAAAAACAGCAGCAATTAAATACCACCAAAAGAAAGCTCTATCTGTGTGGAAAAAATGATAAAAAATTTAATTTGGGTAAACTGTAGCATAACCACACAAGTGTCATTCAAAGAGTGAAAGCTGGAAATTGGTCTGGGCAGGAAGGGGGTTTAAGTGCTCAGTAAGCAAGTGGTTAAATTGAGCAAATGAGATGGACTCATTCAGGCCTGGGTAAGTCATAGCCTGCAGCCTGAAGATCCATCTCTGCTTGCAATAGTTTGCAACAAACAGATGTTAAAAAAGTTGAAAAACACCACATAGCTCATATTTAAACTCTCTTGTGTAAAGGGGAAAGGGTGTTTAACCACCCAATGATATATATTATGGGAAAAATACATATAGGAGAGTTATGTTCAGGCTGCGTACCTCAAAACTAATACTATGGAAAGATTCCCCCAAGGGGTTTTAATGCAGCAAGATATCAAGATCGAAGTATAGGAATTATATGAAAATTTTTATTGGAAAGAATTTACAAAAATGTTTAGCTATGAAAATATGGGCTCTGGTTTAGGGACATGTCATATTACATATTCCATGATACAGCAATGCAACCATATAAATATATAGCATTGCACTATATAATTCTACTGTATGAAACTCTGAAGCGTTTCGACCTATTCAGTCATGGTCTTCTTCTGGGAGATGGTTTGCTCTAAAAGAATACATTTAACATCAGTTTTCAGAAGACATTTTACATCAAACACTTAATTTCATGGACACAATGATGTTATTTTTACCACTGAAAAATGTAATAAAGGACCTCATAACCAGAATTTTTTGTAAATTCTTTCCAATAAAGATTTTCATATAATTCCTATACCTCGATCTTGATATCTTGCAGCATTAAAACCCCTTGGGGGAATCTTCCCATAGTATTTGTTTTGGATGCACAGCCCGAACATAAAACTCTCCTATATGCGTTTTCCCCATAATATAGGACATTGCATAAAGAGATACGTGTTTTTCTATTGTAAAAGAAGGACCTTAATACTAGCAAGTGTGCTCTTATAATTGAGAAAGCAAACCATTTCTCACTTCAGAAACACTATTATGAGCTAAAAACAGATTTAATGAAAAGTGCTTAGGTGAAGTACTTTTGAAAGTAGTAGTAATGTATGATTGCAGAAATGCCAACAGAACACCAGATTCTTGTATTTCTCCAACTTAAACATCTCCAGGATTTACATTCCTTGTTGATCAAATTATGCAGATGATTTTGGTTGGTCCTGAGTTTTTGAAGATAGATGCAGGAATCTAAAAACAGAGGAAATAGAGGTTGCAATTGCAACTTGGCCCTTGTTCCTTGGGGGCTCATAGGGCCAACCTAGCTATTTTAAAACCCCATCCTTAAAACATTGAGCGTTTGGCTAAATCCCTTTTTTGTGCAGGAGAGTAGAACTACTGTGCACGGTAAAAGTGGGAGTGAATGTGTTGTGAGGGTTAAGTAAGAATAAAGGGTTATAAGCTTTGAGGATTTCAGGTACAGGTAGTAATGCAAAATGTTAGCTGCAGGGGGTCAAAAGAGTTGGAGACGTTAGCTCCGGAATTGTGGGTATAAGACTAAAGATCTTGAACTAGGGTTCTGGTATTTTGATGATGCTCTGTTGCTCATAGAAAGACCCACCCTAAAGAAAATCTTGCAGCCTGATAAGGTTCTTAAATAAAGTTTACCTGCTCATTCACAACTTTCATTATTTTACATTTTGTCTTTTTTTGGTATTAATTTAACAGCAATCACACATTAGTCATCACGTTACTTACTGCCTAAAACATAACACTTCACATACTTGCAAATTATTTATCGTTCAACTTTCAAAGGTGATAATTCTTTCAGAGTTACAGTATTTCGATCATCAAGGAGTTCTAAAAAGATAAATGTACTTTCACCCCATGTTCTTTATTTTGAAATGTTTCTGCAGCCTGCTAAAATAACTGTTTCAATGGGAACCTGATCTAAGTCTAAAGCCCCATACACACTATTAGATTTTCTACAGATTTTTGTCTTCAGATTTACCAAAACCATATAATATGAGGTCAAACCTTAAGAGTTTCAATTTGTATGCAATCAGGCAGGCCCTTGCACTACATGGTTTTGGTAAATCTGAAGACAAAGATCTGCAGAAAATCTAATAGTGTGTATGGGGCCTTAGACACCAATTCTGCAGCATCCCAGCTGAGTGTTCACCTTTATTTCTCTTTCTGCAGCAACCTCTCATGGCTACCATTGTACTGGGATAAACAGTAGGAACAGACCATCTCCCATCTACAATGCCCTCTAGTGGTGTCCATTAGCATTTTTTTAGAGACTGTTAAATCACCCACTGAATTTGTATATATCTTGAAGATTTAATTGCTGAGATTTCTACACCTGCTGAATTCACAATTTCATTTTTTAAGCTGCAGCCATAAGGTGGGGTCTTATTTTATCTGCTGGAAATTTTATTTCTATTATGGTTATCTCAGCAAAGGACACATGAACATAAAGCAAACAGTGTTTTATTGGCAAAGTAAAATACCCTTTTAAAGCATATAGTATATTAAGTCCCCACTGACGAAGTCCTGTAGGAAGTAAC
Organism: Lithobates clamitans; assembly: GCA_037952925.1. Classification (NCBI taxonomy): domain Eukaryota; kingdom Metazoa; phylum Chordata; class Amphibia; order Anura; family Ranidae; genus Lithobates; species Lithobates clamitans. The sequence continues at coordinate 3,857,509 of JBBGZY010000477.1, read as the reverse complement.
ATGTACGGCAAGAGGAGCCACGGCTTGTGATGTCACCTACTGCTATCCAGATGAGCCAACCCGGCGATCAGCTTTGTGTATTACTATTTTTTTTGCTTCATAAAGTTTTATTGAGTAAGCAAAATACCAAGGTGCATATAAACGGTTAGATTAAGAACATGGCATAGACACATTTAACAAAAGTTATGGAATCTAGTATTTACCATGACAGGAAATAAATCCATATTCAAGCAGTTGGCAAATTTAAACCATGTGTTTAAGCCTGAAGAACTAATCTCGAGGGGAGCAAGTAGGATAAATCCGATCCAAAAATCTGTGTTTGTCATGAATTCAAATAATATTTTCTGATGCTATAACAAAAATAATTTTTTGAAGATTTCACTTGGATGGACAACCACTGGTCACTGGACAAAATACTGTGTATTATTTTATGCTGGAAACAAGAGGAATTCTTTTAGTTGTTTTACTTATTAAAGCACGGGCTTTTAAAATTAATGGAGAGCACTTATATTCTTTTAATCTTTTATTCTGACTGGTGTGGATGTGAGCATCGGAACCATCAGGATCATTTACATCTGCAATGTCCATCCCCTGAAGTGGGTACAATTGATTGTTGACCTTCCTGTTGGCTCAGGGGTAAATTTTATAAGGTGAGCTAGCAATCTTCGTGCTGGTGGTGGGCTCATTCACCCTGGGTTCTGCTGCATCTGATATTTCCTCACGTGGAATCTACTGCTATTTAAGGAAATTTTTATATCATTTTTATTGGGTTTTTGGACTGTTTTAAATGAATTATGTTTATGCCAATAATCATTTACATATGTTTGCGCTGCACTGTTTGCTTTTCAGTATATTAAGTCAAAATGTTGTTAGTTTTAAATTGGAGTATGGAATAGTTAAAACTCCCAACAGGTTGCCTTTTTGTTGTCTGTGTCCTGCTGAAGAGATTTGCCTTCACTTCTTGCCTTAGGGGCACAACAGAATTCCCATCACAGAGAGTTGTCATGAGAGTAGATGTCTCTATGGGAAGTTTTTTCCTCATCTCTTGCCCTGATCTTTTTGTCTTTAAGACAATGGTCACCAGGACAAATATAAAGGTTAATTTTACCAGCAGGTAAAGCAAAAAAAAAAGAAAGGGCAGCAATAGAAGCTCAAAAAATGGTGGTCTAACCTTTACCCAATGCTATCCAAAAGGAAAATTTGAAAAATGGCCTTACACTTTTACATACACTTTATTAAGTGTTTTAGCATGTTATTGTTTTATCTGCAACAGTTAATGTTGTAAAAGATGCCAGCAGTACATAATATAACAGACTTACCAAACACCTGTAGAAAAGACTGTTTTTCCGTGACTCCAGCTTTGTTTGTTGCTCTGCAGGTATAGGATCCTGCATCACTGTTAATAATGTTCTTAATGGTTAATTCTGTGTTATCGTCTCTTAATAAATACTTTTCATTTTCTTCAATCATTCTCCCGTTTCTAGAAAAAAATACAGTATTTAATTTATCTTAAAATGTAGATTGCTGATTGAGTCTACAGCTAGGTAAAAGAATGTTTGTGATACATGCAGTGTGGTGCTAATACAAAATCAATAAATGCTGTAAATAGTAAGCAAATAATAGTGATTTAATAAATGTGCTTGAACTCTACAGTATTGTGCAAATATAATTAATATGGAAACGAAAACGAATACACAAGTGCAGCACTAAAACAAAATCAGTAAATAAATGAATAAATAAATAATGATTGTGATTTCATAAATAAATGAATATAACAAAAAGTGCTGATGTGCAAATAAGTAATCTTTTTCACAATTGTGCAAACAAAATTTTGGACTAGTGAAGAGCAATAGTTTGACCCAAACCTAGCCTGTCTGCAATCTGGCAAAGAATTGGCTATATTTGGCAAGTTTGTTCATCCAAACCCCCAGCTGATGTCATTTTGCTGTGATAGTGCTACTGCCACAAAATAACTGTTCCCCAGCCACCAATGTTTGTGAAGTTCTGGGTGACATCACACAGGATGCCCAGTTGGTTTGTTGACATTCAGCAGCTGGATGGGGATCCATCATTTGAAATTAAAGTAGAAGTGGGTGAACATTGGCAAGCTAGGAAGGAAGGCATGAAGTTAGGGTTCATGGAAATGCAGGGTTTGCAACTAACCGTGTCTGTTCATGGTTCTTGAAGTAGCTTGTTTAGCCCATTCTCTCAACCAAACCTCATGCTGGAAGCAGCTGGAAGCCATTCATTTATTGGCTGCGTTACTATCATCTAAGCATGTGAGATTCCTGGGTGATTGAGCAAATATGGTCAAAGTTACCATATACACCTTACTCATTCATTTAGGGAAAAGGACATCTAGGAGCCTGCTTATTTTACAGGGGGCCTCCCTATGGGTCTGTTATGGATGTTAAAGGAAGGAAAGAGGGCAGTGAGGGGTACCTTACAAGGGTTCCCATGCTGATATGGACAAGGGCCAGGGGTACTTAGCAGAATCTGGAAGCCCTATTTAAAATAAATGTGCCTTCAGATACTGCCCCCCATATGAATGAGTAAGGGGTGCATAGTATAGATGATTGAAAAAAAAATGTATAAATCTGTCATCACGTTGTCCAGCAATGTAGGTGTATGTCAATCTTGAAGAACAAAGATCTAGATGGCCCACTGAAAAAAAACAAGCCTACACATCCACTTATGATGACTGCTCACTGTGAATGACAGCCCCCAGCTCCTTTGCCCTTTATCTGAATGTAAACAAATGGGGCAGGGTGTCCCAAGTGATATCATGCTCATATTTTGTCAAGGACATCACAGGGTATCCTTAGTGATGTCATTAAACAAATATGGGTATGCCTATATTTGGTCAATTAATGGTGAGCAGTCGCCTGGAGCAGAGGGGTATTTTTTTTTTGCTTTCTTTCTTTTTTAGCGAGTTGACAGTTATTGTTCATCATCATTGACATGGATCTAAGTCACTGGACAATGCTGACAATGGATTTACATTGTGAGACAACTTTTTTTTTCTATAATAAATTACTTTTGTGCATGTGTGTGTACCTCTTATTCATGCAGCATATTTGTTCAATTATGTCAATTAGAATCCACAGCCAGTTTAAAATAAAAAGCTGGCTGAGATCTGTCATTTAGCAATGGTACTGCTACTGCCACAAACAACATCACTTTTAAAGTAGTACATTGAACTGCATCCACAACTTCCCATGCAAGTTTAAGGAATTCCACAAACATGTTTTTTAAAGGAATAATGCATTTTCAATGTTCCCTATATGCTACATTAAAAGATTCATTCCTCACAGTATTTTCTTTTATTTTTTCTGCATTGGTACATGTCCCACATGGTAGTGCCCAGATGCCTGTACCCTTTTTAAACAAAAGCTTGTCAATTGGCCTTGAAAAAGGCCTGAAAATGTAACAAGATTCATCTCTTATAGACCTCAATGGAGTTTAGCACTATGCTTGGTGTTACTGGACTTTTTTTCTGGGATCACTGAACCTCCTACAAACTAAACTTTTCTGAGTTCATTCACTCCTAGCCTGGACTGTGTTACTTAGCTTTGTTACCATAAAAAAATGTGTTTGCATAACATCAATAGGTATTCTGATATATGGGGATATATTTAATCACTTGACCTCCGGGAGGTTTTATCTCCTCCATGACCACAGCATTTGTTGCTATTCAGCAAAGTCTTATGCCCTGTACACACGGTAGGACATTGATCGAACATTCTGACAACAAAATCCATGGATTTTTTCCGACGGATGTTGGCTCAAACTTGTTTTGCATACACACGGTCGCACAAAGTTGTCGGAATTTCCGAACACTAAGAACGCAGTCACGTACACCACGTACGATGAAACTATAAAAGGGAAGTTCAGTACCAAGCGTGGTACCCTTTGGGCTCCTTTTGCTAATCTCGTGTTAGTAAAAGTTTGGTGAGAGATGATTTGTGCTTTTTCAGACTCGTGGTTTTCAGTTCGTTTTTCTGGTGTTCAGTTTGTGCTTGTGGGTTTGTATCTGTTCTTTAGTGCATGTAGCAAGTTACCATTGACTTGTCATTGTGTTCTTGTTCATTCGTTCTTCACAGGCCTTACTGTTCTTCAGTGCCTTCTGTTACTTCGTTCTGAGCAGCTGACCGTTTTCTAGCTATGTTGCGTTTATGTACTCATCGTAGAGTTCGTGCTGTGCGGGGGCTTGGTGTTGGGGTTCTTACTTTGACACAAGACCAGTCCATGAACAGGGCGAGGAGGAGTTCATGGACCAAGAATTGGTTGCTCCAGCGTGACCAGTTATGTCACATGCCTTTGCTCTGTGAGATCCGTGAGAATAATCCTGATGATTTCAGGAACTTTCTCCGGATGACGGACCCTGTATTTCACCATTTGTTGGCTTTGCTGACCCCTTATATTAGCAGGCAGGATACCTACATGAGGCAAGCCATCACTCCGGAGCAGAGGTTAGTCGCCACCCTGCAGTACTTAGCGACGGGGAGAAGCCTGCAGGACCTCAAGTTCTCGACAGGCATCTCCCCCCAGGCTCTGGGGATCATTATCCCAAAGACCTGTTCTGCCATCATCCAGGTCCTGCAGAAGGAGTATATTAAGGTAAGATTTTTATCCTTTAACATCACATTTTATTGTATTTAATGTTTGCTAATGTAATGTATTTCTTTCCTCATTCCCTAATTACCATAATAGTAATATGCTATGAATGTCCCCTTTCTCCTCATGCATGCTGTATTTTTAGTTTTTTTTTGGTCCTTCATACATATTTACCTTCACTTACCTCCCCAGCATGCTTTCCTGGCCCTATATTCACCTCGTGTAGTCACTTAACAATGTATTTTGTCAGCTCCATAGTAGTGCTTTACCCTAAATATCTCCATGTGTAAAATTGTGATTTGTGCTTTAAATTCAGGGAGAGTGCCAGAGGTTTTTTTGGGGGGTCCCAAGTTCATTTGGGACCCTCCTTCCCCCCAACTGCTAACTCAGCTGATACCAATCCTCTATCTGCTGACTTTGCCAAACCCATACACACTATACCTACCTCTTTTGTGGTCAGATTTATGGATGAATTCCCCAAAGCATGTAGTGCAAGGGCCTGCCTGAATACTTTCAAATGATAATGTTCAAAGTTTTTGTATCCTATTATTATCTTGATAGGTAATGGTAGAATGTAAAAATGTGCTAAAATGTGTACAGTGTGTATTTATATCTTTGTATTATGACACTTCTTACCTGTCCAGTGGCCAGGTAAGAATGCCAATAGTGTAAGTAAGGAGGGGCTGGCCAAAGTAACACACATTATTTAGGCATTCATCTCTCAATGTAGTGGAGAGAGTTACCTGTCCAAAACATCCCCCCCCATAAAATTTAAAAAATTGCCCATGAGAGGGGGGAGGAATCTGATAGGTGGACCGTATACCTTTGTCTTAAAATACTCCCTAAACTAAATGTTATACTTATGTTGGCAAAGAATGTTTGTGTCTAATCTCCTTTCCATGTTTATGTGCAAAATGATTACATTTTTTTCTTGTTTGACTCCACAGTTTCCTTCCAACCCACAGGAATGGCAGACTGTGGCCTCCCACTTTGCCCAGCGGTGGGATTTTCCTAACTGTGGAGGGACAATTGATGGCAAACACATCCACATTCTCCCACCACCCAACTCGGGGTCATACTATTACAACTACAAGGGGGTCGATAGTATTGTGATGTTGGCGGTGGTGTCGGCTACTTACAAGTTCCTGTATGTAGACGTGGGGAAGAATGGCCGGATGTCAGATGGTGGAGTCATCGCCCACACGGAGTTCTACAGGCATCTCCAGAATGGCAGCTTGGGCTTGCCACCTCCAGAAGACAATGCGGAAGGACTCCCATTCCTCTTCGTCACATGGCGGAATATAAACTCAATCACATTATCCTGGCTTACTGTGTTCTCCACAACTTTTTAAGGAGAAATTCTGTGAACTATGCTGGCTCAGTTGGGCCTGAAGCTGGAATTATTAATCTCAATGAACCAACCCTGACAGCGATTGATTAAAACAAACCAACATGTTTTTTTCTGTGACATTAAAAGTAGAAATGTTGTTTTAAGGTAACACAGGCATGTTTAAAACCAACAAGAAATACACAAATCTGGTACTTACAAAGTTCAACTTTTGTAGAACTTGAAGGCATGAGTATTAATAAACTGTGTTTGATATTGTGTACAGATGGGGTGAAGTCACCCCTGGAAAAGCCAAATTTTGAAGATGCACACAAATTGCCGCATGTCAACATGTGCTAGCTGCCATCATGGGGGATCAATGGACATGTTTTGTGGGTGCAACCCCTTCCTCTCAGCTACTTTATTATTGAGGAAGGGGTTACACCCACAAAACACATACATTGATCTCCCGTGATGGCAGATAGCACATGTTGACACACTCTGTGCATCTTCAAAATTTGGCTTTTCGAGAATATGTTAAAAAATGTGAAAAAAAATTTCCGGAAAAAAACCCTAAAAAAATAGGGATTTCGGGGGGTTTTAAACTCTCCCTAAAACATCAATGATGTTCTTCATACTGTTTTGAACATCACTGATGTTTTGCTTGATGTTTTCCATGTCCCTATTACACCCCATGATCTCCCCGATCAGGATCTGGGCACTTTCACTGGTGAAAAGACCTTCATCCACAACATCACAATCACCTAAAATATAGAAACAAAAACACATCATGTATTATAAATATGCCAGCATACAGCTCTTACCTGAGCCTGTGGTCACAAACACTCACCTGTTGTGGTGACAATTTCCACCACGTGTCCCTCCTCCTCCTCTGTTTGGCTTTGTGGCATTTCCACTTCTTCATGAGGTGGGGGGTCTGTTGTCTCCTCTGATGAGTGGTGTCCTCCGAGTCTTTTCTCCCCTATGTTAAAAAAAATAGGTATACTTAGCACACAGATATTTGATGGCAGAAATAGGAATATGAAACATTTCTTGGAAGTGGTGTATAATTGTCTGTTTTGGCAGAGTTCCAAGATGAAGAAATATTTTGTCACTTTGTCAAGCTTGAATACTTACCTGTTTTGTACAAGCTTCACAGATGGAGTCACCCCTATAGTATACACTGGAGCACCTGTGTGGACCCCCTAATAAAAAGGGTGTTCTTGTGTCCCACACTAGTGCTCCTGCGTCCAGATGTGTAAACAGCTGCTGAGTGTCCTCTTCTTACACAGAATCTAGTTTGTATTTCATTATAGTTACAAACCCATCTAGACAACAAAATTATTTTAAGAGAAGTAGGCCAGAAAAAATTTATTGAAATGCATCTGGACAAAACATGGTGTTTTATTGGCCGAACGAACAATGGTTACTACGAATGAATAATGTGTCCATGAACATGAAAGCTGCCATTTTAAACTGTACAACAGTAAAGAAAAGCACATGGAGCAGCATGAACGTTATAAAAATAACGAAAAGAAATACAGGACAACTACTTACTTTTTTGCAGCACTCTCCTGATCATTCTATACTGATCATGCTCCCTTAATTTGAGGTCCGACCACTGCTTCCTGAGTTCCTTGGATCGCTGTACCCCAAAATTCCTGAGCAGACTTTTCACAACTTTAGTCATGATCTTGGCCTTCCTGACATTGGGGTTAAGGTAAGGTCCATACTTCCCATCATAGTCGGCCCTCTTCAGGATGTCGACCATTCCCGCCATCTCCACAAAGGACATATTTGATGCCTTAAATCGTGACGTTTCTGGCTCTAGGCTTTCCTCCTCCTCGTTGCTGTAATTAGCACGCACCTGTTGCGTCTCCGCCATGTGCTCTTCCCCACTGCGCCGAACAAGAAGGGGCGGGGAATAGACTAGAAAGAACGTCAGGGGCGGGCAGAGTTTCACGCGTGCGCAGTGTATATAAAGGATAACATGCGTGTGTAGTACGTACGATCTGTGAGTGGAGGAAGGAGTATCGGAAGCGCTGATCGTGATAATGAAGGCCCTATACTTCTTATAGATTGAGGCCTATATTGGGACAAGATTAGGAGAGTTTAGCCTGACATTAGAGTTTGTCTTGTGTATATAAAGCGTAACACGCGTGCATCGTACGTACAATCTGTGATCGGAGGAAAGAGTAGAGGAAGCGCCGATCATTCTAACAAAGGTACAAGTTTAAATTGGTGCATCAGTGGCCTATAGTGCTTCTAGATTGAGGCCTATATTGGGACAAGATTAGGAGAGTTTAGCCTGACATTAGGGTTTGTCTTGTGTTGTGTCTTGCAGAGAAAATGGATGGCTTCAATGACCACAACTTCCTCCCCCTGTTCATAGACAAGTACAGGGAGCTGCCCTGTCTGTGGCAGGTGAAACATCCACATTATAATCATAAACAAAAGAGGCAGGCAGCGCTGGAAAAACTGCTGGAGTTGGTGAAGCCGGTGGTCCCCACGGCAACCATCCCCTATTTAAAAACCAAAATTGGTGGGCTGAGGAGCACTTATCTTAGGGAGCACAAGAAGGTCCAGGATTCCCAGAGATCCGGAGCTGCAGCAGATGACATTTATGTCCCCAGGCTGTGGTACTATGAGAGACTGCGATTTCTGTCAGACCAGACTAAAGTCAGGGAATCCCTCTCCACTCTTCCTTCCACTCTTCCTTGCACCCTATCTTCTGCCCCAGCTGAGGCTTCCAATGTCCAACCTGGGACTTTCAGCCAGGAAGAAGTGGAGGAGCCCAGCTGGCGCCAGGTATAGCATTCTTCTACAGATTTCTGGTCAATTAATAAATGATGTTTACAAGATGTTAGTATTGATCACTAATTGCTGATTTAATAAAGTGTTTTACATATCAGTAGACAGTAGTGGGCAAAAATAATTGGGACAAGAATGAAAAATGCTGGGCTCAGAATGATAATCTGTTATATTTGTTAACATTCAATTTGCAACAGTCATGAGATGAAAATTGTGTGTGTTTGATGAAGAAAAAACTAAAACTATGTCCCTTTTTCATACACAGGAAGACCTCAGCCAGGAGGCTGTGGAATGTGGCACACAGGAGGAGGCTGTGGAATGTGGCAGCCAGGAGAAGGCGGGGGTTAGTGGCAGCCAGGAGGAGGTGGGGGTAAGTGGCAGCCAGGAGAAGGCCGGGCCCAGTAGGAGCCTAGCAGAATTGCAGGTTCCTCCCCTCCGCCTTCCAAACAAAAGACCCAGGAAGGGGAGTAACGTGGAGGATTCAGCACTCAGGCTGATTCAGGAGGCTTCTGTGTCCCTCAGAGCCACCCCCACTCGTGAAGAGGCCTTTGCCTCCATGGTTTCCACCAAACTGCAGGACATGCAGGAGGGCAAACGCCTCATGTGTGAGGAACTCATTTATCAAGAATTAAATAAGGGGTTGAGGGGCGAAATCACACCCAATACCCACCTGAGTGAGTTGCATCCTCCTCCTCCTCCTGCCACAACTCCACCACCACAGACACAGCGTGGAAGGAAGCGTGGAAGGAAGACCAGAGAGTGATGACCTGGGTTCAGTCTGGTCTGACAAAAGATGCAGGCTCTTGTATGACCACAGCCTGGGGACATATATGTCATCTGCTGTTGTTCATGATCTTTTGGACTTCTGGACCAGATTGCCCCTTATATATGGACTCCTCAGGCCACCAATTTTGCAGGAAAATAATTGATGTGTGCTCTGGGGGCCAAAGGCTTTGCCAATTTCTGCAATTTCTCCAGCATTGCCTCCCTCTTTGTTTGGTTAGGACCCCTTAATACATTTTTGGTTTGATTTATTATACTCGCCTATGTGTGTTTTCCTTCAAAAAGGACAGTTTGTTTGTGAGGAGGCAGGTACATTTCAAAAATACAATGTGAAAGAGACACCAACACTAAGCAATCTCCTTGAGATTAAATAATACAAGATAATAATGGTGTTGTGGTAACTTGACACACAAAACACACCCAAAAATATTCTGGAGTAGGGATGAGCCGAACATCCCCCTGTTCGGTTCGCACCAGAACATGCGAACAGGCAAAAAATTTATTCGAACACGCGAACACCGTTAAAGTCTATGGGACACGAACATGAATAATCAAAAGTGCTAATTTTAAAGGCTTATATGCAAGTTATTGTCATAAAAAGTGTTTGGGGACCTGGGTCCTGCCCCAGGGGACATGGATCAATGCAAAAAAAAGTTTTAAAAACGGCCGTTTTTTCAGGAGCAGTGATTTTAATAATGCTTAAAGTGAAACAATAAAAGTGTAATATTTCTTTAAATTTTGTTCCTGGGGGTGTCTATAGTATGCCTGTAAAGGGGCGCTTTTAGAACAGTCTGACAGCAAAATGACATTTCAAAGGAAAAAAAGTTATTTAAAACTACTCGCGGCTATTAATGAATTGCCGGTCCAACAATACACATAAAAGTTCATTGATAAAAACGGCATGGGAATTCCCCACAGGGGAACCCCGAACCAAAATGTAAAAAAAATGATGTGGGGGTCCCCCTAAATTCCATACCAGGCCCTTCAGGTCTGGTATGGATATAAAGGGGAACACCAGCCAAATTTTTTTTTAAAAATGGCGTGGGGTCCCCCTCAAAATCTAAACCAGACCCTTCAGGTCTGGTATAGATTTTAAGGGGAACCCCGCGCCAAAATTAAAAAAAAATGACGTGGGGTCTCCCCAAAAATCCATACCAGACCCTTATCCGAGCATGCAACCTGGCAGGCTGCAGGAAAAGAGGGGGGACGAGAGCGCCCCCCTCCTGAACCATACCAGGCCACATGCCCTCAACATTGGGAGGGTGCTTTGGGGTAACCCCCCAAAACACCTTGTCCCCATGTCGATGGGGACAAGGGCCTCATCCCCACAACCCTTGCCCGGTGGTTGTGGGGGTCTGCGGGTGGGGGGCTTATCAGAATCTGGAAGCCCCCTTTAACAAGGGGACCTCCAGATCCCGGCCCTCCCCCCTGTGTGAAATGGTAAGGGGTAAAAATGTACCCCTGCCATTTAACAAAAAAAGTGTCAAAAATGTTAAAAATGATAAGAGACAGTTTTTGACAATTCCTTTATTTAAATGCTTCTTTCTTCTATCCTCTATCCTTTCTTCTATCTTCCTTTGGTTTCTTCCTCCATCTTCTTCTTCTTCTGGTTCTTCTGGTTCTTCCGGTTCTTCCTCCGCTGTTTTCGTCTGGCATGTTCCTCTGCGGTGCCGGCGTCTTTTTCCCTTCATCTACTGGGCCGTTACGCATCCAGCATGATGGAATGGGAGTGTGACGCTTCTCCTCTTCTGACGGTTCTTAAATAATGGAGGGCGGGGCCACCCAGTGACCCAGCACCCCTCTGACACGTGGGGACTTCCCTGTGGCATTCCCCGTGACGTCAGAGGGGGCAGATAGGGAAGTCACTGTGCGTCAGAGGGGGCGGGGTCACCGGGTGGCCCCGCCCTCCATTATATAAGAACCGTCAGAAGAGGAGAAGCGTCACACAGCGGGAGCCTCCCATCCCATCATGCTGGATGCGGAGTGGCTCAGAAGACGAAGGGAAGAAGACGCCGGCGCCGCGGAGGAAGATGCCGGACGAGAAAACCGGAGGAAGAACCAGAAGAACCAGAAGAAGAAGATGGAGGAAGAAACCGAAGGAAGATAGAAGATAAAAGAAAGAAGATAGAAGAAAGAAGATAGAAGAAAGAAGAAGCATTTAAATAAAGGAATTGTCAAAACTGTCTCTTGTCATTTTTAACATTTTTGACACTTTTTTGGTGAAATGGTAGGGATACATTTGTACCCCCTTACCATTTCACACAGGGGGGAGGGCCGGGATCTGGGGGTCCCCTTGTTAAAGGGGGCTTCCAGATTGCAATAAGCCCCCCTCCCGCAGACCCCCACAACCTCCGGGCAAGGATTATGGGGATGAGGCCCTTGTCCCCATCAACATGGGGACAAGGTGTTTTGGGGGCTACCCCAAAGCACCCTCCCAATGTTGAGGGCATATGGCCTGGTACGGTTCAGGAGGGGGGCCGCTCTCTCGTCCCCCCTCTTTTCCTGTGGCCTGCCAGGTTGTGTGCTCGGATAAGGGTCTGGTATGGATTTTTGGGGAGACCCCCCCACCATTTTTTTTTTAATTTTGGCGTGGGGTTCCCCTTAAAATCCATACCAGACCTGAAGGGTCTGGCATAGATTTTGAGGGGGACCCCACACCATTTTTTTTATTTTGGCCGGGGTTTTCCTTAATATCCATACCAGACCTGAAGGGCCTGGTATGGAATTTAGGGGGACCCCCACATAATTTTTTTTACATTTTGGTTCAGGGTTCCCCTGTGGGGAATTCCCATGCCATTTTTATCAATGAACTTTTATGTGTATTGTCGGACCGGCAATTCATTAATAGCCTAGAGTACTTTTTTTTCCTTTGAAATGTCATTTTGCTGTCAGACTGTTCTAAACACTGGAAACATGCGCCACTTTACAGGCATAGTATAGACACCCCCCAGGTACGAAATTTAAAGGGATATTACACTTTTATTGTTTCACTTTAAGCATTATTAAAATCACTGCTCCTGAAAAATTGGCCGTTTTTAAAACTTTTTTTTGCATTGATTCATGTCCCTTGGGGCAGGACCCAGGTCCCCAAACACTTTTTATGACAATAAATTGCATATAAGCCTTTTAAGTTAGCACTTTTGATTTCCCCCATAAACTTTTAAAGGGTGTTCCGCGGCTTTCGAATTTGCCGCGAACATCCCAAATTGTTCGCTGTTCAGCGAACTGGCAAACAGATGATGTTCGAGTCGAACATGAGTTCGACTCGAACTCGAAGCTCATCCCTATTCTGGAGTTTAAAAAAAAAAAAAAAAAAACACAAGATCAGGCGTTAAAAAAATTCCAAATAAATTATTTAATCTAAAAACTTAAAAAAAAATAAAAAAATTGGTAGATGTGACAAATAAAAATATTATATTGATGAAATCACGAAAAATAATAAAGAAAGAAGTCTGTGAGAAGTCTGTGTGAATATCAGCAGCAAAACTACTTCATTCTTCTAGCATTATAAAGAAAAAGAGAGTGCGCTGCATTAAACAATTTAAAACATTGCAGCGTGACGAAAGTGCTATATCCATTCCGAACACTAATTTTACCAGACCGAGCAGTTCCGTCTCGGAATTTAGTCTGAGCATGCGTGGCACTTTGTGCGTCGGAATTGACGCGATTTGATTTTGTTGTCAGAAAATTTTATAGCCTGCTCTCAAACTTTGTGTGTAGGAAAATCCGATGGAAAAAGTCTGATTGAGCCCACACGCGGTTGGAATTTCCGATAACAAGCTCCGATCGCACATTTTCCGTCGGAAAATCCAACCGTGTGTACAGGGCATTAGAGTTAATTTCTTTAAAATGCAGAATTCGTAAAAAAGCCTGTGTGGGAGCAGTGTTCCTGCAAAGGTCTGACATGCACCCACAGAGACCTATAGCTATGCAATCCACAAAATACATGTCCTCTGATTATTGGAGAGCTCGATCTTTGACTCAGAAGAGGTAGATCGGCTGATAATATAATATAGTACGTAAGTATATTTGCACTATAGTGATATAATAGAATAATACACATTGCAGTAAACTACTCTTAATCCTGGTACACACTATTGGCGAAGCCGCTGTACTAATAATGCAAGGTTAGTTCAGCAAAACCCCACTGAGCTGCTGCATTCAGACAGGGGGAAAGCCCCACCGCCAGAACACTTTGATCAGTGTTCTCTGCCATTGTCTGAGAGCGCTGATCGGGATTCGGTCAGCTATTGGTTTTCCAACATGCACATCATCAGAAGCCGGCCAAACAGACAGCACAACATACACATGGGCAGAATGTCATTTTTTTTTTTAACCAGCATTCTGCCCATGTGTATGGGGCTTTAGTAAGTAAACCACCAATAAACAATTTATATAAAGCCAAATCTGACACATTCCACGCAAAACTCCAAAAATGGATTGGACAAAATTATTGGCACCCCCAATTTAATATTTGGTAGCACACCCAACACTAACTGAAATCAATCACTTCATGTAACCATCAATAAGTTTCTTACACCTCTCTACTGGGATTTTGGACCACCCCTCTTTCGCCAACTGCTCCAGGCCTCTCAGATTGGAAGGGTTCCTTTTTCCAACTGCTGTTTTGAGATCCCTCCACAGGTGCTCTATGGGATTTAGATCTGGACTCATTCCTGACCAGTTAAGTACTCTCCAGTGCTTTGTCTTAAATCATTTCTGGGGGCCTCATTTCTTTTTCTGAAAACAGTACAATGATGGGCTTTACCAAAAAGCTGTAATTGTGTTTCATCTGTCCACAGCACATTCTCCCAAATAGATTTTGGCTTCCTCAGGTAAGTTTTGGCAAACTCTGATAATGTTTTCTCTTTTGTCCATGTCCAGGGAGATTAGCTACAGTGCCATGGGCTGTAATCTTCTTGACAATGTTGTGCACAGTGGACACAGGAACATTAAGATCTCTGGAGATGGACTTGTAACCTTGAGATTGTACATGCTTTTCCACAATTTTTGTTTTCAAATCTTTAGACAATTCTTTGCTGCTCTTTCTCTTCTCCATGCTCCATGTGACACACAGAGACACACAACAGAAAGGATGAGTCAATTTTTCACCATTTTAATTAGTTGCTGGTTTGATTCCTATATTGTCAGTACCTGTTAATTAATACAGGTGAGTTTAATTACAAATACAGGAGCATCACAAACTTGGAATGCAATTATTTCTTACAATTTTGAGAAGGTGCAAACAATTTTGTCTGGCCCATTTTTGAAGTTTTGTGTGGAATGTGTCAGATTTGGCTTTTTGTTTCTCTTTTTTGTGTCATACCAATACAAACAAAAGAAATAAAGATTAGAATGCCTAAACATTTGTAATTGCAACAATTTTCTGGGTGAAGTGGTACATTATTTGACAGAAATGCAGGAGTGACAATATTTTTGGCCATGACTATATCCTATATCACTTACCGTATTGTTTATCCGTGTGTTTACATTGAGTAGCTTTTGAACAGTGATGATTTACTTAATTAATTTAGCGATTATTTGAGGTATGTCAGCTAATTGTAACACCAAAGAGTAGAATTTTCATAATATGTTATCCATCATTATATGCCAAAGTTTTGACAAGACATCACAAAGGCAATGCACCTATAAATGTTTAATTTAATCAGTAGCAGTTTGAGGAGATGTATCTTTACTGTCACTTGATAGTGTCATTTAGATTGCCTCCCTTAAGACTGAAGAATGATGGATAGAAAAAAAACTAATAAAGAGATTACTAATCTCTTTGCACAGATACTGATATATAATATACCCATTGTCTTTCCAAGATGGTTATGATAATCCAACCATAAAGGTATAGTAAAATAGCAGTCATATGTTACTCTATTGTTCTAAACAGCACAAGAGATTTAAAATTTAATTTGCCTGTTTCACTAAAAGGATGAAATATGATTTTCATTTTTTCCAGCTGAACCTGATTCACTAAACTTTTAGAATTCCAACAATGTATTTTATTTATTTATTATTTGTGTGTTTGTGTGTTTAAATAATTGGTTTGCGCAAAAGTTATAGCATCTACAAACCATGGGAAAGACTTATGGAATGATTTTTTATTTTTTTTATTTCATTGTGTTTTATTAAAGTTTTCACATAAACAACTAGAAAGTACACTTGGACATAGTTGTCATACATTATAACATATTTCCAAGATTTATTATAGGTAAACTGCATAATATAGTAAACAAACAACTATACCTAGGTGACTGGTACATTTTATATCCAATATCAATTGTGGGATAGAGAGTGACGTCCTCCCATTTCCAGGCACCCCATCTGGGAACAAACGTGCCTGGGGAGAGGACAACACAACTCACCCTATAGTTCACCGATGCACATGGGACAACAGAACAGATACCTGTCGTCTGCTACCTTTTTGTCGGTTATGTAGTACGGTATATATACATATGATTATACTTCTGAACAAGGATCAAAAAAATAAAGTATTAAAGGAAATAAATAAGGAAAAAAAAGAGAAAAGAACATGAATTACCACCATTGAATAGCATATCAGTATCATTAAGTTTTAATGCTGGTTGAGTTAACAGTGTATCAAGGAGGAGTCTCTGGAAATCTTGTGGACTATAGTAGCCAACTAGCTGTGAATTGAGGCAGTGGATTAGATGAGTATGCAAAGAACTTTTCATAGAGATATTGTGTTTTTACTCTGTTTATTACATCAGTTATGCTAGGTACTGCATCTGTTTTCCATTTTGAGGTAATGGTTAGGCGTGCTGCTATAAGGACATGGGTGAATATAAACCTGTGCTTCATAGGTATACTATCTATCCCTAGGTTGAGGAGTGCCAAAGCAGGTGTAGGGGTGAGGATATTACCTGTGATTTTTGCTAATAGGGAAAATACTGAGTTCCAGAAACTCCTCACAGATTTACATTCCCATAGTAGATGGAATATTGTTCCTTTGGAATTACAGTTTCTCCAACAAGAATTATTAGTATCTTTAAAACTGTGTGATAGTCTCACCGGAGTTAGGTAACACCTATATAATAATTTGAGAGATAAGTTCCAATGGTTGGTACAATGGGAATATTTGTAACTAGATTGAGTTGCCTTGATTTTTAATTTTTTTTAATAGTTAATGACACCAATCAGCGATTTTTAGTGGGACTGCAACATTGCGACAGAAAAAAATTGGACACTGAGTGACATTTTTTGGGGAACAGTTACACCAATACAGTGATCAGTGCTAAAAAAAATGCACTGTCACTGTACTAATGACACTGGCAGGGAAGATGTTAACATCAGGGGCAATCAAAGGGTTAACTGTGTTTCCTGGGAGTGCTTGCTAACTGTGTGGGGGATGCATTCACTGTGGGAAGACAGAGATCCTTGTTCCTGCTTAGGAAAAACACAGGATCTCTGTCTTCCCTTCTCAAAGAACGGCGATCTGCCTTGTTTACACAGGCAGACCGCCATTCTGCTGATCTGCAGAACGATTGGTGGGTCTGCCAGACCTGCTGATTGGCTCCAACCACATCGGGAGCGGATCATCCAGCAGCGCGCACACATGCCCCAGACCCGTAAGTGTCTGATCACGTACTAGCTACGTGATATGGCACAGAGCAGCCACCCTGCCGCAGTATATCTGCATGGGGTGGTCCGCATGTGGTTAAAAGAAAACATTTTTTCCATGCTAATAATATAAATATTAAGCATTTTGTCAGTTGAACTCCAAGCAGGTATAAAAGACACAAATTAATGCAGCAGTACACCATTAAATGCATTTTGTTAAATGCAAGAAGTGTAAGTACACAGTCTGTGTGGTCTACTGTACAATCTGTATATCAGAGATCAGGGAGGGGGGAGGGAAAATAAACATAAGGAGCCAACCAGGTGTACTGCAGTGACAGAGAGATGAGATGCTTCTTCTTTTCAGCTACAAGGTGTATTTGGGTTTGGGGAGGAAGCCTGTAAGCAGAAGTGAAACTGTAGCAGAGAAAGATCAGTTTCCCTCTCCTATAGACAGGCTGTGATGTGTGGCAGAGCTGTGTAAATCTCAGAACTGGACAGGAATGCAGATCTTTTCAAAATATGCATTTTATCAGCATATTTAGATGCTTTCCTGGAGTTCTTCTTTAGAATATTCTGAAATGATATCCGCTAGTTTAGAAATATGTCTGAATCTATACATAATAGTACATATTAGTTATCTCCACACAGTATATGCCACGTCAGGTACACAAATGCCATACTGAAATTTTAATTAAAAGATTTAAACAAGTAAGTTACTCCAATATGATATATTATTAGATTCATTAGAGTTGAGCGATTCTGGAGATAGGACTGTCTGAAAATCCACAATTTCCTGAATTCATAATTTAATACATGCCTTGATTAATTCAGCTGGCACCATAAGTGATTACAAGCAGAATCACTTCAGTGGACTGCAAATGAATCTGGCTGTTAAGCTCCCAAATGATTTTACTTTTCAAGCAATAGCATCTACATTTCTGTGTATCAGATTTAACTACACTTTCCAATTATCATTACATGTATTTCATTTTAGTGGGGCAATACCTATGTTCAACTAGATATATTTGAGGTGACTGTTGTCTTCTTTAGCCCAGGTTCACACTGAGCTGCGGGAATGAAGTCGTGCGAGTTCAGCTGATTTCACTCCCGCATGTCATTCCCGATTTCGGTCGCAATTTCAGAGACATCTGTACAGGTTTCTGCACAGATGTCAATGTAAATCGTAGCCCGAAGTCGCAAAAAGTATTACAGAAACTACTTTCTGAAATCGGTGCAGCACCGCAGATGCTGCGTCGCACTGATTAGGACGGTGCCATTGACGGCAATTGCTGCAGATTTGACATGCGATTTGACATGTCAAATCACATGTCAAAACACTCCAGTGTGAACCAGGGCTTAATTAGATTCAGGTCATAACATTTTTCATGATAGAATGGGTGAGAATTTAAATTGGATTTTTATTGCTGTCTGTGTCCTGTTTTTAAAACAGAAGTGACATCTTCCCAAAAAGCACAATGGCAGCAGTATCAACCTGATGCTTACCCATTCTCATCAAAATAAAAATGTAATTAAAACAAATTGCCCTATGGTCCACTTTGAAGCATTGGTGTGCCTGGTTTGTGGTGTGGGGGCGTAATTCCATAGCGTTCTGTGGAATTTATGACATGCTTACACTTTTATTTAAGTGTAACGTTTTATTTTTTTATTTAAAATGTTTTAAGTGGCACTATCGTTAGCCTATTTTTCTATGCATATGAGATTTCCATCTAAATGCATCCATCTGTAATTGGGAGTCATACATGAGAATAGCAGTCCAGACAGGCTTATATAAAAGCCATTTCAGAACTTCCAGTGATCTTGGGGGTCGATTGTGACTGTCAGCTGCTCTCCTATGGAATTAATCACTGTGTGTTTTTCATTTTCACTTCATCAGCGCAATAGTGGCAGAAAGATCTTCATTTGCTCTTTGGGTTTTTCACCATGGACTTATAGATGTTTGCAAATCCACTTTGCACTGAAAGTGCACTAGGAAGTGCGGTCGCTCTAAATCTAAGGGGTAGATCTGAAATGAGTGGAAGCTCTGCTGATTTTATCATCCAATCATGTGCAAGCTAAAATGCTGTTTTTTATTTTCCTTGAATATCCCCCTCGGATCTACAGTGACTTTACTTCCAATTGCACTTGCAGTGCAAAGTGGATTTGCCTTTAGTAAATAACACCATTTTTGTACCTTCTGTTTTACACTAAAAGCATGTATTACTTAATTGAAATGCTTTTGTATGCTTAGATAAGTTTTCTTTTTTTGCCTATACAGATATATATAGATGAAAGAGATGGGATGCAATACTAACATTCTGCTGCAATCAATTTATTTTATTCCTCTTAGTGGAAAAAAAGGTAAAAGTACAGTATTAGCAATAAATAAGCTGGATGAGGAGATGACTTTCAATGGATTGCAGTGGGGTAGTTGCTTGCCTCAGGACCAGAGCGCTGATAGAAGCGGGCTCTTCTCTCCTGGAGAACTTCATTGGAATCCCAGTGCTAAATCATTTGCAGAAGAAATGATTTTGGGTCACAGCTTTGTGTGTAGCAGAGCAGCTACCTCACTGTAACCTATTGAAAGTTAGGTTGTTTAGTGCTAATACTGTGCTACTAGTATTTGTTTCCATCATAAGAGGAATAAAAGAAATTGATTGCAACAGATCATTTTTTCAGATAAAATAGAGCCTGCTTAATGTGCACGCCTTTTATTGAAGGATTTATACCACTTAAGTGCAGCTCTCCCGAATTGGCTATATATATATGTATATATATATGGATATAGATATAGATATATACAGTATCTCACAAAAGTGAGTACACCCCCCACATTTTTGTAAATATTTTATTATATCTTTTCATGTAACAACACTGAAGAAATGAGACTTTTCTACAATGTAAAGTAGTGAGCATACAGCTTTTACAACAGTGTCAATTTGCTGTCCCCTCAAAATAACTCAACACACAGCCATTAATGTCTAAACCGCTGACAACAAAAGTGAGTACACCCCTAAGTGAAAATGTCCAAATTGGACCCAAAGTGTCAATAATTTGTGTGTCCACCATTATTTTCCAGCACTGCCTTAATCCTCTAGGACATGGAGTTCACCAGAGCTTCACAGGTTGCCACTAGAGTCCTCTTCCACTCCTCTGTGATGACTTCATGGATTTTAGGGACCTTGTGCTCCTCCACCTTCAGTTTGAGGATGCCCCACAGATGCTCAATAGGGCTTAGGTCTGGAGACATGCTTAGAAAGTCCATCACCTTTACCTTCAGTTTCTTTAGCAAGGCAGTGGTCGTCTTGGAGGTGTGTTTGGGGTCATTATCATGTTGGAATACTGCCCTGCTGCCTAGTCTCCGAAGAAGGGAATCATGCTCTGCTTCAGTATGTCACAGTACATGTTGGCATTCATGGTCCCATGAATGAACTGTAGCTCCTCAGTACCAGTAGCAATCATGTAGCCCCAGACAACGAGACTCACTTGTCTTTGTATGCCTTACCTGGTTTCCACCACACATGCTTGACACCATCTGAACCAAATAAGTTTATCTTGGTCTCATCAGATCACAGGACACCGTTACAGTAATCCATGTCCTTAGTCTGCTTGTCTTCAGCAAACTGTTTGCGGGTTTTCTTGTGCGTCATCTTTAGAAGATGCTTGCATGCTTCTGGGACAACAGCTATGCAGATCAATTTGATGCAGTGTGCAGCGTATGGTCTGAGCACTGACAGGCTGACCCCCCACCCACCTCTGCAGCAACGCTGGCAGCACTCATGTATCTATTTCCCAAAGACAACCTCTGGATATGAAGCTGAGTATGTGCACATGTCCTGTTAAACCACTGTATTGTCTTGGCCACTGTGCTGCAGCTCAGTTTCAGGGTCTTGGCAATCTTCTTATAGCCTAGGCCATCTTTATGTAGAGCAACAATTCTTTTTTTCAGATCCTCTGAGAGTTCTTTGCCATGAGGTGCTATGTTGAACTTCCAGTGACCAGTATGAGAGAGTGGGAGAGATAACACCAAATTTAGCACACCTGCTCCTCATTCATACCTGAGACCTTTTTACAACTAATGAGTCACATGACACCGTGCACGGAAAATGGCTAATTTGGCCCAATTTGGGCATTTTCACTTAGGGGTGTACTCACTTTTGTTGCCAGCAGTTTAGACATTAATGGCTGTGTGTTGAGTTATTTTGAGGGGACAGCAAATTTACACTGTTATACAAGCTGTACACTCACTACTTTACATTATAGTAAAGTGTCATTTCTCCAGTGACGTCACATTAAAACATATAATAAAATATTTACAAAAATGTGAGGAGTGTTCTCCCGTTTGTGAGATACTGTATATATATATATATATATATATATATATACAGGGTCTGGTCTACTTAGGACCATGTGATATTTCAGTTTTCCTTTTATTAATAAATCTGCAAAAATGTCAACAATGCTGTGTTTTTCTGTCAATATGGGGTGCTGTGTGTACATTAATGAGGAAAGAAAAATGAACTTAAATGATTTTAGCAAATGGCTGCAATATAACAAAGAGTGGAAAATTTAAGGGGGTCTGAATACTTTCCGTCCCCACTGTATATATATATATATATATATATATATACATATAAAGGTTAGCAGTCTTTTAAGGCATGTCAGTAAAAGTCATACTGCACAATAAAATATAATAGGTTGCTGGCATTCCTCTGGGCCCCACTGACTATTGCAAAAGATTAAGCTTTACTTCATCTGTGGTGTACAGGGACATGCTGAATTATTCAGGGTACCCTATTTGATAAGACATGAATTTGTTCATGTCCACTCATGTCAGTTACTGTTCTAATACAATGCAATCAGTCCATTGTGTGAATTTCTCTATGGAATAGCCACAATCAATAAGAGTCAATCACACCATACGCAGGAGAGAGCTGTCAAGAAGTTTCTCAGCCTGTGTAGACCTGGAGGCTCTTATGATAAATATAGACAGAAGTATAGATCATACATGAACACTTTGACTGGCATGATAGTATAATTACTATAAGTATAGTGAATATTAAACAATGTTGGGCTATTTTATTTTAGGAATTTGCAACACAGAACATATATTACATCTTGAATTCCCTGCAGTACAACTTTATGGATATTAAGGCTTGCTTACTTGGAATAAAAATGGAAAAATAAGGCATTTCTATAGGCACTGAAAGCAGCAAAAATTGTATACATTGTACATTATCATCCCTGATCTACTATACTAAAGCGTTAACAACATACAAGGGAATTCCATATAGCCTTAATGCCAGATTGCAGGCAGTAGTACTATTATGAACTACCTGCTCATTATTATGGCAGGCATTTGCGGCAGTGTTGGTAACATTACCGACACATGTAGCAAATTCAGGTAGTTTTTACAACTGCCACTTCAGGAATCTGTTGCTATGGCAGCAACAATTTTTTAAAGGATTACTGTCAGTTCTCAGATAATGAAACTGGTTGTAATCAAGACCAACTCTGAGCTGGCCTACAGAGGTATACCAGTAATCAGAGTGGGCCGTGCCTGTGCTGGGAAGCTGCATCCTAACTAAATTCTAAAGGGTGACTAGAACCCTTCATAAATTATAATAATAAATAAGTATTAAAAGAAATACTTGAAGACATATATTTATCTTTCCATATTAAAGAGTCTCTGCCAAAGAATGTCAGCTAACGTAGTATATAATAGTAAGTAATAATATAAGTAGTTAGTAAATACTCACACACCTAAGCTGCAAGCTGGTAAGATATCTATATATGTAATGGTCATTTATGCAATTTTGTTAAAAAAAAATGGAAAAGCTAGTTAGATAGTAAGTGCTGTGAACAAACAATCATACAGCCTGAATATAGGTCTTCTACAGGTTGCCATATATATATAAATAACTAAAATCATCTGGGAAGGACCAATCGCAATGTGTGTGGAAAGAGCCATTTCATTGGGTGAGTATAATCACCTGATCTCATTGAACAGCAAACCATAATTATTTGTTCATTGTACCTATAAATTAATTAGATATCCCTTTATAAGATAATGACTAATAGCAACAAATCGCCTATCAAGCAAAAATGGCCAGAAAATCCCTCTAATGACAGTTGTAAAGTTTTCCCCCAGCCTCGCCAACCTCTTTATGGCCCAGTGGGAGGAGGATGTCGTCTATGCAGCCCAGAGACCCGAGTTGACTCTCTGGGCCAGGTACATAGACGACATCCTCTTCCTATGGGATGGCGACCGTGCATCGCCAGATACCTTCATGACCATCCTTAATACCAACGACAGAGGGATATCCTTGAGTTACGAGATCAGTTCTACATTTTCTAGATTTGGAAATCTTTGTAGTGGAAAAACATCTAGAGTTCCGTACGTATTTCAAAGCCACAGACCGGAATGGATTTATTCCGGTCGACAGTTGCCATCAGGAGCAATGGCTCAAGTCTGTCCCCCGTAGTCAATTTTTGAGACTACGGCGCAATTGCACTAGAACCACCGATTTCCAGTCACAGGTCCTGAGAGATCGATTCATTGAAAAGGGTTACTATCCGAATTACCTAGATGAGGAATTTTATAGAGCACTATCCACTGAAAGAGGATCTACCTTAATAGAACGTGTGAAAACCACATCTGAACCTATGTACAAATGGTCGTTTTTCACTACTTACTCCACTCAATCCAAACAAATCAAGGCCATACTCAAGAAACATTGGAAAGTGCTCCTAAACGATAATCTTCTTGGTTCGGTTCTACCTGAACAAGCAGCTGTTGTTTTTAGGGGAGCACGGTCCATTCAAGGACAGATCGCTCAGAACATAATAGATCCCCATAAAAAAGTGTCCTTTTTTCAGGAATGCAAGGGTTATTACCCTTGCCACAGATGTAAATTCTGCCTCCACAACATTGGAGGTAGACAAAAAAGTATCACTTTTAAATCCATGGTCACTTTTCAGATATACCATATGAAGCATTTTACAACTTGTTCTTCACAATACATTGTTTATTTAGTGACTTGCCCTTGTCATAAACAGTATGTCGGCCGCACTATTAGGACTTTTTCAATCCAAGTCAATATACATGTGGCAGGTATCAAGAAAGGCAAAAGCAAACATACAGTACCTCGTCACTATTTAGAATGTCATAATAAAGACCCTACATGCACCCAGTATGTTACTTTTTGTTATCATCACCATGCATTTTCAACTATGGTGTCCCCATTTAAGAATTCCCGGGTTAGTGACCCTGGTGTCCACATCCGGGTCTCTAGCAACAGCCCTATTCAGATGAGTCCGCAACTGACCAGTTTGAGTGAGTATTTTGCCATACCAGGCATCCGTAGGCTGTCATGTGAGGGAGCTTGGACGCTTGGTGCGCCTCCAAGCTCCACGTCACATCCTTTTGTTATACACGTGCTGTACAATCAGTAGAGCGGGGTTCTATATGCAAACAAGAAGATCTGGACAGCCGCACTCCAGGATATGAGTAAGCACTTGGACAAGTGTGAAACGCGTTAGCCTATGATCTGTACACTCTGTCTATGATGTCCTGTATCTGATGTGTTCCTGATTTTAAAATAAAGAAACTTGGATTATTACTTCCTGGAGTGCGGCTGTTCAGATCTTCTTGTTTGCACATAGTCTCTACTAGCATGAGCCAGCACCTGGAACCTCTCATCTCTGGAGAGCAAGATCAGCTTTACACCTGGTGAGACCTAAACTAGTGCGGGGATAACTTTTGTATTGCAGCGGGGTTCTATACCTGCTCTCCGATTGGTCACTCGAGTCATGTGTGATGGGAATGCCGGGCACGCCTGCGGACGTGACGTCATTCCCCCTTGCGCTGGATACGCCGATCGGCGGCGACAGGGGCTGATCCACAGCTAGCCGCCTATTGGCAGTTTCTTTCAGCATTTTTTTGACAAGCCCCACGAGATTGGCTCCTCTTGCTGACGGGGCGGACAGTGTTCTGCACTGTCAGCAGTGGAGTACTTTTGACAATTAGCCTAACAAGAAGTCCATCTACTGTCATTAGAGGGATTTTCTGGCCGTTTTTGCTTGATAGGCGATTTGTTGCTATTAGTCATTATCTTATAAAGGGATATCTAATTAATTTATAGGTACAATGAACAAATAATTATGGTTTGCTGTTCAATGAGATCAGGTGATTATACTCACCCAATAAAATGGCTCTTTCCACACACATTGCGATTGGTCCTTCCCAGAAAATTTTAGTTATATATACAGCAACCTGGAGTGGGTGGTCTATGCCCCTGTTGAAGACCCCTAGGTCGAAACGCGTCAGTTTAAAAACACCACTCTCCATGTTGCCCACTTGTTTTTATCTACCGTGATCCCGTTTTTATATGTTTATGGTTGTTTTATCAATAAAAACACCCTTTTTTACCTGCACTATGTGGAGGCACATCTTTTCTCTCTTTACATCCCCTGTATGAGGTTAATTGCCTCCAACTGTTCCACAAGCGACTTTTTGGCCCTCCTGATCCATGCCTCGGCCGTCTATCGTGAGGACCTACCTGATGGTTCCCGGAGATCCATGCAGACTACAGCCTAGAGGATCTGAGTGTCAAGACCTTCCACTCCACGCCTTTGGTGGCATACTGCTCATGTGATTCCCTGTCGCTGACATGGGAATCCACGGGATCTGGTAAGAGTCTCCTTTTTTATTTCTGCCATGATTGGTTCGTCCAGTTGAGAGGTCGGTTTATGCAAGGTGACTTCTGACAACCATCGGAATACCACCATCCCCTGGAGTACCACATTTCTTGTACAGTGGGACATTCACATTCATTTATGGACTTTATGTTTAATCCATCTTTGGTTTGACAATATTTTTCCAGCACTGACTCACAACCCTAGCAGTTTTGATTATTCACTTATGTAGTATGCGCTGCATTTTTTTCATACGTATGTTCACTGTTTTTGTCAGACTGTATGCAGCAGCTCCCGTTAGCCGTACTAGTTAGCGCTGTGTTTTACATTTATTTTTGATAAAGCTATGAGTCGCCTGATACATTCTGGAGGCGGGTGGGTTGCCTCCCTCTAGGCTGTTGTGTTGGGAAAAACTGTCAGAAGTGACCCATACAGAAAGCATATTGAATAAACATAGAGTCCATAGAGGAGCACAAATGGCTAAACACCAATCCTCAATATTGCAGAGATGGCAGAAAAAGTCCAAAGGCAAGGTAATCTTCTCAGTGAGCAGCCAGGAAAACAAAAGAAACGTCCAGATCCCAAGAATATACACACTGCACCACCCAAGTGAGGCAAGCAGGAGCTTACCAGAGCACTAGAATTAGTGGTCAAAAATGCTTGAGATTACCCCCAGGGGTTCCCAAGGTCCCCACACCTTTCCTCCAGAGTCAGTGTTAAGCATACTGTAGCACCTCTGGACAGGCTGTCACTTCTGAGAACGCCAGCTCATATGCACAGTCATATAATCAGTACTAAGAACAGGCAAAGCACATCAGACGCATTGCAGGTGATGAGTGCACGCTCCTGTGTTGCAGGTAGTGAGTGAGGGGTCCCGGCCATGGTTTGGAAATGGTCTTTGGGAAGAGTCTTTGCCTGTTCTTAGTACACCCTGGAAGGATACCTAAATAACTACTCCAATCCAGATTTGAAATGGTATGATGTCCATTCTCATTTTGTGACTGTGCATACAAACTGGCATTCTCAGAAGTGATAGCCTATCTGGAGGTGCTACGCTTATCACTGACTCTGGAGGAGAGCCGTGGGGATGGGAGAAACCCTAGGAATAATCTCAAGAGTTTTTGACCACTATATATTAAGGGTCCTATTGCTCTGGTAAGATACTGCTGGTCTCACCTGGATGGTGTGGTGTGTATATCCTTGGGATCTGGAGGTTTCTCTAGTTTTCCTGACTGCTCAATCAGATAAACTCTGACAAAATTACCTCGCCTTTGGACTTTCCCTGCTATCTCTGCAATATTGACGATCGGTGTTTAGCAGTTTATGCTCCTCTATGGATAAAATGTATAAGATATAAAGTATGTTTTTTGCACGTTTCAATTTTGGTGGGAAGTTGACACATCAAATTCTGTGTAACATTTCTTAGCGCTGCATTTTTGTTTTTTCTATTTCAGTTGTACTTTGTACCTAAGTATTAAGATAGCTGTCTGTTTTTATATTTTATCTATAGTTTAGGCCCTAGAGGTAATTCCTTTTTTTCTTTTGAAAGTAAAAATGCACAATACAGTCTTTGTTAGGGGTATGCACAGATAAGCCAGTTGTGTCCACAGAAAGTGCATGGACATCATTGTTTATGATGCTGCTTTACATTTTGACACTCATGTGAGCTGGCAATGAAAGTATGCCATTGTGATTTATCCCTGTTGTTCATTTACTTTAGTAAAACAGGTATAATGTGTGCAAATACACACACACAAATATAATTGTAACAGCCTAAGGTTTTAAAATGTTTTTAAAGAATAGATTGGAATGTGGTATGATAGGGTAGATTTTTGAGAGTTCAATAATACAGCAGCGTTTCTATTTTTGAAAGGTGGAAAATAAGTGTTTACCTGTGCCAGGTGATATGAGGTTTAGGTGAGCCAGTAGCACGACAAAATAAAGAAATTTCCTCTTGCCGATCTGCAGTTGCATTAAAGGATCGTTGCTGGATTACGATAGCTGGAGGCACTGAATGAGTTATATATGTATTAGATAGATGAAACATAATTTTCATTTTTTTAAAGCAAGATACAGCCACTGAGATTGTATAACTGGCCAAGCATGTTTTATTGGATTGTGAAAATAGAGAACCCTACAAGATTAAGCCAAGAACTCCCAACACACAGTATGTCTGATATATCACAAATTTAATGCAGAAAAGAACCATCAAGTTTGTTTTCTGCAGTTTCAAAGTGGGTAATACTTTAAACTTGCTAAATTTGGCAGTTCTGATATATTATCACTTTTTTTTTCTAAAAAAAATATGTAAGTATAACCACTACCCCATGAGATGCCAGCAAACTAATTAAAGTTCCAATATGGATATTTCATACTGAGTGCCAATGACTTCAAAGCTGATTCATATCATTCATTTTTTTCTTTTCTTTCTTTTCTTTTCCAAGGATTTTATTAGAGTTTTCTTAACAATTTCCAAGTTTACAAAGAAAACGTCATATACGTCAATATCAAAGTACATAGTCATACACAATAATGTGATTGTGTCATACATGACAGATAATTTTATTTTTCTATTTTTAACTTTTACTTAAACCAAACCTTAACAAGGACCTAAGCTCAAAAAGTAAAGATTTTCTATGTTATAAAGTATGTCTAAAATGTTAACTGTGCCAAAGCAGTACACTGAAAATGTTACTTAACATCTTAGGCCCCTTTCACACTGATGGACCGATTGGGTCCACCTGTCACTTTTTCAGGCAGACCTGACCGGACCATCCATTGCTCTGTTAGGAGTGGTGGATGTCAGCAGACATGTGTCTGCTGACACCCACCGGCATCCGATCTGGTCTGCTAAAAACAGTTCCCCATCCGCCCAGTGGATTGGATTGGATGACAGTCAGATGGA
Organism: Lithobates clamitans; assembly: GCA_037952925.1. Taxonomy (NCBI): domain Eukaryota; kingdom Metazoa; phylum Chordata; class Amphibia; order Anura; family Ranidae; genus Lithobates; species Lithobates clamitans. The sequence goes on along the minus strand of JBBGZY010000477.1, from coordinate 3,828,782 downwards.
AATGGACAGGGGGCCCATTTCTATCCAACTGCCCCATAGAGAAGATCGGCTGTGTCTGTGTCCACTCTGCATAGTAGAGTGGACATGGCTATGCAGAGTGGACATGGTCCTATGATCCAGCTGCTCAGCGGAGATCAGCAGACAGATACCCCGCTGAGCAGGCGGGTTCACTTTACGGAGACCACCCCATCTAAAAGGGGCCTTAAAATCCTCCTGAAAAATAGCAATGCATGTGAGTGTGCATAGGAACTTCTGTGCCTACAGCCTCATATCTGTATATCTGCAATTTGAGATTAAAGATATTGATTTCTCTGAGTGCTGGTCCCAGGATATTCTGAGTGAGATTTGGTGTTACTACTGTGCTGCTCACTGTTTTCCCCACTGAAGGCTCTGTCATACGTAAGCAAATCATTGCCATTATCAAGTTGTCTGACCCCACACACAGACCCAACTTAAAACAATGCATGGTAACTCAACAAATACTTTACAGCTTTCAGAGTTTCATTCATTTTTAAGTGTAAAAAATGCTTATTTTTCAAATTCTGGCAGTACATTTTAGGCTGGATCTAAGCCCTGCTATTACATTACAGTGATGGGCTAATAAAAAGGCTTATCGGGCAGTAGGATGTGGGGCCTAGCTTTTGACTTATAAACCCAGGGTCAGGAAGTATATACATATTAGACTACAGGCACTGTTTTAGGGTACCCAAATGTGCTTGCTATATTCTGACGGTGCTGCCTTATAGAGCCCCCATGTCCTAAACAGGGGTTACTATGTCAATTTAATTTTTGGCTGGGCTCAGACTGATTGTATAGTTTTTCACTTGTTTGTTTCCCTAACTTTAAGTTGGTTTATGATTTCTCACTGCGCCCGTAGATGTCACTAGTATCACTTGTCATAGTATGGGATTTCACAAACAAAACTAAGTTATGTATATTTATATTTTCTTCCGTCAATCCATTAGGAGGTTTATACTACTGGTGCATGCTTGGGGAGGCTATAAATATTTGGGACAGGTCAAGTGCTCACTCTTTTTCCCTGGGCTGAGGCCTAGGGAGGTGCTGCTAGATGGAGCTCTGCTGTTAGGCCCAATAGCCTGGTCTCTCAGAAGGGCCTGGTGACTTACTTGGAGGATGCACTAAAATTTGAGAGTGTGCTTACAGTGATGCTGGGTCAGCTTAGAGGTCCTGACTAGGGATGAGCCGAACACCCCCCTGTTCGGTTCGCACCAGAACATGCGAACAGGCAAAAAATTTGTTCGAACGCGCGAACACCATTAAAGTCTATGGGACACGAACATAAATAATCAAAAGTGCTAATTTTAAAGGCTTATATGCAAGTTATTGTCATAAAAAGTATTTGAGGACCTGGGTCCTGCCCCAGGGGACATGGATCAATGCAAAATTTTGCAAGTTTTAAAAACTGACGTTTTTTCCGGAGCAGTGATTTTAATAATGCTTAAAGTGAAACAATAAAAGTGTAATATCCCTTTAAATTTTGTACCTGGGGGGTGTCTATAGTATGCCTGTAAAGGGGTGCATGTTTCCCGTGTTTAGAACAGTCTGACAGCAAAATGACATTTCAAAGAAAAAAAAGTCATTTAAAACTACTCGCGGCTATTAATGCATTGCCGGTCCGACAATACACATAGAAGTTCATTGATAAAAACGGCATGGGAATTCCCCACAGGAGAACCCCGAACCAAAATTTAAAAAAAAAATGACGTGGGTTCCCCCTAAATTCCATACCAGGCCCTTCAGGTCTGGTATAAAAAACTGCTCCCGAAAAAAACGTCAGTTTTTTAAAACTTTTTTTGCATTGATCCATGTCCCCTGGGGCAGGACCCAGGTCCCCAAACACTTTTTATGACAACACCATGCATATAAGCCTTTAAAATTAGCACTTTTGATTTCTCCCATAGACTTTTAAAGGGTGTTCTGCGGCATTCGAATTTGCCGTGAACACCCCAAATTGTTTGCTGTTCGTCGAACTTGCGAACAGCCTCACGTTCGACTCGAACTCGAAGCTCATCCCTAGTCCTGACACTGTGAAGCTGGACATTGATCTGGAGAGCCTGTAAGTGATCTGCTACTGTATCTTGGGCCGCTAACTACCAGCTCCCTAACCATTCTGCAAAAAAACTCTAAAAAGACAAAAGTGACTGGTGTCCCAATATCTTTTCTCAGTCCCCCCATTTTAGCCATGGATTCAGACCTGGGGTAAAATGCTAGCCTGACCCTGTCTCTAACGGTGCTATCCTGCATTTATGGGGTTAGAGGGGTGCTTTCACTTTGATTTGACTTTAAAAAAGCATTCATTTTAATGCCAAGACATATACCAAATGCTTTAGGTTTAGAGCATGGGCAAGCTGATATCAGCCCGTATATCTTTAAGCCCCAACTTTAGTTTCCGTGTAAATAAATATTTAAACTTTGTCTTGCAACCATTGTGTTCTTCTGATAGAAGTCCATACTGTAGGTCTGAATCAGCAAGGTGCATGTCAGAATGTTGAAGCGAACCAGATACTGTTACACAGATATCAGTGGTCTACTCTGGAACATCACAATTATTATTTTAACATCCTCAGTTTAACTATATACTTGCATGTGTAAAGCTTTGGGAAACAGCTATACTAATTAATTCCTGCTGTTTTTTTTTATATCACAACTAAGCATTGTTCATTTTTGCAAGTCATTGTTAAGTCACTGAAAATACAGAAATTAAAAAAAAAATATATCGCTAAGTTTTCCTTACCATTAACTATGACAAAGATATCTCGGAAATCAATTTCTCCTCGAACTTCAACTCGCCCTTCACATCTATAAATACCTTCATCTTTTTTGCTTATGTTCATAATCTGAAGATTATTGTTTGCTAACATAGCAAACCGACCTACAGGAAAAAAAAAATTAAGATATACACAAAGGTCAGAAACAAGTGAACTGAAAAAAAATTAATCTACCAGTTCTGATACCTTAACAGTTTGCTCTTCCCTAACACTATTCGACATTTCATGAAAAATGCATTGGCCAATTTGAAAGTAAAATGTAATTTTCAAAGTTTCATTTTTTTTTCTGTGCCAGGAAAGACTATTCTGTATTATGCTAGAAAAAAATATATTTTATATTTGAAATCATGAACAAAGAGTTTGGGTTTGGCATCAGAATTGTTATTAGGTTGCGATTAAGATGTATTACTATATTACTTCACATATTATAACACTGTCAGCTTTTAGATGAATGTTTACAATAAACATGTAAATGATTTATTGTTCCAACAATATAATTATTTAATAAGCTTAAATATCAATTTTCAAGGAAGAAAATAACATATTTTGGTTTATAAACAAGCATAATGGGCACATTGCACATGGCACAATCATATGGGGAAATTATATTCATATAGATTGCAGTTATTGCCAAATATTGAATTTATTTTATATGTTGTCCATACAGGTCAAAATAACAAGTTGTTTTATTATTTGTCTTACACTCAATAATGCTGTAAGCAAAGACAGAAAGGCTTGTGTAATCTCCATGTTAAACTTGACATGGTTATGGCAGTGCTGGGTTTCTGCATGGCCAATCACCAAATCTCAACATATAAAATGGGGAGAAGAGGAGTGCATGAGATTTTATTCTAATTCTTTCAAGTAGAGGGTATTTCTCTTCACTTATCTCCTGGAAGCTGACCAAAACAGTGAGGGAGTGAAGGCAACCTGAAGTGGTATTAAACCCAAAAGCAAACATTCCTTATTTTGCAGTTTACCATTTCTTAGATGTGATGGCTGCATTTATTTGAATTTTTAGGCTTTCTTTCCCCTATTTTCATCTGGTGATCCAGCCAGTAAAAACTCAAAAGAACAAGCTCTAAGCAGAATATATCAGTTACAGCGATGAGACAAACCATTTAATACCAGCAGGGGTACTTACAATGATCAGATTTTACAACCTTTATCCCAAAAGAAGAAAAACTATTTTCTGTAACTGCTTATGAAGTATTAGCTGGGGTTTGGCTTCAATTTGTAAGTGTATTTAAATCTGCTAGTCTTTCTAACACTCCTCTCCCCCCAGACTGACAATGCTGCTGTCCAAATGTGCCCCACGTGCTTTTTGATCCAGAGTAGAGGCACTTTAATACAGGAGTTTTGTTACTGGCCAGATCACTGGGTTAAAACAGAGGGAAAAATGGCTAAAAATAAATAAAACCGAAGCTGCCACCACATCTACAGTAATGATTGGTAATCTCCAATATATTACATTTTTAAATTCAAAGAATAAAGCCGGCAACTCTAAACATCGTTGTTGCTTCTTTATTGGTGAATAAAAAAGTGAGTAAAAATATACAGGGGCTCACACGTTCCGGCATACTAGCCTTGATCACAGCACTCATACAGCCAGTGGTCAAGTATATTTTTAATCAAGCCTGCAAAGGACTTACACTGATTCTGAGCATTGCATTATCTGCTTTTACCATATAACATTTTTTGGTTTGGGTTTTAATACCAATTTAAGTGTAAACCAAGAAGCATGGCAATTAAGTGAAGCTGTTTCTTTGGCCTTCATGGGAAAAGTGCAGGGTTTATTTAAAAAGACTCTCATTAACTTAAAAAATGCAGGTAAAAGGACATAGATGTTAATTATTTTTAATGCTAACTTGCAGTATTTATTTTTATAAATAATTTTTATTGACCAGCAAACTGCATTTGACCACTTCAGCAAGAGTCAATTCCCTAGCACATCTCTTTTCTTAGTTAGTTGAACATAATATCTCTCTCTTCATCTGGGAAACTCAAATTACTGTTTGTACTGGACCAGCTCCTATGCTTCATTCTTCAATTAACTAAATTACTCTATGTAGTTATAGTATATCTCATAAAAAAACAATTAAAAAAAAAAATGTTTTCTGAATAGAGGAGCTGCACAGCAAGTGACCCGCTGTGATCACTCACAATGCTCCAGCCTCAACTGCCAGTTTCACTGCTGGAGCTTTAACAGTGACATCTCCATTAGAGGCTGCATGTAAATAAAAATTTTCAAGAAAGAAGCAGCAGCCCCCACAAGGCAAACATCATTAGAGGTACCTTATTGGTATCTAGCTAATGCCCAATTAAGTTTTGCGTAAATTTACAAATTTATATGCAAATAGAATCTAATGAGGAGATTTTTTTGTTTAATTGAGTATCTGAAGTCTCTTTAAGAATTGTATTTGGACAAATGTCAGATACATTTAAATACTAAAAAATAAAACAATGAACAATATGTGTAACATATGCTTAGGGGTTAGTGTACCTGTCAGTCAGGTTCATATGCAAGTCTAAGGCATTTAAGAACACTCAGCAATCAGTCTGAGATATAGTTACAGGATGTAGGAATAAATGCACACTAGTTTAATGTATGTAAAAAAAACAATGTACAGACAGTTATTCTGCTCTCTAGGATCAATTTCAAACACTGCATTTCTTATCTGTCAAAAATTCCTAAAATACATTTCTGTGTGCACTAGAATTAAATTATTATCTGAAATGCACTTTTTTTCTAATACCTTTTAAAAACTATTACATTTCTAATTGTTTATACAAATGGTCATAATGAGATAGAAGGGCAATATCAATTCGCACATTAAAGGAAAAAAGAGGAGTATTACAAAAAAGATGTACAGTAAGGAAGAATTAAATAGGTGAAATAAACTTGTTTAATGCCTACAACTATTTCATGACTGCTATAGACTCCTAAAGACAGAGTAATTCCTTCCAATACCTTCAAAAATATGATCCACAAGAATTTAGATTTCCTATTTTTTTCTATCTATGTTTTCTACAATGAAAACTCCATTTTCAAAAACTCATCTAAACTGAAATTGATGTTTTACAAAAAGAAATCCAAACTTCATATTGCTTTTTAATTTAAAACATTCTGTTGACATAATATTCATCTACTCTAAATGCATCTACATTTATTTACACCAACATTTAGAAATATAAAGTTTTATTCTGTGATCATTCATTTTACAGTGCTGATTTCAACAATGTTCTGGCATCATTAAACTGCTGGTGCAATGCAGGCACATATGTTTTTTGCTAGTCTGTTACCCAGGGAACAAACCACAGAATCACTTAAAGTGAATGTCCAGTCAAAAGTTTTTTCTTAATTCTGGATAATGTGGGGAAGGTTTAGAATCCCTATCAGTTTTCTTCTGCTATCCAGAGCTTCTTTAGAGAGATTTAACCTCAATTTCTGTCCTGCTCACAATGTTATGTAAGAAAGGAAATAGGGAGAACTCTCCAACAGACACACTGGCAGAATTATTATTTTTTTTGTAGAGTAGCAGAAAGTTAGAATCCCCATTATTATTGTATTTCTGTATGTGAAATGTGTATTATACCGTGCTGCTGATTAAACTTTGTTGGGAATACAATGTAGTAACTCACCCTAGTTTGTTGGGAATAACCCTCCCACTGACCACCCCCATGTGTACAAAATACAACCTGAATTAAAGTAAAAATGAATTGTGGGTGCTAGGGATCCTCTAAGAACTATTTGGATGTGATATCCCTCTGTGTATTGTTAGCCATTCACCTCATAAGGCAACAATATGAAAAGCTAATAATAACTATTTATAGTGCAACCTTATATATATAACACCACCACAAATTATATGCTTGGATTCACAGGGGATTTACTAAAGGCAAATAGATTGTGCACTTTGAGAAGTGCAGTTGCACTCTGCAAGAGCAGTTGCTCCAGAGCATAGTAAATGAGAAGAAGCTCTGCTGACTTCCAACACCCAATCACATGCTAGGAAAAAAGCTGTTTTTTAAATTTTCCTTGCACATTATTGGTTTTCCTTTGCAAAGTGAAGCTTTACCTCGTTTACTAAGCTCTGGAGCAACTGCACTTGCAGAGTGCAATGCAAAGTGCCTTTAGTAAATCAACCCCATAGTGTCCAAAATTCATATATTAACATGTAAAAGTCCACTTGTTTGCTCAGTGATATAGATCCTTATAGATCATAAAACAACATATCAAGTCCCCTCTCCTCTCCTACTCTCCTCGATTTTAGTAAAGTACATCATTTCTTTTTTTGGAGTACTTTACTGTAATCAAGGAGAGTAGGAGAGGAGAGGGGACTTGACAGCCCAGCAGACGGGCAATGTATTGCAAGGTGACCCACAAAACATTGGGTCTTTGAGTCTGGTGAGTGTCAGTGTGTGCAGTGGTGGACAGGATCACAAAGATTTACAGCACAAAGCACTTTTTATGCATGATCGGAGCACAATTGGATGAAATCACTGAGCACTACAGTGGACTTACATGTGTTGTTATATGATCTATAACGATCTATATCACCGAGCAAACAAGTGGACTTTTACATGTTTTTATATGATTTATGGACACTATTAAATCAAGAGTTTAATTTGTGGTGTTATATATATAAGATTGCACTATAAATAGTTATTATTAGTTTTTTTACACAGAGGGATATCACATCCCAATAGTTCTTAGATTATACCTGGGGCCACAATTTATATTTTTATTTCTGTCTATGACTCTGTTGCTGATTTTCTCTCATTTCCTGTCCAATTAAGCAGAAAGAGAGTGCAAATCTCTTTAACAGAGCCCATGGTAGCAGAAAAGCCTGAAAGGTGTTTTTTTTTTTTTCATAACTAATTTTAATGGGAGTATGCATAATGTACAATGCAATATAATAACATTCAAGATGATAAAGGTTTTTTATAATCAAATTGAGGTCATAACAATGCCAAAGGTAAGAACCCAGGGTTCCATGTCAGATACATTTTACTTTTGGTGGCATGTAATCATGATCAAAGAGCAGAAAATAATTAGGCATAATTTACCATCAAATGCACATTAGACTTGAAGAGATGCTCTCATAACGGAGTCTCACTTTAGACTCCGTTATGAGAGCATCTAGAGTTTAAGGGGAAAGAGGGGGCTGGTTGTATCCCACCCCTGGAAGGGGAAGGGCGCATTGTCTAGAGTAGTATAGGATTCAATTTAAGCACGGCTTCCTGTTAGTAAACACAGACTATGGTCTACCGGGACCTCGAATGTAAAAACTCTTCTGGGAGGTGGAGCCTCCCAGCCTAGAAAGGTTAGAATAGGGGGAGAGAGAAAAAAAGCGGGGGAGACTGCTTTTTTTCTCCCCACAGCAATACTAGAAAAAATACATGGTTTAATATAAAGTTTAATATAATTCCTTTACCTTTGCCCTCAATTGACGTGAGTCCTCTTTCTAGAAAAAGTTTTACTGAGCAATACTGGCTCCTGAGGACCCAATATTGCATAGCAGTATGCTCTCTGGAAAGAGCACTCTGTAGTAAACCGCAAAGTGGGAGATATTTTTTTTATAATAGAGACATTTTTGCTCCATCTGATAGTGAAAGACTTTTAAAATATAAATTTAGAAATGGGGGTGACAAACTGCAGAAAACAGGGGAATATTTTAAATTATTCCCTACCTAAGTCAAGTGAGGGAGAAGAAAGGACATAGTACACAGAGGGTTTTGTATCAATTTATGGTCCATTCCTACAGGGACTCAAGCACTGGCATGTCACCACCCTTTCCTAGTTGCTCTGTTTTCTCAATAAAATAGAACAATGTACAGTATATTAATAATTTGGTTCACAAAGTTCCATTTGTTTAAGAAACCCAACCAGAATTTGGCATAGCAATATGAATATAATAAATACTGATATGTACAGATTTTATGAATTTATTGGAAAAAGCAATACTGGCCAAATCATATACAATGGAGTCATAACATTTAAACACAAATACAGAGGTGGTGATTTTCCAACCACAGATCAATTTACCTAATCATTTCCCATTCTTCTATGTTATATGGATGAATATTTTTTTTGTCCTCAAAATTCATATACAGTGGGGACGGAAAGTATTCAGACCCCCTTACATTTTTCACTCTTTGTTATATTGCAGCCATTTGCCAAAATTATTTAAGTTAATTTTTTCCTCATTAATGTACACACAGCACCCCATATTGACAGAAAAACACAGAATTGTTGACATTTTTGCAGATTTATTAAAAAAGAAAAACTGAAATATCACATGGTCCTAAGTATTCAGACCCTTTGCTGTGACACTCAAATATTTAACTCAGGTGCTGTCCATTTCTTCTGATCATCCTTGAGATGGTTCTACACCTTCATTTGAGTCCAGCTGTGTTTGATTATACTGATTGAGCTCGATTAGGAAAGCCACACACCTGTCTATATAAGACCTTACAGCTCACAGTGCATGTCAGAGCAAATGAGAATCATGAGGTCAAAGGAACTGCCTGAAGAGCTCAGAGACATAATTGTGGCAAGGCTCAGATCTGGCCAAGGTTACAAAAAATTTCTGCTGCACTTAAGGTTCCTAAGAGCACAGTGGCCTCTATAATACTTAAATGGAAGACATTTGGGATGACCAGAACCCTTCCTAGAGCTGGCCATCTGGCCAAACTGAGCTATTGGGGGAGAAGAGCCTTTCTAAGAGAGGTAAAGAAGAACCCAAAGATCACTGTGGTTGAGCTCCAGAGATGCAGTCTGGAGATGGGAGAAAGTTGTAGAAAGTCAACCATCACTGCAGCCCTCCACTAGTCGGGGCTTTATGGCAGAGTGGCCCGACGGAAGCCTCTCCTCAGTGCAAGACACATGAAAGCCTGCATGAAGTTTGCTAAAAAAAACCTGAAGGTGAGAAATAAGATTCTCTGGTCTGATGAGACCAAGATAGAACTTTTTGGCCTCAATTCTAAGCGGTATGTGTGGAGAAAACCAGGCACTGCTCATCACCTGTCCAATACAGTCCCAACAGTGAAGCATGGTGGCGGCAGCATCATGCTGTGGGGGTGTTTTTCAGCTGCAGGGACAGGACGACTGGTTGCAATCGAGGGAAAGATGAATGAGGCCAAGTACAGGGATATCCTGGAGTGCTCAGGACCTCAGACTGTGCCGAAGGTTTACCTTCCAACAAGACAATGACCCTAAGCACACAGCTAAAATAACGAAGGAGTGGCTTCACAACAACTCCATGACTGTTCTTGAATGGCCCAGGCAGAGACCTAACTTAAACCCAATTGAGCATCTCTGGAGAGACCTAAAAATGGCTGTCCACTAGGGATGAGCCGAACACCCCCCTGTTCGGTTCGCACCAGAACTTGCAAACAGGCAAAACATTCGTTCGAACACGCGAACACCGTTAAAGTCTATGGGACACGAACATGAATAATCAAAAGTGCTAATTTTAAAGGCTTATATGTATATTAAAGTGAAACAATAAAAGTGTCCTTCAGGTCTGGTATGGATATTAAGGGGAACCCCAGCCAAAATTTAAAAAAAAAAAATGGCGTGGGGGTCCCCCTCAAAATCTATACCAGACTCTTATCCGAGCATGCAACCTGACAGGCCACAGGAAAAGAGGGGGGGATGAGAGAGCGCCCCCCTCCAGAACCGTATCAGGCCACATGCCCTCAACATTGGGAGGGTGCTTTGGTGTAGCCCCCCAAAACACCTCTTCCCCATGTTGATGAAGTCAAGGGCCTCATCCCCACAACCCTGGCTGGTGGTTGTGGGGTCTGCGGGCGGGGGGCTTATCGGAATCTGGAAGCCCCCTTTAACAAGGGGACCCCCAGATCCCGGCCCTCCCCCCTGTGTGAAATGGTAAGGGGTACGATTTCACTAAAAAACTGTCAAAAATGTTAAAAATGACAAGAGACAGTTTTTGACAATTCCTTTAATTAAATGCTGACTTAACGGGACTTCCCTGTGGCGTCACGGGGAATGCCACAGGGAAGTCCCGTCAAGTCCCCGTGCGTCAGAGGGGGGCGGGGTCACCGGGTGGCCCCGCCCCCCGTTATTTAAGAACCGTCAGAAGAGGAGAAGTGTCACACAGCGGGAGCCTCCCTCCATGCCATCATGGATGCGGAGCGGCCCGAAAAGAAGATGAAGAGAAGAAGATGAAGAGAAGAAGATGAAGAGAAGAGCGGGAGCCTCCCTCCATGCCATCATGGATGCAGAGCGGCCCGAGGAGAAGAAAGAAAGAAGACGCCGACGCCGCAGAGGAAGATGCCGGACGAGAACACCGGAGGAAGAGCCAGAAGCACCAGAAGCAGAAGAAGATGGAGGAAGAAACCGAAGGAAGATAAAAGATAGAAGAAAGAAGCATTTAAATAAAGGAATTGTCAAAAACTGTTTCTTGTCATTTTTGACAGTTTTTTATTGAAATGATAGGCCCTTACCATTTCACACAGGTGGGAGGGCTGGGATCTGGGGGTCCTCTTGTTAAAGGGGGCTTCCAGATTCTGATAAGCCCTCGCCTGCAGACCCCCACAACCACTGGCCAGGGTTGTGGGGATGAGGCCCTTGTCCTCATCAACATGGGGACAAGGTGTTTTGGGGCTACCCCAAAGCACCCTCCCAATGTTGAGGGCATGTGGCCTGGTACGGTTCAGGAGGGGGGTGCTCTCTCGCCCCCCTCTTTTCCTGCAGCCTGCCAGATTGCGTGCTCGGATAAGGGTCTGGTATGGATTTTTGGGGGGACCCCACGCCATTTTTTAAAAAAATGTTGGCCAGGGTTCCCCTTAAAATCCATACCAGACCTGAAGGGCCTGGCATGGAATTTAGGGTGACCCCCATGTCATTTTTTTTTTAAATTTTGGTTCGGGGTTCCCCTGTGGGGAATTCCCATGCCGTTTTTATCAATGAACTTTTATGTGTATTGTCGGACCGGCAATTCATTAATAGCCGCGAGTAGTTTAAATGACTTTTTTTCCTTTGAAATGTCATTTTGCTGTCAGACTGTTCTAAACACGGGAAACATGCGCCCCTTTACAGGCATACTATAGACACCTCCCAGGTATGAAAATTAAAGGGATATTACACTTTTATTGTTTCACTTTAAGCATTATTAAAATCACTGCTCCTGAAAAAACGGCCATTTTTAAAACTTTATTTTGCATTGATCCATGTCCCCTGGGGCAGGACCCAGGTCCCCAAACACTTTTTATGACAATGTCATGAATATAAGCCTTTAAAATTAGCACTTTTGATTTCTCCCATAGACTTTTAAAGGGTGTTCCGCGGCATTCGAATTTGCCGCGAACACCCCAAATTGTTCGCTGTTCGGTTCGATTTGAACTGGAAGCTCATCCCTACTGTCCACCAACGTTTACCATCCAACCTGACAGAACTGGAGAGGATCTACAAGTAGGAATGGTAGAGGATCCCCAAATCCAGGTGTGAAAAATTGTTGCATCTTTCCCAAAAAGACTCCTGGCTGTATTAGATCAAAAGGGTGCTTCTACTAAATATGAGCAAAGGGTCTGAATACTTAGGACCATGTGATATTTCAGTTTTTCTTTTTTAACAAATCTGCAAAAATGTCAACAATTCTGTGTTTTTTTGTTTTTTTTTGTTTAATAATTTTTTATTAAAGAAGAGCAAAGCAAAAATATACAAACATTTCAAAATAGAATCATTCTCACATATACAGTATAGCAATTTCCAGTACGCACATAGTACAGTGGTACGGTATAAGGCAATATTTCAATAAGTGTCTCTGGAGGTCTGTTAACCAACATAGTGATATACGCTTAGTTATTGGATTCCTATTATGTGAGCAGTTGAATCAAAACTCAGTTTGAAAAAACACATTGCTTTGGTTTAGGAGGGTAAAGAATAGAAGAGAACCCTGAATAATGAATAAGGAAATTGAAATGATAAAGAAAAGAATAAAGGAGAAAGAAAGAAAAACAAGGAAAGAATGAAAGGAAAAGAGGATAATTAGAATAGGGGAGGGGAGAGGGGTTGCTGGCATGCACTTCGATAAATTTAAAAAGAGTGGAGTGTCAAGGACACTCAATAAATGACTACTTTAAAGTGATAAATTTAAGAGGTTTGTGATATGAGGTCCTTATAGGAGGAGGTGGACTGAAATTTTATCCAAGGATCCCATGTTAGAGAATGTTTCTGGGAAGTACCTCTAATATCGTGAGTGATGCTCTCCATAAGGTGTATGTTATCTACCATTTGTAGCCAAACCTTTATAGAGGGGGTTGTTTGTTGGCCCCATAAAGTGGGAATTAAGGCTTTGGCGGCGTTTAGTAAGTGAGGAATAATTGAACGTTTATATAAATGTGCGGGAGTTTTCGTAGCATGAAAAAGGACAGTCCATGGGTCATTAGGTATACTGACATCCGAGATCTGTACAATTAGATCGCGAATGGCATCCCAATATGGTCGAATGAGTGGGCAAAACCACCACACATGTGCATGTGTAGCCTTGTTCCCACAGTTCCTCCAGCACAATGGGGAACTGGCGGGGAACATTTGATGCAGTCTAACTGGGGTGTAATGCCACCTAGTGAGTAATTTATAGTTGACCTCTGATATTCTAGAGGCAAGGGATGAAGTATGAGCTAATTGTAGGATCTTGTTCTTTTGGCCGTCAGTGAGATGGGAATCTAAATCAGTCTCCCATTTAGCTAAGAAGGATGGAAAGCCAGGATCATGAAGAGCAATAAGAGCTCTGTAGAATAAAGAAATAGCGTGTGTCGGGGGATCTTTCGGATAGAATATTACTTCTATATTATTTAAGTCATTTATACCTCTATGCGGGTTAGGAAGAGACCTTAAAAAATGTTGTAATTGGTGATATCTCCATTTATCTAAGAAAGAGGTCGGTTTAGGAGCCAGGATCATATTTAGCGGTTTAAGTATATTGCCTCGGAGGACGTGATGTAATAAAAGAGGTTCTTCCGATTTCCATGATTTAAAGCCTGGGTCAAGTAGACCCGGAGGGAAATATCTGTGATTAAGCAGGGGTAATAGGGGGGAATCATAATTCCATGAATTTTTTTTGTGTATGGAGTCCCATATGTCTAAAGAGGATATAGTAAGAGCAGAGGTGGTAGGAGCAAATTTCCTATAGGAACGGGGTATCCAAGGGGCTATTGAGAGATCCATGCCGCTTAGAAAATATTCAATTTGCACCCATAATTTTGACTTAAAAGCATATTTCCATTCAGCCACTCTGGTCAGAACTACAGCTTGATAGTATACTTTGAAATTAGGGAGTGCTAATCCTCCCGAGCATTTGGAGCGAAACAATAGCCCTCTGGATATTCTGGGATGCCCATTCTTCCAAATAAATCGGGAAATCATGGATTGTAAAATAGTGAAGAACCCCACTGGTATGCCTAGTGGAAGCATTTGAAAGAGAAAAAGGATGCGAGGCAAGATATTCATTTTAATGATACTAACTTTTCCCAGCCACGTGTGTGATAAGCTAGACCATTTTCGCAGGTCGTCTCTAATCTTATTCAACAAGGGGATATAGTTATAGCGAAAGATAGATTGGAGATTGGAAGTAAGATAGATACCTAGATATTTCATACATTTCGGTTCCCATTTAAAGGGAAAAAGGGGTTTGAGGGAGAGTGCCTCGGTCTTAGGGATATTAATGTTTAGAATTTCGGATTTGGATAAATTTATTTTGAAGTTAGAGATTGAGTGAAATGTAGAAAAAGCAGTCATTAAGTTGGGGATCGAGATACGTGGTTGTTGAATAAAAAATAACACATCATCGGCATAAGCCGCATATTTATGGGATCTGTTACCTATTTGTATGCCTTTGATGTTAACATTGTGTCTAATTGTAGCTAAAAAGGGTTCTAATGTGATGGCAAAGAGGAGAGGGGAAAGAGGGCAGCCCTGTCTGGTTCCATTATGTAAAACAAAGGGGTCACTTAATGTTCCATTAATTCTAATTTGTGCCGAAGGGTTAGAGTAGAGAGAAGAGATGCGATGAAACATTTTAGGTCCTAAGCCAAAATGTCGTAGGGTCATTTTAAGATATTCCCAGTCCACCCTATCAAAAGCCTTCTCCGCGTCAGTGGAAAGGAGTAGGGTGGGCTGGGCGCACCTCTGAACATACTGGATTAGGGAAATAACGCGGAGAGAATTATCTTTTGCTTCTCTATTGGGTATGAAACCAGACTGATCTGCCGAAATCCATCTAGGTAATAGGGGGAGCAGGCGATTCGCCATTACTTTTGCAAATAATTTAATGTCAACATTTATTAATGAAATGGGTCTAAAACTATTGCATAGAGTGGGGTCCTTATCAGGTTTAGGGATGACGGTGATATGAGTTGAGAGAGATTCTGGGCGTAGACCTGAAGACTGCGAGACAGAATTGGCATAGGCGGTAAGGCGGGGGAGTAAAATATCGCTGAATGTTTTATAATATAATACAGTGAACCCATCAGGTCCAGGAGCTTTACCGGATGGGGAAGACTTCAACGCTGCTCGAAATTCCTCAACCGAGAAATCCTCCTCCATTTCTTTAAGAACAGATACGGGCAATTTAGGAAGATTTGCTGCTTTCAAGTAGGAGAGCATGCGAGTTCGTCTCTCTTTATGAGGTAGGGAGGACAAATCATTTTTAACATTATAAAGGTCAGCATAGTACCCTCGAAAGGCCTTAGCAATGTCTGGGGTTGCATGGGCCAGCTCTCCCGTTGAAAGTTTAATTTTGGGGATAAATGATTGCGATTGTTTGGTCTTCAATGATCTAGCTAATAATTTACTCGGTTTGTTCCCCCACTCATAAAATTTCTGTGAGAGGCGCTGAAATCCTCTCCTGGTGTCTAAATTGAGAAGAGACCTCAATTCCTCTCGTTTAAGCGTGAGGGATTGGAGGTGTTTAATATGTAGAGATAGTTTATGTTGTTTTTCAAGGACCGTTATCTGTTGTAGAACCTCGTCAATTTGTTGTCTATGTTCCTTTTTTTTCCTCGCACCTAGCTCAATGAGGCGGCCCCTAATAGTAGCCTTATGAGCTTCCCAAACAATGGAGGGAGAAGTGTCAGAGGATTTGTTTTCCTTGAAATATTGCGATAAATGAGATGCCAACATGGAAATCTCAGCTTCATTAGAAAGAAGGGAGTCATTAAGTTTCCAGTTGTTAATATGTCTTGGTAGTGAAGGCATAGTCAACGTCATTGACACAGGTGCATGGTCTGAAACAGATGCGGTACCTATGTGAGTAGAGTGTAATAGGGGGAGGTGAAAATGATCTAAAAACATATTATCTATCCTGGAGTAAGATTGGTGTGTTGTGAAAAAATGTGAAAAATCTTTTTCTTTGGGATGAAGGAGGCGCAAGACATCCATCAATTGAAGGTCCAGAAGCCTTTTTTTAACAAATTTCAATCGTTTGAAAGAGATATTGGAGCGGCCTTGGGACGTATCAAGTGCTGGATCTAATGGCATGTTTATATCTCCCGCTAAGACAATAAGTCCTTTAGCGAAGTGTGACAGTTTAGTTAGAATTTGTGAGAGAAAGGCAGGTTGATTATGGTTTGGACAGTATACATTTGCGAGAGTGCATTGAGTGTTACCTATGAAACCCTTAAGAAAAAGAAAGCGACCATGATCATCTGCTAGCATATTGGATAGTCTAAAGGATACATCCTTGTAGAAACCAATGGCCACTCCTTTAGCTTTATTAGTGTCCGATAAACTATAATACCACTGAGGGAAGTGGGGTGATGTCAATTGAACAGGCGTTGTGTGAGTTAAATGTGTTTCTTGAAGAAAGGCAATGGAACAGGTGGCTTGTTTAAGTTCACGAGTAATTTGATGTCGTTTAGCCGCGACATTAAGGCCTCTGACATTGTAAGATATAACTTTTATCATAGCCATTTGTTAAAATAGAGTGTGGTCTTTCAGCTTATCCTGCCATGCATGCCAGCAGGGAGGGGGGAGTAAGGGGGTAAAAACGAAAGAGATAGTTTGAAGAGAGAAAGAAAGAGTGGAGTAGGAAGATAAACTTGTGTAAAAATTACATACGTGCGTTAAAGAACTTGTGGGAAACATGTGAATAACACACAGAAATCTGCAGTGGTCCCGTTGGGGGAAGAGAAAGCGAGAGGTCAGCCCAATCCCAGAACAGGGATTGAGTAGGATTACTGTAAGACCGCTCGTATTCGCCAACCCCAGAATGAGAGGGGGGGAATGGGGCTACGCTAAAGGGGAAAGGATAGTGAGGGAGATGCGCCCCACAGCGCACGGCCTATAAACGAAAATTAGCATAACTATATGTAAATATCTAGTTCCAGTTCAAGATATGAAAAATAACAATGTAAGATCAGGATCATGTTGAACTTTATGTATCCTACCAGGTATCACTGATGTTAATTGTATTAGAACATGAACTAACCTATATAAAAAAAAAAAAAAAAACATAAAAAAGGAAGAACAATGGTCAGTTCAACTGTAAATCAGAAATAAAAAGCAAAAAAAAAACAAATACAAAAAACTTATACCCAGTAGGAGAAAAATAGTCTACATTGATGAAATTGGTATGGGCAAACTAGCAAAAAAAAAAAGGAAAAGAAAAAGAAGACAGTTCATCCGTGTTTTTGTGCAGAGCCTGGAAGAGAGGTGCGTCTCTTCTTTGATGGGGTTTTTCTCCAAAGTGGTTCCATTGGACATGAGAAATTGGGAATTGGGTCCTGCCAGCTTGGAAGCTCTATGGGCGAGAGATGAAGATCCTTCAGAAAAGTTGTGAGTTCCTCCGGAAATCTTAGTGTATGGGAGCGACCATTTTTTGTGGCTATCAAACAGGCTGGAAAGCCCCATCTGTAGGTGACCCCATCAGAGCGTAGGTGTTCAAGGAGCGGCTTTAGGGATCTACGGCGATCCAAAGTATCCTTGGAAAGGTCTGGATATAAGGTTAGGACCGCCCCATCAAAGTCAATGTTAGGTAGGCTCCGCATCTTCATCATGATAGCATTTTTGTCTTCAAAGTAGTGTAAGCGACAGATAACATCTCTGGGCAAGTCCGAGTTGGTGTTGCGTGGTCTTAAGGCCCGGTGCACACGGTCGAAGCGTAGTGGATCAGTGGTGGATCTACCCAGGATGGTGTTAAAGATGCCTCTGACAGATGGTTCAAGATCATTATCTCCAGTTGCTTCCGGTAGACCTCTGACACGAATGTTATTTCTGCGATTCCGGTTCTCGAGGTCTTCGAGCTTATACAAAGAGGCCCTATGGGCAAATGCCAACTGGGTGACAGTGTCCTGCAATTCTTTAATGGCTGAGGCCTGCGCGTCCTGCCGTTGTTCCGTTTCTTCCACTCTGACCAAGATATGTGACATATCAGATCTCACAGCGGTTATTTCTTTTTTAATGGATTTCTCCAAACTGTGAAACATACCTGCCAGTTCTTTTTTGAGGCCGCTCATGAGTGTAGACATTTCGGAGCCAGCGGGGGATCCAGTGTCATCCATAAGATCGGAGCAATAGGAGGATGCCGGAGAGCTCTTCCTCACCGAAGCAGCGTGGGATGATGGAGAAGCACTTGTTCTCGAGGTTCGGGCTTGATCGTCACGTGCGTTGGCTAAGTATTGTTGAATGGAACCCGTTGAGACTGGATTGGGCAGAGACCTCTTGCCAGTACGTTTACCTGGGGCAGACCGAAGTTTAGGTGTCTTGGCAGGCATAACTGGAACTGTATGGCCGTTAGCTGTAAGGGGCACCCCCTACTCACATCTGTTCAGTGTAACATATACATCAAAAAATTGTGAGCATGCAGAGAGATTTTAAGGAAGATGAAGTGTTGATAGTAGTTCACTTTAATGGTATAGTAGATTCACTTCAACAGTCACTGAGACAAGCAGAGAGAATCAGCTTGGCTAAGGATTGCAAGAACAGAAGCTGTGCAGGCAATGTGTTAGTATGCAAGTCTCCGGGGATTCTCACCGGGCTCAGGGTTAGGGTATCTGCGATAGAAATATGTCCCAGCAGTGTAAGGGGGAGGCAGTAGATGAAAAAGAAGTGTGAGAGTGCTTTGATAAGGCAGACAAAGGAGCAAACTGATAATGGGAGTATTTGGAGCACCAAGATGGCCGCCGTCCTCCAGTAACAGGCCGAAGCCGCAGGCTTTCCTGAAGGTGTTAGCCGGTCGGGTGAACTCCGCTCCGTTCAGGCTTAAAATGTCACTTACTGGGTCAGCAAATGGTGTTCTGGGCAAATATTGATAGGCAAATACTGCTGGGGGTATCCGGTGTAGAAAAAATAGGCGATTGCCTTGTCACTTACTGTGTCCGGAGGATTAGATGGCAGGCCGCAAGATGGTGGTAGGCCGCGGGAGAACGGAGTCGCCGCCAAGGGACTCCGGGTGACTCTCCACCGCTGTGCAGGCAGTGCCTGTCCCTCTGGAGGTGCAGGGACTCGTTAGCCAAGGTGGTGTGCTCGGATGGGTCACAAGATCCCGGGAGCGGAGAACGGGACACTCCGGACGGCCTGTAGGCCTCACGATGGCGGCGGCGTCTGTAGGCCCCAAACAGGTTTAATCCGCTGAACCACGGAAAGACCCCACTGGAAACACAGCAGAGGGGGTCCAGGGGTCGTAGCAGACAAATTTGAGTGTGGATGAGGTGGATTAAGGGACGGATGGCACTGGATTCTCCCTGCTTGTGCGGAGCTCAGCACAACACGTCTTTCCCTGTTCACGTCCAGACACGCCCCCCCAACAATTCTGTGTTTTTCTGTCAATATGGGGTGCTGTGTGTACATTAATGAGGAAAAAAATTAACTTAAATGATTTTAGCAAATGGCTGCAATATAACAAAGAGTGAAAAATTTAAAGGGGCTTGAATACTTTCCGTCCCCACTGTATAAATGTAAAAACATATGATATAAAATCAATACAGGATGCTGATGGAACAAACTGAATTATGACAACTTTTTATCTTACTACTTCTAATCCTATTTATAATTTTACAACTAGAACCTCTTTTGAAAAACATAACTTAAAACGTTACCAAAATACTAACTGTCATCAATGTCTGTTACATCTTCCCCGTTATTCAACCACCTGACCATGGGAGCCGGGGAGCTGTTGATGTGGCAAATAACCTCTGCATCTTCACCTTTTCTGAATTCTTGAGGTGACCTGACATCTTCAAATGTCAGTTTCTCTAAGGTAAAAGTAAATGGAATGTTATCTCTCAGAAAAACAATCCACACAATAACAAGATACGATACATTTGTCATAATGCATCTTTACAGTAAATAAAAAAAAAGTTTATCTTTTTAAGTTTAATTGTGCTACCCAGTAATAGGATATTCAATAGGGAACTCAAAGACTCCTTTGTTGTTTCCTGGCATGTAAGCCCTTATAAGAGAGCCTACACCCCTGTGAACCCTAAATAAATTTTGTATGTTTTTGAGGTTTCCCTCTGTTAATGGGGTTGGAAGAAATCTAAAGAAGTACAAAATCGAAAGAAATACATCCGTTTTGGAACTAGCATCATTTTAGGAGCTTTAATTCTACATTTCCAGTTATATGTAGCATGTGTGCCTAGCTCGTAGTGTCATTCATTTCATAAAGGGGTGTAACATCAGGGGCAAATTTAATTCCCAGATATGGTTGTGCAGTTGTCACTTAAAAGAGAATTGAGTACATAGGTGGGTTTGACCACGGTCTGGCAAATTTATGGTAACAGTTTCTGAGCTTTTGCTGAGATGAACCAAAGCCCTGAGATACAGTAACAGTTTCCCAAGAACCTAAAGAGATTGGGCAGGGCTGGGGCACATTTGTAACTTTTTAATGCACAGGTGTATCCAAATGCTATACTACACTGCAAAAGCTACAGTATGTGTGTTTTAATTTCTATATGTGAACATCATACTTTATAAAACAAAAAAAGTGTTTTTACTATTCAGAAAGAATGGGTCATAGGTATTAAATTCAAGCAATTTGTACTGTACTATTTTAGAATATTTACATTAACTTAAAAGGTTGTTTATATTTACATTTTCAGTGCCCTATAATGCCTAAATTAATGGCTAGACAAAGAATATAGTCAAAAAAAATCAACATTTTTCTAATTAAGATATGTAAAAATATAACATGTACTAAAAAAAACACAATATTTGTAAAACAGATTACAGATACTCACGATAGATTTCTAGAACAACTGTAGACTCCTGAGTATGACCCTTTGAATCGATAGCTTGACACCGGTAAATTCCAGCATCATCTATATTAGCATTATAAATTGTCAACCATGATCGGATGCCTTCCCTTTGTACCACAACTCTCTGATTAGAAGTTATTTTTTCACCTTGTGGGCTATACCAGTCTATTGTTTCAGGTTCTCCTAAGACTAATAATGAAAGGAATATAAAAAAAAAGAAAGAAAAACACAATATACAAAAGAGTAGTCATTTTCAAGTAATGCATCTAGTTTGCCCCCAGATTTACTGTTTACATACACAGAACCTGTCTGCATGACAAAAAAGTCACAACAATTAGCAAAAATATAATTTTTCAAAAAGGTGTACCTTTAAGATCTCAAAAGTGTCCTTTGAGCTCTAGTTAGGTGCCTAGATTAAGTTAATGCCATCAGTCTTAAGCATTTCTTGAAGTTTCTCCCCTAGCACTCAGATGGCAAAACTGTAACTTTGTAACAAGTCACAAAGTGATAGCCTGTGGCAGGAGCTAATCTGTACCAAACATTTGTAAGCACAACCAAGAACCAAACAGGCAACAGAATTTGAATGACTGTATACTATCTAAACCTTGAGCAAGCATCTTAGTTCTGGAACCAGATGTTAAACCTGGACAATACCTAAACAAAGTTGCCATGATCTTCTTTCAAAAAAATACCAAATGAAGGCAATTTCAGTGCTAGGTATGAGGTTTGGGAAGCCAATACCATGGGTTCAAAACTAATATTGCAGGATGCAATATTCATGGTTCATGGTTTCAGGATATTTTTTTAAATTATAATGCACTGCATGGCCTTTGAACTATGGCCAGCAGGCTTGGAAGGGTCAATAAGGAGGCTTTTGGTTTATTTGATATTGATTGCGCCGTTATGTATATTTAAAATGTGTTTCTTTTTTTTTGCTGCAATGGTTTCCATTAAAAATTGGGCTTGTATTTGGGGGTTTTCATTTCTTTTGTGTGTGTATGTGTGTGCGTTGTTTTTTTTTCATAATGCCTTTTTAAGTTTAAGGTGCTTAAAGCACAGTATTAACATTAACAACCATCTGTTTTTGGAGCTGTCTTGCAACATGTCACTGCATTGTGTAAAAGAAAAAAAATAATAATTGCAACGTGACTTAAATTCACAGCACCCCATCCTTCCCCCTCATCCCCATAGAGAGATATAAGTTAGTCATCCACCATTTAGACCTGTTATCCCTGAATAAAATCATCCTGTTGATGGCAAATTTTCCACTGCTGTACCCTTTGTAGTATCCTAATTGTCATAGTAATCCTATGCTCCTTTGATATAATATGTTTCAACCCAGCCTTTCGATTTAAAATTGTCCTGAGGCTGACCAATTTTACACTACTGTATCATCCATGCTTTCTTAATACTGCAGCTGGCCAATTTTACACTGCTGTATCATCCTCGGTCCTTTAATTCTTAAAATGAGCTTGATAGAAATAGTGAGAACAGGGACAATTAAAGTGAATCACTGGCCAATTTCTTTATGCTGTGAACAATACCATTTGATTGTAAAGCATGTAAAGTTACCTGAAAGAAATGGGGATTTTGTACTACATATAAATTCCTTATTTTGGAGTACAGTATTGGACACAGAACATGTATTTATAGACCATGGGTTGTATGCAGGCTACCTTCAGGTGACTGGACACTAGGAAAAAAACTTGCTAGGGCTGCCCCCAGTGCACATTCATGTAACCCCACCCACCATGTGCAAAATGAGTGATTAAAACACAGAGGAGAGGGCCTGCGTCCTGTAATGTACTCCAAGACAAGGAATTTACAGTTAAATCAAAATTCCTAATTATCTTAATTGCACAATATGGCACACAGAGCCTGTATTCATTGACCATGGGATGTACCAAAGCAATAAACTTAGGGGTGAGCAACAATATACCAAACAGAGCCGTCAATGGGTCCAGAAGAAAAACGGGGTAAAAAAATGAACAGAAATCACCCGAGGGCAAAGGCTTTGACCGCTTAAGAAGTTTCCCTGTCAATTGTCCACTCCAGGTATGTGAAGCTGCAATGTGAGTTTCCATCAATGAGTGTATCAGACTTGTTTCTTCCAGTGTCCCTTGATTTTTTATGTAGACCACTATTGCAGTATTTATCCAACTGTACCCGGACTGGGTAACCTTGCAGAAAGTGATGTGAAAATAATCTGATGGCTTTCAGCTTCAGAATGTTGATGGGAAGTTTTGACTCCTGAAGGGACCTGGACAGTCAGGGAATTATAAACTCTGCCCCAGTCTGTAAGTCTAGAATCCATTGTCATCGCCTTTAAGGGTGTGTGGAGGAAAGACTTTCCCAATTCCAGGGCAAGA
The DNA here is from genome assembly GCA_037952925.1 of Lithobates clamitans. Classification (NCBI taxonomy): domain Eukaryota; kingdom Metazoa; phylum Chordata; class Amphibia; order Anura; family Ranidae; genus Lithobates; species Lithobates clamitans. The sequence continues at coordinate 3,805,402 of JBBGZY010000477.1, read as the reverse complement.
CGAGAGATCCAAAATGTCAGGGAGAGCATTATATGGCTGAACAAAAATATTGGGCAATCCCAGGATTGGATTTTCTTGTACAATAATATGGTTACAATGGATTGGAAAGGGCCTGGAGTGAAATTTGGTAAAGTAATCTGCCTTGAAGGGGGAGCTACCATCAAGCCCAGAAGGTCCTTGTGTGGGACCTTAGGGAAGCAACCTTCTTCTGAGGAAAGAATATTCTGGCTTGGGCCGTGTCCAAGATTAGAGGCAGGTAATTCACCTGTGAGAGGGCTGGATAGCAGACTTTGGTAAGTTAAATCAGTGAAAGGTTTGAAAAAAATGTAGACATTGGCAGCTAAGTTTGGGGCTGAGGAGTCCTTTAGTAGGAGGTAATCCAGGAAACCGGTGATATGAGTGCACTGGGTTTGTAGAATAGCCAGAAGCAGGGCAATTTGTGAACATATTGTGTGCAGAGGGGAGCATGAATGGTAGTGCTACAAACTGAGAGTCTCCCACAACAAAATGCATTAAGTGTTGGTGTGTAGAATAGATATGGATATGTAGATAAGCTTTTTGTATGTCAACTGATGCATGACATTTTCTTTGTCATAGAGAAGCAATAACAGATATCATTGACTCTATGATACATTTCGGTACACAAAAAAATCTGTTTAGAGATCTCCTCTATTTGGTTTTGTGACTGTGAACATCATGCAACTTGTATTTTGTGCCTCTCCACTCTTCCGCCTGACTCTGGGACCTTCATTTCATTTCCAAATGCAAAATTGTCCACACTCCGTGATGATTTGAGGAGCAATGTCATCTGGTGGTTAAAGGGGTTAGAGGACATTGGAGGGGTTCAAATATGATTAAACCTTATCCCAGAATGAAACTAAATAGATATTTCAACTCCAAACTGTAGCACCATTAGGGATTAACATTGAACTAGACCTCAATTGCTTCATTTCATGGTCCACTTTATAATTTATTTTAAATGTTTTTTATTATTTTTCATTTATTTATTTTTTAATTTATCTTGGTAAAATAAACAGTTTTTTTTTCATTTTCATTTTTTTATTTTTGTAAACATAGTTTTATATAAAGGTTACATGCTAGCAAAAGATAGATGCATTAAGGTTTTTTATCCAGAGGGTCAAGTGCATGGATTGGTATTAGATATATCAGAAGATGCAATGTATTATATGACCACTAGGTGGCCACCATGAGATGAACTTGCCAAAGTAACTAATGTATATAAACACTTTTTAATTAGTTTTTTATTGCAAAGAGTTTCAGTTAGTTGGTAAATTATAATTGTAGAACTTTGTAATTGTAAGCATCCTATGTACACAGCAAGTGGTTATTGAAAAGGTTAGAATATATTAGTTTTAATTGGATGACAAGCCTGCAAGGGTATACAACTCCCACATCTAAGATGGTGGAATTAGAGCTTCCTGCTGATGGCTTTTTGATTTGCTGAAAAGCACTGAGGCTTGATCGCGTCATCACAACACTTCTGACTACGTTACCTCCGGGGACCATGCCTACCCAAGCCTAGAATTGTGGAACATATCAAAACGCCCGTTATACCTAATACCTATGCTATATACACCGGCTGCCAGGATATAGTCACCAGACCATGTGAGTGTATACAATTTATATATTTTTTACGTCTAATAAATCATACGGTTTTACACCATAAGGCTTCTCTTTATCATTTGTCTTCCCCATTAACACCGGAGGAGCAACTATTGTGAGACCTGCCAACAGAGACACCACCTGGGGGATATTTCCCCAACAAATTCGATTGACCATACTAGAAATAGTCAAACTTTAGGGTGAGTGCACATCCATGTGGGGCACCTGTTGTTGAACACAAGTTCAGTAGAGCACTACTTTTAAATCTTAAAAAAATCTGTTTAGAGATCGCCTCTATTTGGTTTTGTGACTGTGAACATCATGCAACTTGGATTTTGTGCCTCTCCACTCCTCCGCCTGACTCTGGGACCTTCATTTCCAAATGCACTTTTAAGATTTAAAGCACAAACACTTTATGGAATACAATACTTTGGGAAAGTTTATGTATCAAAAAAGTTGCAATAAGGACTGTTGTTGATGTATTATCTTATGCTTTAGTACCTAGCACGGTGTATTTCTTTTTACATGTTTAACCAGTATTGTCATTAAGCTTACCTAACACTGTGGGTGGTGGAAAATAGTTTGCACAATCACCATATTTACTTTTTTCATGGTGCAAAGTTTTTTTTGCATCATTTGTAATTGTTCTAAGAGAGCGGTATCCTCAAAGAAAAGTTTATGGTCTGACATTCATCTGTTTTGTCCAGTTAGCAATAGTCAAGCAAATAGACATGGCAGTAGTAGCTGGTTGCAGAGCCTTTAAAAGAGCTTCCAGACAGAATCCTTAGAAGAGGATGTTTATTGAGAACTGAAATGGCCAGATGCACAACTGGAACAGCTCATTATTACTTAAATGTCTTTCTCATAGGATGCATCCAATACACAATTAAGGTACTGAATACAAGAATCCAAGTATACAAAAAATACAAAATACTGAAGTGTCAAGACTTTTCTAAAGAATTCAGAAATAGTGGGAGAGAGATCTTTTGTCAGACAGGCTGCATGGTGCATGCCTGAGAGGGAGCTAGAGTCAGATAAAGAGACTGGTGTCATAATAAGGCATTGTTCTGGGACAAGGGAATAGCTACCTCCCTGAGCGGTGGTTTGAGTTTCCCGTGGGCCATCTATAAAGTGCATGCTTTTATGTCCTTTTGATCTGCCATTAATGAGTGAGAAGTAGGGATGGGCGAACGGTTCAGCCCGAGCATAAGTTCGGGCCGAACTGTGGTTATTCAGATGTTTGGCGAACATCAAACAATATGCGGTGTTCGGAGCAAATTCGAAAGCCGCCGGAACACCCTTAAAGTCTATGGGACACTAACATGAAAAATCAAAAGTGCTCATTTTAAAGGCTTATATTCAAGTTATTGTCATAAAAAGTGTTTGGGTACCTGGGTCCTGCCCCAGATGACATGTATCAATGCAAACCTTTTTTTTATAAACAGCCATTTTTTTCGGGAGCAGTGATGTTTTTAATGCTTAAAGTGAAACAATAAAAATGAAATATTCCTTAAAATATCATGCCTGGGGGGTGTCTATAGTATGCCTGTAAAGTGGCGCATTTTCCCCGTGTTTAGAACAGTATCACAACAAAATTACATTTATAAAGGAAAAATTTCATTTAAAACTGATTGCGGCTGTAATGAATTGTCGGGTCCCTGTAATATAGATAAAACTAATTGAAAAAAATGGCATGGGTTCCCCCCCAGTCCATTACCAGACCTTTGGGTCTGGTATGAATATTAAGGGGAACTGCTCACTGCTCACTGTTCCTGAAAAAACAACAGTTTTTAACATTTTTTTTTGCATTGATACATGTCCCCTGGGGCAGGACCCAGGTCCCCAAACACTTATTATGGCAATAACTTGCATATAAGCCTTTAAAATGAGCACTTTTGATTTTACATGTTCGTGTCCCATAGACTTTAACGGTTCGTGTGTTCGTCCAAGTTTTTTGCCTGTTCGCATGTTCCGGTGTGAACCAAACCCAGGGTTGTTCGGCTCATCCTTAGTGAGGGGATCGCCAGTCTGGAATTGAGGTCAGAATGGATAGGGTTTTACATGTCCAGCTATAGAAGTTGCTATAACTCTGGCACTGACTGTGTTCCTGTGGATATGTATCTGTAAAAGATGACAAAAGAAGAGCAGCTATGTGCTGTGTGCATTTTCAGCAGAATAGGCGGGTGGGAATGTGTCATCCAGAGTGGTGATGCAGTTACCTCATCCTCCTGAGAGCACCTAATGCAGGATCCAGTGCCCGAAGCAACCATTACAGGCCAGCCCCACACAGTGGGGTCTGGATACATTCCCCTAAGTACACACTGAGGGCAACTCATCCAGAAACTGCTAGTCTGGAGAAGTAAGCAGTCAGATCTTGAAGCTTCAGAGAAAAAAATTGAATGTTTTAAAAAAGAAAAATATATCTCCAGAGGAGAACAGGTCCAACAGCAAATGATACTAGCAAAAACCTGGAATCTTAAAGAGTGGATGGGGTTGCATGAGTGTGTATGAGGGGTGGCCCTAGCCAGTTTTTTGATAGTGTCAAATCACCTAATGGAAGCCTGCATATAACCCATAGTCTATGAATACAAATCTTGTGTCCTTGTTTCCAAATTGAAATTTACCAGATTGAGATGTTGCTGTTGTTAGTAAGTCAAACTAATTGTAGAAGAAAAATCTCTTCCACAGCTAAATATGCACTGCTAGGGTATTCTCTCACAGAGACTCGCTGTGAAAAAATCTGTGACACCATGTACAGCTTTAAGGCACCCTCTAAGTATAATAATTAAGGGATTTGCATATGTTTAATATTACCCTCAAAGTAGCATGAAAAGACCCTCTCCCCTCTGGATGTTTTTTTTGTTTGGTTTGTTTTGAATCGGTCATTGTTCCTCACGGCAGTGCCCAGCTTCCCATGCCTTTTTGAAAGAAGTTTGCCTGTATCCCTAAAAATTGCCAGAGTTTGGCAACACAAATTGCCCCACAAAGTTTAATAGGATTAACGCCTAAGTTTGAGTTCACCTAATTTTGAAGAAGTATCATCACACTTTTGGTGAATGGAACATGGGCAAATTTATCCATTGCTATTTAGGAGGAGTACTGTAATCTCCACGATAGGCAATAAATACATATGTTATTCTTATACAACATAAATTATTTAGCATGTATGCACTTGACACAAAAAAAGAATATAACTGAGGGTCCGATTTAAGAATAGGTAATGTATATTACCATGAATTTTACATTTTATATTTCTTTTGTCGATTCAAACTGTCAATAGGAATGCACAAATATATTGTGTAATTATTCCTAAAACATGCTTGAATGGATAAAATGTATATAAATTTAGAAACAAAAATATTATACTATCACAACTACTACTACTAATACTACAACTACAAGTACTACTAATGATATAAACAAAGCAAACAAAAAGAAGGAAAAATATTACTTACCTGTACATGTAAAATACTTGGACTGTCCCACACTGATTTCAACTTTGCTGAGAGAAATTGAGACTTGCAATATAGCTGAAAGACAGATTTACATTTTTTGTAAATTTTGGGAAATTCTAAGGAAGGCATATTAACTTGATATGATATTTAAATAAGAACTCTAAATAATACTTGTTTTGGCAATATTATTTAACATTCAGTCAAGGGAAATATTACTTTTCTGAATCAATATTTTTTAACTGGATTTTTGAAGCAGACAAAAAATTGATTGTCTTTTGTTTTGCTCTTCATTGTGTAAAATATTAATTCAGAGAACAGCCAAAAAATATTTTTCAAAAGTAAATCTTATTAAGAACTCTTGTTAATTTGCAAATTGTCACCAAGGTGGGATTAAACTCTTTCTAAACATTTTAATTACAGAAATTAAAAATTTCAGCATTTCTGCTTATTTGCATATTCAGTGTATTTTGATTTTAGCTCTTATTTCCCCTGAAAGAAATTAAATGGGGTTGAAATTTTTTTATGACCAATTGTTATTGAGATTAATCATAACAAATAGGAAAAAAGAAAATTATACACTCATATACTTTATTAATAATTGTATGCACAGTGTCTCAATTTACATGTACCACTCAGTATATTTTAATTCCAAATTGAATGAACTAAATAATAAATATAACATAAAACAAAAACAACAAAACAAAACAGAGGAGAAAAAGAGGAAGGGATGGGAGCCTGTTCTCTCCTTCTCCTACTACTCCATAAAAACATAAATCATCTATCTAGTATAATGGTTAAAGGGGTGAGAGGAAGAAAGAAAAAAAGGGTATTTTTACAGGTAACCAAAACCTACACCCTATATGATCAACCGTGATTATATGTGCATGTTATATATATATATATATATCCAAAATGTGAAAAAATAGAAAAAAAATAATAAAAAAGTATCCCCACTTGCTCTATTGGGAGGATACCCTTGGTTCCCTCTGGGGGAGGAGATTGGAGCCTTGGGCCTATGGGGATCATATGGGAATACAACGTGCACTAGGTATGCCCCACAGGGAACTTTATCTCCTTTTTCAAAACTGGTGTCATCCCAGGGGAGCATACGTTTGGCTAGGCGAACATATTATCAAATGACAGATTTTTTTAATAAACTGGAATCACGAGTAAGGCCCTTACATTTGAGATTTTGTGTACGAAGATTTCAGAGCCTAATCATATGCTTTTGCAAACGTATAAAATAGTTTTCAATGGCCAAAACACGTCAACCCCCTATTTTTTTAAAGAGTGGGAGAGAGTTAAATCATACATTTACCTCCTTACAAGTTAAAAAATTGATGAAATCAATGCATTCTACCTCTATAAGAAATGTCATACACGTTTTTGGTCAGATGGTACTGAATTCCGGTCCAATTGGCAAAGATATATTTGACAGCAGATGATTGCTGTTGGAGGGGTTGTAAACAAAAGGGTATATTCCTCCACATATGGTGGTCTTGTTCGAAAACTAGACCATTCTGGGAGGCAATCGCTCCATGGATCAATAATATGACTATCAAACCTATAGAATTATCACCCTTGCACTTTTTGTTCCACTGAATGCCTGCTTCTATTAAATTCTATAAAAAAAGTATCACTCCACATCTGTTGAATGCAGATAAATTATTAATACCCAGTAGGAATGGGCAAACGGTTCGGCCCGAGCATAAGTTTGGGCCGAACTTTGGTTATTCGGATTTTCAGCAAACACAGAACAATATGCGGTGTTCACCATTAAAGTCTATAGGACACTATCATGAAAAATCAAAAGTGCTCATTTTAAAGGCTTATATACAAGCTATTGTCATAAAAGTGTATGGGGACCCGGGTCCTGCCCCAGGGGACATGTATCAATGGAAACATTTAAAAAAAAAACGGCCGTTTTTTCAAGAGCAGTGATTTTTTTAATGCTTAAAGTGAAACAATAAAAATGAAATATTCATTTAAATATCATGCCAGGGGGGTGTCTATAGTATGCCTGTAAAGTGGTGCATTTTCCCATGTTTAGAACAGTACCACAGCAACATTTCTGATGACATTTCTAAAGTCACCCAGAAGAAGGGTTACCGAGTGACCCTGCCCCCTCTGACGTTACGGGAAAGCCATAGGGATGTCCCTATGCATCAGAGGAGGGCGAGGTCACCCGGCGACATCAATGTGTGTGCCCTCAGTTATAATAGGGCTGTCACCTGAGAGGCCAGTCATTACGGTGGGTGCCTCCCATGGAGGCAGATCGGTGGCGGCGTGCAGCTTTATTTTTTCGGTCCGTCAGAGCGAGAGAAGAAGATGAATGGACTTCGTGGGACACTTTTATTTTTTTATTCTTTAATAAAGAACTTGTCCCAAGCCATGTCTTGTGTTTTTTCACACATTTTTGTGAAATGGTAGGGGTACATTTGTACCCCATTACCATTTCACACAGGGGTGCCGGGATCTGGGGGTCCCCTTGTTAAAGGGGGCTTCCAGATTCCGATAAGCCCCCCACTCGCAGACTCCCACAGCCGCCGGGCAAGGGTTGTGGGGATGAGGCCCTTGTCCCCATCAACATGGGGACAAGGTGCTTTGGGGGGGCCGCTACCCCAAAGCACCCTCCCCATGTTGAGGGCATGTGGCCTGGTATGGTTCAGGAGGGGGACGCTCTCTCATCCCCCCTCTTTTCCTGTGGCCTGTCAGGATGCGTGCTTGGATAAGGGTCTGATATGGATTTTGAGGGGAACCAATTTTTTTATTTTGGCGCGGGGTTCCCCTTAATATCCATACCAGACCTGAAGGGCCTGGTATGGAATTTGGGGGACCCCCATGCATTTTTTTCTTTTAATTTTGGTTCGGGGGTTCCCCTTAATATTCATACCAAACTCGAAGGGTCTGGTAATGGACCGTGGGGGAATCCCATGCCATTTTTTTTAATTACTTTTATGTGTATTGCCGGGACCAACAATTCATTATAGCCGCAAGTACTTATAAATTACTTTTTTCCTTTAGAAATGTCATTTTGCTCTCGGACTGTTCTATACACAGGGGAAACATTCTCCACTTTACAGGCATACTATAGACACCCGCCAGGTACGAAATTTAAAGGAATATTTCACTTTTATTGTTTCACTTTAAGCATTATTAAAATCACTGCTCCTGAAAAAACTGCCATTTTTAAAACTTTTTTTTTGCATTGACACATGTCCCCTGGGGCAGGACCCAGGTCCTCGAACACTTTTTATAACAATACTATGCATATAAGCCTTTAAAATTAACACTTTTGATTTCTCCCATAGACTTTTAAAGGGTGTTCTGCGGCTTTCGAATTTGCCGCGAACACCCCAAATTGTTTGCTATTCGGCGAACAGGCGAACTCCCAATGTTCGAGTCGAACTTACGCTCAACTCGAACATTGGGCTCATCCCTAGTACCCATGGGGACAAGGTGTTTTGGGGTCAGACTCCAGAGCACCCTCCCCATGTTGAGGGCATGTGACCTGGTATGGTTCAGGAGGGGGGGGTCTCTAGTCCCCCCTCTTTTCCTGTGGCCTGCCATGTTGCATGCTCGGATAAGGGTCTGGTATGGATTTTGGGGGGCCCCTATGACATTTTTTTTAATTTTGGCGCAGGGTTCTCCTTAAAATCCATACCAGACCTGAATGGTCTGGTATGGATTTTGGGGGGATCCACGCCATTTTTAAAAAAAATTTGGCGCAGGGTTCCCCTTAATTTCCATATGAGACCTGAAGGGCCTGGTATGGATTTTGGGGGGACCCCCACACAAAGTTCCCTTTAGATGCCCTTTACACATTATGATGTATATGGGATGCTGTGTGCAGGGCGTGGTTGAGTTCAATTACATTGGACACAGAAATGGGGTTTCATTTACTAAAGGCAAATAGGTTGTCCACTTAGCAAAGTGAATTTTCACTCTGGAATGGTATTTTCACTTAGTTTAATGAATGGGGTAAGCTCTTTTAACTTCCACCATCCAATCATCTGCAAAGCGAACTGTAACCACATATATTAAGCTATGTGAAAATTCCTTTGCAAAGTGAACATGGTTTATTCCTGTAATAAATCAACCTCAACATGTTTCTAATTCTTGCATTTTTGGTCTTTTAAATTAGTCATAAAATGGTATAACTTTAGCTCTATTTATCAATTTAAGTCTTCTGTTTTAATTTATGGCTAACACAAAAGATGTTCTGTTAACCTTAACCGTTGTCACATTTCAAAAAAATTTGACATTTAAAACAAAATGTTCAGCTAAGTAGCAAATCTCATATTTGCCCATTTTTCTCTGCTAAACTTGTTCAGGCATTTGAGGCATAAGAACTGCTAATTTTTTTTATATCCCTAACTAGCCATATCTTAAGCAGAAATTAAACTAGGTAATTAATATTTTCACAAATACCTTTTATGTATGCATTTTGCTACACACGACACAGGAACCTTATCATGTCAGGTACTTGAAGTCTTGTTTTTTATTCTCTAAGACTTTGATCCTATTGCTAAAATGATTACACGTTTTTTGATTGAAATATTATTTTCTTGACAAACATCTGAAGTGCAGTAGAGTAGATTATTCTAAACCCCCAATTTTCCTTGAATTTAAAAGCATCTTCCTTGGTATTTCACTCATTTATTCTTCTGTCAAGTTGACTTCTGACAGACAAACCAAGATAGCAAAGGTGAATAGCTTACAAAGATGACTCACATGAACTAGGAAAAATCCTTTCAAATTGGACTCCAATGCCCTGTACACACGATCGGAATTTCCGTCAGAAAAACCTTGGATGGTTTTTTCGATGGAATTCCGCTCAAACTTGCCTTGCATACACACGGTCACACAAAAGTTCTCTGAACTTTCGACCGTCAAGAACGCGGTGACGTAAAACACTACGACGATCCAAGAAAATGAATTTCAATGCTTCTGAGCATGCATCAAATTGTTTACGAGCATGTGTAGGAATTTTGCATGTCGGAATTGCTACAGCTGATCGATATTTCCGATAGGAACCTTTTTCTGTTGGAAAAATAGAGAACCTGCACGCAATCTTTTGCTGGCGGAAATTCCACCAGCAAAAGTCCGATGGAGCATATACACGATCAGAATTTCCGAACAAAAGCTCACATCGGACTTTTGCTGGACTTTCTGGACCACTTTCTTGCTAACTTGCTAACTGAACCAAGGCACTGATGCTGATTCATTATATAGTGAACACATTGATGGCATACAGGATACATGGGTGAAGAAACACTTCTGAACCAGCATGGCTGGGCAACATGGTAAAAGTGTGTAAATCACAAGATGGACAGTACAGAATTACAAATAATTTTGCTGGTATAACAGTAAACAGCTTTGTATTTAAACTGTGAATTTTACTGCCTGCCTAGAATTCTGCTTTAAAAACGCTTTAACCACCACCCGACTGCTGTATGGGAAAATGGCGGCCACAGGGTGGTTCTATTGTTCTGGGATGACATCATATGACATTGTCCTACTTTCAATGATCAGTGGTGTGCTGTGTCCCCAGGACATGGAGCATTTCCGATCTCAGTGAAGAGCCGATGATGTGGCTCTTTACCCATATGATCAGCTGTGCCCAATTACAGATGATCACATGTAAACAAGGCAATTCCGGTTATTGGCCTTCCTCTCCTCACACTGACAGCGTGTGAGATGAGGAGAGACGATCATCAGCATTTCCTCACAGGCTAGCAGTGCCACCTCTCAGTGCCCATCAGTTCTGCATGTTAGTGCCTCCTCATCATTGCCACCTCATCAGTGCCCATCAGTGCAGCCTCATCAGCGAACTTCAGTGAAGGAGAAAAATTACTTATTTACAAAATTTTCTACCAGAAGCTAAGAAAAACTCTTTTTGTTTTCAAAATTTTTGGGCTTTAGCAAAAAATAAAAACCCAGCGGCAATTGAATACCAAAAAAAGAAAACTCAATCTGTCTCAAAAAATGATAAAAGTTTTATTTGGGTACAGCGCAATTGTCTTTGAAAGTGCAACAGCGCTGAAAGCTAAAAATTGGCCTGGGCAGGAAGGGGGTAAAAGTGGCCAGTATTAAACCGGCTAAGGATATACAGATGCAAACAAATCAGGCATATTCTTTCCACCAGAATTCTTCAGTTATTAAATACACTATTATGAAAAGTATTGGGACGCCTGCTTTTACACGCACATGAACTTTAACCTCCTTGGTGGTATAATTATTTCATATTTTTGATGCTGAAAGCGGTACCATTATTTTGCATGGAAATTTGGCGTTTTATATTGTAAGCCTGTAATTCTTAGGAATAACTCACTTAAATCTGTCCAAACCAGAGTCTAGTAGACATCTCAGGTATGATAAAGTTTGAAACACGAAATCATAAATTATAATATAATAAATAACTATAAATAATTATACCAAATATTAATAATATAATAATAAAAAATATTCAATAATGTAATCAAATCAAAAACACTGAAATTTACTCAGTTGCAGAATTGTCGCTGTCATTACTTTTCAGTGTTTGATGACGGATCTCCCCACAGATCACTATTGCTCAATTCTACGAGTGATTCTAATTTATTATCGCTGTTTTCTTGCTGGTCTAAAACCACTTTTCATGTAAAGGGACAGTTTTGGTTGCTATGGACAATCTACAGTTTCCAGGCAGAAAGAACAGTTTTTATAATATAAATCTGCATGCTGTGCACTGGACAAACCACTAGGGACAAAAGGGATGTGAAATAGTTTCATACAGAACTGTAATCTGTAAGATTACTGTATACTGTATGTAAGGATGAGCCGAACACCCCCCGGTTCGGTTCGCACCAGAAATTGCGAACAGACCAAAACTTCGCACGAACGTTAGAACCCCATTGAAGTCTATGGGACTCAAACGTTCTAAATCAAAAGTGCTAATTTTAAAGGCTAATTTGCATGGTATTGTCCTAAAAAGTGTTTCGGGACCCGGGTCCTGTCCCAGGGGACATGTATCAATGCAAAAAAAAGTTTTAAAAACGGCCGTTTTTTCGGGAGCAGTGATTTTATTAATGCTTAAAGTCAAACAATAAAAGTGTAATATTCCTTTAAATTTCGTACCTGGGGGGTGTCTATAGTATACCTGTAAAGGGGCGCATGTTTCCCGTGTTTAGAACAGTCTGACAGCAAAATGACATTTCAAAGAAAAAAAGTCATTTAAAACTACTCGCGGCTATACTGAATTGCCGGCCCGACAATACACATAAAAGTTCATTGATAAAAACAGTATGGGAATTCCCCACAGGGGAACCCTGAACCAAAATTTTAAAAAAAATTACGTGGGGGCCCCCTAAATTCCATACCAGGCCCTTCAGGTCTGGTATGGATATTAAGGGGAACCCCGGCCAAAATAAAAAAAAAATTGGCATTGGGTCCCCCTCAAAATCTATACCAGACCCTTCAGGTTTGGTATGGATTTTAAGGGGAACCCCACGCCAAAATTAAGAAAAAAATGGTGTGGGGTACCCCCAAAAATCCATACCAGACCCTTATCCAAGCATGCAACCTGGCAGGCCGCAGGAAAAGAGGGGGGACGAGAGAGCGCCCCCCCTCCTGAACCGTACCAGGCCACATGCCCTCAACATTGGGAGGGTGCTTTGGGGGTAGCCCCCCAAAGCACCTTGTCCCCATGTTGATGTAGGGGAGAAAAGATCGCTGCTGGAATTGGGTGGGAGAAGTAAAATAAAAATAATGATGATGATGAATGTTATTGGCTGATTGTAACCAAAGAGGAGGAGCAGTAAAATAGCTAGAACTAAGTACGCACGTACTTTGGCTTATGGTGTCTGTTGGAAGTTCTAAGAAGATTCGACGGAGCAGGTAAACTATACGGCATCGTACAGTTTAGCTGCTCCGTCAAATCTTCTTTGAACATTCGACAGACACCATAAGCCTTCAATGACAGATTCGACCTTAATTAATTTGAATTTTCGGACGAATGCAATTTTTAACGAAAAACATAATAAATAAAAACGAATTTCGGGAGTAACTAAATAAATTTATTTTTCGGATGAAAACGAAATTCCGACACAAAATATTTCAGTGTTCACATGTCTTGTAAATACTGACTTCACAGCTTGAGAAATACACTATATTACCAGAAGTTTTGGGACGCCTGCCTTTGTACTGTAATGGCAACTCAGTCTTAGTCTGTAGGGTTCAATATTGAGTTGGCCCACCCTTTGCAGCTATAACAGCTTCAACTCTTCTGGGGAGTTTATTCACAAGGTTTAGGAGTTTGTCTATGAGAATGTTTGACCATTCTTGCAGAAGCGCATTTGTGAGGTCAAGCACTGATGTGGACAAGAAGCCCTGATCCGCAGTCTCCACTCTAAATCATCCCAAAGGTTTTCTGTCAGGTTTAGGTCAGGACTCTGTGCAGGCCAGTCAAGTGGACCTTGCTTTGTGCACTGGTCAAAATCATTTGGTGGAGGGGGGATTATGGTGTGGGGCTGTTTTTCAGGGTTTGAGTTTGGCCCCTTAGTTTTAGTGAAGGAAGCTCTTAAGTTTTCAGCATACCAAGACATTCTGGACAATTTCATGCTCCCAACTTTGTGGAAACAGTTTGGGGATGGCCCCTGTCTGTTCCAACAAGACTGCGCATCAGTGCACAAAAAAGGTCTTTTAAAGACCTGGATGAGTGAGTTTGGGGTGGAGGAAATTGACCAGCCTGAGTCCTGACCTCAAACTAATAGAACAAATTTGGGATGAATTAGAGCGGACGCTGTGAGACAGACCTTCTCGTCCACATCAGTGCCTGGCCTCATAAATGTGCTTCTGGAAGAATGGTTAAATATTCCCATAGACACAGTCCTAAACCTTGTGGAAAGCCTTCCCAGAAGGGTGGGCCAACTCAATATTGCACCCTACGGACTAAGACTGGGATGCCACTAACCTCCCTGGCGGTATTCCCGAGTCTGGCTCGGGGTGGAATTTCAGAACCAAAAGCGGTAACCCCTGAGCCAGACTCGGGATCGCATCGCAGGATCCAGAAAGAGCTTACTTACCTTGTCCCCTGGATCCTGCGATGTCTCCCCACAATGTGAGCGGCTCGTCCTCCACTCGATTCATCACGGAGCCGAGCTCCATTCCCTGCGAGCGTTGCGATGCACGGGGATGAAGAACTGCGCCAAATTCAAAAAGTGAAACACACACAATACATACAGTTAGGGATGAGCTTCGAGTTCGAGTTCAACTCATGTTCGACTCGAACATCAGCTGTTCGCCAGTTCGCCGAACAGCGAACAATTCGGGGTGTTCGCGGCAAATTTGAATGCCGTGGAACACCCTTTAAAAGTCTATGGGAGAAATCAAAAGTGCTAATTTTAAAGGCTTATATGCATGGTATTGTCATAAAAAGTGTTTGGGGACCTGGGTCCTGCCCCAGGGGACATGTATCAATGTAAAAAAAAGTTTTAAAAACGTCCGTTTTTTCGGGAGCAGTGATTTTAATAATGCTTAAAGTCAAACAATAAAAGTGTAATATCCCTTTAAATTTCGTACCTGGGGGGTGTCTATAGTATGCCTGTAAAGGGGTGCATGTTTCCCGTGTTTAGAACAGTCTGACAGCAAAATTACATTTCAAAGGAAAAAAGTCATTTAAAACTACTCGCGGCTATACTGAATTGCTGGCCCGGCAATACACATAAAAGTTCATTGATAAAAACAGCATGGGAATTCCCCACAGGGGAACCCCGAACCAAAATTTTAAAAAAATTACGTGGGGGTCCCCCTAAATTCCATACCAGACCCTTCAGGTCTGGTGTGGATTTTAAGGGAAACCCCGCGCCAAAATTTTAAAAAAAAATGGCGTGAGGTACCCCCAAAAATCCATACCAGACCCTTATCCGAGCACACAACCTGGCAGGGCGCAGGAAAAGTGGGGGGACGAGAGCGCCCCCCCTCCTGAATCGTACCAGGCCACATGCCCTCAACATTGGGAGGGTGCTTTGGGGGTAGCCCCCCAAAACAACTTGTCCCCATGTTGATGGGGACAAGGGCCTCATCCCCACAACCCTTGCCCGGTGGTTGTGGGGGTCTGCGGGCAGGGGGCTTATTGGAATCTGGAAGCCCCCTTTAACAAGGGGACCCCCAGATCGTGGGCCTCCCCCCTGTGTGAAATGGTAAAGGGGTACAAAAGTACCCCTACCATTTCACAAAAAAATGTCAAAAATATTAAAAATGACAAGAGACAGTTTTTGACAATTCCTTTATTTAAATGCTTCTTCTTTCTTCTATTTTCTATCTTCTTTCTTCTATCTTCCTTCGGTTTCTTCCTCCATCTTCTTCTTCTTCTGGTTCTTGTTCTTCTGGTTCTTCTTGTTCTTCTGGTTCTTCATCCAGTCTTCTCATCCGGCATCTTCCTCAGCGGCGCCGTCTTCACTTCATCTTCTTTCCTCAGGCCGCTCCGCATCCACGATTGGATGGGAGGCTCCCGCTGTGTGACGCTTCTCCTCTTCTGACAGTTCTTAAATAACGAAGGGCGGGTGACCCCGCCCCCCTCTGACGCAGGGCGGGTGACCCCGCCCCCTCTGACGCACGGGGACTTCCCTGTGGCATTCCCCTTAATGTCAGAGGGGGGCCTCTTAGTTTCACTGAAACTAAGAGGCCAAACCCAAACCCTGAAAAACAGCCCCACACCATAATCCCCCCTCCACCAAATGATTTTGACCAATGCACAAAGCAAGGTCCATAAAGAAATGGATGGGCTAGTTTGTGGTGGAGGAACTTGACTGGCCTGCACAGAGTCCTGATCTAAACCTGACAGAACACTTTTGGGATGATTTAGAGTGGAGACTGCGGATCAGGGCTTCTCGTCCACATCAGTGCTTGACCTCACAAATGCGCTTCTGGAAGAATGGTCAAACATTCTCATAGACAAACTCCTAAACCTTGTGGATAAACTTCCCAGAAGATTTGAAGCTGTTATAGCTGCAAAGGGTGGGCCAACTCAATATTGAACCCTACAGACTTATGCCCCGAACACACGGTCGGATTTTCCGATGGAAAATGTCCGATCGGAGCGTGTTGTCGGAAATTCCGACCGTGTGTGGCCTCCATCGGACATTTCCATCGGATTTTCCGACACACAAAGTTGGAGAGCAGGAGATAAAATTTTCCGACAACAAAATCCATTGTCGGAAATTCCGATCGTGTGTACACAAATCCGACGGACAAAGTGCCACGCATGCTCAGAATAAATAAAGAGATGAAAGCTATTGGCCACTGCCCCGTTTATAGTCCCGATGTACGTGTTTTACGTCACCGCGTTTAGAACGATCGGATTTTCCGACAACTTTGTGTGACCGTGTGTATGCAAGACAAGTTTGAGCCAACATCCGTCGGAAAAAATCCTAGGATTTCGTTGTCGGAATGTCCGAACAAAGTCCGACCGTGTGTACACCCTATAAGACTGAGTTGCCATTACAGTTCAAAGGCAGGCGTCCCAAAACTTCTGGTAATATAGTGTATTTCTCAAGCTGTGAAGTCAGTTTTTACTAGACATGTGCACACTGAAATATTTTGTGTCGGAATTTTGTTTTCATCCGAAAAATAAATTTATTTGGTTACTCCCGAAATTCGTTTTTATTTATTTTGTTTTTCGTTAAAAATTGCATTTGTCTGAAAATCCAAATTAATTAAGGTCGAATCTGTCATTGAAGGCTTATGGTGTCTGTCGAATGTTCAAAGAAGATTTGACGGAGCAGCTAAACTGTACGATGCCGTATAGTTTACCTGCTCCGTCGAATCTTCTTAGAACTTCCAACAGACACCATAAGCCAAAGTACGTGTGTACTTAGTTCTAGCTATTTTACTGCTCCTCCTCTTTGGTTACAATCAGCCAATAACATTCATCATCATCATTATTTTTATTTTACTTCTCCCACCCAATTCCAGCAGCGATCTTTTCTCCCCTACGTTGAATCTTCTCTCTCTACGTCAAATCTTTTCTCTCTATGTCAAATCTTTTCTCTCTATGTAGAATAATCTTGGACTAATAGAGTTAAGGTAAGGCACATTCGACCACAGGTTTGATGGACACAGATTGTTATTGTCAGCATCATGTCGAATCTCCTATCTATATCGAACTGTTGTAGCAACGAAAATGAAAATAAAGCATTTGTTTATGTCGGATCTTTCGTTTTTTGGATTCTGCACTTTCATTATCGTTTGTTAAAACAATAACGAAAATACCTGAAATTCGGACGAAAATGCATTAGAACGAAAACGAATGCACATGTCTAGTTTTTACAAAGCCTAATTTTGATTAAATTGGTATATGCAGAATAGAAATGTTGGGTACCCTGTTCAAATTACTTGCTTCATTGATTTTAAGTTCCAGTTGAATCTAAGAAAACATCTTCAGGGGGCAAACTTAAATATAACGTGTTTCTGAACATTTTAAAGCACAATTACTATTTATTTTATTTGTTATTCTATTTTTTTTATTTGCCAGGCTAGAAAACCTTGGGCACCCAAGAAGTTAACATTTAGTAATACCTTCTTTGTTTGAGAATTAGTGCTGTGGCATTTCTTTTTCTCCACATGCCTATGATGATAAAAATCATCTGAAAGTCTTAAAGTGGAGTTCCACCCAAAAGTGGAACTTCCACTCATCGGATTCCTCCCCCCTCCGGTGTCACAATTGGCACCATTCAGGGGGAGGGGGTGCAGATACCTGTCTAAGACAGGTATCTGCACCCACTTCCGGGAATAGACTCCCGTGGGAGTCACGCCCCCTCCCGCACTCCCCCGCTGTCTCCTGGGAAAGACACAGGTCCCAGGAGATAGCGGGGACCATTGAGAACATGCAGCGCGACTCGTGCATGCGCAGTAGGGAATCGGGAAGTGAAGCCGCAACGCTTCACTTCCTGATTCCCTCACTGAGAATGGTGGCGGCAGCACCCGAGGATCGAGGGACGGTTCGGTCTCGGGTGACGACATCGCTGGACCCCGGGACAGGTGAGTGACCTTATTTTAAAAGTCAGCAGCTGCAGTATTTGCAGCTGCTGACATCTAAAAAAAAAATTTTCGCCGGACTCCCGCTTTAAGCAAATAAAGTAAAAGGAGGAAACACATTTATTTAACCTGAAAAAAGAATTTTGAAAAATGGAGCCAGTTAACCTATTGACAACTGGTCACTTAAACCCCCTTCCTAACCAGACCAATTTTCAGCTTTCGGTGCTCTCACATTTTTGACAATTACTCAGTCATGCAACACTGTACTGATATGAAATTTTTGCAGAGTATTGGCGAGTATTGCCAGAGTATTGGCAGAGTATTGGCGAGTAATGGCAGAGTATTGCGAGTATTGGCAGAGTATTGCAGGGTATTGCAGAGTATTGGCAGAGTATTGCACAGTATTGTAGAGTATTGGCAGAGTATTGTACATTATTGCAGAGTACTGCAGAGTATTGCACATTATTGCAGAGTATGGGCACAGAGCAGCGCTGTGGGCACTACAGATCCAGCCCACAGCACTGCTAAAAACGATCTCTCCCCCTCTCCCCTCGCACTGTACAGATCGGTACAGAGAGGGGAGGGAGGAACCGGCGTCATGGTATGACGCAGGTTTGTTTTCAAGTGATCGCTCTGTCATTTGACGGAGCGATCACATGGTAAATAGCCGCTACAAGCAGCCATTTACCGTGATCCGTGATGCGCCAGGTCTTCCGAACCCGGCGGTCACATATGTGTGTGGGAGCGCACTCCAGGGGGGGGGCGCGAGAGCAACATTCTGGGAGGATGTCCCACGGACGCCCACCCAGAATAAGCCGACCGCGCTGTAGCCGTCTTTCGGCTATGGCCCGGTTGGCAAGTGGCTAAAGTATAGTTCAAACTCTTCTTTTTTAGTTGTACTTGTTATTACAGACAGGTACAGTATGTATATACTGCCCGCAATTTATGGAGCACTTTATATATTGTACAGTCACATTAGATCCTGCCCCAACAGAGCTTACATTCTCAGGTCCCTTTCACACACAAACATACACACAGACAAGTTTTGGATAGAGTGGGGAAGAATTAGAACTGTCAGGTTTTACTGTTGTCTGGGGATATATTGAAGAGGTGCCCTCCCTTCCTGAAAAGAAAAGAAAGTGGGATGAAATCCAAAACTAATTTTTTTTTTTTTTTAAATCAAGGGTTGTAACTTTTACAGTATAGGATTTCATGTCATCTGTGCCCAGTATTGCCACGAAGAGTTAATCCAGCTCTGAGCAATCCTCTTATCTTTTTTCAGTGAGATAAAAACAGACAGACAAATAACAATGGGTTCTTCCCTGTGCTGTGAATGACAGCTTATTCACATATCTCATGCAGGAGCCTTAGACAGGCATTCTGTGCACTTCACAATTCACATCCCCCCTCCCCACCCCTCTTTCTTCACCAGCTCTCCCAGGATTGGCTGCCTTTCCTGGGTTTTCGCTGGATGTTTCTTATCATGGGGTGTGATCCACAGATCAGTGTGAGAGGAGAAAGTCCAGTGAACTCACAGGATGGCCAGCAGAAGATACACAGGCAAGTGATTTGATTTAGGGGAAATGTATCTACTCATAGCTGGGTAGAGGAGAAGCTCCAGTGATCTGATTATTGTCATGGTGCAGTGTGTGTCTGAGGTCACCTGATCACAGTTGCAACATTCCTTTTAAACACCAGGATGTGTTATGTGGGGGAGGGGTGGATGTCTCACTTTTCATAATTACACCCAATAAGGCTGAATGAGCTCAAAGCTTACAGCCTACTCGTGTCACCTGACTGCTCCCACCAAGTCCCTACTCATGTCACTTGACTGCTCCCACTAAGTTCCTACCCGTGTCATCTGACTGCTCCCACCAAGTCCCTACCCGAGTCACCTGACTGCTCCCACCAAGTCTCTACCTGAGTCACCTGACTGCTCCCACAAAGTCCCTACCCGAGTCACCTGACTGCTCCCACCAAGTTCCTACTCATGTCACCTGACTGCTCCCACCAAGTCCCTACCTGTGTCACCTGACTGCTCCCACCAAGTCCCTACCCAAGTCACCTGACTGCTCCCACCAAGTCCCTACTCATGTCACCTGACTGCTCCCACCAAGTCCCTACTTGTGTCACCTGACTGCTCACACCATGTCCCTACACAGGTCACCTGGCTGCTCCTACCAAGTCCCTACTTGTGTCACCTGACTACTTCCACCAAGTCCTTACATGAGTCACCTGACTTCTCCTACCAAGTCCCTACTCGTGTCACCTGACTGCTCCCACCAAGTGCCTACATGAGTCACCTGACTGTTCCTACCAAGTCCCTACTCATGTCACTTGATTGCTCCCACCAAGTCCCTACATGAGTCACCAGACTGCTCCCACCAAGTCCCTACTTGTGTCACCTGACTGCTCTCACCAAGTCCCTACTCGTGTCACCTGACTGCTAACACCAAGTCTATATTTTCTTGTAAAAACATCAAGCTGAATAAAGAAGTCATCCTCTCCAGCATGCACCATGATGTCTTTTCCCACCCCCACCTTTTACCCAAATCTTAGCTGTCTAATCATGACCCAAACATCTCCATCCTGTCATATCCCATATTCATCCACATAATACAGGAGTTGATCGGAGAGTGTGCTGACATTATACAGGAGTTGATCAGAGAGTGTGCGGACATGATGCAGGAGTTGGTCAGAGAGTGTGCGGAAATGATACAGCAGCTGCAAAATGTGGGGGCGTGGCTTAAATTGTGTAACGGTACCCCTGTAGGGGCTGCTGAGTATACTGGTCTGTCTGTCACCCTGCCCAGCCAGGCACGCACCTTTTCACTCCTCAGAGACAATAAAGCAGTCCTTGCATTTTGTTTTATTGATGGGATATTAAACTTGGATAGGGATGGGGACTCATGAGATGTCCGGGTGGTCAAACATTGGAACATGGGACTCTATATACATCCTGTATACACTCCATTTCTCCTTCTGTACATCACTTCCTCTCTTCTGAGTATCCCTCCACACTCCTCCAGTACATTGCTTCCTCTCTTCTGAGTATCACTCCATATTCCTCCTGCACATCGCTTCCTCTCTTCTGAGTATCGCTCTATGCTCTTCCTGTACATCACTTCCTCTCTTTTGTTCTCCAGACTAGCTAGCACTGTAGGCCTGACACTGACTCAGCCAGGCCTAAAGCAAATGCCCTTCACAGGTAGGGACTGTGGGCCCCTATGGTGTAGCAAAAATAGTAATGTCTGGTACTAGCTGTCCCACATGCGACTACTGATCCCAGTCAGCCCTCTTCAGGTCCTGCCAGCCCTCCTGGCTGCAGCTGCATGACTCCACTGCCCATGACACCACAGTCCTCTCCTCTGGTTCTGCACCCATCTCTCTCCCAGTCCTTTTCAGGTGTGCCTCCCCAGTCCTCCTGACTGTGCATGCCACTCACAAGCCCTCTTGGCTGCAACCGATGGTTCCTCTCCCTGGAGACTTGCCCGGCAGTACTCTCTCCTCCTGTGCTCTCTTGCTCCCCCTGTGCCTCCTGTCCTGGACACCTCCACTTTTTCTTAGAGAGCCCTGTCTGCACCCGAGCCCAGATCCAAGGTCACCCCCCAGACTGGGGAGCTCCCTCCAAGACAGCCTCAGTACTCCATCTTCAAATCTTCCACCTGACAACTTCTACCAAACTGGGCTGACCCTGGGTATCTGAGGAGGCCTGCTCCCTGCCAATTCCAAGTTGGGGATTGATCAGGGCTCCTCGGAATACCCCAGGCAGCTCCACGTCCCCTCTACTCCTCTCTTTCCAGAACCTTCTAGAGAGCTCTGAAAATAAGAGTGAGGTCTTGGTGATGCTGCCCGTGAGTCACCCAGCTTCTACCCTGAGCCACTCCCAGCCCAAATCTAACAAATACAAACAGGCCTGGCTGACAGCCAGGCCGGCCGGCTGGCCTAAATTTACCTACACTACTAGAGGGTGCTACAATTTGTATAAAATATTGGATGTTGGCTTAAAGGGGTGTGGTTTAATACAGTCTGAGATGACTTACATAGCGCAGAATGTGGTAATGTTAAATAGAGAATGTACAGTGCAGAGTGAAGGGTGATGGGTATTACATGCAGGAGAGGGGTGTGGAGTGTATGGAGGTGGGTAGTATGTGCAGGAGAGGACCCCCTCTGCTTACACTGTGCACCGGAAGTCTCGTACTTGGTGACGGCGTTGTATCGCCACACACTGTATTATCACAGGCACTATATGCAGAGTGCGCTGTCTATTTTTACTTTTTTACTTAAATAAACCTGAGCTTTTTACACTACACCATGGGAGGTCCCATTGTTCTCTTTTCTGTTTTCTTGGCAAGAGTTCCAGGATCCGGAGTTTAATGCATTGCGGAGCCAGCACTGACAACTAACCATCCAGAGTCAGCTATCATCACTCGGCAAGAATTGGAACATCCTTTTCCACTAACACGCAGCACTATCTACAAGGCTTTGTTTTAAACCCCTGAAGGTAAGGGCAATGTGAGCATGGGTTTGTGAAGATTCAGCACTGTCATCTCATTCTCATTTTTGTTTAACTTAACATCCACGGACTTTTCTAGGTACATTTAGTCGTTTTATTCACACTGAAGATTTATTTTTGATATTATTTTTTCCCTATATTTACCATTAGTAGGGTATTGTGCTTTTTATGTCAACGTATTTTCTCCACTATCACGATTAATATTTTTTATTTCGGGATCCATTCTTTCACTGGTTTAAACTTTAATTTATTGATTTAACAAGATCACGTACAGGAATTAATATTTATTGGCACTTTTAGTTATTTTTGGTGTTTTGCGCAAAATCACTCATATATTTACTCTTATGTGCAGGAGAGGAGTTCAGAGTGTATGGAGGTGGGTAGGATGTGCAGGGAGAGGAGTGCGGAGTGTATGGAGGTGGGTAGTATGTGCAGGGAAAGGAGCGCGGAGTGTATGGAGGTGGGTAGTATGTGCAGGGAGAGGAGTACGAAGTGCATGGTGGTGGGAAGTATGTCCAGGAGAGGAGTGTGGAGTGTATGGAGGTGGGTAGTCTGTGCAGGGAGGGGAGTGCAGAGTGTATGGAGGTCGGTAGTATGTACAGGAGAGAAGTGCGGAGTGTATGTAGGTGGGTATAATGGGCAGGTGAGGAATGTGTAGAGTACAGTGGTGGGTAGTATGTGCAGAATGGTGTCAGTAGGACAGTGTCAGATTTTTTTTATTTTTAATATTTTTTTACAATTTAATTTTTTAATTATTTTTTACAATTTATTGTATTGTATTGTACTATTTTTTTCACAATGATGGGGGTTTTATTTTTTAAATGTATTTTTTCACAGTGCTTTTGGGGATGGGAGTGGGGGGTGGGCGTATGGGGCAGTGGATGGTGTCAGTGGGGCAGTGGTCGTGTCAGTGGGGCAGTGGTCAGTGTCAGTGGTCAGTGTCAGTAGGGTAGTGGTCAGTGTCAGTGGGGCAGAGGATGGTTTCAGTGGGGCAGAGGACGGTGTCAGTGGGGCAGAAGACGGTGTCAGTGGGGCAGAAGACGGTGTCAGTAGGGCAGTGGATGGTGTCAGTGGGGCAGTGGACGGTGTCAGTAGGGCAGTGGACGGTGTCAGTGGGGGGCAGTGGATGGTGTCAGTGGGGCAGTGGACCGTGTAAGTAGGGCAGTGGACCATGACAGTGGGGCAGTGGACGGTGTCAGTGGTCGGTATCAGTGGGGAATCGGACGGTGTCAGTAGGGCAGTGGACGGTGTCAGTGGAGCAGTGGTTAGTGTCAGTAGGGCAGAGGACGGTGTCAGTGGGGCAGTGGACGGTATCAGTAGGGCAGTGGATGGTGTCAGTGGGGCAGTGGACAGTGTCAGTGGGGCAGTGGACAGTGTCAGTGGGGCAGTGGACAGTGTCAGTGGAGCAGTGGACGGTGTCAGTATTTTTTTTTATTTCTAGGTATTTTTTTGTAGCATTTGAATTTGTTCTTAATTTGTTTTCACAATCCTTTTTGGGGTTGGGGGCTTGGAGCTCTGGACCATTGTGGTGTCAATAGTTTTAAATTTTATTTTTACAAAAAAAGTTATCATTATGTTTTACAATTTTATTATTTAATATATATATTTTTTATCAGCCCTGTTGGGGGGTTTTGGTGAGATGTTAGGGGTCTAGACAGACCCCTGACATCTCCCCATTGAGACAGAGAAAAGGACAGAGGACAGGGATTGCCCAGTCCTTTTCTCACCACTGAAGATGAATGGAGAGGAGACAGTGGCTCCTTTCCATTCATAAACTGAAGCAAAGTAACACACAGTTTACTCTGCTCAGTTATCACATGACATAGAGGGAGATCGGTAACAAATGCTCTCTATGTCCCATTCAGAAAAGGAAGGGACCTTCCTCCGCTCTCCATCCTGACAGATCTCCCCCCACAGCCCGCGGGAGAGGAGAGGAGGTAAGCCGGTTGCGGGAGATGAGGGGGGTGGAGAAAGAGGACACGGAGACACAGCGGGCAGATAAGGAGTACATGGATGGGGCCAGAGATGAAGGGGGTGTTAGAGGAGAGCACGGCGCTGGAGGAGGAGGAAGACGTGGGGGACAGTCGGGGATGATCGGTACGGCGGGGGACAGCTGTGAGCACCGATCTCCCTGCATGGCTTTTCATCAGCCACTTCTCCTTCTCTCCTTCCTGCGGCTGTCAGCTGAAAAGCCATGGAGGGGGATTGGTGCTCACAGCTGTCCCCGCCACACCGATCATCCCCGACTGTCACTGGACATTCATGTGTATGTGTGCAGGACTGACAGGGGGCCGTGAGCGCGCTCTGCTTTTGCCCAGAATGCGCTCAGCCTCTCCAGTATGCGCTCTGGCGAAGGGGAATGTAGAGGTGGGTGGGGAGTCTGCTGATGTCATGGCTCCGCCTACTGAGTGCTGCACAACAGACCCACTGAATCCGGAGTTTTTCTAGGCTCCAAATAGAGAAGGGGGAGATATCAAAAAGGTAAGGTACATGCAGGAGGGATTTATATCCATATAGTTCAGCACTATGCCATTACTTTATAATTGATGAGAGTGGGTTTATATACACTTTAATCTCTCTAACAAAGTACCAGATAGCAGTAAAACCTGACAGAGATTCTAACCTTCCCCTATTATATTTTATGCTTCTTAATTCAAATGTTTAACAAATAATTAGTAATTAATGTCATAAAAGCTGAATAAAACTCTTGGATGTGCCAAAGTTTGCGTTCATGTGTTCACTATACAAAAATCAACAAAATACAATTTTCATTGACAAATACTGAGTAGGACATAAACATGCCAAACATATTTGATTTATAGTATGAAGCTGTATATACTATTGGTGTTTCTACAATAACCCCACATTCTAAAGCCTTGTACACACAATCGGATTTTCGGCAGGGAATTGTGTGATGACAGGCTGTGTGCCTAAAATCCAACCATTAGTACACTCCATCAGATAATTGTTGACCAACTTTCCACCAACAAATGTTGGATGGCAGTCTAGTAAATTTTCAGCGGACAATGGTCTGTTGTCAGATTTTCCTATCGTGTATACACAAGTCTGTCACACAAAATTTGAAAGTACAAATACGCATGCTGGGAATCAATGCTCACCAAACATGACATTAGCAGAAGGTGCCCAAAGGGTGGCGCTCAAGAGCTGAAATTCCTCTTAGTACGTCACTACGCTTGTGTTTGTTGGCCCACAATTGTGTACTGTTTGTATGCAAGACAAGTTCCTGGCACACGCCCTTCGGACAAAAGTCTGACGCTTTGTTGGCCAACAATCCGATCATGTGTATGAGGCTTAAGAGATATTTCCATGAGGGTTTGTGGAGGAAGGACCAGGTAAAGTCTCTGAAAAAAATCTTACATCAGAAATAATATGAAAAATATGCTACTTGTATAACTAAATATGTATCTGTACAACAGATTAAAATGCAATAGAGCTGCCAAATTGTATTATTCTATTAACTTATGATACAGTTTCAGCCAACATAGTTATAGAGACTTCAATCTGCACCTTGCTCCCGCATCTATCTTTTGTAGTTAGACAGCATAATTTTTGCTGAGCTAACATATCCTTCAATGGTGGGACAAAATGTCAACATAGCAATCAATACAATACATCAACACAATTGCAGATCCAAAGATTTATAAGGTAGGATAGGCTTTGTTTTTTTTTTCTTATACTGTACTGTATGAGGCTTATACCTTATACATAAGTATATAATGACTGTGTTTATATGTACCAAATTTATATTTTTTGCATGTAAACATGTTTTATATTGATGACACAATCATTCATTTTACCATATAAAATAAACAAAAACTATTGCCCTTATTTTCTGTTATAAAACATATCTGATAAATAATATTTTTTCAATAAATTTATTTTTAAGTGTATTCTGCTAAAAAAAAAAAAAAAATGTTTACCTGTATGAAAGATCAAGAGATTACAACATACAGTATGGTATATATATTTTGAAAGTATAAAACCTGATTTTCTGACTGTCAATCACACTTCTTGGGGCCATTTTTTGAAAGTATAAACTACAAAGTATTTAGTAAAAAGGTATGGTGATTTTTTAATTTTTTTTTTACTTTTTTTTGTTTTATGGAAAATTAAGAGAGTAAGTGAAATTAGATTTTTTTTCACAATTTTAATTCTTAAAGATATTTCTCACCTACGTCATGAGCATACTTGCAATTACACCTAAAATTACACTTTTCTACTCCTCCTGAGGGATTGTCTTTGACTAGCCACATGGGGGCCCACAATATAAGCACCTTCAGGCTTTCATAAGGCATTACACATCTATTTTCCTGACTATTTATTATAGATAAAAAAAAAATACATTTTTGGAGGCCCTGAAGTGCACACATGACCACATTTTGGAAAGCAGACAACCCAAGGTATTTTCTAAGTGGCATGGTGTGTCTTTTGAAGATTTCATTTTTTGCCACAAGTTTCTTTTTCATAAAAATGCCATTTTATTAAGATATTTCTCATACCCAAAATAGGCATGCTCAGAATTACACCTAAAAACATATTTTGATACTCCTTCCAAGTATGGAGATACCATTTATGTGAGACTTTTTTGCGTGGAGTGCCAGAACAGTAGAATACAATACAAGATAAAAAATTTATTCCTGCGATACCATGTTCGAGGAGAAAAGGAAGATGAAAAGAGTAATGCAAAGAGTATGAAACTGGGGAAATGCCGCCTACACCGGATGGGGTACACCCTGCCCCTATAGGTTAGATAAATCAGTGGAAAAGTGGTGCTGCGCTAATCCATTTAGAAAGATATAAAACGTAAATAAGTGAAAGTATATAATAAATTCTCAGTGTTAATGTCTCTGAATCAAATTTAAAAACTGTATAGTGACTCTCTGAAACTAACGTGTTGATTGTGGAACATGAGACACGTAATAAAACAACATGTGATTAATACCATGTGCAAGGTAACCACACATAAATACCATAACGTTAAATAACTTTAGAATATGTATAAATATAATGTGCAGCCAGGCACACAGCAAGCAAACATAGATTTAAAGTGACTGGTGCAGATAATCAAAATATAAGTGACAATTTGACTAGAACAATGTGACAATGGGCTAAAAAAGTCCACAGATAAACGTGCAAAAAAATGTGATCCACTTAGGGCTAATTATAGTGACTGGGGTCAGTGGAGATATTTCCTTTCTTCATGCAACACAGCACACAATGGTGGGCAGTGGCCCCTTACCTGCAGGTAATGGGGTAATAACATTAGCCAATTTTAGGCATGGTGGCTCTTAATCATGGTATAGGGATAGGAAGATCTTCCAAATGGCGGAATCCCAACATCAACCAGTAGTGGGGGTGACAATCTTTGGTCCTATCCTGGCTAGTCTCATCTGGGAACCACGTGTCTCCAAGTAGTGTACCGGGGTCACCAAGATGAAAAAAAAACAGCAAAGGAAGATCCCACAATGGTGTAATATAGTTTGGCAGTAAGCTGGGTTTTATTAAAGCAGATTAAAAGTACTCACATAACAACGGTAGTACAGAGTAAAGATCCGACGAGCAGCGAGCTCGTATTACTAATCAACATAGAGTGCCTGTCCCGTCCCTACGTGTGATGTCACGACCCACGTGAAGTCACGTGGGTCGTGACATCACGCGTAGGGACGTGACAGGCACTCTATACAGTGACATACTGTACCATACAGTACAGTATGACACAAAATGACCACATAAAAAAAAAGTATTTACTAAGAGGCCTGGCTCTTTTGTTAGGAACTTTTTATCCTCTGAATCAGTAGTGCCCCTTACTGCATTTTCTCCAGGTTCATACTGAGTCCATATCTGAGTGTAAGGTCCCTCTGCTGCTCTCATCATTCATACTAAGAATTGTATACACCTTCTCACTACATTTTTTTAGACATTGGGACAACACCATAAAATATGTGCACAAAAGTAAAACATTGGCACTGGCTGCAATCAACAACAAAGGGAACACTGGCTGTGGTGAGCAAACTGGTAACACTGGCACTGGCTGTGATCAAAAAAACGGAATAACCTGGCATTGGCTGTGATCACCAAAACTGAAAAATTTGGCACTTGCTGAAACAGCAAACTGGGACACACTGCACTGTAATCTGCAAACTTGGGAAACACTACATTGTGTCCTGCACACTGCGATGCACTGCACTGTAATCTGCAAATTGGGACACATTATGCTATGATCTGAATATTTGGATGAACTGCCATGGGATCTGCAAACTGGGATGGACTGCACTGTTATCTGCAAACTGGAAAACACTGCACTGATCTGCAATCTGTAGCACACTGCACTGATTCGCAATCTGGAACACACTGCGCTGATCTGCAAACTATAACACACTGGCTGTGATAAAAAAAGGGGAGGGATAACCACTCCTTTTGGTTTTGTCCTCTTTTTGTGATCTAGGCTGTTTAATGGACAGTCGCATAGTCACATCGCCGCGACACACAGGGCAGGCTGTAAATGTGATCTGAGATCCACGTGTATGTGCTCAGATCACATTACCACTAACAGGCGGGGGACAATTAAGACAGAAAAGACCTCTAGGGACTCTTCTGTTATAAAAACCCAGCCTATCAGCAGTTTTAAAATGATGACTTCGCTACCACTTTAATGATCTAAAAAGTAATAAAAGTAAGATAAGAAAGTGATAATATAGCAAGTCACCCTCAATGTTTACTAACTCTTCAATGATATTTACAGAGAAGTCATTTCATCTTTTTGCAAACAATTTACCAAACCTGTACCAAAGGTCAAATGGAGTAACCCCACTTGCTCTTTAATCAGTGAAAGGTATGAATGAGAGTTTTCAGTTCTCACAAATGTTGGTGGAAATTTGAAAAATTTTGCCATTTGGCTAAATTGCAGTCAATGAGGAAGGCAAAATGGAGATGTTTTTTTTTTTTTTTTTTTTTTACGCGAACGCAGGCCCCCACTACCTCAAATTATGCAGTCGAGTTTCCTGCATTTGAGGAAATCACAGGGGTCAGCACAGCCGGAGTGCAATGGCCGAGCCTAAACGGAGATGGGTTTTGGTTGTCTTTAATAGTGTAAAAGTCTTTAATTGGGTGCTGAGGATTACAGAAGCTTCATTCAATTATCCTGGACCCGTTCTTCTTCCAAATGATAGCCCACTCTTAAGGCATGTACACACAATACGAAAATCGGTAGAAAAATTTTGTTCAACCAACGATCTGCCGATTTTCGGATCATTTGTATGGTGCTTTCGACAGGTGATTCCGGTTTTTCAACCAACAAAAGCTGGATGTGCAGACTATAAAATGTTTGTTGTACATGAATTCAATGTCCGATTTGGGTTTTAATTAGTAAGGTTATCGTACAAAAAAAATCATAAGAGCAAGACTTTGCATGCTCAGAAACGAAAGAATACAAACAAAACTAGTCAACACATTACATCACTTTTGAAGTTGTATTCTGTCATGCGAGAATTTTCATATGGTTAGTAACCTCTTCACTTTCGAAAAAAGACTAGCATGCAAAAAAAACTGATGAACAGTCATCCGAAAATCTGATCGTGCCAACGAGGCTTTCGTTTTATGATTTTTACATCTACCCACAAAAAGAAAAGAAAAAATCTATTTGTGAAAAAAGTAAAAACAAAATGATTAACAATCAACTGCACAAAAAAACAAAACGAAATTACCCTAAGTATACCCTTCAAAAACACCCTCTAAATAAGAAAAAAAATTTGTCGAACAAATTTTGCCTAAGCAGCTCAATATGCTAAAATAAAAGTTTATGCTTTGGAAAACAAATGTTGCCATTGATGAGATCAGAAATGTCACTGCAAAATCACATTCAAAAATCTGCTGCACCAGATTTTGCATGCTCCAGTTTTAGTAAATCTCTGCCACAGTGTATTATAAGTATACAGAAGCTTAAACAAGGTGAATGAACAAGCTATTAAACAGGGAAAGCAAAGTTAAATGTGATTTATGAAAATGAAAAGTAACTTCCAAAATAATCAATAACAGGTGTCAGAAGTTGATCAACAAAAAGTACTTAGAAAGATAATTGTGCCATAGAAATTGCTCTCAAAGTGATGATGCATTTTTCAAATTGATTTTCGTGGCACTTGCTTAACCTTCCAGTTTTGGCAAGTACTTCCTTTTATTTCTGCCTAGTACTATATTCCCTTCTCACTGAACAGATCAGCACTTTTCCCAACTGTCTCATATAGGATGTACTGCTGGAAGAATTTAAGCAGATACTGAAAAAAATATGAAGAGCAGTTCTGTTGACTAACACAGTCCATGGCCTGAGCATAACAGCAAATACACCCTAACTCTAGACAGTTATAAAAGACATTTGGGATCCTTGGCTTAATTATGCATCCGCATAAGGATTACATGTTTGAATTTTTTAACTCATGATACATATCCCACAATCCCTTATGTTTCCTTTTTATCCTCTTTTTATCCTTTGCTGTGAACAAGACTGTACTCTCACAGGATTTCAATACCGCAATGAGAGTAGGTGATGGAAACACACAATTGGCTGGAACAGGTTGATGGCACACAGAACATGCTGTAAGCAGCCACAGATATGCGTATGCGCTGGTAACATCATGAAAGCATCATGAAGCATCATGGCTTCTGCTTTGATTGCAAGAAAACAGAAGAGGTTAGAAAAAACGTAGAAATAGCACTATATGCATTGATTATTAGGACATTTAAGGCAGAAAACATTTCATTTTGAGTTTACTATGACTTTAACTGATTAAGGCTAAGTTTACATTGATTATTAAGGCCTGCTGCCAGCTACAAGCTTCAGCGCCAGCCCTGTTCACTATAATGAGAGGTCTCCAGCGGTATTTGTGCCTCTCTGCACAGCCAGCGATTGCCTGCGGTGACAAAGTGCAGTAATTGCTAGCTGTCCAGATAGCTCACAATACCTATGGCTACCAGCAACCTGTCATTATAATGAACAAGGTCAGCGGTTGCACCTAGCCATTCAGATCCACAGCAGGAATCAAAAGATTCCTACCCCTACAATTTACACCAGCCTTAATCCCCAGTGCGAATGTAACCTAAATGTTTGTGATAAGACTAAAGAAGTTTGACATATTTATGCAAACAATATTTGTTTTGAAAAAGAATCACTAGGCTGCTTTTACTGTCCTGTCATCAGCTGGAAGCAGGTCCAGGATAACCCGGGCTCAAGGAAGTGTATAGAATCATGCTAAGAACATCTGTTTGCAGAAAAAAGGGTTGAGGTTATCTCTGAAATGAAGGTTAACATTGTCACATAAGCTGGTTTTGTTATTTCATCTTTAATGAGCTGTTCATTTTCAACTTGTTTTTCTTGGCTGGAGTTTTACTATAATTTGCCATCCCCCCATTAAGGTTAAAAAAGGTCCCGATATTTGTAAAAACTTAACTGAGTGCTTACTTGATCCAGCGATGTGCCATCTGTAGCCATGCTTTCCTCTCTCCCTACATTCACAAGACATAGAAGTAGCAGAGGAAGCCATTCTCTCTTGTTGCTGTCAACCAAATCCTGTGAGGTGGGAGCAGGAAGCCGGGCTGAGCCACACTGTGTGTGTCTATAAATGCACACCGCCCGGATCGGGAGTAAGACCATACATGCACCCCTATAGTAAATGGCTTTCTATGGTGGTGCACAAAGAAGAGGAGTGCCTGAATAGGACGCCAGAAAAAAAAAGGGCTGTGATCATGACAAACAATACAATCAAAATAATAAGTCTCAAAAACACCAGTGTACAGTTTATGAAAGTCCCAAAATTTCTAACTCTTGTGATATAATCACACACTGCACTCTGTGATTCTAGTGTCCAAAATGTGTCCAAAATGCAGTATTGCCCTTGATGCCACCCAGAAGTGTATTGTGCTCCACCACCCCCCAAATGATAGACACTCACCGCAGTACCATGAATTTCTGAAAACAGAATGGCATATAGTGCTTAGAAGCAGACAAATTCTTATGGTTCCTCTGGGTAGCTTTGAGCACAGACATTAATTTGTACCCCCCAGCAAAGCTCAATTATTCATACCATGCATAAAGAAAAAAAGAAAAGCTCCAAATGGTATAGTACTATAAAAGCCAACAGATTTATTAGAGATAAAATAACTACTCATAAACAAAATACAACTCAGCATGTAACAAATAATGCCTACAGGAACTATGGTTTGCCTAGCGTTAGTGATACATTCAAACAGCCAATGTGTGATCAAAGACAACTGCTAAGGTCACTTCCAGTAACCGCTAAGTAACCTCCACATTTTGTCATTTCTGACCTTGTCCAAGTGAAAGACTGGTAATTGAGAATAGTAATTTGTATAAAAGTGTTATACTGTTTATTCCGAATACATAAACATTTTAGTGTGCAAAGTCCTGGCACAGGTTATGTGTAAGGTGTAAAAAGACTGCTGAGTCTACCCTCTAATGTTGGGCCATCTATCTATTAAGAGGTTGCTTTGTTTTCCCCAATGTACAGGTCTATGACATATGCAATGAATGTTAGTGTTGAATGAATTTTTTTTACCAGTTTTCAAAAGAGAATTTGTACAAAGGATATAAATAAAAGGTATGAAAAAGCTCTTAGAGCCCAATCCAAGGATTGTATGAAAATATGTTACAGAAAAATAAATGCATAGCAATCTAAGAAGCAGTAGACCATATCATAAAAAGATATTTATCACTTAGGCGTATTATTGTTAATATAATGGAATATAAAGTTCACATGGAGCAGCAATTTGAACACTTGTGAATGTTACCTAGAGTGGCAAAATGTATAAGGAAAATGTATAAGGATAAGATGAAGGAAAAGAAAGTATTGGAGAAAAAAGAGGGTTTTAAGGACATGAAAATTAAATAAAGAAAAGTTAAGAAAGAGGAAAGAAAAAGGAATATTCTGGTCTGACATTCACACATCTATGGGTCTAAAAAATAAAACATCTATAGGCTAAACTAAGAATTTGAATCTTATATCAGAGAGCATCTGAGCTCCACTATAAAAAGAGTCTAGTAATTTGAAGAGACAATGATATTTGAAGTCTTTACTTCACAGCATCGGATCATTGGGAGAAAAATGTATACATACATTGATACATCAATAATCTACCTTGAAATAAAGTGAAAATATAAATGATGTTTTAAAATGTTTTGTAAGCTGTCTGGTAAAAATTAGTTTTATGTAAATAATTTAATCTGCAGCAATGTTATAAATAGAGTATTTTTCTAAAGGCATGAATAATTTGTTTAAAAAGGATAAATAAACATCATCCTGACCTACTTTAGAAAACAGGTAAAAATGCTACGTGCGTTCTATAAATGAACTCTATTCTCCTTAGAAATAATAACACTATAATTGGGTTATAAACATCAACATTTATCAAAGTGTGTCACACATTCCCGGCAGAAAATAGGACTCTCATAATACTTAGTATATGCAAGTTAGTATTATCATTGCATATTCTTTTCCCTAGGAGTCTTGCCATTTTTTTTAAATATTGAGTATTCTGAAAAAAAATGTATATTTTTAGAAAGCCCTTAAAATATTTATCAACTAAAAATCTATTCTTTTAGAGATAAGCAAATTCCCTAAGATGTACTATGTGAACGATTGTTCAGATCATTTTGTGTGATCCTCTAGTATTTATATTTAATAATTATTTTTTCTTCTAAAAAACATGCTAAAATATTGAATAAACTACAACATGGTACTGGACCATGGGATCTCTTAAAATTCCACAGTCTAATAACTACCACTGCAAAAGGCGAAAGGCTGTTAGATATTTAAAAAAATATTAAATATTTCAAATAAAATAGGAACTTTGCCACTGACTAATAAATCATTGTAATTTTTTTTTTTTAAATCCTTATTTTGGGTGAATAAAGTCAGAAGCACCTCTTGGTCTCTTTAGTTGTGAAATGTGGGGTTGCTTTTATTTTGAATAAAACTGGTTTAACGTTCATTTGAAATCTGTCAGTGTTTTGTTTTCAATCTCTTTTTATTAATTTTAAGAACAATTTATACAAATACATACACATACATATTACTCACTTTATAAAGTTAAATCTTCCCATCGTTGCCATATTTTAGGAATTTGGTTACTTAAATTTTCTTCAAGCCTTATCATTTCCTCCATATGTTGTATTCCGCTCATCTCCCAAACCCATTCTATTATTTTAGGACTTTTTGCTTTTCATCAGTTTCGAGCTAGTATTGTCCTAGCGGCTGTTATCATATGATGAAGGATATCTGTCCTAATGGTTCTCATTGACCCTGGAATAATGGATAATATTGTGGTGCCCATACTTGGTTGTATCTCAGAACCCGACAACATCCGATAAATATTAAATACCTTTTACCAGAAATCCTTCACAATTGGACACTCATACCATATATGTGTCATTGTTCCTCTATCCCTAAGACATCTCCAACATGTTTCCGAGTTATCTCCATTTATTTTATGTAAACCTACTGGACTCCAATGCAATCTCATTATAATTTTATAATTTCTTCCTTGATGTTTAACTGCTATCGACATTTTATGTATCAAAGAAAATGCCTTATTCCATTCTAATAATGGAATCAAGCTCTCTATTTCGTTTTCTCATTTTCTCATACATATTAATTCATTGAGGGCTCCAGAAGGGAGTAAAAGTTTATATATAGTTGATAAATTATGGATCGGTCTTTGTTCCTTTATTAATAGTTGTTCAAAACTAGTTAATGGTCTATCAATCAAGGAAGATTGTATACTAGATCCAATATATGTATTTATCTGTTGATATTGCATCCATTTATGTTCATGTTTAGGCCCCAGGCTGGATAGTCGAGGGAGCTTGCCATCCACTAGGGTCTGGACTATCCTTATATTCTCAATCCTGTTCCATTTGAGAAAAATTATTGCCTCTAGTGCTGGTGGAAATTCAGGGTTAGAGAACAGAGGAGTCATTGGCCCAATCAATGTGGAAAGATGTCCCCTTTTCAACATTATAACACATATTTTCAGACTTGATGCTACAAAAAGCGTTAATTCTTTTTTCCCAGGTCGAAACTGAGGTTTGATCCATAGAAGGGCTTTAAGTTGCAAGCAGATAATATTTTCCTTTAGAGTTACCCATTGTTTATATTTTGCATTGTGATACCAGTCTATAATCCTAATTAAGGACGCAGCGTGCAAGTATATTGTAAAGTCGGGAAGTGTAAGACCTCCATTCTTTTTTGTTCTAATTAGGATTTCTGTTTTTGTTCATGATGTTTTCTGGGCCCAAATAAAACTTCCTATGGCTTAGCGTAGCTGTGCCATTAAGTTAATTGGAAGGATTAAAGGTATAGCTTGAACTACATATAGTAATTTTGGTAGTATATCCATTTTCATTACATTAATTCTCCCCATCCATGAGTAAACCATTTTGTCATATCTTTGGAGCAGTTTTATAACTTTACAAATTATTAGACATGTGCAATTAGTTTCGTACGAATCGAAAATTCGTAAGAATTTCCAGAAATTCGTACATTCGTGAGGATCTGAAATACAAATTTTTATGCATACGAATGTTGTACGATATTAAAAATTTTGTTTACAAACTTCAGATAAATTTATCATAACAAACTTTTGTTGTTGTTACGAAAAGTTAACAAACCTAAAAGTTAAAAACCCCAGGAAGTCAGCACAGCACAGGGATGGTGGGAGCTCCTCATAATGATAAATTTATCATAACGAACATTCGTTATTGTTACGAAAAGTTAACGAACCTAAAAGTTAAATACCCCAGGAAGTCAGCACAGCACAGGGATGGTGGGAGCCCCTCATAACAATAAATTTATCATAACGAACTTTCGTTATTGTTACAAAAAGTTCACAAACCTAAAAGTTAAAAACCCAGGAAGCCAGCACAGCACAGGGATGGTGGGAGCCCTCATAATGATAAATTTATCATAAAAAACTTTCGTTATTGTTACGATAAGTTTACGAACCTAACGAAAATTCGTATTTCGTACAAATCCAAATTGAATTTCGGACACGAATTACGAATCAATTTTAATACGAAACGGTACAAAACAAATTTATTGACGCACATGTCTACAAACTATTAGAGAATAATTTAATTCCTGAAATTTGGCCAAATCTCTTGGGATATATTCCCTAGATATTTAATTGCCACTTCTTGCCATTTAAAGGGGATCTTAGTTGATAATGATAATTTGATAATGATATGCTCAACATCTCTGACTTATCATTATTAACTTTGAAGTTACTTACTTTTCCGAACCGTTTAAATTCCTGTATACGATTTAGTAATGTCATTATTGGGTTAGTAACATATATTAGGCACATAGCTCTATAATGATAATCTGTATTCTCCCTTTTTCCTTCTTTCCCCTCTATTCTTCTTACTTTCCCACTTTCTTTCTTTCTTCCCCATCAATTTTTCCATCCTACTTTTTCCTCACTTGTTTTACACTTTTTTAAACTTTTACACCATTATTCACTTACTCCATGCATTTGTTTTCCAGGTTGACTTTCTTTCTCTTTTCCTCCTCCTTTGAGGTCGCCTTCATCACCCCTTCACATTTTTTTTTCACACTCTGACCCAATCTGGGGGGCTCTATGTGTTGGTATCGCTGTCCGGACATGCTCCCTCAGCTTCAGGCCTTGGCATTACTGGCTGGCTTGGCATTCGGGGCTGCACCGCCATTGCGCAGACACAATTGTAAGTCCATGGTCTTAGTAAAATAATGTGGGATCCATGCTTTACATTTACCCACCTGTTTTTCAAACCATTCAATATTGCTATTTCCCCTAATTATAGGTTGTCACTACGGTTATGCTCCTGATGAGTGGCTATAAGGTCCCGAAACGGCGTAGAGCTTACAACTACCGTTATGTGTACACAATTATCAACTATATATGTATGGACGTTCCAATTTTATTGTATTTTATATTTTGCCACCTTTTTCTAGTGACAGTTTTTAGTGTCACATACTTATTGATTTATTATTATAATTTTATTTATCTATAGTCTCATAGGTTTGTAATAGAAGCCCTTGTTGGAATGCATTTTATGATGAATACAGATTATCATTATAGAGCTATGTGCCTAAATATGTAGAGCTATGTGCCTAAATATGTAAATATATGAATTTTGGTATAATTTTATTAAAAATCGCATTTCCTATCCAAGTTATACTTCTGCTCCCGCGTGCCTCATTCAAAGTCCCGCACCTGTTTTCTCTTTATTTTATTATCGAGCCGGGATGGAGGAGGGGTTTTAGAACAGCCCCACTATTCTCATTTAAAGTCCCAACATACATTTTCCTACTCCTTTGTTTACGTATATTTTCTTATGTTGAAATTTCTCCCAGTAGAGATATTTTATGCTCTCTATCCCTTTTCAATCATATTTATTGAACAATCCTCCTAGTACACATTTTAGTGTTTCTTATTGCATGGGGATTGATGTATTATCTGTTTCATGGATCTGCAGAAATTATTTTATCGCTTGTCGGATATCGGTTTTACATTTTTTATCTTTAATAACCACTTGCCGACCGCCTCCTGTAGATATACATCGGCAGAATGGCACGGCTGTGCAAAGTACTGTACCTGTACGTTACTTTGAATTTGCTGCCGTGCTCACCCACGCCTGCCGCAAGCTCTGTGAGTCGGGTCGCGGGTCCCGCGGAATCGATCAACGCGGGGATACCCGCAATCGCCTCATGGAGAGAATGAATGGGGAGATGCTGATGTAAACAGCATCTCCCCGTTCTGCCTACCCTGTTTCCCCAAAAATAAGACCTAGCGTGATTGTCGGTGATAGCTGCAATATAAGCCCTACCCCCCAAATAAGTCCTACCCTTTTTCCCCAAAAATAAGCCCTACCCTGAAAAGAAGACCTACAAGGACTTTAACTAGGGCTTAGTTGAGGGGTAGGGCTTATATTGCAGCCATCACGACAATCACGCTAGGTCTTATTTTCGGGGAAACATGGTAGTAACAGTGTCATGGATCTCTGCTCCCTGTCATCGGTAGCAGAGATCAGTGACATGTCACACACAGCCCATCCCCCCTACAGTTATAACACATCCCTAGTACTGACTTAACCCCATCCCGCCCCCTAGTGGTTAACCCCTTCACTGCCAGTGTCATTTACACAGGAATCAGTGCATTTTTATAGCACTGATTGCT
The DNA here is from genome assembly GCA_037952925.1 of Lithobates clamitans. Taxonomy (NCBI): domain Eukaryota; kingdom Metazoa; phylum Chordata; class Amphibia; order Anura; family Ranidae; genus Lithobates; species Lithobates clamitans. The sequence continues at coordinate 3,766,549 of JBBGZY010000477.1, read as the reverse complement.
GTATAAATGACAATGGTTCCAAAAATGTGTAAAAAATGTCCGACATGTCCGTGATAATGTCACAATCACAATAAAAATTGCTGATCGCCACCATTACTAGTAAATACAAAAAAAAATTATTAAAAATGCCATAAAACTATCCCCTATTTTGTAAACACTATAACTTTCGTGCAAACCAATCAATAAACGCTTATTGCGACTTTTTTTTTACCAAAAATATGTAGAAGAATACATATTGGCCTAAACTGAGGGAAAAAATGTTTTTTTATATATTTTTGGGGGATATTTATTATAGCAAAATGTAAAAAATAATGCATTTTTTTTCAAAATTGTCGCTCTTATTTTGTTTATAGCGCAAAAAATAGCAATCACAGAGGTGATCAAATACCACCAAAAGAAAGCTCTATTTGCAGGGAAAAAAGAACATCAATTTTGTTTGGGAGCCACGTCGCACGACCGTGCAATTGTCAGTTAAAGCGACGCAGTGCCAAATCGCAAAAAGTACTCTGGTCAGGAAGGGGGTAAATCCTTCCGGGGCTGAAGTGGTTAAGCAGGTTATCATTTAACCTCCATGACCCCTGTGGTTTCCTATAATCAGTCACCCCCAGGTGTATAAATATCAGAGCATGGTCTGACCATAGAAAATTACCAATATAAGAGGAGGGAGTCATCATCAGTCCTATTTGACTAATTAAAAAATTATCTATTCTCTGATATGTATTATGTATAGTCGAATAATATGAATCATTTTTCTCTACCTGATATTGGACCCTCCATACATCCACCATTTGATATTTTTCCAATAGATGTTTAAATTCTTTTAATTGACCACTGATCCTATGTGATCGGGTTGCTGTTGCATCCATTTTTGGGTCCATTACAAAATTAAAATCTCATTTAATAATTACCATTCCTTCTGCTTTTGCCTTCGTAATACCCTGTATTCCACTCTTGATTTGCTCATAATTTGGCAAATAAAAATTAATAATTGTAAACATTTTTCCATATAGTAAGACGCTTACAATTATGGACCTACCATCTCTACCTTTCCAGTTTTGTAAAATTTGATGGGGTAGGGTTTCATGGATTGCAATGAAGACTCCTCGCGATTTAGAAGATGGAAATGAGTCATGGATACATGTTGGATAATTTTTATTCTGTATATTGGGGATGTGATCTGAACAAAAGTGTGTTTCCTTGAACAATATGATACCAATCTTCTGTTTATGGAATTAATTTATAATTTGCATTCTTTTAGAAGGCGAGTTAAGGCCTCTGGCATTAAAATAACAAAATTTTACTGTACCCATGACAATATAGAAAAAAAAAAAAGAAACACTACACTCTACAAAATATGTCAAAATCTATACACACACTCCAAACTATTTGACTTAATTTGTCTATCTTACATTAGTAAGATCCCTATTAGGGGGGTTAGGGGCCGCTGTCACCAGATCTGCAGCACACCGCTGTTTAGCATGCCACATTCATCTAAACGTATATTAAAACCGCTAAGTAGACCTTCCTACCACTTTTTCTTACATGATGTAACTACCTTAGAGACACCATTTTCAATTTCTTCCCATAAAAAAAGGGACTCAAGGAAGACGAGGGGCTACTGCATCAACCATGTGCCATCTCCCCTCTCCCTCCCCCAAAAATTAAAAAAACTTAAATTTATTCACTCAATTGGAAGTAGTACAATAACTATTACACATGTATTACCATTTATGTTACCTCTTGAACTCTTTCAATATCCAAGCTCTTAGGGTTAAGGATCTGTAAAAGAAAACATTTCCTTGTAGATTTGCAGATTCCCAGATCATTCCCTAGGGCGGTGGACGGAGGAAGGTGGAGGAAAGGAAGGGGGAAAAAGATAGAGAGAAAAAAAAAGGGGGATGCCCCTTACACACCTTCCCCCATGTTCCCTCCACTTGTATTGTTGTGTAACAAATTCAACATATTCCTTTGCTTTGTATCAAACTATCTATTCCTATTTACTTCTTATTCCTCCTCCCATTCCCTCCCTCATACCTCCCCCTTCCCTACCACATCCTATCCCTTCCTTGTATATATGATGTGTGAACTATGTGTTACAAACAATTTATATACCTATATTATTTGTGACTTGTAGGTGAGGCTCAAGTGCCTCAAAATACGTGATTATTGTTTTAGTGCAAATGTAGGAGAAAAAATAAAAAAAATAATTGCGCTTCAAAAACATACGAAGTAAAGTGACATAAAGCTGCAATGTCCTAAAATGTGACACAAACACACAACATAGATAAGAAAAATTGGTGACTCGCGCTGAACAAACTGGTGGATGTGTGGCTAAGAAGTGCCACACCAAGAAAGCTAGATACAATATATATATATATATAGATGAAAATAGTGCAACACACTATATACAGTTGGGGGAATTCACAAGCCCCCTTAGTGGATATGTGTACAATTAGTGCAATAATATAACACAATTGGTGCAAACAAATTTCAACATAAGTCCATGTGTAATGGATATAAATCAGGAAGTAGATGTAAATAGTTGGAGGAATAGTCCATATGAGGGAAAACCCAAAATAGTGATTGACAATCCCAGGTAATTCAAATGTGTAGAGTCATAGATATGTGGGTCCACCACCAAAAGAGAGAGCCTGGCCGCTTACCAGAACCCCATGACCCCCCGTTACAGAGGGTCTAAATGGGCTTTGAAATCCTGCTAGTCCGGAACTCCCAGGAGCGGGGATGGAAACTGGAAAGGACGTCAGGGACTGTGTTGGAGATGGATGGGTCCACAAAAAAGGCTCAGCCCTCAGCATAGTGTTGTCATCATAGGAAGAAAGAAAGGGGGGGCTCCCATAGTGTAAAATCAAACGGTAATTTATTGAAGTAAAAAATGTAAACACTCACATGTAGGTACGAAAATCATCATCATCAACAGAAGAACAATCGGTGGCACCGGCCGGATGACCAGATAGCCCGTCCTGCTGGGTGTACAGCGACAATGGGAGGTGGTGCTCAGCCCACCGGTATCATCGCGCCACCTCCCATTGTCGCTGTACACCCAGCAGGACGGGCTATCTGTGTTCATCTGGCCGGTGCCACAGATTGTTCTTCTATTGATGAATTCCCCCAACTGTATATAGTGTGTTACACTATTTTCATCTATATATATATTGTATCTAGCTTTCTTGGTGTGGCACTTCTTAGCCACATTCATTCCCCAGTCTTCTTTAATCCTCCTCAACCCCCACTATTATTGTCTTTGAATCTTCTCAGCAGGATTCTTCTAATTACTGTGAGGGTCTTTGATCTTTTCTCATAGGCATGGTTGATGGTTCATATTGGGTCCATTGTGGTAATTCTATCTCAGAGAGTTGAAAAAATTTTAAAAATCCAGGTAAATCTTCTATATCTCAGAAATTTGCTAGTAAGCCCTTACATTGCGCCTGAAGTTGGAATGGAAATCTCCATCTATATTGGATGTCTCTTTTTTGAAGAAGCCCCAGGAAAGGTTTCAATGCTCTTCTCAGAGCTGGCGTATGTCTAGAGAGATCATGAAACAATGTTAATTATGTCCCCTCAAATTCTATATTTTTACCTTGTTGGGCAGCTGACATGATCATTTCCTTTATTTGAAAATAATGTATCCTACAGATTACATCTCTTGGTCTTATGGAGTCTGTTTTTCTAGGCCCCGCTGATCTGTGAGCTTGATCGTATATTATACCTGTTGTGGGGGAATTTTGTAGTAAGGTATTAAATATGTCCCGTAGTGTTGGTATCAGATTCTCTGGACTCACAACTTTGGGCAATCCTCTGACCCTTATGTTGTTTCTTCTGTTTCTATTTTCTAGGTCATCTATAGTATTTATAGCATGTTTTAAGCTCTGATCCTGTTCCTGTGTTTTAACCTCAGCTTGTGCCATTTTTTGTTCCATAACCACCAGTCTAGTATCTATTGTGTCTATTTTCTCCTGAGTATTTTGTACGGATGTCTTAAGCTCCTGAAATTCAGTTTTATATGAGGTTTCTAACCTAAATAGATATCGGTCTATATCTTCCCTTGTTGGTAGGGAACAAATATATGCTTTCATGTCCCAATTCCCTTTTTCCATTTCATTTGTTTCTGTTGTTGACCATATTGTATTAATTGATGAGCTATTCTTAAATTGCCCCATCTCTTCCTCAGTTGTTCCTTAGGTTGTGGATGACTCTATTGTGTTAGATAATCCTTGTGGTGACTGCAATTGCTGGAAAAATTCCTTTATGTCTGTTGTTTGGATTGATTTATTTGCTCCATTTGTTGTACTTTTCTTACTCTTTTTTGTCTTTTGAGATTGGGGAGTTTTGGGTTTTTTAGGTGCCATATTTCAAAAAGTCACAAACCCCCCGCAATCAATTACAGTCTCCCTACAGTCAGACACTTGATAATAATAATAGTAACGGGAATAATTAACGCTGTTAAAGGTTTTTTTTTTCTTCCACTCACCCAATCTTTGGGATACAGGACATTTCTTCTACAGAGTACTCAAAGTATATATGGTGTATATTTTCCTTCCCTCTCCAGGTTAGATTAAGCTCCACCGTCTCCTGCCCCCTGCCATGAGGTGGTATGGTGTTTCAACGGGTTACCTGTGTCTTTTCAAATTAGTCCCCTCGATATTCTCCGCTAGTCGCGGTATACACATGTAGACCCACAATTCCAGCCAAGACCAAGGGCTCCTCTACTATCCTCTAGTATCTCCAATACCGCAATCTCCATCGTCTTTACAGAGGCAATTTGTGCCATGGGCAGTGGGAGATGTAGGTAGGTTTTGTATGTTCTATCTTTTATCTTAGGAAATCTTAGGAAAATATCTTAGGAAAATCTTTTTCCACACTAACTTTAGTTTTAGTAACTTTAAGGGTTGGGTTTTTTCCAGGTATTAGTCAAGGCTAGATTTAAGGGATAAGTTAATCGAGTAATAGGTCTATATTTGACAAAGTGTTAAACGGTAGTTTTTAGTGTTAGGTTATAAGATTATAAGGTTATAAGATTATTTTAACCAATTCCAGCCCAGGCCAACTCTTTCATTCCTCTCCTACATGTAAAAATCATACTTTTTTTGCTAGATATATTACTCAGAACCCCAAAAGCATATATATATTTTTATAGCACAGACTCAGAGAATAAAATGTTGATCGTTGCAATTTGTTATGTCACACGGTATTTGTGCAGCAATTTTTCAAATGCAATTTTTGGGAAAAATACACTTTAAAGAATAAAAAAAACACAATATTTACCCCATAAAATGTGATGAAAGATGATGTTACACTGAGTAAATAGATACCTAACATGTCACGCTTTAAAACTGCACACACTTGTGGAATGGTGCAAAACTCCAGCACTTAAAAATCTCCATAGGTTAGGCTTTAACATTTTTTACAGGTTAGTAGTTTAGAGTCACAGAGGAGGTCTTGTGTGAGAATTATTGCTCTCACTCTACATTCACGGCGATACCTCACATGTGGTGTAAACACTGTTTACACATGTAGGCGCAACATATGTATGTGTTCACTTCTGCAAGCGAGAAAGAGGCCTCTGTATGGAGACATATGGGGTCAATAAGACCGTAGATATCTCCTCTACCCTGGAAAGCATGAGATAAAAAAAACATTGACCTCTGGTTTCCAGGGAAAAAACTGTCAGTATTTACATCTGCCAGAGCTGGAAGTGACGTCATTCTGGCCTCCCAGGGTCATAGAGTTGCCCGGAGACTATCTGGCCCTCTTCCAGCTCTATGGTAACCTGAAGCCACTGCCGGATCGGTAATCCGTTTCCCAATCACACGGAAGAGCCCAGAAAGGCACCGGAGGGCCACGGGAGGGGGGATATTCAGTGGCTCAATAGCTGCTAGGATGGCTTTTACATCACAGGGAAGCACCAACTAAAAAAAAAATATATTTGAATGATGCCTGTAACTACAGGCATAATTCAGATATCTCCACTACAACCTAAGGATGCCATATGATGTTCTATGGGCGGGAAGTAGTTGAAGGTGGTGTTGAGGGTTGGATTATCTATTAGGGGCCATTAAAAGGGTTACATTTTTAATGAACAATAATACCTTTTATCCACAATGGTCTGCCTAACTTAAAGAGGAACCGCGGTCTGCTCACATAATTTGTAATAAAAACATCCTTGTCATTCTGAAGCTTCCCCCCAATCACTTTGCAGTTTTTTTTATATATACTGTGATTCTGTACTTGCCAAATATGCTGCAGAAATCTCCCTCCACTAAGTCTGGCTGCAGCCATTTTTACTGTGGGCAGCTGAAGCTGCTGCCTGTTCACTTCTTAGATTTATACAGACACACAGAAGCACACTCTGCAGCCCTGCAGCTCTCATTGGTCCTCTTATGACTCATACCACCTCCCTTCCTGGCAAACTCTCACAAGAGTGAGAGAAAGAGCTGTGCATGATGTAATACGCCTAGGCTTTTTACCAGACAAGAAGCAGGAAGTGGGCTGTATAAGGTATTTACTTGCAGAAAAAAAAATGTATTATTATCCAAAGTTAAAACAACTAGGGCAGAATATTTAATAGATTGAAAGTTAAAAAAAAATGACTGAAGGTCCACTTTAACTCTGTTGCTAAAATCAACCAAAATAGTGTCAAAGTATGATCATGTTTTCTACATGTCCCAGTATCCAATGTATTTGCATTGCAGTAACTTTTGCTCTCTTCTCCACTGTTTGTCCTGCCCACGTGTTAGCCGAATGGTGGGCACGCTGAAGAGATTTTGCAGCATTCACATGCTCACTGTGCAGGCTCATCAGTGCTAAATAGAAGAGCAAAACACCTGTTTCTCGTACTACACATCTGGCAAAGCTGACAATACCCTGTTCCATTTGCAGCAGAACTCCTGAAGAGGGGAGAAGTTCTCCCCCAAAACCGCAAACTCCATTGAAGTCTATGGGAGCCAAACATGAGAAATCAAAAGTGCCCATTTTGAAATCTTATATGCAAGTATATAGCCATAAAAAGGGGCATGGGGGGTCCAGGTATTGCCCTGGGGGACATGTATCAGTGCAATTCTCTTTTTTTTTAAACAATAATTTTTTAAGAGCAGTGATTTTAATGATGCTTAAGGTGAAACAATAAAAATGAAAAATCCCTTCAAATATAGTGCCTGGGGGTCCCCTTAGTCTGCCTATACAGTGGCACATCTTTAGCATGTACAGAACATGCTGCAGTGAAACTGACATTTCTAAAAAAAAAATGTCAGATCACATTTGAATTGACTTGTGGTTGCAATTGCTGGCACCAGGCTATTAAAAAAAGTAAGAAAGAAAAAAACGGTGTGGGGTCCTTTTTTTTGAAACTACGTCAAGGGAAACTATTTTTTTAATTCTTAATAATGGAATTGTCAAACACCTGTCTGCTGTTTTTATTTATTTCAACACTTTTTTAGTGAATGGGTAGGGGTGCTATGTACACCATGCTTATTCACATAGGGGCGGGATATGGGGGCCCCTTGTCAAAGGGGGCTTCCAGATTCTGATAAGCCCCTCACCAACAGACCCCAGGATTGTGCTTTAGGGTGGGGGCAGACCCCCCTGGCCCAATGCACCCCCCATGTTGAGGGCATGTGGTCTGGTATTGTTCAGGAGAGAGGGTGCTCGCTCACCCCCCCTTTCCGTACCTGCCGGGCTGCATGCTCGGATAAGGGTCTGGTATGGATTGGGGGGGCATGCCGTTTTAAAAAAAAAATTGGCCTGGTATGGACTGGGGAGGGGGATCATACAGCATTTTTTTAAATGCCGACAATGTTTTTATTCTATTCATCTGTTAGCAAGGATGTCCACTGACAGCTGATTATGGTTGTTAAGGATGCTGTGGCTGGCTTCCTGGCCCAGCTCCTTAACAGCCAGCTTTTACTGCGCCCTGATTGGGCAAACACCTTCTGAACCCCCACACAAATACGGGTGTTCCCTGAACAGGGCCAACAGCCAGTGTTTGGCCTGAACTCATGCTTGGGTCGAACCGTTCGCCCAACACTACCCGTAAGCAAGAAAGATTGTTCAAGTTTCAACCATTTGGTTTCCTCTCTGTTCATCCTACTCACCCATTAGCTGATTAGTTGACTGAGTTTTCACAACTGCATTAAAATACATGACTTGTAAAGCACAGGATAGTATTTCCTGTTTACAATTTCCTCCATGGGAGCCTGGATGGTCAGTTAGCAATGATGTAAGCAGGCACCATTTTGGTTGTTTTTGTCAGTTAAGTAAGGCAGGCCAAGGCAAAACTTTAGTTTGTGTGGTAAAAACATATATTTAAAGTAGATCTTCAGCCCCCCCCCACATTTTTCAAAACCCAAGTTTACTGGGCATTGTCTTCTGCACAAGTCACATACTCACCCACCCAGTGTATCCAGCACTGTCCTGCTGAGATTGCCTTCTGTTGTGCCACAGCTTGGTCCTGCGCTGCCATATTTTGTTGTGAGGTCATCGGTAGGTGCTCGCCTTTCCGTGTTTATCTGGCAGGTCTACTGATGATGTGCGACTGGGCCTGACCTACCTCCTTTACTGAATGGACAAACAATGCCTCCTAGGATATCTGACGTGCATATCACAGAAGGCAAAGGCTGCATAATACACTTCATTCGCTTAGGTGAATTACATGCACAGGGGGGTGGCCCGGACCCCCTTTTTTTTTTTAAACATTGCTGTTTAAGGAGAGGAGGAGAGGTGGAGAGGAGGAAGGATTGCATAGAGAAAAATTAGAGTAACTAGAACACAACAAAGAATCTTGAAAACAGAGACAATTTGTAAAAACCTACACGTAGAAATAAGGATAATGCATGGAAATTATGCCAGAGTCAAAATATAAAAAATAAACTTGAGTTTAAGTGAAAGGACACCTTATTTGGAAAGCAGAGGAAGAACACTGAATTAATTGATCCAGAATGTCAAACTACTTAGAATAAAAGCATGTTTAGGAAGCTATATTTCAGTTGACATAAACACTGACAAGCTATTTATCACAGCCATCCAGAGAGGCGGCTTAATGCTAGGTTGTATGAGGATAGGTATTAGCATGTGAAAGACTTGCAGCCATAACTCCAATGCTAAGAGCATTGCAAAGCTCTTACTCAAAACATTATGTTCACCTCTGCAAACATTATCTGTGCTGGAAAATAGATAAATTGCTAACGGTTGCCAAATGGTACACAATTTACATAATTAAAAAAACACTGAAAATTTCAGCATTTTTTTATTTAAAATGCTCGGCTTAGATGAAATAGTCCCATGACAAATGTATTTTAGAGAATAGAAATTGTGATTATTATTTTCAAAGTGGTGAAAGTATTGTGGAGTGCAGAAGGAGCACAAAGCCCCACAATAGGTTTAACTGTGCTGTATATCATTTTCCCTTGGAATTAACTAAAAAGTTTTACAACATAAAGAACTATAAGTGTCTGAAGCTATTTTACAGTCAGTGGGAGTCTTTAAAAATGTATTGTAACTGTGGTGCAGTTAAGTACGACTATGTAGTTTCTCCTATAATGCACCTTCTAAACTATTTACTGTATATAATGTGTGTATATATATATATATATATATATATATATATATATATATATATATATATATATATATATATATATGGTATTTGTATATATGCAAAATCCCTTGGATTTTCTGGGTGGTCAGGTTTCATTAAACTTTTCTGTGGAAGTAAAATTATTTGTTTAAAACGGATGTTTTAAGCTGACCGTTGAATCCCTTAAAAAGTAGAAGCTCCGGAAAAAAAAAAAATGGTAAACTGCTATTCATAAAATTTAAAAGATGTTGTCAGGTCTTTAAAGGGTAACTCTACTTTTGTGGAAAAAATATTGTGGAAAAAATAAAATATAGCATACAAAATTACTACACATGCCATATTGTAATTTAATGTTAAAAAAATTATCTTTATAATCAGCCACTGAAATTTTCTGTAAAATTTGATTCAATAGGACAACCTGGAGGTATTCTGTACATGGTTCACAGAACATCCCAGAAAATGCAATGCAAGTGAAGTCAAATTTTATGCATTCCCTACAACAGAAAATTTGGTTTTGGTGAGATACTTCTCAATGGGCTAGGCCTTATGCACACTGGGTGTGTTGTTAGCTCTTCTAGACTTCTTTTCTCCTGGAAACAACATTTTGACAGAAAAAACACTTGATGCTTGTAAATGTGTGTAACACATTTAGGCACATCAAGTCTTTGAGTGTTAGAAGAATAATAATATCTTTAGGACATTGAAATTAATTGACAATCAAGCACTAAATGTGCCTCGCATTTATGCACATTTACAGATGTCAAGCATTTTTTCTGGCAAAATGCCATTGATCCTGAATGCACTAGCTGTGTTTTTTTTTTCTTTGGCTCTAAACAACCCTGCCTCTAAACCCCTCTAAACACTGGTGTGTCCATTTGTACATAGGCTAACATGCAGGGGCATTAAAAAGCAGAAAAAAAATACCAGAAGCCCCTAAGAGCAGTTTTTTTTGTAGGGGAATGGCCTTTTGACAGGATGTTTTAAACATGGCATATTTTACCACTAAAGTCAAGTATGTCATTCACTTCTTGTTCTGTAGACACAAAAAGAGTATAATAACAAAGAGGATATCATATCAATATGAGGGATATTCCTCTGTTCATCTGTTGCAGGAACAAGTGCCCCAATTGGAAGGGCTCCCTTGTATTCCTATTCTAATGGCAACTATATACTTTGGATTTACCCTCACATTCATTTCTGGGGATATTGGTGACCAGGACTTTAAGAGACAGCAAATCTTCCTATTACATAGCACTGAAAACCTGACAAGGGTTTTACAGCCCCCACCCAGTTTTTTTATCTCATGAATTGACTTTCTCTCCTGTTTTATGCAATATTTACCAAGTGTTTTTGCATTATGCGTTAAATACCACATAAAGCAGTAGTGAATAGGCATTTTTAGGATTGCATGCCTTATTTGGAAAAACACCTAAATACCACATGCAATCTTGTTCTGTGAATGGAGCCCAATGTTTCAACAAATATGACTTTAAATTCACCTGCTGTAGCTACTAATTTTCATGCCGCGTACACACGGTCGGACTTTGCAGCTACAAAAGTCGGACAGCCTGTCCGACATACTTCCGGCGTACCTTCGGCGGACTTTGGGCAGACTTTCTTACGAACGGACTTGCACACACACGACCACACAAAAGTACGCCAGCTTAGTACGCTGTGACGTACACCAAGTCCGACGAGACTATAAAACGGAAGTTCAATAGCCCGTACGACACCCTTTGGGCTCCTTCTGCTAATCTCGTGTTTATCTCGTGTTAGTAGAAGTTTGGTGAGAGACGATTCGCGCTTGTGAGACTCGTATTTTTCAGTTCGTTTTAACTGTTGTTCAGTCTGTGCTTGTGAGGTTTGTATCTGCTTTTCAGTGCGTTTGGTCAGTTGGCATTGAGAAATCTTTGTTTTATTGGCCGCTCGTTCCTGATTTTCAGGTCGTTCTTCACAGGCCTTGCTGTTCTTCAGTGCGTTCTGTTTAGTGCGTTCTGACCAGCCGACCGTTTTGAAGCCATGTTACCTGTACGTACTCGTCGTAGAGCTCGTGCATTGTATGTGCTTGGTGCTGTAGTTTATTCTTCAGCCCAAGACCAGTCCATGAACAGGGCGAGGAGGAGTTCATGGACCAAGAATTGGTTGCTTCATCGTGACCAGTTCTGTCACATGCCTTTGCTCCGTGAGATCCGTGAGAATAATCCTGAGGATTTCAGGAACTTTCTCCGGATGACGGACCCCGTTTTTGATCGTTTGGTGGCTTTGCTGACCCCCTATATCAGCAGGCAGGATACCTGCATGAGGCAAGCCATCACTCCGGAGCAGAGGCTGGTCGCTACCTTGCGGTATTTGGCCACAGGGAGAAGCCTGCAGGACCTTAAGTTCTCGACAGGCATCTCCCCCCAGGCTCTGGGGATCATTATCCCAGAGACCTGTTCTGCCATCATACAGGTCCTGCAGAAGGACTATATTAAGGTAAGCTATTTTTATTTTATTAGCATCACATGTTCTTTTATGTAATCTTTGATAATGTAATGTATTTCTTGCTTCAAACACTACTTCCCATCATTGCAATATAGTGTGAATGTCCCCTTTTTATCCTCACCCATGCTGGGATTTTTTCCTGTTATTTTTTGTCATGCATGTATAGTTTCCTTCAATAACCTTCCCAGCATGAAGTGATGGGAACATATCCACCTAGTCTACTCATTTTGAATGTATTTTGTTGGAGTGTATTTAGTGTGCTGCTAATTAGCAATTAGCTAGATTTCACAACCCCCCCCCCCACCTGAACTCACTCCAAATAGTGTGCTGCTAATTAGCAATTAGCTAGATTTCACAACCCCCCCCCCACCTGAACTCACTCCAAATAGTGTGCTGCTAATTAGCAATTAGCTAGATTTCACAATCCCCCCCCCACCTGAACTCACTCCAAATAGTGTGCTGCTAATTAGCAATTAGCTAGATTTCACAACCCCCCCCCCCACCTGAACTCACTCCAAATAGTGTGCTGCTAATTAGCAATTAGCTAGATTTCACAACCCCCCCCCCACCTGAACTCACTCCAAATAGTGTGCTGCTAATTAGCAATTAGCTAGATTTCACAACCCCCCCCCCCACCTGAACTCACTCCAAATAGTGTGCTGCTAATTAGCAATTAGCTAGATTTCACAACCCCCCCCCCCCACACCTGAACTCACTCCAAATAGTGTGCTGCTAATTAGCAATTAGCTAGATTTCACAACCCCCCCCCCACCCCCACCCTCGTTAAAATTTGCTTGAATGTTCTGTGGTGTTGATTTGTATAAAGCAAATCTATGTTGCACTTTGCAAAATGCATGTGCACTCTACAAGTGCATTTGTTCCAGTGCTTTAGTAAATGAGCAGAAGCTCTGCTGATTTCCATCATCAAATCATATGCAAGCCTCAAAGTGTTTTCATTAATTGCCCTTGCATGTGATTGTGTACTCTTTGCAACATGAATGCCTTTTGACATTACCTCATTTACTGTAAGCTGGTTAGCAACTGCACCTGCAGAGTGCGACAACTGCAGTCTTGTAGCCTTTGTTATCCCTAAATTCCTGCGTGTTGTTAAAGTAATTTTTTTTGGGGATTTCACAACCCCCTAAAATGTAATCAATGTTCTATCAGAGGGGGTGAGCAATCTGATAAGTGTGCCTTTTTCCATATTAGTTATTCCAGAAGAATTAAATTATTTAATGTTAGACAGATGATGGGCAATAATGTTTTTAATTGTCTAATTTTCTTGCAATGTTAGCTTCCAAATTAATTGATTTTGGTTTTCTTGTTTGATTCCCCAGTTTCCTTCAACGCCACAGGAATGGCAGACTGTGGCATCCCATTTTGCCAGCCGTTGGGACTTTCCCAATTGTGGAGGGGCTATAGATGGGAAACATGTCCACATTGTGCCACCACCCCATTCGGGGTCATATTATTTTAATTATAAGGGGTTCCACAGTATTGTTTTAATGGCGGTGGTGTCGGCACACTATGATTTTTTATATGTGGACGTGGGGAAGAATGGCCGGATGTCGGATGGAGGAGTATTTGCCCAGACGGAGTTCTGCCAGCGTCTCCAGAGTGGTGGCCTGGGATTGCCACCTGATGAGGATAACGTGGAAGGACTCCCCTTTGTCTTCATTGCCGATGAAGCCTTCGCTCTGAGCAAGCACCTCATGAGGCCATTCCCCCAAAGAACCCTCACCCCGGAGAGGAGGGTTTTTAATTACCGGCTGGCCAGAGCTAGAAGAGTGGTTGAGAATGCGTTTGGAATTCTGGCCAGCCGGTTCCGCCTGTTTCAAACAGCCATTAATTTGGCGGAATACAAACTTAATTTTATAATTTTATCATGCTGCATTCTGCACAACTTTTTAAATAAGCATTCTGCCAATTATATAGGCACAGTTGGGCCTGAGGCCGGACAAATAGAAGCCAACCTTACAGGCCTGGATACTGTCCGTACTGGCTTGGCCCCCCAAAGTTCCCGTCAGGTTAGACAGCAATATGTTGATTATTTTATGGGTAGGGGGGCCATTGCAATGGGCCAGGATATATAATTTTTTGACAATAAAAAAAATATTGCTGAAATCTGGCATTATATTTATTGCTTGCCTTTCTTTTGGGCTGTCTCCTAGGTTATGGTCGAGCACTTGTAGTGCCAACTGTATTAGAATTTTAAAAATGTCTAAATAAGCTCCATTGCCACTGTAAACAACTTTTTGACAATTATACCCAAACTGATACTGAGCCTTGAAATAACAAACCACACATTTGTTAAAATCCTATAAAAGGAGATGTTTTTATTAATGGTTGTTATGCATTCAGTTCTGCATTTAGTATAAAATGTTCATAGACAAAAATATAATGGTATCTTAATGATGTAGCAAAATATAATTATATTTAAATATTTCTACCTAATCCACAAAAAAATATTTTGGGCTTTTGGATTTTCGAAAACAGGCTTTTTTTTTGGAAAATCAAGTTTTTTATTTTTTTAAAAGCAATTTTTTTTTTTTTTTTTTTGTTTTTTAAAATCAATTTTTTAAATTTTTTTGGTTTTTTAACATTAATTATTTTTTATTTTTTTGGTGTTTTTTAAAATCAATTTTTTTTTTTTTTGGTGTTTTTTAAAATCAATTTTTTTTTTTTTTTTTTTGTTTTTTAAAATCAATTTTTTAAATTTTTTTGGTTTTTTAACATTAATTATTTTTTATTTTTTTGGTGTTTTAAAATCAATTTTTTTTTTTTTTTGGTGTTTTTTAAAATCAATTTTTTTTTTTTTTTGGTGTTTTTTAAAATCAATTTTTTTTTTTTTTTTGGTGTTTTTTAAAATCAATTTTTTTTTTTTTTTTTTTGTTTTTTAAAATCAATTTTTTTTTTTTTTTTGGTGTTTTTTAGAAAATCAATTTTTATTTTTTTGTGGATTTTTGACAGCCCTCCTTTTTGACATTAGGTTAAACAGCCATTTATGTTATGCCAAAAAAAGAAAGAGAAGGCCCAGAATGGGGTCAGCAAAACAGGAAATGAAGGACATGATTGATGTTTTGGGGTTTAAAAAAGGGCATTTAGATTCGACCCAAAACATCAATCATGTCCTTCATTTCCTGCTGCATACGATCCAGCCGATTCCGCATTTCATCCATGTCCTTATTCCAGGCCATTATTTGACCAATTAGCCGTTGGGCACTTTCTGAAGTGAAATAGTCACTTTGTGTACCTAAAGTGGAATGAAACCAAAAAATGTCTTTAGAAATATGCACACATACATAGTTTACCTTACCAGAAATAAAGCTGTTGTCTCAGACACTGACCTGGTGGGGTGGCCATGTAGCCTAATTCCTCCACATCCTCGGGGGTGTCACTGTTGCTTGAATGAAGCACAACCAGATCCCCTAAAATAGAGTAGACAAATTCAATTAAACAAAAGGCAGCCATGCATAGATTAACGTAAGCTGGTGTGTCAGACACTCACCTGGTGGGGTGCCCATGTCGCCCACCTCTCCTTCCTCCACATCGTCAATGGGACTTGGGCTGATTGCCCAATCCTGTTTTGCTTGGGGTGGACTGTGTTCTTGTGGTTGGCTGAGTGATTTTTCCCCTATGTGAACCAAAAAATTAGTAATCTAATTAGCACACAGATATTTTAGGACATAATAATTTTCCAACATTTGTAGTGAAGTGGTTTGTGTAGAGTTCCTATTTTAGTTCAATATTTAAAATTATAAAGACATACCGGATAGATAGATATCAATATCTCAAAATATAGTTAATAATCTTTTGATCTCTCTCTATATCTGTAACAAAATCTCTAAATATCTAACTAAATGTAAATCCAAAAAATTAAGAGAATTTCAAATAGATATATATATATATAGATATATAGATCTATATCTATATATCTATATATCTATATATATCTATATATATCTATATATATATATATATATATCTATATTTATATATATATTTCTATATTTTTATATATATATATATATATATATATATATATATATATAGATTTATATATATTTATATATTTATATTGATATTTATATATATATATATATATATATATATATATATATATATATATATATATATATATATATATATATATATATATATATATATTTATATATATATATATATATATATATATATATATATATATATATATATATATATATATATATATATATATATATATATATATATATATATATATATTTATTTATATATATATATATATATATATATATATATATATATATATATATATATATATATATATATATATATATATATTTATATATATATATATATTTATTTATATATATATATTTATATTTTTATATTTATATTTATATTTATATTTATATTTTTATATTTATATTTATATATATATATATATATATATATATATATATATATATATATATATATATATATATATATATATATATATTTATATATATATTTATATATATATTTATATATATATATAAATATATATAGATATAAATATATATAGATATGGATATGTAACGAGGTTTCTTCAAAGATCGTTTAAAACGATGAACAAAAATCGTATAGGAAGGAAAAGCACATGGAGCAGTATACAAGGTAATAAACACAAGAGAAAAACACGACAAGTACTTACTTTTTTTTATAACTTTCCGGATACGTCGGTATTGATCCGGCTCCCTGAGTTTCAGGTCAGACCATCTTTTGCGCAATTGATCTTTGGAGCGCTGGACCCCAAATGATGCCTGCAAAGTCTCCACGACCTTCGCCATTATTTTGGCCTTGCGCAAATTTGGCCGTGCGTACGGCCCATAATTGCCATCATAGTCGTCTTTGCGAAGAATGGCCACCATCTCCACCATCTCTTTGAAACTCATATTAGAGGCCTTAAATCTAGGCCTCATAGATTTGGTTGACGTTCCAGACGTTCCAGCCTGCGGGCTGTCTCCACTACCTGAGGTCGTCAACATTTCAGGTGTCTCCGCCATTCTTTAACTCCACTACGCGCCGTAACAAAAAAGGGGCGGAGAACATGAGTTCATTTCGAACGTCAGGGGCGGGCGACGCAGGCGGAGTTTCACACATGCGTAGTGTATAAAGGAGGGCCTTTCGCGCGTGTCGTACGTACGTTCTGTGCGTCAAATTAGGGGGCGGAGAACATGAGTTCATTTCGAACGTCAGGGGCGGGCGACGCAGGCGGAGTTTCACACATGCGTAGTGTATAAAGGAGGGCCTTTCGCGCGTGTCGTACGTACGTTCTGTGCGTAGGTGATAGTGGACCAGGACGTTCCAAAACGAAGGTAATTTGAGATATATATTTTTTTTGGGGGGGGTTTATGGTCATGACTTTGTAGCAAGCGGCCTATATGGCTTGATAGATTGATGAGGCCTACATAGGGAGAAGATGATGAGGGGTTAGCAGAAACATATAATAAGTTTTTTTGGTCTTGTGACTTTCTCTTTTCCAGATATAATGAATCCCCTATTGAAGGATCCAGAGTTCCTTACTTCTTTTATTTCAAAGTATCGAGAGATGAGGAATTTGTGGGAGGTGAAACACCCTCAGTATTATGCCAAGCATGTGAGGAAGTCAACGCTGGAGAGACTTCTGTCCTTTGTCCAGGAGACCATCCCGGGAGCAACAATGGAGACAGTGCTCAAGAAAATTGGGGTCTTGAGGAACATGTATAAAAGGGAGCATAGGAAGATCCAGGAATCAAGGAGATCAGGAGCATCAGCAGATGATGTTTATGTACCCAGGCTGTGGTACTACAATCAACTCCGTTTTCTTGATGACCAGAATGAAGCCAGGGCATCACTTTCAACCCTTCCCTCCACCCTTCCCTCCACCCTTCCCTCCACCCTTCCCTCCACCCCAGCAGAGGCTGATGAGGAGCAAGCTGGGTCTTCCATCCTGGATGAACCGGATATGACCATCTGGAGTCAGGTAAATTATTTTAACAAATATTTACTGTACTAATATTAATGATGTTAACTGGATGTTATAATTGAAATAATTTAGCACTCCAAATTGTGTATACATATCAAATGATAGTAGTGACTAAATATGTTTGGCACCTGCTTGAAATAATTAGGGTGTCTGATTAGACTCTTTTATTAAAGAGATGTATTCACATTGAATTTGCTAGTCATGAGAAGCAAACTGTGTGTCATTGATGAACCCAAAAAAAGAAACTAAAACTATTGTCCTTTTTTTATACACAGGATGAGTCCATCCAGGAGGAATGTGGGGAAAGTGGCAGGCAGGAGGAGACCGGGCCCATGGACAGCCTGGAGGAGGCCGGATTCACCATCATCCTGGAGGAGGCTGGGCCCAGTGTCAGGCAGGAGGTGGCTGCTCCCAGTGAGGTGGCTGGGCCAAGTGAGGTGGCTGGGCCAAGTGAGGTGGCTGGGCCCAGTAGGAGCCTCACCCAATCCCAAGTGCCTCCCCTCCACCTTCCCAAAAAAAGGGCCAAGAAGGGGATGGTCACACAGGACGCGTCCCTGCGCCTCATGCAACAGGCCACCCGTTTTTTAACAAGCCCCCCCGAAGCGGAAGAAGCCTATGGCTGCTACTTAGCCAGCAGGCTTCTTCAGATGGATTGGGAGCAGCGCCTCATTTGTGAGCGCCTATTTGGGGAAACAATCCATAAGGGGCTGCAGGGCACGCTAACCAAAAACACCCAACTACATGAGGCAGCCCCCCCCCTCCTCCTCCTCCTCCTCCTCCTCCTCCTCCTCCTCCTCCTGCCACAACTGAAACACCAGAGCCACAGCCTCAAAAGAAGGCTACAGGGAAGGCTACAGGGAAGGCTGCAGGGAAGGCTGCAGGGCAGCGTGGAGGAAAGGCTGCAGGGAAGAGAAGAAAGTGATGACCTGGGTTCAGTCTGGTCTGACAGAAGACGCAGGCTGTTGTAGGACCACAGTCTGGGGACATCTAGATCATCTGCTGGTGCTGTTGATCTCTGGGATTCTTGGACCAGATTGTGTTCCCTCTTATATGGACTCCTCAAGATCCCAATTTTCTTGTACACCGACTTTTTCCAGCGTTGACTTCCTCTTTATTTTATTTTGACCATGAATAAATGGATCTTTTTTGAGTTTAGCAAAAGACTTTTATGTGTTTTCTTTTAAATCATTGATTTTACACACAATGTTAAATTAACAAGGGACAACAATCTCATTGAGTTTTAAAAAAACACAACAAAAATACATTACTAATGTTAAGAATGTTCAAGTGGTAAGTCTTGAAAAAAAAAAATATACATAAACAAAAACGGTGCTTTGGGTTAACTTTATCTAAAAATTAAAAAATAATCACTAGAAAAAAAAAAAAAAAGAATAATGGGTTCTTTGTGGTAACTTTACAAACCTAAAAAAAAAAAAAAAAAAAAGGGAAAAAGTATTATTAGTATGGAAACATTGTTTATAAAAAGCATACTATATCATTCATGAGATCAAAGAGAAAAAGAATTCAGAAATCAGTTTGGGAGAACTCTGATTATGAACAGCAAAACACCTTCGTTCTTTAGAGCATTCGTAAAGAAGAAATAAAATGCGCTGCATTCAACGATCACAGATTTTGCAGCGTGATGAATGTGCTACCTACAATACGAACACTAGTTTTACTAGACCGAGTGCTTCCGTTTAGTTTTTGCTGATGAGCATGCGTCGTTTTTTTGTCCGTAGGACTAGCATACAGACGAGCGGACTTCGGGGTCCGTCGTAGTTACGACGTAAAGATTTGAAGCATGTTTCAAATCTAAAGTACGTCGGATTTGAGGCTAAAAAAGTACGTTGAAAGTCCGAAGCAGCCCACACACGATCGGATTACCAGCCAGCTTTAGTCCGTCAGCGTCCGTTGGACTTTTGTAGACGAAAAGTCCGACCGTGTGTACGCGGCATCAGTCCCAAAAAAAAACCCAATGAAGTACTTTGCAAATTGGATCATGGGGCACAAACCAAGATTACAAAGGGGATTCTCCTTTTATTTGATATCTTTAATGAGAAATATGTTTTCAAGAAAAACCCCACTTTTCATAACCAGATTAAAAAATGTTCTTTTCTTGTACTGTTTTGCTATTATATGGAAAACTGGTTGACATTAATTTATGCTTTCTTACCTGTATCTATTCTGAGACCTGCACTTTTCCTTATTATAATTTGGAAAAACAAATTCAAAATAAACCACTAGTCTATCCAAAGCATCCAAAACAATTGCTTGAAGCATTCATGGATTCAAGATAAGCAAGGGTTAAAAAAAAACAAAAATGGAGTCTTCCAGTTTCCAATTTTTTTTTTTTGTCAAACGTTATTTTAACAAGCTGAAGTTAGAAACTGATTGGCTACCATGCACAGTTGTACTAGGTTTTGCACTCTTCAGTTTTAGTACATAAATCCCATACAGTTCTCTCAGTCACTTTTTACATGACATCCTACATTGGGAATTTGTCTTTCATCCTTATTGCCTACAATGCATTATTCTTATTGCACAGCACTGCTACTGTTGCTACTAACATTTCAGTAGGTTTGAGTTACGTTCACTTAAACATTAAGCAATATTCATATTTTATTGTGAATGTAAGAGTTTAAAAGCTAAACTAAAAGCAAAATCCATATTCAGGATTATTTAAAAATTAATTGGAAGTTATTAAACAATCACTGCACTTTACAAAAACTGCATATAAATTTTTTTTTTTTACAAAGAACTAAAATTAATGGAATCTTGGGCATTTATCCAACACATATTAGAAGTCTAAAATATTCTTGTGAAGATTGTTTTTTTCATGACTTACAACCTGCAAAGCTATTCCATTCATAATGTTTTTTCATCAAGCCCTAAAATATGAAAAAGTCAAGGCTATCTAGGAAGAAAAAAAATCCAACAAGTATCATTAATAATTATTATTATCTACTGATGAGTGAACTCTCTTTAATCTACTCCACCGTTAACCTCCCCCATCCACTTCTTCAGGCTTAAATGCTCTCAAACCACTGGTGTAGCTCTGACAAGTACCAAGCTCTTCTCAACAATCTATATTCAAACTGCTCTATGCACACCTGATTCGTGATGTTGTAGAGCACAAGCTCATGTCTTTGTGTCAAGCGATTCTTCTTTAATAAAAGCTAACATGATATCTGAAAAAGCATTCTGTATGCTTTATATAATTCAGTTACATTTTAACTGTACAAACAAACACCATGTAGATTGTGATGGACACTGCTAGATCTTATCCTGTCCATGGTGACAGGATTGGAAACATATCTCTTATAGATAGACCCTAACTTACAGGCTGTTGGCACCAGGACGTTTTGCTATTTGGAGAAATTTATTTGAGTATAATGTCAACTCACCACCTGTTGAGAAGTGAAATTTCAGTGTTTTGACATTATAAAAATAGGAATACAGCTAGTGACAATATGTTATACTTATGAATTAATTATTTGATCCAGTGTTGGTGATAAGGGCAAGGGCTTGAAGTGCTGTGGACGTCTTTTAAATGTTTATTTGTCCAATGTGAATTGTCAAAAAAAAAATTGTTTTATTATTACTGTTTGTAACAAAAAATAAGGATTTTGTATACATTGAAAAATTAAAACAGGCCTTTGAAAATGTATAAAGTTACAAAAGATATTAAAAACCGTTAGGTTTGGAACTGGAGTCTGATATTACCCTATATTTTTTTTTCTCTAGTCATCATGTTCATATCAAATTAAGGTTCATCTAGAAGTCAATTGTGAGCTGAGCTGGGTAGAGGGTTACAGAGGATTGGAAAGACTCTAGAGAAGTCCCAGATGCGAGCATGGGAGCAGGAAGCAAGGAGAGGATGGTTTGAGTGATATTTTGTGACAAGATTGGTGAAGTAACTTTGGGCTCAGTTGTGAATGGCTTTGTATGTTGTTAGTATTTTAAATGTATTTCTCGGGCAATCAGAAGTCAGTGGAGGGATTGGCAGAGTGGGGTGGCTGATAAGGTAAATATGCCTGACAGCAGCATTCATGATGGATTAAAGGGATGGTAGTTCACATAGAGGTAGGCCAAATAAAGACGGATTTGCAATAGTTGGAATGAAAGATAATAGGGGAATAAAGTAGCAACGGGATAGTTTCAGAGGTTAATTAGGGGTATTTTGAAAATGTTACAAAGATAATCCTGCAAGGTCCAACCTATCCACCCAGGAATCCAACCAGAGACTGATCAATGGACATAGGCTACATCAATCACTCATTTGATATTTCACCTGTCAAATGCTTGACAGGTTCAAATATTTATTGTGTTCCTGTGTTAGTGAACAGTATAAGACTGTCAACTCCAGGGAGTAAGCAAGATAATAAAAATCAAATATATTTTAAAGAGCACCTAATAGGGAACAAGATTACCACTTCCCTTCCAGAAGGCAAATCTCTGGTTCTTGGGAAATATACCTTTAAACTTGATCACATGAAACTGAGCAGAAAATACACACTGTCAGTGCATCAATGAGTGACATCTGAGCCCTCCTTTTCCTCCATTGTGAGGGAAAGTGTATCAATGACATTTAAATTAATAAATAAAGCTATCAACAGCTGCAAATTCATGAGTTTTAACTGACTGTGGGATGATTTTTTAACCTTTTTTTTACCCAGCTACTCTCCTGGACACTTCATCGCCTTCCTGTCTCTCCTCTAAATTATCCTGAACTCCTTATCTCCAACCTCCCACTTGATTCATAAATCAAATATAAAATAAAGTGCAGCTACTGTACATAACCACTTAACAACTGCAAGAAAACTTGGAGATGAATAAGATCATTCTATTATGTTGATGGATCCAGGAGTGTGCTCATATTACAGGGAAGCAATGTGAGAACATTTTATAGGCTCGCTCTACATGTTACATGCCTTGTGTTTCTTCAGGAGCAACAAAGTGACTAACAGTAATGGAAAAAAACACATATAAAAATATAGATAAAAATACAATACAATATATTACAGCATAAAATAATATCATAAATATGGTGTGCTGTTTCACATAACCCCAAACAGGTCAATCAAAAGTGTCTAAATACAGGCAGGACGAAGCAGACCAAACAACTATGGGGAAGTACATAACATAATAGCCAGCGTAGTCAGAAAGTGTGCATCCAAAAACAACGAAGATTGAATGTCCATAAAATGTAAAGAATTATAAGCCCCTTTTTTCTAACATGCAGCTTATAATTCTTTAACTTTTATGGATATTCAATCTTTGTCATTTGTTGATGCACACTTTCTGACTACGCTGGCCATTATGTTATGTACGTCCCCATAGTTCTTCCTGTTTTTAGACACTTTAGATTGATCTGTTCAGGGTTATGTGAAACAGCATGGCATATTTATGATATTATTTTATGCTATAATATATTGTTTTGTATTTTTATTTATATTTTTTCTTTTCCATTTTTGTTAGTTACTTTGTTTCTTCTGAAGAAGCGCAAGGTGCATAACATGTAGAGCGAGACTAGAACATTCTTTCATCGCTTCCTTGTAATATGACCACACTCCTGGATCCATGCATATAATGGAATGATCCTATTCATCTCCAAATTTCCTTGCAGTTGTTACGTGGTTATGTACAGTAGCTGTACCTTATTTAATATTTGATTTATGAATGTGGATTTTAAAATATAGATCTTCTATGCTTACAACAATAAAAATATATTTTTGTATAAATAGTCTGGTGGTGCCTAAAAAGTCCAAGCCTCTTTACCATTTTTTTCCTTCTTAAAGCGGGGGTCCACCTATCTATCGTTTTTTTTTTTTTTGGAGTTCATTCACAAACTTTTCTTCTCATGATTATCTACTCACATGTTCTGTGTAATAAGTCCGCCTGTGTCCGATTTCGTTGTAAAGAATAACTTATAAAATTCACTGAAGGCGGTTTCCATCTTCATTGTGGGCATTTGAAGCCCACAAGCATGTATTTCCTGGATGCGGTGAATGCTGGGAGCAGAGATGTTGTGATGACGCTGTTGCACAATGCATGCTGGGAAGCCTGAGACTAGCTCCCAGGGACTGTGGGAGGTCTGGGAGAGGCTAGAAACACGCCTACTCCCATGGGAGGAAAACCAGGAAGTGCAAAGAAGATTAGAAAAAAAAAGGTAATTACGGCGATTTAAATTTTTTTACACAGCACGTCAGCATCTAGGCAAGGAAGAGAATGCATAGAGATAATGTTCAAAATTTGGGTGGAACCTCGCTTTAAAAACTAAAAATGAAGGGGTATAAAAAGAATGGTACTCAAGTAGTAACCTGCTAGGATATAAGAATGAAGATTAAAGATGACCGATCCGATCACATTACTTTATTCTGCAGATAAGGGGTTACATTTTGCTCTATGTAAAGCAGGTTTTCTGTCTTTCTACTTTGATCTTGGATCCAACATATCTAAATGGCAGCCCTGTTTTACATTCCTTTGTGCAGACTAGGTCACAAGAACTACTAATCAATCTTTGGTCAATACTGCTGTAACTGCTTACATGCCAAAGTGGCATAAAGGAACCCTGCTGCTATTAAACAAAGAGTCAAATTATTTTTTTGACTTTTGGTTTATAAAAGCAGTGCTGGACTCCATGCATCTGTAAAGGCTAATCATTATCTTTTGTGGTATCTAATGTCCTAAAGTTATTTACCTGTAAGCTATTATTAATATTGATGTTCTATATTGTAATTTGTTAAATAAATGATAAAGATGGTACCCTAAGATTCAAACTCTTCGGTAAGCTGATTGCAAAATGTTTCTTCGTTCCTCATACTATCTTTTCTACTTCTGTTACTCTTGCTCACTCATGGATTGTATACCAAGCTAAAACTCAAGAGCAAGAGTAATCTCATCAATTGCATTCACAGCATGGTACTAGGTAACTAGGTAACTTATGTATTTTGACATTACTTGATCTCTTATGCCGCGTACACACGATCGGACTTTACGGCATACTTGGTCCGGCGGACCGGAGTCCGTCGGACAATTTCATCATGTGTGGGCTCCAACGGACTTTTTTTACCCAAACGTTCGATGGACCTAGAAATGAAATATGTTTAAAATCTTTCTGACGCACTCGAGTCCGGTTGAAAAGTCCTCTCGTCTGTATGCTAGTCCGACGGACAAAAACCGATGCTAGGGCAGCTATTGGCTGCTGGCTATGAACTTCCTTGTTTTAGTCCGGTCGTACATCATCACGTATGAATCCGTCGGACCTTGATTGATTGTGTGTAGGCAAGTCCATTCATTCGGAAAGTCCGTCAAAAAGTCAGCTGGACCAAGTCTGCCGTAAAGTCCGCTCGTGTGTACGCAGCATTAGTCCCCTCTGGTCTCTGAGTTTGTTTACGTGGGATATTAAAAAAGTAGGCACACTATACCATATATTTTTTTTTTTTAACCATAGGACTGGATTAATCCACACAATCCCTCACATATATTTTCTGAAACTTTAACCATCAAAGGATTTTGTATAATAAAATGGTTTTAACAATGCACGACCAGATGCTGAAGCATGTATTTGGAATAAATTAGCTAGTTTATTCCCAAGCTGAATAAACCCTCTATTAGCCCATACAATCTTTTCAAATCAGTCTAAGGGAAACCTTTTAGTAACCATAACATGCTGGCTGGTTGCACTTTGGACCAATGGAGAGTCCAAAAGATCGGCACCTAGAAGAAGATGCCAGCGCTAGACAGGTACATATGGACTCCTAAGCCTTTAGTGTGCTGTACATACAATCTTTTTAAACCAGTTTAAAGTGTTTGTTAACCCAAAAAAATACAGATCCTGGTCCTTTAAAGCAGATTAAACAGCACAGTGCTTGTGCTGTGTAATCTGCCCTCTTCTAAACTGTAAAAAAAAAAAGAATCTGCCACTTCCTGTATGCCCCTCTCTAAACTGAACACGATAACCAGGGCTGCTCCGCCCTGATCCCCATGGTCAAAGTGCTTCCCTCCGTCATACGCGGCCCTGCTCTGCTCTCCTCTCTCCCCCTAACCCCCTCCTTCCTCCCTGCTAGCGCCCTCTCTGTCTCTGCCCCACCCCTCGCCACTATTATTAAAAATTAAAAATCTAAAATTGTAACTGCCAGCCTCTCTATTAGAAGCTGGCATACAACACTGTGTAAATCCTTTCTAAAAACGAGGAGTGTAAATAGCTATTTGGAGCTGTCTTCAGGCCGGTCACGTGACCTGTGGCCGCTTTTCAGCTCCAAGACACAGCTACTGCAGGAGGAGCCAAGCAGCCATGTGATCTCCCCAGCTGACATCAGAGGGAGATCACGGTCCCTCCTGCAGTAGCCGTGTATCGGAGCTGAAAAGCGGCCTTGAGTCACGTGACCAGCCTAAAGACAGCTCTAAATAGCTATTTACACTGCTTGTTTTTAGAAGGGATTAATACAGTGTTATATGCCAGTCTCTAATAGAGTGGCTGGCAGTTTAAAAAAAAAAGCTTAACACTTTAAGGGAAAGATTATAGTAACACGCTGACTGGTTGCGTTTTGGACTTGTTTGATTTAAGTGAAACTGAAGTCCCACTGTAAAAAAACGTGAGCACTATCTGTTCTGCAATAAAATCCCCCTTGCTGCCTGCTCATTTTCTCTTCCAGCACTGTAAAATGAGCTGCGCATGCATTCATTGTGATTGATGTTGGATCTACACCAGGGGATATTGTTTTTGTTTTTTGTTTTTACTTTTAATAAAGGAACGGTCAAAAACTGTTTCTTTGCTTTTAATTATTTTTTACACTTTTTTTGGTGAATGAGTAAAGATACAATGTACCCCTACTCATTCACATAGTGGGGGGCAGGGTCTGAGGGCTTCCTTGTTAAAGGGGCTTCCAGATTGCAATAAGTCCCCCTGCCCACAGACCCCAAATAACACTGGTCTGGGTTGTGGGGAAGAAGCCCTGTGGGGTGTGGGGTGCAGAGCCCCCTGCCCCAAAGCACCACTATGTTAAGGGTATATGGCCTGGTATGGTTCAGGAGGGGGTGCTCACTCGTCCCGCCCCTTTCCTGGTCTGCCAGGCTGCATGCTCAGATAAGGGTCTGGTATTGATTTTGGGGGGACACAAACACCATTTTTTTTTTATTTTGACATGGGGGTTCCCCTCAAAATCAGGTCTGGTATGGTTTCTGGGGGGGACCCCATGCCATTTTGTTGAATTCAATGGGGTCCACCCCAATTCATAACATGCTCTCTCAGTTTTGTATAGATTTTAAAAGGAACCCCGCACCAAAAGACTCTCACTTCTCTACCCTCCTTCCTGTCAGAGATGAAACAATATGTCTCACTCTCTAAATTTAAGGTTAATCTTCAAAAGTCGGAAGCGTTAAATGTCTCTCTCCCTGTCTTGGTTGTCGCGAGCTTACGTCTGCATTTCTCTTTTACCACCCACCCTTTAATAGCACCTATGCTGCTGAAATGGACACATTTTTCCAATTGGGATCCTTGGGGAATTTCCCTTCTTCCATGACGCTGATAATAGGCCATGGAGGGTTCCTCCCCAAACTTACCAATTCGACTTTCCATTTATTTTCATCTAAAAGCCCCTTGTGTGCCTTTCACTTCTTCCTATGTCTACATGGCTGGATTTTGATGCACACTTTGCTCACTAGTTCAACTACCCCTTCTCTGGACCACTGGAGAACTCACCAACTGTCTCACTTCTTACATTCTCTACCTAAATTTACATTTTTTCCTAGGAAGCTACATTCCTTTTAGGAGATATATTTGGGAGAGGGCCTGAATAGAAGATCCCTTTCCACTTCCTACAAATTGCTCCTGGAACTTCATACACAATCAGATCCCTCCTTCCTTGCAAATTAGGAGAGGGACTTGTGAGTAACTTTCTCCAACCCAAAAAAGAAGCACATACTTTTTTTTGCACACAAGTCCTCCTTATGCAGCGGGTACCAAGAGACCACTTACAAAATAGTGGTCCAGGACCCCATCAGTCCTTGCCAAAATGTTTCCCCAACAAACTGATCACTGCTGGTGATGTGGCTCATCTGTGCGCAGTCTCTTACACAGTTTTTGGGACTGCCCTGAACTGCTCACATTCTGGCAGTCCATGCTTTAACTTATATACTTATATACAAATTTACTGACATTTCCTTGCAGGATGATCCAGCAGCAATATTGCTTAATCTTACGCCAATGTCCAGGAAACAGTACCACAAGCAGTACCACAAATCCCTGTTCAAGCATTTATTAAACGCTTGTATCCCTAGCAGGTGGAAAGAACAAACCACCCCAATGGTTGCCCAAGGGATCGCAAGAGTCAATGATATTGGACAAATGGAGGACCTGACCTCGGCCCTTCAAGACAAAACTGAGGAGCCTAAAGACCAGATGGTTCTATTGGAACCTCTTTTGTTTCTCTGACAAATACCTGAAACACATGTGAGCTGCACAGTTCCCTCTCCTTATTGGGTTGATTGCCTTGCTTCTGTCTCTTCAGTTCCCCCAGTGGTGACCCACCCATCCCAACCAGACCCGCCCCCACTTTATTTTTTCTTCTTCTTCTCCTTTCTTGCTCATCCTCTCCCGATTTGGTCTACTCTCTATCATTAATAATCACACAGATTCAGGTAGGCATAGGTATACTGGACTTTTGCATACTTATAATTCCTGTGCTAGCATGTTTTTTGTAATCTGGTTCCTACTCTGTGGCCAATATTGGAATCCCAGAAGCTTTTCTACACTCAATCAGCCAGTTTCTTTAATTCTATTACATAGGTTGATGATATCTCTGTATTTTAATTCTTACTGGTCCATGCAGTTTCTGTATGCAATGCTGTACATCTCTGTGGATATTTCTGGAAAAATGCTCTGCAGTAACTTGGATATACTAGATATGTGTATGTATTTGTATGTAAGTCAATGTTTTTATAGTTATCTGTTGCAAATCTCTAAATAGAAAAATAATAAAAAAATTAACTTTCATTATGTGAAAGAAAATCATAATGACCTATAAGGTACTGGACATACAGTAGGAAATTAAACTTGTCTGTAATGTGCGGTTGTTCCATGTCCATCCATTAACTTTATAAGACATTACAGACTATACACAGCTTGATTCACTAGCTACATTTCCAGCAAACTGCTTTAACTAGAAATACGTGATCCACTAAAATTATATTTAATTGCAGGACTTTCTACAGCTTACAATAAAGCAAAATAAATATACTCTGACATTATGTGAGCTTGCTGAAGTTTATCCTGACAGTAGTAGTTCATTAACATCTATCCTACAACCCTTTCAATGTCTGCCCATTGTTTTTTCTATCTCGTTCATGTTCCAACCCTGTAAAGCCTTTATAATACTGCCTTTATATAACCACTTTAAGACCAGCCTCGTTTTGGATTTTAGGTGTTTAAAACAGGTTTTTTTGCTAGAAAATTACTTAGAACCCCCAAACATTATATATTGTTTTTTTTCTAACACTCTAGAGAATAAAATAGTGGTCATTGCAATACTTTTTTTTTACCGTATTTGCGCAGCGGTCTTCTAAGCGCACTTTTTTTGGAAAAAATTCACTTTTTTGATTAAAAAAATAAGACAACAGTAAAGTTAGCCCAATTTTTTTTTATATTGTGAAATATAATGTTACACTAAGTAAATTGATACCCATCATGTCACGCTTCAAAATTTCGCCCGCTCGTGGAATGGCGTCAAACTTTTACCCTTAAAAATCTCCATAGGCGATGTTTAAAAAATTCTACAGATTGCATGTTTTGTGTTACAGAGGAGTTCTAGTGCTAGAATTATTGCTCTCACTCTACCGGTCGCGGCGATACCTCACATGTGTGGTTTGACTACTGTTTTCATATGCGGGCGCTACTCACGTATGCGTTCGCTTCTGCGCGCGAGCTCGTCGGGACAGGGCGCTTTAAAATTTTTTTTTTTTTTTTATTATTTATTTTACTTTATTTTATTTATTTTTTCACTGTTATAAAAAAAAATTGGATCACTTTTATTCCTATTACAAGGAATGTAAACATCCCTTGTAATAGAAAAAAGCATGACAGGTCCTCTTAAATATGAGATCTGGGGTCAAAAAGTCCTCAGATCTCATATTTAGACTAAAATGCAAAATAAAAAAAATAAAAAAGTCGTATAAAAAAATGACACACAAAAAATTGTGCCTTTAAGAGAAGTGGGCGGAGCTGACATAATGACGTCGCTCCGGCCGTCCTATGGTATAGAGACGGGTGGGGGCCATCTTGGCCTCACTCGTCTCAGTACCTCAGCAGTGACAGGTCCCGATCTCCTCCGCCGCTACGCTACGCGAAGCGGCGGAGGGTGCGGGAGACCCGCCACAGAGACCACCATTATCGTGTACAAAAACACAAAGATGGATACCTCGGTTCTGGCAGCAGCTGACGTATGTATTTGACGTATATATACAGTGAGCGGTCCGAAAGTGGATAATTTACTCAAAACCTTACTAAACAAGATCACGTGCCTAGATTTGAAAGGAAAGACTCATATGTATAATTATATTGCTCCTTGGTGTTATCACAGTGTGACCTAAGAACTGCACAAAGGATTTTGTTTTTTAAGCTCCATCTGAGAGAAGAAATATGATACTCTAGAAATAAAGTGTGTATCTTCTTTGTTACTACATCAGACTTGATCTTACACAGGAAACTATACAATTCCTGGGGTTTACCAACAGATTGACTTTAAACTATCCAGTCACTATTATTTTGTAACACATATCCCAGTTCATAGTTTCAACCATATACCAATATACGGAATAGTCATACATTAATTGAAAAACTGCAAACAAAAGGTATATTCCACTTAAAAATCAATAAAATAATCCAACTCAAGGGCACTCACTAGACCTCTGACATTCCTTACCCTAATGATGCACTCTCA
This sequence comes from Lithobates clamitans, assembly GCA_037952925.1. Classification (NCBI taxonomy): domain Eukaryota; kingdom Metazoa; phylum Chordata; class Amphibia; order Anura; family Ranidae; genus Lithobates; species Lithobates clamitans. The sequence continues at coordinate 3,735,528 of JBBGZY010000477.1, read as the reverse complement.
TGGGTAGGTGCTTGATGCCCCGGGTTCACAGAGGATAAATTATTCACACTGGGTGTTATTGAACCTGGTAGGGAACCCATCTGCAGGATGGAGTGGTGACTATACAGTTATGGAGGAGGAGGTGAGATTTGGAGCCAGAGCTGTTTTTTTTAATTAATTTTCTTTTTTTTTGCTAAAACTGACTTTAAGCCTTAAAATGCATAACCACAAGGTTTATTTTTTTAAGCATACCTGTAATGTTATTAGACACAGAGATGGCATTGCTTCTTAATCTCCTTGCTTCCCCCTAAAGATAGATAGTGAGTCACACACCAACTTATGCCTGGTGCACACATTCAGTTTTCTTTTGTTCAACCCAGTGGGCTGAAGGAAAAAAACTAGGAGATCGCTGTACAAACTAAGCAATGTTAGTGCTGTGATCTCTCCTTCTGTGCCTTTGTGTTCTGACAGACAACACTAATTAGCACTCGCAGCCATTGGCTGTGAGCGTTGATCAGATGCTGGTTTTGCAGCATGTTCCTTAGACAAAAGCTGGTCTTTACACCAGAGTCTGTCAGAAGAACAGTCATACACATGGTCCAAATGTCCACTGGAGAAATACCTTCCTTACAGGTAGTTAACAAGATAATTGGCGTCAGTGGTATCCTAACTGACAGGCAGAATATGCCTATTACACAAAGAACCCCAAGTAGCTTCTGGAGAAACCCTGGAGAACCTTGGGACTCTGATTGAGAAAGGCTGCCCCAGAGCTTGGGGAATACAGTATATCTGATTTTGATCTGCATAGTAGAGGGGGGGGGGGGGCGTAAAGACCAGTTTCTCAATTAAAGTAAAAAAAGCTCTCTTTGACCTCTGTTTTCCATTTTAGAGAATGGTGCAGAGAGTCTGATTGCTTCAGACGACTAACCATTCATTTCTAAGCTTGAATGCTATTCAACAGAAGATTATACAAAACATATTTATACACACATATTTGGGTACTTATGGCAGCCATATTCAAGTATAAATTTAAGTAGGTCTTTAGGACATAATTACCAGGCTGCTTATTGTTTGTAAGTGCCAGCATCCCTGCACAAGTTGGGTTCACCTATAATTTCTGGTAGTGCCTGCCATTGTGCCAGAGGAGCTTACATTTTATTTAGTGGCACAAGTGTCAGAGTAAAATTCACTGCCATGTGTTTTGGGGACTTAAAAGGGGCTTTTCACTTAATATATAATTATTATATCATTTGGAGTTTTTCGAGGATTAGGGGTGTGGGATGGGGGGGAGTGGAGAAGAGGGAGAGGAAAGGGGGAAGAAGAAGGCGGAGGAAGAAGAAAGAAGGGAAGGAAGGGGGATAGGAAAGAAAGGCAAAAGAGAGAAAAGGGGAAGGGTGAGTTGGAAGAGAAGGGGGAAGAAAGAGAAAGAGGAAAATAAGGGCATTACAGGATAGATCCATTTAAGGTGTAAGTGTTTTGTCTTATTTAAATGTAATGTATATGTTTATATGTATTTTTGAAATGATATGAAAGCTTTATGTGTATAAAACAATTTAATAAAAATAATTGAACTACTTAAAGTGTTCTTCTCATTAGAACTCTAATGTATTGATTTTATATCTAATGCCCCGTACACACGGTCGGATTTTCCGACGGAAAATGTGTGATAGGACCTTGTTGTCGGAAATTCCGACCGTGTGTAGGATCCATCACACATTTTCCATTGGATTTTCCGACACACAAAGTTTGAGAGCAGGATATAAAATTTTCCGACAACAAAATCCGTTGTTGGAAATTCCGATCGTGTGTACACAAATCCGACTGACAAAGTTCCACGCATGCTCAGAATAAATAAAGAGGTGAAAGCTATTGGCCACTGCCCCGTTTATAGTCCCGACGTACGTGTTTTACGTCACCGCGTTTAGAACGATCGGATTTTCCGACAACTTTGTGTGACCGTGTGTATGCAAGACAAGTTTGAGCCAACATCCGTCGGAAAAAATCCTAGGATTTTGTTGTCGGAATGTCCGAACAAAGTCCGACCGTGTGTACGGGGCATAATAGTTCTGAGACCCCGAAAATTCATTATAAGATATACCATATTTATCAACCCATAACACGCACTGGCATATAACACGCACCCTGATTTTAAGAGGGAAGTTTCAGGAAAAAAACTTTACACAGCCCCCTGCAGAGAAGACAGAGCCCCTGCAGAGAAGACAGAGCCCCTGCAGAGAACGCAGACTCCCTGCACAAAACACAGACCCCCTGCAGAGAACACAGACCCCCTGCACAGAACAAAGACCCCCTGCAGAGAACACAGACCCCCTGCACAGAACACAGACCCCCTGCACAGAACACAGACCCCCTGCACAGCATCCCTGCACAGTACAAGGACTCCTTTCATTGTAAAGCCTCCTGGGACAGTGCTGCCAACATACCTTTAGGGGTTGAGAAGGTGTTGCTGACAGCCCTGTTTCTGAACTGTTTGAAGTATGGCAGCACTGTCCCAGGGCCAGGAAGGGCGGGGCGGCCAGCCTGACACCCTCCCAATGAGGCGGACCGCTTGATCCCCCCATTGGTAAAAAAAAATATATCGGCGTATAACACGCAGGCACGATTTACACTCTGTTTTCAGGGGGGGAAATGCGTGTTATACGCCGATAAATACGGTAATTTGTGGTCCCTACCGAGAGGCTGCACCCTTAAACACTATGAAATATCAAAACATGTTTGTTAGCCCATTCAAAAATATCAAAGTTACACAAAAAAAAAACATTCTTAACCAGTGATCCCTCATCTTTCATCAGTGACTTTCACCTGCCAACAACCCCCCCCCCCCCTTGCCATCCTCTATTTAATTTCCTTATTTAAAAAAACATCCTAAAATCCATGAAAAATTTCAATATTAACTTTTTGTTGTCTTCAAGCCACTTTGTTGCCCCTGGTGTCGAATTGATATGCCTGCAGGAAACCCACCTCACTAATGACACTAAACTACAAATTCGGAGTAGGAAATTTCAAGAACAGTATCATTCAGTCTACTCCTCCTACTCTAGGGGGGTGAGCATACTGGTAAAGAGAGTTGTGTTCTTTTCCTGCAGGGATGTCAGAATAGACTCGCTGGGGTGCTATATTTTTTTGAGTTGCCTAATAGAAAACAAACCATTTGTGATAGCAAATGTTTATATCCCCCCCCCATTTAAAACTGAGCTTTTGCTTGGTTTAATAGAGTTTGTGGAGAACAAGGCAGATACCCCGATCATAGTTGTGAGGGATTTTAATGCAGTGCTTAATAATAGTTTGGACAGGTTTCCACCAGCCACCCGGACAGAAAAGGTGTCAGAGGGACGTCTAGGCCAACTTCTTGAGGAGATTGGATGGAGCGATTTTTGGAGATCCCACAATCCAAAAATCCGGCAATATTCTTGTTATTCAGGGTCATATTCTACACTTTCACGTATAGATATGGCAATGGGTAATAGTGAAGCATAGCGACTAATAAAAAAAATAGTATTGGCCAAGAGGGATATCACACCATTCGTCTTTGACTCTAATTGTAAACCTAAACGATAGATGTAACCAGAAAATGTGGACAATAAACCCACTATGGTTGGAGCTGATACAGTAGGTAGCCCAGAAGAAATAACCCTTAGATTAAAAGAGTTTGTAGAACTCAATACAGGTACAGCATCAGTGGGGGTAGTGTGGGACACCCTAAAAGCATTCCTTAGGGGACTACTATTCCAGCAGGTGGTAAAAATAAGGAAAAAGTCAAGGGAATGGGAGGAACAGGTTATAAAAGAGGCGATGGAGTCAGAAAGACAGTACGTGATAGATCCAACTCCAGAGAAACAAGAGATATGGCTTAAGAAACAGCAAGAGTACAAAGTGGTAATTACTAGAAAAACTGAAAATAAGAGGCTTTTTCAGAAACAAAATTATTTTGGAGAAGGGGAAAAAATGGTCCGGATGCTGGCATTTTTAGCTAAGTCCAATTCTTCCTCCTCAGCTATCTCTTCAATTAGGACTCCAACTGGAGAGATCTCATCTGAACCTGTTGTGATTATGGAGACTTTTGAACCTGTTGTGATTATGGAGACTTTCTCCGAATTCTATAAGGACTTGTATAAATCACGTCAGGGTTCAGATCGAAGAGATATGGATAAGTTCCTGGAGGGCATTGAACTACTTGTTCTCTCGGAGAAGGATAGGAACGAGATGGAGTCCCCATTGGCTTTGGAGGAGTTGCAAAAAGCAATAGCGGAGATGTCCAATCAGAAATCCCCGGGTCCAGATGGGTTACCATTGGAGATCTATAAACACTATAGGGAGGTGTTGCTTCCATAGTTTCTAAAGGCACTGGAGTGGGCAGCTGAGGGGGGAGGGCTGAACTCTTCAATGATGGAAGCTAATATCATAAGGATACAGAAAGAAGGGAAAGACCAACTTGAAGTATCCTCTTATAGGCCGATATTATTATTGTGCTCTGATGTTAAAATTGTGGCAAGTGCGTTGGCAACTAGATTAAGTAAACATATTTCAAAACTCGTGCACTTGGATCAGTAAGGGTTTATTCCCAATCGGTCCACCTGCATAAATATCAGAAGGGTATATATGAACCTCCAGGCACCAACAGAAAATATGGGTTCTAGGGCTATCTTGTCCTTGGATACAGCCAAGGCTTTTGATAGCCTTGAGTGGGAGTACCTTTGGTGGGTATTGGAGAGGTTTGGATTCGGTCCTGTATTTATCGGGTGGCTGAAAATATTATATAATCACCCAAGCGCTAGGCTAAAAATAAATAATGGATACTCGGATTGTTTTTTGGTGAGATCATCAACCGAATTACGGGGATTTCAAAGGAAATGGGGGGAAGAAAGGATAGCACTATATGCAGATAATGTCTTATTTTTCCTGGGGGACACGCTTAGTTATTAATTGGGAGAAATCATCGCTCCTGACGGTCGATCCATTGGATAACTCTATTCCGGTGGGAATACCTCAGTTAAAGATTACAGAGAAGATGAAGTATCTTGGTATAGTGCTGTCAAAAGATCCCAATCAGTTTATCGAGGATAACCTAGTCTCACTTCTATTGAAATTCAAAAGAAAATGTAATATCTGGAATAGACTCCCCTTGTCTGTGGCGGGACGGGCCAACTTGGTCAAGATGATATGGATTCCTAAATTTGGATTGGAGAGAAGTGATTCCAAAAAATTCAAACCCTCTTCAGGGAGTTAATATGGAAAAAAGGACAGGCTAGAATTAGCCTGCAAATGATGCAGCTTTCCGCCACAGAGGGGGGAATGGCAGTCCCCCACCTGTTTAGTTATTATCTGGCAGCTCAGCTACAACAGTTGGGGGGATGTGCCACTATGGGAGGGGGAAATATCAGTGTTAAAATTATGTTACAGGGGAATTTACATAATTCACTAGCGGAAACGTTAGAGGCAGACTCGCTGCAAAGGGAGAGTCCAACTCCTAAGATGATCACTAAAGTCTGGCAGACAGTTAAGAGAATTATGGGGTATAAGGGAGTTTCAGAACACTCGCCAATTTGGCATAATAAGTATTTACATGAGTTATTAACCATAGAGAAAAGCAGGTTATGGGAAAGATATGGGGTGAGTTGGCTGATCCAACTGTATGAAGGCAACACATTAAAATCATTTGCAGAGTTGAGACAAGAGTATGGGGTACCAAATAAAATATTTTACAGTTATTTACAGATCAGACACGTTCTGGGTATGCAGTTTAGAGATCAACCGTTGATATGGAGTAAGATCCCACTTCTTCAAAAAATAATCAATACAGAGACCACCAAGGGACTCATATCTGAGATATATGTACAAATAATAAACAGAATTAATATACAGGCAGGGACCTCTAGGAATAGGGATAGATGGGAGGCAGATGTGGGGGTAATAACTGATGACCAGTGGATGAGGATTTTAGAATTTGGTCCATTGGTGTCGGTCTCTCCCTCGCAAAAAGCCTCACATCTGTTATTATTGCATAGAGCTTATTATACTCCCAAGAAATTATACATGTTTGCCGTAGATCTGACGATGAGTGCCCTAGATGCCGGGAAACAGGGGACTTAATACATATAATGTGGAGATGCCCAAAATTGGTCAGATATTGGTCTGAGATTTTAAAAATTATTAGCATCACGTTTAGGGTCAAATTAGAGCTAGAACCCAAAACATGTATTTTGGCTATATTGACGGAGAGCTAGGGGACAGGAGCACTGCAATAGCCATCGCAAGATGTTTGTATCAAGCAAGAAAATTAATTGCACAATCTTGGCAATCAAAAACACCTCAGACTCCGGAAGAATGGGTTAGGACTATCAATTCATTAGTATGGAAGGAAAAAACAAATTATACCAGGTTGGGTAACTATAGCAAGTTTGTAGAGATATGTCAAGATATGGAACCCTTGGTTACAAGGGATGGTATGCCCCCTGTGAGCGCCGCATTAGAGGCTATATGCAATAATAGCCTTAAATATGGGAGGTGACTCGGAAAATGCAGTTCCCGTCAGGGAAGAAACGAGAGAAAAAGGAGAAGGGAAGTAAGCAAGGAACAAAGTGTGCACTGAAAAAGTTTATTCTTAATAGGGAGGTCCGCGGGTGGGGCGAGGCAGGGGAGGCAGGGAAGGCAGGGAGCATATGGTAGAAAACAAGTAAGGTTGTTAAGAATATTTACAGTTAAATAATATTAGGCCGACAGGCCCTATTGTATAAGCTGCATGTTTAATATTATGTACTGTTGCAAATAAATTAATAAAACAACTATTTAAAAAAGAAAAGAAAAAAAAAAGTATGTGATGCTCCTTTAAACTCACCTGGGGCAAGTAACAGGTGTGGGCAATATAAAAATCACACCTGAAAGCAGATAAAAAGGAGAGAAGTTCACTTAGTCTTTGCATTGTGTGTCTGTGTATGCCACACTAAGCATGGACAACAGAAAGAGGAGAAGAGAACTGTCTGAGGACTTGAGAACCAAAATTGTGGAAAAATATCAACAATCTCAAGGTTACAAGTCCATCTCCAGAGATCTAGATTTGCCTTTGTCCACAGTGCGCAACATTATCAAGAAGTTTGCAACCCATGGCACTGTAGCTAATCTCTAAGAGAAAAATTGATGAAAGGTTGCAACGCAGGATAGTCCGGTTGGTGGATAAGCAGCCCCAAACGAGTTCCAAAGAAATTCAAGCTGTCCTGCAGGCTCAGGGAGCATCAGTGTCAGCGCGAACTATCCATCGACATTTAAATGAAATGAAACGCTATGGCAGGAGGCCCAGGAGGACCCCACTGCTGACACAGAGACATAAAAACGCAAGACTACAGTTTGCCAAAATGTACTTGAGTAAGCCAAAATCCTTCCGGGAAAATGTCTTGTGGACAGATGAGACCAAGATAGAGCTTTTTGGTAAAGCACATCATTCTACTGTTTACCGAAAATGGAATGAGGCCTACAAAGAAAAGAACACAGTACATACAGTGAAATATGGTGTAGGTTCAATGATGTTTTAGGGTTGTTTAGCTGCCTCTGGCACTGGGTGCCTTGAATGTGTGTAAGGCATCATGAAATCTGAGGATTACCAAAGGATTTTGGGTCGCACTGTAGAGCCCAGTGTCAGAAAGCTGGGTTTGCGTCCCAGATCTTGGGTCTTCCAGGACAATGACCCCAAACATACATCAAAAAGCACCCCGAAATGGATGTCAACAAAGCGCTGGAGAGTTCTAAAGTGGCCAGCAATGAGTCCAGATCTAAATCCCATTGAACACCTGTGGAGAGATCTTAAAATTGCTGTTGGGAAAAGGCGCCCTTCCAATAAGAGAGACCTGGAGCATTTTGCAATGGAAGAGTGGTCCAAAATTCCGGGTGAGAGGTATAAGAAGCTTATTGATGGTTATAGGAAGTGACTGATTTCAGTTATTTTTTCCAATGGGTGTGCAACCAAATATTAAGTTAAGGGTGCCAAGAACTTTGACCAGCCCATTTTTGGAGTTTTGTGTGACATTGTGTCCAATTTGCTTTTTTTCCTCCCTGTTTTTGTTTTGTTCCAATACACACAAAGGGAATAAACATGTAAATAGCGATACTTTTCTGTGAGAAATATTTGATTTTGAGGAAAAATTTCTGCCAACAGTTTCGGGCCATATATATATTAAAATCCATACAGCAAAAATATATACACTTATATATAGAAAGAGAGCGAGAGATTTCTGTATGATTTTATATGGAACCACGGGAACTCTTTTGTTTATCCTTTCTTTAGCCTATTGTACTTCCTGGCCAGTGAACTGCTATAGGTAAAGCTATAGTTCTTGATCTCCTATAGAAATGACCATTTATAATACATTGCTTTTGATACAATTGGTTGATTTGTGTAATACAAAACATACAATCTCCAGCACATAGTCAGTCCACACAGTTAAAAAGTCTCCCACCCTTGGTATCTCCATACTCGGGAGAAGTGACAGAATGTGTTTTGAGGTGTACTTCTAAGTATTGCCATGCTGTGTGTATGAAATACTGTATATTATTAAATTGACAACTTTTTCCAAAAAAAAGTGTTACAAATAAATGATGTCTTCAAAAGACTCCTAATTAGAGATGAGCCGGACACCTCCTGTTTGGTTTACACCAGAACTCCCGAAGAGAGAAAAAATTCTGACCCGAACGATGAAGCCTATTAAGGTCTATGTGACCCGAACTTAGTCCCCTTAGTCTGCCTAAAATGGTGCACATGTAGCATTTATAGAACATGCTGCAGCAAAAATGACATTTCCAAAGAAAAAAAAATGCAGGAAATGACATTTAAATTGCCAGCAATAAAAATGTTAAAAAATGTCATGGCCCCCCCATTCCCCACCCCAGTCCATACCAGGCTCTTCGGGATAAGGGGGGACCCCATGCCATTTTTTTTCACTTTTTAATTGCTGGCAATCTTTTTTATGCAGCTGTCAGTGGGGAAGCCTATTGACAGATGATGACTTATCGGTTGTTAAGGATGCTGCATCCGGCTTCCTGGCCTGCTCTTCAACAACCAGCTATTCACTGCACCCTGATTGGGCACAGCTGTAAAGCTCGCAGTGCATTGCAGGGTGTTCGGTGAGGGGAACACCCGCCAAACACCCTGCAAATTTGGGTGTTCGCCAAATGAGCGAACAGGCGATGTTCGGGGCAAACTTTTGCTCAGCCGAATTGTTTGCCCACCTCTACTTACCATGCCTCTTTAAAAACACCTTGTGGTGTTTTCTTTCCAAAATGTAGTAATTTTGTGGGTGTTTCTACTGTCTTGGTGCTCCAGGTGCTAACATGCCCCTAGAAAGCCTGAAGGTACTCCTTGAACTTAGGGTTCCTCTGTGTAGCTAGGCTGTGAAAAAGTCTCACACATGAGGTATCCTCATACTCAGGAGGATTAGCATAATGTGTTTCGGGGAGTAATTCTAAGTATGCTTACAATGTATGTGTTAGAAATATCTTATTAATTGACAACCTTGTGTAAAAAAAATAATTTGCAATTTCTTTCCTGCATTTTTCAAAAACTTGTGGCAAAAAAATGAAATTATCAAAAGGCTCACAAAGCCTCTTAGAAAATACCTTGAAGTGTTTGTTTGTTCAAAATGGGGTTATTTTGTAAGTGGTTCCACTGTCTTGGTGCTTCAGTAGTCAGGATATTAGATGCATAATTTACATGTAATTTATACTTCTTTAAAGCCCAGAGGTGCTCCCTGGATTTTGGGCCTGTTTATGCATCTAGGCTGTGTAAAAGTCTCACACATGTGATATACTCATATTCAAGAGGCATAGAAGATGTTTTTAGGGTTTCATTTTAAATATGCCTATGCTGAGTGTTATACATACATTTGTGGCAAGGTCCCAGGCCTCCTTTGATCTACTGAGAACCTCCAGGGCCAGGGATAGCTGATGTCCTTCTGTATGTAGTGGGTTGTGAGGCACAGTGGGTGTATAGTTGTTAAAGTTATTGGGCACCAGACACTTCTTGGATGCAAAAGAAAGTTTTTTTCTCTTAACAAACATTTTTTGGGGCGAGAGAGGGTTAGGGCCAGGACACCCTTAGGTAGTTGCAGGATTATTTGTCAGACTCCAAGACTTCAATAGGAGGACTGCCATGCAGGGAAAGGCATCCAGCAAGATGACACATCTGCATATGTAGGAATGCTGTCTCCTATGGCAACAGTCTTTAACAGTTCCAAACACAAGGTTTAACAGTTCCTTCACTTTCACTACAATCACTTCTTGTAGTTCTTCAATACACTGAGCTCCCAGGCTGTCACTAGACCCACTGATTCAATGCCACCGAATCCCTTGAGTTCCTCTAATCTTCACGATGGAATCCTCCTCAAGCGTCACCCCCACTTCTCTGCTGGGTCCCTAGCTTGGCATTCTACATACCTCTCAAGCTTCACCCCCGCTGGCCTGCACAGTTCCTGGCTTGACACACAAGGCTGCTCTGCAAGCATCACCTTTGCTGGCTGAGTCCCTGGCTTGATTCTCACTGAAGTTTCCCGATTTTTCACCGTTCCTTGTTGGTGAGAATACTGCTCCAGTACTTTCTTCAGTTACTCATTCTGGTCCCTGGTAATAAGGTGGATAGTCCCTTACTGGCAACAGCTTTCCCTCTACTTCTGACCACGACAGGTTCACCGGCCAACAGAACAATCACTTTTGGTTGGACTGCAAGCTGCAGTCCCAATCCTGTGCTGCTCTCTTGCTTCTGCATAGGCCCTCAGACAGCCTAGCAGCCAGATGTGCATGGGATAGGCCCCATCTTCATCCTAGCAACCCAGGCAATACAACACACAACCACCCAGACAGCCGTCCAGGTGGCACAGAACACAGATCACTTGACCTCACCCGAATATATAGGCTCTCCCAGCAGGCCAAGGGGGTCAAGAAAACCCCTGCCCATTGGCTGAGATACCCCATATACCCATAACCTGACCTTGTGAGGAGCAACCCTGCCTAAACTCCAGGGTGCTACACGTTGTTAACCACTTAAGGACCAAGCTTTTTTCTGAGATTTGTTGTTTACAAGTTAAAAATAGGGTTTTTTGCTAGAAAATTACTTAGAACCCCCAAACATTATACATTTTTTTCTAACACCCTAGAGAATAAAATGGAGGTCGTTGCAATACTTTCTGTCACACCGTATTTGCGCAGCAGTCTTACAAGCGTACTTTTTTGGGAAAAAATACACTTTTTTGTATTAAAAAAAAAGACAACAGTAAAGTTAGCCCAATTTTTTTCATTTTTTGAAAGATAATGTTACACCGAGTAAATTGATACCCAACATGTCACGCTTCAAAATTGCGCCCGCTCGTGGAATGGCGACAAACTTTTACCCTTTAAAATCTCCATAGGCGACGTTTAAAAAATTCTTCAGGTTGCATGTTTTAAGATACAGACGAGGTCAAGGGCTAGATTTATTGTTCTCACTCTACCAATCCTGGCAATACCTCACAGGTGTGGTTTGAACACCGTTTTCATATGCAGGCGTATGCATTCGCTTCTGCACGCGAGCTCATCTGGACAGGGCGCGTTTAAAAAAAAAAATTTTCTTAATTATTTTACCTTTTTTTTTACATTTTTACACTGTTTTAAAAAAAAATGTGCCACATTTTTCCCTAGTAATAGAAAAAAAACATGACAGGACCTCCCAAATATGAGATCTGGGGTCAAAAAGACCTTAGATCTCATATTTACACTAAAATGCAATAAAAAAAAATAAAAATGTCATTCAAAAAAATGAAAAAAAAAATGGGCCTTTAAGAGCTATGGGCAGAAGTGAGATTTTGACATTGCTTCCGCCCTGCAGTGATATGGAGACGGGCGATCGCCTCCACCTCTGCCAACGGCTCCGGTAAGCGGCGGAGGGCACCGGATCACGGCGCTAGGGGGTGCCCCTCTCCTGCCTCTGATAAAAGTGATCTCGCCGCAGAGATCACTTTTATCTTAAACCGGACCGCTCACTGAAGAAGAGGATACTGGGGTTATAGCAGCTAGCTACTGCCATAACAACGATACCCTCCTTCAAAGTATCGACGTATAACGACAGTGGGCAGTCCGGAAGTGGTTAAAATTACAACTTTGTGAAAAAGATAATTTCTTTATTTTCCAAAAAATTGTGACAAAAAAATTCAAAAATGAATAAAATAAGAATAATCACAAAAAAAAGCAATATCTGTCTCAAAAAATGATAAAACTTTCATTTGGGTACAGTGTTGCATGACTGTGTAATCGTCTTTCAAAGTGTGACAGCTCTGAAAAGTGAAAAATGGCCTAGACTGGAAGGGGGGGGGGTGTCCAGACTTGAAGTGGTTAAATGAGGTGAAAAAGGCTGCACATCTTTCATATAGGCCAAAATATCTATCAATGACTATTATATAACACATATTTCAAAGGATTGTTCTACTTTACATATTAATTTTTTCAGCTGTGTTATGTGGTCAAGGTAAATGAGGGGACATTATTAAAGCTATCTATGAGGAGAAATGGAAAGTTTTCTCTCGAGTAGTAAGAATAATCATGTAACATATGCATTAAATAGGATTATGTAACATAAATCCTTGATGGTAAAGGATTTGGTAGTATTAGTAGACCACAGACTGAGAAATAGCTTGTAAAGTCAATCAGCTGCAGCTCATGACAGCAAAATATTATCATGGATTATGAGCTGTGCTATTCATCTGCTGCAGGCAAGGGTACTTTTGTGTGTTAAGGTTAGCAAACTACAATAAGATGAAAGATCAAAAATTAAACAAGCCAGCCCTGAGATCTCAGAGTCTGATGATCTCTTCAAGTGTTAACTCCCTTTGTGACTTTAGAAAAAAATGTTTGTATTTCTTTTTGTAGAGGGCAAAACGTACAGCCTGCCAAAATGACGCACTCCTAAGAGACCCCCACTGCAAAGAACATTGCCCAGCAGCAAAATGTAAACAAAAGGATGGGGGATCCCAGATGACATAATTGACCAAATATGGCGATGACAATGACCACATTAATAAAGGACTTTACCAAATGTACAGTGTGCTTATTTACTCTATTACTTTTTTGTGAATGAATAATCAGTGCTACTATGTACTCATTATGCTTTATTCCAGATTCTGAAACCAGATTCTAATATAATCCCCCTGCATGCTTCCACATCCAGTGGACCAGGGAGTTGAGAAAGAGGCCTTTGCCCTTATGAACATGACAAGGTGTTCTGCCAGTGGGAGGTCTCCCTTGCAAGATACCCTCCCAATGTTAAAGGCATGTGGCATGATGTGGTTCATGAGGGGGACAAATACTGTCACTAGAGATTGGCCGAACACCCACCTGTTTGGTTCTCACCAGAACTCCCAAACAGAGAAAAAGAGAAAAAGTTCTGACCCGAACAGCAAATCCCACTGAAGTCTATCGGAGCCGAACTTAAAAAAATCAAACATTCCCATTTTGGCTTATATGCAAGTAATTGTCCATAAAAAGTATACGGAGTCTGGGTACTGGCCTGGAGGACATGTATTAATGCAAAAATCACAGTTGCAATTGCCGGCACCCGGCTATTCAAAAGTAATAAAGAAAAAAACAAAAATCAGAGCATGCAGCCTGGCAGGTCATGAAAGGGGGAGCAAGTTAGAACCCTCACCCCTCCTGAACCATACCAGGCCATTTGCCCTCAATATGGTAGGTGCTTTAGGGCAGAGGGGCTCTGCCCCACAACCCTGGGCTGTAGTTGTGGGGGTCTGCGGGCAGGAGGCAAATCAGAATCTGGAAGCCCCCTTTAACAAGGGGACCCCCAGATCTTGGCCCCACCCCCATGTAAATGAGTGTGGGGTACATAGTACCCCTACCCATTCACCAAAAAAGCGTAAAAAAGTAATAAAAACACAGACGGTTTTTGACCCAGCATGCACTGGTCTGTGATGTCACAAGGGGGGCGGTGCAACCAGATGACATCGCCAGGTGGCCCCACCTTTACCTGTATAAGAACTGTCAGATGGAGGAGGAGGAATTCAGTGGTCAGCCATCAATGAGTGCAGAGCATTTTTTTTCCCCGGGTATGCCAAGTGTCGTGAATTTACATAGGGGGACACTTTTTTTAATAAAGGAAGTATCAAAAACTGTTTCTGTGTTTTTATTTCTTTTTGACACTTTTTTGGTTTATGGGTAGGGGTACATATACTCATTCACATGGGGGGGCAGGATCTGGGGGCCCCCTTCATAAAGAGAGCTTCCAGATTCCGATAAGCCCCCTGCCTGCAGACCCCCCACAATCACAACCCAAGGTTATGGAGAAGAGACCCTTGTCCCCATTAACATTTGGACAAGGTGCTTTGGGGGCAGAGCTCCTCGTCCCAAAGCACCCCCCAATGTTGAGGCTATGTGGCCTGGTATAGTTTAGGAGGGAGGAGGGGACTCATCCGCCCCCCCTTTCCTGACCTGGCAGGCTGCATGATCGGATAAGGGTCAGGTATGGATTTTAGGGGAAGGGCATTTTTTTTTTAATTATGGCATGGGGTTCCCCTTAAAATATGGACTGGAGGGACCCCACGTGGGTTATGTTGTAACTATTTTTTTACCGGCAAATGTTTATTTTAAATTTTTTTATTCAGCTGTCAGCAGGGAAGCCCATTGACAGCTAATGACTCATGGGTTGTTAAGGATGCCGCGGCTGGCTCCCCGGCCCTGCTCCTTAACTAGCTTTTACTCCTCCCTGATTGGGCAAAGCTTTGCCCAATCAGGGCGCAGAATGCAAATTCGGATGTTCCCAGAATGGAGTGAACAGCCAATGTTCGGCCCAAACTCATGCTTGGGCCGAACTGTTGACCCAACACTAACTATCACTGCCCCTTCCTTTCCCGGCCAGCCAGGCTGCCTGCTGCAAGGTCTGGTATGGCTTTTGTGATGAGTTTTGTGTGGGGACTCCCATGCTGTTTTAAAAGTCATATGAGACCCTCATCAAGGATAAGGATCTTTTATGTCATCTTAGAAACCTACACCATTTTTTGCTTCTTTTTCATGGTGACACCATGAAATACATTACAGATTCTCATCTATAGGTATATATATAGGTATATATATATATATATATATATATATATATATATATATATATATATATACAGGGTACCGGCGCAGAGGATGAAAAATGTATATTATGCCAATTGTTTGTGTCTGCTGCAGTCAAAAAAGGCCCTCCCCGCTCTCGGGTTAGGTTATAAAGAAAAAACGCATGTTTATGGACTGCACCAACTATCAAAATAAATTTGTGTACCACCACTACTATTAAAAACCATAGACCTTACTAGTGTATACTGTTATCAAAATATCCTAACAGTGTGATGTATATAAAACGATTTATTCGGTGTCAGACACTATTAGTTATACCCTTCAAGAATTTATATATGTGTGCTCATTTGCCCAAATAAAAAAACATAAAAAACATATAAGGTATGTGTCCTAAGTCATAGGATATAAAGCCATATAAACATGAACATGTGTAAAAAACAAACAAAAATGAAGGAACAAAACTGCTGCTGTAAAATAAATAAACCATTCAATATACAGTGGGGACGGAAAGTATTCAGACCCCCTTAAATTTTTCACTCTTTGTTATATTGCAGCCATTTGCTAAAATCATTTAAGTTCATTTTTTCTCCTCATTAATGTACACACAGCACCCCATATTGACAGAAAAACACAGAATTGTTGACATTTTTGCAGATTTATTAAAAAAGAAAAACTGAAATATCACATGGTCCTAAGTATTCAATCCCTTTGCTGTGACACTCATATATTTAACTCAGGTGCTGTCCATTTCTTCTGATCATCCTTGAGATGGTTCTACACCTTCATTTTAGTCCAGCTGTGTTTGATTATACTGATTGGACTTGATTAGGAAAGCCACACACCTGTCTATATAAGACCTTACAGCTCACAGTGCATGTCAGAGCAAATGAGAATCATGAGGTCAAAGGAACTACCTGAAGAGCTCAGAGACAGAATTGTGGCAAGGAACAGATCTGGCCAAGGTTACAAAAAAATTTCTGCGGCACTTAAGGTTCCTAAGAGCACAGTGGCCTCCATAATCCTTAAATGGAAGACTTTTGGGACGACCAGAACCCTTCCTAGAGCTGGCTGTCTGGCCAAACTGAGCTATCGGGGGAGAGGAGCCTTGGTGAGAGAGGTATAGAAGAACCCAAAAATCACTGTGGCTGAGCTCCAGAGATGCAGTCGGGAGATGGGAGAAAGTTGTAGAAAGTCGACCATCACTGCAGCCCTCCGCCAGTCGTGGCTTTATGGCAGAGTGGCCCGACGGAAGCCTCTCCTCAGTGCAAGTGTAGGGCTATAGAAATTAAACTCAATGTTGATAAATGTAAAAACTCTGTCATAGAAGTGGTGTACAAAATCAGTGTGTAGACGGCCTTAATATAATAAAGGCTCTAGAACAAATGTGTTCAAAAAATTCTCAACTAAGTAGATATAAAATCATAAAAATGTGTCTCTTAGATTGTGACATCAAATAAAGAAAACATGAGAGGGATCATTAGGGGTGCACGATCCATTTAGGGGCAGATAGCCCCTAATGTGATCGAGGGTTTCTACCCTTGCTGTAAGTGTAACGTGTGCCACCACAATAGTGCAGGCAGACAAAAGAGGTTAACTTACATCAACAGTAACGTCTCGTGTATACCATATGAAAGAGTTTGCCACGTGTGCTTCCCAATATATTGTTTATCTGATAACATGTCACTGTCATAAACAATACGTGGGCCGTACCATCAGGACTTTCTCCATCCGTGTTAATGAGCACATTACCGGCATTAACGGGGGAAAGAGTAAACACACGGTACAGAGACACTATTTACAACACCATAACAAAGATCCTTCAGGTACCCTCTTCCAGGTCATAGATAGATTCATCCCACATTGGAGGGGTGAATCACGACTACGAGGCGTATCATGCCTCGAAACTTACTGGATCTACGAGTTGAGGTCCTACTTCCCGTTTGGGATGAACGTGGAGTGGGACCTCAACTCGTTCATCAATACATCTTAGTAGTCATTTATAGTTGCATATGTTTTTTCCATCCTCGATTTCCATTTCAATATGTCCCCTTAGGGTATCGGGGTCCCCTTTGTTTATTCATTTTTATGCTGCCCTATTATTGTTTCATTTATTACTTTTATTAATATTATTTTTTTATTTTATTTTTTCTTTTCCTTTTGCATAACTAATGCAGTTCATTGTTTTTTATCCTGAATTTATTATTCTAATAATTTTTTTAGATCGATTATTGGCCATTTAATATATCACCTTAACAGCCAGGTTATACAAATTTTTTCTATTATAATATTTATTTCTTTTTTATTGTCGTGTACATTTTGAAAGTACTAACCTGGTCTTGGTTCTGACATCTAGTGTCTGATTTAAGTAACGCTGCTCAGTATTACTTAGTAATATTTATTTCTTGTTCATTGTTTATCACATTTGGAAAGCACCAATTCAGTCCCAGTGCTGACATCTAGTGTCCGATGTAAGTAATGTTATTCAGTACACTGATGGTTTTTTATTTCCTATAGTCACGTGATAACATTCGATCCGATCATATGATCGGGACTTGTGCTTGAGAGATCCGGCTTCTCTGACCGCCCCCTCCTATCTCACGTACCTCCTGGCATCTGACGATTTGGACAGGGAGCCGTGACGCCGCCCTTCTCACATCACGTGATCAGGAAGTGACGCCCGGCGGGCTTTCTCCCGCCGGACGGTTCACTACTGTTTGACACGTGGCTGTGTTACTTCCGGGCGGGAATCCTACTGTCAGACGGCGCTATTGGAGTTCACATTCACATGTTACTTAATTCTTGAACCTAATTGGTTTAGATGCCAATACGATCTAGTTCCGGATCACCTGACCTCACTAGCTCCAATGTGATTGGCTTTAGGTGTTTCCCCTTTAGATAAGATATTTATATATATCAGCAGCGTGGAGGGGGAAGCTCATGCCCCTGTTGAAGACCCTCTTGGTCGAAACGCGTCGGGTGATCTCCCCTTCCTTACGCTGCCTTTGTTTGTTTTAATAGTGATCACTTTTATTGATTTTGTGTACGGTGTTTTTAGAAATAAAAATCCCTGGTTTACCTGCACTATGCGAAAGCTTTTTATTTTTTATTTGCATACTATCCCGATGAAAGAAACTGCTTTCCAGTTGCTACTTCCACCAGGAGGTCTGGACCAAGTTTGCCCTCTGTTTCCTTCCGGATGATATTTGGATGTCCATCGGTTGATATTCATCGGGCCGTCCCTCCGGATACCCCTTCATTTCATCAGGGAGGTCGAGGAGTGAGACAGAGGTTTCATCGATCTGGATATCGTTCTTAGCCCTGGTGGGGCTCCATGCCTTATCGACTCCATGTCATATGACAGGGGAGTCCATGCCATCTGGTAAGAGTACCCACCCTTCTTTACTTTTTGATGTTTTTACTCTGACGTCCCACACCTTGATGTTGGTTTGCAGTCACGGATGTCCTGTACCTTGATGTCAGTTTACAGTCACGAATTTACATTGTTTATTATTGACTTTGTTTTTTCTCACTTGAGGACCCACATCATTCACACCTGCCCATGCAGGTTTCCCTTAAATATTTGCGTTTTGAATAATTCCTCTGCTGTATGTGGACTTTTCATATAGTGCTTGTATACCTTTATTTTGTATATGGTTTTTTTTAACACATGTTTCACTGCCAAGCACATTATCCCCTTTTAATAGGTTTAGCCATACCTAACCTTTCACATTTTTGTAGCGCTGCATTTTCCTTCTCATTTATCATGAGAGGGATCAACCTAAGTATGATGTGGTCATCAAAGACTACTGGTATGGTGATACAAACATAAAAAATGCAAAAAACAGTGTCATGTGTCTAACGTGACAAAAATGCACCAACAATATGGACATAAATTATATAAAATGAAAGCACCAAAACTTATACATACATAAGTGATTATAAAAGTCTATATGGGTAGGTAGCTCCTGAGGATGCAGGATATTTAAAGCTTGTGTGGGAGCTTTTCACCGCAAGAAATGAGGCATATCAGCATACAGCGCCAGATCTTCAAAAACGTACTGCTCATCGCCTGTCCAATACAGGCCCATTAGATGGTGGTGGCAGCATCATGCTGTGGGGGTGATTTCAGCTGCAGGGACAGGACAACTGGTTGCAATCGAGGGAAAGATGAATGCAGCCAAGTACAGGGATATCCTGGACGAAAACCTTCTCCAGAGTGCTCAGGACCTCAGACTGGGCTGAAGGTTTACCTTCCAACAAGACAATGACCCTAAGCACGCAGATAAAATAACGAAGGAGTGGCTTCACAACAACTCCGTGACTGTTCTTGAATGGCCCAGCCAGAGCCCTGACTTAAACCCAATTGGGCATCTCTGGAGAGATCTAAAAATGGCTGTCCACCAACGTTTATCATACAACCTGACAGAACTGGAGAGGATCTGCAAGGAGGAATGGCAGGGGATCCCCAAATCCAGGTGTGAAAAACGTGTTGCATCCTTCCAAAAAAGACTCATGGCTGTATTAGATCAAAAGGGTGCTTCTACTAAATACTGAGCAAAGGGTCTGAATACTTAGGACTATGTGATATTTCAGTTTTTCTTTTTTAATAAATCTGCAAAAATGTCAACAATTTTCTGTCATTATGGGGTGCTGTGTGTACATTAAGGAGGAAAAAAATGAACTTAAATGATTTTAGCAAATGGCTGCAATATAACAAAGAGTGACAAATTTAAGGGTGCCTGAATACTTTCCGTCCCCACTGTATATCTTTAGTGAAAAGTTCAATGCACTCAGTGCATTGGATAATTAAAAGTAGCTGACAAGTCCCAGATGAGTCGCCTCAGTGAGTAAACAGCCAGCTCCTATGGATGCATATCTAAATTGTGCAGCTAAGTACCACCATTATGTGATTCCACCACCACTGATAGATTGGCCACTCACCAGAAACAGGTGAATATGCGCCTTTGGTTCATTAGTTAGATAATCCCTCCACACAATGGATCAATCTGCACCCTCTTCAGACTACCAGTTCTCATGGAAAATAAATGACCATCATGGTATAGTATATCCAAACTAGTTTATACTAGAGGTATAAAAAGACTATTGCACTCACATGTTTATGTGCCCATAAGCCGGTACCAAGCTGTTCCAGCCGTGTATGCGGGGTACGGAATGCCGGTGTGCGTTCCTCTGTGTATTTCCTACTCTGCGTGTGTTCCAAGCCTCACTCCCACTAGGCAGGAAGTGACGTCAAAATCTCCCAGCAGCCTCTACGCGTTCGCAAATGTTGATTGCGTTATCAGGAAGCCTCCTGATGACGTAATCAATATGTCTACTTTCCAAAAAGGGGTCATTTGGTGGGTATTTGTACTTTCCTGGCTTGTTAGGGTCTCAGTACTTCAGGTGTGATCAATTTTCAGAGATTGGCACCATAGCTTGTGGACTCTCTAACTTTCACAAAGACCAAATAATATACACCAATTTGGGTTATTTTTACCGAAAGATATGTAGCAGTATAAATGTTGGCCAAAATGTATGAAGAAACATTACTAATTTGCAAAATTTTATAACAGAAACAAAGAAAAATGCATTTTTTTAAAGAATTTTTAGTCTTTTTTATTTTATAGTGCAAAAAATAAAAAAAAAACAGTGGTGATTAACCACTTGCTTGCTGGGCACTTAAACCCCTCTCCTGTCCAGACCAATTTTCAGCTTTTAGCGCTGTCGCATTTTTGAATGACAATTGCGCGGACATACAACACTGTACTCAAATGAAATTTTTATAATTTTTTTCCCACAAATAGAGCTTTCTTTTGGTGATATTTGATCACCTCTGTGGTTTTCAGTTTTTGTTTAAAAAATTTAAAAATACCGAATTTAAAAAAAAAAATATTTTTTTTAAATATTTTGTTATAAAAGTTTGCAAACAGGTAATTTTTCTCCTTCATTGATGCACGCTGATGAGGCGGCACTGATGGGCACCGATAGGTGGCAGTGATGGGCACTGATGGGTGGCAGTGATGGGCACTGATGGGTGGCAATAATGGGCACTGATTGCTTACACTGATGGCAGCACTGCTAGGTGGCACTGATTGGCACCACTGGTGGGCACTGATAGGTGGCACTGCTGGGCACTGGCAGGTGGCAATGGCAGGTGGCACTGGCAGGCACAGATGAGGCATATGTGCCTCCTTCCTCTTTGGGACCAATGTCCCTTTAACATAAACCATGATTGGCTTTTTTTTCTCCTCACGCTGTCAGTGTGAGGAGAAAAAAAAATGATTACCAAGCTTTTGTTTACATCATGTGATCAGCTGTCATTGGCTGACAGCTGATCACATGGTAAGGGGCTGGGATCGGCCCCTTACTCGGATATGTGATCATCCGAGTCTCTGAGACTCATTCATCACTGCGCGTGCACAGCGCGCCCTGCAGGGTGCGCGTGTTTCGCGTGCACAGGGGAGGTTGTCCCATGACGGCCTCCCGGAAATTGAGGTGCACGCTGTGGACGTTATTCGGCTATGGCCCGGACCTTTAAGTGGTTAAATACCACCAAAAGAAAGCTCTATTTGTATGAAAAAAGGACTATAAACGGGGCAGTGGCCAATAGCTTTCATCTCTTTATTTATTCTGAGCATGCGTGGCACTTTGTCCGTTGGATTTGTGTACACACGATTTTATATTCTGCTCTCAAACTTTGTGTGTCGGAAAATCCGATGGAAAATGTGTGATGGAGCCTACACACAGTCAGAATTTCCGACAACAAGGTCCTATCACACATTTTCCGTCGGAAAATCTGACCGTGTGTACGGGGCATTACTGTTATCTTTGTGTGAGATAATACATTTTCATGTATTTTTATACTTGCACATTTACACATTACTTGGTATGCACTTAACATAGACATTTTCTTAATATCTATCTATCTATCTATCTATCTATCTATCTATCTATCTATCTATCTATCTATCTATCTATCTATCTATCTATCTATCTATCTATCTATCTATCTATCTATCTTACTAATCAGTCAATCACATGGCAGCAACTCAATGCACTTAGGCACCTAGATGTGGTGTAGACAACTTGATAAAGTTCAAACCGAGCATCAGAATGGGGAAGAAGGGAAAGAAGAAGAAGGGAAAGAAAGGGGGATTTAAGTGACCTTGAACGTGGCATGGTTGTTGGTGCCATACGGGCTGGTCTGAGTATCTCAAAAACTGCTGATCTACTGGGATTTGCACGTACAACCATCTCTTGGGTTTACAGAGGATGGTCCGATAAAAGGGAAAATATCCAGTGAATGAAAGTTGTGTGGAGGAAAATGCCTTGTTGATGTCAGAGGTCAGAGGAGAATGGGCAGACTGGTTCCAGATCATGGAAAGGCAACAGTAACTCAAATAACCACTTGTTACAACCAAGGTATGCAGAATACCATCTCTGAATGCAAAGCACATAGAACCTTGAAGCAAATGGGCTACAGCAGCAGAAACCCACACCTGGTGCCACTCCTGTCAGCTAAGAACGGGAAACTGAGGCTACAATTCACACAGGCTCACCAAAATTGGACTATAGAAGAGTGGAAAAACTTTGCCCGGTCTGAGTCTCAATTTAAGCTGCGACATTCAGATGGTAGGGTCAGAATTTGGCATCAACAACATGAAAGAATGAGTATTGTTGCTGACCATGTCCATCCCTTTATGACTACAGTGTACCCATTTTCTGATGACTACTTCCAGCAGGATAATGCACAATGTTACAAAGCTCAAATCATCTCACCACTGGTTTCTTGAACGTGACAATGAGGTCACTATACTCCAATGGCTTCCACAGTCAACAGATCTCAATCCAATAGAGCACTTTTGGGATGTGGTGGAATGGGAGATTTGCATCATGGATGTACAGCTGATAAATCTGCAGCAACTGCTTGATGCTATCATGCTACAATGTAAAGTAGTGAGCGTACAGCATGTATAACAGTGTAAAATTGTTGTCCCCTCTAAATAACTTAAATCAGGGATAAACATGAACTCCATTATATTCTACAAGAGCAATCAAAAACATTTACGTAAGGAAATGAAAGATGCTACAGAAGCTTATCAGAAACAAGAAATTATAGCATCACTATAAGAACCAGATTTAACGGATGATGTTCTCACTGGCCATTTCAAAATGACCGTAAACAGGCAAATAAATACGCAGTAAAATACATATATGTGAAATGCTGTATCTAAGATTTTTAACCCTTTCAGTTAGTCTTTATATTAACAGCTACAATGTATGGAAGATACAAGATATCATATACAGTAACTCACAAAAGTGAGTGCACCCCTCACATTTTTGTAAATATTTTATTGTATATTTTCATGTGACAACACTGTAGAAATGACGCTTTGGTACAATGTAAAGTAGTGAGTGTACAGCTTGTATAACAGTGTAAATTTGCTGTCCCCTCAAAATAACCAAACACACAGCCGTTAATGTCTAAACCGCTGGCAACAAAAGTGAGTACACCCCAAGTGAAAATGTCCAAATTGGGCCCAAAGTGTCAATATTTTGTGTGCCCACCACTATTTTCCAGCACTGCCTTAACCCTCTTGGGCATGAAGTTCACCAGAGCTTCACAGGTTGCCACTGGAGTCCTCTTCCACTCCTCCATGACAACATCACGGAGTTGGTGGATGTTAAGAGACCTTGCGCTCCTCTACCTTCCATTTGAGGATGCCCCACAGATGCTCAAAAGGGTTTAGGTCTGGAGACATGCGTGGCCAGTCCATCACCTTTACCCTCAGCTTCTTTAGCAAGGCATTGGTCGTCTTGGAGGTGTGTTTGAGGTTATCATGTTGGAATACTGTGGCCCAGTCTCTCAGTATGTCACAATACATGTTGGTATTCATGGTTCCCTCAATGAACTGTAGCTCCCCAGTGCCGGCAGCACTCATGCAGCCCCAGACCATGACACTCCCACCAAAATGTTGACTGTAGGCAAGACACTTTTCTTTGTACTCCTCACCTGGTTGCCACCACACACACTTGACACCATCTGAACCAAACACGTTTATCTTGGTCTCATCAGACCACAGGACATGGTTCTAGTAATCCATGTCCTTAGTCTGCTTGTCTTCAGCAAACTGTCTGCAGGCTTTCTTGTGCATCATCTTTAGAAGAGGCTTCCTTCTGGGATGACAGCCATGCAGACCAATTTGATGCAGTGTGCGGCATATGGTCTGAGCTCTGAAGGCTGGCCCCCCACCCCTTCAACCTCTGCAGCAATGCTGGCAGCACTCATATGTCTAGTTACCAAAGACAAACTCTGGATATGACGCTGAGCATGTGCACTCATCTTCTTTGGTCGACCATAGCGAGGCCTGTTCTGAGTGAAAACTGTACTGCAAAAACCACTGTATGGTTTTGGCCACAGTGCTGCAGCTCAGTTGCAGGGTCTTGTCTTCTTATAGCCTAGGCCATCTTTATGTAGAGCAACAATTATTTTTTTCAGATCCTCAGAGAGTTCTTTGCAATAAGGTGCCATGTTGAACTTCCAGTGACCGGTATGAGAGAGTGAGAGTGATAACACCAAATTTAACACACCTGCTCCCCATTCACACCTCAGATCTTGTAACACTAATGAGTCACATGACACTGGGGAGAGAAAATTGCTAATTGGGTTCAATTTGTGTATTTTCACTGTACTCACTTTTGTTGCCAGCGGTTTAGACATTAACGACTGTGTGTTGAGTTATTTTATTATTATTATTTATTATTATTATACAGGATTTATAGAGCGCCAACAGTTTACGCAGTGCTTTACAATATAAAAGGAGACAATAGAGTTATGATACAATACAATACAAGAGGATTAAGAGGGCCCTGCACAGAAGAGCTTACAATCTAATAGGGTGGGGCAGGTGGTACAAAAGGTTTTAACTGTGGGGAATGAGCTGATGGAAGTGGTAGAGATTAGTTGGAGACATGATAGAGGATAGGAGAGGCTCTGGAGAAATCCTGGAGATGAGCATGGGAGAAGGAGACGAGAGAGCTTGAGAGTAGGAGGTCTTGAGAAGAGCGGAGAGGATGATTTGGGTGATATTTGGAGTCAGGATTGGTGATGTAGCTCAGGGTAGAGTTGTGAATGGCTTTGTATGTTGTGGTTGATGTAGCTTGGGGCAGAGTTGTGAATGGCTTTATATGTTGTGTTAGTATTTTGAATTTAATTTGCTTGGTGATTGGGAGCCAATGTAGGGATTGGAGGAGAGGGTTGGCAGACACTGAGCGGTTGGTAAGGTGGATAAGTTTGGCAGCAGCATTCATGATAGACTGAAGAGGGGATAGCCTATGGAGAGGCAGGCCAATGAGAAGGGAGTTGCAATAGTCAAGGCTAGAGATAACAAGAGAGTGAATGAGGAGCTTGGTGGTTTCATTTGTTAAAAAGGGGCAAACTTTAGAGATGTTACGGAGGTGAATTCTACAAACTTTTGACAACGATTGGACTTGGGGCTGAAATGACAAGTCAGAGTCTAGGATTACACCTAGTACCCTGGCGTGAGAGGAGGGACTGATAGTTGCATTGTTATTTTTGATGGAAAAGTCATGGAGGGGGGCACGTGCAGGGGGGAATATTAATAGCTCAGTTTTAGAGAGATTTAGTTTAAGGAAGTGGTGCGACATCCATGCTGATATGTCAGTTAGTAAGTTAGTATTGTGAGAGGAGACTGAAGGAGTGAGGTGAGGAGTAGACAGATAGATTTGGGTGTCATCGGCGTATAAGTGGTATTGGAAGCCGTGGGCAGTTATGAAGTGACCAAGGGAGGAGGTGTAGAGAGAGAAGAGAAGGGGTCTAAGAACAGAGCCTTGGGGGTCCCCCACAGAAAGGGGCAATGGAGAGGAGGAAACAGAGTTGTAGGTGACACTGAAGGAGCACTGTGATAGATAGGCAGAGAACCAGGATACAGCAGAATCTCAGAGGCCAAGGGAATGTAGCTTATTGAGAAGGAGCGGGTGGTCAACAGTATCAAAGGCCGCAGAGAGGTCAAGTAGTAGAAGTATGGAGTATTGGCTGTTGGTTTTAGCAGTTAGTAAGTCATTAGTGAGTTTTAGTAAGGCAGTTTCCAGGAGTGCTGCGAGCGAAAGCCAGACTCTAATGGGTCAAGAAGGTTATTTTCACTGTGGTAGGAGCTAAGACGGTTGTACACTAAGCATTCTAGAAGTTTCAAGGTAAATGGGAGCAATGAGATGGGTCTGGATGGGAATGAAGCAGAGAGTTAAAGGTTGAGAAGAGCTGAAGAGACGGGATTGGATGACAAAGTATTAATAAGAATTGTTTTATTTTGAGGGGACAGCAAATTTACACTGTTATACAAGCTGTACACTCACTACTTTACATTGTAGCAAAGTGTCATTTCTTCAGTGTTGTCACGTGAAAAGATATAATAAAATATTTACAAAAATGTCGGTGTGTACTCACTTTTGTGAGATACTGTAGTTATATAATGGATATTGACTGAAGGTGCACACTCACAGGTTTAATTTGAGGACTGGCGCGCGGCCGCAATACATTCCAGATGCCTGCGATGTTAGGTCGCATTTTTCTGGCAGCGGGGACACGCCGCTATGTTGTCACGAGGCCCAGGGGGGATGGATCATTTGATATAGAGGCTAGGAACGCACTCAGGTCCGCCATTTTGACGGGCCCGGAAGTGCCAATTAAGAAAATTTTAAGAGCTGTATTCTCATCACAGGGGTCTTGGCATCTATATAAAGGAGTTGGGCTGCAGTGGGTAAGTACCCCAGACGAAGTCCTGTGTGACGAAACACGTCGGGAGGACTCCACTGCCGCCATTTTATACACAAGCGCTTTTTTATACTTCTGAAATGTAAGTGTCTCTCTTTAAATAAATTTACGTTTTTTACGGAATTACACTATATGGCCCCTTCCTCATTCTATATGGGTTATGTCCGAGGACGTTTTAACTTCTATATGGAGAAGATATCCCTGTGAAAGAACCACCAGAATTCCATCTTCAGTTTGCCTTTGGGGCTCCCCCATTATTGCCAGTGGGCAATTCAAGCCTGTTTGACTCATACAGCATATGCTTTGTGGGTCCCAACTTTCTGGTAAGCCTCCATTCACTTGTGTGGTGGTATGCACACAATCTTATGTTTACACACTGGATCCCCTTGAAGGCTTCCAAGATTGCATATGTGTTTCAATGTTTCAACAGTGCCCTTAAGTTTGTTTGACCCATATGGTATACATCAACTTTGGGTCCATTATCTCTGGAACGCTTTCATTCACTTTTGGGACATTAGTTCCATTAACTCAGTTGTTTTATCACGTGGTGATCACATCGGTTCATATAAGGATGGACTTTTATTTTAATATGGACATGTATCAATTATTTAAGGATATTTGTTAAATATTGTATACTTATTTTGTATTTTGTTTCTTGCATCACTTTAGCGCTACACTTGTTTATTTATTTAATTTGAGGATATGTACATCCAAATCAGAGGAAGGGTTTAGGAATTACCACTTAAGGACCGCCTCACACCGATGTACGTTGGCAGAATGGTACGGGCAGGCAGAATTACGTACATATACGTGACCTGCCTCCCGCGGGCGGGGGTCCGATCGGACCCCTTCGGTGCCCGAGGCGGTCCGTTTTTGACCAGCGGCGATCGGAGATGAGGGGAAAACCATCTTTTCGTGGCCCCCCTCGCGATCACTGTCGGCCAATCAAATCATTCCTCTGCTGCTGTATGCTAAACAGCAGCAAAGGAAATGATGTCATCTCTCCTCATCTCGGTATTTTCCGTTCCGGCGCCGAGGAGAGAAGACTGCAATTTGAGTGTAACACTACACACACACAGTAGAACATGCCAGGCACACAAAATACCCCCCTTTACCACCCGATCCCCCCTCGATCACCCCCTAATTCCCCCCCCCCGTCACACTGACACCAAGCAGTTTTTTTTTTCTGATTACTGCATGGTGTCAGTTTGTGACAGTTAGTGTGTTAGGGCAGTTAGTGTTAGCCCCCTTTAGGTCTAGGGTACCCCCCTAACCACCCCTAATAAAGTTTTAACCCCTTGATCACCCCCCTTCGCCAGTGTCGCTAAGCGATAATTTTTCTGATCGCTGTATTAGTGTCACTGGTGACGATAGTTAGGAAGGTAAATATTTAGGTTCGCCGTCAGCGTTTTATAGCGACAGGGACCCACATATACTACCTAATAAATGTTTTAACCCCTTGATTGCCCCCTAGTTAACCCTTTCACCACTGGTCACCGTATAACTGTTACGGGTGACGCTGGTTAGTTCGTTTATTTTTTATAGTGTCAGGGCACCCGGCGTTTATTACCGAATAAAGGTTTAGCCCCCTGATCGCCCGGAAGTGATATGCGTCGCCCCTGGCAGCGTCAGATTAGCGCCAGTACCGCTAACACCCACGCACGCAGCATACGCCTCCCTTAGTGGTATAGTATCTGTACGGGTCAATATCTGATCCAATCAGATCTATACTAGCGTCCCCAGCAGTTTAGGGTTCCCAAAAATGCAGTATTAGCGGGATCAGCCCAGATACCTGCTAGCACCTGCGTTTTGCCCCTCAGCCCAGCCCAGCCCAGCCCACCCAAGTGCAGTATCGATCGATCACTGTCACTTAGAAAACACTAAACGCATAACTGCAGCGTTTGCAGAGTCAGGCCTGATCCATGTGATCGCTAACAGGTTTTTTTTGTAGCATTTTGGTGAACTGGCAAGCACCAGCCCCAGGCAGTGTCAGGTTAGCGCCAGTACCGCTAACACCCACTCACGCACCGTACACCTCCCTTAGTGGTATAGTATCTGATTGGATCAATATCTGATCCGATCAGATCTATACTAGCATCCCCAGCAGTTTAGGGTTCCAAAAATCGCAGTGTTAACGGGATCAGCCCAGATACCTGCTAGCACCTGCGTTTTGCCCCTCCGCCCAGCCCAGCCCACCCAAGTGCAGTATCGATCGATCACTTTCACTTACAAAACACTAAACACATAACTGCAGCGTTCGCAGAGTCAGGCCTGATCCCTGCGATCGCTAAAAGTTTTTTTGGTAGTGTTTTGGTGAACTGGCAAGCACCAGCCCCAGGCAGAGTCAAGTTAGCGCCAGTACCGCTAACACCCACGCACGTAGCATACACCTCCCTTAGTGGTATAGTATCTGAACAGATCAATATCTGATGCGATCAGATCTATACTAGCGTCCCCAGCAGTTTAGGGTTCCCAAAAACGCAGTGTTAGCGGGATCGGCCCAGATACCTGCTAGCACCTGCGTTTTGCCCCTCCGCCCGGCCCAGCCCAGCCCACCTAAGTGCAGTATCAATCGATCACTGTCACTTAAAAAACACTAAACGGCCTAGTACACCCCGGTAGTAGTCAAACCAGCACTGCAGTAACACTTGGTGACATGGCGAGTCCCATAAGTGCAGTTCAAGCTGGCGAGGTGGTAAGCACAAGTAGTGTCCCGCTGCCACCAAGAAGAAGACAAACACAGGCCCGTCGTGCCCATAATGCCTTTCCTGCTGCATTCGCCAATCCTAATAATTGGGAACCCACCACTTCTGCAGCGCCCGTACTTCCCCCATTCACATCCCCAACCAAATGCAGTCGGCTGCATGAGAGGCATTTTTATGTCCTCCCGAGTACCCCTATCCAACGAACCCCCCAAAAATGATGTTGTGTCTGCAGCAAGCGTGGATATAGGCGTGACACCCGCTATTATTGTCCCTCCAGTCCTGACAATCCTGGTCTTTGCATTGGTGAATGTTTTGAACGCTACCATTTACTAGTTGAGTATAAGCGTAGGGTACAGCATTGCACAGACTAGACACACTTTCACAGGGTCTCCCAAGATGCCATCGCATTTTGAGAGACCCGAAACTGGAACCGGTTACAGTTATAAAAGTTAGTTACAAAAAAAAAGTGTAAAAAAAAATAAATATATAAAATAAAAAAAAAATAGTTGTCGTTTTATTGTTCTCTCTCTCTCTATTCTCTCTCTATTGTTCTGCTCTTGTTTACTGTATTCTATTCTGCAATGTTTTATTGTTATTATGTTTTATCATGTTTGCTTTTCAGGTATGCAATTTTTTATACTTTACCGTTTACTGTGTTTTATTGTTAACCATTTTTTTGTCTTCAGGTACGCCATTCACAACTTTGAGTGGTTATACCAGAATGATGCCTGCAGGTTTAGGTATCATCTTGGTATCATTCTTTTCAGCCAGTGGTCAGCTTTCATGTAAAAGCAATCCTAGTGGCTAATTAGCCTCTAGACTGCTTTTACAAGCAGTGGGAGGGAATGCCCCCCCCACCGTCTTCCGTGTTTTTCTCTGGCTCTCCTGTCCCAACAGGGAACCTGAGAATGCAGCCGGTGATTCAGCCAGCTGACCATAGAGCTGATCAGAGACCAGAGTGGCTCTAAACATCTCTATGGCCTAAGAAACCGGAAGCTACGAGCATTTCATGACTTAGATTTCGCCGAATGTAAACAGCGCCATTGGGAAGTTGGGAAAGCATTTTATCACACCGATCTTGGTGTGGTCAGATGCTTTGAAGGCAGAGGAGAGATCTAGGGTCTAATAGACCCCAATTTTTTCAAAAAAGAGTACCTGTCACTACCTATTGCGATCATAGGGGATATTTACATTCCCTGAGATAACAATAAAAATGATTAAAAAAACAAAAAATAAAAGGAACAGTTTAAAAATAAGATAAAAAAGCAAAAAAAAATAAAGAAGAAAAAAAAAAAAAAGCACCCCTGTCCCCCCCTGCTCTTGCGCAAAGGCGAACGCAAGTGTCGGTCTGGCGTCAAATGTAAACAGCAATTGCACCATGCATGTGAGGTGTCACCGCGAACATCAGATCGAGGGCAGTAATTTTAGCAGTAGACCTCCTCTGTAAATCTAAAGTGGTAACCTGTAAAGGCTTTTAAAGGCTTTTAAAACGGTATTTAGTTTGTCGCCACTGCACGTTTGTGTGCAATTTTAAAGCATGTCATGTTTGGTATCCATGTACTCGGCCTAAGATCATCTTTTTTATTTCATCAAACATTTGGGCAATATAGTGTGTTTTAGTGCATTAAAATTTAAAAACGTGTGTTTTTCCCCAAAAAATGCGTTTGAAAAATCGCTGCGCAAATACTGTGTGAAAAAAAATTAAACACCCACCATTTTAATCTGTAGGGCATTTGCTTTAAAAAAATATATAATGTTTGGGGGTTCAAAGTAATTTTCTTGCAAAAAAAAATGTTTTTCATGTAAACAAAAAGTGTCAGAAAGGGCTTTGTCTTCAAGTAGTTAGAAGAGTGAGTGATGTGTGACATAAGCTTCTAAATGTTGTGCATAAAATGCCAGGACAGTTCAAAACCCCATTTTGGAAAGTAGACACCCCAAGCTATTTGCTAAGAGTCATGTCGAGTCCATGGAATATTTTATATTGTGACACAAGTTGCGGGAAAGAGACACAGTTGTCACTAAATGATATATTGCTCAAACATGCCATGGGAATATGTGAAATTACATCCCAAAATACATTCTGTTGCTTCTCCTGAGTACGGGGATACCACATGTGTGACTTTTTGGGAGCCTAGCCGCATACGGGACCCCGAAAATCAAGCACCACCTTCAGGCTTTCTAAGGGCGTAAATTTTTGATTTCACTCTTCACTGACTATCACAGTTTCTGAGGCCATGGAATGCCCAGGTGGCACAACCCCCCCCCCAAATGACCCCATTTTGGAAAGAAGACACCCCAAGCTATTTGCTGAGAGGTATAGTGAGTATTTTGCAGACCTCACTTTTTGTCACAGAGTTTTGAAAATTGAAAAAAGAAAAAAAAATGTTTTTTCTTGTCTTTCTTCATTTTCAAAAACAAATGAGAGCTGAAAAATACTCACCATGCCTCTCAGCAAATAGCTTGGGGTATCTACTTTCCAAAATGGGGTCATTTGGGGGGGTTTGTGCCACCTGGGCAGTCCATGGCCTCCGAAACTGTGATAGGCAGTGAAGAGTGAAATCAAAAATTTACACCCTTAGAAATCCTGAAGGCGGTGATTGGTTTTCAGGGCCCCGTACGTGGCTAGGCTCCCAAAAAGTCCCACACATGTGGTATCCCTATACTCAGGAGAAGCAGCTAAATGTATTTTGGGGTGCAATTCCACATATGCCCATGGCCCGTGTAAGCAATATATCATTTAGTGACAACTTTGTGCAAAAAAAAAAAAATAAATTGTCACCTTCCCGCAACTTGTGTCAAAATATAAAATATTCCATGGACTCAACATGCCTCTCTGCAAATAGCTTGGGGTGTCTACTTTCCAAAATGGTGTCATTTGGGGGGGGGGGTTGTGCCATCTGGGCATTTTATGGCCTTCAAAACTGTGATAGGTAGTGAGGAGTGAAATAAAAAATTTACGCCCTTAGAAATCCTGAAGGCGGTGATTGGTTTTCGGGGCCCCGTACGCGGCTAGGCTCCCAAAAAGTCCCACACATGTGGTATCCCCATACTCAGGAGAAGCAGCTGAATGTATTTTGGGGTGCAATTCCACATAGGCCCATGGCCTGTGTGAGTAATATATCATTTAGTGACAACTTTTGTAAATATTTTTTTTTTTGTCATTATTCAATCACATGGGGCAAAAAAAATAAATATTCAATGGGTTCAACATGCCTCTCAGCAATTTCCTTGGGGTGTCTACTTTCCAAAATGGGGTCATTTGGGGGGGGGGTTTGTACTGCCCTGCCATTTTAGCACCTCAAGAAATGACATAGGCAATCATAAACTAAAAGCTGTTTAAATTCCAGAAAATGTACCCTAGTTTGTAGACGCTATAACTTTTGCGCAAACCAATAAATATACGCTTATTGACTTTTTTTTTACCAAAGACATGTGGCCGAATACATTTTGGCCTAAATCTATGACTAAAATTGCGTTTATTGGATTTTTTTTATAACAAACAGTAGAAAATATCATTTTTTTTCAAAATTTTCGGTCTTTTTCCGTTTATAGCGCAAAAAATAAAAACGGCAGAGGTGATCAAATTCCATCAAAAGAAAGCTCTATTTGTGGGAAGAAAAGGACGCAAATTTCGTTTGGGTACAGAATTGCATGACTAGCGCAATTAGCAGTAAAGCGACGCAGTGCCAAATTGGAAAAAGTCCTCTGGTCCTTAGGCAGCATAATGGTCCGGGGCTGAAGTGGTTAAGAACAGCCACCCCCCCTCCTTTTTTCAAGGGACCAAAAGTAATTGGACAAAAAAATCAAAAGCTGTTTCATGGCCAGGTGTGGGCTACTTCTTCGTTAATTCTTCATCAATTAAGCAGGTAAAAGGTCTGGAGTTGATTCTAAGTGTGATATTTGCATTTGGAATCCATTTCTGTGAACCTACATCATGCGTTCAAAGGAGCTGTCCATGCAAGTGACACAGGCAATTGTAAGACTTCAAAAACTAAACAAATCCATCAGAGAGGTGGCAGCAACATTAGGAGTGGCCAAATCAATGGTTTGGTACATTCTGAGGAAAGAAGAACGCACTGGTGAGCTCAGCAACATAAAAAGGCCTGGACATCTACAGAAGACAACAGTAGTGGATGATCGCAGGATCCTCTCTATGGTAAAGAAAAACCCATTTACAACACCCAGACAAATGAAGGACACTCTCCAGGAGGTGGGCATATTATTGTTAAAGTCTACAATCAAGAGAAGACTTCAAAAGATCAAATACAGAGGATTCCCCACAAGGTGCAAACTATTCATAAGCCTAAAGAATAGAAAAGCCAGATTAGACTTTGCCAAAAACATCTAAAATAGCCAGACCATTTCTGGAAAAGCATTCTTTGGATGGATGAAACTATAGATGAGATATACTGTCAGCTCAGATTCAGTCAAATGCAGCAAAGCTGATTGGACAACGCTTCACAGTACAGATGACAATGATCCAAAACACAGTGCAAAAGCATCCAAGGAGCTTTTGAAGGAAAATATGTGGAATATTCTGCAATGGCTGAGTCAATCACCTGATCTCAACCCAATTAAGCATGCATTTCACTTGCTAAAGGCAATATTAAAGGCATAAAGACCCACAAAAAACAACTGAAGACAGCTGTAGTTAGAGCCTGGCAATGCACCAGAAAGAAGGAAACCCAGTCTTTGGTAATGTCCATGGGTTCCAGACTTCAGGCATTCATTGCCAGTAAAGGATTCTTAACAAAATATTAAAAATTAACATTTTATTTAGGATTATGTTCATTAGTCCAATTACATTTGAGCCCCTGAAAATTGGGGGAGTGTGTATAAAAATGGTTGCAGTTCCTAAAATGCGCACTTGATGTTTATAATCAACCCCTTGAATTTGGTCTGCACTTCAAAGTCACTTGGATTGTTTTCTTTTAATTTTATTCTGGTCGCATACAGAGCCATAAGTATGAAAATTGTGCCTGTGTCCAAATATATATGGACCTAACTGTATATAATCTAATGCTATGTCCATTATAACACTAGGTGCCCTTTAAGACCCTATACAGTACATGATTTAAATTAATCTCATTCTAGTTACTGACCCTCCCTTTTAACTGTAGGATCTAACAAGCAGGGCCCTCCGATTCCTCCTTTATTGAATTGTATTGTAACTGTATTGTCTGCCCCATGTTGTAAAGCGCTGTGCAAATTTTTGGCGCTATATAAATCCTGAACAGTAATAATATTAATTATAATAATACAAAGCTAGATGTTTAACCTCCCTGGCGGTATAATTATTTTAGATTTTAGGTGCTGAAAGTGGTACAATTATTTTGCATGGAAATTTGGCGTTTTATATTGTGGGCCTGTAATTCTTAGGAATAATTCACTTGAATCTGTCCAAACCACAGCCAAGTAGACATCCCAGGTATGATAAAATTTGAAAAACTAAATTATAAATTATAATATAATAAATAACTATAAATAATTATACCAAATAATAATATAATAATAATACAAATTATTAAATAATGTAATCAAATCAAAAACACTGAAATGTGCTCAGTTAAAGAATTGTCACTGTCATTACTTTCAGTGTTTGATGATGGATCTCCCCACAAATCACTATCGCTCAATTCTGCAAGTGATTCTAATTTATTATTGCTGTTTTCTAGCTGGTCTAAAACCACTTTTGATGTAAAGGGATGGTTTTGGTTGCTATGGACAATCTCCAGTTTCCAGGCAGAAAGAACAGTTTTTTATACTATAAAACTGCATGCAGGACACTGGACAGACCACTAGGGACAAAGGGGATGTGTAATTATTTGATACAGTACTGTAATCTGTAAGATTACAGTATACTGTATCTATACTGTGTGTTTCACTTTTTGAATTTGGAGTCGAACTCCGTCCCCGTGCATCGCAACACTCACAGGGAACGGAGCTTGGCACTGTGAATCAAGCAAGACGTGGCGGCTCACAGATCACAGCGGGGAGACATTGCAGGATCCAGGGGACAAGGTAATTAAGGTAAATAAACTCTACAAGGATCCTGCGATGCGATCCCCAATCTGGCTCGGGGTTACCGCTTTTGGTATTGAAAATCCACCTCGAGCCAGACTCGGGAATACCGCTAGGGGGGTTAATGATCAAGAGTTGCCAACAATTTAACATCCACAATGTTTAACAACTGTCCATGGTTCTAGTGTGAGAAGCAGCACTAGCGCATTAGCACTGAGTAACACAGAAATGGGTATGCATTCCTTCTTCAGTAAAAAGGTAAGTAGTAACTGTTGTAAATTGAAAATGATTGTAGATCAGAAAACAGCAATGATGAAAAGATGAATTCACCCACAAATGTAATATAGCAAAAGCAACGGGTTAGAGCAGAGGCAAATGTCCATGGCCTACAATTATTACAGTCATATGTTGGTATAACATACTGAATATCCTTCATGCAATGTAAGCTAAAAAAAAAAAATCTTATTTTCCTTCCTGTATAGGAAATGCCATTGCATCAGTTATAATCCTGACTTGCACATGGCCATTAAGAATCTCTGGTTTGTTGTACGCCATTACATTTATGAAATACCTAGCATGGCTCTCAGATGCACAGGGTATGTGAACGCTCTTTTGCCCATTAATGGCTTTTCATATTTTAAAATGCATAATTATAAATATTTATCATTCCTACATGATGGAAACACCATGCATTTTTTGTGGTTCTGTAAAAAAAAATTATAAAGAAGGAAATTAGAGGAATATACATGAAGTTTAGTTATTTATCAACAGACTGAAATATAATGTGGTTTCAAAATATAAGAATCTGGCAATCTCTGAAAGGATGCTTGAAAATGTGCTGATCTTTTAAAAGCACAGATGTAAGCAGGAGAGGGCGAGGGAAGCACAAAACATACAGAATTGATTTACTTGACCTTAATCTATGTATTGCAGCCTCAAAATATGAAGACGTAAATAAACTTTTCTGTCTGACAAATACTTTCATTGCTATGTCAGAATGGGCAACAAGCTGTATGTCACAGTCTTTTTAAAGTGCGTTTGAACAGAGGTAAAGGCTTTTTTTTAGTTTTTGTCCTCTGCTCAGACTTTTCCATATGGGAACCTTGTCACAGAACCACTGTCTGTTATCAAATGACTGGGAACCAATTTCACAGGTTTGTAGCCACTGCAATGGATAGACATATGCAGATGTCATCATAATGAATGCATACCAGTAAATAGAAATGTAAGTAAAAACATCAACATCAAGTATATGCTTGGGAGTGCCACCTGTCTTTTGACTATCAGATGTAAAATGCTATATATTTCACACAATAATACTAAAAAGTAGTAAGTACTTTACAGTCAGAATGCACAAAGATGTTAAAGGTTTAAGACAGCAGGTGAGGCACAAAGTTTAGGGATAAGTACACATGCAAAATGAAAATTAATTAGTTACCTATGTCAGTATATTTTGCATGTACTATCCAAAAAAATCAAACAATGTTCTAAAAAGGTTTGGGTCTGCAGCAGGACATGTAGCCTAACTGTGATTTAATATCGCTGCAGTATTAACGTAACCTTGTCTAGTCATTACACACAAACCAGTTGGATTTACCATTGAAAAGCATCTCCAGTATTTCCATGGACACAATGCTGTAATTAGGATCAGGTCTTTAGCTGTAAAGAATCTTCAACTCTGCTAACACCCCCCCACACCCCCCGAAAAAAAAGGAAAAACTAAAAGCACATAACATGAGATCATTTAACCACTTAGCAACTGCCCCACGTACACATTCTGAGGCAGGGAGGCCGCTCTGTGTACTCACGTACTTCCAGGTCTGGGGCGTGCAATGATTGGACACAGTGGGAGCCAATCAGTGTGTCCGGTGGACTCGATGTCTGCCGAGACCTGGCGATCGTTGGGGACACAAGCAGAATGGCAGTCTAACTATGTAAACAAGGCCAATTGTCATTTTGTCAGCGGGGAAGGCTTTGATCGTATGTTTCTGCAAAGCACAAATACTGATTTTTTTTCCGCCTAGTCAAAGTACCTCCCCCCAGTGAGTAAGCACAACCTAGACATATACATTTAACCCTTTGATCACCCATGATGTTAACCCCTTTCCTGCCAGTGTCATTAGTACAGTGATGGTGAATATTTTTAGCACTGATCACTGTACTGGTGTCACTGGTCCCAAAAAAGTGTCAAAAGTGTCAGTTAGTTGTCTAATTTGTCCGCCACAATATCGCAGTCCCGCTATAAGTCCCTGATCACCACCATTACTAGTAAAAAAATAAATACATAAAAATATCTCATAGTTTGTAGACGCTATAACTTTTGTGCAAATCAATCAATATACGCTTATTTGGATTTTTAACCAAAAATATGTAGCAGAATACATATTGGCCTAAATTAATGAAGAAATATGATTTTTTACATTTTTTTATTGGATGCGTTTAATAGCAGAAAGTAAAAAATATTTTTTTTTTCAAAATCGTCGGCCTTTATTTGTTTGTAATGCAAAGAATTAAAACTGCGGAGGTGATCAAATACCACCAAAATAAAAAGCTCTACTTGTGGGAAAAAAGGACAAAAATTTTATTTGGGTACAGCATCGCACAACCACGCAATTGTCAGTTAAAGTAAAACAGTGCCATGTCACAAAAAATGGCCTGATCATGAAGGGGGTAAAATCTTCTGGAGCTCAAGTAGTTAAAGTGGAACTTTACCTGTAACAACTTGATAAAAAAATAATATTCCACATTTTAATCATCCTACCGAAACAAGTGTTTGCTGTATCACGCCCGTTTCTTTTTTCCAGAGGCTATCATTTTGCTGAAGCCCAGAGCCCCTGAGTAGTAGTAAATCTTTAGGCTGTCAGCAGATCAGCCTCTAATGTCTTTGGTTTTTGGCACAGTGGCAAAAATGGAGAGCAACTGAGCATGTGTCAGATAGTGTGTTAGTGAATTTTAAGCAGTAAAGGCACCTATTTTTAATGTTTTACATATATATCTGGAAAAGGGGCTAGCCAAGAGTGATCTAGCAGGACTTAATTTTCTGACTAAAATTCCACTTTAAGTGTGGTGTTAGCTCTTATTTTGTTTGTTAAAAAGGAAGTAAACCCTGATGGGTTTTACTTCCTCTTTTGCTCCCTACAAAGCCTTCAAATTAAAAGCATAATGGGCTAGTATGCATTGCATACTAGCCCATCATGTGACAGTGTGGTGTTAGCTCTTATTTTGTTTGTTAAAAAGGAAGTAAACCCTGATGGGTTTTATTTCCTCTTTTGCTCCCTGCAAAGCCTGCAAATTAAAAGCATAATGGGCTAGTATGCATTGCATACTAGCCCATTATGTGATACTTACCTGAAAATGAATCCATCACTGTCCTCTGTGCAGGCTGCGTCCATTTTTGCCCCTCTTCCTTCCAGCTCTGTGACTGGCCGGAGCCGCGTGATGTCATTTGTGTGCGAGGACGTGCGAGCCGTCAGTAATGGCACACGCTGGGGGAATAAACGGCATGGAGGTCCATTTCTTCACAGCACATGTGCCAATTACATCATCGGCGCACTACAAGTGAAATATCCCCTAAACGGCGCACGTTTAGGAGATATTTCCACTAACTATAGGTAAGCTTTATTCTAGGCTTACCTATAAGTAAAACTCACACCTATAGGTTTACAACCACTTTTTTTTTAACTCTTTACTTAAAAACAAATAATCCATTGATCAAATTGTTTATACTGGCATAATCTAATATGTATTTTCCACTATAAATTTCATTATATGCATAAAACCAGAGGCAAATTCTGTGCATACGCTGTACATATTTTAACATCTTTTTGCAAATTATAAAACACTTCAAATATGTTCTGTGTTTGCATTCTCAGCAGTAATCTACATAAGCCTTAGGCTGGGGAATTCAGATCAATGTGAAATATCACACTCTAAGCACCTGTAAAGGTGTAACTCCATTATATTGAATACAAAGGCCCATAGGCAGTGTTTTATCAGCCTAGTGATGCATGCATACTGGGTAATAAATATGAACTGAAAAATTGACTTAAATTGGATTTAAATGTCAATTACTAGCTCTAAAAAGCCATTTATGTTTCCAGCAAAGCAGAAGGCTATAGAACCAGAGCGATGGGATCTAACATTAAATGACATCAGAATACTTTAAACAAAAGGCAATATTAATATATTGGAAAATATTTCTTTTTAATTGTAACAATTTTCTGTTTCGATAAAGTATATGTAAACCTAATTACTAAAATCATATTTAAGTTGTATTGTGTTAATTTCATTTCAAAGGTGATTTTTACTTTCGTAGATAAGTATCCTTGACACTTGTCCCTTGGCCTGGGTAAGAGTTACTGGCTATCTCTCCAGATCTTTTGAAATTTACAATAGCACAAGACAAGGATGTCCCCTGTCCCCATTATTGTTCATACTGTCCTTAAAACCCCTTTTAGAAACCTTTTGTCTTATGCCCTGTACATACGACCGGACTTTCCAGCAGACTAGGTCTGACGGTCTTCCCGATGGACTTTCGACGGACTTCCGATGGACTTTCCAAATGAACGGACTCACGCACACACGACCGGACTTTTCGGCAGAATGGGTCCGATGGTCTTCCTGACGGACTTTCGGTGGAGTTACGGCGGACTTCCAAAAGAACGGACTTGCCCACACACGGACTTTATTGCATTCGTTTTGAACGTGATGAGGTATGACGGGACTAGAAAAG
Source organism: Lithobates clamitans (assembly GCA_037952925.1). Taxonomy (NCBI): domain Eukaryota; kingdom Metazoa; phylum Chordata; class Amphibia; order Anura; family Ranidae; genus Lithobates; species Lithobates clamitans. The sequence goes on along the minus strand of JBBGZY010000477.1, from coordinate 3,695,204 downwards.
GAAGTCAATCTCGCCGCTTTTATCAGCGAGATTAACACCTTGCGAGCCCCGTCGCAGAGCATACCAGGCCCTCAGGTCTGGTGTGGATTTTAAAGGGAACCCCCTACGCCGAAAAAACGGCATGGGGGTACCCCCAAAATCCATACCAGACCCTTATTCGAGCATGCAGCCGGTCAGGAAAGGGGGTGGGGACGAGCAAGCGCCCCCCCCTCCTGAACTGTACCAGGCTGCATGCCCTCAACATGGGGGGTGGGTGCTTTGGGGAAGGGGGGCGCCCTGTGGCCCCCCACCCCAAAGCACCTTGTCCCCATGTTGATAAGGACAAGGGCCTCTTCCCGACAACCCTGGCCGTTGGTTGTCAGGGTCTGCGGGTGGGCATACATCGTACCCCTACCCATTCACCTGGGGAAAAAAGTGTCAATAAAAAAACACACTAGACAGGTTTTTAAAGTAATTTATTAGGCAGCTACCGGGGTCTTCTTCTGACTTCGGGGGGTCTCTTCCGACTTCTCCGCTCTGTCTGGCCTCTTCTCCCAGTGTCCGGTTCTTCTCCCGCTGTCCGGCCTCTTCTCCGCTCTCCGGTTCTTCTCCCGCTATCCGGTTCCTCTGCCGGTCTCCTCCACTATCTTCTGCTCTTTTGCCGCTCTCTTGCTAGTGATGGCCCGGTCTTCTCCATTGCCTTCCTCTCTCTTCTCTTCTTCCAGTTTTGACACAACGCTCTCTCCCGCTGTAATGCTGTGTTCACGCTGCGCAAAGACTTATATAGGCATGGGGTGTGGTCACAGGGTGGTGACCCCGCCCCTTATAACGGCACAGTCCCAGCATGCCCCGGGACTATTACGTCATAATGGGTGGGGTCACCGGGTGACATCACCCGGTAACCACATCCCCATGCCTATATAAGTCAGTGCGCAACGTGAACAAAGCATTACAGCGGGAGAGAGCGCCATGTCAACATCGGAGGAAGAGAAGAGAGAGGAAGACAATGGAGAAGACTGGGCCACCGCTAGCAAGAGAGCGGCAAAAGAGCAGAAGATAGCGGAGGAGCCCAGCAGAAGAACTGGAGAGCGGGAGAAAAACCGGAGAGTGTAGAAGAGGTCGGAGAGTGGGAGAAGAACCGGACACTGGGAGAAGAGGCCAGAGAGAGCGGAGAAGTCGGAAGAGACCCCTAAAGTCGGAAGAAGACCCCCAGAGCTGCCTAATAAATTACTTTAAAAACCTGTCTAGTGTGTTTTTTTATTGACACTTTTTTCCCCAGGTGAATGGGCAGGGGTACGATGTACCCCATACTCATTCACATGGGGGAGGGGGGATCTAGGGGCCCCCTTATTAAAGGGGGCTCCTGGATTCCGATAAGCCACCTGCCCACAGACCCCGACAACCAACGGCCAGGGTTGTCGGGAAGAGGCCCTTGTCCTCATCAACATGGGGACAAGGTGCTTTGGGGTGGGGGGGCCACAGGGTGCCCCCCTTCCCCAAAGAACCCACCCCCCCATGTTGAGGGCATGTGGCCTGGTACGGTTCAGGAGGGGGTCACTCGCTTGTCCCCACCCCCTTTCCCGACTGGCCGGGCTGCATGCTCGGATAAGGATCTGGTATGGATTTTGGGTGGACCCCCAGGCCGTTTTTTTGGCGTAGGGGGCTCCCCTTAAAATCCATACCAGACCGAAGGGACTTTGTCCCCTCTTTCTCGTGCTTGCTGCAATGGGAAAATGTGTTTTTCCTATTACAGCAAGCACGAGATGTATAGTACCCTGTCCCCGAGAACCACGGGCAGGTGCTGCAGCTGCCCTTGCATCGTATTTGGTCCATCGGACCAGCATACAGACGAACGGGCTTCCCGATAGGAACTGGGTCCGGCAGAGTTCCGGCGGGAAGATTTGAAACATGTTTCAAATCTAAAGTCCGTCCGATTTTCAACCGAAAAGGTCCTTTGAAGCCCACACACGGTCGGATTGTCCAAGAGATTCAGTCTGTCCGACCAGGCCGGTCGAAAAGTCCGCTTGTGTGTACAGGGCAATAGGGAATGTAAATTGGCAGCATATGTGAATGAGGTCCTATTTTATGTTAGCCTACTAGATTATATAAGCACAACAAATAGGCAGAATGTTCAAACTTTAAAATTAAATGATTAAAATGTGAAATCCTGAATCTGTTTCTACTCAGAACTTTTCTTCACATGGCAGCTTAGCCAACCTAAATATCTGGGTATTATCCTTACCCTTTATACAAAGGGTAAATTATTAATCAATTATTGAAAGTAAATGCCTTTATTCAACAAAATCAAAGCATACTTAACAAACTGGCCACATTATTAACCTGTGTCCTCAACAGGAAAAGTTAGCGTTTTTAGGATCACAAACATTTCCAGATCCTTATGCATCTTGTAAATGATCTCCATTGGTTCCCCTTGTTTAATAGTGGACGCAGGTATGTGGTTCTCATTTATTGTTGGAAGCAGATATGTGGTTTTCATGCTAGTGTAAGCAGGCATTTGGTTCTCATCTAGTAATGAAAACAGGTACAGTATGTGCTTTTCATTTTGTAGTGGATTGCATTTTTTGGGGAAGTCTTTTGATGCACATTTTACCTAGTGTTTGTATGTTCCATGTGTCATATAGCCCATGTTGTTTATGAACCAGAATATTCAGGTGACCCATGGCCCCACCTCTTGTTTATTTGGGGGGGGGGGGTGCTATCATGGTTAATAGCACAGTATGGTATAAAAGTGGGTGTACAGGCATTCATACCTTCATATCTGAGGAAGAGGGCTTGTCCCTTAAAAACGTGTAAGCCGCCATGGATGCTGTATGGCCTTTCCATGTCATTAGTTGAGTACTGTGGACCTGGAGACAATCTCTCTTGCATTTTATGATATGCTCATTTATGTCATGCATTTGCAAGTATAATACTTGTTTTACAGTAATTATCCAATAAAACAGTGTAATGGTAATGCACTAGGTTGGTGCACACACTCTTTGTTGTTGCTCTGTAGTGCATATGTAAGGGTACTTACAGTCCTGGGGGGGGCAGCAAGACACATTGGTGCTATACCTATAACCTGGATAAGTAGAGAATCCAAAAAGCCTTAAAGCACCACACTCAAGCGCAGGAGGCTATTCTTTAGCAGGTATTTGGTTCTCATCTAATAGTGAATGTTAGTCTGTGGTTCTCATCTCATAGTGGAAGCAGATATGTGGTTCTCATGTAATAATGGATTCAAGTATATGGATCTTTTTTAATAATGGAAGCAGGCATGTGCTTCTTATCATAGTGGAAGCAACTATGTGGTGTTCATCTCATGGTCTCAGTGGCTGCAGGTTTGTGGTTCTCATCTAATAGTGGAATTGGGTATATGGTTTTCATCTCACAGTAGAAGCTGATATGTGGTTCTGATCATAGTGGAAGTGGGTATGTGGTTCTTATCATAGTGGAAGCAATTATGTGGTTTTTATCATAGTGGATGCAGGTATGTGGTTCTTATCAAACAGTGTATGCAAGTATGTGGTTCTCATATAATAGTGGAAAACGATATGTGTTTTTTTTGTTATAGTGGATACAGGTATCTTGTTTTCAACTAATAGTGGATATAGGTAAGTGGTTCTCATCTAATACGGGAAGCCGGTATTGTACGTGGTTCTCAACTCATAGAAGAAGCTGATACATGGTTCTCATCTAACAGTGGAAGCAGTCATGTGGTTTTCAACTCATAGTGGATGCAGGTATGTTGTTCGCATCTAATAGTAGACAACTCATTATTAAACAGACAGTAAAAGTGCAGTCAAGTGTGAAAGAAAACAAATTTATTTCTCTGTGCACATTGTTTGACTTTGAATGCCCACAGATGTAAATGTAGCATTCATTGTGGCAATGCTCCCAAATTTATGCATTCAAATACAACTCAATAACTTGCTAGATTGTATTTTATAAGTAGAATAATAGCTTGGGATATGGCTTTGGGCAAGCTGTAGAAATGGCAGAAAAGTAATCACCTTGCCTTTTATATACAATCAAATAGAAGAGTGTGTGACCTATTCAGCATGTCATGAAGTGTTTCAGGAACAAACTCTATGCAGTAATGTACAAATGTTTTTCTGTCAGTAAAGCACAGCTAGGTGATTATCAGGGTTGTGATACTGTTAAAGCAGGGATAAACATGAGCTCCATTATATTCTACAAGAGCAATCAATAACATTTACATAAGGAAATGAAAGATGCTTCAGAAGCTTATCAGAACAAAGACATTATAGCATCACTATAAGAACCAGATTTAAAGGATGATGTTCTCACTGGCCATTTCAAAATGACCATAAACAGGCAAATAAATATGCATAGTAAAATACATATATGTGAAATGCTGTATCTATTTAAAGATTTGTAACCCTTTCAGTTAGTCTTTATATTCACAGCTACAATGTATGGAAGATACAAGATATCATATACGGTATCTCACAAAAGTGAGTACACCCCTCACATTTTTGTAAATATTTTATTGTATATTTTCATGTGACAACACTGAAGAAATGACACTTTACTACAATGTAAAGTATTGAGTGTACAGCTTGTATAACAGTGTAAATTTGCTGTCCCCTTAAAATAACCCAACACACAGCCATTAATGTTTAAACCGCTGGCAAAAAAGTAAGTACACCCCTAAGTGAAAATGTCCAAATTGGGCCCAAAGTATCAATATTTTGTGTGGCCACCATTATTTTCCAGCACTGCCTTAACCCTCTTGGACATGGAGTTCACCAGAGCTTCAGAGGTTGCCACTGGAGTCTTCTTCCACTCAGCCATTAATGTCTAAACTGCTGGCAACAAAAGTGAGTACACCTTTAAGTGAAAATGTCCAAATTGGGCTCAATTAGCTATTTTACCTCCTCGGTGCCATGTGACTCATTAGTGTTAGAAGGTCTCAGGTGTGAAAGGGGAGCAGGTGTATTACATTTTGTGTTATCGCTCTCACTCTCTCATACTAGTCAGTGGAAGTTCAACATGGCACCTCATGGCAAAAAACTCTCTGAGGATCTGAAAAAAGAATTATTGCTCTACATAAAGATGCCAAGACCCTGAAACTGAGCTGTAGCACGGTGGCCAAGACCATACAGTGGTTTAACAGTATATGTTCCACTCAGAATAGGCCTCGTCATGGTCGACCAAAGAAGTTGAGTGCACGTGCTCAGCATCATATCCAGAGGTTGTCTTTGGGAAATAGACATTTGAGTGCTGCCTGTATTGCTGCAGAGGTTGAGGGGGTGGGGGGTCAGCCTGTCAGTGCTCAGACCATATTCTGCACACTGCATCGAATTGGTCTGCATGGCTGTTGTCCCAGAAGGAAGTCTCTTCTAAAGATGATGCACAAGAAAGCCTGCAGTTTGCTGAAGACAAGCAGACTAAGGACATGGATTACTGGAACCATGTCCTGTGGTCTGATGAGACCAAGATAAACGTATTTGGTTCAGATGGTGTCAAACGTGTGTTGTGGCAACCAGGTAAGGAGTACAAAGAAAAGTGTGTCTTGCCTACAGTCAAGCATGGTGGTGGGAGGATCATGATCTGGGGCTGCATGAGTGTTGTCATCACTGGGGAGCTACAGTTCATTGAGGGAACCATGAATGCCAACATGTACTGTGACATACTGAAGCAGAGCATGATCCCCTCCCTTTAGCGACTGGGCCACAGGGCAGTATTCCAACATGATAACGACCACAAACACACCTCCAAGATGACCACTACCTTGCTAAAGAAGCTGAGGGTAAAGGTGATGGACTGGCCAAGCATGTCTCCAGACCTAAACCCTATTGAGCATCTGTGGGACAGCCCTTAAACGGAAGGTGGAGGAGCTCAAGGTCTCTAACATCCACCAGCTCCGTGATGTCATCATGGAGGAGTGGAAGAGGACTCCAGTGGCAACCTGTGAAGCTCTGGTGAACTCTGGATGCTGGAAAAAAATGCTGGAAAAAAATAATGGCAAAACAAAATATTGACAATTTGGGACCAATTTGGACATTTTCACTTAGGGGTGTACTCACTTTTATTGCCAGCAGTTTAGACATTAATGGCTGTGTGTTGAGTTATTTTGAGGGGACAGCAAATTTACACTGTTATACAAGCTGTACACTCACTACTATACATTGAAGAAAAGTGTCATTTCTTCAGTGTTGTCACATCAAAAGATATAATAAAATATTTACAAAAATGTGAGGGGTGTACTCATTTTTGTGAGATCCTGTATATGAATTCCTGAATCAGCTTTGCAGCCTGATAGCAAATCAGAAGTGTGATGATGTTGATTCATTGTCCACAATGCAAGAAAAATGCTGAGACATGATCCTAGAAGTTTTTTTATAATATCCTATAATGGGGGAATTGGCGCTGTTCAAACACGTGTACAATAGATATTAAATCATTAAATGGTGTGTAATGAAAAAAATAAATAAAGGTAAAAAATGGATAAAAAATAATAAATAGAAATAAATGAATAAATCGAAAAAAACATATAAAACATATAAGTGAAAATATGCCACAATATTACACTATACTATAAAGTGCAAAGTGCTAGAAGATATGTGACCTGACATATATCAATAAGATATACTCCACAAAAAATCTTTAACAGTGATATAAAACACCAAATAACATATTGCAAAAAAAATTGTCTAAAACCACTCTAAACCACTGTGAAGAAATGTCCAAAACACTAAAAATGGTGATACTGTTGTGCAAAGTGATGGTAAAAAATATGTAAAAATCCAGTGTCCTAAAAACTCAATAAAGTCTGAAGAAACTGTAATATATCAATCGAATAAACAGAATCTTGATGTAGCAAGTGCTACCCATCTTCCACTGCACCCCCAACCGTGCCCTCACTCACCAGAGCGCCCAACCCCTGCAGGGGTAATAGGCGTGTAGGTTAGGATACACGCCTATTACCCCTGCAGGGGTTGGGCACTCTGGTGAGTGAGGGCACGATTGGGGGTGCAGTGGAAGATGGGGAGCACTTGCTACATCAAGATTCTTTTTATTGGATTGATATATTACAGTTTCTTCAGACTTTATTGAGTTTTTAGGACACTGGATTTTTACATAATTTTTTACCATCACTTTGCACACCAGTATCACCATTTTTGGTGTTTTGGACATTTCTTCACAGTGGTTTAGAGTGGTTTTAGACGATTTTTTTTGCAATATGTTATTTGGTGTTTTATATCACTGTTAAAGAATTTTTGTGGATTTTATCTTATTGATATATGCCAGGTCACATATCTTCTAGCACTTTGCACTTTATAGTACAGTGTAATATTGTGGCATATTTTCACTTATATATGGTTTTTCCATTTATTCATTTATTTCTATTTATTATTTTTTATCAATTTTTTACCTTTATTTTTTTTAATTACACACCATTTAATGATTTAATATCTATTGTACACGTGTTTGAACAGCGCCAATTCCCCCATTATAGGATCTTGCTTGTTTGAATTTCACCTAGGTGATGTTCTGTGTCAGGGGGGCTGCAGTTCTTTTTCTCTTCCTAAGCGCGGAATAATTGAATTTCATTCTTTTTTATAATATCGGCAGGTGGTGTCACCTTCTTCGCTAGGAAGTGAGGAAGAGGAGTGTGAATCACAAGAGTGGATTTCCATTTTTTTGGCAGATAAAACAGGTAACACATATATATTCATCTGTCTGCCTGCAATGTTTTAAAGAGTAACTCCATTCTTGTTGAGAAAAAAAACATTCCTCTCTGGGTGATCAATGTACAGTCCAAAGAATGTAACAAACTTTGTTGCAGAGTCCTTCCTTTTGTTATTCTGAAATAGCTGTTTGTTTCTGTGTCCATTTGCAGAGTGAACCTGCATGGCAGTGGTTTTGTAATTATCAGTCAGCTGCTGCACCTGCAGGGCTCTAATGAGTAAAATTGTAGGGTCTGCATCCCTTTAGACATGAATTATTTATTTGATCTATCTCACCAAAAATGACATTTTTGTTGCAGGGGATGCACAAATTCAAATTTGTATCTTAGTGAAGATTTCTGGGAAAATTAGTAAGCCAATCACACAAGCATGAAATGACATACCTGGGGGGGCATTCTGTACACCATCTGTGTACAGAACACCTCCAGGCAGCCATATAGCATTGCATTTTACAGAGAATTACAGTGCTGCAGTTTGAAAACAAAAGGTCATTTTTAATAACATTCAATTACAATATGGCTTGTGTTGCAATTGTATATGCTATATATATTTTTTTTTTATTTGCTAATTTTTTCCCCACAAAAGTATTTGTAAAATGAACAACACAAACACTGCTCAGTTGACTAAAGCACATCAACACTACAGTGGAAGCACCAAGTAAAGCCACATAATAGAGTAATATCCTTGCTAACAATCTAGAAAAACCCCCATTCGCAAAATTACAACAATACTTTTCAGAGATGCATAGTAACCTGGTCTCCTTCCCACCCCTACCAATTGTAATCCTGATGTATGGAACAGTAAATTCCTTTTTTACATTCTTGCATTTTAAAACTGAACTCTAGGAAATCAATTAATTCACACAATGAAATACATATATGGAGCCATTTTACCTGCCAAATAACTTATTTTTCTGCTTCTCCAGTCCTGAGATTTACAAAGCTCTGTCATAATGTACAGCACTGCTCGGCAGGAAAAGGGGACATGATCTTTCCCTGTTGCAGTTTCACTTCCACTTACATGTCTCCTCCCCACGCTTACTGATTGACTGGACAGTGTAAGGAGATGCAGCATGCTGTCAGAGGGCACTGGGCAGCTTAAATGACCAAATATCCAGCTAAGCGACATGGAAATTATATTTATATATCCTTACTTTCACAAAGGTTAACCCTTACTCAACTCTCAGAAATGTGGTATTATGGCCAGTGGTGGTGGAAAGCAAACACTATTTAACTGTACTTTTAACCCCTTTTAGCCATAAACAAATGATTGTTTATAGCCAAATAGGGGTTAAAAGTACTATATGTGCAGAAGGGAGGAACGCGACTAAATAAAATGAATACTCAAAAAAAAAAGAAAAAACTAGAGAAAATAAACAATCAATCATCAAAATGGATAACATCCCATTGCAAATTAAAACCATCTGAGATGAGAGTCTGGAGATGAAAAATCCAGAACACCTCCCTTCTGCATAGAAGTTGAAAAGCATCACCACCTCTGCCTCTTCTTACTTTCTCAATGACCTGTACACTGACCGCTGGAAGATTGCCCGCATGATTTAGGTTTAAGTGTTTAGCTTCATTAGTGGAATGATTATTTCTAATATCACAAAATTGATCTCCAAGTCTTCTAGTCATATGTCCCTCATATTGGGTGGAGTAGACTCTGCAAGTATTCATATACATAATAAACGTAGTATTACGATTACAAAAAACTTTTAACTATCAAACACCTATCATTACTAGCAGAGAAAAGTTTATCTCCAACCAACATGTGTGGACAGCAAAGGCAATCAAATGCCCCACATCGAAAATTACCTTTAAAATGTAGCCATGTGGTCTACTGAGCCATCACAGGGTTAGAGAAACTAGGGGACAAAGCACGTCCTAAAGAGTGAGTTTTCCTAGGAACAATATTTTTTTTTTTGAAATTCCTTTATTTATTTCAACAATGTATGTTACAGTGTGGTATACAAGTTATCAAGATGTATAACATTTAGTGAGTGATAAATAAGATAAAACAGAGGTATGAAGAGGACTTTAACAGAAAATTACTGTCGACTAATGACGTGAACACATATTCATTCCTCTAGTATTATACGGTCTGTATAATGAAAGCAGAGCCTGAGTGAATGGGAAAGTCTGATGTTATGGTTATCACACTATCCATTTACAAGCAGTTCCCTGCGGTATGCCTCATTTAAACTAAAGGCTCGTGTATTTATCCTTAAACAACAGGTATATAGATAAACCAAGATAACAAAGAGAGAAACTCTCCACTGACCGGGGGTGGAGATATTCCTTGCCGATCAGTGGAGTCCGGCAAGGGGTAACGAAAGTAAAGTAATGTATACCATGATATTCAACGTATCTGATCTAATCTTCCCTTAGCCGAAAAAGTATAGGGGGTTGTGTGAGAACCTAGGGAGAGAGGGGGAGGGGGGGGGAGGGAAGGGGAGGAAAGCAGGAGACAGTAAGGGGGGAGAGGCCAGAGAGAATGAGAGGCGAAGTGGAGGGGGAGAGGAAGAGAGAGGTAAAGAGGAGGGTGGCGGTGTCACCCTCCAGCCAGGCAGGGTCCTCGTATCAAGGAGTGACCGCATTAAGTCATCTCTCGGAGGTAGGCCTCGGTGTAGATGAAGTGTTGCCAGGGGCGCCAGGTCTCCCGAAAGGCTTCCTCCCTGTCGTGCAGGGTGGCCGTAAGATCTTCCATGTCCCGCAGATCATTGACCCTCGCATACCACTGAATCTTCGTTGGTGGGATTACCGATCTCCAAAATAGAGGGATGCAGGCCTTGGCCGCATTAAGCAGATGTATGGTGAGTGAGGCTTTATATTTCTTAATTGAATTTCTAGAAAGGTGCAGTAAACAGGCCCCGGGGTCTCCCCCCAGTGCGACACCCGTCAGATGCTCGACCGTATCCGTCACCTCTTTCCAGAACGGTTTAATCTTGGGACAGTCCCAGAAAATGTGCAACATTGTTCCCTCTCCTACTCCACAACGCCTCCTAGGAACAATATTAATGCCCTCACTCAAGGTATCCAAGCAAGTTTGGTCATTAAATAGAACCAGCAAATATTTATTAACAATGTTACTGATTTTCTTAAATTCCAAACTACATTATAACACCAGCGATGGTCCATTGCTTCAGATTGTGACACTTTATTCTCTTTTAACGTTGTCATCCTATCCTTGTTTTGGTGATATTATATGCTCTACTGAGAGCCCACCTAAGTAGCCCCTCTCTATGAACCGCTGACATAATAAAGCAGATTTATGTTTACAATCAGATGGCCCCCTTTAATTCACAGAGGCTCAAGAACTTTCCCACTAGGATCCCCCTGATCATATGCTTAGGATGACTTGACAGAGCCAATAAAAGGCTATTACCTGATAGAGGTTTTTTGTATAGCTGGATGGCTACTGTGCCTTCTTTCCCAATTAAGCAAACATCTAGAAATATAATTTCCTCTTTGAGTAAGTAACCAGTAAAATGTAGATTGCAATTGGTACCATTCATATATGGCAAAAAGGAATCTAGTTTTTTACCTCACCATCACAGATGAATAGCAGGTCCTATATGTACCAAAAGTTTTTATATGCTCTGGGCGAGTGAGGGGAAAATTTAGCCCCCATTGTGGCCCCACATCTCTGGACATAGCATACACCACACCAAATAATCGAGTACCTCCAAAATTAAATTACATTGTTCAAAGGGCAACCCAGTATGATGTTCCAAATAGCATGACACTGTTTCACATGCTAAATTGTGAGGTATGGAGAAGTATAGACTCGCCACATCACGAGACAGCCATACAAAATCCTCATTCCATACTACATCCTACATCACCCCTAACAAGGGATTAGTATCTCTCAAAAAGCCAGGTAGTTCATACACCAAAGGCTGTAACTGTCCATCAAGCCACTGGTTAATCCTCTCATTGTGAGAACCTATTCCATTGATGATGGGTTTGCCAAGAAGGGGGTTCAAATCCTTATGTACTTTCAGGAGAGGATAGAAGGTAGGTAGTATGGGTGATCAGGAATAAGCATCTGCACCTCAGATTCAGTGTGTACCAGTTTTAAAAAATCTCCCCCTGTATTTCTGTTTCTCCAGTCCTGAGATTCAAGCAGCTCTGTCCCACAGCACAGTTCTGCCTGTCAGAGCAGAAGACCTGATATTTCTCTGCTGCAGTTTCACTTTCGGTCTCCTACCCATCCACACTCTCTTTGCACTACAACACATTTGACTAGTTTCTGTTGAGTTTTCTCTAAAGGTTTTTTATGCTGCTTGCATTTAAAAAGTACATTTATTGATGTTTAATGAGCTGCTTTAATGTATGCCTTTATATCTGACTGCAGTTCAGTGTTATTAATAGTTGTAAAGACTACAAAATTCTGGCATTCTTTCAGATACAGCTAATAACACATTTTCTTAAAATAAATTCCAGCTGTAAAATCATTTTTTTTTATTTAGCACTGGCATATCCTCCAGCGGTGAACATAGAACACTGACACATTCAAATCAAACTTTAGCAAAATTTACTGTGACATATTTTCACCATATGGCAAAACACACTTAACACAATTAAATGAGTGAACCTCTAAGAAAAGCAAGGGCATTATGAACCTGCAGGCTTTGACTAAAAGAATGTATTATTGGCATTATAATTATTATTAATGTGAATAATTACCATGCTGAACATTTAAACACATTTAACACATAATTATCCTTGGAAAGAGGACAACTCAACAACAAAAACCTAATGAATCATGAACAAATGCACAGATTATATGTACTATATAATACTACCACTAAACAACACATTAGAATAGTTATCAACTCTTTGTAATTCACTTACCTAATGTAGAAAACATGTCAGTGGTTAAGATCAAAGAAATGATGTTGCATAAAAAAAAAAGATAAACAAGTATATTAGTTACGTTGTACACTTATAAGAACAAAACGCACACTTAGGGATCTATTTTGTATGAATATTACAGCATTTGCACAACTGTCATGAATAGTCCCCATAATGTGTCTAATATCTTTATTTTCTATGGTCATCATCTCCATCTAGTGGCAATAAGGCAGTATTTTCCTCATTAAAGTATTTTAGGAAAATACTGCATGATACTGCATGATGGCCACTAGATGATGGTCATAAGAAATAAACAAGCTAGACACATTACATTCACAACATCATTCAAAAGCCGTGCGAATGCTGTGACACTCATACTGCAAATGTCTTAATAAATAGACCCCTTAGTATTCACTGTACTCTAGGAGCTTTTAAATGTATAGAAGAAATAACAAAACCAATCCTAGAAATATATTTTATGTCATGGAGGGGAATGGAGTGGAGAGTGGAAGCTAGACCATGCACATAAAAAAAGTAGTCTCTGGTAGTGTTGGTCATGTGATGAGCTTCAGTGTCCCACGCAACAAAATTATTTTCTGTACACACAGTTAGATAAAGAATAAAACAAATACAGTATTGCGTACTGTGAGCTTACTGTTGTTTCTGTTGGACACACAATGACCTTGCTATGCAAGTTCTAGAAAACTAGAAAAGTATAGTTATGTTTTAGCTGGTTCATGTTGGGACAATATATTTTTCTTGCACTTCTTATTCTGCTCATGGCATCTAAAATTATTTTCTGTAACTGTGTTATCATCCTGCAATTTTTTTACATTCTGTAAGCCTGTTCTGCCCGTAGAACACAATGTTCTTGTCTTTCATTCTATATGTTACCTTTTAAAAATGTAAATAGAGAATTTAAAAAAATATAATTTTTTTTTTTGCAATAAAAATGGATATGCACTATGCTTCAATATTTAAAATGGAATTATACTCCCCTGAGGTGATGTGAGATCCACAGGCTTCCTAGCCAGAAGCTAACATTTTCACTCAGTTTAGTTCTGGGAACGTAATATAAAGCCATTTTGATTGTCTGCGTTGGGGCCACTTTGATTGACAGTGGATACAGGAACCAGGGGCACAGGATCCTAAGCCATGTTGATTGGCCGTACTGGGATGATGTAAATCCAGTGCTTGCACAGGAGTTTATTTATCACAGCAAAGCCAAAAGTGTACACTGACCTGTGCATGTGCAGTGCAATCTACATTGTACAAAAGATTGCAGACAGGCAGTTAAGGCTTCTTTATTATATGTCTCTTCTGTAAAAAAAGGCCTGCCTGTTCACACGTATTTTCAGTTTTTCCATTAAAGTTTCACTATATCTATGTATAGCCAAAATATATATTTTTTTGTTTTAGATGGAATATGGAGGGGTTACAACCCATCTAAAATGTGTATTGCCGTCTGTGCCCCCATTGACAGTTGTACCATCTCGGTTTGTGCTGGTGACTATTGATGAGACAGAAATCTGGGGATATGAAATTTTACAGTGGGGAAGATAAATTTCCAATGGGAACACCTGTTGTTGTGGCAACTAATAGGGTAATTCTCATTACTTCCTGTTGCCTCTCCAGAACAAGAAGCAAAGGCAAATATTCCCAAGAGACACAGACAAAAAAAAAACCCAATAAATTAAGTGTGTGAGGGCGAATAACACTTAATGACTTGTAGCCCTAAGGAAATGAACCTTTTGAACTTTTGAAACATGTTATAAGAACCTGAAAACAACTTGATTTTATATGTTCTGTTTTTTTTTATTTTCAAACCTGCTGTGGCACTAATTAAAAATACATTTTGCAAATGTGAAGTTGGCTGTAACATGTTAGAAATAGGTCTTTAGTGGCCCCCAATCCTGGCTGCCTGAGTGTTGCAAATATACAGTAGCTAGTTCTGAGAACTAGCTGTTATTATCATAAAGTGATTAAATGTATCCATTTTGCCACCATTGTTTTAACTGCTACAAATAACCATCTGCAATCTTTAATGAATCATAGAGGGCTAAGCTGATTTGTGATAAGAAAAAAATATTAGATTAAAAGAGTTATTTATCAAAACTGTAGGACATCTAGGACAAAGACACAGGTGTATAGTAGATAGTGAGCGCATACTTATTTTATATATATATATATATATATATATATATATATATATATATATATATATATATATATATATATATATATATATTATTTTTTATTTATTTATTTTGTTTTGCATGTGCCCTCTTGACATCTCGCTTATGCAGGTGTGATAGCTGCTGTTCAGTGAATCCAGAGGAAAGTACTGTATGAGAGAGTCTTTGCAAATATCACCTGAGCTTCAGCTACTTGACTATTTGATACAAAGTATGTTTTGCAGTGAAACTCAGTTTAATATACAATAATTAAAAAAAATAATATGGGGTCTATTTATAAAAAAAAAAAATATAGATAAAAAGTGTAGCGCTGGGAAATCTAAATCATAATACTGATTATGGCAATCATGGATTCAAATAGTTCATAAATAAACATATAGATAAATGCCAAAGTATTGTCCAATAGCATAAAAGTAAATAAGGTGTCCAAATCGTTAAATTAAAAGTGATAAATATTGGTGCAGGTAGTCCATGGATAGATACAATAAATACCAAAGCATAGTTCAAATATAAAGAATATATATAAAAAATAAAAAAGTAAAGTGATGCCACCACCAGTGAACTTGAAGGTATATATCAGATAGTGTCCAAATGGCTGAACCACCACCATCAAGTGAATTACAAATTCACCGGAACAAATGGCTGCTGTCACAGCAGCATGTGTGCCTTACTGCGTATGTGGAAATCTCTCTGGAAATATCACAGCATAACTCCTGCTGACAGTACTAAACAGAGTCAAACTGAGAATAAAAAAAGCTCACCAGGAGCCCAGATGGATTTTCCATAGTGTAGTAAATTTTAATGTTCCAATGGTAAAAAACAGCATAAAACAAAGATAACAATCACACACCTGAACAGCCACTGGTGACCCAGAATTGCACAGCAGCAAGACGTCAGTACCAAATGTTCCACCCAATGGATTTTGTCCAATAGAATGTTATCACACTTGATGACTACTTGCACCCATAATTATCACTTTTAATTTAATGATTTGGACACCATATTTGGCATTTATGTATACGTTTATTTATGAACTCTTCGCATCCATGATTGCCATAATCAATATTATGATTTAGATATTTCCTGGCGCTACACTTTATATCTATATGTTTTAGGTTTGCTATACTACCTATGTGCTAGCTGTCTTTACTATTATTGTTTTTAGCACAGCGCAGATTTTTGCACAAAAAAAAATAGTATAATTGCTTTGCAAATGTTATATCATTCTTGCAAAAGTAATCAATCATACTCATAATGTTGTTCATATGGGTGTTTCCTTTAGTTGTCTTTCACCAGACAAATGTAACGTTCTCCAACATTTGATCCTAAGAGAAAATTTTACATAAAAACAATTGACCATAAGAGTTAAAGAACAATAGAGAAAATAGCCAAACACTATTGGCTAAAAACATTCAACCAGCATGGGATATAATGTGAGAGAGACCTGAGCACTGTGTTAACAGTTTAGAAAGATTCAATTTATAAATATTTCTTTATGAATGGCTGAACAAATGGGTATGTGAAAATGGCTGATTCTCCAGCAGCAGAAACATTTAGCAGTGGTATTTTTTACCACTGCTTAATGTGAGAGCTTCCTGCTCAGGGCACCTGGTTGTTAGGGAACCAACATGGGCAGCCCTTCAGGTCTGGAAAAGATGATAAGAGGGACCCCATGAAAAAAAAGAAAAAACTGCATGGGGTCCTTCCCAAATTCCATACCAAACTACAAGACCTTTTGAGTCTGTTATGAATGTTAAGAAGACCCCAAAAAAAACTGAAAATATGTCCAACCAAATTTTATACCAGATGTAAGGTGGAACACTATGCAAAAAAAAAAAAAAAAGAAACAAACAGTGTGGGTCCAGACCTCCACTCCAGGGAGATTGATAAACACTGGGACAAGCAAGTCTGGAGAGGAGCAGCAATACTAGTTGATATACCAAACAAGCGTGTTTAACCTCCTATTTTGATAGAGGCGACCTATAATTAGGGTGAGCAAATACCCATTAGGTGGGGTGAAGAGCACTCGGGTGCTTTGTTTTTGTTTGTACATTAAAGTTTGATGAGGAGAAATCGGACACAGGTTTGGAGATTGCACAAAGATTGCACAGTGTATGGGACTCTTACATGGGGCGCTTTGAATTATGAATTGTATACAAAATTGCTTTCCAAGATTACACATTGTCAGAGTGCACTGATATATGGAATTGAGTGGGATTTATATACAGTATATTTATTGATCTAGTTTTTAATGTCAATTTATGAATTTGCCTTGTGATTTATATATTATTTATTTATGTATTTTTTGTTGGTGCACATGTCACTTTAAAATGACACACTAGTAGTGCTTCACCATTTCAAATATTAAATTATTGTTTTAGTACAGTTTAGTGAGTTAGGTGTGAGCAGCTTCTTTAAAATGTATTTATATTGGGGTTTGCGTATATACATTTTAGTGCGGGAGATCTATCTATCTATCTATCTATCTATCTATCTATCTATCTATCTATCTATCTATCTATCTATCTATCTATCTATCTATCTATCTATCTATCTATCTATCTATCTATCTATCTATCTATCTATCTATCTATCTATTATCTCCATACACTGTGTCTCCTTCATATTATTTCTCCTGTTGGTCGAATATTCTTAGCCTTTAGTGTTAGGTTATTTTCTCTGTTGGTGAATATTCTTTAACCCCCTTGGAGCAAGCCATTTAAGAGGCTTAAGATGCCAGGAGGTGGGGCGGGGTTTGTGATCATGTGACCTCCATGATTGGCTATCCGTTAGCTGCCGGTAAATGTGTCGGGAGCACGCAGGGTGCACGCTTTTGGCACAGCTGTATTTGCTCTAATGCACGCAAATATGTGGCTGCTCAGCGCCAAGGCCCACACACTGAGAGGCAGAGATTCTATAATATTTTGGAAAACTTGTTTAACAATAAGCACTTGATCATAAACATTTTTCATTGCCAAAATGTGTTTTTGCAAATTTCAAGCTGTATATGACCTAATTCTCAATGTTCAGCGCCATGTTTTTTGCTCACTGCAAACATCTTAAAAGCTAAATGACCTTGGTTATTGAAAAATTTTCTTTTCATCACTTTCTTTAAATTAAATTTTCTAGTAGGTTAAAAATGCAAGTAAAAGGAGACTTTGCTGTCAATTAAAGCTGAAATTTAGATTTACTCTACAGCTTTATCGAGGTAACTTCATTACTGGGCTATCCTGTCCACTTCCAGTAGCTGAACTTCTGGCACACAGGAGGTTAATACTTTCTGGCTCCAGTCTGAGCTGCCCTGAAAAAAAAGATCCCAACAAGGGCCTGCCCCCTCCCCCTCCTTCTCCATTGGGAAAACTTCTTTGATTACTTTTACTGCCTGGAACATGATCAGTGTTAAGGGAGAGAATCCTGAGACTCATCAGACCCCCCCACCCCTTATTCAGATATTATGTTACAAGCAGTAAAAGTTAACAAATAACTTTTCTCTATGGGAGAGGAGGGAGGGGGACCTCATTGAGAGCTTTTTTTTACAGTGGCTCAGCTTGGAGCAGCCTGCACACCAGAAGTTCATTCAAAGGAAGAGGACAAGGCAGCCCAGCAGTGAAGACTTCTCCAGAATCCAGCAAACGTGGAGTATCTTTCATTACTGATACATTATCTTACTAAAGCCATAAAACAAACAAAAAAATAGCCACACTTCAGCTTTAGACCTCATTCACATGGGCTTACTTAAGAGAAAACCTGTGTTTGCCTGTATGGGGATACACGGGTATTGCATGCATCCCTATGCAGCCAGTCCAATTCATGATAATTGGAATGCAGTAGCTGCATTGATACAGCCGCTGCTCCTAATTTGTGTGGGTTCATGGCCCTGAACAAACACACTTTCTGCAGTCAAGGCCACACACCCATACTCACATGGCTGTCAAGTTTGGAACAGCAGCTGTGTCCATGAAGCCACTGAATCCCAATTAACATGCATGGGACTGCCTATATGGGGATATATGGAACACCTGTGCATCCCCTTGCGGGTAAACATGTAAAAGCGTATGCTTAAGTATTCCCACGTGAACGAGGCCTTAAATATAGCAATTTTTAGCTTAATAGCAATACATCATAGAAGTGTTAACCTCCCTGGCAGTAATCTGGAATGTGGTTCGGGGTTAATTTTCAGTACCAAAAGCAGTAACCCCCGAGCCACACTCGGGATTGCATTGCAGTGTCCTGGTACAGGTTACTTACCTTGTCCCCAGGAACCTGAGATGTCCCCCTGCTGTATCCCTCGCTGGATCCTCTGCCCGATTCATCAATGTTCCGGCTCCATCCCCCACGAGCGTCGCAACGCATGGGGGCGGAGCGCGGTGGCAAATTCAAAAAAGCTACATAACACATACAATACACTGTAATCTGTAAGATTACATTACTGTATCAAATCATTTCACCTCCCTTTTGTCCCTAGTGCTTTGTCCAGTTCCCTCCCTGCACTTTTATATTATATATATACTGTTCTGTCTGCCTGTAAATTTGAGAATGTCCATGGCATCCATAAAGCATCCCTTAATGTCAAAAGCAGTGTTAGACCAGCTACAAAACAGTGATAGTGAATTAGAATCACTTGCAGAATTGAGCGATAGTGATTTGTGGGGAAATTCATCATCAGATACTGAAAGTGACGACAGCGACAATTCTGCAACTGAGCAAATTTCTGTGTTTTTGATTTGATTACATTATTGAATAAGATGTATTATAATATTATTATTTTTGATAATTACTTATAGTTATTTATTATATTATAATTTATGATTTCGTGTTTCAAACTTTATCATACCCGGGATGTCTACTAGACTCTTGTTTGAACAGATTTAAATGAGTTATTCCTAAGAATTACAGGCCTACAATATAAGACACCAAATTTCCACGCAAAACAATATACTGCTTTGAGATTCAAAAATCAGACATAATCATACCGCCAGGGAGGTTAATAAGCATGTAAAAATTATTAACAAAATTTAGATGTTTAGGACTGTGCATGCATTTTTAGGCCCCATTCACATCTAGTGTTGCATTTTTTATGTATGATCATTTTCATGCTATAGTCACATGATCAGTCCAAGTGTAGGTGGAAAAACTGTCAAAACAGCACTATTTTTGCCATGGTTTCTCAACAGCAACCATTCAAATAAAAGGGTTGCCTTCCATTTAAAAAATGTGACAAAGTAGCTCCTGTACCTTTTTTTTTGGAGGTAAGTTTGGAACATTTTTGAACCACGTGATTTGGCACCTTTTTTAAACGTTGTGTCACTTGACAAAATACGCACTTTTTAAGCACATTTGGAGAGCCATTAAAAATGAAATGTGATTAGTTAAACATAATTCTGCATGTGTTCAGATGTGAACAGGGGCTTAGAGTTGTTATTGCAGGGTTTACCTTGTAATTTTTGATGTGATGGTAACTTTTTTAAAGGTTCTGTATATTCACCACTAGAAGGAGCTCTGTATTTTATTTACAGTTCTTAGACTATCTGGTAATGAATAAGGAAGATATCTTTTATTCTTTTTTTGCATAGGGATAATGTTTCAGTAAAGACATTTTCCTATTGAAAAACAGATGTTATTAAATGTCAGGGAATGTAATTTGCACTAAATAAATCAATTTATTTGGATTAATACATAGGGTGAATGTTCACCAATGAATTTTAGTCTAAAGCTTTCATATGTAATGAGAAAATACAGGTCCCCCCTTCATATGACTACAAACTATGCATAGAAAAAAATTGAAAACACTTATATCAGAATGATCTCTGTGTAATGAAAAAAAAAATCACACACATATATATCCTTTTTAAAGTGTAACAAAAATGTAACAGACTTCATTTCAAAGTCCTGCCTGTTGCCATTTGCATTGAAACCTCACACTTGGATCCCATTAACTTTCTACCTCCCACAGACAATCTTTGCTTTCTAAGGGCTGAGTGGGATAGCTTTCATGCTATAGTCACATGATTAGTCAAAAATGTAGGTGGAAAAACAGTGGAAACAGTAGTGAGTCAATCGCATGAGCAAGAAAAAACGCAGAAAAAAAAATGTATGGCAAAAGTGTAGAGAGAGCCCTCATACAATGAAACAATGTTTGAATATTATTATTTTTTGCGCTAGCTTTAGAAGATCATAGCTGGTTGCAGAATGTACTAGAAAGGTAATAATGTTTCTTATAAACACTAAATTACAAAAAGTCGTCTGTTGCAACTATATACATTATATAATTGTCAGAAACCATGAATCAGACTGATACAGAAGTACAGTTAAATCACACCTGTTTAATAATAATAAAAAATATGGAAACAGAGTAAACGTAGTCAAAACATAGCCAGAGTTCAAGAACCGCAATGGATAGTCAGACAAGCCAAAACGTCAGGGAGCCAGAAATGAGCGTAGTAGAACAGCAAGCAGGATCTGGAGGAATGTCAGCCAAGCAAGTCTTTAACAGGAACACAGGAGAGCATCTCTAGAGATGTGACCAAGGCGAAGGCAGAGATCATCTGGACTGGACGGCTTAAGTAGGCAGGACTGATGAGCAGGATATCATCAACAGGTGAGTCACTGTGGAGAGACAGGAGCTGGCAATTAGCCAACAGCTGAGCCGCCAGCTTTGAAAAGGAAGGACTGAGCCCAGCCCTGACAATAATTAGACTATCATAATTAGATTTATTAGACTATAATAAGTAGAACTAACATTTTGAATGTACAGACAAATACAGTACGTAGAGAATATGTGGAACTAAATTATCACATTAACCTTCACATATTCCTTATTTCTGTTTCCTGGGATTCTTATCCACTGCTCTTATACAATAATGGTAGAAAGGGATTCTTAGAAGTCATGTGACCATTTGTTGTTCTTCATTGCAAATTAAAGAATTTTCAACTAACTACATGGCACAAGTGTCCTTGACTACACTGTAGTCTTTGATAAGTCATTGAAGATGTAAATATCTTTAAAGCATTGTGAGATATAACAGTGATATATAAATTAAAAAAATAATAATTCAATTATTCAATAATCTTAATACAAAATTAGGCTCTATAAATCAACCAGGACACATGTAATGAAATATGTGTTTTGAATCCTATATCTCTATCCATTAAAACATTTAAATAGAATTGAGACAATCCTAAATCATCTGATCCACCCTGAATCTATGTAAAATAAGTTCAGGGCAACCACATTCGCACCTTCTATACTATGTTCTCTGGAAGCTCTCCTTTCAATGTCTGAAGTAACGTTCCTTGAAAAATTCCTCCCAGCCACCACTTTCCTTTGTATCCCTCTATTTTGTCTGCATCATTTAACAACACACTATACCCCAATCTCTGTCAATAATACCATATTGCATTACACATGTTCCAGTTGTCCCAGCTATTGTGCAGGGCCCCAACTCTGAACTCTGTGGCTGCTGCCCTATCACTGATTCTGTGTTGCAGTTTCTCTGAAATACATTAGTTCATGTTCTTAGCAATGTTACCATTTTTATGTTATGTTGTTACTGAACACTGTCCAAAATGTTCATGGTTGCCATAGTGGAGGCACTTGAAAACAGACCATAAATGCCACCAGACATTTCACAACAACACAGAAGACTTGCATGTGCTCAGCCCCAACCCTTGTCACTAAACACAAGCTTGTTGGATAGGTCCTATTACTTGTCAAAGGATATATCAAGGCTGGTACAAACAGCTTTATTCCGGTGTTGATTTACTAAATGCAAAAACATTATTTACTTTGACTGAGGTTGCACTCTTTAAATACATTTTCCCCAGAGCTTAGTGAATGTTGTGATATTCACTTTGCAAAGAATACACAAACTCATGCAAGGAAAAAAAATGCCTTTTTATTTGCACATGTTTGGATGCTGGGAGTCAATAGAGCTTCACCTCATTCATTAAGTGCTGGAGAAAAATTCCTTTGCAGAGTGTCAGTCTGTTTTGATTTAACAAGAGTGTGGGAATCAAAAATAACAAACACCTAGAGGGCTCTAGCACTGATCCCAGCTGCAGCTGTCTCCTGCCACCTCTAGACATAGAAGCAATCAAAGACCACTGATCACTCAGTTCTTGGTCTTCAGTGAGCAGAGAGCCAGTGACTGTTAGTCACTGCTCTATGCTCTGGCCCTCCAGATCTCACTGGAGACCTGGGCTGTGCAGAAGGTGGAAGTTTACTGAGAGGTTGAGCCAGCTGCTGGATCAGGCATCTGGGAGGATCCCTAGACAGGCTCTGGGACATCACAGTAAAATGGGTCACAAGAGTGCAGAATTGAGTCCACTCCTGTGACCCACAGGAGAAGTAGGGCAAGAAGAGCTTTGGCCCTACTTCTCCTTTAGTTTGACAAACTCATATGACCTGCAGTTGATCTGCTTCAAGTGGGTTTTTCATTTCCATAAACCTGAATGGGGATACAAAACCTGCCTGATTTACTGTAAACTAAAGCATATTAATACATGTAATTGCAGTCCCAACACATGTTAACCTCTGCAAACACAATTCTGAATATTTCCTATAAAAGGACACTATGGGGTCTGTTTATCATAGTTTTTACCCAAGATTAAACAACTTTCACACATTTTTTGAGGGGAATCTTGGATTGAAAATTAGTGTATATTGGGAAAAAATTGTGTGACTTGAGTGAATACATTCAGCAATAGATACCTGTGCGTTATACTAATAATATGGTGTTTCTTAGTAAGTTATCATTTTCAGGCTATATGACAAAGAATTATTTACAAATTGTGTAAAAAATTAGTAACATTTTTTATATTTGTCAGCAAATAAAATGGGAAATATTGCGAGGACATAATCTGATCTTAGTAGATGACAACTCGTATTGCTTCTTAGCTTTGTTGTTTCTGTGTGTTTACTCTTATTTAATTTATCCAGTAACAAAGAGATTGTGCATTGGTCCAGCATCAAGGCTGGTGAGATGATTTCAATCAATAGCAGATACCCATGTAGAAAGCAGACAAATGTGCTGAGGCAGACAGTAAAACACAAGCAACAGACTGATCCATTTATCCTCGGCTAATTAACTGGCAATGGATTGCCGTAATTAAGTTTGATTATTTCAGCCATCTTTAAATTATGATTTATGGCCGCTGGAATATAGCAAATCTAATACAATGATAACATACCATGAAAGCTGACACAAAGGATTTGCTTGATACCAAACACTGTCATTTATTTGCCAGCAGATTTTGAGAAGTTGACACATCAATTTTCATTGTTCCTTCCGAACGATTGTTAAGCTTAATGGAATTTGTACTTGTAAAAAAGATTACAAGCCACCCTGGAAGACTAAACAACAAAAGAAAACTGCACTAAGTAACAGAAAATACAGCACATATAGTAAGTGCTTAAGCCGATTAATGAACAAAATGTACCCAATAATTTTCCAGTTAATATTTGTAGAATATTATAGAATGTGTAGCCTTTCATTTCTGAAAACACCTTGCCTCTGTTGATTAGAAAAGATATGAAAAGAATGTATACCAGAGGAAAGCTGAGCTACTTTTATATACAGTGTGAATACAAATGTAATCATCTTAATTATAATATGTTAACCTTTCTTGTTAACCTTTTCATAAAAAGGAATCATTGAAGCAGAATTTAGCAGCATCAGTATGTCAATATATATTGGTTAACCTTGCTTAATTATAATAAAAATGTGTCCACCTAAAAAAAAAAAAAAATAAGAGAAGTATCGCCAGAGCTTTTTTGGCCACACTTCTCTTGTAGGTCACAGGAGTACAATTACTTGTGTTCTCCTGTGACCCAGAGTCGGTTTATAGTGGTCTATTGCCTGCTGTCAGCTGACATGGCAGAGCCACTCCAGGCTCTGGAAGGTTCGCAACAATGTTGTTTGGATCAACCCAAGTGTATCTTCCCCTCTCAGGCCAGAACTCCAGAGAGCGTTGGTGGAGCAAAGCAGGGAGCAGTGATTGACATATACTGCTCTCCACTCCGAGCAGACCATATAAAGCCTTCAGCTTGTGTACAAACACCAGGTTATTGCTGACCTAGTGTTAAAACCATCAGAATTCAGGAACAACACTTCCAGGATTGACAGCCAGCAGACAAGCTGGTAGCTGTCAAAGAGATAGTATACTGTAGGTCTTCAGATTATGGAAGGAAAATTTTTTAACCTTTTATTTTGTACTTACATATTTTATTCTTTGTAAGTATAACCGTGACTCCAGGATAGGGAAATCAGCACAGGTACTTTTCTTAGTAGATTAAAGCTCACTCCCCAAACAAAGGTGAGTATCAGAAGTGGGAAGGGACAGGAAAATAACTGAATATGGGCAAAGCATAAGTTTACCTTGAATTTACTTAGACTAGAAATAAATTCATTTTTTTCAGTTTTTATAGATTAAGGGAGGGTAATAATTCCTATTATTTTTTTTTTTTTTGCCATATGTATCCCATTGGGGAGATTTACCTTAACTTCCTGTCCCATAACCAAAACAGGAAGATAGAGGAAATCCCTAAAAAATGAGGGAATCCATGGTTGTCATCGGGGGGCCAGAACTAGTGTCCCCACTGGTAGATTTCCCCTCCTGCTCTGCTGACCACCCAAAAATTGGGATTTTCTTTCACTTTCACTCTTAGGCTGGCCATTGACAGTTCGAATATTGGCTGGTTCAGCAGGCCAGATTCAGATTCCCAGACGGCTTCCGCCTTCCACCACCACTCCCCACCGGGAGCAGACAATTCCTCAGCAGGAGGGATTCCCCTGTCAGCATTGTCTGTGTTAATGGGGGAATTGAGCAATTTTCTTTCCTGCAATCCATGGCTTCTGGAAAGAGATTCACACAGTCTATGGCCTGCCTTAGTGATAATGTTCATCGGGACAAATAGAGAGTGCAAATCTCCCTGATGGGGCACAGACAGCAATACGTGCAAAAGATGTTGTATACCCTCTTCACTCTATCCAAAACTTTTGTGATACTTTAAGGAAACATTAGTGTTAGAGTTACAGGAAGGTTAGTGTAAGGAAGACCCTAAACAAACCTTTCAGGTTTGTCTTCTACACCTTTCATGTTTGTCTTCTACATATACTTCTACTTACTGTATATTGTATATATATATATATATATATATATATATATATATATATATATATATATATATATATATTTATATATATCCTACCTACATAGTTGTGTAGTACACACTTTTTTCTTTATTGCATCTCTTAAGGAAAAGCTCAGATAGTTCAGAAATAAATTTTTTTTTAAAAAAAAGCTTTCATTCTTAAAGCGGAGTTCCATCCAAAAGTGGAAGCTCTGCTTATCAGCCTCCCCCCCCCTCCAGTGCCACATTTGGCACCTTTCAGAGGGAGCAGGTACCTGTTTTTGACCGGTACCTGTTCCCACTTCTGAGAGGTCTCGCCGGGGCAAGATCACTCGGACGTTCGGCCCCTCTCCTCCTTCCCCCCGCTGCTGGGCCATTCAGAAAGCACAGGACGCTTTGTGCATGTGCAGATTCGGCTTCACAGCCTGTGTATCCTTACTACGAATAGTGGCAGCAGCACCCGAGAGCCAATGGAAACATCGACTGGGGTGCTGACATTGCTGAAACAACGTTCGGCTTCTTTTGGTTGGAGACAAAACACAATGTTACATAATGTAATTTGAACCAAAAAGCAAACCCTCCCCACCTTATTTACTGTATTTTGATTAAAATATATGCTGCCATGATGGCATTTTCGAAAATCCAGTTCTTGTATAGGTGCTGCTCACAAATACACAATTAAAGCTCCAGCAGGTAAAATAGTTTGGTGGAAGAACATTTTTATATTTCTTTGCTTTTTGTGGTGTTTACATTGCCTGTTGTGTAAAGCAATGTGCACCTTTAACCTACTACCAGCATCTGTAAGGTACAGAGTGGAGCTGCATGCCATCATAATATAACTTTGGTATGCAGGAATTCTATCATCAGTGGCCATCCAAAGGCTGAAGAGAACACACCAGTCCAGGAGAAGGGGAGAAAAAAACGGTAGCAATGGAGAAGAAGCGGTAGCTTGGGGGGAAGGCAAAGTAAGTGGTGGGGAGGAACACATAAGAGTTGCATTTTATGAATTAGCACTTTTCTCCTTGTATTCTTTATTGAATTGGGCCAATAGAGTTATTTTCATATCATAAAGGGTATACAACGTGCCATTTAAAAGCAGACCTAAATGATGGTTATGTGCTAGGTGTTTAGAAAGCAGGTTTGGTATGAAAGAAGAAAAAAAATGGAGGTTATAGGCAATGTAGATGACCTGTTTTGGATTTTGT
Source organism: Lithobates clamitans (assembly GCA_037952925.1). NCBI lineage: Eukaryota > Metazoa > Chordata > Amphibia > Anura > Ranidae > Lithobates > Lithobates clamitans. The sequence continues at coordinate 3,668,117 of JBBGZY010000477.1, read as the reverse complement.
TGGGGTCTCATTTTTACGCCCTGGTGATAAAAGTAACCCACTTCATATCAAAGTGTTTGGCTATTTTCTAAGTTAATTCATTCAAATATATGTATATGATTTAGAGTATTTCCATTTATTTTTTTTCCACAAGTCCTTTTTCCTAGTTTCAGTATATTATAAGTAAATAATTACATTTAGAGGTGAACATATTTTAAATTCTGCCCAAGATGCAGCAATGTTTTTCCCATAACATAATATAAGTGGTACATTTATCAAGAGGTGAAATCAAAATGATCTGTCACATTTCACCAAATTAAATTTTCAATGGCTATGTAAATAAGTAATATTTTCTCTATTTATAGTAAGAACTTCAGAAAATGTCCTTCACAAAGTTAACATGTTAATAAGTCCTTTGGACATTTTCATAAATTTACCACAAGGCTACATTAATTACAGATGAGAAACAGCACTGCCCCGGGAGAAAAATAGTGTTATAACTGTATAGTTTTAAGTGAAATGTGAATAGCTCCTGTAGGATTATGGGTTGAGATCCCATATCCTTTTTTTTCACACATCATAAACTATATAGCCAAAAGTACTTTATGTAGACATCCCATTAAATTACTGAGTTTAGGTTCTTTCAGTAATGGGTGCTGCTATTGCTACAGTTTACAAAGACAACTGTGCACTTTAAACGTTGTGCCACATTTTAAAAATGGTCCTGTTCTGTTCCATGTGCACAAAGTCAGCTCCAAAAAAGACATGTTTTAAGGATTTTGGTGTAAAGGAACTAGACTATAATGTAATCTCAACCAGACTGAACACTTTTGGGATAAATTGCAACACCAACTGCAAGTCAGGTATTCTCATTCAACATCAGTACCTAACACAAGAATGTTAGGATTCCCGTTGCATCAGAGGGGGAGAGGGGGGCGGGGTCACCCGTACATGTCACTGGGAAACCCCAGTGTTTCCCCTTGTTTTATTTTTCAATGACTTTCAATGACATTTATGTGTATTGTCGAGACTGACAATTCATTGATGACTTTTTTTTCCTTTAGAAATGTCATTTTGCTTTCGGGCCGTTATAAACACAGGAAACATGCGCTACTTTACAGGCCAACTATAGACACCCCCCAGGTATGAAATTTAAAGGAATATTTCACTTTTATCGTTTCACTTTAAGCATTATTATAATCACTGCTCCCGAAAAACATTTTTAACACTTTTTTTGCATTGATACATGTCCCCTGGGACAGGACCCGGGTCCCCAAGCACTTTTTATGACAATAACTTGCATATTAACCTTTAAAATTAGCACTAGATTTTTCATGTTCGTGTCCCATAGACTTTAACGGTGTTCGCATGTTCGAACAAATTTTTTGCATGTTCTGGATGCGAATCGAACAGGGGGGTGTTCAGTTCATCCCTATTAACAACCCCCTCTGCTACTTAACTGACCAGATCAATATCCCAGAAGTTTAATTGACTTGATGCTATACTCTGATTAAAAAGTGTTCCTTTAATTTTTTTAAGCAGTGTCATTATTTTTTACACTTTTTTTATTTTACTTATTACACTTTAATATAAAGTGATTTGTATTTATAACTAACACCTTAAACACTTGCCAACCAGCCGCCGTCATTATACTGCGGCAGGTCGGCACGATCCGTGAACCGTCGTAGCTGTAGGTCGGCTCCTCCAAGCGGGATAGCAGGCGCGTGCTCCCGCTGCACTGTGTGGGTGCCGATGCTCATGACCGGTGGTCGCTATGACCACTGGCTACAAGCGATCGCGGGCATGAGAGGCAGAACAGGGACGTGTGTGTAAACACACAAATCCCTGTACTGTAAAGAGAGGAGGTGCAGATCGTGAGTTCCTAATAGCTAGGAACCACGATATGTAATCTCTTATAGTTAGTACCCTCCCCCTACAGTTAGAACACATACTAGGGAACATAGTTAAACCCTTGATCACCCCCTAGTGTTAATAGTAATCAGTGCATTTTTATAGCACTGATCGCTGTGTGATTGTCAATCATCCCAAAAATGTGTCAAAAGTGTCCGATGTGTCTGCCATAATGTCGCAGTCACGATAACATTCGCAGATCGCTGCCATTACTAGTAAAAAAAAAAAATAATAATAAAAATGCAAAAAATCTATCCCTATTTTGTGGACGCTATAACTTTTGCGCAAACCAATAAATATACACTTATTACAATTTTTATTACCAAAAATATGAAGAAGAATACATATCGGCCTAAACTGAAAAAAAATGTGCTTTTTTTTAAAAAAAATTGGAGATATTTATTATAGCAAAAAGTACAAAATATTCAGTTTTTTTTTTAAATTGACGCACTTTTTTTGTTTATATCGCAAAAATTAAAAAAACGCAGAGATGGTCAAAAACCACCAAAAGAAAGCTCTATTTGTGGGAAAAAAGGATGTCAACTTTGTTTGGGTACAGCATTGGATGACTGCGCAATTGTCAGTTAAAGCGACGCAGTGCCATATCACAAAAAATGGCCTGGTCATTGAGCACCCAAATCTTCTGGGACTGAAGTGATTAAATAAAGCTTCAATTGTAAAAACAAACTTAGCTACTTACCTTTCTGCAGTGCTGATTTCTAAAGTAATGAAGAAAAGTTGTCCCCTGAAGAATCTCCAAAATCCAACACTTCCAGGAGTGTTAATCACCTGGTCCCCTGCTGCACTCGTTGGTTTCTACCGCTGACCCCTACATCCCTACAGTATACAGTGATAATGGGACCAGTGAATCAAATCACAGGACGCAACTGAAAACCAGCAATCTGACACTCCCAAAGTAGTGATTCCTGAATAATTTTATTGGGCTCGGTACTTAACTACTGTAGAGATCGATAGCATGGGTAGCATGATAGGTGAGTATCTAAACTGTTTTGGCAAGGGCAGCTTCATTTTAGCAATTTGTTCAGAGATAGAGCCTTTTTATGTAATATAGTTTTGGGGCTTGGACTTGGCATGATCTAAATGCTCAATGGCAATCATTCTACATATATTTGTTCTAAAAGCTTTCGAAAATGAACCAACTTAATGTAAACTGTGAACAGAAAACAAACCATGAAAGAAGGATTTCTAAAAATAATCTAAAAAGCACAGAAGCGTAGAAATGGAATTGCTGAAATGAAACAGATGTATATTGATAAATGACTGATATGGCAAGATGAAGCAAACGCGTTTTCATATAGAGTAATTTTCCACCAAGAATCTAAAGAAAAAAAAAAAAGAACACTAAAATGACTGTTTGAAAAAGATATATGAAGTCAATTCCACATTCAGCGGCCATTGCTTATGATTAGTACAATTAAACATCAGTTCTGACATATAGTAATATAAGCACAGGCAGAAAGCAATTAAAAAAATCCAATTATTCTGGATCTTTGTTAAAATCATTCTTAATTCCTGTTAAACTGACATTTTAAAGGATTGTGATTTAACTACTATAAAGATAATCTGAATGTGGGTTTTGTTGCATTAATCTTTCCTACCATGCTGTGAAAACATTGATTTATACTGATATAAATAAGAAATGATAAATCCGGGTTACGAAGAGCAGCAGAATGTTCCCAAGCCTAAGTAACTGAGTATAATTATACAAAGAGGTACAGTGCCTTGCAAAAGTATTCACCCCCCTTGGCTTTTTACCTATTTTGTTACATTACAGCCTTTAGTTCAATGTTTTTTTTTTTATCGGAATTATATGTGATGGATCAGAGCACAATAGTCTAAGTTGGTGAACTAAAATTAGAAAAATATATACATAAAACTATTTTTCAGAAATAAAAAAAAGGTAATTGGCATGTGCGTATGTATTCACCCCCTTTGTTATGAAGCCCATAAAAAGCTCTGGTGCAACCAATTACCTTCAGAAGTCACATAATTAGCGAAATGATGTCCACCCGTGTGCAATATAAGTGTCACATGATCTGTCATGATTTGACACACCTTTCTGAAAGGCCCCAGAGGCTGCAACACCTAAGCAAGAGGCACAACTAACCAAACACTGCCATGAAGACCAATGAACTCTCCAAACAAGTAAGGGGCAATGTTGTTGAGAAGTACAAGCCAGGGTTAGGTTATAAAAAAATATCCAAATCTTTGATGATCCCTGGGAGCACTATCAAATCTATCATAACCAAATGGAAAGAACACGGCACAACAGCAAACCTGCCAAGAGACGGCCTCACACCAAACCTCAAAGACCGGGCATGGAGGGCATTCATCAGAGAGGTAGCACAGAGACCTAAGGTAACCCTGGAGGAGCTGCAGAGTTCCACAGCAGAGACTGGAGTATCTGTACATAGGATGACAATAAGCTGTGCGCTCCATAGAGTTGGGCTTTATGGCAGAGTGGCCAGAAGAAAGCCATTACTTTCAGCAAAAAACAAAATGTCACGTTCTGAGTTTGCAAAAAGGCATGTGGGAGACTCCCAAAATGTATGGAGGAAGGTGCTCTGGTCTGATGAGACTAAAATTGAACTTTTTGGCCATCAAAGAAAACACTATGTCTGACGCAAACCCAACACATCACATCACTCAAAGCAGTCGGGACTGGGAAACTGGTCAGAGTTGAGGGAAAGATAGATGGTGCTAAATAAAGGGATAATCTTGAGCAAAACCTGTACCACTCTGTGTGTTATTTGAGGCTAGGACGGAGGTTCACTTTCCAGCAGGACAATGACCCCAAACACACTGCTAAAGTAACACTTGAGTGGTATAAGGGGAAACATGTAAATGTGTTGGAATGGCCTAGTCAAATCCCATACCTCAATACAATAAAAAAATCTGTGGTCAGACTTAAAGATTGCTGTTCACAAGCGCAAACCATCCAATTTGACGGAGCTGGAGCAGTTTTGCAAGGAGGAATGGGCAAAAATCCCAGTGGTAAGATCTGGCAAGCTCATAGAGACTTATCCAAAGAGACTTGGAGCTGTGATAGCCGCAAAAGGTGGCTCTACAAAGTATTGACTTTAGGGGGGTGAATAGTTATACACATTGACTTTTTTCTGTTATTTTGTCCTATTTGTTGTTTGCTTCACAATAAAAAAAATCTTCAAAGTTGTGGGCACGTTCTGTAAATTAAATGATGCAAATTCTCAAACAATCCATGTTAAATCCAGGTTGTGAGGCAACAAAACATGAAAAATGCCAAGGGGGTGAATACTTTGGCAGCTTATCATAAACTCTCGGATTTAAAATACTTTGTAAACCAATAATGCAGTATTAAAAGGAAATCTGTCATCAAGAAGAAGCACACCTGAGCATGTAGCAGGTCCCAAACTAAAGAAAGGAAAATACTTTACTGCGCATTTAGTGGACAAACACGTAGATCAATTTACAGTCTATTGTCAGTAGATAACCTATTTGCGTTTGTGTTTGTTTGCTGATCCATATTTCTACCATTGTATTTTTTTATATACCTTTATACGTTATAAGTCCTAAAGTATGTGAACACCTGGCTATAAAACCCACATTATACTGTATGGATAAAAGTATGCAAAAGTATGAAGATATATGCTACATCATACATGGGCATTTTGGACAATTGAGAACTTGGGTCAAACATTTGCATAAGGCTGTGCCAGCATGACTATGTCACTGTGAAAAAAGCAAGATCCATAAAAACATAGGGGTTGGTTTACTAAAACTGGAGAGTGCAAAATCTAATACAGCTGTGCATGGTGGCAAATCAGCTCCTAACTTTAGCTTGTTCAATTAAGCTTTGACAAAAAAACTTGGAAGCGGATTGGTTACTATGTAGAGCTGTACCAGATTTTGCACTCTCCAGTTTTAGTAAATCAACCCCATGATTTGTTGAAAATTTTTGTGGAGGAACAAATGCCATGGACTCATCCTTTTTGAATGCCTTAGACATGGATTAGTGCATCAATTGTTCACCAGGTCTTCCTGTCCAACATCAGTACCTGATCTAACCAATGAATTTGGCTGCATTGGTAAAAAAACCTACTGACACACTCTAAAATCGTGTGGAAAAGCTTGCCATAAAAGTCCACTGTAGAATTTTTGCCAATGTTATAGCAAAAAGAGGAAAAAACCCATATTAATGCCCATGGCTTGGAAATAGGCTGTCAAATTAGTTTATCTGGGTATACGTATCATGTATTTACAAACTTGTTTTGGCATGCAGCGGTAAAGACGTGTCTTCCTTGAGCTCCGGCGCTGGCACTACTATTTATCGGCTTAACCCGAGATTTCCACCCGATCCAAACCTCCACGCCATGCGGAAGAGATCAGGCAAGTCCCTGCCTAAAAAAGGAACCCCTTCGGGATCCATTAAACGCTACCTGGCCGCCGATCCAGAGGACTCCCTCGATATGGATGGACTAGGCCGCTCTCCTCGCGGCTCGTGCTCGCCTCCCGCCATAGACCTGAGCCCGGGAGACACTCCCCAGCCACTTCGGCCTGCTCAGAAGGAGAAGAGGACGCCTCCAAGTATCCCGGGGTTGCGGCTCTCGTGAGTGATCTTCCCACCAAGACGGAGCTAGCCTCCCTGTTCACGGGGCTGGAACGCTCAATTAAAAAGGAGCTTTCCGCGGTGAGGTCGGATCTCGCGCATGTGTTAGAGTGGGTAGAGGAGACAGAGCTACGGCTGGATCGTCACACGGCCGCCATTAGGGCCTTACAGAACACCACCCGCACCCTCTCTATTGCACACAGAATGGCCCTCTACAAGATCGAGGACCAAGAGAACCGCAACAGGCGGAATAACATCAGGATAAGAGGGTTGCCAGAGGCCACGGGAGATGACGACCTCCTCCCCTCCCTGCGGGGTATATTTAATGGTCTGCTTGTTCAGGCGGCGGACTTTCCTTTGAAAATAGATCCGGCTCACAGGGCCCTCCGACCCCGCAACATTTCATCAGAGGTCCCGCGCGATGTTATATGCAGGCTGCATTATTTTGAGCAGAAGGAGATAATCATGAAGAAGGCCCGAGAAAAATCACCACTGGACTTTGACGGGGCCTCCCTCTTATTCTTCCCAGACCAGCCAGGGAAACGTTGGACCGGCGCAGGGCTCTGCGTCCCCTAACTGAACAGCTCTGTGCAGCATCGCTTAACTATCGCTGGGGGTTCCCCGCTTCACTCATTGCACATAAGGAGGGCAAGACAGTGACACTTCGCTTCCCAGAGGACCTGGAAAAGTTCTGTTCGGATCTCAACATACCCACACCAGAGCTTCCAGGATGGCAAGATCTCATCCCTTCCCCTACCTCCTCAGCAGAACCTCGGTGGCAGAAGGTGGACCACAAGCGTAGATCGGGCTCTTCAGGATCACCCCCTCCACAAGTGGGGTGACTCCCATTTTGATGCAAAATGATCCTGGCTCTGGCCTGCAACATCATGTCCTCTGTGGTAGCCGCAAGTATAAAGCTATGTGATCCGTTGTAACGGATCTTGTTCTCATCTGTGTTTACCCTTATTGATTCGTATAAAGAAGTGTTTTTCTTGTGCTTGCCTACTAAAGAACTCTTCTTTTTTTTTTTTCTCTTTTCATTTTTCTTAAATTTTTCGCGCATTTTTTGATGTTATGGAACCTTTTTGGCTCCCTCGTTTAGAGAAACATAGTTGAAGGCTACCGGGACAGTAACTCTAATGGGTTTACTTGGCTTACTGTTTTATAAGGTTAAGTTTGAAGTGTATAGAAAATGCTTCTCGGGTTTTGTATAACAACATTTTGTTTGTGCTGGCTCCGGGGCTCTGGGACAGACAAGCGCGCCACATTGAGCGCTCTCTGTTTGTCGTGCCGGGCGGCGGACCCACCCTCCCAGGGGTGTCGGGGGGTCCCGTGCACTCGTGAGCCCGTCCCCCAAGGGGTCGGGGTCCCGGGTGTGCGGGGCTTGCGATTTACCCCTATCATGCACTGCAGTGTTCTGCTTGCAGATTACTGCCTAAGAACAGATTGGGTGGTGATTGTAACGATGCAATTTGGTAATCTACCTCCTTTTTTCTTATCTTCTTTCGCTCTTCCTACTCCCTTCTCTCTCCTCTCCTGGTGTTCCCTTGTCCTGTCTTATTCCCTCCCTACCCTTTCTATTGGTGTCTGCTTCAGGTCCGATGGGCTCTTAGAATGGATGGAGCGGGTTTCCCCTGACGAAGTCAATGGCTAAACTCAACTTACTCTCACTCAACGTCCGAGGACTACACGCTCCAGGTAAACGACACAATTTATTTAGAGAGCTGGATCGCCTGCGGGCTGACATTGTCTGCCTGCAGGAGACCCACTTGACACACACAACAACAGTTAAACTTTTTTCCCCAATGTACCCCACGTGGTATTACAGCCTTTCAGATATTCACAAGTCAAAAGGTGTGGCCATTGGCTTCCGCAGGGGTACCTCATTCACGTTCGAGTCTATGGTAAGCGACCCTTCGGGGCGTTTTCTGTTTATTAGAGGCAAACTGGGCGGTATGTCATGCACTATCGCTACGTTATACGCTCCCAACCGAGACCAAACTGGCTTCTTGGCCGCCACACTTACTAAACTGACAGAGTTTGCCCAGGGCTGTATCCTACTGTCAGGGGACTTTAACGCCCCCTTGGAGCCCCCTATTGATACGTCCACAGGCACATCTTGTATCACGCATAGACGCTTAACACTCATACGTAAGCGTCTACATGACACCCAGTTAATGGACGTCTGGAGAATCCTCAATCCTAAGGGGAGAGATTATACTCATTTCTCACACTTACATCACTCCTATTCGCGCATTGATTATCTTTTCATTGATCATCATCATCTCCCCCTTATCATAGATTCAAAGATAGAAACCTCCACAATATCAGACCACACACCAATTATCCTTCAGATAAAAATCCCATCTATCCCAATTAAGAATGTAAACTGGAAACTGAATGATCAGTTACTCACGGAAGACATTGACACTGCTGCTATTAGCAGCGAGCTGGTACATTACTTCAGGGACAATGCCTGCCCGGAGATTTCCCCGGGAGTACTTTGGGAGGCCCATAAGGCCTTCATATGTGGAAAATTTATTGAACTAGGGGCCAGAAAAAAAAAGAGAGAGCGACACAGCAAGCAGAGCTTCTCCGGGACATAGGCGCCCTTGAGCAACAGCACAAAGCGGGCCTCGCAAAACCGGTGCTTGAGGCCCTGACTAAAAAGAGAAGATTTGAAGAACAAAAACTGAACAAAAACAGCAATTCCGCATCATAGCTCAACGTACGTACGAATGGGGCAATAAACCCGGTAGATTGCTGGCTCGCTCTCTGCAACAAAAAAAAGCTGCAGCTTTCATTGCTAAAATTAAATCTAGAACAGATGAGTTAGTACACCACACCCCTGCAATAGCGGCTGAGTTTAGAATGTTTTATCAACAATTATACCACGTTCAACATAATATACCCGACCAAGTATCCCGCAAACAGGCTATAAAACTATCTTGCCCAGGCCAAACTTCCAAGATTAGCAGATGATTTGTTGGCAACCCTAGATGGTGCATTCACCACGGAAGAGCTGCGTAGAGCTCTTAAAGCCATGGCATCAGGCAAGGCTCCCGGGCCCGGATAGGCTTACGGTCTCATATTATCGCTCCTTTGCGGACATTCTGCTCCCACGACTAGCTAACTACGCTAACTCAATTCCCTCTGGAGACCCCCTTAGACCAGAAACTCTTCACGCACATATCACTATTATCCCCAAAGCAGGGAAGGACCCTAGTTGTTGTGGTAGTTATCGCCCCATCTCCCTTTTGAATATAGACGCTAAATTGTACGCAAAACTAATAGCTAATAGACTTCTTCCTCTAGTCCCAAAATGGGTTTCAAACGAACAAACAGGCTTCATTCCCGGAAGAGAGGCACGCGACAACTCTCTGCGTACCCTCTCCCTGATTGCACATGTGCGTGGGTCCTCCCAGCCCACCCTGCTATTGTCAACGGACGCTGAGAAGGCGTTTGACCGGGTGGACTGGGAGTTCCTAATGGCGACCCTGGCTCATCTGGGACTGGGCCCCTCTTTCCTGAACCAAATAGCAGCCCTCTATAATTATCCAACAGCCCAACTCAGAATTAACGGCACTTTAAGTGATTCTTTCGTACTACATAACGGTACTCGTCAGGGATGCCCCCTTTCACCAATTTTATTCGCCCTCTTGCTAGAACCCTTCTTATCAACAATAAGACATATCCCTAACATACACGGCATTACTGTGGGCTCTTTTGAACATAAATATGCCGCATATGCAGACGATATTTTGTTTTATATTCAACAGCCTAGAATTACTCTTCCTAATTTAATGCAGGCCTTCTCGACCTTTAACCAAATCTCAAATTTCAAAATTAATATGACAAAATCCGAAATTCTGAATATCTCAGTCCCCAGAGCAACCGCGATCCACCTACAGGAATCTTTTCCATTTAGTTGGCAAAAAAAAGTCATGAAATATCTAGGTATATTCCTTACACCCTCATTGTCCTCTCTATTCCGAACCAATTTTATGCCTATATTAAACTCTGTCAAATCTGATCTTCAAAAATGGTCTCAACTTGCACACTCGTGGCTGGGGAGGATAGGAGTGGTAAAGATGAACATACTGCCCAGGTTGCTATTTTTGTTCCAAATGATACCGTTTCAAATTCCCGCGGAGTACTTTACACGTATAACAACTATGATTTGTAGATATGTCTGGGGTAGACGTCGCCCCAGGTTGACCAGGTCGCTTCTTACTAGGTCAAAGGCGGAGGGAGGTCTGGCTCTCCCGGACATCAAACAATATTTCTTGGCAGTCATTTTATCCAGAATCTCAGACTGGAAATATCACAAAGATTCGAAACTTTGGGTGTCGCTGGAGGTGGCATTGGGGGGCTCTGACCTTTATCCCTTAATTTGGATTCCGAAGAAAACCAGGCACCTATCTGGGGATGCGTCTCCTCTCACATGCTATACCCTACGGGTCTGGGACCTACTTTGTAAAAGGCACGCCTGGCAATGCAACTCCCCCCTCATGCCAATAACTGGTCACATGTATTTTCCCCCCGGGAACATTGACCCCAGATTACACTCCTGGAACCTTGGGAACTCAGTCTTACTACATCAAGTCACTAAAGACTCTGACATTTTGCCTATATCCAAGCTCACAACAGTTCCGAACCCATCGCTTATGGATCAATGGAGATATTTGCAATTATCAGATTTCATTAAAACCCTCCCTAAGCCACTGCGCAATGTGTCTAACTTAACGGTGATAGAAACAGCCTTTGTAGATGACCACCCAGTAGAGAAACCTCTTTCTTATTTTTATAAATCTCTACGATCATTGGCTACTGCGGGATATCGTAGCTTCCTCCGCAACTGGGAGAAGGATCTCCATAAGACCCTAACGGAGACCCAGAAGTCTTCTATCCTTCAACTCTCCCACGCATCATCTATGTCCTCGAAAACAGCCGAAGTTAATTATAAACTTCTGACCAGGTGGCACTACACTCCTGCTGTACTCCACAAGCTCTTTCCTCAGGTCTCACCTCTCTGTTGGAGGGGATGTGGGGAGAGAGGGACGCATGCCCATATCTGGTGGTTCTGCCCACTTATCAGACCCTTTTGGCTTACCATTCTCCATTGGATAAAGGAAATCCAGGGTTCGGAAATATCTAATGACCCCTGGCAGGTATTATTGCATTGTACAGACGAACCAGCGAGATCATATAAAAAATCCATCACACCACATTTATTAAATGCTGCCAAAGCTCTCATACCTAGGGCCTGGAAAACTCCTAAGATACCTTCCCTACGCCAATGGCTGTGTGAGGTAGACCACACGTACTATATGGAGGATTTAACCTTCTCCCTCAGAAACAAATCAGACTTAGGGAGGAAAATATGGTCCCGGTGGTTCGCCTTCAAGTATTCCACGGCGTACGCGGAAATTATGGCTTCAAACACGTAATGTGCTCGTATATTAAAATGCAATGCTCTGGCTGAGGTAGACACCCTTCCCATCCCTTCTACCCCCCCCTCTCTCATCCCCCCCCCCCTCATTCTCTCTTGCTTCATCTCTGTGTTTTTCCTCTTCTTTCTATTTTTCCATTTTACTTTTAATGTTTAGATGCCTTTATAAGCGAAAAACATGTCGGGATTAGGTCCTGTTACAAATTATATGCCTTAATGCTTTTTGATCACCCATGCCTTGCATAAATATCTTTATATTTTGTCCTAGTATATTCTGGAACTTATAACATTTTATGTATGTTTTTTATGCCCAAGCATGTGATGGGTATTTCTTTGTATTGGACTTCCTGTCATTAATAAAAAAATATTAAAAAAAAAATAAAAATGTATTTACAAACTTTTGGACATAAAGGGTTGATCTACTAAATGCAAATAGGCTGATCACTTTGCAAGGTAATTTTCCCTTAGCTTAGTTATTAAGATGAAGTTTTGCTGACTCCATCAAATTATGTTTTTTTAATTTCCTTGCTTTTGCTACAAGAGTGGTTATGTCTGAGATTTTCGGTAGTGTAATTTTCTGACTGCTATGACTTTTCTGTGATTAAAATAACACCAAGCTTCTTCATGGCCCACAAAATGCAATAGGGTTGATTTACTAAAGACAAATAGACTGTGCACTTTTGCAAGTGCAGTTTCACTCCATAAGAGCAGTTGCTCCAGAGTTTAGTAAATGAGCAGAAGCTCTGCTTACTTCCATCATCCAATCGCGTGCAAGCAAAAGGCTGTTTTTTTTTATTATTTCTTTGCACCTGATTGGGTTTTCTTTGCTGAGTGAATTTCACCACATTCACTAAGCTAAGGAAAAATTCCCATTGCAAAGTGAACAGTCTATTAGTCTTTAGTAAGTCAACCCAAAGTGTAAATGCTACATCCAATAGTCATCAGTAGGGATGAGCTTCGAGTTTGAGTCAAACTGATGTTCGACTCGAACATCGGCTGTTCGCCAGTTTGCCAAACAGCGAACAATTTGGGGTGTGCGCGGCAAATTCAAAAGCCGTGGAACACCCTTTAAAAGTCTATGGGAGAAATCAAAAGGGCTAATTTTAAAGGCTTATATGCATGGTATTGTCATAAAAAGTGTTTGGGGACCTGGGTCCTGCCCTAGGTATCAATGCAAAAAGAAGTTTTAAAAATGGCGGGTTTTTTTCGGGAGCAGTGATTTTAATAATGCTTAACCACCTCAATACAGTGCACTTACACTCCCTTCCTGCCCAGGCCAATTTTCAGCTTTCAGCGCTCTCACACTTTGAATGACAATTACTCAGTCATGCAACATTGTACCCATATTAAATTTGCGTCCTTTTTTTCACACAAATAGAGCTTTCTTTTGGTGGTATTTAATCACTAGTGGGTTTTTTATTTTTTGTGCTATAAATAAAAAAGTCCGTAAATTTTGTGAAAAAAATGCCTTTTTCTTTGTTTCTGTCATAAAATTTTGCAAATTTGTAATTTTTCTTCATAAATTTTGGCCAAAGTTTATACTGCTACATATTTTCGGTAAAAATAACCAAAATAAGTGTAAATTATTTGGTCTTTGTGAAAGTTATAGAGTCTACAAACCATGGTGCCAATCACTGAAAATTGATCACATCTGATCACACCTGAAGTACTGAAGGCCTATCTCATTTTTTGAGATACTAACAAGTCAGGAAAGTACAAATACCCCCCAAATGACCCCTTTTTAGAAAGTAGACATACCAAGATATTAACTAAGTAGCAGGTGAGTTTTTTTAAGTTGTAATTTTTTCCCACAATTCTTTGCAAAATTAAGATTTTTTTTTTTTACAAAATTGTCATATTAACAGGTTATTTCTCTCACAGAACATATGCATACAACAAATTACACCCCAAAATACATTCTGCTACTCTTCCCGAGTATGGCGATACCACATGTGTGAGACTTTTACACAGCCTGGCCACATACAAAGGCCCCATATTGAAGTAGCATCTTCAGGCGTTCTACAAGCATAAATGACACATCTCATTTCTCAACCACCTATTACACTTTTGAAGCCCCTGGAGCACCAGGACAATGGAATTGCAGTACAATACAGACACAGATTGGTAACTCACTGCTCCTAGCTCTTCTCTCCTCACACTGTAAACGGTGTGTGAGGAGAGAAGAGCTGGTAACAGCTAGTTACCGCTCTGTGATCCATTCACAGCCGATCACGTGATAAACAGCCGCCGGCCAATGGCTGTTTACCATCGTCGGTGACGAGCAGTGTTCCCGGGAACACGCCGCCACCCACGTGCATGCGCTGCGCGCTCCCGTTCACGTGCATGCGCTGTGCACAACGGGGCGGTACCAGCTGTCATCGGCCGTGATTTCATCACGGCCAATCACGTGGTAAACAGCCATGCACAATGGCTGTTTAACCCCCTCGGTGGCGAGCGGTGTCTCCGTGACACGCTGCCACCGAGGGTACAGTAATGCGCGCGCACAATCGCGCGCATTCCCTGTTTAAAGGGCAGGGCATCATATGACGCCCTCCCAGAATGAGAGCCGCGCCACCCCGCCGTCATATGACAGACGGCGGGCGGCAAGTGGTTAAAGTGAAACAATAAAAGTGTAATATTCCTTTAAATTTCGTACCTGGGGGGTGTCTATAGTATGCCTGTAAAGGGGCACATGTTTCCCGTGTTTACAACAGTCTGACAGCAAAATGACATTTCAAAGGAAACAAAGTAATTTAAAACTACTCGCAGCTATTAATGAATTGTCGGTCCGACAATACACCTAAAAGTTCATTGATAAAAATGGCATGGGATTTCCCCACAGGGGAACCCCAAACCAAAATTTTTTAAAAAATGGCGTGGGGGTCCCCCTAAATTCCATACCAGGCCTTTCAGGTCTAGTATGGATATTAAGGGGAACCCTGCACCAAAATTAAAAAAATGGCGTGGGGGTCCCCCTCAAAATCCCTACCAGACCCTTCAGGTCTGGTATGGATTTTAAGGGGAACCCTGCGCCAAAATTTAAAAAAAAATGGCATGGGGTCCCCAAAAATCGATACCAGACCCTTATCCGAGCACACAACCTGGCAGGCTGCAGGAAAAGAGGGCGGAATGAGAGAAGCGCCCCCCTCCTGAACTGTACCAGGCCACATGCCCTCAACATTGGGAGGGTGCTTTGAAGTAGCCCCCCTCCAAAGCACCTTGTCCCCATGTTGATGAGGACAAGGGCCTAATCCCCACAACCCTTGGCCAGTGGTTGTGGGGGTCTGCGGGCGGGGGGCTTATCGGAATCTGGAAGGCCCCTTTAACAAGGGAACCCCAGATCCCACCCCCGTGTGAAATGGTAATGGGGTACAAAAGTACCCCTACCATTTCACAAAAAAAGTGTCAAAAATGTTAAAAATGACAAGAGACAGTTTTTGACAATTCCTTTATTTAAAGTCTTCTGCTTTCCATCTTCTTCAGGTCTTCTTCCTTCCTTCTTCCTTCGGTTTCTTCCCCATTTTCTTCCTCTGCTTCTTCCTCCGATCCTCTGCTTCTTGCTCAGGTGTTCTCGTCCGGCATCTTCCTCTGCGGCGTCTTCTTCCCCGCTTCGTTCTGGGGGCCGCTCCACCTCCATGGGAGGCTTCCGCTGTGTGACGCTTCTCTTCTTCTGACTTCTTCTGATTCCGATAAGCCCCCTGCCCGCAGACCCCCACAACCACCGGGCAAGGGTTGTGGGGATGAGGCCCTTGTCCCCATCAACATGGGGACAAGGTGCTTTGGAGGGCTACCACAAAGCACCCCCTCCAATGTTGAGGGCATGTGGCCTGGTATGGTTCAGGAGGGGGGCACTCTCTCGTTGCCCCCTCTTTTCCTGCAGCCTGCCAAGCTGCGTGCTCGGATATGGATTGGAAGTGTCTGGTATGAATTTTTAGGGGGACCCCCACACCATTTTTTTTATTTTGGCTCAGGGTTCCCCTTAAAATCCATACCAGACCTGAAGGGCCTGGTATGCAATTTCGGGGGACCCCCACACATTTTTCTTCTTAATTTTTGTTCGGGGTTCCCCTGTGGGGAATCCCATGCTGTTTTTATCAATGAACTGTTATGTGTATTGCCGGACCGACAATTCATTATAGCCTCAAGTAGTTTTAAATAACTTTTATTCCTGTAGAAATGTAATTTTGCTGTCAGACTGTTCTAAACACGGGAAACATGCGTCACTTTACAGGCATACTATAGACACCCCCCAGGTACGAAATTTAAAGGAATTGTTTCACTTTAAGCATTATTAAAATCACTGCTCCTGAAAAAACAGCCATTTTTAAAACTTTTTTTGCATTGATACATGTCCCCTGGGGCAGGACCCAGGTCCCCAAACACTTTTTATGACAATAACTTGCATATAAGCCTTTAAAATTTGCACTTTTAATTATTCATGTTCGAGTCCCATAGACTTTAACGGTGTTCGCATGTTCGAACAATTTTTTTGCCTGTTCGCATGTTCTGGTGCGAATTGAACAGGGGGGTGTTCGGCTCATCCAAGTCATCAGTAGTAATGAATAGGACCACTTACCTCTTTACAATGGAGCAGAGTGTCAGCAGCCACCTCCACTCTCAATATTTCCAACAGGAAGCCTGCACTCCCCTCTGTGTGACCAAGATGAGGGAGCCACCTTTTAACCTCCTCCCTGCCAGAGCTGTTTTTGCATCCTGTTTTTTTTCCCATGTGTTAAAAACACTTTATATGTCAGAAGATTAGTTAAATCCCCAAGCTTAATTTGCTTTCCCCTGCTTTTTGAAAATAATAAGAAAAGAATATAATAAAGGTAATTTTACTGCACACAAATGCAATATTTAACCACATTTTTCGTACATAAAGTTGGTATATAAATAAAATATAAAGTTGGAGTTGAGTAAACAGTTACCAATCATGTCAAGCCTCAAAATTGTGTGCATCCATGACATGGCGACACATTTCAGTACCCAAATTTGTCTACAGATAATTCTTTAAAAGCCTTTACAAGTCATAAGTTCAGAGGTAATTATGAATTATAACCCTAAAATTATTGCTTTCAGTCCAGTGTGTGCCGATATCTAATGTGTAGCGCAATCGTCATTTGTGTATATAGGCGCGCCTTTTTCCTTTTATGATCATATGATCATTTTAGTGATGATATAAATTTAAAACTTAAAAACTTCATTGTATCTAAGCACCACAAACCACAATGCTATTTAAATACATTTTTAATATTTACAGAATGCCAGCAAACTCATCTATCCATCCATGTCTCCATACTTTATTTTGTTGAGAACACACTTTTGAAACCCCCTCCATCATTTCTAGCCATGGCCATCTTCAGTAGGGGCAGATGATCAATGTAGCATTACTTCCTGGACGCTATCTGCCCTTAGCTCAGACATGCAGGTGGGAAGGTGTGCTTAATTTAGAAAGTCCAACCTCCCCTCCTCCAGAAGAAGACTCCTGGGATGTATGACATCATTTAGCCTAGGCCAACTTAAACAGCTAAAGATATGTATGAAAAAAAAGTTAGAGTAAATAAAGTAAATATAATATAATACATTTTCCTATCCATTTACTAAGGCTAGTAGCATAAGGATCAAAAATAGTAAATGTTGACTATTTTATGAGAGAGTTTAGTTCCCCTATTTAATGGCATACTGCTAGTGATAGGTCCTCCTTAAAGAGTCATCAGGAGTCTATTAGACCCCTAAAGTCACCTGTGCACTCCACTGCAGCAAATCAAGCGCAGATCATGCTTGAGTAGCTGCTTCCCCGTTCACAGTTGTCAGGGAATGATAGCATTGAACATGTAAATGATGAAATGCTCATCAGTTCCTATTCCCTTCACCAGAGAGAGAATCAGCAAATGGAAGTTCACTGAGCTCCTTCCACTCTACCTACTTGCCAATATCTACCAGGCCTGGTAGGGGGGGGGGGTAGTGTAGAGGATTTGGCACTTTCTGTTCATTGTGGAAGTGATTAGGCAGCTTTACAGTAGTGTTGGGCGAACTGTACGGACCTAACTAAAGTTCAGCCCGAACATCGCCTGTTCAGGTATTCGTCAAACACCCACATTTTCTGTGCCTTCAGCGGGATGTTCGCCTGCCAAGCACACAGTCAATAGGAGCGGGGCCAAAAAGCCGGCTGTTGTGTCCTTAACAACGAATTAGTCATCAACTGTCAGCGGGCTTCCCTGCTGACAGCTGAAAGAAAAAAAATTGCCAACAATACAAAATAAAAAATAAAAAACAATGTGAGGTCCCCCCAAAATCCATACCAGACCGTTATCTGAGCAAGCAGCCTGGCAGGCCAGGAAAGGGGGGGATGAGCGAGCACCCCTCCTCCTGAACCATACCAGGCCACATGCCCTCAACATTGGGGGATGGGTGCTTTGGGGCAGGGGGGGCTCTGCCCCATGCCCCAAAGCACCTTGTCCCCATGTTGATGGGGACAAGGGTCTCTTTCCGACAACCCTGGGCTGTGGTTGTGGTGGTCTGCGGGCAGGGGGCTGATTAGAATCTGGGTGTCCCCTTTAAGCCGCCAGATCCCAGCCCCCCCATATGTGAATGAGTATGGGGTACATTGAACCCCTACCCATTCACCAAAAAAGTGTCAAAAATAAATAAGAACAGTAGACTGGTTTTTGACAATTTCTTTATTATAAAAAATAAAAAAAGTCTGCTGATGTTTATCTGCCACCCGCTGCCACCCCCAAACCCCAAAAAAATACTCTGCCATCGAAGAAGGCTGACCGTCTACTGCAGGCTCCTCCATTTGACAGTTCTTACATACAGGAAAACTGTTAGAAATCATGGGGCCCCCCATACATCCTACTTAACTCCCCCCTGATCCCTCCCACCTCAAAAAAATGCAGCCTTGTCTTTAAGTGATATTTGTTTTTCTCCTGCCTGTTATCAATTTAAGTAGACTAAGCTTCAAACACACCTGAGCTCATCCCTGCTAATAAGAATGCTGCAGCTGAGTTTAAGGCCTCCATTTTCTTTAAACCTTAAGGTACATCTATGATGCCTTTAAATAAGCTGATGCATTGCACTCCAATAATCATTTAAAATATTTAAGGGCAATCTCACGCTAGCATTGCTCTTTGAAGAGTGATCTACATCCAGATCGCTCTTCAGAGAGCATTTGGCTGATGGTGAGGAGGCATTGTATCACTTTTTCACCACCTGTTTTAACCACCTAAAAGTCCTCATAACAGTTAAATGGGATCATGGTCAGCAGGCAACATGGTGGGTGGTGCCAGTGGGGATAATTGTTGCTGTGCAAGAATCTTTGCGGTTGCCGCATGTACTTTCTGAACTGAACAGACCCAGAGGTCCATTTACATCCAGATTCCCATAGACCTACATAAAGGGCTGCACAAAAAATCGAACGGTAAAGTGGAAAGCTTGGGCAAAAGGTTCTTAAAGGAGAGTGATTAGGGGCATTAAAAATGCAGCTTAACCATGCATTTTTATTGCCCCCAAACACAAGTGTAACCAAGCATCTCATGCTTATGATCATCATCATTATGATGATCAGAGCACAGCAGCTGCTCTATGGCTCTGTCAGTGTCACACGGCTGTTGGGTAATGACTTTCTTATGGCTGTATTGTGTTACACACAGAATAGCCATAAATTAACAAAGTCTGCATCCGTCCGCGGAACTTACTGAAGGAGCAGTGTAGAAAAGAATCACTCCGCCAGGGAAAGCATTGGCAGTGGGTGGCTGCAGCCAGAACTATGACATGGGCAGCGCATCAGCTTATCTGCCTGTGCTCTGAAAAAGAAAAAAAAAAGTACGGTAATTCCTTTGCTGGCACCCCCTGGACCCCTCTGTTGACCTAATGGGGCCCAGAACATTTAAAATGACCCTCTGATAAGCAAGTAGAGCAGGGTATGATTTAGAAAAACCTTTTTAATTTATTTAGGCAGGAAAAACTTTAACCACTTGAGGTCCGGGCCATAGCCGAATGATGGCCACAGCGCGGACCTCAATTTCCGGGAGGCTGTCATGGGACGTCCTCCCCTGTGCAGCGCACCGCACACCCTGCAGGGCGTGCGGTGCGTGCGCTGTGATCACCGAGTCACGGAGACTCGGATGATCACAGATCCGAGTAAGGGGCTGATCCCGAGTCCCTTACCATGTGATCAGCTGTCAGCAAATGACAGCTGATCACATGATGTAAACAAAAGCTTGGTAATCGTTTTTGTTTTTTTCTCCTAACGCTCATAGCGTGGGGGAAAAAAAAGCCGATCACTGGCTTATGTTAAAGGGACATCAGTCCCGAAGAGGAAGGAGGCACATATGCCTCATCTGTGCCTGCCAGTGCCACCTAACAGTGCCCACAGTGCCCAGCAGTGCCACCTATCAATGCCCACAAGTGCCATCTATCAATGCCCACAAGTGCCACCTATCAATGCCCACCAGTAGTGCCAATCAGTGCCACCTAGCAGTGCTAATCAGTGCCACCTAGCAGTGCTGCCATCAGTGTAAGCAATCAGTGCCCATCACTGCCACCCATCAGTGCCCATTACTGCCACCTATCGGTGCCCATCAGTGCCGCCTCATCAGCGTACATCAATGAAGGAGAAAAATTACCTGTTTGCAAAATTTTATAACAAAATATAAAAAAATATAAACATTTTTTTTTAAATTCTGTCTTTTTCAGTTTTTTTAACAAAAACTAAAAACC
This sequence comes from Lithobates clamitans, assembly GCA_037952925.1. Taxonomy (NCBI): domain Eukaryota; kingdom Metazoa; phylum Chordata; class Amphibia; order Anura; family Ranidae; genus Lithobates; species Lithobates clamitans. The sequence continues at coordinate 3,647,448 of JBBGZY010000477.1, read as the reverse complement.
GCAGAGGTGATCAAATACCACCAAAAGAAAGCTCTATTTGTGGGAAAAAAATTGTAAAAATTTCATTTGAGTACAGTGTTGTATAACCGCACAATTGTCATTCAAAGTGCGACAGCGCTAAAAGCTGAAAATTGGTCTGGACAGGAGGGGGGTTTAAGTGCCCAGTAAGCAAGTGGTTAAAGCTTTCCGGGCCCTCTGCCGGACTGATGGAGCCTGGGCCCGGTACAACAGGGCTGGTTGTGTTGCCTTAACAGCAGCCCTGCTTACATAGGTAAAGGCCGGAGCCACCTAGCAATGTTGCATGGTGGTGCCGCCTCCTTGTGACGTTATCGACCCAGCATGCACCGGTCGGTGACATCACAAGAGGGCGGTGCCACCAGGTGGTGTTGCTGGGTGGCTCTGCCCTTTACCTACATAAGAACTGTAAAACTGCAGAACCTGCAGTCAGCCTTCATTGACAGCGGAGCATTTTTTTCTTTTTTCGGGTCCGGCAGTGATGACAGGTGGTGGATCTACATCAACGGAAATAATTTTTTTAGTTTTTATTTTTATAATAAAGGAATTGTCAAAAAACTTTCTATTGTTTTTATTTATTTTTTTTGGTGGGTAGGGGTACAATGTACCCCATACTCATTGACATGGGAGGCCCGGGATTAGGGGGCCCCCTTGTTAAACCCCCTGCCCGCAGACCCCTACAAGGGAACAGGCTGCTTTGGGATGGGTGCAAAGAGCCTGGTATGCACGGGGGGGACCCCACGCCATTTTAATTTATTTTTTTGTATTGCTGGGTGCAGGCAATAGCTTGCATCCGCGAAGTACATTTTGTTGGATTTTTTTTCTTTAGAGATGTCATTTTTGTTGCAGCATGTTCTGTCCATGCTACAGATGTGCCACTTTTCAGGCAGACTGAGGAGACCCCCAAGGCATTATATTTAAAAGAATTTTTTTATTGTTTCACTTTAAGCATCATCAAATTACTACTCCTTTAAAAACTTAAAAACAGAACTTTTTGCATTGATACATTACCCCCTGGGGCAGTACCACACCCCCCATACCCTTTTTATGGCCAATAACATGTATATAAGCCTTCCAAATGGGGATTTTGGTTTTTGAAGTTCATGTTCCATAGACTTCAATGGGGTTTGGTGTACCGGACTGAACTTTTTGCGTTGTTCGGCTGTTCTGCGCGGCGCAAACCGAACTGGAAAGTGTTCGGCCCATCTCTACTTTACTGCCACTGCCATCAAAAAGCCAACAGTGTATGTAAATGCCCCTACTGCTGCCAATGCATGCCTTATGTTGCTTGCAGCAAAGGATTCCAATTAATAGGCAGTGGCACTGGTCATCCAACTGATTATATACTGTATGCATACTAAGCATTACATTACAACAATGTATTCAAACAAGTTCTTCCTGACTCCAATCATTAAACCCGTAACAGAAGAATCAATAATGATGGTGCCCTTGGTTCTCTAACATGCTATGAACCTTTCACAATCTGGTCAATTTGGAGCTGTGCAATGCTACAGTTAAGGTGCTTACAGTATGTAAGTATGTACAGTATGTTAGCGTGTATGTAATCCCTAACAATGAACTTCTCTTATTTGCTCCTCTATAATATTACTTGGATATATCTGTTCAGTAAGTGCATACAAATATTCATTAATTCTGTCGTAAATTCAGAGAGGCCCTGTGGTTTCTGATCACTTTGTGCGTTGTTACCAGGAGAATAATTAACCCTCACAGTCTTTATCTTGGGACTACAGAATGATTAGCCTTTATGATGTGGAGATGGTAGAGTTTGGCAAGAGAAAACTGGAAGGTCCTTACACCATTCAAACCTAAAAATGCCATGTTGCCAGCCCACAACAGGGGGAGGACTTGAGTGCATTTATGGCAGATCAACACATATTTTTGTCTGCACTTGTAGCGTTTTAACCACCTCTATACAAGCATATTTTTTGCCCTACATACCAAGGCCATTTTTCAGTTTTCAGCACTGATTCTTAAGCCTCGTACACACAATCGGATTTTCCACAGACAAAATCTCTGACTTTTGTCAGAAAGGCGTTGGCCAGGAAATTGTCTTGCATACAAACGGCAATGAATTGTCGGCCAACAAACACAAACGTAGTGACATACTACGTGGTTTTTCAGCTCTTTAGCGGCACCCTTTGGGTTCCTTCTGCTAATTTCGTGTTAGTAGAAGTTTGGTGAGTGTTGATTTGTGCTTTTCATTTCGCACTTTTCATTCATCGCTTTTCATTTCGCACTTTTCACTTCACGCTTTTCAGTTCGTTTCTGAACGGCCATTCGTCAACCAGACATGTTGCGGAATTGGAGGAAATAACGTGTTATTTATTATTGGCCTTGGAGTTATTGCTTTTACCCAAGTCCAGTCCAGGAACAGGAGGAGGAGTTCTTGGACCAAAAATTACCTCCGAATGACGGACCCCTAGTTTCACCAACTCTTGGCATTGTTGACCCCCTATATTAAGAAGCAGGACACATGTATGAGGCTATTATTTTATTTTTTGGTTGAATAATAATGATTTGATTTGTTATATTTTCTATATTTTTGGAATGCATAGAATGCACTTTTTGGTTAAGTTCTATTGGCAAATAGCATGTATAATTGTATTTGTTTTCTTTTTTAATGCAAAATAAAAAAATTGTGGAGGACAATACTTGGCTATGTGTTTTACTTCAAATGACAGTTTGGGAGTAGGCAGTTACATTTAAAAAAATACAATGTGAAATTAACAAGGGACTCCAACATAGTTGTATTTTTGATCTTAAAAACTACGGGATAATGGTGTTGTGGTAACTTGCACCAAAAAAAAAAAATAACAAGCATAATAAAATTATTCTTGATATCACTAGAAAAAAAAAGCCTTTGAAAATTTGTTTGCCATAACTCCATCAGTATCACCAGCAAAGCAGCTTCATTATTATCCCATTAAATAAAGAAGAAGAGAATGTGCGCTGAATTTCGAGATTTCATAATTTGCCATGTCACAAATGTTAATTCCCCATTATAAACGCTAGGTTACAAGACCACTTCTAGCTCGTCCTTGCTTCCGAGCATGCGTGTTTTTACTTTGGACTTTTGTCGGACAACAGACATTTGTCCATGGAAAAGTTTAAAGCCTGCCATCCAACATTTGTCCACGGAAAATCTGACAATTGTCCGATGGAGCGTACAAACGGTCGGATTTTCCGCCAACAGCCTGTCATCACACAATTCTCATCTGAAAATCCAATCGTGTGTACGCAGCATTAGACTGTTTAGAGTCAGGCTGATAAGGGCTCTTTCACACATGCTGTCCGATCAGGTCCGGCAGTCCGTTTTTCAGGTTGACCTGATTGGATGCTCCATGCACCCCTTTGGAGCGACAGATGTCAGCTGCGACATGTCTGCTGACATCAGGCGCTACTCGATCAGCTAAATCCAGAAGGATGGAACCCTATTTTCTATCTGTCTGGTGGATTGGATGGAATCGGATGAAAATGGACAGGCGGATCCATTTTCATCCAATCTCCCATAGAAGACAGCGGGTCACTGACAGGTCCATCACTGCACAGTGAGCGGAGATGGACCTGTCATCTGCCTGCTCAGAGGAGATTAACGGATCGATCCCTGCTGAGCAAGCCATAGTAGGCTTCCAAACAAATGGTCTGGTAGAAAAATAATCACGATTGTGGCAAATATTTTTGTTGTAAAGGTTTCTTTGTTTCACAATTAAATTGAATAATTATTCAGTAAAAAAATTGAAAGGTGTAAAATTCTCAGCTTCATTTCCAATCACACCTGGTTGGGCTGACAATGGGGGAAGTGATGGGTGCTACTGAATAAGGTGGTAGCCACAAAGGAATTAAAATGCCTCTTTGACACTAGGATAGGCCTATGTTGCATTTATTTTTAGTGTCTGCTGTTGTTCAAAGTAAACTCACCCATTCATTCATGTTTCCATGGTTTATTTTGTTGGGAAATCACTTTGAAAAACACCCCTTAGCATTTCTGGCTGTGGCCATCTTGAGCATGGGCAGATGATTCATGTAATATTTTCTTCCTGGAATCCATCTGCTCTTAGCTCAGGCATGCAGACAGGAGAGTGTGGGTGTGGAAAACCCCTCCTGAAGATTCCTGGGATGTATGACATCATTTGCTTAGGCCTAAAAACCAGGGTGTAACTGGAGAAATGTAAAAAATGTTTCAAACAAGAAAATATGATATACAGTAATTTCCTATTTACTAATGCTAGCAGCATAAGGATTAAAAATAGTTCATGTTGATTGAGAGAGTAAAGTTCCACTTTAACAGTTAATCTCATCTAAATACAATTAAAGAAGCAGTGTGACATATGGTTAATAAAGCAATACTTCATATAATCAGCTAGGCAATACAAACAATACATTACTAAAAAAGTTACCAGGAGTGGGGTGACTCTGTTGAGCAAACTTGAATGCTGGCCCAAACATGTTCAAGGGAGCATCACCTTACCATTAAATTAAGGCGAATAACAGTAACCTGTCTTTTGACCTAAGACAGATAATCATAACTGGTTAATGATGACTGTGACTTGTTATAGATAACCACAGCTTGTTATAACTTGCTTTATATCCTAATAATAAAATTTCCTTTATGTCTTAGGGTACCAGTTGTCCTCTTGCATGAAGTTCTGCACTGTTAGCTATGCAAGATGTTTTCCACATACCAATGTTCTCCATTATTAGTTATCCAATATGTTTTAAACGGAGCTATAGGAGAAGTTCTATCTTGCAAATACAACCTATAATTTAGATTTAATTAACCCCTAACTTACTGGGGACACATAATCAGTAGTCAACTTAAAACCATTTGTACTACACACTGCTTTTAGAACACTCTACTGGTGTTTGCTGGCAATCGGGACACTGAAGCTACCTGACACTGGAATAGAACATTGTACTGGTGCTAGCTGGTGATCAGGACACTGACACACTGGCATTAGCTGACACTGCTACTAGATGACACTATATTGCTGCAGGCTGGGGATCAGGACTGTTGCTGGTTGACCCTGGTATGGAACACTGCACTGGCACTAGATGGCAATCACAATGTAAAACAATTACTTTTCTTTCACAGCTGATTTGTGCGTGAGAAGATGGGAAAAGCCTTCTAAAAACCACAGTCATTGTTTACATTTGTGATGCCTCTATGATTGGCTCTGCACTGTATGCCTGTAATCTGCTGTGTCTAATCAAAGTATAATCACAACACTGTTATGCCGCATACACACAACCGGACTTTCTGGCAGAAAAGGTCCAACGGAATCATTCCATCGGACATCCCGATCATGTGTGGGCTTCATCAGACTTCCTTGAGAAAATTCTTACAGACCTAGAAATAGAACATGTTTTAAATCTTTCCGAAGGAATCAATTCCTATCGGGAAAACCGTTCGTCTGTATGCTATTCCGACGGATCAAAAATGACGCAAGGGCAGCTATTGGCTACTGGCTATTGAACTTCCTTTTTCTAGTCCCATTGTACGTCACTGCGTTATAAACGATCGGACTTTGGTGTGATCGTGTGTAGGCAAGTCGGTTTCAGCAGAACTCCGTCGGAACAAACGAAAAAACCGTCATGCCGCGTACACACGGTCGGACTTTTCACCTGCAAAAGTCCGACGGACGCCGCCGGACTAAGTCCGGCGGAAAGTCCGACCATGTGTGGTCTCCATCGGACTTCCGACGGACCGTTTCGGTCGGATTTTTGCGGAAATCCGACGTACTTTAGATTTGAAGCCTGCTTCAAATCTTTACGTCGTACCTCCGCCGGACTCAGTTCCTGACGGAAAGCCCGTTCGTCTGTATGCTAGTCCGAAGGACCAGATACGACGGAGGAGCAGGTTGCTGCATCTCGCGCTCGCTGCAATAGGAAAAACAAATCTTCCTATTGCGGCAAGCGCGGGGCATACCAGGCCCTTAGGTCTGGTATGGATTATAAAGGGGAACCCCTACGCCGAAAAAACGGCGTGGGGTCCCCCTAAAATCCATACCAGACCCCGATCCGAGCACGCAGCCTGGCCGGTCAGGAAAGGGGGTGGGGACGAGCGAGCGCCCCCCCCCCTCCTGAACCGTACCAGGCCGCATGCCCTCAACATGGGGGGTGGGTGCTTTGGGGGAGGGGGGCGCCCTGCGCCCCCCCCCAAAGCACCTTGTCCCCATGTTGATGAGGACAAGGGCCTCTTCCCGACAACCCTGGCCGTTGGTTGTCGGGGTCTGCGGGCGGGGGCTTATCGGAATCTGGGAGCCCCCTTTAATAAGGGGGCCCCCAGATCCCGGCCCCCCACCCTATGTAAATGAGTATGGGGTACATGGTACCCCTACCCATTTACCTAGGTAAAAAGTGTCAGTAATAAAACACAACACAGGTTTTTAAAATAATTTATTAAACAGCTCCGGGGGGGTCTTCTTCCGTCTTCGGGGGTCCCTCCGGTTCATCTTCTCCCGGCGTCCGGTTGGTTCTTCTCCGCTCTCCGGCCTCTTCTCCCGGTGTCCCAGGTCTTCGGCCGGCCCCTCCGCTATCTTCAGGTAGCTCTATTGCTAGCAGAGGTCCGGACTTCTGGGCTTCTTGGCTTCTTGGCTTCTTGTGTTCTCTTCTCTTCTCTTCCCCCAGATGTTGACACGACGCTCTCTCCGGCTGGACTGGTCTCTGAGGGCTGCGTTGTGACTTATATAGGCGGAGACCCCGCCCCCATATGATGTCACAGTCCCTGGGCATGCTGGGACTGTGACGTTTTAGGGGGCGTGGACCACGCCCCCTAAAACGTCACAGTCCCAGCATGCCCAGGGACTGTGACATCATATGGGGGCGGGGTCTCCGCCTATATAAGTCACAACGCAGCCCTCAGAGACCAGTCCAGCCGGAGAGAGCGTCGTGTCAACATCTGGGGGAAGAGAAGAGAAGAGAACACAAGAAGCCAAGAAGCCCAGAAGTCCGGACCTCCGCTAGCAATAGAGCTACCTGAAGATAGCGGAGGGGCCGGCCGAAGACCTGGGACACCGGGAGAAGAGGCCGGAGAGCGGAGAAGAACCAACCGGACGCCGGGAGAAGATGAACCGGAGGGACCCCCGAAGACGGAAGAAGACCCCCCCGGAGCTGTTTAATAAATTATTTTAAAAACCTGTGTTGTGTTTTATTACTGACACTTTTTACCTAGGTAAATGGGTAGGGGTACCATGTACCCCATACTCATTTACATAGGGTGGGGGGCCGGGATCTGGGGGCCCCCTTATTAAAGGGGGCTCCCAGATTCCGATAAGCCCCCGCCCGCAGACCCCGACAACCAACGGCCAGGGTTGTCGGGAAGAGGCCCTTGTCCTCATCAACATGGGGACAAGGTGCTTTGGGGGGGGCGCAGGGCGCCCCCCTCCCCCAAAGCACCCACCCCCCATGTTGAGGGCATGCGGCCTGGTACGGTTCAGGAGGGGGGGGGGCGCTCGCTCGTCCCCACCCCCTTTCCTGACCGGCCAGGCTGCGTGCTCGGATCGGGGTCTGGTATGGATTTTAGGGGGACCCCACGCCGTTTTTTCGGCGTAGGGGTTCCCCTTTATAATCCATACCAGACCTAAGGGCCTGCGACGGGGCTCGCAAGGTTTCAATCTCGCCAAAAAAAGCGGCGAGATTTAATTCCTTTTCTAGTCCCGTCGTACCAAAGTTAGGTTCAAAATGAACGGACTTGTCCGTGTGTGGGAAAGTCCGTTCGTTCTGAAAGTCCGGCGGAAGTCCGTCGGGAAGACCGGATTCCGGAAAGTCCGGCCGTGTGTAGGCAAGTCCGGCCGTTCAGAAAGTCCGGCGGTAGTCCGCCGGAAGTCTGGCGGCAAGTACGTCGGACCTAGCTTTCTAGAAAGTCCGACCGTGTGTACGCGGCATCAGAGTTCATTCCGACATAAAAAACGTTTGTGTGTGCGCGGCATTAGGGTGCATGAATGCCAAGGTGCACAGTTCAAGGAGCATATACCAGGATGTCACCCCAAAGTCACAGGGGAAAAGATTAACCTTTTATGTACATTGGTAGGTCTACAAGTGGCTCAAAGGATAAAACATGGGGAAATGTTTTGCAGAGAGGTACTGCATATGTTTTCTTTTCTTTTGTTCTGACATATGCTTTAATGCTCTTGACAGTCTGCATCACATTTGTACTTTTTGCTTTAGCCCCAATAGAATCTCCACGATATTAAATAAACAAATAGATGAGTCAAAATGAAAGCTTGTGACATCGATGTCATGACCTTGTCAAAGGGGTGCAGAAACATAATCTACTTTAAGCACTTTTTTTTTAACCAGTGTGCAGGAGTTGCAAGGAACTGCCAGAAATTTAACCAACTAGTGCCAGAGAGTATTATGTTTTTAGGGGAGATATCCTTTAAATTATTATTATTATTATACAGGATTTATATAGTGCTGACAGTTTACGCAGGGTAGACAGTACAACTACAATACACTTTAATATAGTAGGAATCAGACAGCCCTGCTCATTAGAGCTTACAATCTAAGAGGGAGGGTCAAGAGATACAAGAGGTAATAACTGTGGGGGGTATGCTGCTGGAGAAAATAAATGTACAGTTGTTAGGTTTCGGCCAGATAGGCTTCTCTGAAGAGATGTGTTTTCAGGGATCGTCTGAATGTGGACAAAGTAGGAGATAGTTGGAGAGATTGGGGTAGAGCATTCCAGAGGATGGGAGAGGCTCTGGAGAAGTCCTGTTAGCAAGCATGGGATGAGGTGACAAGGGAGCTAGAGAGCAGGAGGTCTTGGGAGGAGCGAAGAGAACGATTTGGTTGGTATTTTGAGACAAGGTTAGTGATGTAGCTGGGAGCCAAGTAATACATAGCTTTGTAAGTTATGGTTAGTATCTTGAATTTAAATACATATGCATACAATTTAATATAATTAGAGAGGGATGTATGATAAGCCCATCTTAATTAAAATCTCCAGATCCCTTTAGACCCCTATCCAGCATTGTAATTAGCAGTCACTCAGGCAAAGAAGGTTCTGTAAGGTTGGCAACTGGAGTCCACTGCACACATACAAGCGACAAAGAAACCAGACTCGTAATGGACTTCAAACATATCCCATTGGGTCTGTTGCATTCTAAAAAAGCAAACCAACACAGATCTTATACAAGAGGTTTGCTTTAAAATGATGTTATTTAATCCATCTAATTTATTCACCATGCACTTCCTGCTCCCTGCTACAAATACCGAGTCAGTTCTTTTAAAGTAAAGATGAGAGCAGCATTTTAATACAAATCATATTAAAAAAGATTATTCTTTTTTTTTTATCTGATGCACGGTTGGTATTATATTTTCCAGAGCAACTTATGAATCTTGTTTGTGATGTAAATTACAAAATACTCTTAGTACTTGACAAAAAAAAAAAAGAATAAAAAAAATTATGCATTGAGAACCTAAAAAAAGAAGGAACTTTATTTACAAAGCAAATCAGCTTAGCAAAAACAAGAGTGTTAATGTCTGATAACAACGCTGATTACCAAACTCAACCTTTTACACCCCAGGTCCCTATGAATAAAGGATAATTGTGCCTATTCTATGAAGGGTTCTTTAATGTGATTTTGAACTTTTGCCAATGAAGCTTTTTGTATCCTGCTTGCTATTCATGCTGCATACAGTGTGCTAGGCATTTTAAAGTATGATTGACTTTTACACATTAGAACAAAAGTTCTGTATGAGATTTTAATTGGAAATCTTTCCGGTGTGACATTTCAGAATCTTCTACTTTAAAATCTGAATGGTACAAAGTACCAAAAAGTCAATGTGTGACTCACAGAAAGAATCAGAAGCGAATATCCCTTTGTTTAAAGAGCCAAAACTCTCTATGTAATTTCAGGTGGGTTTAGGTATCTATAGCTAATGATATTAGTACAGCTTTTTTTTGTAGAATAGGTTACTGTTTGAACATTTAGAAGGTGAATTAACTCAAAAGCCTGCTTTAAACTATCACACTAAAGCTGTTTCATGCACCCAGCAGATATAACTAAAGATTTTGTGTCAATCAAGTGCCACCTCACATAAAGATTTCCACTCAAACCATTCCTAACTGCATTATATGGTTGATACAGTCCATTTGTATTACTTAACCTTTTTCAGGGGAATTTTTCTTTTTTTTTTTTTTTCAAATGATTAGAAAATGTTTAAAGCCCAATTGAACTTTCAGTTTATATCAGCTATCACTTTCCACTTTAGAATCAGCCCTTCTGGTCTAGCTAAGCACCTTAGATCGCCTGTGAGGTATCCCTCCATCCTCTTCTCCGCCATACAACACTTTCTTCCCTTCTCTTTCACCTCATCCTCTTTTTTTCTCATTTCTATCTTTGCCTCCCTTTTTTTCTTTTGTTTGGGAATCTGAAGTGAAACTGAAAACTGAAAGATCAAGTGAATTAATAATGGTCTTAAAGTGACATTAACCTCCCTGGCGGTATGTCTATGTCAGATTTTTGCTGCTGAAAGCGGTATATTTTTTCGCATGGAAATTTGGCGTTTTATATTGTAGGCCTGTAATTCTTAGGAATAACTCAATTAAATTTGTCCAAACAAGAGTCAAGTAGACATCCCGGGTATGATAAAGTTTGAAACACAAAATCATAAATTATAATATAATCATTAACTATTAATAATAATCAAAAATAATAATATGTAATAAAATTTATTCAATAATGTAATCAACTCAAAAACACTGAAATGTGCTCAGTTGCAGAATTGTCGCTGTCATTACTTTCAGTATTTGATGACGAATTTCCTCATGAATCACTATTGCTTAATTCTGCAAGTGTTCTAACCTACTATCGCTGTTTTCTAGCTGGTTTAAAATCACTTTTGACGTAAAGGGACACTTTTTGGTTGCCATGGACAATCTCAAGTTTCCAGGCAGAAAGAACAGTATATATAATTTAAAACTGCATGAAGGGCATTGGACAAAGCATTAGGGACAAAAGGGATGTCAAATAATTTGATACAGTATTGTAATCTGTAAGATTACAGTGTACTGTTTGTGTTTTGTGTTGTGTTTTTGAATTGCCCACCGGGCTCCGCCCCCCATGCGTCGCACCGCTCATATGGAATGGAGCCTGGCATACAAAGCATTGGGTGGAAGACACAGCTGCCGCACACAGCAGGGAGACATAGCAGGATCCAGGGGACAAGGTAAGCTACTCTCCCTGGATACTGCGACGCAGTGTGACTCGGGGGTTACCGCTCTTGGTCTGGAAAATTCACCCCGAGCCATACTCGGGATTACAGCTAAGAAGGTTAAAGGTTAAGTAAAAGCAACAAAAAAAATATATGTTATACTTATCTGCTCTGTGCAGTGGTTTTGCAGAGCAGCCCCAATCCTCCATTTTTTAAGTGCCCCACCAGCCCTCCTGGCTCCTCCTCTTCAGCCAGTGTCCCCTATAGCAAGCAGATTTCTCTGGGGGCACTGGTTTATGCTCGATCCCAAGCCCTGCTCTATGCATTCATAAGACAGAGTTGTGGCTCGGCCCTGCCCACCCCGCTCTCTCCTCACTGCCACACTGGCTGTGATTAACAGTAGCAGGAGCTATTGGCTCCCGCTGCTGTTTCAGCCAATGAGGAATGTGAGACCCGGGATAAGCTCAGCTCTTGTGCACATTGCTGGATCTAGAGGGAGCTCAGGTGAGTATTAGGGGGGCTGGAAGGGGGGGGTGCTGCACACAGAAGGTTTTTTACCTTGCATGAAGGTAAAAAATCTTGAGCTTTTAAAATCACTTTAACATATTAAAAGATACTATATATATTTACAGTAGGTCATCAAAAACTAAAATGACTATTAGTCTGTGAACCACTGCAACATTATCCTACCATTATGTCTGAATACTGTATTATCTATTTTGACCCAGCTTGATATGTAATTATTATTTCCTCCTTTACTGAAGGTTATATTCTACATTTCATCACATGAAAAATTGCACCTTATTGCCAGCAATGGAACTGTTTGAAACAGTGCAATGCCGACTTTAAAGTGCTGCAACGATTTGAAAACGTAGTTCCTGCACTATTTTTGGCGATTGTAGGCATGACTTGCATAGACAGCTGTGCATGAAGTTGCACAGATGTCTGCCAAATTGCACCTGAAGTCGCACTGACATGCAGCTTTAAAATCAAGCCATTTTAAGTGAAGTTGCATGATTTAAAAGCCAAATTCAATGTGAACCAGGACTCACTCTTAGTTGAAAGAAAAATGAATTAATTATACACAAAGCTCAAAACCCGCATTTACCCCAAAGAAAGACAAAGAACCCTTCCAAAGCATGGTCCAATTTGAAAAAAATTGTGTTGCGGTGTCAGGAAAACGTCTAATGCAATTAATAGTGTTTAACAAACAAATCAAAAAATAAAGTCCTACAAACGAAAAATCAAAGTCCACCAAAAGTATGCAAAATCTTCAAGTAGCAGCTGTGCACCAACCACCAAGTGATTATAATGCTGCTTACCAAACCCTTAGACCTCTCAACTCAAAAGGTCTAAATCAGCATTTAAAAAATGACAAATCACGCATGGATGGATTGATGGCTCCAGCACGCTTCCTCTCACGCCTCAGCAAGCCTCAAGCCTCACCCACTCATGAATGGCATGCCCCAAAAGTGGTCACTGGATTGCTTCTCATATACTGGTCTCAGTAGCAAAAACACATAACAAGGAAAGAGTAAGGAAATCCCATAGTATGGTACAGTTAAAAAAAAAACATTTATCAATAAACCAGATGGGTACTCACAAAACAGATAGTATGACAAGCATATCACACAGCAACACTGCGTGTGTGATAATGTCACCGCTAAACTCTGTCCTACGCACTTTTCGTCCAACAGGAAGTCTTCCAAGGGGCAACAGAGATGGTTTTTAGATCAGTACATTTTACCACGCAGGAATGTGTGACCCTTAAACTGTAATTCATTAACAGACATGTGAAACAGTCAGGGATTCAGGAAAACTGCCAAATTGTTGATGTGGTCCCTAAGAAAATGTTTAAGTAACATTGTATTTTGTGGGCCACGAAGGCGCTTCACAGAAAAGTAATAGCAGTTAGAAAATTACACTACCGAAAATCTCAGACATAACCATCCATGTAGCAAAAGGCAGTTTATATTGTAATTCCAGCCTTTATGTATTGTTCTTTGTATTATATGTTGTTGTAGCAAAAGCAATACACTAAGATGACAGAGAAGAGCCTGAAACTGCAGTTAAGGGGATTTTGCCACTATAACCCTTTACATACAATAGAACTCAATGGGTTAAAGTGGAGGGCCAACCTAAAATAGAAAATAGCATGAAAAATCTTTAAAAAAAAAAAAAAAAAACATAAAAAAAAAAAAAATTAAACTTAACTGAACCCTTGTTGCTAGGCAGTCTTCCTAATCTGCCTCTTCATATTCTGCGGCGTGTTCTGCTCCTAGCTGAGCGGCTCCGTTGCCTTCTGGGAACTGTGTGCGTTCCCAGAAAACCACGGGGCCATTCACAGATCGCTGTGCCGCTCGCGCATGCGCAGTAGGAAACTGGCAGTGAAGCTGCAAGGCTCCACTGCCTGTTTCCCTTATTTAGGATGGCAGTGTCAGGACCCGAGAGCCGAGGGACGGGTCGGCCTCGGGTGGCCGACATCGCGGGCACCCAGGACAGGTAAGTCTACTTATTTAAAGTCAGCAGCTACAGTGTTTGTAGCTGCTGACTTTTAAAAAAAAATTATAGTGGCCAGAATCCCGCTTTAAGCTATGACTAAGCACCAACCCATGGTGTGAAACATGTTAGCTGGGTTTCCCTGTTTTCTCTGTACATGAAGTGACCGTGTTGGATTTAAAAAATTTTTCAATAAGGGTCCTTTCACACTGGGGCGGTTTGCAGGCGCTATTGCGCTAATAATAGCGCCTGCAAACCGACCCGAAAGTGCCGCTGCTTTGATTCCAGTGTGAAAGCCCGAGGGCTTTCGCACTGGAGCGGTGCGCTAGCAGGACGGTAAAAAAAGTCCTGCTAGCAGCATCTTCGGAGCGGTGAAGGAGCGGAGTATATACCGCTCCTTTACCGCTCCTGCCCATTGAAATTAATGGGACGGCGCGGCTATGCCGCCAGCAAAGCGCCTCTGCAGAGGCGCTTTACAGTGGTTTTCAACCCTTTCTCGCCCGCTAGCGGGGGTAAAACCGACGGTAAAGCGCTTCTTACAATAGTGGCGCTTTACCGCTGACGCCGCCCCCGCCTCAGTGTGAAAGGGCCCTAAAGATGTCTTCAGCGGAGTGCGGCCTCCGGGATCATTTTCTTTCGTCTAAATTTTGTGCAGAGCCAGCACCTACGATTTCCTAATAGGGCGGGTGTTCCTAAGAGGTCAGGAGCTTCTTGAAGTGGCAATCCCCTTTTTTCAGAACCCAATGGGTGTTTAAATCCCTCAACATGCTTCCATAATAAAATATCCCTTTAAATTATAATTGCATTTCCGGGTTGACACTCTAAACATTTTTTTTTCATCAATTTTCTTTACACGCTGTGTCCCAATGTTCTCTTTCAAATTATTTTTCAGACTCAAGAAAAAAAAATTCATTAAGTACAATCGATGTGTGAGGTCCTGGTTTATTTGAAAAACTGTTTTTATTGACTTCTGCCGAGCATAACATGTGCTCCGTTCATTGACTTTTCACCTACAAGATGACTAACAGCTGAAGGGCAATTCACACAGTGACACATTGTTCGAGCACTGCTGTGTTCCAAGGATTAGATAACCTATATGTGAAATGATAGCATTTTCTTAAATCCAGAAGTTTAACAAATTGCTTCATTTCTGAAGGGCTGATATTTGATATGCTCACTCAAGTGAATAATTTCTCTGCTTTATTAAACATTCTCAATAAAAGGCAATCAGACATGGGAAAGTCTTGTAGCTAGTGCTATATATTGTTTGAGGCTAAGCTTGACGTTTCCTATACCGATATATTACCAGGCTTAAGCCACTTTGATTTATAAAATAATAGGGTATAATGCAATTCAACAGTACATGTT
This sequence comes from Lithobates clamitans, assembly GCA_037952925.1. Lineage (NCBI taxonomy): Eukaryota > Metazoa > Chordata > Amphibia > Anura > Ranidae > Lithobates > Lithobates clamitans. The sequence goes on along the minus strand of JBBGZY010000477.1, from coordinate 3,632,388 downwards.
GTCAGTCCCAATGATATCATTGTTTCTTATTAGTAGGTCAGGCTTAGGGATGAACCAATCTTCTACAGCTCATTTCACATAATACTCATACTCCTAAATATGAAAAGAAAATCTGTCTTATGCATATAGAACCTTACAGTGCACATACATTTTTCATGTTACATGCATGCATTGTAAGTACTCTTTTTACACTTATGCCGCGTACACACGGTCGGACTTTTTGTCTACAAAAGTCCGACAGCCTGTCCGACAGACTTTCGACAGACTTTTGGCGGACTTGCGGCAGACTTTCTTACGAACGGACTTGCCTACATACGATCACACAAAAGTCCGACGGATTTGTACGTGATGACGTACACCGGACTAAAATAAGGAAGTTGATAGCCAGTAGCCAATAGCTGCCCTAGCGTGGGTTTTTGTCCGTCGGACTAGCACACAGACGAGCGGATTTCTGGGTCCGGCGTAGTTACGACGTAAAGATTTGAAGCATGTTTCAAATCTAAAGTCCGTCAGATTTGAGGCTGGAAAAGTCCGCTGAAAGTCCGCTGAAAGTCCGGGGAAGCCCACACACGATCGGATTGTCAGCCAGCTTTAGTCCGTCGGCGTCCGTCGGACTTTTGTAGACGAAAAGTCCGACCGTGTGTACGCGGCATTACTGTATTTTATTACCTGTCACAAAGATCGCAAGATTCCTCCTGACATTACTTTGAACTGCTCAGCTCTCCAAAAGGACTGTACGCCATTGTACGGGCATCGGCCAGGGTCAGACGCAAATTGCCCCCAATGCAGCCCACTACAGAGCTATAATATACAATATGTGTGTTTGTGTGTGTTTGTCTGTAGTGGGGGTGGTGGGGCTGAAGAAATGCTTATTTTTTCTAGTAGCAGCAGCCTGATGACATCTCAGCCCAGACAAAGACACTTAAAAAAAATATAAAGTGCATATCTATTGCTCTGTTTCAAATGCTTTATGCATTGACGAAACCTCCTTAGGCCCAGTCAATCTGGACAGTATGGTCACCCTCTGACTTGACACTATTGACAGGCAGCTTAACTCTTCAATAACACACAGAAGTTGAATCCAGTGCAATATTCCTTAATTGCAGTACAGCGGATGTTTTTTCCAGGTTTTTTTTTAATTGTAAGAAGACCATGGAGTTGATTTCGTAGCCTCCCTGACGATAATCCCGAGTGTGGCTCGGGGTTAAATTTCAGTCCCATTAGCAGTAACTCCGAGCCACACTCTGGATTACATTGCAGGATCCTGGTGCGGCATTACTTGCCTTGTCCCCAGGATCCTGCGATGTCCCCCGCAGTGTCCGTGGGCTCTGTCTCCTCCAAAGCCTCTCCGTGCCAGGCTCCGTTCCCTGCGAGCGGCGCAACGCACGGGGGCGGAGCCTGGCGGCAAATTAAAAAAAAATTAAAAATCATAACACATACAGTACTGTAATCTTACAGATTACAGTACTGTATGAAATTATTTCACATCCCTTTTGTCCCCAGTGCTTTGGCCCATGTCCTGCATGCAGTTTTATATTATATATACTGTTTTTTCTGCCTGGAAACTGGAGATTGTCCATAGCAACCAAAAAGTGTCAATTTATGTCAAAGTGGCTTTAGATCAGCTAGAAAACAGCAATAGTAAAATAGAACACTTGCAGAACTGAGCGATAGTGAATCGTGGGGAAAATAATTTTATTATTATTATATTATTATTTTTTTTAATTATTTATATTTATTTATTATATTATAATTTATGTTTTTGTGTTTCAAACTTCATCTACTAGACTCTTGTTTGGACAGATTTAAGTGTGTTATTGTTAAGAATTACAGGCCTACAATATAAAACGCCAAATTTCCATGCAAAATAATTGTACCGCTTTCAGCACCTAAAATCCAAAATAATCATACCGCCAGGGAGGTTAAAGGCAAATAGACTGTGCACTTTGCAAAGGGCAGTTGCACTCTGCAAGTGCAGCTGCTCCAGAGCTTAGTAAATGAGGTAAAGCTTTACTTTGTAAAGAGTACCCAATCACATGCAGGGAAAATAAAAAAAAACTGCATCTTTGCTTGCACATGATTAAATGATGGAAGTCAGCAGAGCTTCTGTTCATTTACCAAGCTGTGCAGCTGCTGCTCTTGCAGAGTGCAACTGCACAGTGCATTTGCCTTTGGTAAATAAGCCCAAGGGACTTTTCTAAGCCCTGTCTGTGTAAAATACTAACAGAGAAGAACCAGGGAGGGTCTAGCCAGGACTGAACTAAGAACTAGGCAGGAAGGGAAGACAGAGGGAGAAATCAAATCACATAGTAAACAAGTTGCAGTGGCCCAAAACTACCACTAAATGTCCGCTTCTTATAGAACAATATTAACCTGACACAAGTCAATACCACACAGGAAAACTACATATATGTAGGACAGAACATCTATAGAGTTGTTATATATATTTCACAGAACTATAATGAGAAAATAGTACTCTACCCGCCTTTGACAGGTCTAAGGGGAGTTCAGAGGAACATGGAATCAAATAGCAGAATAGTAAATCTTAAGAGTAGTGCATATTCATAACTGGGGAGCAGGGTGTGCTCCAGCTGCTGATAGCCTGTAAAGTTGACAGCTCCCTGGTGGGCTCACACACATGGGTTCAGAGCTTAGTCCAAACACCCAAACTCATCATTGCTCAAAAGGCCGATGACCAAGTGGGTATCAACCCCTTCATCAGAGTTCCTCTCTCTCTCTCTCTCTCTCTCTCTCCTGCTCACTTAAAGCTTTTGTTACCCCAAAACTTCATATTCCTGATATGTGCCTGCTGCTACATGTACTTGTATGAGAAAGTCTCCTGTTCTCTTCGTATGCTTCCTTTATGTGAAATCCATGGTGTTCCAGCTAGTCCCTCTGCTTTCCTATTATCAGGAAGTGAAGCGCTGCGGCTTCACTACCCAGTTCCCTACTGCGCATGCGCAAGTCGCGCTGCGCTTCCTAACTGGTCCCCGCTGTCTCTGGGACCCGTGTGTGTCCCAGCAGACAGCGCGGTGGGGACGGGAAGAGGCATAGACTCTTAGCGGCGCATGCATTCTGAATGTGCAGCGTATTATGCCAGAACTTCAGAGCTCCTTGCTAGAACCGAGGGCTTCCGCGCACATGGGAGTGACATTATCGCAGCTTCAGCCACTCACATCGCCGGAGCTTGCGATCCCGGAAGAAATGCCAATAAAACTTGTCAAAAATGTCACTTTTGAAAGCTGTGGTAAGCCCTATGTAAACATCTGGGTAAAAAAATTGTTACATTACATTATTTTATATGTGAAATATGAGTATGTATTATTATTCTCTTAGTAATATTTTAGACATTTCTGCATTCAATCCCTGAAGAAGCAGCGATCCAATCTGTGAAACGTGTCAGCTTGGAAAGTGACAAATGCAGTAAAATTATTATGGTGCACTATTTATATGATCTTTGTGAAATGGTGGTAGTATACCAATAGCTGGTTATGATTGTATTAATAGACTGTGATCAATAAAAATTTGTATTTTTATATTTCTTAACTGTGAGATCTTTGCCTCTGGTATGGAGCCTTTAAAGTCTCTTATTGGTAGAATTGGTCGGTTTCTTAATGTATTTTAGATTCAGGGACCCCTCTGATTTTGACATTATTACGGCGGGACCTGTCCTCGAGGTCCGCCATTTTGGCCCTCATCCATTGCTGTTCATCACGTGTATGATCATGGGTATCCACCAGATCATTGACCGTTTCGGTCATTTCTCCCATCTGTTTCTCAACAATGTTCATTTTATGTCCCATCTGATTCATTTGTGAGGAGAATCTGAGGAACATATTAGATATGTCAGTGTGAAGGGAGCTCTGAAGCGAGATGAGCATCTCTTTCATTGTAGTGTCTAGTACAGGCTGATTTGGGGTAGGGAAGGCTGCTATGGGGGATGGATGAGCTGGGGCTGCATCAGGCACAGGGCTCACCTCAGACAGTGCTGGATCTGCATCCAGGCGCATCCGCATTTTTGCTGGGCTGTTGCTGGTCGAGGAGGCAGGGGATGATGGTGAGGCATCAAGAGAATGAAGTTGTGGGGATATTAGCAGGTCATCTGCATCAGGGAGATCTGTATAGGCCGCCGAAATTCCGCATTCAGGGCCGCGGGCGCCATCTTGGATTTTCGGCTGTGTGTAGTAATCTGTCAGTTTCTTAGGCTGACGGTATTCTTTTCTTTTGCGGTTCATCTCAGATGATGTGTGGGGGTAAGCCAGTGTTCCGGTGGTCTCAGTAGTCGCTGGGGGTTACCAGAATAGCAGGGATGTCGGTTTATGTTCCGGTCGGTGCAGGAGCTGTGTGATTACACGTCCATCTTGCCCGGCAGTTGGCCACGCCCCCTCTTAATGTATTTTAGATAGTTGTTGCTGGGATGTGGCACTGTATGATTTTTTCCCCAAGATACGGCTGGTTATTTTATTCTCTATGTAGTACTTTGTCTTATTTTTTCACACAAATAGAGTTTTCTTTTGGTGGTATTTACCACTGGGTTTTTTATTTTTTACTAAATAAATGAAACCTCAATGGGTTCAATTCACGAATGCTATTAGAATAAGGTATGAAGTATTCTATGAACCATTCAGTGTTTTATCTCATGCAATATCTAGTGGAATGGATACAGTGGATAAGAATTAGAACCCCTGTCAGTTTTTATTGTCAATAAAGAGGTTAATTGGTTTAAACCGTAGAAATATGCCAATTCAGTAAGTCAGTGCTGTCCCTGCAGCATATGTATTAATACAAAAGAAGAAGGTGACTGGAATACCAATCAAAGGGTAGCCGCTTTCACAGGAAACACGTGGTGTATCAACTAAGTTACATTAAGTAAATACAAAATATCTTTATAAATGTAAAATATTGAATAAAAATGGTAAAAAATTTGACACACGTATAAAAACACGCATTTGTGGAAGAAGGGTATTTATATATGTGTGTTAGTTTTGGATAGGGTGGAGAGATATTTTTTATTGCTGTCTGTTCTCTCTGTTAGGGAGATTCACCCTCTCTATTTGTCCTGTTTACCATTATTATTATCAGTAAAAGTAAAAGAAAATCCCAAATTTTGAGTTTTCTCCTGAAAAGTTATAGAGGGGAAATCTTCCAATAGGAACACTAGTTCTGGTGACCCAGGGATCCCAATGGATTCCTTTAATTTGCAGGAGTTTCCTCTCACTTCCTGCTTTGGCTATGGGACGGGCTCTGCTGATGCCACTGCGTTGCTTTGATTTTATCCAAATGCTTTTAATGTCTTTTCAAATGTGAGTGACCATTTTTGCATTTTCAATAAATGTTTTACATCTAAACGGAATCACACTATGTGGCCCAATTTTTTTCACCTTTTGCTATATGTCAAACTGAGAGGAACTGCTCACGAAATCTGGTTGCTATTCATATGGTGGATACTCACTGATGTCACAATCTTCACGGATCCACATCCGATTCAGTCTAGATTGGAAGTCGTGGTTGCTGTACCTCCTTGGGTGTGTTACACCAAAAGCTTGGTTAACTCATCAGGCATACGCCTTGTTGGGTTCAACCTGTCTGGTAAGCCTCTTTCCTTACGGTGGTGGATTATCTACAGACAACCAGTTCACACTTATTTATAGTCACCATTTTGATGTCATACATGGACTATATGCACTTTATATACACTATCACTGTTGATCTACACTTCAACAATATTGTGGTTTAATAATTTTATTGTATTTGCACTTATATATACCCCAATTTCACATTGGGATATCTTCACTGTTTTTTTTTCATTGCATTAGCGCTGCACTATACTATCTTATTTGGTTTACTTTTTCACAGAATATCTGATGTGTTGGCAACTACTATTTTTTGTTTAAGACAGCGCGGTTTCTTTCACATTTTTTTATACACACAGTCTTTTTTCGTTTGTTTAGCAAAAATCTAAAAACTCAGTGATGATTAAATGCTACCAAAAGAAAGCTCTGTCTCAAAAAGTGATGAAAATGTAATATTGGTACAGTGTTGCATGTCCGCACAATTATCATTCAAAGTGTGACAGCCCTGAAAGATGAAAATTGGCCTGGGCAGGAAGAGGGTAAAAGTGTCAGGTATTGAGGTATTTAAATACCACATGCCTGGACCACTACTTATTTAACTTATGCATTGAAATATTTATTACCTTTTGTGAATTGACATGACATTTAATGTTTTATGCGGTATTTACTGTGTGTTTTTGAATTTTGAGGTAAATACCACAAATGGTGATAGTGAATTGACATTTTCATCTTGTGATATTGTGATATTTAGGAAAAATTTGTCAGATCACCTAAATACTGGATGCAATCTACTTAGGTAAATGGAGCCCAGAATTTTTGACAATCTAACAATCATTTGTGCTTCATCTGGACCTCAAATCTCATATAAATATGACTAGACACTTATGAGCAGTAATTATATTAAACCTTGGTTGGATATGCACCTCAAGGGGGTATATGGGTGGCACAGGTTGATACAGGGAAAGTCACGCTGTTCTGTGGGAAGACCACCTGGACAAGAGATATATGATTCTCAAAAAGGGAAGATACTCGTATGTTAAATGGGTAATCCAAATGTGATATCCACCAAACAGTGTACCAAACATGGGTCAGGGAAGAGTTGCCAGTTAAATATAACAAAAGAAGCATTCTACATGCCACATGTCTTCATAATTTCCTACTTCCCAAGTTGAGGACAAGTGGTAGAATTGCTGTCCTTATATAAACTATGTGTTTTTAAGATGATGAACTTTTAAACCTTTGCAATAAAGACACGTAAACTTTTTTGAATTTACTCTGTTGTGTACTGGTCTATTGGAGGGGTCTTCATAGTCCCATATATGCAAGAAATGGGGTATAAATGGAGCGCTAGATAGGCAGCTAGTGGAGTCTAAAATGGTTCTAATAGTCCAAAGTGTGCATTGTGGCCAAGTTCATATGCTACTGGAACCAGACCTATGGGGTAGGTTCTGGTCAGTGTCAGTGTTAACGGCCAGCTGTGGAGAGCAGAAGAGACTCTGTAGGCAATGAGAAGGAGAGAGTGAGAGCAGCACCACTCTGAGTGCAGTATGTTAGTGAATAAGCCCGTTTTAATAACAGCAGGTTTAACTTACATTTGGGTAGATAAAAACAAGCATTTGTTTAGGTAGTTAGATCCTTAACCACTTCAGCCCTGGAAGATTTGGCTGCTCAATGACCAGGCCATTTTTTTCGATACAGCACTGAGTCGCTTTAACTGACAGTTGCGACACTGTACCCAAATAAAATTGACGTCCACAAACAGAGCTTTCTTTTGGTGTTATTTGATCACCTTGCGGTTTTTATTTTTTACGCTATAAATAAAAGAGGAGCGACAATTTTGAAAAAAACACAATATCTTTTACTTTTTGCTATCATAAATATTCCACATTTTTTTTCAAATAAAAATAATTTTTTCCTAAGTTTAGGCCCATATGTATTCTTTTACATATTTTTGGTAAAAAAAATCTCAATAAACGTATATTTATTGGTTTGCACAAAAGTTATAGCATCTACAAAATAGGGGATAGATTTATGGCATTCTTATTATTATTATTTTTTTACTAGTAATGGCGGCAATCAGCGATTTTTATTGGGACTGCGATATTGCGATATTGCAGCAGACAAACTGGACACTTTTGACACATTTTTGGGACCATTGACAATTATACAGCGATTGGTGCTATAAAAATGCACTGATTACTGTATAAATGTCACTGGCAGGGAAGGGGTTAACACTAGGGGGTGATCAAGGTGTTTTTTTACTGTAGGGGGGATGGGACTGACTAGGGGGAGAGAGAGATCGTTGGTCATACTTAGTATGAACACAAGATCTGTCTCCTCTCCTCTGAAAGAACCGGGATTTGTGTGTTTACACACACAGATCCTGGTTCTTGCTCTGTCATGAGCGATTGCAGGTGCCGGCAGTCATCGTGCCCGCCGGCACTCGCATCGGCTCCGGGCACACGCCGTGGGCCAAAAGGCAAAGCGATGTAAGGTAATGTCGTTTTGCCCAGCCGTGCCATTCTGCCGCAGTAAAACTGTGGCGGCTGGTCGGCTGGTCGGCAAGCAGTTAAGGCTCCCTTGCATCCAGCTGGGCAGAGGGCAGCGACGATCGGCAATCCCCCAGCTTCTCCAGTGGTCCCCGGAGCTCTGAGGTTGATGTGGATCAACAGAGCAGGCACGTCAGCACTGGGGAGCAGGGGGCGTGGTTGAGCTTACGTTCGGAGCATACGTGTTCCTTCATCAGGCATGTCTGATGAAAGAGCAAGAAAGCTCCGAATGTGAGCTCAACCTTACCCCCGCTCACCAGTTGTGCCTGCTGTGTTGATCCACATCAACCTCGGAGCTCTCTCTCCATAATCCCATATATATATATATATATATATATATATATATATATATATATATATATATATATATATATATATATATATATATATAATATATATATATATATATATATATATATATATATATATATATATATATATATATATAAATATATATATATATATACATATATATATATATATATATATATATATATATATATATATATATATACAATATCTCACAAAAAGTGAGTACACCCCTCACATTTTTGTAAACATTTTATTCTATCTTTTAATGTGATGACAACACTGAAGAAATGACACTTTGCTACAATGTAAAGTAGTGAGTGTACAGCTTGTATAACAGTGTAAATTTGCTGCCCCCTCAAAATAACGCAACACACAGCCATTAATGTCTAAACTGCTGGCAACAAGTACAGTGAGTACACCCCTAAGTGAAAATGTCCAACTTGGGTGCAAAAGTGTCAATATTTTGTGTGGCCACCATTATTTTCCAGCACTGCCTTAACCCTCACCAGAGCTTCACAGGTTATCACTGGAGTCCTCTTCCACTCCTCCATGACGACATCATGGAGCTGGTGGATGTTAGAGACCTAGCGCTCCTCCACCTTCCGTTTGAGAATGCCCCAGAGATGCTCAATAGGGTTTAGGTCTGGAGACATGCTTGGCCAGTCCATCACCTTTACCCTCAGCTTCTTTAGCAGGCAGTGGTCTTCTTGGAGGTGTGTTTGGGATCGTTATCATGTTGGAATACTGCCCTGCGGCCCAGTCTCCAAAGGGAGGGGATCATGCTGTGCTTCAGTATGTCACAATATCTGTTGACATTCATGGTTCCCTCAATGAACTGAAGCTCCCCAGTGCCAATAGCACTCATGCAGCCCCAGACCATGACACTCCCACCACCATGCTTGACTGTAGGCAAGACACACTTGTCTTTGTACTCCTCACCTGGTTTCCGCCACACACGCTTGACACCATCTGAACCAAATAAGTTCATCTTGGTCTCATCAGACCACAGGAGATGGTTCCAGTAATCCATGTCCTTAGTCTGCTTGTCTGCTTGGGTTTTCTTGTGCATCATCTTTAGAAGAGGCTCCTTCTGGGACGACAGCCATGCAGACCAATTTGATGCAGTGTGCGGTGTATGCTCTGAGCACTAACAGGCTGACCCCCCACCCCTTCAACCTCTGCAGCATTGCTGGCAGTACTCATACGTCTATTTCCCAAAGACAACCTCTGGATATGACACTGAGCACATGCACTCCACTTCTTTGGTCGACCATGGCGAGGCCTGTGCTGAGTGGAACCTGTCCTGTTAAACCACTGTATGGTCTTGGTCACCATGCTGCAGCTCAGTTTCAGGGTCTTGGCAATCTTCTTATAGCCTAGGCCATCTTTATGTAAAGCAACAATACTTTTTTTCAGATCCTCAGAGAGTTCTTTGATATGAGGTGCCATGTTAAACTTCCAGTGACCAGTATGAGAGAGTGAGAGTGATAGCACCAAATTTAACACACCTGCTCCCCATTCACACCTGAGACCTTGTAACACTAACGAGTCACATGACACCGGGGAGGGAAAATGGCTAATTGGGCCCAATTTGGATATTATCACTTAGGGATGTACTCACTTTTGTTGCCAGCGGTTTAGACATTAATGGCTGTGTTGAGTTATTTTGAGGGGACGGCAAATTTACACTGTTATACAAGCTGTACACTCACTACTTTACATTGTAGCAAAGTGTCATTTTTTCAGTGTTGTCACATGAAAAGATAGAATAAAATATTTACAAAAATGTGAGGGGTGTACTCACTTTGTGAGATACTATATATATATATATATATATATATATACTCTTGCTTTACAATTGTTTCCCTAAGTGATGTAACCTCCAATGACATAATAAGTAACCTAGCATCATTCCCACATATACGCAGGATAACATTCTTGGACTTATTTTTAAATTGCAAATTTTCTTAAAATGGAGACACTTTTTTCTGATGTCACATTGCTTTCAAAAAGTGGAGAAGGAAAGTTATTACAGTCCTATGCAGTAATAAATTTGTTTTGCTGCTGGGCTAAAACTGGGGAATGGGAAATAGAAGAGTTTGGTGAGTGTTGATTCACACTTTTCTTTTTGCGTGCAGTCGCTGTAGATCTGAGGGAGACATGCAAGGAAAATAAAAAACAGCATTTTTTTTTTTGCTTGTACATGATTGGATGATGAAATCAGCAGAGCTTCCCCTCATTTCAAATCTACCCCTCAGATCTACAGCGATTGCACTTCCAAGTGCACTTGCAGTGCACTTGGAGTGCAAAATGGATTTGCCTTTAGTAAATCAGCCCCTATGAGCTTTGCTTTTGGTCTTTCCTGGTATATTTCCAGCAGCATCTAAAAGTGCTGTTAGTGGTTTGGACTTGAAAAGAGGAGGGAGGTGACTGGGAGCCATGTCCCACTATTCCATGCCTGATATAACCCATTGAGATCTGATGAAATTCCATTTGCATGTGGGGTATTTTACGGTGGTGAAATGGATTGATAGGAAGATTTATTTGGAGATTAGAGCTGATGCATATTAACTGAATTTAAGCATATATAGCACTATGGACTTGGCCTCTTGTCTTTTTGCATAATATTTCCTGGAGTAATCTGGAACATGAATAGATGTTTAGATATGAGAGAATATGAGAGAAGGGGATAGTGACATCTGGTGGCCGCACTTTTACTTGCATCATGTGTTATATAACCCACTATTATATGGTGATAGTTAAACTTTTATGTGGTGTACTTCACAAAGATGTTATCCAATGGTGGAAAGAAATGGCTACATGGAATTGTGAACATTTTTATTTTATTTTATGAACACCAATTTATGGACAGAAAAGGACTATATAAATAATTGTATTTACGTTTGAGCACTAGTACTTTTTAAATGATCCTGTGAACTGATGATCAATGGAAATAAAAATGTATATTTACTATGATTATCAGCTACATCTAGCGGCCATAATAATTTTTTTGTTTATTTTCATTCATTTCTTATTCATCCTGTAAGAAGAATAACATTCGACTTGATGAAAAAATAGTCAAATTATATTTGTTTTGCCCCTATTACATGCAGTTTCACAGGACAAGCAGCTCTGCTCATTTTTTTAATAAAAATGTATATTTGAACTAATCTATCCCTCATTTTCTGCTAAAGTGCTCAAGATGGGTGGGGGCACCAGGTAAATACAGATTTTACATTACATGGTTCATTAGCTAGATTCTAAAAGATGTTTTTAGTAGACATGTGTGGTCGTTTCGTTCCAAATAATTATTTAGACAAATTTTTCATTATTCTGAGACTCGCGTATATCCGAATCCCCGAATTACAGTACTAACGAATTTTACCGAATTCCCTGAATAACTAAACTAAATTTGTTCAAATTTCCAAATATTGAATTGAAATTCGACTCGAATTTTACATTGAATTTGATTCTAATTTGAACTGTAAACATATTGTTGAAATCAAAGACTGTGTGTATTATTAGTGTACCATTTTGAAATAATGCTGTTTTGTTAAGCCAAAGGGGATTTAAAGAGTCATAATCACTTAAAGAAGATTTTTCTTTTGTTCGTTCACTTTGCAAGTGTGAAGTTGATAAAAAGAAACCAGTAAAATATAAATATTTAAAAGCATTTGTACTTGACATTATTTTTTCTCAGCTGGCTAAAACTTCTGCACAGTATTGTTCATAGTAAAATGTTGAAAGAGAGATATTACTTTTATTAATTAGAACACATTGCATATTTAGAATAAACATATTATTAATACAAACAAGATCAATGTGTATAAATAACAATCAGATGTTTGTTTATTGGGCTGCCGCTTTCAAAAAAAATAGAAGAAAAATAAATCAAACATTTTCGATCCGGCCAATTCAAATTTTATCGATTTGAACGATTCGAATCGAGAAAAAAACCTGTACATTTGAAGAAAATTCGAAATATACAAAGAGTGAATTCCGAATACAAATCCTGAATTCAAATTGAAAAACGAATCACCTGAATCTAAATCAAAACTAAATGACTAGATTAACAATTCAAAACACAACAAATTATTTTGTCATGCACATGTCTAGTTTTTAGATGTAGAGCTAACATAGGTTTGATAAATGTTGGGTATCTTTATGCTTACTTGCATACGTAATATGTCAATTGTCAAACAACAGGATAAATGGAAAGCTCTTGGGACTGCATTTGGCACGTGCGCTTTCATGTGGCAAAATGTGTGTTTGCTTCTGTGCTTGGTCTACCGTTAACAATTAATAACACTGAAAGCACAACTAGGTCATTTTAGGTGTATAATGGTGGCCATACACTATACAATCTAATTGTACAATCTCTTTACAATTTCCTTTAGATTTACAAAAACTATACAATAGGTGGACACACCATCTATCCAATCACTATGTATCCAATCAGGCCAGCCCTTTCACTACATCAGGGCTGTCCTGTGGGCTGCATGCAGCCACAGGGAGTTTAGCATGCATCCTGAGCCCGCCTGAAGCTGCTGGGGAAGCCAGGCAAATGCACGCATGGAGAAATGCCAGGGATGCTGTGAAAACTTAGTTGATGGGTGAAGGTGTATTAATGAGGTCAGCAGGTAAACTTCTTCCTGTGTCTTACTGGTTTCTCTGTCTCTGTATACCAGGGAGTCTCTGAAGTGATCTGAGAAATGTAAGGTAAAGCCTTGTTTTCAATATCAAAGAAAGCTTGTATATTTCTGCAACTGATGTGCATTAAAGTGGTTGTACACCCTGTACAACCACTTTTACCTACAGGTAAGCCTATATTAAGGCTTACCTGTAGATTCTGGAAATATCTCCTAAACCTCCACGGTTTAGGAGATACTTACAATAAAGCCGGATGCCAATGTCTACGGCGCATGCGCACTTTAGAAAGGGCAGACTGTGCCGTTCCTACAGGGGCTGGTGGCTCCCGCGCGCACGCGCGGGAGTGACATCACATGACTCTGGCCAGTCACAGAGCCGGAGTTCGTGGCTCTGGTAGGAAGAGGGATGAAGATGGATGCTAGCTGCTAGTAAGGACATCGGGGACATTGCAGGCTTCTGTTTCAGGTAAGTGACACATAATGGGCTACTATGTGATGGATTGTAGCCCATTATGCTTTACTTTTGCAGGGAAATAAAGAGGAAGTAAAACCCATGAGAGGGTTTACTTTCTCTTTAATGGTATATTAGTACATAGTGGAGCTGGACTTTAGAAAAAAAGGTGAACTTAGCCTTGCCTGATCTCGATTTAGCACGAAAGCAGAGGTTCGCTTGGCTCTCTCCTCATTGGCTCAGACACAGCCAGTGAGGAGGGAGCAGGGGGCAAGCCAGAGCCACATTCTGTGTGTCTTATGGACACACAGAGATTATTGGGGGGGTCACCATGCACAAGTGCATCGCATGTGGCTTGCTATGGGGGCACTCGGTGGTGGGAGGGACCAAGAGTGTCGGTGGGGGGTAGTTGTGACATGTTTGGGTTTTTTTTTAAATAAAAGGTTTACCATTAGAATCACTTTAAGTAATGCTTCTTGGTTCCAACCTAATTAGTTATAACATGCCAAGCAGGGCTGATTATGCACAAAAGTAAATATTAAAACGCCTGCTGTTATGGATGATAGAGGAAAGGTAACACAATACACTTTTGATTTTTTATAAAAAGGTTTGTAATTTTTATATACAAGAATATCTGGGTCATATTATGTGATCATTGCAAGTACAAAGAGCTTTTAGCATAGGTTCACACTTATGCAGTGCGATTTGATGGAGGTTTTGGGTGCAATCTCAAGGATAATGTCCAATGTGCAATTCCAATGCAATTTGGATACAGTTGCAATTCTCTCTCTCTCTCTCTCTATCTCTGGAAATCAGTTCAGAAAGACACTATAGCCTGCTAGAAATCGCACCGGAATTGCTTAGTCTTTGAACACCTACTGTATACCTTTTCTATGCAGTTTCCATTAGACTCTATGGAGAGGAATCACATTGCACCACATTAAACACTCAAAGGACCCTTTTTAAAAACGCATTGCATTCGGACTGTCTATATGTAAATGGCCACCATAGAAAGTCAAGGTATTTCACTTGTCATGAGATTCCATGTGTTCTGGCACACATACGAAATCTCATCAGTGTGAACCATGGCATAAAGTACATGTCTACTCTAACAATGAGCTTCTCTTATTAGCTCTCTTCTGGTTTGTTAAATTTACCATGGACTTTTTTTGGTATATATTTTAAATAAGTGCAAAAAAAAAATATCTGTTGATCTTACCAGAAAATCCAGTGAGGTGATAACTACCTGTACACTCTGCCACGGCTTCACTCCTCTTGGTTGGCATTGTTACCAGTTTCCTAGGTGAACCACAGAACACCTCCTCATATTTTATGGAGATGAGGAGAGAGACAAGTTTTCTGTAGTCCTAATACACTTTCTATCCTAGGGTGATAAAGCTGTTGCACTATAAACACAGTGCAGTGTCGGAGTGGTATACCCTGGATGTATGTTACTGGCAGGATTACAGTGTGAAAATAAAGGAAACAATGCAAATACCACAACTGAAGAATGGTAGACTGCAATATATTCTGTTTTTATCCTTGGATTTAGAAACATTTTATTAGAGTTTGGATTTCTTTTGGCTAGCTGCATACAGTGACAGGGCTTACAGATGTAAAACTTTCTAGTCTTAACATTGGTAAGATGGGAAAGAACGATGATCATAATGGAAGTGATCATTTGCTGGTTTTGTTACCAGGAAAGGTCTTAATCTTAGGAACTTGTAGATACAGTATTCATTTCAAAGAATGAGGATTTCCTTAACAACTTAAGGGTATAGAGCCCTGAGCACAGATTACAATTGCCGCTGAATTTGTACCACTTATAGGCCGCATAAGAGATACCTCTATGCCTCAGACCACAATGCAATTGCTTTGTAGGCACTGTCAATAGTTCAGCCCCAGGAACTCATGCATGAATAGAGATAGTGTTATTTTAAGGGCAGAAAATCATTGGGCAATGTTTCATTCTAGAAAAATTGCTATATTTCAAGTACAATATATTACGCTGTTTAATTTAACATTTTCTGCAGACTATTCATAGTCTTAAATCTATAAAGCAAATTTCTACACTGTTATACAAAACATACACTTAAAATTGACACTTGTAATTTTCTATTTAGGAAATATATGACTATACCTTTCATCCTGTTCATGTAATTGTTCTTTGATAAAGTGTTGGTCAAATCTCAAAACATTCCAGAAATGTGTTACCTATCCCTGTTCATTATTAGAAATGGTGGATATCAGCAAACATAACATTTTCCTTCCTCTAATTTCATAAGTGTATATGTAGGGTAGACGTATGGTGCATACCAGTGTTCCTCAACCTTTTTTCAGGCAAGGAACCCTTTAAAAATTATGGACAATCTCGAGGTACCCTTTAAAAATCATGGAAAATCACGAGGTACCTCATTCTAAAATGTAAAAACAATTCTAAAGTAGGACACCCAACATTAAAGGTGATTCATTTTTCCAAAGCAAATACACTTTTGCAAACTGGTACTGACTACAGTAGTACCCAATGTTTCTCTTCTCCCTCAGTTTTTCTCCATCACTCAGCTAATGTTGATGGAGAGGGGCAGGGGAGGGTCAAACAAGGATGCTATGCAGGCGACTGACATCCTTCATATCAACTGATGATACCATTGGTTGTTAGGATGCTGGCAGCTAGAAGTTTGTAATGGTGAACAATGAAAACCTGTGGCTTTGTGTAACTAAAAGGCAGGCCTCATCCACACCTTGGCTTGTGTACAATTTTTAGGCATTTTGCCAAGGCACCCCTGAAAAAAAAACCCAAGGCACCCCAGGGTGCATGGGCACCTTGATTGAAAAAGGCTGCATTAGACTATTTAAAGATGATCTCTAGGCCCATAATAAAAGACACAAATTAATGCAGCTCTCTCTTTAGTAATATGATTTTTTACATTCAAGCATGTAAGAATACACATTTTTTCTTTCTATTAGTCACTTGCAATACCTGTACATCAGAGCTCAGGCTGGGAGTAAGAAGCATTAGAAGAAGCTAATCAGGTGTGCTGCAATGCTCATGTGCTAACATATTGGTAAGACAGCATAGTGAGTATGAGGAAGGACAAAACTGTTTCTTAACTAAAAAGAATAAAAATCAGGTATCCTCCCCTGCCAGCCAATGCTTTGCTATGAAGCAGGCTTATGTTTCAGGCCTGGGAAGACAGCTCTTCTGCTGTCCCTCTCCTTCATGTTTTTTAAAATATCTCAAGATTGGAATTTGTATGCATTTTTGGTGATTATTGGGTAATATGAAGCCATGTTTTCAAATGAATGCAGAAATCACATTATATGTGCTCAGAATTAAATATGCTCTTTTATTTACAACTGCATTAAATTATATTTATTTACATATATACAACTTTCTTTCAACCATTCTTTTCAAGAGCAAATGTCACCTTGACATTGAGCCTGCTTGTATCATTACTATTTTTGTGCTTAAGCAGGACAAAATAAATCACAAACATAAGCAAAATGCAAGTACAATAGTAGAATCTGCATACTTTCTACTGCATACTGCAAAAATTTACAAATCCATATTTTATAAAAAAAACTAAAAAAAAAAAAAACAATCAAACTAAAGAAGCGACCTTCAAAAGAAGATACATTGCCTTGAATTAAGTTTCATACAAATATACAGTTATCATGAAACAATTACAATACACTTATTGTTTCAGCTGTAACTTAATATGGACTAGTTAAAGTAATGCATAGTGGTTTTGTAATTATTTATATATTTTTAATATTATTATTTTTTACAATCAAATAAACAATTCTTTCTAGTCAGGTAAATATGAAGTATATTCATACAGTATCTTGCTTTTAGCTTTTAAAGATGCAGTCAGACCTTTAACCTTTTTTGAATAAATGCTCAATATGTTTTATCATATTGCTATTTTGATAAAAGTAGCGTATTGTTCACAGAACTCAATGATTTATCAACAGTGATTTGCCCCAATGACAAATCCCTTATCCTGGAGTCTCTTAGACTGAATTTCAACAAATCCCTTATCCTGGAGTCTCTTATGCCGCGTACACACGACCGGTTTTGCCATCGGAATAAACTCTGAAGCTTTCTCCGACGGAACTCCGACAGAATTCCATTCAAGCGGTCTTGCCTACACACGGTCAAACCAAAGTCTGACCAAAGTCCAACCATCCAGAACGCGGTGACATACAGCACAAACGACGGGACTAGTAAAAGGAAGTTCAATAGCCAGTAGCCAATAGTGTCCGTCTCGTACTTGCTTCAGAGCATGCGTCTTTTTGGTCCGTCGGAACAGCATACAGACGGGTGGTTTTCCCGATAGGAATTGGTTTAGTCGGAAATATTTAGAACATGTTCCATTTCTAGGTCCATCGGAATTTAAAAAAAAAAAAGTCCGATGAGGCATACACACGATCGAAATAGACGATGAAAAGATTCCGACTGACTTTTTCTGTCGGACATTCCGCTCGTGTGTACACGGCTTTAGACTAAATTTTCAATCAGACAAATTGTGCCTCAAAGCAAGCAGCTCTCCTGTTCTACTTTAACGCATAGTGTTCTGGGAATCCCTCGCCAAGTATTAAATATTTACTTTTAAAACAAAACAAAAGTATTTAATCTGATATATATATATATATATATATATATATATATATATATATATATATATATATATATATATATATATATATATTGTACTATTGTTATCTGTCAAATCAAATGTAAAACAATCTAAAAACATTGTTTTTTGGAGCTGGGGATATATATATCTTTTATGCTTTTGTGCTAATGCACAAATTTATAGCTGTGCAAGGTGGAATTTGAATGCATATTTTTAATATTTATGTCATATTTTGTGATCAAATATCTACCTGATTAGCTTAAATCTAATAACATATAATTTAAAAAAATGGAAAGTAAAACTGGTACCAAAGCTTTATAGTTTTGCTATAGATTTCTGAAATAACTTTACAAATGCCTGCCCCCCACTCTATCCCTCCCCATATTAGTTTCATTCTCTCATTAGTTCTTGCTCTTTTCCTGTCTTGTCCTGTTGACAAGCTAGTTAAGGATCACTCCAGTCAAAAAGTCATGGTAGATGCTGGAAACTTGATTGACAAACTTTGTATCTCTAGTAATACATTTGCAAATCTTCTGTGCCTTTTAAGTGAATGTTCCATTGCTTTTGTAGTATCTTACAATCATTTTATTTTGGGAAAAGTGGGTAGAATTAAAAAAAAATCTCTGTGCTACAGTGCATAGTAGTCAGGCAAATCTTGGATCTTGAGTCCACGAGTGATATAAAAACATAAATGGGGGTTTGCCCCACCTGGCTTTATGTATCAAATAAAATAACCTGAGTGGAAAGCTTTTCTAATAAGACACTGAAAAAAGTAATAATTATATAAAATTTGCAAAACCAGTAAAACACCAGAATCCAGATTAGTAAGTCATTTCATTAAATTTTAATGGGATATGGTGAATTATTTTATGCTTTTCATATTTCTCTTTGGCTAACTAAAAGGCATTATGATCAGAAGTTTAATTCCTCTATCAAATGGAAGAAAAAGAAAAAAGATCAAATTGCCCGGGAATTCATATCATTTAGTCATCTTTTCCCTTTAAATCATTCAGTACAAAAAATTATAAATTTTATATATTGCATTGTGCAACACTTTTAAACATGCAGCTCAAAGCATGAAGGTCCATTGTTTATTGCGGCAGCACAATACTAAAACAACAAATCCCTGAGTAGTCGGACCAAAATTACTGCCCTTCTAGACCAACTGCCTTGTGGTGCCCCCCTTCTTCCTAGCTTTAGTATCACAATAACAAGATCAGACATCATAGCCACACAAGGGCGGAGAGGCTGAAAGAGACAGTTTGCCCACTGTCAGTTTGCATCAGTACATCTAGAAGTGATCACTAAAAGAGTACGGCAAAGCTTTTCCCTACTATTAGCTTCAAATAGAGCTTCAAGTGAAATGGGCAAATATTTTATTAGTTAAAAACACATATCCACAGTCATCAAGAAACTTTTCAACCTACTATCTTTGCCTTTTCTTTCTCTATCTTATAATAATGTTCATCACATTTCCAAGCTAAAGAAACCATTGTTTTATTGTAGGGAAGAGCTCAATGTTTGGTCCAGCCATTTGGGCATTTGAACATTTACCCTTTTGACAGAAGCTGAACATCATGTACAATAGCGGTATTACTACCCCTATTATACATGACATCTTCTGCTGTCAATGGATGTTAAGGATGCTGGTGGGAGCAGGAACTTACATGGCAGGGAATCCCAAGCTGGACATTCCATTGAGTGATAAGTGTACAAGTGGGACTTGTCTCCAAAGTAGTATTTTTTTTTTCTTTCGGTGGGTCATTTACCAATGGGCCTTATGACTGACTTGGATCTGTACTGCATGAATAATGTGATTGATGATCGTGGATTTACAATGAGGCCTTTTTTCCTCATCAACTGTGGGATAAGGTGCTTTGCCAGAGGGCCCTCCCTGGCAAGGCACATTGATCATGTTGAGGGTTTTTAGCCACACACTCCCCCCTTTTCCTGGCCAGCCATGCTGCATGCTTGGATTAAGGATCTGGTATGGATTTTTAGAGGGAACTTTCACAATTTTTGTTTTCATTTTTTTTTTGGTGCTCCTGGCCAGTGCCCACCCCATGCTATTTTTTTTTTATTTATTTGCCGGTTAGCTCAGAAAATATGCATTTTTAATAAGACAGATTGGATTCTGTATTCATTTCAGTGGGATTCGGGCTCAGCATCTTTGAAGTTTGCCAAACTCCTGCTGAACCAAACTCAGGGCAGCTCAGCTCATCACTATTCAATTATCAATAAGTTTGTCCATGGGTGTTCCCCCGCTAAAAACATACCAGACTCTTATCCTTGATAAGGGTCGGTATGCATGTCATGGGGGACCCCATGCAAAAACAAAAAAACTAAATGTGGGGTCCTCCTTAAATTCTATACTAGTCCATTATCCAAGCATGCAGACTGGCAAGCCAGGAGATGGAGATATTTGTGTATCCTCCTCCTGAACCAAGTCAGGCCAGATGCCCACAACATAAAGGGTACCTTGTCAGGGGGGAACCCAGGGCAAAGCACCTTGTCTCCATATTAATGAAAACAAGGACCTATTCCCCACAACCCTAACCTAGTGGATGGTAATGTCTCTAGGCAGAGGGATTTTTGGAATTTGAAAGCCCTCTTATAAGGAGGCCCCTGAAAACCACCTACACAAAACATGTAAGCAGTACATAGTACCCCTAGTCACTCACAAAAAAATGTAAATAGTTAATTAAATGACCACACTTTTTTATAAGGAAAAATTAATGAATAAATAAAATGCTGGCACTGAGTATATATATATATATATATATATATATATATAAATTAATTTGCATTGTGCTTGAAAGTCTGCATTACTTTTAATTTCCCTATTTATAAGCTATTAATATTTTATGAAAATCACAACTGAGAGGGTATTTATCACAGCCTCCAATAGATTTTCCACTCTTAGAGTGATGGATAGATGATAAATATTTATGAGCGCACTAATTTATGACTGTGTGCTGGAAACCTGGTAAACAGTCATTCACTATGCATTCCATGAATAATATGTGCTCTGTGCACATTGCAGCAGAAATTTCTGCCTAATCGATGCTCCCAAAACTGCTATCTGGTCAACAATTCCTTTCTGTCAATCTCAAAGTCATTGCAAATTCTGAAGATCATGGAAACATGTGTTTAAATCTAGCGCAAACAAACCACAACCCACACATGTCAATGATGTTTAGTTGCTGAACTGAAACACATTCTGTATCCTAATATTATTATTTTTTTATATTTTAAAACCACAAATGTGAAACAGAATTTTATATAACAAACTGTTCTATGTTTGGGAGTCAGGAAAGCAGTGAGCAATACATACTTTGTGCCTGTGGCAACAACAAAAGCATTTCTATTAAGGTGTTTTTTCAGCTGTTTGTGTGTGCTGTTGACACAACTTGCCATTGCACACAACAGAATGGAGTTTAAGAATAAATCTTCCAACATCCCTACTATATGAGGTCAAGGATAGGTGGTGATATTGCAATTCAACGTTCTGATTCACTAAATTAATAGAAAGTTCTACTCCTTCCTGAACCCACAACAAGATAGATGGGACACAACTCACGCACACATGAGCATGATCTTTTTTCTATTGGCAAATTTTATAGACATGACTTTCTCCTAGCAGTTAAAGTTTCCGTTTGGATTTTAGTAATATATTTGTATAAATAAGATACTTTTATGGTAGTAATGGAATCAAACACATATGCCTAATATTTTCCTGGGGGGGGGGGGGCATCATCCCAATTAAACCAAAAATTCAAATAGCTAAATGTAAAAAAGGGGGACTTTAAATATGCTGCTCAGGAAAGTATAATTATTCATAAAATACACTTTGTATCGTTAAGTATATAATTTTAAAATAAAATTGATGGATTGTATAATAAACATTGCAGAGGTCAAATGTCCTGACAGTAATATAGTCTGTCTACACGTTTCACAGGTATTTCAGCAATTGGCTTTCCTGTAAAAGTGATCACTTTACAGTGCTTGAAAGCCCCCTCCCCTCCTTCTGCTGCCCACCATAGTTCCCAGGATCTCTCGCTGTTCCACCGAGGTGGTAAGCAGTTGGGATGGCCACCTACACAGGAAAGGGAGGAACATACATCCCCCATCCCTTCTGACGAATATAGCCTGAAACGATGAGGATTTTGTCACTTCCAGTTTCAGAGCTGTCATTTCCTGACCATTTTAGCCGAGGGAACCAGCTGAACAAACACAATTTGTGCTTAAAGAGGAGC
This sequence comes from Lithobates clamitans, assembly GCA_037952925.1. Lineage (NCBI taxonomy): Eukaryota > Metazoa > Chordata > Amphibia > Anura > Ranidae > Lithobates > Lithobates clamitans. The sequence continues at coordinate 3,609,958 of JBBGZY010000477.1, read as the reverse complement.
TGCAGTCGGCGCACATAATTTGTAATAAAAACATCGTTGCCATTCTGAAGCTTCTCTCCAACCACTTTGCATATTATTTTATATATACTGTGATTCTGTACTTGCCAAATATGCTGCGGAAATCTCCCTCCACTGAGTCTGGCTGCAACCATTTTAACTGTGGGCAGCTGAAGCTGCTGCCTGTTCACTACCTGGATTTACACAGAGGCACACCCTCCAGCTCTGCATCTCTCATTGACCCTCTTATCACTCATCCCCCCTCCCTTCCTGGCAAACTCTCACCAGAGTGAGAGAGAGAGAGATGTACGTGATGTCATAAGCCTAGGCTTTTTAACCAGACAAGAAACAGGAAGTGGTCTATATAAGGTATTTACTGGCAGAAAAAAAAAAAGTTTTACTATCCAAAGTTAAAACGACAAGGGCAGAAGATTTAATACATGGAAAGATAAAAAAATTACTGAAGGTCCGCGTTAATCAGCTGTATTGAAGGGTAGCTGATAGACCCCTGAGAGTACCTGTCACTGTCCAAAGCTATCACAAGGGGGCTTGTTCACCCCTTTGTGATAACAATAACATTACATTAAAAAAAGTAGAAAATAAAATAAATAAAAATAATAATAAAAAACAATTTAAAAGCACCCCCGTGCCTATAGGTCTGGCACGTATATGTAAATGGCGATTGCACCACACATGTGAGGTATTGCCATAAACGACAGAGTGAAAGCAATAATTCTAGTGTCATAGCTCACGTTTATCTCTAAACTGATAACCTGTACAGGATGTTATAGTATTGCCTTTTGGCAATTTTAGGTACCGTAATTTGATGCCATTTCAGAGGCATGCACAATTTTAAATATTGACATGTTTGGTATTTTTTCACTTGACACAATATACTCTTTTATATTTTACAAACATTTGGGTATTATATTGTGATTGTGTGCACTAAAATTAATTTAAGTGTAATTTTTCCTGAAAATGAATGTTTGATAAACAGCTGTGCAAATATCATGTGGCATATTTTTTTTTTTAATGCAATAGCCACCATTTTATTATCTGGGGCCTCTGCTTTCATCAAATTTATAATGCTTGGGAGTTATCTATTAGTAAAAAAAAAAAACACATGTTCACACGTATGTGAAAAATGTAAAAAAATCCCCCAGTAGGCAAGCAGTTAAATAACTATTGGGGAATAATTAAAAAAAAAAAACAAATACAGAACTCTGCTTTAAGAACAGGAACTCTTTGATAGAAGTCAAATGTATATTTAATGGCAATGCAATATAGTTTCTTCTGACTTGTAACCTGTATGTAACTACTAAATCCATTGACTTTTAAAATTATTTTACATTCATGAAATGTGTACATTTATGGGATGAAAAACTGACGTATATCATCCTTCTTTGAAATCAATCTGATAAGAATTTTAAAGTACAGTTTTCATGAATTAAAATATCTTTCATTGATGTTTAATGACCAGAGCTTCATAAACTACGCTCTTGCATCTAGTAAATGTCAGTTAAATGCCAGCTTTGAAACTCAAAAGTCATCTGACTACTCTGCCCTAGATTTGTGTACCTACTTTTTAATCTGGTTTATGTAGTGTAATAAGTATTTATTTATTTATTTATTACAGGTATTCATATAGTGCCAACAATTGAATGCAATGCCCTACATCTTACAATCTAAGGTCCCTAACTCACATTCATACATACACATGCTAGGGCCAATCTAGAAAGGAGTCAATCAACCTACCGGCGGTAGGTACACGTAAGAAGCCCACGCAGGCACAGGGAGAACATGCAAACTCCAGCAGGTAGTGCTGTGGTTGGGATTTGAACGGACAACTCTGTGCTGCCGGACGGAAGCACTAAGTGCTAAGTAAAGAGAGCAATAGAAGGAAACGTGCAACAAATTGAACAATATGTTCAAATAAGTGAAGAAGGAGAGGAAGGAGATAATTAAGATTGATCAGGGTTACTTAAGGGTCAATGGGGGAACAGAGTTTATTTGCTTTTTTAAAACCTTGTAAAATTGCTTTAACTGAAATACAATACAGATTAAAGGTCACCCTTTGATCTACTGTGGATAAACAAGAGATATTACAATGAAGCAATAACATTGCTAATTGTAACTTTGATTGACATGACAGATGCTGTTCTGCGTGTATCAATTTACACAGGAGCAACAAAAGATGTTTGATACAATTACTTATTGTCAAAATGACAGCCGGGATTTGCTGCTAAATGCAGCTAGGGAGCTGCAGGGTTGTAGGAGGAGCCGCACATGCCCAAAGTATTTCAATTAAGTTTTGGGGCCAGGTATGGCATGCTCAAATTCTAAGAATGGACAATGACTCAGCACAGCAGTATATGCCAGTGTCAAGTTTTGCTTTGTCTATTTAAACTAGAGACTGATCCATCCCAGAGATGAATCACTGTTCTGACACATTTGCTTGTGTGTGTAAATCTCAGTTTGAGAGATTGAACAACAGTCTTTTAACAACAGGTGGTAAAGAAAAGAGAACAGCATGAAAAAGGCTAAAGCTCCACCGGCTACCTAGAAACAATTCTGCATGATATCTATATGCAATCTATATAGGTGGAGCAGAGCTTTAGGAAACTATACAGAAATACGACAAAGAAAGATAAGTTGCACTAAAATCATAAACATAAATTGTTCAAAATGTGCTTAAAGTTGTAGAAAAGAGTTTCTATAAAGTCCAAATGCACAAAAGGCTATGATCACAAAGTCAAATGGCTATGGAACAAATGGAAGAAACTCCACCTTAAGAGAGCCACCGACACACAGGTTAAGATGTACTCTGAATGCAAAACAAGGACCCTCTAATTACAGAAGGTCACAGAAGGTCACATAAGCCTTAGTACATCCACCATTGACAAGGTCCAAGGGGAAACAGCAATGATGGTGTGCAACCCATTTGCAGTTCCTTCTGATTTGGACTCTCTCCCGGGCTTCGTCAGTCGATCTCTCTCTCCTCACTCTCTCTTCCTGTTTGGCCTGTCTGTGACGTCAGCGTCACGAGTATCCCAGGAGCGCCGCTACATCACCGCCACTGAAATGGTTGCGAGGTGAGTGGGCTATGCAGAGGGCGTTAGAGCAGAGATTTCCTGTTAGTGACAATCCTTAGGTCATACAAGTGACTCCCACCACCATTCATAAATGCACTGACCTCCACATCTGACCTGTTAAACCCAGGTCAAAACATGCTATCGCCACTCAGGGGTACAATCACAGGCTTCTCTGTAATCCTCCTCTGGGAGGAGGAACTTGTGAAATGGTGACCAAAAATCTACTTGGAAACTAAATCTTTTGAGATTGTTGATCACCTAGTTCGTCTGTAGCTCTCACTAGTTTCTCCTGCTGACCTTCACATCACTAGAGGAGAAAATAGTGATGTAAGGTCAGCAGGGGGGAACAATAAGAGCTACAGGGAACCACAGAAATTTAAATTTCTGGAAGTCAGTTTCCCAGAAGACTTCAGAAGTTAATTTCACAGCAAGGGAGAGGAGTTCAGCAGCTGACACAGAAGGAAACGTGTGAATTCTTTTTCCTCTTTACAAGTATGAGATTACTTGAACTTAACCCTCTTATCCCTCTGCAGCCCCCCATTTTTTAGCCCTATACACACCTTTTTTTTCTAGAAGTCTCTAGCCAGTTGGATTGAGTCTCAGCAGCTTCTTCTTCTTCTTCTGATGGTGGAAATGGCTACTCAGTCCTGAAGGTTGTGAACCCAGCTTATATGATGATGTGCCCCCTAAGGGGCAGGTAAGTAGAGGCTGGGCTCACTGGAAATAAGAAGAGACTAAGAAGGAACCTGGGGACAGTGCTGGAGCTGGGAGAAGGTAAGTAGAACTTTGATTTTTCTTTAACAGAAGGGGCAATAAAAATGAAACATAAATAAATTCATAAAAATCAATAAATAAATTCAAGCTACACTATAAATTGATGGGCTTAGTTCTACTAACTGCTATACTGACTAAGCACAGTAGTATGAGAACCTTGTTGCTACTTTCTAAAAATGCTGCTGAACTTTTTAACACAATAGCTTTATTTCAACATAATCACCACAATTTTAGCCTTTTTATTATTTACAGTACCTCAAAATAATCCCTTTTACATGTATATCCAAGACTATGCATTAATAATGCTGGTAGTACGTCCCCATTTTTCTTGTCAGGACAATAAACACCGACCAAGTGGCAATGTTATATTCAGTAGAGTTTGACGTTTTTAATATGCACTGGATGACTGTTCACATAAAAAAAAATGCAAAGTAGAAGTAAAATCTGTATCCTGGAATCTAAGCATGCTACCACTGTGCATGGAGTTAAGAGCATTTTATATGCTTTTATCAACGTAGTGGAGGTGAAAGAATTTCTAACCTAGACAGCTGTGATGATCAATAAACCCCATTTTCGCAACACTTCCAGGTGTCTCTTACAAAGTGTATCACTATTTGCCTGTAGGAAAATGAAAGCTTGGTTTGGTTCATGAACCAGGGCTTTTAAACATGATGCTTTGACTTCTTTCCCAGAGAAGTATGGCTGCAAGCGTACAGTTTAAGCCACGGTTAGACTTCCCATGGTGGTTGCAAAAAAGAACACTTAGTCAGCGCGTCTTTTTATTCCTCGCTGTGCGTAACTTCCTGACTTAATAAGTATAGATCATGTTGATTTCTTAGTTGGTTTGCAGTCCTGAGCTTATGTTCACTAGCAACGCGTGGTATTAGAGAAATGAAACGCTTATAAGAGATAATGGCACAAGAAATGAATTTTCTTTTTTTTAGTTATGTTTTACAGACCTGACCAAACATGCTTTATTGTATTGAAATTATACTCCTCTGTTGCACTCTTAACTGTTTATTTGCAGGATTTAAGGATGCAGGAAAACAAGTACTGAATGGCCTTACTATATTTGTATGGTACTCTAGGCTGGGGTGAGGGAGGTGGCACACGTAATTTTGAGTAATAGACTCACTTTTAAAGTCATTCCTGATACTTCCCAACATGCAGCCACAGTATTATTTTTCAGAATAGCTCCACCTTTTATCATTAAAAGGCAGTTATTGTTTCCCAGTCCAATGACTTTGCCTAGGCTAAGATATCACATGCTGTTTGCTGCAGGCAACAGGAAGCATTTGCCCAATCCCCCCCAAGCAACACAGTAACCCTTTAGCAAGTCACAAGGTGAGAGGCTGCAGCAGAGTCAGACATGTGTAGGCCAAAAACGGCATGGGTACCAGGATTTACATGATTGTATCATCTCTGATGCAGAATCTCAGTCCAGGAAGTAGATGGTGACCCTGAATGATACCTTAACAGAGATCGACTTCAAGTACCACTAGCCTGTTGGGTTTTATTGTTGAATAAACTGCTGTCAGCTATAGTTGCAAGCAGTAATCATTGTATTCCAATGGTCATCAACCCTGTCCTCAGGGCTTACTAACAGGCCAGGTTTTATGTATTACCTTGGGGAGATGCAGACTAGAATACTGCAATCACTGAGCAGCAAATGATATCACCTGTGATGTTTTTCAGTTATCTTGCAACCCTGGCCTGTTAGTGGGCCCTGAGGATAGGGTTGATGACCACTGTTGTATTCTGATGGCTGGGAAACCTCCCACTGTAAGAATACAACCTGTGGTTGAAGAATAGAAAATTTCATAACGTATGGCCTGCCTAGCTCCTTACCACCTGTTTTACACATAATGTTATGCTGCCACATATATGCACACAGTTGGCATCACTGTGCATGCTCACTGGACACCCCCCCAGCACTGTGACCAAGCTATTACTGACAGCTCATGGTGACTGTTTATGGTCAGAAGCTGGTAAGGTGGGCTCCTGGTCACTGTGACAACCAATCCCAGCGATCACATCATCAGATAATCCATGTCCTCTCTTCAGAGTTACAAACTCTTAAAGGGCCAGCTCTCACTGACTGGAGGGAATAAAAGATGAACAATCCTGCTTACACCCTCCCACATGACAGTTTTAACACTATGGGATAATTACTGGGAGGGGAAGGGAAGTGATGTGCAGGAAGGGGGTGAAGCTTTGTGTCACAGAGAAACATAGAGAAAATAAAGCAAATCTGCCTGCAGCATGACAAATGACAGTATTCTACTACATGCTTGAGATCTCTGAGCATGGCATGAGATGTGATGGGTGTATCTGCTGAGTGTATATGGGTGTATGATGGGTTGTGCTGAGTGTATATAGATGAAATGTGCAATGAGCTGTACATGGCATACTACAAGTTGGTTCATTCTGTATACTATGCTATCCAATACATACTCCACAAAGGTCCACTGTCAATGGTGTGCTTTATGTTATATTCTGCATACTATCGGTATATTGTCATATTAAAGCTGACATTTAGTTAAAAAAAAATACTCTATACCTTTAGTTACATTACTTACCTGTAATGAAGCTTCATGATGTTCGCCTTGCTGTATTTTGTGGAAATCTTCATTACAGGGCTCCCTGTCTTCTTCCTACTGCTGAATTCCCCTTGCTGTGAAGGTTAGAGCTCCAGGTCTTCAGCCAGAACAGCAGCACAGATGATCCAACAGGGACATGTCACCTTCCTCCTCCTCCTCCATGGATGATAGAATCAGCAGAGCTTCCCTTCATTTAAGATCCAACCCTCAGATCTAAATTGACTGCACTTCCAGGTGCACTTGTAGTGAAAAGTGGATTTGCCTTTAGTAAATCAACCCCATTGAGTCAAACAGGCTTAAAGTTATTCAGATCAATGACTTCTCCCTTTCTCCTCCTCCACTCTTCCTGCAATGATCAGGCTCTGTGCAGCATGTTCATACCATATTGAAGAATTATAGAAATCTCCATAGTGTGATATTGTTAAAGTGTAATTCCACTTTTGCTGAGAAACAAACATTCCCCTCAGGGTGATCTATGTACAATACAAGGATTTTAACAAACTTTGTTGCAGATTCCTACCTTTTGTTATTCTGAAGAAATCCCTGTGTGTTTGTCTGTATCCATGTGGGAAAGTGAGTCTAATGGGAGTGGCTTCATAATTATCAATCAGCTGTGCACCTGCAGAGCTCTAATGAGGAAAGCTGCTGACCTGCATCCTTTTAGACGTGATTTCCTGGGAGTATCTCACCAAAATGGCATTTTTGTTGCAGGGGATGCCTGAAATCTGACTTATATCCCAGGGTGGACTTCTGGGAAAATTGGTGAGCCTATCACACAAGCAGGAAATTATGTTTCTGGGGGGCGTTCTGTACACATTCCGTGTACAGAAAACCTCCAGGTAGTCATATTGCATTGCATTTTCAGAACATTACAAAGCTGCAGATGATAAAGGAAAGGTCATTTTTAATAACATTCAATTACAATATGACTTGTGTTGCAATTGTATATGCTATATTATTTTTTCTTTATTTGCTATTTTATTTCCCCACGAAAGTTCCATAAAGACATGGATGAGTAAGTTTGGGGTGAAGGAACTTGACTGGCCTGCACAGAGTCCTGACCTCAACCTGATAGAACACCTTTGGGATGAATTAGAGCGGAGACTGCGAGCCAGGCCTTCTTGTTCACATCAGTGCCTGACCTCAAAAATACGCTTCTGGAAGAATGGTCAAACATTCCCACAGACACACTCTTAAACCTTGTGGACAGCCTTCCTAGATGAGTTGAAGCTGTTATAGCTGCAAAGGGTGGGCCAACTCAATATTGAACCCTACGGACTAATGCCCCGTACACACGGTCGGATTTTCCGATGGAAAATGTCCGATCAGAGCGTGTTGTCAGAAATTCCGACCGTGTGTGGGCTCCATCGGACATTTTCCATCGGATTTTCCGACACATAAAGTTGGAGAGCAGGAGATAAAATTTTCCAACAACAAAATCCGTTGTCGGAAATTCCGATCGTGTGTACACAAATCCGACGGACAAAGTGCCACGCATGCTCAGAATAAATAAAGAGATGAAAGCTATTGGCCACTGCCCCGTTTATAGTCCCGACGTACGTGTTTTACGTCACCGCGTTTAGAACGATCGGATTTTCCGACAACTTTGTGCGACCGTGTGTAGACAAAACAAGTTTGAGCCAACATCCGTCGGAAAAAATCCTAGGATTTTGTTGTCGGAATGTCCGAACAAAGTCCGACCGTGTGTACGCCCTATAAGACTGAGATGCCATTAAAGCTCATATGCGTGTAAAGGCAGACGTCCCAATACTTTTGGAAATATAGGGTATAAGAACACAGAAATTTGACACAAAAGCACTTTTTGTAATAGTAATGTATTCTTATATGAATTTTATTTTAACACATGATGTAGATAGGTTAACAATAGCAGCACTGTAGTTTTAAAACTGACACATTATGGTTTCTTTAAACCTACATTACAGCAGCAGCCCCAGCATTTTTTAATAGGGTTTGATTCAAACGGAAATATCAGTGGCCATAGCATGGATATATTATTGTAATTTTAAAGTTTTAAAGTGTGCCAAATAGAAATGAACAAAGAGGAGAAACATATGCATCTAGCCAATAAGACATATTAGGGAATAATGCCGCTGAGAAAAACTAAAAGAGAGGAAAAAAAAAAAGGTTTCAGCTTCCCCACAGTTAAAGAAGATATAAACCGTAATTGAACTTAGTTTTCTAAAGCACTGTGTGCAATAAACAATTGCTTTTTTTTAGAATACCGTTTTCACCTGTTTAAATTTTGTTGCTTCTCAGTACTGCTGATCTCTTGCAACCTCTTTTAGATTTGATTTTTTTACACTGCCTCTTTAATTTTTTTTATCCACTTCATTGCTATCACAAGGGATGAGAAAGATCCCTTGTGATAGCTGGGGCAGTGACAGGAACTCTTTACCAAAAACCAAAACCGGAAATGACAAGATGGTTTCACAGACCACAGAGATAATTGGGGAACTTCCATTCCTTAGTCATCTCTATGAACAGAAAAGTGGGAGAAGGCAGTGGGAAAAGGACCTTGAATTGCTTTTACATTCTTCAGCATCGTCTGCTGAACAAAAAAAAAATACCAGGGTCATGACTTCTGCTGCGACCATGACCCTGCTAGAACCACTTAAACTAGAGGACATACGGGTACATCCATCTGGGACAAAAGGTTAACCTTTAACAGGGTTTTTAAAAATAAGGGGATGAGAAAGGAGAGCAAGAAGACTGTCAAAAGTAAGAGGAAGTTATGATTTGCACACAATCCCTCTTATTTATGCCAACATTTATTTGCTAATTAAGACCAATCTGGTTGGCTTTGGCATGGTGGAGGTTTGCATGGGGTTACTATTCCATGAACCTGGTGTACCAGGGTGACTGTATTTTTTTGTTTTTTTTTTGTAATTGCATTTTTTTTTAGTACAACTAATAACAAAACATTAAAGGGCAGGACAATAAAAACATTTTTTTAACTGGAAATATTAATTACCAGCTTAACAGGAGCTGCTAACTCAAGGGAACAGACTAGCAGAATCACAGGCGGAACAAACTTCAAATTATTCATGCTGAAATCTCTGAAATTCATTCTGAAATCTGTTTTGTTTTTTGCATCTGTAATTCTAGTTTATAGTAATTCAAGGTTGCAAAATCTGACTAAAGACATTAATTCTACTATATACATGTTGAAATTTCACCTGTCTAACTTGTTGTTTTCACAAAAAGAAAATCCTAATAAATTCAACACCAGTTATTTACGGAGGAAATGGTTAGATGTTAGATGTGTTCCAAATCTAAGTGCCTTATGAACAAGTGTGGGCAAACTGTAACCAAGTTCTATAGGAAAACTGCAAAGTACATTTCAATTCCCAGTGCACCCCATTCGCTTTTTATACCAATATTATTTTTAGTTTTAGTTAGTTACTTTTCTAATCTTATCAGTTTTGTTTGATCTTCATATAGGGTGCTTTTATTTTTTGCAGCTGTTAGTAGAATTGGAAGAAAAAGGAAAGCTTCACAACAAGGATACAAATGGAAACACTAAAAGTTTCTTATTTATTTACATAAGGTTGTTCATTGAGTATTATGAACTGTTGAAATAAGGCTGCAGTAGCAGCAGGTAGATATCCAGAACATTTGTCCCCATTGGATGATTTTCCCACACCCTGAGCTCTGGTAACACCTCCAAAATTTGGAATGTCCCTTACTTTCTGACAATGCACCTGGACAAATAGAGACAGACAGAGAAAAAAAATTGACAGAGGATCTAAACCTTATCCACACAAAAAACGTTTTGCATTTAAATACTCTCAAGAAAGCTGCCCTTGAACTTCAGCCAAGTAACATTACCTGGGTAGAGGCGATATCATCAATCTGTTACAAGTAGGACAAACCATTTCCACAGGCTCCTCTTCACTACCAAGAGTAATACATACACATTACTTAGCATGCATGCACTTAATATGGAAAACTGTATTTGATGCTAGGTACACTATATCTGATTCTATGTGAATTGTGAAGTTATTCACTCTCCCACCTTGGACCAGGAATTATAGTGGCACAGGACAGTGAGAGACTAGGAAGTGTGACAACAATAGTGTTAGTTTTCATTGCATTTATTACTGCAGGTCTTTTGTTGGGGCATTACACTAGGTAAATGATCAAGAAGTAATAATAAAACTCCAGGAAAGAAGGCCCAGGAGAGAGTATCCTTCTGCCATCCTTCTGCCAACCCAAGTGCAAGTTAAATACAATTACTGGAGAGGCTGCAACTTTTCATCCTTCTTCTTTGGTGAAAGAGTTTGTTTATCTGAGGAATATGCTCATTGTACTTGGGTCACATGGTTGGGAAATAAAAATCATTTAACTAGCTCAGCCTGTTGGTCTACATGCTAAATGAACATTTACATTGGTTTAATACAACGTTAAGGGCTTTTTGTGATCTGTTGAGGCACTGAGAAGATACATGGCTTTTTCTACCCAGGTGTATGTGAGAGATGAAACAAACTCAGCTTTACTTTTAAAATCATGGCCAGGCTTGGATACTAACTGACATACTTTGGATTATAGCTCAAAAAAGGATACTAGTCTAGTTCATCAGACTGTGGGGTGACAAAAATATAACCTCCCAATGCCGCTACAGCTTTCTGCGTATGCTTTCATTATTGATCCTCCACGACTACTATGTTAAAATTCACAGCTTCTTACAGAGTCTTCGCCTCTTCAGATCTATCAAATCTGGACATTCTGCTTGTTCAAACAGAATGAGAGGGGAAGAAGGCATGCATCTTCAAATATATGACCTTAATACATTTTATATTTTTTTTTCCATGTTTAAGATTTTTTTTTCATGTATTATCTGTATATGCTTTTACATTTACTACGCAGTGATTACCTAAAGCAGAACATTTTAAATGTCTTAAAGAGGAACTTCAGTCATTTTTCTTCCTTCCATCTCTTAAACCTTCTGCCCTTGTTGTTTTAACGTTGGATAGTAAAACATTTTCTGCCAGTAAATACCTTATACAGCCCACTTCCTGTTTCTTGTCTGGAAAAAAGTCTAGGCTTATGACATCACGCACAGCTCTCTCTCTTACTCTCATGAGAGTTTGCCAGGAAGGCGGGGGGGTGAGTCATAAGAGGACCAGTGAGAACTGCAGAGCTGGAGGTGTGCCTCTGGGTGTCTGTGTAAATCCAGGAAGTGAACAGGAAGCAGCTTCAGCTGCCCACAGTTAAAATGGTTGTAGCCAGACTCAGTGGAGGGAGATTTCTGCAGCATTTTTGGCAAGTACGGAATCACAGTATATATAAAATAATATGAAAAGTGGTTGGAGGGAAGCTTCAGAATGGCAAAGATGTTTTTATTACAAATTATGTGAGCAGACTCCAGTTCCTCTTTAAGTCTGATGGCTATATTTTTGTTACTGGCAAAACATGATGCTGTCCTTATTTGAATAGATCAGACTACTTAGGGGAACTTGTATAAATCTTACAGGTGGCTACGAGGTGGAGCATAGTGTGATTGACTCCATGCTGACTTTAAAGTCTGGTACTTTTTACTACACAACTACTATATTTTAGTTTATCTGCAGAAGAATAATGCTACTACTGTATTATTGTCTTATTGGCTCAACATCTCAGTTTCTTTACAGGAAATTATAACAATGAAACATGTAAATAAGCCGGAAGAGGTACTAGAAAGCCTACCACCCACTCCATTTCTACAACATGTGGTATGATACAGTATGCTTTACATCCAAAAGAAGCCACACTTGGACTTATCAGTTGGACTTTTAGTTTAAGTACCAGGACTTCCAATGAACTTTTTACATGTTAAAAGGTCAATAGTTCAGACATACCAGGTTTAGTAAAGATAAAATTAAGTTCACATGACAGACTCAATTCTAGAGGTTACAATTGCAAACAATTAAATTATTTTTTACAACAAAATAAACATGTATAAACTGTTCATTCCGGAGATTATGTTTCATTAAATGCTCTGTATGGGTTGTTTACTTGGCACTTAGTTTATCATCTTGGAATATGACTCATTAGTTTACCTATTTTTGTCCTTTTTTTTAAGACACTTCAGATTACATTTTGGTGTAAGCTTACATTGAACACTAAAAACAGGAAGACTAGAGAAAAAGAGTCTTATATGATGCTTGGGGAAAAGTGAAGCAGGTGGCCAGGACTTTCACATTTTTATTAGATCACATTTGACCTGGTGGAAAGTTGGATGAAAAGGATGTTTAAAAAGAAATACAGAATTGTAGATTTGGACCTTTGGTATCTTTAAAAGGTTCAATGTATTCTGTTCCAATTCCAATGAGCCAGTAGATAAAATATACACAGATTTGTGTAGTAGCCTTTAGAGAGTCATTGTTGAGCTTCATAATAAAATGTGTTGGAAAAACACAGATTCTGAGAGAAGCTGCTCTATGGTCACAGAATATATACGCCATTGGTATGACAATTAAATAAGAGAGAATAATGTTATCATGTATCTGGGGATGAGTGGGTTACATATGACATTTATAATTGTTTGGTATCAATGTAATCTGTTCGATTACTGAAATATCTTGGGATAAAGTGGACTTCAGATATCAGCTAATTGTTTATATTGCACATCAATTACCCTGAAATGGGTAGACAGCTTTATGATATAATAATGTGAGAGCTCTTCGAGAGGCTAAAATGATTTATAATACAGAAGGAAAAAAACATCTGATGTCTTTAAATAAAAAGGATAGAGAATTGACTAGGAACAAGAAACAATATGACAATGTAAATGTTTCCTGGTCTTATTAAATTGTTAACTTTTTTATAGGCATGTCTCTTGCTTTAACCTCCCTGGCGGTATTCCCGAGTCTGGCTCGGGGTGGATTTTTCATACCAAAAGCGGTATCCCTGAGCCAGACTCGGGCTTGCATTGCAGGATCCAGGAAGAGTTTACTTACCTTGTCCCCTGGTTCCTGCGATGTCTCTCCGCTGTGATCGGCGAGCCGCTGTGTCTCGCTCGATTCACAGTGCCGAGCTCCGTTCCCTGCAAGCGTTGCGACGCACGGGGACGGAGTTCGGCGGTAAATTAAAAAGTGAAACACACAGTACAGATACAGTATACTGTAATCTTACAGATTACAGTACTGTATCAAATAATTACACATCCCCTTTGTCCCTAGTGGTCTGCCCAGTGTCCTGCATGCATTTTTATATATATAAAACTGTTCTTTCTGCCAGGAAACTGGAGATTGTCCATAGCAACCAAAACTGTTTTAGACCAGCTAGAAAAAAGCGATAATAAATTATAATCACTTGCAGAATTGAGCGATAGTGATTTGTGAGGAGATCCGTCATCAAATACTAAAAGTAACAAAAGCTACAATTCTGCAACTGAGCAAATTTCAGTGTTTTTGATTTGATTACATTATTATATAATTATTATTATTATTATTTGTTATAATTATTTATAGTTATTTATTATATTATAATTTTTTATTTCGTTTTTCAAACTTTATCATACCCGGGATGTCTACTAGACTCTTGTTTGGACAGATTTAAGTGAACTATTCCTAAGAATTACAGGCCTACAATATAAAACGCCAAATTTCTGTGCAAAATAATGGTATCGCTTTCAGCACCTAAAATCTGAAATAATCATACCGCCAGGGAGGTTAACCACTTCCATACCAGGCAAATTCCCCCCTTCCTGCCCAGGACCATTTTTAGCTTTCAGCGCTATCGCACTTTGAATGACAATTGCGCGGCCATGCAACACTGTACCCAAACTAAATTTTTATCATTTTTGTCCCACAAATAGAGCTTTCTTTTGGTGGTATTTGATCACCTCTGCAGTTTTTAATTTTTGAGCTATAAACAAAAAAATGCAGCCAATTAAAAAAAAAATGATGGCCACTGATAGGCGGCACTGATAGACAGCACTGATAGGCGGCTCTGACGGCACTGATAGACGGCACTGATGGGCACTGATAGGTGGTACTGGATAGGAAGCACTGATGAGAAGCTATAGACAGGCATTACTGAGTGGCACTGATTGGTACTTCGATGGGGCAGTGACAGGCATTACTGATGGAGCACTGATTGGCACTTTTTTGGGCACTGATTGGCACTGTTGTGGGCACTGATCAGCACTGTTGTGGGCACTGACAGGTGTTTATTATAGGGACAGGCTGGCAGGTGTTGGGCACTGATTGGCAGTAGGGATGAGCTTCGAGTTCGAGTCGAACTCATGTTCGACTCGAACATTGGCTGTTCGCAAGTTCGCCGAACAGCGAACAATTTGGGGTGTTCGCGGCAAATTCGAATGCCGCGGAACACCCTTTAAAAGTCTATGGAAAAAATCAAAAGTGCTAATATTAAAGGCTAATATGCAAGTTATTGTCATAAAAAGTGTTTGGGGACCTGGGTCCTGCCCCAGGGGACATGGATCAATGCAAAAAAAAGTTTTAAGAGCCAGAAGAACCAGAAGATGAAGGAAGATAGAAGAAAGAAGAAGCATTTAAATAAAGGAATTGTCAAAAACTGTCTCTTGTCATTTTTAACATTTTTGACAGTTTTTTAGTGAAATGGTAGGGGTAAGTACCCCCTTACCATTTCACACAGGGGGGCCGGGATCTGGGGGTCCCCTTGTGAAAGGGGGCTTCCAGATTCCGATAAGCCCCCCGCCCACAGACCCCCACAACCACCGGCCAGGGTTGTGGGGCTGAGGCCCTTGTCCTCATCAACATGGGGACTAGGTGTTTTGGGGGGCTACCCCAAAGCACCCTCCCAATATTGAGGGCATGTGGCCTGGTACGGTTCAGGAGGGGGGGCACACTCTTGTCCCCCCCTCTTTTCCTGCGGCCTGCCAGGTTGCGTGCTTGGATAAGGGTCTGGTATGGATTTTTGGGGGGAGCCCACGCCGTTTTTTGTTTCTTATTTGGCGCGGGGTTCCCCTTAAAATCCATACCAGACGTCTGGTATGGAATTTAAGGGGAACCCCACGTCATTTTTAAAAAAAAATTTGGCCGGGGTTCCCCTAATATCCATACCAGACCTGAAGGGCCTGGTATGGAATTTAGGGGGACTCCCACGTCATTTTTTTTTTTAAATTTTGGTTCGGGGTTCCCCTTTGGGGAATTCCCATGCCGTTTTTATCAATGAACTTCTATGTGTATTGTCGGCAATGCAATAGCCGCGGGTAGTTTTAAATGGGTTTTTTCCTTCAAAATGTCATTTTGCTGTCAGACTGTTCTAAACACAGGAAACATGCACTCCTTTACAGGCATACTATAGACACCCCCCTGGTATGAAATTTAAAGGGATATTACACTTTTATTGTTTGACTTTAAGCATTATTAAAATCACTGCTCCTGAAAAAATGGCCATTTTTAAAACATTTTTTTGCATTGATCCATGTCCCCTGGGGCAGGACCCAGGTCCCCAAACACTTTTTATGACAATAACTTGCATATTAGCCTTTAAAATTAGCACTTTTGATTATTCATGTTCGTGTCCCATAGACTTTAACGGTGTTCGCGCGTTCAAACTAACTTTTTTCCTGTTCGCATGTTCTGGTGCGAACCGAACAGGGGGGTGTTCAGCTCATCCCTAATTGGCAGCTGATGGGCACCTTTTGATGTGGGCTGTGCTGATAATCAATGTTCTGATTATCAGCACAGACCCCCACTGACAGGGAGAGCTGCCGATCGGCTCTCCCTGTCAGCGTGAACCGAGGAAAACGGTTTACCGGCACTTCCTGGTTCACGCAATGATCAGCTGTGATTGGTCACAGCTGATCATGTGGAAAGAAGCCACTGTCAGAGGCTTCATACCACAATTGGAGTTGCAGTGTGTCAGACTAACACACAGAACCTCTGATCGCTGTGCTGCACGTCCTTGCGGGCGTGCGCTGGCTATGTTATCCTGGGCACGTCATATGACGTTCGGTCACGATATCACAATAACTTTGCCACCGTCATTCTGCTATATGGCGGGCGGTAAGTGGTTAAATAGTGTTTATGTACACTATTTAGCCACACCCAATGTTACTTATGTTTTTGCTTATTATATTTTGCCTCATGTATTATCTTTATTGAAAAATATTTGGATGACTACAGTTACAGTTAGGCTTCATGTACACTGCTGCTGGTAAACAGACATTTAGGAGCAGTTGGGCATTTTTTTTCAGCTGCCCCTGAACTCTCCTCTATGTTATCTGATCAGTACATGTACACAGTCATAGTTCATAGTCCTTTCTAGGCAGCTGAGTTTAGAAGTATTTTTTGAAAAGAAAAAAAATGCGTTCAGGATGGATGTTTAGAGACATTTGAAACAACAAATGCCTGTAACAGCTTGTAAACGCATGTAAACGCAGTAACTTGCATTTAGCCGCATTGCGTTTAAAGGCGTTTTTCACTTTTGACTATTTGCAAAAAAAAAAGATTTTTTTTAACGCTTCTAAACACAAATGTGGCATGTAAACGTGGCAAAACGGATGCTTTTAAATGTAGTTTGCTATCTGTCAAGTTTTTTTTATATAATCACTTTTTCTTTATTAAGCCAAATTCCAACATACAACATAGAAATACACATAAAATATCTATATAAATCTTTTCATTAACATATACCACACTAACCCCCCACCCCGAGAAAACACTCTGAATCTTTGATCATGTTCTCTTCAAAAGAGAGAAAGAAATAAAAAAAAAAAAAAAAAAAGGAAAAAGACCACCCACTTGCCTACCCATAACTAAAACTCAATTTGTGCCAAACATTATTCAAAGTATAATTAAGAAGGGGGCTTTACAGTGCCCTATTACATGTGTCAAACAACCAATAATACAAAAAAAAAAAAATAAGTAATAACAAAAAATATATATTAAAAAAAAGTGAATCATTTTAATTTACTAATTTTGTGTCCTTTATGTTTGTATGCCCATCGCCAGCCTAATTTACTATTATAACTTATCCTCTTCTTTTAATGACATCAATCATCTCTCCCCTGTGCCTCCCAGAGGAGGAAAAAAGAAACAACACAAAAAAACACAAAAAACAAAAAAAAAAACACCTCCTCCCAATTTCCCCCCATCAGATGCATCTCACAGACTATCCTATCCATAACTCAGCATTGCCCCAAAAAGGGTTTAATCCACCCCTATTTCTGAGGAGTAATACAGCCATCCTGCCTATGTATCTTTAACCACTACAATACTGGGCACTTTCGCCCCCTGCCTTCCCAGGCCAATTTTCAGCTTATAGCACTCTTGTGCCCCGCACACACGGTCGAACATTAATCGGACATTCCGACAACAAATTCCAAGGATTTTTTCCGACGGATGTTGGCTCAAACTTGTCTTGCATACACACGGTCACACAAAGTTGTCGGAAAATCCGATCATTCTGAACGCGGTGACGTAAAACACGTACGTTGGGACTATAAACGGGGCAGTAGCCAATAGCTTTCATCTCTTTATTTATTCTGAGCATGCGTGGCACTTTGTGCATCAGATTTGTGTACACACGATCGGAAATTCCGACAACGGATTTTGTTGTCGGAAAATTTTATAGCCTGCTCTCAAACTTTGTGTGTCGGAAAATCAGATGGAAAATGTGTGATGGAACCTACACACGGTCGGAATTTCCGCCAACAAGGTCCTATCACACCTTTTCCCTTCGGAAAATCCGACCCCGTGTACGGGGCATTGCACTTTCAATAAGAATTGCGTGGTCATGCAACACTGTACCCAAATGAAATTTTTATCATTTTGTTCACACAAATAGCTTTCTTTTGGTTGTATTTATTATAAATCTATTTTTTTATTTTTTGTGATATAAGCGAAAAAAGAGCGGAAATTTTGAAAAAAAAAAATATTTTCTACTTTCTGTTTTAAAATAAATACAAAAAAAAACTAATTTTGTCATAAATTTAAGCCAAAATGTATTCTGCTACATGTCTTTGGTAAAAAAAATACCGTTAGGTGTATGATAATTGGTTTGTGTGATCATGGACATATGTACGCAATGATCACGGACATATGTGTGCAGATGATCATTGGGACATATGATTTTAGTGTTACATATGTGGGGACAGGTGTTTTTACTGTGTGGGGACATGTGTGTGGGCACAGTGTTTTGGGAACACTATTTAGGGGACACTGTGTGTGTTTACACTGTGTGGGTTGATCATTGTGTAAAAAGCTGTAAAAACAGCTCATACTCACTGATCACCAGCTGGCCATCTGCTCTCCTCTCCTCACTGACAACTTCCGTGTGAGGACAGGAGAGCTGATCGCCTAGAAACCAGCTCTCTGTTTACATCACATGATGGCTCTGATTGGACACAGCCGTTATGTGATCGGGAGGGCCAATCACAGAGCCCTCCTGCCGATCAGAGATGCGCTGTGTCAGGGTGACATGAGCGCATCGGGATTGCGCTGCCGTGAGGGCACGCGTGCACGATCCCCCTCCTTCTGAGGAAAGTTCCTGAACGTCCACTCAGAAGGAGGAAGTGCCCACCCCGCCGTATATGTGCAGTGGCCAGGTGGGAAGTGGTTAAATTTATTCTGTTGGTCTTTAACCATATGTATCCATCTTTCTGCCTCCATTATTTTTTCTACCTCCCTTTTCCAATCCATTATAGTGGGACATCCAGACTGTTTCCAAAATCTAGGTCTCAATATTTTGGCTGCATTTAGCAAATGGGGAGTAATGCTTCTCTTATAAAACCTAGCAGATGATGGCATCCCATGAAAAAGAAAATGTAATGGAGAGAATTCTATAGGTCTAAGTGTCATTTTCTTAATCCAAGGGGCTATCTCCTCCCAGAAAACTTTAATCTTTGGGCAATGCCACCATAAATGCAGAAATTAACCCCTTTGGTTGCATCCTCTCCAGCAGTTAACATCTGCCGATGGATACATCTGAGCCAATTGAACCGGTGTACAATACCATCTTGTCAGGAACTTATAAGACATCTCCTGTATATGGGAACTTGTTGAAGCATGGTGTGTCGCTACCATCAGCCTTTTAATCTGCTCTGATGTAAAGTTATAGCCCAGTTCTCTTTCCCAATCTCAAATGAAATAGGGAGTTGTCATATTTTGGGCGCTCAGAACAGCCTATATATTCGAGACAACATATGACCCGGCTCTGATCAGTTAAAACACCATTCCTCAAAACTAGTAAGCAGGTTCGCTGGCCTAATCTGGTGCTTCCACTTATTGAACAAGTCTGTCAGTTGATGATATTTCCATACAGTCATTGGTACTTCCCCCATTATTGGAACCAAATTCACCAATGGAAGCAATTTACCCCGTGGGGCCACGCCAGCGCAATTACCCTTTCCGTCAATTCCCCAGCGATCTAAACTCTCTTTCTCTTCCCCTGGGGAAAACCAAGGAAATCCTTCCAATGGTGTTAAAGGGGATATTGGGGGGGCAAACTTTCCCGTACTGTTCATTCTATCCCAAATGGATGGTGTTGTCTTCGTCAGTGGTGATGCATATTCCAACAACCCCCTATAAGAAAACGGAATCCAGGGGGCTACGGCCAAGAACCTACCTGCTGTTTTCTCCAAGGGCACCCAAATTTTACTAGCAGAGTTGTGGCACCAGTTCATTATACGAACCAGGGCCATGGCTCTGTAATAAAATGCTATATCCGGGAGTCCCACCCCACCCTCCCGTTTTGGTCTCCTCAAAATCTTGTGTGCCAACCTGGGATCTCCACACACAAAGGTCATAAAAGTCCTGCACATTTGTTTAAAGAATGTCTGTGGGAGTATTATGGGTACGGTATGTAAAACATAAAAAAGCCTGGGAATTACACTCATTTTAAGCGCGTTTATCCTGCCAAACCATGTCAGAGTATGACTTCACTTTTGCAAGTCTTTTATTATGGATACCATCAAGGGTCCATATTTTAGAACATGTAGGCACTTTATATCTGAAGAGATATAGATCCCTAAACCGAATATAGAATCAAGGCGCCAAACAGGAAAATATTGTTGCAAGGCGGTCTTCATCCTCAAAGGCATATGGCTTGGCATCAATCATAATTTCTCAATATTTATTTTAAAATTAGATATAAGGCTAAAGCAGTCTATTTCCAACATCCGTTCCGTCGAAGACTTTTGAGGAGAGGAGAGGTACAACAGTAGATCATCTGCGTAAGCTGAGATCTTATGTTCCATTGATCCAATACAAATCCCCTTGATCTTCCTATTTTGCCTAATCGTGCACAGAAAGGGCTTCAGCACCATAGCAAATAACAAAGGGGATAGTGGGCATTCCTGCCTAGTCTCATTTCGTATCTCAAAATAATCTGATAGTCTACCATGAACTTTAACCCTTGTTTTAGGATCTGCATACAGTGTCGTCACCCATCCCATCATCCGCTCTCTCAGACCCATCTCCCTCAAAACTCCAACCTTAAACTCCTACCCCACCCTATTGAATGCTTTTTCAGCATCCAATGAAATTACTACATTCGGGGTCTGGTTTGGTTCATTATGCATCCAATGCAATACATGCAGGGCCCTAATAGTATTATCTCTAGCCTCTCGGCCCTTCATAAACCCTGTTTGATCTGGGTGAATCAATTTAAATATATGTTATTGTAACCTTAGGGCCAAAATTTTAGCCAGGATATTAGTGTCAGAGTTAAGGAGGGAGATGGGTCTGTAGCTGGCACAGCACTAAGGGTCTTTCCCTACCTTATGTAGAACCGTCACATACAGTGCCTCTGGAGGCAATGGGTTAGAGACCGAGATAGAGTTAAGGTATCTGCAAAGAGGAACCAATAGGATTAAGGAAAACTTTTTATAATACATATTTGTGAAACCACCATTACCTAATGGCAAAGCCGCAATCGCTCCTCTCAGTTCTTCAATGGAGATTGCTTTTTCCATTTCCTCCAAGGCCACAGATGGAATGGCCTTTAGCCCTGTGGCCTCAAGATATTCCCAAATTCTATCCAAATGTCCACCCTCCTCCGCCCCCACAGGAACTGAGTCTATGTTATATAGAGACACATAAAAGCGATGAAACTCAGCTCCTATTGTTTGGAAGTCCACTATCTGCTTATCGCCTGTCTTTATAGTGTGAACATAGCCTGTTGTTTCTTTAGTTGTCTAGCCAATAGTCTCCCACCCTTATTCCCCTGTTCACAGAATCGGTGGGCAAAGTATCTATGTTTATTTTGAACTTTTCGATCGAGAAGTTGTTTTAAGTCTGCCCGCAGTTTCTCCAGTCTCTGCGCGTCCCCAGGTTTTAAATGGGCCTTATGTTTAATTTCAAGTTTATGTATTTCCTCTAAGAGCTCAACCATTTCCTTCTGTCTCTTTTTTTAAATACATGAACCCATTGAAAATAACTCCCCTCTGATGACCTTGTGGGCTTCCCATACCACTTGGTCAGACAGCTCTTATGATATATTGGTCTCAAAATATAATGCTAATGTGCAGGACAAGGAGAAGAAGGAGGAGGAAAAAAAACACACAAAACCCTCTAAAAACCATAACCTACTATGTCACTGTCTGTGGAACATTCTCCTAAAGGGAGGGCGAATCCGGGCAGAAGTGCACCAACTGTGCCTGGAGTCCCCCCCTTCCGCCTTTTGGCAGAAAACAAAGTCCCTTGTCATGGGACCAATCTATTGGGGAAAAGATGAATAAAAACATGAACAGGGTACATTGTGAACCCTGGGCTTCCATTTATATTTTTATATCATTTTCTTTTGCAGTATTTCAGCGTATTGCCTCAAAAATTCCCACCAAAGGGAAGAAACCGAAAAAATTTAGGGGGGGGGGGAGGAAGAGAAAAAAAAGGGGGGTAGAAAAGGGGGGAGAGTGGTGAGGGACTAAGAAAGGACAGAGGGAAAAACAACATCTCCCACCCTCTCCCCCTCTTCCCCCCAAAAAAGAGGGGGTAATAAAAAAAGGGGGGTAAAAAAGGGGGAGGGTGGTGGGGGACTAAGAGGACAGAGAGAAAAACAACACCTCCCCCAAAATAGGGAGGAAATAAAAGGGATAAAAAAGGGGGGAGGGTGGTGGGAGATTAAGAGAGAACAGAGGGAAAAAACAACCTCTACCCCCTCCACCCACCCGCCCACCCAAAACATCCCCCTCAGTCAACTCTAGGCTTTCCTCTTGGCCTTTGGCACTTTACCCCACTACTCAGGCATATCTTTCTATGACCGGATTATAGTCCTGTCTTATCCACATCCACATCAATTTTCTGTCGACCTTTAACTGGCACTTGTTGCCATCGTTCTGGTTGTTGTAGTGATGGTTTATAGTTATTCAATCTCCAGAAAGTCCACCAGGGGGAGCTCCAGCACCTCTATGAAGTGTTGCAAGTCATCTTTCGTTTTAAGTGTTGCTGTTTTCCCATTCCGGGTTGCTACAACCTCAGATGAATATCCCCAGTGATATTTAACCATTTCAATACAGGGCACTTAGACACCCTCCTGCCCAGACCAATTTTCAGCTTTCAGTGCTGTCGCAGTTTGAATGACAATTCAGCGGTCATGCTACACTGTACCCAAACTAAATTTTTATCATTTTGTTCCCACAAATAGAGCTTTCTTTTGGTGGTATTTGATCACCTCTGCAGTTTTTATTTGCTAAACAAATAAAAAAAGACCGAAAATTTTGAAAAAAATAAGTTTTGCTTTTGTTTCTGTTAAAAAAAATTGTAAATAAGTAAGTTTTCTCTTTCACTGATGGGCACTGATAAGGCAGCACTGACAGGCACTGATACGGCGGCACCGATGAGGTGGCACCAATGGGCACCGACGATGGGCACTGATATGCGGCACTGATGGGTGGCACTGATATGCAGCACTGATGGGCATTGATAGGCGGCACTGATGGGCACTCATGGGTGGCACTGGGTGGCACTGATGGGCACTGATAGGTGACACTGATGGGCACTGAAAGGCGGAGCTGCTGGGCACTGATAGGGTGGCACTGATAGGCGGCACTGCTGGGCACTGATGGGCACTAATACGTGGCACTGATGGGCACTGATACGCAGCACTGATATGCGGCACTGATAGGCACCCCTGGTGGCACTGGCAGTGGTAGGCATTGGAGTGGGCACTGATTGGTAGCTGCCTGGGCACAGATTGGCAGCTGCCTGGGCACATATTGGTATTTCTCTGGGGGTCTAGGGGGCATACCTGGTGGTCCAGTGTGGTGGCCATCCTGGTGGTCCTGGGTGACTTCCCTGGTGGTCCTGGGTAGGATCCGAGGGGGGGCTGTGCTGATAAACAATCAGCACAGACCCCTCTGTCAGCAGAGCAGCTGATCGGCTCTCCTCTACTCGCGTCTGTCAGACGCGAGTGAGGAAAAGCCGATTACCGGCTCTTCCTATTTACATCGTGATCAGCTGTGATTGGACATGGCTGATTACGTGGTAAAGAGTCTCCGTCAGAGACTCTTTACCTAGATTGGTATTGCAGGATGTCAGATTGACACCCCGCAACAACGATCACCGCGATGCCCACCCCCGGGGGCACGCAGCGGCTCGATATCCTGATCACGTCATATGACATCCGGTCAGGAATATCAAACCACTTTGCCACCATCATTTTGTAATAGGGCGGGCAGCAAGTGGTTAACATCAGCTGCTTGTAGAACTTCCAACAAGGGTTTAATCATTCTGCGTTGCATAAGAGTTCTATATGATAAATCTGGAAATAAAGCTATTTGTGCACCTTGAAAATCAACCGTGGATTAATTACAGGCTGCTTTCATAATAGATTAAGGGCTGCTTTCATAATAGCTTCTTTCACTGGATATCTATGTAGTTTACAAATGACATCCCTTGGTTTTTCTGCATTTTGGGGGGTAGGGGCGATGGCACATTGGACTCAGGATGATTCAACAGCGGTTATAAGTAATTGAATGTCTTTATTTGTAGGAAGTGCTCTTAAATGTTTTCTCAAGTCCCAATCCACTATTAACTCTGATTGAGATGCACTTAGTTCATTATTATGCTCACCATACAAAGGGTTAACATTCTGCACCTGCCCTGTAGAGGCTGTCTCTGGATTCATCACAAGTCCTTTGCTGATTTTTGCTGATTCACTGCTGGGTTTTGTAGTACCACGACTTTCAACTTCCAGTATTCAACCGTCCCTCCTGGGATTTCTTCCACCTCCTAAAGACACGGGCCCCCTCCAATACACTCCCCTTCCGGACCCTGCATTCCACCAGCATAAACCGAGGTGTCTCTCCCTTCTCCTGGGAGATCCCTTTCCAGGGTTGTACAGCTCTGGTTTGGGCTCAGAGGTATTTGGCCTTTGCCATGTGCTGCAATGCCCCTTCTAAAGCCTGTCATTCCTCAGCCCTGTACAGAGGGATCGCATCCACCCCTCCCCCGCCCCCCCTCATATCAGGGGAGCTGAACTTCCTTCCCTCCTGGACCGGGGTTTGTTTAATTGCGCTCCCAGGATCTGCACTGAGAGAGGAAGATGGGAGAGGAAGATGGGACTTTGTGTGAGGCTGGTGGCAACCAAATATGGTAATACACGCACAGACGGCTTAGCAATTTCTTTATTTGTCATAAAGAGGGTATAAAATCACACTCAGTATGAAATATATAGCAAAGCCATTAAATATATACACACAACTGGATAAAGTACGTTCATGAGTACCTATAAATAAGGATATAATTACATATTCCAAACAGTTCATGGACATATAACACATAATAAAAGAGAAATAGCAGCACATTCCAGTAATCCATGTATGAAGTAGTACTCCGTATAGGGATTAGAGGTAGCACAGATTATAAAGTACATGTAGCAATAATTATTAAATTGAATAAAAATGTGGTGCATCCTATCAATGCTCGACGTGTTTCGTGTTACTAAGACACCTTATCAGGAGCTGGTGCATCCACTAGTCTGTAAAAAATAATATAAAAAATCGATGAACTCTAGTTGAAGTTCCAAAAACAAAGAAAGGAGAAAAAAGGAGGATATTGAGGCTAAATAGCTTACATGGAGCTGGGATTGAGAGGTATGTACTACTGGAATCTGAAAGGAGCTGCCAGTATAGGCTGTCTGTCACGGGAGCTGAGGGAGCCACACTGCACGCGGGGCGAGCATCTACATTAAGCCTTAGATATGTGCACTTTGAAACCAGTATATTGGGGGAGTTATTAGCAATAATAGTACCTCTGATTTCTATTTTAATTTTTTTTATATAGCTATGCTGAGAATATTTTCTGTAGAATTCCCATATAGGCTATGCAAGTTATAAAGGTTTCTCTGTACCATACAGAGATAGATGTCTGCCATCATCTAATTAGACTGAGATATTTCTGGTGCTTATTAGCTATTGATAGTTGTTATAGGAGTGTGATTTGGAAACTTTCTAAGTTTCTATATGAATGGTATAAAATCTCTCAAGTAACAATGATGCAAGAGAACATAAACCATCTTAGTCCTCTCTTCTCTCTTTGATTGTTGTTCTGCTTTACTGCATTCTGGCAGAGAAAATAAAGTTCGCTGAAGATTTATCCTAATGGGTCTGAACTTCCTCTGAGTCATATCTAACAATTTACAGGGTCTCTATAGAACAGTTGATCTAAAGCATGGCAAAACAGAAGAACAGAGAGAGAGAGAGAGAGAGAGAGAGAGAGAGAGAGAGAGAGAGAGAGAGAGAGAGAGAGAGAGAGAGAGAGAGAGAGAGAGAGAGAGAGAGAGAGAGATTTTTACTAATTTACTTGGCTAAGTAATGGTATATGTAATGCTATAAGTAATGCTTGTCCATAACAGGATAATTGAAGTGGACTTGCTTTCACCTTATCTAAAGAAGAACTAAAGGCAAAACTGTCCCATTGTGGATATTTCCCTTCACTACCTGTCAAATAGCCAAAACAGGAAGTAGTAGAAAATCCCTCCAAAGTGAGGTGTTCCCTGGTTGTCACAAGGGTCATCAGAACTAGTGCTCCCATTGGAAGATCCATATACAAAGAACTTGGCGTGTCACTTAAAGCACTACAAAGCCTTCCCCAGTCTAAAGAACAAAACAGGTTCAAACAAACTTATCCAGGCTAGCATAAGCAAATCAGAAAACAGAAGGAAACAGCAGAACCCAGTCATTATATAGAGAGGTGAATATATGGCTTCAGCCTAGGCTCCTCCGGACTACACTGACATGTTTCATCGCACCCATTGGGGCTTAGTCATATAGATCTCTCTATGTATAGTGGCTAGGTTCTGGTGTGTGGTATTTCCACTGTATCTTCTGATTTACTATTATTACTACTATTGTTCATATTGGAGGAAAGCCAACTGGTTTCCATGAACTGGGATCACTCTAGTGGAAAGTTTAACTTAAATCAGCCAAATCTAAAGGAATCCAACCAGTTTATTGTACAGAAAATTTCCCCCCATGCTAGCCTGTGCTCCAATGAATCCACAGATATATAGCGTGAATGGAACCTAAAGAAGGACCCCATGTTAGAATTATGAGGCTAGATTCTCTACCATTGTTTCATATTACCAGAATAAGACAGTATTATACATCCATATTACATTACAACAAGTGCAAAAGGTTGCTCTATGATCCTTGAAGTGTGATCTCTATTGGATTCTGCCCACAAAACTTAACAGAAAAGTCATTAGAGAACAGGTCTTAAAGCTGATTTCCAACCTTACTCTCATTATTGCACAGTTGTATGGGCTCCTCTGCTGTATTGAAATGTCTTATTCAGATTTCACTACACACTGTAAGCTTCTAATAATATACAATATACAATAATATACAATACACACTGCAGTAATTCAGGTAGAGACCACCTCATTTCCTTATGTCCAACATCAACTTAATGGGAGTTGGTCGCCCCGGGGGTGCTCGTAGTATCATTTTGGTGTGGGAAACCCCACTGTGAAAAATAGCACAAGGATTTGGGATAAGCCTAGTCTGTGGCAATTTTCGCTACCAGGCCGCAAGACGTAGCCAATGGACCTGCACTGGCACTATTGGTTTAATTTATTTTTCTGTCACTTTTGTCACTTTGCACTTTAACTGTGTTTTGTTTTCACTTGGATGGAAATTGCGGGTCCTCGGGCCTACCGTGAAGTCTAGAAGGAAGATGTGTGGCCTCCCTTTCTTCTCACCTAGTATTAATTGGTTGTTTCGGCTGACCATAAGGAAAAGATTCACCAGGCATTTTGGCTGGGTGG
Source organism: Lithobates clamitans (assembly GCA_037952925.1). NCBI lineage: Eukaryota > Metazoa > Chordata > Amphibia > Anura > Ranidae > Lithobates > Lithobates clamitans. The sequence continues at coordinate 3,582,294 of JBBGZY010000477.1, read as the reverse complement.
ACCAAGTTGAGTCTTGCCCCTGTCAGGAGGGTTGCATCCCAGGGGGAGGTCAAAGTTGAGCCCTGCTTCTTTGGGAGGTGAACTAGAGACACATCTTTAAGTGCACTTTTTTGTGTGTGTTTTATACATGTACCTTTTTGTACACTTAGATATTTTGTTTTTGCTGCCCACCATGGGTTCAGAGGAAAAATTCTTTCCTAGTTTTTTTCATTCAGTCATTCAATCATTTTTTTTGCACTTTGCACAGCACATAGCACTTTTAACACATGATTAGAGTGTAGTCCTTGAAAATGCTCTAAATGTCTTGGGGGATAAAGCACATGGCCTTTTGGCCAAATTATCCTCCCCTCATGGGGTCTCTTTTAGAGGCAACCCAGTCTAGTACTTCAGTAGACCTCGCTTTGGCTGGTCCTCTGAAGAATGAGGTTTGCCTGGCCTCAGATAGGTGGACCAAAAGTACTCTGTCCTAGTCATGAGTCTTGCACCCCTGAAGTTCATGGTTAGGGTGCTTTCTCTCGGAGGAGGAGGATCATGTGTTACACCCTGTTTTTGTGTGCTTTACTTTTGAGAGCTCACTTTTTATTGCACATTGTGTCCCTGGCCTGCATCTTTAAGTCACTGGATTTTAGTTCGTGGAATCTCACCTAGGGTAGTTTGTATGCAAATTTAAGTACCCACTCTTCCAGACTGACATCCATCTACCAAGCCAATTTACTATTTGCATAACATTTCTCAAAAGCTAGTTAACTGCTTGCCTCAGGGCTGAGCTCTCTCTGAGAGGCACACTAAGGTAGGTACTGTGATGTTTTCCAGAAGGTATGTGCAACACCCTGCCAACCCCCCACCAGCCATGATCTGCCTGTGTTACACTGAGAAGCATAGAGAACCAGTAATAATTTCAATGGGTAAAAAATAAGGTATGAGATAATAGTAAAAAATGTTTTATTTCAAGATTTCATTTGCATGTTTATAAATAAGAGAAAAAGGAATCGGGAAAGTAAAAATGGAAGCAGATTAAACTTCAGCTTTAAGGTCAGGGGGGTTCCTGTGCAGTGGACCATTAAGCATTAAGCTGTATTCAATGCATGTGCAGGTGCCTTACACAATCCCTGATGCATAGCCACCTACAGCTGCATCTTCCAATTCATATCAATGTGCAGTTTGCAGTATGCAGCAACTGCAGGTCCCAGAAAAGTAGATTCACAAGCCCTGCAGACTGCCCCGGTACAGAAGTGTGAGGCCATACTTGTTAAGTTAGAAAACTGGTTTGTTGACAAAGTGAATAAGTGATTTGTGCAGTCAGGTTCTCACGGTCCAATTAATTCCTCCCTATTGGATTTTGCTCACAGTACATATAAATAAATGCAGGCTCAAATGATTTAACATAATACAGTTCATCTAAAAACGATATATTGGTAAAACCCTTTTTTTTTGGAAAAATCGGGTTTACTAGAAGTTCAAATCTGGGATTACTTATAACAAAGTAGAAAAATTAAACTAGAAGATCAGACAACAGCATAAAAATATTGCCAGGCTTTCAGAATATCCCCACAGGTATGTCAATGTCAGTTCCTTTCCATTAATTGTGTAAAACTTTTATGAGGAATTAAGGTTAATGAAAAGCCATTCAATAATTGCCCTTTAAAATGAGTCGAGAAAAAATTAGAATATAATATTCTCATTCAAAATGTTTATAAAAGACACCTAAAGTGTATTTTTAGCTGAAGTCTCTCCTAATGTTAGAATAGGGAATTGTTACAACCTACCTTCTTTGTTCCTGCTGGAGGAATTTATGTTCATTATTTTTATGTTGACCATTTTTAGCAGCACTGAACGCGATTAGAAATACAAAATGTTACTGTTGTCACCAAGAGAGGAGAAGGTAACTTGTACTGGTAACAGTTGAGGGAGATTTGCTTTCCTATTAAGAGACAGAGGGGGTTATTTACGAAAGGCAAATCCACTTTGCACTACATGTGCAAACTACAAGTGCAAAGTGCACTTGAAATTGTACTGAAAGTGCACTTGGAAGTGCAGTCGCTGTAAATCTGAGGGGTAGATCTGAAATGAGGGGAAGCTCTGCTGATTTTATCATCCAATCATGTGCAAGCTAAAATGCTGTTTCTTATCTTCCTTGCATGTCCCCCTCGGATCTACAGCGACTGCACTTCCAAGTGCACTTTCAGTGCAATTTCAAGTGCACTTTGCACTTGTAGTTTGCACTTGCAGTGCAAGGTGGATTTGATTTTCGTAAATAACCCCCAGAGAATACTAGATCTACTTGTAGACATGAAATATATATTCTTTGCTGACAGGAATCTAATTTGACTCGCTTTGAAATAGATTTGTTTAGTAAATTTAAGATTTGTTTTAATATACAAAAAAGGGCAATGTAAAATGTCCCCTCACCGCTGTGTCTTCATGACAGGTAGTAAAGTGAATCTACCAATGGGGCCTAGAACAAAAAAAAAAACCTTGCAAGATTTCTAACTATTCCCTAACCTATCAGAAACTAAAAAAATAATAATCATATGCTTTAATTCCAAGCGGGTTCACGATAAACCTAGTATAATGTCAGACTATATAATAAAAAAGGAATATAATCACCTTGCAGTTGATTCATCAATCTAGAACACTAGATTTGTACCTGTAATTTTCATATATATTTTATCATATTGGCCTAGTGTAAATCTAATCTGATTCTCCAAAATGTAAAGCAGCAGCAACAGTATACTAATTAGGTCACCTCCATGCAGTTATCCTCCTGTAAACATGTTCATAGTGCCTGAATGTTAGCATTGAGAAATGTTATAGAGTCTGATTGGCTGGGATTACAGGAACCTCGTGAAAATACAAGCTCATGTATTTATTCCACCTTTATTATAATCAAATACACAATCAGCACAAAAACACAAAAATATGCTACAAACAATGTAGCAAAATCCACAATCTTTCTCTGTAACTGTGTTTCATTCACCACAATTGGATCCACCACTTTCAACCAGGTAGGTTATTCAAAGCACCACATAAGTTTTAAAATCCAGATCAAATGTTCTCCAACTGTGTCATCCACCACCACCACCTTTAGAAAGGCTCACTCAACAGATGGGATGGACCTCAAATTACAAAGATCAGATGCACATTCAGAGAGTAAAACCAATTATTTCATAACAGATTATTTATTCCTATTCCATCTTCATAAGTTCTCATTGTGGGAAGGCTAATACCCAAAAAAACAATAGAATTGTGTCAATTGTGTCAAAAAAACAAAAAAACAATAAAGCCATATAGCTGTGCTTACATACAGTGCATTATATAAGTGCACTGAGTACTTTGATAAACAATATTTTAATAATATTGGTATGCAATGCCAAATAGCGGTTTCAAAAGTGAACTAAATCCTCTCTTGTATTAAGAGAGGTATGGACTGCAGAGATATCATTTTGCCCCTGTACAAATCATTAGTAATAACTCATCTAGAATATGCAGTTTAGTTTTGGGCACCAGTTCACAAAAAGGATATTGGGGAACTGAAGAAAGTTCAGAGAAGGGCAACCAAACTAATAGGCGGAATGGAGGAGCTAAACTATGAAGATAAATTAGAGGAACTGAATTCATTCTCTCTTGAGAAGAGGAGATTAAGGGAGTGATATGATCAACATGTATAGGAGAGATATGATCAACATGTATAAATACATACGTGGTCCATATAGTGAACCTGGCATTGAGTTATTCACTTTAAGGTCATCACAGAAGACAAGGGGAGACTATTTACATCTGGAGGAAATAAGATTTAATCTCCAAAATATGGAAAGGTTTCTTCACAGTAAGAGCTGTGAAAATGTGGAATAGACTCCCTTAAGAGCTGGTTCTGTCCAGCTCAGTAGATTGCTTTAAAAGAGGCCTGGATTATTTCTTAAATGCACATAATATAACTGGATACTAACATTTATAGGTAAAGTTGATCCAAGGAATATCCGATTGTCTCTTGGGGGATCAGGAAATAATTTTTTTCCCCTGCTAGAGAAAATTGGATAATGCTTTGCTGTTTTTTTTGCCTTTCTCTGGATCAACTGTGGGAATAGGTGTTAGATAATGAGTTTATGTGAAATCTCCATTAACAGCTGTAAATAGTATAATTATGAATATATTTTGGTTAGAGTTGTATCAGTGTGGGTGTGTAATATTTCTTCTTAATAATTCCCTGTTCTACCGATAGTTGGAGATGGTTTAAGTTGCCAGGGTATATTCTATTAATTACTACTGTGTGCTAGAGGATTAATATGCTAAAAATCTTCTTTCAGATGGTTCAGTGCCTGAGTTCATTTAACAATGAGACTCAAACCTGTTTGCTTTACAAATATCCACTTCAAATGAATCCTCATTTAGATATGCAATGTAGGTGGCCAGCCTTTCATGAATACCAAATTTCCCTAAAAAAGGTAATGTACTTGCAAACTTAATTTTCCCTCCTGAAATATAGTTTGTGCTAGGGATTTGCATTAAAGGGGGCTGAGTTATGTTAATTAAATACAGAGAATTGGGAATTAGCTAATTAGCTAATCTTAAAAAGGATGAGTATGATTTGAATAGAGGAAATAGAGATGCCCACCAATCAGAGCAACTCAATGCAAACCAATGAAGTAGGATGAGTAGGGAGGAAAAGTCTTTGGAACACCAATTACCAGATATGGAACACCATTACCTCATACGCAGTTCCATGGTAATTATGGAATATATCCCTTGCACTTATATAAAAATTTTTGTCTTATGTCTTTTCTTTCTTACTGTTTGTATTTAGTAAAATGTTAGAGCTCTCTTGATAATGTTTTTTTTTCTGAAAAATTATAGATTGTTTTTGTTCCTTTCAGACCTTCAAACTATTTACTAATACATGTCTGTATTTGTGTTGAAGCTTTCACTTTTGGGTAAGAACTCTAATATATCAGAGGAATATTAAATGTCTATAGATTTGGTCAACAATAGGATTGTGTATATAGGATTGTATAAATATTTTCTCCCTTTTATTGGTTGAAATACAGTAGATGGACTTGTGTTTTTTTCAACCAGACTAACTATGTAATTATGTAATATGCAAGTATCGAAAGACTGTCACCTGCATAGGATCCTACCACAGCATAAAAGCTCTGGCCATTTTGAGCACTATTAGGGGTAAATCCCAGGTTTGTTCCTATACTCAGGGCAAGCACTGTGAACCACTAAGATGGCATCACCTGCTAAACCGTACTCTATGCGTTTTAATAAAGGACTTCCTCATCAATATTTACAAATACATTTATTGATTTTTAATAAACACATATCAGCAATAAATTTTATTTTATATATTTTTTTCTGTGTGGAGGTTAGTTTTACCTTGCTTAAATTATAGTCCCAGTCAATTTATTTAATCTAAAAAAATGAAAAATCTTGCAGACTGTGTCTCTGCCACCATTGAATAAAAATGCTTTTACATTATTCTTGATTCTAAATATTTAGTATACTAATATTGAGAGGAATGCAATAGAGCAAGGCAAGCAGCTCTAGGTCTGATATTCAAATCCATTAATTTTGAATTTTAATATGTGAAGTGAAAGAAATTATTTATTTGTATAGTAAAACATTATTAGTATTCTATAACAGGGAGGGCATGCTTACAGCTCTTGTGGAAAATTCCTCTCTTACAATATTTCTACCAAAAATATTCAGAAAATGTTAAATGAGAAAGAAAATATTCAAAAAGGATGACTTTCACACCTGTTTTTAGCGTAAAAGGAGTCTGCTAAAGTAAATATTTGATACTACCTCAGAAAGAAGAGGGAACACTACAAAAGATCAGAAAAAAATTACTCCGAAAACATTTTGTGTGATAAAGAATGACTCCTATACCCTTTTTACTTCTCACAAGTGCATCTTGGATTATATGAATCCAACTGGGCTTTAAAATTGAAAATCAAAGAGGTTTCCCTCTTCAGAATCCTTTTTATTCCACTACCTTAGTTGACCTTTTCACATAAATCCATTTATATACCTTAAAGCAAGTTATAAGGAAGTAAAGGCAATATGAAATAACAAAAGAAACTCTAATGCTCTTATTTTAGAGGGTGTATATATTATATAAAAAAAGGAGGATGTTCTAATATGTAAGACATATAGTACATGTATAAATCTTCATCTTACATCAATAACCTGTTTAAAACATGTTGCCAAAAAGACTATGTGAATCAGAATAGTCACTTGCCTTTATAAGTTAACAAATCATTTAATCTACCCAACCTTTCATCAACTTATCTTTTTTTTCAAAGCCAGTCAAAGTGTATTCCTCCTTGGCTTTAAATACAATATTACAGGACATATACATTTTCTTTTTGAGTATTTTTCTAAAGAAGTAATTTCACCAAATATGTCAGGCCTTACTCTGTTTCTGGATAAAAAAAGTGTGCAAGACATAAGAGTGCAAAACACTTTTTCTCCCTAGACAGCCTTTACCAATGGAACTAATGCCTTTCATTTACTTGCAACTTCAGGAGACATAAATATTGAAAAAAGTAATAAACAGAAGAACTCATAAAGCAAAGCAGATAAAGCCCTGAAAATTCTGCATTATAAGGCAAACTTATCATTTGAATTAAGCAAATTAAAGACAATCTGTTCTTGGCATATCCAACATTGGACTTCTCCTGTGCTCTCTTTATATTCTAATTCAGACCCGGTGTATGTAAAACCTCCCAGTGATCTTATTTTACCTAATCTGATAAATATGCCATTTGAAGCATTTTTCTATATCAATCTGATCCATGCTAAAAGTAAATAATGATTCTGCCAGAAATCTTTTAAACTGAAAAAAAAAAATCTTCCTGCGCTCTATCCTTCTTCTGACTGTTATCAGTAAACATTGTTTTTTTCTTTCTCTCTTTTCACTAAAGAAATTCTCCCTTTATGTTAACTTCTTCACACCATGCCTCCCGCCCCTTTAAGAGGTTTAGAATGCCGAGAGGTGGGGCTTAAGACCATGTGACTGTCATGATCGGCTGTCTAATTGCAAGCAGTGATTATCTTTTGGTTAGGTGCCGGTAACTGTGCCGGGAGTGTGCAGGGCATGTGCTCTTGGCATAGCTGCATTGACTGCAATTCATGAAAATATGCAGTCTCTCGATGCCAAGGGTCAGGTGCTGAGAGGTCACATATTTGCGTGCGGCCAGGGCCAAGGGGTTAAGGAATAGATTGGGGGTGTTCTGTAGCAACTATATAACTATATGTAGTCCTGTTCGATGATGACAACACTTCTACTTCAAAGTCACAGTACAGTAAATGAGTGCTGTCATCCCAGGAAATGAAGTGTGTTACCAGCAGGAATACATTGTGAACAAATTTGAAAAAGCTAGGAAAGAAAACTAATGGAGCCCCCACAGAAGGTGAGCTGCAATATGTTACATTTTAGTTCCTGATTTGAGATGCACTTTAAATTACAGTATTTCATACACATTTTTATTTTTGCAAGTCCATCCTTTATAGATTCTGGAATCTGGAATGTAACCTATTCTCTTGATCTTTAAATTTGTTTTGAAACATAACATTGTCTTTACTTTGTTTCTCAAAATTCATAAACTGCTGTTTCTTTTTATCTTTCATTTGTGAAACACACTATTCTTAATAAGTCTAATTTCAAACGGGAACCCAATAACTTAATTTCCTACCCTTGAATGATGTCTAGCTGAGTATTAAGTAATTGCATTTTCTTAATTTAATTTTAAGGAGGGTCATTTTGGAGGTTAATTCCCCAGTAAGTTTCTCTTGACTGCTGTCGAGGAGGAAAGGGAAAGAGGAAATTAAATAGAAAGATGCAGAAGGAGCAAACACAATAACTAATTCATACATTTATTCAAAAGAAAATGATTACAAACAAATCTATAGTGACAAATTACTTATTAGTTTTCATATCTCAAGAGAAAACAGTGAATGAATTGATCAAAATCCCATAAAAACTGAATCTCTCGAATCCAAATAAAGCATAATTGTATGTCCAAAATTCATACACTACACATAAAAAGTCCAACATAAACTCAGGCCAAAACAAAATGTTTATGATATGTTATGTTATGATATAATTGTGTATACATTACCAAAAAAAATGTAGTGGAAATAACCCAAGTCATCTATCAAAGGTAACCTAATATAGGTTAACTTTAAAAAAAAACCACATATGTTGAAAGTTGTGAAAAAGTTCAGTAATCAAATTAGAAATGTGCAGAAAAATGCAAATAAATAAAATGAAAACAATTATGAATTTATAACCTAAATACTTTAAAAAAATCTAAAAATACAGTAGTGCATAATAGTACAACAAACTTGTTCTCAAATGTTGATCTAACCAATTAATTAGTTCTATAGAATACTGGAAAAAATGTTGAAAAACCAGCTGGATTCTAAAATTGCCAAACCAAGTAACAGAAATATTGAACTCAGCCCTCACACAATGTTTTTTGTTTTTTTGGGGTTTTTTTATTTTTTTTTTTAACAAAATTAAATAAACCTAGGAAAATGTACTTAATTTCACTTTTCATTTTCTCCCAATTGCACATTACATTTGGCAAACAACACATCTAGTGGGATGCGTGCCTAGTGATAGAAAGGTAAAGATACATGCAGAAGGCATCTAAATCCTTATAGATAACCCCTATGACAGTAGTTTAGAAAGGATGACATTGGGTTTACATCCACTTTAAGTTGAAGTGAAAGTGAGAACTCTGCAGACTTTGTCAACAATCTCTCCTCTTCACTAAAGCTGACTGCTGGGGTGATCATGTGATCAGACCGGAGCACCCTCAGAAAGGGAAAAAAAATGAAAAAGCCACAATAATTAGAGAAAAACCATATATATTATTGGTTCAGCTAGCAATATAGCAGACACATTTGGTGTAGAAAAACGACTATCCAAAATCTAAAAAAAACTAAGGAAGAGTGACATTGTTTTTAAATACAGGTTACATTTTATTATCCAGTAGGTTAGATGTGCAGAAAGTCCATCAGTTTCCAATCTTTAAAAATCTTTCTTGTGCTTAAATAATGAAGATTCCACAAATCCAAATCCAATCACAGGAATGGATGTATGGTATATGAAAATACCATACACAGTACAATTCATTGTACTTTCTCTGTACAATTATCTTTAGATTTTTCAAAAATATATTATAAGGACAAAATCATCCATTCAAGCTGTATCACATCAGGTAAGCCCTTGCACTATATAGCCATTGCACCAGCCAATTAATATACTTTTAAAGGAGATTGTATTATCAGTTTGTATAGTTTATGGTCAGCTTAAAGCAGAATTAAAATCACTATACTTGCCTTCTCTTAAAATCTGTGAGGTATCCCTCACCAGTGCTGGTATTTTCTCCCTGAGTGACGGTTTTCAGGTGTCTTTACTAGCTGGGGCAAGGTGACGCAACTGCTGAGCAGGCACAGGAGTCAGTCATCCCGGCACACAAGGACCTTACCAGCAATGTAAGCTGAGCTGTGCATGTACAGCTCAGTTTATATCCTGCAGAATGCTGCAAGTAGGCAGATAGAAGTATTTTATTGCAGAAGAGAGATTGCATTTCTCTTCTGCAATAAATAGCCTGTCTGCTTGCAATTTTTAATGAAAATGCAATCAGTTCCACTTTAACAGCACTAGATTTACAGGTACAGTGCCTTGAAAATGTATTCATACCCCTTGAAATTTTCCACATTTTGTCACGTTACAACCAAAAATGTAAATATATTTTATTGGGATGTTATGTGATAGACCAACACAAAGTGGCACATATATGTGAAGTGGAAGGAAAATTATATTTATTGAAAAAAATAAAAATAAATAGTGTCCCTGGATGTAAATCCATCGTCAATCATGATGCCATCACGTGACGTCAGAAGCGCCGGTGCCATCAGGTGACGTAGCTGAGTGATGTAGCCGGGTGGCCCCGCCCCTTGCCTATATAAGGACTGTCAAAGCGCAGGAAGGGTAGATGGTGGGAGGCCTCCCAGGAGTGTTTTTTTTTAAATATATTTCAGGTCTGGTGGGCATCGCGATTGACAAAGGATTTACATTACGGGACACCATTTTTTATTTTTTTTACCATCACTTTTTTTTATTTAGCTGTCAGCAGGGAAACGCATTGACAGCTAATTACTCATCGGTTGTTAAGGACGCTGCGGCCATTTTCCTGGCACCGACCCTTAACAACCAGCTTATGCAGCACTCCTATTGGGCAAATCTTTGCCCAATCAGGGCGCAGAATGCACTGTGCAGCCCTCGGTGCATTGCAGGGTGTATGTCAGGGCGAACACCCAGTGAACGACCTGCAAATTCAGGTGTTTGGCGAGCAGCCGAACAGGCAAATGTTTGGCCAGAACTAATGCTAAGGGCGAACTGTTCACCCATCCTTAGTCTTGATAGGTTTGCAGCTGTGCCATTTTCAGGTGATGGATGGAACAGTGCTCTGTGAGATGTTCAAAGCTTGGGATATTTTTTTAAGACCTAACCCTGCTTTAAACTTCTCCACAACGTTATCCTTGACCTGTGCGGTGTGTACCTTGGCCTTCATGATGCTGTTTGCTCACTAAATTTCACTAACAAACCCCTGGGGGCTTCACAGAACAGCTGTATTTATACTGAGATTAAATTACACAGGTGGACTATTTACTAATAAGGTATAATTTACTAATAAGGACTATTTACTAATAAGGTGACTTCTGAAGACAATTGGTTCCGCTAGATTTTAGTTTGGGGTATCAGAGTAAGGGGGCTGAATACAAATGCATGCCACACTTTTCAGATATTTATTTGTAAAAAATGTTGAAAACGATTTATCTTTTTCTTTCCACTTCACAATTATGTGCCACTTTGTTTTGGTCTATCGCATAAAAAATCCCAATAAAATACATTTATGGTGTTTGGTGAGTTTTGGTTGTAATATGACAAAATGTGGAAAATTTCAAGGGGTATGAATACTTTTTCGAGGCACTGTATACTTTAGATACAAACTATACATAGGTGGAAAACGTTGAAAACATTGCCACATATTAGTCCTGATTTATTTCAAAGTGAATTTTCACTTGTCTTAGTAAATGAAGTGAAACAAATTTAAAATTAGCTTTGTGAGAAATATCCAATCATGTACAAGAACAATGAACAAGAAAAAAAGTTTGCTTGGATTATTAAAATCAGCACAACTTTTATGACCTCATTCTGTTCCAGTTCAATTGGAAAAAAAGCTTAGTGAATGAGGTCACGTTGTGTTAACTTCAATAATGCAATCACGTGCAAGCAAACATCCTGTCTTTTTTATTTTTACCTTCTTTGCAGATGATTGTTAAAGTAAATTTTCACGTTGTTTCACCCTTTTTAGTAAGATAAGCGAACATACATATTGGAAATTAAGCTCTCTCTCGTTCTTTAAGTCAAGGTCATTGATTCAAAATTTAAAGCCAATGTGAACTTTATAAACTTTATAGAATACATTCTGGGCTAATCGAAATAAAAGGTGTGTAAAGTCTTACAGTGTGTTTTCTTTAAAACCCAGCACAGAGTAGAAAAGCCTGTGTCCCACCAGCATGCTGCAGAGTTGGACAGTTGCTGTGGGGAAGCAGTGATCTCTTAATCACTTAATAATCTCTATACCTTATACCTTAAATAATTAAGTTATTAAACAATTAATACATATAATTACATTTTTTTACTATGAGTTAAGATTAATTTTGCCCAAACTATTAATAGCACCAGCTTTAATTAACATTTTGTATATGTAAATGTGAGAATAAATTGTTTTATCTCCACCAGATCTAAAAAACAGTCTACTAAGTTTCCACACTTAGTTTTTCAATATGCAGCAGTTTTGCTCATATTTGTTATCAATTCTGCCACCATAGGTGAGACCCTGGTAATCCAGTGCCTCATAATGGCTCTCCAAGCTGTTAATAAATATATAAGAATCCACTGCAGATTAGATGTTTGACTATTTATAGTGCTTACTGTCTCAGCCTGGTGACAGCTGAACAGTAACATCAAAGGGTCGTGAACAGTAATACTTGTCACCAAATTTATATATCTCAACACCTGCTTCTAAAAGTTTGAAATCTTTGGACAATGGCACAATGACAATGCCAATGTGGTTCTATAAAAATTTAATTTTAGACATTTTCCTGCGTACAGCGATGAAGGATTTATTATAAATTGATTGTATGCTCTATGTATAATGGTAAATTGAGTTTCTCTCCAGCTCTCCTTTATATGGTTCTCTGATCCTTGGTGTATCCCTCCACATATCCTTCCACCAGATTTTCATAGGAAAATTCAAAAGAGATATCATTCAAAGGATGACATATATCAGATATAGCACAGATACCATTTCCTATCAACCTATTCAAAAAGGTCAGCTTGAATGCATAGAGCATATCACTACAACAGGACAATATGTAACTAGATATCTGGAAGTGGTAGAGATAATGCTGGCTCGGAATATTAAATTCCCTAGAGATCGCTTCAAAAAGACCGAGTATGAAATCCTATGGTGCAGTTGGTGTGCTGCAAACAACCCATTTTGCCTGTACATTTGGAAAGCTAGATAAACAATACTTTCGCTCCCGTGGTAGTAATAAATATGAAAAATTAATAAATTGAATTATAAATTAGAAAAATTGATAGTGGATCGGTAATTGTAGTGACCCAAAGAAGTGTATCACCCTTGAATGATCAATATATAAAAAACAAAAAAGCAAACTAAAAAACACAAATGCAAGCTGCTCCCCTTAATTTGAATGAAACAATCAAATAAGGAATGGTATACAGTAGGGGGCGCTAAAGACCTGAAAACATATGTATCTGTCACTAGATACACACACAATCCACATCAACCGCAGTGAATTATATAATACTGCTTGTGCTAAAGTGAAAATACATAGTATATGATAAAAATAAACATACAAATATATATAAAATAAAAGTGAAAAGTGATATTTAAGATCAAAAAAGTTCTTAGTGCAAGTGTGATAGATATATTCGTGATGGTTGATTGTCCCAATCCATTGAAAAGATCAGAGCAAACAATTAGTTGAAAACCAACATCAAAGCAGACACATAGATCTTCAAAGATGCAACAAATCTTGCGATGATATATAGGTTCCGTCACCCAAGAAGAAAAAATCACCTGAGAATAATAGATATCTGCTTACCAGATACCAATGACTCCTTTAACTAAAAAGAGAGTCATTAGCGCTTGTACAGGATTGTGCCTGTTCACATGAAGGCTGGAAGGCTGGGTGGTACTTTAGGCATAGATCCCTCCCGTCCCATTCATTCAGGATAGGAAATATGAGAAACAAAAGGGAATCTCCATAGTGTAAAACCGTTTAATGCATAAAAAAGAAGAACAATAAAATAGCCAAATGGCCTCTTACATTGATCGGTGCCTACCCGGCACTGGGACTGCTTGCATGTCAGGGTGAATGGTGTCCAAAGCCCTTCGCATCACATCGCACATGCGGCGTGCGTTCCACTCTGTGCGTCTAGCTAACCAGATGATTCGGAAGTTGGTAGGACGAATCTGGACATGTGACCACGTACCGCTCCGACGTACGTTTCGTTTGTGAACGTCTTCAGAGAAGCTTCCCTGAATGGGACGGTGCTATCTCTATATCTAAGTTGGAATACTTTGATGTCAGTGTTAGCCTGTCCAAGGCATGTCTCAATAGACAACTTAAATTTTAAATTCTTATATTGGGAAGGCCAAGACCACCTTTGTTTTTAAACAGGGAAAGAGTAGATATTGAAACTCATGGTCTCTTCCCATGCCATAAAAACTTAACCATAGATTTTATTAATTAATCCACATCCTTATGTTTAGGAAGAATTGCTAATGTTTGTAAAGAAAAGAGAAGACAGGCTAAACTCACCATCTTAATAATATGGCTTCTCTCAAATTGCGAAAAGTGGAAGATCAGCCCACACTAATCTTTATCCCTTGATACGTGATATATTCCGTCACTGCCACAAACAGAGTGTGTTGTTCCCATTTTCTATGGTGTATAACTTGCTTTTATTAAAGTAAGCAAACCAGAAAATCTACTATATTGATCAAATACACATTTTGCTTTAATACACATAGGGGGTTATTTACTAAAGGAAAATCCACTTTGCACTGCAAGTACACTTGGAAGTAAAGTTGCTGTAGATCCGAGGGGGACATGCAAGGAAAATAAAAAACAGCATTTTAGCTTGCACATGATTGGATGATAAAATCAGCAGAGCTTCCCCTCATTTCAGATCTACCCCTTAGATTTAGAGCGACTGCACTTCCAGGTGCACTTGCAGTGCAAAGTGAATTTGCCTTTTGTAAATAGCCCTCATGAAATGGATTTAGATTATTTAAACTGAAGGTTCAGTTGGGCTTTAAATTATTTTTGGATATTGCAAATACATTTAAGCAATCTTTGCACAGAAATAAAAATAACCAACTCCTATTACTGAATTACTTGAATTATAGTGTTCAATTTATCATTCACTGCTCAACTGTGAGACTAGATAATAAAGCAATGGTGCCCCACAGATGAAGGAGAAAAATAATATATATAATAGTCAGTACATATTATGGAAAGCAGATCTCAATTTAGGTAAAATGACAGTGTCCCATGTCTTTATTTTCTTTTTGTGTTTTATAGGCAGATTAAATATACAGCACATGCAGCACAGTTCTACAACGAGTAGCAATTTGGTTTGTCTGAACATAGTTGTGATTTTGCAATATAACAAATTCAAGCAGCTAGCTTAAATGCACTGTAAAAAGTCCCAGTGAATAGATTTCTTTGTTTCCTCTAATTGCTGATGATCAACTTAAATCGCATCTGCCATTTTCAAAAGTTAAAGGATGACACAGAGCTGGCACCGGTCCCAGCAGAAAGGGAAAAAAGACTTATGGATTTAGGCTGCTTTGCATTCTGATCAGGAACACACAGTAGCAACATTATAAGCTGGAGCTGCAATTCCAAGAAGGATTTGAAGATTCTGAAGTCGAAGATGCTGTGTGCAAATGCAGCACTTTTACAGTAAGAGAATATGAACACAGCAGATAAGTACAGAGGCTACTGCACAAGAGATGCCTTTTTACCCACCAGCTCCTGCTAGTATCTTTAGTATAAAACAGAAGTTAGTGGTAAAAAATAGCAATAGATTTACCTGATAATTTTTGCACACTGAAGTGTATTAAAGCAAAAACAAAGAACTTCTGATATTTGCTCTCTTTTGGTCTGCTGGATTAGTGCAACAATTACCTGTTGTTCCTGTGAAAAATACAAGGAGGTTCTAAATTCCTGTGCAGGCTGCCTATGTGAAACTGAAATCTCAAACCGTGTAATCACCGCTGCTCAGTTCACCTCTGTCAATTATAAATCACCTCCCCTTTTGTTATGGAGCTGAAATCAGGAGCAAGAAGACTAGGGTGATACGGCTGCTTTTCCATAGATATTATTCAGTGAGTGAGTGTTGTCACTCTAGTTTAGGAAGTGTGTTGAGGGCAGGGTCACCAGGTAAAAATAAAGGAAAAAGCCAAAAAAAAAGGACCAATAAGTTAAATTACATCCTTCTTTCCTTTTACAGAAAGTTGGAAGTTACTGTATTTTGTATATGCTCTCAAAAATGACAAGTTAACATGCCATCCATCTTTCACGACTCCAATGAAGAAAAACCCATCCAAGAAGCACTGGGACTTTGATGTGAGTTCATACAAAGTAGTGAGAGGAAAAAACATTTGGAGAACTTATTGCCTCAGGGTAGGCTGTTCACAATAGACAGAGCTATCCTCCAATAGGTATCCAGCAGGTTACTAGAACAAAACATGTACCAATCAAAAGGAGCGCCAGACCAAATAATAAAAGAGTCCAAATTAACTTATTGGTTTGCACTAAACAAATAGTCATATAGTGTACCTCAGGGGTTAGGAAACATGCCTCGAAATTTGAGCCATTTGTGGCCCTGCCAGGATGACCAGGTTTAACAAACTTTAGCAGAACTGAATGAGAGAAATCTTGTGTATGTTGGTACATGTACGCCTGTATGGCCAGCTTTTGTCTCCTCATAGTGGGGTTGATTTACTAAAACTAGAGAGTGCAAAATCTGGTGCATGGTAGCCAATAAGCTGCTAACTTTAGCTTGTTCAATTAAGCTTTGACAAAAAATCCTGGAAGCTGATTGGTTTCTATGTAGAGCTACACCAGATTTTGCACTTTATCGTTTTAGTAAATCAACCCCAGTGTGTCTATTACCATGGCAGTACTATTAAAGCAGCCCGTGAAAGATGGATCAGAACAAAACATGCAACAATTGAATAAACTCCAACGCAAACAATAAGAGAGTCCAAATTAATGTATTGATTTGAACTAAAAACAGCCAATGTGGTTTGGGGGCTGAGACACTCTCCCTTCATCAGGGCTTCAGTTGAAATAAGAAACTTGAATGGACTCAAAATAAGGCTTTTCTGAGTGAATCAAGCCAGTGAATCTGTGCGAGCAAGATCATCAGCAAGATTGCTAAATTTCTAGTAACTCTTGTAGTCCAACCAGGGCTGCTGTTAGAAATCACTGGGCCCCCAACACCCCCCATCCCCCCCTGTGAAAATATAAAAACAATATTTTCACTAAAATACATTGAAAATCATTATTAGTGGACACAAACATTCCGTCACACATAAAAATATATAAATTACACCTGCAAGCCAAAATTCTACCCAAACAATAATGCACACATTCCCAAAACTCCCAGTTCAACCCCCCCCTCCCAGCACAAATCTTTGCCCCCCCAGCTCAAATCCCACCCCTCCTAGCACAAGTTGCCCTTACCCCCTTTGAAACCACCCTATCTAACACACAGCCTCATTCTTCTCAAACTTTCTATCCTAGCACACATCTTCTCCCCAGATCCCTCCACCATCACAAATCCTGCAAATCCCTCCTATTAGCCCAAATTCCCCCACCACCTCCTGGCACAAAATCCCCCCCTCCCCCCCCAGCACAAATCTTGTTTCTCCAATCCCCCTAGGACTAACTCCCACACTTCCCTCCTCTTAGAACAACCCTCTCTAAATCACTCTTCCCAGCACAAATTCTTCCTCCCTAACCAGATCCCCCACCTCCTCCTAGCAAAAACACACCCCCCTCCTGGCTCCAAAGCCCCCCACCTCCTACACCATCCTTCTAGCACATACCCCCCTTCTCCAAATCCCCATTAAACTTTTCAGCACAGATAGCCAGCCAGCTTCCCCCCCTTCCACAAACATCCCAAGCACAAACTATTACTCCCCCTCCACCAACTTACAGGGGGAAGCCACTACAAAGCCAGGAGGAGGTGCACTGTGTTGTGCTCTCGCCTCATGTCAGAACAGCACTCCTCCATACAGCACATGGGACAGGATCACTCTTAGAAGGCATTGGACTGTACACACACACAGTTTGATTACCACT
Source organism: Lithobates clamitans (assembly GCA_037952925.1). Taxonomy (NCBI): domain Eukaryota; kingdom Metazoa; phylum Chordata; class Amphibia; order Anura; family Ranidae; genus Lithobates; species Lithobates clamitans. The sequence goes on along the minus strand of JBBGZY010000477.1, from coordinate 3,564,804 downwards.
TCCTATCTCCTCCATGGGCTGCTCATATCCCAGCAGCAGAAAATGCGGATAGGGGGCGATAATCAAACTGTGTGTGTGCAAATACACACACACACATACACACACACAGTTTGATTATCGCCCCTGTGTGTGTGCACAGTCCAATACAACCTAAGAGTGATCCTGTCACATGTGCTGTATGGAGGAGCACTGTTCTGATACAAGGCAAGAGCACAACACAGCACAACTCACAGCACAACTCCTCCTGGCTGTTTTCTCACTGACGCTTCTTCTCACACTCCAGCCTCCAGGCTGCCTTCTCCTTGTTCTGGCTCTGAGTGCGGGTGGGGGAAGGAGCTCAGTGGCTGCTGGCCAGGCACATCATCCAAGGGTGGGCCAGCCTGGGGGGCAAAACTAGAATCTAGGTGGGCACAGCCAACCCCAGCACTCCCTAATTCTGGCCATGCGTGCATCTCACCCAGCAGCTGAAAGCCAGAGGGAGGAAGAGGGGGAGGAACCAGCTTTCAGTTGCTGCAGAGAGCGGCACAGTTATGCCATTGTTCGTTCTCTGCTCCACCAATCCTCCTGCTGTCTGGGCCCCCTGTGTGCCTGGGCCCCCTACCGGAGGACCAGTGATACTCCCCTATCGGAGCCTCTGAGTCCAACAATTAACTTTCTTCCATACATTCACTCAGGAAAGCCTTATTAAGGCTAGAAGAGGTGTTACATATGACACTTTAGAAATATATTATGTCTTTATTAGAACAAGGTCTTGCTATTTGTAGCATAGCAGAGATTTAAAGTGAAAGGCCACACTGTTCTCTTCCACACCATTTATTATAAAAGTTATAGTTATATTTCAGTGTATTTTCTCCTATGGACTGTACTGTAACATGAACAAATTACCATGTAAGGCTTGATAAAAAGTTTTTTTTATGGCTCTTTATTGTAAGGTGGTCTGTCAATTGTACTGACATACTATGGAAAACACTGTTGCAATGAAAGCATGATAGGTTTCTGCAAAAAAAGGCAGGACATAACCCATGACCCAACATTTGAATGTCATCAATTAAACGTACAATTTCTTTTTCTCTTGAAACCCACAGAAAAAAAATATGACACCCAAAGTCAACTTTCTACAAATGTGAAGTTTAAAACTCAGCCATTTGTAGAATAGCAGAGATTTACAGTGAAAGGCCATTTTTCATTATTTTGACATGTTGAAAAGAATGAATGGTAAAATTGTAGCAAGGTCTGACCTTTAAAGTATTTCTGGGTGACAGTTAAAAGGATTGTGATAAGATACCTGAAGACTGAAAACAGATCACAATCTTAATGCAGAAATGGCTTTATTCGCTTACAAAACTATATAGAGACGCAATAGCTGTTATTGGTACTCGTGCAATGTCTTTTCTGACCCAGAAGACAATATGCTCAATTCACCAAGCTACAGTGATCATTATTATAATAATTGTAATTTTCAGCAATTCGAGCTAAAAAAGAACTGTCACATATGTAATAATAAATGCTGCTATGGCAAATAACACATGCATTATAACTAAGTGAATTAAGTAAAATATCTATTAGCAGATATTACCAGTCTTCACAAATCAGATGGACCTGTCCAGTTATGTAATTGTTTGTGTTGAATCACAGAAGTTTAATTTGACTGATTATGGCCATTCTGATTTGTTCAAGTGACAGACATTAATGCAATTCATGTTTTTGGCTGCCTAGATTCAATTGGGTTGATTTACTAAAAGCAAATAGGCTGTTCACTTTGCAAGTGAACTTGCTCTAGAGCTTAGTGAAAGCTCTACTGTTTTTTTCCTTTTAAATTGCATGTCAGTGGGCATTCTTTGCAAACTGAAACTTTGCCACATTCACTAAGCTCTGGGGCAAATTCCCTTGGAAAGTGCAACTTCACTTGCAGTCTGTTTGCCTTTAGAAAATCAACCCCAATATGTTCCTTTTATTCTTGTCAACAAAGTAAAATAAATCAAATTTACCTATAAAAAGCTATATTGTAGAGCTGCACGATTCTGTAAAAAATGAGAATCACATTATTTTTGCTTAGAATAAAGATCACGATTCTCTCATGATTCTCAGTGTAACATCATTCATATTATACAAAAAATTGGGCAAACTTTACTGTTTATTGTTTTTTTTTTAATTCATTGAAGTGTATTTTTTCCCAAAAAATGCATTTGAAAGACTGCTGAGCAAATACAGTGTGACATAAAATATTGCAATGCCATTTTATTCTCTAGGGTCTCTGCTAAAAAAATATATTTATAGGGGGCACATGTATGGCGCAAAGCAGAAAGGAAGCAGCGGCTAAGAGCTCAGTGAGTGAAGGCGCTTCCCCTGGGGCTATTCATGCACCTTTCTTCCCCGATTTTTCTTCACACCCCGGTGGAACAATCAGCACATCCCGGGACCTAAAAATCACCACAATAAACCGGCTTAAAGGTCTCTAACAACCTACATGCTTTGGGTAAAGGAACAGAGCAAGATAGCCGAAGATGGTGCCTTGCCTGGAAAAGACACAGACACACTCTCTGGCTGCAGACTCTTCACCGGCACACTCCATGGGAGAATGTGAATACTCACTGCAGCTCACTAAAGCTGATCTGGATGAGAGTCTCACTACAATGTATGATAAGATTGCTCAGAAGTTTCAGTCAGAGCTGCACAAATCCACCAACACTCTGTCCTTGGAGATTGCAGCTCTGGGTAACAGGACTGATTAGAATCCAAACACAATGAGCTTAACCTGGCTCATTCAGATCTTGGGAAGGATCACAAATTTCTCTCTGAGACTTTGTTTCAACTCCAAGCCCACCTTGAGGACCTGGACAATAGGAACAGACGCAATAATCTCAGGGTGCGAGGGGTCCCCGAGACTTTAACTGATCTACTTCCAACTGTAAAAAAAACTGTTCCTGTCTCTCCTCCCTGATTCCCCTCTCTCTGCCTTCACCTGTGACTCGGTTGAATTGATGATAGGCAACTCCTATCCTCATATTGATTAGTGGTTCCAAATTAATAATAACTACTTTTCAATATGAGGATAGGAGTTGCCTATCATCAATTCAACCGAGTCAGCATGGCGAGCTTTGCCTTAGGAGGGGATTCCAGGTGACCCTGAGTATCCGAAACGAGGAGCTTGAGACGATCCAGGAATTTCTGATAATCAGCCGGCTGAGGTAAGCCTTTTGCTTACATTTGAGTTATCAGACTTCCTTGATCGGTAAGGCATTTTCGGGACAAAGGGTACCTATTTTACTCCCCTTAATCGAACTGTATTGATTGGTGGTTATATGTTATGTTGTCCCTGTCTATTGTCCATCGGAGTGTTATAGATAAGAAAGGGAATAATAGTGCTGTTCACAGGTATATGTAGTAAATCTGCTAGATAAAGTAGTTTAGAGACAAGAGGGTATAGGCACACGTAGAGAAGAGAGAAGACTGGCCAGTCATTATGGGCATTGAATTAAGTAAGGGAATGAAGGGTAAGAGACCCTCAAAAATGCCCAGCGCAAGAGGAGCGCTATATATGAACCAAAGGTGCGGTTCCGCCTATACTGAGCCCCTAGATTAATGGTTAGAGTGGACAGGGATCCACAATGGGTAACTAGGTTACCAAGGTCCACAGGGACTAAGAATCATGCAGAGTAAATAGCTAAAGAAACAGCTATCTATGTGATCAGAATGGATCAAGGGTGACAATAACACTAGACAGAAAGGGACATTTTCATGTTAAGTTGTGGGATGAATTTGGGGTCAGGCACTACAACTATTAGAGTCAGAAACAGAGAAATGAGAATTAAAACAGAATACTTTATATGTTGTCAGAGAGGGAAGATGGGATGAGCACTGTGGCTCCCCATCTGATCATAGAATCATAGAAGCTAGATATAAAAGTTATTTAAACAAAATAAGGAAAGCAGAATTTAGGCAGGGAAATATTAATGAGAGTTAAAAGAAAGTGAGAGAATGATATGCATGTGTTGTGTACAAATGGGAAAAATGTAAGCGATTTTAGAGAGATATTGGTGTATGTGCGAATGCTGGGACCTTTAGTTCTATTGCTTGTGTGTGTCATGTACGCAGATGTGACCCCCTCCTTTGTGCTCTCATGAAAGAAATGTGGCTGGGATGAGAGGTTAGTGATAAGCTGGAAGGACACCATTGCCAATTTCTGTTTTTTAGACAAAACATTTATAACAAAATGTGCCGGGTTAACGAATCTAATGGTAAACAATGTGATCACAATTATTTTGAATCTGTTTTCCAAACATGGTAAAATGAAGGTTACATTTAACTGTGTATTACACAAATTGAATATCCTTTGATAGTGGAAACAGTGCATTTAAAAAAAGGGAAATTAAGTAAAATTAAGTAGTAATGAGTATTAATTTCTAATATGAGTTTAACAATTTTATTAATAATATAGATATATTGAAACTGGTTTAGACAACCTTTGGTTGGAAATGAAGTCCAGGTTAATAGGGAAATTTGTAATAAATGGGATTAGTTTAGATTAAGATAACAATTTTGTAATTTTACATTTATACAATAAGCCCTTATTGAGAGAAAAAAAAAGATTAAGATGAGGTTGTTATTTTGAATAAAGCTGCCATAATATTTAACAAACCCAAGATGAATGGAATACATAAGAAGTTCTTCTATAAAAATGAAATTTTAAGGTTTTTGATAATAACTTGATGTGCGGTCCATGATGTAAGAGTAATATTAAATAAAATTTAAATATAACAGACCCATCACATCAAGTCCACACACCCTGTTAGGATAGATGCCGCCTGCAGCCAGTTGTTTTATAGTTTTTGATGCTTTCTGGTCCATCATACAGATTGTTGATCCTTTTGTTTTTATTTATTTTTATTTTTGAAATCCAAAGCAGAATGTGTGGATTGTGAAATGATGTGCCCCTTTTTCTTGTAAGTACAGTGGTATAAGCAGAAGAATAGTTTTGGATTTATGGACATCTCTGCATGAGCGCAGGGTATTGTTATCATTTATTATAATATTGCCAGGAAGAAGTTGTCTTTTGAAACATGAAACTGGAGTTCTTACACAAACAGTGTGATAGAACACAAGCCATTGTAATATATTTATGCAAGCTGGACCCAGTAATGAAGGGTTCACCCTGATATATCAGAGCTGCAGTTTTTATGCAAAGGTGCTATTAGACAAAGTTAGATATTGTTTTGGTCAAACATTTAATTTTTAATGGTCCGACATTCTGTGCAGCAAATATACAGATAACTAAATGTTTGTCTAATGAAAGGTTTAAAATATGAGTTTGTTTATGTACAAATCTAACAATGAAAAATGCGTACATTTGAATCCAGCCACCTTATTGCCTCTATTGGAGGAGGCTGGAGACAAAGGAAGACACATGTGTTAAATTGATGGTGTAGGAATCAACTGCTGTGAGCCCAGTGCAGGACACACTCCCTGAAGACCCAGATATTACATTTTTTGTAGATTTGAGTATGCAGTTTATCACCCAGAAGGATACTCTGTATTCAAAGTCATTGGATCCTTTTTCCCCAGCTCAAGAAACAGAGCTCCATGTTTTAGCAAAGCCTGTGAGCTATAAAAAGAGTGTATATTTATATAGATAGTCGAGATATAGAGAGCTTTTGGTTCCATTGAAAGGGCCAGAAGTTTGTTTTTACTTCGGCAGGTAAACCAACCAAGCATGCCAAGTTAATTTGATCGGCTGTTTTCAGCCTTCCAGGTTCTTGCTGAGGTAGCCATATTAACTTTCACACATGGAAGCAGACCAGGTGACTAAGGATGCTGCATTTACAGCCCCGGACACTTGATGGGTCTGTGCAACTCACAGATTCCACCCGAGTTCTGGCCCAGTATAGCTGGGATTAATAATTCAACTTTAAGGACCCAAGAACGAGAAGAACAAGTGGTCCACAGGGGGCAACTTCTTATGAAACAGGACTTTGGAAAAGGTGATCATTTATGTCTGCCAGCCACTCTTTTCCCTTCAGCTTGACACATGGACCGTGTCATCAGTCACAAGCAGTTATGGCTGCCTTAGTAAATGAGCGTGGGATAGAGCCAGGGTTCACCACAGTTGTTTTTATAACACACCACTTCTTGTTTTACCTGTTACCAAAGGTGTTACCAAAAGCTGGACATCCCTCCCAGAGATTACAAAAAAGATATATCCAGATGCCCAAGTTAGGATCTTACGAGTATGCATTTTGTCTGTATGGACATGTTTTTTGGATGTCCAGTGGCAAATGCTACTGCAAAGGCCACAGTAAAAAGCGTTATCAGAAGTAGTTTGTAAGTACAGAGTGCCAGAATCTACACAGAGTAACAGAGGAAATCATTTTTTATAGGAGAGTCCTTAATGGAAGTTTTGAGGTTTTATTTTTACACCCCCTACTGTCTACAATGTAGCGGACAAAGTAGAGTAAGAAACTAGAAAACTTTTGCCTGAATGTTTTCTTATATTTTATGAAGCCCCTAAGGGGGATGTTGGACTCTCTCCCTATGGGATTTTGTTTGGGAGTGTGTTACTCACTTGCTTATATTTTGTCTCAGCAGCTGAAGTCCTTCATTCGGATCTCACAGAGAATGTTGCTGATCTTTTAAGGTTTTTTGACAAACTCATTTATGTGTTTTCTCCCCAATTCCAGATCCTAAAAGTTTGGAAGGATCTAAAACTAAAGCCAGGTGACTTGTGGATTGTTAAGAGACATTTATATATAAGGAAATGTTTGGAGACTCAATACAGCATCTATTTCATGTACAGTTTTTGCAAAACTTGAAGGAAAAGTCACCTGGATCCACACCAGACACTGCAAAAATGACTAAATTAAAGAAATCTCTGTGTTTGATTTGTTTCCCTCTTGTGATCACAGTCTAGGGTACTTTTTGATTCAATTACTTTAATTGTAAGGGATATATATATATATATATTTGAAAAGTAGTTTAGCCATGTTGAAGTCATATTTGTCTTTTGTACGTCTTCCATTTTATGTAGAATTGTCTGTGTTTACATATGCTAATAAGTCAGCATGCCAACAATTAAGCTAGAAGGCCATTCTGGCCACAGGAGTGTACAGCCAGTACTCTGTAAATATGTCTTATCAATCATTTGTTTTTCACAATGAAAAGTCATTTGGTAATGAAAAGGTTGCTCAGCTATTATTTTCTCCACAATGGAGTTTTTTTTTTTTTGCCTCTTTGGCCAGGACTACCTCCACCTAAGCGAGGTTCCAGGTTAAAGGTGATAGCAGGTATGGTTAGTGATCAAAATATTGATCAAAAGAGGGGAGACTGGTGTTTCCGCCCGGTTCTGCTTTATTATGACGCAATTGAAGGTTTTTATGCACATGATTACGTAGGTATCACATTAATATTACAATTGTAGGTTTATGGTAACAAGGGGCGTTACATAGGCAGGCTTATTCTAATCAGGACTCAAAAGAATGTAAACATTTACTGAAAACATTATTAGTGCTGTGTGCACAGTGAGGGCAGTGTGCAATACATACAAAATACAATACAATTATATACAGAACTTACAAATTTCCATTACACCTGTGATCTAGGATCCATAGAGCTCTGCACCCTAAACCTCCTCCTGAAAAACCACTGAGGGATATTGTACTCTGACTTAAAGATTTCCTGATTAAGGAAGAAATTCTCAGGGCCTCACAAAATACCCCTAATATTCGTTTGGAGGGCATCTCTATCCAATTATACCTGGATAGCTTTCCTGCCACCCTGGATAAACGCAGAAAGATGAACAGAGTCTGTTCTCCAATCTGCTAATATCTGCTATCGCTGGGGGTTCCCGTTCAAGCTGCAGGTCCCCCATAATGGCACGACATATATGGTTACTACAGTCCCAGAGGGCAAAGAGCTTTTGGTGAAGCTGGGTCTCCTTGATGCTGCGGTGCTCCCTAGGATGCCATCTACTCCACATCCATCTTCCATTTGGGCTACTCCATCTCCCAGACAGGATTGTCTAAGTCAACGTTAATGCTTACCTCTCCCTACCTCCCTTGTTTTTATTTTCGTTCAAGGTTGCAGATAGCTGAACACTCCCGACATGCTCATTAACAACTGGATTCTATCTGTACTGAGCTGAAGTCCTGACAAGTTCGTTTGGCTGTCTCCTACTCCAATTTGGTTTGTTGATCTTACATCTGTTCTGGAGATCCTGGTTCGGTGGACCTCCCTCAAGTACTTGGAACACTCTGTTCATTGTTCAATTTATTTGACAGTTCCACAGTATTAGAGTAATGAACCCCATGGTCCGAGTCGAAAATGTTCTTTTGGTCAGGGTGAGTACTATTCCCCTGACCCCTCCTGACTGTTTATTGCCATTTTTTGGCCTGTTTTTCTTGTTTAATGACTCTTCGTTATTTCTTTTTTTTTTTTTTTTTTTCTTTTTTCAATAATTTTGGTTTTGCATTACAAATGTATTGCTTATCTAGCTATTATACCAATTATGTTCGCTAGATGGCGCTGCTCTTCTCAAGTCTCCTGCATGCTATATGATTGCTTTCCTTGGTATTATAAGATGTTCTGTAAGCATACCCCTCGACTTGGATTCTTTCCTGACCTCCTGCTGCCCATATCCAATTCACAATGGGCCTCAGAGTAATTTCCTATAATCTCAAAGGATTTAACTCTTCTCATAAGCGGAGAAAAGCCAATAGATCATAAAAATCTTTAGGTGCGGATATTCTCGTGCTACAGGAGACACATTTCTCCACTCACAACCACCCATCTTTTTTGAACAAATCCTTTAAACAGTGTTACTTCACCACCTATGAATCCAAGTCGAGAGGGGCGGTTATTCTGATCAAAAACTCTGTCATGTTTGATGTTCATCGGATCTGCAAAGATCCAGACAGTCATTTTGTAATAGTCAAAGGCTCTATTCAAGGTAAAATGATCACCCTGGCCTCAGTATTTTTTTTTTCAAGTGCTAGATAAATTTCACTCTCACCACCTCATAATAGGAGGCGAAATTAAATTTGGTGGCCCATTCTAGAATGGACAAAAGCCACATAGGAAGCTCCAATAACACCTTCCCAAAGTGCCTTTAATACTCCCTCAGGTCTCACCAATTATTAGATACTCGGAGTGCACACAATGTGGGCTCTCGAGGATATACTTTCTACTCCCACCCTCATGTCAGCTATTCTTGCCTCAATTACATTTTCTGCTCCACTATTTTAGTTGCGAATTCCACCTCAGTGAACATATATGTGTGTCCTTGGTCTGGCCATCATATATTATCCTGTAACCTCTCCTATATAGGTCTTCCCAATGACACTAGGGCCTGGTGCCTTAATGACTCCTTACTCACTGACCCCGCCATAGTAAGCTAATTATCTGAACGCCTAAAGCCCCACTATCAGATTTTCTGCTGATTTTTGTCTTCAGATATACTGATTGCATACAAATTGAAACTCCTAAGGTTTGACCTCATATTATATGGTTTTGGTAAATCTGAAGGAAAAAATCTGCAGAAAATCTGATAGTGTGTATGGGGCTTTACTGAATACTTTAGACATAATGACATTGAGGGGATTTGCCCTACATCTCTATGGACAGCCCATAAAGCTCTGATGAGAGGCCATCTTATAGAAATCGCCACCAACAGAAAATGCCAAAAACTTAAAAGAAATACCCTCACTTTAGATCTTGAAAGAGTATACCACAGACACAGCCAAACCCCAGCCCAGGAATTACTGCTTCAAATTAACGATAAGAGAAGCGCCCTAGACACTCTGCTCTCAGAACAAACTGAAAATCCCTCTGCTGTTCTAAGGCCCGTTTTCTCCTCCATAGCAATTCGGCCTCAGCTATGTTCACAAGAAAGTTGAAACAATCTACCCAGCCAACGCACTCATATAAATTACGAGATGGTAATGGTAACCTCACAACTCACCCTAAAGAAGTCTAATGCCGCGTATACACGAGCGGAATGTCCGACAGAAAAAGTCAGACGGAAGCTTTTCATCGTATATTCAGATCGTGTGTATGCCTCATCTGACTTTTTTTTTTAGAAAATTCTGACGGACCTAGAAATAGAACATGTTCTAAATATTTCCGACGGAACCAATTCCTATCGGGAAAACGCTTGTCTATATGCTGTTCCGACGGACCAAAAACAACGCATGCTCTGAAACAAGTATGAGACAGAAGCTATTGGCTACTGGCTATTGAACCGGTCGTGTGTACAGGGCATTAAAGATATTCTCCTCTTACTACCAAAAACTCCTGTCAGGTCTTTCATCCCCACCTTGTCCCACCTCTCAGACCTGGCTAGATGCCCTCTCGCTACCAAAGCTCACCGAAGAGCAGCTACAGACTCTTAACCTCCCTGGCGGTATGATTCTTTCTGATTTTAGGTGCTGAAAGCGGTACAATTATTTTGCATGGAAATTTGGCGTTTTATATTGTAGGTCTGTAATTATTAACAATAACACACTTAAATCTGTCCAAACAAGAGTCTAGTAGATATCCCGGATATGATAAAGTTTGAAACACAAAAACATAAATTTTAATATAATAAAAAAATAATAATAATTAAAAAAAATAAAAATAAATAGTAATAAAATAAATTTCCACACGATTCACTATCGCTCAATTCTGCAAGTGTTCTAATTTACTATCGCTGTTTTCTAGCTGGTCTAAAGCCATTTTTGACGTAAAGGGACACTTTTTGGTTGCTATGGACAATCTCCAGTTTCCAGGCAGAAAGAACAGTATATGCAATATAAAACTGCATGCAGGGCATGGGCCAGAGCACTGGGGACAAATGGGATGTGAAATGATTTCATACAGTACTGTAATCTGTAAGATTACAGTACTGTATGTGTTATGCTTTTTACATTTTTTTGAATTTGCCGCCAGGCTCCGCCCCCGTGCGTCGCGACGCTCGCAGGGAACGGAGCCTGGCACAGAGAGGCTTCGGGACAAGACACAGCCCGCGGACACTGCGGGGGACATCGCAGGATCCCGGGGACAAGGTAAGTAAGGAGGCACCAGGATCCTGCGATGCAATCCCGAGTGTGGCTCGGGGTTACCGCTAATGGTCCTGAAATTTAACCCCGAGCCACACTCGGGAATACCGCCAGGGAGGCTACTGCTCCTTGTACGGAAGAGGAAATTTCCTCTATTATCTCCTCCTTAAAATCATCCAAAACCCCTGGCCCTGACAGGTTCACCACATCATATTATAAAAAAAATTCCCCAGATCATTAATCCCCAAAATGACTAAACTTTATAACCATATTTTGTATAGTAAACCATTTGCTGCTGGCAAATAGTTCCCTCATTCCAAAACAGGGTAAAGATCATAACCTTCCCCAGAAATGTCACCCCATTTCGGTCATTAACTACTTCAACACAGGGCACTTACACCCCCTTCCTGCCCAAGCCATTTTTCAGCTTTCAGTGCTGTCACATTTTGAATGACAATTGCGCGGTCCTGCTACACTGTAACCATGTGAAATTTTTATCATTTTCTTCACACAAATAAAGCTGAAAAGTATAAAATAAAAGTTTTTCTTAGTTTCTGTCAGTAAATTTTGTAAATAAGTAATTTTTCTCCTTCACTGATGGGCGCTGATGAGGCGGCATTGATAGGCACTGACAGGCTGCACTGATGAGGAGGCAGAAATATGCCACACTTATGGGCACTGATAGCTGGCACTGATATGTGGCACTGGTGAGCACCGATAGGTGGCACTGGTGGGCACTGGTGGGTGGCACTGATGAGCACAGATAGGCGACACAGATAGGCAGCGCTGATGGGCACTGATGGGTGGCACTGATGGGCACTGATGGGCATTGATAGGTGACATTGATGGGCAGCAGTGATAGGTATTGATGGGCAGCAGTGGTGGGCAGCAGTCATAGCCAGCACTGACTGGGATCATTAATGATTGCTTACACTTGTGGGCACTGTTTGCTGGCACTGGTGGGAACTCACTGCTGGCACCGGTAAACACTCACTGCTGGCACTGGTGGACACACTGCTGGCACTGTGGGTGCTTTATTGTAATCAGGGTACTGATTATCAGTGCCCTGATTACATCCCTAGATGTCCTCTGTGAAGAGATGCCGCTGATCGGCTCTCCTCTCCTCACACTCTGTCCGGGAGTGCGTGAGAGTGGCTATTCTGGGCGCCGTCATATGATGTCCACCCAGAACAAGAGCCACAGCTCCTGGGGTGCAACTCTGAGTGCTTTGCTTTGGGCCGTGGAACTAGGCAGGGTTGCCCCCTTTCCCCCCTTTTGTTTGCTTTAGCAATTGAACCACTAGCCCGCTCCATTTCCTCCAACCCTAATATTAAAGGATATGTTAAAAGTAACCAAGAATTCAAACTAAGCTTATACGCGGATAATGTCCTTCTGTTTATACCTGACCCCCCAATCTCCCTCCTCAACTTTCTTACTTCCTTAGACACCTTTTTCCACCTTACTGGCCTAAGAGTGAATCCATCTAAATGCATAGCCTTACCCATCAATATCCCTCAACCGTTACTACCCTTAAAGGGGCTGCAAACGTTCGTGTTTTTTCACCTTAATGCATCCTGTGCATTAAGGTGAAAAAACTTCTATCACTGACCAGGCCCCCAGCTCCCCTATTTTACTAACCTGAGCCTCGTAATTCCCACGCATGAGACACGCTCTTCCCCTCTGCCCGTTGTCTCGGCTCTTGATTGGATAGATTAATAGCAGCGCAGCCATTGGCTCCCACTGCTGTCAATCAAATCCAATGACGCGGACGTCAGGGGCGTGGCCGAGTCCAGCATTCTGCATCTATGGACGCAAATGCTGGACTCGGGAGCGTGCCCGCAAGGTAACCCCCCAGGAGAGCGCTTCTCCTAGGGGGTTATATGATGCAGGGAGGAGCTACCAACGCCGCCGGGGGACCCCAGAAGTCGAGGATCGGGGCCACTCTGTGTAAAACGCCACTCCAATATGTATAAATGCACACGCTCTGTCTCTATTAAAGAGACTGTAGTCAAATGACACACCCGCTGGTCCTATACCCCTGACAGGTTGCACAGAATTTACCCACTGGTTCCTGACACATGCTTCAGAGGATGTCATAGCAGGGGTACTCTCCTTCACATGTTCTGGAGCTGCACTGTTTTGAGATCCTTGTGACAAAAAACCTCCTCGCAGGTACTCGAAATAACAGGTGTACCTGTGACCCTGACTTATCAGATGTGCATTTTATTTGCAGAACTCCCAGAAGTCTCTCCCCCAACAAAAGTTAGCACATATGCTTTTTAGTGCTAACCAATGGGCTATCACCGTAAACTGGCGATGTCCCTCGGTACCATGGTTACAGGTGCTCCTTCGCCTGGAGTCTATTAGATTGATGGAAAGTGTGCATCACACTCTTCTGGACTCCATACATCTTTAAATCACCATTTATTTATATACCGTGGCAATTGGTGTTTTATATGTATTTTGACACAATTTGTTCTGTTGTGTAATTGCCAGCTGCCTTTTTGTTTTTTCATAGTTTTTCACTTTCACCTGCGCAATCACAACCCCAAACTACCCTACCAAGATGGCTACTTCAACACAGAGATGCAGTTCATATTGAGACATTTCAAATCAGTAATGCCGCGTGCACACGGTCGGACTTTCTAGAAAGCTAGGTCCGACGTACTTGCCGCCAGACTTCCGGCAAGTACAAGTATCAAACTGATTGCGGAGTGTATGTTAAGTTAATGACACACCACAATCGGTTTGCAAAATGCAGAGTGATTTGCAGCATCGGATCGCATGGGTTGGAATACCCAAGCGATCTGATTCTGTTGCGGACAAAAAAAACAGTTTGGTGCAAATGCTGTGCGATTTGAGCCATACAAATCCATGGCTTAAATAGCACCCCAGAGACACCACATGTAATTCACACACAAATGTGCTACGATTCCTGTGCGAATTACATGCATCTGAACTACAGCAGTGTGAACCCAGGCTACAAGAACTAATATAACTGTAACTTTTCTATCATCTGCAGTATCTATGGTTCCAGCAAAAGGTCAGTAATCACTAGAAAACTGTCAATCTTTCACATATATACAATATTTCTGTTTTGTATTGTAAACGATATTTTCAGGCATACAAATAAACTTTGGTTTTCCTTTTATTTAACATTGACCTCCCTCTGGTCCAAACCAAGGCTTGGCTTTTCAGTTGACTCCAGCAGCCATGTTAATTTAAAAGGGAGGCTTGGCTAATCCTCTTGACACAGGGGTTTTGCTTTCTTTATAGCGGCCATGTTACTTCCTTTCTTTTCAGAATGAGGCTTGGCCATCTGTTTTCAAACTGTGGCGGCCATTCTGAGCAAACTATTTTATTTTGAACAGCTGTGCTCTTTCCATGATGGACCCTATAAAAGTGTGGTTTTTGGTATAGACTCCATGCCCCCAATGATGTCATGTATTACAAAACTAGTGGGGCGGAGTCTATGTCCAGCGATACAATGCTATCTTGATCTGCAGATTTTTTTATGTAAGAACCTTTTATCCATTTGTTACATTGTATTGGACCTGTAGTCACTTTTAATGGCATTTTTCAACAAAACCACCCTGGTTTTATGCTATGTGGTGACTTTTTGCCTTTTTTGATTTAACTTCCTTGGAAAAGAGTGACAAACCAGCACCAGCGGCCGTAACACTATTCTTCTCTACCTCCAGTGGATGGATCCTTCATGATGTGTGATTCTATGCGTGATTGGACTCCTATACTATGAAGTCTAGCTATCTGGTAAGGGCACATCTTGTATATTTTTTGGTGGATGGCGCACTGGGGTGTATGATCGCTCACTATCCTTGGATACGTGTTGCAACAATATATCATTTTATTTCTGTATGGACTTATATGGAAATCCTATGGACTGATTATTGTCACTTTATTTTATTTCACATGTTATATCACCATTTATTTATATACCGTGGCAATTGGTGTTTTATATGTATTTTGACACAATTTGTTCTGTTGTGTAATTGCCAGCTGCCTTTTTGTTTTTTCATAGTTTTTCACTTTCACCTGCGCAATCACAACCCCAAACTACCCTACCAAGATGGCTACTTCAACACAGAGATGCAGTTCATATTGAGACATTTCAAATCAGTAATGCCGCGTGCACACGGTCGGACTTTCTAGAAAGCTAGGTCCGACGTACTTGCCGCCAGACTTCCGGCGGACTACCGCCGGACTTTCTGAACGGCCGGACTTGCCTACACACGGCCGGACTTTCCGGAATCCGGTCTTCCCGACGGACTTCCGCCGGACTTTCAGAACGAACAGACTTTCCCACACACGGACAAGTCCGTTCATTTTGAACGTGACTTTGGTACGACGGGACTAGAAAAGGAATTCAATCTCGCCGCTTTTTTTGGCGAGATTGAAACCTTGCGAGCCCCGTCGCAGGCCCTTAGGTCTGGTATGGATTATAAAGGGGAACCCCTACGCCGAAAAAACGGCGTGGGGTCCCCCTAAAATCCATACCAGACCCCGATCCGAGCACGCAGCCTGGCCGGTCAGGAAAGGGGGTGGGGACGAGCGAGCGCCCCCCCCCCTCCTGAACCGTACCAGGCCGCATGCCCTCAACATGGGGGGTGGGTGCTTTGGGGGAGGGGGGCGCCCTGCGCCCCCCCCCCCAAAGCACCTTGTCCCCATGTTGATGAGGACAAGGGCCTCTTCCCGACAACCCTGGCCGTTGGTTGTCGGGGTCTGCGGGTGGGGGCTTATCGGAATCTGGGAGCCCCCTTTAATAAGGGGGCCCCCAGATCCCGGCCCCCCACCCTATGTAAATGAGTATGGGGTACATGGTACCCCTACCCATTTACCTAGGTAAAAAGTGTCAGTAATAAAACACAACACAGGTTTTTAAAATAATTTATTAAACAGCTCCGGGGGGGTCTTCTTCCGTCTTCGGGGGTCCCTCCGGTTCATCTTCTCCCGGCGTCCGGTTGGTTCTTCTCCGCTCTCCGGCCTCTTCTCCCGGTGTCCCAGGTCTTCGGCCGGCCCCTCCGCTATCTTCAGGTAGCTCTATTGCCAGCGGAGGTCCGGACTTCTGGGCTTCTTGGCTTCTTGGCTTCTTGTGTTCTCTTCTCTTCCCCCAGATGTTGACACGACGCTCTCTCCGGCTGGACTGGTCTCTGAGGGCTGCGTTGTGACTTATATAGGCGGAGACCCCGCCCCCATATGATGTCACAGTCCCTGGGCATGCTGGGACTGTGACGTTTTAGGGGGCGTGGTCGACCACGCCCCCTAAAACGTCACAGTCCCAGCATGCCCAGGGACTGTGACATCATATGGGGGCGGGGTCTCCGCCTATATAAGTCACAACGCAGCCCTCAGAGACCAGTCCAGCCGGAGAGAGCGTCGTGTCAACATCTGGGGGAAGAGAAGAGAAGAGAACACAAGAAGCCAAGAAGCCAAGAAGCCCAGAAGTCCGGACCTCCGCTGGCAATAGAGCTACCTGAAGATAGCGGAGGGGCCGGCCGAAGACCTGGGACACCGGGAGAAGAGGCCGGAGAGCGGAGAAGAACCAACCGGACGCCGGGAGAAGATGAACCGGAGGGACCCCCGAAGACGGAAGAAGACCCCCCCGGAGCTGTTTAATAAATTATTTTAAAAACCTGTGTTGTGTTTTATTACTGACACTTTTTACCTAGGTAAATGGGTAGGGGTACCATGTACCCCATACTCATTTACATAGGGTGGGGGGCCGGGATCTGGGGGCCCCCTTATTAAAGGGGGCTCCCAGATTCCGATAAGCCCCCGCCCGCAGACCCCGACAACCAACGGCCAGGGTTGTCGGGAAGAGGCCCTTGTCCTCATCAACATGGGGACAAGGTGCTTTGGGGGGGGGGCGCAGGGTGCCCCCCTCCCCCAAAGCACCCACCCCCCATGTTGAGGGCATGCGGCCTGGTACGGTTCAGGAGGGGGGGGGCGCTCGCTCGTCCCCACCCCCTTTCCTGACCGGCCAGGCTGCGTGCTCGGATCGGGGTCTGGTATGGATTTTAGGGGGACCCCATGCCGTTTTTTCGGCGTAGGGGTTCCCCTTTATAATCCATACCAGACCTAAGGGCCTGGTATGCCCCGCGCTCGCCGCAATAGGAAGATTTGTTTTTCCTATTGCAGCGAGCGCGAGATGCAGTAACCTGCTCCTCCGTCGTATCTGGTCCTTCGGACTAGCATACAGACGAACGGGCTTTCCGTCAGGAACTGAGTCCGGCGGAGGTACGACGTAAAGATTTGAAGCAGGCTTCAAATCTAAAGTACGTCGGATTTCCGCAAAAATCCGACCGAAACGGTCCGTCGGAAGTCCGATGGAGACCACACACGGTCGGACTTTCCGCCGGACTTTGTCCGGCGGCGTCCGTCGGACTTTTGCAGGTGAAAAGTCCGACCGTGTGTACGCGGCATAATAGGTAAAGATATGTTGTAGGGAGACCACAGGCAATACGGGTTACTAATCTTTTTGCCCTCTGCCACCTTTTTTGGGCACAACTTTCAAAGTTAAGTTTCTTTTATCATAACATTTTCAATTCTTCTGTATAATTTGATATTTTAATTAATTCAAAAGTTAACATAAGTGTTTATAAAACTGCCATTTAATTTGGACAGTCATTTTAAAAACTAGCAAATACTTTCTGGGCAGGCTTATGTGTTCTCTAACCTGAATACTGTAACTAAAATTTTCTCAAAGTTTCTCAATATGTCACCTCATGTAAAAGTCTAAGTTTGCCAAACAGCCCCTGGTTTTAACTTTATTCAGTTTATAGTTGGTGTCTGACATGCAGGTAAAATACTTCTACATTATTTAATCTGCCATGAGAGCAGAAAACTACAGGAGATGTTTATATACTGGGGAATTACTACAGGTGGGGTTGGAGACTGGAGAACTGCTGCAGAAGATAGTCAGGGATTCGGTAGCAAGTTTTATAAGACTGCTAAGTATTAGAATAAGTAGTAGTGACTTAGTTGTATTTAGTAAGACTAAGTAGTAGTGATCCCTGTCATTACAGCCCATTTACAAAACAATGCTCCTACTCCCAATACTGACTGCTTTGATCCAAGGGCAGCCCAGCATGTAGCAAAAAGGCTGCATGATGGTTAACAGTGCTCTAGCTGTACTGCCTCATATTATGCTCTGGAAGTCTACCTTGAAAAGGGATCCTCCTTAACCTGAAAAAAACACACTGCTGCCAAATACATGCATCATTCAGTTAAGCCTTGGTTTTGCACAGCCCATGTGAAGCTTTAGGGTGCTCAATGTATGCCTTACCTATACTGAAGAAGTATTTCCCTGATGGGTGTATGCTGTTACACAATAAGGCAAAGCCATATAATCACCTTACATAAAAAAATGAATAAGCAAAAGAACATGATGATACTACACCAGTGATGGCGAACCTTGGCACCCCAGATGTTTTGGAACTACATTTCCCATGATTGCCCATGCACTCTGCAGTGTAGATGAGCATCATGGAAAATGTAGTTCCAAAAAATTTGGGGTGCCAAGGTTCACCATCACTGTCCTACACCAAGCCATCCATAGCAGAAACTTAATTTGAGTCTTAAGAGTTGTGATCCATGGATCCATGGATTGGACTTGTTTTTCCAGCACATCCCACAGATGCTCGATTGGATTGAAATTTTGAGAATCCGGAGGCCAAGTCAACACATTGAACTCATTGTTGTGTTCTTCAAACAATTCTTGAACCATTTTTCACTGTGGCAGGGTGCATTATCTTGCCAAAAGAGGCCACTGCCATCAGGAAACACTGTTTCCATGAAGAGGTGTACTTGGCCAGCAACAATGTTTAGGTAGGAGGTACATGTCAAGTAACATTCCCATTAATGGCAGGATGTCAGACCAGGCCACCTTCTTCCATTGCTCCTGGGTCCAGTTCTAATACCCACATGCTCATTGTAGATACTTGCAGCTACAGAGCCTCATACACAACAAACTGCAATGCTCATTTTTTCTGCTTTCAACACATCAGCTTCAGGGACAACATGTTTAGTCTGCCTAATATATCCTGCTGACTTTCAGATGCCATAAAGTTATGGCTGATCGGTGTACATATACAGTACAGTACATATATATATATATATATATATATAGATATATCTATACATATATATATATATATATATATATATATATATATATATATATATATATATATATATATATATATATATATATATATATAGATAGATAGATAGATAAATATATATCTATCTATAAATATAATTATCTATATACAGTGTGGACGGAAAGTATTCAGACCCCTTTACATTTTTCACTCCTTGTTATATTGCAGCCATTTGCTAAAATCATTTAAGTTCATTTTTTTTCCTCATTAATGTACACACAGCACCCCATATTGACAGAAAAACACAGAATTGTTAACATTTTTGTAGATTTATTAAAAAAGAAAAACTGAAATATCACATGGTCCTAAGTATTCAAACCCTTTGCTTTGACACTCATTTATTTAACTCAGGTGCTGTCCATTTCTTCTGATCATCCTTGAGATGGTTCCGCACCTTCATTTGAGTCCAGCTGTGTTTGATTATACTGATTGGACATGATTAGGAAAGCCACATACCTGTCTATATAAGACCTTACAGCTCACAGTGCATGTCAGAGCAAATGAGAATCATGAGGTCAAAGGAACTGCCTGAAGAGCTCAGAGACAGAATTGTGGCAAGGCACAGATCTGGCCAAGGTTACAAGAAAATTTCTGCTGCACTTAAGGTTACTAAGAGCACAGTGGCCTCCATAATCCTTAAATGGAAGACATTTGGGACAATCAGAACCCTTCCTAGAGCTGGCCGTCTGGCTAAACTGAGCTATCGGAGAGAAGAGCCTTGGTGAGAGAGGTAAAGAAGAACCCAAAGATCACTGTGGCTGAGCTCCAGAGATGCAGTCAGAAGATGGGAGAAAGTTGTAGAAAGTCAACCATCACTGCAGCCCTCCACCAGTTGGGGCTGTATGGCAGAGTGGCCCGACGGAAGCCTCTTCTCAGTGCAAGACACATGAAAGCCCGCATGGAGTTTGCTAAAATACACCTGAAGGACTCCAAGATGGTGAGAAATAAGATTCTCTGGTCTGATGAGATCAAGATAGAACTTTTTGGCCTTAATTCTAAGCGGTATGTTTGGAGAAAACCAGGCACTGCTCATCACCTGTCCAATACAGTCCCAACAGTGAAGCATGGTGGTGGCAGCATCATGCTGTGGGGGTGTATTTCAGCTGCAGGGACAGGACGACTGGTTGCAATCAAGGGAAAGATGAATGCAGCCAAGTACAGGGATATCCTGGACGAAAACCTTCTCCAGAGTGCTCAGGACCTCAGACTGGGCCGAAGGTTTACCTTCCAACAAGACAATGACCCTAAGCACACAGCTAAAATAACAAAGGAGTGGCTTCACAACTTCGTGACTGTTCTTGAATGGCCCAGCCAGAGCCCCAACTTAAACCCAATTGAGCATCTCTGAAGAGACCTAAAATGGCTGGCCACCAATGTTTACCATCCAACCTGACAGAACGGGAGAGGATCTGCAAGGAGGAATGGCAGAGGATCCCCAAATCCAGGTGTGAAAAACTTGTTGCATCTTTCCCAAAAAGACTCGTGGCTGTATTAGATCAAAAGGGTGCTTCTACTAAATACTGAGCAAAGGGTCTGAATTCTTAGGACCATGTGATATTTCAGTTTTTCTTTTTTAATAAATCTGCAAAAATGTCAGCAATTCTGTGTTTTTCTGTCAATATGGGGTGCTGTGTGTACATTAATGAGGAAAAAAAATTAACTTAAATGGTTTCAGCAAATGGCTGCAATATAACAAAGAGTGAAAAATGTAAGGGGGTCTGAATACTTTCCGTCCCCACTGTTTGTATATATATATATATATATATATATATATATATATATATATATATATATATATACAAATAGTGTAGTTTTATGCTAGTTAATGACCACAATAAGAAATAAGTGCATGAACATAGTAAATATTAAGTAAATAAAAACTTAAAACTGCCATTTTTTTGCAATCCTAAAATAACCTCTAAAATGCAAAACTTTAAGGCACATTTATCTGGAAACTTTTTCTTGCAAGTTTATGAGATTTGGTAGCAAGAATATAGAATATTCATGATGCTTCACATCATTATCGAGTCATTATAAGCATCTTCCATCTTCCGCTATGAGCTGCTTATATCCGATAGACAGTGCTAAACTCAGTATAACAATGATTCATGTTGTACTAACTTGAGCTAATGAAGAATTACATAATGGATAAGGTACTAGAAAATATTTATTCTTCACTCCAGCTGCAATTGTTTCAGCAACTGCTGAATATTTAAATGTGGCTTTTTACAGATTAAGGCCTGTTTTGAAGTATGTCATTAGCCATGATTGTGCAGTCTCTTATTTGCTTGATTGTGTCTGTGATTTATTTGCTGGGAAGACGGTAGCATGCTGAGATGTTCAAAGTGACGTGTTATTAGAAAACCGAAGGTAAGGGCTTTTATTTTCAATATTTGATAAACATAGATTTTAACTGATGAGATGAATAAGTCATAATTGCTAATCAGTGGCCATATATGCTAACCATTATGCTCCGTTTTACCTAATCCTCCTATTGATATTATATTATATTGTAATAAATAGCAGCTGTTGAAGGCAGTTCCCAGAATGTTCTGACAGACAATGTCTGTGTTGGGAAAAATATGGCCATTGCTGACATCTCCTTCTACAAATGTTAGCTAGATAGCTGTCATGCTAATGTAATAGCTTCAATACTTCCTGAGATACTGATGCTGGTTAGATTGTAGAATATGTTTGATGACTTTGCTAGGACTTCAAATAATCACCAAAAAAGTGTGTCACCACAGGGTGGCACTGTGGACACTAGTAAAATACACTGTGCCATGTCCTATCAAAATCTAGGAAGAGAAATTGCAAAGAGAAAATTGACTTTTCAGGCACAAATACTTGAATCAATTAAATGTGTACATCTTTCTTCAGAAATATACAGTGGGGACGGAAAGTATTCAGACCCCCTTAAATTTTTCACTCTTTGTTATATTGCAGCCATTTGCTAAAATCATTTAAGTTCATTTTTTTCCTCATTAATGTACACACAGCACCCCATATTGACAGAAAAACACAGAATTGTTGACATTTTTGCAGATTTATTAAAAAAGAAAAGCTGAAATATCACATGGTCCTAAGTATTCAGACCCTATGCTGTGACACTCATATATTTAACTCAGGTGCTGTCGATTTCTTCTGATCATCCTAGAGATGGTTCTACACCTTCATTTGAGTCCAGCCGTGTTTGATTATACTGATTGGACTTAATTAGGAAAGCCACACACCTGTCTATATAAGACCTTACAGCTCACAGTGCATGTCAGAGCAAATGAGAATCATGAGGTCAAAGGAACTGCCTGAAGAGCTCAGAGACAAGGCACAGATCTGGCCAAGGTTACAAAAAAATTTCTGCTGCACTTAAAGCGGGGTTCCACTCAAATTTTTAACTTAATCGAAAAAAAATCCTGTCTCTCCTCCCATGGGAGTAGGCGTGTTTATTGCCTTTGCCCGGCGCCGCACTGTCTCCTGGGAGCTTAGTGTCAGGCTTCCCAAGATTCAGTGCGGAAACAATGATCATGTGCCTGAACAAGCTGTGATAAAACAGCATTCACCGCATCCAGGAAATCAATGCTTGTGGGCTTCACATGCCCACAAGAAAGATGGAAACAGCCAGCATCACATTTTTTAAGTTATTCTCAGTACGAAAACAGACAGAGGCAGAAATATTACACCCAAACTGTGAGTATTATTTTGGGATTAGCAAAGTTTCTCAATGACCTAAAAAAAAAAAAAGATTGGTCGCCGGACTCCCGCTTTAAGGTTCCTAAGAGCACAGTGGCCTCCATAACCCTTCCTAGAGCTGGCCGTCCGGCCAAAGTGAGCTATCGGGGGAGAAGAGCTTTGGTGAGAGAGGTAAAGAAGAACCCAAAGATCACTGTGGCTGAGCTCCAGAGATGCAGTCGGGAGATGGGAGAAAGTTGTAGAAAGTCAACCATCACTGCAGCCCTCCACCAGTCGGGGCTTTATGGCAGAGTGGCCCAACGGAAGCCTCTCCTCAGTGCAAGACACACGAAAGCCCGCATGGAGTTTTCCCCCATGGGTTACTTTGTCGCAGTAAGTGGGCTTAGCACCATGTAGCAATATGGTGTGACCAAATCCCTATATTTTTTGATAATTTTTTTTTTAAATGTTTAGGTGTTTTAAACTAGCCTTGCTGGAGGTAAATTTATTTTTTGTATGTGTGCTCTGTAATATTTTCTTCTACTGTATGGTCTTATGGCTGCACCATCTTTAATTCATCTTTTAGGGTGTGCCCCCCAAATATCTTGTTTGTCTATTGTATGGATTCCGACCAAATCCTTTTGGGTGAGGAGCACCCCACTCCCTCATTAAGTACCTCTCATTAGTGTCCACTTGTGTCATGGGTGGAGACCTCAAGATTCTCCCATTTAGAAGAGTGTATTGCTCTCATGGTTCAGAGATGCAGAATCTCCCAATCTATGGATAGTGTAGGACCCACTAATCATGGGGTACTTTGTCGCAGTAAGTGGGCTTAGCACCATGTAGCAATATGGTGTGACCAAATCCCCATATTTTTTGATAATGTTTTTTTGAAAATGTTTAGGTGTCCTAAAGCCTTGCTGGAGGTAAATGTCTTTTTTGCATGTGTGCGCTGTAATATTTTCTTCTACTGTATGGTCTTATGGCTGCACCATCTTTAATGCATCTTTTAGGGTGTGCCCCCCAAATATCTTGTTTATATGATTGCGTATGACACCAATAGATAATAAATACATTGACAATCAATTGGGAACTGCTGCAACCTAGGGTAGATAGTTCCTGCTCAACAAGTTTTGTGCTAAAGAGCGCTTCCTCAGGGTTTTAAGCAGATGTCTAGATAGATGAGAAACACAAAATCAACATACTACTTATGAATTTAGAAAGTAGGTAATGTAAACATCATGTTAACAAATGCAATTAATTTGCTTTAGTTACACAAGTTGATATATAAATATGGAAGACAGGTAAGTGGAAGCGGGGACATCAGACACAGATGCGGACGATGAAGCAGATATGGGGGTGTCCTAAAGATAACAACCAGTGGGACATAGCATGGGCTCTGAAGGATAATATAAAGTCAACCTCTAGCTACAACTATTTAAAGTCCCTACCAGGATTAATCCAGTAAAGTCCCTTGGGGACTTTAGGGTTGAACACCATATCAATCTGTTGGTGAAGGGAAAACCCAGGTAAATCATTAATACATCAATGCTTAAATTCTATTTTATTGGTTTATTCAACCCCTCATTTGCTCACCTGGACCTTGATATGATTTGAGTTTAAATGTTGTTTTTTTATATATACATTCTCACAAAGAGTTATTTTCCAGCACTGCCTTAACCCTCTTGGGCATGGAGTTCACCAGAGCTTCACAGGTTGCCACTGGGGTCCTCTCCACTCCTCCATAATGACATCACGGAGCTGGTGGATGTTAGAGACCTTGCGCTCCTCCACCTTCCATTTGAGGATGCCCCCGTCGATGCTCAATAGGGTTTAGGTCTGGAGACATGCTTGGCCAGTCTATCACCTTTACCCTCAGCTTCTTTAGCAAGGCAGTGGTCATCTTGGGGTTGTGTTTGGGGTCGTTATCATGTTGGAATACTGCCCTGCAGCCCAGTCTCCGAAGGGGGGGGGGATCATGCTCTGCTTCAGTATGTCACAGTACAGGTTGACATTCATGGTTCCCTCAATGAACTGTAGCTCCCCAGTGCCAGGAGCACTCATGCAGCCCTAGACCATGCCACTATGCTTGAATGTAAGCAAGACAAACTTGTCTTTGTACTCCTCACCTGGTTGCTGCAACATGTACTTGACACCTTCTGAACCAAATAAGTTTATCTTGGTCTCATCAGACCACAGGACATGATTCCAGTAATCCATGTCCTTAGTCTACTTGTCTTCAGCAAACTGTTTGCAGGCTTTCTTGTGTATCATCTTTAGAAGAGGTTTCCTTCTGGGACGACAGCCATGCAGACCAATTTGATGCAATGTGCGGCATATGGTCTGAGCACTGACAGGCTGACCCCCCACCCTTTCAACCTCTGCAGCAATGCTGGCAGCACTCATATGTCTATTTCCCAAAGACAACCTCTGGATATAAGGCTGAGGACTTGCACTCAACTTCTTTGGTCAACCATGGCAAGGCCTGTTCTGAGTGGAGCCTATCCTGTTAAACCACTGTATGGTCTTGGCCACTGTGCTGCAGCTCAGTTTCTGGGTCTCGGCAATCTTGTTATAGCCTAGGCCATATTTATGTAGAGCAACATTTTTTTTTTCAGATCCTCAGAGAGTTCTTTGCCATGAGGTGCCATGTTGAACTTCCATTGACCAGTATGAGAGAGTGAGAGTGATAACATCAAATTTAACACACCTGCTCCCAATTCACACTTGAGACCTTGTAACACTGACCAGTCACATGACACCGGGGAGGGAAAATGGCTAATTGGGCCCGATTTGGACATTTTCACTTAGGGGTGTACTCACTTTTGTTGCAAGTGGTTTAGACATTAATGGCTGTGTGTTGAGTTATTTTGAGGGGACACCCAATTTACACTGTTATACAAGCTGTACACTCACTACTTTACATTGTAGCAAAGTGTAATTTCTTCAGTGTTGTCACATGAAAAGATATAATAAAATATTTACAAAAATGTGAGGGGTGTACTCACTTTTGTGAGATACTGTATATTTCTGAATAAAGATGTACACATTTTATTGATTTTATTTATGGATGTGGCTATAGGTTCCAGTCATTGACTATACAGTTGACTTTCTTTCTCAATAATTTTCAAAATTCTTTGCTAGGACTTTGCTGACGACATGTTGACTTAGTAAGTATTGAAGTCAGTAGACCAGTAATAAACCCACGTAACTAGCATTCCTAGAAGTAGGTGAACAAGTCTGGCATCTGTATTTTGCACAGTGCATGTTTTCCTTTAAACAATGTAATTTATTTGATTAAATTAAATAGATAATTATCTAATTAAATATCAGTTAATATCCACATCCCTTATATTTGAACACATTTACCATTAAGTATAAGAAATGTTACTGATACCATAATAAATTAATAGAAAAAACATGTTAAATTGAGAGTTTTATTGATCTATCATTAGGACCAAATACTAGAAAAAGCTAAATATGCAACTTATTTTTAATTCATCCATATCATAACCTTTAACAAAAGTTTACAATGTCCTACAGATAGTTCATATCTGTTGATAATCTATTATAGACTGATAATTAATTTCTTGTTCAATTATGTTTATTAAAAAAAATCATTATAAAACTGCTAATAAATTTTAAAGCATTCATGGAAGATTGTCTGCTTTATCAGGAACAGCAACCGTGATGAGTATCAAAAATGATATAATGCTATTGGCATAGGCCACAATGCTTTTCCTCTTAGCTAAAGCTTCTGCCCCCCTTGTTCCAGCTACCCTTGTCAAAACACCAAAGAACCATTGTGCAGGGAATCTGGAGTTCCAAGGCCTCCAGGTTACCTGCTGCCTTGGCACAGAGCAAAAAAAAACAAAAATGCTGTAAACATCCCTTGGGAATTGTTACATGAGTGGCTGCAGCCTAGCACTACAACACTCAGTAACACCACTGAAATTTAAACTCCAGTTTTGTTGTCCAGAAATAAAAAAGTTGCATACATTATACTCAAGTTCTACCATTGCTTAAACCTATTGCCATCGTCACATTTATACATTTGAAACTGTGAAAATCTTTTGATTCAAATTTATATAGAGAGAACTACACTATAGGGCCAAAAGCATTTGGACAGCTGACCATCACACCTTTATAATCTTGCTGGACATTCCGTTTTAAATCCATGCCTCCCCCTCCCATGGCTATAGCCTCTACTCTTCTAGAAAGTCTTTTCATCAGATTTTATGTGTGAATGTTAAAATGTGTGGCTAGTCAGTGAAAAGGGCACTTGTGAAGTCAGGTACTGATGTCAGACAAGAAGACCTGGCTCATTGGTGTTTTAATTTATTCTTTGGTCAACCATGGCAAGGCCTGTTCTGAGTGGAACCTATCCTGTTAAACCACTGTATGGTCTTGGCCACTGTGCTGCAGCTCAGTTTCTGGGTCTCGGCAATCTTGTTATAGCCTAGGCCATATTTATGTAGAGCAACATTTTTTTTTTCAGATCCTCAGAGAGTTCTTTGCCATGAGGTGCCATGTTGAACTTCCATTGACCAGTATGAGAGAGTGAGAGTGATAACATCAAATTTAACACACCTGCTCCCAATTCACACTTGAGACCTTGTAACACTGACCAGTCACATGACACCGGGGAGGGAAAATGGCTAATTGGGCCCGATTTGGACATTTTCACTTAGGGGTGTACTCACTTTTGTTGCAAGTGGTTTAGACATTAATGGCTGTGTGTTGAGTTATTTTGAGGGGACACCCAATTTACACTGTTATACAAGCTGTACACTCACTACTTTACATTGTAGCAAAGTGTAATTTCTTCAGTGTTGTCACATGAAAAGATATAATAAAATATTTACAAAAATGTGAGGGGTGTACTCACTTTTGTGAGATACTGTATATTTCTGAATAAAGATGTACACATTTTATTGATTTTATTTATGGATGTGGCTATAGGTTCCAGTCATTGACTATACAGTTGACTTTCTTTCTCAATAATTTTCAAAATTCTTTGCTAGGACTTTGCTGACGACATGTTGACTTAGTAAGTATTGAAGTCAGTAGACCAGTAATAAACCCACGTAACTAGCATTCCTAGAAGTAGGTGAACAAGTCTGGCATCTGTATTTTGCACAGTGCATGTTTTCCTTTAAACAATGTAATTTATTTGATTAAATTAAATAGATAATTATCTAATTAAATATCAGTTAATATCCACATCCCTTATATTTGAACACATTTACCATTAAGTATAAGAAATGTTACTGATACCATAATAAATTAATAGAAAAAACATGTTAAATTGAGAGTTTTATTGATCTATCATTAGGACCAAATACTAGAAAAAGCTAAATATGCAACTTATTTTTAATTCATCCATATCATAACCTTTAACAAAAGTTTACAATGTCCTACAGATAGTTCATATCTGTTGATAATCTATTATAGACTGATAATTAATTTCTTGTTCAATTATGTTTATTAAAAAAAATCATTATAAAACTGCTAATAAATTTTAAAGCATTCATGGAAGATTGTCTGCTTTATCAGGAACAGCAACCATGATGAGTATCAAAAATGATATAATGCTATTGGCATAGGCCACAATGCTTTTCCTCTTAGCTAAAGCTTCTGCCCCCCTTGTTCCAGCTACCCTTGTCAAAACACCAAAGAACCATTGTGCAGGGAATCTGGAGTTCCAAGGCCTCCAGGTTACCTGCTGCCTTGGCACAGAGCAAAAAAAACAAAAATGCTGTAAACATCCCTTGGGAATTGTTACATGAGTGGCTGCAGCCTAGCACTACAACACTCAGTAACACCACTGAAATTTAAACTCCAGTTTTGTTGTCCAGAAATAAAAAAGTTGCATACATTATACTCAAGTTCTACCATTGCTTAAACCTATTGCCATCGTCACATTTATACATTTGAAACTGTGAAAATCTTTTGATTCAAATTTATATAGAGAGAACTACACTATAGGGCCAAAAGCATTTGGACAGCTGACCATCACACCTTTATAATCTTGCTGGACATTCCGTTTTAAATCCATGCCTCCCCCTCCCATGGCTATAGCCTCTACTCTTCTAGAAAGTCTTTTCATCAGATTTTATGTGTGAATGTTAAAATGTGTGGCTAGTCAGTGAAAAGGGCACTTGTGAAGTCAGGTACTGATGTCAGACAAGAAGACCTGGCTCATTGGTGTTTTAATTTATTCAGGCATTCAGTAGAATGGAGGTCAGGCCACTCAAGGTCCTCAAACCCAAATTCAGCAAACCAAGTCTTTATGGAGCTGGCTTTGTGTACATTAGCACAGTCATGCTTGAACAAAAAAAAAGGCCTTCCTCAAACTGTTTTCTCAAAGTTGGAGGTGCACAATTGTCTAAAATGTCTTTGTATATTGTAGCACTAAAATACATCTACTCCAGTGTTGCAGTGTAAAAAAGGTCTCAGATCCAGTTATTTTGTGATCAATTAATTTGAGCCTAATTAATTGAACAAAATACTTTACTTCAATTGTTTTGTCTGTCTTCATTTGGGTCTCACATGGTCCTGCTCCAGGACGCAGTGTGAGAATTTCACCACCAGAAGCAGTTTTGCCAAAAAGTTTGCATGGCTGGAGTGGGGCCAGGTGCTGATTAGCAAGCTACAGGTTTGTCAGCCAGCTGTAACAATGCTGAAAGTCACACCCTCAGTAACATCTCATTCCACTTTAGTACAAGCAGGCACAATCTACATAAGGACAACACAACATTGAATTCAGAAGCAGTACAGCATAGATATCCCTCATCACATGTTGCATTTGGTGGACTTCACTGGCAAGGTCAACAAGTATTTGGGAGATTTTGCAAGAGGAATAATAGAAAAAATAGTAAATACAGATGCAAGTACGATTAAGTTCTTCGGTATATATAGGGGGCATAGTTCTATTTAACAAGACTTTTTCTTGAAAACCCCTGAACTCTTCAGTTTGGATGGGTATCCAAATATTAAAGGAGAATTATAGCTCAGAAGTTCAGAACATGTAGCACTGTATTGAATACATAGAACAAAAGTAATTTTAAAATGACTTTGATGATTATACATTTCTTATGGCAGTAAAGTTAGGGTTATTCTGGTAGTCATTTCTTTTCTCTCAGTATATATAGGTATCCAGTCACTGGCTCTATGACCTGCATGAGTGGAGCTAACATGCTCCAGCTGCTCCTATTAAAGGGGTTGAAAAGTCAGAAGGTTTTTTATCTTAATTCTCAATTCTATGGATTAAAATAAAAAGCCTTCTGTGTGCAGCTCCCCCCTCAGCCCCCCTAATACTACCCAGAGCCCCCTCTCTATCTAGCAATGTCCACAAGTGCCTCAGCCGTCCGGGATTCTGTTTCCTGATTGGCTGAGACACATCAGCGGCACCATTGGCTCCCGCTGCTGTCAATCAAACTCATTTAGCCACTGAGGAGAGAGAGGGGGTGGGGCCGCATGGCAGCCCCATGTGTGAATGGACAAACGGAGCTGCAACTCGGCTTGCTTGCCTCCATAGCAAGCTGCTTGCTGTGGGGGCACTCAACATAAAGGAGGGGCCAGAAGCTCCAGCCAGGGACCCGAGAAGAGGAGGATTTGGGCTGCCCTGTGCAAAACCACTGCACAGAGCAGGTAAGTATAACATGTTTGTTATTTTATTAGAAAAAAAAACAAGACTTTACAGCTATCACTTTTAATCTACTTTACATTGCCGTACATCCATTTAAGTATTTGATGACAATGGAAGTGGTAGAGCAATAGGGGGGGTCATGTACCCCCGCATTTTAATTTCAAAATACACTTGACCTTTAAATAAGATTGCAATTAATTCTGTATTATGTGAAATATTTGTTTTATGTTTTTAATCATATTATGCAATTAATGAATTGCATTATGCAGATTAATTATGGGTTATGTAAAATGTGTATTAGGTAATGAATTTGCTAAAATAAAATGTCTGAATAGCTGAAAGGGAAAAAAATCCATTAATACATTTTGTTTCTTTGAGCTACAGTTGATTATCAGATCTAAGTGCTTGTGTTTTATGAAACATGTCTATGTGATGAAATTCCATTTGCATTGTTCTGCTTCTAACATTGTCTTGTGTGTGTAATGCAAAAACTGGGAAAAGATGAAGAAGGTAATTCTATTATTAAAAAAATGTATTATTCTGTATGATCTGTAGATATGATAATATCATAAGACTGAATTCAATTCTTTTAATAACCTAAAAGTACCTAAAAGATATAAAGCAAGAATGGGCATGGTTTGTTTACAGCATACTGTTTGTGTCCAGATTATTAACAGTTTGTTATTAGCCATAATTAGCCATAGTTGCAGTGGGGCAGTGGGCTAATTTAGGAGTAATATGCTCACTTAGGCCAAGCTGTGGTCACTTTAAATGTCCAGTGTTGGGAAGAAGAAAAAAAAAATTCCAGCAATAAAGCAGCTTGAATGGACTATGTGAATATATGACTCCTTTAGTAAAAAAAAAAAAAAAAACATGAATAGTGATAACCTGACAAAACAGGTTTACCTTGTAAAAAATTGAAGGGGAAAGAAAAAAACAAAACAAAAAGAAAAACGAACATCTTAAAGCAGAGCTACATCCAAAAAGGGGAAGCTCTGCTTATATTCCCCCCGAGTGCCAAATTTGGCACCTTTCAGGGGGGGGGGGGGAACGGGTACCTGGTTTTGACAGGTACTGTCCCCACTTTCAGGAGTCCTGGCTGCGGTGAGATGCAGCGAGGTCCCCCAGAAGTTTGGCCCCCCTTATCCTTCCTCTGCTGCCGGACCATTAAGAAAGAGCAGCATGCTTCGCGCATGCCACAAGGCTTCACTGACGGTTTCCCTTATAGGCATTGGCAGCGGCAGCACCCGAGAGCCGAAGGAAACAGCGGCTGGGGTGCCAACATCACTGGATTCCAGGACAGGTTAATGTCCTAATATTAAAAGTCAGCAGCTACAGTATTTGTAGCTGCTGACTTTTAATTGTTTTGTGGGGGGTGGCTGGCCCTCCTCTTTAAAATATGTTTTAAACTGTTTAAACTGTACATAGGTACTTCACTACTAGAGCCATTTTTTCTGGTTTTACACACACACACACACACACGCAATAAAATGCACATTTTAGGTTTGAAGACTACTTAAACCCTTTTTTTAAGAAAAGATCCTGTAGAATAAAATGGTGGTAGGTGAGATTTGTTTTTTGTTTTCTTTTTTTGCAAAAGATATTAGTGCACAAGTTTATCAAATGCTAATTTTATGTTATAATACAGGGATGTTAAATTTAGTCAAATTTTTTTTTCTGTAAAATATAAAATATAAGGTTGTGATGAGTGAATAGATACCCAATATGTCAAGCTTTAAAGTGGATGTAAACCCGATTTCTTTTTTTTTTAAATTAAGGCTTGCACCTTGTACAGTATAGGATTTCATGTCATTTGTACCCAGTCTTGCCAGAAGAGTTAATCCAGCTCTGAGCAATCCTCTTATCTTTTTTCATTGAGATAAAAACTGACACACAGATAAATAGGAGTCTGTTCTTCCCCCTTGCTGTGAGTGACAGGTGATTTACGTATCTCATGCAGGAGCCTGAGAGAGGCATTCTGTGTACTTCAGATCCCCTCCTCCTTTCTTCTGCAGCTCTCCCAGGATTAGCTGCTCCACACCTCAGTGTGATTGGGCATGCTGAAGTCATGTGGTGACTTTTCTGGGTTTTGACTGGATGTTAGTGATCATAGCAGAAGTTCAAAAATGCATGTTAACAAGGGGAGTGTAGAGGTGGGCGGGGAGTCCACTGACATCACAACTCCACCCACTGAGCTCCAAACAACAGACCCACCCACAAAATCTGCAGTTTTTCGGGTCTCATAACAGACAGAGGGGATACATTTGACAGGTAAGGATACATGCAGGAGGCATGTATATTCTTATAGATAACCACTATGGCAGTAATTTAGAAAGGATGAGAGAGGGTTTACATCCAATTTAAAACTGTCCTTAAAGTGGAGCTCTACCCAAAAGGGAAAGCTCCGCTTGTCTGCCCCCTAGCCCCCTGCTGCCACATTTGCCACATTTTGGGGGGGAGGGGGGAGCAGGTACCTGGTTTTAACAGGTACCCACTCCCACTTTCGACTCAGTTCACCGTGGCAAACTAAGCTTGGCCCCCCTTCTTCCCCTGCAGCCTTCTGGGACACTTCACAGGTCCCAGAAAACTGTGGCCCATTCACAAAATGCAACATGCTTTACGCATGCGCAGTAGGAAACTAGCTGTAAAGCTGCAATGCTTCACTGCTGGTTTCCCTTAGTCAAGATGGCGGCCCCCACAATCCAATGGGCACCCCCCTACATGGTTACCAGGCTCTCCTGCTGTTACTGGAAGCCTGGGACCACATCAAGCTGCTTCAGGATGAAGAGCATAGAGAGACCAAGCCATATCCATGCCTAGATCTCCCCTGAAAACAAAGAAACCAGAACGATGATGGTTTAGTCCCTTCTGGGTTTAGGTCCACCATTTCCTGGCTGATACAGCCAGATCTGTACTTGGTTACATGCATTGGAGGGCAGGGGAGACACTGGGGTCTAATAGACCCCCGATGTCTCCAAAAAAAAACTTGTCACCTTCTCAATGCTATCATATAAGGGTTTATTACCCCCTTGTGATAGCTATAAAGTAAAAATAAATTAAAAAGTTAATAAAATTATAATAATAAAATAATAACCATAACCCCTGTTACCCCACACACACCAACAAATGCAAGCGCAGTTAAGGGTGCAAATGTGTATATAAATCAGGGTCACACCCCCACCCATGTGAGCTATTGCCACAAAGGTCAGACTGAGAGCATTAATTCTAGCATACAAGCTTCTGATTAACTGTAAATAGGGTTGAGAATGATGTTTGAGTCAAATGTAAGTTCAACTCAAACATCGGGTGTTCGTCCGTTCGCCGAACAGCGAACAATATGCGCCATTCGCTGCAAATTCGAAAGCCGCGAAACGCTATTAAGTCTATGGGACACTAGCATGAAAAACCAAAAGTGCTAATTTTAAAGGCTTATATGCAAGTTATTGTCATAAAAAGTATTTGGGGACTTGGTTCCTGCCCCAGGGGACATGTATCATTGCAAAAAAAAGTTTTAAAAATGTCATTTTTTTCGGGAGCAGTGATTTTAATAATGCTTAAAATGAAACAATAAAAATGAAATATTCCTTTAAATATCATGCCTGGGGGGTGTCTCCAGTATGCCTGTTAAGTGGCGCATTTTTCCAGTGTTTATAACAGTACCACAGCAAAATGAAATTTCTAAAGGAAAAAAAGTCATTTAAAACTGCTTGCGGCTGGAATGCATCACCGGCTCCCGGCAATATAGATAAAAATCGTTGAAAAAAACAGCATGGGTTCCCCCCCAGTCCATTACCAGGCCCTTCAGGTCTGGTGTGGATTTTAAGGGGAACCCCGAGCCAAAATTTTAAAAAATGGCGTAGGGGTCCCCCCAAAAACCATACCAGGCCCTTATCCGAGCACGCAACCTAGCAGGCCGCAGGAAAAGATGGGGGGGAGAGAGTGCCCCCAAAATTGCTCTGTGCCATCGTTGTCCCATCTTTTTGGTCTAATGTTACTTTCCTATAAGATGCACTATTTAATTCTATTCCGGACTCTGCACGGCTTAGGAGGTGGGAGAGGGATCAAGCCACAGCACATCACCCTAATGATGCCAGCAAACACTCCTCCAAGTGCGTTTGACCTTCTGTTAAATGAGGGGTCCATATCTTGAGGTGAGCGACCAATCTGCATGTTGGTGGAGGGCATTGTCACCTGGATTTCATACTGGATCTTGTTTTCACTCACGTGGATGTCCCTTACTGCTCTCTGGGCTATACGGTTCTTCTAATTAATTACCTAATTTGGACTGAGATATTTTATTGTGCTGGACTGATTCTTACTATTGCGCTGCACTTTTTATGTACAATAGCAATAATAGCAAAGCTCTTCCGGTGCATGCACAGTGCAGTGGCAATGCTGCAGAGGGTACCTGAGTCTGCAGATTGTTGCTATTGTGGAAAAGGAGTAGGAAGTCATTTGTCATTGGCAGGATCAACAGGTATTTTTACCAAATGTAAAGAGGATGTAAAATTCTGAAAACAAAAATAATGGCACACATTGGGAGATACATATAATCTGAAGGGCTTAATTTTTTTTATTTATTTATTTTTTTTGGGGGGGGGGTTACATCCGCTTTAACTGCCAAAAGTGTTATACTGCACTAAAACTTTCATCTAAATGCCACACCTTTATTTGAAGTCAGATAAAATCCAAGCACATATGAACACAAAGGTACAGGACAAGAAGCTAATGCTTTTCACACCACAGATGGGTGCTTAATCATGATTAAGGTGTTGCATTGGAGTACGGCCGTCCAGCTTTTTCTTCTCTCTTTGATGCTACTTGCAGGGCCTGCACCTGTGCCTTGTCTAGCAGGATGCGTAATCATGGAATAGTTGCCTAGAGCGGTGAGTTCTTATTAAATGATTACATTTGTATTTTTAAAAAGCCAATGTAAAGGAAAAGTAGTGATAAAAAAAGCTTTAACTAGTCATTGTATGATTCTTAATTCTTTCTGCTCCATATAACTAGGAAGCATGGAAGGGGTGTGTATTTTTCCTACATACATTGTCACATCAGAAAGTTGGGAGATAAGTATACTGACCTATCTATTAATTTGATGTTTTAAATTCCAACTCCAGGATACCTGAAAATTAGCCCTTGCAGTAGGGATGTGCTCGATTGCAAGTATTGATTGCTCCTTTAGGTCTAGGGGACTAGTTAAAGTAGATTTTCTTACCCAATACTCCACTCCAGTGCCCTGATAGATTGATACACTGCAGTGGTCTAAGGTCATGGCATTATCAAGACCAATGCAGGATTCATAGCCATGCATTGGCTGTGATGCTGTCAAGGGACAGTCCGCTGGAGTGTGATGCAGCACCGCCTGCTGGGGAAATGGAGGATTATGCCGTGTACACACGACCGGACTTTCTGTCACAATAGACTCCAACGGTCTTTCCAACAGAGTTCCGCTGAAACGGACTTGCCTACACGCGATCACACCAAAGTCCGATCGTTTAGAACGTGATGACGTACAACGGGACTAGAAAAAGGAAGTTCAATAGCCAATAGCCAATAGCTGCCCTAGCGTCGTTTTTGGTCCGTCGGAATAGCATACAGACGAGCGGTCTTCCTGATAGAAACTGATTCCATCGAAAAGATTTGAAACATGTTCTTTTTCTAGGTCTGTCAGAATTTTAGAAAGAAAAAGTCTGATGAAGCCCACACACGATCAGAATGTCTGAAGGAATGATTCCGTCTGACCTTTTCTGACGGAAAGTCCGGTCGTGTGTACGCGGCATTAGGTAAGTAAAAGTGTTTTTACTCTCATGGGGACTAAACTCATAATTAACCTGTACAATGTAGTCACACAGCAAAAGATGATTTTCATGTTTCTTGGAGTTGGGCTTTAAGTATTTTGTGAGTCCATATACGGTATCTTTATAAGAGAATTCAGTAAGCAAAGAGCAAATTGCTGTAACCAATAGAAATAAGGATTTACTCATTGAATTGCTTTGTTGAATAAGCCCGGCTGTGACTCAAAATGCGTTTACAAGTAGGCAGGTGAACCCGATGGTAATAAATATGACAAACAGCTTTGATATCCAGAAAGTTAAAATAAAACAAGTCATACAACTTCACTTGTTCCTGAGTGAAGGCTGCAGCACTTCAACCTGTACTTTTTTATAACACTACTGTAGATGTGAAAGATGTATGACAGACATTAGATTCTCCAAAAGAAGAAGATATATGATTTACTTTTGATGCAGTCAAAGTGTTGGAGTTTCAGCAACAAAAAGAGTTTCCAATCTGTCCAAAAAGTGGTGTAAAGAATTTTGGAAGTCTAGGTAGCTTTTCAAGTCAGCAATGTTAAAGTACAGTAGATGATATTTCAACTCTATTCTTATTTTACCGTATTTGAGAATTAAAGCTGAACTCCAAGAAAATTACAAAACTACCCTCGCAGTGAGACTTTCCCACAGTGCGAGAAATACATGTTTGTTTCTGTCAAGGCTTATTTACCTTACTCCTCGCTCCCCCACCCTGCAGCCAATGCATTCCTAATCTATTCCAGTGAATTTGCGAGTTGGCACTCAGCATCCTCACTTACAATGCAGGTCTGCCAGCACTTTATTGTACATGATAATATTACAGTGCTACTGATGATATCATAGTAGGGTTGATTTACTAAAACTGGAGAGTGCAAAATCTGGTGTAGCTCTCCATAGAAACAGTTTTTTTTTTTGACAAAGCTTACGTGAACAAGCTGAAGTTAGAAGCTCACTGGCTACCATGCACAGCTGCACCAGATTTTGCACTCTCAAATTTTAGTAAATCAACTCCAGTGCTACTAGTTAGAAGCAGCTTTGGAGACTGGTTATATGGATAAGTCTGAGAGAGCAAGGTGATAAAGCAGATAAAACCGTTTTTTTTAAGGTATCATAGAAAGAAATGCATCTTTAACCTGTTCAGTGCTCAGGTAGCTCCACAACAAGGGTTGATTTGTACTTTAGGTTAAAATTAAATCGTGATTGGCATACATTTGACCCTTGCTTAATATATTTATGTTAGGTATTTTAAGGGTATTTTAAATTGATACTAAAGTCTTGTTGTTTTTTTGTTTAAAAATGACAAATATGTTAAGCTTATCTGCTTTGTGTAATGGCTTTGCACAGAGCACCTCAGATCCTCCTCTTCCAAGGTCCCTCGCTGGTGCTCCTGGCCCCTCCCTCCTGTCGAGTGCCCCCACAGCAAGCAGCTTGAAATGAGGGCACCCGGTCCGAGTCACAGCTTCCAATGGCACTCCATGAGTCGCAGACAGCCAAGCCTCTTGTGTAACATCGTTAGCTCAAGATGGGGCTCAGGTAAGTATTAGGGGTCCTGAGGGGGGCTCCTGCACACAGTTTTTTTTTATCTTAATGCATATAGTGCATTAGGGTAAAAACATTCTGCCTCTAGAACCACTTTAAAGGGAAACTCCAGCCAAAAGAATTTTCTTCTAGTGTTGGATGGTGCAGGAAAGAGTAAGAAGATCCTTATTTCTGTCTGTATCCTCATTGGTGTGACATACCTTGCTATATGTGGAGGTCTGTTCAAGCACCCAACATGTCTGAGCTAGTTGCTCTTGTGAATCTAACCTATGATTATGAAAAGAGTATAGCTCTTCGGACAGGTTCTATTGCCAAATTTAATCGGATATGGAGTCCATGGCTCTCTGTGATATCTTCTACTAATGTTTGGTGTACCCTATAAGTTTAATACAATGCAGATATTTAGGATGTTTTATGTTGATCACCTACAGTGCGCTTTATATACTGAAAGGCTGGTCTGTTCTTAACTTGTTGCTATGTGTCCCTTGTTATTTGTACAACATGTAAACCATTATAATTCAATAAACATCTATTGTTGGAAAAAAAATGTACATTGTGCATGATCTTTAAAGCTAGAAAGGGAGCAACTCCATGGGAGAAAGTGTGTAGACTCTTGGCAGTCCACTGGCACTTTTTTCAACTGTGGTCAATGCTCACATTCCTACAACTTCTGGCATGCACTGGTGCAATGTGATGCCATTTATTCTGACTGACACTCAGTTCACCATGTTGATGGTCATGCTTTGGGGTGTGCAGCACAACACGTGGCAACACATTATCATGCATTGCCTTGCACTGCCAGAAATAGACACATAGACCATATTGATGCATTGGGCAACCCATTCAAATGAATAGGCTGTCTTAACGCAACGCATTTTAATGCACACCATGTGAATGGAGCCTTATGCTGTGTACACACGAGCAGACTTTCGAAGGACTGAACCCCAAAGGAATTTTTGACGGACTTTCAACGGAGTTCCCACGCAACAGACTTGCCTACACACGATCACACCAAAGTCCGACTGATTTGAACATGATGGCGTACGACCGGACTAGAATAACGAAGTTCATAGCCATTTGCCAACAGCTGCCCTTGCGTCATTGTTCGTCCGTCGGACTAGCATACAGACGAACTGATTTTTCGACCGGACTCGAGTCCGTTGGAAAGATTTGAAACATGTTCTATTTCTAAAGTCCATCTGATTTTTCGACAGAAAAGGTCTGATGAAGCCCACACACGATTGAATTGTCTGGGGGATTCGTTCCGTCAGGCCTTTGCTGTCGAAAAGTCTGGTCGTGTGTACACGGCATTAGTGATTCTATCACTGGAGCTTTGTCACCTAGCATGACACAACCCATAATAAGAATTCTGGCTTACGCTTTCACATTTTCACTCACTACAAACAGTCAAATTTTCATTATCTAAAAACGAATTACACTATTATCTTCAATTAAGAGTCCAATTTTTTAAAGAATGAGCCTCTTTAGTCAGTGTTTTGTTTTTGGCCATTTTGGACACATGCCTTACTTTGTAAAGTTGTGCTCCAAAACTGATTCAATTTTGTTTCTCTTCTATTAGAAAGCATTAAAGGGATTGTAAAGGCAGAAGGTATTTAATCTTAATGCTTTAAGATAAAAAAAAAACCTTCAGTGGCAGCAGCCCCCTCAGCCCCTCTAATACTTACCTGAGCCCTATCAAGCCAGCAATGTCCATGAGTGCCTCAGCAGCAAGCCTTCTGATTAGCTGAGACAAAGCAGTGGCACCATTGGCTCCCGCTGCTGTCAATCTAGGTCAGTTAGCCAATGAGGAGAGAAAGGGGGCAGGGCCAAACCATGGCTCCGTGTCTGAATAGACACACAGAGCTGCTGCTTGCTGTGGGGGCACTCGTCAGGACGGAGAGGACAGGAGCACCGAAGATGGACCTGAGAAGAGGAGGATCTGGTCTGCTCTGTGCAAAACTACTGCACAGGGCAGGTAAGTATAACATGTTTGTTATTTTTAAAGGAAAAAAAAAAAACAAGACTTTAATCTCTGTCAAATTTGTATTACTTGTTTGCTAGTTGAAATCTCCACAATGCAATACATACAGTAGAACAAAAAATTTATTTGGTAGAGAAGGAAATGATTAGAATTTATCAGAGCTTTATTGCTATTCACCTATAGGGGAGAAACTTCCCCTCACTTACTTGGACACTAAGAACAATAAAAACCTGACAGAGGTTACATCCATTCTCTTCTGTAAACTAAAAGAAAAATTAGTGTGGGAGTCTGTTTTAAAACTACACAAAGTAGTAGCTGTTGCACACAATGCAGCTCCAACCTACATATGATGTCCTTTCAAAGCCTAAGTAATTGCTATAAAATACAACATAGTTAGCAAACAACAGTGCACACATTTCCGTATCTCACATTTAAAAAAAAAACAAAAAACAAACATTCCAGGAGCTGATAATCTTCAAGCCTACTGTCAGTTTTTATCCCATCTGGAGATCCTTTTTATGATAACCACATAAAAGTGCCAACTCTCGTTTATCCAGAAGAAAGCAAGTGTAATATCCTTACCATGAACGTCCTTATCAATTTTTTTTCCATCAGTAAAAGAACATTATTATTCAGTACTAACCCCGGGCTCCATATTATTGTGTTACTGGCACCAGTTCCCTATATTGGGCCAAGTAATTATTCAACTTCAGTAGGCTGAACTCATGCATACACCTACACTCATTTACTCGTATGGGCAATGCTGGAATACACGGAATGCACTGGTAACTGCAGAACTCATTTCCTCAGACTTTGTAATAAAGCCAGCAAATAAACCTTCTGGACAAACAGAGCTGAGCTCGGAATCCAAAGATGAGCTGTTTTAAATGCTTTCAAAATGGTACACAGTGCCGTTATGCACTACCGTGGGCTAAAGTGAGCTGTGAGCAAAAAGAATTGTTAATTGGCTTCTGAAAAGCAGTATATTCAGCATCTCCGTAGTAAACTATAAATCTGCCAGTGTTTTAGTTAAAGGAGAAGCGTGGAAAAATATTGTATCCAATCTACACAGAAAAGATCATTATCCATAAAGTTTTGTGGGTTTCAATAAAATATCACATGCTTAAGCTGAGTTAAGCCCAGATATATCATATACTCCAAATTGGACAGTTAAAAATAAATGAAGATGAACTCCAGGACCAGGAGCAAAAACTTTCATTTAACTTTATTCCTCGAAAACTACAGAGAATAGAAATCCACTTTGTGCACCAAATACCTTTGCAAAGCCAGTCAATACCTTGTAAAAGAAGCAGTGATATCATCCCCATGTAGCACAGGTGATGTGACATCACCCCCTCCCAGCCAATAAAAGTGCTGAAAAGCCAGATGCTTGAAGATGTCAGTGGCTGGTGGGGAGCTCCTCCAGGACGTCACATTGCTGGAGCCAACGTGAATATAATTCCACTTTAAGCCATGCCTTAAAGTTATAATTTAAATGCAAAGCAAGGGTAATAAACATTGCTTTATACTAATTATGTTTAAACTGAACTCCGGAAAAAAAGTAGCTTTTGCCATTGGTCATGTAAAAATAAATTACCTGTAATGATGGGTGCCATATTACTGGCTGCTGTTGTGTTAAAGTGGTTGTAAAGCCTTAAGGTTTTGAACCTTCATGCTTTCCATGCATTAGGTGAAAAACCTTCTGTGCTGCAGCCCTCCCAGAGCCCCCCCCCTTTGCTTACCTGAGCCCAATCCGATCCACCGATGTGCACAAGTGCAGTGGCTCCAGCCACTGTCTCTCTCCTCATTGGACAGATTGATAGCAGTAGGAGCCATTGGCTCCTGCTGTTGAGCCTGCACGAGTGCCCCCATTGAATGCAGCTTTCCGTGGGGGCACGCGAAAGAAGAGGAGAGGGGCTACTCTGTACAAAGCCATTGCACAGAGTAGGTAAGTATAGGCATGCTTGTTATTAAAAAAAAAAAATCAAACGTTTACTACCATTTTAAGTGACACTCCTAAGCTGGCCAAACAAGGTTCAACAGTAACCGGCCAAGATTAAAACTGTGTATGGGCAAGCTGAATGTACCAAGCTGATCGATCGATCAACTTGGGTACAACCAGCCTGACGCAATATCTTGCAATAATTGCTAGTGTCTCCTATAGCCGCTAGCAATAATCACTGGCTGCTGATTCCCCTGTCAGCACTGTCAGTGTTAATGGGGGAATCGTGCAAATGTCTTTCCTTAATTGATAAGCATGCCCCAAAATTTTAGGGCTATCATACTGAAGTGAAGCACTAGAGCAAAGCATTCTGTCTCCCTGAGAGCTGAGTTTTTGTGATTCACCTATGTATCACCCAAGCTTGTTGTTCCTTTGAAGAGGCATTTAGTATCAGTAATGATACCCACAGTCACAGCTGGTGTCTGTGAGTCATTTCTGCAAAGGCAGCATTCACTATGGTCATTAAGGGTTGTTATATAAAGTTCTACAGTTTTCAAAATGAGGTTTAAAGCGGAGTTCCAGGCTTTTTTGTTGTTTATTAAAAGTTACTGTAGCAGCTACAAAAAGTGTAGCTCCTGACTAAACAGACACTCACCTGTCCCACAGTCCAGTGATGCGGCCGCATGGAGCCTCACTCCTCTCCCCCTCCTTTCCATGGTGCCTCTATTGAAAGTGTGGGCACCCGCCCATGACAGCTTGCAGCTTCACGGACGGGCATTCACTGCGAATGCGCGAGTCGCGCTGTGCTCGCTGAGTGGACAGGCAATCTTCTGGGACCTGTGACGTGTCCCAGAAGATTACAGAGAGGGAGGGTCCGCCTAGGGGGAGAGGAGGAGTCACCTAGACAACCTTAGTCAGAAGTGGGACAGGAAGTCCCACTCAAAACTAGTCACCCACCCCCCCAAAAAAAATTACATGCCGAATGTGGCATGTAAGGGGGCGAGGAGTGCTTAAAGCGGAAGTTCCACTTTTGGGTGGAACTCCGCTTTAAGTACAATAATAAGATATTATAGGAGGATGCTCTTTGTCAACAGCACCTAAACTGCAGTACACAGGAGCTCAGGAGCACAAAGTAAACCTCAGATAACAGTATAGATCTGAACTTAAAGCAGTATTGAACCTCAAAACA
This sequence comes from Lithobates clamitans, assembly GCA_037952925.1. Lineage (NCBI taxonomy): Eukaryota > Metazoa > Chordata > Amphibia > Anura > Ranidae > Lithobates > Lithobates clamitans. The sequence goes on along the minus strand of JBBGZY010000477.1, from coordinate 3,521,813 downwards.
AAAAGTTATTGTATTGCAGCTTACCAATTCTTACATTATATGTGGTGGCTGCATTAGTTTTTTTCCAGGCTTTTATTCCTTTATTTAAACCTATTAATCCAACAAGTATAGCTGCTATTTTATGAATTACTTTAGGCTCCATTCACACTTGTGTGACTTGTCATGCAACTTTGTTTTCCAATGATAACCATTCATATATGTGCAACTTAAAGTTTGTAGCAACTTCAAAATAGTTCATGCACTACTTTGGTCCGATGTCCGTTATGCAACTTGAGGGCCATAGACTTCAATGTTAACCCTCAAAAGTTGCATGAATAACTTACCTGAATGTTATACAGTGCAACAATTGTCCATTATCACTGATCAAAGCCATATCCAAGCTGTACTCATCCAAAGTTGCTTTACTGTTGCATCAAAGTCACATCAATGTTGCATCAATGTTGCACCAAAGTTGCACTCCAAAGTTGGTGCAATGTGAATGGAATCTTAACAGACCAATCTGTCCAGAAGAAATGGCAGTTAGAGTGTTGAGGAAAATAATTTAAAGTGGGATTCCGGCCAGGAAAAAAAAAAAAATAACAAACACTGTAGCTGCTGACTTTAAATAAGCACACTTACCTGTCCTGGGTGCCCGAGTTGTCGGCCGCCTGAGGCCGACCCGTCCCTCGGCTCTCATGTCTCGGCACCGCCATCCTAAGGGAAACAGGCAGTGGAGCCTTACGGCTTCACTGCCCATTTCCTACTGCGAGTCACGCAGTGCTTTGTGAATGGGACACGATGTGTTGTGGGACACACACAGTTCCCATAACACACCGCGCCCCATTCCCCAGAAGACAACGCGGGGAGGAGAAGACTGAAGATCACTGCGGCATAGGAAGAGGCAGATTATGAAGAATGCCTAGCAACAGCCATTTCACGTAAGTTAAAAAAAAAAATTTCCCTCCATTTTTTTAGGTTTTTTTATGCAATTTTTTTTTCAGGGTGGACCTCCACTTTAACCACTTCAATACTGGGCACTTTCGCCCCTTCCTGCCCAAGCCAATTTTCAGCTTTCAGCGCTGTCGCTTTTTAAATGACAATTGCGCGGTCATGCTACACTGTACCCAAACAGAATAGATCTTTCTTTTGGTGGTATTTGATCACCTCTGTGGTTTTTCATTTTTGCTAAACAAATAAAAAAAAAGAAAATTTGGAAAAAAAAAGTTTTTCCTTTGTTTCTGTTAAAATTTTTTGTAAATAAGTAAGTTTTCTTCTTCACTGATGGGCACTGATGAGGCTGTACTGCTGGGCACCGATGAGCACGGATGAGGTAGCACCAATGAGGTGGCACTGATGGGCACTGATGATGGGCACTGATATGCAACACTGATGGGCACTGATAGGTGGCACTGATGGGCACTGATATGCAGCACTGATGGACACTCATAGGTGGCACAGATGGACACTGAAAGGCTGCACTGATGGGTACTTATGGGTGGCACTGATGGGCACTGATAGGAAGCACTGATGGGGACTGATGGGCATGGATGGGCACTGATAGGTGGCACTGATGAGTGGCACTGATTAACACTGATAGATGCCACTGATTGGCATCACTGATTAGGAGGCATTGGCAGGTATTGCTGGTGGGCACTAAGTGGCATTGTGTGTGGGCACACATTGGCATCATGTGTGGGCACACATTGCCACCCATGGCCACCAGGGATGCCATACCTGGTGGTCATCAGTGGTGGCCATCCCTAGTTGTCCTGGTGGCATCCCCGGTGGTCCTGGGTGGGCATTCGAGGGGGGCTGCACTGATAAACAATCAGTGCAGAACCCCCCAGTCAGAGGAGCAGCTGATCGGCTCTCTTCTACTCGCGTCTGTCAGATGCGAGTGAGAAAAAGACAATAAACGGCTCTTCCTGTTTACATCATGATCAGCTGTGATTGTCACCGAGGGAGGGGGGAATCAGTGGGAGGCAGCAGGAACGGGAACATGTTACATGTACCACCCTAAAAATGAATGGAACATGTAACATGTTCCCAAAGGTGAATTTATCCTGGTCAGCTTTTATTCATTATTATTTGTAAAACTGTTATCTTAAAAGAAATAATGTTTTTTTAAAAAAAAACCCCACCCCCCATATAGTAAAATGACGGAAGCAAGGTGGCTCTCTTGTTCTGGGATGACGTCATATGGGACATGGTGCATTCCCGATCCTGGTAGAGAGCCGATGATGAGGCTCTTTACCCATGTGATCAGCTGTGTCCAATCACAGCTGATCACATGTAAACAAGGAAATGCCAGTTATCAGCTTTCCTCTCCTCACACTGACAGCGTGTGAGGAGAGCCGATCAGCGGCATTTCCTTACTTAGTGCCCTGATTACGAGTGCCCAGCAGTGATGCCAACCAGTGCCCAGCAGCAATGCCAATCAGTGCCCATCAGTGATGCCAATCAGTGCCCATCAGTGATGCCAATCAGTGCCCATCAGTGATGCCTTTCATTGCCTGCCAGTGCTCATCATTGCCACATATCAGTGCCACCTATTAGTGCCCATAAATGTGGCATATTTGTGCCTCCTCATCAGTGCCACCTAATCAGTGCCCAAAAGTGCCGCCTCATCAGTGCAGCCTCAACAGAAACAAAGAAAAACAATTTTTCTTCAAAAAATAAAAAAACCCAGTGGTGATTAAAAACCACCCAAAAAAAACAATCTGTCTCAAAAAAATTATAAAAAATGTCATTTGCGTACAGCTTTGCATGATGGTGCAATTGTCATTCAAAGTGCGACATCGATGAAGGCCAAAAATTGGCCTTCAGTAGGAAGGGGTGAAAGTACCCAGTATTTAAGTTTAAGTAAAGTTCCATTTTAAAACATGTTACCTGGAGTTCCCTTTTGTTTGTATGTAAGGTTCATCTATATTGGCTACTGTACCTAACACTGCCATCTTCCCAGATTGATGCTGCTGTCCCAAGGTGTCACCGTTGTTCCTACATCCAGAGTGGAGACACACTAAGACAGTTACTGGCTGGATCACCAGGTGAAAAAGAATGACAAAGCCTAAAAAATAAAACTAATACAGCCACCACATTTAAGAATTGGTAAGCTGCACTATATACCATTTTGTTTTTTGGGTTTAATGCTGCTTAAACCATGGAATAAAATAGCCCACTTCCCTTTTGTAGTTATCATGCCATGAACCAAGTCACTAAATGACTACCAACAAGCTCCAAGGTTGATAGTGGCCATGCACAAGTTTAATGTATTCTGAAACAAGGGAAAGAAAAATGTGCAAATTAAATTACATTTCCATACCGGGCTCTATCATATATATAAATGAATCAATAATAAAGTCCATGAACTTCCACCAATAGATCTCCAATCAAGTGAAGTGAATATACTTTGTATAGTGAACAAAGTGCTGTCTTCCACCGTGAATGTGAGCAAACATCCTACTCACCACATGACACCCATTACAGGTAGTCAAATGAGCCTGAGTAACACAGAGATGGATCCTCCAATGGAAGAGACGGCCAACACCAATATAAAGTCAACACGATATGAATCATATATCAAAGAGAGAAAGATAACTTCTCGTGGTGTAGCAAATAACTAGTTTATTCCATAAAAACATATTCACTTACAGTTAGGTAAACATCAAGGGGCTCATGGATATCAGCAGGTACGCCAATTGCGTTCCAATTGCGTTCCACCTGTGTTTCAGGAAGCAGAAAGGCAGAAGTGACGTGTCACGCACTAGTCGCTAGTCGCTAATGCGTGACACGTCACTTCTGCCATTCTGAAAAATAAAATTAAAATAGAAGGTGTTCCCAGATTACTGACAAATGCAATGGGTTAGACTGGTGCACTAGTAAAAAAGCCCCAAGTGCAAGACTGTTTATTTTGTGATCTTTGTCCCATTGGGGAGATTTCCCCCTTATTTCCTGTCCTGTAAATACAACAGGAAGTGGGAACAAGCGCTCTTATTGGAAGATTCAGCTATGCGTTCTGCTGTCCTGATAGTGGTCTGCAGGACAGGCTCTAATCCCTCACTCCTCTATCCAACAACTAAAAAAAAAGTTTTAGATCATGTGTCGCCAAACTGTTTAACTCATCATCCCATTTATGAAGAAGGGGTCAGATTGTTTATTGACCCCAAAATATTATTTATATATGAAACTTATTTATGAAATACTAATTTAAATATAATTACTATGAATACAAATAATAACAAGAAATAATAATAATTCCTATGAATACTGTTGACAGTTCCTCTTGGTATAGTGCCATTTTAGCTGCCAATATGTTTGTTACAATGCTGATTTTAGTAAATGCACAGCAATTAGTTTTTTGGCACCACTCTTATCACTACAAGTGTACTGGCTCTCTAATAGAGTTTGAGGTTGGGGGAGGGAGGGTCGAGTGTGTTCAGAGCTGGAAGTGAACTACCCTCGCTAGTAGCTGACTGTGCACCTCTGGGTAACTATCTCACCTTTAGGACTAGGGACTAGTGTGATGCTCTGCAGAGACCTAAAAGATTAATTGGCTCCATTCAGCCTTTATTGACCACCTAGTGACATGCCAAACATCTACTGAATCCCTTTTTAATAACCCTTTGGATAGTGAAAAAAAAGTCCAGATTAGGTCTTTCAAAACATCCCAGTGACACTTTACAGAAAGGGAGTGTTCAATCCACTTTGACAATCACTACGTGAGCCTTCACCAACCACAAGCAATGGACTCTTACCAGAATATGAGAACTCCACTACAGAGTCACATCAGCATAAATATGACAATCCCATTAAGCAGAGATCCGGTTCAAATTGTTTGGCTGGACTTCAGCAGTATAGCTCATGAAAGCCAATCAATGGTAACATCAATAGCAACCATAAATGCATGAAATTCCACATATGATCAAAATGGAAGAATCCACATAGTGTAAAACTGTCTAAAAGATTTTATTGAACTTAAAGTATGAATACTACTCACATCAATAAAACCAAATACGCACTTTGCATGCATAACAATCCCAAGATGCAGGATAGAGGTTCCGAACAATGCTTTGAAAAAATTACCGGTCTAAGTAGGCGTGGCGACATCACATGCGTTAGCTCGGCCCAATGCGTTTCAACATATGTGACATCATCAGGGGCAGATACAAGATTAACTATTTACCAGTTTTGGTTGAGGGCCAGTTTACATCATGTTGGTGCATCCAAGCTTGCACATTTTTTGTGTGTTTCCATTAGGTCTGTTTTTGGCAGTCCATTCATTTCAATGGGCTGCTGAAAACATGGGAATGTGCAAAAAGTACAGCAGATGCAACTTTTATAATCGCGCTGCACCAAACTGAATGGTACTTTGGCACTATGCATTTAGTTGGGCGCAAACACACCCGCATTTGCGAGATGCATGGAGTTGCCAATAAGAATTGATGTACATCTGCGGACTGCAGCTTGATCCTGTGCAGTGTGGGTGAAGACTTACTTCTGTGCACGTTCCCACACCACAATTGGTGTGAACCAGCTCCTGAAGCATAATTTTATAAAGAAATGATAATGTAAAATATAAACAAACATATTATATAACCAGAAAATTGTTTTGTTTTACTCAAGAGCAAAAAGAAAAAACAGACTAAATAAATAAACAATTGTGATGCACAATAGAAATGCACATGCATTATGTAAGTCTGCATGACATAATGTACTGTGCTTCAGAAAGCTTTCTTTTTTGTTGCTTTCTACATAAACAAACAACATTTAATTTGTTTCTAAAGCTCAGAGGAATCAGGAAATACAGATTTATATAAACAATCCAGAATTTACAAAGCAGTGTTTAAAAAGTCTTATGTTTTTATTTTGCTGCTGTTTTCACGTTATTTTATGATTTCTCTAATACCAACCAAAGTAATAGAATTTGGAACTGCTTTACACAATGTAATATTAATTCATCTTTTTCCAACCCCTTAACCTCATTTTTTTGCTGTTTTTAGTTAGCGTACCTATTTGGAAAATTAAATAACTCATAAATATTACACAGCTTCATACAACAAATTAAGTAAGTTAGAGGATGGCTATTGCTGTCCTATAAATTGTAACTTTATATGGCAAAGGCAGAAAGTCTACTATTGCACAACCAATACTAGCCCCTTTCCAGCCAACTCCCACATGTATTTGTCTTCAGAAATGCAGCATTTTGTTAAAGTTTAGGGCCTTTCGCCTGGGGGAGGAAATGCAACTAACTGGTCCTTTCATGGAAGGGTAAGGTTTCCCTGGGCTAAAATGAACCACGTGCAATGGTGCCACATTGATTAGTGAGCATGGTAAAAGGTGAAAAGGTGGGTGTTCCTAAAGGCCATGGTTTGTTTTGACACACCTTTTAAAACATGTCTCATTACAAAAGAAGTTAGTGCTGGAAGATTTCCCTCTGCCAGATGATATGATTACAGCTCTGAATAGAGAATGCATAAAATGCCCAAAATGTGCCACTGATTATGACTTTCACTGCTATTGATGTGTAAAATATTTCTACTTTGGGACCTTTGGCCAACATGTCTTATTAGTACTAGCCTGGAAGACAAATCAAAAGTAAACATAGCCATGTTTACTTATCCATTATCTGGGGTCTGCATCTACTTTTGAGTTTTCTTTAGAGCTCCACAACAGTTCCTAGTCCTGGTGGCTTGTGGTGAGACAGTTATCCAGGGTTTGATAGATAAATACCCTTATTGTTAGGCGGAATACCTTGCACACATAAACAAAATGAAGTGTCCTATCACGCTTTGACTGTGATTTAAAAGCACTGCTTGGGAAGTAATCCAATCTAACTATGAAAAGCTGAGCATATGTTGTTAAAGTGGGCCTTTCAGGGTTCCCAAAGTAGTCAATACTGACCTCCAAGGGTTCATGGGACTGGGGATTAAAAAAAAAAAAAAGGGGTTAAATGGAGGGTCAGAAAATGTTGGGGGTCAAAATATGTCAACAAATGATGAAAAGTGAATTGGAGTCAATACATTTTTTGAGGTCTCTGTAGAGCTCCACACCAGTCCCTATTCCACAAGGTAAACTGGCTAGTGGTAGAACAGTTACACAGGGTGGAAGGGCGAATACCCTTTTTTGTTAGGATGGATACCTTGTATACATTAACAAAAATTTTTTTCTAATCAAGCTAAATTGGGAGGTAAAAGCATTTCCTGGCAAGTACTCCAACTTTGAAAAGCTGACCAAATATTGTTAAAATGACCTCAAGGTAACTTTACAAGTCTGAATACATTTGGACATATCACAATTTACATCAACAGTAACCTCTTTTAACAAAGTTCTACCATTCATTATTAAAAATCAGCCCTTCAATTCCAGTCTAGTGATTTTGCCAAGCTGAGGTAATGCCAATAAACAAGTCATAAGACGGGAGGCTGCAGCAGGGGGCTGATTGGTGTCCGCCAAAAACTGCACAGACACCCAGATTTACATGATCTTTGTAAATCTGTGAACCAACATCCCCTCATCTAGAAAGTAGATGCTGACCCTGCATGATGCTTAAACAAACATGGCTCTGTCCCCCTGGAAAGGAAAGCACATGAAGGCATTGCCAATAGGCATACTATGACATATGTTAGAGCAAATATATAATAATAAGTGTTACATGTATACACCCATTGGCATGCATGTATTTACCATGCAAAAATATATCTTATGCTGGACCCACTGTAGATTTTAACATGGCTTTAGAATTATTGGTCAGATCTATGGAAAACAGATGATTTAGGACTGGTATAGGAAGTGAGATGGTTACCGTTTGATTATTGTATACTGATGGTAACACTACTAAAAATTTAAATAGAACTCTAGGTAAAAAGGTTAAAGAGTTACTAAATGCAAAACTTTCCTTAGACTTATGCCCTGTACACACGGTTGGATTTTCTGACGGAAAATGTGTGATAGGACCTTGTTGTCAGAAATTCCAACCCTGTGTGGGCTCCATCACACATTTTCCATCGGAATTTCCGACACACAAAGTTTGAGAGCAGGATATAAAATTTTCCGACAACAAAATCCGTTGTCGGAAATTCCGATCGTGTGTACACAAATCAGACGCACAAAGTGCCACGCATGCTCAGAATAAATTAAGAGACGAAAGCTATTTGCTACTGCCCCGTTTATAGTCCCGACGTACGTGTTTTACGTCACCGCGTTCAGAATGATCGGATTTTCCGACAACTTTGTGTGACCGTGTGTATGCAAAACAAGTTTGAGCCAACATCCGTCAGAAAAAATCCATGGATCTTGTTGTGGGAGTGTCCGATCAAAGTCCGACCGTGTGTACAGGGCATAAGAGTGGTGAAGGTTAGGGTCATGTTTTTTTCTTTCTGTATCCCCATTGGAGAGATTCACTCTCCCTAACTGCCTTGATCACCAATGTCACCTGGAATAAAATTGGGAGGAAATCCAAAATTTTAACTTACCGCCAGAACAGATATGGAGGAAAAATCTTCTAATGGGAACACTTGTTCAAATCACAACTTTCTAAGGCAGGGGGATTTCCCTCACATTGAGAAGATATTCTCTTACTTACTGTTGAGTCTACAGGACAGGAATTGAAGAGAAAGCTCAGAATACAGATAGCAAAAAAATCCTGACAAATGGTTTCCCCTACTCTTTCCAAATGAAGAAAAAACATTATATATAAGGTATATTAAATGCATAATTGAAATACATATATGTTTACTGCTTTTTGGCAGCATTATAAGAGAAAAATGCCTCTGTCCAAATTATGCCAGAAAGATCATCCTCCTACATCCTAGCCAACATGGTCAAAATCCTGCTTAGGAGAGATGACAAATATTAGAGATGATAATCAAATACTATTTGTCGTTATTTCCATTTACCTCTCACAGCTTGTCCAGCTTGCAACTGAAGATAAAGGTATTATTTTCTGCTGCTGTGTTTTCTCTAATATATTTTATTTTGATCATTACAAATATTTGGTTAGTTTAAAAAAAAAATGTATCCAACGGCTTTTAAAAGTAATCTGATTTAGCTGGAAATTTTCCCTACCATCTACCTTGCTGGTATGTACTCCATTCATCCCTGTCTTAGGAAGGCGAGTCTATACCATCCAACTGCTACCATATTAGGAATTTATGTTGAATTTGTAAAGCATTGTTGATGAATATGGAATGTATTGTTTCCATTTTAACCTGGATCTTATAGAGTGATATACACTCAAGCCCGACTGCTCCAAATCTAACACCAAGCTGTTTTTAAGCATTAATGCAGTTTTGCAATTGTGAATCTTCTTTGGAATCTGAAGATCATGCCTAATGTTACCTTTGAGCATTGCCCTTGGATATGGTTGGAGCTTCAGAGGCTGTCACGTGTAACCAGCTCTCAAACTGTTACTATTTTTATACCTTATGGTGTTATCCATCTATGTAAAGCCAGTGAAGGTGCAAGAAAGAGCAAGCTATCTGTTTGGACTGCAGTAAAATAATCTATACAAAGATCTTTCACCCAATGGGCTCACACTCTTCAGATTAGGATTAATCAGAGATTGCCCGCATTGGTCTTTAGGGCTGCAACTAACGATTATTTTCATATTCGATTAGTTGGCCGATTATTGTTTCTATTAATCGATTAATCGGTTAATAACCTTAAAAAAAGTGTGGTGTATAATTTAGTTAATATGTAAAGTTGAAAAAAAAGGCAATTTATTCTTAAATATCTCTATGCAGTGGTAAATATAAATAACCAACTATATGGTTAGGGAGCAAAATATCTAATCCACTCTGAGAATAACAGACAGAAGACATTTACTGTATATACTATTAGAGGAGATATACTGTATATACTATTAGAGGAGAGATATACTGTATATACTATTAGAGGAGAGATATACTGTATATACTATTAGGATATATACTGTATATGCTATTAAAGGGTGAATCTAGTAAATATCAGACTCAGAGATCACATTTTTTTATTTATTAAAAAAAAAAAAACAATGTCTTCCTTCCTTCAAAAAAATGTAATTTTAAGAACGTTTGTTCGATGTTCTAATCGTTAGTGGGTTCAAATCGACATTCATTTTCAACCACAGTGACGGGAAAATTTGAAAATAGAAAACTTCTTGGTCAAAGGAATTTTCAGACAGTGTATGTGGTTTTCGTTCAGAAATGACATTTGTTTTAAAAAAGAATGTTAAAAACAAGTGAAAATTTCAAACAACATTCTTTCATTCAGCGAATGTACAAAGATTTTCCGTATGAATATTCTCATCTGAAAATTGATCCTTGTGGCCAGCATAAGGCATGGTGCACACCTATGCAGTTTGCTTTTGATCTGTTTCTGCAGTGCTTTTTGCTGTGCGTTTTGATTTTTGCGCATGTGATTTTGCTGTGATTTGCTTTTTTGCATTTTTTTGGCCAATTTGTTGTTGGGCAGATTAAAAAACACAAATTGCTGCAAAAATGCATTACATGTTTTTCTGCAGCTTCTCCATTGAAGTATGTTGAACCAAAAAAAAGCACGGTTTTACGTTAAAAAAAGTCCCTAACCCTTTCCAAATATGCAGCGGCTGAAAAAAGCATAGATGTGAACGTGTCACCCATAGGAAACCATGTAAATGAACTGTAGTGTGTTTCTGCAAAAAGCACCAAAAGACACATAGATGTGAACCAGGTCTAAGACGTTTAGTAACATAATGGGGTTAAAGAAACTAAAATTAGCCCTTTATAGTACAAAAAAAGCAGATAATCACTACTGTAAGGGGTTCATTTTTTTTACTGTAGAACTGTGAAAGTAATATTTACAGTAGCGATTATTTGCTCTTTTTGTACTATAAAGGGCTCATTTTAGGTTTTTTTAACCCAATTATGTTAGTGGCCAATTAATCGATTATGAAAATAGTAATCAGTTAATTTCATAATCGATAAGTTGTCGATCAATTAATTAGTTGTTTCAGCCCTATTGGTCATAAACTCTAGTAATCTATGTGTGCTCACTGATCACAGCCTCCTATGAGATAGCCCCTGTTTTATTGCCTTCATCTAGGATATTGGGTTGGCCCTGAGTTTTCTGTCATGCTACGTGGTAGGATATTGTCATAATAATAATTTCTACCTACCCGCCTGAGGAAGCCACATTGTGAAATGTGCTGAGCGAAGACTGCTCCACTGTCTCCAAGGAAATGAAAGGCTATTTTGAAAGAATCTAGACAACTGTGTAAAAGAGTACAAACAACAATACCTTTGTAATGAAAGATGTTGTGCAAGACCAATTTTGTTCATTATCTCTTTTTTATGTCATGAGCCTTTCTTTTTATTTATTAGAAATTACATTGTATTGCTATTTGGCTGTAAGACTGCTCCTTGAGGGTCCTGGTATATTCTGAATCTGTAAAAAATGTTCTGAACTATGATAGGATGCGGTGCTATAATACACATATCAATCTAGAGTGTGTTTTAATAGGAACAGCAGTCCCTTTAAGACTCTGTTCACATATATGCAAATCGGATGTGTTTTGAACTGCATCTGATGCCCATTACATGTGAACTGGTAGCCTTTTTACCTGGTTTACACATGTGTAGGGCGTTTGCAAAGCAGTTTTAAAAAGAGTCCTGTGTGTTTTTCAGTTCAGTTCAGTTGCAATTTCAGGTAAAAATTTGCACCTGAACCGGTGAACAGAACCACACCGGACTCCATAGCTAAAACAGCAGCTGTATATATGTGAAGCCAGCCTCACAGTCAGTCATTCCCCCTCCCTACAGCGCCTACATTTTTAAATATATGGTGCATGTGCAGATGTGCCATAGAGCTCTGCCTGGCCTTTAGGACCCAGTAGAGACTTGCGGAAAACATCTGCACATGCGATAGGAAATTTTCTACGCATATGCAGATCTAGGGCTTGCATCTCTACTTGGTCCCCAAGTGCTCATGTGGAATCCGGCAGTGTGCATGCAATAAGATACAGTAACCATAACATTGTTTTTGCCTAGGTGAGAAAAAAGGCAGTGTTGCAGCAAACAAAAATGTCCAAAGCACTATTTTTTTTTATTCTAATTGTGGAAGATGTAGAGGGAGAGGGATGGACCCAGGTGAAAATACATTGTTTTACTGGGCGAAGGTCAGAATTAAAGAGTTCTAAACACTAATGTGCATTTACCCCAAGAGAGTGATAGCCCAGATAGCAAGAATAAGTTGCCACAAATTTGTGGCAGTGTTGAATTGTAAGACTTGTTAACTTGAGTCTACAGCAAGAGTTGTTCTGCAAGTCACAGTGACCCCCTGTGGTGGGATGACTATTGCACAACATAACTGAACCAGAACATGCAGCAGACTTGCAGAATGTTTGTAAACAAAGTTGATCTGGAGTCATGCAGTGCGGACTTGCTGGAATTTCGCAACAATCTTGTGAAGCCTGGCAAGTCTAGCAATAGTTTTGTAAGTCATGTTCAAACTTGCAGCTCAATTGCTTGCTATTTGGGAGGTCATTATATCCAAAATTTCCTCTTCTCCAGGTGTTAAAACATCCTCTACTGCCTACCATTAATAGCAGGCACCAGGTTTATTAAATGCCCTGATAAAATAATCCTCCCAAACGTTTCAAAACTCAACTGGTACAGTAATAGTTTCATCAGTAGGACAGCCAGAAAGATCACATGAATACCTTAAATGATATCAAACTCAAATGCACCTGCCCACAGTAATGCAGCATGTCATCTCCATTCCAGGTTATCACTGAGGCCAAAAAAGGTTCTGATGGAAGATGAAATATTTCTAAAGGCTCTACACATAGCAATATAATGGAATATGTACACAATGATATAAAGCCAGTAGACTAGAGATTAATTAAAAAGGAATAACCCATGCAGTCCCACTGTGTCTAATTAACTAAAATAACCAGCCCGCTCAAAAGGTAAAACCATTCTTTAAAGGAATATATAATGTTAATGCGAGAATCAACATCCTTTCAACTATCCAAATCAAATAGGATTTATTTTGCAAAGTGAAAAGAGTCTCTCAAGTTATGTAAATAATGATGTGAAGAGGAACAGTGGATCTTCTGTTTATTAAAAAAAAAAAAAAATCCAGTATTTATTATGACCCGTGACTATGTAGTCTTTGTTTATTCTATTCTATCTGAACTCACAGGTTGTATCATAATAAAGCTGTTTCCAGCCATATCTGCAAACCGACATATGTGGTGTTCATGCATGCCAAAAGTCTACCTGTGCTATGTATTTCATTTTACCCCCCTTTCTCAGTGCCTAAAATATGGGACTGTGAGAGCTTTGACTTATTAATGTTATTTGTCACAAGCCTGAAGAATTGTATTTACAGATGTATTGCACATGAACAGAGAAGGCACTGGGTCCCATTCCAAGATCTGGGAACAGTTATCACAGAATCTCTGGTGAGGCCACTTTTTAGTGTCCTAGGTCTTCTAAACTCTTAGCTTTATCACCAACTTTTTGGAATTGGTTATCTCAGCTCAAGACATCAGGTCTTGTGAACCACTTCAACAAAAGTGTCTTCTAGATCCTGAACAGTTTTCCACAAGCCCACAAGTTTTCCACAAGCCCTGTTCTAAAAACAGTGACCCCAGGAACCCCAGAAATGCAATAAGGTTAATCAATGTATAGATAATACTTACAAAGAGCCATTTCAGTTTGATTATATTAAAACATCTTTTTCAAAGTATTTTAATTGTAGGCGCATGCGTGGCTTCTGACATGGCGGATGTGTAGTGAGTGAGCTCTGGTTCCCATCTGCTCTCCGTGGCCTCCGCACAGCTTCATTGCTATCACAAAGCATCGGGGGTAAGCCTAAACCCTTTCTCCGCTCCACGGACACCCCATGGGAAAATTGGCCAGCAGCAACACTGTTACTCACCGCTGTTTGGGCCATTATCAGGGACAGCTATGGATCTTTATCTTACTAGGCCACAACTACTGGTCTCGATTTCCCCCACAGACCCCTTTGCATCGATAATTCGCCTACTGGGGACTGAGGAAGTGAGCAATGCCACACGAGCTACTGCCACAGTTTCTGGGACTAAACATATCCCCTATCAGGCTATTTTAACCCCAGACATCCTGGATGAGAAACCCTCCTACAACAAATCAACTCAATATTGTGGCAAGGTGGACAAGATCTCTCAAGAATTGAGGGGGGGAATCACCCAAATAGGTGAGCGTACTGATGCACTGGAAAACAAGTTTGATGATCTGGTAAATTATGTGCAGGTACTTGAGGAAGAAAATTCTACCCGAAAACACTCCCAATTGCAACTGCAGCAAGAAGATTTAGAAAACAGGGAGAGGCGCCAAAACCTGCACTTTTGGGGTATACCTGAAACTGTGGGTGATGATAAACTACGCTCTTATCTCCTGGGCCTCTTCAATACACTGGCCCCCACTGCTGTGGATATTGGTTAGCGATTGCATCGGGCCCACAGATCCTTGGGTCCTAAACCTCTGGCCGGAGCTAGACCCAGGGATGTAATTGTGCGGTTTCACTACTATGATAGTAAAGAAGCCTTAACCCTGCCTGGCCACGCGCAACAAGTCACAGATCGCATATAAAGGGCCAAAGATCCAGATATTTAGTGACTTATCTCCCATCACCTTGGCCAAGCAGAGGAATCTTTGTCCTGTCACAGCACACCTACAACATCATTGGGTCCCGTACTACTGGGAATTCCCTTTCGTCTTATCGTTTCAAGGGAGGGAGTAGAGCACAGTATCCGAGATCTTCAAGGAGGAGATGCCTTCATCAAAAGCTTGAATCTCCCTCCTTTACCTGAAGAAGACCTACTTTCCCCCTTGCATCAGGTCGTCCTGTACCTTCTACTCCCAGCCTCATCTGGACTCCTGCCAAGGGTCAGTCAAAGAAGTCCTTCTCCACACCCCAACGCTCTTGATTCTCCAAGCACCCTCCTTGATGTGCAGTGAATAAGCCTTTGGTTGTTTCTCCTTTTTTCTAGGTTACTTACTTTTGTGGTCTGGACTCGTTTTGGAGTTACTCTCTTTTTCTGGGTAAATGCTCCCACTCCCATGGGGTTTTGAGGTTTCAACCAGTTACTCATGGTTTTCTTTCTCTTAAGTTAGTTGCTTTTATTATTTTCATCAAGGAGAGTGGGCAGGCTTCCTCCTCCCTCATGCTTCCCTACTTGGCCTATGTCTTTTGCCACGGCCTCCTCAAACATGGCTGCCTCTCAGGCCTTCTAATGTTGGTTTTTCTTTTTTTTTTTGGACCTGTTTTAGGTTCACAAAAGACTTCATCCACATTCAAATGTCATCTCTGTAGGTTAATGACATGTTTTATATTTTTGCTACTGAGGTCTATATGCCTCTATACATATATATGTCTTCCTTTTTTTTTTTTTTATGTTTTATATGCTTAGGTTTGCTTTCAATGTTGATGAGTCAACATGGTGTTATGTATATTGTCCTATGATGTAAAAGGCCTGAATTCTATACAAAAGCGGTGGTTGGCTTTGAAAGAGTTCAGGTCTTCAGGGGCGAATGTGGTCATGCTCCACGAAACACACTTTTGTGCTGGGGGTTCAATGAAGTTTGCCTCCAAATACTTCCCCTCCTCCTACCTTTCCCCTGATTCAACAGGAAAGGCCGGAATGGCAATTCTTATTAAAAAAACTTACTCTATTAGGGTTAAATCTGCAAATATTGACCCTCATGGAAGGTTTATTATCTTGGTGTGTGATTATATGTCCTCCTCTTTTACCCTGGTTATTGTATATGTCCCTAACTCTGGGCAAATTGATTTCTTTAATGGGATTTTTGAGTCTGCCCATTACCACTCACAACCTTTAATGATCATTGGTGGTGATTTTAAACTGGTCATGTCTCCCACTAGAGACAGGCAGGCTTTATTTCCGGATACCCCCCACGGAAGGTCGCCTCTTAAGCAACTTCCTTCCATAAATGTATTAGGTCCCACCAACTGTTTGACTCGTGGAGGATCAAACATCCCTCCACTAAGAAATGTACTTTCTACTCCATGGCCCATAAAATGTACTCTAGACTGGACCAATTTTTTTATCTCAGCCCCGCTTATCCCCCACATTGTTGAACCTGACATTTCTCCCATCACATGATCTGATCATGCCCTTATTTCACTAGACACCATTTTGTCCCCGTCCTCTCCTAGGACATGTAACTGGCACCTTAATGACAACCTCCTACAATCACAAGTCACCCGAACTAAACTATCTAAGGAGTTAGAGGAATTTTTTACATTGAGTGAAGGCTCACTCGAGGACTCTTCTATGCTGTGAGAGGCATATAAGGCCTACTTTCATGGCACTTGTATTATGAAAGGCTCCCGTCTGAAGAAAGATAAGGCTAGACTTACGCAGTCCTTGTTGACTGATTTACGAGAGGCAGAGCACCAGCTTTTGTGCAAACCCACAGTACCAAATTTACGTAAAGTCACCTCCCTTCGGGAACAATTAAGATCCCTAGCCCTAAGTAAGACTGCTAATTACATGGTATGGGGCAAACAAAAACTCTACAAATCCTCTAATAAGCCCATAGGATGCTAATGAAAAAAACTACTCCCCATCCTTTCCACTCCTTTCCTGATTTCCTTACACAGGTGGATGGAACCAGGACCTACTGCCCTTTACTATGTCTAAGACGTTTGGAACCTTTTATCAGAAACTCTACAACTGTCTAACCCAGTGGTTCTCAACTCCAGTCCTCGGGACCCACCAACAGGCCAGATTTTAAGTATTACCTTGGGGGAGTTGCAGACTAGAATACTGCAATCACTGAGCAGCAAGTGATATCACCTGTGATGTATTTCAGCTATCTTGCAAACCTGGCCTGTTGGTGGGTCCTGAGGACTGGAGTTGAGAACCACTGGTCTAACCCCTGAAAACCACTTCAATTTTACACAGGAAATCTTTGACAGATTTTTCACCGATCTCTCATTACCAAAGTTGTCCTCTTCTGATCTAGTCAAATTAAACGCAGCTGTATCTATTGAGGAACTTTCAAAGACGATTAAGACGATCTCTCACTTTATAAGTCCCCTGGTCCTGATGGACTCCCTTATTTCTACTATAAAACCTTTTTAGACATTCTGCCCCCCCATATGTTGGATTTATATGGCACTATATTTAAAGAAAAACCCCCACATTCACAGTTCATGCATTCCTACATCTTTGTCACTCCTAAGCCCGGTAAGGATCCTTCCCTGCTCAATAACTAAAGACCCATAGCCTTAGTGAACTCAGATTACAAAATATTTACAAAAATTCTAGCATCTAGACTGTCCCAGTTTATTCCTAAATTCGTTAATAAAGACCAAGTGGGTTTTGTGTCAACTAGACATGCAGGAGATAACACGCGCCACACCACTGACCTGATAGACCTTCTTAATATATTTTCCTGTCCAGCTATAATTATGAGTTTGGATGCCCAAAAAGCCTTTGATAGGTTGAGTCGGCCATACATGTTTTCAACCTTGACAAGATTTGGTTTTCGGGGTCCTTTTTTTGCAGCATTAGAAGCCTTGTACTCACAGGTCACAGCTCAAGTCCAGATGTCCTCTTTCCTGTTGCCCCACTTCCCCATGATGAATGGTACTCGGCAGGGATGTCCTCTCTCCCCTTTGCTTTTTATTTTGGGCCTAGAACCCCTGGCTGAGGCCATCCGATTACATCCAGATATTCGTGGAGTGTTGATGCGAGAGAGGGAATACAAGTTGTCTCTTTTTGCAGATGACATTTTATTGACTCTTACTAACCCATTTATATCACTCCCCTCTTTGCATAACCTTCTATCCTCTTTTAGTGCCATATCCGGGTATAAGGTTAATACAACAAAAACTGAGGCCCTACCAGTACATATACCCCCAGCTCTTTTGACCCAACTTGAACCCATGCAGATGGTGCCCTAACTCTCTCAAATCTTTAGGTATACAATTTACTTCCTCTTATTCCACTCTATACTCTACTAATTACCCTCCCCTGATCCAAGACATTACCAGATCCCTTCAACAATGGGCTAAATATCCCCTCTCTCTCCTAGGTAGGATCAATGTCTTAAAAATGTCAATTTTGCCTAGGTTACTTTATTTTTTTGAGACCCTGCCAGTCGCTATACCGATGTCCCAACTTAAGGCCATCCAAAGCGGTTTCCTCAAATTAATTTGGAATTAAAAAGTTCAGTGTTTTTTTCACTAAAAATGAGAGGTGGGCTGGGAGAACCTGATATTATTAAATATTACTACGCTTCCCATTTACGAGCTGCCATCTCTTGGTCTAGTCTGCAGGCCCCTAATCATTGGTCGGAGATTGAGAAGGGGGTTATATATCCGGTTCACCCGGGCTCCCTACTGTGGTCTCAGACTTTGCATACTGACCCCATACTAAAGCATATGTGCATTGCCCCAATGATCTTCACCCTAACAATTTGGCAAAAGTGTTTTCAGAGGTTCTCTCTCTCCTCACCATGACCCCCCTTACAAGTATACTGTTCAATCCATCCATACCAGAGAGTTTATCTCTGGGTCATATTAAGCCTTGGGTTCAGGCCTCCCTTTTCCAACTTCGTAACATGGTACACCCTGTCACCCATAGGCTGAGTACTTTTTAGGCACTTCGGGAGAAGTTTGACCTTCCTACACATATGTTGTATTTTTATTTGCAATTTAAACACTTTTTCCATTCTCTGTCCGTCCCTGACCCTAGACAAACATACCTCTTTTGAATACCTATGTGCCCAAGGGCCTCGACAATTACATCTGGTGTGCTCTATATACCACATTCTTCATGAAGCTTTCCCTCCTACTGAAAATACTCATTTATATATGTGTAAATGGGCACAATTGTTAGGTAGGCCTATCACCTCCCAGATGTGGAATAAGATCTGGACTTCTACTTTTAAATCCACCAAATGTGTGGTGCAGAGAGAGACATCCATTGAAATTCTTATGTTCTGGTATAGGACCCCTGAGGTCATACATAACTATGACCTCTCTAGTACAGTGAAGTGTTGGCGCTGTGGACTTAAAGTAGGATCATTGCTTCATATTTTCTGGCAATGCTCTCTGATACAGCCTTTTTGGCATGAGGTGATGCTAGTGCTTCAAAATGTAGTAGATTTGCCCCTTCTGCTGGATCAAATTCACTATTTATTGGGTCTTCACTTTCCCGGGTTGCTAAACACATTAAACGATTGATTTCCTACATTCTTCTGGCTGCCAAGAGAGTTATTCCGCTTTATTGGTTGTCTAATATACCTCCATTGTGGTCTAGGTTCCTCCAGCTCATAGCTGATATTCGGAGAATGGAATATTTAACTGCTACTGTACTTGATACTATTCCACAATTTAATAAAATATGGGAACAGTGGGATCGGTCGGAGTTTGGATCCCCTTTGCCAGGCTCTATGATGATTTAATTACTTGGAATACACTGTTGATATGTCTTTATACATATTTCTTCTGGTTGATCCAATCTGAATTAGGGTTTCATAACTTGACTTCATTTCTTGACTTCACACGCTCATTATGTAAATGACTGAATGTATGACCTCCATATGGTGAATTGTTAGCATGTTGGCTTCACTTTTGTATAACCTACAGATACTTTAGGTTTTCATGTTTTTCCTTTTTTGTACAATTCATCTATCTGACATACTTTTAGTTTCACGTGTCCTTTATATGCAATGTGTTTCTTTATTTTTTGCAAAATCTAATAAAAATACAATTTAAAAAAGTATGTTAATTGCAGATCATGAAATCCATTGTGACCAGATTCAGCAGGTGTTGCAGTTTGTTTCTATACTATCTCTGAAACTGGGAGTAGGATAAGCAGCACTATGAGCCAGTGATTTGTTCTGAAATAGTAATTTACTAACATGCTAATAGGAGGAGAACTATGAGCTCATCGGTGCAATGCTTCTCATTTGCCTTCCAGTAACTGGGTGGGGGAGGTATCAAGACCTGTAAATGTTGCTTAAAGGGTAAAAGTGAAATGCAGCGCTAAAAATGATAACCAATGGTAAAATGCACATCAGACATGGTGACCATTACCAATATATACATAGCTGAAACACGTGAAGCATAATATCAAAAAATTGAATATTAGACGGGATATAGTAAAGTCCCAATATATGGCTATGAATCTGATACAAGAGAGTCCCAAACATAGGCTAAATATGAATGTTGTACTGATGTAGAAATCTTCTCTTGTATATCATGAGTTGTACGATCATGGGAAGTGAATAGATGGAATACGCTTACCAGCAGGAGTGGATTCGGATGCCGGTGACACCGAATCAAACAGGCTCTGAGATCCTTAGTGGACGATGGTTGGACGATGGTTGGTCCTGGAAATCCCGGATCTCAAGGGGGATCTATCCTCTATGGTCCATGTCACGACTGTCCGTTCAGAAGCCCGAGAGGGAATTCTCCGCCACAAACAAGTCTCCAGAGAATGGATGGTTCCCAAAAAGATAGATAAGACGCCAATAGTGCAAATCAAATGATGTATTTTATTGGATATAAGGGTGAGCCTTACTCTTTCCTACACTTGATTTTATTGTGTTACTCGTGATCACGTTTTTATATCGTTTGTTGATTATTGGTTATATCCAATAAAATACGTCATTTGATTTGCACTATTGGCGTCTTATCTATCTTTTTGGGAACCATCCATTCTCTGGAGACTTGTTTGTGGCGGAGAATTCCCTCTCGGGCTTCTGAACGGACAGTCGTGACGTGGACCATAGAGGATAGATCCCCCTTGAGATCCGGGATTTCCAGGACCAACCATCGTCCAACCATCGTCCACTAAGGATCTCAGAGCCTGTTTGATTCGGTGTCACCGGCATCCGAATCCACTCCTGCTGGTAAGCGTATTCCATCTATTCACTTCCCATGATCGTACAACTCATGATATACAAGAGAAGATTTCTACATCAGTACAACATTCATATTTAGCCTATGTTTGGGACTCTCTTGTATCAGATTCATAGCCATATATTGGGACTTTACTATATCCTGTCTAATATTCAATTTTTTGATATTATGCTTCACGTGTTTCAGCTATGTATATATTGGTAATGGTCACCATGTCTGATGTGCATTTTACCATTGGTTATCATTTTTAGCGCTGCATTTCACTTTTACTTCTGTTTACAATATTGGTCATATTTTATGTAGCTGCTTTTCACATTGGGTTAGCGCAGTGTTATTTATATTTAGTTGCTTAAAGGGTACCTTCACTTTTTTACATGCTTCACACAAAGGTTCCCATGCAACATAGTTTGCCCAAAATAGTAAAATGCTGTGCTCTGTTCCCCAAATTAATGGCCACGTCTTTGACTGTTGACATTGTCATCCACAATCCGTCCCACAGATGGCAAGACAAACCTAGTGCCAGATGTGCAGCCCCAGAAATCCAGTAATGAGCACTCCTGGCCTTCTTCCCCACCCTCACATTTGAAATCTGCTATTCATTTCCTCTTAGAAAAATGTTGAGCTGCAAGGGAGAGCAGACTGTGCATGCGCAGATGGAGGGGATTCTATCAGTGCTCATTTGTAGATTTCTGCGGCTGTGCATCTGGCACTGGGTACATCCAGTGCCAGCTGTGCTATCCAGGTGTCAGAAGCTAAAGAGGTGGTAGTTACTTGGAGAACAGAGCTGTCAGGGATCTTGTGCGGCAAGTGCTCATTCCTGTGCAGCGAGTGTTCACAGGTCTTGCCACCCGGCAGCCTATGCCTGACTTCTCTCTTGGATCACCCTGCCTGTTATGCCTGCTGCCGTGTTACCAACCTCAGAATGGACTTTTGACCACGATTTCGCCTCCTGACTTGGTATCTTGCAGCCAGCACATTTCTGACTCTTGTCTTTTCCTGACCTTGAAGTTGATCCTGTTTCTGCACTTGTTTGCCTGACTGCTGCAGAACATATGACCAATGTTCTGGTATGACCAGACTCTATACTGCCACTAGAAGGACTCCTGTGTTTCCAAGCTGTGTTCACTACTCCAGCTTCCTGGCACCTCAGCCTTTCCACTGCCCTACCCTCCCTGTCTCCACTACCAGGCGTGCTTTGACAGGAATTGCACAAGGGGCCACTATGGTCATCTCGTGCTCCAAAGTCAGGTATGTAACAGGAGCACAGCATTTTAACATATACAGTGCCTTGAAAAAGCATTCATACTCTTCTGCAAAGAAGAATGGGCAAAAATGTCATTCTCTCGATGTGCATAGCTGGTAGAGACATACCCAAAAAGACTTGCAGGTGGTTCTATAAAGTAAAGTATTGACTCAGGGGGGCTGAATACAAATGCACGTCACACTTTTCACATATTTATTTGTAAAAAGTTCTGGAAACCATTTATCATTTTCCTTTCACTTTACAATTATGTGCCACCTTGTGTTGGTCTATCACATAAAATTCCAAATAAATACATTTACATTTTTGGTTGTAACATAACAAAATGTGGAAAATTTCAAGGGTTATGTATACTTTTTCAAGGCACTGTATAATGGCGATGTTGTGGTGCATAGGCACCAACATCAGGTCTCCTTCCCTGCCAGACAGGGTCTGTTCTAAGTGGCAAATAAACCCCAGGACTGAATAGGCAAAAACCAGAAACCCTTTGGCAGGTAAAACAACTCCATTATATGTATTTATTTTGTGTATTTAGATATTCATCCATGTATTTCATTTAAACTGCTACAACTTTTACACATACATTTGTGCTTATTCACATTGAACATTTATACTTCAATGTTGTGTTTAATATGTTGATCATCTTTTGTGCATCTTACAGGATGTGTTGATTAGTCCTTACAATCTTTCAATGCATTGCTGCATTTTTCATCACAGAATCTGGCATTCACACAACGCCAAATCCTTGAACTTCATTAAAGATCACATAGCATTTATTTAAAATTGGTCTGCCTTTATGCCATAGAAAAAGTAGACTACGTTATTAATAAGAAAAGGCATTCTGTCAAGATAACTGGCTGCTAGTTATCACTAATGCAGCATAAACACAACACAGTTTTCACCAATGGCTTTAAGGTTTTGTCAATTGTCTATGACCTTTTGTAGACATGTTTTGTGTAGTGTTTCTACAAAATTGGTATTAAATTTAAAATCTGAAATGGTAATGGAGTATGCTGTTTGAACATAGATAATAAACACATTCCTTGTCTCATCCCTTTCCAAAAATCTGTCATCCTGAAGAACAGTCTTACTGCCAATTATGACATGCATAACACCTGCACGTGGTCCCTGATAGTAGTTCTCATAAATGCTGCCCTTCGTAGGCCTGCTTTGGTAAAGGTCCAGGACATGACTTTATTCCAATAAAAGTCACAAGGATGATTCAAAGAGTATCCAACATGTTTCAAGGGTCCAAAAATGCCCCCTTCATCAGGTCTAGAAAAAAACATAAGGATATCTTCATATCAATACAATATCCCCTCCTCAGTGTCATTGTCAATAACAAATACCCAATAGCCTATAGGGTTGGCTGTATAAATATTAATGTCAGGTAGCATAGATAATCAACATACAAGAACCTCGGACACATAGGAGAATCTGAATAATAAAGCATACCATTTCAGTTAATCAATTGGGTTAAAAAAATAGTAATGCTCTTCAGAATAGAAGCCCAACAGAGTTAACTAGGTCACAATTTAAACTTCTTCTTTATGTCATCACAGCTTCTAAGCAAACAATTGCTAAAGCTTGGAAGACATGTAACCTATCTCTCCTTGAAATGAAACAAAGAGAAACACAAGCTATGATTCACAGTAAGATAGTTGCTACTATTTTAGACCATATTCCCAAACACCTAAAGATTTGGCAACCCTATAAATACTTACTACCAAATTTTGACCAATCATTATTGAAACCACAAGACATTTTTCTTGTTGCATGGTTTAGGTTTCTTCTAACTGTACACATGTGGTTGACCTGGATGGAAGGGACCCTGACCCGGCCTTGTTCTTTTCTTGTTCTTCTTAACCCTCTTTTTAAACCTCCTTTTTCGTTCTTCTTAAAATCTACTTTACCATAACAATATT
Organism: Lithobates clamitans; assembly: GCA_037952925.1. Classification (NCBI taxonomy): domain Eukaryota; kingdom Metazoa; phylum Chordata; class Amphibia; order Anura; family Ranidae; genus Lithobates; species Lithobates clamitans. The sequence goes on along the minus strand of JBBGZY010000477.1, from coordinate 3,497,747 downwards.
ACCTTATACTCTCAACTGAGTAACTTGGAGCCCACAGGTTAATATCTCCAAGATAGTCTGGGGATCACCTCTGAATGTTCTATGTATACTTGTTACAAGCTCACACTTGTTCACTGCTTTTGCTTATGCTCAGTTTAAACTTTCTGGAAAATGTTAGCACTTATGCCATGATGAGACTGTATATGAATCTGCTTTCTGTCTGATATGACACAGTTTTTGTACACTATTTACTATCCTAATAAAAATATTGAGCAAGAAAAACATATTAATAACAATAATAATAATACAATAAATAAAATATGGACCTAATGAGAATAACTATAATATATATTTAACAGGGTTCTGTGCTGGGACCAATCTTGTTTAATTTGTTCATAAACAACCTGGAGAATGGGGTAAACAGTTCATTCTCTGTATATGCGGACGATACTAAGCTAAGCAGGGCAATAACTTCTCAGCAGGATGTGGAAACCTTGCAAAAAGATCTGAACAACTTAATGGGGTGGGCAACTACATGGCAAATGAGGTTCAATGTAGAAAAATGTAAAATAATGCATTTGGGTGGCAAAAATATGAATGCAATCTATACACTGGGGGGAGAACCTCTGGGGGAATCTAGGATGGAAAAGGACCTGGGGGGTCCTAGTAGATGATAGGCTCAGCAATGGCATGCAATGCCAAGCTGCTGCTAACAAAGCAAATGGAATATTGGCATGCATTAAAAAGGGGATCAACTCCAGAGATAAAACGATAATTCTCCCGCTCTATAAGACTCTGGTCTGGCCACACCTGGAGTATGCTGTCCAGTTCTGGGCACCAGTCCTCAGGAAGAATGTACTGGAAATGGTTCGAGTACAAAGAAGGGCAACAAAGCTAATAAAGGGTCTGGAGGATATTAGTTATGAGGAAAGGCTGCAAGCACTGAACTTATTCTCTCTGGAGAAGTTGCTTGAGAGGGGATATGATTTCAATATAAAAATGCCATACTGGTGACCCCACAATAGGGATAAAAATTTTTTGCAGAAGGGAGTTTAACAAGACTTGTGGCCACTCATTAAAATTAGACGAAAAGAGGTTTAACCTTAAACTACATAGAGGGTTCTTTACTGTAAGAGCGGCAAGGATGAGGAATTCCCTTCCACAGGTGGTGGTCTCAGCGGGGGGCATCGATAGTTTCAAGTAACTATTAGATAAGCACCTGAACGACCGCAACATACAGGGATATACAATTTAATACTGACATATAATCACACATAGGTTGGACTTGGTGGACTTGTGTCTTTTTTCAACCTCACCTACTATGTAACTATGTAACTTAACTATACACTATTCAATCCACTTGTCCCTAAACCATCCCCCAGCCTCATGGACACCATACATTAGAAGGATGAACTCAAAGACATCAATCCATTAGTGGTAGAATTAGTGGTAGATCCAAAGGACATTATTCTATCATATTGTACCATGTATGTACAGCCTAAGTGGTAGTCAAAGAATTGCATGACTATTCAAAACAACATTACAGTACATCTAAGAGTATTTCTCCAACTATAATTGCAGATATAATTGCAGATAAGACCTATATGTGCCTCTGCAATTACTGCTGTACATCAAATTGTAGGATCCCCCTGATTTAATTAAAACCGCTTAGGTTTGGCTTTTTATGTAAGCTACTGTTGTAACTGGGAAAATCCCCTTATATTCCAGTGAATAATTTTCTGCTTGAAGAAGAAATGTTGTGTTCCCAGCTTTAAATTGGTTGTAAATCTCAGACATGAAATATTAACAAAGCACATCCATCTATAGTGTATACTTATCTCAATCCAGAGAACTAAGTGTCATTTCTGTCTACTGCTGCTGCATTCCTCTGCTATCAGCATGACTCACTTCTGACAGGTTTTCCTGACACCAAGAGGTAAAAAGGTGACAGAGGAGGGATCTCCAGCTGATTGACAGCCTTGGTGCTGCTCCTGTGTGTGGGTTGGGTTCCTTCCCTCCAATCAGCTCTCAGAGCTCTCCTCACTAAGTTCTGCAGAGTATCTAATAAGCTCTCCGCCCCTGCTTTCTGAAAGCTCATACAAGCTGTAAAAATTATGCACTTATGAACAGCACAGAGGGGCTGTACGTATAACTTATGTGGGAGGATTTGTTTCATCTCTGTGTATCACCTGAGGCTAGTCCCTTCACTGGGTATATGTAAGGGTTTACAACCACTTTAAAGGTGTTTGATTTAAATGTGAATGCATCATAACAATCGAATTTGATACAACAGTTGATTAAGATGCCATATATATCCATTTTCAGTAGCCCCGCCACTAACATAAAATGGCAGAATCAAACAATATCACTAGGCAATCACTGTTGTATCGGATATTTAGCAATGTCCCTATGCACCAGTGAATTGATAAGCTATATCTTCAGGAACATGGGTTCCACAAAAAAAATGGTTATCGAGTGGATGGTGTTGGATGCACTTTAAAGAGCAATTGCAAGCAAGAAGTGAAATCAATCAGCAAGTCAATGCAATTGTACTACAGTCAGAATGTCATCTTTGTTCAGCACATTGGTTCCTGGCTTCTGAAAATTGTAATCATAATGGTGGTTTTTGCCATTGGAATTTTCTGGCACTAGAAATTCCATCATTCAAATGTTTTCAGCACATGCAGATTTAAATGGCACATGCTACCACACCTGAAAAATTAAAGTGTATGTCTGGGAATTAAAGGAAAAACAGATTTGGCCCATCTTGGCAATACTAGCACATTTTCCCATGTTTTGTCTCATCCCATAGCGATGAGCTAACTTTTGGGAAAATGTCACATGATAGCAAGTCGCTGGCCCCACCCTGTGAAGGGGTGGGAATGCTGGTGACATCTTTGTTCTAACATGACCACATGGCCATATTTGGACAATGTCATTGGCATGTAGCACGTGCCAACTATGGCCAGCTGATTAGGACGACGACCTGCTATCATGTGATAGTTTACTGTAAATATGGGCCTAACACATTGAGATTTACTAAAGCTGGAGCAGCTCTTCTTAGAAACCAATCGGCTTCCAGATTTTATTGTCAAATCTTAATTGAACACGCTGAAGTTAGAAGCTGATTAGCTACCATGCACAGCTGCACCAGATTCTGAGTGTTCCAGTTTTAAAAAATCTCCCCTTAACGCTTTGCTACTGGTGGTCATGCCAGTAGTTCTGTGAATTTCCTGTAGTGAGCTGACAACCCTGCCTGTTCTAAACTACTCCCCTCTTGTTTCCTCATCTCCATAACATAACGGGTGGGTGTTCTATAGTCCAGCAAGGGCAAGGCTTTACATCTCACCCAGACATACTCTTTATTATCACCTTGAAAAGTAACTAAACCAACCCCTAACCTTAAACTCAGAGGGTAACTCCCCTTTTAGGGAGAAAAAAAATATATTTAATAAAAATATATAGCATATACAAGCCATGTTGTAATTTAATGTTATTAAAGATTACCTTTCTTTTGAATCTGCAGCTGCTGTAAATGACTGTAAAATTAAATGCAATATGGCAACCTGGAGGAGTTCTGTACACTGTTGGTGTATAGTACTTCATATTCCCATCGCACACTTTCCTGGATGAGCTCATGAAATATGGGTGCTGCAGCAACAACCAGCTGGATACTGGTTCAACTCAAAATGAAAATATTTGCCAGCACACCATGGAACAGCGTAGATAGCGTCCAAACGTGTAGTTTATTGCATGATCACAACACAAAGAGAGTGCAACGTTTCAGAGTCACGCAGGACCCCTTCGTCAGGCATGTGTTGATGGTGTATAGAAGGTGATGTGATGATAGGTTTATAGAATGCTCCCAAAATTGTCATTTCCTGCTTGTGTGATTGGTTCATTGATTTTTACAGAAGTCTGCACTAAGATACAAGTCACGTTCTAGGCTTCCTCTGCAATAAAAATGTCAGTTTTAGTGAGATACTCCCAAAGGCATAAATACTGAGAAAGGGATGCAGCCCCTACAGCTTTTCTCATGAGAACACTGAGCGTGAACCAGGTAATTATAAGGAACTATACCCTCCCATTCAGAATGAGTCTAAAATCAGTCTGGTGAAACAAACGGCTATTTCTTCAGTGCAGCAAAAGGTAGGAATCTGCTACAAAGTTGGTTAAAATCCCTGCAACCTACATTGATCACTCAGAGGGGATTGTTTTTTTTTTCCCTTTCTCAACAAATTGAGAAATTTCTTTAAACCCAAAACCTAACCTCTATACATTACTCTTTAACTGTGTATACACTAGCACAGCAATACATTTATTCCTAACAATGCCAGTGGTGAAAATGTTATCTCTAAAAATTAAAGCAATACAGGTATTTATTCACACAGCACTAAGCTATCTCTGTCTGAAAACCTGTGCCAAACTACAATAACTCACTCTTTATTTTTCTCTGATTTTTATATAAGGATAGGAAGAAACAAGGACTCTTCAGTGCTCAGGGCTAGGAAAGTTCGACCGTCATGTTCACATGACTCAGCAGTTGATGTTCTCACAATACCAGATCATCATCAACAAAAACATTTTAAGCAGTAGGTGGCCCCATGCACTGTACCTGGAAAAAAGTCTTGGGTAGGAGAATGTAAATCTCATATGCAATACGTATATATATATATATATATATATATATATATATATATATATATATATATATATATATATTTTTTTTTTTCTATAATGAACCTTAATTTATCAGTGAAAGTGGGGCTTCCCGACAGTATGCTAGTGTGATAGCAGATGTGACAGCTCCAGCTTTAAAGATAAATCTCAGTAAGGATTCATGATATGGAAACAGTCACTCTCCATTGCCAGTGATCTGCTCTGCATTAATACAGGTTTTAATTACCATGATTTATGCACGCTGGCAAAATCCCATCAGAATTTTAAAAAAAAACTTGTGTAAGAAGCAGTGAACCGGAATGACTACATACTGTACATGCTGATCAAACCCAATGTGCTCAGCCGCTACATAACCTACTTTAACTATTCCTTTTCAAAGAATTATCTAGCTATGGAGCTAGATGCATACCTACATACATGCACACACACAAGGGACCACACAGTTTCTCACACAGAAGGGTTGACTTATCAAGGCAAATAGGCTGTCCACTTTTCAAGGGAAGTTGCACTTTGCAATGGAATTTACCCCAATATGGTGAAGTTTCACTAGCAAAGTATAACCAATCACGAGCAAGAAAAACAAAACAAAAAAAAAACAATTTTATTGCACATCATTGGATGATGGAAGTCAGCGGGGCTTCAGCATGTTCACTAAGCCTGGGGGCTAATTCACTTGCAAAGTGCAATTTTTCCTGCGAAGTGAACAGCTTATTTGCCCTTAGTAAATCATCACCATACTTTCTAACAAATATACATATCATAATAACAATACATATTACATAATAATACATATCATAAAGCGTTGTTTAGCTAATTAAGCATAGATGCAGGTCTTAAAAAACCCCACAAACAAATGAATCACTTAATAACAAGCAGTACATAGTAGTCTCTCTACTTTACATTTAATGGTGCTGTTTTGGCGCTCAGTACCTGACAACCTGACACCTTTGCAAATTTTGCAGGCAGCAGGAGTCACACATGAATTGCATCACAAGAAATGCTCTGGTTCCCTGGTTTCAACCAATCAGGTGTGACCTGCTAAGAAGGAGTGGTCACAAACAGCAGCAGAAATTCAAAACTCACTGGCATATTTTTTTTTTTTTACAGTTCGGTGCATGTGAATACCATATATTTACAAAGATGATTGTATGTTTGCCAAATATTATAATTCTGTTATTTAGGCTTTTAGTTACACATAAAGCTTAGTAGACTTCTTTTTTTTTTTTTCACAAACCATTACAAAAAGGATACTAATATATATTGAACATGGCATTACCTACTCCACCCATTACATCAGCACAGCTCGTGCAGAAACAATGCAAAGAAAGCTCCATTGCATGAAGGCATCTAGAATTTTTGCAGAAGGCTGACCACTCACGAGCAAGAAATGAAAAAGTTGCACATGTATAAGATATAGATAAAGCAAACGTTATGCTCCAGCACAAAGCATTACAGAAATCCCTGGATCTCCAAAAGGGGTAGTCTATGTGATTATTTTGGATTTTGTGTGTGATGCATCATGCCATTGTTGATAATTAGAATATTAATTATTCCTACCAATGTGACCTACACAACCATAATCTGTCAAAATACCCAACAGCAGGATAGCTCTTTTTAAGAAATTTTATTTGGGGTTTTCTATAGTACAGCAATGCTGAAGGAAAATAACAAATCAAAAAGAAATAAAGAAAAAACAGACTTTGCTCAGCATAGCTCTTAGTGTGTTGAACTGTGAGGCAAATCAAACACCCATATGTTAAAAAAACATTTAGAATTAAATATTAATTAGCTTGACTATCCCAGCTTTAATTGTGCTTTATTAGTTCCAACCTCTAGTCATTACGTTGAAATTGAATTTGATAGCATAACATGGAAAATTAAGTAGAAATACACTAATATTGGCTAGGACTATCAAGAACCTTAATGGCTTTCAAGCTGAAAGTTAGTAACTGATTAAAACTTTAAAAGAAAAAAATGACGTGATGTTGTTTCCCACTTAAAATGCAATGACTTGCATGCTATGCGCTTACATCTACAGGCGTGATGTTCGGTATCAACATCTATTTTAACATGTTAAAATACTGTGTTGTTAATAGGGCTTCTGTTTGTAAATAGTATTTTTGAAATTAAAAATGCAAAATACAAAAATACTACATAGATACATAAATATATAAAATTATTATTATATTAGTAATAATAATACTATTATAATTAATAATAATAATAATAATAATAATAATAATAATAATAATAATAATAATAATAATAATAATAATAATATTATATATTATTATTATTACTATTATTATTATTATTATTATTATTATTATTATGTAATAGTAGTAGCAGTAGTATTTGTATTATAAATACAATAATTGTATTTTCTATTAATATTATTATTATTATTATTATTATTATTATTATAATCTACATTGTTTAAAAACACTTTAACTAATAAACTACAGCAATACTTTAAACCATAGCAATACAATAATATGTAATGAATTGCCAATACCAGGGCTCATAAAGCTTGCAATCTATATTTATCCAATATAATAAATCAGGATCACTTAATGCAAATGGAAAGCTCTGATGTGAATCATGAGAACCTTGCAGACTTTTCACCACCCCTCTAAATAAATAAATAAATAAATAAATGATCATGCTCAATTTTTGGATGCGGTTTCTGCCCTTTCGGAGTAATGGTTTGCACATCATTGATAGGTTTTTTTTTTTTTTTTTTCAGCCAGTGATCTCTTCACTTTCCCATGTACACACACGAGTAAAAAGCTTGATCTTTTCTTTACGCACACTGCACAATCGATGATTTTAAATTTGCTTCTCATGACTCCCCGCTGCCATATTAATGGAGCAGGGACAGCATAAGCCAGTACCTGGCTGAGTAAACACAAGCAGTTGGCGGTCCCTGCCTATCCCATCCCTGTACCATTCTGCTGAAATCACCACTATGCTAATAAAGAGACCATCCTGCTTGGCATGCATCTCCAAAGAGTAAGGATGTTGTTACAGTTCCGCAAACTGACCATTAAATGGCCACCGTATTTGTTTTCAGCACCATCCTGAGCTGAAATATTAATGTAGCTGCTTCCAACATCTCATTATGCTAGCAGGCAGCCCTTCTACTGAACACTAATTGGATTCAAAGCCCCTGCTCCCTATTTGGCTACCAGGCTTGCCTTACCAGAATAGCTTCATTTATATCTATAACTATTTTCTCAATTTATGATATTTTTTTTTTTTTTTTAGTTATTCTTTTTTTTTTTTTTTGCACCCAAGAATCATGACTGTAGCCTGAATGCTCATTTTTTTTCCCAGAAGAAATGAAGGATTCTTGTCCAAAATGTCAAGTCGTGCTTGAGGTATTATAGAAGGAGCGTGTCAAAGCTTTTTCGAACACATAGTTTAGGCAAGAAGGTGAACCAGCCACCAAAAAAAAAAAAAAAGTTCAAGTATGGAACGCCAGCTCCCCCTGCTGGAGAAAAACAAGACGGCTCCAACCTTGGTGATAATAGCCCAATATTAACATGCACAACTTGATGTTTTGGTGACTTCATAATTACAACCCTTCGCTCGCAAAAGGAAAAAAAAAAAAAAAACAGAACATTACGAAACAATTTTAGAAATGGATTGATACCGGCTGTCATCAAATTCATTCAAGGTGAACTTGAAGGCTAAAATGTAAGCGAAGAAGTATGGCAACAGACAGTGTGATTATAAAAGTCACCCAAGAGACACTTAGTAGAAAAAATAAATAAAAAGAAGACCTTGATCGCACAAACAAATAGGGAACGCAGCGGTCGTTGCGATCAAGTACGTACATTAAAAAAAAAAAAAAGATCAGATGTCGTCCTAATTTATTCCAGCAGGAAAAATCGAATTTTGGACCTGTTTAATCTCTGATCACAGTTCATATCTTTGTCAGAACCAACACAACATTACTAATAAAGAATGCAATGCATAGAAGATCCCTAGACATAGTGTGACTTCCATGATCCTCCCCTCCATACATGCAGATGGATAAGTGGGTGATCAGGGTGAAGGATGACAACTAGTTGAGAGTTGATGAATGCCAGTGGATTCCTACCTTGCCCGCTGGTGACAAGTAATCCAAGCAGGTAGAAATGAGGGAGTTTCATGTTCAGGAGGTGAAGCTGCTGGACAGTTCCTGGAGTTGGTTATTTCTTTTTTTTTTCTTTTGTTGTGTTTTCCTGTTAATTACAAAATGTATCGCCTTGTGTAGCATGCACAACGATCAGGGTGTAGAGGAGGGAGCACTGTGCACACACAACACACAGCCCTGCCTCTATACAGAGCTTCGCACACACACAGCCCGCAGCAACCAGTTCCTAAGCAAAGTGATGAGCAGCGATCTGACTGCAGCTCTATATCAGCCACAAGGCGGCCAAGGTGTTCATCCGCAAAACAAGCACGTCACCCTCTCCTGGCTCAGGGATTCGTCCGCCGCCGCTTCAATACACTTCTACAGGCAGCCGAGTGGGGCTATGTGAGAAGAAGTGTGCGCTCCTGGGTGCGCGGCTCCCGGCTACTGATCGGATCGGCAAAGGCAGCAGCAACAGTAGTGAGGAGGGGCGGGGAGAGCTGTCACTAAACCACTCCCCCCCTCCTCGAATTTATCAGTGCTGGAAGCTATACACATCTTCTGTTCATCATAGAAACAGTGCATGGTCATCTGTCCCTCTGGATTCCCCATATACTGTCTCATTAAATGTTTCTGTTTATTTTATGTAAAGTAGTATTAAAACTTCATAAGAATTTTTTGATGTTTTTGTGTATATTATATTTTATAATATTTTTTTTAAAAATGTTATGTTATATATATGGTAAATGTTATATTGTATATTATATGTTTTATAATATTTTATAAAAATGGTCATGGATGGTCATCTGTCCCTCTGGATTCCCCATTACTATCTTATTTAATGTTTATCTTTATTCTTTATTTTATTTAAAGCGGTTGTATACTCGCTGTTTTTTTTTTTCCTACACCTGCAAGGGAAAAGGCATAATGAGCTAGTATGCACCGCATACTAGCTCATTATGAGATACTTACCTTAGAACGAGGGACCGGCATCTCACCCTGTCCATGCCGAGGGAGCTGACATTTCCCCTCGGCGTGTCTCTCAGGTATCGCGGCTCCAGCGCTGTGAGTGGCCGGAGTCGCAATGGCGTGCGCGCGGGAGACTTCTGTCCGGCAAGCTCCAGAGTTTGCCGGGCTGTCAGCCGAGAATCCCCTGTGCGCATGCGTCGCTGCAGTCAGCAGCTCATTGCGAGGGGAATATCTCCTAAACCGTACAGGTTTAGGAGATATTTTTTTTTACCTACAGGTAAGCCTTATTATAGGCTCGCTACACGCGCCTTATTATAGGCACGCTACATGCGCCACATTACTACGTCCAAGGCCCCAGGTCTTTTACAATCCTAGCAGCACCCCAGCCACAATGAAAACCATGCCCACTCTTTGCCACAATGCACTAAGCATGCTTCAATTTTTTTGACCAGTCTACCACTAGGCAGTCCCATACACAACAAACTGTGATGCACTGTGTGTTCTTACTCCTTTCTATCGGTAAGTAACATTAACTGCTTCAGGAATCTGAGCTACAGTAGCTCTTCTATTGGACTACATGGGCCAAACTTCGCTCCCTTTGTGAATCAATGAGCTTTGACCACCCATGACCCTGTGGCCGGTTTACAGAATTTCCTTCCTTGGACCACTTTGGTAGGTCCAGACCGGGAACATCACACAAGAGCTGCAGTTTTGGAGTTGCTCTGACCCAGCCACCTAGCCATTACAATTTGGCCCATGTCAAGGTCGCTCAAATCCTTACGCTTTTTACCATTTTTTCTGTTTTCAGCACATTAACTTAAGGGAAAACATGTTCACTTGCTGCCTAATTACTGCCATTGTAGCAAGATATTCAATGTTATTCACATTACCTGCCAGTGGTCATAATGTTATAGCTGACTGGTCTCACCCCCTTCTTTTTTTCTATATATTTCTTCCTTCTTTCTTTCTCCATCTCTCGCTCCACTTCTCTCTTTCTTGTTCTTTTCTCTCTTTTTTAGCTCTCTCCATGTATTACCCTCTATGCATTCAATTTAATAGGGGAGCAGGACCCATATATATATCCAACCAGATTCAAGCTTTTCTTATTCATAAATCTTCTTGAAACTAATTTGAAATGAACACACACTACAACGGAAATAATGGATTTTATAAATTGCTCTCTGTCTGCCTGTTATGTCTAGTCGGTCCATGACAATATAGGGGTTATTTCCTGGAGTCAACTGTAGTAGTATTTCATTTAAATGTGCAGGTATACTCAGATGAGCTAGGGAAAGGGAATTTTTCTTGCAGCTGATGGGACAATTAAAGCTGGTTCAGGTTTATTTTAGGAAACAGCATTGTTATTGCGCAATAAGTACATCTCCTGTCATTCTTTCTCTCTCTTAATATTTCTGTTCTACCATAATTTTTTTTAAAGTATACTAGGCATGTTTTACAGCTATCTGTCTCAATATGGGAGGCTCAGAACAACCAAACAGAATTCTTGCTTATGTATTGCATAAAATAAAAGGGAAAAATTGATTGGATGCCATGTGCAAAATATTTACTTGTGCTCTCATTTTCTTTTCTCAATGGTTAATAAATCAACTAAATAAAAAAATAAGTAAATAAATAAATAAATACTAAACTTCCCCCTAGTGCCTCAAATTAAATAAAGTGACAAAACCACTCAATAATTATGCCAGCTGAACTCTATAACATAAAATACCAAACCTCTCCAATCCAGAGTCTGCTCTAGATTCCAGCATTTCTTGCCACAGCAAACTCCTTGCTACTATATGCTGAAGGCAGTCCATGGCCTATGGACAGGCAACGCAGACTTCAGACTTGACAAAGGAGGCCACACCTCTGAAACGTGTCTTTTTGGCAACCATGATTCATGTTTCCTCCTGGTTTCCTGCTTCCTGGTATTGCAGAGGTTCGTAACAGTGTGTGGCGCAGGCTGGACCAGGCGCATGCGAAGTAGGCTGCTTCTGGGGCACTTCAGTTGTCAGTGAGGCTCACTGGATGCCAAAGACACCAATCGATCTTACAGAGGACACGGTGGAGAAATGGCTTTTATGATACATGCTTCACCCTTTATGGTATCATGTGAGTGCATAAAGTTCTGTCTACTTTTCTTCGTGGTAATTGTCAGGAAAGAGGCAAGTACCAGTCTCGCCAATATCGCTGCCTTCCTTCACACATGCGCAGTAGAGCGGCACTCTGGCGCATCCCTGGGCACAATACAGTGAAACGGCTAATTCGCGTGCGCAATTTGGCTAAACGGATAATGTTTGTGTGCAATTCAGCAAAACGGCTAATGCGCGTGCGCGATTCAGCGTAACGGCAAACGCGCATACGCAATAGCGCGCACAACATGAGCCTCCCAATGGCCTATAAAAGCCACTCTGTGCCATGACCAGATTGCTGGTTTGTCTTTCAGCTCCCCGTGTGTTTCCTGCGTTGTATCCTGATTCTTGATTACCTGTTGTGACCCGGATTGACCTTGATCTGCTCTGATCTCTACCTGCATCTGACCCTCGGCTTGCCTCTCGGACTTCTCCACTTGCTTACTGTGTTTGACCCTCGGCCTGTCTACGGATATTGCTTCCTGTCTCCAGTGATTGACCCTCAGCCTGCTCCTGGACTTTGCTATTGTCTTCAGTGCTCGACCCCTGGCTTGCTCACAGACTTTGCTTCCAGTCACCTGTGTTTGACCCTCGGCCTGCCTACGGACTTTTGCTATCAATCTTTAGTACTAGTCATCAGCCTGCTGACAGACCTGCTAACAGTCCTTGCACTAGACTGTTTTTACCTATCTAGAGACTCTTACTAGTCAACGGTGTTTGACCCCCGGCCCTGTTGGATGAATCTGCTGTTCATCCTCCTTTCTGAGCTTCAGCATCTTCCAGTCCTGCACAGCTCTCTCCCTGCCGGTGACCTTAACGCAAGACCTGCCCAGCCAGCTGGTGACTCGTGCCTCTTTGTACCCTTCACCCCCTGTACTATCTCCAGGAGTGAAGTGCGCTTAGTCGCAAGAGGTTACCGCTCTCAGCATCTCGGCCTCGGTGAGTAGCCTTGCCTGACAGTAATGCAGACTTTGGATCCAGAGGTTTCCATCAAGCAAGCTGATATGTAGGTATTCTGAAGAGTATGATGACCAGGACTCTGATGTTACACCGCACCTGAGAACACCTCAGTATTGGTCAGATCAGGGTCCTAAAATTGGAAGTTTTTCTTCTTGATTGAGCCATCTTAGAGGAACAGGAGGAGGACTACACAGTCTAACCCCAATGTAAACTACCGATGAATGTCCTTTAATCGGATAACCCATTGTTTTACATCTTCAAGCCATGTCAGACCTTTTACAACTTGGGGTCTTTTTAGTAAGAGGCTGGATGTACACAGGTGGTGGGCTCCCTGATCACAATTGGCTGTTGTCACATTTTATGGATATGATGGACACTATTTAGACACTATTTAGTGAGCACTGTGGATTGGATTCAAATAACAAGATTTTATTTGTGGACCTTAATTTGTTTTACCACACTGGACTGGACTTCCAACTGAATTTATGCAATTTTAAAAATTTTATGCACACAATGTATGTTTGTTTACGTTTAACTCACACAGCACAACTATGTTTGTAGATGGTAATAAATTGGATGATGTATTTTCTAAAGGAGTTTCCAGTCTAGGTTGGGTGTCCACCCAATTGTGCACAGGGAAACTGAAAAAAAACCTGAAAAAACCCCAAAAAACTCCACTTGATTGGATAGTGAAGCAGATTATTACTTCACTGACTCATTTAGTAAATATTTCTCTCACTGTCAGGCTCCCCAATTGTTTTGCTCACAAGCTGATTTAGAGCCCACTCACACTGCCTGCATGCTAAATGCTCCATTTTATCGAGTGGGCAGCTGTCCGTTTTGGGCAGCAATTAGGCGCATTACAGTTCTCTCTCTCTTTTTTTTTCTTAAAGTGATTGTAAGGATTTTTTTAATAATAACAAACATGGCATACTTACCTTCATTGTGCAGCTTGTTTTGCACAGAGTGGCCCTGAACCTCGTCTTCTGGGGTCCCCCGGTGGCTCTCACAGTTCCTCCCCACATCAGATAACCACCTAGGAGAAACGCTCTTCTGCTCCCGAGTCCAGCATGTGTGTCCATAGACACAAATGGGTGGAGCTAAGGACGTGTGACATGGGACGCTGATCAGGGACACGACGGCCATTTTGTTGGTTGAAAACGCTGGTCGTTTCCATATGCCTGGTGATATTTTTAAACATGTGAGTGCACCAGCCTTTCTTATTTAATAAATGTGTTATCTGGATGCCTGTGCAACGAGCGTTTTCATTTCTTACATACTGACTGTGAATGCTGGAGCTTATCCGATGAAGTTCTAATGATTTGAAGCGGTTCTTAGGTTCTTTTGACCACTGGGAGAGGATTAGTCTGAAGTTTCGATGGAGTGGATTGATCGGTGCAGAAGGACCGTTGGGGCAATAAACGAATAAATTTTTTGTGTGTACCCTACACACTGACGGTAAGGGTCAGTAGATTTGGGTGCTGGTGGTGGCTATTCTATCCATTTACATCCGGATCTAGATGAAGATCTCTGATTCAATCGTCTTCTCAGTTTCTTTATCAATGGACTTTATTGTTTATATATTTTAAGCGCTACACCTCTCTATTCTACATAGACCCAAATACCGAACTCGGCCCTGCCCCCCGGCGCTCGCATCATTGGATTTGATTGACAGCAGTGGGAGCCAATGGCTGTGCTGCTATCAATCTATCCAGTCAAGAGCCAGGACTCCTTGGAGAGAGGGAGAACGCAAATTTGCCGACAGAAATACGGGGCTCAGGTAAGTAAACGGGGGGGCTGGGGGGCCGGTCACTGCCGGTTGTTTTTTCACCTTAGTGCATCCTTAATGCATAGGATGCATTAAGGTGAAAAAACACGAGGGTTTACAGCCCCTTTCTACTGAGAGCAAGTAAATGACTCCATGAGTGGTAAAAATATATAAGTGCAAAACATAAAAACTCAAATAAAAAGAAGAAACAAAAAATGTGTACATGTGAAATACAATGATATTAATAGCGTGAAAATCTGAAAATCAAACAAACTCAGTCCATGGGTTCAAATATAAAAAGTTCATCAGTGAAAAAAAGCTTCCATCCACTATACAGCTCAGCAGCAACTAATCCCCCTATGAGTGAATTGACAAAGAAGAGAGATGTGCAGGATGGTGCAAATCCACTGGCGGTGACTCCAATAAGTGAGAAAGTTATAAAGGTGGACTCTTACCCTCCGTGTTGGACCCCCTCCTTGGCAGGGTCTATCAGGCATGCAGATTTTTGCCCTCTGCAGGGACCATGTAATGAGAAGATCTCCCCAGCAGCTGTTAGGAATGTTGTCTCCGATCCGGGCTGGTCCAAGTGAAACGCATGGAGAGGGGGGAAGGAAAACTCTCTTGCTTCCAGTGTGGCAAAGGAAAAAACAAAAGAGCGGAGCTCCAATAGTGTAAAACGTTTCGGAATTTATTAAATAAAAGTACAGACCGCAACGGAGAGTGCACGCTCCGTGAGGTGAAAATACAATTAAAAACAAGCCGGCATATAAAAATCGTAATAACCCGTGCATAACATGGGGCAATCGTGACGGCGTACAACGTAGCCAGCTGCGTGATTGGAGTCACCGCCAGTGGATTTGCACCATCCTGCACATCTCTCTTCTTTGTCAATCCACTCATAGGGGGATTAGTTGCTGCTGAGCTGTATAGTGGATGGAAGCTTTTTTTCACTGATGAACTTTTTATATTTGAACCCATGGACTGAGTTTGTTTGATTTTCAGATTTTCACGCTATTAATATCATTGTATTTCACATGTACACATTTTTTGTTTCTTCTTTTTATTTGAGTTTTTATGTTTTGCACTTATATATTTTTACCACTCATGGAGTCATTTACTTGCTCTCAGTAGTGGTTTTTACTACTACCCACATGTATTCACATCTATGTGTGTATTTTCATATAATTAGCGCACTTTATTTATTTTTTATTTTTCATGGTATACACAGATATTGGTGTATTTTGTGTGCAGCTTTTACCTTTGACCTTTTTTGCTCTGCAGCGCAGTTTTTATTTTAATTTTTTTACAGCCCCTTTAACTTTACTTGACATGCGCAAAGTGCTACTTCATTCATGTCTCTGCACATGCGGTGCCTACCTGTGCACTGTGATTAAACACCAGTCACTGCACTATGTGTGGACAAGCCCTTACTAAAGGAGTCATTTTCATCTGGGCCCATTCACACTGGCGTTTTATAACAGCGCACAGGTAGGTACAGCATGTCATCACACAATTGTTTTCTATGTGTCCCGGTCACACTGTAATGCAGATTGTAGGTGTTGTGCAGTGAGCCGTGATAAACTGCAGATATGTATTTTATGGCAGTTCACGGTTAGGCACCACACGTCATTACACAGCAATGCCATGCACCGCACTGCTGGGCGGTGGTATGAATGAAGTGTCATTTTGTTCACTTCTCTGCAAATTAGGTTGACGAAAAAAGAAAGAAAAAAGGGAACTGTGTGATACACTGAAGCGCGCATCATATCGCCTGATACTGCGCCTCACTGCAGCCCAAATCTGACAGCCATTTGTTATGCAAGCATTGTGAATGGGCCTTTAGAAATGAATCTGTTTCCATTCAGAAAAAGGAGGCATTGTTATTTTTAATGGCAAATAAAAAAGAAGAAAAGCGCCTCTAAGTGCAGACAAATAGGTAGATTTATTAAACACAAAAGGCCAAAAATAGGCCACTCACATTTAGTGAATAAAAAACAGGCTCATCAAAAAGTTTCTAACAATGGAATGATGCCTCAGGTGTCAAGCTGAGGGGCTGCCAGGGTCCGCTGCCATGTGCATGGTGAAACAAGGAAACCAGCTGTGTCCTTCCAAGCTAGTGTATGTAAGATTAATGCAGTGGGATACCAGCAAGAAGGCCCGTCGTGACAGGACAGGCAAAATAAGCAATTGCTTGGGGCCCCGAGCTGGCCCTATAAGCTGCAGCCTGTAGCGTAGCCGAGCTCCTCTTCCTTCCTACTGCAGTCCGCGCGGTACAGGAGATTCAGTTTCCTGTTCCCGGCCGGACTGACAGGAAGTGCACACACTGAGTGCTCACTTCCTTTCCGTTCGTTCGGCCGGGAACAGGAAACTGAATCTCCTGCCGCGCGGTACGCGGTAGGGAGGGGGGTTAAAAAGAACACTGGGGGGGAGTAGTAAGGGGGGGAGGCAGTCATCAAGACCCATTTAGTAATAAAAATATGGTAGCTTGCTGACCATAATAAAAACAATTACCATAGCTTTCTTTCCATTTTCTTCTTTCTTTACCATCCCATTTCCATCTTATTGCTTCTTTTTTGAATCAACGGTACAGTGGTGTTTTTTTGCAAATGTTCAATTGTTGAAAATGTTCAAATTTTATGCACATTATATGCAGCAGCAGTATTTGCACTGTAAACCTTTTTTATTTATATAAAGTGTTGGTGAACTTAAACTGCATCGCTATGCTATGATTCCTGTAGGCTTTGCGTGTGTGCGTGAGGGGGGGGGGGGGCAGCGGTTGGGGGGGCCTCCATGTCCATTTTGCTTGGGGCCCCCAAATTCCTTTAAACGGCCCTTTTAGCAAGTCACGCATTTCTGGGGAAGCCTGATGAAAGAGTGTGCATGTTTATCCGGGGTAAAGCGCATGCTCAGAAATATGTCATTTTTTAACCTCTTGGCGCCGGCCAATACGCTAATATGCAGCTTCTTGGCACCTGGTCCTTAGCGCAGAGGGGCCGCATATTTGCGTGAATTTCTGCCAATAATTCTGTGCAGAGAGCATACGCGCTGTGTGCTCCTGGCACATTTATCGTCGCCTAACCAAAAGCAATCAGGAGTTTTCGATCTTAAGCGATCTTAAGGGAGTCATGTGATCTTAAGCCCCACCCCCGGCATCATAAACCTCTTAAAGGGCCGGGAGGCACTGGCACTGAGAGGTTAAATTAAACGCATCCTACTTTTAAATTACCGCACACATTATTAAGTGTTTGAAAAGTGTTCTGCACCTGAATTGAAAAATACTCCTTTAGTAAATCAAGCCCAATATATGTAAAAGCTGAAATCCAGGAAACAGCTAAATATCAACATCAAAAATGCATATATGGGAGCCATTTTACCTGCCAAACAATTTTTTCAGGCTTTGTTCACATGGGTGATGAGGCCAGCATATTGTGAACAGCCGTGTGCATTAAAGTCTATTAGCATGCAGCAGCCGCACAGACACAGCCCCTAATGTGACAGGCATACAGGTACAGATTAGTGGCTCTCAACGCAGACAGTGGGGTTGATTTACTAAAACTGGACAGTACAAAATCTGGTGCAGCTGTGCACAGTAGCCAATCAGCTTCTAACTTCAATTTGTTCAATTAAGCTTTGACATAAAAACCTGGAAACTGATTGGTTTATATGCAGAGCTGCACCAGATTTTTCATGCTCCAGTTTTAGTAAATCAATTCCAGTGTGTGGTAGATGGGCCTCAGCACCTGTGTGAGTGAGGCCTTTCTGTCCATCTAGTCCTGAGATTTTCACAGCCCCATATCAAAGCACAGCAAGGAGGATTACCCATACAGATAACAGTGTTGTTTCCCAGTAGCATGCCTAGGTTAATTGCCACTCGAAGCAACCATATTTGCTTCCCAACCCCTGAAATATTCAAAAGCTCACTGCTATACTATGTACTATGGATACTTCAGATACCTCCCCATTTTTGCTACCCATCTTTGCTAAGATACTGGCACAGCAACCTAGCAACCAATGAAGCTGTTTATCATTGGTTGCTAGGACACTGGCAGGTGGGCTACACAGCATTATTGGTTGCTACTGTAGGATGCAGGCAGCTGGGCTATACAGTATCAGAGGTTGATGAAGTAGATGGCTTCCTGTGCCATAGCAATAAATGATGCTGTGTGGATCAGCTGACAGAGCTTTATCAACCAGCTCAGTAATGCTGTCTTGTGTAAACATGGAAATGTAACAGTGAGGACAAAGTGTCAACTCATCGAGTGCCTCCTGGGGGACCTGCTTTACTTTGCCTTGTTGACAGCTAGCTTCTGATGTCTCCCTTCCACCTCCAACCTTCAGACTAAATAGTGAAGCAGTAGAATGACATGGCCATACCTCGGTTCTCTCTGCTCTCTCATTCTTCAGTATGTTCCCTTCCCTCATTAGAGGCTAGTATCAAATCCTATTTAGGAACTTACCTTTGTTACATAAAAAAAAATCATGCAATGATTAATTAAAGATGAACTCTAGGTATGGCTTTTTTTTACATGGTTACATTGGTCCACCTTGAACCAATGTTAAGTATACATATTCCATACATGGCCAATTTCTGTGGAATTAAAGAATCACTCTAGTAGCTGCTTCTACTACAATGATCCTCACTGTCTTTTGAATCCCATCCTGAGCAGCTACCGTGCTACCTACTAACTACAGGTGTCATTCACATATGCATTTTTCACATGCAAAGCCTTCTCTAAATGGATGAGGTGGAGATCTTGACATCACTGCAATGCCTCTCTAGCACATCCAATCAGAGAATTCCTGTAGGTTTCTTTTACAATGATTGGCCCTATCCTCAGGGATCAACCGGGTATATGTATAGTTACATAGGTCCAAGCTGGATCAATGTAATTGTGAAAAAAAAAAGTCCACTCTAATGAACTTATGGTTACATTAAAGTGGTTGTAAATGCTTAAGGTTTCTTTACCTCCTCCATACAGCAGCTCCCCAAGCTCCCCCCCCCCCCAATACTTACCAGAGCCTGATCTTTTTTCAGCCATGTGCACCAGAGCCTCGACTCTCCTGGGACTCTCCTTCCCTATTGGCTGAGACAGCAGCGGGTGCCATTGGCTCCTGCTGCTGTCAATCACAGCCAGTGAGCCAATGAGGAGAGAGAGAGGGGCGGGGCCAAGCCTTGGCTCCATGTCTGAATAGACACGCAGAGCTGCGGCTCCTGCTTGGGTGCCTCCATTGCAAGCTGCTTGCTCTGGGGGCTCTCGGCAGGAGGGAGGGACCAAGAGCACCGGCAAGGAACCTGAGAAGAGGAGGATTCGGGCTGCCCTGTGCAAAACCACTGCACGGAGCAAGTAAGTATAACATGTTTGTTATTATTTTTTTTTTTTAAAGATAGCCTTTAATATCACTTTAATATGTGTATTTTATATCTTCCTGTGGTTCAGCTTTAAGTACAGATGAATACTGTTACTGGAAGATTTCTAAAGCACTATGCACCATAAACAACTGTTGCATTTTTCTTTTCTTTTTGAAAACACAGTTCCAACATTTTTTGTCATTTTTTTTGCATCTCAGTGCTGCTAATCTTCTCTGGCCTCGACCCCTTTTAGTCTCCTATAGAAGTACATGTGACAGGATGACAACACAAGAGAGCAAATGGAAGACAAGGACAAAGCGTTATTTCTTTAACTGCTGAGTGAAATAATCACCCACAGATGATGTATTCCACACTCTTGATATATATCCTCTTCTGTGAGCATCTTTGTGTTTGTTAATAGAAACGTGACGTTGTTAGCGGTAATGCACTATTATTGTGTTTTCTCATGTCTCTACATAGTCATAACATTTGCTGATTACCGATTAGAAATATATGGAGATAGGAGTCCAGTCATTACTCTGAAAATTGATTTATTGAGAATAATATTTGACACCTTTATGATCAAAGGTTCTATAAATCTGGTGAGTGTTTTTCCTGGAAGGTGGTTAGAATAACATTGAGAGACATTGAGAGAACAACTAATTGTATGAGAGGTTCATTGTTGCAGATAGTGTGATATATATTGCCTGCGGTGGATTATTTTCACTTAAAGCTAAAGCTGGAGATAAGCAAATACTGTCAAAATACAAGAGGAATGTGTGTATTTACGTGAATCTTATGCCGCGTACACACGAGCGGTCTTTACGGCAGACTTTGCTCAGCGGACTTTTCAACGGACTTTACGACGGACTTTCTGAATGAACGGACTTGCCTACACACAATCCACCAAAGTCCGTCTAATTCGTACGTGATGACGTACGACCGGACTAAAACAAGGAAGTTCATAGCCAGTAGCCAATAGCTGCCCTAGCGTGGCTTTTTGTCCGTCGAACTAGCATACAGACGAGCGGACTTTTTGACCAGACTCGATTTCGACGGATTAGTTTAAAACATGTTTCAAATCTAAGTCCGTCCAACTTTTGAGAAAACAAAGTCCGCTGGAGCCCACACACGATCGAATTGTCTGACCAAATCCCGTCCGCCGGGCAAAGTCTGCCGTAAAGTCCGCTCGTGTGTACGCGGCATTAGTGTGCTTTGTGTATTTCTTGTAGATAAGTCAAATGTTGTCTTTGTTCAGGAGCTTCCTGTAATAAAGACCGATATTTACTGCTCTATCTCATGGTGCAGGGTGCCAGGCCTTGTCTCTGCCCCCTCCTTTAGCCTGTAAGTGGATGGACCAGCTGGGCCCATCCTACAGCTCTGCTTACTGCACCGAATATATACAGCACAGTGATGATCTCACTGCCACTTTTACACAAATAATGTGCACACACGTCTGTCACTAATGTTGTTTATTTGAACTGCTTTTCTGCACATTACGAGTGCTGTCTTTTCTGTGGTGTTCCTGTGAAGCTTGCTATCTGCAACTCTGTATCTGTCATCAACCCAACCTACCTTGACTACTCCTGATATCCGCCTGAACCAACCCTGGCTTGCAATGCAGTTGGACTATAGTTCTACCTGCTCTTTCTGTTCCTGATCTGATTATACATTACTGACTCTGGCCTGACCTCCGACTACGCTTAAGCCAATGTGATTATTCGTCAGTTAAGGGCCCAGCTTGCCTGACTTCACTAACCATCTGCCTGCTACCCAGACAGTCTCTGCTAATCATCTGCCTGATGCCCAGCCTGTCTCTGCTGATCATCTGCCTGCTGCCTGGCCAGTCTCTACTTATAATCTTCCTTCTGACCAACCAGTCACTGCTGATCATCTGCCCCCTAGCACTGCCAGTCTTTGCTGATCATCTGTCTGCTGCCTGGTCAGTCTCTGCTGATCATCTTCCTGCTGCCCAGCCAGTCTCTGCTGATCATCTGCCCCTGGCCCTCTGAGTCTCTTCTGATCATCTGTCTGTTGCCTAGCTAGTCTCTGCTGATCATCTGCCTACTGTCTGGCCAGTCTCTGCTGATTATCTGCCTGCTGCTTGACCAGTCTTTGCTGATCATCTTCCTGCTGCCTGACCAGTCTCTGCTGATCATCTTCCTGCTGCCCAGCCAGTTTCTGCTGATCGTCTGCTTGCTGCCCAGCCAGTCTCTGTTGATCATCTTCCTTCTGCCCAGCCCTTCTCTGCTAGTCATCTGCTTGCTGCCCAGCCAGTCTCTGCTGATCATCTTCCTGCTGCCCAACCTGTCTCTGCTGATCATCTGCCTGCTGCCTGGCCAGTCTCTACTCATAATCTTCCTTCTGACCAACCAGTCACTGCTGATCATCTGCCCCCTAGCACTCCCAGTCTTTGCTGATCATCTGCCTGCTGCCTGGTCAGTCTCTGCTGATCATCTTCCTGCTGCCCAGCCAGTCTCTGCTGATCATCTGCCCTTGGCCCTCCGAGTCTCTGCTGATCATCTGTCTGTTGCCTAGCTAGTCTCTGCTGATCATCTGCCTACTGTCTGGCCAGTCTCTGCTGATTATCTGCCTGCTGCCCAGCCAGTCTCTGCTGATCATCTGCTTGCTGCCCAGCCAGTCTCTGCTGATCATCTTCCTGCTGCCCAGCCAGTCTGCTGATCATCTGCTTGCTGCCCAGCCAGTCTCTGCTGATCATCTTCCTGCTGCCCAGCCAGTCTCTGCTAGTCATCTGCCTGCTGCTCAGCCAGCCTCTGCTTATCACTTTTGATTATCCTTTCCCAGCCAGTCTCTGATCATCTGTCTGCTGCCCAGCCAGTCTCTGCTGATCTTCTTCCTGCTGCCCAGCCAGTCTCTGCTGATCATCTGCTTGCTGCCCAGCCAGTCTCTGCTGATTGTCTGCCTGCTGCCCTGCCAATATCTGCTAACATTCACTTGACTACCCATACCAGCTGCTGACAAGAACTATGAGGCACTTGTGCCACTCTGTGCCCTTGCACCACCTGTTCACTTTACCATGGGCCCAGAGGTGTTATTACAGCATAAGAGAGTTGTGTTGATTTATTTATGTTTTGTAGGAATTGTATAATATATATTTTCACAGTAGACTATTAAACCTTTATTTAGGTTTTTCTGATAGCACCATAAGGGAATATTCTTTATTCAGGGAAAATACATCGCCACACTATAATAGGAAGTGACTGAACAGGAGGTTTAGGAGTGTTTCTATGGGAATGTGTGACCATTCTTTCAAAAGTGCATTTGTGAGGTCAGGAACTGATGTTGGACAAGAAGGCCTGGTTCGCAGTCTCTGCTCTAAGTCATCCCAAAGGTGTTCTATCAGGTTGAGGTCAGTACTTTGTACAGGCCAGTTAAGTTCCTCCATCCAAAACTCACTCACCCATGTTTTTATGGACCTTGTTTGTGCACTGGTGTGCAGTCTTGTTGGAACAGGAAGGGGCCATCCCCAAACTGTTCCCATGAACTTGGGAGCATGAAATTGTCAAAAATGTCTTGATATGCTGACACCTTAAGAGTTCCCTTCACTGGAACTAAGGGGCCAAGCCCAACCCGTGAAAAACAACCCCACCCCATAATCCCCCCCACCAAATGATTTAGAGGGGTGGCCCAATACTTTTGGCAATATAGCATGGATGAGCGAGTTTGGGGTGGAGGAACTTGACTGGCCTGCACAGAGTCCTAACCCCAACCAGATAGAACACCTTTGGGATGACTTAAAGCGAAGACTGCAGGCTGGGCCTTCTCGTCCAACATCAGTGCCTGACCTCACTAATGCGCTTTTGAAGAAATGGTCAAACATTCCCATAGACATGCTCCTAAACCTTGTGGACAGCCTTCCCTGAAGAGTTGAAGCCAATATGGAACCCTACGGTCTTATGCCCCGTACACACGGTCGGCTTTTCCGATGGAAAATGTCCGATCGGAGCGTGTTGTCGGAAATTCCGACCTTGTGTGGGCTCCATCAGACATTTTCCATCGGATTTTCCGACACACAAAGTTTGAGAGCAGGATATAAAATTTTCCGACAACAAAATCCGCTGTCGGAAATTCCGATCGTGTGTACACAAATCCGACGGACAAAGTGCCACGCATGCTCAGAATAAATAAAGAGATGAAAGCTATTGGTCACTGCCCCGTTTATAGTCCAGACATACATGTTTTACGTCACCGCGTTTAGAACGATCGGATTTTCCGACAACTTTGTGTGACTGTGTGTATGCAAGACAAGTTTGAGCCAACATCCGTCGGAAAAAATCCTAGGATTTTGTTGTCGGAATGTCCGAACAAAGTCCGACGGTGTGTACGGGGCATAAGACTGGGATGCCAGTAAAATTCATGTGCATGTAAAGGCAGGTGTCCAAATACTTTTGGCAATATAGTATGTGTATATATATATATATATATATATATATATATATATATATATATATATATATATATATATATATATATATATATATATATTTATTTATATTCTCTCTCTGTTGGATAACCCCAAGTAAGAGTAAATTACTCTAATGGAGCTCATAGAAAGCAGGGGTTCTAATCCTTCCCCATTAAATCAAAAAGAAAAAAAATATTTTTGCTGAACAAACACTTTATTGCAAACTGCAGATTTATAAAATATAGACATGATTTTTGAAATTATAAAGATCATGTTAAAGCTTCAATGATATTTTAGTGATTGAGGTTACATCTGCTTTATTCTTTCTTTCTTCACCACCCCCACACAAACTTTCTTTTGACTCCTTCTCTATCTCTTTTTTTTTTTTTCTCTCTTACTATTAATAAGTTATTCTTTCTCCATGTTTTCTCCCTCTCCTGCTCTCCTTTTCATTCTGACCATATAATTGTTTGTGTTAAGCTGAGCAATGAACAATCGTTTTTATCGAAAAGAAATTAAGGACCCTGGTGCAAAATAAAGTCAAATTCCACCAAATTAATCTTTTTCTTTCTTATGGCCAAAAATCAATTTTGAATAAAAGATTGTTTGAAATTACCAAGTCTATCTTGATCATTTATCATCGCATGTATATGTATGGCTGGCATTAAATACGTACACGCTATCAATATATTCATAGATACACTGACAAAATTGCTAATAGCATTGCTTGAGTTTCAAATGCTGTATTTTATAAATTATTATAATATATATATATATATATATATATATATATATATATATATATATATATATATATATATATATATATATATATATATATATATATATGTATATATATATATATATATATATATCTACATCTTACACACTTTAACACATAAAAAGAAGCTGTTAGATGCTGTATTCACATAGGAACAGATAGCTGCTGGAGTGCTTTACCTCTCCGGCAGCTATCTGTTCCTGACTGCAGGGGGCAGTGTGATGCGCGATTTATCTCATCACACACAGCTTTGCTTTTTTTTTTATTTGTACAAACTTTATTTGAAGTGTAATAAAGTATTCTTAATTCAGTTTGCTGTACAGCAGCCATGCTAATCTGTACAGCCTGCTGTGATAAAATGTAGCATGTCAGCGTTTTATCGCAACGTGCTGTAACACAGCTCCGGTCTAAGTTGCAGTGCGAATGGGACATGCAGGAAACAATTGCTTTGTGTGTGTCCTTGTAATGACAGATGTTTTACAATGCAGTAAAACACTTACCACCGCACTATACCATACCTCCCAAATTTTTGAGATGAGAACGAAACATAGCAAAAGTATGTAGGCATAGGACAGACCCCCTGCCACTCCCTCTTAAAGTGAAATTATATAAAAAAAAAAAAAATAGTTAAACCCACAAGTGCTTTTTTTTACCACTACTATTCCTTTATATTTGTATTTGACATTTACAAATGCAGCCAACTAGAAATTGGATGAAAGGTTTAGCACTGGGGAACACTTTTTTGAAAGATAAAAAGTGAAATTTATATACAACTATATAGATCAGACCAAAATGAGGGACAAATGAGGAGGAAAGAGGGACAGAGGAACATTGTTCCAAATCAGGGACAGTTCCTCGAAATCCTGGACAGTTAGGGGGCTATGCTATGGGGGAGAGTTACTAAAACAGATGCACACAGAATCTGGTGTAGCTTTGCAAAGTAACCAATCAGCTTCTTATGTTAGCTTGTCCAATTTAAGTATAACTAAAGGCATTAGAACCCTGTCTTGTTACTGCTGTCCGCGTCCCCATTAGGGAGATTCACCCTCTCTATTACTCCTGTTTACCATTAACATTGAATGTTAATTCACACTGCCCCAGTGTGAAAGTAGCCTAATGCCCCGTACACACGATCGGACATTCCGACAACAAAATCCATGGCTCAAACTTGTCTTGCATGCACTCGGTCACACAAATCTTGTCGGAAATTCTGAACGTCAAGAATGCGGTGACGTACAACACGTACGACGAGCTGAGAAAAATGAAGTTCAATAGCCAGTGCGGCTCTTCTGCTTGATTCCGAGCATGCGTGGAACTTTGTGCGTCGGAATTGTGTACACACAATCAGAATTTAGGACAACGGATTTTGTTGTCGGAAAATTTGAGATCCAGATCTCAAATTTTGTGTGACGGAAATTCCGATGGAAAATGTCCAATGGAGCGTACACACGGTCGGTTTTTCCGACAACAAGCTCCCATCGAACATTTTCCGTCGGAAAGTCCGACCGTGTGTGCGGGGCATTAGTCTATCCAAAATGAAAAAAAAAAGTTTAGTTCTACATTAAGCTTTGAAAATAAAATATAGAAGCTGATTGGTTACTATGCACAGGAGAGGGAAACAGCTAAATACTTTAATGACATGCAGATTTAGCAGTTGTTTTACCTGTCAAAATGATTTGTGTTTGTCTATCCAGCTCTGAGTTTTTCACAGCTGTGCCCCACAGCACAGTTCTGTCTACAATGTTAGGAGACCCAGTCGTTGTCTATTGCAGTCTCACTTTCATATACAGGTCTCCTCCCCACTCCCAACCAATGTCTGGAAAATGGAAGGAGAAGCAGCAAACTGGCAAGTTCATCTTTCTGTCACTGCAGTCTGTCAGCATGATCCTTACACTGCAACACAAGCAATTAACTTCTTCTGCTTCTTCTTCCTCTCCCACTCTGAGCTCTGCTGTAGAGGGACTGTGTGAAGATATAGGAAATATAGGAACCATATCTTTTTATAAATTCAGGGTTCCTCTTCAATATGAAATTGTATTCTCATTTAA
This sequence comes from Lithobates clamitans, assembly GCA_037952925.1. Classification (NCBI taxonomy): domain Eukaryota; kingdom Metazoa; phylum Chordata; class Amphibia; order Anura; family Ranidae; genus Lithobates; species Lithobates clamitans. The sequence goes on along the minus strand of JBBGZY010000477.1, from coordinate 3,470,534 downwards.
CTTGTTTTTGTTTCTAATTCTTTTGGTATTGCAACACATGTGGCTGGCTTGACCATCTAAATCAGTGGTTCTCAACCTGGGGGTCGGGACCCCCTCGGGGGTCGAATGACGATTTGCTAGGGGTCACCAAATCCTGGGCTGTTCCTGAGGCTCTCCCAGCCTTTTCGTGGCCACCCAGCTGGCCTGTTCATGGAGCCTGCGGACACCCACTCAGCCTCTTCGCAGCCACCCATTCAGTTCACAGCATGGCTGGGGGGCAGAGACTAGAGTTCAGCTGACTGGTGAGGAATGTGAAGTGGGAGGGGCTGGAGGAGACCCTATCTCCTGATTTCGGCATAGGGGTTACTGCTGTGAGACACCACAAAATCAGAGACCCAGTGAGTAACACTACCTGTGATGATAGTTGCCATTAAAAGTCCCCACTACAGTTCTCAGATCAGCAGATGACCTTGATCAAGAGCACCTAAGTTGGCTAATCAGAACTTCCTCAGCACTGCCACTGATCCCACCCCCCACCAGCACTGCCACTCATCCCAACTCCCTGCCAGCACTGCCACTCATCCCATTCCCACCAAAAAGGAGTAAGAGAAGGAATAAAAATAGAGAATACATGGAAGGGAGAGGAAAAGAGGGGGAGGAACAAAGGAAAAGGGAGAGAAAGAATAAGAGAAAGAACAAGAAAGATGGCTAGAGAGAGGGATGAGGGGAAAAAAAACAAGTAATTAGGATAGAGAAAGATAAAAGGGAAAGAAAGGAGAACAAAGGAAAAGAGTGGTACATCCTAAAATGTACCATAAGGGGTTTTAATACTGTACAAGTGAAAGGGATTCAGGGAGTGCTAAATATCCTAATGGGTTTGGGGTGCAAATTACTTGTCTTACCTTCAGTGCTGACTCCCCACGCTATGAAAATAATTTTACTGTTAGGGGTCCCCACAACTTGGAAAATTTTATCAAGGGGTCACAGCACTAGGCGGGTTGAGAGCCACTGATCTAAATGTTCTGCAAATGATTCTCGGAATATGAGATAGTTTAAGAAGTTGACATAGAAAGTCCCTGTCTAAAAGCCAAATTAACTTCTTACAAATAATTATTCTTCCTTTCTGTCAAAACAACTTATCAGTTTGAAATATTTTGGGTTATGATGACCCCTAAAAGTTAATCTTTCTGGCCAAACCGTTAGCCAAGCCTGTGTTGAAATATTTAATGAAATGCAAAGGCAGACACCAAGTAAAAATAGGGCACTTTCATTATAATAAATATATTTAATGATATATTAATGATTACAGACTTCCAGTATTATGTGCCTTTTAAATCTGTTGAAGTTTCAACTTAAAGTTTACCTAAAGGTAAAACCCTTTTTTTTTTGTTTTTTGTGAATCCCTGTAAGGTTTATATTGCTCTCTGTGTCCTGTTTACCGTTATCACCAAAAAGTGAAAGAAAAACCCACATTTTGCATTTTTCTTCAAACAGAGGGGAAATCTATCTAGGGGGACGCTAGCTCTAGTGACCCTGGTGACAACCAGGGATTGCCTTACTTTGTTTGGAGGGATTACCTCTCATTTCCTGTTTTGGGACAGGAAGTGAAGGGAAATCTCCCAAATCAGACACATAAGGTCCAAGTCCATAAAGACATGGATGAGTGCGTTTGGGGTGTAAAACCTTGAATGGCCTTCACAGAGTCCTGACCTCAACCTTTAGATAAAAAACCTTTGGGATGAATTATAGATGAGACTGCGAGCCAATAGACGCACTCCTAAACCTTGTGGACAGCCTTCACAGAAGAGTTGAAGCTGATATAGCTGCAAAGGGTGGGACAACTCAATATTGAACCCTACGGACCAAGACTGGAATGCTATTAAAGTTCATGTGCATGTAAAGGCAGGTGTCCCAATACTTTTGGTAATATAGTGTGTACACGTATATATATATATATATATATATATATATATATATATATATATATATATATATATATAGTACTAGGTTTCTTAATGAAATATATTGCATATTACCTGTTGATCCTGCCAATTCATAATCCAAAATGCCACTTCTATTTTTTTTTGGTTATAACGCTTACTGCAAGCACTCCCGTACAGCAGTGTATTGTCACCCATATCAGTGCTCTCATAGGTACTGTACACCTGTACCTGCCAATGGACAGCCCCAGGACACACTGCATTGTCATTGTCACATACTACCTTTCCTGCACTAACTGGCAAGGGATGTGGCTAATAAAATTTAGCTTGTTGCATTAACATAAGTGACACTAATATTCAGATCCTCTCAAAGCACTTACCTAGTGGAGAAGAAAAGAGAGGAGAGAAAACATGCGATGGCAGATAAAAAACTAAAAAACAGATATTTACATTTTTTTTCATTACAAATTAGTAATACATTTGACTGCCATTTTTTGTTTTATATTGACTTCACATTTGCTTTAAGGACTACTTTTCAGCAGTAAAAACAACATTAAAAAGTATATGTTCTTGCTGTATACTGTGTTTGTTAGTAATTTAGTCATGAAAATTGATAGATATACTTTAAAATAATATCTGCCCAGGATGGGCTTCTGTGTGACATTTTTCTTTAACCAATTCAATACAAGGCACGTTTACCTTCCTGCCCAGGCCAATTTTCAGCTTTTAGTGCTATCGCACTTTAATTGACAATTGCAAGGTCATGCAACACTGTACCCATATAACATTTTTATCTTTTTTTTTTTTTTTTTTTAGACAGATAGAGCTTTCTTTTGATGGTGTTTGCTAAACAAACGAAAAAAGATCATTTTAAAAAAAAACAAACAAAACACAATTTTTCTTTGTTTCTATTAAACAATTCTGCAAATAAGTATTTTCTCTTCTTCACTGATGTGCACTTATGAGGCTGCACTGATGAGGCTGCACTTATGGGCACTGATGAGGCTGAACTGATGGGCACTGATGGGCATTGATGAAGCTGCACTGATAGACACTGACAAAGCAGCACTAATGGGCACTGATGAGGCAGCACTGATGGGCACTAATGAGGCTCCACTTATGGGCACTGATGAGGCTGCACTGATGGGCGCTGATGGGCACTGATGAGGCTGCACTGATGGACACTGATGAAGCGGCACTAATGGGCACTGATGAGGCAGCACTGATGGGCACTGATGAGGCTGCACTTATATGCTGCACTAATAGACACTGATATGTTGCACTGGTGGGTCTGCACTGATAATCAGGGAACTGATTATTAGTATAAATGTCCCCTGTAACTTGAAAGCCAGTTATCTGCTTTCCTTTCCTCAGACACTGACAGTGCTGAGGAAAGGAAATGGCGATAACCAGCATTTGTTTACATGCAGTCAGCTGTGATTGGACACAGCTGATTACATGATATAGAGCCTATGTCATCTTCTCTTTACCCTAATCAGTGACATGGATTGCCACTACTGCACACCCTCGGAGGCACGCACGAGTGGCGTGATGTGAAGGACATCATATGATGTCCAGTCAGGATGGTAAAGCCGTTGTCCAGCTGCCATTCTGCTATAGACCAGGTGGGAAGGTGTTAACCACTTCAATACTGGGCACTTTTACCCCCTTCCTGCCCCAGCCAATTTTCAATTTTCAGCACTGTCGCACTTTGAATGACAATTGTGCAGTCATGCAACACTGTACCCATATGAGATTTTTATTGTTTTTTGTTTTTTTTTTTCACACAAATAGAGCTTTCTTTAGTGGTATTTAATCACCACTGTTTTTATTTATTTTTTTGCTAAATAAATAAAAAAAGGCCAAAAATTGTGAAAAAAATAAACATGTTTTTCTTTGTTTATGTTATAAAATTTTGCAAATAAATAATCTTTCTTTATAAATTTAGGCCAGAATATATTTTGCTACATTTCTTTGGTGAAAATAACCCAAAACCCAAATTGGTGTATATTATTTAGTCTGTAGGAAAGTTATAGAGTCCACAAACTATGATATAAATATTTATTTTCTTAATTTTCCTAAAAGTTTGGACAAAAAATTACAACTTCAAAAAACGTGCCATGCCTCTTACTAAACACCTCAGACTGTTTACTTTTCAAAAAGTTTATTTGGGGAATATTTGTGCTGTTCTAGTGTTTGTGGGTCTCAAGAAATGAGATAGATACTGACTGCCTATCTCATTTCTTGAGACCCACAAACACTAGAACAGCACAAATATTCCCCAAATAAACTTTTTGAAAAGTAAACAGTCTGAGGTATTTAGTAAGAGGCATGGCACGTTTTTTGAAGTTGTAATTTTTTGTCCAAACTTTTAGGAAAATTAAGAAAATACATTTTTTTGGCAATTTATTTGTTCTTTATTTTTACATCCTGTCACCGGTGCAGTAAAGTGTCCTCATATAACTGCAAAAAATGCTATGAGGAAGGCTTTTGCCGAAACATGTTAGCGTTTTGATGTCGCACTGCTGTTTGTGCTCAATAAAGATTTAGGAAGAAGTAATCGAGTTGCCATCATTCTTTTTGCAATTTTGATGTATGGGACACAATGGCCTGAGCACCGTTATTCATCTCATCATCCTATAAACATGCGGTAGAGCTTGGGTGAGTCTTTGTCTACATAATCATATAACTGGTGTGACAGTGACCAGGGACAGTAGGAAAAATTTTTTTTTATTTTTTATTATATATTTATTATTTATTATATTATATTATTTTATATATATTATATTATATGTTTTTTTTTTTTTACATACTGTGACCAGAGCAATACGGTGTTACTATAGTTACACTGTACCGCTCTGGGGAGTTGGTCAGGATCACTGTGTATTGTTGTGATTATCTGTGACTGACCACAGCTAATCACATGGTACTAATGGGCTGTGATTGGCCCTGTCTGTACCATGTGATCACTATGGCCGATCACAGCTAACAACACAATTGTATACAATCAATGGCATGAAAGGAAGCCATTTATTGATTACAACTGTCATGTGATCTGCTGTGATTGGTCAGAGCGATCACGTTACTGGCAGCGGGCCAGTACACTGATCAGTCATCTGCTGTGTCCACAGATCACCCAGGAATGCGGCCCGGAGGGCCACCCAAGGCGTTTTCCCAGGAGGACATTATAGGAAAAATAGAGTTCGGGTCATTTTACAATGACCCGGTTGGGTAACAGTTAAAGTATATAGTAAGTGAAGTATATCTCATTAAATTCTCATATAAGCTTTACCATGGAAGTGTAATTTCAAAAGGTAATTTAAATTTCCCCAAATCTGCTGAAAAAAAAAAAAGTGGCATATTTTAAAAATATCTGTCAGCCAGTACCAACAAAAAACACCTTTGACAGGAATATCAACCTCCAAATTATTCTAGCAGGCAAATGAGCACCTAAACCTTAAAGGTTTAGATGATCATTAGCCACCATAGGCACCAAATTCATCTATTCTAAATCAAATGTTTCTAGTAGACAGCGGACAATTTTCCTGTAAAATTTTCCTGGAAAATGTTTTAAGTTCAAAAATTGTTGTGGTTTGTCTGGTATGCTCTGTATGTTTGGTATTTATATTAGGTTTTCAGTAATTAGTAATAATTAAGTTCAGCTAATAGTAACAAAAATTTGCTGGTACAACGTTTAACCTCAGTACAACCTTCTACCATGTAGAGGTTGTACTGGGGTATTCCTTCTCACAAGATTTGAGATTTTTATTTTTTTTGAAAGGTAGTAAATGTATAAATTGTTAGTTTACATAATTATGTTAAATTATTGGTCTAAAACTCTTTATTAATAAGATAAACCTTTAATAGAGGATGCTTTTAAGTTTGAGGCTGTGTAGTGTAAACTAGAAAGTGAAATAAATTAGCCCAACATTAGATCAGCATTGCTAAAGATCTAAAGAGTCCTATCTCTTTTTATATAATAAAGCACAGCAGAAGCTCTGCACTTAACTACTTCCCTACCCGCCTATAGTCAAATGATGTCCACAGATGGGATCTCCCATCCTGGGTGGACGTCATATGACGGCCTCGGGTTCCCAGCCGCCTAGGGGCATACCTCCCAACCGTCCCGGATTGGGCGGGACTTTCCCGCATGCAGATGTTTGTCCCGCTATCCCGCTGTAAGGGTTGTTTGTCCCGCATAATCACATAATTATGTTGCTTATGTTGTATATCAACTTGTGGCTAGATAGGACCTGCAGCAGTGTAAACAGCCAGGGATCGGGAAACCAGCTGGATGTGCAGTGTGCAGTTCCGATGACAGACTTCACCTGTCAGATCCAAGATGTGATGTCGGGTATGGGTGGGACTGCAACTCAGACCCGCCCTCTCTCTCAAATAACCAGTGTAATGAAAGAGCGGCTCCTATTGTACATCCTAACATGGAGTGCTCCTCCCCCTCCTTATCACATCCGCACACTACACTTCCCCATTCATCGCTTAGACAGAACACAGCGGCCCCTCCCCTCTAGCACATTTTATCTCAGCCCCGCCCCTCCCCCCAGGTCCTGTCCAGCATGTGCAGCTTCTGTTAGTACTATGCACAGGGAGAACACTGGAGGTGAATGTGAGGTGAGAGAAGGCTAAACTCTGATTGGTTGGTGGGATATCTGAGCCATTCACAGGAGGGAATACAGGTCCCAGCATGTCAGCTGCTTTCTGAGGAGGTTTGTGTGTCTGCAGCCTTGATGTTTGTGATTGTGCTATCACTATGTGCAGTGCTAAGGATATCACTTCCTGTGTATTACATGCTGTGTGAGGTTCCATCTACTCACTGTGCTGGTGGGGGGGAAATGATGTGTCAGGCTGGCCTCCCCCTCAGCTCTCTGTATGTATTGGTGAGATCTCTCTCTGCAGATTGAATCTGTCCAGTGTGTGGGCTCTGGGGCCCTCTACAGGAGATCTGAGAGGAGGATCAGGCACCTAGGGGTGTCTGGCAGTAAAGAGAACCTGTCATCGTCCATTCAGATCAAAGTGGAAGGTAAGTACTACAGCTGGGCGCCTCCATTGCTGACACCATCGCTGCACTCTCCTGCCATCTGTCTGTCTTGCTATTTAAATAATAGTACTGGGGTTTGCATGTGTCCGTGAGACTCTATCTTGTGGCACAGCAATCAAAGCATATTTTAGAGGTACAAGGAAATCTGGGTTTTGTTTAACCACACCCATTAAACCCCTCCCACTGTTGAGTTTGACCACACCCACTTTTGCCACAGTGCACGTTGTGCGCTGTCGGTCGCTTCCTCCCTAAAGTGTCCCTCATTCTGAAGTTCAAAAGTTGGGAGGTATGTAGGGGCGCCCGCCGCGTTGCTCGGAACCCGGTGCGTGTGCCGGGCACCCGCGATTGCCCGTTAACCGAGCCGGACCGTGGATCTCTGTGTGTAAACACAGAGATCCACGTCCTGCCAGCTCAGAGGAGAGCGATCTGTGTTCCCAGAACGGAGGAACACTGATCGGTCTCCTCCCCTTGTGCGTCCCCTCCCCCTACAGTTAGAAGCATTCCCTAGGAAACACATTTAACCCCTGCCCGCCCCCTAGTGGTTAACCCCTTCACTGCCTGTCACATTTACATTTTTTGCATTGATCGCTGTATAAATGTGAATGGTCCCAAAAATGTGTCAAAAGTGTCCGATGTGTCCGCCATAATGTCGCAGTAACGAAAAAAAAAATCGCCGCTATTACCAGTATAAATAAATAAATAATTTTTTAAAAAAAATGCCATAAATCTATCCCGTATTTTATAGACGCTATAACTTTTGCGCAAACCAATCAATATACGCTTATTGCAATTTTTTTTACCAAAAATATGTAGAAGAATACGTATCGGTCGAAACTGTGGAAAAAATATATATATATTTTTTAACCACTTGAGCCCCGGACCATTATGCTGCCTAAGGACCAGAGGTCTTTTTCCAATTTGGCACTGCGTCGCTTTAACTGCTAATTGCGCGGTCATGCAATGCTGTACCCAAACGAAATTTGCGTCCTTTTCTTCCCACAAATAGAGCTTTCTTTTGATGGTATTTGATCACCTCTGCGGTTTTTATTTTTTGCGCTATAAACGGAAAAAGACCGAAAATTTTGAAAAAAAATGATATTTTCTACTTTTTGTTATAAAAAAAATCCAATAAACTAAATTTTAGTCATACATTTAGGCCAAAATGTATTCGGCCACATGTCTTTGGTAAAAAAAATGTCAATAAGCGTATATTTATTGGTTTGCGCAAAAGTTATAGCGTCTACAAACTAGGGTACATTTTCTGGAATTTACACAGCTTTTAGTTTATGACTGCCTATGTCATTTCTTGAGGTGCTAAAATGGCAGGGCAGTACAAAACCCCCCCAAATGACCCCATTTTGGAAAGTAGACACCCCAAGGAAATTGCTGAGAGGCATGTTGAACCCATTGAATATTTATTTTTTTTGTCCCAAGTGATTGAAAAAAATATTTACAAAAAGTTGTCACTAAATGATATATTGCTCACACAGGCCATGGGCCTATGTGGAATTGCACCCCAAAATACATTTAGCTGCTTCTCCTGAGTATGGGGATACCACAAGTGTGGGACTTTTTGGGAGCCTAGCCGCGTACGGGGCCCCGAAAACCAATCACCGCCTTCAGGATTTCTAAGGGTGTAAATTTTTGATTTCACTCTTCACTGCCTATCACAGTTTCGGAGGCCATGGAATGCCCAGGTGGCACAAAACCCCCCAAAATGACCCCATTTTGGAAAGTAGACACCCCAAGCTATTTGCTGAGAGGCATATTGAGTCCATGGAATATTTTATATTTTGACACAAGTTGCGGGAAAGTGACACTTTTTTTTTTTTTTTTTTTTCATAAAGTTGTCACTAAATGATATATTGCTCACACAGGCCATGGGCATATGTGGAATTGCACCCCAAAATACATTTAGCTGCTTCTCCTGAGTATGGGGATACCACATGTGTGGGACTTTTTGGGAGCCTAGCCGCGTACGGGACCCCGAAAACCAATCACTGCCTTCAGGATTTCTAAGGGTGAAAATTTTTGATTTCACTCTTTACTGCCTATCACAGTTTCGGAGGCCATGGAATGCCCAGGTGGCATAAAACCCCCCCAAATGACCCCATTTTGGAAAGTAGACACCCCAAGCTATTTGCTGAAAGGCATGGTGAGTATTTTGCAGCTCTCATTTGTTTTTGAAAATGAAGAAAGACAAGAAAAAACATTTTTTTTTTTCTTTTTTCAATTTTCAAAACTTTGTGACAAAAAGTGAGGTCTGCAAAATACTCACTATACCTCTCAGCAAATAGCTTGGGGTGTTTACTTTCCAAAATGGGGTCATTTGGGGGGGTTTTGTGCCACCTGGGCATTCCATGGCCTCCGAAACTGTGATAGGCAGTGAAGAGTGAAATCAAAAATTCACGCCCTTAGAAAGCCTGAAGGCGGTGCTTGGTTTTCGGGGTCCCGTACGCGGCTAGGCTCCCAAAAAGTCTCACACATGTGGTATCCCCGTACTCAGGAGAAGCAGCAGAATGTATTTTGGGGTGTAATTTCACATATTCCCATGGCATGTTTGAGCAATATATCATTTAGTGACAACTTTGTGCAAAAAAAAAAAAATTTGTCTCTTTCCCGCAACTTGTGTCGCAATATAAAATATTCCATGGACTCGACATGCCTCTCAGCAAATAGCTTGGGGTGTCTACTTTCCAAAATGGGGTCATTTGGGGGGGTTTTGAACTGTCCTGGCATTTTATGCACAACATTTAGAAGCTTATGTCACACATCACCCACTCTTCTAACCACTTGAAGACAAAGTCCTTTCTGACACTTATTGTTTACATGAAAAAGTTTTTTTTTTTGCAAAAAATTTTCTTTGAACCCCCAAACATTATATATTTTTTTAAAGCAAATGCCCTACAGATTAAAATGGTGGGTGTTTCATTTTTTTTTTCACACAGTAATTGCGCAGCGATTTTTCAAACGCATTTTTTGGGGGAAAAAACACACTTTTTTAAATTTTAATGCACTAAAACACACTATATTGCCCAAATTTTTGATGAAATAAAAAAGATGATCTTAGGCCGAGTACATGGATACCAAACATGACATGCTTTAAAATTGCGCACAAACGTGCAGTGGCAACAAAATAAATACATGTTTAAAAGCCTTCAAAAGCCTTTACAGGTTACCACTTTAGATTTACAGAGGAGGTCTACTGGAAAAATTACTGCACTCGATCTGGCCTTCGCGGTGATACCTCACATGCATGGTGCAATTGCTGTTTACATTTGACGACAGACCGCCGCTTGCGTTCGCCTTAGCGCGAGAGCAGGGGGCGACAGGGGTGTTTTTTTTTTCTTTATTATTTTTTTGCTTTTTTAATCTTACTTTTAAACTGTTCCTTTCATATTTTTTTTTTAATCATTTTTATTGTTATCTCGGGGAATGTAAATATCCCCTATGATAGCAATAGGTAGTGACAGGTACTCTTTTTTGAAAAAATTGTGGTCTATTAGACCCTAGATCTCTCCTCTGCCCTCAAAGCATCTGACCACACCAAGATCGGTGTGATAAAATGCTTCCCCAATTTCCCAATGGCGCTATTTACATCCGGCGAAATCTAAGTCATGAAATACTCGTAGCTTCCGGTTTCTTAGGCCATAGAGATGTTTGGAGCCACTCTGGTCTCTGATCAGCTCTATGGTCAGCTGGCTGAATCACCGGCTGCATTCTCAGGTTCCCTGTTGAGACAGGGGAGCCAGAGAAAAACACGGAAGACGGTGGTGGGGGGGGGGGGGCATTCCCTCCCACGGCTTGTAAAAGCAGTCTAGAGGCTAATTAGCCGCTAGGATTGCTTTTACATGAAAGCCGACCGCTGGCTGAAAAGAATGATACCAAGATGATACCTAAACCTGCAGGCATCATTCTGGTATAACCACTCAAAGTCGTGAATGGCGTACCTGAAGACAAAAAAATGGTTAACAATGGTTAACAATAAAGCACAGTAAACAGTAAAGTGTAAATAATTACACACCTGAAAAACAAACATGATAAAACATAATAACAATAACAATAAAACATTGCAGAATAGAATACAGTAAAAAAGAGCAGAACAATAGAGAGAGAGAATAGAGAGAGAGAGAACAATAAAACGACAACTATTTTTTTTTATTTCATATTTTTTTTTTTTTACACTTTTTTTGTAACTAACTTTTATAACTGTAACCGGTTCCAGGTTCGGGTCTCTCAAAATGCGATGGCATCTTGGGAGACCCTGTGAAAGTGTGCCTAGTATGTGCAATGCTGTACCCTACGCTAATACTCAACTAGTGAATGGTAGCGTTCAAAACATTCACCAATGCAAAGACCAGGATTGTCAGGACAGGAGGGACAATAATAGCGGGTGTCACGCCTATATCCACGCTTGCTGCAGACACAACATCTTTTTTGGGGGGGTTCGTTGGGTAGGGGTACTCGGGAGGACATAAAAATGCCTCTCATGCAGCCGACTGCATTTTGGTTGGGGATGTGAATGGGGGAAGTACGGGCGCTGCAGAAGCGGTGGGTTCCCAATTAGGATTGGCGAATGCAGCAGGAAGGGCATTATGGGCATGACGGGCCTGTGTTTGTCTTTTTGGTGGCAGCGGGACACTACTTGTGCTTGCCACCTCACCAGCTTGAACTGCACTTATGGGACTCGCCACGTCACCACGTGTTACTGCAGTGCTGGTTTGACTACGACCGGGGTGTACTAGGCCGCTGGTGCTTGCCAGTTCACCAAAACGCTACCAAAAAACTGTTAGCGATCGCAGAGATCAGGCCTGACTCTGCGAACGCTGCAGTTATGCGTTTAGTGTTTTGTAAGTGACAGTGATCGATCGATACTGCACTTGGGTGGGCTGGGCCGGGCGGAGGGGCAAAACGCAGGTGCTAGCAGGTATCTGGGCTGATCCCGCTAACACTGCGTTTTTGGGAACCCTAAACTGCTGGTGACGCTAGTATAGATCTGATCGGATCAGATATTGATGCGATCAGATACTATACCACTAAGGGAGGTGTACGGTGCGTGCGTGGGTGTTAGCGGTACTGGCGCTAACCTGACGCTGCCTGGGGCTGGTGCTTGCCAGTTCACCAAAACGCTACAAAAAAAACTGTTAGCGATCACAGGGATCAGGCCTGACTCTGCGAACGCTGCAGTTATGCGTTTAGTGTTCTGTAAGTGACAGTGATCGATCGATACTGCACTTGGGTGGGCTGGGCCGGGCGGAGGGGCAAAACGCAGGTGCTAGCAGGTATCTGGGCTGATCCCGCTAACACTGCGTTTTTGGGAACCCTAAACTGCTGGTGATGCTAGTATAGATCTGATCGGATCAGATATTGATCCGTTCAGATACTATACCACTAAGGGAGGTGTACGGTGCGTGCGTGGGTGTTAGCGATACTGGCGCTAACCTGACGCCTGGGGCTGGTGCTTGCCAGTTCACCAAAATGCTACCAAAAAAACTGTTAGCAATCGCAGGGATCAGGCCTGACTCTGCGAACGCTGCAGTTATGCGTTTAGTGTTTTGTAAGTGACAGTGATCGATCGATACTGCACTTGGGTGGGCTGGGCTGGGCCGGGCGGAGGGGCAAAACGCAGGTGCTAGCGGGTATCTGGGCTGATCCCGCTAACACTGCGTTTTTAGGAACCCTAAACTGCTGGGGACGCTAGTATATATTGATCCGTTCAGATACTATACAACTAAGGGAGGCGCATGCTGCCTGCGTGGGTGTTAGCGCTACTGGCGCTAATCTGACGCTGCCTGGGGCGACGCATATCACTGCCGGGCGATCGGGGGGCTAAACCTTTATTCGGTAATAAACGGCGGGTGCCCTGACACTATAAAAAATAAACGAACTAACCAGCGTCAACCGTAACGGTTATACGGTGGTCAGTGGTGAAAGGGTTAACTAGGGGGCAATCAAGGGGTTAAAACATTTATTAGGTAGTATATGGGGGTCCCTGACGCTATAAAACGCTGACGGCGAACCTAAATATTTACCTCACTAACTAGCGTCACCAGCGACACTAATACAGCGATCAGAAAAATGATCGCTTAGCGACACTGGTGACGGGGGGTGATCAAGGGGTTAAAACTTTATTAGGGGGGGTTAGGGGGGTACCCTAGACCTACAGGGGGGTAACAGTAACTGTGCTAACACAGTAACTGTCACAAACTGACACAGCAGTAACCAGAAAAAAAAAAAAAAAAAAAACTGCTGGTGTCAGTTTGTGAGAAGGGGGGGGGGTGATTGGGGGGGGATCGGGGGGCGATCGGGGGGGGGATCGGGGTGTTTTGTATGCCTGGCATGTTCTACTGTGTGTGTGTGTGTTGGTGCACTCACTCACATGTCGTCTCTCCTCGGGCCAGAACGGAAACTACCGACCCGAGGGGAGATGACATCACTTCCTTTGCTGCTGTTTAGCATACAGCAGCAAAGGAGTGTTCCCATTGGCCGGCGGCGATCGCGAGGGGGGGGGCCACGAACGGATGGCCTCCCCCTCGTCTCTGATCGCCGGGGGACAGAACGGGACCGCCTCGGGCGGCGGGGGGGGGGTCCGATTGGACCCCCCACCCGCGGGAGGCAAATCACGTACATGTACGTGATTTTGCCTGCCCGTGCCGCCTTGCCGACGTACATCAGCGTGAGGCGGTCCTTAAGTGGTTAAATTGGGATATTTATTATAGCAAAAAGTAAAAAATATTGTGTTTTTTTCAAAATTGTCGCTCTTCTTTTGTTTATAGCGCAAAAAATAAAAACCGCAGAGGTGATCAAATACCACCAAAAGAAAGCTCTATTTGTGGGGGGAAAAAGGACGTCAATTTTGTTTGGGTACAACGTCGCACGACCGCGCAATTGTCGTTTAAAGTGCGACAGCGCTGAAAACTAAAAATTGGTCTGGGAAGGAAGGGGGTGAAAATGCCCTATAATACACAAGCTTAATATGTTCTAGTGAAGTTAATCTGTAAACTAAGGTCCGTTTTGTTAAGTTATTACAGCATTTTGAAAGTTTATAAACTAGCAGCAGACTGTGGCCATCTTAAGTGTGGGCATCTGAAGCCAGACGGTATTTCTTCCTGGATTTCATCCTTGCAGATCTCGCACATGCTCAGTGCTGCACAAGCAGTGTAATAGGTTTCAGGTCAGGTTTCCATAGCAACGGCAGTGTCAGAGGAAGTTACCGCCCCTTTTCTATGCAAACCTCCCCTCCTCCCTCCAGGAAATATACTGCATGTACAAGGAATATTAATCAAGAAATATATATATATCTATCTCTTGTTATATATTTATCTTGTTCTGTGTGTGTGTACACACACACATCTACACTCAGCGGCTACTTTTTTCTGTACAGCTTTTCATAAAAAAAAAAAAAAAATAATAATCTCAGCAACACAATTAATTTATGCATCTAGATGTATTGAAGACGACTTTATGAAGTTCAAACTGCGCATATTGAAAATGTAGAAAAATAGGGCTTGTGTTTTGGTGTTATATGGGATGGGATGGTGGGAGTATTTAAAAAACTGCTTATTTACAACTATTTGCACGAACAACTTTCTCTATGTTACATAGATAATTGTGTTAAAATTGTAAAAATATTCCCACATCGCATCGCCCGCCGCCAAATCGCATCGCCCCCAGCAAATCACATCTCCCCAGTACATTGCATCCCCCCCGCACATTGCATCAGCACATCGCATCGCCCCCAGTACATCAAATCGCATCTTCCCAGCACATCGCATCGCACTGTCCCCAGCACATCGTATCGCCCAGCACATCAAATTGCATCGCCCCCAGCACATCGCATCGCACTGCCCCCAGCACATCGAATCTCATCGCCCCAGCACATCGAATCACATCTCCCCCAACACATCGAATCGCATCGCCCCCAGCACATCGAATCGCCCCCAGCACATTGCATCACTCACAACACAATCAAATCGCATCGCCCTTAGCACTTCGAATCACAACGCCCCAGCACATCGAATCGCATCGCCCCCAGCACATTGCATCTCATCAGCACATCGAATTGCATCACCCCCAGCGCATTGAGTCGCATCACCCCCAGCGCATCGAATCGCTTTGCCCAAAGCACATTGCATCACCCCCAACACATCGAATCACATTGAATCGCATCCCCCCAGCACATCACATCGAATTGCATCACCCCCAACACATCGCATCAGCACAGTAGGGTGGGAAGGGGTGCGATGGGATGAGGTGGGGTGGGGTATCGATTTATATACACACACATACACAAAAAAAATTCTAAAAAACAAAAGAAAGCAAGAGTATTAAAATAAAATGTTTAATACAATTGATATTGTATCAAAAAGAAATCAATAATATACAAAAAAAAAAATTATTTTATAAATTAGTATATATAAAAGCATAATATGAGAGAGAGAGAGAGAGAGAGAGAGAGAGAGAGAGAGAGAGAGAGAGAGAAGCGAACAAGAGAAGAGCGAGTGAGAGAAGAGCAAGCGAGAGAGAGAGAGAGAGAGAGAGAGAGAGAAATAGAGAAGAGCGAGCGAGTGAAGAACAAGCGAGTGAAATAGAAAGAGGAGAGAGAGAAATGGAGAAGAGTGAGCGAGCAAGAGAAGCGCAAGCGAGGAGAGAGAGGCAGAAATAGAAAAAGAGAAGAGTGAGCAAGTGAAGAGCAAGAGAGAGAAATAGAGAAGAGTGAGCAAGTGAAGAGTGAGAGAGAGAAGAGAGAGAGAGGGAGAGAGCGAGAGAAATAGAGAAGAGTGAGCTAGTGAAGAGCGAGCGAGAAATAAATAGCAAGCAAGAGAAGAGCAAGCGAGAGAAGAGCGAGTGAGAAATAGAGAAGAGTGAAAAGAGAGAGAGAGGGAGAAATAGAAAAAGAGAAAAGTGAGCGAGTGAAGAGCAAGAGAGAGAGAAATAGAGAAGAGTGAGCGAGTGAGGAGTGAGTGAGCGAAATAGAAAGAGAAGAGCGAGAGAAGAGCGAGAGAGAAAAATGGAGAAGAGTGAGCTAGTGAAGAGCAAGCGAGGAGAGAGAGAGTGGCAGAAATAGAAAAAAGAGAAAAGTGAGCAAGTGAAGAGCAAGTGAGAGAGAGAAAGAGAAATAAATAAAGAAGCGTGAGCTAGAGAAGAGCAGAGGAGAGAGAGAGGAAAAAATAGAAAAAGAGAAGAGTGAGCGAGTGAAGAGAGAGAGAGATAACTAGATAAAGAGAAGAGCGAGAGAGAGTGTGTGAGAGAGAGAAATAGAGAAGAGCGAGTAGAGGTAGAGGAATACAGTGGAGAGTAGAGGTGTAGAGGAATACAGTGGAGAGTAGAGGAATACAGGACATCCACATGTGTTTTGGCAATAAAGGGCTTTGTTCCCTTTTTAAAAATGGCGCTGTGATCCACCTCAAATCGCGTCATTTCCTGCCTGCAAATAACACATTTTTTCAGCGAGCGAGTGAAGAGCGTGAGAGAGAGGCAGAAATAGAAAAAGAGAAGAGTGAGCAAGTGAAGAACAAGAGAGAGAGAAATAGTGAAGAGTGAGCAAATGAGAGAGAGAGAGAGAGAGAGAGAGAGAGAGAGAGAGAGAGAGAGAGAGAGAGAGAGAGAGAGAGAGAGAGAGACTGAGACTGACTCTGTCAGGGGATGTTATACACAACATCCAATGCAGGTGATCAGATCGCTGGGCTGCACCAAGGAATAAGGGACAAACGAGTAAATGAATAAAAAGGTATGTTTATTGTTAATGATAAAGACACACGTGAAATCAAGACAGCAAACCATAAACAAGTAAATGGTGAAAACACAGCAAACCCCCAAACCCACCTATCTATCTAACTAATATAATACATGAGCAAGGAAACAAACATGAAATAAAAAATAAGGCATGGGCAAAAGCGACAAGGGAACAGAAAACAGGAATAATGAAGCAGACCAATGAGCAGGGAACAGGAAACAGGGCTCAAGGACAGGATACACAAACGGGGTCCAGGAACAAGAGGAGGTACTGGCAGGGACAAGGGCTAGCAAAGGAATTCCTCTACCTCTATTATCCACTGAATTCCTCTACTCTCAACTGTATTCCTCTACCACTATTCTCCACTGTATTCCTCTACTCTCCACTGGAGGAGGAGGACAGAGTAAAATAGTGGATGAGATGGTGGATAAAGTTTGAAGGTGAAGGAAATTGGAGGAGGTTAGCGTATGTATGATAGAGGTGGAGAACGATGAAGATAGTGGATGAAGGAGGAGGGAGAGGATGAAAATGAAAGATGAAGGATAGAGAATGTGATGGTGCATAAAGGATGAGTTCGGTGGAAGATTATGGATAATAGAGGTAGAGGAATACAGTTGAGAGTACAGGAATTCAGTGGATAATAGAGGTAGAGGAATACAGCGGAGAATAGAGGTGTGGAAGAGAGTAGAGGAATACAGTGGAGAGTAGAGGTGTAGAGGAATACAGTGGAGAATAGAGGTAGAGGAATACAGTTGAGAGTAGAGGAATTCAGTGGATAATAGAGGTAGAGGAATATTCCTCTACACCTCTACTCTCCACTGTATTCCTCTACACCTCTACTCTCCACTGTATTCCTCTACTCTCCACTGTATTCCTCTACACCTCTACTCTCCACTGTATTCCTCTACTCTCCACTGTATTCCTCTACACCTCTACTCTCCACTGTATTCCTCTACTCTCTTCCACACCTCTATTCGCTGTATTCCTCTACCTCTATTATCCACTGAATTCCTGTACTCTCAACTGTATTCCTCTACACCTCTATTATCCACTGTATTCCTCTACCTCTATTATCCATAATCTTCCACCGAACTCATCCTTTATGCACCATCACATTCTCTATCCTTCATCTTTCATTTTCATCCTCTCCCTCCTCCTTCATCCACTATCTTTCATCGTTCTCCACCTCTATCATACATACGCTAACCTCCTCCATTTTCCTTCACCTTCAAACTTTATCCACCATCTCATCCACTATTTTACTCTGTCCTCCTCCTCCAGTGGAGAGTAGAGGAATACAGTGGAGAATAGTGGTAGAGGAATACAGTTGAGAGTAGAGGAATTCAGTGGATAATAGAGGTAGAGGAATACAGCGGAGAATAGAGGTGTAGAGGAGAGTAGAGGAATACAATGGAGAGTAGAGGTGTAGAGGAATACAGTGGAGAGTAGAGGTAGAGGAATACAGTGGATAATAGAGGTGTAGAGGAATACAGTGGAGAGTAGAGGTAGAGGAATACAGTGGATAATAGAGGTGTAGAGGAATACAGTGGAGAGTAGAGGAATACAGTGGAGGTGTAGAGGAATACAGTGGAGAGTAGAGGAATACAGTGGAGAGTAGAGGTGTAGAGGAATACAGTGGAGAGTAGAGGAATACAGGACATCCACATGTGTTCTGGCAATAAAGGGCTTTGTTCCCTTTTTAAAAATGGCGCTGTGATCCACTTCAAATTGCGTCATTTCCTGCCTGCAAATAACACATTTTTTCAGCACAGTCATGCCCACAGACTCGTGGGAAATTATGACACTCATTTTCCATGAGGCAATGCGAGTAAGGAGGAGAGGTAGATCACTGCTGAATAGGAAGAAGGCAGATTAGGAAGTCTGCCTAGCAACAGGGCTTTCCAGGCAAGTGAAAAATGTTTTTTTTAAATAAATGTTTGTTAGTACATTAAAAGGAAGATAATAAAATTGAAATTTAATAATACATTTTTGTTAGTACATTTAAAAGGAAGATAATAAAATTGAAAAAGGTGAAATTTATTTTTAGGGTGGCCCTCCACTTTAAATGCCAAAGTGACCCTCTTCTGAGCTATTTAGCAAATGTACTTAATTGAGTGTAGCTTGATATCCTATTAGGCAGCCATACACGGAGCGAATTAAGAAATTTGCACAATTACCCCATCAACACAGCCAGTTTGTCTTCTCACAGTGGTGATAATCAGTGAGACTCTGGCAGGCTGGTTGTACTTAAGTTAATCAGTCACTCAACTTGGTACATTCAGCCTGCCCAATAACGGTTCAAATCTTGGCTGGTTCAGTAGGAACTGGCAGAGATTCAAACCATGTATGGCCGGCCCTAATCAGGTTTGCAACATGGTGACCAACCAGTCATTTGACTACCCTGGAGTAGCAGGGGCAGATTTACTGGAGGGAAGAGGAGAGAAGATTTACACTGTAGCTTTTCTTTATTATTATAATATGGGCCTGTTCACAGATGATAATGCCTGAATAGCTTAAATGGGCCATTTTTAGTGGCATCTGGAATTACCAGGTGTTGCATGCAAGCAGCCCATTAAAATATATTGGAACATGCAGCTGCACAGACACAGCCACTCATTTTAATGTGACAGGCATGCAGGTGAGTGGCCCCAAATGCAGACAGTGTGCATTTGGAGCAGCTCACCCGAACGCCTATCACACTAGGATGAGCGGCTGTGTTGTGCATTCGATAAGCCCATAGAGCAACATTCTAAAGGTTATTTCTTAAAAATTCCAGTAGTCATTAATATTTGTGCACCTAGAAGCACTTCCAGCTCTTTATTCTTAAAGTTTATATAAACCCTAAACATGACCTCTTTTTTTGCCTCCTTTGGTTTGTTTAAAATACGTTTGACACAACATTTAGTTATATCTGTTCGAAAGATGCACTGGACTGCTATCATTTACATTGTTCCCAGCTATCTCTGAGGACTAGAAAACCCCTCCTCTCTATATTATGGAAAAGAATAGAGAGGGGATGTTTTGCAGTCCTGCTCTAGAGTTCACTTTCTCCATGGATAGAACATTGTTAGTGAGCATTGTCATCCTGGGACAGAAAGTGTGTAACTGGCAGGATCACTAGGTAAAATTAAAGGAAAAAAGCCTGCAAAAAGAAAATGAATGCAGCCACCATAGTTACACAGTTAGTAAGGTTGAATAAAGACACTAGTCCATCCAGTTCAACCTGAGTGAGTGTCTACAATTATCCCTATTTATTTAAGGTACCCATATAGCGCCATCAATTTACGCAGCGCTCCACACATACATTGCTCCCTACCCTCAAGGAGCTTATAATCCAAGGTCCCCAACTCACATTCATATACTAGGGCCAATTTTGGACAGAAGCAAAATAACCTACCAGCATGTCTTTGGAGTGTGGGAGGAAACCCATGCAGGCACAGGGAGAAAATGCAAACTCCAGGCAGGTAGTGTCATGGTTTGGATTCGAACCAGCAAACCTTTTTACTGCTAGGTGAGAGTGCTACCCACTACACCACTGTGCTCCCCGCACTGACCATATCCAATGACAAATTGTTTATATATATTGTTGCTAGTGAGAGTCCCTGCCTCTGGAATAGTAGGTTTAAAAAACACACAGAGTTTGCATATATGCTGACTGCAGGGCTACAGAGCAGTTATTTTGAGAGGAGAAAACTGCTCTGACAGCTTTCTCCGGATTTTGCTATTTCTGGATAGGGCTCTGTAGTTTGGAGATTTCTAAGAGCCTTTGGTGGGACGGAGTCTCCAACCCTGTGTCCGGGTGTTGTGGACAGCCAGCGGGACGTGTGGCAGGTGCACACAGCCAAATAACGATGGGCTGGTGGAAGCAGGAGGTGGTGGGAGTTGGATCAGTGGCTGTCATTTGGATTCAGAGCCCTGTCAGAGAACCTGGTTGTCTCTGTCTAAGACTGCATCACTGGGGAGTGGGACATCTTGTCTGAAGGATGGGGTAGGTTGGGACGGCTACACGAGCCTTGGAGACCATGAAAGGGTCTGGGGCTGGGAAAGCCGAGGTGGCCAGCAAGTACAAGGGGGCTGGAGGAATTCTTGATGTCTTGGGGAGAGTGTGCAAATCCAGGGGGGGCTGGACAATCCTGTTAAGGTCAAGAGAAGGCCTATGCAGCAGGCCTTGGTTTGTTTAAAATACCCTTGACACAACATTTAGTTATATCTGTTCGAAAGGTATAAAATAACTGTTAATTCCGCCAACTGATTCCTTGCTGTACTTTCTGTCTGCACTGGACTACTATCATTTACATTGTTCCCAGCTATCTCTGAGGACTAGAGAACCCCTCCTCTCTATATTATGGAAAAGAATAGAGAGGGGGATGTTTTGCAGTCCTGCTCTAGAGTTCAGTTTCTCCATGGATAGAACATTGTTAGTGAGCATTGTCATCCTGGGACAAAAAGTGTGTAACTGGCAGGATCACTAGGTAAAATTAAAGGAAAAAAGCCTGCAAAAAGAAAATGAATGCAGCCACCATAGTTACATAGTTAGTAAGGTTGAATAAAAACACTAGTCCATCCAGTTCAACCTAATTGAGTGTCTACAATTATCCCTATTTATTTAAGGTACCCATATAGCGCCATCAATTTACGCAGCACTCCACACATGCATTGCTCTGTAGTTTGGAGATTTCTAAGAGACTTTGGTGGGACGGAGTCTCCAACCCTGTGTCCGGGTGTTGTGGACAGCCAGCGGGACATGTGCCCGTTGGTGGAAGCAGGAGGTGGTGGGAGTTGGAGCAGTGGCTGTCATTTGGATTCAGAGCCCTGTCAGAGAACCTGGTTGTCTCTGTCTAAGACTGCATCACTGGGGAGTGGGACATCTTGTCTGAAGCATGGGGTAGGTTGGGACGGCTACACGAGCCTTGGAGACTATGAAAGGGTCTGGGGCTGGGAAAGCCGAGGTGGCCAGCAAGTACAAGGGGGCTGGAGGAATTCTTGATGTCTTGGGGAGAGTGTGCAAATCCAGGGGGGGCTGGAGAATCCTGTTAAGGTCAAGAGAAGGCCTATGCAGCAAGGAACGGAAAACCGAGGCAGAGTAAGCCTAAGAAGAGCCAAGTGGCTCGGTATTTTTTCATTTGTTGCATTTTTTGGAGAACTTTCATTTTGTTCTTCTTAATAAAAATGGGCTGCCCCACCCTTAAACCTGATAGCTGACTGCCGTGGACTCACTGAAAAATGCATTTACCACTGATCTAGACATCCCCCATATCACTTTATATATACAGTATATATTGTTCTTGGGTTTTGATACACTTTAGGCAATCTACGAGTTAAGTAGAACCAGCTCCTGTAGAAGAGTGCATTGAAAATGTCCATTCACTTGTAGTGCCATCTAATCCCTGGGTGGTTGAAGAAGATTCTCATGCAGCTCATTGGGTAAATACTTCAACTCTCAGGATATAATCATTTACATTTTTAAGGGTAAAAAAGGAAAATAGTAACCTGTAACTTTAGTACATTTTGAATGTTTGTTTATAGCAGTGGTCTCCAAACTGCGGCCCAGGAGCTGGATGTGGCCCTTTGCTTACTTTCATCCAGCCCTTGGGGCACTATTCCTACCACTAACATTAACAATGAGACATAATTCCTCCCACTGGCACCAATGATGGGGCACTGTTCCTCCCTGAAACCAATGATGGGGCAATATTCCTCCCATTGACACCAATAATGGGACACTATTCCTCCCACAGACACCAACAATAGGACACTGTTTTTCCCCACTGACACCAACGATCGGACACTACTTCTCTAATACCAAAAATAGGGCATTGTTCACTCCCACTGATGCCAGGCCATTTTGTACTCCTATTGGCCATAGTCCGGCCCCTTTAAAGTCTGGGCAACAGTAAACTGGCCCTTTTGTTAGAAGGTTTGGAGACCCCTTTATTACACAAGAGAGGGTTGGGACACAGAAAATGCCAAAACAGGCATAAAGTAGAGCAATAAACTTCTCTTTTAGTAGAGTAGTTAGTTGGCCCATTAGGAGCAGCTAGGCAGAATCCAGGCCCGATGAAATCAATCACAGGTGCCTTATATTATGATCAGTAATGTAATCACAGGTACATTATATTATGAACAGTAATGCCGTGTACACAGGGGCAGACTTTTCGGCAACAAAGGTCCGACGGTCTTTCTGATGGGCTTTCGATGGAGTTACGACGGACTTTCGATGGACTTTCTAATGAACGGACTTGCCTACACACGTACGTGATGTACGACCGGACTAAAATAAGGAAGTTGATAGCCAGTAGCCAATAGCTGTCCTAGCGTCGGACTAGCATACAGACGAGTGGATTTTTTGACCGGACTTTCCGTCGGAAAGATTTGAAGCATGTTCCAAATCTAAAGTCCGTCAGATTTTCGACCGAAAAAGTCTGCTGTAGGTCCAATGGAGCCCACACATGGTCAAATTGTCCGACGGATTCGTACTGTCGGACCAGTCTGGTCGAAAAGTCAGCCTGTGTGTACACGGCATTAGATCTTCTTGCATTGTCCACTGGCAGCAGACTCTACCCAGCTCTCCAGAATTTTCGTCAGCATAGAAACATCCACCTAAGATGCTCCATACAGACAGCCATCTTTCTACTCTGCTCCCTCTGGATGTACCCTCCAGCAGGACAACAAAAATTGTTCAGACCCCAAGACACAGACCAACTTCTTCTTTTTTGTTTTTTTAGGCCAAGCTCAGGGCCCTCTTTCAGCAATGCCCTCCCAAGGCACCGGGTCTGAGAAGAAAAAAATGGACTCCTCTTACACTAGCATCCTCACCTGTCTAAGATGGAAGACCTTCTGCCAGAAGACCAAGTCCAAGACCTCCTCTGGAAGGCCACCCCAAATATGTATCCCCTACCCCAGCCTGCATCACTAGCAAAAAATCTTCTAGTGATTGGCCAGAGAGAAATACATTTTCATAACTCATGACCTTGTTTCTCATGGCCATATCTAATGGAGAACAATCCCCAGCAACAGGCATAGGTAAACAATATCCTGAACCAGAAACCAGAGAAACAATAGTAATCAGATCTCATGCTGACTACAGCCTAGATGCTCACTAGCAGTGGTGGTGCGTCTATTAAGGGCGCATGTGCACCACCCCCTCTATCCATGGCTGCTGTATTCACCCAATATTCAGGTGTCCTGCCCCTTTTCGGACGCCAGGCACCTGAATTACAGCAGCGGGGGTGTTTCTTAAGCACCTGATTAGATCCATAGGCTTTAATAGGCTTCATAAAAGGTGAACTGCGAGTGCAGAGCATTGCGCTTGCAGTCCACCCAGGTGTGTTAGCAAAGCAAATGAATATTTGCGTTTCTAACACTGAACCACCCCTCCGACAAAAGGGGGCGTGGATCTAATACCGGTCACCTGATTGGCTGAAGGCAGAGGTGATCCCATTGGCCACCCAGCAGAACAGGAAGAAGAGATGCAGGGAGGACACAGAAGCCATCGGCTGACCCGCACTACCTGTCACACAGCTCGCCGCTGTCACCCACTGCCTGACCCGTCACCATGATGGGGTTAGTGCCGGGCGGGCAGGGGGCACAGTGGCTGCATTTTATGGGCACAGAGCCTGCATATGATAGGCAAATTTGACTGCATTTCCTGGTCACAGAGGCTGCATATTATGGGCACAGTTGGCTGCATATGATGGGCACAGTTGGCTGCATTTGCTGGGTACAGTTGGGCACCAACCGCCACTGCTCACTAGATTTGGTCTAGGGGCACTCCTGCCTAAAACAGCATCCCTACACACTACAAAGGATATGTAATGTCTTGTTGACAGTTATACACATGGACCACAAATGAGACTACTAGATTGAACTACTAGAAGAAACCCCATCACTTTACTGCCTCTCACTGATGCTGCTGTCCTTGATCATTTGATCCCAAAGCAAAGAATTTCACTGAGCGCTTTGGTTCATTGTGACTCTAAAATTCAGTATTGTACCTTTTTGCCTCACAATTTGATAAATTATCAGTGGCTAGTGAATACACATAGCGAATTCAGCTTCTGCTAACGGAATTATTTATTGGACCATATATATAAGGAGTAGGTAAATATCCTGCCTTTTTTCAATGGCATGCATTTTTATATGTTCCCATCACATGGTAAATCTCCTCAGAACTTTCAGATTTTGCAGGGTGTTGCATAGGGCTACAGCATAAAATTATAGGAGACTCAACGAGATGTCTCACTATGTCACACAGCAGTCTGGAGATTCTGGAGATGGGATTTTAGATGTTATATTTCTTTGCCTTTTCACAGATATGATGCAGTCCAACAACTCTATACCAAGATACTGCTTCATGGTAACAGGTGTGATAATGAAGGCTTTGAAGCAAAACCTTGGAATTATCCTTTTAATAGCACAATCTGTGCGTAGCATAGACAGCTTTTCTGGAATAAGGACCAGGTGGTTCCTTATATATCTTTATACATCCCTGAAATAAAAAAAATTGTGTTATTTCAAAAGGACTCCTTCAAGGATGATAAAATCACCTTTGTTATGTCAGGCTGAGATTGCTTGGTGGTTCTGTAAATCATTTCTCTGCATTTGATGGTAAGTCTCTAGATGAGGGAAAGTTTACTGTAAGATTGGATCACATTATGTGTTTTGTATAACTTGTCATTCACAAAGCTCTGAGGGCAGGGCATTATCTGGGACAGTACCCATTTAGTGATGCAGGGCCAAAATGCCCCATTTGTTTTTGTTTTTTTTCTAAATGTTATATTCAAAAATAAACAATAGGTATAGAGAAATAGTATTTTTTTTAACTATAATTATTAATATTTTGAGATCAGTGTTACAATAGTGAATATTCATTCGAGGTTGGGACACTGGGTGGGTTCCGTTTGCGCACCAAGCCCACCCTATTTTGAAGCCTATTAGAGCCTATTGCTCTAATCATATGCTTTAAAAAAAATACCCCCGCCACTGTAATTCCTGCAAGGGGCTGGACCCATGGATATGTGGAGGCGATAGATAGGGGGGGGGGGGCGGCACCCGAGCGCCCTTAATGGATGGGCCGCCCCTGGTAAAATGTGTACTAGCCTGAATGCAAAGAGCCAAATATGGTTCCTTTCTGATCTCTTCTTTCTTTGTTATCTGCACGAGTCACTGCTACACACAGCAGGTGATTCATAGACTCAGTTCTGTATATTTTTCCATGAGCCTGTGTACTCTAGCTCTACAATGTATGATGTCAGATCCATGCCCCCTGCTTTCTACTGCTGCCAAAAATCCTTTGAGTTGTGCATTTTAGATGGCCCTATAGAGGGAATGGGTGCAGATAAACAGGTACACCTTATGCAGTAGGATGTGTTTCATCTCTGTATATTAACTGTTGCTAGACAATTCACTGGTCATATGTAGGGGCTTACAGCCACTTTAAAGTGGTTCTAAAGGCTGATGGTTTCTTATTTCATGCATTCTATTCTGTTTGCTGCTCCCCCTTAGCCCCCCACCTAAGTCTGATCCTGATCCAGTGATATGCATTCGAGCAGAAGCTCCCCTGGGTCTCTTCCTATTCACTGGCTGAGACAGAGCAGTGAGGGCCATTGGCTCCCACTGCTGTATATTACAGTCAGTGAGGAGGGAACAGGGGGCGGGGCCGAGCGGCGCTCTGTGTGTCTCATAGACACATAGAGGCGTCTCAAGAGCGAACACTCACGAGTGCCCCTGTAGCAAGAAGCTTGCTATAGGAGCACTCAGCAGAGAGGAGGGGCCAGAAGCACTGTCAGGGGACCCCAGGAAAGGTGAATCAGGGCTGCTCTGTGCAAAATCATTGTACAGAGCAGGTAAGTATGATATGATATGTTATTTTTTTATTTTACAAACACTTTAAGGCCATGGTAAAGACCATACTATTGCTTTTCAGCTGTGTTTTGTGCAGGTTAAATAGAGCTAACGTAAGGTGTGACTATATTTTGTGAAGAAAAAAAAAAGATCAGTATCTACTGTATGTGTACTGTATACATTGCAAGAATTTTTATCTGATTGTAATTTTTCTTTTCTGCTCCACCTACCCAAGCACTTTTGGTATAGGAAATACTTATTTACAGACTTGCTGCTCCACCTCTTTCACTGCATGGCCCACCTTGCATATCAAAGTTTCTGGCCCAATTCTTCCAGGCAGGCACACTGCAGCCTTCATTAAATTCATTGAAAAGGCTATCCACAGCCTGAAAGGCTGACAGACAAGCTTTCCTTAAAAGTAAATGGGAACCTCAGTGCACATGCGCAGGTACATGCATTAGGAGGTTGTATGTCACTAAAGAGGCTACACAATGAAGATCCTGAAATAGTGAATATCTTGGAAAATATATTTTATACTAAAAGACTGGAAAAAGAGGAGAGCAGAGGAAGATAAGAGAACTAAGGGCTCATTTAACCTTTCAGTACCCCTATAGAGTGATCTTTGTCGGATTGCTCTTTAGAGGATGTTTGACAGGCAGTAAAGAGGCATCATGCTATGTGAGAAAAAAAGTATTTCCCATGAGTATCCTAAAACGAAATGGGAATTTTAATGTGCCCAGATGATGGTAATTACTCACAAATGAAAAAATACATTTTATTTGTAGTTCTTAAAAGTAATAGAGGTAAACGTCCTCTGAAAAACATATTGTATATTCCACTTTAACATACAGTACAAAAGTTCCAAGAGGTGTATGGATCGACACGTTTCACCCAGAATGAGGGCTTCTTCAGGATCCACTGTTCAAATATTTTGAAAGCTAATAGCTGATGAGTAATACAGATAAAATAACAGTACAGAAAATCAATATACTGTATATCCACGCAAAAAAACAAAACACAACAACAGAAAATACAGTAACATATTATTTTAAACAAAAATGAGGAGTGAAGAGGGATGAGACAAAGCAACATACTGTATATACTATAATTTTGTCAGAAAAAAAAGATTAATAAAAAAAAAAATATAAAAAATCATAAACCCATGTGGGGGACTGCTTTGAAACATCCTATTGGGGGAACAAAGGGCAGAGAAAATGGAGTCAAAATGCAAGAATTAATCGGGGTGGGCCCGATAAAAGTTCAGTCCAAACATC
The DNA here is from genome assembly GCA_037952925.1 of Lithobates clamitans. Lineage (NCBI taxonomy): Eukaryota > Metazoa > Chordata > Amphibia > Anura > Ranidae > Lithobates > Lithobates clamitans. The sequence continues at coordinate 3,442,706 of JBBGZY010000477.1, read as the reverse complement.
GGATGTTTGCCCATTAAGCGAATACCGAATATTATGGGGCATTCGGGGCAAATTCGAGTGCCGCGGAACACCCCATAATGCACTGCGGGAACGCAGTGCATTGATGTCCGATGACTGGCCAAAGCATGCACCTGACCTGCATGCTTTGGCCAATAACAGGGTGCTCTGCTGTGAGAGCCATGATTGGCCAAAGGCAGGGTGCCTTTAGCCAATAATGGCTCAGGGGGCTAAGTCCATGTCCCACACTATATAAGGCTGCTTACACAGTGGCCATATATAGTGTAATGATTGAGAGAACATTAGCTAGAGGCAGGTTAGTTAGTGGCATGCAGGCATATATATATATATATATATATATATATATATATATATATATATATATATATATATATATATATATATATATATATATATATTATAGTGCACTCAGTGTAGAATATTTATACAGTGCTGGCAGTGTAGTGCATGTATAAATATATACCTGGCCCTTTGGGTAGATTTTAAGGGGAACTCCATGCCAAAATTAAAAAAAAAAATTGTGGGGTCCTTCCCAAAATCCATACCAGTCCCTTTGGGTCTGGCATAGATTTTAAGGGGATCTCCACACCATTTTTATTTTTATTTTCATGGGCCCCCCTCAAAATGTATACCAGACCCTTATGTGAGCAAGCCGCCTGGCAGGTCAGGATAGGGGGGGACGAGCCAGCGCTCCCCCTTCTGAACCATACCAGGCCACTTGCCCTTAACATAGGAAGGGTGCTTTGGGGTCCCCCCAAAGCACCTTGTCCCCATGTTGATGGGAACTAGGGCCTCATCCCCACAACCCTTGCCCAGTGGTTGTGGGGGTCTGCAGACGGGGGATTTATCGGAATCTGGAAGCCCTCTTTAACAAGGGGGCCCCCAGATCCTGGCCCCCCTGATGAAGAAGGCGTGACCATGCCTTCAAAACGCGTTCTGATTGGCCAGACAGGGTGTTGGCGGCTCCCCAGTTTGACAGCCCTGGACCACTACCACCAGTGATCGGGTTCCCCATCCCGCGCCTGAAGCAGCCCCGCTCCCTTTACAGCCTCCGTTTAGAGACCTTTTTTAGAGACTGTAATTTTTAGGGGTTCATCCCCCAGAACTTTCAATCCACTCACCATTCACATGGTTGCACCTTCATATATCAGCATGCAGATGCATGCCTTTTCATTTAAATGTTGACCACTTCCCAACCCGCGTATTGTCAAATGACGTCCACAAGGTAGCTCTCTCATCCCAGGCGAGCATCATATGACGTTCTTGGCTTCCCGCTAGCATAGGGGTTGCGCGCGTGCTGCCACATCACCAAGGAGCCGATGCGCATGCCCGGCGGTCGCAATGTCTGCCAGGCACACAGGATCGCTGGTGCAGAGCAGGAATGTGGATCTGTGTGTGTAAACACACAGATCCATGTCCTGTCAGGGGAGAGGAGACAGATTGTGTGTTCCTAGTATATAGGAACACTGATCGGTCTCCTCCCCTAGTCAGTCCCATCCCCCCACAGTTAGAACACACAGTCAGGGAACTCATTTAACCCCTTGATCGCCCCTAGTGTTAACCCCTTCCCTGCCAGTGACATTTACACAGTAATCAATGGCTATTTATAGTACTGTTCGCCGTATAAATGTCAACAGTTTCAAAAAAGTGTCAAAAGTGTCCGATCTGTCCTCTGCAATGTGGCAGTCATGATAAAAATCGCAGATCACCGCCATTACTAGTACAAAATTAATAATAATAAAAATGCCTTAAATCAATATACGCTTATTGCATTTTTTTTTTTACCAAAAATATGTAGAAGAATATATATAAGCCTAAACTGAGGAAAAAAATGTTTAAAAAAAAAATAAATTTGTGATATTTATTATAGCAAAATGTTAAAAATATAGTGTTTTTTTCAAAACTGTCGCTCTTTTGATCAAATACCACAAAAAGAAAGCTCTATTTGTGAGGAAAAAAATGCTCAACATTTGATTTGGGTACAGTGTTGTATGACCACGGAATTGTCATTCGAAATGTTACAGCGCTGAAAGCGCCCTGTATCAAAGTGGTTAAACTCTAATCTTTTTCATCAGATGGTTTAGCACTGAACATTATACCAATATTGTGTATGTGTTTCCTCCTAACGTATATTGTACCCCTTCCCATTCACCAAAGAATGTGTCAAAAAGTAAAAACTACAAAAGACAGTTTTTGACAATTCCTTTATTAAAAGAGAAAAACAAAGAACTTTCACCTAGCAGCAAAAAGGGTCACTGGTTCGTATCCTGATCACGACACCATCTACCTGGAGTTTGCATGTTCTCCCTGTGCCTACGTGGGCTTCCTCCGGGTACCCTGGTTTCCTCCCACACTCTAAAGACATGCTGGTAGGTTACTCAGATCCTGTTTAAATTGGCCCTAGTATATGTATGAATGTGTGTTAGGGACCTTAGGCAGTAAGCTCCTTGAGTGTAGGGACTGATGTGAATGTACAATGTATATGTAAAGTGCTGCGTAAATTGATGGTGCTATATAAGTGCCTGAAATAAATAAATAAATAAGTGTCCCACGATGTCCATCCATCTTCAATCATGCCACCCAATGGTCCTGAAAAATAGCTCCACCTCAATGGGAGGCACCCCGCTGACTGCTGTGTCAGCTGGTTTATAGGCATGTGCAGGGCCACCCGGTAATGTGACCCCCCCTTCTGACATCATGTGCCATCAAAGGGACTGGGGGGGACCCACACCATTTTTTCTTTGATTTGTATCTATATTGCCGGAAGTCAGCAATACATTACAGCCACAAGCAATTTTAAATGACATTTTTTCCTTTATGTAATTTCCAATGTAATTTTGCTGGGGGACTGTAGAACACATCAGACAGATGCGCCACTTTACAGGCAGGCTAAGGGGACCCCCAGGCATGATATTTAAAGGAATATTTCTTAAAATTACTGCTCCTGAAAAAACTGTAGTTTAAAAAATTTTTTTTTTGCATTGATACATCTCTCTTGGGGCAGTACCCGTGTCCCCATGCACTTTTTATGACAATAACTTGCATATAAGCCTTTAAAATGAGCACTTTAGATTTTTCATGTTCGTGTCCTATAGACTTTAATGGGGTTCACATGTTCGCACAAATTATTTGCCTGTTTGCATGTTCTGGTGCGAACCGAACCAGGGGGAATAGCAAGTGAATATGTCACATCATGTTACTTCCTCACTGTCTGTTATAACTCCTAAAAACCTAAATCACCAAGCCCCAACTATATGCATTGCATGTTTGCTGAACAGCCCCTTTCAGATTAATATTCTGCGCTTGGGCAGTACTGTGGCACAGTGGTATCGCTAGGGGGTGTGGGCTGCACCGGGTGATGCCCGCCAGAGAGGTTACACCTGTGGGCAGCGGCACCGCTAACGCCATATGGTGCATCTCTCGCGTCTTCCCGGCTGTCTCACACAGCGGAGCGAACCAAAGCCCCCCTCCTCTCTGTTTACATCTTCAGGGGGAGGTGGCTTTGGTCTGCAGCATTCCGCTGTGTAAGAGGGAGGAGGGATTTCAAGGGACACACCGCTGTATCTGTATCTTGCGCTGTTCTGAGGTCTGTAAAGTTTAATGTCTGTACTGATTGAGGGGGGTCTGCATTCTACACTGAGGGGGGTCTGCACTGATGGAGGGGCTGGTCTGCACTGAGGGGGTCTGCACTCTGCACTGATCGAGAGGGGTGGTCTGCACTGAGGAGGATCTGCACTGATGGAGGAGGGTCTGCACTGATGGAGGGGGGTCTGCACTGATGGAAGGGGGGTCTGCACTGATGGGGGGGGTCTGCACTGATGCAGGGGGGGTCTGCACTGATGGATGGGGGGTCTGCACTAAAGGGAGTCTGCACTCTGCGCTAAGGGGGGTCTGCACTGATGGAGGGGGGTCTGCACTGATGGGAGGTGGTCTGCACTGATGGAAGGGGGGTGGTCTGCACTGAGGTGGGTCTGCACTGATGGGGGGTGGCCTGCATTGATGGAGGGGGGTCTGGACTGATGGAGGGGGGGTGGTCTGCACTGAGGGGGCTATACTGATGGAAGGGGGTCTGTACTTGGTGAGGGGGGTCTATACTGAGAGAGGGGCTCTGTACTTAATGAAGGGGGGTCTGTAGTTAGAGGAGGGGGAGTCTGTACTGAGGGAGGGGATGTGTACTGAGGGGGGACTATAGTTGGTGGAGGGGGGTGACACCATTTTTTTTCATACTGGGTGAAACCAACGCTAGTGGCGCCACTGCTGTGTCAGTCTACTGCCTTTGCATCACTGCAGCATGTCTTTACCGTTCCAACCACAAGTATAAATGAGGTCTAAAATGCACTTTTTTTTAAATTATATTTTTGTGTATATAACTAACATCAACACTAAGATTTATAAGTGCTTTAAGAACTCCAGACAGACAATTGTTTCAAGCTAGTATAATGCTTGGTTAATACTGTCTGAATATGGCTGGTAAATGCCTGAGTGCTTTTTCCCTAAAGACAGATTGTAGGCAATTATACCCGGTGTTCACAGTCGTGGCTCATATTCTTCATACATTTTTTTTGTGTAGAATCGATTAAAAGGCATGGACCCATCAGTGCTGTATCATTTGCCTGCTAGAGCATTCTTCTCAGAGAACGGAGAACTCAGTCCACCAATAACAAGATCTGGATTTCAGTCTGTTGCGCTCATGCCAGGTAAAAGGATCAATCTCCTTGCTGGGATACCTAGCTAGAAAATGGCAATGAACTCCCTGCCTCACTTTACTCAAAGATATTTAAATCTGTGATTACGGATGAACTTTTCTCTAAAGTGTATTTCCACTTTTGGAATAATACCTACTTTATATTTGTTACATGTTCCCATTAAGATAGTATAACAAAAAAATGCTGCTTATCTTTTAAGTGCATTTTACTTGCTTAATTCCTTACGTTCTCTCTCTGCTTTGCAAAGTTTGGGGGATGGGGGGGTGGCATCTGGGGGGATGGGGGGAGGCCATCTGTCCAAAAATTATCATACTGGCCATACAGTAGTTGGATCATTTTTTTGGGCTGAACGAAAAAAACAAAAAAAAACAGGTTCCTCTATGCACACAAATGAGGTTGATGGAGGAATGCCCCCCCAACCCCCCATTGGGACATTATTCTGATAGCAGGATTCCTAAGCTTTAAGCATACACTGACCAGTAGACATGTGCATCGTTATCGTCCAAAAGCATTTTTGTCCAAATTTCAGGGATTTTCGTGTTCATTTTAACATTGCGACAACAGTTCGATATAGATAGAAGATTTGACGTGATGGTGATAATAGCGATCTGTATCTATTGAACCTATTTGACTAGTAATAATAATTATTATAATTAATACTAGTCAAACAACAGTAGAATTCTACTATAGCTTGTGGGCAGAGCATTCGGCCGGAAATGTACGATCACAGCATCGTACAGTTTAGCTGCTTCAACTAATCTTCTTAGAACATTCAACCTCAATTAATTTGGATTTTCGTACAAATGCATTTTTTAATGAAATAAAATGAATGAAAACGAATTTTGAGAGTAACTACATAAATGTATTTTTCAGACGAAACCGAAATTCTAAAGCAAAATATTTCAGTGTGCACAAGTCTACTGATCAGCAGCTACAGCCACTGATCAACAAAAATGTTTGCAGCATTCCCGTTTGACAGAAGTCATCGAATGACTGACTTCTGTCAAGTGGGAGCAGCCATACTTGGTTCAAAATGCAGCCGGTCCCTGCTGTACTTGCTGAAGTTTGATCCATCTATAGCCAACTTAGGAATCAGAAATGACATTTTCTACTTAGAAACATCTAAAAGCTAAGAAATATATATTTTTTAAATAATTTTAGGTTTGCTGTATGAATGGGAACACAAACATGTAGTGGGGTTTTCTCAAGTTTGCCTGCAAAAGAGGAAATACACTTTAAAACCTATAAGAGTACAAAGGGTAAGTGGATATGGTGCTGCTATAGATATCCTAATGTGTAACGTGAATATCATAAATTAATTAAATTAAGTCAATACATAAATATCAAGTGATAAATGGAAAAAAAGTGCTAGTGCAAAATCATATAGTATAAATCCAAGTTGATATTAAAGTGGTTGTACACCCTGTACAACCACCTTTACCTACAGGTAAGCCTATATTAAGGCTTACCTGTAGGTGCTTGAAATATCTCCTAAACCTCCACGGTTTAGGAGATATTAGCGAAAGACCCAAGCGCCGATGACAACGGCGCATGCGTCAATGTCATCGGCACATGCGCACTTTTTTTTGGAAAATTTCTTTTTATTAAGTTTTTTTCAATAGCATACATACAGCTGGGTGTGTCAACATGACATTAACCCAGTTATTTGGCCTCGCAGGGCCTAACATGCCTAATTCTAACATATACACTTCTATCCTAATCATTACCCCTTAATCTCCCCCCCCCCCTGCCCTCTGACCTGTCACGGCTCAGATATGTATATTGCCTAAATTTTTGTCAATTTGTATTGTACACTTGCATATAAACCATTTGTGGTATCACAATAATTTCCTCTTTAGTATCTATAACCTCATACCCTCTAACACTGTTATTTATATGCACATATTATATTTCACCTTTAAACTTTTTCAACAAGAACTTGTCCTATATCAATTAAATCTGTGGAAGTGTCATCTAGCCCACAGTAGTATCAGCTTCCCACCACACCTTCCATATTTTATCAAATTTTTTTTCACAACCTCTCGCTTTGTACGTGGATTTGTAAAATGGTAGCATTCTGTTGACTAATTGTTTCCAAAACCCACACTCTGGAGCCTTCTTATTCTTCCAATTAAGTAAAATAGCCTTTTTCCCATAGAACAGGAGGATGGTAAGTAACGTTCTCAGAGCCCTGGTTGGGACCACCTCATCTACCAGACCCAACAAGCAAACCTTGATTGACACTGGGATGGGTACTGATATCAGCTCCGTAATACATTGTGTTATTTCCTTCCAAAAAACTTGAATGAGTGGGCATGACCAGAATATGTGCTCCGCATTAGCTGGAGAGAAAGAGCATCTCCAGCACTTTGCCGAGTCACTCCCATAAATTTTTGCAAGCCTAGCCGGTGTATAGTAGCTTCTATGTAGATATTTAAACTGTATCAGTTTATCTCTCGCAGAGACTAGATGACTAAACGGTTGCGCCCATAGATCATCCCAATCCTCCCCCTGTAATTCCGGAACCTCTTCCTCCCAACTAGTTCTACATTTAAGTACCGCCTTGGGAGTAGTTTTGAATAATTCTTTATAAGTTGTTGAGAGGGTTTTTGGTGGGTCCTCCATTGAAAGCATAGATTCCAGTGCCGAGGGCAAAGATTCCACCCTCAACTCCTTGAATTGTGTTTGGTATGCCTGTCGGAGTTGGAGGAATCTAAAAAAGTATGAATTAGGTAAGTCATGTCTGGCCTCAAGTTGGGGAAAAGTCAAAAGTTCTCCAAATGAGGTAATGTCTTTGAGTGTCTTAATACCCTTGACTGCCCATATCACAGGGTCTGGCATGTTATAAAAATGTGGCAGTCGGGAATTCATCCACAGCGGGGAGGATGGCAACATCCCCTGGTAACTAGGAGATGATAATTTTACTGCCAGTCCCCAGGCCCTAATTGTCGCTATCATTGACAGTGTGAGAGGCAAATCAGTTTTTGTGCCTCGAAATAGGGCCAATCGTAGGCTTTCATATGACCCAAGATGAGCCGCCTCCAAAACTGTGGCTGCATCCCCATCATCAGATATTAGCCATCTGCGAGCAAAAACCATTTGCCCCGCCAGATAATACTTATACCAACCCTCCCTGCGCACTTGGCTCTTGGAGCACTTTTAGACCTACCCGGGGGGACTTAGGAGCCCATAGAAATGATCCTACCAGGCTGTCTAAGCGCTTGAAATAAGTCTTTGGTATCCAGACCGGAGCATGTCTGAGAAAATATAAAATTACCGGAAGGATTTTCATTTTTAAGAAACATATTCTGCCCATCAACGAAAGGGGTAGTTTGACCCATGACTGTATTTTTTGCTTAAGGAGATTTATTAGTGGGAGTAAATTTAGTGTGTAGTAGTCCTGTATTTTCGCTGTTATTTTGGCCCCAAGGTATTTGATAGTGTCCACCCATTGTAATTGAAGATTAGGGTCCGCCCCTTCTTTGGCTTTAACATCTATAAGCAATATGGACGACTTACTCCAATTCACCCTGAGCCCTGAGAAAACGGAAAATGTATTTAAAATATCTAAAACTGCTTTTAATGATCTCCCAGGGTCGTCAAGAAACAGGAGCATGTCGTCAGCATATAATGCCAAGGTTTCCTGAATAGTACCCACTTTAATAGCTCCCACACTACCAGAGGACCTAAGAGCTATAGCCATTGGCTCCAATACTAGTGCAAAAAGGAACGGGGATAGTGGACATCCCTGTCTAGTTCCTCTACCCACATCAAAATATGGAGACACTGTAGATCCTAACCGTATAGCAACCTTTGGATTTCTATAGAGCAAAGAGATCCATTTTCTAAAGTATGAACCGAAACCCATGACCTCCAGCAGCTTGAGCATATACTTCCAGTCAACTGAGTCAAAGGCTTTTTCTATATCTATGGAGACCACTATCCTTGTATCCGAGTCTGTGGGTGGCAGCTGCAAGTGAGTGAAAAGTCTCCTTAAATTCGTGTCTGTAGATTTGCCTGGCATAAATCCCGTCTGGTCAATATTAACTAGGGCAGGTATTACCGTGGCCAGTCTTGTCGCTAGTATTTTGGTTAAGATCTTTAAATCTGTGTTCAAAAGTGCTATTGGTCTATACGACGCGCATTCCGTCGGGTCCTTCCCTGGTTTTAACAACAGAATCATATATGCCTCCAACATGGAGTCTGGTAAGGAGGAGTTCTGGTGACAGTACTCCATTAACCAGCCAAGCCTACTCGATAGCTGTTCCACATTAGCTTTGTAGAAATCTATGGGAAACCCATCCGGCCCAGGAGCTTTATTAGGCGGGAAGGCAAATATTGCTGCCTGTATCTCTTTAACTGTTATGTTTGCTTCAAGTATTTGACGGTCCCCATCCGATAGCTTCGGGATGGGTAAACACTCCAATAGCTCAGACATAGCATCTGTATCATACTCTGGTATCGGTGAGTAAAGGGAGGAGAAAAAATCTATAAACTCCTGCATTATGGCGGACGGGTCCCTAACCAGTGTACCCTGCCCGTTTCTAATGACTGGGATATGAGCAGAGGGTAATCGATCCGCCACCAGCATAGCCAGGAGTTTACCATTCTTGTCCCCCTCTGCAAACACCATGTGAGCCGCACTTTTCAGTTCGGAACTAGTGATATTTTTCACATGTAAGGACAATCGCCTTCTTGCCTCCAGCAGTGATTCATAGGAGGTCCCAGATGGAGACCCCGCATGAACCTCCGCGCACTGCCTCTCGCATTGTTTCAAGGTGTCCAGTTCCTCATTTTCATTAACTCTAACAGTTTTAATAGCTGATATACATTCACCTCTAGTTACTGCTTTAAAAGCATCCCAGACCATTGGTGGCTCAGTAGAGTCAGTGTTTATTGACCAATATGACTTAATGGAACCCTCTAGGTGAGCCATCACCTGTTCATTTTGCAACCAGCTGGCTGAAAGGCGCCATCCTGCCCCCCCTGCCCCGACCGGGAGGGACAGTGCAAGAGAAAGAGGATTATGATCGGAAATGCTCCCCGCCAGATATTCCACACCTTCCACATACTGTAATAAGTTATTGTTACCAAAGGCTAAATCAATTCTTGATGCCGACCTGTGTGTCAATGATAGATGTGAGTAGCTTCTGTCTGTAGGATGCTTCCATCTCCACACCTCTGTTAAACCCGCCGTGGAGGCCCATCCACACAGGTCTGCCGAGCTCACTCTACCCGGATTAGAAGAGTCCAACGCCGCATCCAGCACAGCATTGAAATCTCCCATCAGGAGCAAAGGGAGATGCAGAAACTGAGCCAATCAGGTCAGCAGGACATATAAGAGCTGGACCTGAAATAGAGGGGAAATGTAAACATTCACTAGCAGTATCTTAGTGTAGAACACATCCATTATCACCGCCACATACCGACCATTAGGGTCAGTTATAATCTGGTGTATTTTACACGGAATTGCCCTACTAATCAGCATCAACATTCCTCTGGCAAAAATGGAATAGGTGGCATGAATCGCCTTTTGTATCCACGGTTTGCGTAAGGACATCACCTTGCTACCATCCAAATGTGTCTCCTGCAAGAACACAATGTGTGGCTTTGATTGCTTTAGGTATTGAAACACAGATGCCCTTTTAAACTTATGATTCAGGCCTCTGACGTTCCAGGATACAATGTGCAATTTAGCCGTCCCAGTCATTGTAGTGAAAAAAATATCTGTGACCACACGTAAAAGAAAACTCCCCCCTCCTGCATACTGCAACCCATATTATAGTATACTCTACATCAAATTTATGAATCTGAGCCGTGACAAGTTTCTGTTTCCCTCCCCCCCTGCTATTATACCGGAAAACAACCCCAACAAAACACAAAAAAGTCTGGCATGTAGCTTTATCCCAAAAACCAACGAACAAAAAAACACAACGGGCATCTGCTGCATCCGTCGAAAGTCTGGCAGCTCTCTTTAAATTCCAACCTTCACGGAGCTCCGATTGTCATAAGATGTGGAGCGTGTACACTCTTAAGAATGTTGGGGACTTGTAAAAGGGACCCCTGCTCTGTGATCAGCCAACTGAAAAATTATAAGGTAAGTATAACTAAATAATTGTCCTCCATATAACACCAACTCCAGAGGATCAAACCCCATCCACTTGACTAGATGAAGCCCCAGCATATTAGAAGATAGGGACACTGGTGGATCCTTGAAACTGAAAAATTAAAAAAAAAAAAAAAAAAAAAAAAAAAATTAAAAAATATACAAAAAAATATATATCACCCGACTTCGCTGGTTCCTGGAGTATGGAAGACACCGGATTCGCCGACCCCACCAATATAGGCAATACTCCTCTGAAATATGACGATGATGATTCCAAGAACACGTGACATTACTTTTATGATTATGTGTGGTACGCCCTCATAACTGAAGATGTAACCAAGAGCCAAGTGACTTGTTACTGTCTCCAACAGCGGGTTGTGGGGGTTAGAAACCTCCATCCTTGCCTTTTTAATAGTTATATCCTTGAAGGTAATTAAACAGTCATGGACCATTCGGGCACAATTTTCATAATCTGTAGTTAGGATAGTTCTTTATCCATCCAGTCGCACGCTTCCGCGGGGTTATCAAAAAATCTCACATTTCCTTTGTATTGTATCCGGAGCCTGCTTGGATATAGCATGCTGTACTGCACCTCTTTTTCACGTAGTCTTCTGCGGACATCATTGAATGAACGGCGATGTTGTTGCGTGGCTGCCGAAAAATCCGGAAACAGCATTATCTTAGCATTTTCATATTTCAACTCTTTGGCCTTTCTGGATTGTGTCAGGATCAGGTCTCTGTCCCTGTAGTTTAGGAACCTGACCAAGAAGGGTCTAAGGAAGGCTCCTGGTGGTCTTTTACCAGTGGGGACCCTGTGCGCTCTCTCCACTATGTAAGTGGGGGGTAAATCTTCCAGTGAGAGAAGTTTGGCAAAGAACTTTTCAGCAAAGAGTGCAGGTCTATCTCCCTCTGTACCCTCAGGCAGGCCGACCACCCTGATATTGTTTCTTCTTTGGCGGTCTTCAGCGTCGTCTGCTCTGCGCTGAAGGGAACTGACTAGGCCACGGAGTTCAGCAAGCTGGGTGCTCTGGGTATGGGAGGTATCTTCAACCCCTGACACTCTGTCCTCCACTGTAGTAAGGCGTCCTCTGATCTTATCTAGGTCGTGCCTGATCAGTGTGCATTCAGATGACAGATGGTCTATTCTCCCCATTAACTCTGACTTGCTGGCACTAATAGCCTCCAGGATAGGCCTGGTGATCGCATCCGCATCCACCGCTACTGTTTGTTCCTCACCCGTGTCTGTGTCAGCCATTAGCTCCTCTGTATCCTCTGCCTGCGCCATCCTGGATGTGGCTTGTTTGGCGCGCTGTTCTGGCTTTCGGGAAGACAAGATGGCGGGGGCGGAGCCACTGTCCGTCCCCTTAGTGGATCGGGTCTGGCGCTGATCAGTGTGTCCCTTCTGGAGCGTTTTAGAGGCCTTGCGCACTTTAGAGAGGGCACATCGTGCTGTTTCTAATAGGGGTCATGCCGTGACTGGCGGCTCCCGCGCGCATGCGTGGGAATGACAGTCACAGAGCCGGAGTTCGCGGCCCTGGAGAGAGGGGCGAAGATGGACACTCCCTGCTAGTGGGGACAACGGTGACATTGCGGGCTTCAGTTTCAGGTAAGTGACACTTAATGGGCTACTATGTGATGCATAGTAGCCCATTATGCTTTACCTTTGCAGGGAAATAAATAGGGAGTAAAACCCATCAAGGTTTACTTCCCCTTTAAAGTGCTAAGTGCAATAAATCAATAATAGTGCTCCAATGTAAATAAAACATTCAAAAGTACATAGTGTCTCAAGATGAAAAAAAGTCCAAAGAATCATATAAAATGTCCAGTAAACTGTTTCCACAAAGTGCAAATTGGTGTGCCAAAGGTGCATGCAATCGCGTTGCATCCGGTTTTGGTCCATAGAACGCACCGCGACCCGGACTTCCTGTTTTAATACCATACACACTTGTTACCTGCTGGAAGCCTGTAAGTGCCGGTTCACACAGGGGCGACTTGTCAGGCGACCTAGCCACCTGACAAGTCGCCTCCCGTTCTGTACAATGGAACCGTTCTAATAGGAGCGACGCAAGTCGCTCCGACTTAGAAAAAGGTTCCTGTACTACTTTGGGGGCGACTTGAGGCGACTTGCATAGACTTGTATACAGAAGTCGTTTTGCAAGTCGTCGTGGAAGTCGTGTGCAGGTCGCCTCGATGAAGTGACCTGCAAGTCGTGCCACCCCTGTGTGAACCGGGGTTTAGTGTTTATTTTTCTTTGCGCAAATAAACAGTTTTATGAAGTCACGCTATGATTACCAGAGATGTATTTACATGATAACACTGGGGCAGAGGAGACCTTAAGAACCAGCAGTGGATGTCTTTATTACAGTCAGGGTGCTGTGTAGTCTTGTTGCCCCTTGGTGGGTGAGTTTTTCTAATGAGTGCGGCATAAGAGGGGGGCATAAGTGTAACAACCACTACCCAATTGCATGCACATTTGGAGCACCAATTTGCACTTTGTGAAAAGAATTTACTGGACGTTTTATATGATTCTTTGGACTTTTTTCATCTGATGACACTATGTACTTATGAATGTTTTATTTACATTAGAGCACTATTATTAATTTTTTGCACTTAGCACTTTAATATCAACTTGGATTTATACAATATGATTTTGCACTAGCACTTTTTTGCCATTTGCCACTAGATATTTATGTATTGATTTAATTAATGATACTCATATTACACATTTATAGCCGCGCCATATCCCTTACCCTTTGTAGTCTTATATACTGACATCCACCTTATGATGGTTGACATCAGTGGAGGCAGCAGCTATCAACAGATTTGTTAATCCATAGCGCAGAAATATATATATATTTTTTTTCACACTTTAAAACCTAATTAGACTTTCAGTTGATTAGCCGAATTCATTTCTGGGTGCATAAAAAAATGTTCTCAAGGAAATGTATTGGAGGGCTTTTGTAGTAAAAAGTAACCTTTTCTAGTAACCTACCCTTGATTTAGGTAGAAAAATGGCAAGAATTTATCTCAACGTTCAACAAAGCGTTAATAGCGTGCATGACTTTCCTAAGCAGCTGGGTGGTAATACAGACCATTTTTCCGACAAACATTCTAAACTTTCCACAATGCTTTATATTATGTACTTTCCTTCTCTAGGACAGAACTTGTGACTGCAGGGAGACAGTAGAGCTAAATCTTTAATTAGGAAAAGCCCAGAGGCAGTGAAACAGACAAGTCTTATGATCCTACACAAGAACTTAAACCTAGTATTGTCTCGTTTGGTGAAACATTGCAAACCTTATCTATATCTATAATTATCTATTTATTCTTTGTAGAGGGTACATAAAAATTACATAACAATGTAGGCTTTTATTTTAGCTGTTAGGCCTACAGTGGCTAATGCCATACTGGAATTTAAAAAGCCTTTTTATCTTTATACAACAGTTTGATCAGTTTCTCGCTCATTAACCTCATTTATCGACGCCGCTGTCATTTTGTCTGCAGAACTGGCTGTTGCAGAAAGCATGTAAACAAACATATTGGTGTACCTTGAATTGGCCAATTAATGGCATGACAAAACACATTACACCCTTTGTTTGGCAGAGGATCTAGATCTGTTTGTTCTGTCAGCCATTGATTAAAGAAAATGGACTAGTTATTGCTGACCTTAACATTATTTAATATGCAGATTTTCCTGGAACTACAAATGCTTCAAGCGCCAAGCAGTGGCATAGCAACAGAGATAGTATTGTGCCTATGCTTATGCATTCACCCCCTTGACCTTAATTCAAGCATGATTCCTCTATCATTCCATTCTACAAATGGGAGCATCAAAGAGAGATGGAAGAATGATGGCAGAAAAAAGAACAAATGGTCCATTGAGTTTGCCCCATTTTTTTTATTCCATATTTTAAAACTTTTTTTTTTCAGAGCATAGATCTATGTTTGCTCCAAGCATGCTTGAATCCACAGTTGACTCACTCGCTACTTCTGCAGGAAGTCTGTTCCATACATCAATTACTCTTTTGGTAAAATAATACTTTCTAAGATTAATTTTGAACTTTTCTACTGCTAGTTTGAGGTCATGTCCCTGTGTTCTTAAACTTAGTTCCATATTGAAAAAAATCCCCCCCCCTAAACCTTATTTACACCCTTCATGTATGTAAAGGTTAGAGGTTATGTCTGTCCTCTCCCTTCTTTCCCCTGGATTGTACATATTAAAGTGGCTGAAAAGCCTAAACACTTTTTTCCTTAATGCATTCTCTGCTTACCTGACCCCCCATACAATCCAGCGCTGTGCATGTCTTCAGCTCTTCTCTCCTCTCACATCCTGGTTTCGCTGTCTTTGCTGGGGCAACAAGAGCCATTAGCTTCCAGTGCTTTCAATCAAAACAAGTGACGAGAAATGGGGGGACAGGGCCAAGTCCCGCTGTCTGTGTCAATGGACGCAGCAGAGGGGCTCGGGTGCGAGCACGCACAAGTGCCCCCATGGGAAGTGGCTTCCCATGGGGACACTGCACAGAAGGAAGGCGCCAGGAGCACCAGCGGGGACCAGAAAAGAGGAGGTTCATGGCTGCTCTGTGTAATTCCATTGTACAGAGCAGGTAAGTACGGACATGTTTGTTATTTATTATTTTTAAAAGTACCTTTACAATCACTTTAAAGTGGATGTAAACCGGATTCATGAACTTTGACCTAGGCACATCTATCTCTAGTGTTTTCTTATCTCTCTCCAAAGCACTAAGTCCTGTGTGTTTCTGCTGATCCATTCTTCTGTTATCAGCATAAAACCTTCTGACAAATTCTCTTTCAACCGAGATAAAACCAAACTGAAATTTGTGTCTTGAGAGGTTGCTATAAATAGATTAGCAGAGAGCTTGTGTTGTCAAAGCACAGCTCTGCACATTCCTTCCTTCCTTTGCCTATGTGGAGTGGGTGTGTGTGCCTTTCCTCCAATTAGCTGTTTTGGCTGTATGCCAAGAATCCACTCCCAGTGCTGAACAGTAAGAGAAAATCTCTAACACAATGTGCACTTTCTAAAGAATGTAGCAAGTTGAAGACAGAAGATATACAAGTAAAACGTATGAAGGGAGATTTGTTTCATCCCTGTGTATCATCTGAGGCTATTCACTTCACTTGGTATATGTGAGGGTTAGGGATGAGCTTCGTGTTCGAGTCGAACCCATGTTTGACTCGAACATCAGCTGTTTGATCGTTCGTCGAATTGCGAACAATATGGGCCGTTCGCGTCAAATTCGGCATCGCAGTGCATTGCTGGCTGATGATTGGCCAAGCATGCACTATGACCCGCATGCTTGGCCAATCACAGCGCCGTCGGTAGAGAGAGCTGTAATTGGCCAAAGCCAGGGTGGCTTTGGCCAATTATGGCTCAGGGGGTTTAGAACACACCCCACACTATATAAGGCCGCCTGCAAGGAGGCTGTCAGGAAATGTTCCATCCGCTGGTAATACCTGTTATTTGGCATGCAGTACTGAGGTCCACCAGCAGGTGTCTCCTGGCAGTTTGGAACTGTCAGGAGAGCTTTTCCCTGTTAATAGTATATCATCTTTGGGCCGCAGTACTGGTGTCCACCAGCGGATGGATCCTGGCAGTGTGGAGCAGACAGTACCTCCTGCAATCAGGTGTCACTTGAGGCCAATCACAAGCCTATAAATACCCGGCAAACATTCACATGTTTGCCTTGATTTCTTCATTGCCTTCTGACCTGCTAGCGATCTGATCCTGTGCCCTGAACCTGATCCTGTCTCCCTGTCTCGGACCCTATCCTGTCCCACGTGTTACCTTGCATCCCTGCCTGCAGTCTGACCCATCCATCCTCTCCCTGTCCTGTGTTCCATACCCCATCTACTGACTTCCCTGTGTATGACCTTGGCCTGGCTTACGTTTATGTCTCTGGAACATCCCCTGCTGATCTGCTGTGTATGACCCTGGCCTGGCTATTGTTTATGACCCTGGTATTTCCCATTTATTGCACTTATCTGTCTATTGTTATTTGTGGGTCTCTGTCTGTGGTTGGTTATTGCACTGTGTCATATTGGAGTTGGTTGTATTATATTACTCACTTTCCTTAATAAATTAATATATTTTCACTTATATACGTTTTGGTGTCCTCTGTCGCAGATCACACGGTTCTGGTCACACCTGTTCATGACAGTAAATCAAGGCCATCCCTGACCAGAAGTGGCTGCACAGGGGAACCATTTTGATTCAGTTTGGTTGCAAACATGAATGCCGATGAGGTTATTTATCTTTCTCTGCTGGCATCTGAAAGTGGTGATTATTGCCGCCAGGCTCTGAAAGGATGGTCTAGTGACCAGTTGTTTGCCACTATACGTTTGGCTCACTCCCTGATCGATCAGGGTTATATATTGTTTGGGGAGGTGCAGCCTTTGATCAAGCTATGTACTGAGCTGGCCCTGCCCTGTATTCCAAAGGGCCGTGATGATTTCACTCCTCCTTTTGATATGAATCAGGTTGTATCCCTAGTTTGGCTTTTTGAAGATGATCCAGATGATTTTTGTGAGCACTACTCAGCCTGTTCCCCACAGGTGATTGCTGAGTGCATTGTGTCTGCTCAGTCTTTTGTTAGACAGGGAGGTTTAAAAGCACAGTTTGTACAACCTATACTTTCAGCATGGTCTGACATGATGCAATCAGCTCCAGCCAAACAAACCACCTCTGCCACCAAATACCAGCCTACCCAAATGTATGTTTCCCCATCACCCATGTCAACCGCAGTTGCAGCTCAGTATACGCTGCTCCCAACCAAATACTTCTATCCGGTCTCTGCTCCCTGTACCTATCCTGCATTCAACCCACCTGCCTCTTCCCTGCTTCCTGCAAACCCACACGAACTTCCCCCAGCTACTGTTACCTCTTCTCTGCCATACCCCAATCCTCCTTTCCAGTCTGCTGCACCCCCCACCTACAGATCTTCAGTGGCTAAGCCAAAGAAAAAACGAAAGTTTTTTCCAACCAAAACGATCCTGCCAGTAACCCAACCTGCCTCCGCACCAGCTAATCCAACCCATACCATCATGCCAGTGTCCAGTCCTGCCTACTCCCCGCCAGCTGATCCCTCCAGCCTGATGTCCAGGTGCCTGCTGCCCTCCAGCCTGCTGCCCTCCAGCCTGATGTCCGGGTGCCTGCTGCCCTCCAGCCTGATGTCCGGGTGCCTGCTGCCCTCCAGCCTGATGTCCGGGTGCCTGCTGCCCTCCAGCCTGATGTGTCCATGCCTGCTGCCCTCCAGCCTGATGTGCCCATGCCTGCTGCTGCCCAGCTTGAAGTGCCCATGCCTGCTGCCGCCCAGCTTGAAGTGCCCATGCCTGCTGCCGCCCAGCTTGAAGTGCCCATGCCTGCTGCCGCCCAGCTTGAAGTGCCCATGCCTGCTGCCGCCCAGCTTGAAGTGCCCATGCCTGCTGCCGCCCAGCTTGAAGTGCCCATGCCTGCTGCCCAGCCTGTTGTTTTGCCTGCTGTGCCACCACCTGTTGTTCTGCTTGATGCCATAGACTATGGACAATTACAACCAATTGGAGCGTCCGGAGGCCGCTCCTTTGAGGGGGGTACTGTCAGGAAATGTTCCATCCGCTGGTAATACCTGTTATTTGGCATTCAGTACTG
The DNA here is from genome assembly GCA_037952925.1 of Lithobates clamitans. NCBI lineage: Eukaryota > Metazoa > Chordata > Amphibia > Anura > Ranidae > Lithobates > Lithobates clamitans. The sequence continues at coordinate 3,424,234 of JBBGZY010000477.1, read as the reverse complement.
AGGTCCACCAGCAGGTGTCTCCTGGCAGTTTGGAACTGTCAGGAGAGCTTTTCCCTGTTAATAGTATATCATCTTTGGGCCGCAATACTGGTGTCCACCAGCGGATGGATCCTGGCAGTGTGGAGCAGACAGAACCTCCTGCAATCAGGTGTCACTTGAGGCCAATCACAAGCCTATAAATACCCGTCAAACATTCACATGTTTGCCTTGATTTCTTCATTGCCTTCTGACCTGCTAGCGATCTGATCCTGTGCCCTGAACCTGATCCTGTCTCCCTGTCTCGGACCCTATCCTGTCCCACATGTTACCTTGCATCCCTGCCTGCAGTCTGACCCATCCATCCTCTCCCTGTCCTGTGTTCCATACCCCATCTACTGACTTCCCTGTGTATGACCTTGGCCTGGCTTACGTTTATGTCTCTGGAACATCCCCTGCTGATCTGCTGTGTATGACCCTGGCCTGGCTATTGTTTATGACCCTGGTATTTCCCATTTATTGCACTTATCTGTCTATTGTTATTTGTGGGTCTCTGTCTGTGGTTGGTTATTGCACTGTGTCATATTGGAGTTGGTTGTATTATATTACTCACTTTCCTTAATAAATTAATATATTTTCACTTATATACGTTTTGGTGTTCTCTGTCGCAGATCACACGGTTCTGGTCACACCTGTTCATGACAGAGGCCCTGTGTAGTGTGTTCCGGCGTTGAGACAGAGACAGAGAGACAGTGTCATTTCATTTGAGTTAGCTAGATTAGGCAGGACAGTCAGTGAGTTAGCTGCACTTACAGTGTATTGTGTATATATATGCATCCCAGGTGTTGTGTGTGTATGTGTGTGTGTATATATATATATATATATATATATATATATATATATATATATATATATATATATATATATATATATATATATATATATATATATATTCCTAGATTGTAAGCTCTAACGAGCAGGGCCCTCTGATTCCTCCTGTATTGAATTGTATTGTACTTCTATTGTCTGCCCTAATGTTGTAAAGCGCTGCGTAAACTGTTGGCGCTATATAAATCCTGAATAATAATAATAATAATAAATATATATATATATATATATATATATATATATATATATATACTGTATTCTGTTTGGCTAGATCCGTTCCTGTTATCTTCCTACTGGCAGGCTTGTCTTGTTACAGTATTTACAGCTACCTGAAGAAAATTGCTGGTGTTCTTTTGATGCTATTAGTACCACAGTCGGGCAGCTAGACTATTTACAGTTAGTGTAGTGCGTCCTCCTCACAGTGTTCAGTTAAAGCTACAAGTTAGTAACCTCTGCACAGTGTTCAGCTAAAACTACAAGTTAGTGTAGTGCACAGTGTTCAGCTAAAGCTACAAGTTAGGGTAGTGCGTCCTCCTCACAGTGTTCAGCTAAAGCTACAAGTTAGTTTAGTGTGACCTCTGCACAGTGTTCAGCTAAAGCTACAAGTTAGGGTAGTGCGTCCTCCTCACAGTGTTCAGCTAAAACTACAAGTTAGTGTAGTGAGACCTCTGCACAGTGTTCAGCTAAAACTACAAGTTAGTGTAGTGCACAGTGTTCAGCTAAAGCTACAAGTTAGGGTAGTGCGTCCTCCTCACAGTGTTCAGCTAAAGCTACAAGTTAGTTTAGTGTGACCTCTGTACAGTGTTCAGCTAAAGCTACAAGTTAGGGTAGTGCGTCCTCCTCACAGTGTTCAGCTAAAACTACAAGTTAGTGTAGTGCGACCTCTGCACAGTGTTCAGCTAAAGCTACAAGTTAGTGTAGTGCGTCCTCCTCACAGTGTTCAGCTAAAGCTACAAGTTAGGGTAGTGAGACCTCCTCACAGTGTTCAGCTAAAGCTACAAGCTGGTGTAGTGTGTCCTCCTCATGGTGTTCAGTGAAAACTACACGTTAGTGTAGTGCGACCTCTGCACAGTATTCAGCTAAGGCTACAAGTTAGTGTAGTGCGTCCTCCTCAGTGTTCAGCTAAAACTACAAGTTAGTGTAGTGCGACCTCTGCACAGTGTTAAGCTAAAGCTACAAGTTAGTGTAGTGAGACCTCTGCACAGTGTTCAGCTAAAGCTACAAGTTAGTGTAGTGCGTCCTCCTCACAGTGTTCCGCTAGGTACCACATGCTTGACCAGACATATGTTGGCCTGCCATGCAGTTCATGGCAAGCGTATCTAAAAGACCCACACCAAAGAACAAAGGGGACATCTCCTTGCTCCTCATCAGCTGAGATCTCCAACCCCACTATACCTTCAGTCCTCTCTGAGACCTGCACTGAGAGGAATGAAGGTGTAGAATTAGGTGTGTCACAGCCAAGTACTTGTGGGCAATCTGCTTTCGGTACACCGACGTCAGATTGTACCAGGAAAAGAAAGAAGTTCGCTCCCAGCCATCCACATTCCCAGTGGTTAAATGCTAGCTTGGCAAAATTGCTAGCACTTCAACTACTGCCTTTTCAGTTGGTAGACTCTGCCCCCTTCTCTGCCCCTTCCCGATTCCGGCTCTCTACCGGCATGTGGAAGGCAATGTCCATGCCTCGCTGGACAGGGCGGTCAGCGGTAAGGTGCATATTACCGCTGACTCATGGTCCAGCAGGCATGGACAGGGATGTTACCTAAGTTTCACGGCACATTGGGTGACTCTGCTGGCAGCTGGGAAGGATGCAGGACAAGGTGCAGTAGTGTTGGAGGTTGTTCCCCCACCACGCCTCCAAAATGCCACTACTAATGATTGTGACACACCTCTCTCCTCCACCCCCTCCTCTTCTTCTTCCTCCATGGCCTCTTCCTGTGCTTTGTCCTCGGAACCAGCGTGCTCCATAGGCATTCAAGGGGCTACGCATGTACGCAGGCCAAAAGATGCCATGCGGTGCTTGAGCTGGTGTGCTTGGGGGACAGGAGCCACACTGGGGCAGAGGTTCTGTCAGCTCTGCAGGGGCAGGTTCAGAGGTGGTTGACGCCACGCCAACTTAAGGCAGGAATGGTGGTTTGCGACAATGGCACCAACCTCCTCTCTGCCCTCCGACAGGGACAAATGACCCATGTGCCCTGTTTGGCTCACGTCCTTAACTTGGTGGTGCAGCGGTTCTTGGGCAGGTACCCGGCTTACAGGATGTCCTGAGGCAGGCCAGGAAAGTCTGTGTGCATTTCCGCCGGTCATATAATGCCAGTGCTCGGCTGGTGGACCTCCAAAAGGAGTTTAACCTGCCCTAGAACTGCCTAATCTGTGACATGCCCACAAGGTGGAACTCAACGTTGGCCATGCTGCAGCTGCTGGACATGCAGCAGAGGGCCATCAATGAGTACCTGTGCGACTATGGCACCAGGACAGGGTCAGGGGAGCTTGTTTTTTTTCCCCACGCCAGTGGGCCATGATCAGGGATGCATGCACTGTCCTGTTACCATTTGAGGAGGCCACAAGGATGGTGAGCAGTGACAGTGCATGCATCAGTGACACTGTCCCCCTTGTCCACCTGTTGGAGCACACGCTGTGTGGAATAATGGACAGGGCACTTGAGGCAGAACAGAGGCAGGAAGAGGAGAACTTCCTTAGCTCTCAAGGCCCCCTTTATCCAGACAGTGTTCCTGCGTGCCCGCCGATCACACAGGAAGAGGAAGAGGAGGAGGAGGATTGTGTCAGTATGGAGGTGGAGCCTGGCACTCAGCAGCAGTCTGTGAGGGGGCAGTCCCAAGAAACACATGGACTTGTACGTGGCTGGGAGGAGGTGGCTGCGGACCATGTCGTCCTTAGTGACCCAGAGGACTCCGGCCCGAATGCCTCAGCAAACCTACGCTGCATGGCCTCCCTGATCCTGCAAAGCCTGCGTAAGGATCCTTGTATTCGTGGTATCAAGAAGAAGGACCAATACTGGCTGGCAACCCTCCTTGATCCACGTTACAAGGGTAAGGTTGCGGACCTTATCGTTCCGTCGCAGAGGGAGCAGAGGATGAAACATCTTCGGGAGGCCTTGCAGAAAGGTTTGTGCAACGCGTTCCCAGAGACTGGGAGGTTACAAACTCCAGTTTCTGGATAACGTGTTGCTGAGGCAGTCAAGGAAGGAGCGGTGGAGAAGGTGGCCGTCTGATCGATGCGTTCAGACAATTTTTTAGTCCGCAGCCCCAAGGTATGATCGGTTCCAGCAACCATCGCCAGCGTCTGTTTTACATGGTGCAGGAATACCTATGGGCAAGATCTGACTTGGACACCTTTCCCACCGAAAATCCTCTGGGTTACTGGGTCTTGAGGATGGATCACTGGCCAGAGCTTGCACAGTATGCAATTGAGCTACTGGCCTGTCCTACATCCAGCGTTCTTTCGGAACGCACATTCAGTGCTGCTGGAGGCTTTGTAACCGATCACAGGGTGCATCTGTCCACCGACTTGGTCGATCGACTGACCTTCATTTAAATGAATTAGTCTTGGATCACCACCAGCTACCAAGCACCTGATGCTGATGTAACCAAATATTTTTTTTTAAATCTCAGATCCCTTCAAAGACTGCCTATGCTGATGCTGAGTGACTATCCTGAGTAATTATCCTCTTCCTCCTCAATGATCACGCTGATAGCTTGTAAGAACATTTTTGGTTCTGGGCGCCGTCACCAGTGCCTAAGGCCCAATTTTTCAGCCCCTGTTTAACAGGGGCGTGTAATTACAATTTTTGATGCAATACTTTGCAGCAGGGCTCGTTCCTGCGTTCCAACTAGAGTATCTGTGAGGGGTTGCAGTTTTTGTATATGTTGTAATATGTTCACCAATTTATGTGGGACATTATATTATTATATGTATGTAAACATACAGTCAATATTGACCAGGCCAGAATTCAATTGACAATGGTTGATTTGTCCAATTGAATTTTAACATAGCAAGGGGACAGCTGAAGACCCTTTGATGTGTTAATCTTATGCAAGTCTATTTGAACATTTCAAAGGGTGTTCAGGTGGTATCTGTTAATCTAATCTAATTACACATATCTAGGGACTTGTTGATGTTGATATGCGGGAGTGCAAATTGGGGCGGTTTATGACTACAGCTGTTCACGGCTGGGGTTGTTGTCTGTCTGAAAGACTGAAGCGAATCAAAGTCCTAAATTGAAACGGCCAATCAAATTGCTCAGCCATTCAATGTCTAGTGAATATAACATGGTGTTCAGTCTATAGTTTAAAAAAAGTTAGGCTTGTCTGTGTATGAACACACAGACCTAGGAACATAGGACTCTGAATGATATACTCTGCTGGATATTTTTGTCATCTGTGGACTTTGGACTTTGTTCTGTGTTAGAAGTCAATAAAGTGCATCTCTCTGGAAGAATTGGGTTGCTGCGGAAGAGTACTTATTAATTACCATACCCACTATACTACTACACATACATTCATATCACTACAGCAGTGTTGTGGCACCAGCAACGGTGCCTAAGGCCCAATTTTTTAGCCCCTATTCAACATGGGCATGTAATTACCATTCTTGATCTAATATTTCACAGCAGGGCCCGTTTCTGTGCCCACCAAGAGCGAGTGAGGACTTACAGTGTTGTGGCACCAGCACCACCACCACCACCAAAGGCCCAATTTTTCTGCCCTTGTTCAACAGGGGCATGTAATTACGATTCTTGATCTAATATTTCACAGCAGGGCTCGTTTCTGCGCCCACCAAGAGGAGTGAGCACTTACAGTGTTGTGGCACCAGCACCACCACCACCAAAGGCCCAATTTTTCTGCCCCTGTTCAATTCTTGATCTAATATTTCACAGCAGGGCCCTGTGAGGGCTTACAGTGTTGTGGCCTCAACAATTTTTCTGCCCCTGTTCAATTCTTGATCTAATATTTCACAGCAGGGCCCTGTGAGGGCTTACAGTGTTGTGGCCACAACAACACCTAAGGCCCAAATTTCTGCTCAGTATATAGGGCAGGCCCCTACTTTCAAACATCCAACTTACAAACGACTCCTACTTGCAATTGGAAGGAGACAACAGGAAGTGAGATAAAATCTACCCCTAGGAAGGGAAATTCTCTCCTGTAAGAGTTAATATGGGAAAAACATTTCTCCTTTCCACTGATGCTTTATCACCAATCCTTGTTTCACAAAAAAACCCACATTTTCAAAAAACATTTGTCACTGGGACAAAAAGTGAGGTGAAATCTTCTGAAGAGGAGCACAGACAGCAAAACAAATGTCACGGGGTGATAACCCTTCCCTATGTTTTCCAAAAAGCTTAAAAAAGATTTTTTGTCTGGAGCTAAACACGTTAAAAATGTACCTGTTCAAAATTACAAACAGATTCTACTTAACAACAAACATACAGTCCCTGTCTTGTTTGCACCGCCTGTATACTGCTGTTCAGAGTATATAGTGCCTGGTGGCCCCACACCTTTCCTTTTTTTAATTTGGGTGCGGGGTTCCCCTTAATATCCATACAAGACCCAAAGGGCCTGGTAATGGACTGGGGGGTACCCATGCCGTTTATCTCACTGATTTTCATCCATATTGCCAGGACCCGACATTACATTAAAGCCGCAAGCAGTTTTAAATGACTTTTTTTCCTTTAGAAATGACATTTTGTGCAGGGACTGTTCTAAGCACGGGAAACACGCGCCACTTTACAGGCATACTATAGACACCCCCCAGGTACGATATTTAAAGGAATATTTCACTTTTTTTTACTTTAAGCATCATTAAAATCACTGCTCCCGAAAAAAATGACGTTTTTAAAAGTTTTTTTTGCATTGATACATGTCCCCTGGGGCAGGACCCGGGTCCCCAAACCCTTTTTAGGACAATGCCATGAAAATTAGCCTTTAAAATGAGCACTTTTGATTTCGAACGTTCTAGTTCCATAGACGTCAATGGGGCTCTAACATTCGTGTGAATTTTCGGTCCGTTCGCAGGTTCTGGTGCGAACCGAACCGGGGGGTGTTCGGCTCATCCCTAGTGAGGGTTTACATCCACTTTAAATTATTGAACACTCCTTGATATGTTTTATCCCTCAGACCTTTCACTATTTTTGTTGCCCATCTCTGGAATCCTTCTATCTAATCAAAATAATTATGTGAGATCTCCATAACTGGACACAGTATTTTAAATGAGGTCTAAATAAAGATCTATAAGAGGGAATCAAGACCTTCCTCCTAATACTAATACCCTCGCTAGTTATGCAACCCAAAATTCCTTTTACTGTTCCCATTACCTGGCCACCCTGTTTGCTCATTTTGCAATCATCTGAAATAAGTACCCCGAAATCATTTTCTCCTCTGTAGTCCTGGACAATACTCTACCCCCAATATTGTACTCTATCACTTGATTCTTTTTTCAGGTGAATTATTTTACATTTAGAAACATTCAACTGCAATTATCCCTGCATTTATGATGGCATTTTATTAACCACTTTCCACCCGGCCTGTAGCAGAATGACGGCCGGGAAGTGATCCTGACTGGGCGTCATATGACATCCATCAGGATAACAAGCCAGCGCGTGCCCGCGGGGGCATGCAGCGCGGCAATCGGTGGTGTGGTGTGTCAGTCTGAAACACCGCAACTCCGATCTAGGTAAAGAGCCTCTGATGGAGGCTATTTACCACGTGATCAGCTGTGTCCAATCACAGCTGATCATGGTGTAAACAGGAGAAGCTGTGTACCGGCTTTTCCTCTATTGTGTCTGACAGACGCAGGTAGAGGAGAGCCGATTGGCTGCTCTCCTGACAGGGGAGGTCTGCACTGATTATCAGTGCTGCCCCCCTGAGGATGCCCACCCAGGATCACCATGGTGGCCACCCAGGACCACTAAGGATGCCCACCAATGACCACCAGGGATGCCAATCAGTGCCCATAAATGATGCCAATCAGTGCCCATAAATGATGCTAATCAGTGGTGCCCATCATAAATGCCTGCCAGTGCCTCCTCATCAGTGATGCCTATTAGTGCTATCTATCATTGTACATCAGTGCCATCCATCAGTGCCACCCATAAGTACCCATCAGTGCAGTCTTTCAGTGCCCATCAGTGTCACCTATCAATGTCCATCAGTGCCACCTACCAATGCCGATCAGTGCTGCATACCAGTGCCACCTATCAGTGCCCATCAGTGCCGCCTATCAGCACCCATCAGTGCTGCATATTAGTGCCCATCATCAGTTCCCATCTGTGCCACCTCATCAGTGCCACCTCATTAGTGCCACCTCATCAGTGCCGCTTTATCAGTGTCCGTCAGTGCAGCCTCATCAGTGCCCATTAGTGAAGGAGAAAACATAATTACTTACAAAATGTTACAGTATAACAGAAACAAAGAAAAACTTTTTTTTTCCAAATTTTTTGTCTTTTTTTTATTTGTTTAGCAAAAAATAAAAACCCTCAATGGTGACCAAAAAAGAAATAAAGAAAGCTCTACTTGTGGGAATACAATGATATAAATGTTGTTTGGGTACAGCATTGCAGGTCCACGCAATTGTAATTTAAAAAGCGACAGCACTGAAAGCTGAAAATTGGCTTGGGTAGGTAGGGGGCAAAGTGCCCTGTATTGAAGTGGTTAATGGAGAAGTGTGGGAATTCAACAAAAAAACATACATGTTTACGTGCTTATGTACCTGCTGCAGCATCGGTCTGAACTGTATCTACACCCGAGAACAGAATTTTATTATAGTGCAGCTTAGAAGTACTTCTAATCCTTACAGACACATTACAGGTAGGGGTGCACCGAATGGAAATTTTGGTGCCGAAACCGAAAATGAAGGATGCACTAGGTCGAAAACCGAAACCGACAGCTTTTTAAAAATATTTATATTTTTATATACAATTGTATTATATTTGACTTTTTAAATCATATCATCATTTTCAAACAATATTAATTTATTGTTGGCCATTATTGGCACCTTTAGTGCAAGACAGGTCAAGAAAAATGAAGTCTGCAGTCTCTAACCATCTCTTGTATCATGTCCTCAGTCTCTAACCATCTTTTGTATCATGTCCCCAGTCTCTAACCATCTCTTGTATCATGTCCTTAGTCTCTAACCATCTCTTGTATCATGTCCTCAGTCTCTAACCACCTCTTGTATCATGTCCCCAGTCTCTAACCATCTCTTGTATCATTTCTTCAGTCTTTAACCATCTCTTGTATCATGTCCTTAGTCTCTAACCATCTCTTCTATTGTGTCCCCAGTCTCTAACCATCTCTTGTATCATGTCCCCAGTCTCTAACCATCTCTTGTATCATGTCCCCAGTCTCTAGTCATCTCTTGTATCATGTCCTCGGTCTCTAACCAACTCTTCTATCATGTCTGCAATCTCTTACTTAAACGTAAACACACTGCTAATAGTATTAGCAAAATTTCCATTCGGTGCACCTCTAGCAGACATGATACAGGAGACGGTCCAGAGACTGCAGACATGATACAAGAGATCAATGCAGCCTCACCAGTGTCAATCAAATGCAGCTTCACCAGTGCTGTTCAGATGCAGCCTACCAGTTAGATGCAGCAGCCTCCTTGTGGCCTTCATGCAGCCTCACCAGTGCCTGTGCCCATCAGATGCAGTAGCCTGCCTGTGCCTGTCATTCAGCCTCACCAGTGCCTGTGCCCATCCGATGCAATAGCCTGCCTGTGCCCATCAGATGCAGCAGCCTGCCTGTGCCCTTCAGATGCAGCAGAGTGCCTGTGCCCATGACATGCAGCCCACCAGTGCCCATGACATGCAGCCTGCCAGTGCCCATCATGTACAGCCTACCAGGGCCCATGAAATGCAGCCTGCCAGTGCCCATCATGTACAGCCTACCAGTGCTCATGAGATACAGCCTGCCAGTGCCTGGTAGCGCGATCTCACACTGTGTGTCCGAGCTGGATCTGAATCCCCATGCAGCCACTGTAATGATATCCCGCCACACACACAGCACAATGATTCCCCGCATCAGATCAGTGTGCCGTCTATCACAAGAGGTGGTCTTTGAGGTGAGACATCGTTACAGCGGCTGCATGGTGATTCAAATCTCTGACACACAGCATGAGATTGTGCTACCAGGCACTGGGGAGGCTGCATCTCGTGACATTTATGAGAAGAGTAGGAGGGAGGGGGGACTCTGACAGGGATGCACCAGGATGATACATGCGAGGCACCCAGCGGGGTGGCCCCAGCCCTTTTTTGGCTCCATTATCGGCACTTTTTTTTCTTTGGGCCGCCTGCCGAAAACACAATTTGTGTTGAAATTTTGGTGCACCACTAATTAGAGGTACATCATTAGAGCTACATAATACATTTTTTCAGGCATTTTTTTCTTTTCATTGTCCCCTGGACATGGAGGGGGAGGGGGGGTTAGTAGTGCAAAAAGGTGAACTGAATAATAACATTGGTTTAGATTTAGTCCCAAGCTTTCTGGATTTCTGGCTAATCAGCAAATATTTTCCCCATTTGAACAGACACAACAAAATACTTTCAGTGATTTCAGTGGTATATTTACCATACCAAATTAGTATGGAGTGGGGAGGGGGGATGAGAGTACTACACCCATTCACAGAACACCTGTTTTCCTTTTTTATTAATAAATACAAGGTGTTCTCTGATTGGACAAAGGTTGCAAAATGAAATCACTGCCCCTCCTCTCCACCTTGTCTAATTTAGAGAATGCTTTGTCTTTATTGATAAAAATACAAAATGTTCTGTAAATGGGGGCAGCACCAAGTGTTCCTCTTTGGTAAGTTTGCAGCAGGGCAAACCCAGAAGGAGACCCGGAAGATCACGTGCAGACTACTGTAGTGATTGTCTGCATCCATTTCGGTCTCTTAGGCATGAGATATACTGGTACATACTGCAAAAGAGGGAAATTGGGACTTGAAATGAAGCAATTGAAATGCGGAGGTAAAGGTAAAAGTGTTTAATTCATAACAAATGTAGTAGAGGAGTAATTTCAAATATATACATGTAGGCACAAGGCATAAACATGATAATACAAGGGTATATAAATAAACACATAAATCAGAATAAATACGTAAAAATCAACAGATGGTGTGTAAAACAGCAATATGACCTGCGACTGCCAGAAGCGGCATGCCCGGCATCTATATTGGTATTCGCATAGTATAAATACAAATATACTGGATTCATATTGATAACATCATCAGAGCGTAATAAATATTTCTGTAGCATCAAGTATAGGCTTGAATGGAGGAGAAGATTTGGATGCCGCACACCGGATGTAGTCAAAAAACTTCACTTTATTGAAAAAATGGGATCATCAAAATAACAAGACTGTCATGCAGAAAGTACAGATAGGCTGACGCGTTTCGCACTCAGGACTGAGTGCTTACTCATAGCTAACAAATATTAAAAAGACAAACTCTTATATAGCTCAATGGGGTATCACATGATTGCCCAATTAGATGGTCATTGAGTCTCAGCTGGAAGCCGATTTGATGAGGTCTCGGCATCTGCTGGCTATTTGGTGTGTTGACTGATTGTGAAATGTTTTCAAAACCGTGACATGTAAATAGATGACAAAGAATGTGAAAAAAGATGTGTATATGTACATGTGTAGACAAAAAATATATATGTGTGTATATATATATATATGGTGAATCCTATCAATAAACGTGTGTATAATAATGAATATACTTCTATAACGTGTGTATATATAAAAGGTGATGAATATCAGAAAAAGGATTACTATTAAGTCAAAAGAAAAAATGTGTAAAAAATGTTACTCATTAGAAAAAGAAAATATATTAATGAAGATATTCAGACAAGATGCAAAGTAAATGTGAAGAATGAATGTAATAAAACTATATGTGAACAAAATATATATATATATATGATGAAGCTCTCTATAATATGCCGGTGAAGTAGATGAAGCTCTCTATAATAAGCTGGACTAATACAGGTGAAATATAGAGCAATGTGACCTGAAATAATGCGTGATATGCCCGCGGTTGATAACTAGGTATGTATAGGGCCTATAATATTAGAAATAAGCTGTGGGATTCAAAGACATAAAATCACGCTGGTAAGGGTTGCCCTGATCTGGTCAAATGGCAGTGATATATGCAGGGTCCCAGTAGACAGACTTGTAGCGTAGTGATTCTAAATGATGAGCCTGGCCGAGAGCAGGGTGTGTGTGGAATTTCAGGAATGAAGCAGCGATGTTCAAGATAATAGAACACCGCTAATCTGTGTCACACTAAATGTCTAGATGGAAATATAGTGATGGTAATAAAGTTGGTAGGGGTCTCGGCCAGTCACCCGAGTTTAAGGGATCACAAAAAAGGACAAATGAAAAACAAGTGAAGTACTACAGGCTGGGATTCGAAGACATAAAATCACGCTGATCAGGGTTGCCCTGATCTGGTCAAATGGCAGTGATATATGCAGGGTCCCAGTAGACTGACTTGTAGCGTAGTGATTCTAAATGATGAGCCTGGCCGAGAGCAGGGTGTGTGTGGAATTTCAGGAATGAAGCAGCGGTGTTCAAGATAATAGAAGTATATCAAGTATAGCTCGACGCGCTTCGTGGATGATTTCTCTCCACTCAACAGGAGCAGATGCAACAATTATCTGTAAAGTATACAAATGTAATGAATCACACTCTAAATAGAGAGGAATAGGGATGAGCTGAACACCCCCCTGTTCGGTTCGCACCAGAACTTGCGAACAGGCAAAAAATTTGTTCGAACACGCAAACACCGTTAAAGTCTATGGGACACGAACATGAATAATCAAAAGTGCTAATTTTAAAGGCTTATATGAAAGTTATTGTCATAAAAAGTGTTTGGGGACCTGGGTCCTTCCCCCGGGGGACAAGGATCAATGCAAAAAAAAGTTTTAAAAACGGCTGTTTTTTTCGGGAGCAGTGATTTTAATAATGCTTAAAGTGAAACAATAAAAGTGAAATATCCCTTTAAATTTCATACCTGGGGGGTGTCTATAGTATACCTGTAAAGGGGCGCATGTTTCCCATGTTTAGAACAGTCTGACAGCAAATTGACATTTCAAAGGAAAAAAAGTAATTTAAAAGTACTTGCGGCTATTGATGAATTGCCAGTCCTACAATACACATAAAAGTTAATTGATAAAAATGGCATGGGAATTTCCCACAGGGGAACCCCGAACCAAAATTTTAAAAAAAAATGACGTGGGGTCCCCCTAAATTCCATACCAGGCCCTTCAGGTCTGGTATGGATATTAAGGGAAACCCCGGCCAAAATGTAAAAAAAAAAAAAAAAATGGCGTGGGGTCCCCCTCAAAATCTATACCAGACCCTTCAGGTCTGGTATGGATTTTAAGGGGAACCCCGGCCAAAATGTAAAAAAAAAAAATGGCGTGGGGTCCCCCTCAAAATCTATACCAGACCCTTCAGGTCTGGTATGGATTTTAAGGGGAACCCTGCGCCAAAATGTTAAAAAAAAATGGCGTGGGGTCCCCCTAAAAATCCATACCAGACCCTTATCCGAGCATGCAACCTGGCAGGCTGCAGGAAAAGAGGGGGGATGAGAGAGCGGCCACCCCTCCTCCTGAACCGTACCAGGCCACATGCCCTCAACATTGGGAGGGTGCTTTGGGGTTGCCCCCCAAAACACCTTGTCCCCATGTTGATGAGGACAAGGGCCTCATCCCCACAACCCTGGCCAGTGGTTGTGGGGGTCTGCGAGCGGGGGGCTTATCGGAATCTGGAAGCCCCCTTTAATAAGGGGACCCCCAGATCCCAGCCCTCCCCCCTGTGTGAAATGGTAAGGGGGTACAAAAGTACCCCTACCATTTCACAAAAAACTGTCAAAAATTTTAAAAATGACAAGAGACAGTTTTTGACAATTCCTTTATTTAAATGCTTCTTCTTTCTTCTTTCTTCTATCTTCTATGTTCTATCTTCCTTCAGTTTCTTCCTCCATCTTCTTCTTCTTCTTCTGGTTCTTCCTCCGGTGTTCTCTTCCGGCATCTTCCTCTGTGGTGTCGGCGTCTTCTTTCCTTCTTCTCCTCGGGCCGCTCCGCATCCATGATGGCATGGAGGAAGGCTCCCGCTGTGTGACGCTTCACTCTTCATCTTCTCTTCTTCATCTTCTTCTCTTCTTCATCTTCTTCTCTTCTTCTCCAGGCCGCTCCGCACCCATGCTGGCATGGTGGGAGGCTCCCGCTGTGTGACACGTCTCCTCAGTCACCCGAGTTTAAGGGATCACAAAAAAGGACAAATGAAAAACAAGTGAAGTACTACAGGCTGGGATTCGAAGACATAAAATCACGCTGATCAGGGTTGCCCTGATCTGGTCAAATGGCAGTGATATATGCAGGGTCCCAGTAGACTGACTTGTAGCGTAGTGATTCTAAATGATGAGCCTGGCCGAGAGCAGGGTGTGTGTGGAATTTCAGGAATGAAGCAGCGGTGTTCAAGATAATAGAAGTATATCAAGTATAGCTCGACGCGCTTCGTGGATGATTTCTCTCCACTCAACAGGAGCAGATGCAACAATTATCTGTAAAGTATACAAATGTAATGAATCACACTCTAAATAGAGAGGAATAGGGATGAGCTGAACACCCCCCTGTTCGGTTCGCACCAGAACTTGCGAACAGGCAAAAAATTTGTTCGAACACGCAAACACCGTTAAAGTCTATGGGACACGAACATGAATAATCAAAAGTGCTAATTTTAAAGGCTTATATGAAAGTTATTGTCATAAAAAGTGTTTGGGGACCTGGGTCCTTCCCCCGGGGGACAAGGATCAATGCAAAAAAAAGTTTTAAAAACGGCTGTTTTTTTCGGGAGCAGTGATTTTAATAATGCTTAAAGTGAAACAATAAAAGTGAAATATCCCTTTAAATTTCATACCTGGGGGGTGTCTATAGTATACCTGTAAAGGGGCGCATGTTTCCCATGTTTAGAACAGTCTGACAGCAAATTGACATTTCAAAGGAAAAAAAGTAATTTAAAAGTACTTGCGGCTATTGATGAATTGCCAGTCCTACAATACACATAAAAGTTAATTGATAAAAATGGCATGGGAATTTCCCACAGGGGAACCCCGAACCAAAATTTTAAAAAAAAATGACGTGGGGTCCCCCTAAATTCCATACCAGGCCCTTCAGGTCTGGTATGGATATTAAGGGAAACCCCGGCCAAAATGTAAAAAAAAAAAAAAAAATGGCGTGGGGTCCCCCTCAAAATCTATACCAGACCCTTCAGGTCTGGTATGGATTTTAAGGGGAACCCCGGCCAAAATGTAAAAAAAAAAAATGGCGTGGGGTCCCCCTCAAAATCTATACCAGACCCTTCAGGTCTGGTATGGATTTTAAGGGGAACCCTGCGCCAAAATGTTAAAAAAATATGGCGTGGGGTCCCCCTAAAAATCCATACCAGACCCTTATCCGAGCATGCAACCTGGCAGGCTGCAGGAAAAGAGGGGGGATGAGAGAGCGGCCACCCCTCCTCCTGAACCGTACCAGGCCACATGCCCTCAACATTGGGAGGGTGCTTTGGGGTTGCCCCCCAAAACACCTTGTCCCCATGTTGATGAGGACAAGGGCCTCATCCCCACAACCCTGGCCAGTGGTTGTGGGGGTCTGCGAGCGGGGGGCTTATCGGAATCTGGAAGCCCCCTTTAATAAGGGGACCCCCAGATCCCAGCCCTCCCCCCTGTGTGAAATGGTAAGGGGGTACAAAAGTACCCCTACCATTTCACAAAAAACTGTCAAAAATTTTAAAAATGACAAGAGACAGTTTTTGACAATTCCTTTATTTAAATGCTTCTTCTTTCTTCTTTCTTCTATCTTCTATGTTCTATCTTCCTTCAGTTTCTTCCTCCATCTTCTTCTTCTTCTTCTGGTTCTTCCTCCGGTGTTCTCTTCCGGCATCTTCCTCTGTGGTGTCGGCGTCTTCTTTCCTTCTTCTCCTCGGGCCGCTCCGCATCCATGATGGCATGGAGGAAGGCTCCCGCTGTGTGACGCTTCACTCTTCATCTTCTCTTCTTCATCTTCTTCTCTTCTTCATCTTCTTCTCTTCTTCTCCAGGCCGCTCCGCACCCATGCTGGCATGGTGGGAGGCTCCCGCTGTGTGACACGTCTCCTCTTCTGATGGTTCTTAAATAACGGGGGGCGGGGCCACCCGGTGACCCCGCCCCCCTCTGACGCACGGGACATGACGGGACTTCCCTGTGGCATTCCCCGTGACGTCACAAGGAAGTCCCGTCAAGTCCCCGTGCGTCAGAGGGGGTGGGGTCACCGGGTGGCCCTGCCCCCCGTCATTTAAGAACCGCCAGAAGAGGAGAAGCGTCACACAGCGGGAGCCTCCCTCTATGCTATCATGGATGCGGAGTGGCCCAGAGAAGAAGGGAAGAAGACGCCGACGCCGCAGAGGAAGATGTCGGACGAGAACACCGGAGGAAGAACCAGAAGAACCAGAAGAAGATGGAGGAAGAAACCGAAGGAAGATAGAAGATAGAAGAAAGGAGAAGCATTTAAATAAAGGAATTGTCAAAAACTGTCTCTTGTCATTTTTAACATTTTTGACACTTTTTTAGTGAAATGGTAGGGGTACTTTTGTAACCCCTTACCATTTCACACAGGGGGGAGGGCCGGGATCTGGGGGTCCCCTTGTTAAAGGAGACTTCCAGATTCCGATAAGCCCCCCCCCCCCCGCAGACACCCACAACCACCGGCCAGGGTTGTGGGGATGAGGCCCTTGTCCTCATCAACATGGGGACAGGGTGTTTTGGGGGGCTACCCCAAAGCACCCTCCCAATGTTGAGGGCATGTGGCCTGGTACGGTTCAGGAGGGGGGGCGCTCTCTTGTCCCCCCTCTTTTCCTGCGGCCTGCCAGGTTGCGTGCTCGGATAAGGGTCTGGTATGAATTCTTGGGGGGACCCCACGCCGTTTTTTTCTTATTTTGGTGCAGGGTTCCCCTTAAAATCCATACCAAACCTGAAGGGTCTGGTATGGATTTTGAGGGGGACGCCATGCCATTTTTTAAAAAAAAATTTGGCCGGGGTTCCCCTTAATATCCATACCAGACCTGAAGGGCCTGAAGGGCCTGGTATGGAATTTAGGGGGACCCCCCACGTCATTTTTTTTTTTAAATTTTGGTTCGGGGTTCCCCTGTGGGGAATTCCCATGCCATTTTTATCAATGAACTTTATGTGTATTGTTGGACCGGCAATTCATTAATAGCAGCGAGTAGTTTACATGACTTTTTTTCCTTTGAAATGTCATTTTGCTGTCAGACTGTTCTAAACACAGGAAACATGCGCCCCTTTACAGGCATACTATAGACACCCCCCAGGTACAAAATTTAAAGGGATATTACTCTTTTATTGTTTCACTTTAAGCATTATTAAAATCACTGCTCCCGAAAAAATGGCCGTTTTTTTAAAAAAAATGTTGCATTGATCCATGTCCCCTGGGGCAGGACCCAGGTCCCCAAACACTTTTTATGACAATACCATGAATATAAGCCTTTAAAATTAGCACTTTTGATTTCTCCCATAGACTTTTAAAGGGTGTTTCGCGGCATTCGAATTTGCCGCGAACACCCCAAATTGTTCGCTGTTCGGCGAACTTGCGAACAGCCGATGTTCGAGTCGAACATGAGTTCGACTCGAACTCGAAGCTCATCCCTAGAGAGGAATGGAAAAGTAATATTTGAAGTTGGCCAAGCACACTCACCAACCCCGGCAACGAATGCGACATGAGGCAAGCGGCACAAGGTGGGCCAGAGATAAAGACCACACCACGGGAGCCGAGGCGGCGTGGTATACATAATCAGCATCGGGTGATGATGGGGTGCCTGGGTATAGGGGATGTCTCCATGGGACTAAAGTACTGATGTGCAAATCATCAAACAGGGGTGTCTGGGAAAAACAAATATGTGTATAATTTAGTATGATAATAAATTGGTATATAAATATACACCCAATTAGTCAGCATAAAGGTGGTAGTATGGAGGAGTAATGAGTCAACAGTGTGACGTATATATGTGTAATGAATTGACCTGTGGCTGAAAGATGACTGACAGTAACCTAATTGAGTGTGGACATAGTGAATGGTGCATGGTGATAGAATAAAGATGAATGAAAAAGTAAATTAGAAATTAAAAGTGGAATAAAAATGTGTAACCAGAACTGTGTGAGTAAAAATGGTGGGAACCAAAGTGGACCTAGACCTGAGGACACTTACCCGATTGCTGTTAACCATGCAACACCAAGCAACAAACAGCTGGTGTGCAGGAACCCCAGGCGGAGACCAGCCAGGTGGACAGCCGGCTCCCACTGGGGGATTGGTATATGCACACCGCCAACGCCACGTGCGTGAGCTCAGGAGGGGGGAGGGGCGTCCACACATGAGCTAGTTTGCTCAGTGATTGGCGCCAAACCTTCCCCATAAGGGAATCATGCAGTTGGTGCTCTCAACGTCAGTGCAATGACGTCTGAGCCGACATAAGGCACAAGACGTGAGGACCGTGGCGCCGATGCGCGAAGGGGCGTCCATCCGATCTCCCGGACACAGAAGTGTGCAGGGAGGAGGGGGAGGACCCACGAGGCACATTGCGGCTCCCGTACTGTGAGAAAACCCGCAGCACCACCAACATGCCCAATGCCCCAAGGCGCAAGACCCCGCCAGAGCGGTGGGTGCACGTGATAGTGAAGAAATATATAAGGGTCACATATAAATGTAGGACCAATGCCGGAAATGCCATATATTGCTGTTATTAATAAAAACAAGAAATACATACACCGATATACATGGGATATTCCTGGCTATCCTAGATGTGCAGATCCCATACAGAGAGTGCAAACACCTGGGAATAGACCTCACACGTGGGTAGCAGAGGAACACTGCTAAACCAACTATTCAACTGCTTCCATCCCTGTATGTCTGTAGAAAAAGAGGGGGGATTTGGGGACTTTAAATGAGGCCCGATAGGTACCTCCATCCCTATATCAATTGCAAAAGAGGGAAATTGGGACTTTAAATGAAGCAGTTGAACTGCAGAGGTAAGAGTAAAAGTGTTTAATTCACAACAAATGTAGTAGAGGAGTAATTTCATATATATACATGTAGGCACAAGGCATAAACATGATAATACAAGGGTATATAAATAAACACATATCAGAATAAATACGTAAAAATCAATAGATGGTGTGTATAACAGCAATATGACCTGCGACATGCCCGGCATCTATATTGGTATTCGCATAGTATAAATACAAATATACTGGATTCATATTGATAACATCATCAGAGCGTAATAAATATTTCTGTAGCATCAAGTATAGCTCGATGCGTTTCGTGGATGATTTCTCTCCACTCATCAGGAGCAGATGCGACAATTACCTGTAAAGTATACAAATGTAATGAATCACACTCTAAATAGAGAGCAATGGAAAAACAATATTTGAAGTTGGCCAAGCACACTCACCAACCCTGGCAACGATTGCGACATGAGGCAAGCGGCACATGGTGGGCCAGAGATAAAGACCACACCACGGGAGCCAAGGGGGCGTGGTATACATAGTCAGCATCGGGTGATGATGGGGTGCCTGGGTATAGGGGATGTCTCCATGGGACAAAAGTGCTGAGGTGCAAATCATCAAACAGGGGTGTCTGGGAAAAACAAATATGTGTATAATTTAGTATGATAATAAATTGGTGTATAAATATACACCCAATTAGTCAGCATAAAGGTGGTAGTATGGAGGAGTAATGAGTCAACAGTGTGACATATATATGTGTAATGAATTGACCTGTGGCTGAAAGATGACTGACAGTAACCTAATTGAGTGTAGACATAGGGAATGGTGCATGGTGATAGAATGAATATGAATGAAAAGTAAATTGGAAATTAAAAGTGGAATAAAAATGTGTAACCAGAACTGTGTGAGTAAAGATGGTGGGAACCAAAGTGGACCTAGACCTGAGGACACTTACCCGATTGCTGTTAACCATGCAACACCAAGCAACAAACAGCTGGTGTGCAGGAACCCCAGGCGGAGGACAGCCAGGTGGACAGCCGACTGCCACTTGGAGATTGGTATATGCACGCCGCCAACACCACGTGCGTGAGCCCAGGAGGGGGCAGGGGCGTCCGCACACAAGCTAGTTTGCTCAGTGATTGGCACCAAACCTTCCCCATAAGGGAATCACACAGTTGGTGCTCTCAATGTCAGTACAATGACGTCTGAGCCGACGTAAGGCACAAGACGTGAGGACCGTGGCGCCGATGCACGAAGGGGCATCCACCCGATCTACCGGACACAGAAGTGTGCAGGGAGGAGGGGGAGGACCCATGAGGTGCCTCGTGGTTCCCGTACTGTGAGAAAACCCCCAGCACCACCAACATGCCCAATGCCCCAAGGCGCAAGACCCCGCCAGAGTGGTGGATGCGCGTGATAGTGAAGAAATATATAAGGGTCACATATAAATGTAGGACCAATGCCGGAAATGCCATATATTGCTGTTATTAATAAAAACAAGAAATATATACACCGATATACATGGGATATTCCTGGCTATCCCAGATGTGCAGATCCCATACAGAGAGTGCAAACCTCTGGGAATAGACCTCACACGTGTAAAGCAGGGGAACACTGCTAAACCAACTATTCAACTGCTTCCATCCCTGTACGTCTGTAGAAAAAGAGGGGGGATTTTGGGACTTTAAATGAGGCCCGATAGGGACCTCCATCCCTATATTAATTGCAAAAGAGGGAAATTGGGACTTTTTGTTTTTCCCAGACACCACTGTTTGATGATTTGCACATCAGCACTTTTGCCCCATGGAGACACCCCCTACACCCAGGCACCCCATCATCACCCAATGCTGTCTATGTATATCACGCCGCCTCGGCTCCTGTGGTGTGGTCTTTATCTCTGGCCCACCATGTGCCGCTTGCCTCATGTCGCATTTGTTTCCGAGGTTGGTGAGTGTGCTTGGCCAACTTCAAATATTACTTTTCCATTCCTCTCTATTTAGAGTGTGATTCATTACATTTGTATACTTTACAGGTAATTGTCGCATCTGTCCTGATGAGTGGAGAGAAATCATCCATGAAACGCGTCGAGCTATACTTGATGCTACAGAAATATTTATTACGCTCTGATGATATTATCAATATGAATCCAGTATATTTGTATTTATACTATGCAAATACCAATATAGATGCCGGGCATGCCACTTCCGGCAGTCGCAGGTCATATTGCTGTTATACACACCATCTATTGATTTTTACGTATTTATTCTGATTTATGTGTTTATTTATATACCCTTGTATTATCATGTTTATACCTTGTGCCTACATGTATATATATGAAATTACTCCTCTACTACATTTGTTATGAATTAAACACTTTTACCCCTACCTCCGCAGTTCCCAAGTCCCAATTTTCCTCTTTTCCTATTGATATAGGGATGGAGGTACCTATCGGGCCTCATTTAAAGTCCCCAAATCCCCCCTCTTTTTCTACAGATGTACAGGGATGGAAGAAGTTGAATAGTTGGTTTAGCAGTGTTCCCCTGCTATCCACGTGTGAGGTCTATTCCCAGATGTTTGCACTCTCTGTATGGGATCTGCACATCTGGGATAGCCAGGAATATCCCATGTATATCGGTGTATGTATTTCTTGTTTTTATTAATAACAGCAATATATGGCAATTCCGGCATTGGTCCTACATTTATATGTGACCCTTACATATTTCTTCACTATCACGCGCACCCACCGCTCTGGCGGGGTCTTGGGCCTTGGGGCATTGGGCATGTTGGTAGTGCTGGGGGTTTTCTCACAGTACGGGAGCCGTGATGTGCCTCGTGGGTCCTCCCCCTCCTCCCTGCACACTTCTGTGTCTGGGAGATCGGGTGGACGCCCCTTCGCGCACCGGCGCCACGGTCCTCACGTCTTGTGCCTTAAGTCGGCTCTGACGTCATTGCACTGATGTTGAGAGCACCAACTGCGTGATTCCCTTATGGGGAAGGTTTGGCGCCAATCACTGAGCAAACTAGCTCGTGTGCGGACGCCCCTCCCCCTCCTGGGCTCACACACGTGGCGTTGGCGGCGTGCATATACCAATCTCCCAGTGGGAGCTGGCTGTCCACCTGGCTGGTCTCCGCCTGGGGTTCCTGCACACCAGCTGTATGTTGCATGATGTTGCATGGTTAACAGCAATCGGGTAAGTGTCCTCAGGTCTAGGTCCACTTTGGTTCCCACCATCTTTACTCACACAGTTCTGGTTACACATTTTTATTCCACTTTTAATTTCCAATTTACTTTTTCATTCATCTTCATTCTATCACCATGCACCATTCCCTATGTCTACACTCAATTAGGTTACTGTCAGTCATCTTTCAGCCACAGGTCAATTCATTACACATATATATGTCACACTGTTGACTCATTACTCCTCCATACTACCACCATTATGCTGACTAATTGGGTGTATATTTACATACCAATTTAATATCATACTAAATTATACACATATTTGTTTTTCCCAGACACCCCTGTTTGATGATTTGCACATCAGCACTTTTGCCCCATGGAGACATCCCCTACACCCAGGCACCCCATCATCACCCGAAGCTGTCTATGTATACCACACCGCCTTGGCTCCCGTGGTGTGGTCTTTATCTCTGGCCCACCATGTGCCGCTTGCCTCATGTCGCATTCCTTGCCGGGGTTGGTGAGTGTGCTTGGCCAACTTCAAATATTACTTTTCCATTGCTCTCTATTTAGAGTGTGATTCATTACATTTATATACTTTACAGGTACTTGTCGCATCTGCTCCTAATGAGTGGAGAGAAATCATCCACGAAACGCGGCAAGCTATACCTAATGCTACAGAAATATTTTTTACGCTCTGATGATGTTATCAATATGAATCCAGTATATTTGTATTTACACTATGCGAATACCAATATAGATGCTGGGCATGCCGCTTCCCGCAGTCGCAGGTCATATTGCTGTTATACACACCATCTATTGATTTTTATGTATTTATTCTGATTTATGTGTTTATTTATATACTCTTGTATTATCATGTTTATGCCTTGTGCCTACATGTATATATGTGAAATTACTCCTCTACTACATTTGTTATGAATTAAACACTTTTACCCTTACCTCCGCAGTTCAACTGCTTCATTTAAAGTCCCAATTTCCCTCTTTTGCAATTGATATAGGGGCGGAGGTACCCATCGGGCCTCATTTAGTCCCTATAGTCCTCAAGTCCCAAAATCCCCCCTCTTTTTCTACATACTGGTACATACTTTACCTGGACCAGGGTATATATGAAATTAATATTATATCTAGAGTTCAACTTTAAAAATAATGTGTTCTTGACTGCAGCAGCTCTGTGTACAACAATAAAATCATTATCTTTTTTTTTTTTTTTTGATAAAGCATTCACTGAACATTATATCAGACTTTATTGATTTCTGTCATGTCATTTTTTTCATCTCCTGTGTCAAATACATTTACCTTACCAGTCCCTGCACATTTAAAAAAACCTCAGACTTCTTCATTTTCATAAGTATATTGTATCCTAAAATAAAAGCATACAAAACTACATAGATTTGATATTGTTTCTGACGTGAAACAATATAAACATTACATCCTTCTATCCTAAATGTTTTTTTTTAGGCCACTTTATGAGCAACAGCAAATAACAACATATTATTAACATAATGAAATGTTTGGCTTTATTGTATTGCGTGAGCAAGCAGTTAGGAATGGTATTAAATAAAAGTAATATTTTGATTTGAATGGTGAGTTTTTGATGAATGTGCCTTCT
Source organism: Lithobates clamitans (assembly GCA_037952925.1). Classification (NCBI taxonomy): domain Eukaryota; kingdom Metazoa; phylum Chordata; class Amphibia; order Anura; family Ranidae; genus Lithobates; species Lithobates clamitans. The sequence continues at coordinate 3,400,487 of JBBGZY010000477.1, read as the reverse complement.
GTCAGGCGATCATGTTAGTCACAGCAGCTCCCTGATTTGTATTCAGCTCACATTTCTCTGTATTATCCAGAAAGAATTTAAAGAAGGCGAGTTTGCTCTAGCTTTCTCCTACATTTATTCCTATTTGCCTTTTTTGTCTCTTTACCTTTCAACTGCAAATATCAGCTGGGAAGTCTTTGAAAAGAAAGGGAGAGTGTTAATAGAAACAAATAAAAATAAAGGTCTGTATGAGGATGAAGATAACAGTGTTAATGACTAAAACCTCACTAACTAGATCTCTCTATTTATTGGTGGTGATTTTGAAGGAGACAATTTATTTTAAATGTAGCACCCTCTAGTTAGGTAGGTGCTAGAGTGAGGATTTTTCTGGAGAGTAGGAAAATTTAGGCAGGCTTAACTGGTTGCTAGGCCTGTTTGTTTTATATTTTGGGATGAGAGTGGCTCAGGGTAGCAGCTGGTGACTCACAGGTAGCATCACTGTCAACCCCCCTCTTCATTCTAGAAGGTCCTAGAAAGAGAGGAGAAGAGGAGAGGTGGAGCTGCCTCGGGTATTCTAAGGAACCCTGATAAATCCCCAACTTGGATTGGCAGGGGGAAAGACTCCTTAAATACCTAGGGTCAGCCTAGCTGGGGAGAAGTCATAGGGAGCTCCCCAGTCTGGGGGTGGTGACCTTGGGCTGGGCTCCAGGAGAAGAGAAAAGATACTGGAAGAGAGGCACATGAGAGAGCAAGGAGAGGACAGCAGGACAGAACACTGCTAAGAGTCTCCAGGAAGGACAACTGGTCGCAACTAGGAGGGCTGGTGAGTGAAGCACAGTCGGGAGGACTGGGGAGGCACACCTGAGAGAACTGGGAGTTTGCAGTTTGAGATGGGTGCGGTACCAGATGAGAGGACTGTGGGAAGGGCAGTGGAGAGGGGTCATTGCACCCAGGCTGGCTGGCAGGGCCTGAAGAGAGCTATCTTGGAGTGGTAGCTGAATAGAGGACAGTTAGCACCAGACCTATTTCTACACCACAGGGGCCCGAGGTCCCTGCCTGAAAAAGGCAATCCATTAAGGCCTGGCTGAGTTAGTGTCAGGCCTAACCATGAGGTGCTAGGCAGTCTGGAGTAGGGATGGGCCAGATATTCAGATAGTCAAACGTAAGTTTGAATCAAACATCAGGTGTTCTCCCGTTCACCGAAAAGCAAACATTATGGGCATTTGCGGCAAATTAGAGCACCACGGAACGCCCCATAATGCACTGTGAGATCACAGTGCATTGGCGTCTGATGATTGGCCAAAGCATGCACCTGACTTGCATGCTTTGACCAATCACAGCACACTCTGCTGTGAGAGCCATGATTGGCCAAAGGCAAGGTGCCTTTAGCCAATCATGGCTCAGGGGGCTAAGTCCACGCCCCACACTATATAAGGCTGCTTACACGGCGGCCGTATATAGTGTTATAATTGAGAGAACATTAGCTAGAGGCAGGTTAGTTAGTGGTGTGCAGGCAGTTTAGTTTATATATATATATATATATATATATATATATATATATATATATATATATATATATATATATATACAGTGTTATCAAAATATGCTAGAGTGAAGCTATAACATTAGCGGCGCTGAAAAATCAAAGCTGTAGAAATTGTGTCCCAATTCCAATAATGTGTCATAAGTCCATCAATAAAGTTCATATGGGGTTTGAATCCAACTGAATTCCGTCACCACACCACGTGTGAGAAAACTCCTAAGGTAATGAACTTACCAGATAATTCAAAGTAATTTGCTTGTATTAATCAATTCTTTTAAGCAGGCACTGCATCTTTCCATCTAGGTATTGCTCGTGAGTCGTGACAAGCAAGAGAAATGTACACATAACATTATCCAATAAAGATTTATTTGGTAATTAAAAATCCCCCCTTACAAATGCACACTTACAAATCATAAAAATGAAACAGGCATATAGTATTGCAATTACTCCCGTCTCACTCGCATGTCTATCTGTCATGAGTCTGCTGATATCTGAAAGAGTGGCGTTCCCGAGTTGAGAAGACAGCTGGTCGAATGGCATAGGTAGCTGCGTGGTTACGCCCTGACACGTTTTGTCATCACTTCATCAGAGGGCGTAGCCACACAGCACAGCTCCTATCCTTATATACACTACAAGCGTCTGGTATTAACCCGCACATGCTCGTTCAATCTCACCAGCTCTGCAGCATCTGCCGTACTGCTACTAGAGATCTTGTGTATTATACAACCACTCAATATAACAGTCAAATGATATGTAGTCAAATAATATGATCCATCTCTGCCCTTGGATCAATTCACCAAACACCGCTACCATATTTTGGTCTGCGTGTCCGGCTATCACCACACATGAAAATAATGGTCGATCCCATCCAATCATATCCAGCAGATCGTTGAGTGTATGGTGTCTTATATCACATAGAGAAACAAGAGGCTTAACAAAACATGCAGGGACTATTCATCCATGCATACACTCCTAACCATATTACAATAGCATGTCTCATCTACCCTATTGATATGTTAAATCATTATTTATATTATAAACATTCCATTCTGTTATTACATATATTAAAAATTATATATTAAAAAAAAATATATATATATATGTTAAAATATGTTCCAGTTATGTACTTAAAATTACATTACTTAAAAAATACATTCCATCACATAAAAACATTTAATAATATACCATTGCTACCTGCATAAATGATAAATTCCTTGTTATAAATACCTAAAGTTACTGTATTCGCACTTTGACAACTCTCTGACTCTATTACTCCTTCTCCATTCTGGGTACATTTTTTCTTCTCCCCAAAATTTGAGTCCTGAAGGGTCCCTATTATGCTTGCGCCGGAAGTGCATTGATACACTGTGGTCTTTAAAACCAATCTTAACCACTTCAGCCCCGGAAGGATTTACCCCCTTCCTGACCAGAGCACTTTTTACAATTTGGCACTGCGTCGCTTTAACTGCTAATTGCGCGGTCATGCAATGCTGTACCCAAACGAAATTTGCGTCCTTTTCTTCCCACAAATAGAGCTTTCTTTTGATGGTATTTGATCACCTCTGCCGTTTTTATATTTTGCGCTATACACGGAAAAAGACCGAACATTTTGAAAAAAAATGATATTTTCTACTTTTTGTTCTAAAAAAAATACAATAAACTCAATTTTAGTCATACATTTAGGCCAAAATGTATTCGGCCACATGTCTTTGGTAAAAAAAATGTCAATAAGTATATATTTATTGGTTTGCGCCTACAAACTAGGGTACATTTTCTGGAATTTACGACTGCCTATGTCGTTTCTTGAGGTGCTAAAATGGCAGAGCAGTACAAAACCCCCACAAATGACTCCATTTTGGAAAGTAGACACCCCAAGGAAATTGCTGAGAGGCATGTTGAGCCCATTGAATATTCATTTTTTTTGTCCCAAGTGATTGAATAATGACAAAAAAAAAAAAAAATTACAAAAAGTTGTCACTAAATGATATATTGCTCACACAGGCCATGGGCATATGTGGAATTGCACCCCAAAATACATTTAGCTGCTTCTCCTGAGTATGGGGATACCACATGTGTGGGACTTTTTAGGAGCCTAGCCGCGTATGGGGCCCCGAAAACCAATCACTGCCTTCAGGATTTCTAAGGGCGTACATTTTTGATTTTACTCCTCACTACCTCTCACAGTTTTGAAGGCCATAAAATGCCCAGATGGCACAAAACCTCTCCAAATGACCCCATTTTGGAAAGTAGACACCCCAAGCTATTTGCTGAGAGGCATGTTGAGTCCATGGAATATTTTATATTTTGACACAAGTTGCGGGAAAGTGACAATTTTTTTTTTTTTTGCACAAAGTTGTCACTAAATGATATATTGCTCACACAGGCCATGGGCATATGTGGAATTGCAAACAAATATGAAAAATAGTGAAAAAAACTGCGCTAGAAACAAAATAAGAATCAAATAATATGTAAAGCAGCAATCCCCACAAAAACATCAATTGTGGAAAAGCGTAAGGAAAATAAGGGGTTTGCGCTATACTAATAAAGCATAATAAATAATTCACAGTGAAGCAAAATTCATATAGTGATCATAAATGAAAATAAGTCCATGTGCAAAAAACATATGGTGATAGTGAAAAAAACCCATTAGATGAAACGTCAATTAAGTGTCATGAAAAAGTCCACATCACCAACAATATACAAAAAAACATCCAAGTGAAATTGATGAAATTCTGTGACAGCAGCGAAGGGTCCACCACCAAAAATGGAAGGGGTTACTCCTTACCAGAAGGCCATGACCCCCCACCACAGAGGGTCACAGCAAGCAGGAATCTTTAGGAGCCAAGAAATGGCTCAATATTAAGAGGTATATATGAAACAATCCCATTGTGAGCAATACGAGTGGTTCAAGCTCAGGTTTTAGACACTCAGGCCTTGCAAATGCCTCACTTTTCAATCCCCCAGGTTCCCTTGCCCCAGCCGTTAAAACTTTTAAGGAGGTGGTCTTGAGGGATTTGGAACGCATCAGGGTCAAGAAAACAAAAATGAGCGCGACTTTAGAAGCAGGTTTGGATTCTTTGTGTAACAATAAATCATTGGTCATTCGCCCTGCGGATAAGGGTGGGGGAATAGTCATCCTTGATCGAAGCGATTATCTCAAGGAGATGCATCGCATTGTAGATGACCCAGATACGTACACCCCCCTCGTTAGGGACCCTGTGGCCAATTATATAAAAGAACTGGAGGTATTAGTGGATAGGGGTTTTCGTCAGGGGATCCTGGATAAGAGGGAGAAACTCTTCCTGGTACCGAAGGCCCCCCGTACCCCAGTAATTTATTATCTCCCCAAGGTCCACAAAAGCCTCACTTGCCCCCCGGGACGACCGATTGTCAGTGGTATTGACTCGGTCACGTCCCGGGTGGGCAAGTACATAGACCATTTTTTGCAGCCCCTTGTTCAGAAGGTTCCTTCCTTTATTAAGGATACTACACAGGTTATAAATATGCTGTCTCATATTGTGTGGAAGCCAGGTATAAGGTTGGTCACTGCCGACATTACTTCACTCTATACCATCATACCCCATGATTTGGGGTTTGAGGCAGTGGATATGTACTTGACTCGTGACTCTGACCTCGTTCCGTCCCAAAGGAACTTTATCATGGAGTTACTCCATTACGCCGCGAGCCATAACTATTTTTGGTTCAATCATCAATTTTTTCGCCAAGATAGGGGCGTGGCTATGGGGGCTAAGTATGCCCCCAGCTTGGCCAACCTCTTCATGGCCAAGTGGGAGGAGGACGTCGTCATGGCCTGGTCCAGACCGCAGGTGGTCCTGTGGGCCAGGTATATTGACGACGTCCTCCTCCTATGGGATGGCAGTGAGATTGAGCTTGAGAACTTCATGACCCTTTTGAATGATAATGATAGGGGCATTAGGTTGAACTTTGAGATAAGCACGGAGGAGATTAGTTTCCTTGATCTCAGGATCAAGGTTCAGTGGGAAAAACTGGTGACGTCCACCCATTTTAAGACAACAGATAGAAACTCCTTCATTCCCCTTGATAGTTGTCACCACGAGTCTTGGTTGAAGGCGGTCCCAATGGGGCAATATACATGCCTTCGGCGGAACTGTACAGAAATAGAGACCTTTGATAGTCAAGCAGCTACCCTAACCGAGAGATTTGTTGAGAAGGGTTATGATCAGGTCGCACTCTCGAGATCTTTGGCACAAGTAAGGGACAAAGACAGATCCCTGTTATAAAATTCAGGTCAACGACGGGAGATTGAGGGTAATTTTAATTTATCCTTTATCACCACCTTCTCCACTCAACATCGCCAGATCAAAGACCTAATAAAGAGACACTGGCACATTTTAACTACGGACCCAGTTTTGAGTCCGATTCTACCTAGAAACCCCCGCATTATATTTAAGGGTGCATCCACATTGGGAAATAAAATTGCCCCAACAGTACAGGATCCACCCATTACCAACAGGTCCTTCTTCCATGACCTTACAGGGTACTATAAATGCAGGAACTGTCAAGTCTGTTCCCTTAATAGCAATAGAGGTAGAAAAATATGCCAATTTATATCAACCAGTACCTCACAGGCCTTTCATGTTAAACCCTTCATAACCTGTACGTCCGAGGGGGTCATTTATCTTATCCAGTGCCCCTGCGGATTGCAATATGTGGGCAGGACCAAGAGGGCCCTCAAAGTAAGATTGTCCGAGCATATTAATAATATCCGCAGGGGTTTCGATAAGCACCCAGTGTCGAGACATTTTGATGAGGTACATGGTAGGGACCCCTCCAATACTCTGTATGTTGGGATCGACAAGTACAGACCACATTGGAGGGGGAGCTCCCTTGTCAGGGAAATCTCCAAATGCAAAATGTCTTGGATTTACAGACTCCGAACCTATACCCCCTTTGGGTTAAATGTGGATACAGACGTCAATGCGTTTATTAATAATTCTTAATGCATTCTGACGTCAGTACCTATAGGGCTACATTGCAAACCATGTACATACTGCTTTTTGTTGTAGGTCATGTTTTGCTATTGGTAACCTTGACTAGCTATTTGTACATCACATAATTTTGACTGGCTTGAATTAAGTTTAATTCTTTATTCTTTATTTTTAATAGACACATTTTTTATATATTTATTGGTAATTTACAATATCCACTTGGTAGGGTTTTACACCTAGTGGATATATATTGGCACTCCTATTTAGAATACAGGTATCTGTAGCGTTTTCTGATACATCCACTAGATGGCGCTACCTATCAAGCGAAGTGGGTTGGTGACCACAACCAACATAATATTCCACTTCCGGTTTAATAACCTTGTTGTTTAAGGTAGAGAAAAAAAAACGTTTACAAAAGAACCTTTTGGAATTTTTTGTAATATTGTTAAAGCTACCGGACGGTGGTCCCTTTGAGGACCTCTTCTGTCCCAATCTCCATCTACCTACATGGAGCCAGTTTAAGATTATTTTTTACTTACGGTTTATATTTTCATTTTATTTTTTCTCTGATCATCAGGGAGTATGATATACGCCCCCTGATGAGCCTTCTGGCTTTTCCATTGGATGGCGTTGCCGTTCGCAGGAAATAGTGCCAGTTCTGAGGCTACCTGTTTTTTAGATGCCAGTTTTGGCTTTTAGAATCTAGACCCAGATGTAGGGTTGGAGGAATAGGGTTAGCCATATCCCTTATTGGCCTTCCATCAGCCCCTTTTTTTATATATTTTTTATTTATTTTTACTTAGACCTTGTTGGTTTTTGGCCCCGATCAGTTCAGCCATCCAATCCAGATCGTTTGCGTTCGATTGGGGTTTTAGTGATGATAGGAACTGGAGGGATGGTTTATTCTGTTCTAAAGAAGGAGGGGAGACACAGGGAAGAAGGAAAAGTGCTGCTCACCCCTGATGATAGAAGCCAAAAAAGAAAGAGACAAATTCCCCACTTGGGGTTTTTAGGCAGCGAAATGAAAAGGTAAAAGGCCAATTCATAAAAATGTATCTTTATTGTACAAAAAACTTAACACACTGGTTAAAAAGAATGAGCTCCCATAGGGTGTATAAAAGTGCATAACACTCAACACATACACTGTCTACAATGTTTATGACAACATGACATGTGCGTTAACTAGGCAATAAAATAGTGGACCTGACGCGTTTCGACCTGTTCGAGGTCTTCTTCAAAGGTCAATTTGCTAAAATTATATCAAAAAATGCATGTGTCAGAAAAAGTCAGTGATCATTGGAAGCAAATACATAACATATCAATACAGCATATTTACCCAGTAATGAGTGTTCTAAACCCAGGAGCTTGTTGTTGGGTGGATCCCTTTAAAATCAGAAGATTGTCTGCTCGCCTTCCCCCAGAGGTCTCGTGGTATCACCGCCACAGCCCCTGCCACCAGGGGAGGAGGAAATCCCAAAGGGATGTGACTTACAAGAGGTCACACTGTGAAGCACCCCCTATATGCACAGGCCACCCGGTCGGTCAGATGGGGAAGGCACCTGCAATAACAACCCAGGGACAAAGGAGTTAAAAGAAGTGAGAACAGTGTGCTTATATGTATTGGTGTGCACTCCAACATAGGGTCCAATAGGTACAAAGAATATGTATATATTAGTGTCAGCTTGGTTGTAAAAACCAAGACTGCCTACAGCCTCCCACTACGTGGGCCAAGGCCCGTGCGTACTGGGTGTATGTGTCTGTGCGTGCAAAAGTCCGCACAGACACGACATGCATATATATAAATGTAGTTTAGATAAACCTATTTGGATAAAAGAAATATGGCGGAGTGCATACTAAAGTAAAGAAGTAAGAAAATGTATATATCTAAATCAAGAAGGAGGTAGTGAAACAATAAGATTAATACCTCAACCCTAAAAGAAAGATTTCCTCCTCCCCTGACACATGCATTTTTTGATATAATTTTAGCAAATTGACCTTTGAAGAAGACCTCGAACAGGTCGAAACGCGTCAGGTCCACTATTTTATTGCCTAGTTAACGCACATGTCATGTTGTCATAAACATTGTAGACAGTGTATGTGTTGAGTGTTATGCACTTTTATACACCCTATGGGAGCTCATTCTTTTTAACCAGTGTGTTAAGTTTTTTGTACATACATTTTTATGAATTGGCCTTTTACCTTTTCATTTCGCTGCCTAAAAACCCCAAGTGGGGAATTTGTCTCTTTCTTTTTTGGGTTTATTCTGTTCTGTCCATCTTGTGCCTAACTATATACATGTATTAGGTCTTGTGTTCATCTGTACAAAGTGTTATATTGGACAAAATTGTTTATGTACAAGAATTTTTTTATGATCAAACATCAGTTCGTATGTGCTGCCTGGGCTATGTGGCCTCTGTTGGTCGCTCGCACTGTGGAGCGCATCCGGACGCCGGAAGTGTGCACGTTGGTCCGGGCGGTCCATTGTGTGCAGCGATCCATAGTGAGGCTTGGTCTGGTTTAGCACTATTTAAGGAGGGTGACGCGGCACGCCGCCTGTGCCCCTGGAAGACGTGATGATGTCACGAAACGCGTAGGGAGGAGCCAGACGACGCGCTGACGTCACCCCCAAGCGATTTGCATTCCAGTAGGACGGGTTTGTCCGAGCTCCGGTGGCCACGGAGCCGGACTTAAGGCTGTCTTATCCATTTACACTCTGTAAGTGCGCATTTGTATTATCTTTTAATTTTTAATAAATCAAATCAGTTTTACACTATGTGAGCCCCTTTATATTTTATGGTATCTATGCCCCGGGTTGTTGGAGTTGCTGAGGATGTGATGACCCCTGGTGGACACCGCTGGCATTTTCCATTTCTTGGCTCCTAAAGATTCCTGCTTGCTGTGACCCTCTGTGGTGGGGGGTCATGGCCTTCTGGTAAGGAGTAACCCCTTCCATTTTTGGTGGTGGACCCTTCGCTGCTGTCACAGAATTTCATCAATTTCACTTGGATGTTTTTTTGTATATTGTTGGTGATGTGGACTTTTTCATGACACTTAATTGACGTTTCATCTAATGGGTTTTTTTCACTATCACCATATGTTTTTTGCACATGGACTTATTTTCATTTATGATCACTATATGAATTTTGCTTCACTGGGAATTATTTATTATGCTTTATTAGTATAGCGCAAACCCCTTATTTTCCATATGTGGAATTGCACCCCAAAATACATTTAGCTGCTTCTCCTGAGTATGGGGATACCACATGTGTGGGACTTTTTAGGAGCCTAGCCGCGTACGGGGCCCCGAAAACCAATCACCGCCTTCAGGATTTCTAAGGGTGTAAATTTTTGATTTCACTCTTCACTGCCTATCACAGTTTCGGAAGCCATGGAATGCCCAGGTGGCACAACCCCCTCCAAATGACCCCATTTTGGAAAGTAGACACCCCAAGCTATTTGCTGAGAGGCATGGTGAGTATTTTGCAGCTCTCATTTGTTTTTGAAAATGAAGAAAGACAAGAAAAAAAATGTTTTTTTTCTTTTTTTAATTTTCAAAACTTTGTGACAAAAAGTGAGGTCTGCAAAATACTCACTATACCACTCAGCAAATAGCTTGGGGTGTCTACTTTCCAAAATGGGGTCATTTGGGGGGGTTTTGTGCCACCTGGGCATTCCATGGCCTCCGAAACTATGATAGGCAGTGAAGAGTGAAATCAAAAATTTACGTCCTTAGAAAGTCTGAAGGCGGTGCTTGGATTTCGGGGTCCCGTGCGCGGCTAGGCTCCCAAAAAGTCCCACACATGTGGTATCCCCATACTCAGGAGAAGCAACAGAATGTATTTTGGGGTGTAATTTCACATATTCCCATGGCATGTTTGAGCAATATATCATTTAGTGAGAACTTTGTGCAAAAAAAAAAAAAATTTGTCTCTTTCCCGCAACTTGTGTCACAATATAAAATATTCCATGGACTCGACATGCCTCTCAGCAAATAGCTTGGGGTGTCTACTTTCCAAAATGGGGTCATTTGGGGGGGGTTTTGAACTGTCCTGGCATTTTATGCACAACATTTAGAAGCTTATGTCACACATCACCCACTCTTCTAACCACTTGAAGACAAAGCCCCTTCTGACACTTTTTGATTACATGAAAAAATTATTTTTTTTTGCAAGAAAATTACTTTGAATCCCCAAACATTATATATTTTTTAAAGCAAATGCCCTACAGATTAAAATGGTGGGTGTTTCATTTTTTTTTTCACACAGTATTTGCGCAGCGATTTTTCAAACGCATTTTTTGGGGAAAAAACACACTTTTTTAAATTTTAATGCACTAAAACACACTATATTGCCCAAATGTTTGATGAAATAAAAAATAGGATCTTAGGCCGAGTACATGGATACCAAACATGACATGCTTTAAAATTGCACACAAACGTGCAGTGGCAACAAAATAAATACATTTTTAAAAGCCTTTAAAAGCCTTTACAGGTTACCACTTTAGATTTACAGAGGAGGTCTACTGCTAAAATTACTGCCCTCGATCTGACCGTCACGGTGATACCTCACATGCATGGTGCAATTGCTGTTTACATTTGACGCCAGACCGACGCTTGCGTTCGCCTTAGCGCGAGAGGAGGGGGGACAGGGGTGCTTTTTTTTTTTTTTTTTCTTTATTATTTTTTTGCTTTTTTATCTTATTTTTAAACTGGTCCTTTCATTTTTTTTTATCATTTTTATTGTTATCTCAGGGAATGTAAATATCCCCTATGATAGCAATAGGTAGTGACAGGTACTCTTTTTTGAAAAAATTGGGGTCTATTAGACCCTAGATTTCTCCTCTGCCCTCAAAGCATCTGACCACACCAAGATCGGTGTGATAAAATGCTTCCCCAATTTCCCAATGGCGCTATTTACATCCGGCGAAATCTAAGTCATAAAATGCTTGTAGCTTCTTTAGCTCTGTAGGTTTCTTAGGCCATAGAGATGTTTGGAGCCACCCTGGTCTCTGATCAGCTCTATGGTCAGCTGGCTGAATCACCGGCTGCATTCTCAGGTTCCCTGTTGAGACAGGAGAGCCAGAGAAAAACACGGAAGATGGTGGGGGGGGCATTCTCTCCCACTGCTTGTAAAAGCAGTCTAGAGGCCAATTAGCCGCTAGGATTGCTTTTACATGAAAGCCAACCGTTGGCTGAAAAGAATGATACCAAGATGATACCTAAACCTGCAAGCATCATTCTGGTATAACCACTCAAAGTCGTGAATGGCGTGAAGACAAAAAAATGGTTAACAATAAAGCACAGTAAACGGTAAAGTATAAAAAATTGCATACCTGAAAAGCAAACATGGTAAAACATAACATTGCAGAATAGAATACAGTAAAAAAGAGCAGAACAATAGAGAGAATATAGAGAGAGAGAACAATAAAACGACAACTATTATTTTTTATTTTATTTTTTTGTTTGTGGTTTTTTTTTTTTTTTTTACACTTTTTTTGTAACTATAACTTTTTTAACTGTAACTGGTTCCAGGTTCGGGTCTCTCAAAATGCAATGGCATCTTGGGAGACCCTGTGAAAGTGTGTCCTAGTCTGTGGAATGCTGTACCCTACGCTAATACTCAACTAGTGAATGGTAGCATTCAAAACATTCACCAATGCAAAGACCAGGATTGTCAGGACAGGAGGGACAAGAATAGCGGGTGTCACACCTATATCCGCGCTTGCTGCAGACACGACATCTTTTTTGGGGGGGTTCGCAGGGTAGGGTTACTCGGGAGGACATAAAAATGCCTCTCATGCAGCCGACTGCATTTGGTTGGGGATGTGAATGGGGGAAGTACGGGCGCTGCAGAAGTGGTGGGTTCCCAATTAGGATTGGCGAATGCAGCAGGAAGGGCATTATGCGCACGACGGGCCTGTGTTTGTCTTTTTGGTGGCAGCGGGAAACTACTTGTGCTTGCCACCTCACCAGCTTGAACTGCACTTATGGGACTCGTCACGTCACCAAGTGTTACTGCAGTGCTGGTTTGACTACAACCGGGATGTACTAGGCCGCTGGCGCTTGCCAGTTCACCAAAACGCTACCAAAAAAAGTGTTAGTGATCGCAGGGATCAGGCCTGACTCTGCGAATGCTGCAGTTATGCGTTTAGTGTTTTGTAAGTGACAGTGATCAATCGATACTGCACTTGGGTGGGCTGGGCTGGGCCGGGCGGAGGGGCAAAACGCAGGTGCTAGCAGGTATCTGGGCTGATCCTGCTAACACTGTGTTTTTGGGAACCCTAAACTGCTGGGGACGCTAGTATAGATCTGATCGGATCAGATATTGATCCGTTCAGATACTATACCACTAAGGGAGGTGTACGGTGCGTGCGTGGGTGTTAGAGGTACTGGCGCTAATCTGACACTGCCTGGGGCTGGTGCTTGCCAGTTCACCAGAACGCTACCAAAAAAACTGTTAGCGATCGCAGGGATTAGGCCTGACTCTGCGAACGCTGCAGTTATGAGTTTAGTGTTTTGTAAGTGACAGTGATCGATCGATACTGCACTTGGGTGGGCTGGGCTGGGCCAGGCGGAGGGGCAAAACGCAGGTGCTAGCAGGTATCTGGGCTGATCCCGCTAACATTGCATTTTTGGGAACCCTAAACTGCTGGGGACGCTAGTATAGATCTGATCGGATCAGATATTGATCCGTTCAGATACTATACCACTAAGGGAGGCGTATGCTGCGTGCGTGGGTGTTAGCGGTACTGGCGCTAATCTGATGCTGCCTGGGGCGACGCATATCACCGCCGGGCGATCAGGGGGCTAAACTTTTATTAGGTAATAAATGCCCTGACACTATAAAAAATAAACAAACTAACCAGCGTCACCCGTAACAGTTATACTGTGATCAGTGGTGAAAGGGTTAACTAGGGGGCAATCAAGGGTTAAAACATTTATTAGGTAGTATATGGGGGTCCCTGTCGCTAAAAAACGCTGACGGCGAACCTAAATATTTACCTCCCTAACTAGCGTCACCAGCGACACTAATACAGCGATCAGAAAAATGATCGCTTAGCGACACTGGTGACGGGGGGTGATCAAGGGGTTAAAACTTTATTAGGGGGGTTAGGGGGGTATCCTAGACCTAAAGGGGGCTAACCCTAACTGTCCTAACACTGTAACTGTCACAAACTGACACCAATACAGTAATCAGAAAAAAAAAAAAAGAACCTGCTTGGTGTCAGTTTGTGACAGGGGGGGTAATTGGGGGGGAGGGTCGGGGGGCGATCGGGGTGTTTTGTGTGCCTGGCATGTTCTTCTGTGTGTGTGTTGTGCACTCACATTACAGTCTTCTCTCCTTGGCGCCGGAACGGAAAATACCGAGCCGAGGAGAGATGACATAATTTCCTCTGCCTCTGTGTACAACACAGAGGCAGGGAAATGATCCCATTGGCTGGGAGCGATCGCGAGGGGGGGGCCACGAATGGATGGCCTCCCCCTCACCACCGATCGCCGGGGAGGATTTGCCGACCGCCGCAGGCACCAGGGGGGGGTCCGATCGGACCCCCCACCCGCGGGCAGGCATGGACGTACCTGTAAGTCCTTTTGCCTGCCCTTGCCGCTCTGAGGACGTATATCGTCGTGCGGCGGTCGGCAACTGGTTAATATTATTAATGTGCTCTGATACCCTATTCCCTAAGGTGTGTTTAGTGTGAACGATATATAGCAGACCACACGGACATCAAAGCGCATACGCCACATAAGTGAGTTACATATGAGTTACACGGGATAAAATCTTTCAAAAATCTCAAACAATAAAAGATAAAATCTCAAACAATTTCCCATTAGCTGTGGATTGGAACTTGATTAATCCTCTAAATTGTGTGTGTACTTGTTGGCATGATAGACATCTATGACATGAGTATAATCCTGGCCTGTCCCAGTTTATTTACTGTGATAGAAAATCCTCATCACGTGAGCAATTTCTTCTAATCCTTGTGAATTTCCCTTTTGGTATATTTCTCAACCATGTGGGGTGGTGGCCACTGTAAATAGGTAAATAACTGTTTAGATCTGTCGGTTTAAAGTACTCTTTAGTAATTATCTGCCGATTGATTATCATTACTTTTTATTTTTTTTGTGTTTCTCTATCAACCTTTTCCAGCTTCTTTTTTATGTCTTTGTTAAAATTTAAAGCTTGTTGTGTATCTTTAATCGGGTCTAACTTCATTTCATTTCATTTCTTCACTTCATTTGTAAGTCTGCAATCTGTTTTTCCAATAACCTCATTTTTTGCAATTTCTTTTCAACACCAATTCCTGAAGATTGAATCCTACACCATTGAAAAAATTCAACCACTCAGTCTCAGTCTCTGGATGCCTCATCATTTAGTCCTTCCTGCGGGGACCCTTCAGGAATCAAATTTTGGGGAGTAGAAAAAATGTACACAGAATGGAGAGGGAGTAATAGGGTCAGGGAGTTGTCAAAGTGCGAAACAAAATGGATTTACTTAACTGACACTTTATGTCCAAGGGAATGAACGTAGACATTCAACAATAAATTTATAATTTATGCAGGTAGCAATGGTACTTGCAGGCACTTACGCACCTTCCTACCCAAGCCAATTTTCAGCTTTCATTGCTGTCGCAATTTGAATGACAA
This sequence comes from Lithobates clamitans, assembly GCA_037952925.1. Taxonomy (NCBI): domain Eukaryota; kingdom Metazoa; phylum Chordata; class Amphibia; order Anura; family Ranidae; genus Lithobates; species Lithobates clamitans. Next base: position 3,385,351 of record JBBGZY010000477.1, on the reverse strand, counting down.
TTGCGCAGTCATGCTACATTGTACCCAAACAAATTTTTTATCATTTTGTTCCCACAAACAGAGCTTTCTTTTGGTGGTATTTGATCACCTCTGCGATTTTTACTTTTTGTGCAACAAATAAAAAAATACCGAAAATTTAGAAAAAAAAGTTTTTCTTTGTTTCTGTTAATTTTTTTGTAAATAAGTAAGTTTTCTTTTTCAATGATGGGCACTGATATGGCTGCACTGATGGGCACTGATAAGGCAGCACCGATGGGCACCGATGAGGTGGCACTGATGGGCACTGATGATGGGCACTGATAGGCAGCACTGATGGGCACTGATAGGTGGCAATGGTATGCAGCACTGATGGGCACTCATAGGCGGCACTGATGGGCACTCATAGGCGGCACTGATGGGCACTCATAGGCGGCACTGATGGGCGCTTATGGGTGGCACTGATGGGTACTTATGGGTGGCACTGATAGGTGGTAAGATGGGCACTAATGGTCACTGATAGGTGGGCATGGATGGGCACTGAGAGGTGGCACTGATGGGTGGCACTGATGACACTGATGGGTGGCATTGCTGGGCATTACTTGTTTGATCTGGACCATAATGTTGCCAGTCGGTGCCCATTTGTGGGCACTGATTGGCTTCTATTGTGCATATTTTTTATATGTGGATGGCCAAGGGGTACATACCTGGCCATCCACATGTTGCCCCCTTCCCTGGTGGTCCTGGCAGCTTCCCTGGTGGTCCAGTGTGGGCATCCATGGGGGGGATAAACAATCAGCGCAGACCTCCCCTGTCAGGAGAGCCATTGATCGGCTCTCCTCTACTCGTGTCTGTCAGACGCGAGTGAGGAAAAGCTGATCAAGGCTCTTCTTGTTTACATCATGATCAGCTGTGATTGGAAATGGTTGATCACATGGTAAAGAGCCTCCATCGGTGTAGCGGGTGAGCGGCGGCTGTTATCCTGCTGGATGTCATATGACGCCCATTTAGGATAACTAAACCACGGCCGTCATTCTGCTATAGGCCGGGCGGGAAGTGGTCAAGTAATGTAATTTTTAGTACATAACTGGAACATATTTTAACATATATTTTTTTTTAATATATAATTTTTAATATATGTAATGACAGAATGCTATGTTTTGGTTATATTGTAAATAATGATTTAACATATTAATAGGGGAGATGAGACATGTTATTGTAATACGGTTAGTAGTGTATGTATTGATGAATAGTCCCTGCATGCTTTGGTAAGCCTTGTGTTTCTAAGACACCATACACTGAACGATCTGCTGGATTGGATGGGATTGACCGTCATTTTTATGTGCGGTGATAGCCGGACATGCAGACCAAAATATGGTAGCGGTGTTTATTGAATTGATCCAAAGGCGGAGATGGATCATATTATTTGACTACATATTATTTGACTGTTATATTGAGTGGTTGTATAATACACAAGATCTCTAGTAGTGGTGCGATGGATGCTGCAGAGCTGGTGAGATTGAACGAGCGTGTGTGGGGTAATACCCCCTGTTTGTAGTGTATATAAGGATAGGAGCTGCGCTGTGTGGCCACGCCCTCTGACAAAGTGATGACGAAATGCATCAGGGCTTGACCACGCAGCTACCTACGCCGTCCGACCAGCTCTCAACCCAGGAATGCCGCTCTTTCAGATATCAATAGAGTGGTAAGAGATAGATATGCGAGTGAGACGGGAGTCATTGCAATACTTTATGTCGGTTTAATATTTATGATTTGTAAGTGCGCATTTGTAAGGGGGGATTTTTAATTACCAAATATATCTTTATTAGATAATGCTATGTGTACATTTCTCTTGCTTGTCACGAGCAATACCTAGATAGAAGGATGCAGTGCCTGCTTAAAAGAATTGATTAATACAAGCAAATTACTTTGATCTATCTGGTAAGTTCATTACCTTAGGGGATTTCTCACACACGGTGTGGTGAAGGGATTCAGTTGGATTCAAACCCCATATGAACTTTATTGATGGACTTATGACACATTATTGGAATTGGGACACAATTTCTACAGCTTTAATTTTTCAGCGCTTCTAATGTTATAGCTTCACTGTAACATATTTTGAGATTATCTGTTTATATTTATAGTGGCTGCTTATGTTTCTGGTGGAAAACGATAGTATTGTTACTCTATGAGCGCAGGGAGGGAGGTACCATTTACTTTTGTGCTTGAATACTTCTCATTTTTGTTTTATATATACAGTTTTTTTAGTGTCTCTGTGATGTCTAAAGTCTCTGTGATGTTGACCAAGGCAAAGGCAGAGATCATCTGGGCTGAACGGCTAAAGTAAGTCCCCACAACCCTTGCCAGTGGTTGTGGGGGTCTGCAGGTGGGGGGTTTATCGGAATCTAGAAGCCCCTTTAACAAGTGAATGGGTATTGTACCCCTACTCATTCACCAAAAAAAATGTCAAAAAAGTAAAAACCACAATAGACAGTTTTTGACAATTTCTTTATTAAAAAAAAAAGGTGTCCCGCCATGTCCATCCATCTTCAATCACGCCGCCCGACAGACCCGAAAAAAGGGGACGTAATTTCATGTGCCATTAGAGGGGGGCTGAGTCATCCAGTTACGTCAACAGGTGGCCCCGCCCTTGCCTATATAACAGCTGTCACAGCAAAAAGATAGCAGTCGCCGGGAGGCCTCCCATGGAGGCGGAGTAATTCCATTTTATTTCTACTTTTCGTGTCCATCGGGCGGCATGATTGACGATGGATGTACATTGCGGGACACTTTTTAGTGCTCGCTCATCTCCCCTATCGTGGTCTGCCAGGCTGGTTGCTCGGATAAGGGTCTGATATGGATTTTGGGAGGGGCCCACGCCAATTTGTTTACAAATTTTGGCATGGATTTTCCCTTAAAATCCATACCAGACCCAAAAGGCCTGGTAAGGACTGGGGGGAACCCACGCTGTTTTTTTTGCTTGATTTTTATCTATATTGCTGGGGCCGGCAATAATTACAGCCGAAAGCAATTTTAGATTACATTTTTTCCTTTAGAAATGTCATTTTGCTGCAGCACTGTAAAACACTTCACACAAATGCACCCCTTTTATAGGCAGACTAAGGGGACACCCCCCCTGGCACAATATTTAAAGGACTATTTCATATATATTGTTTCACTTTAAGCATTATTTAAATCACTGCTTCTGTAAAAATGGTCATTTTAACCACTTAAGGACCGCCTCACGCCGACTTACGTCGGCAAGGCGGCACGGGCAGGCAAAATCACGTACATGTACGTGATTTGCCTCCCGCGGGTGTGGGGTCCGATCGGACCCCCCCCGCCGCCCGAGGCGGTCCCGTTTGGTCCCCCGGCGATCGGAGGTGAGGGGGAGGCCATCCGTTCGTGGCCCCCCCCTCGCGATCGCCGCCGGCCAATCAGATCACTTCCTTTGCTGCTGTATGCTAAACAGCAGCAAAGGAAATGATGTCATCTCTCCTCGGCTCGGTATTCCGTTGCAGCGCCGAGGAGAGAAGACTGAACTGTGAGTGCACCAACACTACACAACACAGTAGAACATGCCAGGCACACAAAACACCCCGATCCCCCCCCCCGATCGCCCCCCGATCCCCCCCCAATCACCCCCCCCTCCCTGTCACAAACAGACACCAGCAGTTTTTTTTTTTTTTTCTGATTACTGCATTGGTGTCAGTTTGTGACAGTTACAGTGTTGGGACAGTGAATATTACCCCCCTTTAGGTCTAGGATACCCCCCTAACCCCCCCTAATAAAGTTTTAACCCCTTGATCACCCCCTGTCGCCAGTGTCACTAAGCGATCATTTTTCTGATCGCTGTATTAGTGTCGCTGGTGACGCTAGTTAGTGAGGTAAATATTTAGGTTCGCCGTCAGCGTTTTATAGCGTCAGGGACCCCCATATACTACCTAATAAATGTTTTAACCCCTTGATTGCCCCCTAGTTAACCCTTTCACCACTGATCACCGTATAAGTGTTACGGTGACGCTGGTTAGTTCGTTTATTTTTTATAGTGTCAGGGAACCCGCCGTTTATTACCGAATAAAGGTTTAGCCCCCTGATCGCCCGGCGGTGATATGTGTCGCCCCAGGCAGCGTCAAGTTAGCGCCAGTACCGCTAACACCCACGCACGCAGCATACGCCTCCCTTAGTGGTATAGTATCTGAACGGATCAATATCTGATCCGATCAGATCTATACTAGCATCCCCAGCAGTTTAGGGTTCCCAAAAACGCAGCGTTAGCGGGATCAGCCCAGATACCTGCTAGCACCTGCGTTTTGTCCCTCCGCCCGGCCCAGCCCAAGTGCAGTATCGATCGATCACTGTCACTTACAAGGCACTAAACGCATAACTGCAGCGTTTGCAGAGTCAGGCCTGATCCCTGCGATCGCTAACAGTTTTTTTGGTAGCATTTTGGTGAACTGGCAAGCACCAGCCCCAGGCAGCGTCAGGTTAGCGCAAGTAGCGCTAACACCCACGCACGCACCGTACACCTCCCTTAGTGGTATAGTATCTGATCGGATCAATATCTGATCCGATCAGATCTATACTAGTGTCCCCAGCAGTTTAGGGTTCCCAAAAAGCAGTGTTAGCGGGATCAGCCCAGATACCTGCTAGCACCTGCGTTTTGCCCCTCCGCCCAGCCCACCCAAGTGCAGTATCGATCGATCACTGTCACTTACAAAACACTAAACGCATAACTGCAGCGTTCGCAGAGTCAGGCCTGATCCCTGCGATCGCTAACAGTTTTTTTGGTAGCATTTTGGTGAACTGGCAAGCACCAGCCCCAGACAGCGTCAGGTTAGCGCCAGTAGCACTAACACCCACGCACGCACCATACACCTCCCTTAGTGGTATAGTATCTGAACGGATCAATATCTGATCCGATCAGATCTATACTAGCATCCTCAGCAGTTTAGGGTTCCCAAAAACGCAGTGTTAGCGGGATCAGCCCAGATACCTGCTAGCACCTGCGTTTTGCCCCTCCGCCCAGCCCACCCAAGTGCAGTATCGATCGATCACTGTCACTTACAAAACACTAAACGCATAACTGCAGCGTTCGCAGAGTCAGGCCTGATCCCTGCGATCGCTAACAGTTTTTTTGGTAACATTTTGGTGAACTGGCAAGCACCAGCCCCAGACAGCGTCAGGTTAGCGCCAGTAGCACTAACACCCACGCACGCACCATACACCTCCCTTAGTGGTATAGTATCTGAACGGATCAATATCTGATCCGATCAGATCTATACTAGCATCCTCAGCAGTTTAGGGTTCCCAAAAACGCAGTGTTAGCGGGATCAGCCCAGATACCTGCTAGCACCTGCGTTTTGCCCGTCCGCCCGGCCCAGCCCATCCAAGTGCAGTATCGATCGATCACTGTCACTTACAAAAGACTAAACGCATAACTGCAGCGTTCGCAGAGTCAGGCCTGATCCCTGCGATCGCTAACAGTTTTTTTTGTAGCGTTTTGGTGAACTGGCAAGCACCAGCGGCCTAATACACCCCGGTCGTAGTCAAACCAGCACTGCAGTAACACTTGGTGACGTGGCGAGTCCCATAAGTGCAGTTCAAGCTGGTGAGGTGGCAAGCACAAGTAGTGTCCCGCTGCCACCAAAAAGACAAACACAGGCCCGTCGTGCCCATAGTGCCCTTCCTGCTGCATTCGCCAATCCTAATTGGGAACCCACCGCTTCTGCAGCGCCCGTACTTCCCCCATTCACATCCCCAACCAAATGCAGTCGGCTGCATGAGAGGCATTTTCTTTATGTCCTCCCGAGTACCCCTACCAAACGAACCCCCCCAAAAAGATGTTGTGTCTGCAGCAAGCGCGGATATAGGCGTGACACCCGCTATTATTGTCCCTCCTGTCCTGACAATCCTGGTCTTTGCATTGGTGAATGTTTTGAACGCTACCATGCACTAGTTGAGTATTAGCGTAGGGTACAGCATTCCACAGACTAGGGCACACTTTCACAGGGTCTCCCAAGATGCCATCGCATTTTGAGAGACCCGAACCTGGAACCGGTTACCGTTATAAAAGTTAGTTACAAAAAAAGTGTAAAAAAAAAATATATATATAAAATAAAAAAAAATTGTCGTTTTATTGTTCTCTCTCTCTATTCTCTCTCTCTATTGTTCTGCTCTTTTTTACTGTATTCTGTTCTGCAATGTTTTATTGTTATTATGTTTTATCATGTTTGTTTTTCAGGTATGTATGTAAATGTTTTTCTCTGGCTCTCCTGTCTCAACAGGGAACCTGAGAATGCAGCCGGTGATTCAGCCAGCTGACCATAGAGCTGATCAGAGACCAGAGTGGCTCCAAACATCTCTATGGCCTAAGAAACCGGAAGCTACGAACATTTTATGACTTAGATTTCGCCAGATGTAAATAGCGCCATTGGGAAATTGGGGAAGAATTTTATCACATCGATCTTGGTGTGGTCAGATGCTTTGAGGGCAGAGGAGAGATCTAGGGTCTAATAGACCCCAATTTTTTCAAAAAAGAGTACCTGTCACTACCTATTGCTATCATAGGGGATATTTACATTCCCCGAGATAACAATAAAAATGATTAAAAAAAAAAAATGAAAGGAACAGTTTAAAAATAAGATAAGAAAGATAAAAAAATAATAAAGAAAAAAAAAAAAAAAGCACCCCTGTCGCCCCCTGCTCTTGCGCTAAGGTGAACGCAAGCGGCGGTCTGTCGTCAAACGTAAACAGCAATTGCACCATGCATGTGAGGTATCACCACGAAGGTCAGATCGAGGGCAGCTATAGCCGTGCTATGCTAGCAGTTTTAACTCTTTTTCGGCCACCAGCGGGGGTTAAAACTGCACCGCTAGCGGCCGAATACCACCGCAAAAACAACGGTGAAGCAGCGCTAAAAATAGTGCTGTTTTACCGCCGATGCCCCCAACGCCCCAGTGTGAAAGGGGCCTCAGTCTGAATGACTGAGAGATGGATGTCGGCCTGTGCAGGGTGACAGGTGAACCACAACGTTCAGCAACCCCTACGGGGCATGGCTATATATAGATATGTATATAGATAAATATTTATATATATATCTATATATATAGATGTATATATATATATATATATATATATATATATATATATATATATCTATATATATATATATAGATATATATCTATATAAAGAGAGCGATCGAGCAAGAAAGAGAAAGAGAGAGATAGAGGGATTTATTATTAGATATTGTATGGGAACTGTCACGTTCTTGGTTGTAGAGTTAACCTTTAAGCACTACATCCATCTGATTCCCCTCTACCTCAAGGCAACATTCACTTGGCCATAGATATAAAAATAAGTGCAGCGCTATAAATTATACAAAAATGAAGTGATAAATGTGAATATCAACATATAACATCCTAATAATGATAAATGTCCATTTTCAATAAATCAAAGTCCATCATTCTGTGAAACTATTGTAATCACCACGTGGATATAGGACTAAATTAGTGACCAAACCATCCCTAAAGTAATGAAGGCGTACCATAGATTATAGACCTAAAAATAGCATATGCTACATAGGTTAAAATAGGCCTTTACTGCCCGGCGGCAATGGTATAGACGGTGGGGGCCAGCAGAAGATAGGTGGTCTTGGAAGCCTTCTCAGGAATTTAGTGAATGAAAACCAAAGTTGTGCAGACACCACCACCCAAATGAATGGAGGCTTACCAGAAGGTTGCGTATGCTGTATGAGTCACGCAAGCTTAAACTGCCCACTGGCAATGGAGGGGATATCCCAATGGCAAACAGGAAAAGAAGTCCTAGGGGTTCTTCACCGGAGCACTTTCTCCATGTAGATGTTTTAGACGTCCTCAAACGTAACCTTTCAAAACCTGGCTTGTTGACCAGCTTGGAAATTTTTGCTTGATTGCTTCAAACATGGAAATCAGTATTTCTGTGGCCTGTAAAATATGCTCTTTACTGTCCCATGCTCCTCGTGGAGTATGCCATCTTTTGTCGATCTTTCATAACCTGGCTTCTTGACCAGCTTGGAAATTTTTGCTTGATTGCTTCAAACATGGAAATTAATATTTCTGTGGCCTGTAAAATATGCTCTTCACTGTCCCATGCTCCTCGTGGAATATGCCATCTATAGTCGATCACTTTAATGAGTTTTCTCAAACACAGTGTAATGCATGCTGTTATGTGTTATGCCTAACAGGATCAGGGCTGCTCTGTGCAAAACCAACTACACAGAGAAGGTATGTATAACATGTTTGTTTTACTTTACATATCCTTTAAAGTGAACATATCCTTTAAAACGATGCTATCACATAGGAAACTATTGGTCCCTTTGTGATAGCAATACAGCAATAAAGGTAAGTGAAAAAAAAAAGAAATTAAAGGAACACTCAAGCCCTTAAGCCCCATTAAAAATTGTTGGGACCCCTGCCCCCATGTACATGAACTTACATATGCAAACATACCCATGGCGGGGGGTGCCTACATATGAAAATGCCTATTGCACTACGCATGCACCTTGGAGTGAGAGAAGCTAATCTAGGGCCATTATTCACAGTTATCTCTAAACTGATGAGCTTTTAAAGCATCTTGTAAGGGTAATTTTGGGTACCAAATTGTAACTGTTTCAAGTCTGTTTAAGGGTTCACATAAATGTCTAGATCCAATGATCCACATGTAGACTCAAGGTGTTTCGAATGATCTTCTTCAGGACACATGTAAATGGTATCAGTATGATGGAACCCATACATTTCTTTAAAAAACAGAGATAGACAACCGTCTGAAATCCACACAATGTGAAGTGTCTTTTTCCCATAAGGGAGACTTAGCACAGGGTGGCAAGAACCAAATGAGTCTCAGAGCATCAAGGCATATAGTTATAATCAGTGGTGGCTGGTGTTTTTTTTTGGGGGGTGGCAAACAACCACCCCCCTTGGTTGGGTCACCTGCACCCTACTGCTCTCTCTTGGTCGGGTCACCTGCACACCCCCCCACCTCCAAGGGTTCGCGGTCAGTCAGTCACCCAGCACTTAAGCCATCTAGGTTCTGGCTGGGCAGCGCTGCGATGGGCGGACTTCTCCTCCTCCTCGCCATCACAGCAACTTCCGCCAAGCATCTCCTCCCTACTCCTCCTAGGCATCCAATAGGATCGCCTGTCCTTTCAGCCAATCTGGCGACATGTCTCACAACATGCTTCCTGATTGGCCAGGAGGAGGATCAGTGGGAGAATAGCGAATTATCATTAACTATTCTCACACAACTGGGTGGGCTTGGAGCGCAGTGCTCTGCGTCCTAAGCCCATCCTTTTTTGAAGCCTATCAGAGCTTCTGGCTCTAATCACGTGCTTAATCCCCCCCATTTGAATCCATGCATCCAGCTCCCGGATGTAAATTAGAGGGCTGGACGCATGGATGGGGGGGGGGGGGCGACATCCATATACCCCTAAGGTGAATCCGTAAATCTATACTCTAAAAGATCAGTTGCATGAAAAGATGTCCCCACAAAAGGTATGCTTAGGCTTCATTTACACACTGCCTACTTTGTACACATAGGCTTTTACCAGAGTTTAGGAGCTGATACGGTTAGGGGAGCTTCGATCTCCCTCAATTGCCCTCTCCTGAACGCAGAAGAATCACATTCAGGATGGGAATGTTTTGACCACTGCCAGTGGGAAACATCAAACCACAATTTTCACCAGCTCCTAAACTCCGATAAAAGCCTATGTGTACATGGAAACATAGGCTTTTATGGAGTTGAGCTTAGGAACTTTTGCAAAAAAATTCCAAAAGCTCCAAAACTAAAGTTTAGGAGCCACTAATATACATGAAGCCTTATTAGTAAAACAAAACCTCACTATTATTACAATAAACAAAAGCAAGCTTCTCCATGCCACTTTTGTCAAGAAAGTACACAAATCATGGGGTCACAGAGATATGTTCTGTTTCTCTTTCTATCTATATGTGCCACTAAAAAAGTCCAAGGCTACTCAGTGTACATTGTGTTTACATTGATAGCTATGTGGAACAAAAATCCACACTGGAGACTGCAGTGAAGGAGCTGTTAAAGATTCTTTTACAAGTGTTTATCAAATTTATATTTTAATTTCCTTGATATGGAAAATATAAGTATGCACAAATAAACAGGTTCTGACAACCTGATACATCTAGTGACAGCAGCTTGCTGAAGCATAGCAGCAGGGAAGCCTTGGTCTTGGGAAACAGTATTCCTGTTGAACATAATACATCTGTTAACAGTTGAAGGTGTTAGCATTGTCAGAGCTGTAAACAGGCAGTCATTCATTTCCAGAGTTGCAAGCTCATCAGTATAATACAGGTTGTGTGGCTCATTAAAGACGGGTAAGGTGATTGCTAAAATTAACATATCTAAAAAGATTAGAAGTCTGAAATTAAAGTGATGAGTTGACAACTATAGTCTTATTGCTTAAAGTGGATGTAAACCCTCACATATACTCAGTGAAGTGAACAGCCTCAGATGATGCACAGGGATAAAACAAATCTCCCTACATAAGTTTTAAATGTATATCTTCTGTCTTCAGCTGTATACATCCTTTAGAAAATACTCTTCGTGTTAGAGATTTTCACTTCCTGGTCACCACTGGGAGTGGATTATTGGCATACAGTCAAGACAGCTAATTGGAGTAAAGGCACACACCCCCACTCCACATTGGCAAAGGAAGAAAGGAATGTGCACAGCTCAGCTCTGAGATGGCAAGCTGGCTGCTAATCTATTTATCGCAACCTCCCCCAACACACTTCAGGCTGCCGTCTCCGAGAACTTGTCAAAAGTTGTCAGGCTGATAACAGAGAAACTGAGCAGGAGACAGCCATTGGACATAGTGTTTTAAAAAGAGATAAGGAAACACTACAGATTTATGTGCCCAGCTCAAATTTAATAAATCGGGTTTACATCCACATTAAAATTTGAGTTAAATATTAGGGGTTGTAAATTTCTTCAAAAATGATTAATATTATCTATTACACCTCAATGCTTGTCTAAATGAGTGCTATGGGACATGGCGCTTTCTTCAAAAGAACTTTAAGGCTTCATGTACACACTGCCTACTTTGACCGCCGGCTGCGGGAAATCGCGAAACGTGGCAAATTTCGGAAAAATCACGGTGCAGTGGTTTGCATTTTCCGGCGGTCAAATTGTTCCTATCCTGAATTTATATGCAATCAGGAGAGGGAAGTTAAGGGAGGTTGAAGCTCCCCTAACCGCAACTGCTCCTAAACTCTGGTGAAAGCCTATGTGTACATTGACACATTTTATGGAGTTGAGTTTAAGAGGTTTGGCAAAAAAACACCAAAAGCTCCTAAACGCAAGTTTAGGAGCAGCTAATGTACATAAAGCCTAAAGCCCAAAATCAGTTAAACGTTTTTTTAAGAGCTAGGCAGAGTAGTTAAGGGCTAAGACCTTTATTATGTTATTCTGCTCTATCTGTATTTAAAAAACTGATGCGTTTGGCTTTAAAGAATGGCCAGGTTATGAAAAAAAAAACAAGTTCAAGCCAATTATTAACAATAGCAGTAGCAGTAAACATTTGAAACTTGAAGAGGCAGCCACACATCATGTCTAGTGGACATGGTCATTTCTGTGGATATCATCAGGATTTCCCAGGTTGCCATCCTCACACCAAGCTCAGTGCAACTTTGTATCTTGAGCCATTTATGCATTATTTCTTTTCTATTAACCATATTTTGCCCACACACTCTGGAGTTGATTCACTAAAACAGGAGAGTGCAAAATCTGGTGCAGCTGTGGATAGTAGCCAATCCAATTTTGATTTCAACTTGTTCAATTAATGCCGCGTACACACAGGCGGACTTTCCGACTGACTTTCTGATGGACTTTTGACAGACTTCCGTCAGACTTTTTTTACGAACGGACTTGCCTACACATGACCAGACTACGGACGGACTTGCCTACACATGACCGGACTTTCCGGCAGACTATGTCCGCCGGTCTTCCTGACAGAGTTACGACGGACTTTCCGAATGAACGGACTTGCCCTCACACGAACAAGTCCGTTCATTTTGAATGTGACCCGGGTACGACGGGACTAGAAAAGGAAGTTAATCTCGCAGCTTTTATTATTTACCTGTGTAGTGTGTTTTTTTATTGACACTTTTTCCCTAGGTGAATGGGTAGGGGTACCATGTACCCCATACTCATTCACATAGGGTGGGGGTTGGGATCTGGAGGCCTCCTTATTAAAGGGAGCTCCCAGATTCCGATAAGCCCCCTGCCCGCAGACCCCGACAACCAATGGCCAGGGTTGTCGGGAAGAGGCCCTTGTCCTCATCAACATGGCGCTGCAGGGCGCCCCCCTCCCCCAAAGCACCCACCCCCCCATGTTGAGGGCATGCGGCCTGGAACAGTTCAGGAGGGGGGCGCTCGCTTGTCCCCACCCCCTTTCCTGACCGGCCGAGCTGCGTTCTCGGATAGGGGTCTGGTATGGATTTTTGGCGGACCCCACGCCGTTTTTTCGGAGTAGGGGGTTCCACTTAAAATCCATACCAGACCTAAGGGACATCGTCGCCTCGCGCTCGCCACAATAGGAAAATGTTTTTTCCTATTGCAGCGAGCGTGAGATGTAGTACCCTGCCCTATCTATCTATCTATCTATCTATCTATCTATCTATCTATCTATCTATCTATCTATCTATCTATCTATCTATCTATCTAGTTTTATATATATATATATATAGATAGATAGATAGATAGATAGATAGATAGATAGATAGATAGATAGATAGATAGATAGATAGATAGATAGATAGATAGATAGTGGGGACGGAAAGTATTCAGACCCCCTTACATTTTTGACTCTTTGTTATATTGCAGCCATTTGCTAAAATCATTTAAGTTCATTTGTTTCCCTCATTAATGTACACACAGCACCCCATATTGACAGAAAAACACAGAATTGTTGACATTTTTGCAGATTTATTAACCACCTCAATACTGGGCACTTTCGCCCCCTTCCTTCCCAGACCAATTTTCAGCTTTCAGCGCTCTCACACTTTCAATGACAATTGTGCAGTCATGGAATGCTGTACCCAAATTAAATTTTTATCATTTTGTTCACACAAATAGAGCTTTCTTTTGGTGGTATTTATTCACAAGTCCGTTTTTTATTTTTTGCGATATAAGTGAAAAAAGAGCAGAAATTTGGAAAAAAAAACCCAATATTTTCTTCTTTCTATTTTAAAAGAAATCCAATAAAATCGAATTTTGTCATAAATTTAAGCCAAAATGTATTCTACTACATGTTTTTGGTAAAAAAAATCCCGTTAAGTGTATAATAATTGGTTCGTGTGATCACGGACACATTTACGCAAATGATCATGTACAGATGTGCGCAGGTGACATATGTGTGCACATAATCATTGGGACATGTGATTTTACTGGGACATATGTGGGGGACAGGTGTTTTTACTATGTGGGGACATGTGTTTTGAGACATGTGTTTTGGGGACGTGTTTTGGGGACATTGTGTGTTTACTTTGTGTTTACTTTGTGTTTTTACATGTGTGGTGACACTAGACTGGTGATCAGTGAGTAAAAAGCTGTAAAAAACAGCTCATACTCACTGATCACCAGCCGGCTGCAGCGATCTGCTCTCCTCTTCTCACTGACAACTTCTGTGTGAGGAGAGGAGAGCTGATTGCCTAACAACCGGCTCTGTGTTTACATCACATGACGGCTGTGATTCGACACGGCCGTCATGTGATCAGGAGGGCCAATCGCAGAGCCCTCCTGCCAATCGGAGATGTGCCGTGTCCGGGTGACACGAGTGCATTGGGATCCCGGTCCTTCTGAGGGACGTTCCTGAACGTCCACTCAGAAGGAGAGATAGCCCACCCAGCCGTTTATGTGCAGTGGCCGGGTGGGAAGTGGTTAAAAAAGGAAAACTGAAATATCACATGGTCCTAAGTATTCAGACCCTTTGCTGTGACACTCATATAATTAACTCAGGTGCTGTCCATTTCTTCTGATCATCCTTGAGATGGTTCTACACCTTCATTTGAGTCCAGCTGTGTTTGATTATACTGATTGGACTTGATTAGGAAAGCCACACACCTGTCTATATAAGACCTTACAGCTCACAGTGCATGTCAGAGCAAATGGAGTTTGATAAATAACACCTGAAGGACTCCAAGATGGTGAGAAATAAGATTCTTTGGTCTGATGAGACCAAGATAGAACTTTTTGGCCTTAATTCTAAGCGGGATGTGTGGAGAAAACCAGGCAATGCTCATCACCTGTCCAATACAGTCCCAACAGTGAAGTATGGTGGTGGCAGCATCATGCTGTAGGGGTGTTTTTCAGCTGCAGGGACAAGACGACTGGTTGCAATCGAGGGAAAGATGAATGCGGCCAAGTACAGGAATATCCTGGACGATAACCTTCTCCAGAGTGCTCAGGACCTCAGACTGGGCCGAAGGTTTACCTTCCAACAAGACAATGACCCTAAGCACACAGCTAAAATAATGAAGGAGTGGCTTCACAATAACTCTGTGACTGTTCTTGAATGGCCCAGCCAGAGCCCTGATTTAAACCCAATTGAGCATCTCTGGAGAGACCTAAAAATGACTGTCCACCAACGTTTACCATCCAACCTGACAGAACTGGAGAGGATCTGCAAGGAGGAATGGCAGAGGATCCCCAAATCCAGGTGTGAAAAACTTGTTGCATCTTTCCCAAAAAGACTCATGGCTGTATTAGATCAAAAGGGTGCTTCTACTAAATACTGAGCAAAGGGTCTGAATACTTAGGACCATGTGATATTTCAGTTTTTCTTTTTTAATAAATCTGCAAAAATGTCAACAATTCTGTGTTGTTCTGTCAATATGGGGTGCTGTGTGTACATTAATGAGGAAAAAAATGAACTTAAATGATTTTAGCAAATGGCTGCAATATAACAAAGAGTGAAAGTGAGTACACCCCTCACATTTTTGTAAATATTTTATTATATCTTTTCATGTGACAACACTGCAGAAATTACACTTTGCTACAATGTAAAGTAGTGAGAGTACAGCTTGTATAACAGTGCACATTTGCTGTCCCCTCAAAATAACTCAACACACAGTCATTAATGCCTAAACCGCTGGCAACAAAAGTGAGTACACCCCTAAGTGAAAATGTCCAAATTGGGCCCGATTAGCCATTTACCCTCCCCGGTGTCATGTGACTTGTTAGTTTTACAAGGTCTCGGTGTGAATGGGGAGCAGGTGTGTTAAATTTGGTGTTATCGCTCTCACTCTCTCATACTGGTCACTGGAAGTTCAACATGGCACCTCATGGTGAAAAACTCTGAGGATCTGCAAAAAAGAATTTTGCTCCACATAAGGATGGCCTAGGCTATAAGAAGATTGCCAAGGCCCTAAAGCTGAACAGGACAGGTTCCACTCAGAACAGGCCTCGTCATGGTCGACCAAAGTAGTTGAGTGCACGTGCTCAGTGCGGTGTGTACATTAATGAGGAAAAAAAATGAACTTAAATGATTTTAGCAAATGGCTGCAATATAACAAAGAGTGAAAAATTTAAGGGGGTCTGAATACTTTCCGCCCCCACTGTATATCAACAATAATCAATGCCTTTGTTGATTATAAAAGGCTATGTTTGCTGGAGATCAATATTTTCCTTGGTCCCACATTTTTTGCCTTCACCCTTGCTTGGGTGGTTTTCTGTTGAAGATAACAAGTAATCCAAGTTGGAAGCAGAAGCTGAAGATTTGTTTTCAATAAAGTGAAATTAAACATACAATGTTTTACTGCCATTATCCCATTTATGTACATGTGTATATATAAAGATCATACCTTTTATTTAATGTAATATCAAATAATTTGAGTACTGTATTTAATCATTGCTGTTCAGAGGTCACATGACATTTGCTAGGTTTTTCCTGTCCTCAGAGAAAGTTCTGAGGGAGGAGTTTCTAGTACTCTACTAATGTATGAATTGGAGTTTGCACAGCATCGATTGGTTCTGTGCTGATCACATGACACATGACATAAAAGGATTTCAGAATAGAGAATTGAAATAAAAAATATAGCAACAAGGAGTTTTAAAGCTATCTAATCTATATTTTAAAGCAACTGTTTGTTATTTTTTTTCAATACCATGGTGTAGGTGTAGTTAAATTGCTGACACTAGCTTTCACTTTTTTCACACTGTAAAGATTCTGTAGGAGGTTCTGCCAATCTCAGGCTGTGTCACGCCCCTCCAGCCTGTGTCTATGGTGTGTATATGCTGGGTAGGGATGAGCCGAACACCCCCCGGTTCAGTTTGCACCAGAACCCGCGAACGGACCGAAAATTTGCACAAACGTTAGAACCCCATTGAAGTCTATGGGACTCGAACGTTCAAAATCAAAAGTGCTTATTTTAAAGGCTAATTTGCATGGTATTGTCCTAAAAAGGGTTTGGGGACCCGGGTCCTGCCCCAAAGAACATGTATCAATGCAAAAAAAAGTTTTAAAAACGGCCGTTGTTTCGGGAGCAGTGATTTTAATGATGCTTAAAGTGAAAAAAAAGTGAAATATTCCTTTAAATATCGTACCTGGGGGGTGTCTATAGTATTCCTGTAAAGTGGTGCGTGTTTCCTGTGCTTAGAACAGTCCCTGCACAAAATGACACTTTTAAAGGAATAAAAGTCATTTAAAACTGCAAAGGAAAGGCGTGGGGCCCCAGGCCCTCTGAACAGCAGTATACAGGCGGTGCAAACAAGACAGGGACTGTAGGTTTGTTGTTAAGTAGAATCTGTTTGTAATTTTGAACTGGTACATTTTTAACCACTTGACAACTGGGCACTTAAACCCCCCTCGTGACCAGACTAATTTTCAGCTTTCAGCGCTTTCACACTTTGAATGACAATTACTCAGTCATGTAATACTGTACCCAAATGAATTTTGTGTCCTTTTTTCATACAAATATAGTTTTCTTTTAGTGGTATTTGATCACCTCTGGGGATTTTATTTTTTGCGCTATAAATGAAAAAAAAGAAAATTTTGAAAAAAAACACATTTTTCTTTGTTTCTGTGATAAAATTTTGCAAATTATTAATTTTTCTTCATAAATTTTGGCCACAATTTATACTGCAACATATCTTTAGTAAAAATAACCAAAATTAGTGGATATTATTTGGTCTGTGTGAAAGTTATAGAGTCTACAAGTTGTGGTGCAATCTAATGCCGCGTACACATGGTCGGACTTTTCGTCTACAAAAGTCCGACGGACGCCGACGGACTAAAGCTGGCTGACAATCCGATCGTGTGTGGGCTTCCCTGGACTTTCAGCGGACTTTTCCAGCCTCAAATCTGACGGACTTTAGATTTGAAACATGCTTCAAATCTTTACGTCGTAACTACGCCAGACCCAGAAATCCGCTCGTCTGTGTGCTAGTCCGACGGACAAAAACCCACGCTAGGGCACCTATTGGCTACTGGCTATCAACTGCCTTATTTTAGTCCGGTGTACGTCATCACGTACGAATCCGTCGGACTTTTGTGTGATCGTGTGTAGGCAAGTCCGTTCGTTAGAAAGTCTGCCGCAAGTCCGCCAAAAGTCCACGGAAAGTCTGTTGGACAGGCTGTCGGACTTTTGTAGACGAAAAGTCCGACCGTGTGTACGCGACATAACTTGTTAACTACCTATTACACTTTTGAAGGCCCTGGAGCACCAGGACAATAGAAACGCCCACAAAATGACCACATTTTGGAAAGCTAACATCCCAACGTATAATCTATGAGGCGTAATCAGTCTTTTGAACGGTTCATTTTTTTCCAGAAGTTTTAGGAAAATGTGGAAAAAAAAATTAAAACACTTTTTTTTACACAAAGTTGTCCATTTATAAGATATTTCCAACACATAGCATGTACATAGCAGAAATGACACCCCAAAATACATTCTGCTACTCCTACTGAGTATGGCGATACCACATGTGTGAGACTTTTACACAGCCTGGCCACATACAGAGGCACAATATTGAAATAGCACCTTCAAGGGTTTTAGGAGCATAAATTACACATCTCATTTCTCAACCACCTATTACACTTTTGAAGGCCCTGGAGCACCAAGACAATGAAAATGCCCACAAAATGACCCCATTTTGGAAAGCTAACACCCCAACGTATAATCTATAAAGGCATAATGAGTCTTTTGAATGGTTAATTTTTTTCCAGAAGTTTTTGGAAAATGTGGGAAAAAATGAAAACGCATTTTTTTTTTACACAAAGTTGTCCATTCATAAGATATTTTCAACACGTAGCATGTCATAGCAAAAATGACACCCGAAAATACATTCTACTACTCCTCCTGAGTACGGCGATACCACATGTGTGAGACTTTTACGCAGCCTGGCCACATACAGAGGCACAACATTGAAATAGCACCTTCAGGCATTCTAGGAGCATAAATTACACATCTCATTTCTCAACCACCTATTACACTTTTGAAGGCCCTGGAGCACCAGGACAATGGAAACACCCACAAAATGACCCCATTTTGGAAAGAAAACATCCCAACAAAATAATCTATGAGGCATAGTGAGCCTTTTGAACAGTTCATTTTTTTCCAGAAGTTTTGGAGCCTGGCCACATACAAGGAACACCGTCAGGTGTTCTAGGGACACATAGCATGCACATACCAAGAATTACACCCCAAAATACATTCTCCTGAGCAAAGGGTAAAAAAAAAAGATTACCTGTGGTTTTAGTAGCACAGTTGTCCACAGGAGGATAGCACTGGTCCAGGCAGCAGGCAGGGACTTGGTCAGCAAAAGCGAACGCAATTGTCCATGCAACAGGCAGGAACACTGTCCATAGTCAGTACAGGCAGCAGGCAGCGATGCTGTCCATATACAGTCCAGGGTCAGTGCAGGCAGAGATTGTCAGCAGTGCCAAAATATTGATCCTGGTAGTAGGCAGGAACATGGTCCATCCATGTGGTGTGGTCAGTTCATGCGACAGGCAGAGGCATGATGGCATAGGTCCCACAGGCAGCAGGCAGAAGTAGGGCCTCGTTCAGGACAGAATGGGGACAGGGGTAGAGGCTTCTCCCACCCAAATCTCTTTGAAGCCTCTGAGTCTCCAGACCCTAATCTAGGAATGAGAAAACAAAAAAAAAATGTTTTTCTTCATCCAGAAAAACAATTCTGGAGCCCCTCACATACGTGAGACCCCTGTGTTATGAATCCCACTAGTCCAGTGGCAGGGTACAAGATCTGTCCAAGAGGCAGGCAAAAAGGATGGTCAAACAGTCCAGGGTCAGTTCCAGATCAGGCAGAGGTATGTACAGAATCGGTAGGCAGAAGTGTGGTCAAATAACAAGCCAGGGTCAGTTTCAGATCAGGCAGAGGTATGAACAGAATTGGTAGGCAGAAGCGTGGTCGAATAACAAGCCAGGGTCAGTTCCATAATAGGCAGAGATATAAACAGAATCGGTAAGCAGAAGCGTGGTTGAATAACAAGCCAGGGTCAGTTACAGAGCAAGTAGAGGCATAAGGGGTGTGAAGGTAAATGGCAGGAAGTGAGGGTTATGTTTACCATACTTCACTAATAATTTAGTGAAGCATGGTAATGGCAGAAACAGTCAACTATGCAGAGGCCTGGTTGGGAAGGACATTGGGGACAATAAAAAGTGGTGTCTCTTCTTATGCCGCGTACACACGGTCGGACTTTTCGACTACAAAAGTCCAACGGACGCTGACGGACTAAAGCTGGCTGGTAATCCGATCGTGTGTGGGCTTCTCCGGACTTTCAACGTACTTTTTTAGCCTCAAATCCGACGTACTTTAGATTTGAAACATGCTTCAAATCTTTACGTCGTAACTACGACGGACCCCGAAATCCGCTCGTCTGTGTGCTAGTCCAACGGACAAAAACCCACGCTAGGGCAGCTATTGGCTACTGGCTATGAACTTCCTTATTTTAGTCTGGTGTACGTCATCACGTACGAATCCATCGGACTTTTGTGTGGTCGTGTGTAGGCAAGTCCGTTCGTTAGAAAGTCTGCCACAAGTCCGCCGCAAGTCTGCCGAAAGTCCTCCGGAAGTCTGTTGGACAGGCTGTCGGACTTTTGTAGCTGAAAAGTCCGACCGTGTGTACGCGGCATTACTCCTCCTTTGGTGCACACCCGGCATTTTTTCTGCCGTTTTTGGCCTGTTGGTCTGGGGGGATTTTTTCGGAAAAGTGGCGTTTGGAGAGTCTGCTAATTACATCGGATTGAATGGTTTCTGGTGGGCTGTTTGGGAATACAAGGGCAGTGGTGATTTCTTCCTGGTAGCCAAGGAAGGATTTGGGGCTTGCAGTGGATTTGTGATAAATAACGTAGCTGTTGTATATGGCCAAATTAAATAAATACATTGAGACTTTTTTATACCACTGGTATGTTCATTTCATGGCAAGGTAGGGTTTGAGCATCTGGTCATTGAAGTCGACACCCCCCATAAACATGTTGTATTCGTGGATACATGTTGGCTTTTGTATTCGGCCATTCCTCCTGGTTATCTTCTTGATGGTATTATTGTGGATTGATGAAAGCACGTAGACGTCCCTTCTGTCCCTCCACTTCACAGCCAGAATTTCCTCATTCCGTAAGCTCGCCATCTCCCCTCTTCTTAGCTTCTTGTTGACGAGGCTTTGAGGAAAGCCCTTCCGGTTCTTCCTTACGGTGCCACATGCTGGAGTCTTCTTTCTGTGAAGATTGCGGAACAGGGGCAGACTAGTGTAAAAATTGTCCAAATACAAATGGTAGCCTTTCTCTAGGAGTGGGTTTTTTGAGTTCCCAAATTACTTTCCCACTCGATCCAATGTATTCTGGGCAATTAGGGGGATGTAGCTGGGTGTCCTTCCCTTCGTATACCATGAAGACATAGGTATACCCTGTAGCTCGGTCGCACAATTTATACATTTTCACCCCATAGTGGGCCCTTTTGGTGGGAATAAATTGTTTTATGCCCAACCTGCCAGTAAATTTGACAAGGGACTCTTTCACACATATGTGTTGGTCTGGGGTAAATAACTGGGGGAAGATATTAGAAAAATATTTTAGTAGTGGGCGAATTTTATAAAGCTTGTCAAAATTTGGGTCATTTCAGGGAGGGCACTGGGTATTGTCATTGTAGTGTAGGAATCTCATAATCATGAGATATCTGGTGCTGGGCATTACAGAGGAAAAGATGGGCATGTGGTGGATGGGCAGGGTAGACCAATAGGAACGTAATACATTTTTTGGATAGTCCCATACAGAATGTGAGGCCCAAAAATTTTTTAAACTCCTCCACTGTTAAGGCTCTCCACTCGTAGGGACAGGCATAATAGGACGTTGGGTTACTTGCTATAAATTGTTGGGCATATAGGTTGCACTGGGCCACAATCGATGCAATCATTTCCTCAGTAAAAATAAGGTTGAAAAAATCTATTGGTGAAAAATTTTCTGTGTCCACCTGGACTCCTGGCTGGGCAGTGAAAGGGGGAATGATAGCTTCTCCTGAATTAGGAGGAAGCCATAAGGGGTTCTCAAGGGAGTAGGGAAGGCTGGCATGGGACCTAACCCTTTGGAACTGAGGTGACACCCCACTGGTACGTGGCCTTTGCCGAGGTACTGCGGTGTTGGTGGATGGCACTGCGGTGCTGGTGGATGGCATTGAGGTGATGGTGGATGGCATTGCGGTGCTGGTGGATGGCACTGCCTCCTCACCAGTACGCCTTCGTCTGGCGGGCGGACTCTCATCCTCCTCCTCTGAGGCTGTCAGTGTACCACTGCTTAGGACAGGCTTGTAGTCCACGTCAGACTCAGAATCTGAATAGGAATCCGAAGCAGAGAGAGCTCCCTGTTGCTCCCGTCGGCCGCAAGAATATTGTATGCCTCCTCGGCTGAAAATAATCTTTGTGACATTCTTAGTGATGACAAATGGCACTGATATGTGGCACTGATGACATGTGACACTGGCAGATTGCACTGGTGATAGATGGCACTGATACGTGGCACTGATGACACATGACACTGATGTGGTAGGTGACACTGACAGGTGACACTGATGACACTGATGTGGCAGGTGACAGACAGGTGGCACTGATGTGGCAGGTGACACTGACAGGTGGCACTGATGACAGATGGCACTGACGACAGATGGCACTGATACATGGCACTGATACGTGGCACTGATGTGGTAGGTGACACTGACAGGTGGCATTGATGTGGCAGGTGACACTGACAGGTGGCACTGATGTGGCAGGTGACACTGACAGGTGGCGCTGATGTGGCAGGTGACACTGCCAGATGGCACTGATGACAGATGGCACTGACAGGTGGCACTGATAACACCAACAGTAATGAGCGATTTGGCATTGTATGGGCACTGTATGTGCACTGTATGGGCAATGTTGGGCTCTGATGTGTGTTTTAACTAAAGGTTGGCACTCACTATTTATTACAGATCCTCACAGAGACAGCGTGTGAGGAGAGAAAGCCGGCAATGAGAGATGATCTCATATGTTTACATTTGAGATCATCTCTCATTGGAAGCTCCGATCACGTTGTAAACGGCCATTGTGATTGGCCGTTTATGGCGATCTGTGACTGGCTGTGTCCAAGGGACACGGCCAGCGCAGAATTTCCCCGATGCATGCTCGCGGGATCGCGCATTGTGGAAGTAAACAGGAGGACGTCCACGGACGGCCTCCCGGCAATTGGAGTCTGCGCTGTATCTGTCTTTCAGCTATAGCGTGGACGCCTAGTGGTTGAAGTGTAGCTCCAGCCAAAAAAAATCTATTTTTAAGCTTTTTGGAAAACATACTGTAGGGAAGGGTTATCACCCCTGTGACATTTGTTTTGCTGTCTGTGCACCTCTTCAGAAGATTTTACCTCACTTTCTGTCCCAATGACAAATGTTTTTTGACAATTTGAGGTTTTTAATGAAACAAGGATTGGTGATAAAGCATCAGTGGAAAGGAGACACGTTTTTCCCATATTAACTCTTACAGGAGAGAATTTCCCTTCCTAGGGGTAGATTTAATCTCACTTCCTGTTGTCTCCTTTCGTTTGCAAGTAGGAGTCGTTTGTAAGTTGGATGTTTGAAAGTAGGGGCCTGCCCTATATACTCTGCAGAAATTGGGGCGTTAGGTGTTGGTGTTGCCACAACACTGTAAGTCCTCACAGTTACTCTTGGTGGGCACAGAAAAGGACCCTGCTGTGAGATATTAGATCAAGAATTGTAATTACATGTTCCTGTTGAACAGGGGCAGAAAAATTGGGCCTTAGGCACTAGTGCCACAACACTGCAACCCCTCACAGATACTCTAGTTGGAGCGCAGGAATGAGCCCTCCTGTAAAATATTGCATCAAAAATTGTAATTAGACGCCCCTGCTAAACAGGGGCTGAAAAATTGGGCCTTATGCACTGGTGCTGGTGCCACAACACTACAACCCCTCACAGAAACTCTAGTTGGAGCGCAGGAACAAGCCCTGCTGCAAAGTATTGCATCAAAAATTGTAATTACACGCCCCTGTTAAACAGGGGCTGAAAAATTGGGCCTTAGCCACTGGTGGTGGCGCCCAGAACCAAAAATATTCTTACATGCTATCAGCATGATCATTGAGGAGGAAGAATATAGTCACTCAGCATAACAGGATAGTCACTCAGCATCAGCATAGGCAGTCTTGAAGGGATCTGACATTTCAGAAAAAAATATTCGGTTACATCAGCATCAGGTGCTTGGTAGCTGGTGGTGATCCAAGACTAGTAAAAATTAATATAGTCGCACTAGTGAAAATAAAGTGGAAACTGTAAACATTAAATATTATTGACATAAATATCTCAATATTAGATACAAGGTTGTGCACCTTTACATCAAAAAGAGCGTACCAACATAAATTAGAAAAAAGTCCATAACCAAACAAGCATGGAAGTGAAATAGTGAAATATTAAATGAAAAAAGTCCAAAAGATGAAAACGAATTTCAAAGTGATGAGTGATGCAAATATTCATAAGGTGCCAAGTGCGTTGATGAGACCTCCACCTATGACAAACACTGCCGCTTACCAGAGAGCGATGGTCCCTTGTTACAGGGGACCACACTAAGCAGATGGCTGTACCCCAGCCCGGGATCTCACAGGCAGGCACCAAATGTCTCAACGTCCAGGGGGATCCTCAGCATCGATCACAGAAAAGTGATGTACTCCCTGGTAACCTTGTTATGATGGTCCTTGTTTGATATTTTCTTGTTATAAGATGACAACACTTTGTTCCTTTCTCCCAATTCCTCTCCTGCATTGTGAGACTGATTCATTTTTATGAAGGTCAGTCGATCGACCGAGTTGGTGGACAGGCGCACCCTGTGATCGGTTACAAAACCTCCAGCAGCACTGAATGTGCGTTCTGAAAGAACGCTGGATGCAGGACAGGCAAGTAGCTCAATTTCATACTGTGCAAGCTCTGGCCAGTGATCCATCCTCAAGACCCAGTACCCAGAGGATTTTTGGTGGGAAAGATGTCCAAGTCAGATCTTGCCCCTAGGTATTCCTGCACCATGTAAAACAGACGCTGGCGATGGTTGCTGGAACCTATCATACCTTGGGGCTGCGGACTAAAAAATTGTCTGAATGCATCGGTCAGATGGCCACCTTCTCCACCGCTCCTTCTTTGACTGACCAAAGCCTCAGCAACACGTTGTCCAGGAACAGGAGTATGTAACCTCCCAGTCTCTGGGAACGCGTTGCACAGACATTTCTGCAAGGCCTCCCGAAGATGTTTCATCCTCTGCTTTCTCTGCGACATCAAGATAAGGTCCGTAACCTTACCTGTAACGTGGATCAAGTAGGGTTGCCAGCCAGTATTGATCCCTCTGCTTGATACCACGAATACGAGGATCCTTCCACAGGCTTTGCAGGATCAGGGAGGCCATGCAGCATAGGTTTGCTGAGGCATTCGGTCCGGAGTCCTCTGGGTCACTAAGGATAACATGAACCGCACCCACCTCCTCCCAGCCGCGTACAAGTCCATGGGTTTCTTGGGACTGTAAATGATCCCTTAAAGACTGCTGCTGATGCTGAGTGCCAGGCTCCACCTCCATGCTGACACAATCCTCCTCTTCCTCCTCCTCCTCCTCCTCTTCCTGTGTGATCAGCGGGCATGCAGGAACACTGTCTGGATAAAGGGGCCTTGAGAGCTAAAGAAGTCCTCCTGTTCCTGCCTATGTTCTGCCTCAAGTGCCCTGTCCATTATTCCATGCAGCGTGTGCTCCAACAGGTGGACAAGGGGGGCAGTGTCACTGATGCATGCACTGTCACTGCTCACCATCCTTGTGGCCTCCTCAAATGGTGACAGGACAGTGCATGCATCCCTGATCATGGCCCACTGGCGTGGGGAAAAAAAACAAGCTCCCCTGACCCTGTCCTGATGCCATAGTCGCACAGGTACTCATTGATGGCCCTCTGCTGCGTGTGCAGCTGCTGAAGCATGGCCAAGGTTGAGTTCCACCTGGTGGGCATGTCACAGATTAGGCGGTTCTTGGGCAGGTTAAACTCCTTTTTGGAGGTCCGCCAGCCGAGCACTGGCATTATATGACCGGCGGAAATGCACACAGACTTTCCCGGCCTGCCTCAGGACATCCTGTAAGCCTGGGTACCTGCCCAAGAACCGCTGCACCACCAAGTTAAGGACGTGAGCCAAACAGGGCACATGGGTCATTTGTCTCTGACAGAGGGCGGAGAGGAGGTTGGTGCCATTGTCGCAAACCACCATTCCTGCCTTAAGTTGGCGTGGCGTCAACCACCACTGAACCTGCCCCCTGCAGAGCTCACAGAACCTCTGCCCCAGTGTGGCTCCTGTCCCCCAAGCACACCAGCTCAAGCACCGCATGGCATCTTTTGGCCTGCGTACTTGCGTAGCCCCTTGAACGCCTATGGAGCACCGCTGGTTCCGAGGACAAAGCACAGGTAGAGCCCATGGAGGAAGAAGAAGAGGAGGGGGTGGAGGAGAGAGGTGTGTCAGAATCACCTGTAGTGGCATTTTGGAGGCGTGGTGGCGGAACAACCTCCAACACTACTGCACCTTGTCCTGCATCCTTCCAAACTGCCAGCAGAGTCACAGAATGTGCTGTGAAACTTAGGTGACGTCCCTGTCCATGCCTGCTGGACCATGAGTCAGCGGTAATATGCACCTTACT
The DNA here is from genome assembly GCA_037952925.1 of Lithobates clamitans. Lineage (NCBI taxonomy): Eukaryota > Metazoa > Chordata > Amphibia > Anura > Ranidae > Lithobates > Lithobates clamitans. Next base: position 3,359,159 of record JBBGZY010000477.1, on the reverse strand, counting down.
GCTGACTGCCTTGTCCAGCGAGGCCAAGAGATTGCCTTCCACATGCCGATAGAGAGCCGGAATCGCCTTCCATGAAAAAAAGTGGCGTTTGGGAACCTGCCACTGAGGAACCGCACATTCCACAAACTCACAGGAGGGGGCAGAGTCTACCAACTGAAAAGGTAGCAGTTGAAGTGCTAGCAATTTTGCCAAGCTAGCATTCAACCGCTGGGCATATGGATGGCTGGGGGCAAACTTCTTTCTGTGGTGCAGCAGCTGGGGCAGGGAAATTTGCCTGGTACAATCTGACGTCGGTCTACTTCTAGCAGATTGCCCACAAGTACTTGGCTGTGACACACCTAATTGTACACCTTCATTCCTCTCAGTGCAGGTCTCGGAGAGGACTGAAGGTATAGTGGGGTTGGAGATCTCAGCTGATGAGGAGCAAGGAGAGGTCCTCTTGGTTCTTTGGTGTGGGTCTTTTAGGTATGCTTGCCAATGAACTGCATGGCAGGTCAACATATTTCTGGTCAAGCATGTGGTGCCCAAGCGGGAGATGTTTTGGCCACGCGAGATATGCTTGAGACATATGTTGCAAATAGCAGCGGTGCGATCTGATGCACTCGTCTCAAAAAAGGCCCACACCAAAGAACTTTTGGAATAACGCGCAGAGACAGCAGCGCCCTGCACATGCGGAGCTTTGCGGTGTGATGCAGTCAGTGGGCTGCCCCTAAGCTGGCCCCTGGAGGGCATCCTGCCTTGTTGGTGATGTGCCTCCTCCTCCTCTCTCCTATCAGGCACCCATGTGTAGTCAGTGACCTCATCATCCCCTCCCTCCTCATCACTGGAGCAAACCTGGCAGTATGCTGCAGCAGGGGCAACATGACTGCCAGATTGCTGTCCTTCTTGGGCACCCCCTCTGTCTGGGCTCACGTTACTGCCTTCCTCTAGCTGAGTACCATCATCGGAGCCTTCAAAATGCTGGGCATCCTCCTGGAGCATGTACTCAACACTGTGGTCAAAAAATTCGGGGGACTCCTCAGGAGGACATGGTGGGGCTAGGGAAAGAGTGACTGATTCCATTGAGCCGAGGGAAGAGGCCGGGTTGGCAGCTGCTTTGCCAGACAAAGTATGCTGAGCATGGGTGAGAGAGGATGAGGACGGCTTGGTCATCCACTCGACCAAGTCTTCCGCATGTTGCAGCTCAACGCAGCCAGCTGCCGAAAAAAAGGCCAAGTGTGTCCCATGACTACGTGCTGATGAGGATGCACTGTGTCCATGACCAGCACTGTTGCCTCTAGACACAGAGCCTGCTTGCCCTCTTTTTTTGGCTTGTGACTGTCTGCCTCTCCTTGTTGGCCTTCCAGACATATTAATGGCCTGCAGTGAGATGTAGCTGCACTAAGCTGATATATATATATATATATATATATATATATATATATATATATATATATATATATATATATACTGATACTGCAGCTAGCAAAATCAACTGCCTGCCTTTAGTATTATTAGTATGAGACCACCACCAATCTTCGACAGGTAGCTTTAGCTGAACACTGTGAAGAGGTCGCACTACACTAACTTGTAGCTTTAGCTGAACACTGTGCAGAGGTCTCACCACACTAACTTGTAGCTTTAGCTGAACACTGTGCCGAGGTCGCACTACACTAACGTGTAAATAATGTAGCTGCCTGCGGTAGTGATAGGATCAGAAAAACACCACCAATCTTCTACAGGTAGCTTTAACTGAACACTTTGCAGAGGTCGCATTACACTAACTTGTAGCTTTAGCTGAGCACTGTGCAGAGGTCACACTACACTAACTTGTAGCTTTAGCTGAACACTGTGCCGAGGTCGCACTACACTAACGTGTAAATAATGTAGCTGCCTGCGGTAGTGATAGGATCAGAAAAACACCACCAATCTTCTACAGGTAGCTTTAACTGAACACTGTGCAGAGGTCGCACTACACTAACTTGTAGCTTTAGCTGAACACTGTGCAGAGGTCGCACTACACTAACTTGTAGCTTTAGCTGAGCACTGTGCAGAGGTCGCACTACACTAACTTGTAGCTTTAGCTGAACACTGTGCCGAGGTCGCACTACACTAACGTGTAAATAATGTAGCTGCCTGCAGTAGTGATAGGATCAGAAAAACACCACCAATCTTCGACAGGTAGCTTTAGCTGAACACTGTGCAGAGGTCGCACTACACTAACTTGTAGCTTTAGCTGAACACTGTGCCGGGGTCGCACTACACTAACTTGAAGCTTTAGCTGAACACTGTGCAGAGGTTGCACTACACTAATGTGTAAATAATGTAGCTGCCTTCGGTAGTGATAGGATCAGAAAAACACCACCAATCTTCTACAGGTAGCTTTAGCTGAACACTGTGCAAAGATCGCACTACACTAACTTGTAGCTTTAGCTGAGCACTTTGCAGAGGTCGCACTACACTAACTTGTAGCTTTAGCTGAACACTGTGCAGAGGTCGCACTACACTAACTTGTAGCTTTAGCTGAACACTGTGCAGAGGTCGCACTACACTAACTTGTAGCTTTAGCTGAGCACTGTGCAGAGATCGCACTACACTAACTTGTAGCTTTAGCTGAACACTGTGCCGAGGTCGCACTACACTAACGTGTAAATAATGTAGCTGCCTGCAGTAGTGATAGGATCAGAAAAACACCACTAATCTTCTACAGGTAGCTTTAGCTGAACACTGTGCAGAGGTCGCACTACACTAACTTGTAGCTTTAGCTGAGCACTGTGCAGAGGTCGCACTACACTAACTTGTAGATTTAGCTGAACACTGTGCAGAGGTCGCACTACACTAACTTGTAGCTTTAGCTGAACACTGTGCAGAGGTCGCACTACACTAACTTGTAGCTTTAGCTGAACACTGTGCCGAGGTCGCACTACACTAACGTGTAAATAATGTAGCTGCCTGTGGTAGTGATAGGATCAAAAAAACATCACCAATCTTCTACAGGTAGCTTTAGCTGAGCACTGTGCAGAGGTCGCACTACACTAACTTGTAGCTTTAGTTGAACACTGTGCAGAGGTCGCACTACACTAACTTGTAGCTTTAGCTGAACACTGTGCAGAGGTCGCACTACACTAACTTGTAGCTTTAGCTGAACACTGTGCAGAGGTTGCACTACACTAACTTGTAGCTTTAGCTGAACACTGTGCAGAGGTCGCACTACACTAACTTGTAGCTTTAGCTGAACACTGTGCAGAGGTCGCACTACAATAACTTTTAGCTTTAGCTGAACACTGTGCAGAGGTCGCACTACACTAACATGTAGCTATAGCTGAACACTGTGCCAAGGTCACACTACACTAACGTGTAAATAATGTAGCTGCCTGCGGTAGTGATAGGATCAGAAAAACATCACCAATCTTCTACAGGTAGCTTTAGCTGAACACTGTGCAGAGGTCGCACTACACTAACTTGTAGCTTTAGCTGAACACTGTGCCGGGGTCGCACTACACTAACTTGAAGCTTTAGCTGAACACTGTGCAGAGGTTGCACTACACTAATGTGTAAATAATGTAGCTGCCTGCGGTAGTGATAGGATCAGAAAAACACCACCAATCTTCTACAGGTAGCTTTAGCTGAACACTGTGCAGAGGTCACACTAGACTAACTTGTAGCTTTAGCTGAGCACTGTGCAGAGGTCACACTACACTAACTTGTAGCTTTAGCTGAACACTGCACTGTAAATACTGTAGCTGACTTTGGCACTAATAGGATCAGAAGAACACCAGCAATTTTCTTCAGGTAGCTGTAAATACTGTAACAACACCTGCCTGCCTGTCAGTAGGAAGATAATAACAGGAACGGATCTAGCTAAACTGAACACATTGTATGTATATATATATATATATATATATATATATACAACACCTGGGATGCATATATATATATATATATATATATATATATATATATATATATATATATATATATATATATATATATATATATATATATACACTATACACTGTAAGTGCAGCTAACTGACTGACTGTCCTGCCTAATCTATCTAACTTAAATCAAATGACACTCTCTCTCTCTGTCTCTCAAAGCCGGAACACACTACACAGGGCCGACGTGCAGGCGGCCTTTTATAGTGTGGGGCGTGTGCTAAACCCCCTGAGCCATAATTGGCCAAAGCCACCCTGGCTTTGGCCAATTACAGCTCTCTATACAGACGGCGCTGTGATTGGCCAAGCATGCGGGCCATAGTGCATGCTTGGCCAATCATCAGCCAGCAATGCACTGCGATGCCGCAGTGAATTATGGGCCATGACGTGTCTCTCGAGACGCCCTCGAGACGCTTATTTCAGAAAGGACAATCCACTTTGCCCTGCAAGTGCATTTGCAATGCACTTGTAGGGCAAAGTGGTTTTGCCTTTTTGAAATATGCCCCAGTGTGTCAACATGTGCTAGCTCCCATCATGGGGGATCAATGGATTTGTTTCGGGATCTGGCTCCCTTAATTTCAGGACTGACCAGCGTTTCCTCAATTGCTCCTTGGATCGTCGTACCCCAAAAGTCCTGTGCAGACTTCTCACAACTTTAGCCATGATCTTGGCCTTTCTCACATTAGGGTTTCTGTACGGTCCATGCTTCCCATCATAGTCTATCCTCTTCAAGATGTCCACCATCTCCACCATTTCTTCAAAGGACATATTTTAGGCCTTATATCTCCTCCTGGATGGGGAACTGCCTTGCTCCGGGCTTTCGTCGTCATTGCTGATAACAGCACACACCTGCTGTGTCTCCGCCATGTGCTCTCCCACTGCCCCAAAAGAGAAGAGGCGGGAAATACACTAGAAAGAAGGACAGGGGTGGAGTTTCATGCATGCACAGTGTATATAAAGCATGTAACAACAAAGTCTGGGGGATGCCCAGGAAAAAACCAAAGCCTACTTACCACCAGCTCGCAGACAGTATAACAGTATGCATTAAAAACTGGATTAGTCCGCACGCATTTGAAAATGCATGCGTGAGCACAGAGCATTGTCACGGCACCCTGGTATCTGTGGTCCTAACACTAAAATATGTGTCCCCACAGTGGAGGCACATGCATTCTGATGGATAAACGAGGGCAAGTGGACTGAAGGGGAGCCCACCCCTTCTTAAAGGTACAGGAGCACATCAAACACCCAGCAAATAGCACAGTGGCTGCAAAGGTGTTGGTGCGCTGCTGGACCAATACAAACACAGACATGAAAACAAAAGCTTGCCATCACCCTCATTTATGGCTGGCTATCGCAGTAAGTGTCATTGGAAGGTTAAACATGTAACAACAAAGTCTGGGGGATGCCCAGGAAAAAAACAAAGCCTACATACCATCAGTGTATATAAAGCATAACACACGGGCGATGTAATGGACGTACATACAATCTGTAAGTGGAGGACGGAGGATCGTTATCGCTGATCGTTCAAATGAAAGTACAATTGTAACTTGGGGCAGTGGTTAGTGGCCTATACTGCTTATAGATTGAGGCCTTATTGGGACAAGATTAGGAGAGCTTAGCCTGACATTAGGGTTTGCCTTGTGTTGTGTCTTGCAGATAAAATGTTTGATAAATTTACAGCCCCTTTATTGAAAAATACAGGGAGCTGCAATGTCTCTGGTAAGTACAATGCAGGGACTATTCTAATAAACTAAAGAGGAAGGCAGCGCTGGAGAAACTGTTGGAATTAGTGAAGCCTGTGTATCCCACGGCAGACATCACCTATTTAAAGGCCAAAATTGGTAGCCTGAGGAGCAGAAGAAAGTCCAGGATTCCCTGAGATCCAGAGCAGCAGCAGATGATGTATATGTCCCCAGGCTGTGATACTACAACAGCCTGCATTTTTTGTCCGACCAGACGGAACCTAGGCCTTCGCTCTCAACACTTCCTTCAACATCAGCTGAGGCTCCTGAGGTCCAACCTGGGCCTTCCACCCAGGAAGAAGATGTGAAGGAGCCCAGCTTGACCCAGGTATAGTATTGTTAAACATATTTCTTGTCAAAAATTGAATGATGTTAACTAGATGTTATGGATCACAAATCTCTGATTTAATAAAGTGGTTTACATATCAATAGACAGTAGTAGCCAAAAATGATTGGGACAAGAATGAAAAATGCTGGGGTCAGAATGATAGTCTTTTCTATTTGCAACAGTCATGAGCTCAAAACTGTGTGTGATTGATGACCAAAAACCTAAAACTATGTACCATTTTCATACACAGGAAAGTCTCAGCCAGGAGGAGGCCTTGGCAAGCAGCCTGACTAAATCACAGGTTCCTCCTCTCCCCCCTCCAATCAAAAGGACCAGGAAGGCAAGGAACCTGGAGGAGGCCATGGCTGCTTTCCTAAAACATGCTACTGTGGCAATTAGCACAGTCCCTGATGGCCAGGAGGTGTTTGGATGCGTCACAGCAAGTAAATTAAAACAGATGGAGGGGGCCTAGCGCACTATTTGAGAGGAGATAATTCTGCAGGCCCTAAACAAGGGGATGAGGGGCGAACTCACCCATCAAACACACCTCTGTGAGTTGGACAATGCTCCTCCACCACCTCCACCAACAACACAGCCACCCCACCCACAACAGCAGCATGGAAGGAAGTCTGGAAGGAAGTGTTGAGAGTGATGGCCTGGGTTTAGTGTGGTCTGGCAAAAAACGCAGGCTGTTGTAAGATCGCAGCCTCATAGACATAGATGCCATCTGCTGCTGCTCCCAATCTCTCTGAGTCATGGACCATATTGTGCTCCCTATTAAATGGACTCCTCAGGTTACCAATTTTGACAGTCAAATAATTGATGTCTGCCCTGGGGCACAAAGACTTCACCAATTCTAACTGTTTCTCCCTCATTGCCTTCCTCTTTTTTTATATGACCTTGTGCTCCCTATTAATTTAAAAAAAAATTGACAAATACTTGGCTATGTGTTTTACTTCAAAAAGGTCAGTTAGTTTGTGAGTAGGAAGGTACGTTTCAAAAATACAATGTCAAATTAACAAGGGACACCAACATAGTTGTATCTCAGAGGTTAAAAAATACAAGATAATAATGGTGTTGTGGTAACTTGACACACAAAACTTAAAAAACATATTATTCTAGAGATCACTAGAAAAAAAACACACAAAAAAAATTATTCAGGCGATCACTAGAAAAAAAAACACAAAAAAAAGATTATTCTGGAGATCACTAGAAAAAAAATATGTTTGTCAGAACTCTGTGAATATCAGCAGCAAAGCAGCTTCATTATTATACCATTATAAAGAAGAAGAGAATGTGCTGCATTGAGAGATTTCATAATTTGCCGTGTCACGAATGTTAATTCTCCATTATAAACGATAGTTTTACAAGACCGAGCTCTTGCGGCTCGTCCTTGATTCCGAGCATGCGAGTTTGTACTTTCGACTTTTATCTGGCGGACTTGTGTATACACGATCGGAAAGTCCGTCAACAATCATTTGTTGGCGAAAAATTTAGGAACATGCTAGCCAACATTTGTTGGCGGAAAGCCTGACAACAAATGTCCAATGGAGCATACACACGGTCGGACTTACTGCCAACAAGCTCACATCCAACATTTCCCATCGGTAAATCCGATCGTGTGTATGTGGCATCAGATTTAGCACCAACAGTTATTCTTTAAATAATCAAGAAGTACATAGAACAAAGTTTGAATGAGACACAGACAAAACAGGAAGTAAGAATGAATGAGGGACTGGTCCCAACAAACTTGCATTTTGAATTGATATATTATTGTTCAGCTTTTCTGTGGGTAGACAGCAGTGCAGTTATGATCTTATCATATCTTTAAGATGTCACCAGACATCGTAGTCACACAGCACACTCAATGGCTGGAGTAGGAGATGCTTCAAGCCACTGTGTTAGTACTCCTAGAACTGTTGACTAGAAGAGTTGAATAAACTGACATCCATCTCTGTTAGTAGTTTAACACCTTCCCGCCTGGTCTATAGCAGATTGACGGCTGGGCGAGACATTCATCCTTCTGAGTGGATGTCATATGGCATCCTCAGAGAAGGAGCCACTCACACAGCCACGAGGCCACGCAGCAGCGCAATCTGTCATTGGCTGTGTCCACCAGACACAGCCGATGACCAATCAGTGTACCGGCTCGCTGCCAGTACCATGTGACCGCTGTGACCAATCATAGCAGGTCACATGACAGTTGTAAACAATGGATGGCTTCCTTTCATGCCATCCATTGTGTACAATTGTATTGCTAGCTGTGATTAGTCAATGTGATCATGCGGTACAAACAGGGCCAATCAAAGCCCCCATCTGTACCATGTGACCAACTTTGACCAATCATAACAGCTAATTACAATAAAACAAACTGAATGAATCAGTTTCATTCAGTAAAATGTTTGCTTTCAGCAATGTAATTCACTGCTATAAGCAATCATAATGTGTTATTAAAAAAAAAGCACGATCACTTCCCCAGAGTAGTACAATGTTACATAGTTACATATATATAGTTACATAGTAGGTGAGGTTGAAAAAAGACACAAGTCCATCAAGTCCAACCTATGTGTGTGATTATGTGTCAGTATTACCTTACATATCCCTGTATGTTGCGGTCGTTCAGGTGCTTATCTAATAGTTTCTTGAAGCTATCAATGCTCCCCGCTGAGACCACCGCCTGTGGAAGGGAATTCCACATCCTTACCGCTCTTACAGTAAAGAACCCTCTACGTAGTTTAAGGTTAAACCTCTTTTCTTCTAATTGTAATGAGTGGCCCCGAGTCTTATTAAACTCTTCTGCGAAAAAGTTTTATCCCTATTGTGGGGTCACCAGTACAGTATTTGTAAATTGAAATCATATCCCCTCTCAAGCGTCTCATCTCCAGAGAGAATAAGTTCAACGCTCGCAACCTTTCCTCATAACTAAGATCCTCCAGACCCTTTATTAGCTTTGTTGCCCTTCTTTGTACTCGCTCCATTTCCAGTACATCCTTCCTGAGGACTGGTGCCCAGAACTGGACAGCATACTCCAGGTGCGGCCGGACCAGAGTCTTGTAGAGCGGGAGAATTATCGTTTTATCTCTGGAGTTGATCCCCCTTTTAATACATGCCAATATTCTGTTTGCCTTATTAGCAGCAGCTTGGCATTGCAGGACCCCCAGGACCTTTTCCATCCTAGATTTACTATGGTAACATTATATTACTCTGGTTGCAGTGTGTTAAAATTCATGAACAAAAAAAGAATAAAAAGGTAAAAAAAAATAAATATATATATATATATATACTGTATATTTCGTACTGTCACCAGTCACTGTCCCTGATCACTGCCACACCAGTTATATGATGATGCTGTACTGCACCAGTGACAGTATGAAAAAAAAATAGTGAATTTAATTTTCATTTCCAAAAAAAGATGACAAAAAATGGCAACTTTAAAAAACTCGCCATGCCTCTTACTAAATACATTGGAAGGTTTACTTTCCAAAAAGGGGTCATTTGGGGGATTTTTTTTTTTTTTTTTTAATAAATGTTTATTGAAGACTTTTTTTTTTTTTTTTTTAAAGGAAAATACAAAAAGACAGAATGAACTTAAGACATATGAGAAACAATCTTATAAGTACAAAACAAGTAGGTTTCAAAAGGCACAAATACTCATCGAGAAATAAAAATCAAAAAAGTGCCATCGAAAGATCTTAAAGGATTAAACAAGCATACATAGACTAGAATCAATCAGCTGTTTTAAAATATTATATGAGCTTGATGTTCAAAGTAGACATTAAGATTGAGACTGAATAAGATTTGTGATTGAAAGAGAAAAATAATGGACTGAAAAAGAGACAGAGAGAGAAAGGAAAAGAAAGGAAAGAAAATTAGAAAAGGGGGAGGATAGAAATGGGAAAAAAAAGGGGGGTGATGGGGGAAGAGGGCGGGGGGGGGGGGGGGAGGGTTGGCATGTCTGTCGTCTTATCACAAAATGTTAACATCCTTTAGCCTGATAATATGTGGGAGGAAGGTAATTTAATTTAATTTGATTTGCTGTCAGTAAAGGGAAAGAGCTCTGAGAATAGGTCCAATGTGACCCAAGAAAAGGTTAGAGAGGTAGGCTCACATATGTTGAGCTATAATGTCTTTATAATGAGTTGAAGATGTGAATACTATCCAGGGTGTCCATGTTAGAGTGTGTCTCTGGGAGGTACCCCTGATGCTGTGAGTTATATCTTCTAGGTGGTGAACCTCCGAGACCTTACGCAACCAAGTTTGTATAGACGGGATTGTAGGTTGTCCCCACAATGTGGGGATTAGAGCCTTGGCAGTATTTAGCAAATGTGGTATAAGGGAGCGTTTGTAAGTACCTATGGGTTCTTTAGTGGCATGGAAAAGGACAACCCAGGGATCATGAGGGAGACTAATGTCTGTGATAAGTCTTATGAGGTTAATAACACTGGTCCAGAAAGGACGAATGAGCGGGCAGTACCACCAAATGTGTGCATGTGTAGCTTCGTTCCCGCAGCTCCTCCAACACAACGGGGAGCTATCAGGGAACATTCGATGCATTTTAAATGGGGTGTAATGCCATCTGGAAAGGAGTTTATAATTGACTTCTGCCATCTTGGAAGCGGGTGAGGAGACATGGGCAAGTGTTAGGATTTTATCTTTCAAAGTGTTTGTTAGGGGGGAGTCTAAGTCTGATTCCCAATTTGCCAAGAAATGCGGATACCCAGGGTTAGCAAGGTCGATAAGAGCCTTATAAAACAGAGAGATTCCGTGTAAAGGGGGGTCTTTTGGGTAAAATATTTCTTCTATGCCATTTAAATCTTGTAAACCTCGTAGTGGATGAGGGAGGGAATGTAAAAAGCGTTGTAATTGATGATATCTCCACTTGTCCAAAAATGTAAGTTGTGTAGTTCTGATAATCTCCAAAAGAGGTTTAATTGTGTTGGCGTGTATAACGTGATGTAGCAGAAGAGGTTCTTCTGGGGACCAGGATTTAAATCCTGGATCCAGTAAACCTGGTAGGAAATAATGGTGGTTGAGGAGAGGCATCAGGGGGGAGTCATAAGTCCAGGAAAATTTCCTGCATATGGCATCCCATATATCTAGTGAAGACGTGGTGAGTGTGGAAACAGTGTGGGAAGTGTGCCTATGGGTTCTGGGTATCCAGGGGATAGCCCGAAAGATCGGCTCCACTCAGAGAGTATTCTAGTTGCACCCATAATTTTGAATTAATCGTGTATTTCCAGTCTGCGATTCTGGATAATATGACAGCATGATAATAGGTCTTAAAGTTTGGGAGAGCCAGTCCCCCAGAGCATTTGGAGCGGAAGAGAACGTCTCTGGATATTCTAGGGCGACTGTTCCCCCAAACAAATCGGGAAATCATTGCTTGTAGTATAGTGAAGAACCCCACCGGGACACCAAGTGGAATCATTTGAAAAATAAATAATACGCGGGGAAGAATGTTCATTTTAATTATGTTGATTTTCCCTAACCAAGAGTGGGATAGATTGGACCACTTTCTTAGATCTACTCTAATGCTGTTTAATAAGGGAATGTAATTATATTTAAAAAGAGAGCGTAGTCTAGGTGTGAGGTATATGTCCAAATACTTCATATGGGTCTGTTCCCATCTGAATGGGAAAAGGGGCTTCAGAGAGGTTGCTTCTGCCCTAGGGAGGTTAATATTGAGGATTTCCGATTTGGAGAGGTTTATTTTAAAATTTGATATCATTTGGAAGGTAGAGAATGCTGACATTAAGTTGGGCAAGGAGATACGTGGTTGTTGGATAAAGAAGAGTATATCGTCAGCATAAGCAGCATATTTGTGAGTTCTACTTCCTACCTGGATACCATGTATATTAATATTGCGTCTAATTGTGGCTAGGAACGGTTCCAAAGTGATAGCAAAGAGGAGGGGGGAGAGAGGACATCCCTGCCTAGTACCGTTGTGCAGGGTGAAGGGATCACTCAGTGAGCCGTTTATGCGAATTTGCGCAGATGGGGCGGAGTATAGTGAAGAAATGCGATGGAACATCTTCGGGCCCAAACCAAAATGTCGTAAGGTCAACTTAAGATAGTCCCAGTCCACCCTATCAAATGCTTTTTCAGCATCAGTAGAAAGGAGTAGGGTGGGCTGGGCACACCCTTGAACATATTGGATTAGGGAAATCGTCCGTAAAGAATTATCTTTAGCCTCTCTGTGCGGTATGAAACCGGTCTGGTCTGCCGAAATCCAACTAGGTATGAAAGGGAGAATGCGGTTGGCCATCACTTTGGCAAATAATTTAATGTCCGTATTTATCAAAGAAATTGGTCTAAAGCTGCTGCAAAGGGTGGGATCCTTACCGGGTTTAGGTATAACAGTGATGTGTGCTGAAAGGGATTCTGGACGTAAGCCTGAGGTTTGGGAAATAGAATTAACATATGCTGTGAGGCGAGGGAGTAGGATATCTTGAAATGTCTTATAATAAAGGATAGTGAAACCATCAGGGCCGGGGGCTTTACCCGATGGGGAGGATTTTAAGGCGGATTGGAATTCTTCAATGGAAAAGTCCTCTTCCAATTCCTTAAGGGCTGACCTAGACAATTTAGGGAGGTTCGCCGCCCTCAAATAGGAGAGGATTCGGGAGCGCCTCTCAGATGGGGGTAGAGGGGCTAGACCGTTCGTTACATTATAAAGATCCGCGTAGAATTCTCTAAAGGCTTTAGCTATGTGTGGGGTTGCATGTACTAATTCACCCGATGGAAGTTTAATTTTAGGGATAAATGACTGTGTTTGTTTCGCTTTAAGGGACCTAGCTAATAGTCTGCTTGGCTTATTACCCCATTCATAAAATTTTTGTGATATGCGGTGGAATCTCTTTTTAGTATCTAAATCTAGGAGGGTTTGTAGTTCTTCGCGTTTAAGTGTGAGGGCTTTAAGATGTGCGCTATGAAGTGATAGTTTATGTTGTTTATCAAGGTCAGCTATTTGTTGCAGGACCTGTGCTATTTGATGACCATGCTCCCTCTTCTTCCTAGCACCGAGCTCAATTAAACGTCCCCTTATAGTTGCCTTATGCGCTTCCCAAACAACAGATGGGGAGGTCATAGAGGATGTATTCTCTTTAAAATAATGCTTCAGATGAGAGGCTAACATGGAGACTTCAGTTTGGTTAGAAAGGAGAGCTTCATTAAGTTTCCAGTTATTTGTGGTGCGAGATAAGGTGGGCATGGTCATACACATCGTCACAGGTGCGTGATCGGATAGGGTTGCTGTACCTATATGGGCAGATTTGAGAAGAGGAACATGGAAGTGATCAAGGAATATATTATCTATTCTTGAGTAAGATAAGTGTGTTGCAGAGAAATGTGAAAAGTCTTTATCCTTAGGATGGAGCAGGCGCCATACATCTATTAGTTGATGGTCTGAGAGCCTTTTTTTAGCAAAAGCTAGACGTTTAAAAGAAATGTTAGAGCGGCCCTGGGACGTATCCATTATAGGATCAAGGGGCATATTTATGTCACCAGCGAGGACAATGATGCCTTTAGCAAATTGTGAAAGTTTAGTGAGGGTTTGCGAGAGAATTTGGGGGATTTTTGTACTATCCAGGCATTTTAGGGTCATCAGTACATTAGGATTGATCAATTTTCAGATATAGTTTGCTGTCTCTATAGCTTTCCTACAGACTAAATAATATTTTTTTGGTTGAACTAGATGGACCTGTGTCTTTTTTCAACCTGACTAACTATGTAACTATGTAACTATACACTGATTTGAGTTATTTTCACCAAAGAAATGTAGCAGAATGCATTTTGGCCTAAATTTTTGAAGAACAATTATTTATTTACAAAACTTTATAACAGAATTGAAGAAATCTCTCAAGAGATCAAGGCACCCACATCCCAAATTAGAAAATATTTTATGGAGGAACTGGAAAGGGGTATTTTTAATGGTGCCACAGGTATAGACAAAAGATATTTGTTAATAAAATATTTTTTATTTATATCCAAATATTAAAAAGAGTGAACAAGGTTAACTCTCAAAAATAAAGAAAAACATAAAATTATCACCACATGGTAAGGAACAATAATATGAATAAAAGGCTACATGTAGCTGTATAAATGGCTGTTTGGCTCTACATGTTTCGCTATATTGCTTCTACAGGAGCTGTAAGGCATATATTGGCTGCAAAGAGATACAAAAAATAAATATAAGATATCAAACATGAACAACAATTTAATACAAAATTATGAGATACAGGTGAATATCACAAAATACAATATGTAGACAGAAAGCAAAAAACGAAAACAAGAAATGCACCAAAGGGCATATAAAGAGCCCTACTGAAATAGTTTATGGCTATATGAAGGGTGTGAGTGCTGGCAAAGAAATGTACCCATCATATGTATGATAAAAATGTTTTATTAGAGTCCTGTTATTCAGGTGAGAGAAGCAGATAAACGAGAATCAATTCCAGCAATGGGAATTGCAGGTGGGCCCCAGAAAAAAACAAAGAGAGTATTCCTAAATAAATACAATAATACAGCCATGAGGGTCAATTCCTCCTGTATAATTGCAAGGATAACTCAAATGAATGGTAAGTTTCTTTGCCAGTGCACACATCCTTCTGTGAGATCCATATAGCCATAAACTATTTTAGCCGGGCTCTTTATATGCCCTTTGGTGCGTTTCTTGTTTTTGTTTTTTGTTTTCTGTCTACATATTGTATTTTGTGATATTCACCTGTATATCATGATTTTGTATAAAATTGTTGTTCATGTTTGATATCTTATTTTTCTTTTTTGTATCTCTTTGTAGCCAACATATGCCTTACAGCTCATGAAGAAGCAATATAGTGAAACATGTAGAGCCAAACAGGCATTTATATAGACTTATATGGATATTATTGTTTCTTACCACGTGTTGATAATTTTATATGCTTTTCTTTATTTTTGAGAGTTAACCTTGTTCACTCTTTTTAACATTTGGATGTAAAAAAACAGCTTTTATTAACAAATATCTTTTGTCTATAACTGTAGTACCATTAAAAATCCCCCTTTCCAGTTCCTCCCTAAAATATTTTTTTCATAATTTTCAGTCTTTTTTTGTTTATTTAAAAAAAACAGTGGTGATTAAAGACCACCAAAAGAAAGCTCTAGTTGTGTGAACAAAATGATAAACATTTAGTTTGGGTACAGTGTTGCATGTTCGCGTAATTGTCAGTCAAAGTGAGACAGCACTGAAAGCTTAAAATTGGCCTGGGCAGGAAGGGGGTAAAAGTGCTTGTTATTGAAGTAGTTAATTGCAGCCTGTGGAATCAGATTGGGTAAAGTGTCTTATAAAAGTGTCCTATGAAAACACAGAGATGGTGCAGGGACAGCTAGGATTAGAACCAAGCCTGACTGATCTGCTAGAAAAATTGTCAGTCTCAACCTGTCATTATGCACAGGAATACCAAGGGGCTGAATCAGTAAAAATACCATAATTTATTAAAACAAATAAATCCACACTTACATTTAGGCAAGGGAAAAGCAGGGTATGAGGGAAAGACTAAAAATCCAACACAGCAATCAAAGACCTGCAGGGATCAATGAGCCGGGTAATGGAGATCTGTTCCTACCAGATAACTAGCAAAAAAGTGGGATCTGATGCTAGCCTGCTTCTAACGATCAAAGCTGAACCAATGCTGTGAACGGAAAGGGGGGCTAGCAGACATATTTTGGGGCTCCGTCCTTTTTTCAAAGACCCTAATACACAGTAATGAGTTCCTGCCACCAAAGCCCATGGTTTATTTTGCCTATGCCGAAATCTGGCACTGAACACGTGACCTGCTTTGATGTAAACACTTTGAAAAGAAATGACGTGTTCTATAACTGCTGACAAAAAAATGAAAGCAATATTAAACCCAAAAGCAAACCTTTATTATAATGCAGCTTATGAATTCTTAGATGTGATAGCTGTATTAGTTTCCTTTTTTTTTAGGCTTTCTTCCTTCTATTTTTATCTGGTGAACCAGCCAGCAAGTCTGTTGTTTTTGAAAAGCACAAGCTCTCCAGCAGAACATATCAGTTTACATGGATGAGACAACCACTCAATACTGACAGGGGTGATTAAAATTATCAGCAATTATTTATTCATGCAAAACCTTTATCTATTTTGTATTTATTTTTCTCCTGGGCTAAGTAAACCATACTTACTTAGATTTATTTGATTTGATTTTAATTTCATTTTTCTCTCACTTATTTGATGTTGTTTTTTCATGGGGCTCTTATGAGCATCCTGCTATAAATGCCTTAAGCCTTGTACACACAATCCAATTGTTGGCAAGGGATTGTGTGATGACAGACTGCCTAAAATCCGACCAATTATACACTACTTTAGACAATTGTTGCCCAACTTTCGGCCAACAAATGTTGGATGGCAGGCTAGTAAATTTTCGGCGGACAACAGTCTGTTGTCATATTTTCGTATCGTCTGTACACAAGTCGTCACACAAAAGTCCAAAGTACAAACACGCCTGCTCAGAAACAAGGAGGAGCCGGAAGCGGTCTAGCGTTCGTAATGGAGAAATAATATTTGTGATGCTGCAAATTATGAAATGTCGAAATGCAGTGCACATTCTCATCTTTTTTAATGGGATAATAATGAAGCTGCTTTGCTGGTGATATTGATGGAGTTATGGTAAACTTATTTGAAAAGGCTTTTTTTTCTAGTGATATCAAGAATAATATTATTATGCATGTTGTTTTATTTTTTTGGGCAAGTTACCACAACACCATTATCCCGTAGTTTTTAAGATCAAAGACACAACTATGTTGGTGTCCCTTGTTAATTTTGCATTGTATTTTTGAAACTTTAACTGCCTACTCCCAAACTGTCATTTGAAGTAAAACATATAGTCAAGTATTATTCTACACAATTTTTTAATTGTGCTTTAAAAAAAAAAAGAAATTAAATTAGAGATGCTATCTGCCATCCAAATATAAAGAACTTAACCAAAAAGTGCATTCTATGCATACAAAAATATAGAAAATATAACAAATAAAATCATTATTCAACAAAACAAAAACATAAAAAGATTAGGAAAGGGGGTAGGGGTGCAAATCCCCAGACCAGCGGCCTTGTTGGGGGTCTTGTGGCTGGTATTGCCACTGACTGCCATGCTGTTGTGGTGGGTGGGGTGGCTGTGGTGTGTGGGTTGACTGTGGAGGTGGTGGATGTGAGGCCACAAAATCACACAGGTTTTTGGCAATTTGGCCCCTCACCCCCTTGTTGAGGAGCTGCAGGATGAGTTCCTTATACCTGCTCCTTTGCTCACCGCCCATCTGCCTTAATTTATTGGCAGTCAGCACGGCAAATTCCTCAGCCTCATCTGGATCTGTCCAATTGGCAGTAGTGGCCTGGCTGAGGAAGGCAGCTGTGGCCTCCTGCAGGTTCCTGCTCTTCCTGGCCGTTTTAGCAGGAGGGCATAGGGGAGGGATCCGTGACTCTGTCTGGCTGCTGACTGCTAGATCCTCCAGACTGACACTTTCCTGTGTATGAAAATGGGACATAATTAGAATCTTCTTTAGGGTTTGGTCATCAATCACACACAACTTTGATCTCCTCACTGTTGCAAATTGAATGTGGAAAAATAGGAAAGACTATCATTCTGACCCCATCATTTTTCATTCTTGTTCAAATCAATTTTGGTCACTATTGTCTATTGAGATGGAAACCACTTTGTTAAGGCAGAAATATTTGACCAATAACATCTAGTTATCATCATTGTATTTTTGGATACAAATATGTTCAACATTGCTATACCTGGGTCAAGCTGGGCTCCTCCACATCTTCATCATGTGCAGCAGAACCTGTGTGGACCTCAGGAGCTGTGGCCTTAGCAGATGACGAAGAGAGCATAGACTGCGATGGCCTGGTTTCTGTCTGGTTGGTCAAGAACCGCAGGTTGTTGTAATACCACAGCCTGGGGACATATAGGTCATCTTCTGCTGCTCCAGATCTCTCTGCGTAAAGGACCTTGTTGAGCTCCCTTTTAAAAGTACTCCTCAGGTTGGAAATTTTGTTCTTGACATAGTTGATGTCTGCCCTGGGGTACAAAGACTTCACCAACTCGAGCAGTTTCTCCAACGCTGCCTTCATCATTTTATTGGAGTAATCTCGACTCTTGACCTTCCAGAGACAGGGCAGCTCCCAGTACAGGTAAATGAATTGTGGTAAAAAATCAGGCTCTGTAAATTTATCCATCATGATAAATGATATGCTGCCTGCAGAACAGAACACAAGACAAACCATAATGTCTGGCTTAACTCATAAGTTGATCCCAATGGAGGTCTCAATCTAAACAGTATAAGCCACTACCCACCTATGTCCCAAATTCTAATTGTCCTTTCGTTTTATGGCTCCTTTCATGTGTTGGTGATGGCGATCGTTCGTCAAGGGTGGGATGGTGGAGATGGTGTACATCCTACAGAAGCACGATTATGACTGCAAACTGCACAATTACGAAAGGCCCAACAGCCGAAAGGATCTCATTTTGGAGAAGGTCATTGCCGTTTTCCATTGCAAATTTTTGGTGGAACGATCAAAGGACCAAATCAGAAAACGATGGACTGATCTCAAACACCGTGAACAGGACCAGATGGAGTACATACATCAGATCATAAAAAAGTAAGCAATATTTGTATCTAACCAATATGGATATGTGAAAATTATCTGTCTGTATATATTCTTTATACAAGTAGCTCGAGAGAATTCTATCTAATGTTTTCTAAAATCTTTGTATGACTTGGTATTCTAAAGATGAAGGTAAATATAAAGCAGATATGAACATTCTTATTTGCTCCTGCTTTTGGACATTTCTTTATGTTTGGATCAAAAAGGAGGCTACAGCCAAACCACCACAAGGGACGAAGGGAGGCTACCCCCACTCAGGCCCCAACAGGGGAGGCAACAAGACCATTTTCCCCAGAAAAACGTAAGTGCCAACTTCAAACTCACTCATTTTGCCACCAACAGGGGTGTTTCTAGGTGGGCCAAAGGCCATGGGCTTAGGGCAGAACCGCCTGCTAGGATGATCATCATATACACCCTATCCCATAGGAGACAAGAGGGGTGGGGGCCCTTTTCTATGCATTTTCACAGAAAAACAACCAGGGTGCAGCATGGTGGAGTCCACTAGGCAGGAGCAAACATTGACATCAGACCAAGTGCAAGATTGGTCAACTAATGTAGAAAAATGGATGTTAGAAACAGATGGGACTTGGGGTGGCTTAATGAATGATGTATTGTTTCTTTTTAGAGGAAAGTGAGTGTGGTGAGCTCACCCAGGATGTTTGTTTGAAGCCATGGGATCTGGCTCCTGGACCCAGCAAAGACCTATCAGGGCTGGTCTCAGCCCTTCCTTCTCAAAGCTGGCTGCTCAGCTGTCGGCTAATTGCCAGCTCCTATATCTCCACAGTAATTCACATGTTGATGATATCCTGCTCGCCAGTCCTGCCTACTTAAGCCATCTAATCCAGATGATCTCTGCCTTCGCCTTGGTCACATCTCTAGAGGCACTCTTCTGTGTTCCTGTTAAAGACTTGCTTGGCTGACCTTCCTTCTGGCTCCAGATCCTGCTTGCTGTTCTACTACGTTCATCTGTGGCTCCCTGATGTTGTATGACTATCCGTTCTGGTTCCTAAACTCTGGCTTTTATGACTATGTTTTCTCTGTTTACCTTTTTGTTATTATTATTAAACAAGTGTGATTTAACTGTGCTTCTGTCTCAGTCTGATTCATGGTTTCTGACAAGACCTTGCCATCGTGGGTGTCAAATCCCCAGAAGCGAGTCACACTGAGGGCCAAAGTGACACAGAAGAGGAAGAAAGTATTTGGGAACCTCTTGTTTGCACAAGTAGGTATCCTTCAAATGTGTATACATGTCGAGTGTTTAGATGTCCAAACAAAACACCCACTCCACACATTAGAAACCTATGTAGTCCCTTAACATTAGCATAGAGAAGGAAGAGGTGAAAGGAGCTGGCAGTGTTGCTGGGTCCCCGAGTTTTGGAGACCTAGGCACCAGTGCCAAGATTATGAAGTAGTTGCGGTGCGTGCATTCCAAGCAGTGTAGGTGTCTGAAGGGCAAGCAGGTTGCAAGCATCAATTGACTGGGTAGGTAAGTATTTACGGAATTTAACTAGTAACTTGACCGTAAACTCTCTATGTAGGGTCTCAGCCACTTCACCATCGTTCCCTTAATGATTTTTACTCTTACTAGGTCATAATCTTCAACGATGCACTGTTGGCAGAATGAGTGCAGATATGTTGCATTGTTTAAAGGATCTGGAGCAAATCAAGGAGGCTGCCACTGCTTTACAGTGAAGAATCCGAGATTTTGTGGACATGTTTGCCAAATTTTAATTTCCTCTTGCCTGGTCTGAAGTTTCTTGTTCCACTTATTGGCTCCTGTTTGCCCTTTAAATATATACACCATTTTTTTATGACTTTGAAATGTGAAAGTTTAGGGACAGAACTCAGTGTTTCTTCACTCCACGCCTCTAGGTGCACCACCAGGTCCTCTTTTCTGAATTTTCCTCACTGTAAAAATGACTGTGCAAATTACTAACAGTAAAAATGACAACATCACCTGTGCCAAATTCAACAAATATAGAAAATATTTTATGGAGTTAGTTTTTTGGCTGATTTAGCCCTCAAGTTACTTAAACTTAGGAGGAAGGAGTGTATATAGTCCTGGTGGTGTCACCTGTTAGGGTAGTTTAGCAAGAGGGATTAAGCTTATGAGTATTTGAATATACTTGTACTACATTAAAATGGCCGCCGGACATGTCAATGTAATAAACCACAAGAGAATGGCCAACAGAAAATCATATGTTTTGAACAACAAGAAAATGGCCGATGGCCAGGTTTTTAACAGACAGCACCACCGTCCAATTAGCATTCCCCTGATGAAGATACAATAGTTCCCTTGTATCGACACACGTAGGGGAGGGGACTGGACAGAGCAGGAGACAGCTGGTTTACCTTATGGAGTAGGAGCACACAATCTCATCCACAGCTTGGTGCTATTAAGGCATGCTATAGAGCGGTGCACTAACGCACCAGACCCATGTGAGTACCCTATATTAGGGCTTTGTTGGCGGTAGATAACATTTTTTAAACGGTATGACACTATGGAGTTTCGTTTTGATATTTATATGTGAGGAGGCTACATCTTTGAGCAGTGTTTGGACCTTGCAACCTGATCTGGAATCGGTTTTGATGATTTAAAAGCGTGACCAAACTTAATTGCGAGGTCACATGCTCTGTGGTTAGCGCCCGTTACCTTGGCGTGGGGAGCACCTGAGTGTAATCACTGCTGCAGACCACTATATTCACAGTCACCTATCAAGTAACGTTTATTATTGCTGTATTAAGGAAACTGAAAACTGATCCTGGGTGGTCAGAGTATCACAGACTTATATGCACTTGAGCACTT
Source organism: Lithobates clamitans (assembly GCA_037952925.1). NCBI lineage: Eukaryota > Metazoa > Chordata > Amphibia > Anura > Ranidae > Lithobates > Lithobates clamitans. The sequence goes on along the minus strand of JBBGZY010000477.1, from coordinate 3,337,711 downwards.
TATGGATCACTTTTGTATCAATATTTATATTTTATGAAAAGTGTGTATATTCACGCTATATGATGTTGAAAGCTGAACGGAGACTTTAGTCGCTTATATATTATTATTATATTCTTGGATTTGATTTATAGGCACATCACTTTAATTAACAATTTAGTTTTTTAGGTTTTTGCTGCAGGTTCAGCATATCATTAAGGGGATAGTTTAGCACATGATTTATTTATTTATCTGTGATACACCAAGATGTTGGTTTGTTTCAAAACCCTAAAACGCACATGTGAATGTGCTTTGAGTAAAATATGTTTACTAAACAATGTGTGGCTTATTATTTCAATGCTCAATACCAGTGTATTTGTTAAGTTGTTGTAGTTACAGCGACAATGTTCACTTAAATGTGGCCAACTCCGGCAAATTTTATGCCTCCAAAAAATTCAAGTTTGAATTTGAAAAGGCATAATGTTTTTGAACTTCATGCATTAGATTCATTAACCACTTCAGCCCCGGAAGGATTTACCCCCTTCCTGACCAGAGCACTTTTTACAATTTGGCACTGCGTCGCTTTAACTGTTAATTGTGTGGTCATGCAATGCTGTACCCAAACAAAATTTCCGTCCTTTTCTTCCCACAAATAGAGCTTTCTTTTGATGGTATTTGAAAACCTCTGTGGTTTTTATTTTTTGCGCTATAAACGGAAAAAGACTGAAAATTTTGAAAAAAAATGATATTTTCTACTTTTTGTTATAAAAAAATACAATAAACTCAATTTTAGTCATACATTTAGGCCAAAATGTATTCGGCCACATGTCTTTGGTAAAAAAAATGTCAATAAGCGTATATTGGTTTGCGCAAAAGTTATAGCGTCTACAAACTAGGGTAAATTTTCTGGAATTTACACAGATTTTAATTTATGACTGCCTATGTCATTTCTTGAGGTGCTAAAATGGCAGGACGGTACAAAACTTCCCCAAATGGCCCCATTTTTGGAAAGTAGACACCCCAAGGAAATTGCTGAGAGGCATGTTGAGCCCATTGAATATTAATTTTTTTTGTCCCAAGTGATTGAATAATGACAAAAAAAATTACAAAATGTTGTCACTAAATGATATATTGCTCACACAGGCCATGGGCATATGTGGAATTGCACCCCAAAATATATTCAGCTGCTTCTCCTGAGTACGGGGATACCACATGTGTGGGACTTTTTGGGAGCCTAGCCGCGTACGGGGCCCCGAAAACCAATCACTGCCTTCAGGATTTCTAAGGGCGTAAATTTTTGATTTTACTCCTCACTACCTATCACAGTTTTGAAGGCCATAAAATGCCCAGATGGCATAAACCCCCCCAAATGACCCAATTTTGGAAAGTAGATACCCCAAGCTATTTGCTTTGAGGCATGTTGAGTCCATGGAATATTTTATATTTTGACACAAGTTGCGGGAAAGTGACAACTTTTTTTTTTTTTTGCACAAAGTTGTCACTAAATGATATATTGCTCACACAGGCCATGGGCATATGTGGAATTGCACCCCAAAATACATTTAGCTGCTTCTCCTGAGTATGGGGATACCACATGTGTGGGACTTTTTGGGAGCCTAGCCGCGTACGGGGCCCCGAAAACCAATCACCGCCTTCAGAATTTCTAAGGGTGTAAATTTTTGATTTCACTCTTCACTGCCTATCACAGTTTCGGAGGCCATGGAATGCTCAGGTGGCATAAACCCCCCCAAATGACCCCATTTTGGAAAGTAGACACCCCAAGCTACGTATTTTCTGAGAGGCATGGTGAGTATTTTGCAGCTCTCATTTGTTTTTGAAAATGAAGAAAGACAAGAAAAAATTTTTTTTTTCTTTTTTCAATTTTCAAAACTTTGTGACAAAAAGTGAGGTCTGCAAAATACTCACTATACCTCTCAGAAAATAGCTTGGGGTGTCTACTTTGCAAAATGGGGTCATTTGGGGGGGGGGTTTGTGCCACCTGGGCGTTCCATGGCCTCCGAAACTGTGATAGGCAGTGAAGAGTGAAATCAAAAATTTACGCCCTTAGAAAGCCTGAAGGCAGGGCTTGGTTTTCGGGGTCCCGTACGAGTCTAGGCTCCCAAAAAGTCTCACACATGTGGTATCCCCATATTTAGGAGAAGCAACAGAATGTATTTTGGGGTGTAAAAAACTTTTTTTTTGCACTTTGTGCAAAAAAAAAAAAAATTGTCTCTTTCCCGCAGCTTGTGTCACAATATAAAATATTCCATGGACTCGACATGCCTCTCAGCAAATAGCTTGGGGTGTCTACTTTCCAAAATGGGGTCATTTGGGGGGGTTTGAACTGTCCTGGCATTTTATGCACAACATTTAGAAGCTTATGTCACACATCACCCACTCTTCTAACCACTTGACAAAGCCCTTTCTGACACTTTTTGTTTACATGAAAAAATTATTTTTTTTTTGCAAGAAAATTACTTTGAACCCCCAAACATTATATATATTTTTTTAAAGCAAATGCCCTACAGATTTAAATGGTGGGTGTTTCATTTTTTTTTCACACTGTATTTGCGCAGCGATTTTTCAAACGCATTTTTTGGGGAAAAAACACGCTTTTTTAAATTTTAATGCACTAAAACACACTATATTGCCCAAATGTTTGATGAAATAAAAAATAGGATCTTAGGCCGAGCACATGGATACCAAACATGACATGCTTTAAAATTGCGCACAAACGTGCAGTGGCAACAAAATAAATACATTTTTAAAAGCCTTTAAAAGCCTTTACAGGTTACCACTTCAGATTTACAGAGGAGGTCTACTGCTAAAATTACTGCCCTCGATCTGACCTTCGCGGTGATACCTCACATGCATGGTGCAATTGCTGTTTACATTTGACGCCAGACCGACGCTTGCGTTCGCCTTAGCGCGAGAGCAGGGGGGGACAGGGGTGCTTTTTTTTTTTTTTTTTCTTTATTTTTTTTTAAATTTTTTATCTTATTTTTAAACTGTTCCTTTCATTTTTTTTTAAATCATTTTTATTGTTATCTCAGGGAATGTAAATATCCCCTATGATAGCAATAGGTAGTGACAGGTACTCTTTTTTGAAAAAATTGTTGTCTATTAGACCCTAGATCTCTCCTCTGCCCTCAAAGCATCTGACCACACCAAGATCGGTGTGATAGAGAAAAAGAACAACAGTGGCGCCACTCTAAGTGCAGTATTAAAAGCGAATTTTAATATATCTTTAAAATCTGGTACTCACAAAGGTACATGTAAAACAGGCGTGTAGAGTAAGACTGATAGTGCCAGGTGTCCCAAATGAGTTGTCCAGTCATATCATGCGGTGGCGTTCTGACAGGCTGCGCTGCAGGATGTTCGCTGTGTCCTGCCGCTGGAACGCACTGTTTTCGATCCGGGGGACGGGAAGGAGCGTAGCTCCGCAAACGCGTCGCCTATGCCTATCAGTCTGCCAATCAAGTTTATCCCTGCACGGACCCGGAAGTGACTCCGTCCCCCGGATCGAAAACAGTGCGTTCCAGCGGCAGGACACAGCGAACATCCTGCAGCGCAGCCTGTCAGAACGCCACCGCATGATATGACTGGACAACTCATTTGGGACACCTGGCACTATCAGTCTTACTCTACACGCCTGTTTTACATGTACCTTTGTGAGTACCAGATTTTAAAGATATATTAAAATTCGCTTTTAATACTGCACTTAGAGTGGCGCCACTGTTGTTCTTTTTCTCCAGCATCCAGAGGATTGCTTCATCCTTATCCACAGGGCTGCCTTCTACAGTTGCTTCCCATGGACTTTAATTTATCTCACTCAATTTAGTTTTATTTGGACCTTAGCAGCTCAGAGTCTGCTTGTTTATAGCTCTTACAATTTACCAATTATTTGTTGTGAAAATACCTTCCAGCAGTTATCCTCTCTGTAATATAGCTATATATATATATATGTGTATATATATGTTTTTTGGGGTTCCAACTGTTTTATATTGGTTGATTGCAGCGCTCACATGTACATATTGTTTAAGATCGGTGTGATAAAATGCTTTCCCAATTTCCCAATGGCGCTGTTTACATCAGACAAAATCTAAGTCATAAAATGCTCGTAGCTTCCGGTTTCTTAGGCCATAGAGATGTTTGGAGCCACTCTGGTCTCTGATCAGCTCTATGGTCAGCTGGTTGAATCACCAGCTGCATTCTCAGGTTCCCTGTTGAGACAGGGGAGCCAGAGAAAAACACAGAAGATGGTGGGGGGGCATTCTAGTCTAGAGTCTAGAGGCAGTCTAGAGGCTAATTAGCCTCTAGAATTGCTTTTACATGAAAGCCGACCACTGGCTGAAAAGAATGATACCAAGATGATACCTAAACCTGCAGGCATCATTCTGGTATAACCACTCAAAGTCGTGAATGGCGTACCTGAAGACAAAAAAATGGTTAACAATAAAGCACAGTAAACGGTAAAGTATAAAAAATTGCATACCTGAAAAGCAAACATGATAAAACATAATAACAATAAAACATTGCAGAATATAATACATTAAAAAAGAGCAGAACAATAGAGAGAGAATAGAGAGAGAGAGAACAATAAAACGACAACTATTTTGTTTTTGTGTTTTTTTCTTTTTTACACTTTTTTTTGTAACTGTAACTTTTATAACTGTAACCGGTTCCAAGTTTGGGTCTCTCAAAATGCGATGGCATCTTGGGAGACCCTGTGCAAGCGTGTCCTAGTCTGTGCAATGCTGTACCCTATGCTAATACTCAACTAGTGAATGGTAGCGTTCAAAACATCCACCAATGCAAAGACCAGGATTGTCAGGACAGGAGGGAAAATAATAGCGGGTGTCACGCCTATATCTGCGCTTGCTACAAACACGACACCTTTTTTGGGGGGTTCGTTGGGTAGGGGTACTCGGGAGGACTTAAAAAAATGCCTCTCATGCAGCCGACTGCATTTGGTTGGGGATGTGAATGGGGGAAGTACGGGTGCTGCAGAAGTGGTGGGTTCCCAATTAGGATTGGCAAATGCAGCAGGAAGGGCATTATGGGCACGACGGGCCTGTTTGTCTTCTTCTTGGTGGCAGCGGGACACTACTTGTGCTTGCCACCTCACCAGCTTGAACTGCACTTATGGGACTCGCCACGTCACCAAGTGTTACTGCAGTGCTGGTTTGACTACGACCGGGGTGTACTAGGCCGCTGGTGCTTGCCAGTTCACCAAAACGCTACCAAAAAAACTGTTAGCGATCGCAGGGATCAGGCCTGACTCTGCGAATGCTGCAGTTATGCGTTTAGTGTTTTGTAAGTGTCAGTGATCGATCGATACTGCACTTGGGTGGGCTGGGCCGGGCGGAGGGACAAAACGCAGGTGCTAGCAGGCATCTGGGCTGATCCCACTAACACTGCGTTTTTGGGAACCCTAAACTGCTGGGGACGCTAGTATAGATCTGATCGGATCAGATATTGATGCGTTCAGATACTATACCACTAAGGGGGGCGTACTGTGCGTGCGTGGGTGTTAGCGGTACTGGCGCTAATCTGACGCTGCCTGGGGCAACGCATATCACCGCCGGGCGATCAGGGGGCTAAACTTTTATTAGGTAATAAATGCCCTGACACTATAAAAAATAAACAAACTAACCAGCGTCACCCGTAACAGTTATACGGTGATCACTGGTGAAAGGGTTAACTAGGGGGCAATCAAGGGGTTAAAACCTTTATTCGGTAGTATATGGGGGTCCCTGTCACTATAAAACGCTGACGGCAAACCTATATATTCACCTCCCTAACTAGCGTCACCAGTGACACTAATACAGCGATCAGAAAAATGATTGCTTAGCGACACTGGCGACAGGGGGTGATCAAGGGGTTAAAACTTTATTAGGCGGGTTAGGGGGGTATCCTAGACCTAAAGGGGGCTAATACTAACTGCCCTACCACACTTATGCCCCGTACACACGGTCGGACTTTGTTCGGACATTCCGACAACAAAATCCTAGGATTTTTTCCGACAGATGTTGGCTCAAACTTGTCTTGCATACACACGGTCACACAAAGTTGTCGGAAAATCCGATCGTTCTGAACGCGGTGACCTAAAGCACGTACGTCGGGACAGTGGCCAATGGTTTTCATCTCTTTATTTATTCTGAGCATGCGTGGCACTTTGTCCGTCGGATTTGTGTACACACGATCGGATTTTCCGACAACGTACTTTGTTGTCGGAAAATTTTATGTCCTGCTCTCAAACTTTGTGTGTCAGAAAATCCGATGGAAAATTTGTGATGGAGCCTACACACGGTCGGAATTTCCGACAACAAGGTCCTATCACACATTTTCCTTCGGAAAATCCGGCCGTGTGTACGTGGCATAACTTTTACAAACTGACACCATGCAGTAATCAGAAAAAAAAAAAACTGCTTGGTGTCAGTGTGACAGGGGGGAGGGGTGATTAGGGGGTGATCGGGGGGTTTAGGGGGTAAAGGGGGTTGTAAAGTATGCCTGGCATGTTCTACTGTGTGTGTGTGTTTGTGTAACTCACTCGGATGTCTTCTCTCCTCGGCGCTGGAATGGGAAATACCGAGCCGAGGAGAGATGACATCACATCCCCTGCCTCTGTGTACTATGCAGAGGCAGGGGAAGATTCTCATTGGCTGGGAGCGATTGCGAGCAGGGGGCCACGAATGGATGGCCTCCCCCTCATCTCTGAACGCTCCCAGACCAAAGCCAACCGCCTCGGGTACCAGGTACGTGATCTTGCCTGCCCGTGCCATTCTGCCACAGTATATTTGCGTTAGGCGGTCGGCAAGTGGTTAATAACCAAAACATTGTGTGTGTGTGTGTGTGTGTGTGTGTAGCAGACCCACAGCACACCATAATAGTTAGCTTAAGAAGATCTTGCCACCTCTTGTAGCAAATAAGGAATGTTTGTACTATTGAAGCAAGTGTCCAAAATAAAGGCCATTTGTGAAAATATTAGACAGATAAGAAACACAGACAACAGTAGTTCAAATGAAATATGCGTTTAGGATCAAAGAAAAATATTATTCCTGATCAGCTACAATTTGCTGCCAAGCCTCTGTCCCTATACCCACAAAAGAATCCAGGTATTTTTGCCATAGATCTCTGGCATTTTGGGAGGGCTATCCAGCACGGGCATTTTCTAGAGCCATCATGCCCACAAACAGCCGAGCTGCAGCCTCTTCAGCTGGGCCTGCCACTGCAGGGTCCGCATCAGTTGACACTGAGGCAAGGTAGCTGCTAGCATTCCTCCTTAAACAATTATGGAGTATACAGCAGCACAGTACCACATGATTTATTTTGTACAGTGACAGGTTAAGTGGTGTTAAAAACAGCCTGAACCGACTGGAGAGGATGCCAAAGGCGTTTTCGACTACCCTTCTGGCACGAGAAAGCCTGTAATTAAATATTCTCTGCTCTGAAGTAGGGATGAGCCGAACACCCCCCCGGTTTGGTTCGCAGCAGAAAATGTGAACAGGCAAAAAATGTGTTTGAACACCGTTAAAGTCTATGGGACACGAACATGAAAAATCAAAAGTGCTAATTTTAAAGGCTTATACGCAGGGTTTTGTCTTAAAAAGTGTTTGGGGACCTGGGTCCTGCCTGAGGGGACATGTATCAATGCAAAAAAAAGTTTTAAAAATGGCCGTTTTTTTTCGGGAGCAGTGATTTTAATAATGCTTAAAATGAAACAATAAAAGTCTAATATTCCTTTAAAATTTTGTACCTGGGGGTGTCTATAGTATGCCTAAAAAGTAATGCATGTTTCCCGTGTTTAGAACAGTCTGAGAGCAAAATGACATTTCTAAAGGAAAACAAGTCATTTAAACTACTTGCGGCTATAATGAATTGTCGGTCTCGGCAATACACATAAAAGTTAATTAATAAAAACGGCATGGGATTCCCCCACAAGGGAACCCCGAACCAAAATTTAAAAAAAAAATGCGTGGGGGTCCCCCCAAAATCCATACCAAGCCCTTCAGGTCTGGTATGGATATTAAGGGGAACCCCATGCCAAAATAAAAAAAATGGCGTGGGGGTCCCCCTCAAAATCCATATCAGACCTGAGGGTTTGGTATGGATTTTAAGGGGAACCCAATGCCAAAATTAAAAAAAAAAGGCATGGGGCCCCCTCAAAAATCCATACCAGACCTTTATCCAAGTACGCAACATGGCAGGCCACAGGAAAAGAGGGGGCATGAGAGAGCGCCCCCCCTCCTGAACTGTGCCAGGCCACATGCCCTCAACATTGGGAGGGTGTTTTTGGGTAGCCCCCAAAGCACCTTGTCCCCATGTTGATGGGGAGAAGGGCCTCATCCCCACAACCCTTGCCCGGTGGTTGTGGGGGTCTGCTGGTGGGGGGCTCTTTGGAATCTGGAAGCCCCATTTAACAAGGGGACCCTCAGAACCTGGCCCCCCATATGAAATGGTAACGGGGTACAAATGTACCCCTACTATTTCACAAAAAATGTGTGAACATGGTAAAAAAGATAATACACGCCTTGGGACAAGTCCTTTATTAAAAAAAAAAAAAAAAACTGTCCCATGAAGTCTTCTTCTTCTCTCGCTCCGACGGACCAAAAAAAAAAAAGTTGTATGTCGCCTACGATCTGCCTCCATGGGAGGCACCCACCATAATGACCGGCCTCTCAGGTGACAACTGAGGGCGGGGCCAAGCAATGACGTTGCTGGGTGACCCCGCCCCCCTCTGACGCATGGGGACAGCCCTATGGCTTTCCTGTAGCATCAGAGGGGGAGGGGGCCACCAGGTCCGCCCCACTTTGACACACGGGGACATCCCTATGGCTTCCCCGTAGCGTCAAAGGGGGATGAGGCCACCCAGTTACGTAACCGAGTGACCCCGCCCATCTGATGATAGGGGAAAGCCATAGGGATGTCCCCATGTGTCGGAGGGGGCGGGGTCACCAGGCAAGATCATCATTGCCTGGTCCGTCGGAGCGAGAGAAGAAGAAGGAGAAGACTTAGTGGGACAGTTTTATTTTTTAATTTTTTTAATAAAGGACTTGTCCCAAGGCGTGCATTGTCTTTTTTGTACCATTTTCACACATTTTTTATGAAATGGTAGGGGTACATTTGTTCCCGTTACCATTTCACACAGGGGGAGGCTGCAATCTGGGGGTCCCCTTGTTAAAGGGGGCTTCCAGATTCTGCTAAGTCCCCCGCCCGCAGACCCACACAACCACCGGACAAGGGTTGTGGGGATGAGGACCTTCTCCCCATCAACATGGGGACAAGGTGCTTTGGGGGGCTACCCCAAAGCACCCTCCCAATGTTGAGGGCATGTGGCCTGGTACGGTTCAGGAGGGGGGCGCTTTCTTGTCCCCCCCTCTTTTCCTGCGGCCTGCCAGGTTGCGTGCTCAGATAAGGGTCTGGTATGGATTTTTGGGGGGACCCCACGCTATTTTTTTTTAAATTTTGGCACGGGGTTCCCCTTAATACCCATACCAGATCTGAAGGGCCTGGTATTTAATTTGGGGGGACCCCCACACATTTTTTTTTTAAATTTTGGTTCAGGGTTTCCCTGTGGGGGAATCCCATGCCGTTTTTATCAATTAACTTTTATGTGTATTGCCGGGGCCGACAATTCATTATAGATGTGAGTACTTTTAAATTACTTTTTTTCCTTTAGAAATGTCATTTTGCTCTCAAACTGTTCTAAACACTGGAAACATGTGCCACTTTACAGGCACACTATAGACACCCCCAGGTACAAAATTTAAAGGAAGATTACACTTTTATTGTTTCACTTTAAGCATTATTAAAATCACTGCTCCCAAAAAAAAATGCCCATTTTTAAAACTTTTTTTGCATTGATACATGTCCCCTGGGGCAGGACCCAAGTACCCAAACACTTTTTACGACAATACCATGCATAGGAGCCTTGAGGTTCCTCATAGGAAACGGCTTCAAAAGATGTTCGCCCAGAGCAAAGATCTGCAACAAAAACAAAATTGAGGCTCTCAACATTCTCCTCAGCAGGTGGCAAGTTTAAGGTGCCATTCTGGAGCTGCTGGTAGAACTGCATAAAAACTGCTCCATTAGAGTTCCGGCTGTTCTTCCCAACATCAAGATACAAAAACTCATATGTGGCTACAGCTAGCAGGACTATACTACAAAAGCCCTGACAGTCCGGACATGTTTTCCATCAATAGCACCAACAAAGTTGGGAAAATCCCACTGGTGATAGAACTGGGCTGCAATGTTCTGCCATTGCTGTGGGTTGGAAGGAAACTGTGGATTAAAAAAATAAAAAAATGAATTACTACTTCTGCACATAACATTGCAAGCAGAGTTGACAAAAACATGCTTGGCCAACATAAGGATAAAACTTAAATTAGTATTTAAAGACCAAAGTGTAAAGTCAACTTATCTGAATTCTCACCCCCTCTGTTGGCCCATTATAAAAATGTTATGGTGGGGGGAGGTAATGTGTAGATGTTTTGGACAGGTAATCAGGCAGGCCCTTGCACTACATGGTTTGGTGAATTAAGCCAGAAATATGAACACAAAAGGGCGATAGTGTGTATGGGTTTTGCAAAGTCAGCAGATAGAGTATTTGTATCTGTTGACTTAGCATTTTTGGGGGGGAAGGAGGGTTCAAAATTAGTTTGTGACACAAAAAATGGCCTCTTGCACTCTGCCTGAATTTCAGGACAACAAGAACATTTGGACACATTTTAGGGGTTTGTTTAGGTTAAGCCCAAAAATGTAGCTGACAAAAACATTGTTAAGTTACTAGGCTCGGTGTGTATGGACCCAGGATAGCATGCTGGGGAGGTTAGTAAAGGAAAATATGCAGCGTGCATGCATGAGGACAAAGAGGACATTCATAGTATATTACAATATTGATAATTATGGAATCAACAAATTAACAAATCAACAAATTAATACAAAACATTAGCAAACATTAATACATAGAATGTGATCTTAAATGTAAAAGCTTACCCAAATATAGTTCTTCTGCAGGACTTGAATAATGGCTGAGCAGGTGTCTGGAATAATGAGTCCCAGAGCCTGGGGGGAGATCCCAGTGGTAAACTTGAGGTCCTGGAGACTTCTTCTTGTCACCAAGTACCTCAAGGTGGCTATGAGTCTTTGCTCGGGAGTAATGGCAAGCATCATGCATGTGTCCTGCTTCTTGATACAGGGGTTCACCAATGCCAAGAGTTGGCGAAAGCAGGGGTCCGTCATCCGGAGATAATTCTGAAAATCATCAGAATTATTCTCCTGAAGCTCCCGCAGCAGAACTCCTCCTCTTTCTGTTCCTAGACTGGACTTGGGTCAAAGCAATAACTCCAAGTCCAATAATAGCACGTTGTCTCCTCCTATTCCGCAACATGGCTGGTTGACGAACAGCCATTCAGAAACGAACTGAAAAGCATGAACTAAAAAGCGCAAATCAACACTCACCAAGCTAGTAACACGCAATTAGCAGGAGCCCCAAGGGTGGCGCCTGACAATTTAACTTCCTCTTTATCGTCTCGTAGTACGTCTAGTATGTCACTACGTTTATGTTTGTTGGCCGACAATTGTGTACCGTTAATATGCAAGACAAGTTCCTAGTTTCTTGTTATAGCTTCTTCTTTGTAATTATATTATATTTTATTTTCAGTTTGCTTATATTACTTGGTAATTACTTGGAAAATAATGAAAAATTACATTAAAAAAAAGAAAGAGCAGTCTGTACACAAAAAAAGCCATCTTCAAAAATCTATCTATTGAATGACTAGCGGAAAAACATACTCACACATATCAGCTTAACGTGCATACAGTATTTATGTATTGTGCATATATCTAATGTAATGAACATCAAACCTGATAAATAAATTATTTGCCTAGAAAAAATATGAAAGAAAAAAAAACCTTTATCTCAAAAGGAAAAAACTGTTTGCTGTACTTAATTATAAATGGTGAGCTGAAGTTTTGCTCCAACTTGTTAGTGTATCTAAATCTGCTAATACATTTAACCCTACCCCCTCCCTCCCCAGGCTGAAATTGCTGCTGTCTGTTGTGCCTCCTGTGCTCATTCATCCAGAGTTGTGTCTCACTATTCCAGGAGGTGTGTTACTGGCCAAATAACCAGGTGAAAACAGAGGGAAAAAAGCCAAAAGAAAAGAAAACCAATGCAGCCACCACATCTAATGATTGGTAAGCTTCAATACAATAAATTTTTAGTTTTGAGTTTAATACCACTTTAATGGCAGCTCTGCATCCAGATTTTTGAGGCTTATCTTCAAAATCATCTTCAGCTCTTTCCGCCTTCGCTGATCTCAACCCATCATTTTCCTAAAACTATTTTCACATTCCCTCCACCTCTTTGTTATCATTATCACTCTGACCCAAAGTTGTGTTTTATGAAAAAAGAAGCGGTGGCATCAAATGGTCCTTGCACATGTTCACATATCACCTATAAACTAGTGTAGTTCATTTAAACGTTCGCTGTGAACAAGACACAGATGGTTTGAAATAAATACACTGATACCATTCATTACCCAAATAATTGGTGAAAATATGTAGTTTTCTGCAAATGTTGCTATTTTGGCAAAATGCATTGACATAAGGTGAAAGTAAGGTGGATTTTAAGGGTGTAATTTTGTTCAAATGGCTCTTGAAGGTTAAGAAACTAATTTCAACAGTTCTGAACCTGTAATTGTGCCAGAAAGTGTTCCTTCCATTATAATCATTATTTTATGTTGCACAGAAACAAAAAAACAGCAAAGAAGGACAGAGGTTTGTCATCCCATTACAGGAAGTACCTAAACAAGGCTTCATGGCAGGATCAACAGGTATTTTTTAATGAAAGCTACAGATTTAGTAATATTGAAAACTCTGTGGAATAACATTAATGTGCCAAAGCTTATATGAGATTTCAGTGATTGGATTACCATATGCTTTAATTAAAGGAGTTTAAATTCCCTACTATAAATACACAAAGGAGCATTATTTTTTTAATTTGTGTATAATCTAAGTTTTTCAAGGAAGAGTGATGAATATTGATGTTTAATAAAAATACATTTGCAGTATAAACTTGACTATAGAAAATCTAAATAATTATAACAATTGTAATGCTAATATTATTCTATAGAACTAATTTACTATATATTAAACTTAGAGTGTGGTGTATCATTAAAAAAATTAGTCACATTCTGTACATTTATTAGAAGACATTAATTCTAAAATGCATATATTAAAGTTTGTTTCTTATAATTGTGACGGCACTGCATTCCTTATCTTTCAATTAAAATGTTTAGTCTTTTCTACATTTTTTTTTTAAACAATAAATTTTTATTGGTATTTTTCCAAAGTATACAAAATACAAGCAGATTTCTCATTTCTCATTTGTACATATTGTTCGCCAGTCAGGAGCTTACTACATTAATAGAGTAAAACAGATTACCTGGTAGGGTTACTAAGAAATATCCTCAATGAAGCATTGTACATTTGTCAAGCCTGTCACCCCTTGTGGGTACACACTGTAAACAGACTTTCTGCTTAAGTTTTCAAAGTTAGCCCTGAGAGGACCTTACTGAGGGTCCCCTCAAATATACTATCACGTAAGTTCCCTGTAAATTTGTCGTTAACCAATAATAATAAACTTAGAATGACTGATTCATCTTAATTAGACTTTCTCATTCTTTTGATAACAGGTAAACCTGTAGTGTTGCTATGCTGTGTGCTTAGTATAATACCATATCATATATGACCATACCCAATAAGGGATTGTACCACTAGATCATTGATGGTTGTGTTTCAGTAGTGGAGGATTAGGAATAGTTTTCATACATGTGAGGAGGCATATTTAGAGGAACTCCAAGTTTCCCAATGTTTGTGGAAACTCGGGGTTCTTCTTTCTGTATATGCTAGGATTTTTTCCATAGTGTATTGAGCATTCACTCTTGATATGACTTCTGCAATTTTTGGAGGTGAAGTAGAGCGCCATTCCTTGGCTATTGCTATACGTGCAGCAAACAAAATGTGGGTGACTACCTTTCTCCTCAGAGGAGGATAGTTTTCGATGCCTAAGCTTAGAAGAGCAAGAGCAGGGTTGATGGTACAATCAGAGCTGGTCACCTTTCTAATTAGTGACTGTATTTTTTGCCAGAAAGGTTTTATAGTTGTACAGTTCCAGAATATATGGAGGATATTGCCAATAGCTTGGCAGTTTCTCCAGCAGAGAGGTGTAATACTAGGGTTCATTTTGTTTAATCTGTTTGGAGTAATGTACCATCTATGTAAGAGTTTTTGTGCATTATCCCAGTGATCTACGCATGCTGATGATTTATGATTGTATTTTATCGCTTCATGCCATTGAGGCATAGAAAATTCTTTTTGTAATTCAAATTCCAATTTCATCATGCTTGGGGTTTTGGAGTGTAGGTAGAGGGGGGTGGTAAATTTGTAAAAGAGCGATATACCCTTACGCTTATTAGAAGTCTTGCTTAAAAGGAAGTCCCACAGAATCTGTGGTATAGCTATTTGTCGTATTGGGTTTTTGCTCTTGTAGTGGTGTAATTGGTACTCTCTATATCTATCTATCGCATTTTGATGAGGTGGAGCAGGTGTGGTGAAGTTGTCTCCCGAGGATTTCCATGGTTGGACTGAGAAGTTTGGGATTAGGTATTCGTAGGATGCCAGTGGTACATTTAGTTTTCTAATTGGGGTGTCTGTTAAGTGTTTATGCACTATGGAGGACCAGGCATCTATTGTTGCTCGTATAGTTGAGTAAGGTGGGGCGTTTGGTCTGCAATGTATACAGGCTGCTATAGCCAATGCAGAGAGGTCGTGACCTGGTGTTACGGTGCGTTCAATGTCTGACCAGCGGTTGTCTGTTTGGCAGGAGAACCAGTACTTCATTTGGTCCAGTATTGCAGCTTTATAGTACATTAGGTAACCCTACTCCCCCTAGATGTTTAGGTTTATAGAGGTGGGCCAATGCTATTCTGGGTTTTTTACCCCCCCATATGTATTTTTTCAGGCATTTCTCTAGTTGTATAAAAAATTTCTGGGGAATTGGTATGGGTAATGATCTGAAATAATATAGGAGTTTTGGTAAGATTTGCATTTGGTATGCAGCTATCCTCCCCAACCATGTAAGGTGTAGTTTGGTAATTTGATGTAGTTCCTCTTCGATTTTTGTTAATAATGGAGGAAAGTTTTGGGAATAGATTTTGGAGGAAGAGGAAGTCAGCTGCACACCAAGATAAGTAATGGAAGGTGGGTCCCAGTTGCAAGGAAAAATATTTTTCAACCTGCTTTTGTTCTCTTTTGATATATGAAGCGAGAGTGCATAGCTTTTGGTTGTATTTACTTTATAAAAGGAGATTTGTCCGAATTTATGTAATAGCGTTTTGACGATGGGTAAAGAAGTGGCTGGGTTTGATAGAGAGAGGATTATGTCGTCAGCAAACAGTCCTATTTTGTGGTTAACAGAACCGACTTTAATGCCTTCTATTTTATCATTAGCTCTAATAGATTCTGCTAGTGGTTCTATGACCAAAGAAAAAATAATTGGGGATAATGGGCATCCTTGCCGAGTGCCGTTAGTTAGTGCAAAGGGGTCGGATAGCAAGCTAGATGTGAAGACTCTTGCAGATGGGTCTGAATACAGGGACATAATTGCTGAGTGTATCATTCCCGAAAGACCAAACTTGAGTAAGGTCCTGGACAGGTATCCCCAATGGACCCTGTCGAAGGCCTTTTCTGCATCTAATGCTAAAAAGATGCTGGGCTGCTTGCTTAATTCTGATATGCGCAGGAGGTCTAGCATCCTCCTCGTCCCATCTGGTGCCTGTCTGCCCTTTACAAAACCTACCTGGTCCAGTCCTATGAGGGAGGGGGTAATTTCCATAAGTCTGTTTGCTAAAATTTTTGCATAGATCTTTAAATCGGAGTTTAGTAGGGAAATAGGCCTGAAGTTTTGTGGATCCGCTACGTCTTTACCAGGTTTAGGGATAGTGATAATGATGGCTTGGAGCATTTCTTTCGGGAAGGTACCATCAGAGGCTGCTATATTGAATATCTTTACCAGTTCAGGGGCAAGGATGGCAGACAAAGCCTTGTAATATTCAGCGGAGAACCCGTCTGCTCCTGGCGATTTGTGCATGGGTAGAGAGTGAATTACGTATTCAACCTCTGTGAGTGTGATGGGCGTGTTTATTTTTGTAGGGAAGTTTTGTCTATTGAGGGAAGGTGAACAGTCTGTAAGAATTCGTCAATCTCTATGTCCGAGGGTTGGTAAGTGAGTGGGTCCGTCTGGAGATTGTATAGGGATTCATAATAGTCCTTAAAGGCGTTGGCGATATCTTTGGGATTGTGGTGTAGGGCTTTGGTACTGTGATGTCTGAGATTTTTGAGATTAGAACGTGCCTTTTTTTTTAAGCTGGGAGGCTAGGATTTTACCTGCTCTGTTATTTTGGGAGTAGTAGGAGACTTTTAGTTTTTTAAAAAAAGTATCATAGTCCGCTCTAATTTCCTGTCTTACTTCTTCCCGGCAGTTATTAAGGCTTTTGAGTATTTCACTTGAGGAGGTAGCAGGATTCTTGTGTTGCGCTTCCAGATCTGCTATCTTCTCAAGTAGGTTTGTCATTCGCTGCTGTTTCTTTTTCTTTTCCCTAGAGGCTACCTGTATAAGGGCGCCTCTAGCAAATGCTTTGTGTGCACACATCAGATGGTCATAGGTGAACAATCTGCATTATTATTGAATTGAAAAAATTCCGTAATTTTTGCTGCAATTTCGTCTCTGATTTTGGGGTGTGATAAGAGAAACGTATTGTTACGCCACAATGGTTTGTGGGAGTGTTTGTTGGCATTCACAATTTCAATAGTCACTGGGGCGTGGTCAGACCATGTGATATTGTGGATGTCAGCTTTCTGGACATTTTGCAGAGTGTACAGGTCAGTGAGGAAAAAATCTATTCTAGAATAGCTCTTATGTACAGCCGAATAAAATGTGTAGTCCCTCTCGGTGGTTCTAAGGCAGCGCCAAGGGTCATAGAGTCTCTCTTCATGGCACAGCGAATCTAGAGAGGACCGCCGCTTAGAGGCCATCGAGGACACATCTAATTCTGTGTTCATAATCGAGTTAAAATCACCACATATTATTAAGTTGCCTTTTTGTACCTTTTTAGCCATACTTACAACTTTGCGAATAAACCTTAGAGTTCTAACATTAGGTGCATACAGGTTAACTATAGTATATGTGATGTGGTCCAGTTCTGCGACCACGATCAGAAAGCGACCTTGGGGATCTATATGTTCCTGTAAGAGAGAGAAGGTTAGTGTGTCCCTAAATGCAATCATTACTCCATTCTTCTTTGTCGTATTCTTGGCCATAAATACGTGCGGAAACTTGGGATGTGTACATTTTGGGGAGTTGTCACTGGCGAAATGGGTTTCCTGCACACATAGAATGTCACATTTCTCTTCTAAGGTTGACTTCCAAAGGGCCCTCCTTTTGTAGGGGCTGTTCAAGCCTCTCACATTGTATGACATCAGTTTAAGATTCATTCTTGTGGAAAGTTGTGCAGTAGTGCCATCTAGTGGTAGTTCCAGGAATTGGAGTTGAGATCTTGGATATGGTTATAATGCATGGGGTCTGAGAAAGCAATGTCCTCATAGCTTTGTAAATGAACAGTTTAACTGAACAAACTTGAACTGTTGATAAATGATGGGATGTAGGCCGCATGAATTGCGGATAGTAGGTCACGGGAATCATCTCGTAACTAACGAGGGGGGTTCAACAAGGTAAATCCTTGAACAGCCGAACATCGGGTGGTTGATCAGAAAGAACAGCTTCCTAGAGAGCTGCAAAGCACCATAACTAGCCAGATGACAGTTATTAGGGGAGAGTGCTCACTAAAAGAAATAGCATCAAGTAGCATCAACTGAGGCAGGTTGCTACTTGTAGTTCTTAGTTGAACGGTGGTTGTTGCGTCTGTTATATTGTGGGTTAGGGTCCTCAGGTACTGCGTCTGCGGGAAGCAAGCGCCATTTTCGGAGGAGATCCAGGCCCTTTTCTAGCGATGTTATCGCATGCGATTCGTTGTTCATGTCAACCAGGAGTTTAGCAGGGAATCCCCATTTGTAGAGGATCTTATTGTTGCGCAGAATTTTAGTGATAGGCACCAAGTTGTGTCTGGCTGACAGGGTGGCTTGTGACAGGTCTGCATAAAGTGCGATACCAGCATATGGGTCAGGTAGAGAGGGATGTTGTCTTGCGAATCGCATGAGTTGATCCTTAATGTGGTAGAAATGGATTCTTGCTATCACATCTCTAGGTGTTTGTTCAGGCAGGAAGGAAGGTTTTGGCAGTCTGTGTGCCCTGTCAATAGTGATGTCTGCTGGGCTTAGAGAGGGGAGGACAGTCATCATGAGCTTTTGCAGGTAGGTAGTGATCTCTGCGGGTTTGACCGTCTCAGGGACCCCCCTAAACTTGATATTGTTCCTTCTGGCCCGGTCCTCAATATCCGCCATTTTAAGGCGCATGGCTCTGATTTTGTCTTCTACCTCAAAGTGGGCATCTACCAGTTTATTGTGTGCTAGAGTGAACTCCTCCATTTTATTCTCTACATATTCCACTCTATTGCTGACAGCAGATATTTCCCTTTTTGTGTTGCTCATAAACACTGCCATATCAGATTGAAGAGCTCCCCTCAGGGTTTGCAGCATCTCCTTCATTGTAGTGTCAATAATAGGCTGACCTGAGGTGGGGAATGCATCTAGCTGCTCTGCCTGTGTGGAGGATTCCTCCATTTCTTCCCCTGCTGCTCCTGCCTCATCCTCATTCTCCCCTCCTTCCCCAAGCCTCCTTTTTTGCTTAACAGGGCTGCAGAATGGGGAGGATGACAAGGGATTGTCATTAAAGTGTGACTCACCCGAGGATGGCTTTGGATTGCTGTGTGGCTGTGTTGTGGAGGCAGATGAACGGCTCCTGGGGCCGGCTCCATCTTGGAATTTTCGTCCCTCAGCAGGGCGGAAGAAATCAGTCAGTTTTCAGGGTCCCTCTCTCTCCTTCCTTTTGTACATCATGCCTGCTGTGTGCCCCTTGCTCTCCTCTCTCAGATGGTATGCTTTTTGGCTGTTTTTGGTGTGCTGTGAGCCGCTGATTACACCCGATGTGTCAGAGCTCTCCTCTCACACGTCCATGAGCTCTGGCTGCCGGCTCCGCCCCCCGTCTTTTCTACATTTTTAACACTCCCATCACTAGGCAGAAGGTACGCAACAGAAAATATCATTAGATAAAAGATAATTTTTGAATTGCAAAAATATAGAGAGGTTCCAGATTTAGTGCAACTTTTTACACTTACACCTTTTACATTTTGCATGGATAGAGTATGGATCTATTTATAAAACAGGAAATAAATATTTCTAATGTTTTCATGAGAAATATGAATTTCAACTGATTTGCCTGTTCTGGACAACATCTTTAACCGCTTGCCGCCTGCCGGCCATCATATGACAGCCAGGTGGCGCAGCTCTTGTTCTGGGTGGGCATCATATGACGTCCGTCCATTTAAACAGGGTATGCGCATGATCGTGTGCGCACAGCCCTGTACCTTCGGTGGTGGCATGTCAGGGAGACACCGCTCGCCACCGAGGGTGTGAACAGCCATTGGGCATGGCTGTTTACCATGTGATCGGCCGTGATGAAGTCACGGCCGATCACAGATGGTACCGCCCCACTTTGCACGGCACATGCACGCGAGCACGCTGCGCGTTCGCGTCAATGGTGGCATGTTCCCAGGAACACTGCCCGTCACCGACACTGGTAAACAGCCATTGGACGGCGGCTGTTTACCACATGAGCAGCTGTGATCCTTTCACAGCCGATCACTAAATGTAAACAAGGAGCGGTAACAAGATGTTACCGGTTTCTCCTCCTCACACACGATCGGTGATTGCGGTAACATCTTGTTACTGCTTACAGTGTACACCGACACACACTGATTGCCCCCCAATAAAGAGGACCTGTCACCACCCATCAAAGTACCTGTCACAGTTCATCTGAGTACCTGTCACACACAGTCCATCTGAGTACCTGTCACAGTTCATCCGAGTACCCGAGTACCTGTCACAGTCCATCTGAGTACCCAAGTACCTGTCACAGTTCATCTGAGTACCTGAGTACCTGTCACAGTTCATCTGAGTACCCGAGTACCTGTCACAGTTCATCTGTGTACCCGAGTACCTAAGTACCTGTCACAGTCCATATGAGTAACAGAGTACCTATCCGTAGCCCATGAGCGTACCTGAGTACCTGTCACCAGGCCATCAGAGTACCCGAGTACGTGTCACCAGGCCATCAAAGTACCCAAGTACCTGTCACCAGGCCATCAGAGTACCCGAGTACGTGTCACCAGGCCATCAGAGTACCTGAGTACCTGTCACCAGGCCATCAGAGTACCCGAGCACCTGTCACCAGGCCATCAGAGTACCTGAGTACCTGTCACCAGGCCATCAGAGTGCTCGAGTACCTGTCACTAGCCCATCAGAGTACCCGAGTACCTGTCTGCAGCTCATCAAGTTACCCAAGTACCTATCTGCAGACCATCAGAGTATCTTAATACCTATCTGCAGACTATGCCTCATAGAATATACGTTGGGGTGTTTGCTTTCCAAAATGGGGTCATTTTGTTGGTAATGCCACTGTCCTGGTGCTCAAGGACCTTCAAAAGTGTGATAGGTAGGAATGAAATGAGATGTGTAATTTATGCTGCTAGAACACCTGAGGGTACTACTTCAATGTTGGGCCTCTGTATGTGGCCAGGCTGTGTAAAAGTCTCACACATGTGGTATCGCCATAATGGGGAAGAGTAGCAGAATGTATTTTGGGGTGTTATTTTTGCTATATACATGCTATGTGTTAGAAATATCTTATAAAATGACAACTTTGTGTAAAAAAAATGTGTTTTCATTTTTTTTACACATTTTCCAAAAACTTCTGGAAAAAATGAACCATTCAAAAGACTCATTATGCCTCATAGATTATACGTTGGGGTGTTTGCTTTCCAAAATGGGGTCATTTTGTGGGCAATTCCATTGTCCTGGTGCTCCAAGGCCTTCAAAAGTGTAACAGGTGATTGAGAAATGAGATGTGTCATTTATGCTCCTAGAACGCCTGAAGGTGGTACTTCAATGTTGGGCCTTTGGATGTGGCTAGGCTGTGTAAAAGTCACACACGTGTGATATCGCCATACTCGGGAAGAGTAGTAGAATGTATTTTGGGGTGTAATTTGTTGTATGCATATGCTGTGTGTGAGAAATAACCTGAAAATATGACAGTTTTGTAAAAAAAAAAAAATATATATGTACCATATTTATCGGCATATAACACGCACTTTTTCCCCCTGAAAATCAGGGGCAAATCATGGGTGCGTGTTATAGGCCAATCCACGCCGATTTTGTGTCATCGGAGCGATAGCGGCAATTGTCGCCGCCGACATACACAGCCGTGGGTAGATTCAAATATGGCGCCGAGACTGCAGGGATACTTCGGAGCCGAGATACACATACCCGAGTATTCTCGGCTTTTTTCGGCGCCGCTCAAAGTCACGCCCAGTCCCGCCCTATGATGGACATAACACAGGTCCAAGGGTGAGACTGGGCTTGACGGCGGTGCCGAAAAAAGCCGAGAACGCTCGGGTATGTGTATCTCAGTTCCGACGAAGCCCTGCAGTCTCTGCGCCATATTTGAATCTACCCATGGCTGGACTGGGGCAAAGCTGCACGGGCAAACCTGCACTAACATAGCTGCACTGGGGCAAGGCTGCATTGGGGCAAGGATGCACTGGGGCAAAGCTGCACTGGGGCAAAGCTGCACTGACAATGCTGCACTGACAAGGCTGCACTGACAAAGCTGCACTGACAAGGCTGCACTGACAAGACAGCACTGGGGCAAGGCTGCACTGACACTGAAAAGGCTGCAGATGGACAGATAAGGCTGCATTGATAGGCATTTTAATGTAAGTTTTTTTCCTTAAACTTCCCTCCTAAAAGTTTTTTTTCCTTAAAATTCCCTCCTAAACTTGGGGTGCGTGTTATACGCCGGCGCGTGTTATACGCTGATAAATACAGTATATCATTTTGCAAAGAATTGTGGGAAAAAAATAAAACTAAAAAAAAACTCACCATGCTACGTACTTGGAATGTCTACTTTCTAAAAAGGGATAATTTTGGGGGTATTTTGGGGGTATTTTTGGGGGTATTTGTACTTTCCTGACTTGTTAGGCCTCTTTCACACGGGGCGGATCAGTGATGATCCGCCCCGTGAACATCCGCTGGCTCAGCGGGGATCGCTCCGCCGATCCCCGCTGAGCAGGAAGATGACAGGTGCATCGCTGCACACTGTGCAGCGACGGACCTGTCAGAGCGCCGCTCTCCCCTATGGGGGATCGGATGATGACGGTCCGTAGTGTCCGTCGTCATCCGATCCGATCCGAAAACGGAGGGAAAAGTAGGTTTTTCCTCTGTTACACTTTTCGGATCGGAGCGGGGTCGGATGTCAGCGGACATGTCACCGCTGACATCCGACGCTCCATAGGGATGACTGTATGTCCGTTTTTCATCCGAAAACGGAAGGATGAAAAATGGACATACGGATCCCCGTGTGAAAGAGGCCTTAGTGTCTCAAGAAATGAGATTCACCTGATGCACTGAAGGCCTGATCAGTTGTGATCAGTTTTCAGTGATTGGCACCATAGTTTGTAGACTCTATAACTTTTACAAAGACCAAAAAATATACACTAATTTGGGTTATTTTACCAAAGCTATGTAGCAGTATAAATTTTGGCCAAAATTTATGAAGAAAAATTACTAATTTGCAAAATTTTATGACAGAAACATAGAAAAAGGCAATTTTTTAACAAAATTTACGGTCTTTTTTTATTTATAGCACAAAAATAAAAAAACCCACTAGTGATTAAATACCACCAAAAGAAAGCTCTATTTGTGTGAAAAAAAGAATGCACATTTCATATGGGTACAGTGTTGCGTGATTGAGTAATTGTCATTCAAAGTGTGAGAGCGCTGAAAGCTGAAAATTGGTCTGGGAAGGAAGGGGGTGTAAGTGTCCTGTATTGAGGTGGTTAAAGAGTAACTCCACCTTTGTGGGGAAAAAAAATAGCAAATAAAGAAAAAACAATATAGGGCATATGATTGCGACACTAATCATTTTGTAATTGAATGTTATTAAAAATAACCCTTCCTTTTCAATCTGCAGCCAATGTAATTTTCTGAGAATACATTACAATATGGCTACCTGGAGTTGTCCTGTACAGAAATTGTGTACTGACCACTCCCCAGAAACATAAATTCCTGCTTGTGTGATTGGCTCGCCAATTTTCCCAGAAGTATGCCTAAGATACAAGTCAGATTTCAGGCATCCATTGCAACAAAAATGTAATTAAAATTTTTGAGAGATACTTTCAATAGGAACCCGTCTAAAGGGATGCAGGCCCAGCAGATTTCCTAATTAGTGTCCTGTAGCTCCACACCTGACAGTTAATTATGAAACCACTCTCATTAGACCTACTCAGAACAGAGAGACACAGAGAAACACACATGGATTTATTCAGAATAACAAATGGTAGGAATCTGCAACAAAGTTTGTTATAATCCTTGCAATGTACATAGATCACCTAGAGGGGAATGTTTTTTTCTCAACAAAAGTGGAGTTATGCTTTAATTATTTATGTCATATTTTTACAAAATAACCAAAATTGATTTTCCTTTTAAATTTCCTTTAATTTGGAACTTCTTTCTGCTCTTAGTTGCTGAATATTTTGGGGAGAATAATCCTTTTAAAATCTGCCTAATCCATGATCTTCAATGGGAAGAAACCAGAAAAGGGGAAGGCCTTGTTTTCTAAAATTACAACTTTGTTCTGTCTGTGTGACATACTGGCATATTTTATTTTATTTATAACCTATAAAAAACAAAATACTTCCACCCTCTAATGTGACGCAGCACATTAATACACTACATTACAGTACAGAAAAGAAAGACAGAGCATTATCATGCCATTACAGGAAATGTCTGAACAAGGCTTCATGTCAGGATCAACAGGCTTTTTATAATGAAAGCTGTAGATTTAGAAACATTAAAAATTATTTTTGCAATAACAATTTATGCCAAAGCTTATATGAGATTTCAGTGATTGGATTACCAAATATGTTAATTAAAAGGGTTTAGAATCCCTACTATAAATACACAAATGAGCATTATTTTTTTAACCACTTAAGGACCAGCCGCATCTGAAGAAACCAGCGTCCATTGGCTGGTGAAACGCGCCTGCAGTGCGACATCAGCATGTCACTCTGGAGCCACGCGCTCCTTGAAGCATTGGAGTGTGCTTGACTGTCAGCACGGAACGAACAGCTGATGGCCGGCTCGTTCTCCGGGTGATTGTGGAATCATACCCGAGGTAACAAAGCTTACAGTGAGAGATTATCCTACTTGGCACAAATACAATTATGCTATACATGGACTGACGTTCCTAGTCACGATTTCTCAGTGGTAGAGTAACGCTATAGGAGGACGATGGATACCGCCTAGATGGTGAGAGATGCATAACCCATTTCATAATTGCATATATATGGATGTGCTCTTTCAGCCTTCAGTACTCCCCCTGTTGATACTCGTACTAATATCCATCTGTATGCCATTGACCTGTTGTACTTCACCTGTTTATCTTTGAACATTCAAGTCAAGCTGAGTGTTACATTTTTTGTAATCCTGTCTATCTATGACGGTCTGTGTCTCTACAATTGACAGACCCCGCTGATCTGATACACTCAAGTAATCCAGCACACTCCAACTACCCATCCAACCACTCAGCATACCACGTTTATGGCTGACACCTGAAGGAACCTATTTATTAAGAGTCCACATTATCAAAATCAATTGTTTTGGCGCAAACCTCAATGTTCAGCTTTTATTCTCAGCTAGCCTTATTAGAGTTTGCAAGTGGTCACTGTGGTATGAATGTGGAATGTGTAGCCGTGGCTCCTAATGTTTTTAATTAATTTGACAATGTTGTCATAATTTTAATTGGTTTGTGTTAGCCACCTATCTGTGCCTCCCCCCCCCCCCTTTTTTTAGGTCTATTTGTGTGGTGTATACATTTTTGTATTAATAAAGCAAGTTTTTTGTACTCCCCATAGTGTTCGTTTTTTGCTCTCTTAAGAGAACTTCATTCTCTTAGTCTTTCTTCATTATACTGTGGCAATGCGGCAATGCGGCTTGTTCCCGTAAATCGCCGTAGGTGTATGTCAGCTCGTAAATGGTGATTTGTGGGTGCGTGTGCGCTGCCGGTGATGTGCGTGCGCTCCCATTAGCCAGAGTGGGAGCCAATAAGCGGGTCCGGCAGACTCGATGTCTGCCGGCCACCCGCGATGGTTCCCTGCAGTGACAGAATGGGGATCTGCCTGTGTAAACAAGGCAAATCTCTATTCTGACAGGGGAGATCACACACATGCAGGAAGATGGATCTGTGTGTTTCCCCAGTCACACAGTCCCCCATGCAGTTAGAAAACACAAACAGGGAATACATTTAACCCCTTGACCACCCCTGATGTTAACCCCTTCCCTGACAGTTTCATTAGTACAATAATGCCGCGTACACACGACCAGACTTTCCAGCAGAAAAGGTCTGATGGAATAATTTCATCGGATATTCCGATCGTGTGAGGGCTTCAGCTGACTTTTTTTTTCAAAAATTCTGATGGACCTAGAAATAGAACATGTTTTAAATCTTTCTGACGGAATCAATCCCTATCGGGAAAACCATTCGTCTGTATGCTATTCTGATGGATCAAAAACGACGAAAGGGAAGCTATTGGCTATTGAACTTCCTTTTCTAGTCCTGTCGTACGTCATCACGTTCTAAATGAACGGACTTTGGTGTGATTGTGTGTAGGCAAGTCCGTTTCAGCGGAACTCCATCTGAACTCCGTTGGAACTCCGTCGGAAAGACCGTAAGAGTTTATTCTGATGGAAAGTCCGGTTGTGTGTAAGCGACATAACAGTGCATATTTTTAGCACTGTGTCAGGACTATTGGAGTTAATTATAATGAATTTCTAATGGTTTAAAACATTATTTTTAAATGTGATTCCCTGGACATGAGTAGTAGCCATTTTGGTATTTTTTTTTTAGCTGAATCTGAGTTCATGATTATTCAAGAGTGCCTCACAAGGAGACTGTGTAAGCTTTATCTGCATTTTTATCCCAGGTTGTAACTTAAGAGCCTTTGACACTTAAAGATAAAAAGAGGGTCCACAGGCAGTGTTTAGACTAAGAGACTCATATTTCAAATGAGCTTACAAACCTACATTTTGTTTCCAGGAATGAGAGAAGGGGCTTATTCAAATACGACCATATGAAACATATTGTATTATAATTTGAAAAAGCAATCATATAATCCCAAATATATGGTATTGTTATCACATGACATTAGAGTAATTATCTGCATGATTAAGTGAATCATTTTACATATATTGGTTTATGTATTTTAATTTTTTTTTAATAATACTCATATATGTACTCATTATCTATTGTTGAATATTAATCATGAAAATATTAGTGTAGGAGAGGTATAGGGTTCAAATACTGTATATGAGTTGGTATGTTTAGGGGTTTTATTAATGAGAACATTCATGAATAACTCTTATGCTTCTAGTCAGAACCATGACTTAATTCTCAAAGTACCGTATTTATCGGCGTATAACACGCACCGGCGTATAACACGCACCCCAATTTAGGAGGGAATTTTAAGGAAAAAAAACTTTTAGGAGGGAAGTTGAAGGGAAAAAAACTTACATTTAAATGTCCTTCATTGCAGCCTTGTCAGTGCAGCCTTGTCAGTGCAGCCTTGTCAGTGCAGCCTTCCCCAGTGCAGCCTTCCCCAGTGCAGCCTTGTCAGTGCAGCCTTGTCAGTGCAGCCTTGTCAGTGCAGCCATGTCAGTGCAGCCATGTCAGTGCAGCCTTGTCAGTGCAGCCTTCCCCAGTGCAGCCTTCCCCAGTGCAGCCTTCCCCAGTGCAGCTTTACCCAGTGGAGCCTTGTCAGTGCAGCCATGTCAGTGCAGCCTTGTCAGTGCAGCCTTGTCAGTGCAGCCTTGTCAGTGCAGCCTTCCCCAGTGCAGCCTTGTCAGTGCAGCCTTCCCCAGTGCAGCCTTGTCAGTGCAGCCTTCTCCAGTGCAGCCTTCCCCAGTGGAGCCTTCTCCAGTGCAGCCTTCCCCAGTGGAGCCTTCCCCAGTGGAGCCTTCCCCAGTGCAGCCTGGGATCCCCTGTCCCTGCTGTCACATCTTCAAAATCGCGGACCGCGATTTGAAAATGGCGCCGCCGGCGCCGAAGTACACAGAGCCGGTCCTCGGCTCTTTCCGGCGGCTCTCGTTTACTTTCGGCTCCACTCGTAGTCCCGAGCGGAGCTATCCGAACCTACTCGGATAGCTCCGCTCCGGACTACGAGTGAAACCGAAAGTAAACGAGAGCCGCCGGAAAGAGCCGAGGACCGGCTCTGTGTACTTCGGCGCCGGCGGCGCCATTTTCAAATCGCGGTCCGCGATTTTGAACAAGTGACAGCTCGGATCGCAGGGGGATCGGCGTATAACACGCACCTGCAACTTTCCCCTGATTTTAAGGGGAAAAAAGTGCGTGTTATACGCCGATAAATACGGTATGTAGAACACAAGATAATTGTGTAGGTTAGATCCACTTAGTAGACGTATAATTCATGGGTAGAGACCATAGTCTGGAGTATCTGACATCCTTTAGACAGCTCTAGATATTTATATTTTCAATTTAATTCTTATCTTTACTGCCCCTGGTGGTGAAAATATCAATAGTCCAAGATGGCCGCACAGACGAGGTTGTCATGGTTACATAGAAACAACCCATCGTTTGACATCATCAATTACCTAGTAGTGACACATACACCCACTTTTTGGATGGGATAAAAGTGGTTACACATAGCTGAAGAGGAAGCTTGAAGGAGACTAAAAGAATTTTGGAATGGAAAGAATCTTGGAGAACGAGAGCAGAAGGAGAAAGCGCAGAGATGTTGGAATGTTGGAGAAGTCCTTCGGGACACCAACTTGATGCTTCTCAAGCAGTTCTTTAATCTCCTGTAAAGTATTAATGTTTTATTTTACCTTTTGGGTAATTGAATTTGTTTGAGCATATGTTTAACTAATCCAATCAATACTGGCAGTTCAGTTTTGAAGTGAATTGAATTTTAACTGCAGTATGAATTTGTTTTGCTTTTAAACCAAGGGAGATACATATATTGTTATATCTCACAAAGCTGACTTCAAAGTCTTAGAATTGTATTGGTTATAGTACGTGTTGAACCATAGATTAATTCTAAATTTAAAAAATAAGTCTTGATTAAATTATCAAGCTATGTGCACAGTATAACATTTTGTCCGTGCATTTTTAAAAAGTAACGTTTAAGGTCTATTTGTTTTGAGAAGAAGTCACAAGTGTTAAAACCAACACCTAGTTTGTTTACATAAGTCTGTGGAGCCACGGAAAGCTAACCACTAATGCCCGTACACATGATCATTCTTCCTGACAACAAAACCGTGGACAGTTACAAAGGTAGTGACGTACAAGACATACGTGATATCTCCATTACAAACGCTACTTATATCTCTGGCTCGTACTTGATTCTGAGCATGTGTGGACTTTTGCCAGACGGACTTGTGAACACACGATTGAAAAGTCCGACAATAAATACCTCCAACACCACAGCCACCCCACCCACCACAGCAGCATGGAAGGAAGCGTGGAAGGAAGTGTAGAGAGTGATGGCCTGGGTTTGGTGTGGTCTGGCAAAAAACACAGGCTGTTGTAAGACCACAGCCTTGGGACATATATGGCATCTGCTGCTGCTCCTGATCTCCCGGAGTCCTGGACCGTATTGTGCTCCCTATTAAATGGACTCCTCAGGTTACCAATTTTGACAGTCAAATAATTGATGTCTGCCCAGGGGCACAAAGGCTTCACCAATTTCAACTGTTTCTCCAGCGTTGCCTTCCTCTTTATTTTGGTATGACCTTGTGCTCCCTATTAAATTTTTAATTTTTGTTTTGACAAATACTTGGCTATGTGTTTTTCTTCAAAAGGCAGGTACATTTCAAAAATACAATGTCGAATTAACAAGGGACACCAACATAGTTGTACCTTTGAGGTTAAAAAATACAAGATAATAATGGCGTTGTGGTAACTTGACACACAAAATGAAAAAAAAAATATTATGGAGATCACTAGAAAAAAAAGATTATTCTGGAGATCATGAGAAAAAAAGAACAAAAAAAATATGGGGATAACTAGAAAAAAAAGAAAAAAAAAGATTATTCTGGAGATCACGAGAAAAAAAAAAGAACAAAAAAAAATGTTATTCTGGAGATCACTAGAAATAATAAAAAATAAGTTTGTCAGAACTTTGTGAATATCAGCAGAAAAGCAACTTCATTATCATGGCATTATAAAGAAGAAGAGAATGCGCTGCATTGAGAGATTACATAATTTGCCGCGTGAAAAATGTGATATCTCCATTATGAACGCTAGTTTCACAAGACCGAGCGCTTCCGGTTTGTACTTGATTCCAAGCATGCGTGAACTATGATTGGAAAGTCCAACAACAAAGTTTTGTTGGCGGAAAATTTGAGAACCTGCTAGCCAAAATTTGTTGGCGAAAAGTCCAATAAGAAATGTTCGATGGAGCATACACACAGTCAGACTTTCTGCCAACAAGCTCACATCCAACATTTGTTGTCGGAAAATCCGATCATGTGTACTGGGCATTAGAGTTACCAAGTCTAAATTTACCAAGTTATCGTTCAAGTATTGGTATTTTGTAATAAGAGCTTGTGGTAAAAATGTGATTATGATTTGTATTCCCATATATATCTAATATTTGAAAGTACATACATTTTTGTATTATCATGAATTTTTAGTTAATATTTTTTCAGCATATCATTGTTATCACTTGTCTTCAAAATAGCACGGATAAACAAACTTGAATTACTTGGTTGCATTTGTGGAAAAATGTAGGAATCTCCTCAAACACAGATATTTGCATAATTTCATAAATATAATATTGTTTTAATATTTCAGTATAAACATTCTGACAACTGATTACTGTAATAATGTCACTGGTTCCCAAAAAAAGTGTAAAAAATGTCAGTTAGGTGTCCGATCTGTTTGCCGCAATGTCTCAGTCTTGCTAAAAATCACTGATTTTTCAAAATTGTTGTCCTTTTCTTATTTATAGCGCAAAAAATAAAAACTGCAGAGGTGATCAAATCCCACCAAAATAAAGCTCTATTTGTGGGAAAAAAAAGGACATCAATTTTGTTTGGGTACAGCATCGTATGTCCACGCAATTGTCAGTTAAATCAAAGCAGTGCCATATTGCAAAAAATGGCCTGGTCAGGAAGTGGGTAAATCCTTCTGGGGCTGAAGTGGTTAATTTATGCAAAATCTAGGTTTTTCAAGGAATAGTGATGAATATTGATGTTTAATAAATATACATTTGAAGTATACATTTGACTACAGAAAATCTCATTAATTATAACAATTATAATGCTAATTTTATTATATAGAACTAATGTAATATATATTAAACTTAGAGTGTGGTGTATCATTAAAAAAATAAGTCACATGCTGTACACGCAATTAGAAGACATTAATTCTAAAATGCATATATTAAAGTTTGTTTCTTATAATTGTGACAGCACTGCATTCCTTATCTTTCAATTAAAATGTTTAGCCTTTTCTACATTTTTAAGACAGAAAATATCAGTAGATAAAAGAGAATTTTTGAATTGCATATATTATAGAGAGGTTCCAGACCTAGTGCAGCTTTTTACACTTTTATACCTTTTACATTTTGCACGGATAGAGCTTGGATCTATTTACATGTTTGCATGAGAAAGACTCACCTCTTCTAAGAAGCAGGATAACTCAGGACGGATCAAGCGCCTTGAGGCGATTCAGTTCGCATTTGTAGCACTATACAAATTCTTCAGTCATTCATTCATTCAGAAACATGAATTTCAACTGATTTGCCTGTTCTGGATAGCGTCTTTAACAATTTTTATCATATTTTGAAAAAATACTCAATGAAAATGTCCTTAATTTATAACTTCTTTCTACTCCTATGTGCTGAATATTTTGTGGAGAATAATCCTTGTGAAATCTGCCTAATTCATGAACTTCAATGGGAATAAACCAGAAAAGGAGACAGCTTTGTTTTCTAAAATTACAACTTTTTTCTGTCTGTGTGACATACTTTTCTTCAAGGTTTGACTAAGCATATAGTGATTATACAGTATATAGGGTAGTGAATATAATGAGAATTACATCACTTTTCTCTTGTATGTGTCTAGAGTTGACCTCTTTAGCAAAGTATACTTGATGCCTTTGGAGAAAATGTTTCTGTTTTTAACTAGTTTTTTAGGGTTACTATCCATTATTGTTTCATACATATTTTTTGCTAGATAAAATAAACATATTTAAGCAACTTATTACAATTGCCTTCAATATCTTTCAATCCCACATAGTCATCTTACATACAAAATAAAAAAATATGAATATGTAAATTTGACTGACACTGGCAAATGGCAAATGGCAAATTTTTCACTGACACTGGCAAATGTAGTTGAAAACGCATTCCTTATACTGTTCATGGTGATCGCTGCTAGCAATATGTCTGCTCTGATCTTCCCACCCCTATCCATCTGCCAAAGCCTTTACAATGATACTCACTCTGATAACTGGATTTTTAAAATGCATTTTATATTATTGCAAGCACAGCAAGAAGGATTAGATGCCACTGGCTATACTTGTAAAAGGAAGCCTCGAAGCTGTGTATCGGCAGAATCATATTGCAAACAATCAAAATAAAATCAGGGTCTACAGTAGGAGATATATTTGATTAGGAGCTTCTTTCCTAAGTGAAAAAAAATCTCAACGATAGCTGCTTCCACATCCGTATTTAATTTTTTATGTTCGGCCAGACTGCACAGACAGGTTCTTGACCTCCACTGGAGCAGGACAACATGGTCAAAAACACTGAGTAAAACCACTCCCTCGTAGAGTTTGGGGAACAGTTTGAGCCAAGCAAAAGTTCAGCCCAAACAGCACATGTTCAGCAGTTTGGCGAACACCCGAATGTGCCCGGCGTGCGTTGGAATGTTCGCCCACTAAGTGCCCCACAATCCACTCTAAGCTGCATAGTGCATGGCTGGTTGTTAGGGAGTTGGCCGGGAAGGCGGCCGTTGTGTCTTTAACAATGGATGAGACATCAGCTGTCAATGGGCTTCCTAAAAAACAGCTGAATAAAAAAACATTACAGGCAATAGAAAAAATTGAAAAAAAAAGACATGGGGTCCCACCCAATCCATAACAGGCCCTTCAGGTTTGGTATAGATTTTAAGGGAAACCCCATACCAAAATGAAAAAAAAAACGGTGTGGGGTCCCCACCAAAATCCATACCAGACCCTTATCCGAGCATGCAGCCCAGTGGGTCAGGAAAGGGAGGGAGAAGTGATCACTTCCCCTACTGAACCACAACCGGCCACATGCCAATGTGGGCAGGGGGCCCCCAGATCCCACCCCCATATGAATTAGTAGGGGTACATTGTACCCCCTACTCGTTACTCAAAAAAAGTGTAAAAATAACAACAGGAGGCAGTTTCTGACAATTTCTTTATTAAAAAAAATGTCCCCCGATGTGGATCCATTGCCAATCAGGACACCCGCTGTTCTTAAATAAGTAATGGGCGGGGCCCCCTGTTGAAACCACCTGGTGGCACCGCCTCCCTTGGGACAACTCAGCATGCACTGGTCAGTGATGTCACAAGGGGGTGGTGCCACCAGGTGATGTCACCAGGTGGCCCCACCAGAGCCCCCCACCCCAAAGCACTACCTCATATTGGGGCCTGGTATGGTTCAGGAGGGGGGAACTCACCCCTTTCCCCTACTTTCCTGACCTGCTGGGCTGCATGTTCAGATAAGGGTCTGGTATGGATTTTTGGGGGACCCCTTGCCATTTTTTTCACATTTTTGTATTGCCTACAATTTAAGTGTCATATTTTTCATTATAAATGTCAATTTTGCTACAGCAGGTTCTATACACGGTACAGATGTGCCACTTTAAAGGCAGACTAAGGGGACCCCCCCCTCCCCGGCACTATATTTAAAGGAGTTTTTCATGTTTATTGCTTCACTTTAAGCATCATTAAAATCACTGCTCTTGTAAAAACAAGCTTTTAAAATTTTTTTTTTGCATTGATACATGTCCCCCAGGGCAATACATGGGCCCCCAAACCCTTTGTATGGCCGATGACTTGCATATAAGCCTTCAAAATGGGAATTTTTTAATTTTTTATGTTCGAGTTCCATAGATTTTAGGAGGGTTCACGATTCAGGTCCGAACTTTTGCGATGTTCGAAAGTTCTGGTGCAAACCGAACCTAACAACCAGCCATGCACTATGCAACTCTACTCCCCTGACTTTTCTATTGGCTAATTAAGTAACATGATGTAACTGATGAGGTCATCTCTATGCTAGCTGTTATCTGTCACCATCTCAACATGTCAGCACAAGTGCACCGCATCAGAGCTTGGTTGGCTCCTGGTGCTTTTTCCCTCCCACTAAATAAGCCTGAAGTTCAGAGATCTCTAGAATCATGTCTACCAAATATGTTTGCCTTTATTTGTTTCAAAATGGTTGAAAAAGGAACATTTTGAGCTAATATATCAGGTGGTGATTTTTGCTGGTTTTGGGTATAATTTGACTCATTCCTGGTTTCCACATTTTTTTTGCAACAATCAGCTCCCTCACTCTCTGTTGTAGTGAGTGTGCTGCAAATTTCTGATATTATAAGTTTAATCTTGAACCAACCAGTTTCTATAATGCCTTAACACATGTTCAGTTAAAAGTAAATAACTATTCTTGCATTGTAAAAATTCCATATTGTTAAAAATGAGTATGGTAATGAGCTTGTTAAAATTTTATGCAGGTTGTATTTAACGAGCAGTGTTACAGTATCTTAGTAATAACTATTAAATGCTTAACAGCAGTTAAATCTACAAAGCTACCTTTAAATGCTGGTATAAATCTTAAAACACATTGTTGCCAAAAAAAAGGTATTGGGGGATTTAGAAGCACTACTGGAAGATTAGAAAAAAGGTAGAAGGTTATTCTGTACAGTTCTGTACAAAAAGCAAATTCTTGGAGAAAGATTCACATAAGAAGACAGAAGAGAAAGTAGATGTGTTAGGAATTCCTGCACATTGCCAGTAAAGATATTCTTGTCATTCGTATCCTCATAGCAGTTCTACAATTACATAATTTATGCAACTCCGGCTCTCTGCAAGGATCGTAAAGAAAACCTGCAAGACTAAAATAATGTGTCAGTACCGCATTTTTAAATTACTTTGCGGTGCAGAAAGTATAGCATTTTCTTTTTTTTTTTAAGTGAACTCCTCACCTATACACTGTGGAGGAAACCAATCTGTGACAGAACGTTGTTCATTAGACTAGAGACTATCTATTCACCAAAGGCTAATAAGTTAGGAAAAGGCAATTATTTTTATAATTATTCATTTATATAGTGCCAGCTTAGTCCATAATGCTTTACATATCATACCCTGTCTCAGTGGGGATTACATTTGAATGTATCTATGAAAGCTTCCTAAAAAATCGAGCTGATTTAGTTTGAATGCAGTTAAATCCCAAAAACAGCCAACATTACAACTGGTCATACTGCCAACGCCATGCATGCAGTGTAGAAGTAGTGTGTGTTTGCATGATGTTCTCTTACTAGCTCTCAGTATCCAAACAAGCAACTTTGCAATGTTATTGCATAGTTAGTGTAGACACAGATGTGCAAACATTGCTATAATTTTTTAAACAATTCTTATTGGGCACAGTGGATTCATAAAATGGTTGTAAGAATACAGATGTTAAATGCTCTTAATCAGGTTGAATATTTTACTGCCATTGCTAATCTTTACAAAAGTAACTTGGGCTTTTTTACATTTAAAGATGCAGGTTATTTTTTGATTCCTTGAGCTTAGAGTTAAACAGAACCTGTGTCCAGATAAAATATTTACATATGTATTTGCATATTCCAAATAAGCAGTGTTTTTTTCTGTTTTGACCGGTGTTAATGCCACTTTGTGCACATCTGAAAGTAGCAGTCTCTTATGGAATTAAAAGTTTGGGATCTGAACTTGCACACTGGTAGGTGGGTGGTTTTATACTACCACCAGGGTAGGCTGCTTAACTTAGGGTTACTTACTGTGTGTTATATTTATCTTTTGTATACATTTATAGATAATGGAAGATACTGTATCTTTTGTATACATTTATAGATAATGAAAGAACTTAAGAGCTGTTTTTGTTGTGCCCATTCTCCCTTTCAGGGGGGATGTCTGCACCTTTGTGAAAATGTGGCACTTGGGTCCCACTAGGCTCACATCTTTATTTTACATTTTATGTACAGTGAGTGTTAAAATTATTGATCAAATACAAGTATGGAATAATATCACTGTATTATTTAAAGATATATTATGTTAGAATTTGGAAGTATAATAAAAAAACATAAGTTGCGCTTGTAGTATAAACACTCAAAAGAAAAATGACATTGGAAAAAGTGTTAAAAAATAGTACACATGAATAAGTGACAAATAAAAAGAAAAGTGAATTGAGTCCATACACAGGATCAAACAGAACACTAATGGGATGTAAAAATTGAGTCCATACACAGATCAAAAAAAACAAAAAAAAACTGATGGAAGGAGACAAGCCCAATGAGGAAAGCAAAATGTCCAAAATTCCTCCACCTTCACCAAGAAGGGAAAGAGGAGGAGAGAGGGTGAAGAGGAGATCCCCAGTAGGAGGGGAGTCCCAATTAATATGTCAATGCCCTTGCCAGAGATGGTGGACCCCCTAAAGAGCAAGGTCTTAATCGCAAGCAGATACAGCCCTCTGCAGGGACAGTTGGATCTCCTATGACTCTGTAGCCTCAAACCTCCGTGATGTTCCAAGACAGGCAGGACCGGGATTCCATCCTAAAGGTAACAGTCATTGGTCGGGAAGACCGTGAGTGTAAAAACGGAAAAACTCCAATAGAGTAAATAAAAAGCCTTTATTGCTCAAAATCAAGCAGGCAGGAACAAATCTGCCCCAAAAAACACATTTAAAAGTAGCCGGCAAGCTTAAAAAACAAAGCAAACACCCATGTACCAGAATCACATGGGGCATAATAGCATAATGGCGTGAAGAAAGCAATCATGTACAGATTAGTGATTTTGTGCTAAAGAACTGCCCTGCTGCAGTATATGTATGTGGGGTGGTCCTTAAGTGGTTAAGGGATTTCAGATCGGTAAAGAAACATGAAAAACTACCACCTACGCGGATGACGTATAATTTATTTTGACCGACATTCAGATGACGCTCCCCAACCTACTCAGTGAATTTGATCTCTTTTCATCTATCTCCAATTTAAAAATCAACAAATCCATATTTATGAGAACTTACATAGTTACACAGTAGGTGAGGTTAAAAAAAGACACATCAAGTCCAACCTATGTATGTGATTATAAGTCAGTATTACATTGTATATCCCTGTATGTTGTGGTCATTCAGGTGCTTTTCTAATAGTTTTTTTAAACTATCGATGCTTCCCACTGAAACCACCACTTGTGGAAGGGAATCCCACATCCTTGCCGCTCTTGCAGTAAAGAACTCTCTTCGCAGTTTAAGTTTAAACCTTTTTTCTTCTAATTTTAATGAATGGCCACGTGTCCTATTAAACTCCCTTCTACAAAAAAGTTTTATCCCTAGTGTGGGGTCACCAGTATGGTATTTGTAAATTGAAATAATATCCTCTCTCAAGCACCTCTTCTCCAGAGAGAATAAGTTCAGTGCTTGTAACCTTTCTTTATAACTAATATCCTCCAGGCCATTTATTAGCTTTGTTGCCCTTCTCTGGACTCTCTCCAGTTCCAGTACATCCTTCCTGAGGACTGGTGCCCAGAACTGGACAGCACACTCCAGGTGAGGCCAGACCAGAGTCTTGTAAAGTGGGAGAATTATCACTTTATCTCTTGAGTTAATTTCCTTTTTAATGCATGCCAATATTCTGTTTGCTTTGTTAGCAGCAGCTTGGCGTTGCTAGCCATTTCTGAGCCTATCATCTGCTAGGACCCCAAGGTCCTTTTCCATCCTTGATTACCCAAGGGGTTCCCCCCCAGTGAGTAGACTGCATTAATATTTTTGCCACCCAAATGCATCATTTTAGATTTTTCCCACATTAAACCTCATTTGTCATGTAGTTGCCAACCCCATTATTTGTTTAGATCTTCTTGCAAGGTTTCCACATCCTGTGGAAAAGTCATTGCCCTGCTTAGCTTAGTATTATCCGCAAATACAGAGATTGAACTGTTCACCCCATCCTCCAGATCGTTTATGAACAAATTAAATAGGATTGGTCCCAGCACAGAACCCTGGGGAACCCACTTTCCACCCCTGACCATTCCGATTACTCCCCATTTATCACCACCCTCTGAACTTGCCCTTGTAGCCAGTTTTCAATCCATGTACTCACCCTATGGTCCACGCCAATGGACCCAACTTTGTACAGTAAACATTTACGGGGAACTGTGTCAAATGCTTTCGCAAAATCCAGATACACCATGTCTACGGGCCTTTCTTTATCTAGATGCAGCTCACCTTCTCATAGAAGGTTAATAGATTGATTTGGCAAGAACGATTTTTCAAGAATCCATGCTGATTGCTGCTAATGATACCATTTTCATGACTAAAAATCTTTTATATAGTCCCTTATAACCCCCTCCAAGAGCTTGCATACTATTGATGTTAGGCTAACTCGTCTGTAATTCCCAGGGATGTATTTTGGCCCTTTTTTAAATATTGGTGCTACATTGGCTTTTCTCCAATCAGCTGGTACCATTCCAATCAGTAGACTGTCAGTAAAAATTAGGAACAATGGTCTGGCAATTACTTGACTGAGTTCCCTAAGGACCCTCGGGTACAAGCCATCTGGTCCCATGACTTATTAATGTTAAGTTTTCTATGTCTATTTCTAATTCTGCCCTCTGTTAGCCATGAGGGTGCTTCCTGAGATGTGTCATGAGGATAAACACTGCAGTTTTGGTTACTGAAGCCCCCGATTCCCTCGTGAAGACTGAGGAGAAGAATAAATTCAATACCTTCGCCATCTCCCCATCCTTTGTGACCAGGTTTCCTTTCTCATTCATTATGGGGTCAATATGGTCTGTGCTCCCTTTTTTACTGTTTATATACTTAAATAATCTCTTGGTTTTTTTTTGCTCTTCTCCGCTATGTGTCTTTCGTGTTCTTAGCCACCCTAATTGCACCCTTATATTTCTTGTTGCATTCTTTGTAAAGTCTGAATGTACCCTTAAGGGCCAGTACCCCAAGTCCTGCAACACCAATATCCATTTGGATGTAGTACATCTCATGGTGTTAAGATTCTGACCATAGTCTCAAGTTTGTATAACGAAATTATTTACCTTTATTAACACGGATAAAACAGAATAATATCTACTTTTCTTGACTAGGTCAGATGGTCATTATTAAAATGAACACTGTGTCTGCTTTTTTTCAGACAACTTTTATATGTCTTCTGCTCAAGTTTTTAAAAAAATGCAATCACTTCGCTTGGGTAGACAAGAGATCTCAAATCCAT
This sequence comes from Lithobates clamitans, assembly GCA_037952925.1. Lineage (NCBI taxonomy): Eukaryota > Metazoa > Chordata > Amphibia > Anura > Ranidae > Lithobates > Lithobates clamitans. Next base: position 3,298,939 of record JBBGZY010000477.1, on the reverse strand, counting down.
AAAACCATATTGTGTCTCTGTAAAAATAATGACAGCGTAGCTTTAGCAAATCCAAACAACTATTATCATGGTTTTCATAGGCTAAAAATTTCTGATCGGTTCCTGATCGGTTTATCCTAGGTATGGATAAACATTCAATAAAACTGGTCTACCCACCCATTACAGACCATACTGTGGTCTGTATGCAAAAAAATTACAGCCGACTTGGAAATACACCCCCTAATAGGAGTGACTGAGAATCTTTCATTCATGTTGCAACTCTCCCACATTTACAACACGGTGAAGTCCTCTGACTTCTCTGATTGAAAACTCATGGAAACTCTCATGAATTTAGATTTTATTGGAGGAAATATTGCCCACTCTTGGCTGGCAGCTTTTTTAAACAGGGATCGCTTCTAACTAAACATGATATTTAGAATTTGCCAAACATTAATGATCTACCATGGTGGATCTATCTACAGATTTAACATTTTATTTGACGCAGACACAAAACAAAAACTGCTCTACACATCCTTTACCACTTGAGATCCTGGATCTTTTTAACATTAGAGAACTTTCCCAATGCTGATGAACGTCCTGTTATGTTCCAATAATTTTTATTGAACAATTTTGAAAGATAATACAACATAAGACAAACAGCATTGCCATCATTTGTTCCACATAGTAATGACATAGACAAAGTGAGACAATGAATAAACACATTAGATGATAATCAATTGTACAACATGTGTCAATCTTGGAACCCACTACTGTAAACTCCTAATTGGTTTTGTGCTCGAGCACTATATGCGACAATGCTAATACGAAGAGAGAACAAAACAAAAGGCAAAGTAAAATTAGTTAAGTGTTAAAACATCCAAACAAGTTTCTGTGCACCATAGAGATGATTGAATTATTCACACTTTAATAACCAGTCCTGTCAGGCAAACATGCATGACCATGTAAACCACTTATAGTCAAATGATGGTAGGCTATCAGAATTGAGGGCAATAATACATTCATAGTGAAAGTGAGTATTAACCCTATGTACCACTTCAGAGATTGTGGGGGCATTGGTGGTTTTCCACTTTTTGGTGATGATCAATCAAGCAGCTATGAAAATATGTGCCACAATAGTCCTGTATTGGCGAGGATATTTATTTAAGGACAAGTTTAATAATGGTAATTGTGGGTTAGGTTTTGTCAAGAAGCCAGTTATTTTAGAGATTAAAGTAAAAACTGCTTTCCAGAAACTTTTTACACATTTGCAGTCCCAGAGTATATGAAAGAGGTTGCCTATGGAACCACAGTGTTGCCAGCATAGTGGTGTGTGGTCTGGGTATATCTTGGACAATCTGTAGGGTGTGAAATAGCCTCTATGTAGTATTTTAGGGGGATTATCCCAATGATCCGTACAGTGAGACACCGTAAAGGTATGAATCATTGCGGAGTGCCACATATCAATGGGGAATTGTTTACCCATGTTCTTTTCCCAGGCCAGCATGAAAGCCAACTTGCGTTCCTCTTTGGCGAAGCACAAAAGGATATAGAACCATGAGATCCCCCTTTCTTTGGTAAACGAGGACTGCAGATAATCCTGCAACAGGGAGTTTATTTGTAGGGTAGATAAGGAATGCAATTTATTAAATTATGTTATTTACATCAGAGAAAAGCTCCCTTTTGACTTATGCTGAGGCTGTACATCCTCCAGAGTCCAACATCCCTGTAAAAGCCATTGGTTAATGTTTAAGAATGAAGAAATAAAAAGGGGTGACAATCAGCGCAAACACATATACACAATCACAAATAAAATATGCATCTGCACACTACAGGTAATCACATATGCCTGAAAAGTAACAGAAATAAAGGGTAAGTGCAGCGCAATATGTAAGATGAATACGGGGGGAGGAGCTTTTTTACGGACGTCACCCACTGCCACACTGTGTTCGTCGGCACTACACTGTGTTGTAGTCCGACCTTTTTAATCATTTGCGCCTGTGAGTGCTCGTTTTTACAGCTTTATAGTGGACTTTTCAAATAAAACAGATGGATTACTCTTAGATGGTATTTTATATATTTTTTTACATTGACACACTGGAGTGGTCTTTTCCCACATCTCTCACCTGATGGTTCATACCTCCATCTCTCCATTGGAAGGCTGGTCTACTCCTCTGGATGACTGGATCTCCAGGCTTCAGTGATATTTCCAAGTGACACCACCAGGCATTACCATCATCCCCGTGGGGATACATGTGAGTTTGACCTCTGCTTTGCAGAGGTCCACTATATCTGGTAAGTGCAAATGGAGATCTTATGCAAGACCGATTACTGTCATTTGAAGTTTACTTAATATGGATTTGTCCTGATAGACATTTGTGGAATGTATCCATCCCATTTGGGTTATATATTCATCTTACATACTTACCCTTTATTTCTAATGTTTAACAATGGAAGTAAATATTGATGTACTGAGAGTGGGGTAGCAATAGTTTTAAAAGGGTGGGTTAAGGAGTCTTGGTGAAGTACATACAACCATACATCTAGTGATGCTTGAATGGAGGGTAACTCAAGGACCAGAGACAGTTTCCCAGTATCTTTAGCAAGTAAGAGAGGCGGTAAATCTCTATTACAAAGTACTGCCTTTTCAATATCCACCCATAATTTTTCAGGGGAAGGATGGGACCAAGCTTTCAATTGGTCTAGAATGGCTGCTCTATAGTAAGCCTGAATCACTGGTAAACCCACCCCGCCTTTAGATTTATGTTTAATCAATGTGCTAAAGGGGATTCTTGCTGCTGATGAATATCCCTTTAAACCACAATGGGAAAGCGAGCTGAATTGCCCCTTCACTGATGAGCAATGGCAGACTATCTGCCAACTAGTGCATCAGAGCTCATTTAGTGCAATGATACAGGAGAAAAATTATACATTTTTGTCTTTTTAGCACAGCACCCCCTTACAGTTACACAAAATTAACCATAAAACTTCTTCAACTTGCGGGAGATGCAACATTGAAAGAGGCACTCTGTGTCATATATTCTGGCAGAGTAAACCTGTACAAACATTTTAGGAAAAAGTACACAACTTTACAAAGCAAATAATTGGTTTCCAACACCCATACTCATCTGAACTGTACCTGCAACACATTGGTAAACCCCTTTACCAGCCAGACATTTACTTAGACAGCATGAAGCTTGGTCCCTGATTATGATGGACACCTATGCCCCGTACACACGATCGGACATTGATCGGACATTCCGACAACAAAATCCATGGATTTTTTCCGACGGATGTTGGCTCATTTTTGTTTTGCGTACACACGGTCGCACAAAGTTGACGGAATTTCCGATCGCCAAGAACGCGGTGACGTACACCACATACGACGAGACTAGAAAAGGCCAGTTCAGAATGAAGCGCGGCACCCTTTGGGCTCCTTTTGCTAATCTCGTGTTAGTAAAAGTTTGGTGAGAGACGATTCGTGCCTTTTCAGACTCGTAGTTTTCAGATCGTTTTCTGCTGTTCAGTTTGTGCTTGTTGGTTTGTATCTGCTCTTCAGTGCGTGCAACGAGTACCATTGTTTTATCATTGTGTTCTTTTTGTTTGTTACTGTTTTTCAGGTCGCTCTTCACAGGCCTTGCTGTTCTTCAGTGCGTTCTGTTACTTTGTTCTGAGCAGCCGACCGTTTTCTAGCCATGTTTCGTATACGTACTCCTCGTAGAGTTTGTGCTGTATGGGGGCTTGGTGTTGGGGTCCTTACCTTGACACAAGTCCAGTCCATGAACAGGGTGGGGAGGAGTTTATGGACCAAGAATTGGTTGCTCGAGCGTGACCAGTTCTGTCATATGCCTTTGCTCCGTGAGATCCGTGAGAATAATCCTGATGATTTCAGGAACTTTCTCAGGATGACGGACCCCGTATTTCACCGTTTGTTGGCTTTGCTGAACCCCTATATCAGCAGGCAGGATACCTGCATGAGGCAAGCCATCACTCCGGAGCAGAGGCTAGTCGCCACCCTGCGGTACTTGGCGACCGGGAGAAGCCTGCAGGACCTCAAGTTCTCGGCATCTCCCCCCAGGCTCTGGGGATCATTATCCCAGAGACCTGTTCTGCCATCATCCAGGTCCTGCGGAAGGATTATATTAAGGTAAGATTTATCCTTTAACATCACATTTTATTGTATTTAATGTTTGATAATATATTATATTTCTTTCCTCATTCCTTAATTACCATGATTGGAATATGCTGTGAATGTCCCCTTTGTCCTCATGCATGCTGGATTTTTATTTAATTATTTTTTGTCCTTCATGCATATTTGCCTTCACTTACCTCCCCAGCATGGTCTCCTGGCCCTATATTCACCTCGTGTAGTGACTTAACAATGCATTTTGTCAGCTCCATAGTAGTGCTTTACCCCAAACACCTCCTAAAATGTGTAAAAATGTGATTTGTGCTTTAAATTCAGCCAGAGTGCCAGAGGCTTTTTTTGGGGGGTCCCCAAATCATTTGGAACCCTCCCTCCCCCCAACTGCTAAGTCAGCTGATACCAATTCTCTATCTATCCTCAATCATCTATCTGCTGACTTTGCCAAACCCATACACAGTATACCCATCTCTTTTGTGGTCAGATGTATAGATGAATTCCCCAAAGCATATAGTGCAAGGGCCTGCCTGTATACTTTCAAATGATACTGTTTAAAGTTTTGGGATCCTATTATTATCTTGATAGGTAATAGCAGAATGTCCAAATGTGCTAAAATGTATACAATGTGTATTTATATCTTTGTATTATGACACTTCTTACCTGTCCAGTGGGCTGCCAATAGTGAAAGTAAGGAGGGGTTGGCCAAAGTAATACCCATTATTTAGGCATTCATCTCTCAATGAAGTGGAGAGGGTTACCTGTCCAAGAGTTCCCCCCCTATAATGTTCGAAATGGCCCATGAGAGGGGGAATCTGATAGGTGTACCTTATACTTTGGTCTTTAAAAACTCCCTCAAATAAATGTTATCTTGATGTTGGCCAAGAATGTTTGTGTCTAATCTGCTTTCCCTGTTTATGTGCAAAATGACTAATTTTTTTTTTCTTGTTTGACTCCACAGTTTCCTTCCGCACCACAGGAATGGCAGACTGTGGCCTCCCACTTTGCCCAGCGGTGGGACTTTCCTAACTACGGAGGGGCAATTGATGGAAACACGTCCACATCGTCCCACCACCCAACTCGGGGTCATACTATTTCAACTATAAGCGGTTCAATAGTATTGTGATGTTGGCGGTGGTGTCGGCTACTTACGAGTTCCTGTATGGGGACGTTGGGAAAAATGGCCGGATGTCAGAAGGTGGAGTCATTGCCCAGATGGAGTCCTACAGGCGGCCCCAGAATGGCAGCTTGGACTTGCCACCTCCACAAGACAATGTGGAAGGACTCCCATTCGTCTTCGTTGCAGAGGAAGCGTTTGCGCTGGGGGACCATCTTATGCGGCATTCCCGATGAGCATCCCGGACCGGGGGGTTTTTAATTACCGGTTCTGCCTATTTCTTATACCCATACACATGGCGGAGTACAAACTGAATCATATCATCCTGTGCTGAGCTTGCTGTGTTCTACACAACTTTTTACAGCAACATTCTGCCAACTATGCTGGCTCAGTTGGGCCTGAGGCTGCCATTCAAAATGAAACAACCCTGACGGCGCTTGAAAGTGGCCGTCCTGACTTGCCCCCCCTGAGTGCCCGTCATGTCCGTCTAAGATACCTTGAATACTTTGCGGCTAGGGGGGCTATCAATATGCCAGACAATGTCTGAAACCTTTTTCAAATAAAAAAAAAGAATTTAACAACAAAAATCTTTGGTGACATTTACTGCTTGTGTTTCTTTTAGCTGACCCTGACAGAAATGTGGTGAGTCCTGAAAATGGCGTGATTGTGTAACATTACAAAGCATTGTTGGGTGTTATTTACTAAAGGCAAAGACACTTTGCACTACAAGTGCACTTGAAACTGCACTTGTAGTGCAAAGTGGATTTTCCCTTAGGAAATAACCCCTATTGTCACTGAAAACACCAATAGGAGCACAACAAAAGTTTTAGAGCATTGAAACAATAATCCACACATTCTTGATTAACAATCTTTTTAATACCAGCACAATCACATGTGCATTTAGAAAAGGTTTTTTAAACAAACCAACATGAAATTTTCACCAAAAAATTTTTGGGGTCACATTAGAAAAAGTAGAAATGTCCATTTAAGATAAAACAGGCATGTTAAAACAAACAAGAAAGACACAAATCTTGACCTTACAAAGTTCAAATTTAGTAGAACTTGAAGGCAATATCAGACATGAGTATTTACAAACTGAGTTTGATATTGCGTTCAGATGGGGTGAAGTCACCCCTAGAAAAGCCAAATTTTGAAGATGGACACCAATTGCCGAATGTCAACATGTGCTAGCTGCCATCATGGGGGATCAAGGGATGTGTTTTTTGGGTGCAGCCCCTTCCTCACAGCTACTTTATTATTGAGGAAAGGGTTGCACCCCCAAAATGCGTCCATTGATCTCCCGTGATGGCAGATAGCACATGTTGACACATTGTGTGCATCTTCAAAATTTGGCTTTTCGCAAATATGTCAAAAAATGTTAAAAATTTTTAGCTCACAAAAAGTGCAAAAAAATAGGGATTTTGAGGGGTTTTGAACTCTCCCTAAAACATCAATGATGTTCTTCATTTTTTTTTGAACATCATTGATGCTTTTCTGGATATTTTCCAAGTCCCTATTACACCCCATGATCTCCCGGATCAGGATCTGTGCACTTTCCGAGGTGAAATGCCCTGGATCCACAACATCACGATCACCTAAAAAAGATAGAAACAAAAACACACCATGTATTATAAATCTGCCGGCATCCATCTCTTACCTGAGCCTGTGGTCGCAGACACTCACCTGTTGTGGTGCCAATTTCCACCACGTCTTCCTCCTCCTGCTCTGCTTGGCTTGGGTGGATTTCCCCTTCTTCCAGAGGTGGGGGGTCTGTGGTCTCCTCGGATGAGGGGTGTCCTCCGAGTCTTTTATCCCCTATATAAAAAAAAATATGTATACTTAGCACACAGATATTTGATGGCAGAAATAGGAATATGAAACATTGCTTGGAAGTGGGGTACAATTGTCTATTTTGGCAGAGTTCCAAGATGTAGAATTTTTAGTGTCCTTTGTCAAGCTTCAATACTTTACCTGTTTTGTACAAGCTTCACAGATGGAGACACCCCTATAGTATACACTGGAGCACCTGTATGGGCCCCCTAATAAAAAGGGTGTTCTTGTGTCCCACACTAGAGCTCCAGCGTCCAGCTGTGTAAACAGCTACTGAGTGTCCTCTCTAGTTTGCATTTCATTCTAGTTACAAACCCATCTACACAACCAAATTATTTGCAGACAAGTAGGCCATAAAAAATGTGGGCAAATGCATATGGCCAAAACAATGGTGTTTTCTAGGCCGAACCAACAATGTTTTATACGAACGAATAATGTGCCATGAACATCAAAGCTGCCATTTAACTGGATAATAGTTAAGAAAAGCACATGGAGCAGCATGAACGTAATAAACATAAAGAATAGGAACACAGCACAACTAATTACTTTTTTGCAGCACTCTCTGGATCTTCCTGTACTGCTCGTGCTCTCTTAATTTGAGGTCCGACCACCGCTTCCTGAGCTGATCTTTCGTTCGTCATACCCCGAAATTCCGATGCAGACTTTTGACCACTTTCAACATGATCTTGGCCTTTCTGACATTGAGGTTGAGGTAAGGTCCATACTTCCTGTCATAGTCGGCCCTCTTCAGGATGTCAACCATCTCCACCATCTCCACAAAGGACATATTTGAGGCCTTAAATTGTCTCCTTCTGGATCGGGATGTTTCTGCCTCCGGGCTTTCCTCCTCCTCCTCCTCGTAGGTGTAATTATCAGACACCTGCTCTGACTCCGCCGTGTGCTCTTCCCCCACTGCGCTGAATGAGAAGGGGCGGGGAATAAACTAGAAAGAACATCAGGGGCGGGCAGGGTTTCACGCATGCGCAGTGTCTATAAAGTGTAACACGCGTGCGTAGTACATATGATCTGTGAGCGGAGGAAGGAGTAATGAAGGCGCCAATCGTGATTGCGAAGGTAAGATTTAACATTGGGCCTATACTGCTTCTAGATTGAGGCCTGTATTTGCACAAGTTTAGAAGACTTTAGGCTGACATTAGGGTTTGTCTTGTGTTGTGTCTTGCAGTGAAAATGGATATCTTGAAAGATAAGGACTTTATGCCAATCTTCATTGATATGTTCAGGGAGCTGCCCTGTCTGTGGCAGATAAACCACCCGGAATATAAGAACTAAACAAAGAGGAAGGCAGCACTGGATAATTTGCTGCAATTTGTGAAGTCGGTGATCCCCACGGCAGACATCACCTGTTTGAAGATCCTAATTGGTGGCCTGAGGAGCACTTATCTAAGGGAGCACAAGAAGGTCCAGGATTCCCTGAGATCAGGAGCAACAGATGACATTTATGTCCCCAGGCTGTGGTACTATGACAGGCTGCATTTTCTGGCAGGTCAGACTGAACCCAGGCCAGCACTCTCCACTCTTCCTTCCTTGCTTCCTTCCTCCCAGATGAGGCTTCTGACGCCCAACCTGGGCCTTCCAGGCAGCAACATGTGGAGGAGCCCAGCTTGAGCTAGGTATAGCATTCTTCTAAATATTTCTGGTTTTCCAATCAATGATGTTAAATACATGTTAGTTTGGATTAATAATTTATGATTGTGATTGATGAAGCAAAAACTAAAACCATGTCCCTTTTTCATACACAGGGAAGTCTCAGCCAGGAGGTGGCCGGGCCAAGCAGGCTGCCTGATACCCAGGTCCCTACCCTCCGCCTTCAAAGACAAAGTGGCAGGAAGAGGAGTAACCTGGAGGAGGCTGCCATAGGCCTCTTTGGGAAGGCTACAGAGGCCCTGAGAACCCCCCACAGTGTGGAAGACTTTGCTGGCATAACTGCCTGCAAAATGATGCAGATGGAGGAGGGCCAACAACTCCTGTGTGAGTTCTTAATTTTGGAATCTCTAAATAAGGGGTTGAGGGGCCAAATAACATGTGCTACCCACATTTGTGACCTCACACATAGTCCTCCTCCTCCTCCTCCAGGTCCTACTCCTCCTCCTCCTCCTCCAGGTCCTACTCCTCCTCCTGCCACATCTCCAACACCAGAGCCACAGCCGGGAAGGAAGCGTGGAAGGAAGACCAGAGAGTGATGACCCTGGGTTCAGTCTGGTCTGGCAAAAGATGCAGGCTCTTGTAGTACCACAGCCTGGGGACACAGATGTCATCTGCTGCTTTCCGGATCTCTGGGACTTCTGGACCAGACTGCACTCCCTTAGATATGGACTCCTCAGGCCACCAATTCTGCTGGAAAAAAATCGATGTCTGCCCTGGGGGTCCAAGGCTTCGCCAATTTATGATGTTTATCCAGCGTTGCCTCCCTCTTTGTTTGGTTCTGAGCCCTTAATAAAGGAATTTTTGGTTCAATTATACTCGCGTATGTGTGTTTTCCTTCAAAAAGGACAGTTTGTTTGTGAGGAGGCAGGTACATTTCAAAAATACAATATGAAATTAACAAGGGACACCAACACCAAGCAACCTCCTTGAGATTAAATAATACAAGATACCAATGGTGTTGTGGTAACTTGACACACAAAACAAACACAAAAATATTCTGGAGTAAAACCAATTTAAAAAAAAAACCATCAGCCTTAAAAAAAATACAAAACAAAAAAAAACAGCCTTGAAAAAAATACAAAACAAAAATAAAACAACAAAAAACAAATTTGGTCAGATGTGACAAATAAAAATATATTGAGGGAATCACAATAAATAATAAAGAAAGAAGTTTGTGAGAACTCTGTGTGAATATGAGCAGCAAAACTACTTCATTCTTCTCACATTATAAAGAAGAAGAGAGCGCACTGTATTAAACAATTTTTTACATTGCAGCGTGACGAAAGTGCTCTATCTATTCCGAACGCTAATCTTACCAGACCGAGCTGTTCCGTCTCGGAATTTCTTCTGAGCATGCGTGGCACTTTGTGCGTCGGAATTGTCTACACACGGTTAGAATTGACGCGATCAGATTTTGTTGTCGGAAAATTTTATAGCCTGCTCTCAAACATTGTGTGTCGGAAAATCCAATGGAAAATGTCCGTTGGAGCCCACACATGGTCGGAATTTTCGACAACACGCTCCGATCGCACATTTTCCGTCGGAAAATCCGTCCGCGTGTACGGGGCACTACAGTGCCTTTGATAAAAGACTGGATAGATTGGATGGAATACTTTTTTTGAGATGGAGTCCATTATGCATTAAAAACTTGATAGATTGTAACTATTTAACAGGACCTAGAATGCACAGGAGGAATTTTGTGGACTAGCATCATACAAGACAATTAATAACTTATCACCTGTATACTACTCTCAGGGCCAACATTTCCCATGCAAAAACCTGGTGATTTTCCCTCCTATTTTTTATTTTTATCTAATGCACCCTACCCTAATCTCCATCCCTCCACCTCCTACCCCATAAGGCTGTCTATCCTGGCTCAGCTCTGGGCTCAGTGTAGTTAAAATAACGAGGTATACTAGACCCTGGGCAAAACCATAGACCAGAAGGTTTAGGGTTATTTTGTTTTTGTTTTTTGATCTGTATCCTATTCAGTTTTTGTACAGGTATATCCTGATGCATGACTCGCTTACACATACTGTCCATGTTATATTATTTTGTGACATGTGTTTATGCTTTTATATTATTGTTAAAAATAAATCAAAAATGCTTAATGAGTGTTATGATCCAGTGTGCCTTGACCTCCAGAGGAAGCAGACAGCAAAACACAGCCACTGCATGCCACATATGGATATAAAACAATATTAATTTTGTACTCCAAAGTATATAGGTTAAAAGTACATCCATGTAAACTAGTGTTGGCTGTGAGGCAGGCTTTAAACGTTTGCCGACCAGCTCACACCGATATACATCGGCAGAAGGGCACGTACAGGCATATTAACGTACTTGTACGTTGCCCTTTAAGAAGCAGCTTGCGGGTGCGCGTGCCCGCCGCAAGCTCTGTGAGTGTGATTTCAGGTCCCGTGGACTCGATGCCCGCGGGGATACCCGCAATCGTCTCATGGAGAGTAAAAACGGGGACCTTAACCCCTACAGTGCCCCCTAGTGGTTAACCACTTTACTGCCAGTCACATTTACACAGCAATGTATTTTTTTTCGCACTGATCTCTGTATAAATGTGAATGGTCCCAAAATAGCGCCAAAGGTGTCCGATCTGTGTCCATAATGTCGCAGTCATGATAAAAATCGCTGCTCGCCACCATTACTAGTAAAAAAGAAAAAAAATTATGAAAATGCCATAAAACTATCCCCTATTTTGTAGCCGCTATAACTTTTGCGCAAACCATTCAATAAACGCTTATTGCAATTTTTTTACCAAAAATATATAGAAGAATACGTATCGGCCTAAACTGAATTTTTTTATACTTTTTTTGGGGATATTTATTATAGCAAAAAGTAAAAAATAATGTGTTTTTTTCAAAAGTGTCGCTTTTTTTGTCTATAGCGGAAAAAGTAAAAACCGCAGAGGTGATCAAATACCACCAAAATAAAGCTCTATTTGTGGGGTAAAAAGGACGTCAACTTTGTTTGGGATCCAAGTCACCCGACCGCGCAATTGTCAGTTAAAGCGACGCAGTGCCGAATCGCAAAAAGTGCTTTGGTCTTTTGCCAGCCAAATGGTCCGGGGCTGAAGTGGTTAAATATACTGTATTGTATGACTATTCACAAATGAAAAGAATGATGTGACAATTGGAAGGGGTTGGGGTTGATTTACTAAAACTGGACATTGCCTATCTTTTAATGGTCCCTAAATATTTGTAGAATTTGTAAAAAAGCATACCTGTATGTGTTTAAAATATGGCCTTTGACTCATATCTGGCACATTAAAAAGGATTGGCACCCATTTAAGGGATTAACTATACAATATCAACTATACAATATTACAACTGGAGAGTGCAATCAGCTTCCAGTTTTTTTATCAAAGCTTTATTAACCACTTGCTGCCCGCCATATAGCAGAATGACGACGGCAAAGTGGTTTCAATACCCTGACTGGGCGCCATATGACGTCCTCAAGATAATAAGCCGCTGCACGCCCCCAGGGGTGCGCATCACGGCGATCGTTGTTGCGGTGTGTCAGTCTAGGTAAAGAGTCACGGCTGATCATGATGTAAATAGGAAGAGCCGGTGATCGGCTTTTACTCACTCGCGTCTGACAGACGCGAGTAGAGGAGAGCCAATCGGATGCTCTCCTGACAGGGGGGGTCTGTGCTGATTGTTTACCAGCACAGCCCCCCCTTGGATCCCACCAGGACCACCATCACGCCGCCCAGGACCACCAGGATGGCAATCCACACTGGACCACCAGGTATGCCCCCCTAGACCCCCAGGGAAATACTAATCTGTGCCCAGGCAGCTGCCAATCAATGCCCAGGCAACTGCCAATCAGTGCCCACTCACAATGCCTACCACTGCCAGTGCCAAAAGGGATGCCTATCAATGCCTAATATCAGTGCCCATCAGTGCCCAGCAGTGGCCAGCAGTGTCGCCTATCAGTACCCATCAGTGCCCAGCAGTGCCGCCCATAAGAACCCATCCTTGCAGCCTTTCGGTGCCCATCAGTGTCACCTATCAGTGCCCATCAGTGCCCAGCAGTGTCGCCTATCAGTGCTCATCAGTGCCCAGCAGTGCCGCCTATCAGTGCCACCCATAAGAATCCATCTTTGCAGCCTTTCGGTGCCCATCAGTGTCACCTATCAGTACCCATCAGTGCCCACTAGTGTCACCCATGAGTGCCCATCAGTGCCACCTATCAGTGCCCATCAATGCTGCATATCAGTGCCACCCATCAGTGCCGCCCACCAGTGCCCATCAGTGCCGCATATCAGTGCCCGTCAGTGCCCGCTCATTGGTGGGAACAAAATGATAAAAAATTAGTTTGGGTACAGTGATGGATGACTGCACAATTGTCATTCAAACTGCGACAGCACTGAAAGCTGAAAATTGGTCTGGGCAGGAAAGTGCCCTGTATTGAAGTGGTTAAATAAGCTGAACTTAGAAGCTGATTGGTTACCATACACAGCTGCACCAGATTTTGCACTCTCTGGTTTTAGTAAATCAACCCCACAGTGTTAGTAGCATTGTAAGAAAGGATCGGGATACATATGCTGGCTGCCAGTACTGACTTATTTTAAAGTAGCGTGCTGTAATCTTGAAAATACCTTCACTATTTTGTAACTAACTCGGAAAAAAAACATCTCAATCCGCAGTCAGACACTATACATGGCTGCTATGTAAGCAGCCTTATATAGTGTGGGGCTTGGATTGCCTATGGCCAATTATGGCTCTCTCTGAAGAGCGCGCTGTGATTGGCCAAAGCATGCAGGTCAGGTTCACGCTTTGGCCAATCATCAGACACTAATGAACTGCGATCTCACAGTGCATTATGGGGCATTCCACTGTGCTCCAATTTCCCGAAAATGCCCCATATTGTTCGCTGTTAGGCGAACACCCAATGTTCCAGTTCAAGCTCATTCCTAGTTTACACAAACGTTATAGCATCTACAAATTGTGGGATATATTTATGGAATTTTTTTAATACTAGTAATAAGTGTTGGGCGAACGGTTCGGACCGAGCATGAGTTTGGGCCGAACATTTGCCTGCTCAACCATCTGCCAAGCACTCGAATTTGCAGGGTGTTTGCCGGGTGTTCGCCCCACCAAACGACCTGCAATGCACTGTGTGCTGCACAGTGCATTCTGTGCCCTGATTGGGCAAAGCTTTGCCCAATCAGGGCGCAGTGTAAGCTGGTTTTTGGGGAGCGGGGCTTCCCCGCTGACAGCTGAATAATAAGAAAAAGTGTTGGAAAAAAAACTCCAAAATGAAAATAAAATGGTGTGGGGTTCCCCCCAAAATCCATACCAGACCCTTATCTGAATATGCAGCCTGGCAAGTCAGGAAAGGGAGGGGGGCAAGCAACCTCCCCTCCTGAACCATACCAGGCCACAAGCCCTCAATATGGGGGGGTGTTTTGGGGCAGGGCAGCTTTTTGTTCAAGTATCATTGTATTGTGCTCCTGAAAAATAACCACACCATTTTTTTCCAGAGCAACCTGTATTTCTCCTGAGGTTACTTGTGGGTTTTTTTGTGTGTCCCGAACAGTTCCTGTGGCAGTTGTGGCTGAAATCTTTCTTGGTCTACCTGACCTTGGCTTGGTATCAAGAGATCCCCAAATTTTCCAATTTTTATTAAGTGATTGAACAGTACTGACTGGCATATTCAAGGCTTTGGATATCTTTTTTATATCCTTTTCCATCTTTGTAAAGTTTCATTACCTTGTTACGCAGGTCTTTTGACTGTTCTTTTCTGCTCCCCATGGCTTAGTGTCTAGCCTGCTTAGTGCATCCATGGGAGAGCTAACAAACTCATTGACTATTTATACACAGACACTAATTGTGATTTAAAAAGCCACAAATGTGGGAAATTAACCTTTAATAGCCATTTTAACCTGTGTGTGCCACCTTCTGTGTCTGTACCAAGGCCAAACATTCAAGGGTATATAAACTTTTCATCAGGGCCATTTGGGTGATTTCTTTTATCATTATGATTTTAAAAGGAGCCAAAAAACTATGTGATAATAAATGGCTTCATGTGATCACTATCCTTGAATAAAAGACAGTTTTTGGCATGATTAGTCATATTTTCAATATAAATGCCAAAATTTCACAATTTCTGCCAGGATATGCAGGGTATTTGCGCACACCTCTCTCTCTCTCTCTCTCTCGCTCTCTCTCTCTCTCTCTCTCTATAGAGAGAGAGAGAGAGAAAGAGAGAGAGAGAGAGAGAGAGAGAGAGAGAAAGAGAGAGAGAAAGAGAGAGAGAGCGAGAGAGCGAGAGAGAGAAAGAGGAGTGTGTTTTAATAATTTCTCTGAATTCAATGCTATGAATAAATTCAATGAACCCTATTTTTTATTTTTGTTGTTCAGGTTGGGTTTCTGCTGAATTGTTTACCTCCCCATTTATGGGTTATTTTTGAGTCTGTGACTCTGGCCCACCAGGACAAGAAAAGGAGGGAAGTTGTCACTGAACAGGAAGACAAATAATGTACATATCAATATTTCCAAAAGTTCTAACCCTTACTCTCTTTACTGAATGTTTTTTGTTTTTTTTGTATGTGTCTCTATTACCCTGACAAGAGGCAAGGAGTTCCCAGAGGTATATACAACTCTAGTGTTTACTGCGCATCCTAATGGCGCAATTATCATTGTGAAATGCGCAGAGGCTGCTGGGTATTCACACGCGACATCACTATGTCACCTCCTGTCGAGCGAAAGCGAGGCTTGAACTGCAAGCTACAAGCCGAGCGAGTACGAGGCTTGGACCAGGCTTGCACTGTACACCGACGGAGGAAACATACGGCGATCCCCTTCAATCCATTTTAAACTGCTGGATAAGCTTGGTGCCGGCCCATGGCACCAGAAACATGTGAGTTTTATAGTCTTTTTTTGCATGGTTTTAAATAAACAGGATTAAGCTTATTGCGCTATGATCGCTGTTTGATTGTTTTTCCATGAGGACGGATTTAATTGCTTTTATTGCATTGGGGCTAGCATAAGACTAACAACAAAGTGGAATGGTTATGCCTTAATGAACCAAAGGCATATATATACTAACATCTGGTGAGTGGCCAACTCATGTGGTGGTGGTGTTGTCACTGGAATTAAGTCACAATATTCACGAATGAGGAATTAAGAGCACAGAAACAGCACAATTGTTGTGGATAGCCCATCCAGGGATCCACGTCTTCATCAGCACACTAGCACAATTGGATCATAATTGGACTATATGCAATAGTATTTTTCATATAGATATTGGAAGTTATATAATAGGTGTTATTAAGCAATAGTAATTTATTGGTGTATTATGTAGATTTAATCATGCCACATTTATGATCGATCTAGATAAAGTGGTGGTTTTTATATTATTTCACTTGAGGTAGCGCAGTCCACACTAGATATATATATATAGATATCTATATATAGATATCTATATAGATATATTATTTTTCACCCATTGGGGGAAGTTATTTCTTAACTACAGCAACCAGATTTTAATTTAAATTAAAGTGGTGTTCCGACCTGAAATCATACTTTTTAAATAAAAATACCCCTATAATACACAAGCTTAATGTATTCTAGTAAAGTTAGTCTGTAAACTAAGGTCTGCTTTGTTAGTTTATAGCAGTAGTTTGTTATTTTATAAACTTACAGCAGGCCGTGGCCATCTTAAGTGTGGGCATCTGAAGCCAGACTGTATTTCTTCCTGGATCTCATACTTGCAGATCTCGCCCATGCTCAGTGCAGCACAAGCAGTGTAATAAGTTTCAGGTCAGGTTTCCATAGCAACGGCAGTGTCAGAGGAAGTTGCCGCCCCTTCCCAGAAGGCATTGCAAACAGGAAATGATGTGATGGGCCACGGCCAGGGAGGAGGAAGTGAAAAATGAATACAGCAGATATACAGTAGGTGCTGAGAATTTTTTTTTTTTAAATATCCAATTTGTTTACAGCGCACAGTTTAGTGAGGGATGCTGAAGAGTTGTAAAAGTGGGTGGAACTCCACTTTAAGTTTGTTTATTGAATTATTTATAAGTTTCCGCCGGTGTCACACACACACTAAAGTTCCCAGAGGTGCAGAAAATATTTTGTAAAGCATTTGAAAAGTATTTTTTTTCCAGAAATTAAAATGCCAAGTCTTTACTAGTCCTCTTATAATATAAAAGCATACAAGGGGACCACAAGCAAACACACAAAGCCGGTTTTGAAAAAGGAGCCTTGTGCGCATGCTTCGAAAAGCGCCACCGTCCACACGGAGTGCGTTCCACTGCGGTCCTGGAAGATCAGTGGCCAACTTCACTGAACAATCTAATCCACCCTTATAGCTGCTGGTCAGCACAGGAAGACGGAGAAACAGTGACATAAGCCTCACCAGGAATATGCTACAATGATGAGCCTTTTTAACACCTACTTCTTGTGAATACTCCCTGTTCTATATAACCATATTCATACAAGACAGACTCACTAGGCAGAAGCGCCCTATTTTTCTTTCTCTATTGGGAATTATTGCAATCACAAGACATTTGCAAAGCAAATTTTTATGAATAGACCCCTAAGAGCTGCTACTTTCAATGACATGCATTATAAGCAGGAATTGCCTGTTGTGTAATTAAGGTACCATGTAAACTTTAACATTTGAAAAATAATGGAATCCCTCATTCATGTCTGACTCTTGTTGTCATGCCTGTGCTTTTAGTATGAGCAAAATAATAATTACAGGAAAAAGCTGTGTTTACTATGCTACAATTTCCATTTCTTAGCCTCAATGGTTTTGCTGATTAACAACTGTAAAGGAGTGTATGCCATTGAACTGAATGACAGTTACATTTAAAGCTTAAAATACATGTTTCTCCCCTACCTAGGAGAGACATCAGTCTGTAAAGAAAAAAAAGAAAGTGCTAAGTTCTTTTTATCTTCAAAATACATGAATAGCAATATGAAATCATCCCTTATTGTAAAGCATGCTTATATTTAATATCGTGTAGAATTTTAAACCAAGTAGAATATGAGACAGGAAGCAGCATAAAAAGTACCTTTTTGCTTTGGTTACTAATATATATATATATATATATATATATATATATATATATGCTTATATTCTGTATATAAGTTAGCTTACCTGAAGTTGTCAAGCTGTCATTCATAAAAACATGCATAACAGAAGCTTGCAACACGTGAGGGAGACTTACTAAAACTGGTGCAGACAGAATCTGGTACAGCTGTGCACAGCAACCAATCAGCTTCTAGGTTTTATTGTCAAAGCTTAATCGAACAAACTGAAGTTAGAATCTGATTGGGTACTATGCACAGCTGCAACAGACTCTGTGTTCACCAGTTTTGGTAAATATGCCCAATGAGGTCTATGAATAAAATGTTTGTTGTGCAAATATAACAAATATCTGCAGAATCTAGATGAAAATTGCTGTATTTTCTCTTGTATGTGTAATCACTAAATTTTGAGCACCACATTGGCACAACAAACATTTTATACATAGACCCCATGCAGGTCACAAATCTGTCCAAAGTAAGACAGGACTTATAAAATATATCAATTAAGGCTGGGTTTACAGCCTATACACCTATGGGAATTGGATGCGGGTTTCCCCCGCATCCAATTCGCAATGCAGGAGAATGTGACCGGCTCTCTATGGAGCCGGTTCACATATCTCCTGGGCGGCTGCAAAGTGCACTGCACAGAAATGCTGTGCGTCTATGGCTCTGTTTCAGGGCCGAATTCAGGCAAAGATTCGGCCCTGATTCGTCCCTGAAATGGAGAACAGAGACGCACAGTGTTCCTGTGCGATCCACGGCCGTTTCCAGTGTGAACTGAGCCTTAGAAATGTTTCCCTTTTCTTATTTCCAGGGCAGTTTCTCTAGTGATCTGAGTATTAATCGCTTTCATAGCAAACATATAGAGGGTTTTAAGTTATATATACTTTGTGCATAAATAGTATCCAAATGTAGCTTTCAAATGCCATTGCTACCTGAATAAATCACTGTTAAACCAGAAAGCGCTCAATCCCTTTGTGTTTCTGATTCTCATAGCAAACACATAGGGGTTTATTTACTAAAAGAAAATAGACTGTACTCTTTGCAAAGTGCAGTTGCTCCAGAGCTTAGTAAATGAGATAAAGCTTCACTTTACAAAGAATACCCAATCACATGTAAGGAAAATAAAAAAACAGCATTTTTGCTTGCACATGATTGGATGATGGAGATCAGCAGAGCTTCTGCTCATTTACTAAGCTCTGGAGCAACTGCTCTTGCAGAGTGCAGTTGTACTTTGAAAAGTCCACAGTCTATTTGCCTTTAGTAAATCAACCCCATGATCTGCTAGGTCTATCGTTACACCCATGGTCACTGTCACAGGCATCCTTATCAGGAGGTTTCATGTTTCTCTTCACTTCCTGTTTGTTGACCATAACTGTAACATTTTCAGACCCCCACCACAGACAAAGTTTTTAACCCTTAGCTAGCCTAGCCCAAAACTACAAAAAAGCATTGGCCTAAGTTCTCCATTATGGATAAGCTCTCCTTTGGTGCATGTTACATCCCTATTTAGGGTAAAACGTGTAATATGCTCCAAGCCCCCACCCCCTCACCTTCTGAGTGTGCCTCTCTCCTCACCTGCTGCCACATTTTTAATATTGGCGTTGCTGAGCTTCATTCATTCATAGCAATCTGTGATTGAGAAAGCTAAAAGTCCTGTCTCCCCTGTGCATACAGCTTGTAGTTATCAGTGAATTGCGAGGGCACTGATGAGTTCATTCACAAGCCCTGCAGCTTTCAAACTGACAGCCTATACAGAGGTACAGGCAGAAAGCTGTAGAGCTTGTCTGCAGAAGCCTGCCATTTCACTTGTTATCCACTGATTGCTGGTGCAATGCTTTGCTCCCGCAATAATAAATGCATTTTTTTTTTCCCGCAAAAATATGTGCACATATATATTTTTTCCAGAGTTGAGCTTAAACTTTAATTACAAACGATGCTGCATAACAGTTCATGAAAGAATAATGCCAAAACAAATGAACAAAAAAATTTACTGTGTAAGATGGATGGTAAATTGATTTATGTGGGGGTTGCAAGGTGGTTAAACTGTAATAATTAGAAATAGTATAATGCATAGATTTCCCCCATGGGGGGGGGGGGGGGGGGGACTTTATTGGCTCAAAAAGACATTTATCTTAAAAATATATACATTTTATTCTAATTCCATTAACATAGTAATTTTGTACACATTATGTCACATTACAAGTTTCACATAATGGAATTGAGAAAAAATAGCTAAAAGGTACAATACACATAAACTTATTGATACATAATTTTACACATGCAGAGGTCACATAAAAATATTCAACGCTAGTGTTGGGCGAACAGTTCGGGCCAGGCAAAAGTTCAGCCTGAACATTGCCTGTTCACCCGTTCGGCGAACACTCGCGCACAGTGCATTCTAAGCCCTGATTGTGCAAAGTTTTGCCCAATCAAGGCACAGTGAAAGTGTTTTGGACCGAACCAGAACCGTTCAGTACTTTTGTTTCTGTCCCCATGGCCAAATTAACCTTTAATGTAAAAGTGTGCACACTTGAAGTAAATTACTGAGACAGACAGTTCAGTAGCTTGATACTTCTCCTTTATTACTTCCTGCTCGAGCGGCTAATATACCGTGAGCCGGATGTTTTGTTATCAAAAAGGCAAGCGTATATAGACCACTAAATATACATATTCATTACTGTGACAAAGTATAAGCTTTCAGCTGGGTTATATCTATATAAGGGAATAGCAAACTATCATAGATTGTTTCCAGTTCTTGGGTGTAGTCTCAAAGTCTTGAAAACAGGCCCAATGTTCTTTAACTTGTTCTTAACTCTTGCAGTTCTGTTCCACATGAAGGGGGAGGGGGATGTAAGCTGGCAGACATCTAAATTGAATATGGTTAAGGCTGATAGCTGAGAGAGAGAGAGAGAGATAAGCACTTATATCTATATGGTTATATTTGAAATAGGCATTTCACCATAACACTCATAATCACATCCATTACAAAAGCTGTTTGCTAAGGAGTGAGGCTGGCTGCTGCGTTCTTAACAATAGACGAGTCAGCAGCTGTCAATGGGCTACCCCGCTGACAGCTGAATGAAAAAAAAATTCACAGTAATATAAAAAAGTGAGGGAAAAAATGGCGTGGGGGCTCCCCAAATGATACCAGGCCCTTTCGGGTCTGGTATGGATTTGAAGGGATAAATTTACAAGTTATGCGCTGCGCTTGGGTGACCCCAAAAACAAAATTAATAATAACCAACTCTGTGCTTACTAGTGCGATAATATTAAATACAAATAATATGAATGTTGAATAAGTCTGTGTCAGTCTCTCCGTCCTGGCCCCTCCCCTTTGCATCTTCGACACAGGGATCACGTGTCATCATCAGGGGGATAGACACAGAGACTGACACAGACTTTACACCAGCACTGTCTCAGCACAGCATACCACACCAAACTTCCACTGATTTTTCATAGAAAGCCATTATAGTATGGTGCACTGACGCACCAGTGCCATGTGAGTACCCCAGAGTACCCCGGTGAGGGGAGCGTTTTCTTTTAATAAAAGTATTTTGACTATATTACACTATATAGTTTCCTTTTTATTCTATGTATGGAGCCACATTGTTTCCAGCTGGAGGAGTGGAGCAGACACTGAGACTGAGCCCAGGGGTGGCTCCAAAGCAATTTTGGACTCAGGGTAGAAGCTGAGTCACACGCTCTGAGGTGAGCACATTAGCTTATGGTGGTCACGAAGGAGCACAGGAGCATGTTTTGCAGCACTCAGGATATCTTCGGCATGATGTTGGATTGTTGTCACAGCTGAACACCACCTGCACGCATTGTTTTATTATCACTGCTGGACATTATTTGCACACACTATTGAGAGTGCCAAAGAGAACTTTTTTTTTTTTTTTTTTCATTTAAGAAAAGCAGGTTACTGTGTATTGAGCACTAAGCACACTTTTTATGTTGATTAAGACACTATGTATGGTGTAAAAAGCACAAATAAGCACTTATTTATGGTGTAACAAGCACTTGTTTTTTCACACCTTGTTTATTTATTCAACATTCATATTATTTGTATTTAATATTATCGCACTAGTAAGAACAGAGTTGGTTATTATTAATTTTGTTTTTGGGGTCACCCAAGCGCAGCGCATAAATTTATCCTATGCACGTTAT
The DNA here is from genome assembly GCA_037952925.1 of Lithobates clamitans. Classification (NCBI taxonomy): domain Eukaryota; kingdom Metazoa; phylum Chordata; class Amphibia; order Anura; family Ranidae; genus Lithobates; species Lithobates clamitans. The sequence goes on along the minus strand of JBBGZY010000477.1, from coordinate 3,276,981 downwards.
ATGAAGCGTGATTAGCGCATGCAGCTGGAGATAGCACAAGCAAGGCATAAGATCATTGTGGCTTACAGAATTTTTCCAATTTGATGGATTTGAAGGGAGCCTCCCCAAAATCTATACCAGACCCTTATCCATACAGCCTGCAGGTCAGGAAAGGGGCCACATGCCCTCAACATGGGAGGGTGCTTTGGGGCAGGGGGGCTCTGCCACCTCCACCCCAAAGCACCTTGTCTGCATGTTGATGGGGGCAAGGGTCTCTTTCCCACAACCTAATAATTTACAGACCTACTAAGTTTCATAATTATCCTTCCCCACGTCAGGATTAGGTGGTCTCAGTGCATGTCTAATTGGGCCCATGGGCTGGAAGTCCCCACCCCTTTCTCCCATCCTTATAAGACGGGTTGGGGGATTGAATGGGTGTAATGGCAACCTGCTCTCCTCACTTGTTTTTATGAGAAATACATTCTTCTTATCCTTGGGTACTACCTTTTAGTACAATGTATACGTTCTGGACCTTGCATTTTCATGGTGCAATTTTGTATGTTCTAATATACTTGGTTTCTACTATAGACTACACTATACTGTTTGCAGCGTTATTCCTGAAAAAGGAGCCAATTGCCTCTGAAATGCATTGGATAACTTTATATGACCTGTGCATGTGTAAAATGATGTAAGTTTATGTGTATTGTACCTTTGCGATTTTATGTCAATCCTATTATGTAGAATTTTTAAAGTAACACAATCTCTACAAAATTGCTCTTTTTATGGAATTAGAATGAATTTGATATATTTTTAAGACAAATATACTTTTGAGCCATTAAATTCCTACCCAATGGGGGATATCTTTGCAGTATACTGTGAATATAGAGATGTTGGCCAGTACAACAGTGAGCTTCTGATATTTTGCTATAATTAGAAATAGTGGTGATTGGCAAAATTGGCGAATTAAATGGCAATAGATATTTGGCTTTTGTACTGATCTACAGTATTCTTTTTTCTAATTTGGAGTAATTCAGGTGATTTAGCCCACCTAAATTTCAATGCTGTTTCTGAATGCCCTCTTTTATTTCTCTAGTGAAGTCACCATTTTTTCCCTGGGCCCTAATGTATTTAAAAAATAAAATATAACTACAGAAGAAAAAATTTTTTTTGACTTTTGTTATATCAGATAATTGAAGACAGTTGAGTTAGGCCTAATCAATAAAGCAGTGTCTGCACCTGTGCAAACAAATCCTCTCCACTACCACTACTATGAATCAGGCCGGGTTCACACTTGACCGTACGACTGTGGATCCGACTTTGCCTTGTGACTTGAAGTCCGACATCCATCTGACTTCAATGAACGGGGATCAGACTTTGATCCTGACAATACCAGGCACTTTGTGTCTGGTATGAATCTTTAGGGAAGACTCCACACCAAATTTAAAAAAAAACAGTATGGGGTTCCCCCTCCAAAAGCATACCAGGCCCTTCGGTCTGGTATGGATTTTAAGGGGAACCCCCACACCAAAAAAAGCATGGGGTCCCCCTTAAATCCATACCAGACCCTTCTCGTCAGCGGGTGGCCCCATCCCATGCCAATATAAGTATTGGCACATGGTGGCCCCAGCATTAGAGGAGGAGAAAGCATTGAGTCAACATTGGAGGAAGAACAGAGGAAGAACAGAGGGACAAAACAGCGTAGAGAGGAGGCCCAGCAGAGGCACAAGATAGCGGACAGAGGAGAAGAAACAGAGAGGGATAGAAGACATCAGTGGAGAGTGGAGGAGAACTGGCAGAAGGAGTAGACATCACCAGAAGAGGGAGGAAAGCCAGAGATGGGAGAAGAAATCAGAAGAGATGCTGGAGCTGCCTCAATAAAATACTTTAGAAACCTGTGTACTATGTTTATTTTCAACACTTTTTTTTAGCTGAATGGGTAGGGGTACAATGTACCCCATACTCATTCACATAGAGTGGGGGCCTGGATCTGGGGGCTCCCCTTTTTAAAGGATGCTTCCAGATTCTGATAAGCCCCTCGCCCGCAGACCCTGACAACCACTGGCCAGGGTTGTTGGGAAGAGGCCCTTGTCCTCATTAACATGGGGACAAGGTGCTTTGGGGTGGGGGGGCACAGGGCCCCAAAGCACCCACCCCCCATGTTGAGTGCTTATGGCCTGGTATGGTTCAGGAGGGGTGGCTGCTCGCTCATCCCCACCCCCTTTACTGACCTGCCAGTCTGCGTTCTCGGATAAGGGTCTGGTATGGATTTAATAAAAATTCCCAAAAATCAATTGTTTAGTGGATTTAACTACTCCAAATAGCTGATCTAAAAGTAATGGGGTTCAGATGCAGTTTCTTTGACAAAAGCCTTTAATTAAAAGACCATCCTTTTTGATGAAATCAAATTAAAATATTTTCCCGGCATAATATTTAGCAAAAAGAATACCATCAAAGAATTGAGATCATGGGCAGCAGATGTCTTTTCATGAAACAAAATTGAATAATTATTAATACAGGGAACAAAAAACGCTCTGAAAGACAATTATCTTCTGTTATCTCAGTAGAATTTATACCTACGTTTCTGTGTAAAGATGTTTTTTCTTCTGATATAAATAATCATGACATTTTTGCTTAAAGGAGAACTCTAAGCATATTAAAATAAGCCATTAATTTCACCATTCAGCATTGTTAGACAAAATTATCTTTAAAAACCCTTTCTCCTTAAAGTGTTACTAAACCCACAACAGTAAGTTCAGTCTGTGTATGCAGTATAGCATGGTTGTTATACTGTGAAACCAAAGGGGTTAATCCTCCACATTGTGTAAAAAGGCTGTATGATCCTGTCTTCTGTGATCCTCCCCTTCTTCCACTGTCCCCCATTAATCTGCTGATGGAACAGAGACTTGGAGGCACTCTGCCAGGGAGGGTGCATGATCAGCACAGGGCCAATCTGCACTGTCCATACAGATGGTTTGGGGTCATGCAGTCTCAGCCTATGACAGTCAGAGTAGAATTAAAACTGCTTCTACAAGATTTAACCGGTGCTCGGCAGGACACCTATAAAAGTCACCAGACTGCTATATACTGCTAATTAGAAAGGGTATTTAGCGGTTCATATTTACTAAAATAATTGCATTTCCATGTTCTGTGTACTGTGGGAGACCAGACATAGTTTAGTAACATTTTAAATTTGGGAGTGCTCTTAGCTGTGTGACATGGCAAAGCTCATGCTTCCTACTGATTGAATTATACCTCTGTCCCAGTAGGGGTGTGTTATATTTGTGCAGAGAGATGCCTGCTTCCCCACAGAGAGCAACAGTCTTTCTGTACCTTTTTGATGCACCTTGAATGTTTTTACATGATCTAAACTAAAAGTACACTCAGCATAGGGTGAGCCGGATACCCCCCATTTCGGTTCACACCAGAACATGCGAATAGGCAAAAAATTTGGATGAACACACGAACACCGTCTATGGGACACGAACATGAAAAATCAAAAGTGCTCATTTTAAAGGCTTATATGCAAGTTATTGTCATAAAAAGTGTTTGGAGACCCGGGTCCTGCCCCAGGGGACATGTATCAATGCAAAACATTTTTTTAAAAATGGCCATTTTTTCAGGAGCGGTGATTTTAATAATGATGAAAGTGAAACAATAAAAATGAAGTATTCCTTTAAATATAGTACCTGAGGGGTGTCTATAATATGCCTGTAAAGTGGTGCATGTTTTCCCGTTTTTAGAACAATACCACAGCAAAATGACATTTCTAAAGGAAAAAATGTAATTTAAAACTGATTGCGGCTGTAATGAATTGTCGGATCCCTTCAATAAAGATAAAACTCATTTAAAAAATGGCATGGGTTCCCCCCCAGTCCATTCCCCCCCAGTTCCCCCAGCCCCTTTGGGTCTGGTATGAATATTAAAGGGAATCCTGCGCCAAAATTACAAAAAAGATGGCGTAGGGGTCCCCCCAAAGTTCATACCAGACCCTTATCCGAGCATGCATCCTGGCGGGCTGCAGGAAATGAGGGAAGAGGAGAGAGCAGGCCTCCCTCCTAAACTGTACCAGGCCACATGCCCAAAACATGGAGGGTGCTTTGGAGTCACCCCCAAAGCACCTTGTCCCTCATCCCAACAACCCTTGCCCGGTGGTTGTGGGGGTCTGCGGGTGGGGGGCTTATCGAAATCTGGAAGCCCCCTTTAATAAGGGGACCCCCAGATATTGGCCCCTCCTATGTGAATTGGTAAGGGGTACATTGTGCGCCTACCAATTCACAAAAAAGTGTCAAAAATAGTAAAAATGACAGGAGATACTTTGGGACAAGTTCTTTATTAAAAAATCTAAAATAAAAATGTCCCATGATGTAAATCCATCTCACGCCGCCTGATGAACCGAAAAAAGAAAAAAAAACATAACAGCTCTGCCACCATGGGAGGCTCCCGCACACTGCACGCTTCTTACTTTGACAGTTTTTTTATAGCTGAGGGCGGGTCCACTGTGTGACATAAACAGATGACCCTGGCGTCAGAGGAAGCCGGGGTCACTCGTTTACGTCACCGGGTGGCCCCGTCCTCAGCTATATAACAGCTGTCATCGAGAAGAATCATGCAGTTTGCAGGAGCCTCCCATGGGGGTGGAGCTGTTGCATTTTTTTTTTCATTTTTTTTTTTCGTTTCTTCGGGCGGTGTGAGATGGATTTACATCGCGAGACATTTTTATTTTTTAATAAAGGACTTGTCCCAAAGTGTCTCCTGTTTTTTTAACCTTTTGGCACTTTTTTGTGAATCAATAGGTTTACCAATTCACATAGAGGGGCCGGGATCTGGGGTTCCCCATGTTAAAGGAGGCTTCCAGATTCTGATAAGCCCCCTGCAGACCCCCACAACCACAGGCCAAGGGTTGTGGGGATGAAGCCCTTGTCCCTTGTCCTTACCAACATGGGGACAAGGTGCTTTGGGGGCGACTCCAAAGCACCCCCCATGTTGAGGGCATGTGGCCTGGTATGGTTCAGGAGGGGGTGCGCTCTTTTGTCCCCCTTCTTTTCCTGCGGCCTGCCAGATTGCGTGCTCAGATAAGGGTCTGGTATGGATTTTGGGGGGGACCCTACGCCATTTTTTTTATTTCGGCGCAGGGTTCCCCTTAGAATCCATACCAGATCTGAAGGGCCTGGTATGGATTTTGGGGGGACCCCCACGCAATTTTTTTTAAAATTATGGTTCGGGGTTCCCCTTAATATTCATACCAGACCCAAAGGGCCTGGTAATGGACTGGGGAGGGAACCCATGCCATTTTTTTCAATGAGTTTTATCTTTATTGAAGGGATACAACAATTCATTACAGCCGGATCAGTTTTAAATGACATTTTTTCCTTTATGCCACTTACACACAATCGGAAATTTGGCCAGCAAAAGACTGATGAGAGCTTTTGGTCGGAAAATGCGACCGTGTGTATGCTCCATCGGACTTTTGCTGGCCGAATTTCCACCAGCAAAAGATTGAGAGCATGTTCTCAATTTTGCCGATGGAAAAAGTTTCTATCGGAAATACTGCTTGTGTGTATGCAATTCCGACGTGCAAAAAAACACGCATGCTCAGAATCAAGTACGAGACGGAGCCGCTTAGTCAGGTAAAATGACCGTTCGTAATGGAGATGGCACATTCCTCACACTGCAAATTTTTAAATCTTTCAATGCAGCTCATTCTCTTCTTCTTTATAATGCTACAAGAATGAAGTTGTTTTGCTGCTCATATTCACACAGACTTCTCACCAACTTATTTCTTTATTATTTCTCGTGATCTCCTGACTAATAATTTTTGTTTTTAAAGTCAGATCTCCTTAATAATGTTTTTTTATAGTATTTTTTTTCATCAAGATCTCCTGTTGTATTTTTTTGTTTTTATTATTTTATAGTCATCTCCATATTTTTTTTGTATGTCACGTTTCCACACCATTATTATCTTGTGTTTGTAAATCTCAAGGAGGTTGCTTGGTGTCCCTTGTTAATTTGACATTGTATTTTTGAAATGTACCTGCCTACTCTATAAAATCTACTGCCTTACTATATAAAAAAATCTCCATTTATTCTGGCTCATAATAAAAAAATAAAGAGGGAAGGCAACGCTGAAGAAACAGCTGGAATTTTTGAAGCCTTTGGCCCCCAGGGCAGACACCAACTCTGTGGATAAAAAAATTGGTAGCTTGAGAAATCCATATTATAGGGAGCACAATCTGGTCCAGGACTCACAGAGATCAGGAACAGCAGCAGGTGACATATATGTCCCTAGGCTGTGGTACTACAACAGGCTGCGTCTTCAGTCAGACCAGACTGAACGCAGGCAATCACTTTCTTTTCTTCGCTGCAGCCTTCCCTCCACGCTGCCCTGCAGCCTTCCTTGCAGCCTTCCCTGCAACCTTTCCTGCAGGCTGCGGCTCTAGAGGTGGACTTGTGGCAGGAGGAGGAGGATGGGCGAGCGTTCATAAGTGGACATCATCAGTCATTTACCCCCTCAACCCCTTGTGAATGGCCTCAAAAAAAATCTTTTCACAGTTGAGGCATTGCCCCCCCTCCATTTTCTGCATATTTGAGGCTAGATAGTAGCCATAGGCCTCTCCAGCATTGAGGGGGGTTTTCAGGGCATCATTAGCCTTCTTACTGAGAAAAAGTGCTGCCTCCTCCACATTCCTCACCTTCCTGGGCCTTTTGGTTGGAAGGCAGAGGGGAGGGACCTGGGATTGGGTCAGACTGGGCCCCGCCACCTCCTGGTTGACACTAACCCCCGCTTCCTGGCTGACACTTCCCCCGCCTCCTTCTGTGTGCCACATTCCAGAGCCTTGTCCTGGCTAAGGTCTTCCTGTGTATGAAAAAGGGACATAGTTTTAGTTTTTGGTTCATCAATCACACACAATTTTCAGCTCATGACTGTTGCAAATTAAATGTTAATAAATAGAAAAGACTATCACTATCATTGTGAGCCCAGCATTTTTCATTCTTGTCCCAATCATTTTTGGCCCCTACTGTCTATTGATATGTAATACACTTTTTGTTAAATCATTCATTTGTTATCAATAATAACATCTAGTTATTAACAATCATTTTCCCACAAAAAATTCAAGTTTCAATATACTATACTTGGCTCCATCTGGGCTCCTCAATTTCTTCCAGGATGGAAGGCCCAGGTTGATCCTCGGAAGCCTCAGCTGGGGTTGAGGGAAGGTTTGAGGGAAGGTTGGATGGAAGGGGGGCCAGAAGAGTCCAAAGTGATTCCCTGGCTTCAATCTGGTCTTCTAGAAAACGCATCCTGCTGTAGTACCACAGACTGGGTACATACACATCTTCTGCTGCTGCTCCTGGCCTTAATGGACTTATGGACCTTCTGAAGCTCCTTCCTATACGTGCTTCTCAAGCTACCAATTTTCTTATCCACAAACTCAAGGTCTACATTGGGGACCCGAGTCTTCACAAATTCCAGCAGTTTCTCCATCGATGCCTTCCTTGCTGGTTTGTTGCGATATAATGGGTTTTTCCCCTCCCACAAACTGCACATATCCCTGTATCTGTCTATGAATTTGCCGAGGAAGTCTGGGTCTTTAAATTGTTTCATTTTTGCTGCAAGACCAAACAAAAGACAAAAAAACTAATATAGGCTAAACTCTCCTAATCTTATCCCAATATAGGCCTCAATCTAGAATCAGTATAGGCCACTCATGTCCCAAGTTAAAATGTTAACTTCGTTATTACGTTCGTCGCTTCTGTTCCTTCTTCCTCCGCACACAGAATGTAGGTACGACACGTGTTAGCTTTATATTCGCGTGTTAGCTCTATATACACTGTGCATGCATGAAACTCTGCCCGCGTCGCCTGCCCCTGACGTTCTTTCTAGAATATTCCCCGCCCCGTGTCTTTCGTTGCAGTGGGAGAGGAACATGGCGGAGACACAGCAGGTGCATAATAGCAGTAACGAGGAGGAGGAAAGCCCGGAGTCTAAAATGTCACGATCCCGGAGGAGGAGATTTAAGGCCTTCAATATGTCCTTTGTAGAGATGGTGGAGATGGTCGACACATTGAAGAGGGCTGACTATGATGGGAAGTATGGACCGTACACCAACCCTAATGAGAGAAAGACCAAGATCATGACTAGTTGTGAAGAGTCTGCGCCAGAATTTTGGGGTACGACGATCCAAGGAGCAATTGAGGAAACGGTGGTCAGACCTCAAATTAAGGGAGCAGGATCAGTACAGAAGGATCAAGAAAGTACTTCTAAAAAGTAAGTAGTTGTCGTGTGTTATGATTATTATTATTACTTGTAAATGGGAAAAAATGCAGCGCTAAGAAGTATTAGGAAGTTAGGGTGTAGTGAAACAATTAAGTAAGAGATGCTGTACTGAACAGTAAAGCATATGTGCAAAAACCATAAGTGAAATGAAATGAACAAACACAGTATAAAGTGTCCACATATGGTTAATGGATGATTTGGTATGGACCAAAAAATGATGTGAAACTAGAAAATAAAGTCAATGGTGCACGGTGTGGATCTGTGATTGTGAGTCAACAACGGGGTACAGAACTTCCGTAGCTGTAAACCAACATCTCGATATGGGGCATCAGAATGAAAACATCAGGAAGTAAGATAAGATGGGTACTCTTACCAGATAACGTGGACTCCACTGTCATATGACATGGAGTCAATAGTGCATGGAGCCAAACCTAGGCTGGAAAACGATATCCGGAATGGTGGAACCTCTGTCTCACTTCTTGACTTCTCTGGTGGGGTGAAGAAACATCAGGAAGGGCCGCCAACTGGATATCAGCCAATAGACCTCAAGGATGTGTTCCAAGGAGAAGCCGGGGACAGATTTGATCCAGACCCCGTGATGGAAGTAGGGCTACTGGAAGGCAGTTTCTTGCATCGGGATAATATGCAAATAAAAAATAAAAAGCTTCTGCATAGTGCAGATAAACCAGGGATTTTTATTTCTAAAAATACCATACAAAAAATGGATAAAAGTGATCACAATTAAAATAAAATCTAAGCAGCGTAAGGAAGGGGAGATCGCCCGAAGCGTTTTGACCGTTTCGACGCAGCGTGAAGGGAGAAGCTCATGCCCCTGTTGAAGACCCCCTTGGTCGAAACGCGTCGGTCGATCTCCCCTTCCTTACGCTGCTAAATCAAGATTTGATCTGATAAAAGAGAAAAATTATTCAAAATGTGCTGGCATAGCAATGGCCTCCCTACCTGTAAAATATTCAGCATATTTTTCTCGCACTTCCCTGGTGCTTTGGTGGGGCAAGCCAGGACGGCCAGCTTCCAGGGCCATCATTGGAGTTTTTGAAAGTCTGACCTCAGGCCCAATGGAGGCAACATAACTTGCATTATGTCTTTTAAAAAAAATGTGCAGGATGCAGCAACATAAAATGATATGGTTTAGTTTGTATTCCGCCATATTTATGGCTGCTTGAAATAGGCGGGACCAGCTGGCCAGGATCTTAAAGGCATTCTCCACTATTCTTCTGGCTCTGGCCAGCCGGTAATTAAAAACCCTCTTCTCCGGGGTGAGGGTCCTCTGGGGGAATGGCCTCATCATGTGGTCACTCAGACCGAATGCCTCATCTGCGACGAAGACAAATGACAGTCCTTCCACGTTCTCCTCCGAAGGTGGCCATCCCAAGCCACCACTCTCGAGATGTTTATAGAAATCAGTCAGGGCAAAGACTCCACCATCCGACATCCGGCCATTCCTCCCCACGTCCACATATAAAAAAATCATATGTCGCCGACACCACCGCCATCAACACAATGCTATTAAACCCCTTGTAATTATAATAGTATGACCCCGAATGGTGTGGTGGAATAATGTGCACGTGCTTCCCATCGATTGCCCCTCCGCAGTTAGGAAAGTTCCACTGCTGGGCAAACTGGGATCCCACAGTCTGCCATTCCTGTGGGTTGGAAGGAAACTGTGAAGTCAAACAAGAAAAAAATAATTAGTACTTTTGCACATAACATTGCAAGCAGATTAGACACAAACATTCTTGGTCAACGTAAGTATAACATTTACTGAAATTAGTATTTAAAGACAAAAAAGTATAAGGTCAACTTATCAGATTCCTCACCCCCTCTGGTGGCCCATTGGAAAAATGTTATGGTGGGGGGGGGGTGGGTAGATGTTTTGGTAACCCTCTCCACTTCATTGAGAGATAAATGCATACATAATGTGCTTTACTTTAGTCAGCCCCTCCTTACTTACACTCTTGGCAGCCCACTGGATAGGCAAAAAGTGTCATAATACAAATATATAAATACACGCTGTACAAATGGAAGCACGTTTTTAGATTCTGCAATTACCTATCAAGATAATAACATGAGATAAACATGAGATTAGCAGAAGGAGCCCAAAGGGTGGTGCACTGGCTATTGAACTTCCCTTTTCTAGTCCCGTCGTACGTGTTGTACGTCACCTCGTTCTGGATGGTCGGACTTTGGTGTGACCGTATGTACGCAAGACATGTTTGAGCGGAATTTTGTCTGAAAAATCATCATAGCTTTTTCCGATAGTAATTTCGATCGTGTGTACGCGGCATTAGAAATGTAATGTGGTACTGTTCTAAACACGAGAAAACTGCGCCACTTTACAAGCATACTATAGACACCCCCAGGCTCGATATTTAAAGGAATATTTCATTTTTATTGTTTCACTTTAAGCATTATTAAAATCACTGCTCCTGAAAAAATGTCCATTTTTAAAACTTTTTTTGCATTGATACATGTCTCTTTTTCTGACAATAACTTGCATATAAGGCTTTAAAATTAGCACTATTGGTTTTTCATGTTAGTGTCTCATAGACTTTAACAGTGTTCCTCTACTTTCGAATTTGCCGTGAACACTGCTTAATATTCGTTGTTCGCCAAACGTCCGAACATCCAAAGTTCGCCCTGAACTTATGCTCGGGCCGAACCATTCACCCATCCCTAACTCAGCATTTAAACCTTCCTCTGTTCTGTAAATACTGGCTTTGGCAATGGCATTGTAGCTAACAAGAGAAAGTCGGGTGGGAAGTGTTCAGAAGTATGTGTTAATTCCCAGCTATGTGTGTGATCTTAGCTGGGTGATGTTCCTTTAGATGTGAGGCCTCTGGGCAAGTAATTTATTAGAGATTTACAAAGTGGAAAGTTAACCAAATACAAGGGAAGGGGAATAAAGGAATCATAACCACAAAATAAAGCCATTGCCATTGTGCAGAGAATCCAAATTACCATTAACAAAGCTGAAAGTAAAGTTTAATGTGGCTATAGACATTCAAACATTTACCAATTCTTAATAAATAGCAAATACATACAAACAAGGCCTTGCTTACCTCTGTAGCTGCACGCACTGTGGAGCAATGTATCCTCAATGTTCAGAAAAGAAGTGAAATCATTCAAGTCAGGCCTTTGCATGCTACCTTCCCCTCTTCTTGTACTTATCCGGAAGACTGCCAAATCAGTGTCGGTAGAGGGAAGCCTGATTAGCACAACAGCTAAAATTAATTAATCTGCAGTGCTGCCATCTATAAAGGTCAGTGAAGGCTTGTTATTAATTTAAAGTGATATTAAAGGCAATTAAAAAAAAAACAACCATGTTATACTTACCTTGTGATTTTTCCAGAAGGAAAGCAGCTTGCTATGGGGGCACACAAGCAAGCCCCCTCATGAGCCACTGCTCTGCATGTCTATTCACACACAGAGCTGTGGCTAGGCTCTGCCCCCTCTCTCATCATTGGCTCATTGGCTGTGATTGACAACAGGGGGAGCCAATGGCATCCAGTGCTGTCTAAGCCAATGAGAAGGGAGAGTCCATGGCTCTCATGCACGTTACTGCATTGTGATGGGTCTCAGTTAAGTATAAGGGGGCTGGAGGGGGGGCTACTGCACACAGAAGGTTGGAGGGAGAGTCCATGGCTCTCACGCACGTCACTGCATTGCGATGAGTCTCAGGTAAGTATAAGGGGGCTGGAGGGGGGGGCTGCTGTACATAGAAGGTTTTTTACCTTTGTGGATAGAATTTATGAGGGTAAGCAAGCTTCAGCCTTTACTATCACTGTAATTACTGCTTGCTAGGGATGAGCTTCGAGTTTGAGTCGAACCCATGTTCGACTCAAACATCGCCTGTTTGATCGTTCATCGAATTGCGAACGTTATGGGCCGTTCACACCAAATTTTAGTGGCGTGTCACAGCCCATAATTCACTGCGGCATCGCAGTCCATTGCTGGTTCATGATTGGCCAAGCATGCACTATGACCCGCATGCTTGGCCAATCGCAGTGCTGTCTGTACAGAGAGCCTTAATTGGCCAAAGCCAGGGTGGCTTTGGCCAATTATGGCTCAAGGGGTTTAGTACACGCCCCACACTATATAAGGCCACCTGCGTGGTGGCCTTGTGTAGTGTGTTGCGGTGGAGAGAGATAGACAGAGAGACAGTGTCATTTGATTTAAGTTAGATAGAGTAGGCAGGAGAGTCAGTTAGCTGCACTCACAGTGTATATATATGCATCCTAGGTGTTGTATATGTATATATATATATATATATATATATATATATATATATATATATATATATATATATATACACACACACACACTGTATTCAGTTTAGCTAGATCCGTTCCTGTTATTTTCTTCCTACTGACAGGCAGGCAGGTGTTTTTACAGTATTTACAGTTATTTACAGTTAGTGTACTGTGTCCTTTGCACAGTGTGCACCTAAAGCTACCTGAAGAAAATTGCTGGTGTTCTTCTGATCCTATTAGTATCACAGGCAGGCAGCTACAGTATTTACAGTTAGTGTACTGTGTCCTCTGCATAGTGTGCACCTAAAGCTACCTGAAGAATATTGGTGGTGTTCTTCTGATCCTATTAGTACCACAGGCAGGCAGCTGCAGTATTTACAGTTAGTGTACTGTGTCCTCTGCCCAGTGTGAACCTAAAGCTACCTGAAGAAAATTGGTGGTGTTCTTCTGATCCTATTAGTACCATAGGCAGGCAGCTACAGTATTTACAGTTAGTGTACTGTGTCCTCTGCACAGTGTGCATCTAAAGCTACCTGAAGAAAATTGGTGGTGTTCTTCTGATCCTATTAGTACCACAGGCAGGCAGCTACAGTATTTACAGTTAGTGTACTGTGTCCTCTGCACAGTGTGCACCTAAAGCTACCTGAAGAAAATTGGTGGTGTTCTTCTGATCCTATTAGTACCACAGACAGGCAGCTGCAGTATTGCAGTGTTGTGGCACCAGTGACTAAGGCCCAATTTTTCTGCCCCTGTTCAACAGGGATATGTAATTGCAATTCTTGATCTAATATTTCATGGCAGGGCCCATTCCTGTGCCCACCAAGAGTAACTGTGAGGACTGACAGTGTTGTGGCAACACCACCGCCACCACCAAAGGCCCAATTTTTCTGCCCCTGTTCAACAGGTGCATGTAATTACAATTCTTGATCTAATATTTCACAGCAGGGCCCATTCCTGCACCCACCAAGAGTAACTGTGAGAGCTTACAGTTTTGTGGCAACACCACCACCAAAGGCCCAATTTTTCTGCCCCTGTTCAACAGGTGCATGTAATTACAATTCTTGATATAATATTTCACAGCAGGGTCTGTTCCAGCGCCCACCAAGAGTAACTGTGAGGACTTAGAGGGTTGTGGCACCAGCACCACCACCAAAGGCTCAATTTTTCTACCACTGTTCAACGATGGCATGTAATTACAATTCTTGATCTAATATTTCACAGCGGGGCCCTATCCTGCACTAACCAAGAGTAACTGTGAGGGCTTACAGTGTTGTGGCAACACCAACACTTAAGGCCCCAATTTCTGCAGAGTATATAGGGCAGGCCCCTACTTTCAAACATCCAACTTACAAACGACTCCTACTTGCAAACGGAAGGAGACAACAGGAAGTGAGATGAAATCTACCTCTAGGAAGGGAAATTCTCTCCTGTAAGAGTTAATATGGGGAAAACGTGTCTACTCTTCACTGATGCTTTATCACCAATCCTTGTTTCACTAAAAACTTCAAATTTTCAAAAAACATTTGTCATTGGGACAGAAAGTAAGGTGAAATCTTCTGAAAAGGTGCACAGACAGCAAAAAAAATGTTACAGGGGTGATAACCCTTCCCTATGTTTTCCAAAAAGCTTAAAAATGGATTTTTTGGCTGGAGCTACACTTTAAAAATGTACCAGTTCAAAATTACAAACAGATTCTACTTAACAACAAACCTACATGTGAGAGAGAGTGAGTGAGTGAGAGGATGTGTGCGGGCTGAGCTCCGCTCCAACCATTCATCCTGAAAATTTCTCTGGCACTGGCCGGGCGGACTCTCTGACTTCCAGCGACTCTCAGTGCCGATTCTCACCAGATCCATTCGTATACAGGCACCCTGGGAAAGAAAAAGGCTTTCGGTGCACCGCGAGGTCCCACTATATCTCCGGGTAGGCTCCGGTCCTCCACAGTGCCTGCGGTCTCCACCACCACCTCTGCCGCCTCTGCTGCTGCTGCTCTTGGCTCTGTTAAGCCTGCTAAGCCTGCTAAGCCTGCTGCTGTTGTTGTTGCGCCTGCTGCCGCCGCCGTGATATCACCTCCGAGGCTTCCCACACCAAACATGTCAGTTAGCACGCAGACGCTCCCTGATCCGTCTCCACCTGTAGCCTCTCACGCGGCCTCCCACGCTGAGCTGCTGGCAGCAATTAAAGCTGGAAATGAAAAGGTGATGGTTAAAATAGACCATTTGGCTTCAGATATCAGCTTAATTCGGCATGATATGGACAAATTTAGATCCCGCTTCGTAGAGGCTGAGAGTCGGATCTCACAACTGGAGGACGTTACCAGTGCAGACTCCAGGAACCTTCGCGCTTTGCAGCTGCAGGTAAAAGCCCTACAAGATAAGTCGATAGACACAGAAAATCGCATGAGGAGAAACAATCTAAGGATCATAGGCCTACCGGAAAAAACAGAAGGTAATAAACCAGCTGAGTTTGTGGAATCCTTTCTTATATCATTGTTGGACTTACCTGCTATGCCCCCTACATTCGTGGTAGAGAGGGCGCATAGGATTCCACCAACCCCTCCAGCCCCTGGTAATCCCCCCAGGCCTCTTTTATTGAGACTTTTGAATTTCAGAGACAGAGATAAGATATTAGCTGCAGCTAGAGATAAACAAGAACTGCGGTTTAATAATGCAAAAATCATGTTGTTTCCTGATTACTCCCCTGAAGTCCAGCAGCGACGCCGGGCCTTTACAGAGGTCAGAAGACGCCTAAGGGATAAAGGTCTTAAATTTAGCTTATTATATCCCAGCAAGCTTCGAGTTGCAGACGGGGACCAAGCATTCTTTTTTACCAATCCGGAGGCCGCTATATCCTGGTTAGATGGCCGTGGGTGACGCATGTGTTTTTTTTTTTTTTTTTTTGTGTAACATCCTTACTACTATAGTCCATTATAGTGCATCCCTATAGTGTCTAAAATTTTCTTGCTATTCTGTGGTCTCCTAATGAATGCTTAGATAAATGTACTTTATTTGGAGTTGGATTGCTCAGCCCTTTGGACTTGGACTTGGACTTGGACTATATCTCTTACACTAAGAGCCAAGAGTTAGATAATTAGAACCCAACCCCACCCCAATTACTTTCTGTTGCTCCCTTTTTTGTCCCCTTTTTTCTCTTCTTCTTTTTTTTTTTTTTTTTTTTTTTTTTTTTTTTTCCCTCCCCCTCCTGCCCTTTTCTCCCCATCCCGTCCCCTTTTTTTTTTTTTTTTTTGGATAGGTATTGGATAGGTTTTTCCTTTTTTTCTTTTTTATATATTTGTTCGGCTATAGGGTGCCTGAACAAATAGTAGTAGTAGTACGATATCCCCTTTTAGGGGTATATCTGCAATATAGTTGCAATACAGTTGCAGCTTGCGTGTGTTTTTTTTTTTTTTTTTTTTTTGGGAGAAAACTAATCCCAATTCTCCTCCTCCTTTTTTTGTTTTTTGAGAGGAGGTGGGACTTAGTCGGATAAGCACTTCGTGCTTGGGTATATATTTTTTTTTGTTGTTTTATGTTGGTCTTTGTCATGGTTTGTATAAGCTTGTTTCAAAAATTGCCTTAAAAATTAACATTGCTGGTACATGGTATATTGTAAAAATCTTGCTGCTTGTGAGTTACCCCAAATGGTGTTCCCCTAGTCATATTACTTGGCCATGGCTTCTAAACCTATATGGCCACTTCCTTAGCTGAAACCTTTTCGGTCCTTTCATGGAATGTGAGAGGTCTTAATTCTAAATTTAAACGGGCACTGTTGATAAGATATCTAAAAACCCACTCTCCACATTTTATTCTCCTACAGGAAACCCACCTCACAGGCAGCAAGGTTTTAACTCTAAAAAAACCCTGGATTCAGAGGGCCATCCATGCGACTTACTCCTCTTATGCTAGAGGGGTCTCAATCCTAATACACAAGAAATTCCCCTGTGTTATTGAAGACGTGTGCACGGACCCCCAGGGCAAGTTTGCAATGGTGGTGTTTTCACACTGGTCTCAGCGATATATAATCATAAATGTTTATATTCCTCCACCTTTTACACATGATTTATTATATAAGGTTTTGGAAAAAGCAGCTCCTTTTTATCCAGCGAAATTGCTGGTGATGGGGGATTTCAACTCTACTATCTCCCCAGATTTGGACAGACCAGTCCCATCAAAAAACTATAGCTCTGAACTATCTATATGGGCACAGGCAATGGGGCTACAGGAGATATGGAGATGGAAACACCCGGCTATTAGGGCATACTCATGCTTTTCGGCCTCACATAGGACTGCCTCACGGATTGACCTAGCCTTCTCTAATTCAATCCTGTTGACGGATGTAATAGGGGCTAAATACCTACCCAGTGGGTTGTCCGATCATAGCCCACTGGTAATCGAGCTTCGCTCGTCTGCACGCCGAGATGCGGCCCTGTGGAGGCTGGGGGCACAGTGGATTTCCCACCCTGAGGTGGCTGATACTATCCCACCCAGACTAGTTGAGTTTTGGGAACTTAATGAAGGCTCCTCGACCCCACAGACGGTCTGGGACACCTTTAAGGCCTATACAAGAGGGCAATATATCTCTATTATCGCTAGTGTCAAGAAACAGCAGGGCCGGGAAACTTACAGGTTACAACAGATGGTAGAGGATCAAACAGTAATCTATAGTACAGATCCTACAGCAGCTCATTTTGACGCATTAAATGCCGCCCGCAGTTCACTAAATTTACATTTAACGGAAGTTACAAGATTGGATATGCATAAAGGTAGACAGCGACTATTTGAACAGGGGGACAAGAATGGTCGTTTCCTGGCCATGTTGGCACAGCATGAATATCCATCCACAGTGGTTTCGGGCCTGCGGTCTTCAACTGGGGATAAGGTGACCTCTCAGGTAGAAATCTTACAAATGTTTAAAGCCTTTTACCAAACTCTCTATACCTCTGCTCTTCCCCCCGACTTCCAGCCAGAGATGTTGCAAAACCTTTTAGATCCACTAGCACTTGGCTGGCTGTCGAATGAGGAACGAGAATCGTTGGTACGCCCTATTTCGGCCTTAGAGGTTTTAAAAATTATACGGTCCTTCCCTTTGGGTAAGGCGCCAGGGCCGGATGGCCTTCCTATAGAATTTTATAGGGCACATGCAGCATTTTTGGCACCCATCCTGGCCCAATTATACACCCTCTGCCTATCCAAGGGTGATCTGCCCCTTTCAATGCACCAGGCCTATCTTACTTTGATCCATAAGGACCTTAAGGACCCAGAGCTATGTGCCTCATATAGGCCAATAGCCCTATTGAATAATGACCTGAAAATCTTAACCAAACTGCTGGCTACCCGTCTATATCCATTATTACCTTCGGTTATTGACTCTGATCAAACAGGATTTATGCCTAAAAGGTCAACCGACGTTAATCTTAGGAGACTCTTTACTAATATTCATGCCCAACACAACAACTCCGGTACCAGAGCTATTGCCCTACTAGATATAGAAAAGGCATTCGACACTGTAGAGTGGCCCTTTTTGTGGGAGACTCTACGTCGAATGGGTTTTCCACTACGGTTTATATCATGGTTGCAGGTGATCTATAGGTGTCCCATCTCATCGATTCGTTTGGGCTCCAGACTCTCAACCCCATTTCAACTGTTTCGGGGAACTAGACAGGGCTGCCCTCTTTCTCCGGCCCTATTTGCCCTAGCTATAGAGCCAGTTGCAGAGGCTCTCCGTACATCGCCTCATATTAAGGGGCTTAGGATAGGTATGCTGGAGGAGAGGGTAGCCCTGTATGCTGACGACATGGTTTTATTTTTGGGGGACGCGGGTCCATCACTTCAGGGTGCTCTGTCACTCCTCAACACTTTCTCCATGGTAACGGGCCTCCGGGTAAACTGGCCAAAATCTACTCTATTTCCAATAGATCAAGCAGCCAAATTGACATCCTCCCCAGATAGCCCATTAAAGTGGGTTGACTCCTTTAAATATCTTGGGGTTTGTGTCTCTGCACAAGCCTCAGATTTTCTTAAATTAAACTTGGATCCGGTAGTGGGGGATATGAAAGCTAAACTCAAGGCATGGAATAATCTCCCCCTATCGGTATGGGGAAGGGTCAACTTGCTTAAAATGAAGGTCATCCCCAAATTCATATATTTATTCCGCCATTCCCCGCAGTGGATTCCTAAATCCTTCTTTATTAAACTAAACCAACGCTTTTCAGAGTTTCTCTGGGGCTCCTTACCACCGAGATATAAGTTAACTACATTAATGAGGCCACTATCGCAGGGTGGCATGGCCTTTCCGGATTGCTATAAGTACTTTTTGGCGACACAGCTGGTGACAGTGGTCGGGTGGCTAAATCCTGATAAAACCAATGTGGCCTCCGCTTTGGAGGCCACCGTGGCAGGCTCCTGGGAATCTCTTCAATACCTAATTTACAGAGGCCCATGTGCCCCACACTTATTAACTCCGTCTATGCTTACTACTTTACGGGCCTGGAAAATGGGCTTGGCTATTGAAAAACACAGCCAGATGGGAATTTCCCCTAATACACCCCTATGGCTAAACCCCAATCTACCACATTTTTACAAATCTATTGACCCCCAGATATGGACTAGATATGGTATAAAATTAATCTCACAAGTGGTGTCTTGCACCTCACTGCTTTCTTTTTGTCAGCTTTCCTCCCAGTATAATCTTCCGCAGCACTATCAGTTCCGTTATCTTCAACTTTTGCATGCTTTCGAAGCCCAATTCCCACGTTCGTCCTGTATATTAATACAGTCTAAACTGGAGACTACTCTTAGATCCGGTTGTACAAAAAAACCTACATCTCACATATATCAGCATTTAATCTATGAGTCCTTGCCTCCGTTGGACGGCCTTTTGTCCCGTTGGCAGCGTGACATTCCAGCTTTGAGTGGCGAAGATTGGGATGGTGTTTGGGACTTCCCTTTTAGTTCGCTAGTCTCTATACGTGACAAGTTAGTCCAATTTAAAATAGTCCACCGGGCGTATTTCACTCCCCACAGACTTCATTTGATAAATCCTGCCCACTCCCCTAAGTGTTGGAGATGTAGCTACACCCCCGGAGATTTTTCCCATATCTTTTGGCATTGTCCAAAGATACAACAATTCTGGGGGGAGGTACTAGGCCTAATCAATAAAATTGCATCCACTAATCTACCACTGTCTATGGAGATTTGTATGTTGGGCCTTATAAAAAAATTAGTTCCTGCTGTAGCTAAACGCACGATGATTGGTTTGCTTCTATTTTACGCTAGGAAAACCATAACATTTCAATGGAAGAAGCCCTATCCCCCCACAAATGTCCAGTGGAAACGTTTGGTTAACGATAATCTTCCACTATATAAAGATACCTATCTTAATAGAGGCTGCCAATTGAAATTTAATAAGGTTTGGAGCGGGTGGCTGGAGGAAATGAACATTGCTTACTAATGTTGGACTAGCTTCAGTTACGATACCAAGAATCGACGATTAAATGTAATTCCTAGTTAATAGATATAGGCCTTTATGGGCAGTGGGGGGGCGGCCCAAAAATTCCAAAAATCCCCTTTTCACTTACATGCTAAAACTGCATTGCATGGATGTATCTCTCTATTTCTCTCTTTTTCTTTCCCTTTCATTTTTTTTTTCTTTTTCCTGATGTACTTGCGATATTACCTGTACAAGCTAGACAACCAATTTGTATATGTCTTTATGTCTTTGTGTCTTATAAGAAAAATTTGAATAAAAATAAATTTAAAAAAAAAAAAAAAAAAAAAAAAAAACAACAAACCTACAGTACCTGTCTTGTTTGCACCGCCTGTATACTGCTGTTCAGAGTATATAGGGCCTGGGGGCCCCACGCCTTTCCTTTTTTTAATTTGGGTGCGGGGTCCCCCTTAATATCCATACAAGACCCAAAGAGCCTGGTAATGGACTGGGGGGTACCCATGCCGTTTGTCTCACTGATTTTCATCCATATTGCCAGGACCCGACATTACATTAAAGCTGCAAGCAGTTTTAAATGACTTTTATTTCTTTAAAAATGTCATTTTGTGCAGGGACTGTTCTAAGCACGGGAAACATGAGCCATTTTACAGGCATACTATAGACACCCCCCAGGTACAATATTTAAAGGAATATTTCACTTTTTCTTTCACTTTAAGCATCATTAAAATCACCGCTCCCGAAAAAACGGCCATTTTTAAAACTTTTTTTGCATTGATACGTGTCCCCTAGGGCAGGACCCGGGTCCCCAAACCCTTTTTAGGACAATAACTTGCATATTAGCCTTTAAAATTAGTACTTTTGATTTCGACCCTTCGAGTCCCATAGACTTTAATGGGGTTCTAAAGTTGGCGCAAACTTTCGGTCCGTTCGCAGGTTCTGGTGCGAACTGAACCGGGGAGTGTTTGGCTCATCCCTACTGCTTGCTTAGAATAGATAATTATTTAAATCATTTAAATGTCAATGGATTAGCCAAAATTCTACCAATTCCTCTATTTTTTTATGGGAAGACAATGCTTTTTTTGTGCTAGGGATATCCTTATTGTCTTCAATTTAGGAATACAGTTGCTATCCAATGCCCATTTCTCCTTTTTACCCAACCTCTCCATCTTAAGATGTGTCTGTTCTCTGCATACTGAGAGGATATATAGCCAACACCATTTATATAATAAATTAGTTTGTGAGCAATAATAACCATTTTAGCTTTTCAGGACAATTATTGACAGCACAATAGTTCTTAAGCTGATTTTCTACTTTTTAAATCATGTTTGAAACATAGCAGGCTTTGATTAAATATATTATTGATTAAAAATATATAAAAATTTACAGCTATTGTTGGGTCTTTTTTCTCTATTTTTTATGTTCTAAAATAACATACCTTGGTACATTTCCCTCACCAGTTCAGGTTTTTCTACAATAGAGATCAGGAGAATATAAATGACATCAATAAAAATAAGAATGATATGTTGATTGAGGGGGTTGATAGGGAGAAAGAACAAATTAGCGACATTTCACAGCCTGATGTGAAAGTATCATTTTAGTTGTTCTGCTAGTGACAGGTAATGTGTTTGTGGTAAGAGGGCATATAATGTTTGCATGTGTTAGATATTTACCTTGTAAGGAGAAAGCCCAATCAGAGGGTGATACACGTGTAGAGGGGAGGAGCCGAGCCCGTTACGTCACGCAGCCACAGTGGTTAGCAGGTGGATGCATTTGTATTGCACAGAGCTGGTTTTAATTGAATAACTTGTAAGTGTTTTTTAATTGGGGCATTTTAATAAATGTTGCAAATGGAGAGCACTATGTATCCTCTATTTATTGTTGCATGAATGTTTGTTGAGCAAAATCAATCAAATAGCGTGCCGCCGGAGCATCGCTCCCACTGAGATTGGACACAGCGGGAGCCAATCAGTGGGTCCAGTGGCCATGATGGGCGCCTCGACCCACCGATAATTCACAGGAGAGACAGAGCAGTGGTCTGCTTATGTAAACAAGGCAAACCGCTGATCTGTCACAGAGAAAAAGAGAGATCTTGTGCTTCAGCTAAGCCAAAACATGATCTCTCTTATCCGTCCCCCATTCAGTTAGTAAGCACCTCCCAGGGACACACTTAACCCTTTGATCACCCCTGGTGTTAACCCCTTCCCTGCCAGTATTATGTATACTGTGACAGTGCATTTTTTTAGCATTGATCACTGTATTGGTGTCACTGGTCCTCAAAAAGTGTCACTTAGTGTCCAATTTGTCCAATGTCCCACTAAAAATCGCTGATCATTACCATTACCATCATTACCATTACTAGTAAAAACAATGAAAAAAATAAAAAGTCCCTAAATCTATCCCATAGTTTGTAGACACTATAACTTTTGTGCAAACCAATCAATATAAGCTTATTGGTTTTTTTTTACCAAAAAATTGTAGCAGAATACATATTGGACTAAACTAATGAAGAAATTAGATTTTTTTACATTTTTTTATTGGGAATTTTTTATAGCAGAAACGAAAAAATATTGTTTATTATTCAAAATTGCCTTTTTTGTTTATAGCACAAAAATATTAAAGAGGTGATCAAATACCACCAAAAGAAAGCTCTACTGATGGGAAAAAGGACATCAATTTTATTTGGGTACAGCATCTCTCAACCTCACAATTGTCAGGTAAAGCAATGCAGTGCCGTATGGCAAAAAATGGCCTTGTCAGCAAGTGGGTAAAACCTTCCAGAGCTGAAGTGGTTAAGTGAGTACATAATAATGACTATGCAGCTGCTGACATATTCACCATATCCAAAAAATGCAACTAAAACATGCAAAGATTTACAGTATAAAACACTTTGCCCTAATATAAATGGCACCAACCTAAAATAACTTGTGTTGAAAAATGAAATCATATATATCATGTCAACTGTCCCTTTAAGTGTGAAACACATTAAATAATCAAAATTTTTATAAGTAAAATAGGCGCCTACTATAAGAAAAACCTTTATAAGTAAAGTACCTCCTCAATACTCACTAATAACATGTGTTACAACCAATATCTGATTAGTGTCTCCAAAAAATCACTACAAATTACATATGATTCCACACCATACAATAAATCATAACTTCAATGTCCACATTTGTGAAAAAAACATGTGAAACAAAAACCAAAAGAGAGTCCTTAAAAATTGTCATCCCATCCACCATGCTTTTGTATAAGTGATTCTTAAATGTAGATAAAAAAGTGCTCCACCACCAGTGATGATACTATTGCAATCACCAGAGCCCTGAGGCCCTCTGGACATTTTATTATATAGCCAAGACAGCCAGATGGAACTTCCAATCAGCGTTTTTTCATTATTATTATTATTATTATACAGGATTAATATAGCGCCGACAGTTTACACAGCGCTTTACAACATTAGGGCATACAATACAATTACAATACAAATCAATACAGGGGGAATCAGAGAGCCCTGCTCGTTAGAGCTTACAATCTAGGAGGGAGGTCAAGTTATACAAAAGGGTAATAGCTGTGGGGGGTGAGCTAATGGAGAAAATAGTGCAGTTGTTAGATGGAGGCAGGATAGGCTTCTCTGAAGAGGAAAGTTTTCAGGGAACGCCTAAAAGTGGATACATTTGGAGACAGTCTGACAGATTGGGGTAGGGAATTCCAGAGGATGGGCGAGGGTCGGGGAGAAGTCCTGGAGGTGGTTATGGAAGGAGGGGACAAGGGAGCTAGAGAGCAGTAGGTCTTGGGAGGAACAGAGAGGGCGATTAGGTTGGTATTTTGAGACTAGGCTAGTTGTGTAGCTGGGGGCAGAGTTGTGGATGGCTTTGTAACCTGTTAGTATTTTAAGTTTAATTTGTTGGGCGAGTGGCAGCCGATGGAGGGATTGGCAGAGAAGGGTAGCAGACACTGAGTGGCTTGTAAGGTGGATGAGTCTGGCAGCAGCATTCATGATGGACTGAAGGGTGGATAGTCTATTTAAAAGGTAAGCCAATGAGGATGGAGTTGCAGTAGTCGAGGCGAGAGATAACCAGGGAGTGAATCAGGAGCTTTGTATTTTCATTGGTTAGAAAGGTCTAACCAGGATTTTTCATCCTGAACAGAAACAATCTTTGCACTAAGGCTCTAGTGTGGACATAAAGAGTGTAGAAAAGACTACTATGGTAAAAATGGCCAGATAACAAGAAGCAACTGACTGTTACAGTCACTATGGGCAAAGCGGAAAGGCTTATAAAAAAAAGGATATCTGCAGAGTGGTAAGCCGGTTATCTGTATTTATAAAAACCTTTTCCAGTCTTCTTTCCCAGCTTGTTCTCAGCCACCAGTTTATTTAGCAACTCACTGGGAGCAAAGAGAGGGTTTTCAGGTTCCATCTGGTGCCAACCGTCAATGATAAATTTGCTAGTATCAAGACCAACATAATCCAAGAGTTCAAAAGGGCCCATTGGATATCCAGCTCCTAATTTCATTGCAACGTCAATTAATCAACATCTATTGGATGTAAATAAAATTGAAAACACCTTGACGCACGTAAGCAGTTTTTGACAGGACTCTCTTATTAATTGGCTTTTTGGACAGTTTCACATCTTTGACTTAAAGTCTGCACAAATGTTGAGGTCAAGTTATATATGTCCCCTGCAACAGGATTTTTATCTATAGTGAGATACATTCAGTCTTTTCATGAAGGAAAACTCAGGTAATCATATTAAAGACAAATGTGTTCAGATTTACAGTATATCTATTTCATCTTATGAAATTAAAAAAGACTAGCAGAATGAATTTACTATAAATTTACTGTGTTTATAGCAGATTGTTCTTTTTAACACTAATATTTTGACTACACAGTATTTATGATCGGCATACACCCCAGCAGATGTACCTTTTTAGCAATTAATGTTAATTTCTTTCTGAAAATCACCTCTGCTCAGAGTGATATTGTTAAAGATCTAGAAGGAAATAAATTGTATTGTAACTACAGTATATAATTTTTTAAAGCTTAAAGGATATGCAGCAAATGAGCGTGCTGAGAGAATCGATATTGTTAGATGGTATTGTAACTGAGTGAGAATCCAAAGAGAGAAAGAGAGACCTAATTATTTTTATGTTTATTTTTAAGCAATGACACACTTTTTATTGCATGGGGATTATGTGGTACATCACTAATTGCCAAAGATGCATTCACTGTAACCTTCAAAAAGCTTCTTTGACTAATTGAGCAAGGCTTAGCATTTCATTTCTGTGTTAAGCTTGGGAAGCTTCATTTGTAATGAAAAAAAATATATTTATAAAGACGTGGAATATGACTTTATCTGTTAGATCATTTTGAAGTTTAATTAACGTAAATTAGTTCTCCTTGTTGTAAACAGTCAGCATGTCATAAGGGTCAATAGATTTCTTTCAGAAAGAATGAGAAGTGCAAAAGTCACTTCAATGCTGTGTAAAACAAACACAAGATACATTTATATTGCCATGTTTTCCTTTTATCCTTCATTAACGCATATATGAAATGGAAATTCTTCTTGAGGGCTGCTTCAATTATGCAACTGAGCTCAGCACCGTTATGAAACTTTATTGAGATATCACACAGAAATTTCATAAAGTTCAGTTGCTGGCTGCCGCAATGAAGGGCAGTGAATTGTTTTGCAATGCGCTGTGCTGATAAAAAGTAGTGCACATAATAATTTTTTCAGTGCACCATGCCCCCACACCACTGCAGCACAGTGTTGTGAACAAGGTACCTGGGAGACAAGGCATTTTTCCTTTCCATATGGTGGGACTGTGCTGGAATAGCTACCCAAGTCAGTCATACTGCATCTGGTGGGAACCAGCCTTTAAATGTAAACTTTAAAAAATGTTCCCTACACTTTACACTCCTACTCTTTTTTATTTAAAGAAAATGTAAAAGCCCCAATTTCCTACCAAAAACACTGGTGTGATGTGATTAGGTTAGACACAAGTCCAGTTGACTAATAGAGTTGGGCCGACCACCTCCCAGTTCGGTTCACACCAGAACTCTCGAACATTACAAAATTTTGGACCTAAACCACGAACCCTATTAAAGTCTATAGGATCCGAACTTGAAAAAATAAAAGTGCTCATTTTGGATGCTTATATGCAAGTTTTTGGCCATAAAAAGGGTATCGGGGCCCGGATACTGCCCTGGGGGGGACATGTATCAATGCATTTTTTTTAAATAGATTGTGTTAAAGGAGCAGTGATTTTATTGAAACAATTAAAATGAAAAATTCCTTTTAACCACTTCAGCCCCGGAAGGTTTTACCCCCTTCCTGACCAGAGCACTTTTTACAATTCGGCACTGCGTCGCTTTAACTGCTAATTGCGCGGTCATGCAATGCTGTACCCAAACGAAATTTGCGTCCTTTTCTTCCCACAAATAGAGCTTTCTTTTGATGGTATTTGATCACCTCTGCCGTTTTTATTTTTTGCGCTATACACGGAAAAAGACCGAAAATTTTGAAAAAAAATGATATTTTCTACTTTTTGTTCTAAAAAAAATCCAATAAACTCAATTTTAGTCATACATTTAGGCCAAAATGTATTCGGCCACATGTCTTTGGTAAAAAAAATGTCAATAAGTGTATATTTATTGGTTTGCGCAAAAGTTATAGCGTCTACAAACTAAGGTACATTTTCTGGAATTTACACAGCCTTTAATTTATGACTGCCTATGTCGTTTCTTGAGGTGCTAAAATGGCAGGGCAGTACAAAACCCCCACAAATGACCCCATTTTGGAAAGTAGACACCCCAAGGAATTTGCTGAGAGGCATGTTGAGCCCATTGAATATTCATTTTTTTTGTCCCAAGTGATTGAATAATGACAAAAAAAAAAAAAAAAATTACAAAAAGTTGTCACTAAATGATATATTGCTCACACAGGCCATGGGCATATGTGGAATTGCACCCCAAAATACATTTAGCTGCTTCTCCTGAGTACGGGGATACCACATGTGTGGGACTTTTTGGGAGCCTAGCCGCGTACGGGGCCCCGAAAACCAATCACTGCCTTCAGGATTTCTAAGGGCGTACATTTTTGATTTTACTCCTCACTACCTATCACAGTTTTGAAGGCCATAAAATGCCCAGATGACATAAACCCCCCCCAAATGACCCCATTTTGGAAATTAGACACCCCAAGCTATTTGCTTTGAGGCATGTTGAGTCCATGGAATGTTTTATATTTTGACACAAGTTGCGGGAAAGTGACAAATTTTTTTTTTTTTTTTGCACAAAGTTGTCACTAAATGATATATTGCTCACACAGGCCATGGGCATATGTGGAATTGCACCCTAAAATACATTTAGCTGCTTCTCCTAAATATGGGGATACCACATGTGTGGGACTTTTTGGGAGCCTAGCCGCGTACGGGACCCCGAAAACCAATCACTGCCTTCAGGATTTCTAAGGGCGTACATTTTTGATTTTACTCCTCACTGCCTATCACAGTTTCGGAGGCCATGGAATGCCCAGGTGGCACAACCCCCCCCCAAATGACCCCATTTTGGAAAGTAGACACCCCAAGCTATTTTCTGAGAGGCATGGTGAGTATTTTGCAGCTCTCATTTGTTTTTGAAAATAAAGAAAGACGAGAAAAAAAATTTTTTTTTTTCTTTTTTCAATTTTCAAAACTTTGTGACAAAAAGTGAGGTCTGCAAAATACTCACTATACCTCTCATCAAATAGCTTGGGGTGTCTACTTTCCAAAATGGGGTCATTTGGGGTTTTTTTTTGCCACCTGGGCATTCCATGGCCTCCGAAACTGTGATAGGCGGTGAAGAGTGAAATAAAAAATTTACGGCCTTAGAAAGCCTGAAGGCGGTGCTTGGTTTTCGGGGTCCCGTACGCGGCTAGGCTCCCAAAAAGTCTCACACATGTGGTATCCCCGTACTCAGGAGAAGCAACAGAATGTATTTTGGGGTGTAATTTCACATATTCCCATGGCATGTTTGAGCAATATATCATTTAGTGACAAATTTGCGCAAAAAAAAATAAAAAAAATAAAAAATTGTCTCTTTCCCGCAACTTGTGTCACAATATAAATTATTCCATGGACTCAACATGACTCTCAGCAAATAGCTTGGGGTGTCTACTTTCCAAAATGGGGTCATTTGGGGGGGTTTTGAACTGTCCTGGCATTTTATGCACAACATTTAGAAGCTTATGTCACACATCACCCACTCTTCTAACCACTTGAAGACAAAGCCCTTTCTGACACTTATTGTTTACATAAAAAAATAATTTTTTTTTTGCAAGAAAATTACTTTGAACCCCCAAACATTATATTTTTTTTAAAGCAAATGCCCTACAGATTAAAATGGTGGGTGTTTCATTTTTTTTTTTCACACAGTATTTGCGCAGCGATTTTTCAAACGCATTTTTTGGGGAAAAAACACACTTTTTACATTTTAATGCACTAAAACACACTATATTGCCCAAATGTTTGATGAAATAAAAAAGATAATCTTAGGCCGAGTACATGGATACCAAACATGACATGCTTTAAAATTGCGCACAAACGTGCAGTGGCGACAAACTAAATACATTTTTAAAAGCCTTTAAAAGCCTTTACAGGTTACCACTTTAGATTTACAGAGGAAGTCTACTGCTAAAATTACTGCCCTCAATCTGACGTTCGCGGTGATACTTCACATGCATGGTGCAATTGCTGTTTACATTTGACGCCAGACCGACGCTTGCGTTCGCCTTAGCACGAGAGCAGGGGGGACAGGGGTGCTTTTTTTTTTTTTATTATTATTATTATTTTTTTATCTTATTTTTAAATTGTTCCTTTCATTTTTTTTTAATCATTTTTATTGTTATATTTATCTTATATATATTGTTATATATATATATTATATCTTATACCCTAGATTTCTCCTCTGCCCTCAAAGCATTTGACCACACCAAGATCGGTGTGATAAAATGCTTTCCCAATTTCCCCATGGTGCTGTTTACATCCGGCGAAATCTAAGTCATAAAATGCTCGTAGCTTCCGGTTTCTTAGGCCATAGAGATGTTTGGAGCCACTCTGGTCTCTGATCAGCTCTATGGTCAGCTGGCTGAATCACCGGCTGCATTCTCAGGTTCCCTGTTGAGACAGGAGAGCCAGAGAAAAACACGGAAGACGTTGGGGGGGGGGGCATTCCCTCCCACTGCTTGTAAAAGCAGTCTAGAGGCTAATTAGCCGCTAGGATTGCTTTTACATGAAAGCTGACCGCTGGCTGAAAAGAATGATACCAAGATGATACCTAAACCTGCAGGCATCATTCTGGTATAACCACTCAAAGTCGTGAATGGCGTACCTGAAGACAAAAAAATGGTTAACAATAAAGCACAGTAAACGGTAAGGTATAAAAAATTGCATACCTGAAAAGCAAACATGATAAAACATAATAACAATAAAACATTGCAGAATAGAATACAGTAAAAAAGAGCAGAACAATAGAGAGAGAATAGAGAGAGAGAAAGAACAATAAAACGACAACTATTTTTTTTTTATTTTATATTTTTGTATGTTTTTTTTTTTTTTACACTTTTTTTTGTAACTAACTTTTATAACTGTAACCGGTTCCAGGTTCGGGTCTCTCAAAATGCGATGGCATCTTGGGAGACACTGTGAAAGTGTGCCTAGTCTGTGCAATGCTGTACCCTACGCTAATAGTCAACTAGTGCATGGTAGCGTTCAAAACATTCACCAATGCAAAGACCAGGATTGTCAGGACAGGAGGGACAATAATAGCGGGTGTCACGCCTATATCCGCGCTTGCTGCAGACACGACATCTTTTTTGGGGGGGTTCGTTGGGTAGGGGTACTCGGGAGGACATAAAAATGCCTCTCATGCAGCCGACTGCATTTGGTTGGGGATGTGAATGGGGGAAGTACGGGCGCTGCAGAAGCGGTGGGTTCCCAATTAGGATTGGCGAATGCAGCAGGAAGGGCACTATGGGCACGACGGGGCTGTGTTTGTCTTTTTGGTGGCAGCGGGACACTACTTGTGCTTGCCACCTCACCAGCTTGAACTGCACTTATGGGACTCGCCACGTCACCACGTGTTACTGCAGTGCTGGTTTGACTACGACCGGGGTGTACTAGGCCGCTGGTGCTTGCCAGTTCACCAAAACACTACCAAAAAAACTGTTAGCGATCGCAGGGATCAGGCCTGACTCTGCGAACGCTGCAGTTATGCGTTTAGTGTTTTGTAAGTGACAGTGATCGATCGATACTGCACTTGGGTGGGCTGGGCTGGGCCGGGCGGAGGGGCAAAACGCAGGTGCTAGCAGGTATCTGGGCTGATCCCGCTAACACTGCGTTTTTGGGAACCCTAAACTGCTGGGGACGCTAGTATAGATCTGATCAGATCAGATATTGGTCTGATCAGATACTATACCACTAAGGGAGGCGTATGCTGCGTGCGTGGGTGTTAGCGGTACTGGCGCTAATCTGACGCTGCCTGGGGCTGGTGCTTGCCAGTTCACCAAAACGCTACCAAAAAAACTGTTAGCGATCGCAGGGATCAGGCCTGACTCTGCGAACGCTGCAGTTATGCGTTTAGTGTTTTGTAAGTGACAGTGATCGATCGATACTGCACTTGGGTGGGCTGGGCTGGGCCGGGCGGAGGGGCAAAACGCAGGTGCTAGCGGGTATCTGGGCTGATCCCGCTAACACTGCGTTTTCGGGAACCCTAAACTGCTGGGGACGCTAGTATAGATCTGATCGGATCAGATATTGATCCGTACAGATACTATACCACTAAGGGAGGCGTATGCTGCGTGCGTGGGTGTTAGTGGTACTGGCGCTAATCTGACGCTGCCTGGGGCGACGCATATCACCGCCGGGCGATCAGGGGGCTAAACCTTTATTCGGTAATAAACGGCGGGTGCCCTGACACTATAAAAAATAAACAAACTAACCAGCGTCACCCGTAACAGTTATACGGTGATCAGTGGTGAAAGGGTTAACTAGGGGGCAATCAAGGGGTTAAAACATTTATTAGATAGTATATGGGGGTCCCTGACGCTATAAAACGCTGACGGCGAACCTAAATATTTACGTCCCTAACTAGCGTCACCAGCGACACTAATACAGCGATCAGAAAAATGATCGCTTAGCAACACTGGTGACGGGGGGTGATCAAGGGGTTAAAACTTTATTAGGGGGGTTAGGGGGGTATCCTAGACCTAAAGGGGGCCTAACACTCACTACCCTAACACACTAACTGTCACAAACTGACACTATGCAGTAATCAGAAAAAAAAAAACCTGCTTGGTGTCAGTTTGTGACAGGGGGGGGTGATCGGGGGGGGGATCGGGGGGCGATCGGGGGGGGGGATCGGGGTGTAATGTGTACCTGGCATGTTCTACTGTGTGTGTGTGTGTTGTGCACTCACAGTTCAGTCTTCTCTCCTCGGCCCGGGACGGAAAATACCGAGCCGAGGAGAGATGACATCATTTCCTCTGCCTCTGTGTACAATACAGAGGCAGGGAAATGATCCCATTGGCTGGGAGCGATCGCGAGGGGGGGGCCACGAATGGATGGCCTCCCCCTCACCACCGATCGCCGGGGGACATTTGCCGACCGCCGCAGGCACCGGGGGGGGTCCGATCGGACCCCCCACCCGCGGGCAGGCAGGGACGTACAGGTAAGCCCTTTTGCCTGCCCGTGCCGCTCTGTCGACGTACATCGTCGTGCGGCGGTCGGCAAGTGGTTAATATAGTGCCTGGGGGTCCTCTTAGTCTGCCTGTAAATTAGCTAATCTATATCATGTATAAAAAATGTAAAAATTTAATTTAAATTGTAAACAATGGCTTGGGGAGCCAGTCTGTGTGCTGAGGCCACATTTTAGTGCACTCTGAACAAGATTACAGATTGTTGGATACATTCTGGTGTCTCTTTGATATACTCTGGATGAAAATACCAAAGTTTAGCATCACAGTGAGCAAGCCTTATGTGAAGAAGCTAAATTATAGTACACAAGATGAACATTTTTTTTTAGATAAAGATAAAGTCTGGTGTGTCTTTTGCAGACTTTGTATAGAAGCAGCAGGTGTAGAAAAATTGGAACTTTTGGTGTTGGTGGTACTC
The DNA here is from genome assembly GCA_037952925.1 of Lithobates clamitans. Classification (NCBI taxonomy): domain Eukaryota; kingdom Metazoa; phylum Chordata; class Amphibia; order Anura; family Ranidae; genus Lithobates; species Lithobates clamitans. The sequence goes on along the minus strand of JBBGZY010000477.1, from coordinate 3,244,866 downwards.
TTGAAAAAAAAATCTGTTTATTTTTCTTAACAAACAATGTCCAACAATACTCTCAAAAGAGAAGTTTCAAAATAAATTTACAAAACTAATTTGGAAATTGCTTTATTCTCTCATCTCACCATCTTCTTCCTCTTCTACTCCTCGTTTATACAACACATTATTACACCTTATTAGAACTTCTCCAAGATATCCAGACAATGCCCCATCAATATACTCTCCTGTATTGGTGAGCTGTGTGTTCATGTAGCCATCCACAAAGACCAGGTATCCCTTGTATTCCATACCCCACTTCAGTTTCACTATTACTGGCTTACCAGTAAGGCCATTAAGGAATGGTTTCGGGTTTAGTGGTAAACTCATTCTGTCACTGAGGCAGCCACTGATCTACAGACCAGTGAAAGGAAGAAAACATTTCTCTGTGGAATGCTTCAAGAACATACCACCAGAGAGGGCATAAAATGGCTAGAGGTACTCTTGATTAAAGCAAGAATTGGCCTTTCTGAAAAAAATTGAAAGTATATGTACCTGTCAAACAGGTGCGGAAAAATTGGGCTTTGGGTGTTGGTGGTGCCTTTAAACTGTAACCCCATAGAGGCACATTTGATGAAAGCAAGAATTGGCCTTTCTGTAAAAAAATTAAATTATATACAATCAGGTGTGGAAAAATGAGTCCTTGGGTGTTAATGTGTCCATGAAACCTATACCAAAAAATAACTTAAAGATAAAATCAACAACCACAAAGTTAGGCAGCCTAGACAGTCTTGCCGAGATTCCAGATACCAAAAATATTTAATCAACGACATCAGGGGCTTAATATCTGCTGCTAATCCAGGACTGATTCATTTTGACAAATGTCAGTCAGTCAACAGAGTCTGTGGACAGATACGCCCTTTCATCTGTTACAAAACCTTCGGCTGCACTGAATGCCCATTCAGAACGCACGCTGGATGCAGGGCAGCCCAACAGCTAAATTGAATACTGTGAAAGTTCTGGCCAGTGGTCTATTCTCATGACTCAGTAATTCAGTGGATCATCGATGGGAAAGTTCTCCATGTCTGTTTTCGCCCCTAAATAATCTTCTACCATATGATGCAGACGCTGCCAATGGGATGTGGAAGCTGACAGCCCTGTGTGCCAAGGACTAAAAATGTTTGGAATGTATCACTTAAGCTGCCCCTTCTCCACTGCTCCTCTTTTGACCAACAGAAGCCTCAAAATACATTTTCCATGAGACTGTAACCTACCAGAAAGGTCTGCAAAGGTGTTACATAAACTCCTCTTTAGGTGTCCTCAAGATATTTTATCCTGTGCTCCCTCTGCGAGGGCAGGATGAGTTCTGAGACCTTCCTCTTGTAACAGTGGTCAAGGAGGGTTGCCAACCAATAATGACCCTTCCCCTTGATGCCACAAATTCTTGGGTCCTTTTGCAGGCTTTGAAGAATAAGGGAGCTCATGCACTACAAGTTTGCAGAGGCATGAGAAGCAGAGTCCTTGCTGCCACTGGGGATTACACTATCTTAAACTGCCTCCTCCCAGCCACACACTACTCCAAAGGTTTCTGGGGACTGAAAACCATCTCTTAAGGTTTGATGTATATCTTCCTCTGCTTCAATGCCTGTTCTGTGGCATTGCAAGAATGGTGTCTGCATAAAGCAGGCCTTGAGAGGAAATTAGGTTTTCCTTCTTTTCCTTCTGCTTCTCTGCCTCGAGTGCTCGGTCCATAATTACATGCAGAGTATGCTCCAGCAGGAACACAAGAGGGATAGTATCACTGATGCATGCCTTGTCATGGCTCACCATCCTTGTGGCCTCCTCAAATGGTGACAGTACAGTGCATGCATCCTTTATCAGCAGCCATTGGCGTGAGGAAAAAAAGCCAAGCACCCTGAGCCAGTCCTTGTACCATACTCAAACAGGTAGTTGTTGATGGCCTTCTGCTGCATGTGCAGTCGCTGCAGCATTGGCAAAGTTGAGTTCTACCTGGTGGGCATGTAACAAATTGGGTGGTTTACGGGCAGGTAGAATCCCTGCTGAATTTCCGCCAACCGAACACTGGCTGTGTATGACCGCCTGAAATGGCTAGAGACTCTTTTGGCTTGCCTTAGCAGATCTTGCTAACCTGGGTACCTGTTTAAGAAATGGCACACCACTAAATTGAGGACATGTGCCAGGCATGGCACATGTGTCATGTGACGTGTCAACTTTTCCTGGCAAAGAGCGGACAGAAGGTTAATGCCATTATTGCTCACTGCAATTCCTTGCTCAAGCTTCCGTGTCGTGAACCACCTCTAGGCCTGCCCAAGCAGAGCTGAAAGAATCTGTTTTAGTGTGTACATAAAAAGTTAATAAAGCGCTACCATCAACCTTAATATAGCACAGTGATCCAATAAATAATGCGATCCAATAAAGGATGTTTCTATAAAGAATAAAATAAACTGATCATATATAAGTGTCCAGTAAACCACGCTAGATATAAATTAATTACTGTTCTTCCAAAATGCTTGTAGATTTCTGGAGATGCTTGGGAAAAAAGTTAAATACCACTTATTTGTCAAATACCACTCATTTGTAAGATAAAGCACAAAAGGACAACGATACCCAAATGATCAGGTGTGTAGTCTCTGATGTTGTTCACATGTAGTGGATTGCTTTCATACCTTCATTGCTTTCAATCCTTCATAGATCGATATCGCTCGAATAAAGGAAAGAACATACCTCATTGCACAAATAAATAAATTAAAAACAACAATTGCTCTCATAAATGCCCCGCAATAAGATCGCATTTAAGAAGGTCAGTTATATATTCAGATTAGGGATGAGCCGAACACCCCCCTGTTCGGTTCGCACCAGAACATGCGAACAGGAAAAAAGTTTGCTCGAACACGCGAACACCGTTAAAGTCTATGGGACACGAACATGAATAATCAAAAGTGCTAATTTTAAAGGCTTATATGCAAGTTATTGTCATAAAAAGTGTTTGGGGACCCGGGTCCTGCCCCAGGGGACATGGATCAATGCAAAAAAAAGTTTTAAAAACGCCAGTTTTTTCAGGAGCAGTGATTTTAATAATGCTTAAAGTCAAACAATAAAAGTGTAATATCCCTTTAAATTTCGTCAAAAATGTTAAAAATGACAAGAGACAGTTTTTGACAATTTTTGACCTGAAGGGTCTGGTATGGAATTTAGGGGGAACCCCACGTCATTTTTTTTTTTAAATTTTGGCCGAGGTTCCCCTTAATACCCATACCAGACCTGAAGGGCCAGGTATGGAATTTAGGGGGACTCCCACCTCACTTTTTTTTTTTTAATTTTGGTTCGGGGTTTCCCTGTGGGGAATTCCCATGCCGTTTTTATCCGCGGGTAGTTTTAAATGGGTTTTTTCCTTCGAAATGTCATTTTGCTGTCAGACTGTTCTAAACACGGGAAACATGCGCCCCTTTACAGGCATACTATAGACACCCCCCAGGTACCAAATTTAAAGGGATATTACACTTTTATTGTTTGACTTTAAGCATTATTAAAATCCCTGCTCCTGAAAAAACGGCCGTTTTTAAAACTTTCTTTTGCATTGATCCATGTCCCCTGGGGCAGGACCCGGGTCCCCAAACACTTTTTATGACAATAACTTGCATATAAGCCTTTAAAATTAGCACTTTTGATTTCTCCCATAGACTTTTAAAGGGTGTTCTGCGGCATTCGAATTTGCCGCGAACACCCCAAATTGTTCGCTGTTCGGCGAACTTGCGAACAGCCAATGTTCCAGTCGAACATGAGTTCGACTCAAACTCGAAGCTCATCCCTAATTCAGATAGTCTCCTCACTTAGCTTTTTTTTTGCTCACACAGCACTGAGGTTACTGGAGGAGCCAGTAACTCCAGTGCTGTGTGAGCAAGAAAAAAGCACTGTATGGGATTTTTTAGCCTGACACGTTGACTAGCCCCTTGAACACTTAGGGGTACTGGTGGTTCATAGGACAATTCAACAGATGAGGGCATGGAGCTATCAGATCCTGAATCATCACCACCAGCTGTATGGAGACTTGGCGGAAAAAAACAAGCTCCAGCACTGACTGTCCTGCATCTTTCCTAGTTGCAAGTTACCTTCCTAGTTACCTCTGTCTTTTTACTATGGACCCTGGCCACCCACAATTTTGTCTTTTTATTATGGGTCTTGGCCACCTACAGCTTTGCGATCTCTACTCTCCTTCTATTGGAATATTTGCACAGCCTCCCTTCCACCACGTCTAGGTTAGTCCAACATATTCTGTTTCAGTTTTTATATATTTTTTTCACCTTTTCTGTTTTTGGGTTGGGCTATTTTTAGGTGTATTTTTTTCCTATATTTTTTTCCATATATTTTTTTCCTAATTTTTAGTTATTATTTATATATTATTATTATTATTATTTATATATTTTTTCTAAATTATCCAAATGGGATATATGTACAGTCTCCCTTCTACCATGTATTAGGCTACCCAGCCTATTTTATCTCTATTTTGTTTTATATTTTAATTTTTGATTTAATACTGACCCCACCATTTATTCTATTCTGGGCGTCTCCCGTGGTGCATGCACATGGGGAGTGCATTTATGTACGCACACTGGGGAATTTCTTTTCCCGGTTTGACTTGCATCCCCTATGTGTACACATGTGCTCTCACATATGTGCTCTCACATATGTGCGTTAATGCAAAATAATATCACACTTGCTAAAAACAAGCTTTTACCCTGTTTCCCCGAAAATAAGACCTAGCGTAATTGTCGGTGATGGCTGCAATATAAGCCCTACCCCCCAAATAAGCCCTACCCTGTTTCCCCCCAAAAAAAGCCCTACCCTGAAAATAAGACCTACAAGGACTTTAACTAGAGCTAATTTGGGGGGTAAGGCTTATATTGCAGCCATCACCGACAATCACGCTAGGTCTTATTTTCGGGGAAACAGGGTACCATATGATTTTTTATGTTTTTCTTTGTTTTAAAAGTTTTTTGTGGTTCAAAAAAGTTTTTGATGTCTTTTTTATGGATATATTTTTGGGTACAGATGTATTTGGTTATAGTATGTAGTGTCCCGTATATCATGGCGTGGCTTGCGTTATTACAATTTTTATTTTGGGCTTACTCTGGAGCCTGCTGGATGGTCTGCAAGTCAAATGTTGGCTTTCCCCCAAGATGTCACATGCAGGAGAGAGGAATGCCCATAGCGTGATATTATTTAAAAAAAACTTTATTTAGGATAATGTATAAAATGTATAGATATATACTCACATGGAGTCATAATTTTACATGCAGCAATGAAATGGAATAAAAATGGAGCCGGCACTGTGTACAAACAATCGCCGCTCTGACCAGAAGAGATGCAAAGACATACGGTAACTCTCTACGCGTTTCTTCACCAAGACATCATCTGGAGCGTCCATCTTGCTACACCTCCAGTCTATTTATAGGGTGTAGTGTCCCTATGACGCTTGCGCGAAAAAGATACGGAGGCCATTTTGGGGTGGTTTTTGTAGACCGAAGCCTGCAAAAAGCATGGTTTATTCTTACAGATTATGATAAATTGCAGTGTTCCCTGTTGGAATATCTCAAATGGGCACTACCACCCTATCTGGCATAGGAGGGCTTGCAACAAATAACTCTGGAAGGTGTAAAGATGACCTCTGCAAAGTATGTGGAGTTCCTGACTGACCACTTCCTTCCCTGGTACAGAAGGAAGAGCTATGGTTTCCGAAATAAAATCATCTTCATGCATGACAATGCATCTCATGCTGCAAAGAATACCTCTGCATCAATGGCTGCTATGGGGATAAAAGGAGAGAAAGTCATGGTGTGGCCTCCATCTTTCCCTGACCTCAATCCTATTGAGAACCTTTGGAGAATCCTCAAGCAAAAGATCTATGAGGGTGGGAGGCAGTTTACATCCAAACAGCAGCTCTGGGAGGCTATTCTGACATCTTGCAAACAAATTCAAGCACAAACTGTCCAAAAACTCACAAGTTCAATGGATGCAAGACTTGTGAAGCTGCTATCAAATAAGGGGCCCTATGTTAAAATGTTTAAATAGTTAAAATGTTGTTCAAAGTTTAAAAAGTAGCTTTTGATTCAGTCACGCTGCCCCTGCTCTTGTTGTCTTAATGGTAACTCGGTATATCCGTGTGTGTGTGAGTGGTGGTTTTTGGACATCGTGTATGTGCTGATCTGGAGCATGTGCCCTGTGGGGCCGGCCCCGGTGACATCACACGCCAATTGGCATGGGGGCGGCGCTGGGCAGGAGCCTATACGGATAAGGATGGAATGCTCAGAGCACAGCATTATGCTGCTGCAGCGTGGATGGGCTAGTGCTGTTCCCTTTCAGGACTGGTGAGTACCGGCTTGGGATACATTTTACTACTTGTTTTGAAGGCATTACAGTACACAGATTGTATCTGTGCTTTTTTTTATAGGGATCCCTCCTGTCTTTTCGTTGGATGGTATGGCTATATACTGACTGTTCAGCAATCAAATTTGAAGTACTTTACCCAGCTTTATAATATAAGGTGAGCCCGATGGATTTTAATATGTTTACCCTGGGAATTTTTTGCTATCTATAGTGACCAGTGCTTTATGCACTTAACAGATTAGAATCGAACTTCTCGGCCAACGCCTGATTAAATCCAATGTCCATTTGTTAACTGGACACAGCTGGGTGAATTTATCTCTTATCTACCCTGCATAACTACCTCCCTCTGCTACTGACATCTGACACTCAAAGGAATTTAGGGTAAAGAGGACTCACTGTTCCCTTTATGCTACACATAGCTTTCTAAAGGGAGTATTACTATTCCATATGCTGTGAAGATTGGGGTACTTATATTCTCCTTCTTTCCCTACAGTTTGTGATGGCTGTAAGGTTGAAATGATCTTGGTATGCGCATTCAAGCTATATATCCTGGTATGTTTATTCATTATGATGTACATTGGGTTAGCAATATGAAATATACTTGGAAAGCATTTCAGCATCTTAAATCATATTCATTATACTCTTTGGATAGACTTCTCTGCTGCTTCGGTTTTTTGTCTGCGGGGGCCTCTGCACCCGCCGGGACGGGCCCACTCTTTTGGACCGGGACCTACGTCACTGCTCTGCGTAAGGGCCATAATTATCTTTGGGGAGGGATCATCTTTTGTGATGTTGTACCATGTTCATCATTGTTAATGTATTTTTTTTTCTATTCAATAGTATTATACACTGTCTCTGTTCCTTTAACCAGTTACCAACCGACCCATAGCCAAATGACTGCAGGGCGGTTGGATAACTCTGGGAGCACGTACTATGATGTGATCCCAGAATCCTGCTCTCGCGCGCCCTCTGGGGTGCGCACCCGAGAACATCCATGACCTTTGGACCTGGCGCATCACGGATCCCGGTAAACGGCTGCTGATCGTGGCCGTTTACCATGTGATCACTCCGTCAAATGACAGAGCGATCACATGTAAACAAACCATCGTCATGTCATGACAACGGTTCCTCTCTCCCCTCTCCCCCTGATCGGTACAGAGGGAGAGGGATCCTATGGCAGCAGCACTGTGGGCTGGATGTGTAGTGCCCACAGCGCTGCTCAGTGACAAATACAGTCACATCCATCCATCCATCCATGCTCAGCCATCCCCCCCCATGCTCAGCAATACCCAGGACTATTCTACAATGCCCTGCAATACCCTGCAGTACTCTGCAATACCCCGCAATACTCTGCAATACCCTGCAATGCCCCGCAATACTCTGCAATGCCCCGCAATACTCTGCAATACTCTGCAATGCCCCGCAATACTCTGCAATACCCTGCAATACTCTGCAATACCCTGCAATACTCTACAATACTCTGCAATACCCTGCAATATACTGCAATACATTGCAATACTCTGCAATACTCTGCAATGCCCCGCAATACTCTGCAATACTCTGCAATTCCCCCGCAATACTCTGCAATGCCCCGCAATACTCTGCAATACTCTGCAATACCCTGCAATACTCTGCAATACTCTGCAATACCCTGCAATACTCTGAAATACCCTGCAATATTCTGCAATACCCTGAAATACCCTGCAATATCCCATAATACCCTGCAATACCCTGCAATACCCCGCAATACCCTGCAATACCCTGAAATACCCCACAATACCCTGAAATACCCTGCAATACTCTGCAATACCCTGCAATACTCTGCCATACCCAGCCATACTCTGCCATACCCAGCCATACTCTGCCATATCAGCCATAGTCTGCCATACCCAGCCATACTCTGCCATACCCAGCCATACTCTGCAATACCCAGCCATACTCTGCAATACCCAGCCATACTCTGCCATACTCTGCAATATCCAGCCATACTCTGCAATACTCAGTGATACCCAGCCATACTTTGCCATACCCAGCCATGCGCAGCCATGCTCAGCCATACACGACCACACTTGGCCATACTCGGCCATACTCAGCCGTACTCGGCCATACTCTGCCATACTCGGCTGTACTCGGCCTCTGTATGTGGCCAGGCTGTGGAAGTCTCGCACATGTGATATCACCGTACTCAGGAGGAGAACAGTCCCACCCACATATGAAAATGGTGTTCAAACCACACATGTGAAGTATCGCTGCGATCGGTACAGCGAGAACAATAATTTTGGCCCTAGACCTCCTATGTAACTCAAAACGTGTAACCAGTAAAAAATTTTAAAGCGTCGCCTATGGGGATTTTTAAGTAGCAAAGTTTGGCGCCATTCCACGAGTGTGTGCAATTTTGAAGGGTGACATGTTAGGTATCTATTTACTTGGCATAACCTCATCTTCTATATTATGCGAAAACATTGGGCTAACTTTACTGTTTTTTTTTTTTTTTAAAGCACAAAACTGTTTTTTTTCCAAAAAAAACGCGTTCAAAAAATTGCTGAGCAAATACCGTGCAAGATAAAAAGTTTCAATGACCGCCATTGTATTATCTAGGGTCTTTGCTAAAAAAACATATATAATGTTTTGGGGTTCTATGTAATTTTCTAGCAAATAAATGATGATTTTTACATGTAGGAGAGAAATGTCAGAATTGGCCTGGGTGCTCCAGAGCGCCTGAAGGTGCTCCATGCATGTTGGGCCTCTGTATGTGGCCTTGCTGTGTAAAAGCCTCACACATGTGGTATCGCCATACTCAGGAGTAATAGCAGAATGTGTTTTGGGGTGTAATTTGTGGTATGCATATGCTGTATGTGAGAAATAACCTGCTAATATGACAATTTTGTGAAAATAAAAAATAAAAAAATCTTGATTTTGCAAAGAATTGTGGGAAAAAATTACAACTTCAAAAAACTCATCATGCATCTTTCTAAATACCTTGGAATGTCTTCTTTCCAAAAAGGTGTCATTTGGGGGGTATTTGTACTTTTCTGGCATGTTAGGGTCTCAAGAAATGAGATTGGCCGTCTGTACTTCAGGTGTGATCAATTTTCAGATATTGGCACCATAGCTTTTAGACTCTATAACTTTCACAAAGACCAAATAATATACACCGATTTGGGTTATTTTTACCAAAGATTTGTAGCGGTATAAATTTTGCCCAAAATATATGAAGAAAAAATTACTAATTTGCTAAATTTTATAACAGAAACGAAGAAAAATGCAGTTTTTTACAATATTTTCGTTCTTTTTTCTTTTATAGCGCAAAAAATAAAGAACCCAGCGGTGATTAAATACCACCAAACGAAAGCACTATTTGTGTGAAAAAAGGGACAAAAATTCCATTTGGGTACAGTGTTGAATGACTGAGTAATTGTCATTCAAAATGTGAGAGCACCGAAAGCTGAAAATTGGTCTGGTTATAAGGGGGTTTAAGTGCCCAGTGGTCAAGTGGTTAATACATTATTATGCAAACAAAAGCTCCTGAAGAAGCTGTGAACTATGTTTGGATAGACAGAGCTGTTTTCTTAAATCTGTATGTTTTAAATATGTTGATGTTAATTCACTAAAACTCTACTTGTTTTATATAACTGTGTATTTTAATTGTTAAGGTACCATTAAAGTCCATTAGCCTCAAACACAAACCTTTCCATTTTGATAGGAGGTAGGTACCCCTTTCTTTATTCTTTATTGCTTATATATTATTTGGCACTGTATTTAAATGACATCTGGATTGCATGGACTGTAGTTGGCTGCTTAGCCACAAAAACACTATTTGAACTAGCACTATTATTTTACATATATGTAAGCTGTTGTTATTATTAATCTGCAATAAAAAATATAGTGTTTTGTCATTATTTTGTAATAGTGCTTACAATAGGTCTAAGTAGTCACTAAATAGGCATGAACACTGTCAAATGGAAGGGGGAATCTGTGATAATCTACTCCTGTCTAATCTCTGACTCCAGAGGAGTTTATGAAAATGCTGGAGCAGGGAGTCAAGAGAATATCGGCAGCTATATATAAAAGTCTAGGGGGTGGTGGGTTATCTAAAGGAACAGTCACATAGTATGACTGCATAGTTTTCTATCAAAGTTATATATGAATAGTTGATTTTTTTTTAATAATATCCCTTTTTCGCCTTTCTGGTCATAACTTGCTGCCTTTTTGTGGTAACTTCCTGTTTACATGCACGCCAACAATGGTTGCATAGTATTCCTCATGGCAGGTTTGCTGATGGTGGCAGAAGTTGACCATAACTGAGGAACACAGTTGGGAGACTGGGACAGTAACTGCCTGAACAAGAACTCCCTTGGCAGGATCACCAGGCAATTATTTTAACATTGATATGATAAAGCAATAATTTACCTGTTACTTAAAGCAATAAGTTACCTGTTACTTGTTCTCATCATTCTGTTTTTTGATCAAGTCAAAGAAAATTAGAAAAAGAAAAAAAGAAAAAAAAAACCCACATTTGTTTATCAGTAAAGCACATAATTTCAAGAAGTTCACTTCAGTGACATAATTCTCAATCCCTGTATTAAAACTGCTCACAGATATAGTAGAAGCCCATAGCATACATTTAAAATAATCATGCACAGGGCATGAACATTCCAACATTACCGCAGCGTGACAAGAATGAACATTGTCGCCCAGGTGCATACATAATACTCTTTTTATTGTACAACCTGCTGTGCCTGATTGTCTGATTCACAAGTCCCTTAGAATTTTCATCATTATTTGATTCACTTGACTTACCTTTTTCCTTTTCGCCATTAATTTTTACAATGTGTCTCATAATGGAATTCTGGATTATTATCGTAAGCAATTGACCAGATTACTTGAAGTGCTATTTATGACCTTTTAAGCTATTCATATTGTGAACCCACAGAAGGAAACAAATAGGAAGAGAAAACATTTATGTCACTGTCATGCTGTGGACTTTTGAGTGAAGTAGCCCAAGTAATATATATATACACATATAAATTTAATGTTTCTATAAAACAACAACTTGGCTATAAATACACACATTATGGTAAGGAATTTAGCTGTAAAAGCCTGTCAAATTAGGCCTATTCACAAGGTATTTATAGACTTTATTAAATGGGCATATTTTCAAAGATGTGTTTGTTAGAATGAAAACAATATCCCAAGTGGTCTTTTTTTGAAAAGTTGCGTAGGATGGATATAAAAATGCAGCATATCTATGCTACTATACAAAATTATAACATATTGTCTGCTTAGATCAGGTATAGAAAACCTCTGCCTTCATAACTGTTAATAAGCTACTTAGGTTACTTTTAATAACAAATAAAGAATGTAAAAAGGATGAGAGCCCCTCAAATATGATCAGAGTTTAGTTAAGTCTTTTTTGCATGTGACAAAAGGTCAAGAAGAAAAATTCAACACATTTTAGGGATCAGAAATCCCCCTCCATCAGGGCAGAAGAATAGGACATAATAATACAATATGTATTTTCACAAGTAACACAAGTGTAGCGCCACCCCAGAAGAAGCCGCTTGGTAAATTTGGGTTCTCTGATCTCCACCTCAATCCCAAGAATGACCTCAGCCCCTCTGGCACACCTGGTTAAATTAAATTACTGCAAACACATTTAAAGACAAATGTGGAAAATACTGTTATCCTGGCTGTGGATTGTCATCAAAAACAGACACACACCTGGTAGTGATAAACAAATTGAATATATTGTCGCGGTTTAAAGCATATGGAAGCTTACAACACTGTTAAACCTTTCTGCAAAGAATTAATACATTAGAAAGGACAAACCTCAATACTTAGCAACTGTAAATTTAGAGAAGGGCAATAATCTATATGCCCATAACACAGACGCTGAGAGGGAGGAGAAAAGATCTATCAACTTCTCAGCTCCTTCTGGGCCACAAACCCCATTGAAAGTAATATGCTGGTAGACAGTATGGTCCTCTCTTTCTTAGGTGGCATTCCACCGCACAGTCCCGTCAGCTCACTACTCCTGTCCTCTATCCCCTCTCCTCACCATAACTCTCCCCAGTAGTCCCAAGAGAAACATGTCTTTCTCTCCCTCTGTTGGGTCATGCAGTCCGTGGTCCTCTCTGTAGTGCTGTGTGTAAAACCTGTTTCTCTTGCTTTTATCTCATCTCAGCACTTCCCTATCCTCATTTACCTCAGCACTTCCTGAAACTCCCCTTTTTTCCAGTGTGTTTTGTGTCTCTGAATTTTCTGGAAGGACAAGTCAGCATCTCTCTGTCTCCATCTTGTGGCCAAACGGAGAAATTGCATTACAACATGCCTGCTACATACTCCCCCACCAAAGAACCTTTGGTCCCCAAAGGAAGGACAGAGTCTATCAACATATAATGTCCACAACCTGTTACATGCTTTCAAAAATACAATGGGAGGCAAAAACAGGTTAGTACATGTAAGAAAACAAGTAATTGGCATGCATGTATGAACCAAGGGAACCTCCCACCATTTGTCATAAGAGGTGAGGTTGACTTGCCCACAAGCCACCGATATTGGAATGGCCCACCTAGATGTGCCAGGGGGTGAGTTGGAGTCGCCCTCCACTAAACCTGTAGTGGGAAGGATCGGCAGGCTGTGCATTCTCTGAGATGTGAGGATCGCTTCTTCTGAACTTTCGCCTAAAGTATCATATGTCAGCCTTTTTGGTGGGTGAATTGTTCGCTTTCCTCTCTGCTCTTTGGGTTCAGGCATTTTGGGTATAGTATCCTCTTCCTCTGAAGCTGCAAAAGGTTGAAGAGCTTCTATTTCTTCTACAGTTGGGAACTTGGAAAGTTTCTTTGGCTTTCCAAGGGTTGTCTCTGCAGAATGAACTCCGGAGCCTCAGGCCTGAGGGTTCCTGCATTTGCTTCTCTGGGAGAAAGGGGAGTGCCAGTCTCTGCCAGCATAGACTGCCACAGCCAATCCATGCCCATTTCTTCATCCTCACTGTCTTCTGCATCCATGTTGCAAGGATTGGGACCTGGTTACTGGAGGTGATTCCTGAGAGATGGTTTGAGTAGGCTGTTCATTTGGTTGGTGATGTATACCAACTGCTTCTGATAAAGGTAGCAGATGATTCTGGTGCCAGGTCTTTAGTGGGCCTGTGCCTCCTTCTTGGCGAATCCGGTTTACTGGCAGTCCTGGCAACTGCTTGCAGATAATGTAGGGCTGCGACCTCTGCCGATCAGCCAGTATGTTTTTCCCAGGGACGCCCAAGTTCCTCAGTAACACCAGGCTGCGAAATCATGTACTCTCGAAGGGGCGTGTCCGGACATGAAGCAGGGAGGATGTGTGGGTGCTGAGCTCCACATAGATAGCTGGAAATCCACAGCCATCCTTGCCCAAACTCATCCGGGGAAACCCCACTCCACTAGGAAAAACCTCCAGGCTTCCCCAGCTACAGTCCCAGCCGACTATCAGCAGAGCCCGGCCGGTTCCACAATTTTTTAGGCCTGCAACTAGGACCGTACCGCATAGGCCTACCGCCATCTTGAGGCCGACGGATCGTTCAGAGCCCTCCACTCTCCGGTCCTGTGGTCTGGGAGCCAACAAACTTTATCTGGCGCATCTGCTGCTGTACCATCGGAAGATATAGGATGGCTGCACGGTGCAGGATTGGTGCCATCTTGTGGCCTGTGGATCCGGCCTCTCACATCTTTCCCGGACGCGGTGAGTAGTGGGCTCACTGGTCGCTTACTTGATACCCCAGAGGTGACTGTATTTCGGTGGGGTCCCGCTCCCTAATCCGTTTGGAGAAACTCGGGGCATACCTGGAGCGGAACTCACTAGGCCGGATGCCAGTTTCAGGAAAGTCCGCGGCTTCGGCCTACCCTCGGAAGTCGGTGGCCATTTTGCTGCTCCCACTACACCCTACCACATTATTCCTCACTACACCTGATGCGTAGCTTTCTCCACATCAGATTTCTGTGCAGCATTGGAATTATTAACCCCTCCTACACAGCTGTTATAGGGGTCATCCCTAATACTAACTGGTGTGCTTAGCAATGTAATAGTGGCTACTATGGAGTTTACCATTTAAATGAGCTCAAGGTCCCTTCTGCTCTCCGAGACCTCTGAGATGCTACTCTAGACATATATAGCTTCGGGGGTAAGCCTGATTATTCATTGCATTTCTTGGGCATCCCATGGGCAAAATTGGCCAGCAGCAGTGATATTATAAGCCTTTGTTTGGGTCATGTCAGGGACTAAATATGGAACGTTTTGTTACTAGGTCGCAATCTATGACCTTGAATCACCCCGCAGACCTTTTTGCCACAATGAATCCAGCCCTGGGAACGGAGAATGTTATAACCTCTCCTCTTGCTATCACCCAGGGCCCAGACTCTGAATTACCCTCTCCACGCGAGATCCTCACCCCCCACATCCTAGATGCTAAGTTGGATGCTAAGTTGCAGCTCTCCAACGAATCACAAGCAATGTCTCAGCGGAGGTGAGCAAATTGGCCACAGAACTGAGAGGAGAAATAAACCAAATTGGAGAGTGTACAGATACCCTTAAAAATAAATTTGATGAGATGATTAACTATGTACAGGCTATCGAGGAGGAAATCCATAACCTAAGTTTTTCAATTTCCCAACTACAAATACAGCAGGAGGACTTGGAAAACAGAGAAAGACGACACAACTTGCGCTTCAGGGGTATCCTGGAAACAGTGGGAGACCCTGATTTGCGCACCTATCTCCTGGGTCTTTTCAACACTTTGGCCCCCACAGTGGTGGATATAGACTGGCGCTTGGATAGGGCACACCAGTCTCTGGGCACTAAACCTCCGGCTGGAGCCAGACCTAGAGATGTTATAGTGAGGTTTTCACTTTTTTGAAAGCAAAGAGGCATTAACCTTGGCTACATAAATCTCAAATTATGTATAAGGGGAAAAACTGCAGATTTTTAGCGACCTCTCCCCCATCACCCTTACCAAACGCAGAAACTTGCGTCCAATTGCCTCACACCTACAACACCACAAGATACCATTCTATTGGGGATTTCCCTTTCGCCTTGCTGTATCCAAAAATGGAGTCCAATGTACCTTGTGTGAACTGCAAGAGGGTGAGGCTTTCCTGAAAAATCTTGGTCTGCCTCCTCTTCCGGAAGAAGATCTGACTCCCATTCCTTCTCTAGCCCAGGCTCGTCCACCTTCTAACACTCCCAGCCGCATCTGGACCCCCCGTGTTATGTCTAACCCGTTTCCTGTTTGGGGTAGAGTTCTTTCCCATCCCATGGAGCTCTACTATTATTATTAATGTTTTACATATTTCAATTGACATTTGTTCCTGTTTACCTGATGACTTTCCTTTGCCATTATTAACAGGGCTCCTACTGTCTGACTTATTATAAATGTTATCGAGTACATAAGGTGAGCAGATGGCCTTTCACATTTCTTTACCCAGAGTCTCCTGATGGAAATTCGTACACGCCCCTACTGAGCCCTGGTCTTTGTCTAGGACCTCCTGAGACGCACCTGCCTCTCAGGTCTACAAAAATTTAAGTTCCTTTTTGTTTTCTTTTGTTTTTCTCATGTTTGTTAGTTCCATTTTCATGTCCATGTTTATAACTCAGCTTTATAGGTTGAAAATGCATTGTTTTTGTGTCTCTAACACACTGTGGCTCTCTTACAGGGTATACTGGTTAATACTCAGGTACCGAGGAGATGTTGTCACCAGTAATGTTTATAAACAGTTATGCATTTCTCTTTATGCTGTCTACTATTTGCTGTTTTTCTCCCTTACTACTCCCACACGAGCTTACCTGAATAGACTTTATACATGGCTTTAAGGATGTCATATAATGTGAAGGGTCTGGGCTCCATCCGCAAGCGCTGGATGGCCTTGAAGGATTTCAGGGCCTTAGGCGCAGACCTGGTAATGATCCAGGAAACTCACTTCCGGGCAGGATGGTCATTTAAATTTGCCTCTAAGTTTTTCCCCACCTCCTACCTTGCCTCTGACTCCACAGGCAAGGCGGGAGTGGCAATTCTGATCAAAAAGTCATGCCCAGTTAAGGTTAAAAAATCACATGCTGATCCTCATGGGAGATTCCTCATTTTAGACTGCGAATATATGTCTATCTCTTTCACTCTGGTCAATCTCTATGCTCTGAATACAGGCCAGATTGATTTTCTCAACAAACTTTTTGATGCTCCTCAATATTGTTCACAACCTTTCATGATCATTGGTCGGGATTTCAATCTGGTTATGTCACCCACTAGAGATAGACAAACTCTTCTTAGTACTGTCCTGTCTAAAAAGATTTTGTCCCAAGCTACGGCTTTCCGTAAATGTTTTAGATATCGCTTCTCGACTCATGGAGGATAAAACATCCCTCTGCTAAACAGTTTACATTCTACTCCCCAGCTCATAAAATGTACTCACGCCTCGACCATTTTTTCATCTCAGACCCACTTGTCCCCTATGTGGTCGAGTCTGACATATCTCCCATTACATGGTCAGACCATGCACTCATTATGTTGGATCTTATGCTTTCTCAGGCCTACACCAGATCCTGTCACTGGCGTCTTAATGACCACCTCTTGCAGTCCGAGGTTTCTCATTCTATTCTAGCCAAAGGTTTAGAAGAATTCTTTCAGCTTAACATGGGGTCGGTATCCGACTTTTCTACGCTGTGGGAGGCGCACAAGGCTGTATTTCGTGGAGCTTGCATAGCTGAAAGCTCTCGGTTGATGAGAGATAGAGACGGACTTATAAAGTCCTTAACATCTGCTCTGGTAACTGCAGAGAGGAGGCTGTTGTGCGACCCCACAGTGACGAAACTACATAAGGTCTCCTCCCTCAGAGAACAGATCAAATTAGTACAGTTAGGTAGGGCTGCCAGATCTTTACTCTGGATAAAATCAGAAGTTTTACGAATATTCTAATAAACCCCATAGAATGTTAGTCAATAAATTACGCCCACGCCCTTTCAACTCATTTCCTGACTACCTTCAACAGGCAGACGGATCTAGAGTACATTGCCCCCGTGAGATGTCAAACATTTTTGGCAAATTCTACAGTAAATTGTATAACTGTTTGACCCCGGAAAATCACTTTAATTTTACCCAGAAAAAATGTGAGACTTTCTTCTCTAACATAAAGCTTCCAAAATTATCTTCAGCTGATTAAAATTGATTCAGCTGTAACGAATGAGGAACTTCTGACTGTAATTAAGGGTTTACCATCACATAAATCGCCAAGCCCTGATGGCCTACCATATTTTTTTTTTTTTTTTTTTCACGTGTGTCCCAAATCCAGTCACATCATTACGGCCATACAGTGCTTTCCCCTTTTTTTTTTTTTTTTTTTTTAATAGCATTAGGCTGCGCAGGTATTGTGTTACAATATAAATTTCGGTATACACAGTTGCAATGGTACCGCCTTACAAGGTACATAACATACAGGGCCAATTAGCCGTCTATTCGCGTGAAGCTATTGTTCATAGCTATATGTGTTAATACTTTCCTATCTGGTGTATCCCCCCATCCGCCCTCCTATATCCCCCCCCCTGTTTATCCCCTATATGTGCAAGGCACCTAGGTTCCATACATTGTTTCCTCTTTTCCCTTCTCTCTCCTCTCCCTCCTCTCGGCTCTGGCCTCTGGGCTGCTCTTGGCTCAACCCACCCCAATAATAGGAAGCGGATGTTCTCGGCCCTAGGATAGTATGGATGAGGGGGACGGCATTGTTTGAATCCAGAGGTTCCACATTCCTATGAATTTATTATAACTGCCTGACCTAGTGTGGAATGTTCTCTCATTCCACACTGTGGAGTTAACAGCTCCCAACCAATCTTCCGGGGTAGGAGGAGTTCTTGATTGCCAAGACTGTGCGATTAATTTTCTGGCTTGGAACAGGCATCTTGCTACCGCAACCGCCGTGTTCCTATCTCTTAGATCATTAGTAACGTGCCCCAGCACGCAGGTCCTAGGATCTATCTCTAGCTTAATTTTAAACGTGGTGTTTATTTTCTTTACAATCTCAGACCAATATCTCACTAGTTTTGGACATCTCCAAAACATATGGATCAGATCTCCTGTTCCCCTGCATCTGGGGCACTCATCATTGATTCGACGACCAAACATAAAGAGCTTTTTTGGCGTATAGTAGGACCTGTGCAATAGCATCAGATGGGAGGCCTTATGTGAGGGAGAGACCGACACCTCCGGTCCTAATTCCAAGATCCTTTTCCACTGTGTGTCCGTTATCTCCCCCACATCGGCCGCCCACCTGTCCCTACCCCCAAAAGAGCCTACGTGCATATTCCTTTTCTTTATTAATTGAGTATATATCTCTGCGATTAACCCCTTGGAGGTCTCTAATTTTGTTATTGTTTGTAATAGTGGGATATTACACCATGTGGGGGGTTGGCTCCTGAACTGCTTGCTTAGGGCGTGTCTGATCTGTAAATAGCAATAGAATACACGGCTTGGTAGCCCGTATTCGTGCCTTAGTTCCTCAAAGGGTTTCAGGGAATTCCCTTCATAGATCTGAGTCAGGCGACGAATCCCGTTCCTTTCCCACAGTTTGTTCCTATCGACAGATAATAGTTCCTGCAGATTCTTATTGTTCCAGATTGGTGAGTATTCTGAGAGTCCCTTGTACCCCATTATTCGCTTAGCTGCCTGCCAGACCCTAGTGATCATTTTAAGTGTCGAAGTCTCTCCCTGAAATGAGTCTGCCTCCAATGCCTCAACCAGTGAGCTATGTGGGCTTCTCTGCAGAGCAATCTGGGCGTTCTTGCTTCCCCCCCCGTCAATGGCACATCCCCCAAGTTGCTGCAACTGTGCTGCCAGAAAGTAGGTAAACGGATGTGGGACCCCCAGTCCCCCCTCCATGGCGGGGCATTGCAACTTTTGTAGGCTTATCCTAGCCTGTCCTTTTTTCCAGATTAGTTCCCTAAAAAGGGATTGGATTCTTTGGAACCACTTCTCCCCAATCCATACTGGGGAGTTGTGGAGCAAGTATAGTAGCTGGGGCAGCCATACCATCTTGATCAAGTTAACCCGGCCCGCCATAGAAAGGGGGAGTCTACACCAGATATCACATTTTTTAAAAATTTTTAATAAGAGGGGGGCCAGGTTGTCTTCGATGAACGTACCAGGGTCCTTGGACATCACGACACCCAGGTACTTCATTTTCCCCGTAACTCTCAGTTGGGGTAGGCTCATTGAGATAGAACTGGTCAATGGATCGACCGGTAGGAGCGATGATTTCTCCCAATTGGTAGTCAGCCCTGAGAGTTTTCCAAATTCCTCCACTAGGTGCATTACTTTCTCCAATGAGGAGGATATATCCCCAAGGAAGAATAAAACATCGTCCGCAAAAAGCGCTATTCTCTCTTCCTCGCCTTTTCTACGGAAACCCTGTAGGTCAGGTGATGATCTCACCACTCCCGCCAGTGGCTCCATAGCCAGGACGAACAACAACGGGGATAGGGGACAACCCTGTCTTGTCCCTCTTTCGAGGGGGAAGCTTTCCGAATAGTCAATGTTTATTTTGAGTTTTGCCCTTGGATGGTTGTAAAGAATTTTTAACCAATTGATGAATATGGGACCAAATCCAAACTTCTCCAGCACCCACCAAAGATATTCCCACTCCAGGCTATCGAAGGCCTTGGCAGTGTCCAAGGACAGTATGGCTCTAGGCCCCGCGTTCTCCGTTGGAACCTGGATATTCAAATATGCCCTTCTAATGTTGGTGCTGGTAGACCGACCAGGAATAAATCCCGATTGATCTGGGTGCACGAGTTTTGCAATACATTTGTTTAATCTGGACGCTAACACCTTTGCTACAATCTTGGCATCTGAACACAGCAGTGATATTGGTCTATATGAGGGGACTTCCAGTTGGTCTCTTCCCTCTTTTGGTATCACCACTATGTCAGCCTCCAACATTGATGAGGGTAGACTCCCATCCTTAGTTGCTTGTTCCAATACTTTTAGCAGCTCCGGAAGTAGGACCTCCCCATACTTTCTATAGATCTCCAATGGCAGACCATCCGGGCCAGGGGATTTCTGGCCTGACAGCTCTGCAACAGCCTTTTGCAGCTCCTCCAGGGTCAGGGGGGACTCCATCTCGGTCCTATCCCCTTCCGAAAGCACTGGCAGATCCACCCCCTCCACAAACCCATCCATATTGCGCCGGTTCGGCCTCCGGCGCGACCTGTACAGGTCCCTATAGAACGCGGTGAAGGTCTCTAGGACCCTAACAGGTTCGGAGGTAACCTCACCAGCCGGTGTCCTAATTGACAGAATGGCCGATGGGGAAAGGTTAGACTTGGTTATAAGTGCCAGCATCCGACCTACTTTCTCCCCTTCGCCATAGTAGTTTTGCTTTTGGAACAGTCTTTTATTTTCTGCTCTTCTGTTAATTAATTCCCTATATTCTAGTTGTTTACTGAGCCAGACCTCTTGCTTTGCGGGGGTTGGGTCCGTCACATACTGTGCTTCTGACTCCATAGCCTCCCTACTGGCCCTCACCTCCCGTTCCCTTGATTTTTTCTTAACTATGACAACCTGTTGGTGTAGTAGTCCCCTAAGGAACGCTTTTAAAGTGTCCCACACTATCCCCGCAGGGGCTGTGTCTACATTGAACGTTACAAACACATCTTTTAATGTGGGTTCAGGCTCTAATGGGACGTCATGCGCCGCAATCTTGCTAGCTGCTGGTCCCGCGGATTCGCCAGTAGATCTATTGCTGCTCACCGTTTTTGTTGTGTGTGACGCCGCTGGTC
The DNA here is from genome assembly GCA_037952925.1 of Lithobates clamitans. Lineage (NCBI taxonomy): Eukaryota > Metazoa > Chordata > Amphibia > Anura > Ranidae > Lithobates > Lithobates clamitans. Next base: position 3,223,704 of record JBBGZY010000477.1, on the reverse strand, counting down.
CTTTTCCTAGGCTCCTCCTGTCCCCTAAGCCCCCTGCATGCGGCCCATCCTGTTGCTGCTGGGTGTTTTTGGATGGGGATGGGGTAGGGAGATGCGAAAATTTTTCCAGTTTAGCCGCGGCGGCAGCTGCTGCCTGGTTCGCCTTTTTCTTTGATGTGCGGGTCGTTTGGGAGCAGGCGCTGTCCTGCTGTTGCAGTTCCTCTCCCTTTTTCCTGGTCATGGCTTTTTAGGTGAATCAAGGGAGTGTGTGAAAGGTTTGAACCGCTCACGGGGTTGGTGCTTTCCCCTCTCCCTCTCTTTGCCTTTGCCTGTTTACAGATACTACTAGGGTGGTTGTCCACTTTTGGGCTTAGGCGGTATTTCAGTTCAATACAATTAGTATAATATGGAGAGGGGTCAGCGTTACTCTATTTGACGCGACCCTTAGTCGCCAGGGGGTGTCCCCTCCTCTAACAAGCACAAGTCGCAGAGTATCAAAGTATCAGATAGCCCAAGCTTGCCAAATGCCGGATTGATCGCTGGATGGCAGTATATCAAAAACTGCCTGGGCCACCCTAAACCACCCCCTCCCCCTATCAGTAGTAGAGAGCTAGAAGACTGAGCCTTGGGGAGAAAAATAGGAAGAAACAGTCCGTCCCAGGTATAGATGCAGAAGATGGTACCTTAGTGCTGCCAAGTACCTGGGCAGCGCAGGGACGCCTCTGGGGGTTAATCCCCTCGCCGGCGGTGCACGCCGTCCACACCGCTTCTCCTCGCCGACGCCGAGGCCGTTGCCAGGCAACTGACACAGGCAGGCAGCCTGGACTCCTCCGCCCCGCTCCGTGGGCTCCGAGCTGGATGCTTTCCCGAGCGGCTATGACACTGCGCCGCTGGGGGGACAGAACTGGGGGAACTAGGCAGCCGGGAGAGCGCCGGGATCTGCAGGTTGAGAGAGGCTACGGCTGTCGGGCCGGGACGCTGGCTGGATCCCGTGGACATGGAGGCATGGGGCTGGGGGAGGATCGCACGCTCTCACTCTAGCATCCGGTCACGCCCCCCTATCGGCCTACCATATTTTTATTACAAATTTTTTTTGACATTTTGTCTCCACACATGTTGACCTTGTATGACTCCCTACTTAAAGGCATATCCCCACACCTATATTTTACTCACTCTTACATTTCAATTATTCCAAAGCCTGGTAAGGATCCCTCTATTCCACATAACTATAGGCCCATAGCTCTTTTAAATTCCGACTATAAAATATTTACCAAAATTCTCACATCCAGACTATCTAGGCTTATCCCCAAACTGATCCATAGAGACCAAGTGGGCTTTGTTACTGGCAGGCATGCAGGGAACAACACCTGACGTACAATAGATCTGATAGATCTCTTGGACAGGTCTTCCCACTCGGCAGTGATTCTAAGTTTGGATGTACAGACAGGCTGAGTTGGCCCTATATGTTTGCCACCTTAAAAGCTTATGGTTTTAATGGTCCCTTTCTAAAAGCCTTAGAGGCCCTTTATTCAACTGTCACAGCCCAGGTGCAGATTTCGTCCTTCTTGTCGCCTGGCTTCCCCATGACAACCGGGACAACCGGAACTCGGCAGGGGTGTCCCATATCACCTTTACTTTTTATCTTATGCTTGGAACCGTTAGCCGAGTCCATGCGTATTAATCCGGATATTCGTGGAGTGGTGATGCGACGGGGGGAATATAAATTATCGCTTTTTGCAGATGGCATTCTGCTTACCATTACTAACCCACTGATATCTCTTCCTTCGCTGCATAAATTATTATCTTCCTTTAGTGCCATTTCTGGTTATAAGGTCAACACTTCCAAAACTGAAGCACTTCCCATACATATTCCGCTATCCCTATTATCCCAGCTTAGAGAATCATACCCCTATAAATGGTGTAATAGTTCCCTCAAATACTTAGGTGTCCTTCTTTCACCCTCTTTTTCCTCCCTCTATTCTGCTAACTTCCCCCCTATGGTTCTAGACATGAACAAATCCCTGTCTATTTTACCCAGATTACTCTACCACTTTGAAATGTTGCCAGTTGCCATACCTTACTCTTAACTAAAAGCACTTCAGAGGAATTTTTTAAAGTTCATATGGGGCGGCAGGGCTTACTGCATAGCAAGCTCAGTGTTTTTTTCCCTAAGGTCCAGGGGTGGATTGGGAGCCCCGGACATTATTAAGTATTATTAAGCTTCACATTTGAGGGCTATTGTTTCATGGTCCTCATTACATGCTCTAAACCAGTGGACTGCCATTGAAAAGAGAGTATTGTACCCAGTTCACCCATGTTCTTTAGTTTGGGGTACTCTTCCCTCCCTGGACCCTTTTTTAAATGTACTGCTCCAATGACCTTTACTTTAACCATTTGGTGTAAATGTCTAAAAAGCTTTACTCTTGCCTCACCTTGCCCTCCCCTTATGAATGTGCTGTTTAACCCAATCATACCAGACAGTATGTCCCTGGGCAGGGTTTTCCCATGGCTTAAAACCCCTCTCTTTCAGCTCCGGAATTTGGTTCATCCAACTACACGACGATTACATACTTTTGATACAGTACCTTATGCGAGAAACTTGATATACCTTCCCACCTTTTTCATTTCTATTTACAGGTTAGACATTTCTTTTTCTCCAAGTCTCCGACCTTGACTCTTGATAAGCCAACCATCTTCAAATATTTATTCGCACGGGGCCCTCACCAGCTTCATTTAATATCCTCCATCCATCGTATCCTCCATGAGTCAACCCCTATTACTGAGACCACACACCATTATATGAGAAGATGGTCCCATTTATTGTCTCGACCTATCACGGTTCAGGTATGGGATAAGATTTGGTCCTCTATTTTTAAATCCTCCAAATATGTAACCCAAAGGGAAACGTCCATTAGGATCCGTATGTTTTGGTACAAAACTCCCGACATCATTCACAAATATGATTCCTCAGTTTCACCATGCTGTTGGCGTTGTGGAACTGATACAGGTTCTCTGTTCCATTTTTTGGGGATTGTTCCCTGATTCAACCCTTTTGGCATGATGTGATGCTACTAATACAAAAGGTGGTGGATGTGTCCCTCCCGCTAGACCCCTTAAATTGTCTGTTGGGTCTCCCTTTCTCAGGCTTAACCAAAAGGGGCAATTGACTGGTCTCCTACATTTTGTTAGCAGCCAAAAGGCTTATCCCACTGTGTTGGCTGTCTGCTGCACCTCCCCGTGGTCCAGATCCCTCCATCTGGTGGCTGAAATCCGGAGGATGGAGTTTTTGACAGCCTCTGTGCATGATTCTATCTCCCAGTTTGATAAAGTTTGGGAACCTTGGGATAGCTCGGAATATGGGACCCCTATGCCAACTGCCACATCTTGACTTTTAGTAACATTACATCAATTTTTGTCCCTATCCCCCCCCCCCCCACTCCTATGTAAACTACTCGGTGCCTTTCTTACATTTTTTCTTCTACCACTTACCATATACTCTCCACAGTACCCTTCGTCTTCATTTCTTTTTAAATGCTCTCTGGTTTTGTGTTCTATTATTTACCTATGAGCTGTTTATTATATATATTCTTGATAAGATATACAGACCACCCTTGTGCTCTGTATTTTATTTGGACATTGTTCTTCTGTAACGTTATTAATGCAATGTACATTATGTAACAATTTCATGTATGCTCTTTTATAACCCAATAAAAATACAATAAAAAAAAAAAAAAATCATGTACTCTCACCTTTAGGTCAAAGTTTTGCTTGTTTCGCTGGCCATGCTGTCTTCAGACTCTTCCTCAGGCGGTCCACATATCCCCTGTGTGACACCATTGAGGTATGATCTAAAGAGGTGCCATATGCTAAGTACACCGGCAGTCGCACTTACCTACCGAACATCAGACTATATGGTGAATAGCCCGTGGCATAGTTTTCAGTGCTAATAATAGGTGTGTACAATAGCTGCAATGTGCCTGCTCCAATGCTGTTTCTTTTCAGCTGTAATAGTTCCAAGCATATCCAGGAGAGTGTGATTAAAGTGTTCTGGCTGGGGATCTCCTGGTAGGGGGTTGTTCTTGACTTCTGAACACCTAACAGGTTAACAGTCTTTTAACCACTCCCGGACCGCCGCAAGCTGATGTACGTCCTTACTTTGAGGATGGATATCTTTGTTATGGCAGCAGCTAGCTGCCATAACCCCGGTATCCCCATGTTCGGCCGGCAGTCTGGTACAAGATAAAAAGTGGTCTCTGCGGCGGATTCCCAGCGAGATCACTTTTATTGGCAGCGGGAGAGGGCCATCACCTCCCGCCGCGATTCGGTGCCCTCCGCCACTTACTGGAGCCATTGGCAGCGGCGGAGGCAATCTGATCCTTCCCGTGGCTTTGCATGGAGACGAGTGAGGGTAATATGGCCCCCACCCGTCTCCATGACACTGCAGGGTGGAAGCGATGTCAAAACGTCACTTCCGCCCAAAGCTCTTGAAGGGCCTTTTTTTTCATTTTTTTTAAATGAGTTTTTTTTTTATTGCATTTTAGTGTAATTATGAGATCTGAGGTCTTTTTGACCCCAGATCTCATATTTAAGAGGTCCTGTCATGCTTTTTTTTACAGGGGATGTTTACATTCCTTGTAATAGGAATAAAAGTGACACATTTTTTTTAAACTGTGTAAAAATAAAAAATAAAAGGTAAAATAAATAAGAAAAAAAAAATTTAAACGCACCCCGTCCCACCGAGCTTGCGCGCAGAAGTGAACACATACACGAGTAGCGCCCGCATATGAAAACAGTGTTCAAACCACACATGTGAGGTATCGCCGTGATCGGTAGAGCGAGAGCACTAATTCTAGCCCTAGACCTCCTCTGTAACGCAAAAAATGCAACCTGTAGAATTTTTTTTAATATGGAGATTTTTAAGGGTAGAAGTTTGTTACCATTCAATGAGCCGGAGCAACAAGCCGGTGCAACAAGCGTGACATGTTGGGTATCAATTTACTCGGTGTAACATTATCTTTCACATATAAAAAAAATTGGGCTAACTTTACTGTTGGCTTATTTTTTAATTCAAAAAAGTATATATTTTTTTTTAAAAGTGCGCTTGTAAGACTGCTACGCAAATACGATGTGACCGAAAGTATTGCAACAACTGCCATTTTATTCTTTAGGGTGTTAGAAAAAATGTAAATAATGTTTGGGGGTTCTAAGTAATTTTCTAGCAAAAAAAACAGTTTTTAACTTGTAAACAACACATCTAAAAAAGAAGCCCAGTCCTTAAGTGGTTAATGAGTCTATTATTATTATTATTATTATACAGGATTTATATAACGCCAACAGTTTACACAGTGCTTTACAACATTAGGGAGGACAGTACAAGTACAATACAATTCAATACAGGAGGAATCAGAGGGCCCTGCTTGTTAGAGCTTACAATCTAGGAGGGAGGGTCAAGTTATACAAAAGGGTAATAGCTGTGGGGGATGAGCTAATGGAGAAAATAGTGCAGTTATTAGATGGAGGCAGGATAGGCTTCTCTGAAAAAAAAGTTTTCAGGGATCGCCTAAAAGTGGATAAATTTGGAGACAGTCTGACAGATTGGGGTAGGGAATTCCAGAGGATGGGCAAGGCTCGGGAGAAGTCCTGGAGGCGGATATGGGAGGAGGTGATGAGGGAGCTAGAGAGCATGAGGTCCTGGGAGGAGCAAAGAGGGCGATTAGGTTGGTATTTTGAGACTAGGCTAGTGATGTAACTTGGGGCGGAGTTGTGGATGGCTTTGTAACTTATTGTTAGTATTTTGAATTGAATTTGTTGGGCGAGTGGCAGCCAATGGAGGGATTGGCAGAGAGGGGTAGCAGACACTGAGCAGTTTGTAAGGTGTATGAGTCTGGCAGCAGCATTCATGATGGACTGAATGGGGGATAGTCTATTTAAAGGTAAGCCAATGAGGAGGGAGTTGCAGTAGTCAAGGCGAGAGATAACCAGGTTCTGAATCAGGAGCTTTGTGGTTTCGTTGGTTAGAAAGGGACTTAGTTTAGAGATGTTGCGGAGGTTGAGGCAGCAAGCTTTGGAAAGTGATTGGATGTGGGCCCGAAAGGAGAGTTCAGAATCCAGGATAACACCTAGTACCCTGACATGTGGGGACGGGTGGATGGTTGTGCCATTGCTCTTGAAAGGCAAGTCAGGGGAAGAGGCACGTGAGGGAGGAAATATTATAAGCTCGGTTTTGGACAAGTTGAGTTTGAGGAAGTGGTGTGACATCCATACAAATATGTTGGTTAGTAAGTTAGTGATGCGTGAGGAGACTGATGGAGTGAGTTGAGGGGTGGAGAGATAGATTTGTGTGTCGTCAGCGTAGAGATGATATTGAAAGCTGTGAGACCCAGGGAAGAGGTGTAGATTGAAAATAAAAGAGGTCCAAGAACAGAACCTTGGGGGACCCTGAAAGAGAAGGGAAGAGGAGTGGAGGAAGTAGAATTGTAAGTGACACTGAAGGTGCGTTGGGATAGGTAGTATGAGAGCCACAAGAGAACAGTCACGGAGACCGAGGGAGTGCAGTCTACTCTCAAAGTCTCTCCCCTGGTCAGAGTGAATGCACTGAGGTAGGCCATAGTGGACAAAGAACTTCTCTACCAGAATTTTGGCCACCGTAGATGCTTGCTGGTCCTTAGTTGGGAATGCCTGGACATACCGGGTGAAGTGGTCGGTCACCACCAGACAGAATTTCCCTGTCCACTCGAGTCAGGCTTCAAACACAGAAAATGAATACACACCAATTCCAGTGATCCTTGAATTTGAATATGGCCCAATGGGGCAGATCAGTGGGGTAAAGTCTTCCTCTTTATACACGTATGCAGGAGTGACAACATCCCTCAACTTCAGCCCTCAGTCTCGCACCAGTTTGAATGTCCTTTCAGGCCCTAATTGGCCATGATTGTCATGCAAGGCAGTCAGCATGGTCTATCTATGCATTCTCGGCAAGAACAGCTGCCACTTAACTTAAAATCATCTAAAGGGCCCCTTCGGTAGACCACCCCATTGCATGACTGCAGCTGATTCCATTCCTTGTGTACTAGCCATGCTCCTGTTGGAAAGTCTGTTAGCAGTTGATTTGGCGTTGTCCCTCCAGGGCCTTCAGTGTTAAACTACAGAGGGGATCTGCTATCTGGTCCTTTCTTAAGTCTCTATCTGAAAGCTTAGGTAGGCCATTATCCCTGACCTGGGACAAATCACAGTAGTATTTGAGGATTCCTACCATTGAGACTCGGGTGGCTTCTGCCCCAGTTGTTCCTCTGGCCTGATTTTCCACTCCCTGACACAAGGCTTGTACCCCTTCTGGAGTCAGTTAAGTCCACTCTTCAGAGGAAATACCAAAGTCATAGGGTCTTCTCAACAGGGCATCAGCATCTCTCTTCCCAATTCTTGGGTGGTATTTTAGGCAGAAGCGGAACCCTGATAGGGCGGCCAACCATCCAGTTTTGCTGTGGTGAGTATCTACATGAGTGGGTTGTTGTCAGTTTTGACCAGAAGTCTGCACCATACAAGTAGTCTTTCAACTTGTCCACCACTGCCCACTTCAGAACCAAGAATTTCAACTTGTGAGTAGGGTAGATTTTCTCAGCAGGTGCAAGACTTTGACTCACATAAGCAACAGGTTGCAGGTGTCCATCGTGCTCCTGATACAGTACCCCACCCAATCCATCTCAACCGGCATCAACATGCAGCTCATATGGCTTGGCTGGATTGACATAGGCCAGAACAGGAGCAGTTTTTAAATTCCACTTCAGCTGCTGAAAGGCTTGCTCATGCGGGTCAGTCCACTGTTCTTGGATTGACTCCCGACGCTACCTAGGCCTTCCATGTTGTTTGACCGGCTTAGTTATATCTCCAGTTCCTCCAATTTCTGCAGGGGTAAATGTTTGAGGTGATGATCGTAAAAGTCTCTATATAGTAGGGTAACTTTCGTCCCATGTCCAGAAGGGCCTCTGTATAGATGCCTTCTACTTGAATTGACAGGATGGAAGAAGGTCCCACTAGTTTGTCAGGGAATCTACCCAAAGTAGAGTAGTTAGTTTGTCCTGTCATCTGCATTTGCGCCCCCTTCTTGATGTGCTTTGGGTTTTGCTGGCGTTTCTGTTGGGCTCCAGAGTGCTGGTATGCACCGACTCTCTGCGGCACTTGAGGTCGATGGGAGCGGACTGTTTGGTCATTCAAAAACAGCAGTGAGGCCACTCTGCGACAGTTTAGGCTACCGCTGTGGCTTCCCTGGATCTTTGCCTTTTGAGCTAACTGCTGTAGGTGGGCACCCATTTGGCTTCTTCACCAGGGCCCTCTGAGGTTTCTTCCTGGCTTCTCGGGACCAGCTGACATTTTTAAGTGGACTTGTGCAGTTGTTTCGGTAATGACCCACTCCTCCGCAATTAAGACAGACTACTTGACTCATAGGCTCCTCTGTAGAAATCACTGTAGGGTTCGAACTCTGCTTGGACTCTGAGACATTCTCGTTAGCTGGTGGGGTGATTCTGGTTGCCAGCAGCATCATCATCTCCATCATTTGTGATGCTTGGGATTTCAAGAGCTCTATCTCTGTGTCATCACTAGTTGCACTAATCACTCTGACCTCAGTGACAGATTCTGGCTTCAGGTTACTTTTTTTCTCTCCAACAGAGCTTCTTCTTCTAGCACCATCCGGATTAATTGAGGGAACTTCAAAATTCCACCATCTCTTTGAGTTTTCAACTGGATCATAATAGGATCTAAGGGCGGAGCCCCCTTAAAACCTGTTGTGCCTGGACCCTGTCAACTGACCTGGGATCTATACCTTTCTTTAGCAGTATCTGGTGCATTATCTTGTCAAGACACCTCATGTATTCAAACAGTTTCTCCCCCTTGTCTTGGTAGGTATGCTCAAACTGATACACAAGGTCAGAGGCCTTTTCTGTTCTCCCAAACACATCTTGCAAAATATCTAAGTAGTTGTGAGCAGTACAGTCCTGTTTGCTAAGTTTCAAGTTGCGAATAGCTTCTGAGACTGGTCCCCTCAAACTCTCTATGATTCTCTGCTTTTTCTGAGGCTCAGGGATGTCCCACTCACCTAAGGCTTGCATGGCTGGCTGAAGCCATTCCTCGAAACTCTCTTCACTGACAGGAACTGGCTGTTTTCCAGAAAAGGTTCCTAGCTTTTGGTATTTAGACCCAGTGTATAGTGGACTACTCTTCTGACACTTTGCCACAAACTCTTCCAAGGCGGTAAGGTAGCTTCTTCCAATGAGGCTACTTGGCCTGAACTTTCTGGGATCACATCGACAGGATCCATCGTAATGCTTTCAAGGGTGTTGTTTTGGTGGTTTGCTAGCAGAACAGGAAATCCCAGGCGATTCCCCACGTGTAGCACCACCCCTGAAGGAGCCGCTTTGTAAATTTGGGTTCTCTGATCTCCACCTCAACCCCAAGAATGACCTCAGCCCCTCTGGCACATCTGGTTAAATTAAATTACTGCAAACACATTTAAAGACACATGTGGAAAATACTGTTATCCTGGCTGTGGATTATCACCAAAAAGAGACACACACCTGGTAGTGATAAACATATTGAATATATTATCACGGTTTAAAGCATATGGAAGCTTACAACACTGTTAAACCTTTCTGCAAATAATTATTACATTAGAAAAGACAACCTTCATTACTTAGCAACTGTATATTTAGAAAAGGGCAGTAATCTATATGCCCATAACACAGACGCTGAGAGGGAGTAGAGAAGATCTATCAACTTCTCAGCTCCTTCTGGGCTACAAACACCATTGAACATAATACAAAAAGAAGAAATAGGTTAAAAGGTACAGTAAGTACAGTTCTGTAACGTTACAGGTCCTGAATTGAAGGATACAAGTTTCTTCTGCTAGCAAACGTTGGAGCCCTTTCTAAAGAGAGTAGGTTTAATCAATCAAAAGTGAGACTGTAATACTCTAGAAAATCCTGTTAGGTAGTGGTTTGTAAGAACAGAATGGATAAAAGTGGCAGCTGCAAACAAGCATCCTCTGACACTAGAAAGGGGAATAGGTGTCTGCATGCAGTGTCTGTACTGTTCTAAGAAAGATGTTGGGTTTACACCCGCTCACTAATCCTCTGGGTAATGACTAGGGATGAGCCGAACACCCCCCGGTTCGGTTCGCACCAGAACCCGCGAACGGACCGCAAGTTCGCACGAACGTTAGAACCCCATTGACGTCTATGGGACTCGAACGTTCGAAATCAAAAGTGCTCATTTTAAAGGCTAATTTGCATGGTATTGTCCTAAAAAGGGTTTGGGGACCCGGGTCCTACCCCAGGGGACATGTATCAATGCAAAAAAAACTTTTAAAAACGGCCGTTTTTTCGGGAGCAGTGATTTTAATGATGCTTAAAGTAAAAAAAAAAAAGTGAAATATTCCTTTAAATATCGTACCTGGGGGGTGTCTATAGTATGCCTGTAAAGTGACGCGTGTTTCCCATGTTTAGAACAGTCCCTGCACCAAATGTCATTTTTAAAGGAAAAAATCTCATTTAAAACTGCTTGCGGGTTTAATGTCATGTCGGGTCATGGCAATATGGATGAAAATCAGTGAGACAAACGGCATGGGTACCCCCCAGTCCATTACCAGGCCCTTTGGGTCTTGTATGGATATTAAGGGGAACCCCGCACCCAAATTAAAATAAGGAAAGGTCCCTATATACTCTGAACAGCAGTATTCAGGCGGTGCAAACAAGACAGGGACTGTAGGTTTGTTGTTAAGTAGAATCTGTTTGTAATTTTGAACATTTTTAATGTGTTTAGCTCCAGCCAAAAAATCTTTTCTAAGCTTTTTGGAAAACATAGGGAAGGGTTATCACCCCTGTGACATTTGTTTTGCGTCTTTCCTCCTCTTCAGAAGATTTCACCTCACTTTTTTGTCCCAATGAAAAATGTTTTTGGAAAATTTGGGTTTTTTTGTGGAACAAGGATTGGAAAGCATCAGTGGAAAGGAGAAATTGTTTTCCCATATTAACTCTTACAGGAGAGAATTTCCCTTCCTTAGGGGTAGATTTCATCTCACTTCCTGTTGTCTCCTTCCGTTTGCAAGTAGGAGTCGTTTGTAAGTTAGATGTTTGAAAGTAGGGTCCTGCCCTATATACTCAGCAGAAATTTGGGCCTTAGGTGTTGCTGTGGCCAAAACACTGTAAGCCCTCACAGGGCCCTGCTGTGAAATATTAGATCAAGAATTGTAATTACATGCCCCTGTTGAACAGGAGCTGAAAAATTAGGCCTTAGGCACTGGTGCTGGTGCCACAACACTGCAACCCCTCACAGACACTCTAGTTGGAACGCAGGAACGAGCCCTGCTGCAAAGTATTGCATCAAAAATTGTAATTACACGCCCCTGTTAGACAGGGGCAGAAAAATTGGGTCTTAGGCACTGGTGCTGGTGCCACAACACTGCAACCCCTCACAGACACTCTAGTTGAAACGCAGGAACAAGCCCTGCTGCAAAGTATTGCATCAAAAATTGTAATTACACGCCCCTGTTAGACAGGGGCTGAAAAATTGGGTCTTAGGCACTGGTGCTGGTGCCACAACACTGCAACCCCTCACAGACACTCTAGTTGGAATGCAGGAACGAGCCCTGCTGCAAAGTATTACATCAAAAATTGTAATTACACGCCCCTGTTAAACAGGGGCTGAAAAATTGTGCCTTAGGCACTGGTGGTGGCGCCCAGAACCAAAAATGTTCTTACAAGCTATCAGCGTGATGATTGAGGAGGAAGAGGATAATTACTCAGGGATAGTCACTCAGCATCAGCATAGGCAGTCTTTGAAGGGATCTGAGATTTCAAAAAAAATTATTCGGTTACATCTGCATCAGGTGCTTGGTAGCTGGTGGTGATCCAAGACTGATTCATTTTTATGAAGGTCAGCCGATCGACCGAGTCGGTGGACAGACGCACCCTGTGATCGGTTACCACGCCTCCAGCAGCACTGAATGTGCGTTCCGAAAGAACGCTGGATGCAGGACAGGCCAGTAGCTCAATTGCATACTGTGCAAGCTCTGGCCAGTGATCCATCCTCAAGACCCAGTAACCCAGAGGGTTTTCGGTGGGAAAGGTGTCCAAGTCTGATCTTGCCCCTAGGTATTCCTGCACCATGTAAAACAGACGCTGGCGATGGTTGCTGGAACCGATCATACCTTGGGGCTGCGGACCAAAAAATTGTCTGAACGCATCGGTCAGACGGCCACCTTCTCCACCGCTCCTTCTTTGACTGACCGAAGCCTCAGCAACACGTTGTCCAGAAACAGGAGTTTGTAACCTCCCAGTCTCTGGGAACGCGTTGCACAGACCTTTCTGCAAGGCCTCCCGAAGATGTTTCATCCTCTGCTCCCTCTGCGATGGCAAGATAAGGTCCGCAACCTTACCCTTGTAACGTGGATCAAGGAGGGTTGCCAGCCAGTATTGGTCCTTCTCCTTGATACCACGAATACGAGGATCCTTACGCAGGCTTTGCAGGATCAGGGAGGCCATGCAGCGTAGGTTTGCTGAGGCATTCGGTCCGGAGTCCTCTGGGTCACTAAGGACAACAACGTCCGCAGCCACCTCCTCCCAGCCACGTACAAGTCCATGTGTTCCTTGGGACTGATCCCTTAAAGACTGCTGATGCTGAGTGCCAGGCTCCACCTCCATACTGACACAATCTTCCTCCTCCTCCTCCTCCTCCTCCTCGTCCTCTTCCTGTGTGATCGGCGGGCACGCAGGAACACTGTCTGGATAAAGGGGGCCTTGAGAGCTAAGGAAGTCCTCCTCTTCCTGCCTCTGTTCTGCCTCAAGTGCCCTGTCCATTATTCCACGCAGCGTGTGCTCCAACAGGTGGACAAGGGGGACAGTGTCACTGATGCATGCACTGTCAGTGCTCACCATCCTCGTGGCCTCCTCGAATGGTGACAGGACAGTGCATGCATCCCTGATCATGGCCCACTGGCGTGGGGAAAAAAAACCAAGGTCCCCTGACCCTGTCCTGGTGCCATAGTCGCACAGGTACTCATTGATGGCCCTCTGCTGCGTGTGCAGCCGCTGCAGCATGGCCAACGTCGAGTTCCACCTGGTGGGCATGTCACAGATTAGGCGGTTCTTGGGCAGGTTAAACTCCTTTTGGAGGTCCGTCAGCCGAGCACTGGCATTATATGACCGGCGGAAATGCACACAGACTTTCCTGGCCTGCCTCAGGACATCCTGTAAGCCCGGGTACCTGCCCAAGAACCGCTGCACCACCAAGTTAAGGACGTGAGCCAAACAGGGCACATGGGTCAGTTGTCCCTGTCGGAGGGCAGAGAGGAGGTTGGTGCCATTGTCGCAAACCACCATTCCTGCCTTAAGTTGGCGTGGCGTCAACCACCTCTGAACCTGCCCCTGCAGAGCTGACAGAACCTCTGCCCCAGTGTGGCTCCTGTCCCCCAAGCACACCAGCTCAAGCACCGCATGGCATCTTTTGGCCTGCGTACTTGCGTAGCCCCTTGAACGCCTACGGAGCACCGCTGGTTCCGAGGAAGAGGCCATGGAGGAAGAAGAAGAGGAGGGGGTGGAGGAGAGAGGTGTGTCACAATCAGCATTTTGGAGGCGTGGTGGCGGAACAACCTCCAACACTACTGCACCTTGTCCTGCATCCTTCCCAGCTGCCAGCAGAGTCACCCAATGCGCCGTGAAACTTAAGTAACGTCCCTGTCCATGCCTGCTGGACCATGAGTCAGCGGTACAATTGCCTGGTACAATCTGACGTCGGTGTACCAAAAGCAGATTGCCCATAAGTACTTGGCTGTGACACACCTAATTCTACACCTTCATTCCTCTCACTGCAGGTCGCAGAGAGGACTGAAGGTCTAGTGGGGTTGGAAATCTCAGCTGATGAGGAGCAAGGAGAGATCGTCTTTGTTCTTTGGTGTGGGTCTTTTAGATACGCTTGCCAACGAACTGCATGGCAGGTCAACATATGTCTGGTCAAGCATGTGGTACCCAAGCGGGAGATGTTTTGGCCACGCGAGATACGCTTGAGACATATATTGCAAATAGCAGCGGTGCGATCTGATGCACTCGTCTCAAAAAAGGCCCACACCAAAGAACTTTTTGAATAACGCGCAGAGACTGCAGCGCCCTGCACATGTGGAGCTTTGGGGTGTGATGCAGTCAATGTGCTGCCCTTAGGCTGGCCCCTGGAGGGCATCCTGCCTAGTTGGTGATGTGCCACCTCCTCCTCCTCCTCCTCCTCCTCCTCCTCTCTCCTATCAGGCACCCACGTTGAGTCAGTGACCTCATCATCCCCTCCCTCCTCATCACTGGAGCAAACCTGGCAGTATGCTGCAGCAGGGGGAGCATGACTGCCAGATTGCTGTCCTTCTTCGGCACCCCCTCTGTCCGTGCTCATGTTACTGCCTTCATTGAGCTCAGTATCATCATCAGAGCCTTCCAAACGCTGGGCATCCTCCTGGAGCATGTACCCAACACTGTGGTCAAACAGTTCGAGGGAATCCTCATGAGGACATGGTGGAGCTAGGGAAGGAGTCACTGATGACATTGAGCTGAGGGAAGAGGCCGCTGCTTTGCCAGACAAAGCACCCTGGGCATGGGTGAGAGAGGATGAGGAGGATGAGGACGGCTTGGTCATCCACTCGACCAAGTCTTCCGCATGTTGCGGCTCAACACGGCCAGCTGCCGAAAAAAAGGCCAAGCGTGTCCCATGGCCACGTGCTGATGAGGATGCACCGTCTCCACGACCAGCACTAGACACAGAGCCTGCTTGCCCTCTCTTATTGGCTTGTGACTGTCTGCCTCTCCTTCTTGGCCTTCCAGACATACTAATGGCCTGTAGCTGCACTAAGCTGGGATAGAACACCTGTAATTTTCTTCAGGTAGCTTTATATACTGTAACCAGACAAGCCTGCCTGTCAGTAGGAAGATAACAGGAACGGATCTAGCTGAACACTGTGAGCAGGACGCACTGCACTGAATGTAAACAGCAGGAACGGATGTAGCTAAACACTGTGAGCAGGACGCACTGCACTGAATGTAAATAGCAGGAACGGATCTAGCTGAACACTGTGAGCAGGACGCACTGCACTGAATGTAAATAGCAGGAACGGATGTAGCTGAACACTGTGAGCAGGACGCACTGCACTAAATGTAAATACCAGGAACGGATCTAGCTGAACACTGTGAGCAGGACGCACTGCACTGAATGTAAATAGCAGGAACGGATCTAGCTGAACACTGTGAGCAGGACACACTGTACTAAATGTAAATAGTCTAGCTGCCTGACCGTGGTACTAATAGGATCAAAAAGAACACCTGTAATTTTCTTAAGGTAGCTTTATATACTGTAACCAGACAAGCCTGCCTGTCAGTAGGAAGATAACAGGAACGGATCTAGCTGAACACTGTGAGCAGGACACACTGTACTAAATGTAAATAGTCTAGCTGCCTGACCGTGGTACTAATAGGATCAAAAAGAACACCTGTAATTTTCTTCAGGTAGCTTTATATACTGTAACCAGACAAGCCTGCCTGTCAGTAGGAAGATAACAGGAACGGATCTAGCTGAACACTGTGAGCAGGACGTACTGCACTAAATGTATATAGCAGGAACGGATCTAGCTGAACACTGTGAGCAGGACGCACTGCACTGAATGTAAATAGCAGGAACGGATCTAGCTGAACACTGTGAGCAGGACGCACTGCACTGAATGTAAATAGCAGGAACGGATCTAGCTGAACACTGTGAGCAGGACGCACTGCACTGAATGTAAATAGCAGGAACGGATCTAGCTGAACACTGTGAGCAGGACGCACTGCACTGAATGTAAATAGCAGGAACGGATCTAGCTGAACACTGTGAGCAGGACGCACTGCACTGAATGTAAATAGCAGGAACGGATCTAGCTGAACACTGTGAGCAGGACGCACTGCACTGAATGTAAATAGCAGGAACGGATCTAGCTGAACACTGTGAGCAGGACGCACTGCACTGAATGTAAACAGCAGGAACGGATGTAGCTAAACACTGTGAGCAGGACGCACTGCACTGAATGTAAATAGCAGGAACGGATCTAGCTGAACACTGTGAGCAGGACGCACTGCACTGAATGTAAATAGCAGGAACGGATGTAGCTGAACACTGTGAGCAGGACGCACTGCACTAAATGTAAATACCAGGAACGGATCTAGCTGAACACTGTGAGCAGGACGCACTGCACTGAATGTAAATAGCAGGAACGGATCTAGCTGAACACTGTGAGCAGGACGCACTGCACTGAATGTAAATAGCAGGAACGGATCTAGCTGAACACTGTGAGCAGCACGCACTGCACTGAATGTAAATAGCAGGAACGGATCTAGCTGAACACTGTGAGCAGGACGCACTGCACTGAATGTAAATAGCAGGAACGGATCTAGCTGAACACTGTGAGCAGGACGCACTGCACTGAATGTAAATAGCAGGAACGGATCTAGCTGAACACTGTGAGCAGGACGCACTGCACTGAATGTAAATAGCAGGAACGGATCTAGCTGAACACTGTGAGCAGGACGCACTGCACTGAATGTAAATAGCAGGAACGGATCTAGCTGAACACTGTGAGCAGGACACACTGCACTAAATGTAAATAGTCTAGATAGAAGATAACAGGAACGGATCTAGCTAAACTGAATACAGTGTATATATATATATGCAACACCTGGGATGCATATATATACACAATACACTGTAAGTGCAGCTAACTGACTGACTGTTCTGCCTAATCTATCTAACTCAAATCAAATGACACTGTCTCTCTCTCTCTCTATCTCTCAGCACACCGGAACACACACTACACAGGGCCGCCGTGCAGGCGGCCTTATATAGTGTGGGGTGTGTACTAAATCCCCTGAGCCATAATTGGCCAAAGCCACCCTGGCTTTGGCCAATTACAGCTCTCTCTACTGACGGCGCTGTGATTGGCCAAGCATGCGGGTCATAGTGCATGCTTGGCCAATCATCAGCCAGCAATGCACTGCGATGCCGCAGTGAATTATGGGCCGTGACGCGCCACACGAATTTGGCGCGAACGGCCCATATCGTTCGCAATTCGACGGACGGTCGAACAGCCGATGTTCGAGTCGAACATGGGTTCGACTCGAACACGAAGCTCATCCCTAGTAATGACACAACGGAAGTCTCAAATTGTGGTTCAGGCTTCTGGCAATGTTGTAAGGCACTGGATCAACTCTCATCGGCTGATCAGAATGGCTGGTAGCTGAACTGGCAGGATGATGGGACAATGGCCAACAGGACACCTGGATGGGTTTTGTGATCCCCGAAGCGGTGTGTGGGTTGTCTCCACTGGGCTAGATGGCGCTGAGTTGCTGAGCAGGGTCCCTGGGCTGAACGGAGGAGAACTGTGTGGGTGACACTGTTCCTGGCTCTTTTATCCTCAGTCTCTTGGCAGCAGTCTCGGCAAAGCATGGCTCTCTCTCAGATGCTGGTAAACAGTGTGGCTCTCTCTTAGGTGGAGTTCCACCGCACAGTCCCATCACCTCACCACTCCTGTCCTCTATCCCCTTTCCTCATGGTAACTCTCCCCAGTAGTCTCAAAAGAAACATGTCTTTCTCTCCCTCTGTTGGGTCACACAGTCCCTGGTGTCAGCGTGTGTCTCTCCCCTCAATCAGATGCTGGTACCTCAGACTGCTCTCCTCACTCTCCTCAGACAGCCCTCCTCATATGTTCTGTCAGCACTCTCTCTGTAGTGCTGTGTAGAAAACCTGTCTCCCTCTTGCTCAATCATCTCAGCACTTCCCTCTCTTCAGTCTCCTGTCAGCACACTCTCTGTAGTGCTGTGTGGAAAACCTGTCTCTCTCTCTTTTCTATCACCTCAGTACTTCCCTCTCCTCATTTACCTCAGCACTTCCTGAAACTCCCCTTTTTCCAGTGTGCTTTGTGTCTCTGAGTTTTCTGGAAGGACAAGTCAGCATCTCTCTGTCTCCATCTTGTGGTCAAAAGGAGAAATTGCACTACAATATGCCTGCTACACAAGTAAAATGAACAAGATGAAATACTCTAATTTAGTGGAACATGAGTCATATTTAAAAAGGGGTATACAGTACCCAAGATACATTTCTGGTAGTTAATAGGGATTAGCTGAAACACAGGTTCAGCAAACATGACTGAAGGTACAATCTCAAATCTGAAGCCAGCTGAATCTTGGAAATCAGTTATGGTAATTTCTTGGACTAATATGCAAAGAATTGCCAAACAAAGGGCATGGGGAGCTGGGCAGGGGCTTAAGAGACATATGACACTGAAAAAAAAATGCTTTAAATGTATCACTTTGTGGAGAAAGGGTTTTTAGACAGTTTAACCACTTCAATACAAGTCACTTTTACCCCCTTCCTGCACAGGCCAATTTTCAGCTTTCAGTATTTGAATGACAATTGTGTAGTCATGCAAAATTGCACCCACATTTTTATAATTGTTTTCATACAACTAGAGCATTCTTTTGTTTTGTTTTTTAGTTTTTTCACAATTAAACAAAAAAAAATGAAAATTTTGAAAAAAAAACAAATGTGTTTTTCTTTGTTTCTGTTATAAAAAAAATGCAAATAAATAATTGTTCTTCATACATTTAACCCAAAATGTATTCTGCTACATTTCTTTGGTGAAAATAACCCAAATCAATGTATATTATTTAGTCTGTAGGAAAGTTTTAGAGTCCACAAACTATGGTATATATCTGAAAATTCATTAATCCTGATGTACTGACAGGCCTTAAAATGCCAGGACTGTAATAATACCCCCCAGATGACCCATTTTTGGAAAGTAGACAGTCCAATGTATTTAGTCAGAGGCATGGCAGGTTTTTTTTAAGTAATTTTTTGTCATCATTTTTTGGAAAATGAAAGAATAAAAAAAAATCACAATTTTTTTTTTACATACAACGTGCAATACAGCATAATCTTATACCTGGTGTAGCCAGAGCAATTTAATGTTACCATAGTAACATTTTACTACTTGAGAAGTGATCAGGATTTTTTTTTTTACACATTATTTTTGCTTATAGTAGTGAATTATATTGCTAAATGCAAGCATTTTACTGAATAAAGCTGAATCATTCAGTTTGTTTTGTTGTGATTAGCTGTGATTGGTCAAAGGTACAGATGGGCTGTAATTAGGCCTGTCTGCACCATGTGACCAAATTGACCAATCACAGTTAGCAACACAATTGTACATAATAGATGCAATGAAAGGAAGTCATCCAATGTGTACAGCTGTCATGTGACCTGCTGTGATTGGTCACAGTGATCACATGGTACCGGCAGCGAACCAGTACACTGATCAGTCATCTGCTGTGTCATGTAGACACAGCCGGTGACAGATCACGCCAATGCGTGGCCCTGCAGCCATGCAATCAGTGTTTCCTGGCAGGAAGTCATATGATGTCCAGTCAGGATGGGAAAGCACCTACCCGGTTGTCAATTCAATATAGGCTGGGCAGGAAATGGTTAAAGCAGAGTTTAGCTGATCTGGTTCCTCCCCCCTCCGGTGTCACATTTGGCACCTTTCAAAGGGGAGGGGGTAGCAAATACAGTACCTGTCTAATGCAGGTATTTGCTCCCACTTCCGGCGAAAGATCTACGCCATGTCTGACCCCTCCTCCGCCCCCCTGCTGTCTACTGGGAGACACACAGGATCCAGAAGACAGCAGGGACCACTCAAAATGCACAGAGCGACTTGCGCATGTGCAGTAGAAAAGCTGTATGTGGATTCACAGAACACTACAAATCTCAGGGACAGCAGCAACAAAAAATGACATAGCTTGCACGTATAGTAATTTGGTTTACTTTTACATTATTCATTATGAGTAAACACAGCAGCTACAACCCAATATGGTTGATTTGTAAAAGAAAAATGCTTTATTATGAAGTGTTTTCAAACATGATTGTTTATTGTAGAAGTGATAGACAATAACTGAAAAATCTAGCTGATAAAGCTAATGGGCATGATTTGTACCAAGCAAAGGATTCTCAATAAAATATTAATTTTAATGGCTTTTATTTAGCCCAGCCATGTGAGAGAGGGGTTTAAAGCAGAGGTCCACCCTAAAAATAATTACATAAACAGGCTCTTTAAATTTTTTTAAAAAAATTTGAAAAAAAAAATTTTTACTTACCCAAAATGCCTGTTGCTAGGCAGTCCTAATCTGCCACTTTCTTCTCTGCAGAGCTGTTCCTTCTCTTAATCCCTCGTTGTTGGATTTTCCGCCAACAAATGTTGGCTAGTATGTTCTCAAATTTTCTGTCAACAAATGTGTGTTGTCGGATTTTCCCATTGCGTTTTCACAAGTCCGCCGGACAAAAGTCCAAAGTACAAACACGCATGCTCGGAATCAAGGACGAGTTGGAAGTGCTCGGTCTTGTAAAACTGTTTGGCTCCAATGGATTTCACCAACCAACTAAAATTACAATTTATTATTATGGAGACCTGCTTTTTATGAAACTGTCTTCTACAGTGTTTACAGTATAAACCAATTATGTTATTACATTGTATTTCTGCCACATTTTATGTATAATGTAAGACTTGTCTTTCATAGATCTGAGTTTCTATAGTATCAGCATGAACCATGTTACTATTTGTACTTTTGTTATAATTTTATACTATTAAACTATTTAATGCCAATTGATGTCATGTGATACTTCCACTCAACGTTTTTGGTTCTGTTCTATTTTTGGGTACCTGCCATGTTCATAGTTGTTGTGTTGTCTCCTGGAGTGCATGTTTCATTTAAAGTCCCACTTTTTTGTTTCTTTTTCTTGTCCAGCTGGCTATTATGCCAAAGACATTCTCCACCACTCTTCTGGCACGTGCCAGTCAGTAATTAAAAACCCTCTGCTCTGGAGTCATGTTCGTCATGGGGAACGGCCTCATCAGATGTTCCCCATAGCAAAGGCCTCATCTGCCACAAACACGAAATTGAGGCCCTCAACATTCTTCTCCGGAGGTGGCAACCCCAAGGTGCCATTTTGTAGATGCCGGTAAAACTCCGTCTGGGCGATCACTCCTCTATCAGAGTTACGGCCGTTCTTCCCAACATCCAGGTAGATGAATTCATATTTGGCTGTCACCACCTCCGATATCACTATACTACTAAACCCCTTGTATTTATAGTAGTACGACCCCAAGTTGGGTGGTGGGATGATCCTGATGTGCTTCCCATCGATAGCACCACCACAATTGAGAAAGTCCCACTGGTGGAGAAACTGGGAAGCCATAGTCTGCCATTCCTGTGGGTTGGAAAGAAACTGTAAAGTCAAACAAGAAAAAAATAATTAGTACTTTTGCACATAACATTGCAAGCAGATTAGACACAAACATTCTTGGCCAACATAAGTATAACATTTACTGAAATGAGCATTTAAAGACAAAAAGTATAAGGTCAACTTATCAGATTCCTCACCCCCTCTGATGGCCCATTGGAAAAATGTTATGGTGGGGGGTGGGTAGGTGTTTTGGACAGGTAACCCTCTCCACTTCATTGAGAGCTAAATGCATAAATAATGTGTGTTACTTTGGACACCCCTCCTTACTTACACTATTGGCAGCCCATTGGACAGGTAAGAAGTGTCAGAATCCAAAAATATAAATACACACTGTCCAAATTGAAGCACATTTTTACATTCTGCAATTACCTATCAAGATAATAGGAGAACAAAACTTTAAACAGTACCATTTTAAAATATTCAGGCAGGCACTTGCACTACATGCTTTGGTGAATTCATCTATAAATCTGACCACAAAAGAGGTAGGTATGGTGTGCATGGGTTTGGCAAAGTCAGCAGATAGAGTATTGGTATCGGTTGACTTAACAGTTGGGGGGAGGGAGGGTTCCAAATGAGTTTGGGCCCATAAAAAAAGCCTCTTGCACTCTGCCTGAATTTAAGGACAACAATAACATTTGGACACATTTTAGAGGGTGTTTAGGGTAAGCACTACAATGGAGCTGACAAAATACATTGTTAAGTTACTAGGCTAGGTGTGTATGAGCCCAGGATAGCATGCTGGGGAGGTTAGTGAAGGCAAATATGCATGAAGTACAAAAAAGGAGCATTAAAAGCTTACAGCATGCATGAGGACAAAGAGGACTTTCACAGCATATTACAATCATGGTAATTATGGAATGAAGAAATGAATACAATACATTAGCAAACATTAAATACATAGAATGTGATGCTAAAGGATAAAACTTACCCTAATATAGTTCTTCTGCAGGACTTGAATAATGGCAGAACAGGTCTCTGGAATAATGATTCCCAGAGCCTGGGGAGAGATCCCAGTTGTGAACTTTTGGTCCTGGAGACTTCTTCCCGTCGCCAAGTACCGCAAGGTAGTGGCGAGCCTTTGCTCGGGAAAGATGGCTTGCCGCATGCAGGTGTCCTGCTTCGTAATATAAGGGGTCCATCATCTGGAGATAATTCCTGAAATCATTGGTATTATTCTCCTGGAGCTCCCGCAGCAAAGGCATATGACAGAATTGGTCATGATTAGGGGTGGGCTTTATGTTTCGGTTGAACATGAGTTTGACTCGAACATTGGCTGTTCACCCATTCGCCGAATAGCGAACCATATGGGGTGTTCGCAGCAAATTCGAAAGCCTTCTCCCCGTCGCCAAGTACCACAAGGTGGTGGCGAGCCTTTGCTCGGGAAAGATGGCTTGCCGCAGGCAGGTGTCCTGCTTCGTAATATAAGGGGACAGCAAAGCCAATAGACAGTGAAAGATGGAGTCCATCATCTGGAGATAATTCCTGAAATCATCAGTATTATTCTCCTGGAGCTCCTGCAGCAAAGGCATATGACAGAATTGGTCACGATTACTGATGGGCTTTATGTTTGGGTCGCGCATGAGTTTGACTCGAACATTGGCTGTTTGCCCGTTCGCAGAATAGCGAACAATTTGGGGTGTTCGCAGCAAATTCGTAAGCCGTGGAACACCCTTTAAAAGTCTATGGGAGGGGGGTGGAGCCAGCAGTCAGAGTGGATGGTAGTGTGAGGAGAGCGCTCTGCCACAATGGCCTAAATATCGCGGCTCACAGCTAACCTACACGGACCCAAATTACACCCACAGCAAGGGGAGATCAGGAGGAACACAGCGGTCACAATGAATAAGAGAAAATCGAGAGAGGGACCGAGAAAACTGACCAATTTCTACCCCCTCACGGCTGGCCGAGATTTCCAAGATGGCTCCCGCTCTGAAGATAGAAAATCAGCATCCCCTGCACACTCCTGCAGCCATCCGTCGCCATCCTTGGGTGAGTCTGATCCCAAATGTTATCCACTGCCATCCTCACCCTCTGACAGCCCTGTGAAACAAAAAAGGAGGATTGGGGTGGAGGAAGAGAATCAGGATGAGGCAGGGATGGAGGGAGACATAATGGAGGAATCCTCCCCTTATGGCCAGCAGCTAGATGCTTTCCCCACTTCAGGGCAGCCCATCCTGGATACCACAATGAAGGAAATGTTACTGACTCTCAGGGGGGCCCTTCAGCAGGACATGTCTGCATTTATGCATACTACCAAAACTGAACTGTCAGCGTTCAGTAGCAGAGTCACTTATGTGGAAAAAAAAATGGAGGAATTCACATTAGCACACAATGAGCTGGTGGATGCTCACTTTGATGTAGAAGATTAGATCAAATCCACGCGCCTAAAAATGGCGGACATCGAAGACAGGGCACGCAGAAACAATATTAAATTCAGAGGGATCTCTGAATCGATTAAACCAGCTGAACTCACAGCGTACCTCCAAAAGCTCATGACCACGGTTCTGCCGTCTCTGGGGCCTAACGACATAATCCTAGACAGAGCCCATAGACTGCCAAAACCCTCATTCCTGCCTGACCAAATCCACCGGGATGTCATCGCTAGGATCCACTTTTACCACATAAAGGATCAGCTGATGCGATTTGCCAGACAGCACCCCATGCTCCCTGATCCATTCACCGGAATCGCATTGTATGCGGACTTATCACAAGCGACACTAACGGCAAGACACAATTTAGTCCCCATTACAAAAATCTTATGTAACCATAAGATTCTTTATAAGTGGGGAAGAGAATCAGGATGAGGCAGGGATGGAGGGAGACATAATGGAGGAATCCTCCCCTTATGGCCAGCAGCTAGATGCTTTCCCCACTTCAGGGCAGCCCATCCTGGATACCACAATGAAGGAAATGTTACTGACTCTCAGGGGGGCCCTTCAGCAGGACATGTCTGCATTTATGCATACTACCAAA
This sequence comes from Lithobates clamitans, assembly GCA_037952925.1. NCBI lineage: Eukaryota > Metazoa > Chordata > Amphibia > Anura > Ranidae > Lithobates > Lithobates clamitans. The sequence continues at coordinate 3,199,410 of JBBGZY010000477.1, read as the reverse complement.
ACTGAACTGTCAGCGTTTAGTAGCAGAGTCACTTATGTGGAAAAAAAAATGGAGGAATTCACACTAGCACACAATGAGCTGGTGGATGCTCACTTTGATGTAGAAGATTAGATCAAATCCACGTGCCTAAAAATGGCGGACATCGAAGACAGGGCACGCAGAAACAATATTAAATTCAGAGGGATCTCTGAATCGATCAAACCAGCTGAACTCACAGCGTACCTCCAAAAGCTCATGACCACGGTTCTGCCGTCTCTGGGGCCTAACGACATAATCATAGACAGAGCCCATAGACTGCCAAAACCCTCATTCCTGCCTGACCAAATCCACCGGGATGTCATCGCTAGGATCAACTTTTACCACATAAAGGATCAGCTGATGCGATTTGCCAGACAACACCCCATGCTCCCTGATCCATTCACCGGAATCGCATTGTATGCGGACTTATCACAAGCGACACTAACGGCAAGACACAATTTAGTCCCTATTACAAAAATCTTATGTAACCATAAGATTCTTTATAAGTGGGGATTTCCTGCTAAACTAATGCTAGAAATGCATAATGAATCGCACACAATCAATTCACTTGAAAAAGGGATGGAGCTCCTCAAAAGATGGCTTCTTCTACCTCCGGAAGGAGAAGCTGCAGAACCTGATCCCTTACCTGACAAACAAAATAACCACCGTCAAAATAGAAGGGGCAGATAGGCAAAGCCCTGATACACAATTACCTCGGCTGACGGCTCTTATAAGTATGCTTTACCAATCTCAGCACCATTAACCCCTGACAACTTCCAAACTTCTCCTGCATTCAAGTGTAGGTTCAAGAAGCAGCTGTTGTTTGGCTAAAATGAACCCTAGTTATCCCCCTTCTTCAATTACAGGATGACTCCTGTGACCTGTTCTATACAAACTTTATTGTTTGACTGTTCCATATTGCTGCATAACTCAGCTTGTTTTTCTGTTCATGTTTTTTCTTTTCTTTTTGATATTCTGAAAATTACCTCAGGATCTTCACCTCAAATACTACACATACCCTTCAACAACTCAGGAGCATATTGTTTATTGGTTTCTACCACTAGATGGCAGCAGCTTGCACTCATTGAATGGAATGAACATTAAAATCGTATCACACAATGTGAGAGGTTTAAACAGCCCCTATAAACGCAGGGCCATGTGGAAGTCAGCTCTGGACCTGAAGTGTGATATCCTGTGTGCACAAGAAACACACTTCGCTAGCAGCAAACCTCCAAAATGCATGCACAAGAAATTCCCCAAAGTGTTCACCTCCAATGACATTTAAAAAAAAAATGGGGTATTGATCGCTATCAAGGACACACTAACCTTTTCTTTATTACAGATTCATAATGACCCCCATGGACGCTTTATTATTTTGGTTGCATAAATAGACCGGGTCATCTACACACTGGTAAACCTATATGCCCCAAATGTTAAGCTGCTGAAGTTTATACATAAAGTTGTCACACTTGCCAAATCCTTACAAAAGGGCAATCTTATAATATGTGGGGATTTCAATATGGTTATGAATGATGTACTAGATTCTTCCTCGGTGGCTCTGAGGAAGAGGCCCTCTTTAGGATCCTGGAGTCATGAAGAAAGACTCTTTGATCCATGGTGCTGCCTTAGATCCACTGAGAGGGACTATTCATACTACTCCACAGTGCACAATAGCTACTCTAGGATCGATTTCTTTCTAACAGATATGTACACCCTGCAGAAGGTGAAAAAGGCTGATATACTCAATATTACTTGGTCTGACCATGCACCTGTAGCCATTGAGGTGGAGGCAGATGACAAAACTACCCATAAACCACTATGGCGCAACAATACCTACCTTCTGTCATGCCCCCACATGAAAGTTGAGATAGAGGAGAAACTTAAAGAATATTTTAGACTCAATGCCAATGGGGAATGCTCTCCAACAACGATATGGTGCGCACACAAAGCTTTTGCTAGGGGAATCATTATTCAGATTGCCTCTAGGGAAAGAAAAAAGAAGTCACAACATTTAGCGCAGCTTCACAAGTCCATTGCAGATCTAGAGGCAAAACACAAGGATCCCCGCACCACATCCCCCAGCATTTTGAAACGCCTTAATTCCTGCCGTGCAGAATTGCGACAGGAACTTAGGGCAGATTACGACCTTTATTTTAAAAGGCTGAAACTATCCTTTTATTCCCAAAATAATAGGGCTAGCAAACTTCTGGCCACACAGCTCAAAAAAGACATGCTAAATCCAATATCACTCGCATTCAACAGCATAACTCCGACACCACATTCTACAATCCTAAAGACATAGCTAATGCCTTTGGGGACTATTACGAATCCCTTTACAACCTCAACAAAGACCCATCTACCTACCAACCTATAGATAGAGAAATAGAAGATTTCCTTCAAGGAATTCAACTGCCCTTAGTACATTCAACAACACTACAAGCCCTTAATGCACCAATCACTAGTGCAGAAATCAAGACAGTTATCAAATTTCTCCCCATGCACAAATCACCAGGAGCGGACGTTTTTTCCGCTGAGTACTATAAAGCTTTTAGCTCCCTCCTAGCACCAAACCTGGTAGATGTCTTCAACATAGCAGCCACAGCAGGATCCTTCCCGAGGGAAATGCTCCAAGCAATAATAGTTACCTTACCCAAACCCGGCAAAGATGACTCACACCCCCCCCTATAGGCCAATATCATTGCTTAACTCTGACCTAAAGATATATGCAAAGATATTGGCAAATAGATTACTAGAAATTACCTCTTCTCTTATAGGACTGGATCAAGTAGGATTCGTAAAAGGCAGGCAAGCACCAGACGGAACTAGAAGGATGCTAGACCTCCTGCGATTCGCAGAAGTCAATCAAGTACCGAGTATTTTTCTAGCCTTAGATGCCGAAAAGGCGTTTGATAGGGTGCATTGGGGTTACCTATCAAAAACCTTACTCAAATTTGGAATATCGGGATTGATACACTCAGCAATTATGTCCCTATACTCCTACCCCACAGCCCAAGTTTATACCTCTAGTCTCCTATCTGATCCATTCCCATTATCTAATGGTACGCGACAAGGATGCCCTCTCTCCCCAATAATTTTCTCACTCATTATAGAACCTCTGGCACACAGTATCAGGTCCAATGAAGCTATCAAAGGCATTAGAATAGGTAATGAAAACCATAAGATTGGACTCTTTGCCGACGATATAATACTGACTTTATCTAAACCAGCAGACTCTATACTAGAACTTAAAAAGCTAATGCACAATTTTAGTCAAGTCTCCTTTTATAAAATCAACACAAATAAATGCTTCTCTTTAACACTTCACTTACCCACAGAAGAACAGAATACTATCAAACATATGTTCCCCTGTAATTGGGACCCCCCATCACTCACCTATCTTGGTGTGCAACTCACCTCCTCTTCTGCTAAGCTATACCCTAGCAACTACCCTCCCCTACTTGCGAATATAGAAGAATAGATGGTCCAAATTGGCAAACTGCACATATCATGGATGGGGAGAATAGCTGCATATCAAATGCAGATATTACCCAAACTCCTATACCATTTTAGAACACTACCCATACCTATCCCCCAATCATTCTTCACACAATTGGCGAAAATTCTAAATAAGTTTATTTGGGCAGGTAAAAAACCCAGAATTGCACTGAATCATCTGTATAAACCCAAACACTTAGGTGGGGTAGGACTTCCCAACGCCTACATTTACTATCAAGCAGCTATATTAGAACAAACTCAATACTGGTTCTCATGTCAAACCGACAATAGATGGTCTGAAATAGAACAAGATATTACCCCCGGCCATAATCTCCCAGCACTGGCATTAGCCGCCGGTAGGGATGAGCCGAACACCCCCCGGTTCGGTTCGCACCAGAACCTGCGAACGGACCGAAAGTTCGCACGAACGTTAGAACCCCATTTACGTCTATGGGACTCGAACGTTCGAAATCAAAAGTGCTCATTTTAAAGGCTAATTTGCATGGTATTGTCCTAAAAAGCGTTTGGGGACCCGGGTCCTACCCCAGGGGACATGTATCAATGCAAAAAAAAACTTTTAAAAACGGCCGTTTTTTCGGGAGCAGTGATTTTAATGATGCTTAAAGTAAAAAAAAAAAAAAGTGAAATATTCCTTTAAATGTTGTACCTGGGGGGTGTCTATAGTATGCCTGTAAAGTGATGCGTGTTTCCCGTGTTTAGAACAGTCCCTGCACCAAATGTCATTTTTAAAGGAAAAAATCTCATTTAAAACTGCTTGCGGGTTTAATGTAATGTCGGGTCCTGGCAATATGGATGAAAATCAGTGAGACAAACGGCATGGGTACCCCCCAGTCCATTACCAGGCCCTTTGGGTCTTGTATGGATATTAAGGGGAACCCCGCACCCAAATTAAAATAAGGAAAGGTGTGGGGCCACCAGGCCCTATATACTCTGAACAGCAGTATACAGGCGGTGCAAACAAGACAGGGACTGTAGGTTTGTTGTTAAGTAGAATCTCTTTGTAATTTTGAACGGGTACATTTTTAACGTGTTTAGCTCCAGCCAAAAAATCTTTTTTAAGCTTTTTGGAAAACATAGGGAAGGGTTATCACCCCTGTGACATTTGTTTTGCTGTCTTTCCTCCTCTTCAGAAGATTTCACCTCACTTTTTGTCCCAATGAAAAATGTTTTTTGAAAATGTGGGTTTTTTTGTGGAACAAGGATTGGAAAGCATCAGTGGAAAGGAGAATTTTTTTTCCCATATTAACTCTTACAGGAGAGAATTTCCCTTCCTAGGGGTAGATTTCATCTCACTTCCTGTTGTCTCCTTCCGTTTGCAAGTAGGAGTCGTTTGTAAGTTAGATGTTTGAAAGTAGGGTCCTGCCCTATATACTCAGCAGAAATTTGGGCCTTAGGTGTTGCTGTGGCCACAACACTGTAAGCCCTCACAGGGCCCTGCTGTGAAATATTAGATCAAGAATTGTAATTACATGCCCCTGTTGAACAGGAGCTGAAAAATTAGGCCTTAGGCACTGGTGCTGGTGCCACAACACTGCAACCCCTTACAGACACTCGAGTTGGAACGCAGGAACGAGCCCTGCTGCAAAGTATTGCATCAAAAATTGTAATTACACGCCCCTGTTAGACAGGGGCAGAAAAATTGGGCCTTAGGCACTGGTGCTGGTGCCACAACACTGCAACCCCTCACAGACACTCTAGTTGGAACGCAGGAACGAGCCCTGCTGCAAAGTATTGCATCAAAAATTGTAATTACACGCCCCTGTTAGACAGGAGCAGAAAAATTGGGCCTTGGGCACTGGTGCTGGTGCCACAACACTGCAACCCCCCACAGACACTCTAGTTGGAATGCAGGAACGAGCCCTGCTGCAAAGTATTGCATCAAAAATTGTAATTACACGCCCCTGTTAGACAGGAGCAGAAAAATTGGGCCTTGGGCACTGGTGCTGGTGCCACAACACTGCAACCCCTCACAGACACTCTAGTTGGAATGCAGGAACGAGCCCTGCTGCAAAGTATTACATCAAAAATTGTAATTACATGCCCCTGTTAAACAGGGGCTGAAAAATTGTGCCTTAGGCACTGGTGGTGGCGCCCAGAACCAAAAATGTTCTTACAAGCTATCAGCGTGATGATTGAGGAGGAAGAGGATAATTACTCAGGGATAGTCACTCAGCATCAGCATAGGCAGTCTTTGAAGGGATCTGAGATTTCAAAAAAAATTATTCGGTTACATCAGCATCAGGTGCTTGGTAGCTGGTGGTGATCCAAGACTGATTCATTTTTATGAAGGTCAGTCGATCGACCGAGTCGGTGGACAGATGCACCCTGTGATCGGTTACCACGCCTCCAGCAGCACTGAATGTGCATTCCGAAAGAACGCTGGATGCAGGACAGGCCAGTAGCTCAATTGCATACTGTGCAAGCTCTGGCCAGTGATCCATCCTCAAGACCCAGTAACCCAGAGGATTTTCGGTGGGAAAGGTGTCCAAGTTTGATCTTGCCCCTAGGTATTCCTGCACCATGTAAAACAGACGCTGGCGATGGTTGCTGGAACCGATCATACCTTGGGGCTGCGGACCAAAAAATTGTCTGAACGCATCGGTCAGAAGGCCACCTTCTCCACCGCTTCTTCTTTGACTGACCGAAGCCTCAGCAACACGTTGTCCAGAAACAGGAGTTTGTAACCTCCCAGTCTCTGGGAACGCGTTGCACAGACCTTTCTGCAAGGCCTCCCGAAGATGTTTAATCCTCTGCTCCCTCTGCGATGGCAAGATAAGGTCCACAACCTTACCCTTGTAACGTGGATCAAGGAGGGTTGCCAGCCAGTATTGGTCCTTCTCCTTGATACCACTAATACGAGGATCCTTACGCAGGCTTTGCAGGATCAGGGAGGCCATGCAGCGTAGGTTTGCTGAGGCATTCGGTCCGGAGTCCTCTGGGTCACTAAGGACGACAAGGTCCGCAGCCACCTCCTCCCAGCCACGTACAAGTCCATGTGTTTCTTGGGACTGATCCCTTAAAGACTGCTGCTGATGCTGAGTGCCAGGCTCCACCTCCATACTGACACAATCTTCCTCCTCCTCCTCCTCCTCGTCCTCTTCCTGTGTGATCGGCGGGCACGCAGGAACACTGTCTGGATAAAGGGGGCCTTGAGAGCTAAGAAAGTCCTCCTCTTCCTGCCTCTGTTCTGCCTCAAGTGCCCTGTCCATTATTCCACGCAGCTTGTGCTCCAACAGGTGGACAAGGAGGACAGTGTCACTGATGCATGCACTGTCACTGCTCACCATCCTCGTGGCCTCCTCAAATGGTGACAGGACAGTGCATGCATCCCTGATCATGGCCCACTGGCGTGGGGAAAAAAAAACAAGCTCCCCTGACCCTGTCCTGGTGCCATAGTCGCACAGGTACTCATTGATGGCCCTCTGCTGCGTGTGCAGCCGCTGCAGCATGGCCAACGTTGAGTTCCACCTGGTGGGCATGTCACAGATTAGGCGGTTCTTGGGCAGGTTAAACTCCTTTTGGAGGTCCGCCAGCCGAGCACTGGCATTATATGACCGGCGGAAATGCACACAGACTTTTCTGGCCTGCCTCAGGACATCCTGTAAGCCCAGGTACCTGCCCAAGAACCGCTGCACCACCAAGTTAAGGACGTGAGCCAAACAGGGCACATGGGTCATTTGTCCCTGTCAGAGGGCAGAGAGGAGGTTGGTGCCATTGTCGCAAACCACCATTCCTGCCTTAAGTTGGCGTGGCGTCAACCACCTCTGAACCTGCCCCTGCAGAGCTGACAGAACCTCTGCCCCAGTGTGGCTCCTGTCCCCCAAGCACACCAGCTCAAGCACCGCATGGCATCTTTTGGCCTGCGTACTTGCGTAGCCCCTTGAACGACTACGGAGCACCGCTGGTTCCGAGGAAGAGGCCATGGAGGAAGAAGAAGAGGAGGGGGTGGAGGAGAGAGGTGTGTCACAATCATTAGCATTTTGGAGGCGTGGTGGCGGAACAACCCCCAACACTACTGCACCTTGTCCTGCATCCTTCCCAGCTGCCAGCAGAGTCACCCAATGCGCCGTGAAACTTAGGTAACGTCCCTGTCCATGCCTGCTGGACCATGAGTCAGCGGTAATATGCACCTTACCGCTGACCGCCCTGTCCAGCGAGGCATGGACATTGCCTTCCACATGCCGATAGAGAGCCGGAATCGCCTTCCGTGAGAAAAAGTGGCGTTTGGGTACCTGCCACTGAGGAACCGCACATTCCACAAACTCACGGAAGGGGGCAGAGTCTACCAACTGAAAAGGCAGCAGTTGAAGTGCTAGCAATTTTGCCAAGCTAGCATTCAACCGCTGGGCATGTGGATGCTGGGAGCAAACTTCTTTCGGCGGTGCAGCAGCTGGGGCAGGGAAATTTGCCTGGTACAATCTGACGTCGGTGTACCAAAAGCAGATTGCCCACAAGTACTTGGCTGTGACACACCTAATTCTAAACCTTCATTCCTCTCAGTGCAGGTCTCAGAGAGGACTGAAGGTCTAGTGGGGTTGGAAATCTCAGCTGATGAGGAGCAAGGAGAGGTCCTCTTTGTTCTTTGGTGTGGGTCTTTTAGATGCGGTTGCCAACGAACTGCATGGCAGGTCAACATATGTCTGGTCAAGCATGTGGTACCCAAGCGGGAGATGTTTTGGCCACGTGAGATACGCTTGAGACATATGTTGCAAATAGCAGCGGTGCGATCTGATGCACTAGTCTCAAAAAAGGCCCACACCAAAGAACTTTTTGAATAATGCGCAGAGACTGCAGCGCCCTGCACATGTGATGCAGTCAATGTGCTGCCCTTAGGCTGGCCCCTGGAGGGCATCCTGCCTCGTTGGTGATGTGCCGCCGCCTCCTCCTCCTCCTCTCTCCTATCAGGAACCCACGTTGAGTCTGTGACCTCATCATCCCCTCCCTCCTCATCACTGGAGCAAACCTGGCAGTGTGCTGCAGCAGGGGGAGCATGACTGCCAGATTGCTGTCCTTCTTGGGCACCCCCTCTGTCCGTGCTCATGTTACTGCCTTCATCGAGCTCAGTATCATCATTCTGAGCCTTCCAAACGCGGGGCATCTTCCTGGAGCATGTACCCAACACTGTGGTCAAACAGTTCGAGGGACTCCTCAGGAGGACATGGTGGAGCTAGGGAAGGAGTCACTGATGACATTGAGCCGAGGGAAGAGGCCGCTGCTTTGCCAGACAAAGCACCCTGGGCATGGGTGAGAGAGGATGAGGAGGATGAGGACGGCTTGGTCATCCACTCGACCAAGTCTTCCGCATGTTGCGGCTCAACACGGCCAGCTGCCGAAAAAAAGGCTAAGCGTGTCCCATGGCCACGTGCTGATGAGGATGCACCGTCTCCACGACCAGCACTAGACACAGAGCCTGCTTGCCCTCTCTTATTGGCTTGTGACTGTCTGCCTCTCCTTCTTGGCCTTCCAGACATACTAATGGCCTGTAGCTGCACTAAGCTGGGATATATATATATATATATATATATATATATATATATATATATATATATACTGCAGCTAGCAAAATCAACTGCCTGCCTGTAGTATGAGAACACCACCAACCTTCTACAGGTAGCTTTAGCTGAACACTGTGAGGTGGACGCACCCCACTAACTTGTAGGTTTAGCTGAACACTGTGAGCAGGACGCACTGCACTAGCTGTAAATAGTCTAGCTGCCTGACCGTGGTACTAATAGGATCAAAAGAACACCAGTAATTTTCTTTAGGTAGCTGTAAATACTTTAACAAGACAAGCCTGCCTGTCAGTAGGAAGATAACAGGAACGGATCTAGCTGAACACTGTGAGCAGGACGCACTGCACTAAATGTAAATAGTCTAGCTGCCTGACCGTGGTACTAATAGGATCAAAAGAACACCAATAATTTTCTTCAGGTAGCTTTATATACTGTAACAAGACAAGCCTGCCTGTCAGTAGGAAGATAACAGGAACGGATCTAGCTGAACACTGTGAGCAGGACGCACTTTACTAAATGTAAATAGTCTAGCTGCCTGACCGTGGTACTAATAGGATCAAAAGAACACCAGTAATTTTCTTCAGGTAGCTTTATATACTGTAACAAGACAAGCCTGCCTGTCAGTAGGAAGATAACAGGAACGGATCTAGCTGAACACTTTGAGCAGGACGCACTGCACTAAATGTAAATAGTCTAACTGCCTGACCATGGTACTAATAGGATCAAAAGAACACCAGTAATTTTCTTCAGGTAGCTTTATATACTGTAACAAGACAAGCCTGCCTGTCAGTAGGAAGATAACAGGAACGGATCTAGCTGAACACTGTGAGCAGGACGCACTTTACTAAATGTAAATAGTCTAGCTGCCTGACCGTGGTACTAATAGGATCAAAAGAACACCAGTAATTTTCTTCAGGTAGCTTTATATACTGTAACAAGACAAGCCTGCCTGTCAGTAGGAAGATAACAGGAACGGATCTAGCTGAACACTGTGAGCAGGACGCACTGCACTAAATGTAAATAGTCTAGAAGATAACAGGAACGGATCTAGCTGAACACTGTGAGCAGGACGCACTTTACTAAATGTAAATAGTCTAGCTGCCTGACCGTGGTACTAATAGGATCAAAAGAACACCAGTAATTTTCTTTAGGTAGCTGTTAATACTGTAACAAGACAAGCCTGCCTGTCAGTAGGAAGATAACAGGAACGGATCTAGCTGAACACTGTGAGCAGGACACACTGCACTAAATGTAAATAGTCTAGAAGATAACAGGAACGGATCTAGCTGAACACTGTGAGCAGGACGCACTTTACTAAATGTAAATAGTCTAGCTGCCTGACCGTGGTACTAATAGGATCAAAAGAACACCAGTAATTTTCTTTAGGTAGCTGTTAATACTGTAACAAGACAAGCCTTCCTGTCAGTAGGAAGATAACAGGAACGGATCTAGCTGAACACTGTGAGCAGGACGCACTGCACTAAATGTAAATAGTCTAGAAGATAACAGGAACGGATCTAGCTAAACTGAATACAGTGTATATATATATGCAACACCTGGGATGCATATATATACACACTACACTGTAAGTGCAGCTAACCGACTGACTGTTCTGCCTAATCTATCTAACTCAAATCAAATGACACTGTCTCTCTGTCTATCTCTTTCAACGCCGGAACACACACTACACAGGGCCGCCGTGCAGGCGGCCTTATATAGTGTGGGGCGTGTACTAAATCCCCTGAGCCATAATTGTCCAAAGCCTCCTTGGCTTTGGCCAATTACGGCTCTCTGTTCAGGTGGCGCTGTGATTGGCCAAGCATGTGGGTCATAGTGAATGCTTGGCCAATCATCAGCAAGCAATGCACTGCGATGCCGCAGTGAATTATGGGCCGTGACGCGCCACACGAATTTGGCGCGAACGGCCCATATCGTTCGCAATTCGGCGAACGACCGAACAGCCGATGTACTACACCACAGTACCCCACTATACAAGCCTCTTTAACGATGTGGTCTTCTATGCTGCGACAACCCTTTATGGATGCAACAATGCAAGAAATACATATCCCATTAGCAACGTATGAATATTTGATCCCAAACATCTCGACCCAAACTTTTAAAAGGAACGGGGAACATTTCCTTTCACCTGACTTACAGGGACAGGAAGCACTGGAAAGATACCAATTGTTTCAAATTAAGCACTACAATAAATCTAATACTCCTAGACCACTAAAAATTCCCCAAATACTTTGGCACTATCTATTAAGCAAAAACCCGGGGAAACACAAGGGAATATCTCTATTCTACAAATTCGCTACCCCCCTATACATGCAGACTAAGGTCCCCAATATGAGAAAGTGGGAACAGGAACTAAACAAAGAATTCCCATTGCACCAATGGCATCTAGCTGTAAAAAGCAATGGTAAATCTTCAGCTTGCATAGATCATTGGGAAAATGCACAGAAGATACTGCATAGGTGGTATCTTACACCTCTACGCATCAATAAAATGAATCCGAACATTCCACCATTCTGCTGGCGGAACTGTTACAACACAGGTACCTTGCTACACATTTTGTGGAGCTGTAAGATAATAAAACAATTCTGGCAGGAAGTAGCTTCCATCATTCTTACAATCACAAATACTATGGTCACGCTTAACCCTGAACTTGCCCTCCTAAGCCTGGGCATAGAAAACTTTCCTCACTTGACGAGAAAGGTTGTTATTAATATACTATTTGCAGCACGCATATCACTAGTAAGAGGATGGCGCTCTCAAACACCCCCAAAAATCGAGGAAGTAATTTCCAGAGTGAATGCCCACTACACAATGGAAAAAATGCTTGCGTATAAGGAAAGAAGAACCCAGGCCTTCCATAAACACTGGGATGTCTGGAAATCTTCTCAGTTTGCTCCCTCTCACTTGTGAAATGTGAATTGTTTTTCATGATATGTAGTCAAACAACCAGGCAGATAGTGGTTTAAGAATTTAAATAAGTAGAGAAATTGATAAGTAAACCAATAAACAATTAACAACTCCAGAAGTAGTCACATCAGAAGAACCTAGATAGATTTTAATAAGTTGTGACTACACTAAAAAGTATGTGTTTTATGTTATTACTATAATAAGACAGTATCATTGTTTGAAGTTTTTAGGATAGTTATCTACAAAGTAAAAATTAAGCATATCGTGTATGCTGCCACTAGTGACCCTCACTAAGGTCGCTAGAGAGCTACTTTGCTCAAGACAATCAGAGGTTCCTGCTCACAGTATGTACCCAGTAGGGGTGACAGGTCCTACCTCCTGTTAAGGTCATAAGCTACGTAGATATGGGTGGTCTCTTTGTAGAATTACGTCTGACATTCATCATTCACCCTGCTATGTCATTTGTTGTAAACAAAGCTTTGTATTTTATGTATTTAATGCAACTCTACAATAAAAATCTATGGTTAAAAAAAAGTCTATGGGAGAAATCAAAAGTGCTAATTTTAAAGGTTAATATGCAAGTTATTGGCATAAAAAGTGTTTGGGGACCTGGGTCCTGCCCCAGGGGACATGTATAAATGCAAAAAAAAGTTTTAAAAACGGCTGTTTTTTCGGGAGCAGTGATTTTAATAATGCTTAAAGTGAAACAATAAAAGTGTAATATTCCTTTAAATTTCATACCTGGGGGGTGTCTATAGTATGCCTGTAAAGTTACGCATGTTTCCCGTGTTTAGAACAGTCTGACAGCAAAATTACATTTCTAAAGGAAAAAAGTCATTTAAAACTACTCGCGGCTATAATGAATTGTCTGTCCGGCAATACACATAACAGTTCATTGATAAAAATGGCATGAGATTCCCCCACAGGGGAACCCCGAACCAAAATTTTTTTTAAAAATGCGTGGGGTTCCCCCTAAATTCCATACCAGGCCCTTCAGGTCCTGGTATATTAGGGGAACCCCACGCCAAATTTTTTTTTAAAAATGGCGTGGGGGTCCCCCTCAAAATCCATTCCAGACCCTTCAGGTCTGGTATGGATTTTAAGGGGAACCCGGCGCCAAAATAAAAAAAAATGGCATGGGGTCCCTCCAAAAATCCATACCAGACCCTTATCTGAGCACGCAACCTGGTAGGCTGCAGGAAAAGAGGGGGGATGAGAAGAGAGTGCCCCCCTCCTGAACCATACCAGGCCACATGCCCTCAACATTGGGAGGGTGTTTTGGGGTAGCCTCTCAAAGCACCCCCATGTTGATGGGGAGAAGGGCCTCATCCCCACAACCCTTGCCCGGTGGTTGTGGGGGTCTGCGGGTGGGGGGCTTATTGGAATCTGGAAGAACTTTTATGTGTATTGCTGGACCGACAATTCATTATAGTGGGGAGTAGTTTTAAATTACTTTTCTTCCTTTAGAAATGCCATTTTGCTGTCAGACTGTTCTAAACATGGGAAACATGTGCCACTTTACAGGCAGGCATACTATAGACACCCCCCAGGTATGAAATTAAAAGGAATATTACACTTTTATTGTTTCACTTTAAGCATTATTAAAATCACTGCTCCCGAAAAAACAGCCGTTTTTAGAACTTTTTTTTGCATTGATACATGTCCCCTGGGGCAGGACCCAGGTCCCCAACCACTTTTTAAGACAATAACTTGCATATTAACCTTTAAAATTTGCACTTTTGATTTTTCATGTTCATGTCCCATAGACTTTAACCGTGTTCGCGTGTTCGAACAAATTTTTTGCCTGTTCGCATGTTCTGGTGCGAACCGAACTGGGGGGGTGTTCATCCCATCCCTAGTCACGATTAAGCAACCAATTCTTGGTCCAAGAACTCCTCCTCCCCCTGTTCATGGACTGAACTTGAGTCAAAACAATAACTCCAAGCCCAACAACAGTATGATCTCTCCGACGAGAACGCAACATGGCTTGTAAACGAACGACTGCTCACTGAAAATCAGAAAGGACCTGACAAGCACAACCTGAAAATCAGAAACAACCGGAAAAGCACGCATTGATAATCAGAAGCGAGCTATAAATAGAACGCACTGAAAATCAAAACAACCTGACAAGCACACACTGAAAAACAGATACGAACCAACAAGGACAACCTGAAAAGCAGAAACAAATTGAAAAGCACGAGGCTGAAAAGTGCGAATCGTCACTCACCAAACTTCTACTAACACGAGATAAACACGAGATTAGCAGATGGAGCCCAAAGGATGACGCACGACTATTAAACTTCCTTTTTATCGGCTTGTCGTACATCTTGTACGTCACTATGTTTGTAATTGTTGGCCAACATTCGAGTGGACGTGTGTATGCAAGAAAGTCGGAAAGTCTGATGCTTAATTCTCACCTCTGGGTTGCTGTAAGGGGACAGGATCCATCTCAGAATTTTTCTTTCCAGGCCCAATGTCCATAAGTTTTCCTACATGTATAGCCAGTCCACCCTGTCAAAGGTCTTCTTGGCATCTGTTGATAAGATCATGAAGGGAAAATGCTCTGGGCCATGATGTACATGCCCAATGTTAGATATTGAGAGCTTGGATCCTATTGTCTCGGGCTTCTCTGCCTAAGATAAAGCTGGTTTGTTTAGAGTGGACTGTAGAAGAAATGTGATCTTGTAGTCTGTAGGCCAAAAGTTTGGAGAAAAATGTTTTTGTTGGCATTCATAATTGAAATCAGCCTACAGAGCATCAGCCTAGGAATTTTCCCCGTAGGAATAGCAGTGTCAGAAAAGGATTCACCTGCTGGTGACACTGTGGCTTCCAGATTCCAGTTCCAGTGTGCATCCGCAGCCAGAAGCTCACATCATCTCATGCAATCAGTCATCACCTGATTCTGATTGCAGGAAGTGTATTTAAACCCTGTCCATGCTCTTCATTCCTGCCTTGGTGTTTTGTCTCCATGTGCCCCTGACCTGCATTCCTGTGTTCCTGATTCTGATCCTGGACTCTGATCCTCTCCCTATCCTGTCGTGTTCCCAGCTCCCTCTGCTTGATATCCCGTGTATGACCCTGGCTCTGTTACAACTATGATTCATTTTTACTGTTTCCTGTATATATTTGATTTGGGCAGTTGTTCATTGTGTGTCACTATTGTTTGGTTATCTGGTTTTGCTTTACACAGTTTGGTATATTGGAGGTTCGTTTACATTTGAGTTATTCACTTTTTTAAATAAATTATATTATTTTACATTTTACTTGAGCCTGATATTCTCTGCGGCAGTCTACACATTTCTAGTCACATTTGTGGGGAGATCTAAATCTTTTGAGATACATGTTTGGAGGTGGGGGTATTCTACCTCTTGTAAGAACTCCCATATGTTTTTCCTGTTCATAGAATGTGTGTGCATAGTATCAAAGTTTGTTTAAAGCTTTTTTTCCAAGCATTCAGACCCAGTAACTGAAAAAGTCTGACTGCATTAGTCGGCAAGAAGAAATGTTTATGTTCCAGTTCTCTTATTTTCTCTACAAGTTCCATGATCTCTTTCGGTTTTTCCATTTTTAGTCTGGATTCATTACAGTAGCTTTAAGTTCCCCCTGGGTAATAGCTTTGTGTCCCTCTCAGACTGCTTGTTCAGATATTGTTCCGGGGAGTTAAGGTCAAAATAACTCTTCAGGGAAAATTCTATAGCAGTCAGTATTGTCTGATCATCTAACAAATTTTCATTTAAGCTCCATGTTCAGTCTTTACAAGGTGCATTAGACAGTGATAATGTGACTGATGCTGGAGCATGGTCTGTGATAGTGATTGGGCTGATGTCATTATTATGCACATCATGTAGAAAGTACTGGGCTACAAAGAGTAAAGTCGTTCTTGAGTACATATTGTGAGACCTGGAATACTAGCTGTAATCTGCAGCATGTATGGATCACCAGCTATCTACAAAACGTAGAGTTTGTAGAAGCATTTTGAAAGGTTAAAACTTCCTCCCAGGATTAGAAGACCTTCTCAGAATTCAAGTATTTTTTCAACTTTCTGCCACTTTTACAATGTGGCAGAAAGAAAGGGTACCGTAAGGGAGTTAGGGGCGTACACATTTGCAAGGGTAAATAGCTGTCCCTGGATGATACCTGTTGGGTCCAGCAATTGAGCTGTCAATATAAACGGGCATGTTTTGTAAACAGGGCAGATCAGGCAAGAACAGAAAGCAGAGGCAGGATCGAGGGATAAGTCAAAGTCAGGGCAGGTAGCACACAAGGATAATTAGGTGCAAGCCAAGTCAAGATCAGAGGCCAGGCACAGGAATCAGAACGCTGTAGACCAAACAGCAATGAGCCAGTATTGAAGCCCTGCTTAAATAGGCCATTCAGCTGCATTATTAATGACAGGTGCGCACCTGGGTAAGCCCGTGCACATCTGTGAACATCTGCTGAGCCAGTTACCTGTACATGTATGCGCCTTGAAACTCCATCTTTACTATGGACAAGAATTCCATGACACATAAATCCCCTATAAGATTTTGGGGAAAGAGAACTAGAGAGTAAGAAAAGCCAGATATGCAATTTAAAAGGCTTCTCCATCAGACCATAAATCACGGTCAGGGCTTCGTCTAACAGAGTCTCACCTAACTGGGAAGTGGGACTGGACGATGCCAAAGCCACAGCTAACCTCAGGTCAACACATGAAAACATTAAGATTAATACGGAGACACAGACTGGCTGCTTCCCACAGTCATTTACAGTGTATGCAACAAAGCAAGTAGCAACCTATGTAGAGGCTCCCCTCTGAACTGGCCACACAGAAGGATAGTCAGATGGGGAAAACAATAGTAAATCTATAACCAGTGTAGCCAAAGAATAGGTTGATACATAACAAACAGTAATAAGGGGGTTGGGAGCTTGCTCCCCAGCCAGGTCTCACCAAGAAAACTAGGGGCTAGATGGACTATCTCGGTACAATACAATGAAGATAAATTCAGATATATGAACAATTATTATTGATACATAACACGACAGAAATGTCAATAGTAAATAAAAAAATAGGTGACAGTCCACGTGTTTTACCAAGATAATACTCCCTTTATGGGGAAGATCACAGTGGGATAATTGATCATGGACAGCATTTCAACTAGTTTCATGGACTGGGCCATTTCATCAGGAAAATATCTGCATAATTTAATTAATAACAATGTAATTAATCACATAAAGCAAAAAAAAAAAAATTTAGAGCAATATATCAATTAAACAATGTACAACTGTTATATGGGGGCAGATGAAGAACCGCTTACCCAGATCCCGGTATACACAAGGCACAAGGCGTCACCAGTAATAAACAGTGCAATATCCGTAATATCACTACTCTGGACCATTCATGGGAGAGGATAGCCAGGTAGGAGAAAAATCAGTATAGACCTATACCAGTGTTGCCGATGAATAGGTCAGTAATGAATAATTAGGACCAAACAGCCTTACGTCCCTTATTCTATACCATCAAGATTATTAAGTAACCTTAATGCTTGTGAGTAACAGATGGCTAGTGTAGTCATGCTTCTTGTTGGGATGGGTTCTGGGCACTCTCCAGCCACAAACTTTGGCATCTTTACATTTGTTGGGGAGCTGGGTACCATCTCTCTTGGTGTCTAGGTATAGAAATGTCCCCTGTGAAGTGGCAGTCTGGGAAGTCTGTGATCGGGAGGGTCAGTTTCTCCAGAAACTTCGGGAGTTTGCCTTTATTGTGTAGAGTAGCTGTTTTGCTATTCTTGTGGACAATAAGGTGAAAAGGAAACCCCCAACGATATTACGATCCCTCCCAGTGTAAGACCTCCAGCACAGGGTGGAGAGATCTATGCATCCTCCTGAACAAGTCAGGAAAGAACAATAGCTGAGCTCCGTCAAAGTCAACGTGGAATTTATCTCGCATTGCTTTCATAATATCCGCTTTGACCACATATTTGTGAATTTTGCAGATAACATCTTTGGATGTGTCAGTGGCTTGTAGTAGGGCCATGAGGTCCCTATGTGCCCTACCTATTTCTACGCAATCTGGAGCTTCATCTTCCAGGATCTGCTGGAAAATCCCTTTGAGCATGGGGATTAGGTCTGGGTCATGCATGTCCTCATGCAAGCCCCAAATATGGATGTTTTGTATGTGGCCCCTATTCTTATACTTGTCTAATTGCAAAGGGAAGGTGTCATTGCTGCAGAATTTGTTCCTAAGTGATTCAACCATGGTCCACAAATCCTTCTGACCCAGTTCCAATTAGTCCACATGATTGCCCAGATGAGTTGTTCTATCTTTAAGATGATTTATAGCAGTGGTGACTGGTGTTTTTTTTGGGGAGGGGGTCGGAAAACGAACACCCCCCTCACAGGAGACAGATGGTGGCGATTAGCAAACCCAACACCTCCTCCCCACAGGAGATGGATTGCGGTGATCATCGACACCACCACGCTTGGATGGGGGGTGGCATTATGGGCCACCACTGATCTATAACTTCTTTGAAAGTGTGCTCAACTGCAGCAATTACCTGTATTGTATCTGCTTTAGTTGGCTGGGCTCTTGTATGGACTCAGCGTCCAAGTCCTTTAGAACAGAATCAAGGATTGAGGCATGGGCACAAGCCTGTGATTGTGTGGGCTGCCACACTGTACCTGTGTAGGGTAGCATAATGCTTTGGAATCCTCTCCTGTTCCCTGAAGCATGGCCTGCTAAACACAATTGCTCCTTCAGCTATTAATATCCTGGTGCTATTGGCAGATAAAAGGCTCACCAGATTTATTGACTCTATATCTTAAAGTAGAAGTAGAAGAGAGAAATTTGAGCTGGTTTCTTTGATCTGTATATAATATGTATGAAGGATCTGGTACAATTCTGGAGCAACTGAGTGAGCATATTTGTGTCTTGTTTTAAATTGAAAATAAGAAATTTGAACCAATTTGCACCATACCTTTAAAGCTTTTTTGGATAGGCTACAACTTCTAAGGTAGAGAGCTAGAATATTGCATTTAGAATTTAAAAAATGTTTTTTTCAGAGGCTGAAGATGGATAAAGGTTAGCAATTTGCACTACAGATTTCAGACCTGTATGGGCAGACTGCAATTTATGAGTGAGCATTTTTCATCTGGAACAAAATAAGTACTGTATATCTTCTGTACAGATAAAAAAATAAACATTGAACAGATTTGTACCACACTTTTTAAACCTTGATTGGAATAGGCTGCAATTACTGAGAGAGAGAACAGGTAGAGTGCATCCTCAAGCAGAAAGTTACATCTTTTTTCACAGATTGAATAAACATTTTTTTTACAGATTTGCTGCTGAGGGGGAATGCAAGTAGATTACAGCTGGAAACCAAGGTAGTACATATTAATTGATTAGCACAACAGCTATTAAGCCTTTTTAGAGAAGCTGCTATATGCATACAACAAACAAATTGCATCTATAAAAAAAAGTAGGTTTATTTATTTCCAGACAGAAGAAAGAAACAATATAAGGAATTGCAGAACAGATTTTTACCCTTTTGGACAAGCTGAGAGTGTTGAAGTAGCGACAGAAAGATTGAGTCTGAAAAAAAATGTTTTCTATCTTTATTTGAAAAGCAAAAAATGTTAGTGGTTTCAAGTATACCTTTTTTGTCAGACAACTATTTCAGAGAGAAAGAGTAAGCAGATTTCTTTAATAAATATAAATGGGCAGAATGGCTCCCCTGGGCAAAACCCTGTACAAGTACGTCCTTCACCTTTTTGGCCACCAGAGGGTGCACACGTGCCCCTAGAGGCCCGCGCGTTCACTGCATGGCAGGGGACCCAATCCGCCTGGCCGACGAGCAAATTCGCCGCCAGCCACCCGCGATCGCATGCACGAGCACCAGCTTGGGGATTTGTGTGTTTGAACACACAAATCCCTGTGCTGTCGGAGGAGAGGAGCCATATTGTTTGTTCCTGCTAAGTAGGAAAAATAATTTGTCTCCTCTCCTGGTCACTCCCATCCCCACACAGTTAGAACACAGTGAGGGAACACACGGTTAACCCCTTGGTCGCCCCCTAGTGTTTACCCCTTCCCTGCCAGTGATATTTACACAGTAACCAGTGCATACTTATACTCATACTGATTGCTGTATAATTGTCAATGGTCCCAAAAAAGTGTTAAAAGTGTCCGATCTGTCCGTCGCAATGTCGCAATACCACAAAAAATTGCAGATCACCACCATTACTAGTAAAAATAAATAAAATAATAAAAGTGCCTTAAAAATGCCAAAAAATCTTTCCCATAGTTTTTAGATGCTATAACTTTTGCGCAAACCAATATACGCTTATTGCAATTTTTTTTTTTTTTTACCAAAAATATGTAGAAGAATATATATTGGCCTAAAGTGATAAAGAATTTTTTTTTAAAATTGGGGATATTTATTATAGCAAAAAGTAAAAAATATTGTTTTTTTTTTCAAAAATGTTGCTCTTTTTTTGTTTATAGAGCAAAAAATAAAAAAACGCAGAGGTAATAAAATACCACCAAACGAAAGCTCTATTTGTGGGAGAAAAAGGACACAAATTTTGTTTGGATACAGCAAACAAGCTCACAATTGTCAGTTGAAGCGACACAGTACCAAATTGTAGAAAGTGCTCTGGTCAGGAAGGGGGTGAAATCTTCCGGGGCTGAAGTGGTTAATATAATAATTGTACAGTTTTTCTGCAGCAAATCTCATCTTTATTAACAGGAAAATCATTCTGATACAGTGATTAGTAAGATTTTACCCCCCCCCCAAAAAATGTATATATATATATATATATATATATATATATATATATATATATATATATATATATATATATATATATATAAAATTATTTTCCATATTCTTACACAAAATATTACAATACAATCATTAAAACACAATTATGACAAAGCACTCTTGTGGCCCAACGTATTTAATGAACATAATCCACTTCTTTAGGAGATGTAAATATGCTTATTCACAATCTAGATAGAAACAATCATAGTTGTTAGAAAATGAATCATCCCAATAAAGAATCACTAGTAACAACACAAGGACTGTGCATTAAACTGCAGGCAACCATTTGAATCCAAAGTCTGTCCCCGTATTTCTGTGTCTATGTTCATGGGGGGAAGACCACTAGACCATTACACAGTCAGGAAGAGCGATGACCAGGATATCTATCTGTCATCAATCTTTCTTCCTATGGTCTTACTAAAGATGAGGGGCATATTCTGGGTTTGGGGCTAATTTCTTTCCCAGATCAGGCTATAAAAAAATGTACAGTATTGAAGGATCTATATTTTTTTGCAAGAAAACTGACATTCACATACCTGTATGACAAAGACCAAGTCCACAAAAGTGAAGATAAAACTGAAGCAGATCAGTGTAAGAGCTATACTATGGCCAATTTTAGGGCCTTATGTGACGTCATACTATTGTTGACTGAAGATGAAGGGGAGAATTGATTTGATAAGGGAGATTCAGAGGTGCCTTCTGGTCAGGAGGAGAGAGGGTTGAATGCATAGAATCTAAGAAAAACTACTTTAAGGAAAGGAAACTATAAAAGAGATTAATCCTAAATGATTCTGCCACATCTCAGAGATCAAACTGGTGACAAGAAAGGGGGTGTCCCCAATGGATGGTATGGGCAGAAAGCCAGTGAAGGATAGTAAGGATGAGGGTACCAAATGTATAAAAAATATTTAACAAATTTTATTCAAAATACAATTAGAAGACATTACAGAAATACATAAATATATTAAAATCACAGAGAACATGATTATAAATGCAAACAAATATGTACAACTGATAAATGCTACAGCCAACGCTTGGAAAATGCAGCTGTTATGAAACCAACCACCCTACATGTTTCGGAAAAAATCACAAAAAGATCAGTCTCTTTCTATGAAAAAATGTGTACTTCCTTCTTCAGGGGTTTAGGTAGGTTGTGTTGTTGCATTTCTATCAGAAAAAAAAGGGGAGTATAAATATATATATAAGAAGGTACCCAAACATTGTAGAATACAATTCATTCATGTGTTGACAAAAATGTATGCAATTTCAGAAGTATAGTCAGAATATGTAAATCAATACTCGCAAATCAAAGATGTTCTCTCATATGACAGAAAAGTTACACAGTACGTATGCAGGCGGCTTGGGTCCCACACCTAAGAGGTCCTATTTTAGGGGATTTGTTTTCGGACAGGGAAATGTTCCCAAACAAAGGGGGAATTTCATCACCTCGTTGAGTCAATATCTTCAAAGGATAAGGGTCATGCAGTGATGTCAGAGGCCCCCCCACACCACATAGCAGCAGATGTGGCAGGTCAGAACTTGCAAGAGCCACCCAGGATTGGGTATGGAGAGCACGGACCTATCAAAACACAGAAAGAATATATGTGTGTATGCTACTAATTACTTCCTATAGTGCAGAGTCATTAGTATATTCTCATTCAGTAAGCAGAACAAACAGACAAGAGAGAAGCCTAACCAGGAAGGGAGAAAGAGTCAGCATTAAGAGTATCAGGCGGTATTTAGGACATGAATAGAAGCTGAAGGATAATCTTCATAAAATATACTTGTATAGAAAAGAAGAATGAAAATAGTATTTGTATTCTAACCTTTCCTTCAGATAGATCTCAGTATGTCCGTATCAAACGCCTCAGCTGTGCAGCACTGATCTGCCACACAGGTTTAGATATTTAAATATCCCACCAAGTGGGAGTGATAGCCGAAGGCAGCCAATCTGGAGGATCTTTGGAGAGGCAGGGTCTGTGCGATAGGTGGAGCCCATCAGGGCATGGAACATAGCTGTGTGAATCACTCAGCTGTGCATGGAAGCTCTCCAATAGAGGCTCCTCAGTCAGCGCAACGTCCGGCACCACCGCGTCACGAGGCGCGGTGATGTCAGGCATCAACACAGACTGCTGACACCGAAAACAGGCAGCAGCTGAGGGCGAAAGACTGGAGAACAGCCAGTGCACATGCGCGAGGGCAGGGATCGGCCACAGCGCACGTGCATAGCCGCCGCCTCAAGTAAAAGCCTCCGGCCCCATCAAAAGAAAGGACCAGAGACCCCCCGGTGCCAGGGAGCACCAACAAGCCACAGCAAATGGCAAGGGGGAGGGGACAGAGGGAGGGAAGTCCCAGCCAGGCCATCAGGGAAAGTGACTAGCGAACGATAGTCACTATATAGTAGAGGCCCTATTCGTCAATATAAAAATAATAGTAATAAAAATAGTAGTGGACTATAATAGTAAAAAGCTATTGAAAATTAGAACCTTGTAATGAGTGTGAGAGCCATCCACCTGCATTGGTGTTACAAGTGGGTAGTGTAACGAAAAGCCTGCAAAAGACACAAAGAGAAGTGAATACACTTTTTACATCCAATAAACCGTCACCTGGAGACAGTTTTTAATAGAAATTTGAGTCAATAAATTGGAATCAGCAACAAACATGCCTAACTCATGGAGATCCAAGACATCAATGGGCAACAAGAGCAAAGAAAGAGAAGAGAAGCTGAGAAAGTGAAAGGAGGAATTTGGAAGAGAAAAAAAGTAATAAGACAAAGGAAACATCATTGAAGGCAAATAGCCGCCTGTAGGCGAATTATTCATAAATCTCATAGATCTTTGTCAAATTTTCCAGTTGTGAAGCCAGGTAGGGAGAGTTTAAAGTTAAGGGCTTCGTTTAAGCCTGGCGGTGAGGTGGCATTTAGATTCGAGATCCACTAAAGCTCACGCTGTAGGAGATATTTGTCATAATCTCCACCTCGTGGGCTTTGGTGTAGTCGATCAAGAACTAAAACTGATATGGTGGGGCAAATACCATTGTGGGTTTGAGTGTGTCTGCCCAATGGCAGGTAGGAATTGGCTGTCTCCATAGATTTAATGTGGCGGTATAGTCTGTCACAATTTTTGTATTGTTTCGCCTATATAAAAGCAAATATAGTTACATAGAATTAGGTAGACCACTCCTGTTGTTTGGCAGTTAGAATAATGTTTTGGTTTAAATGGCATGCCATTGGGTAGGTAGATGTTCTTTCTGGTATTCATATATTTGCAATAGGAGCAGGATCCACATGGAAAAGTTCCCACTACCTTGCAAGGGTCACCTCTCATTGAGCCACAGAATTCACTCTGAACCAATCGGTCACCCACAGAGGCGGCTCGTCTGTAGGTGATCATTGGTAATGGGGGAACAAAATGGCCCACAATAGGGTCAGAAGTTAACAAATGCCAATATTTTTTATATATTGTGTGAGATAGGTGTGGTCATTGGTAAAAGTTGTGACTATTCGATGGCTTTCCTTTGAGGTTTTTGGTTTCTTTGATACAAGTAATTTGTGTCTATTGTTGGCATTTGCATGCCGAAATGCTTTCTTCAGACACTTGTGACTGTAGCCACGTTCGAGTAGACGTTTCTTTAAATTATTCGCCTCATGTTTGAAGTCCAGCTGGTTAGAACAATTGTGTTTAGTACGCAAGTATTCTCCATACGGAATTGATTTTACCAGAGATCTAGGATGGAAACTGGAAGAATGCAGGACAGAGTTGCCTGCAGTGGACTTTCTGAATAGTTTACAGGATAGAGAATTGGATTCATTTTTGAAAATTTCAATGTCCGGGGGCAGGAGGCGGAGCCTAGCGGAGCAGACATGCATTGTTAGAGCTCCACACCGCTGAGGAGAGAAGAGAAGGACAAAGCGGAGCCTGCAGGCTCAAAAGGTATCCATTTGAACCTTTTTGCCCCAGGGAACAAACTGTGAAAGTTTGGGCAGGAAATATGGTACTGGGAGGAAACCGTGGCAGAAATAAAAATCACCTCACAAAGAGCTCACAGGCACTCACTGCAGCTGAAGCAGCTCCAGTCACCTCACAAGATACAGCATCAGGGCGCTCTCACAGACAAAAAATGTCACAGCAAGACTCTCCATTTGAGTCAGATACAGAACAAATCCTCTCACAAACTTCTCCACAAGCCTCCTCAGCATCCCCAGTAATATTATTACAATTTGAAAAGATGCTTCATAAGGCTTTAAAACAAACCTCAGACCAAATAACAAACAGCCTAACCAAAGAAATAAGAGAGCTGGGAAACCGCACCGTAGCCTTAGAAATAAAAATGGATGAAATTGAAATTACAAACCAAGAAAATATAACAGAATTGGAACAATTAAAAAAAGAGAATTTAATACTTCAAACTAAGCTCGAAGATTACGAAAATAGAGCCAGACGTTCAAACTTGCGCATAAGGGGAATACCTGAAACTGTGACAGACCTGCAATCTACTATTACTGCTCTATTGCAAGAACTAAAGCCAGATATCCCTATTGAACGTTTAGAACTGGACAGAGTACACAGAGCCCTCACAGCCAAAAAGAAAGATGGACCCCCACGTGATATAATCACAAAATTTCATTATTACAGAATGAAAGAACAAATACTAATTGCTGCAAGAGAAAAAAAGGAACTTAATTTTCAAGGACACAATTATCAAATTTTTGCTGACCTATCCCAACTCACTATTACTAAAAGACGATCCATGAAACCCCAACTAATGGAACTGCAACGCCACAACATTATGTATCAATGGGGCTTCCCCTTTTCAGTCAGATTTAACTACCAAGGTACAATTTACAGAAGCAGATCAGCAGATGAACTACAACAAACCCTTTTAAAATTAAATCTGACAGAACCCACAAGCAGCAACACTCCCACACGCAGAAGAATGGCATCATCTTCACCTTCAGGCAGCACCCAGAAAATTCCAGAACAAAATGGGAATCATCATTCTCACAAAAGAGGCCGTTATGCCACATCATCCATGGACCAAGAAGATTCAATGGACTGACATCCTAATTCCTGATATCTCCTCATTTATTATACTAAGAGATGGTTCTCTATAAAAAACCTGTATTTATAACTGAATGTAACTGCATTCTGATAGTCACACACTGTGTGGGATCATGTTACATTCCAGTTATATTTCTTATTACTTCTGATTCATATAGCCTTAGAATATATAAGTGAAATAAGGAAATTCTTGTTCAGTTATATATTATCAGGTAATAACAATAGATTTATTACTTTTTAGGACAAATATGTTCAATAATCCAGAAGTAATGGAAGCTTTTTTTTTTTTCTTTTTTCTTTCTTTTCTTAAAACAAATATATTATTACCTAACTAGTTCCTAGAATTATGTTTTTGTTTATTCTAATCTGAAGCAATACAACCTCAATTTTATGAGTTAACATATCTAAACAGTTACATATGAATAAAATATGTAATTGTTTACTCTAAAAGGGTTAAAATCCCAAAATAATTCAAACTATCTTCATCAATACCAAAGTTATTAACAGTACCTTTCTAACTGAATTATTTAGCCTAGGGCAAGACTAACCATATACAACCACCCTGGAATAAATAATTTCAACAAAAACTATATCCTGCACTCCAACTAATGAAACATCATTTTGATGTCTTTTGACATAGCACTTCTCTCCTGTAAGCGGAAGATCCGTGTACCCCCATTAGCCCTCCTCATTCTCCCAACCATATTATGTGGGAGTGTGACGAAGGCACTTATTCCCCTGAGAGAGATATTTATTCTCTTTCACGGGTAAATTGTGATTACTTGCAAAAAATAATTTATACAATGTATCATCTAATCTCATATGTTTTTTGTTTACTCTTTACTCCAGAATTCACTGGTTTCTTTTCTATCTATTCATCTCTTCAGTCCACACAGGTTGATCTGCGCAGTCAGCTCTGCATAACAAAAAGTAAGTCAAAACTATTTGATCTATTGCCATGGCACCACTGAATATACTTTCCCTGAATGTTCAGGGAATAAATGTCCCTCAAAAAAGGACCAAAGCCTTCCGTACTTTCCATAACAAGAAGGCTCACATAGTATGCCTCCAAGAAACACACTTCACCAAAGATTCTACTCCAAAATATATTTCTCCTTTTTATCAACAAATTTACACGGCTTCTGCCTGTACCAAGCAAAGGGGAACTCTAATTGCATTTCACCGATCCACACCATTCACCTTATCATCAGAAATTAAAGACCCAGAAGGTAGATACCTGATACTCATGGGTTATATAATGGATACAGCAATCATGGTGATTTCCTACTACGCTCCTAACAAACAACCTACACCATTCCTCTCACATATATTACAAGTGATTAATACACACAAAATAGGAACAGTGATAATGTGTGGGGATTCGAACCAGGTCCTCCTCCCATTTCTAGATAAATCACCTTTTACACCATCCAAAATAACCTCTAGATTACCTTTTTCTCAACTTCTTTCCAAATACAATCTGGTAGATTCATGGAGAGAAAGTAACCCAATGAAAAAGAAATTCACTTATTTCTCGCACCCTCATCAAACCTTCACCAGAATAGATCATATTTTTCTAACAATAGGAATGATACCAGAAATTATTGCATCAGATATAATTCCGATTCCGTGGTCTGACCATAATGCAGTATACACTACTATAGCCTCAGCCATACCAAAAGCGCATGACCCAACGTGGTACTTACCGGACATAATGCTCAAACACCCACTACATCAGATGGCCATTGAACAAGCTTTAAAGGAATACATATCAATTAATAATACAACAGACATCTCCCCAATAACACTGTGGGAAGCTCATAAGCCTGTCTTGCGTGGTACAATACAAAGACAAATGGCACTATTTAAACGGGAACGCAAAAATCTAGCAAAAAAACTAGAACTCAATTTTAATGCAGCCTACATATCATTTCAAGATAATCCATCTCAGAGTACAAAATCTCATCTGGAAAAATCTAGATTGGAATACGATCTATTTCTCACTGAGTCAGTTGATAAATCTCTCAAACGCTCCAAACACAATTTCTACATGAATGCAAACAAACCAGGTACATATTTGGCTCGGGCATTAAATTCAACTAACAAATCTTTCAAACCAATACGTTTGAAATTATCAAAAAATGTTTACACTTGTAATCCAGTTAAAATAGTCCATACATTTCACTCACATCTCGCAACTTTATACAAGACAAACAATGAATTTAATCCTACAGAGGCTGAATCCTTCTTCTCAAAAATAACCTTACCTGAGTTATCTTAGAATCAAAAAAGCAGTTTGGATGAGCCTATAACTATAGATGAAGTTGCTAACGCCATAAAAGACCTAAAACTTAACAAAAGACCAGGCCCAGACGGCTACTCGGCTTTATACTATAAAACATTCTCAGAAATACTCTCTCCCATTCTCACTGAAACTTTTAACAAACTTCTAGATGGACATTCTTTTCGGCAAGAAACACTAATGGCAATTGTTTTTATGATCCCAAAACCCCTTTCTGATGATACTTCCTGTGTGAATTATCGGCCTATCTCTCTGTTAAACCTCGATATTAAATTATTAGCAAAAATAATAGCAAAACGCCTCAATAGCATTATAGGAAAATTAATACATAGAGATCAAGTAGGCTTCATGCCAAATAGACAGGCAGGCGATAGTATACGCAGGGCAGTGTTATTGGCACATATTGCTAAAAAACGGAAAATCCCTTTATGTTTTCTATCTCTCGATATTAAGAGGGCATTTGACACAGTATCCTGGCAATATATGCAATATTCATTACAAAAATGGGGTTTTGGACCCCACTTTTTAACATGGATCAAAGCATTATATAATAAACCCAAAGCCTATATAAAATATGCTGGATACAAATCTGAAGCCTTTAATATCGAAAGAGGTACCCGACAGGGTTGCCCATTATCTCCCTTATTATTTGCCCTTATACTCGAACCCATGGCCCAATATATCAGAACAAACCAAACTATAACTGGCATTGAAGTAGGAGGTATTACACACAAATTATGTATATTTGCAGACGATATATTACTTTTTCTACCATCACCACAGGTCTCTGGTCCTAACTTAATACCAGCTCTTGATGGATTTGCAGCCCTATACGACCTTATGATTAATCCTAAGAAATGCCTAGTGCTTAATATTTCACTCACAAACATGGAATTGATCCCGGCTAGGGCTGCACTCCCATTCACATGGGCAGAAAAATCAATCCCATATCTTGGAATTCATTTAACAGCCTCTCATTCTGACTTATTCTCAACCAATTATCCTCCTGTATTAAGACAGATCACAAATCTAATAAAACAATGGTCGCAACTTCCTTTATCCTGGATGGGGAAGATTAATGCAATCAAAATGACTATTCTACCCAAATTGCTTTATCTATTCAGAGTCCTCCCTATTCCAATTCCTTCCTTTTTTTTGAGAATAGTACAAAAAAGAGCAACTTCGTTTACATGGGGCTCTTCTAAACCACGTATACCTATACACACACTACATCTTCCCAAAAATAAAGGAGGCCTGGGATACCCTAATTTTACTAACTACTACAGAGCGGCACATTTGGCCAGTCTGTCCAAATACCATGCAAAACAGGAAATCCCATTATGGGTATTTATAGAGGCTTCAGAAAATGACCCTCTATTAATATCAAATTTATTATGGCTTGATCCTAAAGACCGCTTTAAAATTCATAATCCCATAACTAAACACTTCTTATCTCTCTGGGATAAACTAAAAACCAAATATCAGTTACAATCTCCACACAATCCTCTCCTTTCTTTTATCAGAAATCCGGCCTTTTATCCGGCATGGATCTACCCAAATTCTTTTAAAGCTTGGACAACATCAGGCATTCAGACACTAAATGACTTCATAGCATCTAAATCATTCCTTTCATTCCCATCGCTTAGAGAAAAATATGATCTACCAAACTCTGAGATATTTAGATATCTCCAAATCAAAAATTTCTATACACTATTCCTAAAGGGGATACACCATTATCCCAATTATCCATTTTTGAATCAATCTGTACAAAAGATCCATTTGCTAAAGGTACAATTTCATCACTTTATAATCAATTATATGGAGTACCAAATCTCAATAGACCCTCTTACGTTCAGAGGTGGGAGGAGGACCTGGGACGAACTTTAGAAGACACAGACTGGTCTAACATATGGCTCACATCTAAGTCATCTTCACCCAACATCTTAGCACTGGAGACAAATTATAAAGTCCTAACTCGCTGGTACCTTGTACCCGCTAGAGTGGCAAAATATTCACCTAATACCTCAGCTCTTTGTTTTCGAGGATGCCCAGAAATAGGCACATATTTACACATATGGTGGACGTGCCCAGTAATCCAAACCTTCTGGAAGGAAGTCTTCGTGATTGCATCTAAAATATTTAAAAAAATAATACAACCAGATCCATATTTAACTTTACTTAATCTAAAACCGGAATGGTTAACACTCTCTCAATTCAAACTTATGATCCAACTAATAACGGCTGCAAAACAAACAGTGGCCAAGGCATGGAAATCTCCTACATTGGTACTAGCAGAAACAATTCACAGAATGAATAATACAATGTCCCATGCTAAGATGGTAGCCATCGATCAAAATCAAATTCCAAAATTTGAAAAACTTTGGCATCCTTGGATAAAACAACAGTTCCTGTCAAACTTCAATGACTCTGTCCTGTTGCCATGGTAACAGATTAAATGACTTACAGAGACACCCATTCTAAGGCTTCAAAGAGAACTAAAAAGAATAATAAACTGACGAGCGGGACAACCTTGTGGACCATACCTCTACCTTTCAACCCTTTTTCTTCTTTCTCTTTCCTTTTCTCCACAATACGATTAAAGCTCATTATCAGAATTTATTTGACCTATATACACTCTACTTGTAAACAATATGTATAGTAGGTATAAATCATTTAAATACCTACAAAAGTAACTAAGGAAATGATATATATCTTTAATTTAGGTTTACGTGAACCCAATGTTTAATATTTGAAATTTCATGATATTTACCTATATAAACCCTACTGTAAAACAATGAGCTTACTTTATAGATCCTTGTAAACTTACTTTATGTATCTTTATAATATTGTATACTCAATAAACTTCTTTTGACAAGGAAAATTTCAATGTCCAGAAAAGTGATCCTGGACATATCAGAATTCATTGTAAAATTAAGATTAAATTCATTAGTATTGAGTTTAATCAGATACTTATCCAAGAGATGTTGGGGGCCGTCACAGATGACAACGGTGTCATCTATGTACCTGTGCCACATAACGACGTGGCACAGGTACATAGAGAGAGCCTCGTAGCTGAAGATGGTGTTTTCCCACTCCCCCAGGTACAGATTGGCTTATCCAGGGGCACAGCAGTATGAATTCATTAAAGGACGCTTCGTGGTGGCTAGTTCGAGACAGCACCCTACGTATACATGCCAATCCTTTAGAGTGTGGTATTAAGCTATAGAGAGCTTCTACGTCAATAGTTGCAAGAATACAATTAGCTGAAACTTGGACGTCCTCTATAGTTTGTAAAATATGAATAGTGTCACAAATGTACGAGGGAATGGTAAGAACGAAAGGTCTAATATGTTCGTCTATTAATTTACAAAGATTTTCAGTAATCGATCCATTACCTGAAAGGATTGGCCTGCCCAGTGGGTTGGAGGGGTTTTTGTAGATTTTAGGCAATGCATAAAAGGTTGCCAATCTTGGATAGGGGGTGCGTATGAAATTCCAAGTTTGTTTGGAGATAATTTTATTGTAGAAGGCTTCATCTACAAGTGAATAAAATTTTGGATTGAAAGCCTCAAGAATGCCCCTGCCCACTGGACGATACCAATCACGGTTTCTTAAAATGTTTAGGCACATTTTTTTATATTGTTTATTGTCCATGAGGACAATATTGCCCCCTTTGTCACTTGGTTTAATTGTGATAGTGTGGTTATTTGATAGGTCTTGTAGGGCTGATTTTTCACCTTGGGTTAAGTTGTCATTACAGGGGGATGTTTGGTTTAGGGATTGGATCTCGGAAGAGACCATCTTTAGAAAGGTTTTTACGCCGTGATTTGTGCTGGGAGCAGGGTATAAGGAAGAGACCTTTTTCAAGGCCGATTTCAAAGGTGGAACATTTGTAGGTGGATTTTGAATATCTCCAAGGAGCATCTCCAAATTTATCGTATCGATAAGATCTTTGGGTTCACTTTCTTCCAAAAGTGAGTTTAGATTGTCTAAAGCTTGGCGTTCACTAAATGTACAGCAACCTTCACTGTCTGCTTTTTGTTTCTCAAACATACTTTTTAATAATAGTTTACGTGTGTAAAGGTGTGTATCCTTTATCGCTGTAAACTTATTCTATTGTTTGGGCAGAAAGTGAGTCCCTTAGAAAGAACTGAGATTTCATCTACCGTTAGATTATGTGCTGAGAGATTAATGATGTTTAGTTGTGAAGAAGAAGATGAAGAATTTAAAAGAGTCCCGAGTTTGGGGGAACAGAGGGATTGGATTGGTTTTTAGAAAAGATTGCTGGAATTTTTATAGAAGAAGTGGATGGAAGAGTGCCACCTAATGAGGGTGTCACGGTTCCATTTGTTGGTAGAGATATTGTAGGGCTTGGGGCATTGGTAGAGGATTTTGGGAAAGGTTGTTTAGGAGATTGTTGTTTGGAAAATCGTTTTTTTGTGGAATTTGCTAAGGGGTGATCGCTTTCTTGGCGTCTCTTGGGTTTTCTAGTGCGTCTAAATTGTTTTGAGGAAGTATGGGAGACGTTGGATGACATAGACGATGAGTCAGATAAATCTGATTATCCCGGATATTGTTTGGGGTTTGGTTGGTGGTTTCTACCACCAATTTGTTGAGACCATTCGTAGGCCTTACCTTCCTCAAAGGCTTGTTTGTCCCTCAAGAATTTTAATTCTTTTTTTAGAGAGAATTGTTTTATTGAACAATTCTATGTGTGTTTTTAATTTCTGATTGTGGTTTTGAAAAGAATCTAAGCATTTTAAAAGTCCAAAAGTCCAAGAAGTTTCCATCAATGAAACCATTGGTTTGGGCCTTTTTAAACACAAACAGTAAAGGCAATTAAGGCTAATAAATCCTACGGAAGGGACAAATTTAACAACAGGCCGGTTAGAAGCTGTAAATAGGCTCAAGAGTAACCTTTCCATTATCATAAAGCCTGCTAACAAAGGCAGCAATGTGGTGGTGATGGATTGTAATCATTATGATAGAATGTGTAAAACCCTGTTACAAAACAAAATTGGTACCAATGTTTCTCTGAAGACAGTTTTGAGATCATTGAAGTTGAAGTTTAGTAAGTTGCTTGTGCTGGAGTTATCAATAAAAAGACATACAGTATATCTGAAAGTGCTGGTATTCTATGCTTTATCCAAAATCCACAAAAATGAAGTGGATCCTCTGGGATGCCCAATTACTCTGGGAATTGGGGCATACTCAGAACCAGCTAGTCCATTCATTTATTTCTTCCTACTTTTACATGTTATAAGGTTGCCATCATATATTAAATATACTCCTGACCTCTTGAGTAAGCTGTGGGGGCATTGTAGTACCTAGTGAAGCCCATTTAGTTGCAATTAACGTGGAAGCATTGAATTTGAGCATTCCACATGCTTGGGGGTCTTGAAGTAATAGGTTCTATTCTTTCTGAAATGGATACAACCCAATGGCCATTGAATGA
Organism: Lithobates clamitans; assembly: GCA_037952925.1. NCBI lineage: Eukaryota > Metazoa > Chordata > Amphibia > Anura > Ranidae > Lithobates > Lithobates clamitans. The sequence continues at coordinate 3,165,823 of JBBGZY010000477.1, read as the reverse complement.
GTTCATTTTAGAACCTTTCAGGTTGAACTGGATGGACTGATATTTTTATTCAACCTAACCAACTATGTAACTATATAACTTTTGGATCACATTCTTCACAGTAATGTATTTATGAATGCTGGCTTCCACTTCCAGGTGCAGGGCATCGTAATGGGGACATGTTGTGCCCTATCATATGTCAGCCTGTCCCTGGGGAGGTGGGAGAGTCAGTTATTTGCTAGAGAGGACATGTTGATGTACCTGTGTCACATTTTAATGTGGCACAGGTACATAGATGATTTCTCTATGGTATGGAAAGGCCCTAAACTGAAGCTTTATCAGTTTTTGGTAAGTTTGAATGTTAATACTTTAAATCTATTTTTCACACTTTCAGTGGATAAAAGTATTACTTTTCTTGACCTGAACATTACCATTGAGGAAGATGGGAGACTCTCTACTTCCCTGTTCAGAAAAGAAACAGCAGGCAATACAATTTTGAGGGCTTATAGTGCCCATCCAAGGGTGCTTGTACACAGCATACCTTGTGGACAGTATGTTTGAATCAAACAAAACTGCTCAAATGTACAAGATTTTGAAAGAGAAGCTTTAATGTTGAGAGACTGCTTACTTTTAAGAAGCTATAGTAAAAAAGTGTTTGAGAAAAGGCCTATCAGAGGGCCTGTGCATGCCCATGTTTCAAACTATGGCTGGGGCTCAAACAAACAAGTGAACAGCCTAGGGACACTGGGAAATTTGAAACTACATATACTTACCATCATTACCAGGTCAGGGAGGCTCTATCTAAATGCTGGTGTTTATTAAGGAACCAAGAAAACTATGGGCAAATATGTGAGGTTAGATTCAGAGAAACACATTTCTAAGGGATACGCTGGTACACAGTTTTGATCCTATCCATTTTGGTGAGAAGGTGGGTCCATGGGGGACTTTTACGTGTGGCTGGTGCCCAGAGTGCCTGTTGATTAGGGAATGCACTGGGTGCATGCTCCCTGATGGCATCTGGTTCTGGTCATGTTTCTATGTGTAATGTGCTACTGAGGGGGTTGTTAATCTTATGACCTGCATCTATGGAGCATTCTATGTGGGCAAAACGAAACGTCCCTTTCATAAAGGCATACATGATCACATTTAACCAGAGGGAGGAGAGGTGGGCTGACCTCCTATCGCAGTTTGGAATGGAGGCAAGGATGGGAAGTGTCATTATAATGCGGTATTTTAATTATCAAATTAATTTAATTATTAAAGACATAGACTGGGTGGAAGGAACCGCACATTCATCTAAGGCTCGCCAGTTCCTAAATGTCTTGCAGGACAATTTCATGGGTCAGATGGTGAATGCACCAACAAGAAACAATGCGTTACTAGACCTACTGATTACTGATAACAATCCAGACCTGATCATGGATGTAGAAATAAGGGACAATTTAGGAAATAGCGACCACAGGTCAATTTGTTTCAGCATAAATCACACAAATAGGAAACACAAGGGTAATACAAAGACACTGAATTTCAAAATAGCCAACTTCCCTAAACCACATTCCTTGCTAGAAGATATTCAATGAGTTCAAATCCTGGGAAAAATGAACATGGAAGTAAAATGGGTATGCTTTAAGAGCATATTAAAGGTTAATGGCCAGTGCATCCCAATGGGTAATAAATTTAAAAGAGCTAACAAAAGCCTGGCTTAACTCCAACTCCAACGTAAAAATGCATGTAAAAGCAAAAGAAAAGGCCTTTAAAAAAATACAAGGCTGAAGAGTCTTCATCACCATTCCAACTTTACAAAGAATGCAATAAGAAATGTAAGGGTGCTTTAAGGGTGGCTAAAATAGAACATGAAAGGCACATAGGGGAGAAGAGTAAAAAAATAAAAATACATTCTTTATATAAATAGCAAGAGAGGGAGGGCATAACATATTGGCCATAAAGAATGATGAAGGGAATCTGGTTACAAAAGATGGAGAGATGGCAAAGGTTTTGAATTTATTCTTCTTCTCAGTCTTCACAAGGGAAACAGGGGGTTTCAGTAACCAAGACTGCATGGTTTATCCTCATGACACGCCACAGGGAGCACCCTCATGGCTAACAGAGGATAAAATCAGCAATAGACTTGAAAAACTTAACACAAATAAGTCACCGGGACCAGATGGCTTGCACCCGAGGGTCCTTAAGGAACTTAGTCAAGTGATTGCCAGACCATTGTTCCTAATTTTTAGCAGTCTACTGACTGGAATAGTACCAGCTGATTGGAAAAAAGCCAATGTAGCATATTTAAAAAAGGGCCAAGATACATCCCGGGGAACTACAGACCAATTAGCCTAACATCAATACTTTGCAAGCTCTTAGAGGGGATGATAAGGGACTATATACAAGATTTTAGCAATAAAAACTGTATCATTAGCAGTAATCAGCATGAATTCATGACAAATCTTTCTTGCCAAACCAATCTATTAACCTTCTATGAGTATGATGATATGAAATGTGGTGTATCTGGATTTTGCAAAAGCATTCGATTCAGTTCCCCATAAACGTTTACTGTACAAAATAAGGTCTGTCAGCATGGACCATAGGGTGAGTACATGGATTGAATACTGGCTACAGGGGCGAGTCCAGAGGGTGGTGATAAATGGGGAGTACTTGGAATGGTCTGGTGTGGTAAGCAGGCCCCCCAAGGTTCTGTCCTGGGACCAATTCTTTTTAATTTATTCATAATCTGGAGGATGGAATAAACAGCTCAATCTCAGTGTCTCCGGATGATACTAAGCTAAGCAGGGCAAAAACTTCTACGTAGGATGTGGAAACCTTGCAAGAAGATCTTAACAAATTAATGGGGTGGGCAACTACATGGCAAATGAAGATTAATGTGGAAAAATGTAAAATAATGCATTTGGGTGCCGATAATATGAATGCAATCCACTTGCTAGGGGGAGAACCTCTGGGAGAATCTAGGATGGAAAAGGACCTGGGGGTCCTAATAGATGACAGGCTCAGCAATGGCATGCAATGCCAAGCTGCTGCAAGCAAAGTCAACAGAATATTGGCATTCATTCCAGAGATAAAACTGTAATTCTCCCACTATACAAGATTCTGGTCCGTCCGCACCTGGATTATGCCATCCAGTTCTGGGCACATTTCCTCAGGAGGGGTGTGCTGGAACTGGAGAGGGTCCAGAGAAGGGTAACAAAGCTAATAAAGGTAATGGAGGATCTCAGTTATGAGGAAAGACTGCAAACATTGAACTTATTCTCTCTGGAGAAGAGACGCTTGAGAGGGGATATGATTTCAATGTACAAATACAGTACTGGTGACCCCGCAATAGGGATAAAACTTTTCAGCGCAAGGGATTTTTTTTTTAACAGAATAGAGTTTATTTAAACAACAAATCAGCATTACAGAACAATAAACAAAAGACATACTACAAATCACACAACATTTTCAGTAATAATCAGTATCTAGTAGGGGACCTAGTCCCCTATCGTGTGTCATTCATCCTTGGAATAGCAGGACAAAACCTAGCAACAGGTGGTTGGGTTCACCAACATCATCTTCCAATTTCCCATACCCTCATATACCATCAGAAGAAATCGAGGGGTGTATCAGCAGTGGGGGGGAGGGGGGAGAAAGGAAGGAGAAGGGGTTGAAACCAAGAATGAGTAACCACATCTAACAAGTATATTAGATTAGCTGTAGTCATATCAACCACAGGCATCTATCCACCCCGGCCCAGACCTTGTCAAATTTTCCTGGGCATTGCCTGCTTTCATATGTGAGACTGTATAAGGGCAGCACCGAGTTAACCAAAAACCAGGAGTCGAGTGTAGGTTACTCTGCCGACTTCCATCTCAAGAGTATTTCCCTTCTAGCGTAAAACAAGGAGACTGTATTACAATATTTAGTATATCTGTCTCCATCTACCTCCTCCAAGTGGCTTAATAGTAAAGTCAAGGGGTCTAACAGAATCCTCGTGCCACATATGTCACCTAGGGTGGAGGCTACTGCCTCCCAATAGGGTCGAAGCAAGGGGCAGGACCAGACCATATGACAGAATGAGCCCTTCTCCTGCCTACACCTGGGGCACATCGGATCCCGCTGGGGGTACATTCGGGCCAGTCTCTGCGGAGTGTAGTAAGCCCTGTGTAAGAAGCTGAATAAACCTGTCTTTCGCAGCTATCATAGAGGTGATAAAGGTAGAGACGCATTCCTCCCACTCCTCGTCACTCAGAGTCGGTATGTCTGATCTCCATTTGTTCAAAGTCCGGGTCGGTTTAAAGTCATAGGCTACCGTCAGATAAAGGTACAGAGAGGAGAGAGTCTGACTCCAGAGTTATCGTGTCAGGAAATTGGGCACCGTAAGCATGTCTCAGCTACCAGTAGTGAGACTCTAAGGGGCCAGGTATGGGGTATAGGCTTCTTAACTCCTGAAATGTCATAAGTTTACCATCCTGCGTTATGTGTTTCAACGTGGTGATCCCCTTCTTAGCCCATACCGCTGGATCCGGGATATTATTGAAATGGGGTAACATCAGATTCCCCTAGAGTGGCATGTGAGGGGACACATGGGAGGGTTTCCTATAGACTGTTCTAGCATCTTGCCAGGCCCTTATCATGGTTTTCATAGAATTTGTCACTGAGGGACTGGCCCTGGCCCCCCAGAACACCAGATTTTTAAGGCTGCATAGGAGCCCAAAGTGGCCACCTCTAATAGGATTGCTGGGTTCTGTCTGGGCTGGGAAAACCACCAACGCACCATGACAAGGGCCGCCGCCCAGTAATATATCTGGAAATTCAGAAGCGCCAGGCTTCCTCCCGGGGAAGATACAGTATTCTCCTTGCCACCCTGGGAGGCAGCCCAGCCCAGACAAAAGAGACTAACAGCCCCTCCAGCCTCCCGAAGAAGCTCTTGGAAATATGTGATGGAGTGTTTCTAAATAGGTAAAAAAATTTAGGTAGGTATACTATCTTGAGCAGGTTAACCCTGCCCACAGATGTCAATGGGAGAGAGTGCCAGGCTACAAATTTGGCAGTGATCTGTGACATAAGAGGTTGTATATTTTTCCCTATATAGTCTCCTATCTCACTGCTAACCCTGATGCCCAGATAGGTGAACTCATCTACCCACTTGAACTGTGTTTGAGTGTCAGGTCAGGGAGCTGATGGGTGTAATGGAAACAAAACTGACTTATCCCAGTTGATGTGTATGCCCGAGTAGCCACTAAAGTGATGAAATAGGTGTAGTGCAGTTCGAAGAGACGCGGAGGCGTCTGCTAAGTAGAGCAGTGCGTCATCTGCACATAGTGACAATTTTTCTTCAATTGGACCTAACCCCGTGCTTCCCTGTCTGCTCTAATGAGGATACCGAGGGGTTCTAACGCCAATGCAAACAATACCGGATATAGGGGACACCCCTGCCGCGTCCCTCGAACCAGCAGGAATGATTACGACAGGCAGCTGTTTGTGCGGACCCTGGCATTGGGGGTTGGCATATGACATTTGTAACCATAACAGAAACTTAGGGCCAAAACCAAATTTGAGTAGTACTTTCCATAAATATCCCCATTCCACGGAATCAAAGACTTTCTCTGCGTCCAAAGAGGCCACCACTCCCGCCGTATCTGGTTGTGCTCTGTCAATATGAAAAATAGTCTCCTAATATTAATGTCTGTGCCTCTACCCAGCATGAATCCCATCTGGTCAGGGTGAAATAGGGCTGTTATGACTGTGTTCAGTCTATTAGCTGGTATTTTGACCAGTAACTTTGTGTCAACGTTTAGCAGGGAGGGCAATAGGAAGAGCACAGGGAGGGGTCCTTCCCCGCTTGGGGATCACCACTATGATCGCTTCTCCTGGCTTGAAATTTAATGGCGAGGTCCTCTGCATATTGCTTATAGAACTCCACTGGAATGCCATCAGGACCAGGGGTCTTACCAGATTGAAGAGTTTGGAGCGCCTTAAGAATTTCCTCTACTGTGATAGGTCTATCTAGTCCGTTCCTATATGTTGCGGTCAGGACTAGGATGTCTATGTCTTCTAAGTAAGATGTCAACTCGTCCTCCCCATAGGTCTCTCTAGAGCTGGAAAGTGACCTGTAGTATGAGACAAAGCACTGGTTAATCTCTTCAAGGGCATAGAGAAGGTCTCCATCAGGGCCAAAGATATGTGGTACACTAATCCCTCTGGACTGTTCTTTAGAGAACCAGGCCATCAGTCTCCTCAACCTCTCCCCCTGCTCAAAAATGCATTGAGAATGAGCCAATAACTTTTTCTGAGTGAGGGAGGTACGAAGGCGCAGTACTTCCTTAGTTAGAGACTGCAGCTGGGTGTACTGGGAGGATCTCAAGATCTAATATAGATTGCTTCCTGGGTGGTAGCCTCTGATTCGGCTTTAATCAGGTCTGCCCTCCTTTCTTTACAAATCCTTGCAATGACGGTCTGGTACTGTCCCCTTACCTTATATACCTTTAAAGCTTCCCACGCCATCAGCTCTCTCTTAAAATATGTGTCTACCCCTGGATCTGAGACCCAGAACCTAGAGAGCCTCCATAGAGTATCTGAGGAAGTTACCGAAGTATTCAAACTTAGTAACATAGGTGCATGGTCCGATATGCCCCTAGGCAGTATCTTTATGTCCGCGACTCTAGGCAGGACAGACCCCCCAGCGAAGACCAGATCAATGTGGAAGAAGGATCTGTGAGACGCGGAGTGGCAAGTGAAAGCCTGGGATTGGGGATGCCTCCATCTCCAGATGTCTGTCAAACGATATGTCTCTGCTCAAGCTGCTAGGCCCAAGTATTGAGGTACTATCCCTGCATCATCCCCAACACCAGCCTGGACGTTTGCCGTGCATCAGTGACATCATTTCCGCTTCCGCGTTCCAAAGTGGTCAGCGTGGAGCTTTCCATACACTGGATGCAGCGGTTCAGCCTGTGTACAGACTCCACACCCAGACGCCTGAAGGAATGAAATACGAGCCGGAAACAAGATAACAGTACATCCCAGGACACTTCCCATCTCAAAGAAACACCTCCACCCTGCGAACCAGTAAGTGTAATTGTTACACTAACTTTTATTTTTTCATAAACAAGCTACCACAGTTGACGCCTCCACACCCCTCCTTTTTTTCAAGTATTGAGTATTGAGGTCCCACAGCCGTCAGTCTGTCCACACCTGCATCAGGGACCAGATTAAAATCACCCAAGATTACAGTTTGTTCGGAAGCAAACTCCGCAATCTTGGCTGTGATTTGATTTAAGTGGCAAGGAGGCTGGGGGAAGCATGTATAGACCCACAATAGTCCATGTTTGTGAGAGAAATTCATGCATGAACAATTACATATCTACAATCTGGGTCCAGGGCCAGATCCAGAGGTCTAAAAGGAAGCGTTTTAAGCACTAGAACGTTAACGTCCCATGCAAAATTAGAGTAGGTGGAGTGGTAATGGTGACCTACCCATGTTTTTTTTAGGGCCAGGGTATGGCTCCCCACTAAGTGGATCTCCTGAAGAACACATATGTGTGGGATATATGATTTAAGAAATTGGAACACCAGTGACCATTCGGCCCTGTGGTATTCCATGACAAAATGTTAAAGGAGGACATGAGTACTGTGTAGGACAAGGGGAGTAGGATCATGGAATTGAGACTTTGCTGGGCATAGTGGCCAGACCCAGATGACACAGACACTTCACCATGGTGATGCTGAAACATTGAGTACATTTGCAGACAGGTATAAAATCATAACTAAAAATATACATGAAAAGAACAAAACAACCAGCCCCTACTGGGCAACAAATCCCCCCCACCCTGCCTATCCTCCCAAAACTGGGGAGGGCTTCCACCCCAAAACCCGAACTCAGCGCGCCGGCTGCAAAGGGGGGACTTGTATAAGAAGTGAGCCTCACCCCTCTGGGTTGTATCTGGGGGGTGCGATCGAGTGGTCCATTTATCAACTCTGCTATCCTCTGCTGGACAATGAGGAAGCTGGTGGGGACATGACACAGTCACAGGACAGAAGAAGTCATTTAAGTTCCCAGCAGCAGCTGAAAGTGTGATCCAATTAGATATATTTGACCTGTAGCAGGTGAGCCCCAGTACTCCCCAGCAAGGGGTGAGTGGGCAGTTCAAATTTCCTGAAGATGTCAGGGGCACAAATTTGGATTGCTAAAAACAGTAACTGGTCGGGGCCTAAGTGTATCCATACAGTCACCCCCTGTAACCTACTCCATCTTCCCAGTGAAAGTCTGCCGCTGTTCACCCTGGAGCTTCACTGTGAGAAGGAAGGGTGGGGATGGTTAGGAAAGGATGAGAACAGGGGGGTTCTGTTCAGTAAGAGGGCCGTGGCTGATGGCACAGGGGCGTCCCTCAAGTCTCACTGCCCTAAGCCCAGGCCATCACTACCAAAATAACAATCATTGTAACCCGTAGGTGTAGTTCAATAGAAATTCATGGATCAACGGGTCAGTGGGCAGGTGGCAGGGAGTCCAGCCAAACAGAAGCTTCTCTCGGTGAGGTGAAAAAGCAGGTCGTCTCTCCATCCTGGACCCGCAAGTGCACCGGGAAGAGCACACTGTAATGAATATTTTGGGTCCTCAGTGCCGCCTTCACCTGGTCAAACAATTTCCGGAGCCTTTGTGTTTCAACTGAGTCATCAGGAAAAAAATCATTAACTTGCTATTATGGAAGCAAAGATCTCCCAGGGTCCTGGAGGCACGCAGGATTTCGTCTCAGTCACGAAAGTTGAGCATGCGGAGAATGAAGGTCCGCGGGAGGACCCCTGGATTTACTGGTTTAGGTGGTACTCGGTGGGCCCTCTCAATGACATAGTGGGGAGAGAAAAGGGCATCAGGGAGGAGAAAACAACATGTCTTCCACAAATCTCGTTGGGTTGCCCCCTCACCACTCTCAGCCAGACCTATTATGTGGAGGATGTTTCTCCTGTTTCTATTTTCGGCATCCTCCACTGTGTATTCCAGGGCCTTCACCTTAGTCTGGAGCATGCAGAGAGCTGCAGAGTGCTCTGTGACATCATCCTCTGTCTGATTCACCCTCTGTATGGTCTTCCTCACTCTGGATCGGATCCTGGAAGATAAGGCTGACCATCTAGACTGCCTCAATCTTTGATGTGAGCGTGGGTTGGCAAGTGGCTATTGCAGCCATTACTTCAGCAAGCCAGGGCGGCCATGAGTCAGCAGACTCAGTGGGGCCTGCCTGTGAGGCCAGATGAGAGCATGTGAGCGGGAGAGCTGTGGTGGTTCTTCTGTGATCATCAGGAAATTAAGCCTTTTTCCCTTATGGGATTGTGCACCCGCTGACCTGCGCCTCATCAGGGTGATTCCAAGGCAGAAGTCGGGGAGTTATACACATGACCATTCACTAAAATTAGAAGACCTTAAACTGCATAGAGGGTTCTTTATTGTAAGAGCTGTAAGGATGTGGAATTCTCTTCCACAAGCAGTGGTTTCATCTGAGAGCATCAATAATTTCAAAAAACTATTAGATAGACACCTAAACGACCACAAGATACAGAGATATACAATGTAATATTAACATAAAAGCACACACACAGGTTGGACTTGATGGACTTGTGTCTTTTTCAGCCTTATGAACTATGTAACTATGTCATTTACTACACACCTAAGATCAATGCTCAAATCAGATGGCATGTAGGTTTGTTAAATATTTATGATTTTACTGTGATACAATTCATGGCGTTGGAAAGGGTTATGGAGGATCCTAGAGGAGACCAGGTGGATACATCGCCTTAAGCCTATGTTGCCACCAGGCCAAAATTATGTTATTAATTTTTCATGGTTTTTGTCATATTTTACATTTTTTTATCATTATAAAATTTTTAGTATGGTTACTCAGAGTGCCTTTTTGGTGTTTGAACATTCCTGTTGAACTCCTTGTATCTATTATTTGTTTTGTAGGCCATATCTATTTGGTTTTCTCCTACAGGATTGAAAGTCAGTGTATCTTGGGCTTTTGTGCAAACATCTGTGTATCCATCCTACTCCCCCTGCACTAAATGTACCTTATGTTCTATTTAGAGAATAATGAGGAGTGGGCCTTATAGTTAAGATGCTGTAAAATTGTTGTACTTTGATTTTAGTTTGTCTTCTCCTGGAGGGTGTGCCTTTAAGGGTGCTTTGGGATTTGGGGTGGCCGGTGGTCGGAGCCTGTGCTGGAGCCAGAGATAAATCCAGAGCTAAATCCAATTTGTCTTGTAGTAGGACACTGCTGGCTCTTTCATTAGAGTACAATTGCGGCATTGTGCGCATGCTCCATCATGTTCTCAGGGCTATGCACACCTCTGGCACCCAGAGGGTGCAGTGGTAGAGTGAATGTGATCTCCAGGGGCCAGTGTACGCCTGGTGAGCCTGCATCTTGGAACTGCCCACACACCAGCTGATGTTTAGGGCTGTGCTCTGTCACTTGTGCTCTATTATGGGGGGCTATATTAGTGGGGTATCAGGCCCTCCAAATTAGGCTTCCTGCATTTTTGTTTGAAATCTCAGAGGTGTTGCTGGATGTTGGATTGCAGTGCAATATAAGTTATGTGTATATAGTATCAAGTATGCATTGATGGCTGAATTGCCTGAAATGCCAGTTCTGCTTTTGGAAAAGAATTCATCTTGATTTTTTTTTTTTTACTACAGGGGATCTGATACACCCTGGGGATGGACAAATAGGAAAACTGTTTGCAGTCTGTTATATGGATTGTGTATATATGTTTCTTGGATTGTACCAGCATTGCTATATGTGATACATGGCCATATTATAGATAGGTTAATATTGTTTGCCCATTCTATAATTAGAAGTGAGTATTGGGAGTGTTATCATGTGTATGTGTGTTAATGTGTTTAATGTGCTATAGGGAGATGCACATATGTGCAGATTTTTTTCAACTTAAGGTTTTTGGACCTTCCATTCTCCACGCCATTTTATGGGCATTGGTTGTCCTCTTAACTTTCATTTGTGTTGCTATTTTGATAATTGATTGGGTAATTGATAAATATTTATTGGGAAGAGGAAAATTTGGGCTTAAAAACATTACATCATAATTATGTGTGGTGAATTATAGGGGTTTTTTCTTCCCCTTTTTCTTTTTTCCTTTTGTAGTACTCCTTATGTTAATTTCATTGTATGCTTGTAGTGGAACTTAGGTTGAAATAGGATACATACTACCTATATCTTAGGTAAACAAAAAAGAAAAAGGGCCTGTGTATATGTGTAGTGATACACTAGTGTGTCCTCAATACATAGTGTACCCAATGTGGGTAGTGTCACTCTAGTCAATAAATACTGCATATACCAAAAAACTAGGTTGTCCTTATCAAGACTGAAAAGAACCGAAAGACCAAATAAGTGACACAGCATACTATGTATAGGAAAGTAGAAAATAATTTGTAATTTATTAATGAATAAAAAACACTTTAAAACTACATGAGGAACTCCTCAATGAAAGATCGTAATGGGGATACTGAAAACTTGACAAACAACCCAGGATGCAGGTCATCTCTGGGTGTGGCTACAAACAATACAGGACATGAACAAAACACACTTCAATAAAATACACATATACAATCGTCCGGACACCAGAGATCAATATATGGATGAGAATGCCACAACGAGTTGTATGAAATGGAACACAAGAAATGTGAATAATAAGGCATGGGCATCCATATAAAGGTTCCTGGAAGGCTCAAGCCCATAAAAGGAATGGGAAAGAAATATAATCAATGTATTATGGGCACTTCAGTGATTCCTTTTCATCATAGTAACCCCAGTGAAACATAGGTATATTTTCTTATACATTTGCTTAGTAAAAACACTATTCACTAACAGTAAAAGCATGACTGAGGCTCTAGTTGCTTGAACCCTGCAAGGATGTGGCTACACAAATTTTGAGTTTGGCCCATCCCTCCGTGGTGTGGAATACCCTTTGGTGTGCACTGCGGATTTTTGGTTGGTGTTTCGTGTAACTTTGACCCCAGCAGCTTTGCTGTGTTCCGAGCCCTAGCGGCTATGCATCGCTTCAAGGAAGGGTTTAATGTGGACACATGGACAGGGTGTGTCATAATATAAATTTGATATCTCTTTTGTGGTTAGTGTTATTTTGGGTTATGGGTTATGGGTTGTTTGTCAAGTTTTCTATATCCCCATTACGATCTCTCATTGAGGAGTTCCTCATGTAGGAGTTTTATAGTGTTTTTTATTCATTAATAAATTACAAATTATTTTCTACTTTCCTATACATAGTATGCTGTGTTGCGTATTTGGTCTTTTGGTTCTTCTCAGTCTTAATAAGGACAACCTAGTTTTTTTGTATATGTACTTATATCTTAGGAACTATGGTCATCTAAAGACATCTATACAGGGAGAGAAATAAGGCTTGATTTGGGTACTCCTATACTCCCATATGGCTCCAGTCTTTGACCTTATTCCTGTCTACTGCACGCTTAGGGGTGTCACCCTAATTTAATTCTTCACTGGGATGATGAATTTTCTAACAACTATGATTGTTTTTATCTAGACTGTGAATAAGCATATTCACAGCTTTTATGGCTGCACATCCATGACATCCCTTAGCCTGGACTCTGACAAGGTCGTGCCCCCAATGTATTTCGGCCTGCCCCTATGAGCTTAGTCATGGGGATCTGGGATGAACTCCCTCCTGAACCAGCACTCCCAGCAGTGGACATCATAGGACTTGTACCACCACTAATAGAGCCTGAGCGGCACACAAAGCAGGTCTTGGGTCCTGTAGAAGTGGATTATGTCCATGAAATATGTAGGGTCATTGCATTTTTATGTAAGAGTGTGTGCCTCAAAATTCTTATTCTAGCATATTTTCTTTTTCCATTTTGTGTTTTAATACCTTTATGAGTATGTGGCACTATTTTTTCAAATCATCTTAGTATTAAATAAATACTTTGGGTGGCAGAATACCCCAAAAATGTAAACTGCAGCATCTGCATCAGGGAGTTATTAGCTATCGCTTATCCAGAACTGGTTAGATTTAAAAAATGTAGGGGATTTGAGAATTGAGTAAGGCGACAAAGGAACTCTTGTCTGTCACAAAGCCCCCTGCAGCAATAAATGTATGTTCATTAAAAATAACCAGGAAAGGGGAAGACAGTGGAAAGAGACCGAAAAGGTCTGGAAAAAAGGATTCTTCAATGAGGAACACCCAGGTAGTAGAATAGTTTGAATAGAATTCTTTATTTGAAAACAATTCCACCCACAGTATAAATAATATATCAAATACCTCCACCAATAATTATAAAATAGTAACAAAGTATACAAAATGCAGACACACACCACGCCCACATCGCTTATACACTCAAACTACACTCAAACTCAAGCCGGCTACCAGTTGAGATCAAAAAATCAGATAGGCCATTATTTAGCAGCTATAAAAAAATAAAGTGCCAAAAAGTTGAATTTATCCTCAGCTTTAGGTAGCAGTCTCTATTGAAAAATAGTTAATGTTTGTCCTGCCAATATACGGTGAAAAGAAGCGGAATACACTGATGAAAGGAACAGCTGAAAGTATATTCAAAATAAGTCCTTGGAAAATAGATTAAACATTCTCTTAATTGCAGCAATGTAGAAGATCGGGAAAGTCACTCAATAGCACCATTTTTTAGAACATCAAGTTTAGCAGTCTAAGAGGAGTAGACTAATACACTCGCTCCACTTGTGCAGAAAACTGTCAGTACGTATTAATATGAGCTTACCTCGCCTACTGGCTTAAGATACCGGTATATTGTAGAAGTATCAGCTGTAGTAGAACATCCCAGAGAATTCCAAGGAAAGGAATAATTCCGCCAGTTGTTGCAAAGCAATAACAGATTTCCAAGCCAAATAGTCCAGCCAGAGCAATACACGGTCTTCACCAAGCCCAGCACACACTGCTCTGTACACGCTTCCCGCAGACATGCCAGGCACCTCAGCCATTCGGCGCTGGGAGTGGAGTCCGTGTGATTAGGCTCAAGGTGGAAGCTTGTCTCCCAGTGGCCGTACGCCACTCTCTGAATATATGAAAGTCTTTTAGGGTTCGTGCAAGTCTCCTATGGTTGTAATAAGTATGAGTCCGCAGTGTTCCCGAAAATTCATCTACAATAGATAAAATAATGAATGTATGTTCAGAAGGGACATGGACTGCAGGGCTAGAAAAAAACTTCTATTCTGGCAGCTGGGTCAGAGAAACATGCCTGTTTAAAGTGATTGCAAACCCTCACCTTGTAAATCAACCCATTTAGTTTAAAATATAAATAAAACAGCAAAACATTTGTGTATAGATATAAAAAGCATTGTATATACCCTTTCCCCCCTTTTTTTTATAAGTATTCACATTCCCTCTGTTCTCAGCTGCATAAGAGCTGTGGAGGAGAAACAGCAGCACACTTAAATTCCCACTAAAAGGCTGTACGGGGGGTGTCAGGACAAGTCTGATCATTGGAGGAGAGCAAACTGAGTTCCCAGCATAGCTAGAGAACTGACCATGCAGTGCTCTCAATGCCTAGTATGGTCAGTTTTTAATAGTATAATTTTTTACCTTATTGCATTCTGTGCATCAAGATAAAAAACCTTTTGTGTGCAGATCCCCCCAGGCCCCACTTATACCTACCTGAGCCTGATCTCAATACAGCTCTGTGCTAGAGAGCAGTGGCTCTCTCCGCTCTCTCTCTCCTAAGTTGACATTATGGCAGAACCTCAAGCTATTAGCCCCTACTGCTGTCAATCACAGCCCGTAAGAAGAGAGCAGCCCTCTATGGACATACAGAGTGTGGCTCAGGATAAAGCCCATACAAGTGCCCCCATTGCAAACCACTTGCTCTGGAGGCACTTAGCAGGGGGAGTAGCCAGGAGTGCCTACGGGGACCTGAGAATAGTGGGATTATGGTGGATGCTCTGTGCAAAACAATTGCACAGAGCAGGTGAGTATGACATGTTTGTTCTGTAAAAAAAAAAAAAAACTTTAATGCTTGATATATTTGGTTTATTTACTTACTTAGCACATCCCTCTATTTTATATTACAAAAAAGAAATTGATTTTAAATTTTTACTTGAAAAATAGGTGTGATGAATAGTAGCGCAAATAATGTGCAATATAAAAGATTGCAATTGCCATAATTTTTTTTTACAAGGCCCAGAGTTCAGAAAATAGATAATATTTTTCATATTATACGCTAATTTTCTTGTATACAGTAAAATGCACATTTTAGTATGCATGAACAACAAATAGGAAGGCTCTAGTAGCAAAATTAGCAAATGATCTAAAGTTTAAAGGTGATGTCTTTTTTGTTTTATTTCAGATTTTTGTATAGTTTCAAAACGGCATTATTTTGCATTGACTATGTAATCATATAATAAAAAAAAAACTTGAAAATGTAATAATATGGATTGAGTTAATATAGACAAATAGACTGTTACCATAGAAATTTTTACATTGCAGGGAAGTTACCATTATCTTACTGAATGTGCTAAAAGTTCATTTTGCAAAGAATACCCAATCACAAGCAAGAAAAAAAAATAAAAAAACAGCATTTTTGCTTGCACATGATTTCCTTGCAAATTCTAATCTAAAGTTAACAGCCTATTTACGTTTATTAAATCAACCTCTATGTAATTAGTCTATCACAACCCATAAAAGCAATTTTCTGTATATCTGGGGACTCAAATAATGCTCGCTCTGGCACCCCCTTGTTTTCACTGTTATGCCACGTACTCACGATAGGACTTTCCACCAACAAAACTGTGCATTTTTGTTTGAAGGTTGTTGGCTCAAACTTGTCTTGGACACACACGGTCACACAAATGTTGGCCAACAATTACGATCGTGGGAAAGTGGTGACGTACAAGACGTATGACAAGCGGATAAAAGGGAAGTTCAATAGCCAGTGTGCCACCCTTTGGGCTCCTTCTGCTAATCTCGTGTTTATCTCGTGTTAGTAGAAGTTTGGTGAGAGACAATTCGTGCTTTTCAGCCTCGTGCATTTCAGTTCATGTCTGCTTTTCAGTTTGTGCTTGTCGGTTTGTATCTGTTCTTCAGTGCGTGTTGTCAGTTGATTCCTGTCTTTTAGTGCGTTGTATTTATAGCTCGCTTCTGATTTTCAGTGCGTTCTTGTCCACTCGTTTCTGATTTTCAGCTCGTTCTTCTCAGGTCCTTTCTGATTTTAATTGCATTCTGCCAGTTCGTTCTGAGCAGCCTTTCGTTTTCCAGACATGTTATATGCGGTTATATACTTGTCATAGAGTTTGTGCTGTTGTTGGGCTTGGTGTTGGAGTTATTGCTTTGACCCAAGTCCAGTCCATGAACATGGGGAGGAGGAGTTCTTGGACCAAGAATTGGTTGCTTAATCGTGACTAATTCCTTTGTTGCGGGAGCTCCAGGAGAATAATGCTGATGATTTCAGGAATTATCTTTGGATGACGGACCCCGTCTTTCACCGTCTGTTGGCTTTGCTGTCCCCCTATATTACCAAGCAGGACACCTGCAAGCGGCAAGCTATCACTCCCAAACAAAGGCTCCTCGCCACCTTGCGGTACTTGGCGATGGGGGAAGTCTCCAGGATATCAAGTTCACGACTGGGATCTCCCTCCAGGCTCTGGGAATCATTATTCCAGAGACCTGTTCTGCCATCATTTACGTCCTGCAGAAGGCCTATATTAAGGTAAGTTTTATCCTTTAACATCACATTCTATGCATTTAATGTTTGCTAATGTATCGTATCTATTTCATCATTCCATAATTACCATGATTGTAATATGCTGTGAATGTCCTCTTTATCCTCATGCATGCTGTAAGCATTTAATGCTCCTTTTTTGTCCTTCATGCATATTTGCCTTCACTAACCTCCACAGCATGCTATCCTGGGCCCATACACACCTAGCCTAGTCAGTTAACAATGTATTTTGTCAGCTCCATTGTAGTGCTTACCCTAAACAACCCCTAAAATGTGTCCAAATGTTATTGTTGTCCTTAAATTCAGGCAGAGTGCAAGAGGCTTTTTTTGGGGGGCCCAAACTCATTTGGGACCCTCCCTCCCCCCCAACCGTTAAGTCAACCAATACCAATACTCTATTTGCTGACTTTGCCAAACCAATACACCTCCCTCTTTTTGTGGTCAGATTTGACTCCACCATTTCCTTCCAACCCACAGGAATGGCAGACTGTGGCCTCCCAATTTGACAGGCAGTGGGACTTTCCCAACGGCAGTGGTGCGATAGATGGCAAGCACGTCTGGATCATCCCACCCCCCAACTCCGGGTCATACTACTTCAATTACAAGGGGTACAGTAGTATTGTGATGTTGGCGGTGGTGTCTGTGACTTATGAGTTCCTCTATCTGGACGTGGAGAAGAATGGCCATATGTCTGATGGAGGAGTCATCGCTGAGACAGAATTTTACAGGCACCTCCAGAATGGCAGCTTGGGGTTGCCTCCTCCAGCAGATAACATGGTGGGACTCCTATTTGTTTTTGTGGTGGGTGAGGCCTTTGCACTGGGGGAGCATTTGATGGGGCCATTCCCCATGAGGACCCTGACCCCGGAGCAGAGAGTTTTTAAATTACTGGCTGGCCTGTGCCAGAAGAGGTGTCGAAAATGCCTTTGGCATAATGGCCAGCCAGTTCCGGCTTTTCCAAACAACCAATAATATGGCCGAATTAATGGCCAAACTGAACCATATTATTATGAGCTGCTTCATTCTTCATAATTTAATAAGGAAGAATGCAGCTAACTATCTGGCCCCAGTTGTGACTGAGGCCGACTCACCAGCACAAACAATGACAGCGCTTGAAACTGGCCGTCTTTGCTTGCCCCCTCAAAGCGCCCGCGAAGTACGGCAAAGCTATGTGGAGTACTTCATGGGTAGGGGGGCAATTGATTTACCAGAGAATCTGGAAGCTCTTTAAAATACTTTTTTCAAAACTAAACTCATATTTCATTTGATTTAATGCTTGTGTTTCTTATCTGTCTCATAGATTCTCCAATGGCCTTTTAGTTTTGGCCATTTTCTTCAATAGTGCAAACGTAACTTATTTGATACATGAGGTGACAATCTCTTCTTCAGCTAACTATTATGTTATGTTGTGCTGTGGGTCTGCTACACACACACACAATGTTTTTGTTGTTAATGTATGTAATGCATTAATGATACAAAATAATCATCCTTTTCAAATCCGTGAATTAATTTCTTGTAGTCCCTAAAATGGCCTGATTTTGGCAAATTTTTCAGCACAGTGGTGGTTATTTACTAAAGGCTAATCCACTTTGCACTACAAGTGCACTTTCAGTCCACTTGAAAGTGCACTGAAAGTGCACTTGTAGTGCAAAGTGGATTTGCCTTTAGTAAATACCCCCATTGTCACTATAACTGCACCAACTTACTAAAAAAACTGGTATTGAGCATTGAAAGAAGAAGCCACACATTGTTGAGTATAAAACATTTTACTCCAAGCACATTTACATGTGCATTATAAAAGGGTTTTTTAACAAATCGACATATTTGGTGTATAACATGTATGTTTGACAGTATATAGCTTTTTTTTGTGGCTAAACAGGCATGTTTAAAACCAAATTATATACATCCCCAACTCAGGAACTTACAAAGTTCAACTTTGATAAAGTGAAGGCCATATGAGACATTAGTATGTCAAAACTGTGTTGATTTTGCCTTCATCAGATGAGGTGATCTCACCCCTGTAAAAACCAAATTTTGAAGATGCACACAAATTGGGACTCAAAATTTACATTTCCCTCAAGATCCCATGCCTAAAATGTGTGTCTTTTCCCTACATCTATTTTCTTAAAGCCACAAAACACACAGTGTATCAACATGTGCTATCTGCCATCATGGGATATCAATGTACGCGTTTTGTGGGTGCAACCCCTTCCTCCAAAGTAAAGTAGGTGAGAGGAAGGGGTTGCACCCCCGGAAACATGTAAATTGATCACTCATGATGTGAGCTAGCTCATGTTGACACACTGGGCCTTATTTCAGAAAGGGCAATCCACTTTGCCCTACAAGTGCACTTTTAAGTGCACTAGCATTGCACTTGTAGTGCAAAGCGGTTTTACTTTTTTGAAATAAGCCACAGTGTGTCAACATGTGCTAGCTCCTATAATGGGGGATCAATGGATGTGTTTTGGGGCTGCAACCCCTTCCTCCCACCTACTTTAGTTTTGGGGAAAGGGTTGCACACACAAAACGCGTACATTGATATCCCATGATGGCAGGTAGCACATGTTGACACACTGTGTGCATCTTCAAAATTTGGCTTTGCAATTACTTTAAAACTTTTAAAATACGTACAACAATAACGACAAAATTTACATTTTTGGGGGTTTTAGATTTTGCCTAAAACATAAATGATGTTGCTCAGTCTTTTTTGAACATCATTGATATTTTGCTTGACCTTTTCTAAATCCCGATTGCACACCATTATCTCACTGATGAATACTTGTGCACTTGCAATGTTGAAGTGAGTTTCTTCTTCCACAACATCCACATCATCTAAAAATAAAAAAAAACACACCATGTATTATAAATATGCAGGCATATATCTATTACCTGAAGCTGTGTTCTCAGACACTGACCTGTTGTGGACACCATTTCGACCACTTCCTGAACCTCTGAATCCACATCCTCAGGTTGTGTGCTGAGTTCCCCTTCTTCAGGAGGTGTGGGGGTTCCTGGTGTCCTCAGATGTCACAATGCTTTTCTCCCCTATGTGAATACAAAAATGGTATACTTAGCAGACAGATATTTGAGGCTAGAAATAGTAATATGAAACATTGCTTGGAAGTGTCGTCCAATTGTCTGTTTTGGCAGACTTCCAAGCTAAAGACATGATTTTCTCCCTTACAAAAGCTGGTTTTGTGCATGTTTCACACATGAAGAGACCCTTAGTATCCACTGGAGCACCTGTGTGGGACACCATAAAAAGGTTGTTATGGTGTCCCACACTAGTGCTCCTGCATAAAGCTGCTAAGTGTCCTCTCCTTACACTGAATCAAGTTGTCATTTCATTCTAGTTTCAAACACATCTAGACAACAATGTAATAAACTTCTTTTAAGCAAAATAGGCATGAACAAATGTAGTTAACCTGCATCTGCCAAAAACGTTGTATTAGTGGTCAAACAAACAATGTTTAATACGAACGATTATACTGTGCCCACTAACCTCAAACTTGGCATTTTAAACTGTACATCAGTAGAGAAAAGCACATGGACCAGCACAAAAATAATAATAATTACAGGAAAACACGACAAATGCAGCACTTTCTGGATCCTTCTATACTGATCCTGCTCCCTCAATTTCAGGTCTGACAAGTGTTTCCTCAATTGCTCCTTGAATCGTCGTACTCCAAAAGTCCTGTGCAGACTTCTCACAACTTTAGTCATGATCTTGGCCTTTCTCACATTTGGGTTTCTGTACAGTCCATGATTACCATCATAGTCTGTCCTCTTCAAGATGTCCACTATCTCCACCATCTCCTCAAAGGACATATTTGAGGCCTTTTATCTCCTCCTGGATGTGAAACTGACTTGCTCCGGGCTTTCCTCGTTGTTGCTGAGAACAGCACACACCTGCTGTGTCTCCGCCATGTGCTCTCCCACTGCCCCGAAAGAGAAGAGGCAGGAAATACACTAGAAAGAAGGACAGGAGTGGAGTTTAATGTATGCGCAGTGTATATAAAGCCTAACACACGGGCGACGTAGTTATGATCTGTGCGTGGAGGATGGAAGATCGTTAGCGCCTATCATTCAAACAAAAGTACAATTGTAACTTGGGGCATCAGTGGTTAGTGGCCTATACTGCTTAGAGATTGAGGCCTATATTTGGCTAAGATTAGGAGAGTTTAGCCTGACATTAGGGTTTGTCTTGTGTTGTGTCTTGCAGATAAAATGGTGGATAAATTCACAGACCCTGACTTCCTGCCCAAATTCATAGATAAGTACAGGGAGCTGCCATGTCTCTGGCAAGTCCAATGCAGAGACTACTCGAACAAGCAAAAGAGGAAGGCAGCACTGGATAAACTGTTAGAATTGGTGAAGCCGGTGTATCCCACGGCAGACATCAACTATTTGAAGGCCAAAATTGGTAGCCTGAAGAGCACATATAATAGGGGGCGCTAGAAGGTCCAGGATTCACAGAGATCCAGAGCAGCAGCAGATGACATATGTATCCCCAGGCTGTGGTACTACAACAGACTGCATTATATGACCAACCAGATGGAACCCAGGCCATCACTATCAACACTTCCTTCAACACTTCCTTCCACACCAGCTAAGGCTCCTGAAGTCCAACCTGGGCCTTCCACCCAGGAAGAAGATGTGGAGGAGCCCAGCTTGACCCAGGTATAGCATTGTAGAACATATTTCCTGTCAAAAATTGAATGATGTTAACTAGATGTTATTGATCACTAATTTCTGCTTTAACAAAGTGGTTTACATATCAATAGACAGTAGTAGCCAAAAATGATTGGGACAAGAATAAAAAATGCTGGGGTCAGAATGATAGTCTTTTCTATGTGTTAACATTCAATTTGCAACAGTCATGAGCTCAAAATTGTGTGTGATTGATGACCAAAAACCAAAAACTATGTACCATTTTCATACTCAGGTAAAGCCTCAGCCAGGAGGAGGCTGTGGAAAGCAGCCTGACCCAATCCCAGGTTCCTCCCCTCCGCCCTCCAACCAAAAGGACCACAAAGGCAAGGAATCTTGAGGAGTCCGCGGCTGTTTTCCTCAAACCGACTACTGCGGCATTTAACACGACCCTTGGTGTACACAAGGCATTTGGACTTGTCACTGCAAGCAAACTAGAAAACATGGAGAAGGGCCAACACACAATCTGTGAAGAGCTAATTTGGAAGGCCCTAAACAACTCAAACCCACCTGTGTGAGTTGGACCATACTTCTCCACCACCTCCAGCAACACCACCAACACCACAGCCACCCAGCCCACCACAGCAGCGTGGAAGGAAGCATGGAAGGAAGTGTTGAGAGTGATGGCCTCGGTTTGGTGTGGTCTGTCAAACAACGCAGGCTGTTGTAAGACCACAGCCTCGAGACATGTATGTCATCTGCTGCTGCTCCTGATCTCTCAGAGTCCTGGACCGTATTGTGCTCCCTAATAAATGGACTCCTCAGGTTACCAATTTTAACAGTCAAAAAATGTATGTCTGCCCTGGGGTACAAAGGCTTCACCAATGCCAACTGTTTCTCCAGCGTTGCCTTCCTCTTTATTTTGTTATGACCCCTATTCAATTTAAAAATTTGTTTTTGACAATTACTTCAAAAAGGACAGTTTGTTTGTGAGTAGTCAGGTACATTTCAAAAATACAATGCCAAATTAACAAGGGACACCAACATAGTTTTATCTTTGAGGTTAAAAAATACAAGAGAATAATGGTGTTGTGGTAACTTGACACACAAAACGAAAAATAATGGAGATCACGAGAAAAAAAAAAAAAAAGATTATTATGGAGATCACGAGTAAAAAAAACAAAAACAAATATTATTCAGGAGATCATGAGAAAAAATAAAAAATCTGTTTGTCAGAACTCTTTGAATATCAGCAGCAAAGCAACTTCATTATTATAGCAATATAAAGAAGAAGAGAATGCACTGCACTGAGAGATTTCAATATTTGCCATGTGACGAATGTGATATCTCCATTATAAATGCTTGTTTTACAAGAGCGAGTACTTCTGGCTTGTACTTGATTCCGAGCATGCGTGAACTTTTGTGCGCGGACTTGTGTACACACAATCGGACTTTGACAACAAACTTTTATTGGCGGAAAATTTGAGAACCTGCTAGCCAACATTTGTTGGCGGAAAGTCCGACATCAAATGTTCGAGCATACATACAGTCAGACTTTCAGCCAACAAGCTCACATCCAACATTTCACGTCAGAAAATCCGACCTTGTGTACGAGGCTTTAGAGTTAATAGATTACTAATGTATGGTTTTGTAGAAAAAAAATTCCAGTTTCATAGAAAGAGTTTAAAAATATGCATGAAACCTTTTACATGTTCTACGTCTATAAAAACTCCAAAGGGTCATGTTATATTTTAGAATCCAGGGTCTGAGGGAAAATATAAAACTGCAATATATAATTCTGTTCTTCCAGTTTTTATTACAAAAACACGTTACTTTATGGTCACACAGCAGCCAAAAGTGACCAAACTAATCTTATGATTTCAGGAATCTTCACTGCAGTGATGTTAGTTATCAATACCTAAGCCCAAGCAGCTGATTCATTTTAGACAGAGGCTTACTGTCTGCCTTTGCAGATATTTAGACTTGTTTGTCTTCTCATTCTGGTTCTTTCGAAATGAGAATAAACAAACAAATAATGTAAATGCAATACTCAGTGAAAGGACATTATAGGCAATATTCAGAGATAAGCAAAATCACATTTGGGCTATTTCCCATTATATATTTGCAAAGTTAGCCTAAAATAAAGACAGATGTTGAGTTTAATGTCTCATAACAATATTTAAAAATACACATACTTCAAAAAGCAAGTGACACAAGTTTAGGTGGATTACTATTATAAAAAATGGTGGGAACAGAACCACTTATGTGGAAAGTTGCATCTGGTCTGTAAACTAGAGGAGTCCTCTAGATTGTGGCATATGAGGTGTGACAATTTTTTTTTTGTAATAATTATTTTATTTTATATAACAGAAAAAGAAAACACATAACAAGACATGTCCAGTAGTCTATAAAAAAAGAAAATAGTAATATCGACCTCACAGGGTCTTTTATACAGAATGTTCGGTTAGACTAGTTGAACAGAAGTATAGTCATAAGATCGAAGGCATCTGACCTCTTGTAAAGTAGCCCAATGGAGCTTACCGGATGGGGAAACATTCGAGGGTTTAAAGATAGCAGAGTCTATAATAGCCGTAGAGACATGTGATCTCATTTAGAATGTACCATCCTACCATGTCACATATAGCACCTACATCGGTCGTGAGCTGAGAAGGTAGTTCCTCTGCCAAAACATCCAAGTATATGGTCTCCCGGCCCACGATCGGGGTGGAAGGGGGGGGCTCCATGGCCTGGGGGGACCGAGAAAAAGGTAACAGTGTGTATATCTGATGGGACCACCCATGGTCCTGTAACACTAGGGGATGATCTCATGAGTAAAGGGGATTTCCGTGACCATGTCTAACAGCAGCGTGTCATTTATCTCCCCATCCGTTAGCAGTAAATCAACAAAACATTCAACTTTGACAGAATACATAAGATAGACAAAGGAGGAAAAGAAGGGAGATGAAGGGGAGGGGGAGAGGGGGGTTAGGGGGGAATGAGCTAAGCGTACCTGCTATCCATAAGGATGATTCATCCATGTCCACGTCGGGCCTACTGCAACACAAGCATCCAGCCCATCTGTCCAGGCTCATTTGTAGTAACTCATCAGGGTATGAGGCCTCTGTCCTCTTGGTTCTGTTGGTCTGCGGGTTTTAAGGGAGGAATCTGCCAACTCTAGTAATGCTGTGTCTAAGCTGGAGGGAACCCAGCGTGGGTTGGAGACAAATTCAATCCAGGGTGCCCAGATTGCTAAGTATTTTTCACGGGATCCTGGGCAGGTTGCTATCCAGTCCTCAGCCTCATGTATAGCATTTACCCCATCAATCCACTGTTCCCGGGTAGGGATATTGGATTTTTTCCAGTAGGTTGGGAGTAGGCGCCATGCAGCAGATGGGGCAGCACACTTTTTTTATACTGACTAAGTGAGGTTGTGGGTACATGCAGAAGAAAGTGCTTTGGAGAAAGAGGGACCTCCGAACCTGTTATGTTTTTTATCTGGTCTTGTACATCTTCCCAAAAGGGTTTGATTAGGGGGCAGCTCCACCATATGTGTATAAAAGTACCTCGGTGTCCGCAGCCACACCAGCATTGTTCTGATATGGTTGGGTAAATACGGGCTAAGTCTGCTGGCACACGGTACCAGCGAGACATTACAGTATCTTAAATTTCGTTTCTTGGGTTCGGGAGTCTGAAGGTGTGAAAATTTAATCCCGGAATGCCCATGGCATAGCACTATGGTGTGGAGTCACACAGCCATTTGCATTTAACTGTGTTCAAATGTTCTACATTACACATTACCTGGGTTGCAGAAAAGTTGACTCAGTCTTTATGGAATTGTAGAAAAAATAACACATGTGTGCATTGGTAGAAAATGAGTGACAGGAATCTGAAGAACCTGATTAACATTAATTTTTGCATGAAAATTGCCAAAGGCGCAAATGAAATTTTAGCTCTGTTACAACAGGCTTATCATGACCATTCCATGAAGAAATAAGGTGTATTTTAATGCCATGGGTGGTTTAAGGAGGGTCGTGAAGATGTCCATGATGATACAAGATGTGAGCAGCCACAAATGCAAAGGATGAATGCAAATGTGTGAAGTGTGAACTCTCGTATGTGCAGATCAAAGATTGAGTGTTTGAATAATGGCAGAAGAATTGAACATGAACAGAAAAACAGTGCAGCAGATTCTAATGGCTGATTTGGGCATGAGAAAGATTTCCACAAAGATGGTGTCTCGAATCTTGACAGAAGATCAGAAAGAACATCATCTTCAAATTTCATTTGATCTTTTGAAGAATGCAGAGGTATTTGACAGGGTTATGAACAGTGATGAAACATGGTGTTTCCAGTATGATCCAGAAACAAAACACCAGAGCATGCAGTGCAAAACCAAGAAATCACATTTCTCCTGCACATGGTGCTTTAAGTGTTCATGAGTTCATGGCCCAGAAATCTATTCTGGAACTTGATCAACCACCTCATTCCCCTGAGCTAGCACCTTGCAACTTTGGCTATTTACAAAATTAAAAAATTCCTTAAAAGGACACACATTTGTTGACATTCTAGACACCCAGAGCACCACGACAAACATACTGTGCAGTGTTCTGGAAAATGAATTCCAGGAATGTTTTAGTGCCACAGGTATCTAGAAAAGAGAGTCACTTCACAAAGGGGACTACTTTAAGGTGACAACAGAAGCTAGTGTATAGGTAAGCAATTTTTTTTATTTTTTTTATTTTTACAGTCCATTCCAGGAATTCAATTGTCATATGTCAGGTTAGGCACCACTGACTTGTGAACAGTCCAAGACAAAAAGCTAGCAACATTACTTTATCCTTAAAATTTTGGCCTTTGCTAAGAACAAGAAACGCTAATTGTAAAAAGCAGAAGGATGCTTATCTGTTGTCTCAGAACACCTCGTGAATTAAGAAAAATTAGTTGGCACGGGAGCAAGATGGACGCTTAGACAGAGAGCTCCGCCATCCAGAGCTTCTGTTTGACCCTTTAGTAGCGCGGAAAGCCTAATTTCAGCGGAACACCGATGGCAGGAAGGAGCCAATCTGCCTCCCGGGTCTCAGCCGGATCAATCTACACAGCTGAGCAGGAACATACCAGCAATGTTCTGCACTCAGCTCACGGACTCACATGCCGCATCCCAAGCCGCGGACCGGAGTGCAAGTAGCTACGCTGCCACAGACTCCTCCCCAGCAGCTCCGGCGGCCAGCGTGAGTACTGTGCATCCAGCACATCCCGCTCATCCCCCTCACCCCTCTCCTCTCCTTTGCCTGGCTGACCTACAACAGGTGGCTCTAGACATTAAGAACACTCTGTCTGCCGCCGTATCAGACCTGAAGCATGACATCAGAGCCGTTGCCACGAGGCTGGAGCATGTAGAGAATGTTGCTATGACACACGGAGCTGCAATCAAGCAAGTACAGCAGACCTCCACAGCACATGCACAACACCTGATAGAGATGCATAGGCATATGGAGGATCTGGATAACAGGGGGCGTAGGTGCAACTTGCAGATAAGGGGGCTACCTGAGTCTGTGGAGGGACCCCAACTTCAAGCGGCTGTGTGGGCCATTTTTAATACCCTTTTAGGCAGACCACATGATGCTCCTGTTGAAATGGAGAGATGCCATAGAGCCCTTAGGCCTAAGGGCAGGGACACTGATCCACCAAGAGACATCGTATGTTGCTTGGTCAATTTCATCCAAAAAGAGGAAATACTGCGCGTAGCTCTTAATCACAACCACCTGGAACATGAGGGAGCACGCATTCAACTCTTCCAGGACTTATCCTCCATTACCCTCCAACACAGAAGGGACTTGTGTCCTCTCCTTCAGGTATTGTGGGAAAGACATATACCCTACCTTTGGAAATGTCCTTTCTGCCTTCAAGCGACTGTGGGCAACCGTACGGCACAACTGAGAACACCTGGGGATCTCCAACACTTCTGCGATATCCTTGGCATTCCTGTGGTGTGTGTTCCGGAGTGGTATGGCACATTTTTACAACCAGAACCAACCCAGATGACACTCCAAGGGCACAAAGAAGCAGGCACAGATGTCGTAGGCTGTCGGCAAATTCCTCACCAAGACATCGAGGAGACATGGAAACTGATGAGAGTCCACAAGTCTCTCCGTCTTTGGTTCGCCGAAAGAACGACTATTGAAACCCCAGGCTTGAATTCTGTGAGCTGACCCATATTAATCATCACCTTCCGATCTACGCTGTTTAACGTATAGATCGTCATTTTGGTGGCCTGACACATGGCATGTAATGGGTAAGGTACTACAGGTAAACTCTCTACCTCACATTACATACCCCCTTTGCAACCCGTTCCCTTTGGACACATAAGCTGGCTGGACTGTGAGATAGTTCTCCCGTGCTCTGGGGGAATACGTCTGCTCACACAGACTTGGTTACTACCCAGATCTTTGGCAGCTACTCTCATTTTGGAACAGTGGGATAGTAGGAAACAAATAAAATATGTCCAGTGCCCAAAGCTTTGCCACAATTTATATTCTACAGGGAATAGCAATCTACAAAGCCATAGCTGGTTTTGGGGAATGGCTTATTTTCCCCCTTTTTTTTTTCAGACAACTAGAAGTCAGAGGCAATATAGCTATGCAACAGATGTCTGATTCCTTTTTTTTTTTTTTTCTTTACTTCTCAATAACCCTGTACTGTGTTTAGGCTGATGCGCTCCCTGCAGGAATCAAGAAAGTATTGGACATTTAACGAATAGCAAGAGAAAATCAGTGCCTGCAACCCCTCTCTCACCCCCCCCCCCTTTTTTTTCCTCCCCTCCCCACCTATCCTTACCCCTCCTTTCCACTGCTGCCTCTCAGAGGCTAGGAATGGTATGCAGGAGCCTTAAGCCTTTTTTACATGCTTTAAAAGCATATGCACTTATGCTCTTAAGGGTTCTATGTGTGTCAGGGCAGAAATGTATTTGGGTCAGCTTACCGAACTTATGCAGTTATGCTTTTTCACGTTCTTCTGGTAGTTCTTGTTGTACCTGTTTTTCTTTATTTCATTTTATCTGACTATATTTTATGCTGATCTTATATATCTCAACTCTCTTGTGATGGGGAATCTCAGGGCTTAGTAGGAGATTTCTTGTCCAATCTGCCTTGATTTCCCCATAAGATTCCTATGTTTATACACAAGGGGTTGACCTAACTTGCTCTGGATTATTTACTGTACGGTAGTAATGTTGTCCTAGTCCTTGCCTTCCTTAGGTGCTCCCTTAAGGGACATTCTAGGGGCAGAAGTTAAGATCTGGGGTCTTCCACTCCTGGGCCAACACATGTTTGTGGTCCTTGAGAGCAGAGATCCTTGTTGACAGATGGAATATACACGTCAAGGGATATTGATCTTCTTATAATGGTCATACCATAATATACATATATGATAATTGTCAATAATAGATGCTGCTTCAGGTTGAGTCTACATTATGTGAGTGTGCCGAATATGATGGATGGTGGTCCTCTGGGGTGGGCCTCCCTCAGTTTCGGTGGGTGGACCTCCCCAGGCTTAACTTGTCCCTCACAAGCTGAGGTTTTCCAGTAATGATTGTGCTTATAGTCTGGAGCTCTGGGTGGTGAAAGGTAAATTTTGTCTTGGTGTCAGGTTTCTTCCCCACCTCAAAGAGGCAGGTCTCCCCTTTGAAATTTGCCGGCTTTGTTTTTCACAAATCCAGCACTTCATACGATCTCATTTAGGTAGTTCAGCAGGTCTGAAAATACCTCCGGTGTATTTTCTTTGGAACCCTAGTTGGGTAGTTGATTTAAGGGGGGGTATACCCCTCTCAGGAATCTCAAGCTCTTACAAGTAGCCAAATAGAACAGGAGCAGATTCGGCTCCTGCTTTCTATTATTCATTTTCGCGCCTCTCATTCTCATTCTTCAGCTTTTTCAGCTTCCTCCTCCTCTTACCCTTGTCCCCTTTTTCATTTCCCTCTTTTACCCTCTCCTTTATACAGGCCCTTTCCACTCGTTATCCGGGAATAAGATTGAGGCACACTCACTTCCAGTGAATATGCCCCGGGTGATGCAATCTACAGCCCCTATAACCCTTAAGGTTTACTCTTTGAATGCTAAAGGTCTCAATATCCCCAAGAAGCGAAGTAATGTCCTTACCGAGGCTCATCGCCAAAGAGCTCAAGTGGTTTTCCTACAGGAAACCCACTTTAAATCAGGATCCATCCCCCGTCTATCCAATTGGAGCTTCCCGGAGGTCTACCATGCAACCTGTGCTGATTCCAAAACAAAGGGAGTTTCCATAGTACTCGCGAGGTTGTTCGCCTTTCGCCTTACAAGCCAGTTGATAGACCCAGAGGGCAGATTCCTTTTTCTTAAAGGAACCAGGAAAGACAGACCGGTGACACTAGCTAATATCTACTGCCCTAACTCCAAACAGGTGACCTTTCTAAAAGAAACACTTTTGTGTCTTACAACGTTTCAATCAGGCTTGCTCATTCTAGGAGGGGATTTTAATATGGCCCTAGACCCACTTCTCGACACCTCCACAGGCACTTCCTCACTTTCGTTCTCTGCCTTGAGACAAGTGAAACTTTCTTTAGCTTCCCTCACACTCCATGATACCTGGCGCACCTTAAATCCCAGGAGAAGAGACTATACGTTCTTTTCATCCCCGCACAACAGGCACTCAAGGTTGGATTACCTTTTCATACACCAAGCAGACTTATCTCTCCTATATGACGCGACAATAGAGAACATGATACTCTCGGATCATCACCCGATAACTCTGACTTTACGTTTCCCTCAGTGGGAATCATCGACCAAAATTTGGAGACTGGATGCCTCCCTTCTTACAGATCCTGGAGACCTACGGATTATTAAACAGACCATCAGTGACCATTTCCGCCAAAATGACACTTCAGATGTGTCACCCATGGTTCAATGGGAGACACATAAGTGTGTTGTACGAGGTCATCTTTTGGCCATTGCGGCAAGGAAAAAGAAGGAACATCAAACCCTAATTTAAGATCTAACTGACAAAATAACCCTGCTGGAAGCGCAGCACAAATGTTCACTAGCAATTAATGTAGTGACAGAACTATCTGAAACACAAGCACTTTTATTAGATGAACTATTCAAAAGAGCTAGGAGACAACAGACATTATCACAAAAACTATTTTACGAACAAAGCAATAAACCTGGCAGACTTTTAGCAAGGTTCACGCAGAACAGAACCCTAGCCTCCACTGTTAACCGTGTAGTTGATACTCAGGGGGTGACTCATTCGAGAAATGAAGACATTGCTAAACAATTTTGCATCTTTTATAGTAAACTATACAACTTGAACTCGCATGAGAATAGATCTGTAACGGATGACGCACAATTAGATCTAATGCGTGATTTCCTCAGCAAATACAGTCCTTGTGCACTCTCGGAGGCGGACAAGCAAACCTTGGAAGCATCGTTATCTTCAGAAGAATGGATTGCGGCCCTAAAATCCACGAAGCCCTGTAAATGCCCGGGGCCAGATGGTTTTTTGGCTCAATATTACAAATGTTTTTCAGACATCCTAGCACCAGGCTTTCTTAAGGCCTTTAATGGATTATCTCGCACCCCGTGTACTTCAGAAAACCTACTAGAGGCATATATTTCGGTAATACCTAAGGCTAATAAAGATTCTACTAATGTAGCCAATTACCGGCCTATATCCCTCTTAAATGTAGATGTTAAGCTGTTCTCCAAGATCTTGGCAACCAGATTATCCTATCATGTGCCAGCATGGGTGGGTTTGGACCAGGTCGGATTTGTCCCTGGAAGAGAAGCCAGGGACAATACCATTAAGGCTTTAAACCTACACCACTGGCTTACCTCGACCCGCAGAAAGGGTTTCTTTCTGGCATTGAATGCGGAGAAGGCATTCGACCGAGTGGCCTGGGATTACATGGACGCGGTCCTGAAAACTTTGGGTCTGGGAGGATGTATGCGTGCCTTCATTAGTGCTCTATACACCAATCCCACTGCCAGGGTGCGAGTCAATGGCCCCTTGTCGGACGCCTTCCCCATCCACAATGGAACCAGACAGGGGTGCCCCCTTTCCCCCCTGCTCTATATTCTTACTCTGGAACCCCTATTATGTTGTATTCGAACAAATCCGAATATAAAAGGAATTGAAGTTCATCAATGAGAATACAAGTTAGCCGCCTTTGTGGATGGCATCTTATTATTCCTTTCATCCCCAATGACATCCCTGCCTAATTTGTTGCCAGTCCTAGAACAGTTTAAAGTCATTTCGAACCTAAAAATCAATTACTAAAAATCTTTTGCACTAAATATCTCATTACCCTCTAAGATAGTACAACAATGCCAGTCGAATTTCCCTTTCTGCTGGAAAACAGACGCTATCACCTATCTGGGTGTTCAACTCCCAGGTAGATTGAAGGACCTGTACAAAAAAAATTTCTTATCAGAACTTAAAAACATTCAACAAGATCTTCACAAATGGATGGCCCCCACTGTTTCCTGGTTCGGTAGGGCCTTGATCCTTAAGATGACGGTGCTTCCTTGGATACTATATAAAATGCAAACTATCCCAATCACCACCTTCCTTTTTTACATCCTATAGGAGGATGTGCAGGGTTTTTCTGTGGGGATCCAAGACAGCTGGTCCTACCAAAATCTGGGGGTGGTATAGGTTTGCCGGATCTCCAGAGATACTACTGGGCAGTCCACTTAGCCAGGGTGGTGGACTGGAGATTATATACACAGTGCAAGGACTGGGTAATGCTCGAGCAGTTGGTCTTGTCAGCGGAGCTTCGCTTAACCCCCTGGTTTTCCAAAAAATCTAGAACACCTCCTCTGCTCATGCATCCGCTTATCAGGGCGACACTTCAAGCATTTGATAGGGCTTGTAAGACTCACGCAGTTTCGGACAAAGACTGCTCGATCACCCCTATCAGAGGTAACCCAGACTTTCCCCCAGGGATGGCCAAGGCTTTCTTATCACTGGAGTGGCCATATGCAGAAATGCAAGCTAAACAT
Organism: Lithobates clamitans; assembly: GCA_037952925.1. NCBI lineage: Eukaryota > Metazoa > Chordata > Amphibia > Anura > Ranidae > Lithobates > Lithobates clamitans. The sequence continues at coordinate 3,133,453 of JBBGZY010000477.1, read as the reverse complement.
TTTTTCTCAAGGGGAAGGTTTCTCAGGCAAGGAGAGCTGACCACGTTGTCCAACACTAAATCTTTTCCCTTTTGGACCTATATACAACTCAAACACTATCTGAACAACGTGGCTAGCAGAGGTAGCTTCACAAAGCCCTCTACTATTTTCAAATTGCTGTGCTCTAGCTCATCCCCCCAAAGCCATGTGATATCAATGCTCTACGCCTCCATGTTTAAGGAACCATATGCATTTTTGCGCTCGGAACACGGGTTCTGGGAGACTGAGCTGAGCATGGAGATTAAGGACACCAGTTGGGATAGGGTACACTTACACATCCATAAAGGCTCTTTAAATGTCCATACTCAGGAAAATGGGTACAAAATTAAAACAAGATGGTACAAGACCCCAGAAGTACTCCACAAATTTATACCGACAGTCTCTGATCGGTGCTGGAGATGTGCACAGGAATTGGGCACCTTCCTTCATATATGGTGGAAGTGCCCAATGATCCAGCCTTGCTGGCGAAGGGTACCCGACATTGCGACAGCGATCTCCTCTCTCCCATTAGAATTCTCACCAGCACAGTACCTCCTCCACCTTTCCAAAATACCTTCAAAAAGATATCACAAGTCATTGGTTATGCACTTGATTAATGCGGCCAGGCTTTGCTTGCCAGTTCATTGGCGTTCTAAATCCCCCCCTTCAATGAAAGAATGGGTATCACGCATTAATCAAATAGCTTCGATGGAGGAGCTGATATACGTTACTCAAGACAAGGTTACTAGATTTACAGCAACATGGACTAAGTGGTTTGAATTTCGATCTTCTCAGCAATATCAGGAGCTTTTACAAAATTCTACCTAATTTATGCCTTACTAATTTTGACACGCCTTGTTAATACAGCACACAAGCTTTCTGAATTGTGGGTCTCAGATGGCGCATTCGATGGCGATTGGAAAGGGTAGTTGGTGGTATTCCACCCCCTCTCCTAATAGGGCCCTATACTCATTCCCCTTCGTTCCTCTCCTTTTCTCTTTTTATTCCCTTTTTCTCTTCTTTTCTGTTTTTCAGTGGTCTGCCCGGCCCCCATCTCCCCCATAGCATATCTTATGCAAGGAACAGAAATCAGGTTGGAATGGCCGGGAGGATTCTGTGGCCTCGGTAGATCCAACGTGGTTGCAGTTAGAGAGATATTGATGCAAGCAACGGATATGTTCGGATTCCCTTAGGGGTAACACAGGATTACATATGCCAGGCATTCAATATGCACTTGATGTAGGATTTCTGAATAAGGCAGGGTCTCTGATACATAGAAATATGTTGCAATGTTGTTTACATCCTGTTTTACTTTGTAGATATCTCTTTGATGATACCTTCTGTATTACTGTTTGAAAACTTTAATAAAATCTTTATGAAAGAAAAAAAAAAGAAAAATTAGTTCTCCAATTCAATTATCTACTCGTCTGAAACAAAACATATTGTAAGTAGTTGCCTCCTAAAATATAGGAGACCTTTAAAAGTTTAATTTTCTCCTTGGTAACTATAGCTTGTGAAGACATCATACCCCAGGTTCTGAAGGAGATGACCAAGCTGCACCTTTTCTCCATGTCACAGTGTTAAATTTAGTTCTAAGCGAAGATAAGACTAGTATTAATCCTGCTGTGTCTATATTCAAAATACCTCATTTTTGTTGGCAAAGAAACTAGAACTGATTTGACAAGCATAAACTTTGAGAATGCAAAGCTTAAATTATTCTTGATGTGGTATTAAAGCAAAATAGTACAGCTTAGTCAGCCTGGCTGTAAGGCAATGTCAATTGCATATTCTTTAACACCATTATAGTCTACATAACACTCAAGTTCATTAATTACAGTTTATCCACTCCAGTTACTCCATACCTTCACCAGCCCACATCCATGATTATGCAATAAAAATGCAACCCCCATAACTCCCCTTGGAATAGTTATGACCCCCCTCTCAATTTTCCCTCCACTTCCCTATGGCTGTTTTTTCAGTAATTTAAATTCACCTCACCAGCATCACTGGTTACTGCCAAACCAGCTGCTGATGAGACCGATGCCTGTTGTCACACTTGTAGAGGTAAACATTACTTTCACTTTTGTTTACAGTTGTGGTAATTCACTTCTAGGAATCAGCTTTGAGTTTCAGCTGAATAAGCAAACTAAATGGCCAGCTTTGGCCAGATTTGCACCTCTGGCTGTTGCTGCAGTGGGAAGTAGTTAAGCTAATGGTGATATTACTACTGCCAGTTGTGATTGACTTTCTGGCCTGCCCACCAGCTTGCTTCACATAGTAAACAAAACAGCTGGGAGATCTCAGGTAATATCAGTCATGATCATATTTGGTCAATGACATCAGGCAGCATCACCAGCTGGCCTGTTTTTATTCAACAGCTGTCTCATGAGTTGGCAATTGTGGCCAGAGTCCAGTGAGAGCAGAATTATTGTGCTGGTCATCCTGTTTTTATCAGCAGGGCATCATTCATGATTGACAATGGCTCTACATTACTGGATGGTAATGATGGATTTACTTATGGGACATTTTTGGGACATTTCCTTTGTAACAATTGAAATGTATCACATGGGGAGGGAAGATTCCTGTAACCCCCCTCATGTTAAGGTGGTTTCCAGATTCCAATAAATCTTGCACACAGGTCCCTACATCTACTGTATTTGGACAGGGAAATGGGGAAGAGACCATTCTCCCCATCAGCACACTGAGAAGGTACATTGGTGCATTGTAAGGTCCCCCACCTCCCCATGTAAAGGGCACATGACCTAGTATGGTTTAGGGGTTGCATGATTGCTGCCTCTCCCTTTTCTGCATATCCAGATTGCATGCTCAGATAAGGGACTGGTATGGACTTTGGGGGAAGACCCTACTCTCTTTATTTTTGCCTAGGATCCCCCTTTAAAATCTATACTGGACCCAAAAGGCTCTTAAGGGATAACCCATGCAATCCCTCAGAAAATTCATACAAGGCTCATTTTAATTTTGAAGGGGACCCTACAAAAAGACAAAACAAAAGTGTAACCAAAATCCATACCAGACCCTTACCCGAGCATGTACTGTAGCCACTCTGGACAGGAAAGACTAGTGTGTAGTATCCTCTTACTTATGACAAAGCTTCTTGAAAGTTTTGTGATCTATTCTTTATTTTTTTTGTGTTTGTTTTTTCATGGGTGCATAATTCATATTTTATTCACATGTACTAAAATTGTGTAAATTGGGTCACCACAAACCTACTCCTGAATCTATTATGTAACTTGTCCTGATTTACTTTGAGTTTTAATTGACTTAAACTGAATCAATTTACTTATCTCAATCATTTTATCATCTAGCAACCTTAAAATCATTCATCTAATTACAGTAGTGTAGTATTGTACGTAACAATAATGTAAATAGAAAATTCTGCTTGGACACACAAAATACTGCAAATACTGCAAATGCTTACAGAAAGGACTAAAGGTATAAATCCAAATAGGCAGTAAGGGTTCTAGAAGTGTAAATGAACGTGCTGTAGGCAGATACATTAAGGTTTTATAAAGGTGAAAGGCATATTTTAAAGAAAATTTGTGGCATTCATTGCAAAGCAGTATAATCCTTCACAAACAAAACACATCAAAATCTGACTTGTATAGCTCTGATTTTGTTTTATTGGTCTCCTTTGGTGGCAAGTTCTTGAACAAAAATGTAAATGTATTACCCTGCTTTCCATTTACTGTATTTCAATAATAACAATTTTCTGTTCATCTTCAAACGATTCAGGAATTTTACACTGAAGATAAAAATAGCTGATGATATAAAAAACATACTAGAGTGAAATTTATAAATTAAACAATGTAAAAGTTTTAAAATGGGAAGACATAAATAATTTGAGTTGATAACTAACTTCAGTAACTAGCCTTTGTTGGTATTCCTGGCCAAAGCTTTTTAATTAGTACATTTAAAAGAAAGCTATAGTGGTTTCAAACATATTTAATACTAGATACATGCATTACACGTTTTATTGCAAAGCATAATGGGATTTATAGTAAGAAATGCCAGCTGCACCTGCTCACTTTGTTGCTGCCTCCATCTAATACAATTTCCATGCAGGGCATATGGGCTAGAGACAGGAACGGTTGAGTGTCTCTTCTTTGATTAATTCAGCTGGGTGTGTCTTAAGAATATAGTGGAGGAACAGGAGGTACAATTATACCAGTCTACTCATAGCGAAGCAGCAAAATGACTCAAAAATGGTGCTGCAAAGAAGTGCCTCAAGTGGAAAATAAGGCGTATTCTTTCATAATATTTTAAATTTGCCTAACTAAATAATATAATATATTCTAATATATTATATAATATATTGTAACCTGAGGGACAGGTAGGCGGTACAAAGCTCCCTGGGATAAGCAGTCTTTCGGGCACAGATACCAGATCCAGTGAGGTATTGACCAACAGTGTGGTGTTTATTGGTGATATATATAAGTCTAAATACAGGTGCTGTACAGTGTTTCAGAAAACAAATAGGACAAAAATAGTCAAACAAAAACCCAGCGGTGTCTTGGCACTAACTACACAATATATACAGGCCATAACTACCAGGCTGAGCAAGCCTACAGCTTGTCAGCTTCCACAGATACAGCTTAACAGCTTTTTACCAACCTTTTGCTCTCACAGACCAGTGTTGTCTGTGTTTCCCAGGCAGATAGCAAAGGCTGTCTGTCACAGGTGAGTTTATATTGGCTTGGGGGAGAGGACCAAGATCCAAACTGGATCGTGAATCAGAGATCCCTGAACGTGTATGAGAGGAGCCTGGGAGACGTATAAACCCCAAACACGACTTTTCCTGGCTCTCTCTGGGACTCTGGGACGCCCTGCTACAATATATATACAGCTTCCTTGCATATTGCTTGATCGAGCTTGGGTAAGTATTGGGGGGAGCTGGCTGTGGGGGTAGCTGTTAGTATAAAGGCCTTTACCTTCATGCATAGAATGCATGAAGGTAAAAAACCTTCATCCTTCACAACAACTTTAAGGTGGTGTGGATTTTGTCAAAAAGGTACCAGATCTGGTCTTTCTTAGCTCTGATTGATATGCACCTAACTTATTAATGGCTAAGGGGCTATCAGGGCTCCTGTATGCTCTTAAAAAATTCTAAAGTTACATAAAGGAACCTGTAGATACCTGCTTTTGCGTTCAGGTGATATTTTACTATGACTAAAGTAACTATAGGCATTCTGTAAAGTATAACTAAAGGCAATACCTTTTTATCAGTTTTGGATAAAGTAGAGAGGGATTAGAACTTTTCCAGCTCTAGCTGTTCTGTTTACTGTTATCACTGAAAGTGAAAGTAAAAGTAAAAGAAAATCCCAAAATTGGGTTGTCCCAGAACAGGAGTAGTGGGTATATCTTCCAATGTGGATAACAGTTCTGGTGACACTGATGGCAATGTGGACTCCCGCACTTTAGAGGGATTTTCTCTCACTTCCTGTTTTGAGTGTGGCATAGGAAATTAAAATAATCTCCACAATGGGACACAGATGGCAAGCATAAACCTTGCAGAGGTTATAACCTTTCCTTGCTCTATCTCAAAAAATTTTAAATGTTTTGCCTCTAGGGCTACTTTAAACTAGTTGATAAATAAGTTGTGCTAAAGGTAAAGTGTTGTTAAAGCCTGATAGAGTTCTCAGTTGTGTTGTTGTAGTTTAAACTCACTTCTATCGTGACATCTTTGTTAAAGTTATCTTCCAACCACAGTTCCAAAGGTTTCTCTGCTTTGTAACCTTGTGATCTTTTTTGTTCCAGATTAGTAACTCAAAGAATATTGGATCAACATGCTAGCCAAGCAATTAGCATTTGAAATGGAGAGGTAATCACACAAGTATATGAAGAGAATTTAATAAAGAATTTGCTCCACTTTTCTGGCAGTATGGCACTTTAAAAAAGCCTGCACCAGGCTTAGGAAAGCCCTGTCAATAGCTTTAACAAAACTTCCAAAAGATTCAGGTAGCTCTTATTAATGCCACTTTTACAAAGTGGTACTATGGCTACACCAAATAATCACCTCCAGTTCACATATAACTAAACTGGAGTTAATTAGCAGGAACTATATGCTGGTGTACAGAGACAGGCATAATGCATGTCTGTGTGTTCTGTGCAGAAGGGCAGCAGTTTTTTGCCATTACCCTACCAACCTATCACTGGTTCTCAAGGACGTTGTCAGTTTCATGGAGACAAGCTTGCAGCCTGACAAAATCTGATTTCCATAAGAAAGCTCATATTTAAGTGTCTGTGATGTGAACATTGAAAATTAAAATTTTCCACAATGTTTATAGATGCAGAAATGAATGAACCATTTTACTATCCCCACTGCAAATATGGAGAGATCCTCCCTATGGGGACAGATATAGCAATGAAAACAGAGATTCTAACCTTTCCCTATTCAATTCATGGTAGTTCCTAAAAGTCACCTATCCCAGTTGCTTTATTAAATGTATATATTTATACCACCACAAAGGTAACTTAGGCTAATTAGTGAGAAAGTTAAAGCATTTTGTTGACCTCTACATTTTATCCAGATAAATCATTCCATTTTATAAATGTGTTACATAATGTTTAATAAATAGAATCACAATTATAGATTGACAAACAAAGGCAGACTGATGCTGACTAGTATATCCTGCTGAACAAATTGACAGACACTTCAATAGACATACTATACCTATATATTGCTTCCTGTTAAATTCCATTCACCAAATTGGATGACCTTTCTCATTTGGACTGAAACCACACTTTCATGGGTTGCTACCTGGAGTGGGAGTTGTCTGGGGAAGAATTGCATCCCTAGGGGGGGGCAGAGGGGGCCCTGACCCCCCTCCCCAACATTATGCTGTGCCCCACCATGTGCCCCCCAATAAAAAAAAATAAAATAAAAAAAAAAATAATTTTTTTTTACAAAAAATCAATGTCTAAGAGGGAGAGAGTCCCCAGTCAGCTCCCGCGGGTGATTCCTCCCCCTCCCTCTGCTTGCTGGCAGGGAGAAGAGCAAGTTGCAGGAAGGACTCCACCAGGACTCTCAGTTACAGAAAAAACAGACTGATTTCTCTCATCCTTAGGACAGGAGAACCAGCCTGTAAATTCCAAGAGATGCCAGACCAGAGCAGTCAATAACAGGGGCAGGACAGCAAGAGGAGGCTGAGAAACCCCACAGTGGCAGAACACCAGGGCCCGGTGGCAAGACAACCTTTGCAACCCTGATAGTTCTCCCACTGCTTTGGATCCTTATATTTTCTTGGTATGCTGGTGACATATATATCTTGTTTTCTGCCACCCTGGGGGACCCCAATACAGTAGGAAGGGAGCTCACTGCAGAACATGTGAAAGGGCCGTTGTGGGGTCGTAGTAAAGGGCCCCAGTATATATTTATATATCTATATATATCTATATATATATATATATATATATATATATATATATATATAGATATATATATCTATATATATTTAGATATATATATATATATATATATCTATATATATATATATATATCTATATATATATCTCTATATATATATATAGATATATCTATATATATATATATATCTATATATATATATATATATATATATATATAGATATAGATATATATATATCTATATATATATATATATTTATGGTCGGAGCCCTATGTCCGATATGGACATAGATAACACTTATAGTAAAGATAAGACTTACCATCGGAAATAGACCTGAAAGTGTGGACTTACCATATGAAATGGACCTGAAAGTGTGCCTTGGTCTAATGGCCGGTATGCCAAAATAAGGGGGCAAAAACATTCAGGTAGGGTTATAATTTTATTGGTTTTCAGATATTTATTGGGCCAATTTGGAGAATGCCTGTGCCATCTCTGTTTGTGGATTGGGGATATACCGGGCGAAGCAGGCTGATTTCCACCTGCCTAGTCTTCTGATGATGTGGTCTGGAACCCCGTGGCGGGACGCTGCGGAGGCTGCTCCGATGCGAAAGGAGTGTCCGGAATACTGACCAGGGTTAAGGTGAAGATTGCGGAGAAGTATCCTTATGTGTTTCACAAACTGAGAGGCGCTTAAGGGTTTAACTGGAAATGGTAGAAGGGGACTGCTGTATGGTTGCTCAGGCAGGAGTGACAGGAGTCGGGTTGAGTACAGCGACTGGACACCAGCTGTTGTTGGTTTTGTAGAGGTGAATGTTCACTCCTGAGCCCGTTTGCTGGGTTTTAGAGACCTCGAGGTGCAGGATGAAATGGTCTTGGTATCGAAGCAAGTGCCGTCTGCATAGTACTTGGTCTGTGGGTTTGTTAGAGGTGAATTCGCCAGGTCGCAAGAACCCATAGTAAGCTAAATATACGGCTGCTTGTAAGACCGTGCTGGGGAGCAGACCGAATGGTGAAGTAGCCAGAATAGTTGACATGTCCCTAAAGATGGGCCCCGTAATGGGTAAGCGCTTGGTGCTGATGACTGGTTGTTGTTTCTGAATGCCCCTTAGGATGGCTCGTATAGCGTGTGATGAGAACAGTGAAGATTTCGTAGGGTTTTCAAGCGTCAAGAAATGTTGAATGCCGGCTAGGTATAGCCGAATGGTATTGTAGGATAAGGCCAGCTGCGTGTGACAGTGTGCAGTGAAGGCCAGTACCTGTTTGACATCTGTTGGTCCTTTACGGCAGGATGTGAGGAATTTATTGAACGCCTTCCAAGCTGTCTGGTAGGCTTTGAGTGTGTTGTGAGAGAGTGAATGATTGATGAGTTGCGTTGCTCTGTGTAAATGTTGAACTAGTCCAGGGTCAGTTGTGACCAGACAGGGATAGGGGCCGACATTGGTTCGGCATCGGGAACCTGTTCAAAAAAGGAGGTGTAATTAAAACGTGACAGTGCGTCAGCAGCTAAGTTGTATCTGCCGGGAATAAATGCACAGTGTATATTAAACTGACGCTGTAAAGACAGTTGTACCAATCTGCGCAGGAAGGACATGACTGCTAGGGACTTGGACCTGCCTCTGTTGATGATGTCTGCTGTGGCCTGGTTGTCGGTGGTGAAGACTACGGTTTGTCCTGTCCAGTGGTGGCCCCAGAGCTGTGCAGCTGCCACTATGGGATAAAGTTCAAAGAGGGCAGATGTTTGAGTAAAGCTGGGTATCAACAGTATCTGTTGAGGCCAGGGTCCTGAAAACCAATGGTGGCCAAAAATTGCTGCGAAACCTGTGGAGGCTGCAGCGTCTGTCACTACCTGGGGTGACAGGGGCGAAACCATGGGTATAAATAGGAATATGCCATTCCAGGCGGACAAGAATTCCTCCCACATAGATAGGTCCGCTATAGCTGCGGAGTCTAGATTTAAGATCTGATCGGGGTCTTGAGTTTCTGACAGGAATCTAAGCAGGCGTGATACAAAGGTGCGGCCTTGTGGAATAATTTGCATGGCGAAATTAAGCATTCCCAGGAGAGATTGTAACTGCTTTTTGGTACAGCCCTTGATGTGTGTGAATTCGTGAAGGACCGCCCTAATGCGTGTTAGTTTGTCGAGGGGGAGACTGGCTTGCATAGCGCAGGTATCCAAGCTGACCCCGAGAAAGGTGATGATGTGTGCTGGGCCGTCGACTTTGTGCTCGGCGATGGGAACATTGAGGTTTCCGAATATCACTCTGAGTTTGTCGAGGTCTCCTGGGGGCTTGCTGGGAGGTTCTATTAGTAGGAAGTCATCCAGGTAATGGATGACTTCTTGGAATTGACCCTTGTGTAACAGTATCCAAACAAGGGACTGAGCGAACGTGTCGAAGAGCCACGGACTACTCTTCGAACCGAAGGTCAGTTTTGTGGCAAAATAATATGCCTCCTTCCACTTGATGCCATGCCAGCACCAAAGGGATGGGTGGATGGGCAGGAGCTTGAAGGCATCCGAGATGTCGGCTTTGGAGAGCCAGGCACCTGTACCTGCTTTGATGATTGCTTGTATTGCCATGTCGACGGAGGAATATTTTAGGGAAAACTCTTCGGAGGGGATCAGGGAATTGAGACTGGGGATGTGGGAAGAATGAGGCGCAGACAGGTCGTGCACCAAACGCAATTTATTCGTGAACTTGCCCTTGACAAGCCCAATAGGGCTGACTCTCCATGTGCTGAAAGGGGGGCAAGTGAAAGGGCCTATAACGTACTCTCGATCTACCTCTGCTTGTAAGAGCTGATCTATGGCTTGTTCGTCAATGGCTGCTGAACGAAGATTGGCACATTCGTGAGTACTGTGGGGTAGTGAAATGAGGCCGGTGTGAAAGCCTGCTGTGAAGCCTTGGATAAGGTAGGTGGCCAGGGAAGGGGTGGGATGTGAGGTGAGGTACAGTCCTAACCATAAGAGGTTGATCCGGCTTAGTCATGCCCTCTTGTGTTGTTTGACTTCACACAAATTTCTTGGGTGTGCTCTTTGGCATAAGGTGCAGATGTGGAGTAGGCGGCACTGGCTGAAGTTGCAGGACCCGTAGTTGTAGTTATTACAGATGGCTGCCCCTCCCACGGTTCGGACTGGGTGTTCGAATTTGTCCACCTGAGGCGTTGGTTCAGGGGGCGACTGACCCTGAATTGTACCCGAGGTAGAGGGAAACTCTACCTCGGGCATTGGCGCACCAGGTGGCAGTGTGGGTGGAGGACTGACAAATCGCACACAGAGGTGAGCGTAAGCCGGCAAAGTGGCGGCAGAAGAGCTCTGTGTCCATGAGACTCCAATTTGTCGTAGTCTGGAACTGTGTGAGTCTGGCGGCGGCCTTAGCGGAAAAGGAACGGTGGTAATCATAAAATGCAAATCCTCCATACTTGTAGCCCAAGTCTACTACCGTATGGAGATACAAGTCCAGCTCTTCCCGTCTGCTGGGGGTGGCTGAGCATAGGACATCTCTGAGCATGCCAAAGGCCAGGGTAAATTCTGGGACCGATAACTTGCGGTTCAATCTGGGGTCTTTGGCTTTAAGGACCACCGATATGTCACCCCAGGAGTAGGCCTTATTTTCTGCCAGATCGTGTACGGAAATAAGGAGAGAGGCCAGGTTGATGTCCCTGCCGTCCAAAATGTCCTTCCTGATACTGGTTGGGACCAGATGGGAGGGGTAGACAATGGGGCTCCAGCCTGAGGTACCTGCAGGAAGGGGTGTCAAGGTTTGAGTTGCGGTTGGGTCGGGGACAGCCGTGGCCGGTCGAGCCTCCAGGAGTGCCACCCTGGTTTGGACATCTGTAACTGAGGTAGACAAGGATGACACCATCGTGTGTAATTGTGAGATAGCTGATGATATTGACTGGAGGGATGCCTGTTGGGTACTGGGTCCTGCTGCTGGTGGGGGAAAGAGGAGTTTGAAGAGCTCGCCTTTCCTCGCTGTGGTGGGGAAGGGGACACCTCTGCGTCTGAGCTCTGCCGTCAGTTTGGGGATAGTCCATCCCCTGAGGGACTGCACGCTGCCACTCTCTGAGACCGGGGAAGGTGACAGAGGGGCCGTGAAGTCTTCGCTGCCGGCCTGAGACATAGTTGATCTGGTGAGAATCTCCTGTCTTGAGCTCTTATTTTCCGGTTGACTGTAACCTATTGGGGGTGACATGAATTTCAAGTTTTTTTTTGATCCCCTGAGTCATACTTACCCGACTTATCCTCCCATTCTTCTTTTTTTTTTTTTACCTGGGGGGATATCGTCCAACCTGGTGCAGGGTGGACCTACTGAACTTTGACTGACCTAGAGAAAATGAAAGGTGATAATTCGTGAAGGGATTGCTAACTTGAAGCAACGATTTGTATGGTGCTTGCAATCTTGTGACAATGAAATGATTCGAAATGTTTGCCTTGATTATGAAATGAATGAACTCCATGACAGAGGTCCGGCCTGGTCGTGTCGTGACTGATCCGACCGTGAACCGGGCTCTGGAGCATGTACTGAAATGAGGCAACTGAAAAACATTGGTGCACACCGGGACGAATCGGTGCCTGTTTGATGCATCTGGATTCGAATCGGAGCGCAGTATGAAATGAATGAGAGAAATGTTTACCTTGACCGAGGCTCGAATTGGTTGTGCCGTATTTTGCGACTGGCAACGAACCGAGCTCTGGTATAGGTATGGATACGGCCGAAACAAGTGAGGCATTCCGTGACGAATCGGTGCATCTCAGATGCGACTGGTTTCGAAACGGTGATGCGCTGTGGGAGTGAAATGGTAGTAATTGCATGACAGAGACACGGATCAGTCGCCCGATATCTGCGACTAGCTATGATCCGGACTCTGGAGCATGTTTGAGAAATGAGGCCGAGCCCTGGGGCACGCCGTAACGAATCGGTGCATGGAAGATGCGACTGGATTCGAAGCGGAGCGCGGTAAGTGCAGGTGTAACATATCGTTTGCCATGACGGAGGCGCGAATCGGTCGTGCTGTTGTAGCGACTGACTACGAATCGGACTCCGGAGCATGTACTGAAATGTGGCTAATCCTGGGGCACGCCGAGACGAATCGGTGCATTTCCATGCGACTGAATTCATGTCGGAACGTGATACGTGGTAATGAAATGATAACCATGACAGAGGTACGAATGACTGAAAATAACGTAACTCTGGAGCATGTACTGAAATGAGGCCGTAACTACTGGGGCACACCGGAGCGAATCGGTGCATCTTTTAGGTGCGACTGGATTCGAATCGGAGCGCGGTAGGTGACTGAAATGAGAAATGGTTGAAATGATTTGAAATGTTAGAAATGAGTTTAGAAATGTTTCAGAAATGAGACATGATTGGCATCGAACTGACTTGATCCGATAGATTTGAGAATTGCGACTCGCTGTGGCTGTCTACAGACGTATATTAAATCACCGACATGCTAGAAATGAAGCGACGTCTGCGTCGCGGTGGTTTTCTCGAGTAAGGCGAAATGGTAACATAACGATAGTACGAGTGATATACATTGCGGTTACGTTTGTAAAAATGCGAGTGATACGTAAATTTGAAATCACGGTTTAGTGACATGATATGAAAACGAAAAACAAAGTCCGACGGGACCCTACCTGCGACAGCCAAGCCAGACGCGTGGTACGAACTACGAATGGTAAACACGGATTCGAAAGTTTTGAGCACGGAAATAACGAATACGGGAACTTGCGAGGCAAGAACTTGCGGACGCTGGTATTCGAATAGTCGGCCTAGTGACGTATATCGCGCACAGGAAACCGACAAGCACCACAGGTGAGCGGGCTGCTTAAATACCCCCCGGGCTCTTCCCATAAATTCAGGCCACCATACTAGCCTTACTACATATGCATTTTATAGTTGCCCCCCTACTTTTGTCCCTGTCCCCCATGTGCCCCCCCTAAATATGAAAGCTGGAGACACCACTGGGGAAGATAACCAGGACTTATTTATATGGAATTGTTATTTACAGGAATAACAGTTAATTGTAATCTCACAATTCATGAGTCATGTGTACACTCATCAGCCACTTTATTATGTACACCTTTTTCCTTGCCTGGCAACACAAATTGCTAATCATCTAATCACGTGGCAGGAACATGGCATGCATTTAAGCATCTAGACGTGGTGAAGACGACTTGCTGACATTCAAACCAAGCATCAGAATGGGGAAGAAATGGCATTTAAGTGACTTTGAACCTGGCATGGTTGTTGGTGCCAAACGGGTGGGTCTGAGTATTTCAAAACTTGCTGATCTACTGGGATTTTCACATACAACCATCTCTAGGGTTTACAGAGAGTGGCAGCTGTGTGGCTGAAAATGCCTTGTTGATGTCAGAGGTCAGAGGAGATTTGGCAGACTGGTTTGAGATGATAGAAAGGCAACAGTAACTCAAATAACCACTCGTTACAACCAAGGTATGCAGAATACCATCTCTGAATGTACAACACATTGGACTTTAAAGCAGATGGGCTACAGCAGCAGAAGACCACACCAGGTACCAAACATATATATATAAATACATTTCCAAGTATCAGATATAATATAATGTATGTCACACGGCCCCACTATCCGTGTTTGACTTAGAAATATCTAATATAGATATAAGTACAACAAACAAAATTAATGAATAAATAAATACCACACATTTATGTATAGAAATATACATTTCCAAAACCTTTGTCTGCTAAATGGAATGAGGAAGGGGGAAAAATATATTATATACTAATATACCTTGAGAAAATGCATTGGATGTGTTAGAGCTAAGGGGAGACCAATATTGACCCTACATCTTGCAGATGTAGAGATAAAAGGCACGTCTGAGGAGCCATCTCTGTACAAAAAAAGGGGGAGATGTCCATAAGAAAGGAGCCCCAGAAGAGCACCAGGGCTCAGTTCATCCATCAACCAGACGTATAAAGGACATAAACTAATATAGACTAGTATAAACAAAAAGATATTACACTAACCTGCATGTGAAAGCAGCATATTTAAATATTGAGGCACAGGACTGCAGATTGTCAGGGTATTTATACTAAAATATTAAACAGTTTTATATTTATGGAAATAAGGAAAAATCTATGATTTAGGAGATTTAAACGTATTTCCACAAATCACCCAAATTACTTGAATTTGTTTATCTGCGCTAATTTGAAGACAGAAAGGAATACAATATTTTGCAAAAATATGTATCCTTATGTACTAAAAATCAGTGCAAAATAATATCAAAACATAAGTGGTGATAAACACAGAATATAATTTCAAATATCAATAATATGGGTAATACAGATGATGAGACAATAAACACAAGCTCTAGTTTTAAAATGCCAATGTCTTAAAACGTACCTGCTTTGTAAATGGTTAACAGTTTCTCAGTGGCTTTGCAGACCAAGAAAACAAACAAGTAATGAAATCAACACGTGATCTCTCTCAAACAAATAGATCTAGCAAACTAAAACTTCTCTTAACGGTATATGGACAATTCAGTTATATCATACACCAACTTGGTAATTTAAACAAGATGTATATCTAAGGTAAAAATAATTCACTGATGAATTATATATTTAAGCATGCATCACAACTAAACCATTGATAAGACTTTGAACTCAGCTTTGTTGAGATTTACCAAGTGTGTATTTCTCTTTATTTGGAACTGAAGTATCTCATACTGCAGTTAGTAATAAAACAATTCCAACAATTATGCTACAAAGATGTAATGATTTAGCTATGTATATGCTCAAATAACTCAATTACTAATAGGCAGAAGAAAATATACTTTACCAGAAATACAAGAATCGTTTTTTTGAGAGATATCATCTGTGTATTCCAAAGGACACCTTTCCCTTCATAGACCTATCCGTCCTCTATCTGTTTTCCCTGCTCTCAATGTGTATCCAACCTTTACCCCCCCTAGAAAGTGGGTGTGTATTCACCTTACACGTAACTAATGACATCATTTACCATGTAACCATGATACCACCATCTAGGAGGCCATTTTGGACTTTTTTTTTTTTTTTTTTTTAAGAAACAAAAGTTTATTGAGTTTTTTGTTTGTACAGACTAGTCATACAGAGTAACTATATAGTGTGTTGTTCACAATGTAAAGAATCTAACATCGGGGGGGCGTGGCTAAGATGGCGCCGTGAGCGGACGCTTTTTCAGTGAGCTCCGCTATTCTCCTGCCAAAATCCGGATCCATCGGCTCCAAGACCCCAGCAATTCCACCTCGGTTGGCTGGGGGGGACTGGGGGACACCCTGTCTCTCCATCACAGGCGAAATCCTTGAACTCCTGGCTCGTGATCGGCTCCCGGCCTGCCGCGGACGACTAGGCCAAAGCCGCGGCCTCTCCTGGCGGCCCGCGCGGCGGGACGAGGGACCTCTGCCGCGGTTGGATCCTTTGCCCGGCCTTGTCGGAGGCCGCGGACTGTGGATGGAACCGGGTGAGCTCACTCCTGGGGATAGATTACTGATGCTTTGGCCCTGACCTTCCCTTCTCTCCTCCCCACGTTCTACTAGGCCGCGGCCGCGGCCTCTCCTGGAGCTCCGACCCGCCGGGCCGTCTGCGGGACTCACAGATCCTCCTGCCCTGGTAGTGGACACCCTGGGGCGGCTGGGGAGGATTACCTGACAGCAGGACCGGATCCTACAGCGTCCACATCCCTCCCATCCTGCTTGTGCAGGGAGGTGGATGGGCTGATTATCCCTGTCATCTCACCCCTGGACAGTGTTGGCCTGTACCAGACAGCTGCTGCACCAGACATCTGCAGGTGGGGGGAGAATTACCAAAGGGAACATTCACTCTACCCCAACTATTGCCTGAATACCCCTCAATCTGCGGACAGGCCCCCACAGCCAGCTACCGATAATTGCCCTGACCTGGGCCACTGCCACCTGAATGAGGCGCAGGAACTCCAGCGCTAGATATAACAAAGGGGGCAAGAGGTTGACCTTCCCACCACAACCGGACTCCCCTCAGACGCCCAACTGTCCCCCCCCGGAGACCCCCCATATACGCAGCACCCAAAGGGCTCCGCAGAAAAAAGCTATGGAGTCGGACGACTCTCGTCCCCCCTGGTTGGCGGAGGTTATGGCGGCTATAGCCACTTGTCAATCCGCGCTAACAACAAAGATTGAAGCAGTCCAGCTGGACATGGGTCTAATCCGCCAAGATATTGACAAAATCAGGTCGCGAGTCACTGAGACAGAGCAAAGACTGAGTACCTCTGAAGACATCATTGACGAACATGCAGCATCACTCCGTACGCTTCAAACTAAAGTAAAGGCCCTAGAGTACAGAGCTGAAGATGCGGAGAACAGAAACCGGCGCAATAACCTTCGCATTGTTGGATTACCGGAGGGGGCAGAGGGAAACAACCCTACCTCCTTTATAGAAGATCTGCTCCGCGATCTTTTACCCGAGGCCCGCTGGTCGCCTTACTTCACGGTGGAGAGGGCCCACCGCATCCCGCCTAAGCCGGGGCCTCCTGGATCCCCCCCCCCGCACCTTCATCCTCCGTCTCCTCAATTTTAGAGACAGAGACGAAGTCCTCCGCGCCTCTAGAAGTATAGGGGACCTCAAATTCCAGAACACGAAGTTGATGATATTCCCCGACTACTCCGTAGAGACCCAGAAACTCAGGAAATCATTCGACCAAGTTAAGGCGGCCCTGCGTTCACGCAACATTCGCTACAGTGTACTCTTCCCTGCTCGCCTAAGAGTCCAGGACGGCGAGACAACTCGCTTTTTCACCACTCCGAGAGAGGCCTTTGCCTGGCTGGATTCGCTACCACAGATTCGATGATGATCTACCTGGTACGTACTATGTAACCCCTTTTGTTGTTTACTTACCATAGTCTGGGCCCAGGTCTGTGTTAACTCACGGACCTTTACATGGATGACTTACTATGTTGCACAAGTTATGCCCGGTTCTATCCATGGTATCTGCAGACTTATGGCAGGATAATCCCTATCAGGAAAATTTCTAAGATAGCACCCCTGCCAAAGAACTTGGTCAGGAGACTGTTGAACTACAAAGTTTCTTCTAAATAAGCTTGCTTCCTTGAGAAATGCTGGACTTCTGGTTTGGTATCTTCATCAAAAAGATGGATCGAATTCACTGTGGGGTCGCATTATGGACTACTTCCCATTGTTATATTTACTAAGTCCCCACAGCCTATTGTATCACAAGTGGAGATCTCACGTACATAAGCCGCTTGAACTACTACTTCCCTCCCCCGTGTGAAGTCTCGGGGGGGAAAGTTCGCCTCTTCCACGGACCCCCTGTTGCAGCCGGCGAGCTGAATAAGTTGGGGATTGAAACCCACCCCAGTTCTGGGGGGTTGGGTGGGGTTGGGTGGGGTGGGGGGTGGGGTATGTTTCCCTAAAGGGGCTAGTTCCATCTACTCTAGATTTTGGCATCCTTTACCGATTGTTAGTTTGGTTTTGTTTTTGTTTGACATTAGTACTAAAAATATTGACTCATCAGCATTGCACTATTTACAGATGTGTCCACTTCGGGTGACGGGGTCCGCTCCGGGAGCCGTGCATTCTACTGATCCTAACAATCTTCATATTCCAGGTGACCGTGTCCTCCCTTAACATCATCTCCTGGAACACCAGGGGACTGAACTCCCCAGTCAAACGTTCCCTGGTGTTCCAATTCATTAAAACCTATAACCCACATATATGTGTGTTTCAGGAGACACACCTCACAGGACGCAGGGTTTTGGCCCTAAAAAAACCATGGGTGGGACACCACTACCACTCCACGCACTCCTCATTCTCTAGAGGTGTCACTATACTGGTGTTGAAGTCACTTCCATTTCGGCTCTTGAATCTGACCCTGGATCCCGATGGTCGGTACGTAATAATTCATGCTAAAATATATTCTCTAACATGGACCATTGTGGGCTTATATCTGCCTCCCCCGGCCTCCCTGCTGGTGCTCAATCAGATCACCGGCAGGATAGCCGAATTTGCATCAGACAACAATGTTATATTGGGTGATTTTAATCTAGTTCCTGACCCGGATCTTGATAGGTTGACTCCTGCGGGACATCATTGCTCTGGGTTGGCTGAGTGGGCGGACACTTATGGCCTGACTGATGTCTGGAGGTGGCGACACCCCCAGACCAGGGCATACACATGCCACTCGGCCTCCCATAGAACGTTCTCCCGCATAGACTTAGTCTTCGCGGGGGGCCGGGTCCTCCCAAGGGTCTTAGACATACAAATACTGCCTAGGGGAATTTCCGACCACGCACCCTTACTGTTGTCACTGGACCTCTCCCTTGGCTCAGTAGAAAGGATATGGAGACTCTCCAGATTTTGGATTTCAGACACTGCAGTGGACTCCCAATTTAGAACGGAAATGCTTGATTTCTGGGCTAAAAACGAGGGCTCGGCCGACCCCGTAGTGGTGTGGGATGCCTTTAAAGCCACGACGAGGGGATGCTACCAGACCATTATTGCCAGAGTCCGACGAGAACGCAGGGCAGACTTGATCAAGGCCGAGGGAGAGGCGAATGGTGCGGAGGCTCTATTTGTTCGTACCCGGGATCCTGCGCACTATTCGCATCTACAACACCTGACGAAGGAGGTGGTTCGTCTCCGTACTTCTCTTACCCAGAAGAAAATGTTAGCTCAATCCCAACGGATTTTTGAGCAAGGGGAGCGGTCGGGTCGCTTGTTGGCCTGGCTCTCCAGGGAACAGGTGAGCGGGATGAGCATCTCACATATTAGGGACTCCTCGGGACAGTTAATCCATACCCCGGAGGGGATCAACCGCTGTTTTGCGGAATACTACGAATCCCTCTATGGGACCAGGGTAGACTATAGAAGGGAGGATCTGGTGGCGTACCTAGACGACATAGATATCCCAACCCTTACTGTAACATATCGTGACAAGCTTGATGCTCCAATTACGCCCTTAGAGATAATACAGGCTCTTAAATCAATGCAGACAGGGAAAACTCCGGGACCCGATGGCGTCCCTGTAGAGTTTTATAAACAATACGCTACTGAACTAGTGGATAAACTTCTGGCCCTCTTCTCTGCGTCGACGCGTCTCGGAAAACTCCCGGATACCATGAGCGATGCGATCATAGTAGTGATCCCCAAGCCGGGGAAAGACCCCACATTGTGCTCCTCGTACCGCCCCATATCCCTTCTGAATGTGGATGCAAAGGTACTGGCAAAAGTTCTGGCCAACAGGCTTAACCTGGTAATTACTGCTCTCATCCACAGGGATCAAACAGGCTTCATGCCCGGGAGAGGAACTGACATTAATATCAGACGCCTCCACACCCATATAGACAGGGCGGACGAGGCGGCCAATGGAACGGTGGCCTCGCTCGACGCGGAGAAGGCTTTCGACTCCGTCGAGTGGGGCTACCTATGGGAAGTACTTTCGAGATTCGGGTTCGGCCCGGGCTTCACGAAATGGCTCCGTATGTTATATCACTGTCCTTCAGCTAGAATACGTACTAACGGAAGCCTCTCGGGAAAATTCCAACTGTTTCGAGGCACACGACAGGGGTGTCCCCTCTCCCCGGGTCTATTTGCATTGGCGATGGAGCCCCTGGCTATATTGTTGAGGGCCAACCCTGGGGTAAGGGGAATCCAGGTGGGTCCCATTGAGGAGAAGTTATCACTATACGCGGATGACGCTCTGCTTTATTTAGCGGATGCGTCGTCCTCCTTGCAGACCGCACTCGAACTGATTAACCAATTTGGCGGCTACTCGGGGATTCGCATTAATTGGGACAAGTCGGTTCTTTTCCCTCTCCATTCCTCGACCCCTAGAATACCTCACCCACAGCTAAAATGGGTGGATGACTTCAAATACCTGGGGATAAAAATAAGTGGTAAAGTCCAAGACTACATCGATAACAATTTGCGTCCACTCATGGCACAGTTTACGGCCAGGTGTGTGGCTTGGCGTTCCCTCCCATTGACCCCTGTTGGCAGAATCAATTTATTAAAAATGATATACCTCCCAAAATATCTATACTTCTTCCGCAACACACCCATACCCATCCCTAGGATTTTTTTTCGACGGCTTGAGAGTCTGCTGATACAGTTTGTCTGGGCTGGGAGGCCACCCAGGGTGGCCAAGCAGATCTTATACCTCCCACTTTCGGGGGGAGGACTGGCGTTACCAAATTTTCAAATCTACTACTGGGCAGCTGTCTTGGTCACGATTCGGTGGTGGTTCTCCCAGCCCACGCAGAATCCGGCAGTCACTTTGGAGGCAGCCATTTTGGGTTCCTTTGCTGCCCTGAGCAATCTCCCATATCGCGGTCTTAGGGCCAATTTGTCCATGACGACTCTGATGCGAACCACTGTGAAGATATGGCAGGAGGCTAGGAAAATCTATAGGAAACCCAACTGCATTTCACCCCACACGCCCCTTTGGGGTAACCCTCTGCTCTCCCACTTTTACACTATTCCGGACCCCTCTCTCTGGGCAAAAAAGGGAATCCTCACTTTAAAACACATAGTTAAAGATGGCAGGCTCATGACTTTCCAAGCACTGAGGCAATCCTTTGCTATCCCGACCTCCTTCCAATTCAGATACTGGCAGCTGAAGCATGCCTTTGAGGCTCAGTTCCCTGAACCCCTCACTCTGGAACCAGACTCCATTGAAAGGCTTCTGACCTCCAGCGTGATGGGGAAGCCTCTCTCAACACTATATTTATACCTTACGGTGGAGTACGATGTGAAATTAACTAGAACATGGGAGAAGTGGAAAGTTGACATCCCCTCTTTAGATGAGGAGGAGTGGAAGGAGTGTTTAATCTCCTACATTCCTTCCATGATCGCTGCAAGGGATAGGTTCATACAATTCAAGTTCCTTCACAGAGCGTATTTCACCCCCCAGAGATTGGCGCACATATACCACCAAAGAGATCCCAACTGTCAAAGATGCAGACAGGAGGCGGGTACTTTCTGGCACATGGTCTGGTCCTGTCCCAAACTAAGACCCTTTTGGTCAGCAGTGGCCTCCACACTGGGGAATGTCATAGGCTCAGTTCTACCGGTTGAACCCCAAATACTATTGCTCAGTCATCTGGAGGATGTCGAGGGTGACAGATATGATAAATTGTGCATAACATTCACGTTGTACTATGCTAGACGGGAGATCCTACTGCGATGGAAAATGGTGGAGCCTCCAACCCTGGCCTCGTGGATAAGGTCGGTGAACAAGGTACTCCCCCTGTATAGACTGACATACGAAAGTAGGCAATGCCCGGGGAAGTTTGACAAAATTTGGTCGTCCTGGGTGGACGCTTCGGGAGACCCTGATCCCCCTACCCCATAAGTAAGACGTGGGAAATAGTAGAGGATGTCCTGCACCTCAAGTCTATTCCTCTTTTGCCCGACTCCCTTCCTCCCCTTCCCTTTCTTTCCTTTCCCTCCCCCCTCCCTCTGCCTTCCTTCCTCTCCCCCCCCTCTCCCCCGCCCCCTCCCCCCCCCCCCCGCCACCCCTAACAGGCTCGATTGAAAACTGGGTTATTTACTTTATATTGTCTGAGAATTTTGAGATGACACGAGCAATGAAAGGTATGGTTAAGTGAAAATCTGTTGTGTGCACATCTGGATCACCTGATAAACAGTAGCTATTGTTCTGAGTAAATCTCACTGTTGCTATTCTTACCGCAATGACTGTACTAAATTCTTGTACTGTAATGCTGATTTGTTTAATAAAATTTTCTGTTAAAAAAAAAAAGAATCTAACATCTCAATAAACTGCATATTAAAATCAAACAGCATAAATTTAACAGGTAATGTTGGTGTCTATTTTTCCCCATATAAGCCGATAACCATTGATTATTTACATGAACCCATTGGCAATTTAGAAGAGAGGGGTTAAATTGTGCAAGCATGTGAAATGACTAACAGTCTATGTGGTACAAGTTGAATAGGATTGTAACCATTTATCCCAGATTTTATTGTACTTGGTCGGGCACCCTCCATTTGTGTAAATCACCTTTTTGTAAGGTAAGGTGTTGTTGATTTCGGCAAGCCAGCAGTTAAGGTAGGAGCAGCCATCTGGATCCAGTTTCGGGATATTAACTTTCTTGCTGTGAATAGTGTTTCATGCAAAAACTGAAGCGTACATTTATCTATTCCATCCTCGGAAAATAAGCCCACAGGCACTTTCTAGGATCCAGGGACACAGGTGAGCCCGTTTGGTCATGTAGAAACTGGACAACCTGTGACCAGTATCCCTGGATCTGAGGGCACCGCCAGATGATGTGATAAAAGGTGCAAACTGAGATCAGGCACCTGGGGCACATAGCGCTGCGGGAGGGGCAAAACTTAGCTAGGCATTGTTGAGTCATGTATGCCATATGCATGTGTATAAGTTTGCGTGAGTCTGTCGGACAGTTTGGGGGATACCAACTTAGGGGTCTCCAACACTTCATCTCAGTTCTCATCCTCCAGTTCTCCCACAGTGGTTACCCACTTCTGCTTGATAGAGTATGCTAGTTTTTTTGCAGGTGGAGTGGTGAGCATATTGTAAAAGATATGAGCTGGCGTGGTTCTTCCCGATATATCACCTCCAGTCCTTCTATGGAGGATAAAGTAGGATATGTATCCATAAACTGAATGTGAAATGCATGACTCAAATGTTTTAAATTATCCATTATAGAGAACATGGGACAGCAGGTAAATATCCTGAGATATCCATATGGGAGGGTCAGGTACCTGGAGGAGCTCCGGGAGGAGTTTATTATACCACAATGGGGTATTGTCATGAAATACATGGCATTCCATCTTTGAGGTCACCAGATCCCAAATCCTTTTGTGCTGAAATAAGAGGCCAGAGTGATTTGGATAGACCATCGAGCCCTTCAGCCATCTCAGTACATCAATAAATGGGTGTGGGAGTCCGCTGAGTTGCATATCAGGGCCAAGTATCTATGTTTATCTGACTTGTCTATGTGATATAGGTGGGAGAGTTGTGCTGCCAAGTAATAAGTCCCAAAATCTGGTATTGCAAGGTCCCCCAATGTCGTTAGAGACTGTAGAGCCTTCCATCAAAGTTTGTGCCTACTTGGTCCCCATACGAAGGTTTTGCAGAAGTGTATCCATGATTTTAAAGTATTTAAGAGGGATGTATATTGGAGAATGCCTTAACACATATAGGATTTTGGGTAGGAGTATTATCTTAATTGGGCCTATGCGCCCTATCACCCCCACCGGTAATCTAGTCCATGTTTGAATTTTGGACTTAATGAGCCGGATTAATGGCTCTACGTTTAGTGGAATGAAGTCAGCCAGTGTTCTGGAAACCATTATTCCCAAGTGTTTAAGGGTATTTACTCTTACTAAGGGTAGATTGGCTTGGTCTCTCGACGGGGGAAATACATCAATGGGGAGGATCTGGGAAACTTACCAAAGTTCTTAATGATTTGTAGGGCCGTCTGGAGGGAGGGTCCTGAGTCCGAGAGATACAGTAGCATTTTGTCTGCATATAGCCCAACTCTTTCCTCAACTGGGCCAGATACTAGCCCGTGAATATTGGGATGCTCTCTGAGTGCTATCGCCAGGGGTTCCACTGCCAGTGCGTATACTAGCGGTGAGATGGGGCAACCCTTCCATGTCCCCCGTGAGAGTGGGAATGCGGCTGAGGTCCAACCACTGGCCACCACCCTAGCCTGTGGAGCATTATATAGAATAGTGAGCCACTTGACAAAATTGGGGCCAAACCCAAAACAGCATAAACAGTGCCAAAGGTATTGCCACTCAACCGAGTCAAAGGCTTTGGCTGCATCAAGGGAGACAATTACTCTAGAACATGTGATGGTGGGAAGCCTGAAAGTTAATGAAGAGATGTCTAGTATTAAAGGCTGTTTTTTTTTGCTGGCATGAAGCCTGTTTGGTCAGGATTAGGGATGAGCTTCGAGTTCGAGTAGAACTCATGTTCGGCTCGAACATCGGCTGTTCGCAAGTTCGCCGAACAGCGAACAATTTGGGGTGTTTGCGGCAAATTCGAATGCCGCGGAACACCCTTTAAAAGTCTATGGGAGAAATCAAAAGTGCTAATTTTAAAGGCTTATATGCAAGTTATTGTCATAAAAAGTGTTTGGGGACCTGGGTCCTGCCTCAGGGGACATGGATCAATGCAAAAAAAAGTTTTAAAAATGTCCGTTTTTTCAGGAGCAGTGATTTTAATAATGCTTAAAGTGAAACAATAAAAGTGTAATATCCCTTTAAATTTCGTACCTGGGGGGTATCTATAGTATGCCTGTAAAGGGGCGCATGTTTCCCGTGTTTAGAACAGTCTGACAGCAAAATGACATTTCAAAGGAAAAAAAGTCATTTAAAACTACTCGCGGCTATTAATGCATTGCTGGTCCGACAATACACATAGAAGTTCATTGATAAAAACGGCATGGGAATTCCCCACAGGGGAACCCCGAACTAAATTTAAAAAAAAAATGACGTGGGGGGTCCCCCTAAATTCCATACCAGGCTCTTCAGGTCTGGTATGGATATTAAGGGGAACCCCGGCCAAAATTAAAAAAAAAAAAATGACGTGGATGGTCCTCCTAAATTCCATACCAGGCCCTTCAGGTCTGGTATGGATATTAAGGGGAACCCCGCGCCAAAATTTTTTAAAAAATGGCGTGGGGTCCCCCCAAAAATCCATACCAGACCCTTATCCGAGCACACAACCTGGCAGGCCGCAGGAAAAGAGGGGGGGATGAGAGAGTGCCCCCCCCTTTCTGAACCGTACCAGGCCACATGCCCTCAACATTGGGAGGGTGCTTTGGGGTAGCCCCCCAAAACACCTTGTCCCCATGTTGATGAGGACAAGGGCCTCATCCCCACAACCCTGGCCGGTGGTTGTGGGGGTCTGCGGGCGGGGGGCTTATCGGAATCTGGAAGCCCCCTTTAACAAGGGGACCCCCAGATCCCGGCCCTCCCCCCTGTGTGAAATGGTAAGGAGGTACAAAAGTACCCCTACCATTTCACTAAAAAGTGTCAAAAATGTTAAAAATGACAAGAGACAGTTTTTGACAATATCTTTATTAAAATTCTTCTTCTTTCTTCTATCATCCTTCATCTTCTTCTTCTTCTTCTGGTTCTTCTGGCTCTTCTGGTTCTTCCTCCGCTGTTCTTGTCCAGCATCTCCTCGGGGGCGTCTTCTACCTTCTTCTCCTCGGGCCGCTCCGCACCCATGGCATAGGGGAGGCTCCCGCTCTTCATCTTCTTCTCTTCTTCATCTTCTTCATCTTCTTCTCCTCTTCATCTTCTTCTCCGGGCCGCTCCGCACCCATGCTGGCATGGAGGGAGGCTCCTGCTGTGTGACACTTCTCCTCGTCTGACGGTTCTTAAATAACGGGAGGCGGGGCCACCTGGTGACCCCGCCCCCCTCTGACGCACGGTGACTTGATGGGACTTCCCTGTGGCGTCAAGGGGAATGCCATAGGGAAGTCCCGTCATGTCCCCGTGCGTCAGAGGGGGGCGGGGTCACCGGGTGGCCCCGCCCCCCATTATTTAAGACTTGTCAGAAGAGGAGAAGCGTCACACAGCGGGAGCCTCCCTCCATGCCAGCATGGGTGCGGAGCGGCCCAGAGAAGAAGATGAAGAGGAGAAGAAGAAGCGGGAGGAGAACTCGGGGAGGGTATTGGCCTTAAATATCGCTTGGTATAAGGTAAGTAGTCTAGGAATAAGGGTTTCCGAAAGGTGGGCATAAAATTCAATTGATAGTCTGTCAGAATCGGGGGGGCTTTAGCCTTCACGAAATGCGAGATGGCTAGTTTGATGTCATCCGGAGTGAGCGGGGCCTTAAGCATGTCTACCTGTTCATCAGTCAATTTAGGGAGTGTAAGGGCACCGAGAAGATTTCCCAGGTCTTGTGGAGGATAGCTAACTTTAGATGTGTACACTTCTTTAAAGAAGTTAGTGAATTCCCTGACAATCAGGGCAGGGTCTGTGATGTCGCCCTTTGCGTCAGACCTCAGGGTAATGACCACTGGGGGTCTGGAGGCTAGATGAGCCAAGTAGGCGAGTAG
Organism: Lithobates clamitans; assembly: GCA_037952925.1. Lineage (NCBI taxonomy): Eukaryota > Metazoa > Chordata > Amphibia > Anura > Ranidae > Lithobates > Lithobates clamitans. The sequence continues at coordinate 3,106,978 of JBBGZY010000477.1, read as the reverse complement.
TTTGCCGGGGCGTTTACTCTACTCAAAAATCTTTTGCTTACTAAAGAACATCTTGTACCGAGCCTGCTCCTGGCACAGCTGATCAACCGCCCTGCTTTGGAGCTTCAGCTGTGCCAGTGTGGTGGGTGAGGGAGATGTTACATATGTATCCTCCATTGCAGTTAACTGTGCGTTAGCTTGTACATAGGTTAGCTTGGAATTTCTCCTAAACCTGGAAATGCATTCGGTGAAGAGCATTATAACGTGTTTTTTAAACGCTTCCCATACGGTCAGTGGGGAGGTCGTGTCAGTGTTATTTTGAAAGAAGAACCCCCATTCCATGACTGATCTGTCCGTGTCTGGGAGTATTATCAGCCAGAAGGAATTTAGTCTCCAGTTCTGTGGAAGGGGGTTGTCATATGAAGTCAGCTCAATGCAGTAAGGGGAATGGTCTGATAAGATTCGGGGCCAAATCCGGCATTTTGCAGTTTGGGGATTAGGGTACTGGATAGCCATATGGTCTAGTCGGGACATGGTAGAGTGGGAACTAGAGAAACACGAATAGGCTTGACGCTTAGGGTAAAGGTGTTGGCAGGTGTCCACCAAGTCAAAGCTCGCCATTAGGCGGCCAAACCTGGTGTCTCGATCTGGCATTGGTTACCATATTAAAATCACCTAGCCATATTCCCGATGTGGCTGGGTATGTGGCCATAAATGAGAATCCTTCACTAAAAATGGTGGAATTAAAGGGGGGGATATAATAAGCCAGTATCAAAATGGTGTTACCTGCTATCTTAGTGTGTATAAATACATATCTGGATATAAAAAATACTGTGCTATAAGAAGAAACATAAAAAAGAGCTGCGACTAAAAGTGTTATACTACACCAAACACATGTAAAGATAGAGCAAAAAGTCACGCTAATCAATGAGTAATATAAGAATGAAGAGCAAAAAAATTGAACGTGAATATCAAACAACCCATATCATAAATAGATAATAATGCATATAGATATCCAAAAATAAGCATCAAAAAATCCAATAGTGAAGGTGAGTCCACAGTGATGAGTAGTGAAGGTGACTAGTGCAATATGAGAATCTCCTCCACCACTGAGAAATACTGCCGCTTACCGGAAAGTGTTGGTCCCTTATTACAGGGGACCACACAAGGCGAATGGCTGCAACCCCAGCCCGGCATCTCACTGGCAAGCCCTGGTCTCCAAAGTGTCAGCAGAGGTGGTCAGCAGACCACGTCCGATAGTGACGAAACGACGTAGGGAGGAGGAGCTACGCCCTGATATCACCGCTGAGTCCCGGAAGCATACAGGCCTTGTGTAAGCTGGCCGGCTCATCTTTTATCATGCGCTTTTACTCTTCTTTGATGTAGGTTGCCACCTGTTTTTTCTATCAGAATAAATGTAATAGGATTTGCACTATGTGGAGTTTTGTTGTCTTTTTGGTTTAATACTGGTACATGATGATCCTGTTTGCTGACCACCTCTGCTGACACTTTGGAGACCAGGGCTTGCCAGTGAGATCCCGGGCTGGGGTTGCAGCCATTCGCCTTGTGTGGTCCCCTGTAATAAGGGACCAACACTTTCCGGTAAGCGGCAGTATTTCTCGGTGGTGGAGGAGATTCTCATATTGCACTAGTCACTTTGGTGTGAACCTTCACTACTCATCACTGTGGACTCACCTTCACTATTGGATTTTTTGATGCTTACCCACACAGACTGTGTTTATTCATGGACTGACTCTTATGGATTTTTGTCATTCTAATTTTTATTTATATTTTCACTTGCACATCTGGTGCGTAATCATGATATGGGTTGTTAGATATACCTATTGCAATTTTTGGATATCTATATGCATTATTATCTATTTATGATATGGGTTGTTTGATATTCACGTTCAATTTTTTTGCTCTTCATTCTTGTATTACTCATTGATTAGCGCAACTTTTTGCTCTATAAATACATATCTGCCTTGTGGATCCTGTGTTACAGATTGAAGCTCAAAAGACACAGACTTGGCTACTAGCACTAAGACACCCCTTGAGGGGCTTGGCTTGAAGGCTCGTGCGGATGGCTGCCTAGACTCACAGCTCCGCAGCATAACCGGCCACAGCGACTTCTCCAGCGGCTCCACAATCAGCCATAACACTCCCACACAGTGAGTGGCCATGCTGAAACGAAGGAAAGCCTCCAAAATCCCCAGAAAACTGACGGATTACTATCCCTCGCCAGACCTGGCAAGCGGCCAAAATGGCGCCGGCAGCAGCCGAGAAACAACAGCGCGGCTCTCCTCCTCACATTCCAGTCAGAGCCCTGCGCTGTCTCCAGGGCTCCACCGCTCATCTGACACACAGGGTGAGTGCTCTCCCCCCAACTCGCCCACTACGTCCAGCCCTGCTAAGACTAGGCTCAGAACGGATGAGCCTCAGCAATCCCTGCATGTCACAGCTCCCTGCCTGTTCTCTCTCCCCCCACCGCAGCCATCATCTGTATTAGATGCCTTCCCTGCCTCTGACCAGCCACTCTCTGAAAGCACCATGAAGAATATGCTGCTGTCACTGAGGCAAACTCTATATACTGACTTATCCTCTGCTGTCTCCTCATTATCCATGACTGTAAATCAGCATGATCAAATTATTACACACATGGAAACTAAGATGGGAGACTTACTCTCTGCCCATAATGAACTGGTAGATGGATTTGCGGATCATGACGATGAACTCCAATTAATTAATCTGAAAATCGCAGACCTGGAAGATCGCTCCAGACGAAAAAATATTAAATTCCGTAACATCCCTGAGTCGATCCAACAATCTGATATCGTTCAATTTTTGCAATCCCTGATGCGGGCCCTTTTGCCTGACCTAACAACCCGTGACATGGAAATTGACAGGGCACACAGGCTCCCCAAGCCATCTCACCTCCCTGCCTCCACTCCCAGGGATGTTTTAGCCCGCATTCATTTTTTCACTACAAAGGAAAAAATCATGTACGCAGCCAAACGTGCAACAAGACTCCCTGACCCTTTCACCAACATCGCACTGTATGCTGACTTATCCAAAGCAATAATGGAAAATCGCAGGCAGCTGGCGACTATAACTAAAGCACTTCAAAACCATAAAATCCCTTACAAATGGGGCTTCCCCACTAAATTACTCATTACGCACCAAAACAAAACTCACACAGTGCGCACCCTCCCTATGGGTCTCACACTCTTGAGAAACTGGCATATCATACCAGAGGAAACACCGTGCCCTTCCGCTCACCTTCCAACCCTCATGGAGACAGGAGGAGAACCTCCAGATCCTTGAAGGCTGCAATATATCTCCTTCTCTGCACAAGCCAAACGGCTGGGATACTGCAGCAGCTTTATCCAGTACCTGCCTGCCTGCTAAGAGATCCCTGTCCCACGTTGTGGACATAAGTTCTCTTTCCCCCACCATCTGTTTTCAGTATTTTCTGCACATTGAGTCCAGGGCCCCTTTGTTACTGGACTCTCCCTTTTTAATCAAAGACCTTTCACCCTAACCCAGCACCAGCATATCCCCACTAACCTTTCCGCCTAACTACACTCGAGTCTCTATTTCCTTACACAAGTGACAAATCACATTGTTCACACCACTTAGAGCAAGGCTAGCGATTTGATCCACACCAACCAATTGCCACCTTCACCTGGGATCAATCCACCCTAACTTTAAGCCCCCAGAATGGCTTTCAAAATAGTTTCTATCAATGCCAGGGGCTTAAACTCTCCACAGAAAAGATCTGCACTTCTCAAAGAAGCCAACACTCAACAAGCCGATATCCTCCTAGTGCAAGAGACCCATTTTGCCTCTGCTAAAACTCCCAGATTTATCCTGAAAAACTACGACCAAGTTTTCTCAGCTTCAGGCCTGAAGAAGAAAAACGGGGTCCTCACTGCCGTACGGAATACACTACAATTTAAACTACATCAATCCATCGCAGACCCCCCCGGCCGTTTCCTGATCCTTCTATGCGACATTAATCAAATCACCTACACTCTGGTCAACGTCTATGGACCAAACAAACAGCAAATACGATTCCACAAACAACTCTACAAAAAAATACTACGACTCCGAAAGGGGAGGCTTCTTTTTGGAGGTGACTTCAATGTAATTGGAGATTCCACATTGGATACTACTTCCGCGACTAAAAACCATCGAACTGTTCTGAACCCCTTCCTCCAAGCAAACAATCTCTACGATCCGTGGAGATGCCACCACAGCAATGAGCGTGACTTTTCCTACTTCTCCTCTTCTCAACTTTCCTACTCCCGTATTGACTTCTTCCTTGTTGACAAACTCACCCTCCAGGATGTGACGAACTCTGAAATTGGAACCATAACATGGTCGGACCATGCACCCATCTCCCTTACTGTGGGAAACTGCAGACCAAGACCAAACCGAATATGGAGACTTGATGCCTCCCTCATCTCTGATCCTAGCATAGTTAAAAAACTCAATATCGAACACCACTCCTATTTCCAAACGAACAATCAACCGGACATTGATAGGTTTGTACTTTGGTCGGCATATAAAGCCTACATGCGTGGCGTCCTAATTAAACTCCATAGTAATGTTGACGGGGTCCTTTCCCAAATTACCCTTCTTGAAAACCAAAACAAACTTAATCCCTCCCACAAATTAGCCAGTGAGCTCTTAGAACAGCGACAAAAACTCCGCTCACTTTTACTCTTTAAATTTGAAAACAACTTTAAATTTACTAAAGCCAAATACTATGCCTTAGGCAATAAAGCTGGAGCCTTACTAGCTCGACAGGTCAAGGCTCAACGCTTTAAACATAAAATATCTTCCCTTCACCATCCCACCACCAAACGACTCCTGACAAATCCACAGGATATCGCTAACGCCTTTAGCGACTATTACTCTTCCCTCTACAACCTTTCAACTGACACAACTACTCTCCAACCAACTGACCAATGCATACAAAACTTCCTATCCACTATTGATCTTCCGCTTATAACTCATACACAACTAGAAGGCCTTTCCCAACCATTCTCGGATGAAGAAGTCCTAACAGCCATCAAAACACTCCCTCTCCATAAATCACCTGGGGAAGATGGCTACACTAACGAATTCTACAAAACATTTGACAAACTTGTCACCCCTCACCTCACTGACCTCTTCAACTCTGCTGTCACCTCTGGTTCTATACCGCTTGACATGCTGCGTTCAATCATCACCACCATCCCTAAACCAGAGAAAGACCCTACCTTCACTTCCAATTACAGACCCATTTCGCTCCTCAACACAGACATGAAAATATTTGCTAAGGTGATTGCTTCTAGATTGTCAAAATGTCTCCCCTCTCTAGTCCACACGGACCAAGTTGGCTTTATGCCAGACAGGCAGGCCCTGGATGCAACTAGAAGAGTCATTGATTTGATTCACCAGGTCACCCACACACGAACGCCTTCTCTGCTTCTGTCTCTGGATGCAGAGAAGGCGTTTGACAGGGTCCACTGGGGATTTCTGAGGGCAGTGCTATCCAAATTTGGAATCACTGGGTGGTTCCAAAAGGCCATACTCTCACTTTACTCAAACCCCACGGCTAGGGTATTAACTGACGGAACCCTGTCTAAACAATTCATGATCTCCAATGGCACTCGCCAAGGCTACCCGCTCTCCCCTCTCATTTTTGCTCTAACTATGGAGCCCCTTGCGGCAAAGATTAGAGGGGACAAGCGCATCTCAGGCATTAAACACAATGACGTTGAACACAAAATAAGCCTCTTTGCCGATGATGTCATACTTTTGATCACAAACCCAGCCCAATCCATGCCTGCAATTCAAGACATCATTACTCAATTTAGCTCTGCCTCCTTCTACAAAATCAATTCCTCTAAATCTCTGATCCTCCCGCTCAATCTAACACACACACAACAGTCCCTCATGGAAGGATCTCTTCCTTATTCTTGGACGAAGAACTCGATCCCATACTTAGGAATAAAATTAGCCCCCTCACTACCTCAACTCTATGACCTTAACTACCGTGCCTTCCAAAAAATGCTTCCCCAACTATTAAATCAGCTGCGCACAACAGGCCTATCTAAACTAGGAAGGATCGCCTCCTTTAAAATGCTAATTCTCCCCAAGCTACTCTACCTATTTCGCACAGTAATCCTACCTGTTCCCCATTCCTTCTTTGCTTCCATACAAAAACAACTTTCCAGATATATATGGGAAACTAAACCACCCAGATGTGGGGTGGGCCTTCCCCACATACAAACCTACTACTATGCTTCCATCCTGGACCAGCTCTACTACTGGTGGCACCCGAATCCCAATAAATCCTGGTCAATCATAGAATCATCGACTTTCAAACCAAATACACTGTGTGATATGCTCCTTATCACCTCGGCAGGCCTTCCTCCTCACACACTGCCTACTCCCCCATCAATTACGGCCTCTCTGACAGTCTGGAAAAAACTCACCCAGACGACCACCTTAGACCACCCGTGTCATATAATACAAATCCCTCTCAGAACACTAATGTTGCAATTACCAAATCTAAACCTGTTAAAATGGCAGAAACAAAAGATAACTAATATCTCAGACCTCTACAACACAAACAACACTCTAAAAACCTTTAAGAACCTCCAAACTGAATACAACCTCCCCCACACGGAAGCCTATACATACCTGAGGATCTCCCACTTTCTTCAATGGTCTAAAATCTCTATTACGGCAAAAATTCCTGAACCAATCCACAACTTCTACGCACACACAACATACCCAAAATATGGCATCTCTACAATGTACTCTGCACTTAACGACAACCGGCCCTACTCCCAAATACCATCTCTCTCAAAATGGGCAGAAGAATTAAACATTACTGTCACCCCCAACATGTGGACACGTGCCTTTAAACAAACCTTTACGGCCTCCCACTGCTCTAATCACTGGGAATCATACCAAAAAACAATACACAGATGGTATCTCACACCCTACCGTCTCTCTAAATTCTTCCCTGGTCATCCTCCTACCTGCTGGAGGTCATGTGGAAGTGCTGGTACTATAGCTCACGTCCTATGGTTCTGCAGATCCCTGAGCTCATTCTGGAAACAAATATTTGCCCTAATCTCCATCATATCGCAGGTCCCAACAACCCCTGATCCCTCGCTAGCATTATTACACCTTGGAATAGAAAAATTCTCACCCAAGACACGAGTAGTAATAGTCCATCTACTACTCACGGCAAAAATAAACATCACCAAACTCTGGAAAACCACAGATTCCCCATCCATTACCAACACACTTACAGATTTAAACCTTCAATGTGAAATGGAGAGATTAGTTGCTAGGAAAAATCTGAGAATGGAAAAGTTTCTGTATGAATGGCATACCTGGCTCACGCATCCAAAATGTACTGTAACCACATGATGTACTATCCCTGCTGTAACTTCCTCCCATTCTTGTATTTCCTATTTATTCTCCTATTCACCCCCATCTACTGATGTAAGTAAGTTGCCTAACTAGCTGGTGCTTCCTCACCCTCACCACCACCCCTTCCCCCCCGTCTGGAGTTGAGTTATGTTAAAATGTTAAAATACTGAGCTTGATTTCCCACTGTCTAGTTTAACTTGTAGGAATATCTCTACATTACCTAACTCTACTTTGTTGGTTTCGGTTTTACTTGCTCCAGTCGGAACATCCGACTTATTGTAACAAACGTATAACTTGTTCACTATATTGAAAAAGAAATAAAGAAATATTGAAAATAAGACACCCCTTGAGTATGTGGTGTGGGTGGCATGATATGCCCTGCCGATCCAGGGGCGCCGCAGTGCCTGCTGCAGAAATCCCTGTACACGAGTCTCCACCAACACAATTACGTCCGACCTTTGACTTTTAAGGAAGGAAAATACTGCAGTACATTTCAACTTATCTTTCAAGCCACGGACATTCCATGTTAAAAATTTCAACCTGGCCATAGCCGAATCACAATGTAGTAGGTGGGCAATGCGGCCATGTATACCCCTATGTAGTACAGACATTGAGATGCAGCTGTGCAGCTGCACCAGTTAGTCAGTACAGTAATGCATAGCAGCATAACAATGGTTAAATTCATGTAAAAAACATATGTAGTAGACACCAAAAACATCAATAATGATAATAGCAAAACCCTAACCCTCCCAGCTCTACACTTACCCAAACTTGTGCAAGCAAATGTCCCAAAAAAAGCACCCAACTTATGGAAGCATCTTATTGGACGCCAGCGCAATGCCCAAAAAAGTGGGTCACTAGCTGAGGCAGTTCACTTGGAAACATGAAAGAAAAAGTTATTTGTAGGGTGCTTCCTCAATGATCCTCCGGGGGGGCAAAAATCTGATGAAAAACACTGCTTGCAGTGGGACCCCAGTGGCTCACAGTTCATGAGCAACAATAAAAATGGGGAAATTAACTGCAGTGTAGCTCCAAGTCTGTTAGCGGTAGTATGGCATAGGGTAGTCCCATATTACATGAGATCTGTGGCCTGGGCAGTGTCATATTCAGTGCTACTGTGGGGGGTGCACGAATAAGGGGCAGAAATGTAACATGTACTAACAGAGATAAACAGAACATAAGTGCACATCCCTCTGTTTAGGTCAGGGGCCCAGGCTGTAAACAAAATAGAGTCGTGGATATGGCGGAGATATCACAAACCCATACAGTACTCACAGATCAGACGGGATTGAGCTGATCAAGCCAGTCACTGGCAGCTTTTGGTTCCTCAAAAAAATGAACACGGTCTTCTCCAATAACTCGAAGGCGATCGGGGAACAGCATGGAGTATTTCAGGTGGCGAACTCGCAGGCGCCTCTTGACATCTGTAAATAAGCTGCGCTGCCGCTGAACCTCTGCAGAGAAATCAGAAAAGGCCATGATCTGATGATTATGAAGGGGTATGTTGCCCTTTTCTCTGGATAAATGGAGTATGGCATCACGGTCCTTATAGTTGAGGAATTTAGCAATAAAAACTCTCGGGGATGCACCCTAGGGTGGCTTCTTGGTGGGCATCCAGTGTGCGCGTTCAACAACAAATGATTGTGAGAAGGCACCCATATGCTGTAATTAGTAGCTCCTCTAGGAAGGTAGCCAGGTTATTACCTTCTGTGCCCTCAGGGAGAACTATGAATCGCAAATTGTTCCTTCTCATGCCATTCTCAAGGTCGTCTTGCTTCTGCTGTAGTTGGGCAATGAGGTGACTCACTTGGTCAGATGATTCTTGAAGTGAGGGGATGGCATCCTCCACCCGGCCTAGGCGCTGTTCAGATTCCCCGAATCTGTCCCTTAGCTGCTGCATGTCTTGTCTGAGTAAAGAGATATCAATCTTTACTTCCTCTATTCTGGTGGTGAGGGATGTTTGGCATGCAGCGATCGCTTCCAGGATCTCACTCTTGTCTGCTGCATGAGTGGCAGATGAGAAGGACAGGGAGCCGCCATCTTGGGCATGTGCCTGTCCGTCCTGATGGCGGAATTTCTCAAGTTTTGGGGCCGTATCGGCCATTCTGTGGGGCCGCGACATAGCTCCCCTGAGTACGAGACTGTGGAGGTAGATTACCGGGCTGACAGTTCAAATTGTTTGGGTCAGGATCTTAGGAAAAAGGTACCGCTGGTGGAGCTCAGTTCAAACACATCTCACTGCATGCAGCTTCAGGCCATGGCCCCATTTTGTACTTTTAACATAATTATCAACAGGTGCAGTATTGTATTAAAATTATTTTGGAATGTTTCTTAACATGTCAAAAATCTCATCAAATAACCTTTGACTTTAGCTGTAACTTTAAAAAACACTATAAAACTATGATAAGATGTCATTTATATGTCAGATTGCTAGACTTGTAGTCTGGCTGGAAAATATATGGATTTAGGATATGGAAGAAGTTAATTAACTCTTGTTCTAAATACCTTAGTAGTTAGATCATTTTTGACTGGGCATGCAATAACCATTATATATGTAGTTTCACACATAGAATGCCTATTCATTTAAAACTATTCATAATGTTAAAAATATGTTATCCATCTCTTAATAATATATTTCAATGATTAATAACAAACATAATATAATGAATAAATGTGGTACATTATAAAAATACATAAATCCAAATGAGTGAGATTTTTAAAATTAAGTATGCATATACTTGCCCTATTATAATGTAATAATAATAATATAATATGAATTATTGCTACTATAATTGCTTATAGTGAATAATACTTGTTTCATAAAATAGCTTTTGAATAAGCCCCTTCTCGCAGTCATGAGAATGAAAAAAAAATATATGTGTTTGTTCATTGTTCATTTGAAACATGAGACCTTGGTCTCTTTATAACATAAACATTAGCCCTCTTGGTCGCCCTCTTATTTATCTGGCTGACAGAATTTAGAATTTACAATCTGAGAGAAACTAAGATAAGGCCCTAAAAATCTCCTTGTAAGAAACCTTGTTTAAAATCATGAACTCCCTTTCACCTTAGGAAAAAAAATAGCACAAAATGGCTTCTGAGTTGCTCATGAAATTATATATCTATATTTTCATATGCATAATTCTAGAAATGAATTCTTTTTAACCCCAAAATTCCTGACAAGATATAGCCCAACATATATATGAATCACTGAGGTTCCAACAGTATCATTGCTAAGGGATATAAGAAGCAGGAGTACACATAATTAAACTCACTACTACACCCAAAGACCAATCCTCTGCTTGCTTAAACAAAGATATAGTTACTACCCTGTACACAGGATCATGCATTCATTCAGCCATATGTTTTATGTAAAAAATCAATCTGCAGTTCCACAAGATATTGTCTGGGTCTCCCGAGGACCCACAAATCCAGCAAAAAATCCCCACACAGATCAGCCCATTATAAAGATAATAGGGGTGGTCATTGGAGAGCTGGGTGGGCCCTCTCTCAATTTGGCCAATCATCAATCCATACCCATGACTACTTGGGACTAGATAGGAGGCAGGGCGCTCAAATGGCGCCGAACAGGCATGAACCTGTGATAATCCTATTGACCGCATCCTTGTGGTCATTGCGAACACCTGTGACACCTCCACATGGACATGGAGAAGACATAATGTCCAATCATGTCATAGGTGGAAATTATGTCAAATCCATCACGGCCCCCCGCCATGTCTAGATGTGTGTTCTGGCATGGTTACACACACCCACCCACCAGCAAGCGGGTGACGGCTGCCCAAACATAGCGTCCAAAATTAACCTGAGGCACATCACCATGGACACTATCAAGAACAAACCTCAGAGAGCAGACAGAACAGCCCATAAAAGGAATGCCATAACCAAGCACAGAGGCAAGGGAGGATCCCAAACAGGAAAAAATAACCCTACAAGCAACCAGAGGAGTCCAAAAAATACAGCCCTCAACTAGTCCCCAAAACACAATACAGCCATAGTCCTGTCTGCATATTTAAATTAACATAATCATTAAAAGCAGACCTTATGTACTACCTGGGGAAAAGCCGATGAGCCCCAAGGATAGTGCGGACACAGAGAGAGTGCAAATTAGGGTACACCCAAACAGTATATAAAAGATATATAAAAAAGTTTACTTTATTGGTACAAAATACAAAATGGTACAACATGTACCCTAATTTGCACTCTCTCTGTGTCCACATTATCCTTGGGGCTCATTGGCTTTTCTCTATTTATATTTGGGATGTGACACAGATTTTAGGGTTCCCCTATTCCTGGTTGGTTTCCATCACTTTTTTTGTTTATGTACTACCTGGGGGGAAAAGATAATCATTAATAACACATAAATCTCACATAGACCAACTGGGACCTAGCAACAACATATCCAAGGCTGAAAAAAAATATAACTTTTTTTTATTGTTATAATGAAGGTAATGTCACCCCATTCCTACCAAAAGGCACACAATCTAAAAGATACATTATTATTATAGGCTTACCTATAGGTAAATGTCAGCAGAGGAAGCTTACTTTATCTTTAAAATAACAGTTACAGACACAAACATCATTGTGATTCTTATGTTTTTGGAATATGGTGAGAAAAGGTCATATGATTTTTGTGCCTTGATGTACTACCCTCCCACCTAACCTAACTTCGCAGAACTCTTAAAGACTCCAGTTCCAGTAATTTGTCCCTAAATCTTTTCCCACAAAGCTGTATATGAATTCTGATTGGAACATATATTTTAAAACAAAGGACTGCTAGACTTGACGCAGCACTGAGACTAATCTGTGCAAGCTCTCCACTACATTCAAGTCTTTTGATAGGCTTCCTGTTGTGATGGCATTGAAACAAATGTTCTTTTCATTGGTTTACAAAAACAGTATTACTAAATAATAATCACCTAGTTTTCCAGAAGCATTGTTGACTGTTAATGCCACTTGCCAATATTTTATAATCCTAAATTTCTTGGAATAAAGTACATAAAACTTTGAGGATATGAATCTGTTGAGATTTACCCTCCTGATTATTCTTTGAAAAGGAAAGTTTGAAGATACACCTGTCTTGTACAGTACAGTAAATTGTTCTAACAAGTCACCCATTACAGAGTGAATTAGGGATCTCAAAGGCTAAACTGCAGCCGTATATCTCTAATATTACCAAAGACAAAATGTTACATATCTTGACAGGGCATAAAATATATTCATCGCCATATTAAATGCTTTAATTCCTAAAAAAAGGCCCCTTTGTCTTCTCTACAGTATATGATCTGTATAATTGCACAGTCAGGGAAGGTGTTAAAGAAAAAGATTTCATAGAACAGTAGTCGTAAAATGCCAGCTAAATTAATCATTGTAAAAAACGGATAACATCTAAAATGATTGCTTCATTTAATATAGTCCTGACAACTTTTTAACATTGATTGAGGTCAAACAGAAAGATAAACCAACTTCTCAAAAGCAGCAATTCAACTTCTTCCGTATTACATCTCCAAAGAAAATATACTGGATTTTTCTATGACCTTCTTTTACATCCAAATCATTCTGTACCCCTTTCCTCCACAATTCTCCCTCTTTTAGGTCTGCTGTACGGTTTAGCATAAATCAATAACTTAACTATATTGTGTTTATATTTACCTAAAAGATCAAGTCTACATTTTTTAAACATATAAAAAGAAAGTGCCCAGCATGTGTGAAAATTAAAATAAAGGCAGCTTCTGTTAAAATACTCACCTTACCTGTAGATCAGTTCTCCCACAGACTCACTGCTAGAGGACCAGCACTGGCCTTTGTCTGAGTTAAATGATGCCCATCGCCATTCCACCAACTTTCCATGAACCTAAGAAAATACAACACAATAAGCAGCGCAGGTTACAATGTTGACAATAAGCCTCAATACACATTAAAAAAGTCCTTTGAGCACTGAAAAGCTCTTCGTGAGATGTGTATGGTCTGTTGGCAGGGCAGCCTTATCTGGGGGGTGAAGCCACTCCAAATATGTAAGAAAAAGGAAAAACAGCAAAGGCGCCTCTTAGTAAGATCGCAAAAATTTGCAATGCGCATGCTCTGAAATGCGTTGCTTTACAGCAGTACAGTGCCATCATCTCATCTGCGCTTCAGCCCTCCATTCGACTGCCTGACCAAGCTTCGTTCTGGACTACGATCTGCGATCGAAACCCGGTCGGCGGTATACCAGCAGGCAGCGTAGAGGAATCAGGCTTCTTTTCATCTGTGAGCACGGACATGGCCTTTACTGAATCTACCCACGCCGGACTATACAGTCTTTACATGTGAGTGTATTAATTGAATTGAATCATTAAATTTTTGCGATCTTACTAAGAGGCGCCTTTGCTGTTTTTCCTTTTTCCCATGAACCTAGGCTGTTGTGGACACACCCCCTTTGAAGTGTAGTTATGACATTCTGGAATTACAGTATCACTACATTAAAAGGCCCCCACACAGCTCTCTACACAGAAGTAAAGACTGATAACACTAGTGGAGAAGAGGAAGGACATCAAGTAACTGACCTAAACACTGCTGAATTTAATGCATGTTTTTAAGCTCTCTAAGACCCCTTTCACACTAGAGTGCTTTGCAGGCGCTACAGCGCTAAAAATAGCGCCTGCAAAGTGCCCTGAAAGAGCCGATGCTGTGTCTCCAATGTGAAAGCCCCGAGGGCTTTCACACTGGAGCAGTGTGCTGGCAGGACGTCCTGCTAGCAGCATCCAGCATCTTTGGAGCAGTGAAGGAGTGGTGTATACACCGCTCCTTCACACCGCTCCTTCACCACTCCTGCCCATTGAAATCAATGGGGCAGCGCGGCTATACCGCCAGCATAGCGCTGCTGCAGCAGCACTTTGCGGTGGTTTTAACCCTTTCTCGGCCACTAGCAGGGGGCTAAAACAACGGTAAAGCAGCGCTAAAAATAGCGCCATTTTACCACCGACGCCGTCCCCGCCCCAGTGTGAAAGGGGCCTAAGGAGTCAAGATGTTTCTTGTACATCTGCATTTTTTCAAACAGTGTGAACTGCTCATGTGTTGGCAGCTGAAACAGATAAGCCACTCCATATTAAAAATGAGAATGATAACTGATGTATTAATATAACACAAACAGTAAGGTGCAAAAGGTGCAAAAATTAGATATAAAGTTGATGTAGTATAGTGTTCAAATAAAGATGCTTTCAGTATCAATAACTCACCAGGTGCCCATTGCAGATGAAGAAGCCACACGTGTATCCACGTGCACTGTCTCCACCACCACAATGCACTCACCAGAGCAAGCAAACAGATGGGCCTATACAGCTATGCCATCACCTAGGATCTCCTTCCTGATTCTCACAAAAGACATATCAGGCACATCCAGGCAGCTCATCCTTTACAGGGGATAGTTCACCACATGGAGACCAAAAAAGCGTATGAGTATTTTGTTTAATTATTAAGAGCATACAATAAAAGATTTCCACGTGGATAAAAGCAAACATGATAGGGCTGAACATACCAGAATGGCTGCAGCCCGGGAACCAGATGCGGAGGTATGACATCAGAGTATCAAGCTCCTCCCAAGGGTGATGGCCAGGTGATGGCATAACTGTATAGGCACATGTGTTTGCTTTCTCTGGTGACTGCATTGTGGTGGTGGAATCAGTGCACCTGTGGATACACATGTGGCTTCTTCATCTGCACTAACAAGCACCTGGAGTGTTATTGATACTGAAAGCATTTTTATTTGGAAACTATACTACATGAACTTTATATCTATGTTTTGCACCTTACTAGTTGTGCTATTGTTTAATTGTTTACATAATTGTTTACATTATTGCACTATTCTTGGCACTTTAAATATCCTTTTTCACTATTGCATGTGAATTTGTTTTATGCATATGATGATACATTTACATACTTACATTTTTTTATAGCATTGTTTGAGCTCTGTGCTACTTTGTATTTTGTATTATTATTATTGTTGTTAACAAGGGAGTTATCATCATCTCTTATTGCGAGCGGCTGGATATTACTTAGCGCTCATTGTATTTATTTTTGAGAATGCATTAAGATGTTGAGATATTAGGTAGGAAAATAATAAAACACAGATGAGCTACCAAGCCCAGTGATTGGGTCCAGAGCCACCCCAAAGTAATGAAGTTTATTTCAAAAAGGCTTTCAACTTAATAAACAAGACTACCAAGGATTCTTAATTAAAGATGTGCTAAAAATGTCATGTGACAGCAGGATGCTGCTCCAATCAGCTGCTGTCATGGAATTCCCCAACCAATTGCTGCATGTAACAGAAGTGGGAACATCGCTGACCTAATATGGCCAATATCCAAATATGGCCATGTGGGCATATTTAGTCAATAATGTCACCAGCATGCTTTCCCCTTGTCAAATGTAGCTCTGGGGCAAGGAATTTTGCTGCCACAGCTTATTTGGAAGGCATCCCAATGTTCTGTAACTATTTTCCATGGGTTCGGTCCAAACTAAGTTTGGCTTGAACCTTAGCTCATCCCTACTCAGAACTATCTCTAAATGCAAATATATAGACCATTTGGAGATTACTACCAGTTATTAATATAAAGTTAGATTAAATATAGTGCACAACATAATATCTAGTATTTTAATGTAGCACCCTCTAATTAGGTAGGTGCCAGAGTTGAGATTTTTGTCAGTGCAGGTAAATTTAGGCAGGCCGAGCTGAAAGCTAGGCCTGTTTGTTTTGGTCTATGGCTGGGAGTGGCTTAGAGTAGGCTGGTGACTAACAGCTAGTTTCATATCTTTTGGGTACCTCCCTTCTGCTTCTAGAGGCTTCTAGAAGGAAGTTGGGGAAGAGAGGTGGAGCTGTCTAGGGTGTTCTAAGGAGCCCTGACCAATGCCCAACCTGGATTGGCAGGGGGCAAGCCTCCTTAAATACCTAAAGTCAGCCCAGCTGGTAGGAGTTGTTCGGGTGGAAGAACTGGAGATGGAGTGTTAGGCTGCCGGGGCCTTGGAGGGAGCCCACCAGTCTGGAGGGGTAACCTTGGGCCAGGGGCTTGGAACTGTGAAGGAACCCCACACTACCCAAGGGGTGTCCTGAACAGGAGCAGGAGAGGACAGCAGGGAACACTGCTGAGCAAGTCTTCAGGGAGGAATCCATCAGGTGTCGGTGAGTGACAGGGACAGTTGGGAGAGCTGGGAGAGGCATGCCAGAGTGGACTTGGAGGCAGTCTGAGATGGATGTAGAACCAGCGAGAGAGACTGTGATGTTACTGGCAGAGAATTCAGGCGGCTGCAGCCAGGAGTGTTGTCAGAGCCTGCACAGGGCTGACTGGGAGCAGTAGTCCACCTTAATACAGCTAGCACTAAAGACTTTCCTTACACCATTGGTTGCTACACCAAAGGGGCCCGCGGTCCTTAAGCAAGTAGCAGTTTCCAAGGTCTAACTGTGTTAGAGTTGGGCCTACCATGTGCTAGCTGTGCCAGGAACCAAGTATTGTACAAGAAAGAGAGAGAATCAGTCTGCAAACAAGCATTATGCTGGAGGAGACTGGAGCTCTGGAAGATGTATATAGAGGTTCCAATTGATCATTATATTGATTTCTGCTATTGATTCTGGGCATCCCTTAATTCCCTTTTAGCCCATCCAAGTTTAATCCCTTAATAAATATCAAAAACAAAGCTGATGGACTGTTCATTGTCTGGAGAGTGACTGGAAGTGAACACCAGGTGGAAATACTACATTCTGCAGCCCCTATGGGGTACCGCTACATTAACCACTTGCCTGACCGCCTCATGACCATATATGTCTGCAGAATGGCACGGGCAGGCAGAGTAACGTGTGGGTACGTTACTCCCCTCTCGCGGGAGAAGGGAGCGATCGTGCCCCCCCCAGGTGCCCAAGGCAGTCGGTATTGTTCCAGGAGCGATCCATCCTGAGGGGGAGGCCACTGATTCATGGCCTCTCCCTCATGATCGCTCCTGGCGAATGAGAAGCTTCCTCCGCTTCTGAAATGTAAACAGAAGCAGAGGAAGTGATGTCATCGCTCCTCGTGAAGTCTTTTTGTTCCGGCTCCTGAGGAGAGAAGACATCACAGTGAGTCTGCACAAACACTACACTAACACTAGCACACATAGGCACATAAACCCCCCGATCAACCCCCCTGCACCCCCTGTCACAGTGACACCAATAGCAGTTTTTATTTTTTTACTGACTACTGCATTGGTGTCATTTGTGACTGTTATAAGTGTTAGGGGAGTTAGTGGTAGGCCCCTTTAAGTCTAGGGTACCCCCTACCTCCCCTAATAAAGTTTTAACCCCTTGATCGCCCCCAGTTAACCCTTTCATCCCCTGTCACCAGTGTCACTAAGCAATCTTTTTATGATTGCCGTATTAGTGTCACAGGTGACGCTAGTTAGCCAGGTAGGTATTTAGGTTCACGGTCAGCTTTTTATAGCGTCAGGTACCCCCATATACTACCTAATAAATGTTTTAACCCTGATTGCCCCCTAGTTAACCCTTTCACCAGTGATCACCGTATAAGTGTTACGGGTGATGCTGGTTAGTTAGTTTGTTTTTTATACCCGCCGTTTATTACCCAATAAAGCTTTAACCCCCTGATCACCTGGCGGGTGATATCAGTTAGTTTTTAGGGTCAGTTACAGTCTGCGTCACCCCAGGCAGCGTCAGATTAGTGCCAGTACTGCTAACACCCACGCATGTAGCATACACCTCCCTTAGAGGTATAGTATCTGAACGGATCAATATCTGATCAGATCTATACTAGCGTCCCCAACAGTTTAGGGGGATGAGCCCAGATATCTGCTAGCACCTGCGTTTTGCCCCTCCGCTCATCCCAGCCCACCCAAGTGCAGTATCGATCGATCACTGTCACTTACAAAACACAACACACCTAACTGCGTCAAGCCTGATCCCTGCAATCCCTAATAGTTTTTTTGTAGTGTTTGTTACAGTTGCTGACAGCCTAGATGCTTTTTTAACTGAGTCTCACTAGTGTACCAGTAAATTTAGAGCCCAAAATGGCAAATCAAAGGTACACTAGTGAAGAGGCCTACACGTTTCTGAGCATGACAGACAGGGAAGAGGAAGTCACTCATCTATCAGATTCAGGCTCAGAATACGATCCTGTAGACAACAGGATCCATGACAGATAACTCTGACGATGGATTTGTGGTCCCTGCCAAGGTCAGACGTACCAGACCCCGATCTTCTTCTGCTGTTGAGGTGCAAGAACCTCAGGGCTCCTGTATGGAGCAGAGAAGTACTAGTGCCGTTCATCCTTCTGGTGAACTGGCAAGCACCAGCGGTCTAGTACACCCTGGTCGTAGTCAAACCAGCCCTGCTGTTGAGGTGCAAGAACTGTAGGGCTCTCGTATGGAGCAGAGAAGTACTAGCGCCACTATTCCTTCTGGTGAACTGGCAAGCACCAGTGGTCTAGTACACCCTGGTCATACATCCAGCACTGCAGTAACACGTGGTGACGTGGCGAGTCCCATAAGTGCAGTTCAAGCTGGTGAGGTGGCAAGCACAAGTAGTGTCCCGCTGCCACCAAGAAGACAAAGACAGGCCCGTCATGCCCATAGTGTCCTCCCTGCAGAATTCGCCAATGCTAATTGGGAACCCACCACTTCTGCAGCACCCGTACTTCCCGCATTCACTGGCCAACCCGGCATTCAGGTAGAAAAAGTAATTTGTATGCTGGTCAAATAGCATCACCGCTAATCCCCAGTCCTCCCTTGCCAGAGATTGGAAACCAATTACGGTTTCCGAATTTAGTACCTTTCTGGGCCTATCCCTCAACATGGGCATAGTTAAAATGAGTATGTTGTGGTCATATTGGCCCACTGACCCAATTTACCATATACCCGTGTTCTCTGCCTCCATGACCAGGGCACGGTACGAGCAGATCTTGCGGTTCATGCATATCAACAACAATGAACGCTGTCATCCTCGCTGAGACGCTGGATACAATCGGCTCTACAAAATTCGGCCCCTCGTAAACCACTTCAACCAACGTTTTGCAGACTTGTTTACTCCCCATCAAGTTGTCTGCGTTGATGAGTCCCTGATTAAGTTTCCTGGCCGCTTGTCTTTCAAACAGTATCTTCCCAGCAAGTGTGCCAGATACGGGGTCAAGATGTATAAGCTCTGTTACAGGGCCACAGGCTATACATGTAGTTTTATGGTTTACGAGGGAAGAGTCGCCGAACTGCCCAGATTACATAGGGAGTGCTGGCAAGATTGTATGTCACCCTTATTCGGAAAGGGGTACTTTCCTCCCTTCATGCAGACACGACAGTCCAAATTCCTACGGCAACTGGTGTTGTGGAGAAACCCCTCTGTGTCCACGAATATAACCAAAATATGGGAGGGGAGGACCTCAACGACCAGTTGTTGGTGCCATACCTAGTTGCCCGTAAGGCCAGACGCTGGTACTGTCTGTTTTATTTATTTCAATTGGCTTTGCTGAACGCTCATGTGCTATACAGAGCTTCAGGACAGACTGAATCCTTCCTTAAATTCCAGGAAGAGATTGTCAGAGCCCTTCTGTTTCCAGACGGTGCTCCACCTCACCTTCCCAATCTTAATGCAGTAAGCCAGCTGCATGAGAGGCATTTTCCATATGTTCTCCTGTGTCCCCCTACCCAACGAGCCCCCTAAAGTGTCTGCAGCAAGCGCGGATATAGGCGTGACACCCGCTATTATTGTCCCTCCTGTCCTGACAATCCTGGTCTTTGCATTGGTGAATGTTTTGAACGCTACCATACACTAGTTGAGTATTAGCATAAGGTACAGCACTGCACAGACTAGGACACACTTTCACAGGGTCTCCCAAGATGCCATCGCATTTTGAGAGACCCGAACCTGGAACCATTACAGTTACAACCGTTACAGTTCCAAAAAAGAAAAAAAAGTAAAAAAAAACAAAAAACAAAAAAAATATATAAAATAAAAAAACAAACATAGTTGTCGTTTTATTGTTCTCTCTCTCTCTCTATTCTCTTTCTATTGTTCTGCTCTTTTTTACTGTATTCTATTCTGCAATGTTTTATTGTTATTATTTTTTTTCATGTTTGCATTTCAGGTATGTAATTTTTTTATACTTTACTGTTTACTGTGTTTTATTGCAGGTAGCTATACTGTAGGTGCAACTGTGAAGGGTACACAGTACAGTAATTGGAAATACTGTAAAAACACCTGCCTGCCTGTCAGTATATTAGGATAGGATATTATATATATATACAACACCTGGGATGCATACATATATATATATATATATATATATATATACACAATGCACTGTAAGTGCAGCTAACTGACTCAACCTGCCTACTCTATCTAACTTAAATCAAATGACACTGTCTCTCTCTCTCTGTCTATCTCTCTCTCAAGCCGAAACACACTACACAGGGCCGACGTGCAGATGGCCTTATATCGTGTGGGGCATGTACTAAACCCCCTGAGCCATAATTGGCCAAAGCCGGCAGACCGGCCGTTTGTAATTCGAACGACCGAACACACGATGTTCGAGTCGATTATGGGTTTGACTCGAACACGAAGCTCATCCCTAATGAGCATATGTGAAATTACACCCCAGAATACATTCTGTTGCTTCTTCTGAGTATGAGGATACCACATGTGTGAGACTTTTTGGGAGCCTAGCCGCATACAGGACCCCAAAAACCAAGCACTGCCTTCAGGCAATATATCATTTAGTGACAATGGGGTCATTTGGGGGGGGTTTGTGCCATCTTGGAATTTTATGGTCTTGAAAACTGTGATAGGTAGTGAGGAGTATAATCAAAAATTTACGTCCTTAGAAATTCTGAAGGCGGTGATTGGTTTTCGGGGCCCAGTACGTGGCTAGGCTCCCAAAAAGTCCCACATATGTGGTATGGCATGTTTGAGCAATATATCATTTAGTGACAACTTTGTGCAAAAAAAAAAGTTTGTCATTTTCCCGCAACTTGTGGCAAAATATAAAATATTCCATGGAGTCAACATGCCTCTCAGCAAATAGCTTGGGGTGTCTACTTTCCTAAATGGGTTCATTTGTGGTGATGTTGTGCCATCTTAGCAATTTATGGCCTTCAAAACTGTGATAGGTAGTGAGGAGTGAAATCAAAAATTTACTCCCTTAGAAATCCTGAAGGCAGTGCTTGGTTTTTGGGGCCCTGTATGCGGCTAGGCTCCCAAAAAGTCCCACACATGTGGTATCCCCATACTCAGGAGAAGCAGCAAAATGTATTTTGGGGTGCAATTCCACATATAACCATGGCATGTGTGAGCAATATATTATTTAGTGACAACTTTTTGTAAAAAATTTTTTTTTTTTTTTTGTCATTATTCAATCACTTGGGACAAAAAAATTAAATATTCAATGGGCTCAACATGCCTCTCAACAATTTCCTTGGGGTGTCTACTTTCCAAAATGGGGTCATTTGGGAGGGGGGTTGTACTGCCCTGACATTTTAGCACCTCAAGAAATGAGATAGGCAGTCATAAACTAAAAGCTATGTAAACTCCAGAAAATGTACCCTAGTTTGTAGACGCTATAATTTTTGCACAAACCAATAAATATACGCTTATTTTTTATCACCAAAGACATGTGGCTAAATACATTTTGGCCTAAATGTATGACTAAAATTGAGTTAATTAGATTTTTCTTATAACAAAAAGTAGAAAATTTTATCACATTTATATCGCAAAAAATAAAAATCGCACAGGCAATCAAATACCATGGAAAGAAAGCTCTATTTGTGTGAACAAAAGGGTGCAGATTTAGTTTTGGTACAGCATTGCATGACTGCGCAATTACCAGTTAAATCAGCACAGTGCGAAATTGTAAAAAGTTCTCTGGTCTTTAGGCAGCCAAATGGTCCGGGGCTTAAGTGGTTAATATCAAAGAGGAAGGAGGGTGGCAATGAATGGGTGTAATGTTGTATTGTAAGAGTAAAGTAATATTTGTTATTTCTGAACCAGGCTTTGGAGGTGGCAAAGGTTTTTTTTTAAATATTTGCATAAAAAGATGGATATGAGTCATTGGTAGTCCCCTTTATTAGGTTCTATCTGCAGCAAAAATACTACAAATGTACAATGGAAATCCAATTGCAGCCTTTTAACTGTGTTTCTAGGCAATGAAAATCACAAAAAAAGTGTGTGCGTTCTGGTAACTATAGGTCATAAATAAACCTGTCTGGTTCTTTACTTGTGAAGCATTAAAGGGAGTCAATGCCAATCAAAGCTGCTAACAAACTGTAATGAATAACCTGTAAGTTCTAGCAATGAACCCAAGTAAGTAGCTAATGTGGTTTTCATGCTTAGAAAAGCTTCATGAAAGGCATTTTGTACAAAAGAGGACAGCAGAACAATAATACCAAAGCTCATGAACAATAGATGACCATCAACAGTCATCAGAAAAACTCAATGTTTTCACAAAAGCATCTTTTGAGCTTGCACTCAAATGACTGTAGAGCGAGGAGGGGGAAAGAGCCTATTTTGATAGAAAAAAGTATTCTTTTTCAGCAAAACCAACTGCTATTTACCCCAAGATCAGAACTGAATGGATCAAGAGATCAATGTCTTATGTCAGTAAGTACATGTAGACCAAGCAACTGGTGTTGTGCCAAATGGACATTTGTCAGGGCATTGAGTAAACTGACAAAGTAACTGTGAACATGACCATATGTTAAACCTTACTGAATTATGTCTTGTTTGCTTAAGCTCTAGAAGTCACTTACATTTGCCACTGTGTAATAAAATACTTATTTTCACCTTTTTTCATCCTTAGTTGCATTTCAGTGCTGTAGATTTTATTGTGACAGCCGTATACTGCCTACATGCACTTCAGCAATAGTTGCACTTCAGCAATAGTTGCATGGAATTTCTAAGTGGGATAAAACCATGTCTGAGTCATGTGCATGTTACAAAGGGCACTAGCAATCTCTATCTAAAAACACCCTCATGGCAGGCTGACATCACAGGAGCACATTTGGGAGAAAAGGACAGAATGTTGTCACCCTATAACAAGAGGTGCCAGATAAAAGACTGGGTCTCCAGGTATTTTTTCACAAAAGCCGCAGATTTGATTCAAAACTATAAAAAATGACTCCTAAAATTACATTAACATTTAAAACTTACTCTATATGTAAACGTAATGAATATTTTAACACATACTTTAATAGTATTAATAAAAATGCACATTGGGATTCTATAGAATAATGATAAAAAAACATTTAAAAATCTAAATATTTAGGAATGAAAGTATTACTTTAGTATTAACAATATATCCTATATATAACAATATAAGACATAGTAAATACAGTAAAAGCTACTTACTGGAAAATTCCTGCATTGAACTGCTATTGTCATGAATATCTGTGAGGGATGATTTATTTTCATTAACCCTGAACAGAAAGTATCCTCATTATCAAGCAAAGCTTCTTTATATAAACAGCTGCAGCTAGAGCTGTAAATCAATAAATTGATAAATGCATGTGCTAGATGAAAAAGAAAAAACAGGATATTTATATATTTGCAGGTGAAATGAAGTAAGCAATGCCAATGTTGTAGAATTAATATGGTTGGCGTGTGAAGCATAGTAGAGCCTTCTTAAAGGACACCTTTTTAAAATAAATTTAAAAAATGTATGTATTTTATTGTCAAAACATTTTTGTTGAAAATAGAACAGGAAAAATTAAACAAAAATGGTAGAGAAGTCAATGTAGTTGTGTACAAACCATACTCCTGTACCTACTCGGTACCAGGAGGTTTGGGAGGTGAGGGAGGCAAGGGTGGGACTACAAAGCTCAGAGCCAAACGTACAGAAGGGTTCCGCAAGCACTCCTTAAAGGAAGGTCTCTCTCAGAGTCTGGAGTTATTAATAATGGTAAACATGATCAACTTCTCCAGCACAGTGGGTATGTCTCGGGCTGCTATCTCATCTTTGATGTTATCCAAGAGACCATAAGAAAAAGCAGCCACAAGGGCCTTATTGTTCCAAGCAACCTCTGCTGCCAGAGTATGGAAATAAAAGGTGTAATTGGCAACAGTTCTCGTACCCTGTTTGATGGACATGAGCCTTTTGGCAGCAGAAGTGGACCATGCAGGAACGTCAAATACCCTTTTTAAAGGAAGCCACAAAATCTGGGTAACTCAGGATGACAGTTTTTTGCGTCTCCCATAGAGGGTTTGCCCAGGCCTATTTTGCTTCTGTCAGTGGGAAACACCTGGGGAAGCATCTCAAAGTATATCTTAACCTGGTTAAGAAACCCTCTGCATCGAACTGGATCCCCCCCCCTGAATCGCTGGGGAAGCAAAGCAGAACCAGACAAACGTCTTATAGAGGCGGGGCCTGCACAGTGACTGGAGCAGCAGCAGGGATGGCCTGCAACACAGGTTGTACCAGAGCACCCACAGTGGGAGAATCCAGGTGAGCAGTGCAATTCAGGAGCGTCCATAACTCTAAGGCAAACTGATCCATGTGGTGATCCTGCTCATCCAATCTGGAAAAAATATTACCAGCAAGTGGATTGCCTGCAATTTCTAAATTCATGGCCTTTGCCTACTGTCAGGAACCATGAATCAGACTGAGACAGAAGTGCAGTAAAAATCACACTATTTAAAAAAAATGGTAAAATGGTATAAACAATGCAAACATAGACAAAACATAGCCAGAGTTTGGTAACCAGGACGGGTAGTCAGAACAAGCCAGAGAAACAAGGGTCCAGAGATCACCATAGTCGAGTGAAGCAAACAGGATCAGGAACCAGGAGGGAAGTCAGCCAGGCAAAAGTCTATCACAGGAAAACACAGCAGAGAGATTCCAGCTATGTTGACCAAGGCAAAGGCACAGACAATCTGATCCAGTGAGTTTATATAACCATCAGCTCTAGCTAACGAGCAGCAAATGAAGACCAGGTGAGTCACTGTCGATTGAAGAGTCTTTGGCAATTAACCGACAGCTAAGTACAGAGCTCTGAGAAGGGAGGGCTGAGCCCAGCCCTGAAAATGTGCCACTTTACAAGCAGACTAAGGGGAACCCCCAGGCACAATGTTTAAATGAATATTTCATTTTTATTGTTTCACTTTAAGCATTATTAAAATCGCTGCTCCTGAAAAAACAACCATTTTAAAAACTTTTGTTTTTGCATTGATACATGTTTCCTGGGGCAGTACCCATGTCCCCAAACACCTTTCATTACAATAACTTGCATATAGGCCTTTAAAATTAAAGTGGAGTTCCAACAACAAAAAAAATAAAAGTCAGCAGCTACAAACACTGCAGCTGCTGACTTTTAATAATCGAACACTTACCTGTCTCAGGGTCCAGCGTTGCGGGAGCATGAAGCCTTGCTCATCTCCCCCTCCTCTCCGTGACACCGGCATTGTCACTGTGAGCACACACTGCACATGCGCGAGCCGCGCTGCACGCTGTGACTGGTCGGGAAATCATCTGGGACCTGTGACATGTCCCAGATGATTGCCGAGAGGGAAGGGGGAGAGGTGAACTTACTTCCGGCACCGCAATGCCCTGGGAGGAAGTGGGAGCTGAAACCCTCTAAAAAGAGGGTTTCTGCTTCCCCCCAACAAAAATTACATGCCAAATGTGACATGTCAGGGGGTCACCTTCCCTTAAAGTGGAAGTTTCATTTTTTGGTGGAACTCCGCTTTAACACTTTTGATTTTTCACATACGTGTCCCAAAGACTTTAACGGTGTTCGCATGTTCACACAAATTTTTTGCCTGTTCACATGCTCTGGTGCAAACCGAACCAGGGGGTGTTCGGTTCATCCCTAATGCTGATGTGGAGTATAACTAGGAAAGTATCAGGTTGTATATGAGATCCCAACATTTCCGATGCTATAGAGAACATTTTATTCCAAAAGGATCTGAGGGATTTGCAAAGCCATTGTACATTGTACAGAGAATTTACTTCCCCACACTTTCTCCAACTAAGGGCTTCCTGGGAAGAGTACAATTTCAAGAGTTTGTTTGGTGGACAATGGTTCATGAAGTGTGAGGAGATGTACGTTATAGATAAGGCCTTTTGCCATACTGCCTCAGAGAAGGTGAACCCTAGGTCCTCTACCCATTTGCAGATGGTATTAGTTTTAGTAAAAAGGGTAGTATCATTCAGGAGATTTTAAAACAATGAGTATCCTCTCAGATTACAGGAGGGCTCTTGAAGGAAACGGTAAATTGAGATCAGCATCTCTATCTGCAGGGATAATGGATGTTTATGCAGTAAGGAACTAAACCGTAGGTAGGAAAAGTAGTCCGAAAATGACAATTGGTATTGAGAACATATGCTCTCAAATGTGCGGAGAGTAATATTCGCATAGAGACCAGATGAGAGGGTAATGCCTTTGGATTGCCATGTATGTATCTCAATATCAGGGATGAAATGCTGAAGGATTGTTATAGGTACAGAAAGTTTTTATGGCATTTCAGAGCGCGATAAGAGAATTTGGAACTCAGACTAGATTTTGAGTCGTGTAGTCACAGTCGTGGTTGGGGGGCATAAAGCAAGATGATCCTAGCTTAAACACAATAAGAGTGGAGCTAAGAGTGTTATGGGGAATGAGAGCAGACTTCATGTTTGCCCAAATTTTGTGGAAAAGTCTCTGTATAGTTAAGAGGAAGGTAATAGGGAATATGATGAGGGTTTGAAACAGGTAGAGCAATTTCAAGAGCAGGATCATGTTAGCTAGCCTATCTGACGAGGAGAGCTCTTGAGCTCAGAGGTGCGCTAAAGTTCAGGGGAAAGTAATTAAGAAGGGTTTAAAGTTATAATAGTATAGCTGAGAGGTATGAGTTGGGAGCCAAATCCCTAGAAATGTGAGAGTATTAGAGGCCAGAGCAAAGGGAAAGCGATTAATCATTAATCAAAAAAGATTTAGGGGTTGCTGGGACATTTATTCCTAAGATATGAGATTTATTGGAATTCAATTTATAGTAGGAGGCAGCATTTTATTGGGAAAGGACATCCTGGATTTCTGGTAGGGGGATCTTAGAGTTAGAGATCATGAGCATGACATCATCTGCAAATAGACTGATCTTATGTTCATGACCAAAAAGGGAAAGGCCTGTAATACAGGTTTCAACCTATTTTTTTTCAGCCAGTGGTTCCATAAGCAATGTAAAAATATTAAGTGAGAGGGGGCACCATTTTCTTGTACCAATGGAGATGTGAATTATTTTGGACATCATACTTGAAGTAAGAACAGTTGCCGAGGGGATGAATAGAGAAATAAGATAGCAGATTGTATCCAACCAGAAATTCTTTAACTTTAAGGAACCCCCAGTGGACTCAACACCTTTAGACCTATCAAACACATTCTCCGGTTCCAAAGAGAGGAGCAGAGAAGGCGTTTAAGAAAGGCCAGCATGTGCAAGAAGGTTTATTAGACAGCTAGTACTGTCTGGGGCTTCACCTCCCAATACAAATCCCAGTTGGTCTGGGTGGAAAGGGTTATATAAGGACTGGGAATAGTCACTAAATGTGTTGGCTGTATCCTTTGGGTTAATGAGCTTACGCTGTGTCGCAGGGTAAATAATGAAAGAAATTTTCTGTTTGAGTGGTTTCTCTTTGACTTTGTTGGTTAACTACCCACTTACTTTATTGCCAAGGCCATAGGTATTGGCTCTGAGATATTATAAAGGGTTTTCATACTTATAGAGACGGAAACTTCTTAGTCTTTAATCTGCCACATTCTCTGTCTCTTTACATTAGAAGATAATTTGATCAAAATGTCATGCATGTAATCTTTATACGTATTCCAAAAAGTGAAAGATCAATCTCTGAGCGATCATTAGATTCAAAATATTGTTGATGCGCTAGGGAGAAGCATTAAGCCTCCAGATAGGAGGGAGATAGTTGTGGAAGCTGTTGTAAAATTCTAAAGTAATTGGGGCATGGTCTGTCCATGAGATTTTACCAATGTCAGAGTGTGGGGTGTTGAGTGAAAGGTGAAGTCCTTTTCAGAAAAAGAGGAAGGATGGACTGGATTTGCCACCTCATAGGAGAGGAGGAGTCCAGGGTAGAGTCAACAATGGTGTTAAAGGCACCTCCTATGAAATGTTTCCCTTGTTGTATCTCTAAAACCTTGGCTAGTAGAGGGGCAAGAAACTTCTGCTTAATGTTTGAAGCAAATAGATTCACCAGGACGAATAATTGAGTTCAGAGATGAGTATGACATAGCAATTGTGAGGGTCGGATATATCCTTGATGTGCGCAAAGGTTTTTGATAGTAATGAGAACACCACAAGACTTCTTAGGACCATTGGCCTAGTATAGACAAGGAAAGTGGTGGAAGTGCAAATGTGGGCATTTGGAGGTAGCAAAGTGGGTTTTCTGGGAAAAAGAATGTCATTAGAGCAGAATGCTTAAAAGGGTTATTAAGACCTTTAGTGTTTAATAATACAAACTTCATAGGCATATCACTCTCAGGTTATCCACTATGAAAGTAGATGGTACACTACATACAGTAAGAAGTGGTATAGACAGTACATTCCGTGACTTCTTCCATGGGAGCAGACGGGTGTGAGCATATGTGTGGATATTAATAGACAAGGTTGCATGATATAGGAAAAGCAGATATGCAGTCTGGAGGTATCTCCACAGTGATGTGGTAACTAGTAGCCGAAGTCAGTGAGCAGTGGGTGGTTCCAATTTTAATACGACTGGATTAATTGTATAATGTAGAATGAGGGATAATAGAAAGCAAAACATAGTTAAGAAAAACCTGCTAGAAAGGCAGGTTCAATGGGCAGTCTGGGCTGCTATATCTTGGGGGAATAGCCAGAGGAGTGCAAGGTATAGGGAAGAGCGAGATCCAAGCCTTACAGCCTACAATAGGTCGGGATATATAAGGGGAGGCATGAACATGCTTAAAGGCCATGACAGAGGGAATCATGTCCATTCAGATTTAACCTTGCCAGGAATATTGATTGTGTTGGCCATTCCATGTTAAAAGCAGCTTTCTGGGAAAGCCCCACTTGTATGTGATCTTGTTATTCTGCAAAGTTTTGATCAGAGGTGAGAGGTTTTTTTTTATATAGTGCAATTTGATGAGAGATATCTGCATACAGGGAAATGCTAAAGAACTTGTCAGGTGCCGCTAAATTTTGTTTGAAAACCGCCATCACTCGATCTTTCACATGGAAGAAGTAGATACTATGTAGTGCATCCCTGGGGGGCAGTGTCAGTAAAGAACTTAGGCTTGGGGATTCTATTGGCTCTGTCTATGCAAAGCCCCAGGTAGCTCAGAGAGGGGATAGAAGCTTTCATGAGTCCCTGAATGAAGTTGGTGAGATCAGCAAGAGTAACTGACTCAGGTATCACTCTACATTTGATATTATCGCACCCCAAGCGGTCTTCCAATTTAGCAGTTTTAGCCTGCATTCTCTGAAGTTCAGTTTCTTGGTCTGCATAAGCATCCACTAAGTTGTTATGTGCCGTGTAAAGATTCACCATTTTTGTCTCCATGTGCTGTATTTTGTCAGCATAGGTCTGAACTATGTCATTAAGTGAAACTAGCATATTTAAGAAATCAAATTAATAAACATTGCCCCAGCATGTTTTTCATAGTGTGCTCAGATATAGGCTGGTCTTTGGCAGGGAATGCATCCAAGGAGGAACCAGCCTGCATTTCCAGTGTGGAGCTGTGTGTATAAGCAGGGTTCAGCCTAGGGGTATGCAAGTCCTCTTCCCTTCACTACCTGGACTTAGCAGGGCTGTGGGTAGTAGGTGTAAAGGGGGAGAAAACTTACCCAGGTTTGGCTGGCTGTCATATTCCCATTGGGTCTGAGTAAGGGAGAATGAGCAGCGCCGATACAGCTGGAGCTAGTGCCATCTTGCCTGTCTCTCTGTACCACCACTGGGTAGAAGTCTATCTGTCTTTGGAGCAGCTTGGATTGCTTACGGTGCTTGGACATCAATCCGGGGGGGTTCAGGCAAGAAGGAGGGGTGCTGCAGTTGAAGAAATACATCTCCCCATTGTTGCTGAGTTGATTCTCAGGACATAAGGGGCAAACAGAACTCTGTGGCCATCTTCAACACTGGCTGGACACGCCCCCACCCAAAAATGTATGTATTTAAAAAAGGCAGTAAAAGAGGTTTAACACAAGCCATCTCTGAGCTCTTTAGCTGCAAGAAGCTTGAGGTATTGGACCATTCAGATGATGCTTTGTCTCTTTCTCAGTTAATACAAGGTTTTCTTTGATTGGATGAGGTGGAGATTGTGACTACAGCATGCTGCTTCTCTGCTTTTATTGAGGAAAAGGCAAGGCTTTCTTTGAACGGTACCCATGCCAAGCAAGTGACCCACTGTGTTCACTATGCAGCAGGGCAACTGGGAAATGGCGAAGATCACTGTAGCAGAGGCAGACCCCCTGTGACAAAGTTGGATGTGACAAAATGCGATAGTGAGATGGCAGCACATAGGCCTGACATTTCCATTGATTTTAATTATGGGCATATTTTATTAATTCTCAATGTAAGTGCATTACTATTAAAATAAAGCGGGTACCTTAGGGTTTTACATCATCAGAGGCTTTGTCTTGATTCTTTCCACACATGTGGAGATTGTTCCTAATATCTGGATGGAGTTTGGAGAGTCTGAATTGCTCTAGATCAGAATAAGTGCTATTAACCAGTCACAAGAGTGGCAATACCATCTGGTGAGCATTATTTTTAATAGAGTGGAACCTGCACTAACACTGTGGTGGAGGATTTACAGTGTATATACGGTATATTTTTTGTTAATACACCATCTTTATCACATTTGTTTGGACTTTATTGATTGCTATATGGACATTTGCACATTTATATTTCTTCTATGCACATAGTTTTGATGTGATTTGATTATAATTGGCGCGCTACTGTGGAATGTCTGTTGTATGATTTATTATTTCACCTTGTTGTTTGATTGTATTTATGTAAAGTAGTAGCACATAAAGATTATTTACTGATTATTTCAGAAGCGCAGAGCACATATTTAATCTTTTTAATACATTGATTATCTGCTTCCATAGGGATCGGCCAAGTACGGCATATGCATACTTGCAGTATCTCACAAAAGTTAGTACACTATATATATAGTATCTCATGAAAGTGAGTACACCCCTCACATTTTTGTAAATATTTTATATCTTTTCATGTGACAACACTGAAATAATGACAGTTTGCTACAATGTAAAGTAGTGTACAGCTTGTATAACAGTGTAGATTTGCTGCCCCCTCAAAATAGCTCAACACACAGCCATTAATGTCTAAACCACTGGCAAAAAAAGTGAGTACACCCCTAAGTGAAAATGTCCAAATTGGGCCCAATTAGCCATTTTCCCTCCCTGGTGTCATGTGACTTGTTAGTGTTACAAGGTCTCAGGTATGAATGGGAAGCAGGTGTTTTAAATTTGGTGTTATCACTTTCACTCTCTCATACTGGTCACTGGAAGTTTAGCATGGCACCTCATGACAAAGGACTCTCTGAGGATCTGAAAAAAAAAATGTTGCTCTACATAAAGATAGCCTAGGTTATAAGAAGATTGCCAAGACCCTGAAACTGAGCTGCAGCATGGTGGCCAAGACCATACAGTGGTTTAACACGACAGGCTGCACTCAGAACAGACCTCGCCATGGTCGACCAAAGAAATTTAGTGCACGTGCTCACCGTCATATGCAGAGGTTGTCTTTGGGAAATAGACGTATCAGTGCTGTCAGCATTGCTGCAGAGGTTGAGGGGTGGGGGTCAGCCTGTTAGTGCTCAGACCATGCGCCGCATGCTGCATCAGATTGGTCTGCATGGCTGTCATCCCAGAAGGAAGCCTCTTCTAAAGATTACGCACAAGAAAGCCCACAAACAGTTTGCTGAAGACTGGATTACTGGAACCATGTCCTGTGGTCTGCTGAGACTAAGATAAACGGCAACCTGGTGAGTAGTACAAAGACAAGTGTGTCTTGCCTACAGTCAAGCATGGTGGTGGTAGTGTCATGGTCTGGGGCTGTGTGAGTGCTGCCAGCACTGGGGAGCTACAGTTCATTGCAGTTCATTGAGAGAACCATGAATGCCAACATTTTTCTATGGTGGCTCTCTTGTCCTCTTTAGAAAAAGAAACCTATCATGGGGAATCCTATTTCTCAGTGATGCAGTGCTTTTAATGAAATGATTAAGTGGATCTCTAAAACAAATCTAATAGCCTTAATGTGGGCACAAAAAACATACCTCAGTCTAATTGAATTCTGATGTCCCCCTAAACAGGACCTTGACAGACCTTTTGTGATAGAAATAAATGTAAGAAATTACCCATGCACACAAACATACATGTAGCAAGGTCTCTGGCCTTGTCCAGCCTAATGAGAACTTTTCAGGCCAGAGATAGCTGTCATCCTTCTGTATGTAGTGGGTTGTGAGGCATAGTGGGTGCAACGATGGTAAAAGTCATTGGGCGTCAGATAATTCTTGGATTTTAAAGAGGTTTTATTTCTCTTAACAGTCATTTTTGTATTTTTGGGGGAAAGAGGGTTAGGGCCAGGACACTCTTAAGTAGTTGTAGATTCAATTGGCAGACTCCAAGACTTCAATAGGAGGACAGTTGTGCAGGGAATGGCCCCAGCAAGGTGCCAAATCTGCACATGCAGGGATGCTGTCTCCTATGGCAACAGTCTTTAACAGTTCCTAACTCAAATGTCACAGTTCGTCCAGCTTCACTACAACTGCATCTTGCAGTTCTTCAACACTGAGCTCCCGATCTCTCACTAGACCCTCTGATTCACTGACTCTGAATCCCTTGAGCTCCTCCAATCTTTGCGGTGGTATCTGCCTTAAGCGTCACCCATGCTTTCCTGCTGGGCCCCTAGCTTGGCACACCAGATACTTCTCAAGCGTCACCCCTGCTGACCAGCTCAGTCCCTGGCTTGACACACAAGACTTCTCTGCAAGCGTCACCTCTGCTGGTTGGGTCCCTGACTTGATAACCGCCTGAAGTTCCCCGATTCTCCACCGTGCCCATTTGGTGAGAATGCTGCTCTGGTACTTGCTTCAGTTACTCACTGTGGTCCCTGGTAATAAGATGGTTGGTCCCTTTGTGGTGACAGTTTCCCTTCTACCTCCGACCACTGACAGGTTTTCCGGCTGGCAGAACTGTCACTTCTGGTTGGACTGCAAGCCGCAGTCCCAACCCTGCGCTGCTCTCTTACTGTTGGATAGGCCCTCAGACAGTCTAGCAGCCAGATGTGCCCAGGATAGGCCCTATCTCTGGCCTAGCAACCAACAATATGACACATATCCACCCAGACAGCTGTCCGGGTGGCACAGAACATAGATCACCTGACTCCACCCGTATATATAGGTTCTCCCAGCAGGCCAAGGGATTCAAGAAAACCCCTGCCCATTGACTGAGATACAACACATACCCATAACCTGACCTTGGGTTGCCCTTCTCATATCTATTACCACCAACTACCCAGCCACCTAGTGGTAGAATAGAAAAGTACAACAAGGCCAGACTTAGGGAGAAATCAATTGATCTCTATCAATAAACCAGGATAACTACTCCTGGCAAGTAGATTTGTGAGGACCTCCCTACCAAAACTACAGGGTGCTACATACACATGCATGCACAGCTTTGACTGTAGAAATACCTGTTATTTGTTAGGTCATCAGTTCAAATCCCATGACATGACTGAATTTTTGTATTCTACCTGCTTGCAAGATCTCCCTGGGTACTCTAGGTTCCTCACACACTCCAAAAATGTGCTGGTAGGTTAATTGTCCCCTGTCTAAATTGGCCTTAGTATGTGTATGTATGAATGTGGGATAAAAACTTTTAGGGCAGAGACTGAGGTTGCGCAAATTGTCATTGCTATATAATAGCCTGTAATAATAATAATATTCATTCAACAATTTAATTTTTTTATTTTTCATTTAACCCAATATACAATAGCTCTATTTTGCAATAATATCTCCCAGACACGTTAATAAATTACAGTCATTGCAATAAAAAATGCCAAAATTATAGAATTCTAAAATATACAGTGGGGATGGAAAGTATTCAGACCTCTTAAATTTTTCACTCTTTGTTATATTGCAGCCATTTGCTAAAATCACTTAAGTTCATTTTTTTCCTCATTAATGTACACAGAGCACCACATATTGACAGAAAAACACAGAATTGTTGACATTTTTGCAAATTTATTAAAAAAGAAAAACTGAAATATTACATGGTCCTAAGTATTCAGACCCTTTGCTGTGACACTCATATATTTAACTCAGGTGCTGTCCATTTCTTCTGATCATCCTTGAGATGGTTCTACACCTTCATTTGAGTCCAGCTGTGTTTGATTATACTGATTGGGCTTGATTAGGAAAGCCACATACCTGTCTATATAAGACCTTACAGCTCACAGTGCATGTCAGAGCAAATGAGAATCATGAGGTCAAAGGAACTGCCTGAAGAGCTCAGAGACAGAATTGTGGCAAGGCACAGATCTGGCCAAGGTTACAAAAAAATTTCTTCTGCACTTAAGGTTCCTAAGAGCACAGTGGCCTCCATAATCCTTAAATGGAAGATGTTTGGGACAACCAGAACCCTTACTAGAGCTGGCCGTCCGGCCAAACTGAGCTATCCGGGGAGAAAAGCCTTGTTGAGAGAGGCAAAGAAGAACCCAAAGATCACTGTGGATGAGCTCCAGAGATGCAGTCGGGAGATGGGAGAAAGTTGTAGAAAGTCAACCATCACTGCAGCCCTCCACCAATCGGTGCTTTATGGCAGAGTGGCCTGATGGAAGCCTCTCCTCAGTGCAAGACACATGAAAGCCCAGATGGAGTTTGCTAAAAAAACACATGAAGGACTCCAAGATGGTGAGAAATAACATTTTCTGGTCTGATGAGACCAAGATAGAACTTTTTGGCCTTAATTCTAAGAGGTATGTGTGGAGAAAACCAGGCACTGCTCACTACCTGTCCAATACAGTCCCAACAGTGAAGCATGGTGGTGGCAGCATCATGCTGTGGGGGTGTTTTTCGGCTGCAGGGACAGGACGACTGGTTGCAATTGTGGGAAAGATGAATGTGGCCAAGTACAGGGATATCCTGGACGAAAACCTTCTCCAGAGTGCTCGGGACCTCAGACTGGGCCAAAGGTTTACCTTCCAACAAGTCAATGACCCTAAGCACACAGCTAAAATAATGAAGGAGTGGCTTCACAACAACTTTGTGACTGTTCTTGAATGGCCCAGCCAGAGCCCTGACTTAAACCCAATAAAGTATCTCTGTAGAGACCTAAAAATGGCTGTCCACCAATGTTTACCATCCAACCTGACAGAACTGGAGAGGATCTGCAAGGAGGAATGGCAGAGGATCCCCAAATCCAGGTGTGAAAAACTTGTTGCATCTTTCCCAAAAAGACTCATGGCTGTATTAGATCAAAAGGGTGCTTCTACTAAATACTGAGCAAAGGGTCTGAATACTTAGGACCATGTGATATTTCAGTTTTTCTTTTTTAATAAATCTGCAAAAATGTCAACAATTCTGTGTTTTTCTGTCAATATGGGGTGTTGTGTGTACATTAATGAGGAAGAAAATGAACTTAAATGATTTTAGCAAATGGCTGCAATCAGGCGCGTTGCTAGGTGGCAACAAGACCAGGGGCTTCAGCCCAAAGTCCAAGGCCGGCACGGGGGGGGGGCTCTAGTGGCGCTGGGTTTTTTGCCTGACATACACTGACCTACATACACTAACCTACCTGACACACACTGACCAACCTGATATACACTGACCTACCTGACATACACTGACCTACCTGACACACACTGACCTACCTGACACACAGTGACCTACCTGATATACACTGACCTACACACACTGACCTACCTGACACACACTGACCTACATACACTGACCTACCTGACATAAACTGACCTACATACACTGACCTACCGGAAATACACTGACCTACATACACTGACCTACCTGACCTACACTGACCTACATACACTGACCTACCTGACATACACTGACCTACATACACTGACCTACATACACTGACATACCCGACATACACTGACCTACATACACTGACCTACCTGACATACACTGACCTACATACACTGACCTACCTGACATACACTGACCTACCTGACATACACTGACCTACATATACTGACCTACCTGACATACACTGACCTACATATACTGACCTACCTGACCTACACTGACCTACCTGACCTTCACTGACCTACATGACATACACTGACCTACATACACTGTCCTACCTGACCTACACTGACCTACCTGACCTACACTGACCTACACTGACCTACATACACTGACCTACCTGATACACACTGACCTACATACACTGACCTACCTGACACACACTGACCTACATACACTGACCTACCTGACCTACACTGACCTACCTGACACACACTGACCTACATACACTGACCTACCTGACACACACTGACCCAAATACACTGACCTTCCTGACAAACACTGACCTACACACACTAACCTACACACACTGACCTACCTGACACACACTGATCTACCTGACATACACTGACCTACCCGACATACATACACTGATCTGCCTGACATACACTGACCTACATATACTGACCGACCCAACATACATACACTGACCTACCGGACACACACTGACCTACCTGACATACACTGACCTACCTGACCTACACTGACCTACCTGACATACACTGACCTACCTGACAGACATACACTGACCTGGTACCTGACATACACACACTGACTGACCTACCTGACCAGGAGGAGACAGACTTCATGTGTCCAGGTCCTGCAGCAGCAGCTCAGCCAGAACTGGCAGGCCAGGCCCCATGAGCACTAGCGTGGAGGAGGAGGAAGTGCAATCTTCCTCCGCTTTGAAAAATGTGAAAGATTTAAGGGGGGTCTGAATAATTTCAATCCCCACTGTATGCACTTGTTAATCACCTATACAGTGCCAATGTACGTATCAGAATCTACACATATTGGTATCACTGTAGTTGGTATAAAGAAGAGAACATTAATTAGTGAAAATGTTTCAAACAGTATTAATTATACAAAAAATGTCATGCATTAAACAAACTACATTTTTCAACAATTTTGTAATTTTTTTTATAAAAAAATTATTCAGAGTATTTTTAAAAACAGATTATTAAATGAATGTTTCCTATATTCTATAAAAAATGTGTGGAAACCATTTTGGTATAAAAAGGGATTAGAATGTTATTGTTGAAAACCAGTGTTTACCAAAACTTCAAAGTTTGGTCCGCTCATATTTTGATTGCTCCTGGATATTAAAGGGATAAACAATTGTAAAGATTTAAGTACATTTTATTGTATCAAACTTACAAAATAGTATTTCTGTTATAAATACATAATACAGAACACAGCCAAGACATTGGATTCTCAGTGCATTATGGGTTTTCTTAAAAATGAACACAGAGACAGCTGTTTGCCTTTAGGTTCTCTCTCTGACTAAAACTTCTTACAAAGCCATCTAAAAAGGCAGCCAGGGAGGAGAATGCATTACTGCTCTGACTCATTAACTTGTGTGAGTAGATTTCAATGTAAAGTTTATTTAAAGCCAAAACTTTTTTTGGGATACATTTTGTAGTAAGAAATTGTTAGGACCATCTGTAGGCCATTTCAGAGATTTACCTACACTTCCTGTGATGTAGACATAGCAGGAGGTAAGCAAGTATTCTCATTTGAATATTTAATCTAATTTATTGAAAGCTCAACATTTTGGGTTTTCTTTTGGGGTTACTTTTAATCCCAGTGACAATGGTCACCAGGACATACAGAGAAGGTAAATCTCCCCAGCAAGGACACAGAAGACAATGAAAAATGAACAGAGGTTTTAATCTTTCCCTGCTATTTTGAAAAGAAGAAACATACAACAACGTTTTGCCTTTATTTAACCTCTAAGTTAGCCACACATTAAACCATGCCCGTTTAGCCATTCCTTATAAGTAGATGAACTTATTTTTTTTTCTTTTCATTGTTGCAAGGTGGTATGAAGTTATCAATTAAAACTAGGTCACAGAAATAGCAAGTAAAAAGGAGAACAATGGTTTGTTTACTTCAAAACACAGCAAGAAATCATAAAAACAATCATAAAAACAAATATTGAAAAATTGTGGGGGTTATTTTTATAAAATGTCTGCATACAGTGTCATGCTTGAGTTAGGTTATTTGTTTTGCTGCATCAAGTCTGTTAGCTCATAATCTTAACATAGAATGTAGCTTGCTGGATCAATTAGAATTTAATGTCCTTAATCTGAGTATGGGCAGATTGTCCCAGCCTATTTTTTTTCTTTTTTTAAACGTTTATTTTGTAGTATACTGAGAATTATCTGCCTGACATTTTTTTTTTCCATCTTCAATTTTTATTAAAGTTTTTTACAGTTATACAACACACCATATTACATCAAATATCCAAACAAAAAAATAATTCTACAAAATACATATTTTAAATCCCATTCTCTTATTTCAGACAATCTCCAAAATATCAATATAACTAATAAAAAACAAACAAACCCCCCCCCACAAAAAACAAAAACACCAACCCCCCCCCCCCACCCTCCCAGGCAACCACTATCAATCCTCTCATACAGTTTAAAGCGTCATATCCGGCCATTATTTACCTGTCCAATACCTTGTTGATCATTCTATGATATTCTAAGAGGGGCCAAGAGTAGGGATGAGCCGAACACCCCCCGGTTCGGTTCGCACCAGAACCTGCGAACGGACCGAAAGTTCGCACGATCGTTAGAACCCCATTGACGTCTATGGGACTCGAACGTTCGAAAGCAAAAGTGCTCATTTTAAAGGCTAATTTGCATGGTATTGTCCTAAAAAGGGTTTGGGGACCCGGGTCCTATCCCAGGGGACATGTATCAATGCAAAAAAAACTTTTAAGAACGGCCGTTTTTTCGGGAGCAGTGATTTTAATGATGCTTAAAGTAAAAAAAAAAAAAAGTGAAATATTCCTTTAAATATCATACCTGGGGAGTGTCTATAGTATGCCTGTAAAGTGACGCGTGTTTCCCGTGTTTAGAACAGTCCCTGCACCAAATGTCATTTTTAAAGGAAAAAATCTCATTTAAAACTGCTTGCGGGTTTAATGTAATGTCGGGTCATGGCAATATGGATGAAAATCAGTGAGACAAATGGCATGGGTACCCCCCAGTCCATTACCAGGCCCTTTGGGTCTTGTATGGATATTAAGGGGAACCCCGCACCCAAATTAAAATAAGGAAAGGTGTGGGGCCACCAGGCCCTATATACTCTGAACAGCAGTATACAGGCGGTGCAAACAAGACAGGGACTGTAGGTTTGTTGTTAAGTAGAATCTGTTTGTAATTTTGAACGGGTACATTTTTAACGTGTTTAGCTCCAGCCAAAAAATCTTTTTTAAGCTTTTTGGAAAACATAGGGAAGGGTTATCACCCCTGTGACATTTGTTTTGCTGTCTTTCCTCCTCTTCAGAAGATTTCACCTCACTTTTTGTCCCAATGAAAAATGTTTTTTGAAAATTTGGGTTTTTTTGTGGAACAAGGATTGGAAAGCATCAGTGGAAAGGAGAATTTTTTTTCCCATATTAACTCTTACAGGATAGAATTTCCCTTCCTAGGGGTAGATTTCATCTCACTTCCTGTTGTCTCCTTCCGTTTGCAAGTAGGAGTCGTTTGTAAGTTAGATGTTTGAAAGTAGGGTCCTGCCCTATATACTCAGCAGAAATTTGGGCCTTAGGTGTTGCTGTGGCCACAACACTGTAAGCCCTCACAGGGCCCTGCTGTGAAATATTAGATCAAGAATTGTAATTACATGCCCCTGTTGAACAGGAGCTGAAAAATTAGGCCTTAGGCACTGGTGCTGGTGCCACAACACTGCAACCCCTTACAGACACTCGAGTTGGAACGCAGGAACGAGCCCTGCTGCAAAGTATTGCATCAAAAATTGTAATTACAGGCCCCTGTTAGACAGGGGAAGAAAAATTGGGCCTTAGGCACTGGTGCTGGTGCCACAATACTGCAACCCCTCACAGACACTCTAGTTGGAACGCAGGAACGAGCCCTGCTGCAAAGTATTGCATCAAAAATTGTAATTACACGCCCCTGTTAGACAGGAGAAGAAAAATTGGGCCTTGGGCACTGGTGCTGGTGCCACAACACTGCAACCCCTCACAGACACTCTAGTTGGAATGCAGGAACGAGCCCTGCTGCAAAGTATTGCATCAAAAATTGTAATTACACGCCCCTGTTAGACAGGAGCAGAAAAATTGGGCCTTGGGCACTGGTGCTGGTGCCACAACACTGCAACCCCTCACAGACACTCTAGTTGGAATGCAGGAACGAGCCCTGCTGCAAAGTATTACATCAAAAATTGTAATTACACGCCCCTGTTAAACAGGGGCTGAAAAATTGTGCCTTAGGCACTGGTGGTGGCGCCCAGAACCAAAAATGTTCTTACAAGCTATCAGCGTGATGATTGAGGAGGAAGAGGATAATTACTCAGGGATAGTCACTCAGCATCAGCATAGGCAGTCTTTGAAGGGATCTGAGATTTCAAAAAAAATTATTCGGTTACATCAGCATCAGGTGCTTGGTAGCTGGTGGTGATCCAAGACTGATTCATTTTTATGAAAGTCAGTCGATCGACCGAGTCGGTGGACAGATGCACCCTGTGATCGGTTACCACGCCTCCAGCAGCACTGAATGTGCGTTCCGAAAGAACGCTGGATGCAGGACAGGCCAGTAGCTCAATTGCATACTGTGCAAGCTCTGGCCAGTGATCCATCCTCAAGACCCAGTAACCCAGAGGATTTTCGGTGGGAAAGGTGTCCAAGTCTGATCTTGCCCCTAGGTATTCCTGCACCATGTAAAACAGACGCTGGCGATGGTTGCTGGAACCGATCATACCTTGGGGCTGCGGACCAAAAAATTGTGTGAATGCATCGGTCAGACGGCCACCTTCTCCACCGCTCCTTCTTTGACTGACCGAAGCCTCAGCAACACGTTGTCCAGAAACAGGAGTTTGTAACCTCCCAGTCTCTGGGAACGCGTTGCACAGACCTTTCTGCAAGGCCTCCCGAAGATGTTTCATCCTCTGCTCCCTCTGCGATGGCAAGATAAGGTCCGCAACCTGACCCTTGTAACGTGGATCAAGGAGGGTTGCCAGCCAGTATTGGTTCTTCTCCTTGATACCATGAATACGAGGATACTTACGCAGGCTTTGCAGGATCAGGGAGGCCATGCAGCGTAGGTTTGCTGAGGCATTCGGTCCGGAGTCCTCTGGGTCACTAAGGACGACATGGTCCGCAGCCACCTCCTCCCAGCCACGTACAAGTCCATGTGTTTCTTGGAACTGATCCCTTAAAGACTGCTGCTGATGCTGAGTGCCAGGCTCCACCTCCATACTGACACAATCTTCCTCCTCCTCCTCGTCCTCTTCCTGTGTGATCGGCGGGCACGCAGGAACACTGTCTGGATAAAGGGGGCCTTGGAGCTAAGGAAGTCCTCCTCTTCCTGCCTCTGTTCTGCCTCAAGTGCCCTGTCCATTATTCCACGCAGCGTGTGCTCCAACAGGTGGACAAGGGGGACAGTGTCACTGATGCATGCACTGTCACTGCTCACCATCCTCGTGGCCTCCTCAAATGGTGACAGGACAGTGCATGCATCCCTGATCATGGCCCACTGGCGTGGGGAAAAATAAACAAGTTCCCCTGACCCTGTCCTGGTGCCATAGTCGCACAGGTACTCATTGATGGCCCTCTGCTGCATGTGCAGCCGCTGCAGCATGGCCAACGTTGAGTTCCACCTGGTGGGCATGTCACAGATTAGGCGGTTCTTGGGCAGGTTAAACTCCTTTTGGAGGTCCGTCAGCCGAGCACTGGCATTATATGACCGGCGGAAATGCACACAGACTTTCCTGGCCTGCCTCAGGACATCCTGTAAGCCCGGGTACCTGCCCAAGAACCGCTGCACCACCAAGTTAAGGACGTGAGCCAAACAGTGCACATGGGTCATTTGTCCCTGTCGGAGGGCAGAGAGGAGGTTGGTGCCATTGTCGCAAACCACCATTCCTGCCTTAAGTTGGCGTGGCGTCAACCACCTCTGAACCTGCCCCTGCAGACCAGCGGAAATGCCCACAGACTTTCCTGGTCTGCCTCAGGAGATCCTGTAAGCCTGGATACCTGCACAAGAGCCGCTGCATCACCAAATTAAGGATGTGAGCCAGACAGATAACATGGGTGAAGTGTCCCTGTCGGAGGGTGGAGAGGAGGTTGGTGCCATTGTCGCAAACCACCATTCCTGGCTGAAGCTGGCGTGGCGTCAACCACCTCTGCACCTGCCCCTGCAGAGCTGAGAGAACCTCTGCCCCAGTGTGGCTCCTGTCCCCCAAGCACACCAGCTCAAGCACCGCATGGCATCTTTTGGCCTGCGTACTTGCGTAGCCCCTTGAACGACTACGGAGCACCGCTGGTTCCGAGGAAGAGGCCATGGAGGAAGAAGAAGAGGAGGGGGTGGAGGAGAGAGGTGTGTCACAATCATTAGCATTTTGGAGGCGTGGTGGCAGAACAACCTCCAACACTACTGCACCTTGTCCTGCATCCTTCCCAGCTGCCAGCAGAGTCACCCAATGCGCCGTGAAACTTAGGTAACGTCCCTGTCAATGCCTGCTGGACCATGAGTCAGCGGTAATATGCACCTTACCGCTGACCGCCCTGTCCAGCGAGGCATGGACATTGCCTTCCACATGCCGGTAGAGAGCTGGAATCGCCTTCCGTGAGAAAAAGTGGCGTTTGGGTACCTGCCACTGAGGAACCGCACATTCCACAAACTCACGGAAGGGGGCAGAGTCTACCAACTGAAAAGGCAGCAGTTGAAGTGCTAGCAATTTTGCCAAGCTAGCATTCAACCGCTGGGCATGTGGATGGCTGGGAGCAAACTTCTTTCGGTGGTGCAGCAGCTGGGGCAGGGAAATTTGCCTGGTACAATCTGACGTCGGTGTACCAAAAGCAGATTGCCCACAAGTACTTGGCTGTGACACACCTAATTCTAAACCTTCATTCCTCTCAGTGCAGGTCTCAGAGAGGACTGAAGGTCTAGTGGGGTTGGAAATCTCAGCTGATGAGGAGCAAGGAGAGGTCCTCTTTGTTCTTTGGTGTGGGTCTTTTAGATGCGCTTGCCAACGAACTGCATGGCAGGTCAACATATGTCTGGTCAAGCATGTGGTACCCAAGCGGGAGATGTTTTGGCCACGTGAGATACGCTTGAGACATATGTTGCAAATATCAGCGGTGCGATCTGATGCACTCGTCTCAAAAAAGGCCCACACCAAAGAACTTTTTGAATAACGCGCAGAGACTGCAGTGCCCTGCACATGTGATGCAGTCAATGTGCTGCCCTTAGGCTGGCCCCTGGAGGGCATCCTGCCTCGTTGGTGATGTGCCGCCTCCTCCTCCTCCTCCTCCTCTCTCCTATCAGGCACCCACGTTGAGTCAGTGACCTCATCATCCCCTCCCTCCTCATCACTGGAGCAAACCTGGCAGTATGCTGCAGCAGGGGGAGCATGACTGCCAGATTGCTGTCCTTCTTTGGCACCCCCTCTGTCCGTGCTCATGTTACTGCCTTCATCGAGCTCAGTATCATCATCAGAGCCTTCCAAACGCTGGGCATCCTCCTGGAGCATGTACCCAACACTGTGGTCAAACAGTTCGAGTGACTCCTCAGGAGGACATGGTGGAGCTAGGGAAGGAGTCACTGATGACATTGAGCCGAGGGAAGAGGCCGCTGCTTTGCCAGACAAAGCACCCTGGGCATGGGTGAGAGAGGATGAGGACGGCTTGGTCATCCACTCGACCAAGTCTTCCGCATGTTGCGGCTCAACACGGCCAGCTGCCGAAAAAAAGGCCAAGCGTGTCCCATGGCCACGTGCTGATGAGAATGCACCGTCTCCACGACCAGCACTAGACAGAGAGCCTGCTTGCCCTCTCTTATTGGCTTGTGACTGTCTGCCTCTCCTTCTTGGCCTTCCAGACATACTAATGGCCTGTAGCTGCACTAAGCTGGGATATATATATATATATATATATAT
This sequence comes from Lithobates clamitans, assembly GCA_037952925.1. Taxonomy (NCBI): domain Eukaryota; kingdom Metazoa; phylum Chordata; class Amphibia; order Anura; family Ranidae; genus Lithobates; species Lithobates clamitans. The sequence continues at coordinate 3,062,407 of JBBGZY010000477.1, read as the reverse complement.
GTATATATATATATATATATATATATATATACTGCAGCTAGCAAAATCAACTGCCTGCCTGTAGTATGAGAACACCACCAACCTTCTACAGGTAGCTTTAGCTGAACACTGTGAGGTGGACGCACCCCACTAACTTGTAGGTTTAGCTGAACACTGTGAGCAGGACGCACTGCACTAAATGTAAATAGTCTAGCTGCCTGACCGTGGTACTAATAGGATCAAAAGAACACCAGTAATTTTCTTCAGGTAGCTTTATATACTGTAACAAGACAAGCCTGCCTGTCAGTAGGAAGATAACAGGAACGGATCTAGCTGAACACTGTGAGCAGGACGCACTGCACTAAATGTAAATAGTCTAGCTGCCTGACCATGGTACTAATAGGATCAAAAGAACATATAAAAATGGTAAAAGAAACTGCGCTAAAAACCAAGTGTTGAAATAAAATACAGTGAACAGCAGCAACCTTCACAAAAACATCAAATGTGGAAAAGCATAAAGAAAAAAGAGGTTGCGCTAGTGCTAATAAAGCATAATAAATAATTGACAGTGACAAAATTCATATATATCAAAAAAATCAATGTGTAGAACTCTAATATTGAAAAAAGTCCATAAGTTGAAACCTCAATCAGGTGTTATAAGGAGTCCAAAAAATAAACATCAATGAAGTGTTTACAAAATGTCCAAAACCCCAATAGAAAAGATAAAAATAAAAATAAAACTAAATGTGAAAAGTAAAAAATCCAAGTGATAAATAGTGAAGATCAATAACAGCGAGGAAGAGTCCACCACCAGGTACTGAAGGGGTTACTCCTTACCAGAATGCCATGACCCCCCACTACAGAGGATCACAGCAAGCAGGGATCTTATAAAGCCAGAATGGAGATTAGCAGCAGTGTCCACCAGGGGTCATCACCTCAGCAGTGTCCACCAGGGGTCATCACCTCAGCAGCCGCTCCAACAACCCAGGGCATTGATACCATGAAATAAAAAGGGGCTCACATAGTGTAAAACCACTTAACGCTTTATTAAAATAGATAAAAACAGATGTACACTTACAAAGTGTCAGATGAATGAACAGCCTTAAGTCCGGCTCCGTGGCCACCGGAGCTCGGACAAACCCGTCCACTGGAGATAGATTCGCTTGGGGGTGACGTCAGCGCGTCGTCTGGCTCCGCCCTACGCGTTTCGTGACATCATCACGTCTTCCAGGGGCACAGGCGGCGCGCTGCGTCACCCTTCTTAAATAGTGCTGAATCCGACCAAGCCTCACTGTGGATCACTGCACTCGCCGGACCGCACAGACCACCGCATACACTTCCGGTGTCAAAGTGCATCCAACGGTGCAATCGACCAGCGGAGACCACATAGTCCAGCCAGCACAGATTTAAATCAATGTATATTCACAGAGCCTTATGTATTAGACTATTCCTCAACGGGGTGCCCAATACAGGATAAGCTTAATGACCAATATCTATACATGCATATGCACAATTACGCACAAAACGAACAAAGCGTACTATGTTAAAAAGTACTATATTAAGAAAAACTTTCCCAATTTGTACCACCATAGACTCACCAATCAACAAAAAACGATCCAGGTTGAATGGGTTGAGCTAAAGGGAATCCTGATCACATTATGGAATAATGGATAGAGGGCCTATGAACGCCTCCAAAAGAGGGGTTAATGAGGGGCAAGTAAGAGCTTCCAGCCCAATACCATCTACTGGAAGCGACAGCGCCAAAGGGCGTGTGTCGTTCCCTTTTATAATTAGAGAAAGGTTTAGATCTTTGAACAGAAAATAAAATGTGTAAAAAACATAAATAAAAAGAGGTCAATTGACTCCAGATGCATGAATAAGAACTGGAGCAAAAGGGATCAACAGGATCCAACCCTCAGAGCCTCCAACGAGCTCAACTAACTTCAAGGTGCTCATCTCCACCCCAGACATCGGAGCTCCGAAGCCGGAAATGGGATATTTTGGCAGCTGTAGTCACCAACTGCCAACACCTAGTGAGTAGCGCCATCTAGTGGGTGTGCCAGGAATTATAGCAAAGGTCCATATTCCAAATGGAAATGTCAGTGTATAACTCCTGATGTAAATGAAAGCAAAATTAGCAGGAGGTGTATATAAGGTGGGTCTCTTTTTTGTTGCAGAATTAAGGATAAAAGAGATATGATAAAATAAATTATAAGGGATTAAGAATGGAATTCAACCAATAAGCGTATAACATCCCAGTAACTGCTGCTCTTAACTTTTTAGACTTTAGTAGTCTAAACACATGGATATTTTTGAGTTCAGGGCTCAGAGGGTGGTTGACACCACCGGGGTTTTCGATTCCAACCCCACCCCTATTGACTCAGGAACAAGTGGTCTCTTTGTCCGTTTAAAGAATTTGACCATATCTGAACTACACACACAATGGGACATAGCCTATCTTGAGACCTACATTAGGGAGGCTATGGTTCCCAGGAGTCTGAGGTGGGAAATATCCCCCCAAAAAGGTGAGGTTGACCTAGAGGGGTGGTTTAAATTCTTCAATGACTCCGGCCTTGGCCTCCTGCGTTTCCTCATCCAGAGGAAGACCAATAAACTGGCCCGTCTGGATGATGAGATTAAGATTGTCAAGGAGAAACTGACACCCTCTGCCTCCAGTGATGAGTATAGGGAGTGCTCTAAAACCCTTCTCAAAACATTAGAGAAGGAAGAAAGAGACCAAAAGGTCAAAAAGAAGAAAAAATACCTAAGGGACAGGGAAGACTACCAGGCTGGCCTAGTCTTTGCCTGGCAGAAAAAACTTGCCTCAGAACAGGCAGAAGATACAACTATGGACACCCAGCCAGCAAATGGGGGAAGTTTGAGATCTACATCAAAACCTACCCCTGCCCATAGAGAAAGGGAGTATCAGCACTCTCCGGTGAGGAACACTTCCAATAGGAGCAGTGTTAAGAGGAACAATAAAACTAAGGGTAGACCCCCGATACCTGCACCTATGTATCCTCACTCAGGTCCAACCCCCTATACATTTAGTAATCATTATGATTACAGCTACGCCAACCAGCTTGATAGGCAAAGGGTTAATTCACCACGCCTTTGGGGTACCCCAAGGGGGGGGCCAAGACCAGGTGGGTCTCAGTGCCGACTTGGCCCTGACTATAATAACTACACCCATTACCCCACTCAAGATAGGGATTTTGGGTCCAATATCCCCATTCAAAATCGTTTTTTTCCCCTCTCCGACGCTGAGGCTCCAGACTTTTATGACCAGCAGTCTCAGGGACGTACCTACAATGGGGCTGAGAGAGACATGGGGCCTCACTATCCCGCTAGATATGCAGGTGATTATGATCAACCAAGACCGAAACCCGTCCCCAGGTTACAGGGGGCACAGGGTGGTTCGGATTTGGGTTTTTCCAGGACCAATCAAGGCCAAAAAAGGCCAGGAGAACGAAAAGAGGAGTCAGAGGGGGGAGGCGGATCCAACAAATCAAAAAGAAGGCGCCCCTAGGAACAGGAGTGTTCAACTTGAGCAAACAGACACTGACCGACTCTGAACTACAACTGTTAGACAAGGGTCTGAAATTTGCTCCGCCCAGGAATCTGAGCAAGTTCCAGACATACATGGACATACACAAATATATACGAAAAATCAATATTAAGAGGTATATATTACACAATCCCATTGTGAGTAATGCGAGTGGTTCAGGCTCAGGTTTTAGGCATTCAGGCCTTGCTAATGCCTCACTTTTCAACCCTCCAGGGTCCATCGCCCCGGCGGTTAAGACCTTCAAGGAGGTGGTTCTGAGGGATTTGGAACGCATTAGGGTCAAAAAAACAAAAATGAGCGCCACCTTGGAAGCTGGTTTAGACTCTTTGTGTAATAACAAGTCATTGGTTATCCGCCCCGCGGACAAGGGTGGGGGGATCGTCATTCTTGACCGAAGCGATTATCTTGCAGAGATGCATCGGATCGTGGATGACCCAGATACGTACACCCCCCTCACGAGAGACCCTGGTGCTACATACAAGAAAGAATTAGAGTTAATAGTAGACAGGGGTTTTCATCAGGGTATCCTGGACAAAAAAGAGAAACTCTTTTTGATACAGAGGGCCCCCCGTACCCCTGTCATCTATTATCTCCCCAAGGTTCATAAAAGCCTCACTTGCCCCCCGGGACGGCCGATTGTCAGTGGCATTGATTCGGTTACGTCCCGGGTGGGCAAGTATATAGACCATTTCCTACAGCCTCTTGTTCAAAAGGTCCCCTCCTTTATCAAGGATACCACACAGGTCATTAACATGTTGTCCCATGTAGTGTGGAAGCCAGGTATTAGGTTAGTCACTGCCGATGTGACTTCACTCTATACCATCATACCCCACGAGTTGGGGTTTGAGGCAGTAGAGATGTACCTAACTCGAGATTCTGATCTCGCCCCGCCCCAAAGGAATTTCATCATGTAGTTACTTTATTATGCAGCGAGCCACAATTATTTTTGGTTCGATCATCAATTTTTTCGCCAGGATAGGGGGGTGGCCATGGGGGCTAAATACGCCCCCAGCTTGGCCAACCTCTTTATGGCCAAGTGGGAGGAGGACGTCGTCAAGGCCTGGACCAGACCACAGGTGGTCCTGTGGGCCAGATACATTGACGACGTCCTCCTCCTATGGGATGGCAGCGAGACTGAGCTTGAGAACTATATGACCTTTTTGAACGATAATAACAGGGGCATTAGGCTGAACTTTGAGACAAGCATGGAAGAAATCAGCTTCCTTGACCTTAAAGTCAAGGTCCAGGGTGATAGATTGGTGACGTCCACCCATTTTAAGGCTACGGACAGGAACTCCTTTATTCCCCTTGACAGTTGTCACCATGAGTCTTGGCTGAAGGCGGTCCCAATGGGGCAATACACACGCCTTCGGCGGAATTGCACCGAAATCGAGACCTTTGATAACCAAGCAGCCTCTCTGACTAAGAGGTTTGTTGAGAAGGGCTACGATCAGGCTGCACTATTAAGATCGCTGGCACAAGTGAGGGAAAAAGACAGATCCCTGTTACTAAATACAGGCCAACGACGTGACAATGAAGGGGATTTTAGTCTACCTTTTATCACCACCTTCTCCACCCAGCACCGCCAGATCAAAGACCTGATAAAGAGACACTGGCACATTCTAACCACAGACCCAATTCTAAGTACGGTCCTACCTGACAACCCTCGCATTATATTTAAGGGTGCATCCACGCTGGGCAATAAAATCGCCCCAACAGTGCAGGATCCACCCATTACTAACAGGTCCTTTTTTCATGACCTCACAGGGTACTATAAATGCAGAAATTGCCAAGCCTGCTCCCACAACAGCGATAGAGGTAGGAAAATAAATCAATTTATGTCTGCTAGTACCTCACGAACCTATCAGGTTAAACCTTTTATAACCTGTTCGTCAGAGGGGGTCATTTATCTTATTCAATGCCCCTGCGGATTGCAATATGTGGGCAGGACCAAGAGGGCCCTCAAAGTTAGATTGTCCGAGCACATTGGTAATATCCGCAGGGGTTTTGATAAGCACCCCGTGTCGAGACACTTCGACGAAGTGCACGGCAGGGACCCCTCCAATACTCTGTACGTTGGGATTGACAAGTACAGACCACACTGGAGGGGGAGCTCTCTTGTAAGAGAAATTTCCAAATGTGAAATGTCTTGGATTTACCGACTTCGAACTTATACCCCTTTTGGGTTAAATGTTGACACTGATGTTAATGCGTTTATTAATAACTCTTAACGTAGGTTGACGTCAGTGTCTGCAGGGATATATTGGGTCATACATATGCACAATTTTCCTTTCTAATTTATGGTTTGTTATGAATGCCCCTTTTTGAACAACATACGCTTATTGGTTGAATTCCATTCTTAATCCCTTATAATTTATTTTATCATATCTCTTTTATCCTTAATTCTGCAACAAAAAAGAGACCCACCTTATATACACCTCCTGCTAATTTTGCTTTCATTTACATCAGGAGTTATACACTGACATTTCCATTTGGAATATGGACCTTTGCTATAATTCCTGGCACACCCACTAGATGGCGCTACTCACTAGGTGTTGGCAGTTGGTGACTACAGCTGCCAAAATATCCCATTTCCGGCTTCGGAGCTCCGATGTCTGGGGTGGAGATGAGCACCTTGAAGTTAGTTGAGCTCGTTGGAGGCTCTGAGGGTTGGATCCTGTTGATCCCTTTTGCTCCAGTTCTTATTCATGCATCTGGAGTCAATTGACCTCTTTTTATTTATGTTTTTTACACATTTTATTTTCTGTTCAAAGATCTAAACCTTTCTCTAATTATAAAAGGGAACGACACACGCCCTTTGGCGCTGTCGCTTCCAGTAGATGGTATTGGGCTGGAAGCTCTTACTTGCCCCTCATTAACCCCTCTTTTGGAGGCGTTCATAGGCCCTCTATCCATTATTCCATAATGTGATCAGGATTCCCTTTAGCTCAACCCATTCAACCTGGATCGTTTTTTGTTGATTGGTGAGTCTATGGTGGTACAAATTGGGAAAGTTTTTCTTAATATAGTACTTTTTAACATAGTACGCTTTGTTCGTTTTGTGCGTAATTGTGCATATGCATGTATAGATATTGGTCATTAAGCTTATCCTGTATTGGGCACCCCGTTGAGGAATAGTCTAATACATAAGGCTCTGTGAATATACATTGATTTAAATCTGTGCTGGCTGGACTATGTGGTCTCCGCTGGTCGATTGCACCGTTGGATGCACTTTGACACCGGAAGTGTATGCGGTGGTCTGTGCGGTCCGGCGAGTGCAGTGATCCACAGTGAGGCTTGGTCGGATTCAGCACTATTTAAGAAGGGTGACGCAGCGCGCCGCCTGTGCCCCTGGAAGACGTGATGATGTCACGAAACGCGTAGGGCGGAGCCAGACGACGCGCTGACGTCACCCCCAAGCGAATCTATCTCCAGTGGACGGGTTTGTCCGAGCTCCGGTGGCCACGGAGCCGGACTTAAGGCTGTTCATTCATCTGACACTTTGTAAGTGTACATCTGTTTTTATCTATTTTAATAAAGCGTTAAGTGGTTTTACACTATGTGAGCCCCTCTTTATTTCATGGTATCAATGCCCTGGGTTGTTGGAGCGGCTGCTGAGGTGATGACCCCTGGTGGACACTGCTGAGGTGATGACCCCTGGTGGACACTGCTGCTAATCTCCATTCTGGCTTTATAAGATCCCTGCTTGCTGTGATCCTCTGTAGTGGGGGGTCATGGCATTCTGGTAAGGAGTAACCCCTTCAGTACCTGGTGGTGGACTCTTCCTCGCTGTTATTGATCTTCACTATTTATCACTTGGATTTTTTACTTTTCACATTTAGTTTTATTTTTATTTTTATCTTTTCTATTGGGGTTTTGGACATTTTGTAAACACTTCATTGATGTTTATTTTTTGGACTCCTTATAACACCTGATTGAGGTTTCAACTTATGGACTTTTTTCAATATTAGAGTTCTACACATTGATTTTTTTGATATATATGAATTTTGTCACTGTCAATTATTTATTATGCTTTATTAGCACTAGCGCAACCTCTTTTTTCTTTAGGATCAAAAGAACACCAGTAATTTTCTTCAGGTAGCTTTATATACTGTAACAAGACAAGCCTGCCTGTCAGTAGGAAGATAACTGGAACGGATCTAGCTGAACACTGTGAGCAGGACGCACTGTACTAAATGTAAATAGTCTAGCTGCCTGACCGTGGTACTAATAGGATCAAAAGAACACCAGTAATTTTCTTTAGGTAGCTGTAAATACTGTAACAAGACAAGCCTGCCTGTCAGTAGGAAGATAACAGGAACGGATCTAGCTGAACACTGTGAGCAGGACGCACTGCACTAAATGTAAATAGTCTAGCTGCCTGACCGTGGTACTAATAGGATCAAAAGAACACCAGTAATTTTATTCAGGTAGCTTTATATACTGTAACAAGACAAGCCTGCCTGTCAGTAGGAAGATAACAGGAACGGATCTAGCTGAACACTGTGAGCAGGACGCACTGCACTAAATGTAAATAGTCTAGCTGCCTGACCGTGGTACTAATAGGATCAAAAGAACACCAGTAATTTTCTTCAGGTAGCTTTATATACTGTAACAAGACAAGCCTGCCTGTCAGTAGGAAGATATCAGGAACGGATCTAGCTGAACACTGTGAGCAGGACGCACTGCACTAAATGTAAATAGTCTAGAAGATAACAGGAACGGATCTAGCTAAACTGAATACAGTGTATATATATATATATATGCAACACCTGGGATGCATATATATACACAATACACTTTAAGTGCAGCTAACTGACTGACTGTCCTGTCTAATCTAGCTAACTCAAATAAAATGACACTGTCTCTCTCTCTCTCTAAGCACACCGGAACACACTGCACAGGGCCGCCGTGCAGGCGGCCTTATATAGTGTGGGGCGTGTACTAAATCCCCTGAGCCATAATTGGCCAAAGCCTCCTTGGCTTTGGCCAATTACGGCTCTCTGTTCAGGCGGCGCTGTGATTGGCAAAGCATGTGGGTCATAGTGCATGCTTGGCCAATCACCAGCAAGCAATGCACTGTGATGCCGCAGTGAATTATGGGCCGTGACGCGCCACACGAATTTGGCGCGAACGGCCCATAATTCACTGCGGCATCACAGTGCATGGGTTCGACTCGAACACGAAGCTCATCCCTAGCCAAGAGGAATAAAGCCAGTTCTGGGGCTGTTAGCCAAGGTCCCCACAGCTTAACTAATATATCTGGTGTACCCCTATTTGGATAAACCTGTTGTTCCATTAGTATTGTATGATTTACCTGAGAACGCCATTCCTCAAATAATGGTATACTGGGGGACATCCATTTTTTGGCAACTAGCTTGCGAGCTATAAACAATAATCTACCAATTGGTATTAAGGCTTCCCTTGAAAGTAACTCTTCATTAAAATAACCCAGTAAACAGGTCTTAGGGTCCAATTCAATTTGGGTATTATAGGCTCCATTATTGTGGTCACCACTTCTCGCCAGTATCTGACCAGTTTGGGGTACTTCTACAACATATGAAGCAAGTCAGCTGGAGATTGCTTACGCCGTAGGCAATCCAGGGTTTCCCTCCACCCTCACTTGTATAACTTTACTATCTGCCTGACATCTTAATACATTTTTGTTAGACTCATATATAAATTGGTTCTTAAAGTAAAACATGTTTTACCTTAATGCATTCTCTGCAGCACTTTACAACATGAGGGCAGACAATACAGTTGCAATACAATTCAATTCAGGAGTAATTAGAGAGCCCTGCTTGTTAGATCTTACAGTCAAGTGACATAAAAAGTAATGGAAACACAGGAGGGGGTGACAAGGTAGCTAGAGAGCAGGGGGTTTGGGCCTGAACAAAGAGAATGATTTAGTTGGTATTTTGAGGCTAGGTAAGTCATGTAGTTGTGGACAGAGTTGTGGATGGCTTTGTAAGTTGTTGTTAGTATGTTTAACTGAATTAGTTGGATGAGCTAAAGCCAATGGAGGGATTGGCAGAGAGGGGTAGCAGGCACTGAGCAGTTGGTAAGGTGGATGAGTCTGGCAGCAGCATTCATGATGAACTGAAGGGGGGAAAGCCTATGTAAAGGCAATCAAGTAGAAGTTTTGTGGTGTCATTGGTTAAGAAGGGGCACATTTTGGAGATGCAGCAAAGGTTGAGGTGGCAAGATTTGGACAGTGATTTGATTTGGGAACAAAAGGAGAGTTTAGGCTCCATTCACATCTAGGGGTTGCTATTTTACAGGCTTTTTTGGGGTGTTTTTTGGGTGTTTTTTCAGGCTTTTTTTTCAGGCGGGTATTTTTGCAGCATTTTTGTACAGGCGTTGAAATCCAAAACTGTATTTCTTTATTAAATGCATGTACAAAGCTGTAAAACAGCCTACGCGTTATGGACATTAGTCCTTAGCTATTGTTATAGCCATGACTAAGGACTACCATCTGTAACATGTGGGCTGTTTTACAGCTTTTTACATGCATTTAATAAAGAAATACTAATGTGGATGTCATCCTGAGTGCCAACCATATCTTTCCTTTATTCTGGTACGTTGGAGGTGTCAAACACCCCCTGGTTCGGTTCGCACTAGAACTTGCGAATAGGCAAAAAATTTGTACGAACACGCAAACACTGTTAAAGTCTATTGGCCACAGACATGAAAAATCAAAAGTGCTCATTTTAAAGGCTTATATGCAAGTTATTGCCATAAAAAGTGTTTGGGGACCTGGGTCCTGCTCCAGGAGACATATATCAATGCAAAAAAAGTTTTAAAAACTGACTTTTTTTCAGGAGCAGTGATTTTAATAATGCTTAAAGTGAAACAATAAAAATAAAATATTCCTTTGAATATTGTGCCTGGGGGTGTCCCATGTTTAGAACAGTACCACAGCAAAATTACATTTCTAAAGGAAAAAATGTAATTTAAAACCGCTCACAGCTGTAATGTATTGTCAGGTACAAGCAATATAGATAAAAATCATTGAAAAAAACGGCATGGATTCCCCCCACCCCAGTCCATTACCTTCAGGTCTGGTATGTATTTTAAAGGGAACCCCAAGCCAAAATTTAAAGCGGAGTTCCCACTGTTAAAACTTTTTTTTTTAGGATGCATATTTCTTTCTGTAAGGCTTGTTTAGAGCACTCACCTTTGCGTGATTAATTGGCGCCGATTTCATAGAGGAATATATGTTATATTCCTCTATCGTGGCAGTTTCCATAGTGCTTGTGGGCATGTGAAGCCCACAAGTACTATCTTCCTGGCTCTGGTGCAGCTGAGTGACCAGCGCAGCGCCATACACTTCTGATGTTGCCATCACAAAGGGCGGCATCGTCGGAAGTGCCCGCCCCCATTGTGATGGCAACAAAGCCCTCAGCTCTGCCCAGTGACTCCTGTGAAATGATGACAAGCATCTCCCAGGAGCACTAACGAGCACGGGCACCGAGGGAAATGACATCAGGCGCCTTGGAGAGGAAGAGGCAGATTACGAGGGACCCCCTAGCAACAGACCTGAAAAGGTGAGTAAAAAAAAAAATTCCACAGGTTGTTCTTTAGATTTAATGCTGCTGAATACTGTAAAAAAAAATATGACTGGAACCCAGCTTTAAAAAATGGCATAGGGCCCCCGAAATCCATACCAGACCCTTATCCGAGCACGCAACCGGCCGCAGGAAAAGGGGGGACATGAGAGAGCGCGCCCCCTCCTGAACCGTACCAGGCCACATGCCCTCAACATGGTTCCCCCCAAAATACCTTGTCCTCATGTTGATGGGGACAAGAGCCTAATTTCCACAACCCTTGCCCGGTGGTTGTGGGGGTCTGTGGGCGGGGGGCTTATCGGAATCTTGAAGCCCCCTTTAACAAGGGGACCCCCAGATCCCGGCCCCCACCTGAATGGGTATCACATTTTACCCCTACACATTCACCAAAAAAAGTGTCAAAATGGTAAAAATGACAATAGACAATTTGGGACAAGTGTCCCAAAGTGTCCCGCGATGTCCATTCATCTTCGTTCACAGCGTCTGATGGACTGAGAAAAAAAAAACGAAAAAAACCCTGTCTCCATGGGAGGCTCCCGTTGACTACAGGCTTTTTGCAATGGCAGCTGTTATTTAGAGGGCGGGGCCACCCAGTGATGTAAACAGATGACCCTGTCCCCTCTGACATTACGTGGTGTCACATGATATCAGAAGGGGTGGGGCAACCCGTTTACGTTACCGGGTGGCCCTGTCCTCAGCTATATAACAGCTTTCAATGCAGAAAGCCTGCAGTCAGCGGGAGTCTCCCATTGAGGCAGAGTTTTTTCCATTTCTTTTTTTCCCGGGTCATCGACACTGTCATCGAAGCTGGAGTTACATTGCGGGACACTTTTTACTTTTTAATAAAGGACTTTCCCCAAACTGCCTACTGTCATTTTTACTATTTTGACACTCTTTTTGGTGAATGGGTAGGGGTACAATGTACCCGATACCCATTTACATGGGGGTGAAGGATCTAGGGTTCCCTTGTTAAAGGGGGCTTCCAGATTCCGATATGCCCCCCGCCCACAGACCCCCACAACCACTGGGCAAGGGTTGTGGGAATGAGGCCCTTGTCCCCATCAACATGAGGACAAGATGTTTTGGGGGACCCCAAAACACCCTCTCCATGTTGAGGGCATGTAGCCTGATATGGTTCAGGAGGGGGGCACTTTCTCATCCCCCTTTTTCCTGCAGCCTGCCAGGTTACAAGTTCTAGTTAAGGATCTGGTATGGATTTTGAGGGGGGGCCCTACACCATTTTTTTTTTAAATTTTGACACGGGGTTCCCTTAAAATCCATACCAGACCTGAAGGGCCTGGTATGGATTTTAGGGGGGACCCCTACACCATTTTTTAAAAATAATTTGGCACATGGTTTCCCTTAATGTCCATACCAGACCTTAAGGGCCTGATATGGATTTTGGGGGGACCCCCATGCAATTTGCTTTTTAATTTTGGTGCGAGGTTCCCTTTAATATACCAAAGGATATGGTAATGGACTGGGGGAAACCCATGCCATTTTTTTCAATGATTTTTATCTATATTGCCGAGATCCGCAATACATACAGCAATACATTACAGTGAGAAGTTTTAAATGACTTGTTTACCTTTACAAATGTAATTTTTCTGCTCTCATTCATTAAACTGTGTAAGGCTGCCTTGTAAGCAGCCTTACATAGTGTGGGGTGTGGACTCATGGCCACATGAGCCATGATCAGCCAAAGGCACTCTGCCTTTGACCAATCAGGGTTCTCACAGCAGAGCACGCTGTGATTGGCCAAAGCATGCAGGTCAGGTGCATGCTTTGGCCAATCAGCAGCCGTCAATGCACTGAGATCTTGTAGTGTATTGATGGTCTTGCCGTTCATTATGGCGCATTCTGCGGGCACTTGAACTTTTCGCAAACGTCCCATAATGTTCAGCATTCCGTGAACGGGCAAACACAGAATGTTCGAGTTGAACTTACATTTGACTCAAACCGCTGGCTCATCCCTAGTCTGAGCACCAGGCAGAGCTTTAATGTGGGAAGATTGCAGCACTTATACACCTGTTTTACTCAAAAAAGGTAAAATGATTGTAAACAGCCTAAAAAGAAGCTCATGTACTTTTTTGAATGATGGGCGTTTTGCTTCAGGCGACAGAACACTCAGATGTGAACAGGGGCCATTGAAATGAATGGGATTTGTCTTGTTGGGCATTTGTAGAGCTGAGGCTAATGCAGCGTACACACGATCGGAATTTCCGTCCAAAAAAACTTTCATGGTTTTTCCGGCGGAACTCCGCTCAAGCTTGCCTTGCATACACACGGTCACACAAAAGTTCTCTGCACTTTTGACCATCAAGAACACAGTGACGTACAACACTACGATGAGCCGAGAAAATGAAGTTCAATGCTTCCAAGCATGCGTCAAATTGTTTCCGAGAATGCGTGATTTTTGCGCGTCCGAATTGCATACAGACGAACACATTTTCGGATAGGAACTTTTTTCCGAATGAAAAATTGAGAACCTGCTCTCAATCTTTTGCTGGCAGGAATTGGTACTGCTTAATCGGCTTCTCGGTTCCATGGAATAAACATATCCATGGATCTTCTACTAAAGATTCCTTAGTTATTTCATTGATTAATAGTATAATTTTCTTCCAATAAGCTTTGATAACCGGACACTCCCACCATATGTGTGCCATCGTTCCTAGATTTGTACACCCCCTCCAACATCTGTCCATAATATCTGGATATAATTTACTGAGTCTGTCTGGCGTGGCATACCATCTTGCTAAACATTTAAAATTGGTCTCTGACCGCATAATATCGGCCGAAGAACCGTGTACCATTTTCAAAATCCTCTCTACTGTGAGTTTACTGCAATGTTACCCCAGCTCCCTTTCCCATTTCTTAATATAAGGAGGTGCATCCAGTTCTTCCTTTGCAGACAAGATTTTGTAGAGAAGAGAGATAATATTACCCGATTTGTCTCTCTTACATAACAGCTCTAATGGCCTATATTCATCCTCTCCTCTAATTGGCTTCGGAAGTTTCTCAATAAAGAGCGATAACTGCATGTACCTCCAAGCATTGACCACCATAAGGTCTGTCTCCGCTTTCAATTCCAGATAGGGGCGTAATTTCCCCTCTTTACTTATATCTTTTATTGCGTGCTACTATTTTTTATCCAGTTCCCTCCCACCTCCCGCATCCCTGGTTCAAAAAATTTGTTGTCCTTGATGTAGATCAAAGGTGAATTATAACTCCATTTATTATGTGCGTGTGCCTGATCCCATAATTTAAGCGTGTTTCGTGTGAGTGACGCTGTCTAAATGCTAAGTGTCCTGTATTTTGGCGGGTTCCAAATAACGTGGCCTAAATCGGTGCTACTTAAACTATGTTCAATATTCACCCACCTGCTATCTGGTGCCTCCTTTGACCATTCTACCACCTGTGAAAGCACCACAGAAGTGTAATATCTATTGAGGTCTGGAAGAGCCAGTCCTCCTTTTTTTTTTTCCTCTAGTCAAAACTGAGTGAGCTATTCGTGGCTTTTTGCCACACCAGACAAACCTTGATATTAAGGCTCTTAAAAAATAATGTGGGAGGGGAATTGGCAACATCTGGAACTTATATGTTATTTTAGGGATTAACATCATTTTTGCTACGTTAATGCGACCAAACCACGGAAGGGGCCGCAGTGACAAATTACTTGTTTCCTGTCTAATTTCATCTAACATGGGAATATAATTAATCAGGTACATCTTTTTCAGTCAGTTGGCCAGTTTAATACCTAACGAAAAAAAGAAATAACCGCGCTAAATATTAGTGAGACATGTGAAGTAATCTTGAAAACTTCTGTTTTGTGTGGTGGCGCATCACTGAGTGTGGTGTTTCTTCTATCTTCACCGCTGATTTTGGTTGTACCCACTCAAGGGTTTCCCTCTTGCTGCATTTTAATTTACTTATGTAAGTTTTCTACCTTCTTTCACCAAACCATCTTGTCAGTAATACACTATGGTCAGTTTCTTTTTATTTACATGCCTGTGAGACGGAAGTCTGGGGTCCTTGCTTTATCCTCCTAGCCATGCTGTATGCAGTCTAAGTACACCAGCTGGATTTCTCATATCAAGGACGGAATATAGGCTGTTTTCTGCTTTCCTTGTGGTAAGCGCATTATTTGTTTGGTGGCAGATCACTGAGTGTGGTGTCTCTCTCATCTTTACCACCGAGTTTGGTTGTGTCTATTCAGAGGTTCCTTTCTTGGACTGATTTTGGTTAATCAATTTATATAAGGATTCCCATTTACTACATATGGACATTACTTTTTGATTTACAGATATATATATGGACTTATGTATATTTCCATGATTATTGCAATGTTTTACACACACTTATGTATTTTCTAACAGAAGTTTTCAAGATTACTTCACATGTCTCACTAATATTTAGTGCGGTTATTTCTTTTTTTCGTTTTTTTTCGTTTAATATTTTGGTGCACATCTCACTGTTTAACTGCTGCTTTTTGGGGGTTTAGTATTTAGTGGTAGCGCAGTATTTTTTGTATTTTTCAGTTTAATACCTAAATAGTTAATTTCCTTCCTCCAAGGAAAGGGGTGGACTTTTGACAGACTCTCTACTTCTTGTTTGCCCACATTTATATTAAGGACCTCTGATTTGCTCAGATTTATTTTGAAGTTTGAGATATCTCCATACCTCCTCAATATCCCGAGCAAATTCGGGATTGTAATCCTGGGGTTTGTTATGTAGAAGATCACATAGTCGGCGAATGCCGCTAATTTATGTTCTTCTTGCCCTACCGTCACCCTTCTGCAATCCATATTGTTACGTATGGTCACCAATAGAGGCACAAGGACAAAATAAATAATAAGGGGGACAGGGGACACCCCTGCCTCGTACCGTTCTCCATCCTAAACAACCTGGATAGAACCCCATTTACCTTAACAGAGGCGGAGGGGTGGTTATATAATATTTTCACCCAGGCAATAAACCTAGGGCCAATCCCCATCGCTTCCAGAGTTTTAACCATGGACCCCCAGTCTACCCTGTCAAGCGCTTTTTCGGCGTCCATTGACAGGAATAGAGCTGGGGGTCCCCCTGATTTAATGGATTCCAGCAGGAGCAGTGTTCGTACTCCGTTGTCCCTGCCCTGTCTGCCCGGGACAAATCCAACCTGGTCTGGATGCACCAAAATACTAATTTTGTCCCTAAGTCTATTTGCCAACACCTTTGCGTACAGTTTCACATCTGCATTTAACAAAGTGATAGGTCTATAGCTTGAACAAAGCATGCTGTTTTTCCCCTCTTTTGTGATCAATGATATGGTTGCCAGTAGGGCCTCCCCCCCATAGGGCAATTGGGGCCCAGTTCATTCCAATAATGACAGAGCTTAGGTACCAAGGTATGTTTGCATTTTTTCAAATAAATGGTGGTGAAACCATCGGGTCCGGGGCTCTTCCCCAACGGTGAGTTATTCAGAGCAACATGGATTTCATCTTCAGTTATAGGACTATCTAGAACTGATTTATCCTCTTCTGATAGCCCGACCATCCCAGCCCATTTCAGGAATCCCTCCATCTTCGAACTAATTAATTGGTCGCCCCCTCCCTTTTGTCTAATGGTATACAGGGCTTCAAAAAACTTCCTGAACTCTTCTGCTATCCCGTTAGTGGCCGCCACTGTTTCACCTTTTTTATTTTGTATTTTCTCTATGAAGTTTCGATCTCTTTTCTTTCTCAATACCCTCGCCAGATGTTTACCATTATATCTCTCTTGTTATTTTAGTAAATACCCTCCTTGCGTCCTGCTCCATGCTGTCCTTTAACTACTCCCTTTTCGACACTAACAGGCGGAAACTGTCCTGAATTTGTCCCTTAGACTCTTTATGGTTCAGTTCTAACGCAGCAATTTCATCAAGAAGTTTTACCCTTTTTTCTTTTCTCTTTTTTTCTCCCCTGCCCCAATGGAGATAAGGAGCCCCCTAATATACGCCTTGTGCGTTTCCCATAGGGTAGATGGAGAAATATCTCCTGTGTCATTAACCTTAAAAAAGAAATCAATTTCTTCCTGCACCTTGTCTGAAACTTGGGGAATTTTAAGAAGATTTTCGTTCAATTTCCACGAAAATGGTTGTCTTTGCAACTCGGGGAACCTGGCCTTCATCGTGACAGGGGAGTGATCAGATAACAATGTAATCTCTATTCTGGTATCCACTACATAGTCCAGTAGACTATGGTCTATCATAATGTAGTCCAGTCTTGTGTACGTCCCATGCACAGGGGAGAAGAAGGTGAAATCTTTTACTTTTGCGTGCTGCAGCCGCCATACATGCATCAGATGACATTGGTGCATCCATCTCCTTATCCTTCCTAATTGAACCTTGCTTGTCCCCTGTGCCTGGGATGTACTATCTACTGAGGGCTCCAGACAAAAGTTAAAATCTCCCGCCAGAACCACCTCCCCCTCTTTAAACTCCGTCAATTTAACCAAGACCTGTTCTAGAAAAGCAGTCGGATTTCTATTCGGGCGGTACACATTCGCTAAAGTAAGCATTTTACTCCCCACATTGCCCTTGAGGAAGAAATAGCACCCCTCTGGGTCTGACAACCTACTTGACAAAGAAAATTTTGATGTTTTGGAAAATCCAATTGCTACTCCCTTAGCTCTCCTGAGGGGAGTGTCGCTATAAAACCAAAAGGGCAATTTTGGAGAGCAAAGCTTAATATTTGAATCCAGGGTCAAATGGGTCTTCTGGAGAAATATTATATCTGCTTGATAGCATTGGAGTTCCTTTAAAATTTTATGCCTTTTACTCAGCGAGTTCAGGCCCTTCACATTGTAAGATAGAAACTTTAACTCTGACATTATAATTCCAGAGACATTTAACCATACTCATCAGTCAACCGATGCACATCTGTAAGCTCCCCTGCAGGTTTAACTCCCCCCCTCCCCCTCCCCCCCGGCCAAGCAACGGCCCCAAGCCAGCTAGTCTGGAACATACCGAATCCCGACTGCAAGCTTCTTTTTTATTTTATAGGGGTGAGACTCCAAGGGCAGCCACTAGTGTCCCGCCTACCTCCTAAAACAGAGGCTGGGGGGACAGGAGTGACGGAGACAGACCGCCCCGCCCTATGTTATGCCCTCCCCTGCTCCCCCCGCTCAAGGAACTGTACCCACCTTCCATTGTACCTAATTGTTAACAACCCCCCTCCCCCCTACACACCCCTTTAATCTTTCAATACTATCAATAAATGAACCCCCTAGTGGACTCCCCTTCAAGGGTAAGGAGAGAGAAAAAAACCCAGTCCCTCTTTTCGTTTGGTGAACACAGTTCCATAGTATCTTCTTGGGGGCCCCTATTAAAGTGTAATGTCCGGGGTGGAAATGCCCAGCTTTTCACAAAAGTCTTTGATCTCCTCCGGAAACCTCATCCTCAGTGATCTACCCTCCTTCATCACTAGCAGGGATGTTGGAATCCCCCAACTATATTTTATGTTGGCCCTTCTTAGTTGTTCCAGTAGCGTTCTAAGTTGCCTTCTCCGAGCCAGGGTGCCTGCTGAAAGATCTGTGAAAATCTGGAGGTCTTTATTTTCAAAGGGAACTGGAGGGGTACCCCGTAAGTTGTTCCATATCTTCTCCTTGTCCTCAAATGAGTGGAATTTAACTATCACATCTCGAGGAACATCTTCCCTCAAATTAGGAGGTTTTCTGATCCTATGTACCCTATCAATCCTTAATATCGCTTCATCCTCTTGACCCAATATGGGGTTGAACATTTTTTTCATCTTAGACACTAATGCCCCGTACACACGGTCGGACTTTGTTCGGACATTCCGACAACAAAATCCTCGGATTTTTTCAGACGGATGTTGGCTCAAACTTGTTTTGCATACACACGGTCGCACAAAGTTGTCGGAATTTCCGATCGACAGCCACGCGGTCACGTACACCACGTACGACGAGACTAGAAAAGGCTGGTTCAGAACCAAGCGCGGCACACTTTGGGCTCCTTTTGCTAATCTCGTGTTAGTAAAAGTTTGGTGAGAGACCATTAGCGCTTTTTCAGACTCGTGGCTTTCAGATCGTTTTCTGACGTTCAGTTTGTGCTTGTGGGTTTGTATCTGCTCTTCAGTGCGTGCAGTCAGTTCGTATTGGAGTCTTCTGTGCGATCCTGTCCGATCGTTGCTGTTTTTCAGGTCGCTCTTCACAGGCCTTGCTGTTCTTCAGTGCGTTCTGTTACTTCGTTCTGAGCAGCCGACCATTTTCTAGCCATGTTGCGTATGCGTACTCCTCGTAGAGTTCGTGCTGTGCGGGGGCTTGGTGTTGGGGTCCTGACCTTGACACAAGTCCAGTCTATGAACAGGGTGGGGAGGAGTTCATGGACCAAGAATTGGTTGCTTCAGCGTGATCAGTTCTGTCATATGCCTTTGCTCCGTGAGATCCGTGAGAATAATCCTGATGATTTCAGGAACTTTCTCAGGATGACGGACCCCGTGTTTCACCATTTGTTGGCTTCGCTGACCCCCTATATCAGCAGGCAGGATACCTGCATGAGGCAAGCCATCACTCCGGAGCAGAGGTTGGTCGCTACCTTGCGGTATTTGGCCACAGGGAGAAGCCTGCAGGACCTCAAGTTCTCGACAGGCATCTCCCCCCAGGCTCTGGGGATCATTATCCCAGAGACCTGTTCTGCCATCATCCAGGTCCTGCAGAAGGAGTATATGAAGGTAAGATTTTTATCGTTTTATATCACATTTTATTGTGTAGAATGTTTGATAATATATTGTATTTCGTTCCTCATTCCCTAATTACCATGCTTGTAATATGCTGTGAATGTCCCCTTTGTCCTCATGCATGCTGGATTTTTATGTAATTATTATTTTAGGTCCTTCATACATATTTGCCCTTCACTAACCTCCCCAGCATGGTGTCTTCTACCCTATATTCACCTCATGTAGTCACTTAACAATGTATTTTATCAGCTCCATAGTAGTGCTTTACCCCAAACACCCCCTAAAATGTTTGGAAATGTTATTTTTGATTTAAATTCAGGCAGAGTGCCAGAGGCTTTTTTTTTGTTGTCCCCAAATTTTTTGTAACCCTCCCTCCCCCAACTGCTAAGTCAGCTGATCCCAATTCTCTATCCTCAATCATCTATCTGCTGACTTTGCCAAACCCATACACACTATACCCATCTCTTTACTGGTCAGATTTATGGATGAATTTCCCAAAGCATGTAGTGCAAGGGCCTGTCTGTATACTTTCCAATGGTACTGTTTAAAGTTCTTGTATCCCATTATTATCTTGATAGGTAATAGCAGAATGTCCAAATGTGCTCAAATGTGTACAGTTTGTATTTATATCTTTGTATTATGACACTTCTTACCTGTCCAGTGGGCTGCCAATAGTGTAACTAAGGAGGGGCTGTTCCAAGTAATACCCTGTATTTAGGCATTCATCTCTAAATGAAGTGAAGAGGGTTACCTGTCCAAGAGTTCCTACCCCCTATAATGTTAGAAATGGCCCATGAGAGGGGGGGGGGAATATGATAGGTGTACCTTATACTTTGTTGTTGTAAAATTCCCCTTAATAAATGCTATCTGGAGGTTGACCCATAATGTTTGTGTCTAATCTGCTTGCCAGATTTCTGTGAAAAAATAGTAATGTTTATTGTTTTTTCCTCAACAGTTTCCTTCCACGCCACAGGAATGGCAGACTGTGGCCTCCCACTTTGCCCAGCGGTGGGACTTTCCTAACTGCGGAGGGGCAATTGATGGGAAACACGTCCACATCGTCCCACCACCCAACTCGGGGTCGTACTATTATAATTACAAGGGGTTTAATAGTATAGTGATGTTGGCGGTGGTGTCGGCTAATTACGAGTTCTTGTATGTGGACGTGGGGAAGAATGTCCGGATGTCCAATGGTGGAGTGATCGCCCAGACGGAGTTCTACAGGCATCTCCAGAATGGCAGCTTGGACTTGCCACCTTCAGAGGACAATGTTGAAGGTCTCCCATTTGTGTTCGTTGCTGATGAAGCGTTTGCGCTGGGGGACCACCTGATGCGGCCATTCCCGATGAGGACCCTCACCCCGGAACAGAGGGTTTTTAATTACCGGCTGGCCAGAGCCCAAAGAGTGGTGGAGAACACATTTGGAATCCTGGCCAGCCGATTCCGATTATTTCTGACACCCATCCATATGGCGGAGTATAAACTGAACCATATAATACTTGCCTGCTGTGTTCTCCATAATTTTCTACGAAAACATTCAGCCAACTATGCTGGCTCAGTTGGGCCTGAGGCCGGAATCCCAAATACATCAACAATGACGGCGCTTGAAAGCGGCCGTCCTGGCTTGCCCTCCCTGAATGCCCGTGATGTCCGGTTACGATACCTGGAGTTCTTTGCGGGTAGGGGGGCTATCAATATGCCAGACAATCTGTGACACCTTTTTCAAATAAAAAACAACCAAAAGAAATTCTTTGTGGCCATTTACTGCTTGTGTTTGTTTTAGCTGACCCTGACAGAAATGTGTGGAGTGCAGAAAATGTCGTGATTGTGTAACCTTATACAAAGCACTGTTGGCTGTTATTTACTAAATGCAAAGACACTTTTCACTACAAGTGCACTTGCAACTGCACTGAAACTGCACTTGTAGTGCAAAGTGAATTTGCCCTTAGGAAATAACCCCCATTTTCTCATAAAACAACAATTACATCACCCCAAAAGTGTTGTAGCGCTGAGACAATAATCCACACATTCTTGATTAACAATCTTTTTAATACCTGCACAATCACATGTGCATTTACCAAAGGTTTTTCTGACAAACCAACATGTTTGTTGTATATCAATTTTTGTGGTGTCATTATCCAAAATCAAAATGTCCATTTTATAGAAAACAGGCCTGTGTAAAACCAACAAGAAAGACACAAATCTTGATCTTACAAAGTTCACATTTGGTAGAACGTGAAGGCAATATCAGACATGAGTATTTAGGAACTGTGTTTGATATTGCGTTCAGATGGGGGGAAATCACCCCAGGAAAAGCCAAATTTGGAAGATGCACACAAATTTCACAATGTCAACATGTGCGACCTGCCATCACGGGGGATCAAGGGACGTGTTTTCGGGGAGAAAGCCCTTCCTCTCAGCTACTTTATTATTGAGGAAGGGGTTGCACCCCCAAAACGCGTCCATTGATCTCCCGTGATGGCAGATAGCACATGTTGACACACTGTGTGCATCCTCCAAATTTGGCTTTGGGAAAAATCACAAAAACATTTAGCACATTGTAGCACACAAAAGAAGAAAGTGATTTGGAGGGGTTTTAAACTCGCCCCAAAACATCAATGATGTTTTTATATTTTGGAATAACATCATTGATGTTTTTCTTGATGTTTTCCAATTGTAAATTACACCCCATGATCTCCCCGTTCAGGATGTGGGCACTTTCGGATGTGAAAGGATCTGGATCCACAACCTCATGATCACCTAAAAAGAGAGGAAACCCCAAATAAATTAGGTTTCCCAAAATATGCCGCCATCCATCTCTTATCTGAGCCTGTGGTTGCAGACACTCACCTGTTGTGGTAACTACTTCCACCACGTCTTCATCCTCCTGCTCATCTTGTGTTGGGGGTATTTCACCTTCTTCCAGAGGGGGGGGCTCTGGTCTCCTCGGATGAGGGGTGTCCTCCGAGTCTTTTCCCCCCTATGTAAAACAAAAATGGTATAATTAGCACACAGATATTTAATGTCAGAACTATAAAGATGAAACATTGCTTGGAAGTGGGGTACAATTATCTATTTTAGCCGAGTTCCAAGATGTAGCTTTTTTAGTGTCCTTTGTCAAGCTGCAATACTTTACCTGTTTTGTACAAGCTTCACAGATGGAGACCCCCCTATAGTATACACTGGAGCACCCGTGTGGCCCCCCTAATAAAAATGGTGTTCTTGTGTCCCACACTAGTGCTCCAGTGTCCAGATGTGAAAACAGCTGCTGAGTGTCCTCTCCTTACACAGAATCTAGTTTGCATTTCATTCTAGTTACAAAGCCATCTACACAACCCAATTCTTTGAAGCCAAGTATAGGGCCTCAAAATGGTGGCCAAATGCATATGGCCTAAACAATGGTATTTTATCGTCCGAAATAACAATGTGTGATCCGAACGAATAATGTGCCCATGAACATGAAAGTTACCATTTTAAACTGTACAACAGTTCCTAAAAGCACATGGAGCAGCACGAACGTAATAAACACAAAAAGAATAGGAACACAGCACAAATACTTACTTTTTTGCAGCACTCTCCGGATCTTTCTGTACTGCTCATGTTCTCGTAATTTCAGGTCCGACCACCGCTTCCTGAGCTGATCTTTCGATCGTCGTACCCCGAATTTCCGGTGCAGACTCCGGACCACTTTCGCCATGATCTTGGCATTTCGGACATTGTGGTTGGGGTAAGGCCCATACTTTCCATCATAGTCGGCCTTCTTCAGGATGTCCACCATCTCCAACATCTCCCCAAAGGACATATTTGAGTCCTTTAATCTCCTTCTGGATCGGGACGTTTCAGGCTCCAGCCTTTCCTCCTCCTCCTCCTCGTTGCTACAATTAGCACGATCCTGCTGTCTATCCGCCATGTGCTCTTCCCCCACTGCGCCGAACGAAAAGGGGCGGGGAATAGACTAGAAAGAACGTCAGGGGCGGGCGGAGTCATACGCATGCGCAGTGTGTATAAATCGTAACGCGCGCGTCTTACGTACGATCTGTGAGCGGAGGAAGGAGCATCGGAGACGCCGATCGTGCTAACGAAGGTAGGATCTAAACTTGGGCCTATACTGCTTTCGAAATGGAAGCCTATATTGTAACAAGATTAGGGGAGTTTGGCCTGACATTAGGGTTTGTCTTGTGTTGTGTCTTGCAGAGAAAATGGATGGGTTCAACGACCACAATTTCCTGCCCCTGTTCATAGACAAGTACAGGGAGCTGCCCTGTCTGTGGCAAGTGAGACACCCCCACTATAATCACAAACAGAAGAGGCAGACAGCGCTGGAGAAACTGCTGGAGTTGGTGAAGCCGGTGGTCCCCACAGCAACCATCCCTTATTTAAAAGCTAAAATTGGTGGCCTGAGGAGCACTTATCCTAGGGAGCGCAAGAAGGTCACAGATTCCCAGAGGTCCGGAGCTGCAGCAGATGACGTTTATGTCCCCAGGCTGTGGTACTATGAGAGACTGCGATTTCTGTCAGACCACACTGAATTCAGGGAATCCCTCTCTACTCTTCCTTCCACTCTTCCTTCCACCCCAGCTGAGGCTTCCGATGTCCAACCTGGGCCTTCCAGCCAGGAAGAAGTGGAGGAGCCCAGCTGGAGTCAGGTATAGCATTCTTCTACAGATTTCTGGGCAATAAAGAAATGATGTTTACTAGATGTTATTATTGATCATTAATTGCTGATTAAAAAAAGTGTTTTACATATCAATAGACAGTAGTGGGCACCCAAAATTGGGACAAGAATGAAAACTGCTGGGCTCAGAAGGATAGTCTGTTATATATTTGTTAACATTCAATTTGCAGCAGTCATGAGGTGAAAATTGTGTGTGATTAATGAAGAAAATACTAAAACTATGTCCCTTTTTCATACACAGGAAGACCTCAGCCAGGAGGAGGTTGTGGAATGTGACTGTCAGGAGGAGGCGGGGATTAGTGGCAGCCAGGAGGAGGCGGGGCTAAGTGTCAGCCAAGAGAAGCCTGGGACAAGTCGCAGCCTGACTGAGTCTCAGGTTCCTCCCCCCGCCTGCCATATAAACGAGCCAGGAAGGCGACTCCGAGTCCCGTGCAGGATTCAGCGTACAGGCTGATCCAGGAGGCTTCGGCGTCCCTCCGAGCCTTCCCCAGTCCTGAAGAGGCCTTTGCCTGCATGGCTGCCACAAAATTGCAGGGCATGCAGGAGGGTCAATGCAAGATCTCTGAGGACCTGATTTATAAAGTCCTACGTAAGGGGGAGAGTGGGGAACTGACACACAAGACAGATGTCATGGAGAGGGACGATCCTCCTCCTCCTCCTCCTGCTACCACAACTCCACCACCACAGCCAAAGGCTAGAAGGAAGCGTGGAAAGAAGACCAAAGAGTGATTGCCCTGGGTTCAGTCTGGTCTGACAAAAGCTGCAGTCTCTCGTATGACCACAGCCTGGGGACACAGATGTCATCTGCTGCTTTCCGGATCTCTGGGACTTCTGGACCAGACTGCCCTCCCTAAGATAAGGACTCCTCAGGCCACCAATTTTGCTTTTAAATAATTGATGTCTGCCCTGGGGGTCCAAGGCTTCACCCACTTCTGCAGTTTCTCCAGCGTTGCCTCCCTCTTTGTTTAGTTGTGACCCCTTAATAAAATTTATTTCGGTAAATTATACTCTCCTGTGTGTGTTTTCATCCAAAAAGGACAGTTTGTTGGTGACGATTCAGGTACATTTCTAAAGTACAATGTGAAATTAACAAGGGACAACAACACCAAACAATCTCCTACAGATTAAATAGAACAACATATTAGTGGTGTTGTGGGAACTTGTCACCAAAAACACACACAAACATTTTCGGGAATACAAATCAAAATCACCAAAAAAAATAAAAATAAAAAAGAGAAACACAAAAAAAGAATCTACATTAAAGTCCAAAAAAAAATAAATTTTGTTGTCAGATGTGAGAAATCAAAATATATTGAGGGAATCCCGATAAATAGTAAAGAAATAAGTTTGTGAGAAGTGTGTGTGAATATGAGCAGCAAAACGACTTAATTCTTGTCACATTATAAAGAAGAAGAGAGTGCGCTGTATTAAACCATTTTGAACATTGCAGCGCGACGAAAGTGCTGTATCCATTGCGAACGCTACGTTTACCAGAACGAGCTGTCCCGTGTCGGAATTTCTTCTGAGCATGCGTGGCACTTTGTGCGTCGGAACAGGCCACACACGGTCGGAAAAAACGCGATCGGATTTTGTTGTCGGAAAATTTTATCTCCTGCTGTCCAACTTTGTGTGTCGGAAAATCCGATGTAAAATGTCCGATGGCACCCACACACGGTCGGAATTTCCGACAACACGCTCCAATCGGACATTGTCCATCAGAAAATCCGACCGTGTGTACGGGGCATAAGTCCTCATTTTGTTGTTCAGGAAGAGATCTGATGCGCAGATTCTGACGGCGGCTTTGATTTTCCTGTTCTTCCAGCTTGTATGACAGTATGCGATAATTGCTCTGCACTTTACTCATCTGCAATTTAAGCTCCTATATCTCCTTGGCCTGATTACCAGACGTCTCCTCCACCTCCTCTACTCTGCGCAACAGAAAACCCATATCCGTCCGCACATTTAATATTTCTGACTTTATAGCGATTTCAAGATTTGAAAACATCTCCAGCATTTCTGCCTTGGTGGGAAGTGAAACCACATTTCTTTGGCCCTCCATCTTGCTGGTAGCAGGACCTCCTTCACACTCCGGGTCTTCTCTAGGCCTCTCACCCTGCCCCCCCTTTTGTTTTGTCTTTCGTTCCCCCTTGTTTCATATCTGTACCGGGGCTCTTTGAGCTCATCTCCTTGAGGTATTTTTGAATTGAACTCAAGTTTAGACTCTCCCTAGGGGTCTTGGGTTCGGCAGATTTTTGGGTGCGACTTCTCATACTTAGCCCAAATTTCTCGCCGCCTGTTGTAAGAACCAAATGACTAAGCCTACCAGATCAGTCCTGCAGATTCGCAGAGCACCCAGCTTCTGTGACCCTCTAAAATCGCTGCCAAAGACAGGTGACCTCTGGGCTTGTTAATTTTGTACTTAAGTATGTTATAATTGGCATACAGTCCAGTTTTCATGTATCCCGCCAAGAGGGTATCAAGAGCCTGACCGTGGCTATCCTATATCCGGGGCTGCTAGGCTTTGCTTAACAGGCAGTGAGTGAGGCCCTCAGACCGCTCTCCAATGGGGTAACGCATGCTCTCCCCTGGGCTCTCAGCCCTTCAGGTTTCTCTTCTTATCTCCTCCTTTTCTTTCCTTCCCCCGTCCCCTCTTTCCTTTCTCTCCCTCCTCTTTTATGGGCAAGTCTCTATATCATCATTATTGGCTCCTGTCCCCGCAGTTCTTCACAGGTAGTATGAAAAATGAATATCGTTCATACCTGATGGAGATGTCTTCATATTGCTCTGTCTGTTGAGAGGTTTGTCAGATCGCCTGCAGGTCCTGGGCTGTTGCTGTCTTGTCACTTCAGGCACCAGTCCACCTGTTGAGTCCTGCTGCAATATGAGGAGAGCCACTGGAAGGGGGGTTAGCCGAAGGAGGGTGGGGGGGACACTCCACCCTGTATCTCAGAGAGAGCAGAGTATCGCTCCGAGCCCAGGGCCAATACAGCCTGATTGCCGGTGTGCCGGTGTGCTGTGAGGCGACTCCTGCTTCTCACACAGGCAAACCTCGATCGCTTCAGCCCACGCTCGCCTCAACCGAGAGGGGGAAGGTACTCTCCCTTAGCCTGGTGGGACAAAAGCAGGGGAACCCTGGGCGTTCTTCAGGCTCCTATCCTTGGCGCGGCATCGGGCTCTCACCCCGCTCTGCACTTGAACTTCCTGGGTCGTCCAGCCTGCCTCCACTCCCTCACTCTAGCGCTGCCAACAGGCCCCTCCCCCCGCTCCGACGTCTCACGTCTGCATCCTGCCTCGTGACAGCTGATCTTCTCCCCTCCTCTTCCCTCCTGCCACTATTCCTGTAAAGTAATGTATTAAAATCACTGGCATTCACTGTGTTTTTGGCAGATATAAAGCAAAGTATGTTGATTTTTTTAACCACTTCCATACCTGAGACCCTAGGGAATAAAATGGCGGTCATTGCAATTTTTCATGTCACACAGTATTTGCGCAGCAATTTTTCAAACACGATTTTATGGATAAAATAATAATTTTCTTGAATTAATAAAAACCAAAAACAATAAAGTTAGCCAAAATGTTTTGTATAATGTGAAAGATGATGTTACACTGAGTAAACAGATACCTAAAAAGTCACGCTTTAAAATTATTCACTCGTGGAATGGTGCAAGACTTCAGTCCTTAGAAATCTCCATAGTCCACCCTTTAAAGTTTTACAGGTCACCAGTTTAGAGTTACAGAGGAGGACTTGTGCTGGCATTATTGATCTTGCACTAATGTTTGTGGTTTGAACATTGTTTACATATGCAAACATGAGCTACTTGTGAGTTTGCTTCTGCATGCGAGCACGAGGGGATGGGGGGTGCTTTCATTTTTTTTTTTTTTACACTTTCACTATTATTCCTATTACAAGGAATGTAAACATGACAAGTCCTCTTTACATCTATAATTCCCCAGATATCATGCCCATCCACCGAAGGTCATAAAGATGACTGGGACCATATGGTCCTCAGTCAGCTCTATGGTAAACAGCCGCCACCGACTGATTCATTCTCCAGCTCACTGTTTGCATGGGCGAGACGGTAGAAGCACCAAAGGGTGGCAGGAGGTGGGGGACGTCCCCTCCTGACACCTGTAAAAAACAATCAAGCAGATGAACCGCCACTATGATTGTTTTTACTATGCAGGGAATAGACAGCAGAAAAAAAATATCTGAATGTCATATGACCTCCAGCGGTATGGAAGTGGTTAAACATTATAATCCTAAATACCTTCTTGCACAGCACCGCTGTGTGGTCACGTGACCTCCTTCTGCAGGCTGGCTGACTTTAGAGGGGAATCTCAGCCTCTCCCACTGCTCTCCTTAGATGGGAGGCAGGACATGTGACTGCACAGCAGAGCTGTGCAAGAAGGTATTTAGGATTATTATTTTAAAAAAAAATTAACATACTGTGCTTTATATTTGCCTAAAACAGAGGGGATACCAGTGATTTATATAAGTGATTTATTAACCACTTTAATCAGAGTGAGTTGAGTCGATATTGGGGAGATTTTACAGCGGGACATAAATCGTCAGCGCGTAGAGCCTAAAGTTGGAAAATCCATTAAGGTAGATGAAGTAAACGCGTGGCAGTAGCCAAAGATTATTAGCCAAACCAATCTTTGAGCTTGGTATAGAGGTATAGAACACTCTGGCGAGTTGGCATGCAGAGAAATAGTGGAATTACACTGCATCTGAGCACTACAAACCAAAATGCTTTTTGATTCAATTTTATTATTCAAATGCCCCCATCCATCTAAGTCTACATTGTTTGTTTTGCTGAGAAATCACTTTGGAAAACATCTCCTAGCATTTCTGGCTTTGGCCATCTTGAGTAAGGGCAAATGATTGATTCATTTACTTCCTGAAATTCATCTGGCCTTAGCTCAGGCATGCATGCAGAAGGGTTTGCTTAGCTGAGACAATCCCTCCTCCCCTCCTAAAGACTCATGGGATGTATAACATAATTTGCCTAGGCATGGAAACCAGGAATTAACTGAAGAAGTTTAAAACATGTAAATATGATATACATTACTTTCTTATCTATTGACTAACGCTAGCGCCATACAGATTCAAAATAGTAAACGTTGACTGAGAGAGTGAAGCTCTGCTTTAAGATCCGGAAGGCCAGTACCCCCTTGCAACTTGGGCAACACTAACTGGGCCCAGCTAGTCCTGGAGAGCTTCTGTCATCAGAGGTATTTAGTACACATCTTCTTGAATGTTATAAAGAAGTAGGAAGGTTTGTGTATGTAGATTGCAGTTTGTAAAGGAACTGTGGAACATTCAACATTTTCAGGACAGAAATAAAGAGAAATGGGGCTTATTCCAAAGAAAAAGGTCCCATTGTGCGACCTGCAGTTCTGGGAGAAAATTCTTATGCCGCGTACACGTGGTCGGAATTTTCAACCGGACTTGTCCGACGGATGCCAACGGACCAAATCCGGCGGACAATCCGATCGTGTGTGGGCTTCACCGGACCTTCAGCGGACTTTTCCAGTCGCAAATCTGATGGACTTTAGATTTGGAACATACTTCACATCTTTACGTCGTAACTCCGCTGGACCCGGAAATCCGCTCGTCTGTATGCTAGTCCGACAGACAAAAACCTACGCTAGGGCAGCTATTGACTACTGGCTATCAACTTCCTTATTTTAGTCCGGTGTACGTCATCACGTACAAATCCGTCTGACTTTGGTGTGATTGTGTGTAGGCAAGTCCGGTCGTTAGAAAGTCTGTTGAAAGTCCGGCAAAAGTCAGTCCAAAGTCTGTCGAAAGTCTGTCAGACGGGCTGTCGGACTTTTGTAGCTGAAAAGTCCGACCGTGTGTACGTGGCATTAGAGAAAAGTTCAGAAAGATCCGATGGGAGCTGGATTCCCAAGTAGGTAATGGAGTCCAGTTTCCATTGGAATGGGAAATTATCAAGGCATTGATGGACTTCCTCTGGAGTTAATGAAAAATTCAGCACATGAGACTTTGGATAATTCACTTTGAGAATGAATATTTGTTTAAAATGTTCAAGGTCCTGTCTAAGATTTGGTATGGTTGTGGCAGGTTCCGTCACAAAGAGGAGGCTATCAAAATTACAAAGGTTTATACTTATATTGTTTTTATGGTTGCAGTAACCTTTGGTAAAGGCAACGTACAGTGGTTTTGTATATATTTTCTTTATTTATTATTATTTGGACTAAATCAGTTTTTAGATATGAAACATTGACTATGACCATTGTTTGGTCCCCTATCCAGTCAGCTATTGGATCTTTCAGGTCATTTCTTTACATTTTCTGCTTAGATTCTTTGTGGTAGAAAGCTTGTATTGAGAGCTCAAAAGCTTGAGTAAAGAAGCAGAGGAGTTTTCATAGGAATACACCCTGAGATTTCAATGAGACAGCAGGGATTTCTGCTTCAGTCTCTCTTTTGATAATCCACAATGCTCTGGGAATTTAAAAAAAACTCTAAATAACAGAAATAAAAAAACATATAGAACAGCTGTCTAAAATGTATAAGTGTGAAGACATTTAATTTACATAAAACTATTTAAAGCTGTCAGTAGTGCATAAACACCACACCTGTATAGGTTTTTCAACCTTTCTAGAAGGGAAAGTAAGGCACCTCTATTACTTTATATCAACAGGGAAACCACTCTGTAGTGTAGGACTTTTTCTTACATCGTGGTGATTAGATCCTGTAGCTGACTGTAATAATTAATGGAGCATTGTTACATCTATACTTTCTACAGGTACACATAGACTTATAGAGTCTCTTAAAAGGTCATCTCCTTGACCCTGCTTACCCATCATTCTGTTGCATGCAATGGTCTAGTAAATACCTAGTCATTCTGTTTGTGTGAGGAGCAAGTGGCTTTCTCCAAGGACGTAGTCATGTCTGACCGACTAATCGCCAGAGCCAAGCACTGTCACGTGAGAAGGAAGATCATCAACCATGAATAAGCTCTGACGCCATCCAACCTGAAGTTTTCACATAGTTTAATGGATTTCAATAGATCAGAGGAGTTACAGGATAGTGTGGCAAATAGGGATGGGCTGACTGTTCGAGTCGAACATGAGTTCGACTCGAACATCGGCTGTTCGATCGTTCGCTAAAGATCAAACATTATGGGCCGTTCGCGGCAAATTCGAGCGGTGCGTCACGGCCCATAATGCACTGCGTTATCGCAGTGGTTTTCTTGCTGATGATTGGCCAAGCATGCACTATGACCCGCATGCTTTGGCCAATCACAGCGCCGTAAGCAAACAGAGCCATAGAAGCGTGTACTTAACCCCCTGAGCCATAATTGGCCAAAGGCACCCTGCCTTTGGCCAATTATGGCTCAGGGGGTTAAGTACACGCCCCACACTACATAAGGCCGCCTGCACGTCAGCCCTGTGTAGTGTGTTGCTGGGGTTATAGAGAGATAGATAGAGAGAGAGAGTGTGTAATTTCATTTACTTTGAGCAGGCAGTTTATTCAGTTAGCTAGATCTCACTGCAGACTGTTCCTGCTGTACTATTTCTAATCTACTTCAGGCAGGCAGTTGATCCAGTTTAGCTAGATCTCACTGCAGACCGTTCATGCTGTACTGTTTCTAATCTACTTCAGGCAGGCAGTTGATCCAGTTTAGCTAGATCTTGCTGCAGACGGTTCCTGCTGTACTATTTCTAATCTACTTCAGGCAGGCAGTTGATCCAGTTTAGCTAGATCTCACTGCAGACCATTCCTGCTGTATTATTTCTAATCTACTTCAAGCAGGCAGTTGATTCAGTTAGCTGCAGTGTATTTCATATATATATATATATATATATATATATATATATATATATATAGATAGATAGATATAGATATATAGATAGATAGATATAGATATAGATATCTATCTATATATATATATATATATATATACAGTCAGACTGCTATACATATATCCACTGTATCCAGTTTAGCTAGATCTCACTGCAGACCGTTCTGCTGTACTATTTCTAATCTACTTCAGGCAGGCAGTTGATTCAGTTAGCTGCAGTGTATTTCATATATATATATATATATATATATATATATATATATATATATATATATATATATATATATATATATACAGTCAGACTGCTATATATATATATATCCACTGTATCCAGTTTAGCTAGATTTCACTGCAGACTGTTCCTGCTGTACTGTTTCTTTTACATAGTTACATATAGTTACATAGTAGGTGAGGTTGAAAAAAGACACAAGTCCATCAAGTCCAACCTATGTGTGATTATGTGTCAGTATTACATTGTATATCCCTGTATGTTGCATTCATTCAGGTGCTTATCTAATAGTTTCTTGAAGCTATCGATGCTCCCCGCTGAGACCACCACCTGTGGAAGGGAATTCCACATCCTTGCCGCTCTTACAGTAAAGAACCCTCTATGTAGTTTAAGGTTAAACCTCTTTTCTTCTAATTTTAATGAGTTGCCACGAGTCTTGTTAAACTCTCTTCTGTGAAAAAGTTTTATTTCTATTGTAGGGTCACCAGTACGGTATTTGTGTATTGAAATCATATCTCCTCTCAAGCGTCTCTTCTCCAGAGAGAATAAGTTCAGTGCTTGCAACCTTTTCTCATAACTAAGATCCTCCAGACCCTTTATTAGCTTAGTTGCCCTTCTTTGTACTCGCTCCATTGCCAGTACATCCTTCCTGAGGACTGGTGCCCAGAACTGGACAGCATACTCTAGGTGTGGCTGGACCAGAGTCTTGTAGAGTGGGAGAATTATTGTTTTATCTCTGGAGTTGATCCCCTTTTTAATGCATGCCAATATTCTGATTGCTTTGTTAGCAGCAGCTTGGCATTGCATGCCATTGCTGAGTCTATCCTCTACTAGGACCCCCAGGTCCTTTTTCATCCCAGATTCCCCCAGAGGTTCTCCCCCCAGTGTATAGATTGCATCCATATTTTTGCCACCCAAATGCATTATTTTACATTTTTCTACATTGAACCTCATTTGCCATGTAGTTGCCCATCCCATTAATTTGTTCAGATCTTTTTGCAAGGTTTCAACATCCTGCGGAGAAGTTATTGTCCTGCTTAGCTTAGTATTGTCTGCAAATACAGAGATTAAACTGTTTATCCCATCCTCCAGGTCGTTTATGAACAAATTAAATAGGATTGGTCCCAGCACAAAACCCTGGGAACCCCACTACCCAACCCTGACCATTCCGAGTACTCCCCATTTATCACCACCCTCTGAACTCGCCCTTGTAGCCAGTTTTCAATCCATGTACTCACCCTTTGGTCCATGCCAACGGACCTTATTTTGTACAGTAAACGTTTATGAGGAACTGTGTCAAATGCTTTTGCAAAATCCAGATACACCACGTCTACGGGCCTTCCTTTATCTAGATGGCAACTCACCTCCTCATAGAAGGTTAGTAGATTGGTTTGGCAAGAATGATTCTTCATGGATCCATGCTGATTACTGCTAATGATACCGTTCTTATTACTAAAATCTTGTATATAGTTCCTTATCATCCCCTCCAAGAGTTTACATACTATTGATGTTATGCTAACTGGTCTATGAATTCCCAGGGATGTATTTTGGGCCTTTTTTAAATGTTGGTGCTACATTGGCTTTTTTCCAATCAGCTGCTACCATTCCAGTCAGTAGACGGTCTGTAAAAATTAGGAACAACAGTCTGGCAATCACTTGACTGAGTTCCCTAAGTACCCTCGGATGCAAGCCATCTGGTCCCGGTGGTTTATTAATGTTAAGTTTCTTAAGTCTCTATTTAATTCTGTCCTCTATTAACCATGGAGGTGCTTCCTGTGTTGTGTCATGAGGATAAACACTGCAGTTTTGGTTACTGAAGCCCCCCGATTCACTCGTGAAGACTGAGGAGAAGGATAAACGCAATACCTTCGCCATCTCCCCATCCTTTGTAACCAGATCTCCTTCCTCATTCTTTATGGGGCCAATATGATCTGTCCTCCCTTTTTTACTGTTTACATACTTAAAGAATTTCTTGGGATTTTTTTTGCTCTCCTCCGCTATGTGTCTTTCATGTTCTATCTTAGCCATCCTAATTGCACCCTTACATTTCTTGTTGCATTCTTTATAAAGTCTGAATGCTGAGGATGATCCCTCAACCTTGTATTTTTTGAAGACCTTCTCCTTTGCTTTTATATGTATTTTTACATTGGAGTTAAGCCATCCAGGACTTTTGTTCGCTCTTTTAAATTTATTACCCAATGGGATACATTGGCTAATGCCCTTATTTAATATGCTCTTAAAGCAAACCCATCTCTCCTCCGTATTCTTTGTTCCTAATATTTTATCCCAATTTATGCCTTTTAGCAAGGTTTGTAGTTTAGGGAAGTTGGCGCTTTTGAAATTCAGTGTCTTTGTATTCCCTTTTTGTTTCCTATTTGTGTAATTTATACTGCAACTAATTAACCTGTGATCACTGTTACCTAGATTGCCCCGTATTTCCACATCCGTGATCAGGTCTGTGTTGTTGGTAATCAGTAGATCCAGTATTGTTTTTTTTTCTAGTTGGTGCGCCTACCATCTGACCCATAAAATTGTCCTGCAAGACATTAAGAAACTGGCGAGCCTTAAATGAATGCGCGGTTCCCTCCGCCCAGTATATGTCTGGATAATTAAAATCCCCCATTATGATAACACTTCCCATCCTTGCTGCTAATCCAAATTGTGATAGGAGATCTGTCTCTACTTCCTCCCTCAGGTTAGGGGGCCTATAGCATACTCCCAGTATTATTTTCCCCTTAGCTTCATCCCTTTGGAGCTCTACCCATAAGGATTCCACCTCTCCCCTAGCTCTCTCAGTGATGTCATCTCTCACATTCACTTGTACATTATTCTTGATATATAGGCATACCCCTCCCCCTTTTTTACCCTCTCTATCCTTGCGGTAAAGGGTATACCCTTCAATGTTTGCTAGCCAATCATGAGAGCTGTTGAACCACGTCTCTGAAATTCCCACAAAATCCAAATCCTCCTCATACAACAGTATCTCTAGTTCACCCAACTTGTCCGCCATGCTCCTGGCATTGGTGAACATGCCACATAGGTCGCATATTGTCCTCGTATTGGGTGTTTCGAGATTGCAACTAGGACTTGCTAATATACTTCAGGCAGTCAGTTGATTCAATTCAGTTGTATTTCATATATACTGTGTATACAGTCAGACTGCTATATATATATATCTATATCTATAGATATATATATATATATCTATAGATATATGTATATCTATAGATATAGATATGTATATATCTATGGATACTGTATATATATCTATATCTATAGATATATATATCCACTGTATCCAGTTTAGCTAGATTTCACTGCAGGCTGTTCCAGCTGTACTGTTTCTAATATACTTCAGGCAGTCAGTTGATTCAGGTAGCTGCACTGTATTTCATATATACTGTATATACAGTATGTACTTCAGGCAGGCAGTTGATCCAGTTTAGCTAGATCTCGCTGCAGACCATTCCTGCTGTACTATTTCTAATCTACTTCAGGCAGGTAGTTGATCCAGTTTAGCTAGATCTCACTGCAGACCGTTCCTGCCGTACTATTTCTAATCTACTTCAGGCAGGCAGTTGATTCAGTTAGCTGCAGTGTATTTCATATATATATATATATATATATATATATATATATATATATATACAGTCAGACTGCTATATATATATATATATATATATATATATATATATATATATATATATATTCACTGTATCACTGAATCCAGTTTAGCTAGATTTCACTGCAGACTGTTCCTGCTGTACTGTTTCTAATATACTTCAGGCAGTCAGTTGATTCTGTTAGCTGCACTGTATTTAGAATATACTAAATATACAGTCAGACAGCTATATTATTATTATTATAATACAGGATTTATATTGCGCCGACAGTTTACGCAGCACTTTACAACATTAGGGCAGACAGTACAAGTACAATACAATTCAATACAGGAGGAATCAGAGGGCCCTGCTCGTTAGAGCTTACAATCTAGGAGGGAGGGTCAAGTTATACAAAAGGGTAATAGCTGTGGGGGATGAGCTAATGGAGAAAATAGTGCAGTTGTTAGATGGAGGCAGGATAGGCTTCTCTGAAAAGGAAAGTTTTCAGGGATCGCCTAAAAGTGGATACATTTGGAGACAGTCTGACAGATTGGGGTAGGGAATTCCAGAGGATAGGCGAGGCTCGGGAGAAGTCCTGGAGGTGGATATGGGAGGAGGTGATGAGGGAGCTAGAGAGCAGGAGGTCTTGGGAGGAACAGGGATGGAGATTAGGTTGGTATTTTGAGACTAGGTTAGTGATGTAGCTGGGGGCAGAGTTGTGAATGGCTTTGTAACTTAATGTTAGTATTTTGAATTTAATTCGTTGGGCGAGTGGTAGCCAATGGAGGGATTGGCAGAGAGGGGTAGCAGACACTGAGCGGTTTGTAAGGTGGATGAGTCTGGCAGCAGCATTCATGATGGACTGAAGGGGGGATAGTCTATTTAAAGGTAAGCCAATGAGCAGTGAGTTGCAGTAGTCAAGGCGAGAGATAACCAGGGAGTGAATCAGGAGCTTTGGGGTTTCACTGGTTAGAAAGGGACGTAGTTTAGAGATGTTGAGGAGGTTGAGGCGGCAAGCTTTGGAAAGTGATTGGATGTGGGGCCAAAAGGAGAGTTCAGAATCAAGGATAACACCTAGCACCCTTACATGTGGGGACGGGTGGATGGTTTTGCCATTGCTCTTGACAGAGAAGTCAGGGGAAGAGGCACGTGGGGGAGGAAATATTATAAGCTCGGTTTTGGACAAGTTGAGTTTGAGGAAGTGGTGTGACATCCATACAGATATGTCGGTTAGTAAGTTAGTGATGCGTGAGGAGATTGATGGAGTGAGTTGAGGGGTGGAGAGATAGATTAGTGTGTCATCAGCAAGCATAGAAATGATATTGAAAGCCGTGAGAGGCTATCAACTGACCCAGGGAAGAGGTGTAGATTGAAAATAAAAGAGGTCCAAGAACAGAACCTTGGGGGACCCCGACAGAAGGGAAGAGGAGTGGAGGAAGTAGAATTGTAAGTGACACTGAAGGTGCGTTGGGATAGGTAGGATGAGAGCCACTGAAGAGCACAGTCACGGAGACCGAGGGAGTAAAGTTTTTTGAGGAGGAGGGGGTGGTCAACCGTGTCAAAGGCAGCTGAAAGATCCAGAAGTAGGAGTACAGAATAGTGTCCGTTGGTTTTTGCAGTTAGTAGGTCATTTGTGAGTTTTAAAAGAGCAGTTTCTGTGGAGTCTTGAGGGCGAAATCCAGATTGAAGGGGATCGAGAAGGTTGTTTTTAATGAGGTGGCCACTCAGTTGGTTGTAAACCAGGCGTTCAAGGAGTTTAGAGGAAAAGGGGAGCAAGGAGATAGGGCGTAGGTTGTTAAGATTGGTAGGGTCCAAGGACGGCTTTTTGAGTATGGGGGTGACCAGTGCATGTTTTAGAGCATCGGGGAAGATGCCAGAGGTGAGGGAGAGATTGAAAATGTGAGTTAGAGAGTGAAGGATAGGGTCAGAGGGTGATCGTAGCATTTGAGAGGGATTTGAGAGGGATTAGGGTCCAGGGGACAGGTGGTTAGGTGGGCGATAGAAAGGAGTTTAGCAACTTCGTCTGTAGTAGTTGAATAGGGGGAGTGTCAGTTGTACCTGTTGACATAGCTGGGGGAGATACCTGTAGAATAGAGATTTCATCACGGATTGTATCAATCTTGCTTTTGAAGTGATTAGAGATTTCCTGGGCAGTGAGTAAGTCAGTGGGTGGAGGTGGTGGAGGACAAAGTAGAGAGTTGAAGGTAGAGAAGAGTTTACGGGGATTGGATGAGAAGGTGTTAATAAGAGTTGTAAAATAGGTTTGCTTGGCAGTGTGGAGGAAAGAATAGTATTTTTGGAGGGCAGATTTGTATTGGTTGAAGTCTTTGAGAGACTTAGTCTTGTGCCACAGACGCTCAAGAGCGCGACTACATTTTTTGAGAACTTTAGTGTCATCTGTTTGCCAGGGTTGTAGGGATCGAGGCCTGATTCTGCGTGTAGTGAGGGGAGCGAGCTTGTCCAGGGCAGAGGACAGAGATTTATTATAGATGGACGTGGCTTGGTTAGGGCAGGACAGGGGAGAGATTTTGTCATAGAGGTGGTCAGTAGCAGAATAGAGGAGAGATTAGTAGAAGTTGCGAAAGTTTCTACGGGTGATGGTCAGGCGATTGGAGGGAAAGGTGGTGGAAGACAGGGGGAGAGAGAAGCTAATAAGGTGGTGGTCGGAGAGAGGAAAAGGATTGTTTGAGAAGTTGCATGGAGTGCATAGGTAGGAGAATACAAGGTCAAGCGTGTTGCCATCAGAGTGAGTAGAAGCCTGTACCCATTGCTTCAGGTCAAATGAAGAGGTTAGACTAAGAAGTTTAGAAGTAGCAGGAGTGTTTGTATTAGCAGGGATGTTGAAATCACCGAGAAGGATTGTGGGAATGTCCGAAGAGAGAAAGTAGGGTAGCCAGGCAGAAAACTCATCAAGGAAAGTCGATAATGGTCCAGGGGGCCGGTAGATCACAGCAATTCTTAGGGAAGTAGGAGAGAATAGACGTATACAGTGGGCTTCGATTGATGAGAGGGAAAAAGAGGGAGGAGGGTGAATAACCTTGAAGGTGCTCTG
Organism: Lithobates clamitans; assembly: GCA_037952925.1. Taxonomy (NCBI): domain Eukaryota; kingdom Metazoa; phylum Chordata; class Amphibia; order Anura; family Ranidae; genus Lithobates; species Lithobates clamitans. The sequence goes on along the minus strand of JBBGZY010000477.1, from coordinate 3,023,182 downwards.
GAGGGATAGGAGGAATCCCACGCCACCTCCCTTGCATCCATTAGGCCTAGGGGAGTGAGTCCAGTGAAGGCCACCATGGGAGAGGGAAGCAGGAGAAGGGGTGTCAGATTCGTGGAGCCAGGTTTCGGTGAGAGCAAGTAGATTAAAGGAATTAGTGACAAGGAGATCATGAACAGCGGTGAGTTTGTTGCAGACAGAGCGGGGGTTACAGAGGGCGCAGGAGAGAGGGAGGCTGGTGTTGGGAAGAAGAGGAATGGAGACTAAATTGTGTAGATTGCGACTACTACCAGAGGGTGTAGGGTGATGGTGATGGGTGTGTTGGGCACAGTTAAATAAGGGGGGCCCAGGGTTTGGGGAAATATCTTTAGCAATTAGGAGAAGCAGAAGAGTGAGGGAGGTAATATGAGAATATGATTTGTATGAGGGAACATGCTTCAGTATCCTAGGGGGTATGTTAGCAAGTGGGCTTAGAGTTAGAAAGAGGTGATGAGTGCAGTAATAGGGGGAGGGGAGAAGTGAGGGTGATATGTAAAGATTGTGGGGTGGAGCAGAGGGATGAAGAAAGGAGAGTTTGAGGATTAAGGCAGCAATTGTGAAAAGGAGGAGAGGTAAAGAGTGCATGTTTCAGAGAGGAAGATGATAAAATTTGTAAATGGGGATATATATATATATATATATATATATATATATATATATATATATATATATATCCACTGTATTCAGTTTAGCTAAATCTCACTGCAGACGGTTCCTGCTGTACTGTTTCTATTTCTAATATACTTCAGGCGACCAGCTGATTCAGTTAGCTGCAGTGTGTTTCATATATCTATATGCACGCTTGTGTATATATATATAGTCTAGCCAAGCCTATACCTGACTGTAGGCCATTCCTGGAGTACGTGTTCAACGACACTTTCAGGCAGTTGACTCAGTGACGTGCAGTTCATAAAATATATATCCACTGCATTGTAGTCCAGCCAAGCCTATACCTGACTGTAGACCATTCCTGGAGTATATGTTCAAAGACACTTTTAGGCAGGTGACTCATTGAGCTGCAGTTGATTTAATATATATATATATATATATATATATATATATATATATATATATATATATATATATATATATATATATATATATATATATATACAGGCTCATATATATATATATATATATATATATATATACAGGCTTATATATATATATATATATATATATATAGTCTAGCTAAGCCTATTCCTGACTGTAGGCCATTCCTGGTATAGTGTCTTTAGTAAACTTCAGGCGTTGTTTTGCTAATCTAATTGTACAGTATGTCTGGAAGGCCACCAAGGAGAGGCAGATGCTCACAGGCCTCTAAAAATGGGCAAGCAGGCTCTGCGTCCATAGCCAACAGTGCTGGTCATGGACATGGTGCATCCTCAGCATGTGGCCATGGGGCACACTTGTCCTTTTGTTCGGCAGCGGGCCGTGTTGAGCCACAACATGCAGAAGAGTTGGTAAAGTGGATGACCAAGCCGTCCTCATCCTCTCATCCTCTGTCACCCAGGCTCAGGGTACTTTGTCTGCCAGTGCAGCTGCCAAAGTGGCCTCTTCCATTGGCTGTCATCAGCCACTCCTTCCCTAGCCCCACCATCATGCCCAGAGGAGTCCCCTGAACTGTTCGACCACAGTGTATGGTAATGCTGCTGGAGGATGTGCAGCATTTTGAAGGCTCCGATGATGGTACGCAGGTTGAGGATGAAGGCAGTAACGTGAGCCCAGACAGTGGAGGTGCCCAAGAAGGACGAGAAACTGGTAGTCATGTTCCCCCAGCTGCAGCATACTGCCTGGTTTGCTCCAGTGGTGAGGAGGGAGGGGATGATGAGGTCACTGACTCTACGTGGGTGCCAGATAGAAGAGAGGAGGAGCAGGAGCCACATCTCCAATGGATGCCCTCCAGGGGCCAGCTTAAGGGCAGGCAACTGACTGCATCACACCACAGAGCTCCGCATGTGCAGGGCACTGCTGACTTAATGCATTTTTCCAAAAGTTCTTTGGTGTGGGCCTTTTTTGAGATGCATGCAGCAAATCGCACTGTTGCTGTTTGCAACATATGTCTAAAGCGTATCAAGCATGGCCAAAACAGCAGCCACTTGGGCACCACATGCTTGACCAGACATATGTCGAGCTCCCATGCAGTCCATGGCAACAGTACTTAAAAGACCCACACCAAAGAACAAGGCGGACCTCTCCTTGCTCCTCATCAGCTGGGATCTCCAACCCCACTATAACTTCAGTCCTCTCAGAGACCTGCACTGAGAGCAATGAAGATGTAGAATTAGGTGTCCCAAGCACTTGCAGGCAATCTGCTAGCAGTACACCAACATCCGATTGTAGCAGGCAAATTTCCCTACCCCAGTTGCTAAACTGGCGAAAGAAATTCAGTCCCAGCCATCCCATGCTCAGTGGCTGAATGCTAGTTTGGCTAAATTGCTAGCACTCCAACTGCTACCTTTTCAGCTGGTAGATTCTGCCCCCTTTTGAGAATTTGTGGAATGTGCGGTACCTCAGTGGCAGGTTCCTAAACGCCAATTTTTTTCTCGGAAGGCCATTCCGGCTCTCTACCGACATGTGGAAGGCAATGTCTTGGCCTCGTTGGACAGGGCGGTCATCGGTAAGGTGCATATTACCACTGACTCATAGTACAGCAGGCATGGACAGAGACGTTATCTTCCTTTCATGGCACACTGGGTAACCCTGCTGGCAGCTGGGAAGGATGCAGGACAGGGTGCAGTATTGTTGGAGCTTGTTCTGCCACCACGTCTCCTCTTCCTCTTCCTCCTCCTCTATGGCCTCTTCCTGTGCAGATTTGTCCTCGAAACCAGCGGTGCTCTGTAGGCTTTCTAGGGGCTACACAAGCACTCAGGCAAAAAGATGCTATGCGGTGCTTGAGTTCGTCTGCTTAGGGGACAGGAGCCACACTGGAGCAGAGATTCTGGCAGCTCTGCAGGGGCAGGTGCAGAGGTGGTTGACGCCACGCCAGCTTCAGCCAGGAATGGTGGTTTGCGACAATGGCACCAACCTCCTCTCCACCCTCCGACAGGGACACTTCACCCATGTTATCTGTCTGGCTCACGTCCTTAATTTGGTGATGCAGCGGCTCTTGTGCAGGTATCCAGGCTTACAGGATCTCCTGAGGCAGACCAGGAAAGTCTGTGGGCATTTCCACTGGTCATATAATGCCAGTGCTCGGCTGGCTGACCTCCAAAAGGAATGCAACCTGCTCAAGAACCGGTTCATCTGTGACATGCCCACCAGGTGGAACTCAATGTTGGCAATGCTGCAGCGGCTGCACACACAGCAGAGGGCCATCGATGACTACCTGTGCGAGTATGGCACCAGGACAGTGTCAGGGGAGCTTGGCTTTTTTTCGCCATGTCAGTGGCTCATGTTCAAGGATGCATGCACTGTCCTGTCACCATTTGAGGAGGCCACGAGGATGGTGAGCAGTGACAGCACATGCATCAGTGATATTGTCCCTCTTGCTTACCTGTTGGAGCACACGCTGCATGGAATAATGGACAGAGCACTTGAGGCAGAACAGAGGGAGGAAGAGGAGGACTTCCTTACCTCTCAAGGCCCCCTTTATCCAGACAGTATTCCTGCAGGCCCGCCTATCACACAGGAAGACGAGGAGGATTGTGTCAGCATGGAGGTGGAGCCTGGCACTCAGCATCAGCAGCAGTCTTCAAGGGATCGTTTTCAGTCCCCAGAAACCCATGGACTTGTACGTGGCTGGCAGGAGGTGGCTGTGGATCAGGTTGTCCTCAGTGACCCAGAGGACTCTGGACCGAATGCCTCGGCAAACCTACGCTGCATGGCCTCCCTGATCCTGCAAAGCCTCTGAAAGGACCCCCCAGATTCATGGTATCAAGGAGAGGGATCAGTGCTGGCTGGCAACCCTTCCTGATCCAAGTTACAAGGGTAAGGTGGTGGAACTTATCCAGTCGTCGCAGACGGAGCAGAAGATAAAACATGTTCGGGAGGCTTTGCAGAAAGGTTTGCAATGCATCTCCAGAGCCTGGGAGGTTACAATTTCCTGGTCCTCCTGGACAACTTGTTGCTGAGGCTTCAGTCAGTCACAGAAGGAGCGGTTGAGAAGATGGCCGTCTGGCTGATGCGTTCAGACAATTTTTTAGTCCGCAGCCCCAAGGTCTGATCAGTTCCACCAACCATCGCCAGCATCAGTTGTACATGGTGCAGGAATACCTAGGGGCAAGATCAGACTTGGAGACCTTTCCAACCAAAAAATCCACTGGGTTACTGGGTCTTGAGGATGGATCACTGGCCAGAGCTTGCACAGTATGCAATTGAGCTACTGGCCTGTCCTGCATCCAGTGTTCTTTCAGAACACACATTCAGTGCTGGAGGCTTTGTAACTGATCACAAAGTGCGCCTGTCCACCGACTCGGTTGATCGGCTCTCCTTCATAAAAATGAATCAGTCTTGGCACCTGATGCTGATATAACCGACTAATTTTTTATGAATGTGAGATCCCTTGAAGACTGCCTATGCTGATGCTAAGTAAGGATGACCTTTGGCGTGTTCGCACAGCCCTCATGCAGAGCCCGCCAGGAAGTCTCACTGTGCTGCGCTAATCACAGGCAGTGAGACATTTCCCGATCTCTGCAGCCGCACATCAGGAAAATGTCTCACTGCCTGTGATTAGCGCAGCGCCGTGCCGACTTCCTGGTGGGCTCTGCACGTGGGCTGTGTGAACACACCTGAGCTCATCCTTAATGTTGAGTGACTATCCTGTTATGCTGAGTGACTATTCTATTCCTCCTCAATGTTCATGTTGATAGCTTCTAAGAAATGTTTTGGTTCTGTGCACCACCACCAGTGGCTAAGGCCCAATTTTTCTGCCCCTGTTTAACAGGGGCGTGTAATTACTTTTACTTTTTGTAATTATTTTTGCTTTAATATTTTGCAGCAGGGCTCATTCCTGTGCTCAACAAGAGTATCTGTGAGGGGTTGCAGTGTTGTGGCACCACCACCAGTGGCTAAGGCCCAATTTTTCTGCCCCTGTTTAACAGGGGCGTGTAATTACAATTTTTGATCAAATATTTAACAGCAGGGCTCGTTCCTGCTCCCAACAAGAGTATCTGTGAGGGGTTGCAGTGTTGTGGCACCACCACCAGTGGCTAAGACCCAATTTTTCTGCCCCTGTTTAACAGGGGCATGTAATTACAATTTTTGCTGTAATATTTTGCAGCAGGGCTCGTTCCTGCACTCAACAAGAGTATCTGGGAGGTGTTACAGTGTTGTGGGACCACCACCACTGCCTAAGGCCCAATTTTTCTGCCCCTGTTTAACAGGGGCATGTAATTACAATTTTTGATCAAATATTTAACAGCAGGGCCTGCTCCTGCGCCCACCAAGAGTAACTGTGAGGGCTTACAGTGTTGTGGCACCACCACAGAGAGGCCCTTGTCCCCCTGAAGATGGGAACAAGGTGGTTGACTTTTGTGCTGCCCGAGCCCCTCCTGCCCCCAAGCATCCACCCCCTTTCATGGTCTGTCTTGCTGTGTGTTTGGCTAGGGGTTTGTTAGTGTTTGGGAGGGACACAATCTTTTTTTAGTTTGGGGTGGTATTTTTCATGTGGGGTTCTCATTTAAAGCCTTAACAGACAAAAATGGCCTTGTATGTATTGGTATGTATTGGGGGGCAGGCCATTTTTATTTTTACTTTTTTTTTAAAGATTTTGCAACTGCAATGTAGATTTTTAGGTTTTCTTAAAGCCGTACATCTTTGAAGAAGTATCCTGGATACATGCAACAATGCACCAATTTACAGGCAGAGTAAGCCCCCCCCCCCCCCAAGTTACTAGCTTTTAAGCAATATGGCATTTTTAAAGACGCTTCTTGTTTGGTTTATGGGGTTATCAAAATTGGTGACATTGGTATATGTCCCTCAGGGTGGGACCTGGGCCCCCATACCCACTTTAAGGCCAATAGCTAGAATATAAGCCAGCCAAGTGGGGACTAGCAAAATAAACATGTCAGTTCCCATAGACTGCAATGGTAATTGTATAACTTTTTAGGCTGTTTGTTCCACGGACCGGGGGGTGTTTGTCCCATCTGTAATTTTGTAGTATGCTGGATAATGTGCTTAATTTTGTACAGGGGGTGGCTTATTTTGTTCTAGCTGCATTTGGGTTGGTCTGGGCATGTTTAGGGACTTTGGTTTATTTTTTGTGTGTGAACAGCACTTGGATTTTTCTGGGCATGCTCAGAGGGTGTGTTTTTTGGGTTAGTAATTTAAGGACATCCTTAACAGGTGTACCCACTTTGAAGTAATGTCTCAAAATTGAGTGAACTTGCATTTTGTGTGTTTCACAGACTATGCATGTGTTTTTAATTGCCTCAGCACACAAACCTAGGTTATATAAAACTTGCAGATAGCATTCTTTACCTTGCCCTGACAAGAGGCCAGATTACTTGATGGTGTGTGTGGAAAGAGAGTACATTTGGCATTTTCTGTTTGTATTTTGTTTGTTATGTCTTTGCAAAACAGATGTGTTTTAGAGCAAGATTTTTTTTACTTTTGTTTTGTATTTTTTTTGGGTGGGGGGATATTTTTCCCTGAAATATTTTTGATGTTGTCAATGTGTGTCATTTGTAGGTTGTTAGTTTCACTTTGATTTAATTGTCTGTGCTGCATTATTTTGCAAAATCTTCTTCAAGATGTTGTGACTAATGTTTAAATACTTAAGAGACTGTCTGTTTGTAGGCGCAGTCCTTTTAACTGTTAATTTCCCCTGCAAATTGGTCAAACCTCAAAACCATATTCCTTTAGTGCCTCAAATTAACATACATGTGTTTTTTACTTTCCTTGCTCTTTTCCAAGTCCTGTTTTGATCAATACAATTTGTAGCAATTTTTTATGTTTTGTGTGTTAATTGTTTTGCAGATGCATGCTCAATCAAGTAATGCATTTTACACTCCCTCCTAAACAATTTTCATGGAACAGTTCCCAGCTGCAACTTACTGAGGCTGATTGACATGGCAAAACAAAAAAAGTGTGAGTTGGCTAAAAGCTACTTTCCTGGTGCCTTCATGGCAGCATAGGCATGGATTGTGCATATGCTGCTATGGATAGCCACCAGGAAAGGTAAGTATTCCATTCTCCATTTTAGAGCAGTGGTTCTCAGCCTCAGTTCAAGTACCCCCAAAAGGCCATGTTTTGGGAATTTATCTTAGCTAAACTAGCTATCCAAAACACCAAGCCATTGACTCTGATTTAAAGCACCTGTGCAAGATGAAGGAAAACCTGCAAACATGGCCTGTTGGGGGTACTTGAGGACAGGGTTAAGAACCACTGATTTAGAGCACTAAGCTAAAATGTAGCTCAAGACAATCATATTCTAATTGTGGGCATTTGAGGGAAACCAAGTGAGTGTTAGAATCCCTGCTTGTCTTTTTAGGTTGGGCTTTGTCCCTTTTGTCAAAATTGGCTTCACTTCCTGTCACATAGCCAAAACAGGAAGTGAGGGGAAAATCCTACCAATGTCTTTCCTTTGGGACACACAGGTCAGTCTAACTAATGTCCCCATTAGGCAAATTACACTCTAGCACTACTGTGTACACCCCAAATTAGGTATGTTGGGGTTTATTTACTAAAGGCAAATCCAATCTGCACTACAAGTGCACTGAAAGTGCACTTCGATTTACAGTGACTGCATTTCCAAGTGCAGAGTGGATTTGCCTTGAGCAAAAAAAAACCAAAGTCCAAAATACCTAATAATTTGGGGTGTACACAGCAAAGTGCTAGAGTGCAATTTGTGCAAAAACATTGGTAGGGTTTTCCCCCTCACTTCCTGTTTGGCTATGTGACAGGAAGTGAATAAATTTGAAGGAGAAACTGCAAAATTTGTGAGGTGTCTTCACCCTATTAGGGGTGAAGACATCCCCAAAAATTGACAAGTCTTCAAATCCCTCTGCACGCTATCCCCAAGCAAAAATAAGAAAGAATTTCATTTAGTTTAACTTTGCAAAGACACATTCCTAAGTTCAACTGTGATGCATGCCAATGGCCCATTTAGATCTTGTTTAATAGAAAACACCAGTTGCATTTCATTAGAAACATTTGTTAATCCAGTCCTTGAAATCTGCATCTGTTTTCCTATTATTCACCAATAAAGTTATGGGTCTGTGCCTAGATGCATGTCCCAGAAGCAGTGGCCAGCACACAGGAATGACATCACGCCTCACCAGGAAGTTGCTTATACTGCTGCTAATTTCTTCCCACCACCATGCCCCGCTCACTGTTCTCTGAGGAAGAGATGATCCTTATTTGCAAATTAAGAAAATGTTTTATTTATTTTTACATGGGGTGGTGTTTGTGTGGATCATGTGTGTATGTCTAAACAATTTGGCATCAAAACACACACACCTACTTCCTGTGCACACATTCACTTCCGGGCCAATGTATATTGCTTTCTGCTTCAGTGTGTGAGATATCTATCTATCTATCTATCTATCTATCTATCTATCTATCTATCTATCTATCTATCTATCTATCTATCTATCTATCTATCTATCTATCTAGGTTCTTGCGTTGACCAGCAGAGAGAAGTTGGGTAGATGCCACACTCCCAATTCTGGAGGCATAATAATGCTCTAGCACAGGGGTCTTCAAACTACGGCCCTCCAGTTGTTCAGGAACTACAATTCCCATCATGCCTATTCATGTCTGTGAATGTCAGAGTTTTACAATGCCTCATGGGACATGTGGTTCCACAAAAACAGCTAAATAGCCATAGTTTGAAATTTCCTGATCACTCTAGCATATTCTGAAAAAAGATGTGTACTCATGTGCCTTGTATAATGCCCAAGAAATATTGTTTGGAAACTACAAGTGGGTCTACATTTCAAATTTGGCACTTAAAGCGGAAGTAAACCCATCAATAAAACAGTTTAATTTCTGGCGCATTCCAGAAATGTAACACTACCACTGGTTGTGCTCTCAACCAGACTGTCAAGCCATCCAATAACTGGCATCTAAACTGATCACATGTGCAGCATCATGGCAGTTGTAGATTAAACAGAAGCAAATATGGTAGCTTCCTTGGCTGAGAATGATAGAAGGGTTTACTTACACTTTAAGATGGTCATGCATTATACAATCTGATTGGCCACTCTCTGTACAACTCAATATTTAGGCAAAATAGGTAATAGGTAATAGGAAGATGCACTTGAACAATTAATTCAAATTATAGGAAATCAAACAGGCTCTTGCACTAAATCAAATTTAATAAAGATCTAACTGATTGCAGTGTATGGTCACCTTTAAAGATCAAGATCACATACAGGGGGCTGCACATACAGGGGGTTCTTCCAAAGAAGTGGGGTTCTTTAAATAAGTGGTACGTCTGCTCTTGCACCATCCATCTGAACATCTTCTCTCTTCACAGGTAAACCTGCGTTTATACCTCCATATACCTTAAACTGAATATTGACTGACTGCTCACATGCATATTTGGTAAACCTGCGTTTATACCTCCATATACCTCAAACTGAATATTGACTGACTGCTCACATGCATATTTGGTATGTGTCAGCTCAATCACATCTTCCACCGTTAAATGAAATTGGGATCTGCTTGCTGTCTCTGTGTGTGTGTCTTTGGTATGTGTCAGCTCAACCACATCTTCCACCGTTAAATGAAATTGGGATCTGCTTGCTGTCTCTGTGTGTGTGTCTTTGGTATGTGTCAGCTCAACCACATCTTCCACCGTTAAATGAAATTGGGATCTGCTTGCTGTCTGTGTGTGTGCATCTTTGGTATGTGGCCTTCTCTATCTGTTGCCCTGTGTGCATAACCATGACGTTGTTTTTGTTCCTCTGGACTATCTTACCTACGTTTTATGTGTTGATCTTATCTTGGCCTCTGGCGTCTTGCTATTCTGACTATAGAAGCAAAAGGTCCACTTTGATTGTTAGACATTCTTATATTCACTCATGACAAACTTCCAGCCCACCCTCATAACAGTATAAATTTGAGCATCCTTAAGGGGTCAGCACATTGCTGGGGGAGTACATTGTAGGGGATTCTATCCCTAAGTGATTCTTTCTACAAGTGATATGCACTTCAATCTCTGCACTTCAGCGATTGCACGAAGCAAACAGATATATCAATCTGCACTGGAAAGCACCTAACAGACTGCAGGTGACCCTGTCTCTCTATTAAGCTCTCTTTCCACTCTGTAACATGCACTCTCTACCACTGCTTCTCTCCTCAAACTCTCTTACCTTCACCCCCCCTCCACCCGCCTGCTTATACATATCACCCTGCCTTCTGTCCTCTCCTTACTACTGCTCCTACCAACTCTTGCTCATTCTACAACCATATACTGATAAAACCTCCAGTACTCTGAGATACGCCCCTTCACATAAATCACATTCCGACATTACCTCCCTCACCCTCCTGCTTCTCCTAATCTCTGGTGACATATCCCCAAACCCTGGGCCACCATCATCTGTCTTTGCCCAATGCTCCCATCCCCCTAGACCCTCTGGCAGGAGCCGCAACCCACTGAACTTGGTCTCTATTCCTCTTTCCAAAACTAGCCCCCCTTTTCCTGTGCCCTTTGGAATGCACGCTCTGTCTGCAACAAACTTACCGCCCTTCACGACCTCTTTATCACAAATTCCTTTAACCTACTTGCCATTATTGAAACCTGGCTTCATGAATCAGATACTACTTCTGCTTCCCTCTCCCATGGGGGCCTTCTCTGGACTCACTCCCCCAGACCAAGTGGACGGAAGGGAGGTGGAGTGGGAATCCTTCTAGCCCCATGCAGCACCTAACAGATACTTCACCACCTCCCTCTCTAACACTCTCCTCTTTTGAGTCACATTGCATTTATCTATTCTCTCCAATTTCTCTAAAAATGCTGTCATCTACCAGCCCCCTGGACCAGTATCAGCCTTCCTTGATGACTTCTCTGCCTGGCTACCCTACTTTCTCTCTTCTGAAATCCCCACAATTATTCTCGGTGACTTCAACATCCCTGTTAACACTAACACTACTATTACTTCTAAACTTCTTAGTCTAACCTCATCTATTGACCTGAAGCAATGGATACAGGCTTCTACCCACTCCAATGGCAACAACCTTGACCTTGTCTTCTCCTATCTGTGCACTCCATGCAACCTTTCCAACAATTCTCTCCCACTCTCTGATCACCACCTTATTAGTTTTGCCCTCCCCCTGTCTTCCACCTCCTCTCCCTCCAACTGCCTAACAGTTACACGAAGAAACCTTCGCCACCTCAACCCTTCTCTTCTCTACTCTGCTACTGATCACCTCTATGACAAAATCTCACCTCTGTCCTGCCCCAACCTAGCCACTTTCATCTACAACAGCTCACTGTCTTCCTCCCTAGACAAGCTTGCCCCCCTCACTACACGCAGAATTAGGCCCCGACTGCTACAACCCTGGCAAACAGATGACACCAGAAGTCTCAGAAAACGTAGCTGCGCTCTTGAGCGCCTGTGGCATAAGACTAAGATCCAGGAAGACTTCACACAATATAAATCTGCCCTCCTAAAATACTATTCCTGCCTTCACACTGCCAAACAGACCTACTTTTATCACACTCATTAACACCTTCTCATCCAGTCCACGTTAACTCTTCTCTACCTTCAACACTCCACTCTGTGCTCCACTGCCTCCACCCACCAACTCACTCACTGCCCAGGAGATTGCCAATCACTTCAAAACTAAGATTGATACAATTCATGAGGAGATCACCAATGCACAAAAACCTCCCCCATGCAACACCCCATGTCCATAGATACAATCATTACTTCCCTCATTCAACCCTGCTACTATTACTGAGGTTGCTAAACTTTTATCTAACACTCATCTAACCACCTGCCCCCTGGATCCTGCTGCCTCGCAAATGCTATGCTCACCCTCTGACTCGATTCTACACTCTCTAACTCAGTGTTTCTCAACTCCAGTCCTCAAGGCGCCCCAACAGGTCATGTTTTCAGGATTTCCCTCAGATGAAACAGCTGTGGCAATTACTAAGGCAGTGAAACTGATCAAATCACCTGTGCAAAATAATGGAAATCCTAAAAGCATGACCTGTTGGGGCGCCTTGAGGACTGGAGTTGAGAAACACTGCTCTAACTCACATTTTCAACCTCTCCCTCTCTTGTGGCATCTTCCCAAACTCTCTAAAACATGCGCTAGTCACCCCCATACTTAAAAAGCCCTCACTGGACCCCACCAATCTCAACAACTTACGTCCCATCTCCTTACTCGCCTTCTCCTCTAAACTTCTTGAAAGACTGGTCTACAACCGACTAAGTGACCATCTGACTGTGAATAAACTTCTTGATTCCCTTCAGTCCGTTTTTTGCCCTCAACACTCCACGTAAACTGCTATCCTTAAACTCTCAAATGACCTACTAACGGCTAAAATCAGTGGACACTATTCTGTATTACTTCTCCTGGATCTCTCTGCTGCCTTTGACACAGTGGACCACCCCCTCCTCCTCAATAAACTCCACTGCTTTGGTCTCCGTGACTGTACTCTTCGCTGGTTCTCACCCTACCTATCCCACCACTCCCTTAGTGTCACTTACAACTCTACTTGCTCCTCTCCTCTTCCTTTCTCTGTTGGGGTCCCCCAAGGTTCTGTTCTTGGACCTCTCCTTTTCTCAACCTACACCACCTCCTTGGGTCAGTTGATTGCCTCCCACGGCTTTAAATATCATCTCTACGCTGATGACACCCAAATCTATCTCTCCACCCCCCAGCTCTCTCCATCTGTCGCCTCACGCATTACCAACTTACTAGCAGACATATCAGCCTGGATGTCACATCACTTCCTCAAACTCAACCTGTCCAAAACCGAGCTCATGATATTTCCTCCCTCAGGTGTCACTTCCCCTGATTTCTCTGTCAATATCAACCACTCAACTATCAACCCATCTCCCCACGCCAAGGTCCTAGGTGTAATCCTGGACTCTGAACTAACCTTTCGACCCCACATTCTATCACTATCCAAAATTTGCCGCCTCAATCTCCGCAACATCTCGAAGATACGCCCCTTCCCAACCAATGTCACCACAAAGCTTCTAATCCACTCCCTGGTCATCTCCCGCCATGACTACTGCAACTCCCTCCTCATTGGTTTACCTCTAAATAGGCTATCCCCACTTGAGTCCATCATGAACGCTGCTGCCAGGCTCATCCACCTCACAAACCGCTCAGCGTCTCCTACACCCCTCTGCCAATCCCTCCATTGGCTGCCACTCAGTCACCGAATTAAATTCAAGATACTAACTATAACTTACAAAGCCATCCACAACCTGGCCCCCAGCTACATCTCTAACCTAGTCACAAAATACCAACCTAATTGTTCTCTTCGCTCCTCCCAAGACCTCCTGCTCTCAAACTTCCTTGTCACCTCATCCCATGCTCGCCTTCAGGACTTCTCCAGAGCCTATCCCATCCTCTGGAATGCTCTACCCCAATCTGTCCGATTTTCTCCTACTCTATCCACTTTCAGACGATCCCTGAAAACTCATCTCTTCAGAGAAGCCTATCTGGCCCCCACCTAACAACTGTACATTTATCTTCTCAATCAGCACATCACCCACAGTTATTACCTCTTGTATCTCTTGACCTTCCCTCTTAGATTGTAAGCTCCAAGGAGCAGGGCCCTCTGATTCCTAGTGTATTGTATTTGTACTGTCTACCCTCAAGTTGTAAAGCGCTACGTAAACTGTTGGCGCAATATAAATCCTGTATAATAATAATAATAATAATCAAGATCTGAAAATACTAATTTATTTAGAAACACTTCTCTGTTCTTTGTAATGTATTGAAAGATTTGGGTAAAAAAAGAAAAAAGAAAAAAACAAATTTCAAAGATATATTAGAAGTAATAGGAATGAGATTAGCATCAAAAGGGTTAATTGACTGAGAACACCTACTAATTGCCTAACAAGACACACCCAGTTAGATGAAATTAACCAATTGTATTCGGTGTGCGCTATTAACGAGGAAACCACAGTTACCCTAGAGCCAGTTGCAGTTTACATGTGCGGGTATTTATTATCGCTATTTGTGCTTCAATATGCGCTGGTTTGCAAGTTTGATTATCAATTTTTCCGGTGAACCAATTAATGTATGAACTGGTGCTGTGCTTTCTTCTTGGTGAATGACCCTCTCTGTCTCACAGCCAGTACCCAGCACTGTTTACTGAATGTCCAAATGAACTATTTAAAGTGAAAGGAAACAAGGAGAGCTGCTTTAATTTTTAAATAGTCCTTTGTAGAACTTGGCCAGGGCAGGACAGTTTTGCATCAGCTTGAACAAGGACAGCAACAGTGAACTATGGGCCAATCTCTATCTGCAAGTCAAAGCAGATCAACTACCATTTGATGAAAAGGTGTCTAAAGTTGTCTAACCCTAAAAGAATGAGAAGGAGGGCACAAGCAGATGGGCAAAACAACATGGACATGCGGTTGCCCCTCCCTTTCATAATTTAAATTTAAAAAATTCACATAATTTATAGGGTAATACCACTTTAAATATGCTGAAATGGAAATATGCTGAAAATGGGATTCAGGAGACTAGGATATGCATCACGTGACCTCTGGGAAATTCCTAGAAGGTCACGTGATGCATTGTACAATTCTGGAAGCAGGGATCATTATAAATAGGACCCCGCTCTATGGTAACCGCCAGTGGGCCTGTCACAGCTGAACAAGCTCCCCAACTCCCCCTCCCTTATCGCAAGGCACAGTTTTGTGGTTCGTCACCCTTTTATGGAAAGGGGGTGACTGGTATTTATGATTCATGAGATTTTGTGCTCGAGTCGTTTTATGGCTGAGCAAAGTTATATTTTGCAGATTAATAAAGTTTAAGGAGTAGGGATGAGCTGAACACCCCCCTGTTCGGTTCGCACTAGAACATGCGAACAGGAAAAAAGTTTGTTCGAACACGCGAACACCGTTAAAGTCTATGGGACACGAACATGAATAATCAAAAGTGCTAATTTTAAAGGCTTGTATGCAAGTTATTGTCATAAAAAGTGTTTGGGGACCTGGGTCTGCCCCAGGGGACATGGATCAATGCATAAAAAAGTTTTAAAAACGGCCGTTTTTTCAGGAGCAGTGATTTTAAAAATGCTTAAAGCCAAACAATAAAAGCGTAATATCCCTTTAAATTTCGTAGCTGGGGGGTGTCTATAGTATGCCTGTAAAGGGGCGCATGTTTCCCATGTTTAGAACAGTCTGACAGCAAAATGACACTTCGAAGGAAAAAACCCATTTAAAACTACTCGCGGCTATTGCATTGCCGACAATACACATAGAAGTTCATTGATAAAAACGGCATGGGAATTCCCCACAGGGGAACCCCGAACCAAAATTAAAAAAACAAAATGACGTGGGCGTCCCCCTAAATTCCATACCAGGCCCTTCAGGTTTGGTATGGATTTTAAGGGGAACCCCGCGCCAAAAAAAACAAACGGCGTGGGGTCCCCCCAAAAATCCATACCAGACCCTTATCCGAGCACGCAACCTGGAAGGCCGCAGGAAAAAAGGGGGGGACGAGAGTGCACCCCCCCTCCTGAACCGTACCAGGCCACATGCCCTCAACATTGGGAGGGTGCTTTGGGGTAGCCCCCCAAAACACCTTGTCCCCATGTTGATGAGGACAAGGGCCTCATCCCCACAACCCTGGCCGGTGGTTGTGGGGGTCTGCGGGCGGGGGGCTTATCGGAATCTGGAAGCCCCCTTTAACAAGGGGACCCCCAGATCCCGGCCCCCCCTGTGTGAAATGGTAAGGGGGTACTTACCCCTACCATTTCACTAAAAAACTGTCAAAAATGTTAAAAATGACAAGAGACAGTTTTTGACAATTCCTTTATTTAAATGCTTCTTCTTTCTTCTATCTTCCTTCATCTTCTTCTTCTGGTTCTTCTGGCTCTTCTGGTTCTTCCTCCGGCGTTCTCGTCCAGCATCTCCTCCACGGCGTCTTCTATCTTCTTCTCCTCGGGCTGCTCCGCACCCATGACATGGGGGGAGGCTCCCGCTCTTCTCTTCATCTTCTTCTCTTCTTCTTTTCTTCTCTTCTTCTCTTCTTCTCTTCTTCATTTTCTTCTCCGGGCCGCTCCGCACCCATGCTGGCATGGAGGGAGGCTCCCGCTGTGTGACGGCGTCTCCTCGTCTGACAGTTCTTAAATAACGGGGGCGGGGCCACCCGGTGACCCCGCCCCCTCTGACGCACGGTGACTTGACGGGACTTCCTTGTGACGTCACGGGGAATGCCACAGGGAAGTCCCGTCATGTCCCGTGCGTCAGAGGGGGGCGGGGTCACCGGGTGGCCCCGCCCCCCGTTATCTAAGAACCGTCAGACAAGGAGACGCTGTCACACAGCGGGAGCCTCCCTCCATGCCAGCATGGATGCGGAACGGCCCGGAGAAGAAAATGAAGAAGAGAAGAAGAGAAGAAGAGAAGAAGGAAGAAGAGAAGAAGATGAAGAAGAAGATGAAGAGAAGAGCGGGAGCCTCCCCCCATGCCATGGGTGCGGAGCGGCCCGAGGAGAAGAAGATAGAAGACGCCACGGAGGAGATGCTGGACAAGAACGCCGGAGGAAGAACCAGAAGAAGAAGATGAAGGAAGATAGAAGAAAGAAGAAGCATTTAAATAAAGGAATTGTCAAAAACTGTCTCTTGTCATTTTTAACATTTTTGACAGTTTTTTATTGAAATGGTAGGGGTAAGTATCCCCTTACCATTACACACAGGGGGGGCGGGATCTGGGGGTCCCCTTGTTAAAGGGGGCTTCCAGATTCCGATAAGCCCCCCCGCAGACCCCCACAACCACCGGCCAGGGTTGTGGGGATGAGGCCCTTGTCCTCATCAACATGGGGACAAGGTGTTTTGGGGGGCTACCCCAAAGCACCCTCCCAATGTTGAGGGCATGTGGCCTGGTACGGTTCAGGAGGGGGGGTGCACTCTCGTCCCCCCCTCTTTTCCTGCGGCCTGCCAGGTTGCGTGCTCGGATAAGGGTCTGGTATGGATTTTTGGGGGGAATTTAGGGTTCCCCCTAAATTCCATACCAGACCTGAAGGGTCTGGTATGGAATTTAGGGGGAACCCCACATCATTTTTTTTTAATTTTGGCCGGGGTTCCCCTTAATATCCATACCAGACCTGAAGGGCCTGGTATTGAATTTAGGGGGACTCCCACGTCATTTTTTTTTTTTAAATTTTGGTTCGGGGTTCCCCTGTGGGGAATTCCCATGCTGTTTTTATCAATGAACTTCTATGTGTATTGTCGGCAATGCAATAGCCGCGAGTAGTTTTAAATGGGTTTTTTCCTTCGAAATGTAATTTTGCTGTCAGACTGTTCTAAACACGGGAAACATGCGCCCCTTTACAGGCATACTATAGACACCACCCAGGTACGAAATTTAAAGGGATATTACACTTTTATTGTTTGACTTTAAGCATTATTAAAATCACTGCTCCTGAAAAAACGTCCGTTTTTAAAACTTTTTTTTGCATTGATCCATGTCCCCTGGGGCAGGACCCAGGTCCCCAAACACTTTTTATGACAATAACTTGAATATAAGCCTTTAAAATTAGCACTTTTGATTTCTCCCATAGACTTTTAAAGGGTGTCCACATGAGTTCGACTCGAACTCAAAGCTCATCCCTATTAAGGAGATTTATTAATAAATAATATATTTATATGAAGTTGTTATTTATTGAAAAATGTATTTAAAACCAATTAACGTGCCGTGGCCATAATTTTGCCACTCAATGATGTCTGTGTTATTTATTTGGTAAATTTAAACTAGATTATAATCAAAGGGAGAAAGTGTAATCTGCATGTAAGTCAAGCTAATTGTAAAATAACAAAGTTAACTTCACACCAAATATAATTCTGCCAGTGTACTGGGCCACTGACTTCCATAGCACCATATACATCTTTAAAGCATCCCCAAAGCATGTTAAAGGATATGTGTATTTTCAATGTTGCTGTAAAAGCCACATGAAAAGACTCTCTCCCCTGCTGTCTCTTACTTTGTACTTTTTGCTATTTATTATTAAGTATTAGTATATATTTAACCAGAATATGTTACTGATGGCTTCCTATTCGTCTTGAAATGTTAATTTGTACCTAAGCAGTGCTCTAAAAAGATATAGCTTTTGTCTTCAATTCCTTCTCTAAAAGAATTCCTTCTCTAAAATAGCAGTACATTTTTTGGGCCTTAGCAGCTGTATGTCTGCAGTGAGAGATCATCTAAAGCACTCCTGCCTTTGACTGCTAATCTCATAAGATTTGAAGTTTGATTTTCTTCTCATTGCTAGAAAGGAAGCTGTATCTGAGGATATGCAGGTACAAGGACCTTCCAGTTTCTGCTAATTCATCATCAGTGTTCTTTCTGCACCTCTTCTGCTGCTTTTTGATCAATGCCCCACCAGTCTTTAGAACACCAGTCATCAGGATTACAATTCATTAAAAAGTAGAAGCCTATTCCTCTGCCAAGATAGCTACCTCTGCATAGTGCAGAACAAGGCATGTTAATGTGTTACTAAACCCCCAACAGTAAAATAAGTCTGTATATGCAGTAAACATTGCTTGGTATACTCACTGTGGAACCTAATAGGTTAATCTTCTGCATTGTGTACAAAGGATATCTCCTCTGATCCTCGCCTTCTTCCACTTTCCCCAATTTATCTCCTAATAGAACAGAGCCTTGGGGGCACTCTGCACATGCTCAGTTTGGTGTGTATTGCTAGAAAGTTTTTTTTTTTTTCTTGAGAAAGTGCATGTGATCAGCATGGGGCCAATCAGCACTGTCCAGATAGAGGGTCAGGGGCTCTTCAGCCTCATAGGACAGTCAGAGTAGAATATAAACTCCTCCTACAAGCTTTAACCAGGCACTGATAGAAGTCATAAGACTGCTTTATACTGATGATGAGAAAAGGTATTTAGTCGTTTATATTTAATAAAATAAGTGCATTTCCATGATCTGTGTGCTGTGGGAGACCAGATATAGTGAATGCAAGGTCCTGGGTTTAGTAACACTTTAATCCTTAAGCAATAGGGTAACAAATCAGCTACAGGGAGACTTCGGGCAATATTGTTGGCTTGTGCTTTGTCCTCTTCTTTCTGGGCACAACTTTCAGAAACACAGGACTTTGTTAAGTGGATGGATCTATCCTTCTTCACTGAAAAGCATATATGTATTACCTCAAATATGGAATACATAATAGTTCAATGAACAATAAATCCCAGGGTTTCTTCTCAGTCCAATTATTAATCTACCAATTAAAAAGAAATAAGGTACCCAAAATAAACTACAGTCCATGGTGTTGGAGTGCTTGAATCAACTTACAAATATGCATAATAATCTTTCTCACATCAACATTGTTGGTAAATGTGTTTGGTTTGACACATTTCAACAACACATGACAGCAAGAATATATTCAGTGGGAAAAAGACATCCAGTGAATAATAATATAAAAAATACACTTTGCAGGGAAAAGTCAAACAAAATTGAATAAAGAGAGAATGGAGATCCATCTATTGCTGCTTGTGAAGTTGCTGACAAAATAACTACTCCAATTGCCTTTCATCACTACTACAATATCAGATGTTTATGGCAAGTTCAAAACTTTAAGCTATGTCTATCAAAACAAGTGAGTGAGGTGTATAAACTTTCTTCAGTGAATTAAGTGATTTTTTTTCAAAAAAATCTTTAGCAGAAGTCATGGCAGTTTTACTAAAGGTCATTCATATGCTTGCAAAAAAAAACAAAACACAAAATAAAAAAGCCCCTATTTAATTTATACACTCGACATATTTTGTACTAGAAACATAATTTTGTGGTTGTTATGAATTAGATACATTAAAAAATTCAAATTGCAATTTTTATCTACAATAAGACTGGGTATTTTAAAGTGGTATTAACTGCTTGCCGACCAGTGCACAATGATGTACGTGGGCACAATGGCACGGCTATGCAAATTGGCGTACCTGTACGTCCCCTTTAAGACGTGGCTTAGTGGGAACGTGCGCACCCGCCGCGTACTCCGTGAGTGTGCTCCTAGGTCCCGCGGACTCAATGTCCACTGGGGGCCCATGATCGTGACACAGAACGGCAGAACTGGGAGATGTCTATGTACACAGGACATTTCCCTGTTCTGCCTAGTGACATGACAGGGATCTACTGCTCCCTGTCATCAGGGGCAGTGATCTCTGTCATGTTGTAGTGAGCCCATCCCCCCACAGTTAGAATCACTCCCTAGGACACATTTAACCCCTTGATTGCCCCCTAGTGTTTAGCCCCTTCCCTGTCAGTGTCATTTACACAGTAATCAGTACATTTTTATAGCACTGATCGCTGTATAAATGTCACTGGTCCCAAAATAGTGTCAAAAGTGTCCCATGTGACCGCCGCAATGTCGCAGTCATGATAAAAATCGCAGATCAACCATTACTAATAAAAAAATAATTAATAATAAAAATGCCCTAAATCTATCCTCTATTTTGTAGACTCTATAACTTTTGTGCAAACCAATCAATATACACTTATTGCAATTTGTTTTACCAAAAATATGTAGAAGAATGCATATTGGCCTAAACTGAGAAAGAAATTTGTTTCTTTATATATTTTTTGGGGATATTTATTATAGTAAAATGTAAAAAATATAGCTTTTTTTTAAAAATAAAATTTTCTCTCTTTTTTTGTTTATAGCGCAAAAAATAAAAACCGCAGAGGTGATCAAATACCACCAAATGAAAGCTCTATTTGTGGGGAAAAAAAGCCATAAATTTTGTTTCTGTGCAATACTGCACGACCGTGCAATTGTCAGTTAAAGTGACGCAGTGCTGTTTAACAAAGAGTGCTCTGGTCAGGAAGGGAGTAAATTCTTACGGGGCTGAAGTGGTTAAAGGCATTTTTTAAAAATTACAAACATGTTTTTCTTACCTGTTCTGTGCAGTGGTTTTAAACAGAGTAGCCCTGATACTCCTCTTCTTGGGCCCCTGCTGCTGCTCCTGGCCCCTCCCTCCTGCCGAGTGCCCCCAGGGCAAGCAGCTTGCAATAGGGACACTCAAGCAGGCTTGCTCCTGAGCCACTTCTCTGTGTGTCCATTCACACACAGAACCATACCTCGGCCCTGCCCCATCTCTACTCATTGGTTCACTGGCTGTGATTGACAGCAGCAGGAGCCAATGGCTTCTGCTGCTGTCTCAGCCAATGAGGAGTGGTAGTCCCCAGAGAGCCAAGGCTCTTGTGTAGATTGTTGTATTGCGATGGGGATCAGGTAAGTATTGGGAGGCCGGTACACAGAAAAAGTTTTTTACCTTCATGCATAGAATAAGCCTTAAACCTTTAGTACTACTTTAGATCTACTATCTCCCCTCATTCTCAGAAGTATATACATATCTTTGCTTCATTTGCACTGTTTCAGGTGTGGAGGTGCATGTGACTCATTCGGTTTAACAGCCCTAGGCTGATGAGCCAAGTCCATAGTCCTAAGGAAGCTACAATTCTGGTGACTTTCAGTAGTCCATAAGTTTTGTTTCACTCCAGACAGCTGAATGGAGTGGTGGGGAGCAAAAGAAAGATGAGTATATCCAGAATCCTTAATTAGGCAAATTAGGTGGCCTCCTTAGGCCTCGCACTCACGGGGGCCTTGCAGCCGCCTAGATTGCCTAGCGTGTGGTATGGAATGTCCCCAGTCAGCAGCAGGGCCATCTTTAAAAAGCAGCTGCGGGCGGTTAGTGTGGAGGGAGACCGACAGCAGGAAGCTCAGCGGCAGGTATCCACCGCTGAACACAGAGTAGGAGGTGGAGGGGATTGTTTGATGCTCTGGGGCTGCAACAGTGATGATTGCTCCTCCCCCGCCACCTCTCAGCCCATTATCATTCGGCACTATACTGTAACCCGCCCCCCTTACCCAGACCTCCACTTGTGACTCAGAAGTGACGGCTGGAGTGGGCTGGATCAGAACAGGTGGGGAACGAAACTGTTCCCTGTGCTTTATTGTTTACCTAGCAGTAAGTACTGCACCTGAAGAACATTTGAGTTTTCTTTTTAGAAGCTGTACATTGCAGAAAGGTAGAATTTTAAAAATGGCTACTTAGTTGTTCCTGGGAGTTGTTGCAGAGCTGATTGTATTTGCCAAAATGGTTTCCATATAAGGGACAGTTTAACTATATGGGGATGAAAGTGCCTCCAGATTGCTGACATTATTGACATAGTATATATTCAATAATCTCCTGTATACTATGTGCAGCCTCTGATCATATACTTGTATACTATGTGCAGACTCTGATCATCTCCTGTATACTATGTGCAGTCTCTGATCATCTACTGTATACTATGTGCAGTCTCTGATCATCTCCTGTATACTATGTGCAGACTCTGATCATCTCATGTATACTTATGTGCAGTCTCTGATCATCTCCTGTATACTTATGTGCAGTCTCTGATCATCTCCTGTATACTTATGTGCAGTCTCTGATCATCTCCTGTATACTTATGTGCAGTCTCTGATCATCTCCTTTATACTATGTGCAGTCTCTGATCATCTCCTGTACTATGTCTGAAGTCTCTAAACATCTCCTGTACTATGTCTGAAGTCTCTGATCATCTCCTGTACTATATCTGCAGTCTCTGATCATCTCCTGTACTATATCTGCAGTCTCTAAACATCTCCTGTACTATATCTGAAGTCTCTGATCATCTCCTGTACTACGTCTGCAGTCTCTAATCATCTCCTGTACTACGTCTGCAGTCTCTGATCATCTCCTGTAGTACGTCTAGCACTAAATAATTTGCACAACACTTTTGTGTGTCAGGGGCTGCAGTTGAGGCCCACAAAATCTCAGAAGTTGGACATACTGGAACGCAGTCTCCAAAACAAGCTATACTGTATGTTTGCAAAATAGAGTCAGATCAAGAAAATGTTTTCCCAGGGTCCAATCAATAATAAAGATGGCCCCATTCCCTGTAAGAGGCCGCATTGCTTTCTCCGCAAACATGCTCAGGGCTGGCATCAGCATAAGGCAGCCACCTTAGGGTGCCAGGATAGTGAAGGTGGTAAAATCCGAAACCCCAGCGCTTCCTCTGTGTCTCCTCAGCACTCTCCAGTGCTCCCTTCTTGTAATCCCTGGCACTCTAGCACTGCTGCCATCTCCCCGAGCGCTTTCCAACATTCATTCGTTCTCCTCTATGGTTCTGCAGTGCTGGCTGAATAAAAAATAAAAATAAACTGAGGTGGAGCATCTATACCAGCCTTTTTCAAACAGGGTGCCTTGAGGTTTTTTCAGGGGTGCCTTGGCCAAATGCCTAAACATTTCCTTAAAATTGTATGCAATCCAGGAGATGGACGAAGCCTGCCTTTTAATTACAAAAAGCCACAGGTTTTTACTGTGCACCATTACAACCTTCTAGCCGCTGGCGTCCTAACAACCAATTACCCTCCCCTGCTCCTCTTTCTCAGTGCTGGGGTCACATTAGCTGAGTGATGGATAAAAACTGAGGGAGAAGAGAAACATTGGAATACTAGACAGTACCAGCGTACAAAAGTGTATTGGATTTGGAAGAATAAATCACCTCTAACGTTGGGTTTCCTAAGTGTGTGGATGTTGATGCATTATGTAAAACTATTAGAATAGTTTTTTACATTTTAGAATGGGGTGCTTCGAGACTGTCAATAATTTTAGCTGGTGCCTTAAGATTGTCTATAATTTTAAAGGGTGCCTTGACTGAAAAAAGGTTGAGAAACACTGATCTATGCTGCTTGCAAGCACTGGCAGGAAAGGGAGAGAATTAACAAGCCTCAAAGATCCCGTTGGAAGGGATTCAGGCTACAGGAGGGGAGATAAGTCGTCAGGTTTGTCATGAGGGTTTGTGTGCAGGGACTCAAGAAAGGGTAATAAAGTGGCAAGGAGGTTTAAGGGTGGTGGGAGGGGGGGGACTTGTGGTTGAAGCCAGCGTAGTATGCAGCCTCTTTCAGTTGTTTTATGCATGCCACTGCCCACTGTCCTCTGCATTGACAGAGCAATCTCTTTCAGACAGGTGGTAGTTTTTTTCTGACATGTTGGTGTTATATCTTTCAATTTGATGTTATCAGTTGCACTAGTAAATACAGCTGGATAAAACAAAAACAGTGTCTGTCTTCATTTCAGGCTGCAAAGCAACACAATAGGATTATTTTAAAGGGGGGATTATTTTCTATACCCAATGTACATAATTTATATTGTTATCTCATTACGGGCATAAGTGGGGCCTCGTGTCTAAGTTTTGCCTAAGGACTCAAGCCTAGAGCCGCCTCTGTATGTATATCCTACTGGCGTGGGCTAAATTAAATAAGTCCAGATATGGCTATACTATACATGGTTACATTGGTCCATCTTGGACATATTACAATATATGTAGCACTACCCCCAAAGGGGTTGCAGATGACTGGGTTCTCCACTCCATAGAACAGTGTTTGAGCTTGGTTTTGATGTTTTGTTATTACTTGGATGGGGAATGGGAATTATAGGATGCCCAACTTGATAGCGACAAAAAAACAGGGACAACTTGCTCCTTATGTACAACTCTAGATTTGTTTCTTCACTTCTGGACACTGACAGTCTCTAAATTAAAAGATGCAAAAAACCATTAAGGACTAGGAACTTTCAGTCCCTTTAGTAAGTATCACAAAGTGTTCTAAGCTGCATCCTGGAGTGCCAACTCTCTTATAGACACTGGTCCTAGCTCTACCAACTGCAGGAAATGCCAGCCCACCTGGCTGCTTCTTCACCAGTCTACCTGACTGACTCTTTACCAGTTCACCTGACTAACTCTTCACCAGTCAACCCGACTGCTGCTGAGATCTTCCAGGGCAAGGTTAGGGAAGATTTAAGCACACCACTATCTTCCAGGGAGACCTACTACATGTGGCAGTCTTTCCCCTTGTAAGTCCCTGAGCATGCTGTAGTACTCACACTGTCCTTCTTGCTCCCGCTGCCTTTTAGGGAAGACTCCCTCCAAATTGCTTCTGTTGTCAGGATCCTCCCAGGCCAGGCTGAACCCCAGCCTGAGGCAGAGCACCCCCCAGACCAGGGGGTTCACCTCAAGGGTCACTGACATTCCCCTCAGTACTGCATCTCCATCATCCACCCGACTGCCCTGCAACATGACTCATCCATACTTATGAGCTGGCCCAACCACCCTGCCTAAATATGCAGAACAACCCTCCTAGCCTCCGCCCTCCCTATGTACAACTCTAGATTTGTTTCTTTACTTCTGGATACTGACAGTCTCTAAATGAAAAGATGCAAAAGCCCATTAAAGACTAGGAACTCTCAGTCCCTTTAGAAAGTAGCACAAAGTGTTGTAAGCTTTATCCTGGAGTGCCTCCAACTACCTTGTAGACATTGGTCCTAGCTCTACCAACTGCAGGAAATACCAACCCACCCGGTTGTTTCTTTACCAGTCTACCTGACTTACTCTATACCAATCAACCTGACTTACTCTCTACCAGTCAACCCGACTGCTCCTGAGATCTCCCAGGGCAAGGCTAGGGAAGATTTAAGCACACCGCTATCTTCCAGGGAGACCAACTACATGCAGCAGTCTCTCCCCTTGTAAGTCCCTGACCATGCTGTAGTACTGACACTGTCCTCCTTGCTCCCACTGCCTCTTAGTGAAGACTCCCTCCCAACTGCTTCTGTGTCAGGAACCATGAAACAGATGGAGACAGAAAATGCAGTAAAAATCACACCTTTTAATAAAATGGAAAAAATGGTACAACTGGTAAACATAATCAAAACATAGCCAGGGTTTTGGTAGCCAAATCGGGTAGTCAGTACAAGCCAGAAAATCAGGAAGCCAGAGATCAGGGTAGTCAGAACAAGCCAGGAAATCAGGAAGCCAGAGATCAGTATAGTCAGAGGCAGAAAACAGGATCAGGAACCAGAAGAGACGTCAACCAGGCAAGTCTTCAACAGGAACACAGCAGAGAGTCTCTAGATATCTTGACCAAGAGGAAGGCATTGAAGAAATGAACCAGGCAGTTTAAACAGACAGAAGGGGCTGGCTGTGGGCTTGACTTCTGAGCAGGAGATGATCAACAGGTGAGCCACTGTGGATCGATGAGTACTGGCAATTAACCAACAGCTGAACTACCTGAGCACAGAGAAGGAAGGGCTGAGAGCACAGCCCTGACATTCTGTTGTCAGGATCCTCCCAGGCCAGCCTGAGCCCCAGCCCGAGGTAGATCACCCCCAAACCAGGGGGTTCACCTCAAGGACCACCGACAGTCCCCTCAGAACTCCATCTCCATCTCCATTTTCCACTTGAATCCCCTGCCAGCATGACTCATCCATACCCAGGCCCAATTCCTGGGGATTGGTCAAGCTCCCCTGAGTATGCAGAACATCCCACATAGCCTCCGTCCATCCGTTTCCAGAATGTTCCCCAACATTCTATAGCCAGGGGGAGGCACCAATGAGTTGACTACATGAGTCATCCAGCCTGACCTAAAGTAAGCCCATGACCCAATTAAGACTCACAGGGTAAAACATGAGCCAACATAAATTTTCCTGCACTACACTTGTAGCACACTAGAAGGTGCTACATATAGATATGTGATTTTCACATTGTATATATTAACCTATCACACACATGCTAGATTCTCTCTAGATGAAATATACTTAAAATTGTACATAATATACTGTATATCTGTGTGTATCTTATCATGCCCTCAGCTAAGCATTATCAGAAGGTTTCTAAAGTCATTCATACAATGGCATTTTTTTTTCAGGAAATATTCCTAATTAGTTTTTATGAAGAACAAGTTTAAACATTTTATAAAAGCATTCCCACTCCTTCGATTTCATTGACAAACTTCAGGTCAAGTGATGAAGCTGCCCTGCTAAAGACTGCATTTAATATACACTTCACTGGGAAGCAGGATACCTTAGTTGATCAAGAATGTGTAGCACATAATGGGCTATAGCACTATTTACAAAAAAATACATATAATACAATAAAATAAGACAGATATGTAGTTTAGCAACAACTACTTATTTGTATACACCATATAAAACTTTTAATCAGGACCAGCATCGGCATAAAATCCACCCAGAGCTCTTTCATTCACAAATAAAAGAAAAATGATAGCATCTCCATCTGTTCCTCCTGACCCTAAAGTGACAACAAACTAAAAGCCCTAATGATCACATTTCTGCATACTAGACAGATAGTGCTAGATACTTGGAAAAAAATCTCACTTTTTTAAGTTTAACATCAAAAGTAGAAAGCATATAGCTTTAAACAACTGTAAAAGCTAGTACAGAACTTGAAGAGAAACAGAATTTTCTTTAAAAACTTATAAAACTGCTACACAAGCTATTTTAATGTTTTAATGCCCAATTATTGTTTTTTATTGCTTCAGAGTCCTGTCCCCATACATGTTATGATTTGTAATTTGTATATACATATATACTGTATAGATATATATATATATATAGATATAGTTTTACGTAACTGGGTGGCCCCATCTCCCTCTGACGCCCTGGGAAAGCCATGGGGAAGTCCCCGTGCATCGGAGGGGGGCGAGGTCACCCGAGTACGTCACCCTCAGTTCTAAAAGAACTGTCAGCTGCAAGGGTGCATCATATGGCGGGTGCCTCCCATGGAGGAGGACCGGTGGTGGCCAGTGGGTTTTTTTTTTTTTCAGTCCATCGGCGGAGCGAGAGAAGAAGATGAATGGACTTCGTGGGACATTTTTTATATTTTTATTTTTTAATAAAGGACTTGTCCCAAAGTGTGTCTTATTTTTTTTTTTAACATTTTGACACTTTTTTTGTGAAATGGTACGGGTTACCGGGGGGGGGCGGAATCTGGGGGCCCCCTTGTTAAAGGGGGCTTACAGATTCCAATAAGCCCCCCGCCCGCAGACCACTGCAACCACTGGGCAAGGGTTGTGGGGATGAGGCCCTTGTACCCATCAACATGGGGACAAGGTGCTTTGATGGGCTAACCCAAAGCACCCTCCCCATGTTGAGGGCATATGGCCTGGTACGGTACAGGAGGGGGGGCGCTCTCTCGTCCCCCCATCTTTCCCTGCGGCCTGCCAGGTTGCGTGCTCAGATAAGGGTCTGGTATGGATTTTTGGGGGGACCCCCACGCCATTTTTTAAATTTTGGTGCGGGGTTCCCCTTAAAATCCATACCAGACCTGAAGGGTCTGGAATAGATTTTGAGGGGGACCCCTACACCATTTTTTTAAAAAATTGCTCAGGGTTCCCCTTAATATCCATACCAGACCTGAAGGGCCTGGTATGGAATTTGGGGGACCCCCACGCAATTTTTAAAAAAATTTTGATTCTGGGTTCCCCTTAATATTCATACCAGACCCAAAGGACCTGGTAATGGACTGGGGGGATCCCATGCCATTTTTTCAATTACTTTTATCTGTATTGCCGGGACCCGACAATTCATTATAGTCACTAGTACCTTTAAATGACTTTTCCTTTAGAAATGTCATTTTGTGCAGGGACTGTTATAAACATGGGAAAAATGTGCCACTTTACAGGCATACTATAGACACCCCCCAGATACGAAATTTTAAGGAATATTTCACTTTTATTGTTTTACTTTAACCATTATTAAAATCACTGCTCCTGAAAAAAACGGCCATTTTTAAAACTTTTTTGCATTGATACATGTCTCCTGGGGCAGGACCCAGGTCCCCAAACACTTTTTATGACAATACCATGCATATAAGCCTTTAAAATTAGGACTTTTGATTTCTCCCATAGACAATTCATTATAGCCGCGAGTACTTTTAAATGACTTTTTTTTCCTTTAGAAATGTAATTTTGTTCAGGGACTGTTCTAAACATGGGAAAAATGCGTCACTTTACAGGCATACTATAGACACCCTCCCCAGTATGAAATTTAAAGGAATATTTTACTTTTATTGTTTCACTTTAAGCATTATTAAAATCACTGCTCCCGAAAAAACGCCCATCTTCAAAACTTTTTTTGCATTGATACATGTCCCCTGGGGCAGGACCCGGGTCCCCAAACACTTTTTATGACAATAACTTGCATATAAGCCTTTAAAATTAGCACTTTTGATTATTCATGTTCGTGTCCCATAGACTTTAACGGTGTTAGGGTGTTCTGCCCATCCCTAGTGGGAACCACCAGTCCAGCTCCGCACATTAACCCCTCACTGGCTGGTACCCTCTTCATCCATAGTCAGCTCTCTTCTGCTGCTGGCCAGCCAATGAGAATTGTGTAAAACAGTGATATGGACATCTGAAAAAAGTACCCACCAGGAAGTAAACAGTGAGGAGAAACACCCGGCACTGGATGATCACATGACTGCAACTTCAGGCAATTGAAAATAGGTATTTGGAGAGGTTTTTCTTAACCTAGAGATCTCAGGAGGGGGATGTGAAGGATACCTGGGAGAGGTTTATATTTTTGCTGGAGTTGGGCTTTAACGAATTATTGTCTCTTTAAAAAATGCTACCATATATTAAACTGTGTTACATTCCTGTATGGCATGGCAGTGAGTGTCAAAGATAACTCTTGTAGTAAGAATTATTACAGCAGATGCTGTGAACGGTGTATGTTCCCATTGAGACACATGGTGGCAGCTACTGTTTGTGAGTGGAAACTGTTAACTGCAGAGCTAGTCACCCCAGTGGTAAACACTCCGAATCTGCGAGGCTGTTAGATTTTTGTACCATGAGCTTGGTTAGAAATTATGCTAAGTATAATGAGGAAGCCCACAAATAATCTGATAAACACATACATGAAAGGGAAGTGCAATACAGTGGGGTGGTGCTGAAAAACAACATCATTCACTTAACGTGGCTCTATCAGATCCTTTGGAATCGCTCATAGCATAGAGCATAGACTCAAATGTCAAGCCGTTGTGTGGAAGTTATAATGTAATGGCCACATGCTGATTATTTTTATAGATAGATAGATAGATAGATAGATAGATAGATAGATAGATAGATAGATAGATAGATAGATAGATAGATAGATAGATAGATAGATAGATAGATAGATAGATAGATAGATAGATAGATAGATAGATAGATAGATAGACAGCTAGTTACTAAAAGTATGTGTTTTCATAAGTTCATTGGGGCTGGGTTCACACTAGCTGCGGCTGCGGCTCACAGCAGAAGTCTGGTGCGTCCCTGTTCACCTTTTCAGGTGCAAATCAGGTCCTTATGTTTGGCTGAATTCACAGCTGAAACAGACCAGAAGATGCACAGGACCCTTCTGCAATCTGGACTGCGGCCATCCCAGAGGTGTGTGAACCGACTCCACTGAGAGGCAGTCACACTCTCTTGTCATGCGAATTGGATGCGGAGAAACCCACATCCAATTTGCATCAGTGTGAACCCAGCATTAAAGTGGATGTAAACTCTAAATGAACGACACTTTTGCTACAGTGTATCATAAACAAATGCCTTTTTTAAAATAAAATGCTGCTTTTATCATTTTGTATTCTTTTTGCATCTCATTGCTACTGATATCCCACATCCGACAAGTATGGATTGCACATGTGTTGTGTGTATCCATGTGCAGGCAGTCCCATTCATGTCAGTTACGATGCAGTGACTGCACAGACAGAGACACTAGAAATGTTTCAAATTAATTTTTCAATGAAATTCGACAAATGTGTTAATTCCGAAATATCAGAATTAACAAAAAACGTTCAACTAATTTTTTTTTTAATATTCGTAAATTCGAAAATCTGAAAATCCGAAAATTCAAAAATCTGAAATAATAACTAACTAATAATAACTTAACTAATACTAATTATTAAATTATAGCTATTGTAATTTCCTTTCAAATTTGGCTGTTAGTGAACGTAATGAATACGAATTTATCCAAAGTTGCGAAGTATCCAAAATATCTAATGCTGTATCTAAACGAATGGAACATAATGAATTAATAATAATAATAAAAACTAACAGCCAAATTTGAAAGGAAATTACAAAACCTATAATTTATTAGTTAGTTATTATTAGTGAGTTAGTTATTCTTTTGAATTTTCGGATTTTTTTTCTGATGTTCGGATTTTCAAATGTACAAATTTACGAATTTATGAATTTATGAATTGCGATCATAACGAATGACCCGAAAAACAAAAAAACAGAACAAAAAAAAAAAAATGAAAACGAAAACACTTTTATTTTTCGGCAGTGCACATGTCTAAGAGACACTGCTGCCAATTTGATATCTATGTGGGTGTGAGTCCACAAACACAGACAGCGTGGATTTTGGAACCTGTACACTCATGAATGTCAGATTGGGAGCAGTGGCTGTGTCCGTGCAGCCACTGTGCTAGCTGACTGAAATGAAACTGCCTGCATGAAGATGCGCTGAACATCTGTGTATCCTCATGACCATGCAAGCAAACATGACCCTTACATTAGGGTATGATTAAGTATGCCCATGTGAACAAGGCAGAGCAGTAACATATGACATACATTAATACAGGCTGCTTACAGGCTGAGAGAGGCATTTATGACAGGAAGGGGAGTAGAGTAAAAATTAAGTGGGAGAGGTATGTACAAGGAAAAAGAGGGCATAATTTAGCCAAAGCTACTTTTTGGCATGATGCACTATACGCACCACAGGTCTCTATCTCTTTGGTAGGGGCCCCAGTAAAATAGGATTTTTGACTTACCATAAAATCTGTTTCTCTGAGTTCATTGACAGACACAGCCTTCTTTATTCAGAACCATAAGATTATATCTCCCCCTACAGGAGTAGGACACTAGGCAGACAAAAGACTTGGCTATGCCCATGGGCAGTCCTAGGTGATAAACACCCCCCTCTCTGCTACAGGCCTTCAGTTATGTAACAAGCAGTATCAGAAGTATTAAAAACTCCATAGAGGGGTGGGTGCTGCGTCTGTCAATGGACTCAGAGAAACGGATTTTACGGTAAGTCAAAATCCTATTTTCTCTTTCGTTCATTGACAGACACAGCCTTCTTTATTCAGAACCATAGGCATGTCCCAAAGCAGTGCCAAATATGAGGGGTGGGGCAGCCAACAAAAACAAAAAAAACCCAGGCCAACCAGACAACCTGGAGCTCAGTGAAAACAACCTGGAGCCCACCTGACCAGCAAAAAAACCCCTTCACAAAGGAAAAAACCCTCTAGACCGCAGCCTGCAGAACCTTGCGGCCAAAACCATGTGGCCGCCTTGCAAACTTGCGTTACTGACGCCTGATGATGGAAGGCCCAGGAGGCACTCAGCGCCCGGGTCAAGTGCGCCTTCACCAGGAAGGGAAAAACCTGACCCTTGATAGAATAGGCCTGAGTCACCATATGCCTGATCCATCTAGAGAAGGAATGAAGGTACGCACCAGGGAATGCGAAGCCAGGGATCATTGAAAGAAAATCGCCAAAGCCGACACCTGGCCCTAGACAGTACTCAAGGCCAAATTCTTTTCAACACCCCTCTGAAGAAAGGTCAAAATCCAAGCTACCAAAAAGGAACATGACTCACATCATGAAATATACACTTTCCACGTCCTATAATATACCTTCCTGGAAGAAGACTTCCTAGCTCTGAGAAGCGTCGGAATCACTGACATAGATAAGCCCCTATCCTTCAAATCCTGGCTTTCAATAGCCAGGCCATTAAAGCCAGCGATGGTAAGGCAGGGTGGAAGATCGGCCCTTGGGATAGCAGATCCTCCCTGAGAGGCAGCCACCAGGGGGCATCAGCGACCAGACGCACCAGGTCAGCGTACCAGGACTGTCGAGGCCAGTCTGGGGCCACTATAATGACCAGAATTCCTTTGGCCTCGATGCTGTGCAACAGCAGTGGCAGAAGCTTGAGAGGAGGAAAGGTGTAGATCAGATGATACTGGCCCCATGAAGCGAACAGAGCATCTGAGGCATCCGGCCGAGGGTTCCGAGACCTGGCCACAAACCTCTGCACCTTCCTGTTGATTCGGGATGCCATCCAGGCTACCTCAGTAGATCCCCAGTGTAGGCAGATCTGTTGAAATACCTCCTGATGGAGAGACCACGCCCCTTGGCCCAATACTTGACGACTGGGGTAATCCGCCTGCCAGTTGTCCACCCCTGGAATGTGAACATCGGGGATGGCCAGAATGAAATGTTCTGCCCACCGTAGAATGCCGGCTACTTCCAGGCCGGCTAACACGCTCCTCTTTACTCTCTGGTGGTTGACATAGGCCACCGCCGTGGCATAGTCTGACTGGATCCATATTGGGAGCCCCTGAAGCCGATCTGTCCAATGATCCAGACAGAGTCTGATCGCCCAGAGTTCCAAGATGTTGATAGGTAGCCTGGATTCCTCCAGCATCCAGTGACCCTGTGCCGAGCTCAGGCCCAGGACTCCTCCCCACCCGGACAGACTGGCATCGGTGGTGACCACCGTCCAGTATAGCGTGAGAGAGGATTTCCCCTGCTGAAGAGCCGGGGAATGAAGCCACCGGATCGGGGATTCTTTGGCTCCTTGACTCAGGTGAATCTGACTGTCTAGAGACTCGGCACATTTGTCCCATTTTAACAAGATTTCCCTTTGCAGGGGTCTCGTATGAAACTGAGCGAATGGGACCGCCTCGATCGTAGGTACCATCATGCCCAGTACTCACATGCAAGTCCACAGGGAGACCCACCTGCTGGACAGCAGCGAGCAGTCTGCCGCCTGTAATTTCTGGAGTTTGTCCTGCAGAAGGACCACTCTGGCTCGAGTGGAATCCAGAGTCAGACCCAGATAAACCAATTTCTGAACTGGGGTCAACGCAGATTTTTGGTAATTTGGCTCTGCCAGAGTTTAAACAGTGATATCCACATCGCCCCTCAGGGCCACTGAGGACTCTGCTCACAGCAGAAGGTCATCCAGCTAGCCCAGAACAGAAATTCCCCGCTGGCGCAGCAGCGCCAGAACCGAGGTTAACACTTTGGTGAAGATCCAAGGAGCGGAGGCGAGACCAAAGGGTAAAACCGCAAACTGATAATGCTCCTCTCACCCAGCAAAGCAGAGGAACCACTGGTGCTGTGCACAAATTGGAATGTGCAGGTAATGTAAAAATTGGTGCTGCGCTGTTCTTAAAAAAAAACAAAACAAAAAAACAAAACAAAAACCTATGCTGCTAGAGGTAGTAGTACAAAGGTAAATGAACACGTAAAATATAAAAAAAGAAACAATATAAGAATAAGTACAATCAATATAGAGCACTTCTATACCCAATAGGTGCAGTGTGATATTCCACAATAATCGGTGGTAATAGCAAAGTGCAAAGTCCAAGAAAATCATTCAATAAAGACTTAAGGCCAGATGTGATAAGTATCTTACTGGAAACACTAAAATTAATATACAATCACTAAAAACCTCAATGGACCGTGCAAGTAGGCAAAAAACATTGTGCAAAAAACAGCAATTAATAAATTAAATGTGCAACATGCGATCAATATGTGCAAAAATCACAAAAATCGCAAATGCAGTGTATAATAAACATATAACCAAAAAATCAATATACAATCACTAAACACCTCAATGGATCATGCAAGTAGGCAAAAAAATTGTGCAAAAAACAGCCATTAATAAATTAAATGTGCAACATGCTATCAGTATGTGCAAAAATTGCAAAAATTGCAAATGAAGTGTATAATAAACATGTAACCAAAATAAGTCCACTGTAGAACTTGTGAAAATTCATACAAAGGCAAACATGTGCAAAATATATAATGGGACTTGGAATGTAGTCCAATGCGATTTAAATCCTTTTAATGTGGCTAATCAGAAAATGTGCAAAAAAGTGCAATAAGGTGCTGAGAGCATGGGGGTGATCTCCTCTTCGTGCACAGGACACACAGTGGTGTGAAGTGGCCTCTTACCTTGCGGTAAAGAGGTAACCGCATAAAGTTGCTGGTAATGGCTGCTTCTCCCTTGTACTTCTAACTGCCTCTCACTTGGATTCCTGGGCTGGATGGAGCTGTTAGTGGGTCTTTGTCTCTCAGTGGAGCAGGAGGGGGATTAAAGGAAAGAAGGGGCCAGATGGTGTAGTATTTCAATCAGAGGTTGGTTTTTATTAAAACAATGGTGAGGGTACTCACTTCACTTACAAGAAAAAACACACAGAAAACTTATCTCCTATGAGCGGCAAGCTCGTTTGCATATATCAGTCTTGGATGCCTATCCCGTCCCTACGCGTGACGTCACGGTCACGTAACTTCATCAGGGGATAAAGGGAGGCATCATAGGTGTCCTTAAATAGTATCTCCTATTAAGTTCAATGGGTGGCCATGTTCCCGTAGCTCTACATAGTAATAGTATTAGGTGGCCATTTTCCAAGAGTTGATGGGTGCCGCCATTTTCTAGGTGGTCTATCACTACATAATCCAGCCGCCAATCACAGCCTGTTTGATACCAGAAGGGGCATGGCCAATACCCAAATTCTACATGGGATGGGTATGGCATTAATCTAAGAGAAGGGAGAACTGTCAGCAGAGTATCAAAAGCTGAGATACATACTAAGGGTGCTGACATGATGGACTGACATCACAAAAACGCAATAAAACCATCTCGCAAATTTGATATATTTTCGGAAATGACCAAAAAATAGCAGTATTGAAAAATAAAAATAAAAAATAAAGAAATAAAAAAATAAAAAATATAGAAATATGTTAAAATAATTTTATTAATTCAAAAAAATATAAAAAAATGTGTATCTATGACGAACGGGTCCGGATAGGCTGCAGCACTGACATGTGCAAAATACAAGTAAAATCACACAGGCAAAAGATACAAACTTAACCTGCTACAATAAATGAGGATCAAATACTGTAAGTCTCACAAAATTAATATTAAATGAGTAGGATAGGTGACCGCACAGGAAGAGGGGGGGGGAGGGGAAGGAGGGGGAAGGAGGGGGGGGAGGGAGGAGAGAGAGGAGGGGGAGGGGACGGGAAAAACAAAGAGCACACTGAGAAGTAATAAAAAATCTAAAAATTGCTAAAACCAGCATGAGGGAAAAGATGCATAATTAAAAGTCTCTAAGAAAGCAATTGAGGTCAAATTCGATATTGAGACCTCTGGGCGAGAAAGTATCTAAGGTAAATATCCATTTTGATTCCAACTGGCTGAGGGTTCTAACTTTGTGTCCCCCCCGCCAATGTTTGATGTATGGTTCTATTCCCCAAAATTTCAGATGGGAGGGATCTTTATTGTGGCATAAAAGGATATGTTTGGATACACTGTTTGTCATATCCACTCAGAATATTTTGAACATGCTCCTTAATGCATACCTTCGAGGGTCTTTTTGTGCGGCCGACATATTGCAGGCCGCAACTGCACTTCAGGGCATATACTGCTCCTTCCGTATTACAACAGATTGAATTTTTAATATCATACGTGTCTCCCGTGCTTGTGGTTATAAAATTTAATTTCTTTTCATTCGGACGTCTAGTTCTCAAGCATGCAAAACATCTCTTGCAAGGATAGAAACCTTTTCCGGTAAAAAAGGTAAAATTCCTCTTAGGTGGATCTATTATGTTCTTGACTACTTTGTCCCGAATGGTAGGTGCTTTCTTATATATAAACTTAGGGTTAGTGGATAGAGTATCTTGTAGTTGTTTGTCTGCCAGAAAGATGTGCCAATGTCGTTTGATAATTTTTTCTATTTTCTTATATTGTGCATTGAAATCCAGGATTAAAGGTGCTACTTTCATAGACTGTTCTTGTTTACTCTTATCTTTGATCAGTTCATCCCGATTCATTTCTGTCACTTGTCAAGTGCAGACCTCACTTTTTGTCACAAAGTTTTGAAAATTGAAAAAAGAAAAAAAAAAAATGTTCTTGTCTTTCTTCATTTTCAAAAACAAATGAGAGCTGCAAAATACTCACCATGCCTCTCAGCAAATAGCTTGGGGTGTCTACTTTCCAAAATGGGGTCATTTGGGGGGGGGGTTGTGCCACCTGGGCATTCCATGGCCTCCGAAACTGTCACAGGCAGTGAAGAGTGAAATCAAAAATTTACACCCTTAGAAATCCTGAAGGCGGTGATTGGTTTTCGGGGCCCTGTACGCGGCTAGGCTCCTAAAAAGTCCCACACATGTGGTATCCCCCAGAAGCAGCTTAATGTATTTTGGGGTGCAATTCCACATATGCCCATGGCCTGTGTGAGCAATATATCATTTAGTGACAACTTTGTGCAAAAAAAAAATGTGTCACTTTCCCGCAACTTGTGTCAAAATATAAAATATTCCATGGACTCAACATGCCTCAAAGCAAATAGCTTGGGGTGTCTACTTTCCAAAATGGGGTCATTTGGGGGGGTTTATGCCATCTGGGCATTTTATGGCCTTCAAAACTGTGATAGGTAGTGAGGAGTAAAATCAAAAATTTACGCCCTTAGAAATCCTGAAGGCAGTGATTGGTTTTCGGGGCCCAGTACGCGGCTAGGCTCCCAAAAAGTCCCACACATGTGGAATCCCCGTACTCAGGAGAAGCAGCTGAATATATTTTGGGGTGCAATTCCACATATGCCCATGGCCTGTGTGAGCAATATATCATTTAGTGACAACTTTTTGTAATTTTTTTTTTTGTCATTATTCAATCACTTGGGACAAAAAGAATGAATATTCAATGGGCTCAACATTCCTCTCAGCAATTTTCTTGGGGTGTCTACTTTCCAAAATGGGGTCATTTGTGGGAGTTTTGTACTGCCCTGCCATTTTAGCACCTCAAGAAATGACATAGGCAGTCATAAATTAAAGGCTGTGTAAATTCCAGAAAATGTACCCTAGTTTGTAGGCGCTATAACTTTTGCGTAAACCAATAAATATACACTTATTGACATTTTTTTTTACCAAAGACATGTGGCCGAATACATTTTGGCCTAAATGTATGACTAAAATTGAGTTTATTGAATTTTTTTTATAACAAAAAGTAGAAAATATCATTTTTTTTCGAAATTTTCGGTCTTTTTCCGTGTATAGTGCAAAAAATAAAAACGGCAGAGGTGATCAAATACCATAAAAAAAAGCTCTATTTGTAGGAAGAAAAGGACGCAAATTTAGTTTGGGTACAGCATTGCATGACCGCGCAATTAGCAGTTAAAGCGATGCAGTGCCAAATTGTAAAAAGTGCTCTGGTCAGGAAGGGGGTAAATCCTTCTGGGGCTGAAGTGGTTAACAAAGACAAATTATTAATCTGCCCCATTATCAGAAGTCGAGAAGCAAGTCACCAACATTCTATTGTATACAAACCACATCCCCTCTAGAAAACCAGGGTGACCCAACCACATAAACAGTGCACGCAACTAGGGAGGGAGAGAGGGAGCTCTTTTGCTGCTGCTTAAGTCCCAGGGGAAAATGAATAAGCCCCTCACACACAGCTCTTATACAGACAATCCCAACTTCCAGAAAATTCCTCCCATTCCCATTGAATCTTCCTGGAAATACCATTAACATATTTAAAGGGACAGTAACCTTTTTCTGCTAAACCATGGTGAACAACAATTAAATGTTATTTTAAAGATATGAGGTGAGGTGGCCACCATTTCAAGCAGGTGGGCCCCAAATTGTGCCCCCCCCCCACCTTTTCACCCCTATAATAAACAATTAAAAATATAACATGATTTGTGTACAGTTTTTCTTGTTATTGTTTGGTTTGTTTCAGAAACAAAAGAACATATTATGAATTTAATTTTGGGTTAACTGAATAAAGGAACAGAATGTCCCCTCTGTGAATAAAGTAAAGCTGTGTTCACTTTAAACTATTAAAGGCTCACATTTTTAAAATAATAACAAACATGTTATACTCGCATGTTCTTTGGAGTGAATTTGCACAGAGCAGCCCTGATTCTCCTCTGCCTGGTTCCCCCACCATTGCTCTTAGCTCCTCCCACTTTTGAGTGCCCCGTAGCAAGCTGCTTGCTACGGGGCACTCGTGCATGCTCGCTCCTGAGTCGCCTCTATGTGTGCATAAGACGCACAGAGTGTGGCTCGGCCTCACCACCCGCTCCTTCCTTACTGCCTGTGATTTACAGCAGTGGGAGCCAATGGCTCCCACTGCTGTGTCTCAGCCAATGAGGATCGAGATTGGGGAAGGGGATTGCTGCACACAGGAGGTTTTTACCTTTGTGCATAGAGTGCATAAAGGTAAAAAAATCTTCTGCCTTTGCAGCCACTTTACATTTCATTTATGTCTGGGTGTCAAAAAATAGGATTTTGCCCTGGATATGATTGTATAGTTGATGTAAACACAGCCTTTATTTATTTGCTTAGCTAAGTGAATATGGTTTACTCCTTTAGTAAATCAACCCCAGTAAAATAGAGTAGTTGTTAAGTTGCAACTGAAATCTCAAATCTAAAATGCTAGCTTTGTTAGAAATAGAAATATATATTTTTACCCATATTTTAGCTTTATGCTCGTTTATATGGAATTTTTATCAAATACATCCTACTCCTCCTTGCACCCTACTGCTTCATCTTTGTGTTTCCCACTGACCCACATACACTACTTCTCCCTTTTCCTTTGTATATTCTGCTAGCTTTCATGGAACGCACACAGTGATTCTCAAATATGGATTTTGTTTTCTTTGAAATCTGATCAAAATTGACTTCTATTTCGACACATGGCAATACTAGAAGAAATCCATGTTAAAAAGGCTATTTCACATTTCAGGCCCCAAAATTGTGTTACAGTAAATGGCATTCTTTTTTAACAAAGCCATGTCATACCCAAGCCATATGATTTACATGTTTTCTGCTCATGTAGGGAATAGTGGCTTCATTTTCATTGTTCAACAAAGCAAAGTTTGTCTATCACTAAAGTTGTCATAGTATTTATTTATAAGAATATTCAATGTACACCTAGAAAAAATACTTTAATAAAAGTAGTTATAAAAATATGAAGGTAATTCTTTAAGGCTGGGTTCACACTGCAGATGGATACGGTTCGCAGCAGGGGTCCGGTGCGTCCCTTTTCTCTGATTAAGAGACAAATCATGGCTGAATTTTTGCCTGAATTCTGCCCTGAAACTGAGCCAAAGACACACAGAACTCCTGTGCAAGCTGCTCCAAAGCTGCCCCGGAGATATGTGAACCAGCTCTATAGAGAGACGGTCAAAATCTCCTGTCATGCGAATTGGGGGGGGGCCCTTTTTGTTCCTGTTTATTGCACTCGCCTGATTGGCTGAACAGTGCAGTGTACATACGTGGGCCGTCTGGCTATGTCAGACAAGATGTGGTCATGTGACTCTCAGTGTAGCTTCTACCAACGATTTTAAACTATATCCCCTCGGTCATCTATATCTATATATAGGATTTTGACATTGTATCTGTTCACTATGATTTATGTATTGATGTATCCTAGAACTCCTTGAGTGGACATGGATGTTTATAGCGTTGCAGACTATTAGATATTGTGGGTCCCCCCTCTTTATTTTCTTAATACACTTTTAATATGTTCATTATTTTCTTATTGGCTAAATGATATGCCTCTTCCCTATTGGTGGGCAGTTTTATTGGTTAATACAAGGCAGTCAGCTGACTCCTCTCTGTCCTACCAAGAGCAGACCCATCATGTGACCTTACCATTGATGTTTGATTGGTCGCACTATTTGTGTAGTCTCTAAATAAATATATACAGTGTAGGAGATGAGTTTGATGCCCCAGTTGAAGTCCATGTGGACGAAACGCGCCAGACGAGCCTTACTCTTCCCTACACTTGTTTTTATCTTTTTTATGTGATCACTCTTTTTATATTGTTTGTTGATTATTGGTGATATCCAATAAACATACATCATTTGATCTACACTATTGGCGTTTTTTACATTTTTTTGGGAACCACCCACACTCTGGAGATTCTCCCGTGGCCGTGACCCTTCCTTAGTCCTTGGAATTGGCAGCCGCGACAGTGATTACAGAGGAAAGATCCCCCTCGAGATCCGGGGTTCCTGCGAACAACCACCGTCCATCAAGGATCTCTGAGCCTGTTTGATTCGGTGTCACTGGCATCCGAATCCACTTCCTCTGGTAAGCGTATTTCATCTATTCCCATTACATGATCGTATTACCTATGAGATACAGAGGAGAAGATTCCTGCACCAGTGCAACATTCTGTATACAGTCTATTCTGGGACTTTTCATTGTCTGACCCATGGCCACACATAGTTACATAGTTACATAGTTACATAGTAGGTGAGGTTGAAAAAAGACACACGTCCATCAAGTCCAACCTATGTGTGTGATTATGTGTCAGTATTACCTTACATATCCCTGTATGTTGCGGTCATTCAGGTGATTATCTAATATTTTCTTGAAGCTACACATTGGGATATTATTATATCTCATTTATTACTCACCTTTTATCACGTCAAGCCATGGGCCTTTACTAATGGCCACCATTACTGATGTGTTTTTCATTACTGGTTACTTTTATTAGCGCTACATTTCATTTCTATCATCAGAGTGAACTTCATAAAATTTTACATTTTTGTTCTGTTTTTATTTAGATGCTTTGTTTTGTATTCCACTAGTAAATAAAAAAATAATTAGCATGTGGCCATCGCATTATAACTTCCACTCAACGGCTTGACATTTGAGTCTATGCTATGAGACCCTTGATCTAAAAGAAGAATTGAAAAGATTAAATTATGGGTCATTATAACTATAAAAACACATTGTTTATTCAAGAACTGAATCAGACAAAATACTTGCAGAAATACATATGACACTAGTCATCTGAAGATCAAGTAGACCTATCACTGACAAAAAAGATATAACAAAAGGACAATTTGCTTTCTCTCAATTCTCAATTTACCAATTGAAAAGGAACTAATGACATCATCAATGAAGCAATTAGCAAGCTGTTCTAGAGATATTCCAAAGGATCTGATAGAGCCACATTAAGTGAATTATGTTGTTTTTCACCACCACCCCACTGTATTACCTTTCCCTTTCATGTACAGTATCTCAAAAAAGTGAATACACCTCTCACATTTTTGCAAATATTTTATTATATCTTTTCATGTGACAACACTAAATAAATTAAACTTTGCTACAATGTAAAGTAGTGAGTGTACAGCTTGTATAACAGTGTAAATTTGTAGGAGGAGTACAAAGACAAGTGTGTCTTGCCTACATTGAAGCATGGTGGTGGGAGTGTCATGGTCTGGGTCTGCATGAGTGCTGCCAGCACAGGGGAGCTACAGATCATTGAGGGAACCATGAATGCCAACATGTACCGTGACATACTGAAGCAGAGCATGATCCCCTCAGGGCCGCAGGGCAGTATTCCAACATGATAACGACCCCAAACTTACTCCCAAGATGACCACTGCCTTGCTAAAGAAGCTGAGGGTAAAGGTGATGGACTGGCCAAGCATGTCCCCAGACCTAAACCCTATTGAGCATCTGTGGGGCATCCTCAAATGGAAGGCAGAGGAGCACAAGGTCTCTAACATCCACCAGCTTTGTGATGTCATCATGGAGGAATGGAAGAGAACTCCAGTGCCAACTTGTGATGCTCTGGTGAACTCCATGCCCAAGAGGGATAAGGCAGTGCTGGAAAATAATGGTGGCCACACAAAATATTGACACTTTGGGCCCAATTTGGACATTTTCACTTAGGGGTGTACTCACTTTTGTGGCCAGCAGTTTAGACATTAATGGCTGTTTGTTGAGTTATTTTGAGGGGACAGCAAATGTACACTGTTATACAAGCTGTACACTCACTACTTTATATTGTAGCAAAGTATCATTTCTTCAGTGTTGTCACATGAAAAGATATAATAAAATATTTACAAAAAATGTGAGGGGTGTACTCACTTTTGTGAGATACTGTAGGTGTTTACCGGATTATTTGTGGGCTTCCCCATTATACCTAGCATAATTTCTAACCAAGCTCACAGCCAGAAGACTCAAAGTGTTTACCACTGGGGTGACTAGCTCAGCAGTTAACAGTTTCCATTTATAAACAGTAGCTGCCACCATGTGCTTTAATGGGAACATACACCGTTCACAGCATCTGCTGTAATAATTCTGACTACAAGAGTTATCTGTGACACTCACTGCCATGCCATACAGGAATGTAACACAGTTTAATATATGGTAGCATTTTTTAAAGAGACAATGATTCATTAAAGCCCAACTCCTGGATAAATGAAAACCTCTCTCAGGTATATTTCAAATCCCCCTCCTGAGATCTCTAGGTTTTAAAAAAAACTCTCCAAATACCTATTTTCAATTGCCTGAAGTTGCGGTCATGTGATCATCCAGTGCCGGATATTTCTCCTCACTGTTTACTTCCTAGTGGGTACTTCTTTCAGGTGTCCATATCACTGTTTTACACAATTCTCATTGGCTGGCCAACAGTGGGTTCCTCTTAGGATCCAGAAGAGAGCTCACTACGGACGATGTTCATTGTAGGGGACCAGCCAGCAAAGGTTATTGTGCAGAGCTAGACTGGTGGTTCCCACATGCGGAAAATAGGGTCAGTGGGAGACCTGGATAGTGGGACCCAGGTGAGTATACCTGATTTCACCAGGTAGGGATTCATTATCAGCTGACTGTAGGGATTATAGGGAAGAGAGAGAAGGATAGAAATGTTTTTTTTTTCAGGACGTGGACTTTATTTTCCTACTTAGAGAAATGCCTTAGCTATTTTTAGATACCAATATAGTGGGGGGGGGGAAAGAGAAAGAAAAAGTACAGTGGTGCAAGAAAATATTTACAGAAAAATAAATGACAAAAAAGACAATAGCTGTAAATAAAAGGGATTAAAGGGGAAAAAATCCAGTTTTCTGAATTTTGGTTCCCTTGCAATTAACTTTAGAGTAGTCCAATCTGAAGTATCAGAGTCACTGGTTCTCA
Source organism: Lithobates clamitans (assembly GCA_037952925.1). Classification (NCBI taxonomy): domain Eukaryota; kingdom Metazoa; phylum Chordata; class Amphibia; order Anura; family Ranidae; genus Lithobates; species Lithobates clamitans. The sequence continues at coordinate 2,979,248 of JBBGZY010000477.1, read as the reverse complement.
TGAATAACTCTCAACATTTGTACATATTTTTTATGGAATGTTGTGAGTTCTCAGCTGCCAATTACAGCATCACTTACAGTAGGCCTTCTAGGGGGTTTCTCTGAGCCAACTTCCACTTAAAGAGGTTGTAAACCTCCCTGTGTAATTTGTACCTATAGGTAAGCTTAGAAAAAGGCTTACAGTTTTTCAACACTGGAGGAAGGAGCCTGATGATGGCACTTGAGGCACTTGGAAACAATAATGAAGGATAGGCTGTGAGTAGCAGCAGTGAGCAGCGAGGTGGCGAGAGCAGGGAGTGCCGCCAATCAGCTGGAATGCAGAAATGAGTGAGAGAGAGAGCGAGTGTGCGGTGATATCCGGAGACCAGAGAAGGTGAAGAGTGAGAGGAGAGAGACGACAAGAGAGAGAGAGAGAGAGGAGAGGAAAAATGCTGCTCATAGAGACAGTGACAGAGGAGTGGATAGCCTTAAGCTTAAACCTGGGGTGTGTTTAACAGTTCTGGGAAAGGGCTGACCCCCACTCCCACCCTCCGGATACCAGCCATCGGCTCCCAGCCCAGGTCCTGAACCTAGCACCTTCAGGTACAGAGAGGAGGCAGTAGATGGTCCACCAGAAGAAACAGCTTGAGTTGGACAGAAATCCCTGATTTTGGCACCAGCAAGACTCCAGCTGCAGAGGGGATAAGTCGAGTTTGTTACTACACAGTTATTGTTGGACTGTAACCTACTCCTGAAGATATGCCTGGTCCATGACAATCAGCAGTCTGTGAGAGAGACTGGCTTAGAAAAGAATCTGTAGGGACTGTAAGAGAGAAGAAGTCTTACTCATGGTGGACCCCCTTCTCACATCCTCTATATACAAATAAATACCTCTATATACCCCTATATACCTCCTTTATATGAGAAGAGGGTCTCGGGATTGGTTGGACTGTAAGACCTGGCAGTAAGTCAAGCGTTAGGCCTCATTAAGATTACAGCTGTCTTCTACTACTCTTGTTGGAATTGTAATAACACCCCTAAAGACATACCCTTAAAGACATACCTGGGCAACACCAAGAAACAGCCCGTGAGAGAGGCTGACTTGAAGGAGTGTTTTTGCTGGAACCAAAATATACATCTAAGGTTAGGCCCAGTTACAAGCAAGAAACAGTCCGTGAGAGAGACTGACTTAAAGGAGAGACCCTAAGAGAGGTGAAGGGGGTTAGGGAGGCCTCGGAATTGCAGAGTACCTCAAATACCTCAAACATAAAACAGCACTATGAGGGGTAAGTCAGTGAAAGGTGCAGGGGTGAACCCCCAAAGTAAATGCTAGTCCAGGTACAATTAAGAAATACATGACACAAGAAGCAGGCAAGGAAAGCCCAGGCAAACAAACGGGCAGAATTAAGAACAAAAAGCCAACTTCCAACTAAGGGTGAAATGGCAGAAATGTTCTCCAGACTGGAATTATCCCTTAAAGGGGAAATAGCAACCTTACATAGAGACCTGAACCAGATCCTAAAAAGAGTGGAAGAAACAGAAAAAACTGGATAAACAAGCAGCAGAAATGAAAGAACTTAAGGAACATATGGAGGGGTTGCAGTGAGAGCAGAGGCATATGAGGTATAAAATAGAAGATCAGGAAAATCGCAAAATAGAAGGAAAAACTTAAGAATTCAGGGCCTACCTGAAACACAGAGAGAACTCTTAAAAGATAAAATGGACAAAGTATTTGGCCCATTGTTGGGAAGATCAACAGAACAGAAAAAAAATATGTTTGAAAGAGTACACAGAATAAAAAAATTGGTGGATATAGCAGGAGAAGTCCTAAGAGATGTGATTGCGAGATTCCATGATTAAAAGATAAAGAACAGATATGGGAAGGCCTTAAAGCCAATCACCGCACAAAACATGAAGAAACAGCATTACAGGTATTTCCAGATCTGGCATCAGAAACATTAGTAAGGAGAAGAGTATTAAAACCCTTACTAGAACAAATGAAGAATCACAGGATCCAGTATTCATTCACAGGGCTTCCCGGCCTGTTTAGTAGGGTGTAAGGAAGGCTGCTCAGCAACTTTAAGGTTTCCAGAAGAAACTGAAAAATTCTGTAAAAGACTAGACATGGATGAAAAGAAAATGATGTAAAAAAGAAAAGCGGGACTGGGGGAGCTGGGTGGGCTTGGGGGGACCTCTAAGTATAGGGGGTAGCGGCTCAGATCGGAGTGCTTACTCAAAGCTCAACCTCAAGGGGGGGGGAATCACAAGGCAGGAGGGAGTGGAATGCCTTGGATCATTGGTCAAGACATGACCAAAATTCCCCAAAAGGAGGGGAGATAGAAGAAGAACCTCTCAGAATCAAATAAAGGAATGTCGTGGAGCTGTTGACTCCTCTTGGTGCGCTGAACCCCCACCCAAACAGAAATCCCCGGTAAGTGGATATAACTACCCTGACCTAGGAGTTGGGAGGAGCAAAGAAGACAGGATTAAGAGAAGGGAGCCAAGCGAGCACAGATGACAACAGAGGTAGTCTTCCTGCAGGAGACCCATATCTCCCATGAAACAACCAGAAAATTAAACTCAAAGTATTTTTCCAAAATGGTTTTACGGAGGCTCCACAACAAAACGGGCTAAGGGAGTGGCCATCGGTTTTCCAGAGGGGTAAGGCTTACCCTAGAGGAGAGGTTAGTGGACCCTGAAGGGCGTTTTTTGTTCCTGAGGGGAAGACTAAATGAGATGGACTTCATTCTGACAAAGATTTATTGCCCAAATAAGAACCCAATAAAATATTTAAAAGTGGTTATGGAGAAACTAATGGAGTTTAAAAAAGGTGGAGTAATAATGGCAGGAGATTTTAATTTCTCTATGGAACCTGAGATTGATAGTACGTCCCGGGTACAGGGGACTGGGAATGCTCAATTGAAGATAAAAAAGAAAAAATGCACCCGAACCAGCTGATGGAGGCATGAAGGATACACCATGCTAAAATACGAGACTATACATTCCACTCCGCAGGATTCCCGTTGCATCAGAGGGGTGCGGGGTCACCAATACACATCACTGGGAAACCCAGGCGTTTCCCCTTGTCAGGGGGGGACAGGGTCACGTGATGGCTGGCCCTGCCCTCAGCTATATAAGAGCTGTCAAGCTAGTGCCACGTCATTGGCTGGATCCTGTGCGTGTTCCTCGCTGGAGTCGCTGGAGATCATCCATCGCTGGAGATCAAGAATTGGATTACATCGCTGGAGTAGGAGCATGGATTTATTGGATTACATCACTGGAATCTCTGTTTAATTTTTTATTTCTAATAAAGGACTTGTCCCAAGCCGTCTCCTGTGGTTTTTTTAACATTTTGACACTTTCTTTTTGTGAAATGCTAGGGGTACAATGTTCCCCTTACCAATTCACATGGGGGGCCGGGATCTGGGTGTCCCCTTTTTTAAAGGGGGCTTCTAGATTCCGATAAGCCCCCACCCGCAGACCCCCACAACCACCGGGCAAGGGTTGTGGGGATAAGGCCCTTGTCCCCATCAACATGGGGACATCCTCCCCATGTTGAGGGCATGTGGCCTGGTACGGTTCAGGAGGGGGAGGTGCTCTCTCGTCCCCCCTTCTTTTCCTGCGGCCTGCCAGGTTGCATGCTCAGATAAGGGTCTGGTGTGGATTTTTGGGGGAACCCCACGCCATTTTTTTTAAAAATCTTGGCGCGGAGTTCCCCTTAAAATCCATACCAGACCAGGTCTGGTATGGATTTTTGGGGGCAACCCCACGCCATATTTTTTAAAATTTTGGCGCGGAGTTCCCCTTAATATCCATACCAGACCTGAAGGGCCTGGTAATTAAATTTTGGGGGACCCCCACGCATTTTTTTTTTCAATGACTTTTAATGACTTTTATGTGTATTGTCGGGACCGACAATTCAATAATAGCCGCCACTAGCGCTAGCACTTTTAAATGACTTTTTTTTCCTTTAGAAATGTCATTTTGCTCTCAGACTGCTATAAACATGGGAAACATGCGCTACTTTACAGGCATACTATAGACACCCCCCAGGTACGAAATTTAAAGAAATATTTCACTTTTATTGTTTCACTTTAGGCATTATTATAATCACTGCTCTCGAAAAACGTCCGTTTTTAAAACTTTTTTTTGCATTGATACCTGTCCCCTGGGGCAGGACCCAGGTCCCCAAACACTTTTTATGACAATAACTTGCATATTAACCTTTAAAATTAGCATTTTAGATTTCTCCTATAGGATTTTAAAGGGTGTTCCGCGGCTTTTCGAAATTGCCGCGAACACCTCAAATTGTTCGCTGTTCAGGGAACGGGCGAACAGCCAATGTTCAAGTCGATCTCATGTTCAACTCAAACAGATAGCCCATCCCTAGTTAGGAAGGATAAATATCTTTAAAATGGCAATTTTGCCAAAGATCACGTATATAATGCAAATGCTGCCAATCCCCCTTCCACAAGTATATTTTAGTACACTGATAAGGTTACTACTTAGGTTTATATGGCAAAAAAAGAAGCCGAGAATAAGCCTCTCAGTATTGAATAAAGATAAAAAGCAAGGGGGTCTGGGGGTGTCGGATCTCAAAAATTACTACAAAGCAATACTATTATCACCGGTGTTAGAATGGGTAAAAATGAATAAGGAAAAAAGATGGGTGAATTTGAAAAACACGATTAGCAATGTAGCACTGGGGAAAATAATATGGATGCCACCTGAGTATAGAGAAATAAGTGAAAATACACATGTAATAACAAAGAAAATATTGGCAATTTGGGATTTGATGCACATAAAGGGAAAATGGGAATTTTATTCACCCCTGATACCATTAAAAGAAACAATTTTCCACCGGGAAGGGGAGATTGTTTGGGGAATGGATAAAAAAAGAAGACACACAATTTAAAGATATCACGGTGAAAGATAAAATACACACATTACAGGATTTGAAATATAAAAAAGACCTAATGGTAATTGACAAATGGTGGTACTCCCAGCTAAAACATTTTGTTACATCGTTGCCTCAACCAGTAAGATCTGAGGCAGACCTACGGCCATTTGAGGGGCTATGTATGGCAGCAGGAACAAAGAGGGGGACCTCTAGTGCTGTTGAGACTGAAGGGGCCAGAAATACCCCCATTCATAATAAAGTGGGAAGAAGAATTGGGTAAGGGAGAGAAAGATTTGGGGAAAATTCTCAAGATGACAAATACCACGGTAATTGATAGAAACACCATAGAAATTAATTACAAATGCTTAGCATGTTGGTATATAACACCTGATAAGGCACAGAAATGTCAAAAGGAGGTTTCACGATTAAGCTGGCGGGGATGTGGGGAAGTGGGAATGATGGCCCACATATGGTGGAAATGTCTGAAAATTAAAAACTACTGTAGAAAGGTGTTGCAGGTAATTAAGGAGATATAGAGATACCAGAGGAACCTTGGAGGTATTTGTTTCATGAGGTGAGAATGCCAAATAAACAATACATGAGAACTTTGGTTCTCCATCTAATGAACGCAGCCAAAAGTCTAATACCTTGACAATGGCAGGAGATAGAAAGCCCTACGATGGGGAGTTGGTTAGGGATGAGCTCTCTGTTCAGGTCGAACATGAGTTCGACTTGAACATTGGCTGTTCGCACGTTCGCCGAAAACCGAACATTATGGGCAATTTGAGTGTTGTGTAACGGCCCATAATGCACTGTGGGAGCGCAGTGCATTGCTGTATGATGATTGGCCAAAGCATGCACAGGCAGGCTATTCAGTTAGCTGCAGCGTATTTAATATATATATAAACAGACAGGCTTGTATATATATTTATATATATATATATATATATCCACTGTATCCAGTTTAGCTATATCTGACTGCAGTCTGTTCCGGGGGTACTGTTTCTAATATTCTTCAGGCAGGCAGGTTATTCAGTTAGCTGCAGTGTATTTAATATATATATACAGACAGTCTTGTATAAATATATATCCACTGTATCCAGTTTAGCTATATCTGACTGTAGTCCGTTCCTGGTGTACTGTTTGTAATATACTTCAGGCAGGGAGGTTATTCAGTAATCTGCAGTGTAATATATATATATATGTATATATATATATATATATATATATATATATATATACAGACAGTCTTGTATCTATCTATCTATCTATCTATCTATCTATCTATCTATCTATCTATCTATCTATCTATCTATCTATCTATCTATCTATCTATCTATCTATCTATCTAGATATATATAGATAGATAGATATATATATCTATGTATATCCACTGTATCCAGTTTAGCTATATCTGACTGCAGGCTGTTCCTGGTGTACTTTTTCTAATATACTTCAGGCGGTGTACACAGTACAGTGCACCCATAGCGCGGTTGCTACTACTTTTCTGGTGGTGTACACAATACAGTACACCCATAGTTGTTATTACACTTCTGTTGGTGTGCACAGTACTGTGCACCCCTAGTAAAGTTTCTACTACTTTTCTGGTGGTGTACACAGTACACAATACATACAATGTACCCATAGTTGTTGGTAAACTTCTGTTGGTGTACATAGTACCGTGCACCCCTAATGCAGTTGCTACTACTTATATACACAATATATACAGTGCACCCATAGTTGTTCATACTGTCCAAAGGTGTCTTTGTGCTTCATCATGCAGAGTGTAGACAAATGCAATCAACCAGAAGAAAACAAATGCAGCCAACCAGAAGTTAAAATCATAACAGACACAAGGCTGATCCCAACAATACTGCTCATTGAATGACAGCTCCCCATGTTTTCATCAGCTATATACAGTATAAGAGAAGAAGCAGGGATAGAAGTGATTTCATTGACCAAATATGGTCATGGTCATATTTGGTCAATGTCATTGTCACTGCTATCCCTGCCCTGTGGCTTATGTGGCTAGGAATTCCTGGTCATTTAAGCCAACGTGCGTATTATGGCAGCAGATGCTAGGGAAGTATTGGGTGCCAGCACCCACTGCTTCCTTAACCACTTCAGCCCTAGAAGGTTCACACCCCTTCCTGACCAGGCCATTTTTTGCAATATGGCACTACGTTACTTTAACTGACAATTGCGCAGTGACACTGTACCCAAATAAAACTGACGTCCTTTTTTCCCACTAATAGAGCTTTCTTTTGATGGTGTTTGATCACCTCTGCGGTTTTTATTTTTTGTGCTATAAACAAAAAAAGACTGACAATTTTTAAAAAAACAATATTTTTTACTTTCTGCTATAGAACATACCCAATAAAAAAATTGAATTTCTTCATCAATCTCAAAAAGCGTATATTGATTGGTTTGCGCAAAAGTTATAGTGTCTACAAATTATGGGATATTTTTACTAGTGGTGGCGGTGATCAGTGATTTTTAGTGGGACTGCGATATTGCGGCAGACAGATCGGACACCTAACTGACACTTTTGACTCTTTTTGGGGAGCAGTGACATTAATACAGCGATCAGTGCTAAAAAAAAAAAGAAAATGCACTGTAACTGTACTAATGACACTGGCAGGGAAGGAGTTAACATCTATGGCAATCAAAGGGTTAAGTCTTCCCATAGGGGGTTCTTTCTAAATATGGGGGGGAGTGCTTTGACACAGAAATACAAGATCTCTATCTTTCCCTTTCACAGAATGGCGATCTGCCTTGTTTACATAGGCAAACCGCAGTTCTGCCTTTCCTGTGAACGATCGGTGGGTCCCGGTGGATATCGAGTCTGCCGGATAGGTGGATTGGCTCCCGTGGTCACCCCAGACCTTGTGCACTAAATCATGTACAGGTACATAATTTCGCGCAGCTGGGCCGCCCTGCCGCAGTACTGCATATATGCGTGGGGTGGTCCAGAAGCGGTTAACAACCACTGACAGAGGGAAACTGTCATATATAGAAGAAGTAGAAATACTGCTTCTATATATAATGCTCAGCTGTCACCAAATGGGAGGCTGAACAGGGGCTAAAATAGGAAAGATATGACAGGGTGGTGATGTAGGAGCACAATTGGGGGAATTTAACCGCAAGCATCTCTGCAAAGACATTTTTGGCTGGATCACCAGGTATTCACTTGCAGCTGATACACTACCCACATCTACTGAAATTCTGTTCCAAGCATCCTCCACTCTTTCAATAATATAATATATTCTAATGCTTAACCTTCTTCATGACACCATATTCTTGAAAATGTATTATGTAGAGATTTTAATAATGTCCCACTTTTTCCTCCTTTCCTCAAGTCTGCACATATTAGGTTTTCTCAGCCTTCTCTGATAAGTTGTATGCTTAGCTCCTTGCACTAATATTGTTGCCCAATCCTGATCTCACTTTATTTTATATAGACACACATGTCCTTTCACAGTAGTAGAAGTGTCAGGTGTATTACTGCATTTTAAAATACATTAAAATCCAGAGAGAGGCTAGAGATCTGCCCAATAGTGGTCACGGCAAGGCCTGGGAGCTCAGAATCAACTTTATGTAACTTATATATGCTGCTTATTTAACATGTAGCCAACACCATGTCATACCTGCACAGAATAAAATAAGCCATTTATGAGCTTCTATATTATTAATAAGCAAGTGTAACTTCTGTTGACTTGATTCAAACACCAGGACTTCATAAAAATAAGAGAGACTTTTTTCATGTAAGGCAGGTGTAGCATTCATTATGTCATCTGCCTGTACTAGTGGATTGATTAGGTGTTCCAAGACTGTGCAAACTGACGTGTCCTTTCATTATCTTACTGCAATTATGATAACCGAATATGTCAGCTTCCTTGTAATGGTGAGATTTTGGATTTACAGTATAAGTCTGCAGGTTAAGGGAACCGATTGCTTCCAAATTTATTGCCGCAAGTCATTTTTTAATACAAATACTTGTACTTTAACTGCTGTATATTTTCCACTAATGAAAACTTTAGTTTGCCAATTTTTAGAGCACAATCTGAGTTAATAAAAAGGCTTCTTAATGATGATTTAGAAAGTGCCCTTCTTCAAATTTGCTTTGTACATGTCATTGGCCCCTGTGATAAAACACTGGTTTTGTGTATATTACACCACATAGAGATCACGAGACAGATCTTTAAGGTGCTATAGAAATAACAACATACATTTTGTAAAATCCTTAATTGTTTTGGTATAAAACATATTAAAAAGTCAACCAATCATGATATATTGTTAAAATCCTACAAGATAATCTGAAGATGGGTATGTTCTTCAGTCCAGGCAGTGTCCCTTTTGATCCACCATATAGCTTATTTATCACATTTCATAACAAATTAAGCTTCATTCAGCAATGATATTGAATTGAATGTTAAGTATATGCAGCGCTAGAAGCATCAAATCATAAAATAAGAGTCCATAGTGTTAGAACCGAGTCTTTGTTCAGGGGAAATACTGGAACCACCCATGGTGCAGACAGAGATACAATAAGGTGAACATGATATTATCCTCCACCGAACATCAACACACCGGGCCTCTTACCAAAGAAAATGGATCACTGAATTACAGGTGGTCAAACAAGCATGATATATCCACAGCGCCACGGAACCACTTCAATTGGATCAGGCTGGATCTTGTAGTCCCACTCAGTGGTAATTCATAAGTACATGCATCGGATACAAGAAAGCAACTCCTCATGGTGTAGTATTTAAAACCAAGGTAAATTTATTTCTTATAAAAAGCCAGGGTACTCACATTTTGAGAAGTAAAAACAGGCATATCAAAAGTTGCAATTCATCATGGATAGCAGATGTTTCCAACCACAAAGATGGCTGCAGTCGGCACGTTACAGTGTCATGACATTAGTGCTCCACCCTACGCGGTGTTTCGTCCAATAGGAACGCCATTCTAGCGCTGCTTATACTTAATTTTCCTGCTTTTTATTGTCACCATACAATTTATGTCAGCTACTTTATTATTCTTAGCACAGTGATTAATCTTGAATTTATTAAATGATATTGAATTATTGTTAAGAAATGGGAAATGCTCTGACTGACACATTTTACAACTCTACAGTGGTTGCTTTCTCAGAAGATGCATTTAGTGCGTCTATAAAAATGTAATATCAATACCATACTTATTTCATGACAATTAATTATAACATTAAAAACTATAGTTCAATGCATATAATAACTTACATTTAATGATATACAGTTTGTAACAAATGAGATGTCCAAATTTCAGTTGCCAGATGTTTGGAGAAAGGCAATGGGAGATCCTAACTGGACTTCGACTGGCAAGATCTTTCAATTTATAAAGTACTATATATTTATCCATTGATCATATAAACTTACATCTTAATAAAAATACTGACTATTGTATGATATTTTACCTTTATATGAACATAGAGATATGGGTCACTACGCTTCTATGAGGATTCACTTCCTATGGTAAACCAGTTTACACTCTTTCTAACACTATGACTGTCCAATAACATACATATACTTTATATATCAATGTAGCCATGATCACATCTATGTCTATTACATCTTATCCAATTAATCCTACTCTTACAGGTTGGTGCATGCTGACATCCCACCGAAAATCACTCATATGGCCTAAACCAACCTTAATGCCCTTAAACTCCTTCTGAAGCCTAAATATAGGGCATTAATCATCAAAAATCATGATGCTACTTTTTTAACTCTGCAGTTGATACATAATCCTCTCTGGTTCCTACCCCGAGTAGGTCACAAGCCCCTGAGCTAGTATAATATATATAATTCCCCTACGGGATAGCAGACACATTCACCAAACCCAAGCTTGGAAACCTGCAAACTGATATGGGTGTTTTGTTAACAAATTCCTCTCTCTTCATGTGCCTGCAGTATTTTTTTAACCAATGCCCTTATTTGCTTCATATATAAAACATACAAAGAAAACAAACCTACCATTACAGAAAGAGCAATAAATTAGGGCTCACTGAAGGCACTTAAAATATATTTCCAAAATTGATAGAAAAGTCACTGGTCCTACAAGAAAGGAGTCACACATACTGTATTTACAGCATATAAAAGGCCAACACCCTCACAGACTATAAGGTCAAGGGAATAGGACACATTAGATCAAAATGTAAGCAATAGTGGTCACCCCCTAATGGACAAGGACCCACACAATGTTTCACCATGAGAAAGACAGAAATACATAGGGGTAGAAGAAGGGGAATGCATCAAAGTTTTAATCCATAGTGTATGGCCTATTCCTGCATTCAAATAATCCTCCACCATGAGGAAAAAAAACATCATCCGTGCCCCAATCAATGTCACCTGTGCTGAAATGCGTAGAGCGGAGTGACGTGCTGATGTCATTGCATGTCTCTGTTCCCGGAAGTGCAGGTTGTCTGCTGTTTGCCAGCCAGTGAGGGTTTATTTTAAAGGCGATATTTACATTTTATTTATGTAAGTACAATCTTTTATTTATGTAAGTACAGGCTCTCCACGCTCTTCAGGGGGGCGTGGCTAACTTGCAAAGGGGAGGATGTCTATTGACATCAAAGCAGATGTCTATTGACAGCAAAGCAGATCCGTGCTTTACCCGTCATTTGGCTATAGCGCGGATCTGAAGCAGTTAATCTACCACCTGCCCAACATATACAGGCGGTGTCTGTCATGTACAGGCAGTGTCATGTACAGGTGGTGTGCATGCAACCCCATACATATTTACAATGTTGCACCAGTCCTACCAGTCCTCAATATGCATCCTCTACACTCACATGTCTGGGTTCAACAAGGAGTAGAAACGACACAGATTGTGTCAGGAAAACTCTGCCCCATGGAAGGGAGCACAGAGGTGACAGAGCAGAAGATGATGTAATAGGCTCCCTGGTGGTACTTCATATAACAAATGAGGGTCTGGTATGGGACAAACACACAAATTGCACCCCCTCTTACTCTCACCAGATGGACCTTCCCATCCAGGGTGTTCACCATCCAGCTGCTATGAAAACATTAAACAGTTTAAAGATAATCAAAGCTAATGTAAACTTCCCTTTAAGAACCAAAACATTCATGCCTTCCATATAGTGGTCTGTTTGTGGTAATAAGTCAAACTGCTTTGGGTCCAGTTCAAGCAGGGTTTAGTGAACTTTGAAGAAGTTTGGATGTTGAGCCCAAACCCCACTGAAATCTGTCAAATTACAAATGTAAATTTTCTGAGCTAATAGGCAAGAGGGTGTCAACAATTCCAATCAGCTAGGAGCAGTGATTTTAAATGCTTAATTGGAACATTGAAAATGCCTGATTAATCTAAATACCATGCATTAATTGTCCTAATGCTACCTGTGAAAAGGCACATCTCTGTGATGTATAGAAAGGGCTGAAGCAGCACTGACATTTATTAAAGCAAACAATTGTTTAGAATTCCTGGCAAATGACGTCATTGACAGCTTCTTTATTAAAAAGCACACAGAACCCTCCAAAGGACTGCTATACATTTTGGAGGACCTTCAGAGTGGTCTATGTCCTGTTTTTTTTTTCTCAGAAACCTGCACTATGGTGTCATTTGTTGAAAATTTAAACTGTATATATATATATATATATATATATATATATATATATATATATATATATTTGTAAAAGTTACATTTGCTCTAGTACATGCTACAGAAAGACTGAAAAAACTTAATTAGAGACCCCCTAAAACACATACCAGACCCTGGCATCAACTTTATGGGGGTATTCCACACAATAAACAATGCATAGGGATCAACCAAAAATTCATACCTGACCCTTAATCTGAGTATGCATACCCCCTCCTGAACCATAACAGGCCGCATGCCCTCAACATGTATCTTTCCAGTGGACCCTGGCAAAGCACCTTGTTCTTATGTTGATGAGGACAAAATACCTCTTCCCCACAACCCCGTCCAGTAGTTATGGTCTGCAGGTATCAATAAAAGAACTTCATTGTGAGGCTGTTGGAACTTAGTCCAAGTGGAACTGGTCTAAGTGGTGAGTTATAACCAGAGGGAGAGTGAACAAGTCTTGCTTTTTGTTTGCTGGGTTGCATTTTTGGGGCTTTTCCTTTTAGTTTTTCAATCACCTTTTTTTTTTTTTCTTCTTCTTTGGTTCCTTCAGGCTATCAATTAAGGGGAGTGGTTAATTGCTCACAGGTGCTTGAGGCCTATATAACTTTGTGTAGGACTCATCCTGATCCTGCTCATTGTGAGGCTGTTGGAACGTAGTCCAAGTGGAACTGGTCTAAGTGGTGAGTTATAACCAGAGGGAGAGTGAACAAATCTTGCTTTTTGTTTGCTGGGTTGCATTTTTGGGGCTTTTCCTTTTAGTTTTTCAATCACCTTTTTCTGTCACTTTTTAAAAAGCTTTTTTTTTTTTTCTTTGGCTCCTTCAGGCTATCAATTAAGGGGAGTGGTCAATTGCTCACAGGTGCTTGAGGCCTATATAACTTTGTGTAGGACTCATCCTGAGCCTGCTCATTGTGAGTCTGTTGGAACTTAGTCCAAGTGGAACTGGTCTAAGTGGTGAGTTATAACCAGAGTTAGTGGAACTGGTCTAAGTGGTGAGTTATAACCAGAGTTAGTGGAACTGGTCTAAGTGGTGAGTTATAACCAGAGTTAGTGGAACTGGTCTAAGTGGTGAGTTATAACCAGAGTTTAAAACAGGAGGTTATAACAGGGGTCCTAGTACCTGTGTAGTGTGAGTACCTGAGTGTTGTCTGAGTAGTGTGTGTGGATCGTTAGTACTTGTGTATTGTGTACTGTATACTTGAGTATTGCAAGTGCACGTAGGTCTGCGACTGTTCTGCGATTGCACGTAGGTCTGTGAGTACCTGTGTATTATCTTGTTGTGTACCTGTGTATTGTCTTGAGTATTAGTGCCAGGAAGCTAGCTGTTAGGTAATTTGTATAGGGTAAAATCCCCAATCCTCACTAAATTTGATAGGTACGATGCCCGGCGGGTGTGGAGAGGTGACTCTTTGTACATCTTGCTGCATGTATGCGTTCCTTGATCATCCGATCGAGGGCGAATACATCCGATCGAGGGCGAATACTGCTGTGCAAAATGTAAGCACATTGTTTCCCTGGAAGCCCAGGTTCTGAATCTGGGGAAGCAACTGTCAGCACTGAGAAGTCCCTCCATACTAAAGGAGAGCCAGGATCGTACACGGCAGGTGCCGGCAGGGGCCAGCACAGAGGCGGGTGGAGACAAAGAGGTGCAGGCACTAGCAAAGAGTAGATGGGTGACAGTCAGGAGGGGTAGAGGGGGAAGTGCCAGGGAGGCCGATCCAGGACTGGAGCATCCCAATAAGTACGCTCCATTGAGTGACATTGGTGAAACCAGTCAGGGACCAGCACTGCTGGAGCTGAGGGACTCTCCTAGCTGCTGGGGGAAGAACTCCTCCAGTGAGAGTGGGGGGGCAGCAAAGGGAAAGGAAAGACAGATTCTGGTGGTAGGGGACTCAATTCTTAGAAGGACAGAGAGGGCAATCTGTAACCAAGACCTGAAGCGCTGAACAATATGTTATCTACCGGGTGCTCGGGTTCGGCACATCACGGATCTTGTGGACAGATTACTGGGAGGGGCTGGGGAAGACCCAGCTGTCATGGTGCCGTTGGCACCAATGACAAAGTCAGAGGCAGATGGAGTGTCCTAAAGAACTATTTTAGGGACTTAAATTGAGGAAAAGGACCTCCAAGGTAGTATTCTCAGGAATACTACCAGTACATCGAGCCACACCAGAAAGGCAGAGGGAGATTAGGAAAGTAAACAAGTGGCTGAAGAGCTGGTGTAGTAAGGAGGGGTTTGGGTTCCTGGAGGACTGGGCCGACTTCTCAGTCGGTAACCGGTACTATAGAAGGGACGGACTGCACCTAAATGAGGAGGGTGCAGATCTGCTGGGAATGAAGATGGCCAAAAAGTTAGAGGGGTTTTTAAACTAGGCGATGGGGGGAGGGTCCAGAGGCAGAGATAGCCAGCGCGGAAGATATTCCAGAGGGTAGTATTGGGGGCATTAGTGGTAGGTTAACCAAAGCACAAAAACACAAGGTGAGTATAGTAGCAAGTCCTAGTTGCAATGTCGAAACACCCAATACGAGGACAATATGCGACCTGTCTAAACTATGTGGCATGTTCACCAATGCCAGGAGCATGGCGGACAAGATGGGTGAACTAGAGATACTGTTGTACGAGGAGGATTTGGATTTTGTGGGAATTTCAGAGACCTGGTTCAACAGCTCTCATGATTGGCTGGCAAACATTCAAGGGTATACCCTATACCGCAAGGATAGAGAGGGTAAAAAGGGGGAGGGGTATGCCTATAAATCAGGAATAATGTACAAGTGAATGTGAGAGATGACATCACTGAGGGAGCTAGAGAGGAGGTGGAATCCTTATGGGTAGAGCTCCAAAGGGATGAAGCTAAGGGGAAAATAATACTGGGAGTAAGCTATAGGCCCCCTAACCTGAGGGAGGAAGTGGAGACAGATCTCCTATCACAATTTGGATTAGCAGCAAGGATGGGAAGTGTTATCATAATGGGGGATTTTAATTATCCAGACATAGACTGGGCGGAGGGAACCGCGCATTCATTTAAGGCTCGCCAGTTCCTTAATGTCTTGCAGGACAGTTTTATGGGTCAGATGGTAGACGCACCAACTAGAAATAAAACATTACTGAATCTACTGATTACCAACAATACAGACCTGATCACGGATGTGGAAATACAGGGCAATTTAGGTAACAGTGATCACAGGTCAATTAGTTTCAGTATAAATCACACAAATAGGAAACATAAAGGGAATACAAAGACACTGAATTTCAAAAGAGCCATTTCCCTAAACTACAAACCTTGCTAAAAGGCATAAATTGGGATAAAATATTAGGAACAAAGAATACGGAGGAGAGATGGTTTTGCTTTAGGAGCATATTAAATAAGGGCATTAGCGAATGTATCCCATTGGGTAATAAATTTAAAAGAGCGAACAAAAGTCCTGGATGGCTTAACTCCAATGTAAAAATGCATATAAAAGCAAAGGAGAAGGCCTTCAAAAAATACAAGGTTGAGGGATCATCCTCAGCATTCAGACTTTATAAAGAATGCAACAAGAAATGTAAGGGTGCAATTAGGACAGCTAAGATAGAACATGAAAGACACATAGCGGAGGAGAGCAAAAAAAATCCCAAGAAATTCTGTAAGTATGTAAACAGTATAAAAGGGAGGACAGACCATATTGGCCCCATAAAGAATGAGCAAGGACATCTGGTTACAAAGGATGGGGAGATGGCGAAGCTATTGAATTTATTCTTCTCCTCAGTCTTCACGAATGAATCGGGGGGCTTCAGTAACCAAAACTGCAGTGTTTATCCTCATGACACAACACTGGAAGCACCTCCATGGTTAACAGAGGACAGAATTAAAATTAGACTTGAGAAACTTAACATTAATAAATCACCGGGACCAGATGGCTTGCATCCGAGGGTACTTAGGGAACTCAGTCAAGTGATTGCCAAACCGTTGTTCCTAATGTTTACAGATAGTCTACTGACTGGAATGGTACCAGCTGATTGGAGAAAAGCCAATGTAGCACCAATATTTAAAAAGGGCCCAAAATACATCCCTGGGAATTACAGACCAGTTAGCCTAACATCACTAGTATGTAAACTCTTGGAGGGGATGATAAGGGACTATATACAAGATTTTAGTAATAAGAACGGTATCATTAGCAGTAATCAGCATGGATTCATGAAGAATCGTTCTTGCCAAACCAATCTATTAACCTTCTATGAGGAGGTGAGTTGCCATCTAGATAAAGGAAGGCCCGTAGACGTGGTGTATCTGGATTTTGCAAAAGCATTTGACACAGTTCCCCATAAACGTTTACTGTACAAAATAAGGTCCGTTGGCATGGACCATAGGGTGAGTACATGGATTGAAAACTGGCTACAAGGGCGAGTTCAGAGGGTGGTGATAAATGGGGAGTACTCAGAATGGTCAGGGGTGGGTAGTGGGGTTCCCCAGGGTTCTGTGCTGGGACCAATCCTATTTAATTTGTTCATAAACGACCTGGAGGATGGGATAAACAGTTCAATCTCTGTATTTGCAGACGATACTAAGCTAAGCAGGGCAATAACTTCTCCGCAGGATGTGGAAATCTTGCAAAAAGACCTGAATAAATTAATGGGGTGGGCAACTACATGGCAAATGAGGTTCAATGTAGAAAAATGTAAAATAATGCATTTGGGTGGCAAAAATATGAATGCAATCTATACACTGTGGGGAGAACCTCTGGGGGAATCTAGGATGGAAAAGGACCTGGGGGTCCTAGTAGATGATAGGCTCAGCAATGACATGCAGTGCCAAGCTGCTGCTAACAAAACAAACAGAATATTGGCATGCATTAAAAAGGGGATCAACTCCAGAGATAAAACAATAATTCTCCCACTCTACAAGACTCTTAGTTATGAGGAAAGGTTGCGAGCACTGAACTTATTCTCTCTGGAGAAGAGACGCTTGAGAGGGGATATGATTTCAATATACAAATACTGTACTGGTGACCCCACAATAGGGATAAAACTTTTTCGCAGAAGAGAGTTTAACAAGACTCGTGGCCACTCATTAAAATTAGAAGAAAAGAGGTTTAACCTTAAACTACGTAGAGGGTTCTTTACTGTAATGCCCCGTACACACGGTCGGACTTTGTTCGGACATTCCGACAACAAAATCCTATGATTTTTTCCGACGGATGTTGGCTCAAACTTGTCTTGCATACACACGGTCACACAAAGTTGTCGGAAAATCCGATCGTTCTAAACGCAGTGACGTAAAATACGTACGTCGGGACTATAAACTGGGCAGTGGCCAATAGCTTTCATCTCTTTATTTATTCTGAGCATGCATGGCACTTTGTCCGTCAGATTTGTGTACACACGATTGGAATTTCCGACAACGGATTTTGTTGTTGGAAAATTTTATATCCTGCTCTCAAACTTTGTGTGTTGGAAAATCCGATGGAAAATGTGTGATGGAGCCTACACACGGTCGGAATTTCCGACAACAAGGTCCTATCACACATTTTCCGTCGGAAAATCCGACCGTGTGTACGGGGCATTAGAGCGGCAAGGATGTGGAATTCCCTTCCACAGGTGGTGGTCTCAGCGGGGAGCATTGATAGCTTCAAGAAACTATTAAATAAGCACCTGAATGACCACAACATACAGGGATATATAATGTAATACTGACACATAATCACACACATAGGTTGGACTTGATAGACTTGTATCTTTTTTCAACCTCACCTACTATGTAACTATGTAACTATGTAATAAGGGGGCACCTATAGCCCCCCCCCATGTGAGTACCCCTACTCATGTATGAAAAAATGTGTAAGCTAGAAAAAAAACATTCACATGTTTTAGAAGTCCTTAATATTAAACCCCCCCCCACAAAAAAAAATGTCCCTTGTTAAGCACTCCATCCAGAGAAGCAGATCCATGTCAATCACAATGCCAGATGACTTTTGATCTACCAAAAGAAAAAAAATGCCAGTGCTTAGATATGTCCTATGTTTTATTTTGTCAGTCTGCTCTGTGGGTGATAACTATTATATATAAGGGGGCAGGGTCTTCTGGGTGATGTAATTATAAACTTAACTATACTATATAAGGACGTGACCATATATCACCAATGACATCACACACACCCATTCTCCTTTCCTGGCAGCAAGGCTGCATCCTCGGAATATGGTTTGCATTTTTAAGGGGTCCCCTGACTTTCTTTCAGACCCAAAGGGTTTAGTATGGATTTTCTGGGGGACCTCACACTTTTTTTTTTGTAGCATGGGGTACCTGCTTAAAATCCATACCAGACTCAAAGGGCCTCGTATCAAAAGGGGAGGAACTCAATTCATTTAGTAAAAGTGGAAGTAAATGTTCAGGCATTCATTTGAATGCCAGAATAGCCAACATTAATTCCAAACTTTAGACTGGACCTTGAGCTCATCCTTATCTAATTGTAAGAAACTATGTCCTGTAGTTGTGCAGTAAATATGGCTAACATGGCTACGATCGCCTCAAGCGAGGTGGAAAATTTTGCATTCTCTGTTTAATAGTACAGAGTTTCTCAAAAGTGCAAACTAGTTCCCCAAGGAAGGTAAGTCTCAAGGAAGAATAGTTACTCATATCTCTATGTTCACGAAAAGAAACAACATAATTTATAACAGTTGCTATTTTATTAAAATATCAGTTCTACGACAAAGGATAAATATATAGTATGTTATTTTAAATTGATAGATCTTGCCAGCTGAAGTCCTGTTAGGATCTTCCATTGCCCCTCTCCAACTCATAGGCTCTTGCTGCTGCCAATCAAACACCTGTGAGGAGGGAGTGGAGACGTAGCTTCCTGGCTCTGTGTGCATCTATAGACGCATATCTCTTCCTGTTCCTATTAAAACTGTGAAACTTCAGATTTCCTCTTACACTGAACTAATAATGGTGAATCTCTTCTAAAGGGAAAACCAGACAGAGTTTCTAACACTTCATTACTTTATACAAGGGAAAGAAGCACAGTGAAAAGTGAAAGGAATTCACCAGAACTTTGTATCACAATGTCTAGACACCAGAAACTGCATGACTTGGAACTTTGTAGAGTATGCTTGGTCATGGCTGCCTTTTTTTTATAAATGACAAAAAGAAATACCAAAACATCAATATAAAAAGTCAATATAAAAAATTTAAACAATAAACATAAATAGGAAACATGACCAAATGCTTGTTTATTGGCACCATTAAAACAAGAGTAGGTCTTAGAAGGTATGCTAAATATACCACTGCTATGCTTAGACCTGCTCTCCCCTGCACAACACTGCCTTGAAGGCATCTTTTTTGGGTAGTTTAAAGTTCAACTCCTGCTGTATGGTCTATTTAGATATCCCGTAACTAATGGAATCTTTAATCATGTATGAAATATTTATTCATTTAAAAAAATAGTAATTTATTAAAAAATATATAAATCATCTTTAAGAACCTAAACATTTAAAAAACAAATATAATTCAATTAAAATTTACTTAAAAGTCAGATATTTCTCTTTAAAGAAAAACTAATAATTGTTAAAGGGTTACTTTTATTTACTTATTTCTCTTTTAGGTTTCTAAGAAGCACCAACGGGTATTATGGGTGTCACAGAGTATTAGGCTGGGTTCACATATGTGTAAATTGGATGCGTTTTAAACCGCATTCTATTCTCATGACATGTGAATGTGACCAGCTCTCAATAGAGCCGGTTTACACATGTCCGGGTCAGCTGCAGTGTGGTTTCAAAAAGGTCCTGTGTGTTTTTGGGTCTGGTTCAGGTGCGAATTCAGGCAAAAATTAACACCTGAATCGCACCTGAACCAGGGGAACAGAAACTCACAGGACTCTGGACTGCAAACTGCAGCCGTAACCTAGGCTTATGAATTTAGTAAACAGAGAACACAACGGAAGATGTTTGCTTTCAGCCTGGTTCTCTCTAGTTGCAAATTTGTATGACCCTATTGGGAAAAAGCAGACAGGGAGCATGGGTGGAGGCATATCTACTTGCTGACCAGGCCTTTTTCTGACAATTATTGTTTACAAGTAAAAATCTGTATTTTTTTTTTTTTTACTTACAAACCTCAAATCGTATATATATATATATATATATATATATATATATATATATATATATATATATATATATATATATATATATATATATATATACTGTATCTCACAAAATTGAGTACACCCCTCACATTTTTGTAAATATGTTATTATACCTTTTAATGTGACAACACTGAAGAAATTACACTTTGCTACAATGTAAAGCAGTGAGTGTACAGCTTGTATAACAAAGCAAATTTGCCATCTCTTCAAAATAACTCAACACACAGCCATTAATGTCTAAACCACTGGCAACAAAAGTGAGTACACCCCTAAATGAAAATGTCCAAATTGGGCCCAAAGTGTCAATATTTTGTGTGGCCACCATTATTTTCCAGCACTGCCTCAACCCTCTTGGGCATGGAGTCCACCAGAGCTTAACAGGTTGCCACTGGAGTCCTTTTCCACTCTCCATGACGACATCACGGAGCTGGTGGATGTTAGAGACCCTGTACTCCTCCACCTTCCATTTGAGGATGCCCCACAGATGCTCAATAGGGTTTAGGTCTGGAGACATGCTTGGCCAGTCAATCAGCTTTACCCTCAGCTTCTTTGGCAAGGCAGTGGTAATCTTGAAGGTGTGTTTGGGGTCGTTATCATGTTGGAATCCTTCCCTGCAGCCCAGTCTCTGAAGGGAGGGGATCATGCTCGGCTTCAGTATGTCACAGTACATGTTGGCATTCATGGTTCCCTCAATGATTTGTAGCTCCCCAGTGTCGGCATCACTTATGCAGCCCCAGATCATAACACTCCCACCACTATGTTTGACTGTAGGCAAGACACACTTGTCTTTGTACTCCCCACCTGGTTGCTGCCACACACGCTTGACACCATCTGAACCAAATAAGTTTATCTTGGTCTCATCAGACCACAGGACATGGTTCCAGTAATCCATGTCCTTAGTCTGCTTGTCTTCGGCAAAATGTTTGTGGGCTTTCTTGTGCATCATCTTTAGAAGAGGCTTCCTTTTGGGATGACAGCCATGCAGACCAACTTGATTCAGTGTGTGGCGTATGGTCTGAGCACTGACAGGCTGAGCCCCCCCACCCCTTCAACCTCTGCAGCAATGCTGGTAGCACTCATACGTCTATTTCCCAAAGACAACCTCTAGATATGATGCTGAGCAAGTGCACTCAACTTCTTTGGTCGACCATGGCGAGGCTTGTTCTGAGTGGAACCTGTCCTGTCAAACCGCTGTATGGTCTTGGTCACCGTGCTGCAGCTCAGTTTCAGGATCTTGGCAATCTTCTTATAGCCTAGGTCATCTTTATGTGGAGCAACAATTCTTTTTTTCAGATCTTCAGAGAGTTCTTTGCCATGAGGTGCCATGTTGAACTTCCAGTGACCAGTATGAGAGAGTGAGAGTGATAACACCAAATTTATCGCACCTGCTCCCCATTCACACCTGAGACCTTGTAACACTAACAAATCACATGACACTGGGGAGGGAAAATGGCTAATTGGGCTCAATTTGGACATTTTCACTTAGGGGTGTATTCACTTTTGTTGCCAATGGTTTAGACACTAATGGCTGTGTGTTGAGTTATTTTGAGGGGACAGCAAATTTACACTGTTATACAACCTGTACACTCACTACTTTACATTGTAGCAAAGTGTAATTTTTTCAGTGTAGTCACATGAAAAGATATAATAAAATATTTATAAAAATGTGAGGGGTGTACTCACTTTCATGAGATACTATATATATATATATATATATATATATATATATATATATTTTAGCAGAGACCCTAAAGAATAAAATGGAGGTCATTTTTTACGTCACATGGTTTTTGGAAAAAAATACACTTTAATGAATTAAAACAAAAACAAACCATAATATATATTCCAATTTTTTCTATAATCTGAAAGATGATGTTACGCTGAGTAAATAGATACCTAAAATGTCATGCTTTAAAATTGGGTGCGCTCGTGGAATGATACCGAACTACGGTACTTAAACATCTCCATGGGCGACGTACAAATTTCTACAGGTTACCAGTTTAGAGTCATAGAGGAGGTCTAGTGGCAGAATTATTGCTCTCACTCAGAGATTTGCGGCGATGCCTTACATGTGTGGTGCAAATTCCTTTTTACATATGTGGGCGTGACCTACGTATGCGTTCACCACTGTGCGCGAGCATGCAGGGAAGCAGGCACTTCAAAAAAACATTTTTTGTATTTCTTTTTTTAATTTATTTTTATGCTGTCTCTTTAAAAAAAAACTGTTTGATCACTTTTATTGCTATTGCAAGGAATGTAAACATCCCTTGTTTTCCTTTTTCCCAGTTTTCGGGGCTTCCTGATCCACCTGGTAGGCCTGAAAAACACCTGAAAGCAGTGGGAGGGGTCATCCCCCTCTCCTTCTGCTTTCTGGTGGTTTTCAGGCTTCCTGATCCACCAGGTAAGCCAGGGATGTTTACATTCTAAAAAGTGACCCAGCGGCGAATCCGCCATTCAGAGCAGTTTTATGAGAAAGACCAACGCCTGAGGAAAAAATGGATAATGGGGTTATGGCATCTACAGTAGCTGCAGCCATAACCCTGGTATTTAACGTCAAAGTATTGATGTATTTTCCCAGTTGGGCAGTCAGCAAGTGGATATATTACAATAGGTGCAGGAATATATTATTATAACAATTAGACATGTTGTTTAAATGTTATTATTTAAAAGGTAGAAGTAGAACTATTATATTTTAATGCAGTCACTCAACAGTATGGTATCAGTGTTGCCACAGTTCTATAACTGCTATATGTACTTCAGATATAACAATTAAACTGAACCTCTGTGGGCCTCCTGCAAACAGAATAGTATTAGTGCAGTCCATTCAGAGATCTGCTGCTTGACTTGTTGACCTCACCTCTGAAAAGCTTCTTCTCTTTGTCAATCCCTCTACTGTCTGTCAATTACTCAAAGGGGTTGACTTACTAAAGTTCTAGAGGTTGCTCACTTAGCCAAGTGAATGTTCACTTAGCTAACTACAGGAAACAAAGTGAAGCTGTGCTCACCTAATGATTACTCAACCATGCACAATAATAATAAAACAGGATCAACAACATTTCAAATAAAAAATAAAATCTGCACTACAGGAAAAATTATACCACAATGCATGTATAAATAAAATCCACTGCTGTCACCATAAAAAAACTGTTCCATAAACCAAACAAAAGTATTAATTCCCAATTTGAGGAGGCACTGTGGTCAAACACTAAAATCAAACTAAACATTTAACACCATGCACTACATAAATTAAATACCCCATGTCAACACACTTGAAAAGTTAAACTCAATGTTAAACTCAAACAAACAATGTCCAAAAGGTGTCCACAATATTCACTTTTAAGATCGGTAATCATTTTTTTCTTCTCCGAGAAAAAATAGCCGATCACCGGCTTCAGTGCAAGGGACATCGGTCCCGAAGAGGAAGAGGCGAAGCCGCCTCATCTGTGCCCATCTTCCAGTGCCACCTGCCCATGTCCACACATTGCCATGAATCAGTGCATAAGTGCCAGCAATCAGTGCCACCTATCAATGCCCACGAGTGCCACCTATCAATGCCCATCAGTGGTGCCAATCAATGCCTCATCAGTGCCACCTTGCAAAGATGCCTATCAGTGTCACCTACCAGTGCCAATCAGTGCCCATCACTGCCACCCATCAGTGCCCATCTCTGCCACCCATCAGTGCCCATCACTGCCACCTATCAGTGCCCATCAGTGCCAGCTATCAGTGCCACCTATTAGTGCCCTTTGGTGCAACCTATCAATGCCCTTCAGTGTCGCCTATTAGTGCCACTGATCAGTGCCCACCAATGCCACCTATCAGTGCCCACCAGTGCCACATCATCAGAGCCTACCAGTGTCACCTATTAGTGTCCGTCAGTGCCACCTATTAGTGCCCATCAGTGCTGACTTATCAGTGCCGCCTTATCAGTGCCCATCAATGCAGCCTATTGGTGCCTATCAGTGCAGCCTATCAGTGCCCATCAGTGTAGCCTCATCAGCATACATCAATGTAGGAGAAAAATGACTTGTTTGCAAAATGTATTAACAAAATAAAAAATAGTTTTATATTTTTTTTTATTTCGTTTTTTTTAATTGTTTTAACAAAAAATAAAAAACCCCAGAGGTGATCAAATACCACCAAAAGAAAGCTCTATTTAGGGGGAAAAAAATGGTAAAAAATTAATTTGGGTACAGTGTGACAGCGCTAAAAGCTGAAAATTGGTCTGGGCAGGAGGGGGGTTTAGGTGTCCCAAACACAAACAAGGAAAAATAAAAACTAATTTTGCTTGCACATGATTGGTTGATTAAATCCAGCAGAGGGTAAAGCTGGGTATATGCTAGTAGAATTTAAAATTAAAACTTAGGAAAATTTGTATGAAAATTCTCAGAACATTCTCACAACATTCAAATGTTGAAAGTACTTGGCGATTTCTTCTGCTTTTAATATTTTACTTTAGAATGAACAGACTTTACCAAATGAAATCCAAATACACTGTTAGAAATTCACACATTCGAGAAAAAAAATTCCATCCTGCTCATTCGAATTTTCTCATCACTTTGGTCAAAAACAAACATTGATTTGAACCCACTGATTAGAAAAACAAACATTCTTTCAATGAAAAAATATCTAATGAAATTCTGCTAGTGTGTACCCAGTTTAACCTTATTCTCTCTAATGCCGTGTACACATGGTCGGACTTGCTAAATGGGATAACCTCCGTCGGCATTTCCAACTGAAAAAATTAGAACATGTTCTTTATCTAAGTCCGTCGAAAATGCTGACAGAAAAAGTCCAATGGGGCATACACAAGGTCGGAATATCCGACCAAAAGCTCCCATCTGACATTTTCTGTTGTGTGTATGGGGCATATCAGAACACCAAGCCTGTGGAAGATCAGGTTTGATTTAACTCTGTTTGTACCAGCCTGTTGTACCTTCCTAAACCTGTGTGTTTGTACACTGAACTCATGCCTGCCTTCATATCTAAACTTAGCCTGCTTTTGCTCTGGCAATCTGCCTGCTGCCATCATTTTCCATGAGTTGCACCTTGGAGCATTAGCAGCACACCACCAGTATCTTTAATGCTCCAGTGACCTATTGATCCCTTTTGTAGAAGCACATTGTGATGTTATGCCTGCCCTGGTACACCTACAGGTGGTCATTTTTACATTTTCTCACAAAAAAATTATATCTTAATGTAAGTATTCAACAGTATCCTGACCAGTGCAAGGCCACCTCTACATGTTTCATGCCAAAAGTTAATTGCATCAGTTTCTCCTTGCACTGGAATGAAACATTTCAGAAGCTTATTTCAATGAAGATGGATTACCGCAGAACTCATTATTTTTTTTCCTCTGCAAAGACAGTGTTAGAGGTGGAACGCTGTGTTAATTTTTACATATGTAACAGAATAAGAACAATCCATAGAACATGATGACTTAGAGTTTCACACTCCTCTTTACATTTGCACTTCTGAAACATAAATGTTAATTGGCATTCAAGCAAGTCATATCCTGCGTGCTTGTCATGAATCCATTCATCCATAAATAGAGCATAATCCACTATTATCTTGTTGACAAGAATATGATTAATTTCACACATCATTGTTCATTAAAATAATATGTACCTATGCTCTAGTTGTGCCTCACTTCAAAGCTCTACAGCTAACATATTCATGGTCAATTAAGTCTACTGGAAAATGAAAGGTTGAAAAAGTTATTTTTTTACTCTTTGGCATTTGATATGCTGTTTAATTTAGCATTTAATAAATCAATTATGAAATAGGAAATAATAGGAGTAGGAGTTCTTCAAAAAGGAGTCACATAAGTATTTTCTATTCAAATGAATTAAACCCACAAAGCCATTCAATGAAATAATCTAATTGGCTTACCCCAGCAAGTTGGATTGCTCATAATTTGTATTCCGCTATAAAAAATATTGAAACTGGTGTCTTTTCTGCTATAAGCACTGGAATGAACACAATTTGTAGCATAATAACACAGATAAATGACAATCCAGTGATTTGGAGTAGATGATAACATAAAGCTACATTTTTTTTAGTCCTCCCCCACCTTAAAAAAACAGTGGCCAAGCTTTACTTACCCTCTTCATACTCCAGTACTGACTTGTTTGGTTCAGTGCTGATGGTTCTCCTTGGGCAGAATAAAACCTGTATCATTCTGTCCATCTTCTGTGTTTTTGATATAGCCCCTGGGAAGTGGTCATGAGCAAAGCTCACACATCAATATGTAAATTTCACTGAATCCAGGAGGAATGCCAGACATACACCTCTGCCAAAATGGAAGAATAAGCTTGAATGATAGGGTGGGTGGTGCTGTTGGAACCTATAGCTGGAGTTACAGTAGGTTTGAAGACTAACTGACTAATATATATTTTGCTGAATTAATTTGTATAATAAATCATTTTCTTTTCTTTTTTTTAATAAACATTTATTTTCACCTTGCAGTCACTTTCTGTCTATGTGCAATCTTTCATTGACTACATGGCATTTCTCAGATTGGTGATTACAGTGGACCATGCCTGTGTAATGAAACATGTTGAAATGATATAATGATATAAACACATTTATCATGAGTTGAACTTAAAGATCTATGACTTTTTCTATGTACACAAAAGGCCTATTTCTCTCAAATATTGTTCATAAATATGTCTAAATCTGTATTAATAAGCACTTCTCCTTTGCCAAGATAATCCCTCCACCTATGACATAAAAAAGTCCAGTCAGTGAGTGAAGAAGTATGAGAAAACTTCATAGGGCATACGTCCGATGAGAAGACTGTTGCTAGCTCCTCAATGACAAATGATGAAATAGTACAAACAAAGAACTAGCTGTAAAGCACATTCAAAAACGGGATAGGCATTTGTCTGATGGAAAATTGTAGATAAATACTTCTTACCAGACAAGGTGGACCCATCTGTCGTGATTACATTTTATGCATTCATCTGTAATAGGTGTTTGTATACTTTTATTAAGATTGAACATCTTTAAATTTATGACCTGCACCATATGGAGCCTTTTTTCATCTTTTACATCATGGTTCCAATGAGATAATGTACTATTTTGTCGCTGCTCTCTGGTGCTTACATTTGAGATCCAACGAACATCTGCTTTGAGGATCTCTTTGAGCTCCGGATATCAGGTTGTGCCACATCGGGATTCACTCCTGTTGACTGATCTAACGTCTGCATTTAGAGTGATTCCTCTACAGGTTCTATCCACATCAGTGTTGGTTCCTCCGATGACCATCTGGCCCTCGGCCAATACAAGCTTGATTGACCCACTGTCGTACGTATTTCCGCACAAACTGTCAGAAACCTCAGTGAAGCTCATCGGCATGCTCGTCATCCTTATCTGGGTCTCGACCTGACTGCAGTTCATCGCCGTAACCAACTTGAGTGGGCAAATGCTCACATTCAATGGCACTTTGGAGAGGTGTTCTCTTCACGGATGAATTCCCGGTTTTCACTGTACAGGGCAGATGGTAGACAGCTTGTATGGCATTGTGTGGGTGAACAGTTTGCTGATGCTATCATTGTGGATTGAGTGGCCCATGGTGGCAGTGGGGTTATGGTATGGGCAGGCGAAAGCTATGGACAACGAACACAGGTGCATTTTATTGATGGCATTTTGAATGCACAGAGATACCGTGACAAGAGCCTGAGGCCCATTGTTGTGCCATTCATCCACGACCATCACCCATTGTTGCAGCATGATAATGCATGGCCCGATGTTGCAAGGATCTGTACAAAATTTCCGGAATCTGAAAACATCCCAGTTCTTGCATGGGCAGCATACTCACCGGACATGTCACCCATTGAGTATGTCTGGGATGCTCTGGATCAGCGTATATGACAGTGTGTTCTAGCTCCTGCCAATATCCAGCAACTTCAAACAGCCATTGAAGAGGAATGGACCAGCATTCCACAGGGCACATTCAACAACCTGATCAACTCTATGCGAAGGAGATGTGATGCACTGCGTGAGGCAAATGGTGGTCACACCAGATAGTGACTAGTTTTTGGACCCCCCAATACAGTAAAACTGCACATTTTAGAGTGGCCTTTTATTGTGGACAGCCTAAATCAACTGTGCAATAATCATGCTGTCTAATCAGCATCTTGATATCCCACACCTGTGAGGTGGATGGATTACCTCGGCAAAGGAGAAGTGCTCATTAGACATGTGCGATTAGTTTCGTAGGAATCGAAAATTCGTATGAATTTCCGGAAATTTGTACATTCGGGAGGATCCGAAATATGATTTGCTATGCTTCCGAATTTTATACGAAATATGAAATTTTGTTTATGAATTTCGGATCCAAATTCCTAACGAACATTCGTAATTGTTACGAAAAGTTAACAAACCTAAAAGTTAAAACCCCAGGAAGTCAGCACAGGGATGGTGGGAGCCCCTCATAATGATAAATTCATCATAACGAACATTCGTAATTGTTACGAAAAGTTAACAAACCTAAAAGTTAAAAACCCAGGAAGTCAGCACAGCACAGGGATGGTGGGAGCCCCTCATAATGATAAATTTATCATAACGAACATTCGTAATTGTTACGAAAAGTTAACAAACCTAACGAAAATTCGTATTTCGTACGAAATTTCCGACACAAATTACGAAATACGAATCAATTCTATTACGAAATGGAACGAAACGAAACAAATTTATTGACGGCACACATGTCTAGTGCTCACTAACACAGATTTAGACAGATTTGTGAACAATATATGAGAGAGGTCTTTTGTGTACATAGAAAAAGTCAAATAGATCTTTAAGATCAGCTCATGATAAGTAGGGGCAAACACAAAAGTGTTGTGTTTATAATTTTATATATATATATATATATATATATATATATATATATATATATATATATATATATATATATATATATACACTAGATGGAAAGTAATTATGAAATATGTGTACAAAATATAGAAAAATGGTCCTGGTGAAAGGGTGAAAAGCATTATGGAGAAAATAAATTTCAAAGCTCACAACAAAGGCACTGAAATCGTACCTATTTTCTCTGTAAAGGAGTATCCTAGCAGCCTGTCAACTCTCTGATATAAACAAACAGCATGTGCTGTCATCTGTTAGGAACCAACTGAATCCCCACTATAAATGCTTTGTTATGATGATAATGGTAATGGTAATGATAGAGTTCAGAAGTCTAAGCTAACATACACATGTGCATGCCCCCTGCCCCCCACCACCCCACACAAACACTTACAGCATTTGCATTGCATGGTAGAAAGGTTAAGAAACCAATGTCAGTCCTTTTTTCAGTGGCTACAATTTATTAATCAAGATAAGGAAAAAAATTAGCATACTTTAAATGCAAAACCTAATGTTATTTTGCTTGTGATCTGAATCAGATGTTTTATCAACAGAAGGCTTCATTATGATCCTGAGAAAAAAAAAACTTGTTTACCTTTGTGCTAATTATAATGCTAATGTTTTATACTGGGTCATTGCTATTCATTAGAATTAACAAAGTTTGCCTCTAGTCAACATTTAACTAAGCAATTAAAACTTCCTTTAAACCTTATGACCCTGGTGTCAATTAGACAATAATAAAAATACAAATAAATTAACCCTTTCCTGCCTAGCCCAGGTGTCCCTTCAACACAGTCTACATGCCTACAGGGTGGAGGGGTCGGCCAATGATGTGACTGTAATTGGCTGTCACAGTGGTCACATGATCAGGAGCCAATCCAGCTGGCTCCTGATCATTAGTACAGACCGAGAGCAATGTGCTGGGACAGTGCAATAAATGCATTCCCAGCACAGAAAGCTCTTCCATCATGAATGTATATAAGCAGTGTGTAGGCATTAAAGCCCATTCTCCTTTCTGCCACACATATGTGTTACGTAAGCCGCAAGAGTTTAATATTTTCTTACTATTTTTGACAAAACATTTTAGTCCTGTGTTTTAAAAGCAGTGGAATAATATCATCAATTAAGGCATTAGAAAAGGCAACAGTTTACATATAGCAGCAATAGATATAGATAAAAAATCATACTCTTTATTTAATGGTACACCTTAGTAAAATGTGAGATATTGACAAGTCAAATGCCAAAGACACTCAACTTCTACACTTGGTATTTCTACCTGCCAAATTCTTATTGTTATCACATCTTCTGAATAACCAGAACCAATCTCTAAATGTGTTTGTTAAAGTGGAACTAAATAGAAAAATAAAAAATTGGGAACAGAATTTTTTTTTTTACAAATTGCATTAGGGTGTGCACCCCTAAGCTCCAACACATATGCATGTACAGATATACTGATGGTGTCAGTAGGTCAGAGATTGGTGTCAGTAGGGCAGTGGACCATGTCACTTTTTTTTATTATTTTTTACAATTCAATTTTTTTTATTACTATTATTTTTTTCTACAGTGTTTTTAGGAGCCCTGTTAGGGCGCTTTGGTGAAATATGAGGAGTCTAAACAGGGGTATCTCTGTCACACAGGATGATTAAGGTGTGCCCAGGCACACCTGGAACACCCTGTGCTCATGCCTAAAGCTGGTGCGTGCAGAATCTGATGCAGCTGTGCATAGTATCCAATCAGCTTCTAGGTTTTAGGGCCCTATCCCACTGATGCACTTTTTGCCATGCTGGAACATACCTTTTCAGTGGGACAAAAGGGCATCAAAAATGATTAGCCTTTAAAGCCTATGAAACTTTTTACATTGCTGAGCTGCATTTGCGCTACCCTTGTAATTTTGTAAACAAAATTTTGTAAACAAATGCATTTTTCTTTGTTTCTGTTATAACATTTGGAAAATTGGTAATTTTTCTTCATATTTTTTGGACAAAATTTATACCGCTACATATCTTTGGGAAAAATCACCCAAATCGGTGTATATTATTTGGTCTTTGTGAAAGTTATAGAGTCTACAAGCTATGATGCCAATCATTGAAAATCGATCATACCTGATGTATTGACGGATCTAATTTCTTGAGACAATAACAAGCCAGGAAAGTACAAATACCCCCCAAATTACTTTTTGGAAAGTAGACATTCCAAGGTATTTAGTAGTTAGTTTAGTTAGTTTTCTCCTACAATTCTTTGCAAAATGAAGATTTTTATTTAATTTTTTTCCACAAAATTGTCATGTTAACAGGTTATTTCTCTAACATGGCATATGCATACATACAACTAAACCCCAAAACACATTCTGCTATGCCTCCCGAGTATGGTGATACCACATGTGTGAGACTTTTACACAGCCTGGCCACATACAGAGGCCCAACATGCAGGGAACACTGTCGTTCTAGGGATATAAATGGCACATATAATTTCCTGACAACCTATCACACTTATGAGGGCCCTGGAGCACCAGGACAATGGAAACACTTACAAAATGACTCCCTTTTGGAAAGAAAATACCCCAACGTATATTCTATGAGGCAAAATGAGTCTTTTGAACATTTTTTCCACAAGTTTTTGGAAAATATGGAAAGAAAATGCAAACATATTTTTCTACGCATATTTTACACCTTATTATAGCACTGACAGGTGCTGATGAGGATCCACTGATAGGGTGGCACTGATGAGCACTTACTGATGGGAACTGTATTGGCACTAATGGGCACTTTAGTGTCACTGTTGGGGCACTGTAGAGCACAGATGTGGCACTGACGTAGCACAGATGTGGCACTGTAGGGCACTAATGTGGCACTGTAGAGCACAGATGTGGCACTGATGTGACACTGTAGGGCACTGATGTGGCACTGTAGAGCACAGATGTGCACTGATGGGGCACTATAGGGCACTGGTGGAGCACAAAAGAGGCACAGATGTGTACTGATGGGGCACTGTAGAGAACTGCTGGGAACTGATGGGGCACAGATGTGCAGAGATGTGGCTCAGATATGCATTGATAGGGCAATGATGTGGCACTGATGGGGCACAGATGCACACTTATGGGGCACTGTAGAGCACTGATGGGGCACAGATGTGGCACTGCTGGGGCACTGTAGAGCACTGCTGGGCACAGATGTGGCACAGATGTGGCATGTGCACTGATGAGACACTATAGAGCACTGCTGTGATACTGATAGGGCACAGATGTACACTGCTGGGGCACAGATGTGCACTGACGGGGCACTTGCTGGGGTACAGATGTGCATTGATGGGGCACTGCTGGGCACTTGGAATGTATAACAAAAAAAATAACTCAGCCTCACGCGGCAACTTCTCCCTCCTCTCCTCACACGATCGGTGAACCGGACATGAGGCTGGTTTGTTGACAGTGGTCGCTCTGTCGGAGCAATCACATGGTAAAGGGCTACTGGGATTGGCCCTTTACTCTGGTCCGTGATGCGCCAGGTCCAGAGAACCCAGCGAGCATGGGCACTCCTGTGTGTGTGCCCCAGGGAGCATGATTCTGGGAGGATGTCATTGTACGCCCTCCCAGAATTATCTGACCACGCTGTAGCTGTCATTCGGCTATGGCCCAGTCTGCAAGTGGTTAATGGAGTTTGTGTATAGACTTAAAGCTGAAATCTGGGCAAATAAATAAATACACATCTAATATATACAGTGCTGTGCAAATGTTTTAATCAGGCGTGAAACAATGCAGTAAATTAAGAATGCTTTCAGAAATGGAAGTGTTAATGTTTTTTTTTTTTAATTAACAAAATTAAAAGTAAGAGAACAGAAGAGAAATCCAAATCAAATCAATATTTGGTGTGACCACTCTTTGCCTTCAAAACAGCATCAATGCTTCAGTTCTTCTAGGTACACTTGTACACAGTTTTTGAAGGGACTTGGTAGTAGGTAGTTCCAAACACTTAAAAGAACTAACCACAGATCTTCTGTGGATGTGGCCTGCCTCAAATCCTTCTGTCTTGTCATGTAATCCCAGACAGACTCGATGATGTTAAAATCAGGGCCCTTTGGGGTCCAAACGGACTCCTTGCTCTTCTTTACACTAAAGATAGTTCTTAAAGTGGTTGTAAAGGCAGATTTTTTTTTTTATCTTAATGCATTCTATGTCACATAATTACATAGTTAGGTTGAAAAAAGACACAAGTCCATCTAGTTGAAAAAAACAAAAACAAAAATAACCATACAATCCCATATACACAGTCCTATACCCACAGTTGATTCAAAGGAAGTCGAAAAACCAGTGAAAAGCATCCTGATCCCCTGAGAGGCAATCAGATATTCCCTGGATCACCTTTACCTATAAATGTTAGTACCCAGTTATATTTTGTACGCCTAAGAAAAAACCCAAGCCTTTTTTTAAAGCAATCTACTGAGCTGTCCAGAACCACCTCTAGAGGGAGTCTATTCTACATTTTCACAGCTCTTACTGTGAAGAAACCTTTCCGTCTTTGGAGATAAAATCTATTTCATATAGTTGTAAAGAGTGCCCCCTTGTCCTCTGTGATGACCTAAAAGTGAATAACTCAAAATCAAGTTCACTAATAATCACAAAATGCATTAAGATATGCATTAAGATTAAAAACCTTCTGTGTGCAGCATCCCCCCCCCCCCAGCTCCCCTAATACTTACCTGAGCCCATCTCTGTCCAGCAATGTGCACAAGTGCTTCAGCATCCGGGACTTCCCCTCTTGATTGAGTGAGACACAGCACAGCGTCCGGGGCTCCCTGTCTGAATAGACACACGGAGCTGCGGCTCGGGTGCCCCCATAGCAAGCTGCTTGCTGTGGGGGCACTCGACAGGAAAGAGGGGCCAGAAGAGCCAAAGAGGGACCTGAGAAGAGGAGGATCCAAGCTGCTCTGTGCAAAATCATTTTACAGATCAGGTAATGCTGGCCATACACTATGCGAAAAATCGGCCGAAAAATCGTGCATATAGACACTTCGTTCATTTTTACAAATCGATAATCGTTTGTGACATTTTTGTGAAAAAAAAACGAACGGCAAGTTTGGAAAATTTCTGCCGAACGTACGATAAATTGCAAGGTTAATGTGTTTCCCGTTCGAACTGTCTGCACTAGGTATATGTAAAAAAACGAACAAAAAATTATTTATTTATGTCCACTGAATGATTTATCGGTCATTACATGATGGCACGATCGTTTGCGTTCACGGTCGAACGTTCGTTTTTTGAAAATGTGTTTGACCGATTTTTCGTATAGTGTATGGCCAGCATTAGTATAACATGTTTATTATTTAAAAAAAAAAAACACTACTTTAGTATCACTTTAATGATATTGGCTGCATATTTGGGGTCGTTGTCCTGCTGCAGAATACATTTGGGGCCAATCACATTCCTCTCTGATGATATGGCATGATGGATAGGTATCTGTCTGTGTTTCTCAGCATTGAGGACACCATTGATCCTGACTAAATCTCCAAATCTTTTTGTAGAAATGCAGTCCCAAACTTGCAAGCAAAGTCCACCATGCTTCACTGATGTCTGCAGACACTCATTGTTGTACTGCTCTCAAGCCCTTCATGAACAAACTCCCTCCTGCTACAGACAAATATTTCAAATCTGACTCATCAGTCCAGAGCACCTGCTGCCATTTTTCTGCACCCTATGAGTAAAATTTTGAAGTATTTGGCTGTAGCAGGATAGCAGGAGGCAGTTTGTTTCTGAAGGGCTGGAGAGCGGCTGCTGGCTTGCTTCCTTCCCATACTGCCTCCTCGTGCCATCTATTCCTCAGGTAAGAGATGCACATGCATCCAACCATCCACATAATGTACAAAAAAGATTCATAAGACCTGATTTTCTCTTTTGAAGTTAGATAACATCAGTAATGTATTTAGGTTTTGTGCTGCCCTAGGCCTGAATAAACTCGTGCACCTCCTAATTTAAATATGACCCACCCCTTCCTGTCAAGGCCACACCCATTGCTGTTTAAGACCCGCCCTGAAGTTTTCAAGTGGGGACACTAGTTCTGAGGGCCTGAGGGGAGGCAATGGATTCCCTTAATTTGCATAGATTTCCTCTCACTTCCTGTTTGGCGATGGGGCAGGAAGTGAAGGGAAATCTCTTCAATGGGACAGGGATGGTAAAAAATAAACAGACAGGGGCTATAACCCTCCCTTACTCTATCCAAAATGCAAAAAAAAAAGTGTTGCCTATGGTTCTACTTTAAGCACAAATTTCTGATAATTTTATGGAGAGGACTAAGAAGATATAACCATGCCAATGGTGCAGCAGAAAACATAGAGCACAGTGGGGAAGGTTTGTGGTCCAGCATGATAGGACAGTCAAAATTAGAAGCCCCCCCCACAGTTGTGGAATGCCGGCCGCCTGCATACCAGAAGCAGTGCGGCCGCTTTATGGGGGTTCTAGACTAATTTGCCTCTCAGCCCAGTCCACCCCATAAGACTGGTGCTATGCTAACAGTGTAGCGCAAGCTGGCGGGGACTCTTTCCGTGCTGCCCCCCTTGCAAAGTGCTGCCCCAGGCCTGGGCCTTGTCAGCCTAGGCCAGGATACAGCTTTGGGTAACATTTACATCCTGTATCTAGACAGTTAAAAGGAAGCAGTAAATTAGCACATCTATCTGTTGCTCTCTTCACATACCAGCATGCCCCTTGCTAGCACGTGTGCATTTCCAACAACCGATTTAGTCTTTGTTCTTTTTCTCCCTCTGACAGTCGGAGCTCTGATGTATTGGGGATTGAAAGATTTCTTACATGCAAGTGGGCATGATTAGTTACATGAGCCAGCAGCCTCTTATTGCTTTCAATGGCGCTCTCCCAGCTAATCATGGGATCCCCCACTGGGATTCTCGCATCTATTTGCTGAGTGGGTGCATTCGCAAGTGTAATTGCACCCTAAATTTCACCTTTGTAATAAATTGTATCATGCGGTCAAGGGGCCCAGCGCTTTTTAAAATCCTGTGTAGCTCTAAAATTTGCAGTTTAACTTAGGTGCCATAGCTATAGGCACTCACCTACAAGCTGGAAGTTTACCTAAAGCCTAACTACTAATGGGAGAGACCCACACTATTTTGTTTGTGATCTGGGCCACTCACACATTGTGCATGCTTCCAACATCACTGAAATTAGTATTCTTCTTTTAGGTCTTGTGCAGTATGCTCTCCCTGCCCTATTGCAGCAGCGCTGACCTCCACCACTGTGGTAATGGGGAGCACTGATCATACATAGGTCAGGGAGGGAGGGCTCTGATCCTTCCACAGATTGCCAAGCAGGAGCACGCTGTATAAGAGCATGTAAGCACAATGATTCTGCATTGTGTTTACAGTCAGAGTGTAGCTATGTAACTGCATTTACTATCAGTATAGGGGGTCAGGCAGAGCTGTTACAGATCTGTCTATCCTCCCTCTGAAGCAGCAACTCATATAGTGATCTATTGCTAGATGATTGCAATCAGCAATAGATCACTATTAGAAATGAGTTGTTGCACAATTGCACATGATGGATCTGGCTATATCCAGACCCCCCACATGAAGAATAAATGTATAAACATAAGTAAATACATATACAATGTGCTTACAGTGTATATGTACAGCATATCTGTATATATGTCTATTGCCCCTCAAAAAACAAAATAATATTAAAACCTAAAATGAATCCCCAAGTCATTACAATGATGTTGGATAGTTTGAATAGCATTTGTATTTCCTGCAGTAAATGCTTGAGTAATTAAATACATTGTCATTCAAATTTTTAGCGATTGCAAAACCGTGAAAAAAGTTGCCATCAATCCAAAATAGTTATATGTTAAAGATACTGGAAAACTTCTCAGCATGTCTAGGAGGTGTAACCTGCCACTACTGTGCCACCTCATTCACTACTTCGGCTCTACAGCCCTACAGTCTGCATAAGATGGTACCGGTTCCAGGACTAACTCCACAACAACCAGTTCCACCAAGCACAAACATGCATCTGCCTTGGGAGCCATGAGACATCTCCACTGAGTATGGACCAGATGTTATGGACAGCCTGCCACCCTCTGAGGCCACCACAGTGCTCTGTACAGCTGACAGAGGTATAAGGATGGCACTTTCCCCAGCAAATTCACCAAACAAGGCCCCATTAGCTAAAAAATCTTCATTCGGCCACCTCCTCCACTATTAACAATGGTCCAGAGAATACTACTACTTCAGACTCCATACCTGTCGCTGACAACCTTGTCTTAGAAAGCATGTTGAAATCCATGCTGCTCACACTGCAAAAATGTTTTCACAGGGAACTTCAGCTCTCCCTTTCTCAGATTCATGACAGGGTGGATTGCCGGGAGTAGTGAACAGATATGCTGGAGGAACATGTGGGTGAATATACTAAAGCCCATAATGAGCTCCTAGATGCACATGACCATCATACTGAGGAAATCCAGCATAATAAATTTAAATTAGCAGACTTAGAGGATCACTCTAGGCACAACAACATAAAGTTCAGGGGTATCCCTGAATCAGTGAAACTCAACAAGCTGCAGGTATTTCTGCAACAGCTTTTTACCACGTAGCTTCCACGCCTTTCCTCTTATGACATCATCATAGACCGGGCCAGAGCACCTTCCTGCAGATGTACCTAGGGATGTCCCCAGCCTGGATTCACTTTTTTCACATTAAAGAACAGATCATTTCGGCATAATATAATATTTTAAAAATACATATGGTGGATCTTGGGTATGGCTACTACAAGCCAAGCATGATTCCATGCATTGTCATTCAGTGCTAAAAGATTGTCAAATATCAAGTTCTATGCACTTCACATATTTTTTTTTCTGTTACTGCAAGATATAGTAGATAATATGATTGTGCTGAAATGTAAAAGTCAGCTGCCAGCAGGTGTGCAAGTTTCTGATTTAAGCCGTGTGCTGATCAAAACTGTTACTTGATCCAACCGTGTTGTATGCGGTTGCTAGTCTGTTGTTGGAGGCACACAGAGCAAGGATAAAGAGACTTAATTTCCTGCTACAGGCCCAAAATCTTGTGTATAAAACAGCAAGGTTCCAACTATGCTTACAAGGGATTAAACCACAAGTTTGCTCTGAAGTGCAGAGCTCATAAAGACAGTGTAGTTTTGTAAAAAATACCATCCTTTCTCAGGGAAATGCAAAATAAATCAGAATAGATGTAAATACCCAAGACCAATCTTTCTGTGCTGACATATACATATACTGCTCTGATTTTTTACTTACAATCAAAGTGGTTGCTAAATTTTTAGAGTGTTTCTTTTTTTAATATATATATATATGTAAACTCCAAGGGTTGTTTTATTTATAAAATTCTTTTTGTTTTTAATAGGTGTGGCAGACCAGTCAAGAAATTTGCATGTATACCAATGAACCTAAAAGTGTCATCCAAGGTTTTCCCAAAAAGATGACAAACTGCCCATGACTTTGCTTGAGAAAAAAATTCTGAATGATATCACAATTTCCTGACACCTTAAAGAACATAACAGTCTGCTCTCTGACCTTGAATAACTTATTTTCAGACTAGAATATATTTTTAATAAGAAGCAACTTAAATTACTGTTGATACAGAGAATGTGCTAGGTCTTTTCTCTGCAGATTTTACACCCTAATGGGCTTAATGAGGAGTTTTCTTTAAAATGTTTTATTCATTTATGCATCCTGTTTTACATTCTTGTCTTGTTTGTGTAATATGTTTTTGTTTTTTTTTCTAATGTCCTTATTCGTCCCCTTCCCCTGTACTTGGCCAATTTGATTTTTTTTTCTAGTTTTACGCAGATGGAGTGGAGAAGAATTACAACTCCCGCTGGTTCTCTACTGTGTGGTGTGGCTATGTTAGGGGTATTTTCCCACACTTCATCACCAACTGAAAATTGTTTCACCAAAAAGGTAGAGGGAAAATATGCAACAGAGACACAGACAGAAATAAACATGGTACAGTGGTAAAATGTCATAAGGGAAAAAGGGGAAATATCTCTTACTCTATTTTCTAGCTCTTTACGAGTGAGGTAGACTTCTGTCAGGTGTTTATCACTCATGGGAGAAATTTCACCCTACTTCTGGATCCTTTGACACCTGTACAAGGAATTAGGTGTAAAGTATTAGATTCAGGAGGGAAATATTTTCAATAAATAAACTAAGATTAGGAACATGACCTCAAACTGCCAGGAGGAAAGTCCAAAGCTAACCCTAGAAAGAAACATACTTCCAGCAGAGCAATAAATTAATTAATTAAAGTGTAAGTCCACCCTGAAACTAAAATCCCTGCATCTACAGACATCCACGATTTAACACTAACCTATCTAGCCCTGTAAAGAAGAAATCAATATACATACCTTTTTTGAAGCTGATTCGGTCTCCAGAGGTGGAAGCTCTGTGGAGGACACAGCCGACAATGGCTGTGAAATGATGAGGGAGTGATGTCACCTATAGACTTACTATGGGGCTTCCATTGTCGGACGTGTCCTCTGCACCCGCCTCCACAGCAAAGCCACGGCTGACAGCTCAGCGTGGGAACGTGTCAGATCGGCTTTAAAAAAGGTATCTATACTGATTTCTTCTTTACAGGGCTAGATAGGTTAGTGTTAGATTGTGGATGTCTGTAGATGCAGGGATTTTAGTGTTAGGGTGGACTTCTACTTTAAAAAAAGAGTAGTAGACTTGATGGACCACATGGTCTCTTTCTCCCATCACTCTTCTAGGATGATATTTTGCTTCTATCTTTGTGTTTTTTGACTTCCCAGTATAGAGCACCATAAATATGTTTTGTTCCACTTACCAAGTCTTTTTAGCTACAAATAGTAATGTGGATCTTATCAAAGGTAATATTTCTCTGGAGCCTTTTACCAAACAAGTGCCTGCTGTCATAGATCATAGCCTCAAGGTGTACCATCAATCTCCAACGACGACTCGGAGGCACTAAATGCGCCGATATCAATTGACAAATATATGAACGCAATCAGTACGTTAAAGCCACATAAAGCTCCCGGCCCAGATGGGTATACAGTAGTCTATTACAAGGTATTTGCTCCCATTTTAGGTCCAAGATTTACAAAAGCATTTAATTCCCTCCTAGAAGATCGACCCTTACCGACTGACATTCTTAGGGCACATATTGCAGTCATTCCTAAGGAGGGCAAGGACCTCACCCAATGTAAGAACTATAGACCGATCTCATTATTAAATGTCGATTTGAACATTTTCACAAGGATATTAGCTACAAGATTACAACCTCTCCTTCAGACTGTCATCCACCCTGATCAGTTAGGCTTTATGCCTACCAAAGAGGCTAAAGATAATACCACTAGGGCTATAGATATTATTCATCTGGCTCATTCTCGTAAAATACCACTATGTCTACTATCGTCTGACGCTGAGAAAGCCTTTGACAGGGTGGATTGGACATTTCTGAAGGAGACGTTGACCCATATTGGAGTTGGGAAAACATTTGGTAAATGGATAGAGGCTATATACTCTGTTCCATCTGCAGCGGTAAGAATTAATGAGGTAACATCCACATGCTTTAACATGAGCAACGGTACTAGACAGGGATGCCCTTTGTCCCCAATGATATTCATATTAACCCTCGAACCATTTCTGCGACATGTTTGATAAAATATCGATATACAGGGTTGCTCAATCAACAAAACTGAGCACAAAACTGCGGCGTATGCAGACGACATATTGTTTTTCATCACCTCACTAGAAACCACATTACCAAACCTTGTAAATGAGTTTGATCGCTATAGCTTAATCTCTAATTTTAAAATTAATACTCAAAAATCAGAGATATTAAACATTACGTTGCCAACAGCACAAGCACAGGCTCTTCAATCGTCGTTTTCCTTCCCCTGGGTAGCTTCATCTCTGACATATCTAGGAGTCAAATTGACTTCCTCAATAGACAAAGTCCAAGCACATTTTCCACCGTTAATACAGGAATTTTCATCTGATTTGGAAAGATGGAATAAAGGTCTCTATACATGAATGGGTAGGAATGCCATTCTTAAAATTAATATTCTTCCAAGGTTACTATACCTCCTTCAGACTCTGCCAATAGCTATTCCAGA
The DNA here is from genome assembly GCA_037952925.1 of Lithobates clamitans. NCBI lineage: Eukaryota > Metazoa > Chordata > Amphibia > Anura > Ranidae > Lithobates > Lithobates clamitans. The sequence continues at coordinate 2,937,631 of JBBGZY010000477.1, read as the reverse complement.
GTCCTTTCTGAAATCAATACATAGTATTTTTATTAATTTATTTGGGCAAAAAAGCATCCCTGTCTATCTTTCAATTTACTGGCTATGCCAAAGTCTAGAGGAGGTATGGCTTTTCCCGACCCGATAAGATACTACAAAGCAGTACACCTTGCTAGGGTACTTGCTTGGTGCAGAGACGAGGGACACAAAACCTGGATAGCGATTGAACAATCATGTACGGAGATTCCTCTTCAATGTCCGCCATGGCAACAACTTAAAACTCTTGGAACTTTAAGACATCACCCCTTGATAGGGGCAACTTTAAAAGTAATCCAACAGAGCCACTTTTTCTCAAGATTTGACGGGGAAATCACTTGGCTCCATCCTGTTTTGGGAAATCCACTATTTCCCTCTGGCTACACAGACAGCCGTTTTAAGCAAATTATGCGCCATGGCAGATTTCGATTAGGGGATTTTCTTGAAGCATCAAGGTTGAAGACAAGGTCGGAAATGCAATCGCTGTTCTGTCCGCCGCTGGATCCATGGCGGATGCAACAGCTTACACATTTCCTAACCTCCCTTAATAGGGGGGAAAGATCAGACCGCTTAAATACACCATTAGAAAATGTATGCCTTTTGGAAGAGCCTTCTGCACATAGAGTATCAGTGGTATATAAAATATTAACAGATCCCCCCTGAAGACTTTGTCCCAAGATTTCTTTCGAAATGGGAAAGAGATCTGGACATTACACTCTCCAAAGAGCAAAGGAGCTATATTTTACACTTTGCTCATTACTCCTCAACTGCCAGCAAATACCAAGAGTTATGCTACAAAATTCTTACAAGGTGGTATAAAGTTCCATCATTACTACAAAAAATGTATCCAGAGCGGACAAATAAATGCTGGCAATGTGGAGAACCAGAAGGTAATATGCTCCACATCTTTTGGTCATGTCGAAAGTTAGTAAATTTCTGGTCTAAAGTACGAGAAACTGTAAGACAATTAACAGAGTATGACCCAGGGTCCGACCCAGCAAGGTATCTTCTTCATCTTTTGGATCTCTCAAAGTGTACATATCGGAATTCTCTTGTGGCCCATCTTTTGAATGCGGCAAAGGCCTGTATCCCGGCCGTTTGGAAGCAAGAATCACCCCCCTCGATCTCACTATGGTTAAAAAATGTAGCAGATTTATACGCCATGGAAAAAGGTATTGCGATTACACAGAGTAAGGTGGAGAAATTTAATAAAAAATGGAATTCATGGTCTCTTCTGGTTTGCACCAGGGAGTACGGATATGCGCTTGGAGAGCAGGATGGGTCATTATGAGGGGGGGCGGGGAGAGAGTGAGAGAATCTAAATAATGCCATAGGGAAATTTTTGTATTTGGGTTTTTTTTTTTCTCTTTCTTTTTCTTTTTCTGTCTTGTTTGATAATAAGTCATATGTGTCTACTAAAAATTGAATCACAATGTGCTAAGTTATACTCTGCAAATTGGAAGCAGCAATAACGATATTTGTTTTATATGTATATATATATATATATATATATATATATATATATATATATATATATGAAAATGTTTTTTTTTTTCTTTTTCTGTGTTTGAAAAAATAAAATATAGAATTAAAAAAAAAAAAAAGATCATAGCCTCAGCCTCAGTGATCACATTCCCTCTTCTCAGCTGCATAAGAGCTGGGGGGAAAAGAAGCTGCAGCATACTGAGCTTCCCAGTGAATGGCTGTGCAGCGGCAGTATCAGGACAAGTCTGATCATTGGAGGAGAGTACACTAAGTTCCCAGCATAGCTAGAGAACTGACCACGTTGTGCTCTCCTGTTTAGTGTGGTCAATTTTTTTAATAGGAAGGCCAGGAGACTAGCAGGAACATCAGGGATTTTACACAAAGGAAGTGATACAAAGAGAACATGATACTTTTACATACAACTACATGATATAGCAGGCATATATCAAAATCTTAAAGTGGAGGGCCACCCTGAAAAAAAAATTGCACCAAAAATCCTAAAAAAAAAATAATAAAAAAAAAACATTTGAAAAAAAAAAAAAATTAAACTTACCTGAACCCTTGTTGCTAGGCAATCTTCCTAATCTGCCTCTTCCTATTCCACGGCGTGCTCTGCTCCTAGCTGAGCAGCCCTGTTGCCTTCTGGGAACTGTGTGTGTTCCCAGAAAACCACGGGGCCATTCACAGATCGCCATGCCACTCGTGCGTGCACAGTAGGAAACTGGCAGTGAAGCCGCAAGGCTCCACTGCCTGTTTCCCTTACTTAGGATGGCGGTACCAGGACCTGAGAGCCGAGGGACGGGTCGGCCTCTGACGGCCGACATTGCGGGCACCCAGGACAGGTAAGTCTACTTATTTAAAGTCAGCAGCTACAGTGTTTGCAGCTGCTGACTTTTAAAAAAAAAATATAGTGGCCGGAATCCTGCTATAAGTGTTGGGGTAACACATGCTTTAAGAAGAAAAGGGCACAGTTACATATTCATTTTCCATTGCCTGTTTTTACTGAAATATGTACTTCACCAGTATTTTCCTTTAAAGTGGAAGTAAACTCATCCATAAAACAGTTTCATTTCCGGCACGTGCCGGAAATGTAACACTCCCATTGGTTGTGCTCTCAATCAAACTGTCAAACCATCCAATGGCCGGTGTCATACCTGATCACATGTGTAGCATCATGGCAGTTGTAGATTAAACAGAGGCAAAGATGGCCGCTTCCTTGGCTGAAAACGATAGGAACGTTTACTTACACTTTAAGTAGTAGTATGTCCAGAGCATTTGAAACAAGTTTCATGGCTGCAGTGGTAGCCATGTGTTTGTATCTGTTTTGTTCATACATATCCCAGCTTTAAAATAAAAGTAATCAGGGTGGCTGTATAGTTACCTGATCACTTTTACAGGGTTGTCAGTTTGGTACCATCACCTTGTTAGCTACCTTGTGATAGCATTAAAGTTAAATGTTAAACAATAGCAAAAAATGAAAATGATAATAAAATAATGAAAATTACACAAACAAATGTAACCCTGCATACACCCACATATGCAAACATGTGCCTAAGGCATGCAAGTGTATGTAAACAGCGATTATGAGAGCAATAATTCTAGTTAGTGTAAAAGTATTTAAAGTGTCACCAACTTAAAATTTTGGGTTCTGTATTTTTACCATTTTGAGGGTACACACAGTTTCCAGGCTTCACATGTCAAAGGAATCCCTCATCTATGGGAATAAACAACAGTTCTAGACTAACAATACTAGAGTGATCTTGAATTATTTTCAGGAGCATAGGCAGTTTAGACGAGTTCTTAACAATCATTGGCATTTGTTAACCAGTGACTTAGTAGATTCGTTTTAGGAGATCTAAATCACTAAAGGATCAAGTAATGCATAGTCATTTCAAAAGAAATGAACAACAATGCCCCCATTGGGGGGGGGGGGGGCGGGGGTACATTTCCATGGGGTTCATTATATTATTGCTTTTTTTTTAAAGCTGGTGGATCAGTTGCTGTACCTAATGGCTCAAAGTTGTCCCCTAGGTTCCACATTGACTGTCTAATTTTAGGAGTCGACATGTGGGATTGTAACATCAATATGACCCATGTGTTGTGCGTTTTTATGGGTTTGAACATGTTCCGCCCCATGTTAGAGGGGGTAATGTTGATAATCTATTGCTTAGATTGGAGACATGTTGAATCCAGATATTGAGAGCCACCTTTTCACCTGACCTGAATGAGGTTTTGAACTTCAAATCAATTTTGGAGACCTGACCTTACAGTGTCAGGCCATGAGGGGGACCCTATTGTGCATCCTAATGAGTTTTTTGTATAAATTTATTGAATGTTTTACACAACATCATGTTTTATGTAAGTAACATGTCATCGCTGGTGATTTCAATAATCTCTGCAGACAATATGTATTGGTTGGTAGTTGGGGCTATGTTATGTAAGGGGATTACATTGTAACTATTGCTTAGTATTGTGGCAGTTATACTTAAAAAAAATGTTTTAAATGTTTTATTATTATTTTTTCGTTTTTGGCTAATTTTGTTTTGTTTCTTTTCTTCTTTATTTTCTCCCCTCTCTGGTTAGTCTTTGGCCGCTGGGCATGCTTGGTTCTTGGTGTATGTATGGGGTGTCATGGCAGGACCCATACATGTCTTTCCCCTCACTGGCTGACTGGGGGGGGGGGTTTGGAGATGTGAGGGTGATTCCTGGGGGGGGGGGAATCTCTGAGGTTTCTTGTGAGAGTTGCTGCAGGGTATAATGTGGCATGCTCTGGGCTCCTTTCTCTCTCTTGGAGGTCACCGTACCCAGGATTCGAACCTCCCTGGGTCCCGCTGCAGTGGGCATTCTTGAGGGGAGTGATCTGGTTGGTTGTCATCCCCAGGGCATGCATAATGAATACAGCATCTTGTTTCGGCCATCCTTGTGAATGGCAGAGGGCATGGGAGGTCCACATATGCTTGGTTTTGAGTCGGCTGGTGGCTTGGCCTCTGGGCGTAGTCATGGCAGCCATTTTGGTTCCTCACAGATGGGAGCTCTTGGAGGAGGAACAATTGAGGGGACATATAAAGGAATGTGGTGGTGAGGGATTTTTGCCATCCAGACCACGCTACAAATGCATAGAAGCTAATACAGACTGGCACATACTTCTTCAATATGTACCAAAATACAGGAAACTAATTATAAACTCATGTCCAGTAATATTAAAAAGGAGCAATTGGTGGGACTTTTCATAAGCACACGGGAGCAGTAATAAGGTGGAATAAATTAGCTTTTAATAAATTCAGATTATCATAAAGTTTTTATATTCAAATGAGCAATGCATTTTGCTATATACAACCATTTGTATAACTTTACAATTCATTAAAGCCAGAGAAATATACATGAATACATATTCCTACAAGGAATCAATACATAGTATAGAATACAAAAAATAGTAATTAAAAAATAAATAGATTGATGACTATGCAGCTTAAAAAATTAAAAAATATAAAATGTAAAAAAGAAACAAATATATTGGAGCGGCCTGAACAGATGCATCGTTGTATACACTAGGTTGATGTTGGCTCTACACGTTTCAAGGCCTTTGTGCCTATCATCAGGAGCAAAAAACCATAGTGGTAATCTATAAATAAAAAATAAGAAATGTTTTAGAAAAAAAAAAAAAAAATGGACAAGAGGGGTTCCCCCATAGACCCAGCCTGACCACACACTTACATGGTGGTCCTCACAGTGATGGTGCGGCCATGAAATCCCCAGACCAAACCACAAATGTCTTGCACGGGAGCTGAGGGGACGTGCTGCGGCAGACAAAGGACAAAAATGAACGGCGCCCCGCATGGTTGACAATGTGAAGGGTGGTGATGGTAAATAGGAAAAATTTGGAGTGAAAAAAGGGGCAAGAGAAGGATAAGAGTGAATAGAGGCAGAATAAGGAGCAATAGGAGAAATGACAGAAAAGGAAAAGCAAAGTTGTGGTAGTGGAAAAAAGATGTGTATACCTGAATCCAGATATCCACAAAACAAAGGTGCCTGAGTGCATGATACTTAACAAAACCAGGTGTGTTTAGTGCAGTGTGTGAGATCCATGTCGGGAAGGAGCCCATAGTAGCCGTGCCCCCGCAAACATATCCCCAACGTCACATGTTGGTCCACAAATAGGCAGAGGAGGGGAGAACGCCGATAGCCCAGGAATAATGTTGATAATAGTCCCGCAGCCAGCGGCGCCAACCATGTCATCCCCCGATGGGCCAGCAGATAGCAAGCACTCGGTCAGCAACGCTGCGTTTAAGAAGACGCCAGCGTGTCTGGCTGGGATGTGTGACGTCGATGCGCAGTGAGGACGATGAGTCCAGGTGGAATAATGTGTCCTCAAGATGTTCGCTGTTGCATACCCTTCAGTCTCAGATAGGTGCTGGTGGGGCTGCGGGCTACAGGGATCCTATGCCCATTTGTCTATATTTCATGGGAGTGTCCCAAGATTAGGCTGTTCTGGACAGAGCTCAGGAATTTATTATCTGAAATTTCTACAGTGTTGATTCAGGATGACCCTGTACAGTTCCTTTTTCATGGCACTCTATGTTCCAACAGGGCATATAGGAAGACTATAGTCCCCCATCTGTTGGATGCAGTTAAAGCGCTAATTCCAGTCTTTTGGAAAAAGTCACACTATCTATGTAGACTATAGTCTACTATAGAACATTGAGTGAAACAAGTTAATAAAATCTTTGAAGCTGAGAAAAGGGTGTATACCTATAGCACTAGATTGGAAGAGTTTCCTGTTAAATGGGAACCCTGGATCTACTATACAATTAAATAGCACCACCCCACACAGATATAATGTGGCAGGGTGGCCCTCATGCGCAAAATCATGTACTCGTAGGTCATTTTGTGCACCGGGTCTGGGGGGCGCCGCCGGCGACCCACCCTCGCTGTGATTGGACACAGCGGGAGCCAATCAGCAGGTCTGGTGGACGCAATGTCCGCCAGGACATGCCGATCATTCTCAGGAGAAGCAGAATGGTGGTCTGGTAAACAAGGACGACCACCATTATTTGAGAGGGGAAGATGGAGATCTTGTGTTCCTGCTAGGCAGGAACATGGATCTCTGTCTTCCCCCAGTCAAAGCATCCCCCCACCCACTTAGAAAGCCCTCCCTAGGAGCACATTTAACCCCTTGATTCCCCCGGATGTTGACCCCTACCTTGCCAGTGTCATTAGTACAGTGACAGTGCATTTTTTTTAACACTGATCATTGTAATAGTGTCACTAGTCCTCAAAAAGTTTCAGTTTCGCAGTCCCACTAAAAATTGCTGATCACCGCCATTACTAGTAAAAAAAAAATTCAATAAATATATCCCATAGTTTGTAGATGCTATAACTTTTGCGCAAACCAATCAATATATGCTTATCGGGATTTTTATTTTACCAAACATATGTAGCAGAATACATATTGGCCTAAATTGATGAAGAAATTTGATTTTTTTATTGAGTATGTTTTATAGCATAAAGTAAAAAATATTGTTTTTTTTTTCAAAATTGTCTGTCTTTTTTTGGTTCTAGTGCAAAAAGTAAAAACTGCAGAGGTGATCAGATACCACCGAAAGCTCTATTTGTGGGGAAAAAATGACACCAATTTTATTTGGTTACAGCGTTGCATGACTGCGCAATTGTCAGTTAAAGTAACGCAGTGCCATATTGCAAAAAATGGCCTGTTCATGAAGGGGGGTGAACCTTCTGGGGAAGAAGTGGTTAATTTCTGCTTATTATGTACTCAGTAATCCTAATCCCATTGTGTTAGATAGTTATGGATCACAGTTTTTGTTTTTCCCCCATTTTTTTTCTTGCTTTCTTTTTTCTATTTCATTCAGGGTGTAACAATAGTGTATGTTTTGTGATTTAGGTAAAGATTGCATGGGGATTTGTAGTTGTGTAGGGTACTATGTGTTTGTATGCCGATTAAGGATAAATAAAGAGCATATAAAAAAAGTAGAAGTTAATACAGAGGAGAAGTCCTAGGTAGGGGCTTTATTTGAAGGCTTTATACTGAACTGTGTGCTTGGTATTTAGATGTTGAGGCAAAAAAAAAGGGGGGTGGTTGTTGTGGATGATTTTAACCCCCAGCCCTCTGCCTCTAGAATAGCATAAATGGGGCCTGATATGTATGTATTTACATTGTTTTAGGTCATGTGGGTGGAAAATCATAACCGTGGTGGGATGCTTATGATGACATGTTTTCTCAGTGATTTTCAATCAATTTGAATGCAACCATCATGGAAGGAAAGGTCGAATAGTGGAAGTCCCAATCTATATTGATTTTTATGCATGAGGGGTCATGTAATAGTATGTTTTACTGAATGTAAGTTTATTGCTGTTTTCTTCAGGTCATTTCTTGACCTTTAGGTTTACCTTGGCGGGGACGATTTTTATTACAACTTTAATCCCAACTGTTATGGGTGGGTTTATTTTGGATTGAAAACTAATCAGGTGGGAAAATTTTTGTCCATATTTAACCCCTCCATCCCTTTTTCTTCTGTCACTTACGTTATGCATGGTTTACATGTATACCTTAAGGTAAAGATTAATGTAAGGTGGTGTGTTAATATCTTTGTGTTTCTTACTTTTTCATTTTTCATTGACAGAACATATAACACCCTTTTCCATTTAAAAAGCCTGTCTGTGTAAAACATGTTGGATTATTGTGTGTGGATTGTTTATCAATATTATGTAGCTATATAAGTGGCACCTTGTTGGAAATGTGGGGTAGAAACATCATTCTTTAGAAATATATTTGATGGCGTTGATGTTCTGTAACAATTCTCTTACTATGTTTACAGGACTTTTAATGTAGGGTTTTTTGCATCCCCTTGATTTTATAGATGTATAAAATAAAGGAGATTCTTTTTTAACATGCGTTGATCTTCTTTCTGAGAGACCACTCACCTGAAAATCTTTGTTTTTTGAGGCTTCACATATTTGATATCTATTTGCTCAATAATACCTCATTTTTTATCTTGTACAAAAAATTAATGGGGATTCAATTGTTATTACATATTGTTTGACCTTTGGCCTCCTGTATGCCATGCTTATTTTTCTGTATTTCCATTTATATATATAATTTTAATATGCTTCTGAAGAAGCACCTCACTTGCGAAACATGTTGAGCAGAATTTAAAGCTGGATCAAACCATCCCAGGCTGTGGCCATCCCCGACTTTGAACTATTTAAGGGCTTAATATATACAGTATCTCACAAAAGTGAGTACACCCCTCATATTTTTGTAAATATTTTATTATATCTTTTTATGTAATATCTTGCTACAATGTAAAGTAGTGAGTGTGCAGCTTGTAAAACATTGTAAACTTTCTGTCCCCTCAAAATAACTTAACCATGGTCGTCCAAAGAAGTTGAGTGCATGTGCTCAACGTCATATCCAGAGTGTAAGAGAACTGTCAGGATGCGCCCGGCACGCACACGTGCGCATGCACGCATTCACGGGCATGGGCAGATTTCCCTGCGCAGGAACACACATCTGACCACAATTGGCACCTGACAACCTATTTAAGGGTTGCTCTGATTTCTGACAGGTGCTGCTTGATCTTCAGCTGTGTCCTGAGATTCTGAAACCCTGTTTGTTTGACTTGACTTCCTGTTGCTGAAACCCTGGCCTTCCTGACCCTGTTTCTGGACTCTGATTACTCTGATTACTGGTTCATGATCCTGGCTTCCTGTTTGACCTTGCTCCTGTTTATACCTTGGTACCTCGCTGCCCGCCCGTTACTGAACCCGGCTTACCTGATGACCTCGCTCCTGTCTCCTGTTTGGCTCCACGCTGTTTCCGAGTACCTGTGCTGGCCGTCCATCCTCTCAGCTTTGCTGGTTCCAGCTCTTTACCAGAAACCCTGCCTGCACTTCCCAGTCTGCAACACTTTCAGCAAGTTCTGCACGCAGCATTCACAGGCACTCGTGTTCCTCATGATCCTTGCCACCATCTGTTCCATCTCCAGTGGGGCTTGGATTGGAGATACAAGAGAGGCTGACCTCGTAATTTTTAGACTCCTACCAGGTACGTGACAGTATCAAGAGCCTCAGCCTCTGAAAGGGAGGCCTCTCCACCAGAGGACATTTACAAATCTATTTCTGTGCTATCCAATATTGTGCAGAAGTTACAAGAAAATCTGAATCGCATGGAAGAGCAATTTCCCCACGATGAGAATGTCGCATTGGCCTGTGCTCCGCTTTTGGTCTCTGATTCATATACCCAAACAGAACCCGGCTTGTTCCATGAGGTTGCTTCCGCTCCTGAACCCAGGGTGCCTATGCCTGAGCGATTCTCCGGAAATCGCAAGAAGTTTCACACATTCCGGAATTCCTGCGAACTATATTTCTCCCTGTTACCCCGGACCTTCACGTCTGAAAACATCAAGGTGTAGTTTATCATTACGTTACTATTGGATGAACCACTTTCCTGGGCTCATCATCTCCGGGAACAACATGACCCTGTCCTGACAACTACGGATTCTTTCTTCTCAGCCATGGCTCAGCTTTATGCAGACCCCTTCTACCAGCAGTCTGCCGAATTCATGCTTGGAAAATTACAGCAAGGTCCAAGGCCTGCTGAGGAATATGTAACTGACTTCCGTGTATGGAGTGCAGATACCCAATGGAATCATTCCGCACTTTGCCACCAGTTTCGACTAGGACTGTCTGACACCTTAAAGGATGAGCTTGCCAGAGTGGGAGTTCCAGCATCCCTGGAAGACCTGATCGATCTAACCATTCAGATCGATAGGCAATTACGTGAAAGGCAATCCGAAAGGTCCAAAGGAACCCTTTCTGTGGCTTCAAGGTCTGACATTCCTGCATCCTCATCCGTTGCATCCCCCAGAAGGAGGGAACTGTATAAGACTCCTCATAGATGTTTTAGAAGACCACCCCTTTCTCCTGATGAACGCCTTCATCGATTACAGGACAATTTATGTCTCTATTGCGGGGAGGCGGGTCACTTTACACAGACTTGCCCGGCAAAGACCCGCAGGTCTTTCTCCCGTCAGCCTCACATGATGCATCTCTCAGGGAGGTACCAGTCTCATGTCTCTCTTTCCATTGTGCTCCAGTTTTCTGAAAAGACTGTTCCTGTACTTGCAATCATAGACTCTGGGGCCTGTAGTTGTTTTATGGACTCTGCATTTGCTTCTCTCCACCAGCTGCCTGTATGTGCCAAGAAGCAGGAATTCCATGTTCATCTGGGTGATGGTTCTGGCATTAAATCAGGCCCAGTTACCCAAGAGACTTTACCTATTTCCTGCCGTACTTCTTCCGGCCACCATGAATTCCTCTGTTTGGATATCATAGCTTCTCCCATGTTCCCTGTCATCCTTGGCATTCCATGGTTGAAGGCACATAATCCTCACATTAACTGGCTTACCGGAGACATCTCATACTCCTCTGACTACTGCCAAATTCACTGCCTACCTGAAAAGACTTTTAATACCACACCCCTCCTGGGTATCCTCCCTGACCATGAAACCTCTAATCTGGTCCCTGCTGCCTACCACGGGTATCTGGATGTATTTAACAAGAAAGGAGCGGACACTCTTCCTCCCCATAGAACATATGATTGTCCTATTGAACTTTTACCAGGGGCCGAGATCCCATTTGGGCGAATTTATCCTCTCTCTAAGCCTGAACTAGAAGCCCTGCGAATTTATATAGATGAAAGCCTTGAAAAACTGTTCATTCTTCTTTGTGGAAAAGAAAGACCATACTCTTAGGCCCTGTGTGGACTATCGTGACCTTAACAGGGTCACTGTTAAAAACAGGTACCCTCTGCCTCTGATCCCTGAACTTTTTCAAAGGCTGCGTGGGGCACGAGTGTTCTCCAAATTGGATCTGAGAGGTGCTTATAATCTTGTCAGAATCAGGGAGGGAGATGAATGAAAGACGGCCTTCCAAACACGCTTCGGTCATTTTAAATATCAAGTCATGCCATTCGGACTCTGCAACGCCCCTGCCACATTCCAACATCTGGTTAATGATGTTTTTCGGGACTACCTTGATTTATTCGTCTTCGTGTATCTGGATGACATCTTTATATTCTCTGAAACTCTAGAATCCCATAGGACTCATGTAAAGAAAGTACTGGGTCGGCTGAGGGAACACCGCCTTTATGCAAAGGCTGAGAAATGTGACTTTGAAAAACCAACCATACATTTCCTGGGACTTGTCATCTCTGCTGACGGTATCTCCATGGACCCACAGAAAGTCACTTCCGTCCTGGAATGGCCTGCCCCTGTCGACAGGAAAGCTGTTCAGAGATTTGTGGGATTCGCCAACTTTTACAGAAAATTTATCAAGAACTTTTCTGGCATTATCACTCCCATCACTCAGTTAACAAAGCAGCATGTTCCTTTCCGATGGACCCCTGAAGCTCAAACAGCTTTTGAACAGTTAAAAACTTTATTCACGTCAGCTCCTCTCTTGAAACATCCTGATCCATCCTTAGCCTACGTTTTGGAGGTGGATGCCTCTGAGAGTGCACTGGGCGCTATTTTGTCTCAACGCCAAGGTCCCAAATCTTTGCTCCATCCTGTGGCCTTTTTCTCTAAGAAATTAAATCCATCTGAAAGGAACTATGATGTTGGAGACCGAGAATTGCTGGCTATCAAGGCTGCGCTTGAAGAATGGCGCTACCTCCTGGAAGAAGCAGCTCACCCCGTCCTCATCTTCACGGACCATAAAAATCTCAAATACTTGAGGACGGCTAGACGACTAAGACCCCGGCAGGCAAGGTGGGCACTTTTCTTCTCTCGTTTTATGTTTCATATAACTTATCGTCCTGGCTCAAAGGATGGTAAACCGGATGCCTTGTCCCGCATGTTCAGCGACCCAGTGGTATCCTCAGAACCTGATACTATTCTACCAGCCAAAAATTTTTTGCTTCTTCAGGCGGATTTGACATCTCAGATAAAAGCATATGTGATAGACCAACCACCTTCCAAAGATCTGGCTCTTCAATTGAGGGATGGTCTGTACTTTCATAAGGAGCAAATCTTTATCCCTGAGCAATTCAGAGTTGCTGTCCTGAGACGATGTCATGACCACCCATTAGCGGGCCACTTTGGAATTCGCAAAACGGCCGATCTGATCTCTCGTACATTCTGGTGGCCAGACTTGATGCAAGACTGCAAAAGATATGTTAACTCTTGTGTGACATGCCTTCGGAATAAGATGGACAGAGCCAAAACTTGGGGCCTACTTGAGCCACTCCCTGTACCTGAGAAACCATGGAGCATGATCTCCATGGATTTCATCGTGGAACTCCCCCCATCCAAAAACTTCACCACTGTGTTTGTTGTGGTGGATCACCTGACTAAGATGGCCCATTTTGTACCCTTACAAGGAACTCCTTTGGCCTCAGAGACCACCTCAGCTTTCATCAAGAAGATTGTAAGATTACATGGTGTCCCTTATAGCATCATCTCTGATCGTGGGGTGCAGTTTACGTCTAGATTTTGGAGGGCATTATGCCAAGCACTGAACATTGAACTCCACCTCTCCACAGCCTACCATCCACAAACTAATGGACAAACTGAAAGAACCAATCAAACCCTCGAGCAGTACTTACAGTGTTTTTCCTCTTTTGCACAAGATGACTGGCTATCACTTCTCCCACTGGCAGAATTTTCATACAATAATTTCATCCACTCTGCAACCAAGCAATCACCCTTTTTTGCCAACTATGGGTACCACCCCTCTTTCTTACCTGAGCTGGCCATTGAATCATCTGTACCTGCTGTACAAAACAGATTAAACTTCCTCAGTACTAATAACCAATTACTGCAAGATACAATCTCCAAGACTCAGGCAAGCAATAAAAAGTTCTTCGACAAGAAGAAGAGAGGTAATCTGAACCTTAAACCTGGAGACAAGGTCTGGCTTTCCACAACAAACTTGAAACTGAGCTGTCCTTCAACAAAACTTGGCCCAAAATTTTTGGGACCCTTCCCAGTCAAGAGGAAAATTAATGCAGTAGCATTCGAGTTGGTGTTACCCAAGAATCTAAAGATTTACCCTGTATTCCATGTCTCTTTGTTAAAACCAGCTGTACCAAATCCATTTCCAGATCGGGTTTCTGGAATTCCTCCTCCGCTGCTCATCGAAGGGAATGAGGAATTTGAGGTGGAAGCCATGCTGGACTGTAGAAGAAGGCATAACAAAACACAGTTCCTCATTAAATGGAAAGGCTATGGGTCGGAAGAAAATTCCTGGGAACCAGCTTCAGATGTGCATGCTCCCAAACTAGTGCAAGCCTTTTTTCAGTGCCACCCAGAGAAAAGACACTTGAAGGGCATCCGGAGGGCAATGTAAGAGAACTGTCAGGATGCGCCCAGCACGCACACGTGCGCATGCACGCATTCACGGGCATTGGCAGATTTCCTTGCGCAGGAACACACATCTGACCACAATTGGCACCTGACAGCCTATTTAAGGGTTGCTCTGATTTCTGACAGGTGCTGCTTGATCTTCAGCTGTGTCCTGAGATTCTGAAACCCTGTTTGTTTGACTTGACTTCCTGTTGCTGAAACCCTGGCCTTCCTGACCCTGTTTCTGTTTCTGGATTACTCTGATTACTGGTTCATGATCCTGGTTCCTGTTTGACCTTGCTCCTGTTTATACCTTGGTACCTCGCTGCCCGCCCGTTACTGAACCCGGCTTACCGGAAGACCTCGCTCTTGTCTCCTGTTTGGCTCCACGCTGTTTCCAAGTACCTGTGCTGGCCGTCCATCCACTCAGCTTTGCTGGTTCCAGCTCTTCACCAGAAACCCTGCCTGCACTTCCCAGTCTGCAACACTTCCGGCAAGTTCTGCACGCAGCATTCACAGGCACTCGTGTTCCTCCTGATCCTTGCCACCATCTGTTCCATCTCCAGTGGGGCTTGGATTGGAGATACAAGAGAGGCTGACCTCGTTGTTTCAGACTCCTACCAGAAGTCTTTGGGAAATAGTATGAGTGCTGCCAGAATTGCTGCAGAGTTTGAAGGGGTGGGGTTCAGTCTGTATGAGCCAAAAAAGAAAAAGATGGGAATCCTGCCTACATTAAATGCAAGGTAGCACTCACTGGGTATATAACGGGGGGTGTAATCAAAATACTGAGACAAGAAAAATAGAAAATAACAAACCAAAAGGACTATAACACACCCTAAAGAGTTGAACTACACAGTTTTACTAAGCTCTAAAATCAGAATACAAAAAGGCAATATATATAAATCCCTAAATCCCCTATAATAGATCAAAGAAGGAAGTCCCACAAAGTGGGAACCCACCAACCTGTCTATAGCCTCCCAAATTATGACCTGTAAACAGATGGTCCATTCAATATATATCTGGATGACTGAAATGGAAATCTGCAGTCCATGGAACCCTCCCACCCCCGATATAGAGCACTCCCCTTCTACACCTATATGAACCCCCAGCTACATAAAAGTGAGGGCTGAACCATGGAGTTCTCAAGGAGACAGCGTGATTCTGCAAACGCA
This sequence comes from Lithobates clamitans, assembly GCA_037952925.1. NCBI lineage: Eukaryota > Metazoa > Chordata > Amphibia > Anura > Ranidae > Lithobates > Lithobates clamitans. Next base: position 2,922,597 of record JBBGZY010000477.1, on the reverse strand, counting down.
GAAATATTCACGTTGTTTCCTAAAGTGAAGTGACACAGTAGCCAATCACAAGAAGTACAAAAAATACCCAGTTATTCAGACCGTCAGTCAAAAAATGTCATGGAAAAAATGCACAAAAAAGGGGAAACTATAATAGTCCAAACAAAAGGCATATGGGGGGAAGGAGAGCGCTGTACTGCTTATGATAATAGGTAGCCTTGAGTATGGATAATTCCCATTGATCTCATCCTCTAGTCCGAATGGAAAATTATTATGAGATACTGAACATAATTGGTGAATCGCTTAATGCTGTAAAATATATAGTCACAATGGTAGTAATATACCCTTGAATGTATTATCATGTAACCATATGCCGAGGTGTCTACTACATGCAGGTGTATCCTCCAGGCTGTTATAGCAGTAGACGCTATGTGAAGATGCAATTCCGGTTACTTTCTGATAAATATATGTCCTCTAGACATTTGTAGTAAGCAGGGGTATATAAAAGCACAATGTCATGGTTATGCAACAGAGTTTCTCTGTCAGCTTACCTGTCTCCATGTGTTCATCTCTAAAGACCAGCTGCCTCTCACCTTATAACCTCTCCTCTAAGCATGGCCCCAACCCAGGCCCTATCAGGGAACCCTATATTAACCTGTGCACTGCAAGCCAGCAGTGCTGATCAACCATTGTGTGTTAGCCTCCATGTGTACTTGCTGTGTTTCCTACGTCTGATTCCTGTTACCGACTTTGGCCTGTTCTCGACTCTTCCTGTCTGCTTGTTACCCAGACCTTTGGCGTGTTATGTTTATCCTTGTCTGCTAGTCGCCCTGATCTTTGGCTTACCCCTTATTTCCCTGTCGTTCCAGCCTGCTGCCTCCTTCCTCCAGGATTCAGTCTGTCAATCGATGGATGTGCTGTGAATATCCAGTTGACACTATGTGTAATATATAGATATATCCAAACGGTATCCCAAGAAGGAAAGAAAGTGATGTCTCAATCTATCTCACATGGGTTGGTAACAGATCAGAGGATGATTATCGTCCATATCCATGATGTCTATAGGTAGTGTTGATTATCCGTGTTCCATCTGAGAGTCATTAGATATGTTCACTTCCAAGGTTATATTGTCAGGTAGCGGTTCAGTGCCCTAACACCCACAAATGAGTGTTAGCTGGGGTGGGTGAATTGGGGGGGGTTCTCTACCAACATAACAAGCTTACATGTTTTGTTCCCTAAATCATGGAACTTCGTCAAAGCTTGGGGATTGGTCAGTCGTCATCTGTCTAAATAGGGAGCCACAAACCACCCTTAATTGTTAAAATCAAAAACAGGTGCTACCTACCCATTAAGCAAATAAACCATGTGATATGTGTATAAATTCTTAAAAAAGGAGGTTCCTCTAAAGTGGTGTGTCACCCATGCATCAGCATATCATATCAACATTCTCAAGTATAAGATATATATCCATCTAATTCGAGGGTAACTTAAATAAGAAAATGACAGAACAAGCCTGAGAGGGTTATATGCCAAAACATAGAGACATAAAATACCTCAATTGTTCTGACATTGGTATTGTTCAGGAACACAGAGCTAAATAGGATAAAATGACCATACACAATGTCTTAACTTGCCGACCGCCTAACGCAGATATACTGCGGCAGAATGGCACGGGTAGGCAAAATCACGTACCTGGTACGTGATTGCCTTCCCGCGGGCGGGGGGTTCGATCGGACCCCCCCGGTGCCCGAGGCGGTCGGCTTTGGTCTGGGAGCGATGAGAGGTGAGGGGGGGACCATCCATTCGTGGCCCCCCCCTAGCGATCGCTCCCAGCCAATGAGATCATTCCCCTGCCTCTGTATAGTACACAGAGGCAGAGGAAATGTCATCTCTCCTCGGCTCGGCAGTTTCCGTTCCGGCGCCGAGGAGAGAAGACATCTGAGTGAGTTGCACAACACAACACACACAGTAGAACATGCCAGGCACACTTTACACCCCCCTTTACCCCCCCGATCCCCCCCAATCACCCCCCAATCACCCCCCCCCCCCTCCCGTCACACTGACACCAAGCAGTTTTTTGTTTTTTTTCTGATTACTGCATGGTGTCAGTTTGTGACAGTTAGTGTGGTAGGGCAGTAAGTGTTAGCCCCCTTTAGGTCTAGGGTACCCCCCTAACCCCCCTAATAAAGATTTAACCCCTTGATCACCCCCCATCACCAGTGTCGCTAAGCGATCATTTTTCTGATCGCTGTATTAGTGTCGCTGGTGACGCTAGTTAGGGAGGTAAATATTTAGGTTCGCTGTCAGCGTTTTATAGCGACAGGGACCCCCATATACTATCTAATAAATGTTTTACCCCTTGATTGCCCCCTAGTTAACACTTTCACCACTGATCACCGTATATCCATTACGGGTGACGCTGGTTAGTTCGTTTATTTTTTATAGTGTCAGGGCACCCGCCGTTTATTACCGAATAAAGGTTTAGCCCCCTGATCACCCGGCGGTGATATGCGTCGCCCCAGGCAGCTTTAGATTAGCGCCAGTGCCGCTAACACCCACGCACGCAGCATACGCCTCACTTAGTGGTATAGTATCTGAACGGATCAATATCTGATCCGATCAGATCTATACTAGCGTCCCCAGCAGTTTAGGGTTCCCAAAAATGCAGTGTTAGTGGGATCAGCCCAGATACCTGCTAGCACCTGCGTTTTGCCCCTCCGCCCAGCCCAGCCCAGCCCACCCAAGTGCAGTATGGATCAATCACTGTCACTTACAAAACACTAAACGCATAACTGCAGTGTTCGCAGAGTCAGGCCTGATCCCTGCGATCGCTAACAGTTTTTTTGGTAGCATTTTGGTGAACTGGCAAGAACCAGCCCCAAGCAGCGCCAGGTTAGCGCCAGTACCGCTAACACCCACGCACGCACCGTACACCTCCCTTAGTGGTATAGTATCTGAACGGATCAATATCTGATCTGATCAGATCTATACTAGCGCCCCCAGCAGTTTAGGGTTCTCAAAAGTGCAGTGTTAGCGAGATCAGCCCAGATACCTGCTAGCACCTGCGTTTTGCCCCTCCGCCCGGCTCAGCCCACCCAAGTGCAGTATCGATCGATCACTGTCAATTACAAAACACTAAACGCATAACTGCAGCGTTCGCAGAGTCAGGCCTGATCCCTGCGATCGCTAACAGTTTTTTTGGTAGCATTTTGGTGAACTGGCAAGCGCCAGCAGCCTAGTACACCCCGGTTGTAGTCAAACCAGCACTGCAGTTTCACGTGGTGACGTGGCGAGTCCCATAAGTGCAGTTCAAGCTGGTGAGGTGGCAAGCACAAGTAGTGTCCCACTGCCACCAAGAAGAAGATAAACAGGCCCGTCGTGCCCATAATGCCCTTCCTGCTGCATTCGCCAATCCTAATTGGGAACCCACCACTTCTGCAGCGCCCATACTTCCCCCATTCACATCCCCAACCAAATGCAGTCGGCTGCATGAGAGGCATTTTCTTTATGTCCTCCTGAGTACCCCTACCCAACGAACCCCCCCAAAAAAGATGTTGTGTCTGCAGCAAGCGCAGATATAGGCATGACACCCGTTATTATTGTCCCTCCTGTCCTGACAATCCTGGTCTTTGCATTGGTGAATGTTTTGAACGCTACCATGCACTAGTTGAGTATTAGCGTAGGGTACAGCATTGCACAGACTAGGCACACTTTCACAGGGTCTCCCAAGATGCCATCGCATTTTGAGAGACCCGAACCTGGAACCGGTTACAGTTACAAAAGTTACAGTTACAAAAAAAAGTGTAAAAAAAAAAAAACACAAAAAAAATATAAAATAAAAAAAAATAGTTGTCATTTTATTGTTCTCTCTCTCTCTATTCTCACTCTATTGTTCTGCTCTTTTTTTACTGTATTCTATTCTGCAATGTTTTATTGTTATTATGTTTTATCATGTTTGCTTTTCAGGTATGCAATCTTTTATACTTTACCGTTTACTGTGCTTTATTGTTAACCATTTTTTGTCTTCAGGTATGCCATTCACGACTTTGAGTGGTTATACCAGAATGATGCCTGCAGGTTTAGGTATCATCTTGGTATCATTCTTTTCAGCCAGCGGTCGGCTTTCATGTAAAAGCAATCCTAGCGGCTCATTAGCCTCTAGACTGCTTTTACAAGCAGTGGGAGGGAATGCCCCCCCCACCGTCTTCCGTGTTTTTCTCTGGCTCTACTGTCTCAACAGGGAACCTGAGAATGCGGCCGTTGATTCAGCCAGCTGACCATAGAGCTGATCAGAGACCAGAGTGGCTCCAAACATCTCTATGGCCTAAGAAACCGGAAGCTACGAGCATTTTATGACTTATATTTCACCGGATGTAAACAGCGCCATTGGGGAAGCATTTTATCACACCGATCTTGGTGTGGTCAGATGCTTTGAGGGCAGAGGAGAGATCTAGGTTCTAATAGACCCCAATTTTTTCAAAAAAGAGTACCTGTCACTACCTATTGCTATCATAGGGGATATTTACATTCCCTGAGATAACAATAAAAATGATTTTAAAAAAATGAAAGGAACAGTTTAAAAATAAGATAAAAAAGCAAAAAAATAATAAAGAAAAAAAAAAAAAAAAAAAAGCACCCCTGTCCCCCCCCTACTCTCATGCTAAGGCGAACGCAAGCGTCGGTCTGGCGTCAAATGTAAACAGCAATTGCACCATGCATTTGAGGTATCACCGCGAAGGTCAGATCGAGGGCAGTAATTTTAGCAGTAGACCTCCTCTGTAAATCTAAAGTGGTAACCTGTAAAGGTTTTTAAAGGCTTTTAAAAATGTATTTATTTTGCTGCCACTGCACGTTTGTATGCAATTTTAAAGCATGTCATGTTTGGTATCCATGTACTCGGCCTAAGATTATCTTTTTTATTTCATAAAACATTTGGGCAATATAGTGTGTTTTAGTGCATTAAAATTTTAAAAAGTGTGTTTTTTCCCCAAAAAAATGCATTTGAAAAATCGCTGCGCAAATACTGTGTGAAAAAAATAAATGAAACACTCACCATTTTAATCTGTAGGGCCTTTGCTTTAAAAAAAATATATAATGTTTGGGGGTTCAAAGTAATTTTCTTGCAAAAAAAATAATTTTTCATGTAAACAAAAAGTGTCAGAAAGGGCTTTGTCTTCCAGTGGTTAGGAGAGTGGGTGGTGTGTGACATAAGCTTCTAAATGTTGTGCATAAAATGCCAGGACAGTTCGAAACCCCCCCAAATGACCCCATTTTGGAAAGTAGACACCCCAAGCTATTTGCTGAGAGGCATGTCGAGTCCATGGAATATTTTATATTGTGACACAAGTTGCGGGAAAGAGACAAATTTTTTTTTTTTTTTGCACAAAGTTGTCACTAAATGATATATTGCTCAAACATGCCATGGGAATATGGGAAATTACACCCCAAAATACATTCTGTTGCTTCTCCTGAGGATACCAGATGTGTGAGACTTTTTGGGAGCCTAGCCTCGTATGGGACCCCGAAAACCAAGCACCACCTTCAGGCTTTCTAAGGGCGTAAATTTTTGATTTCACTCTCCACTGCCTATCACAGTTTCGGAGGCCATGGAATGCCCAGGTGGCACAAAACCCCCCAAATGACCCCATTTTGGAAAGTAGACACCCCAAGCTATTTGCTGAGAGGTATAGTTATTATTTTGCAGACCTCACTTTTTGTCACAAAGTTTTAAAAATTGATAAAAGAAAAAAAAAATGTGTTCTTGTCTTTCTTCATTTTCAAAAACAAATGAGAGCTGCAAAATACTCACCATGCCTCTCAGCAAATAGCTTGGGGTGTCTACTTTCCAAAATGGGGTCATTTGGGGGGGGTTGTGCCAGCTGGGCATTCCATGGCCTCCGAAACTGTGATAGGCAGTGAAGAGTGAAATCAAAAATTTACACCCTTAGAAATCCTGAAGGCGGTGATTGGTTTTCGGGGCCCCGTACGCGGCTAGGCTCCTAAAAAGTCCCACACATGTGGTATCCCCCTACTCAGGAGAAGCAGCTAAATGTATTTTGGGGTGCGATTCCACATATGCCCATGGCCTGTGTGAGCAATATATCATTTAGTGACAACTTTGTGCAAAAAAAAAAAAATGTCACTTTCCCGCAACTTGTATCAAAATATAAAATATTCCATGGACTCAACATGCCTCAAAGCAAATAGATTGGGGTGTCTACTTTCCAAAATGGGGTCATTTGTGGGGGTTTTATGGCATCTGGGCATTTTATGGCCTTCAAAACTCTGATAGGTAGTGAGGAGTAAAATCAGAAATTTACGCCCTTAGAAATCCTGAAGGCAGTGATTGGTTTTCGGGGCCCTGTACGCGGCTAGGCTCCCAAAAAGTCCCACACATGTGGTATCCCCGTACTCAGGAGAAGCAGCTGAATATATTTTGGGGTGCAATTCCACATATACCCATGGCCTGTGTGAGCAATATATCATTTAGTGATTCAATCACTTGGGACAAAAAAATAAAATATTCAATGGGCTCAACATGCCTCTCAGCAATTTCCTTGGGGTGTCTACTTTCCAAAATAGGGTCATTTGTGGGGGTTTTGTACTGCCCTGCCATTTTAGCACCTCAAGAAATGACATAGGCAGTCATAAATTAAAGGCTGTGTAAATTCCAGAAAATGTACCCTAGTTTGTAGGCGCTATAACTTTTGCGCAAACCAATAAATATACACTTATTGACTTTTTTTTACCAAAGACATGTGGCCGATATAAGAGGAGCGCCCTCACCAGCCCTGCAGTCGTCCGAGAAGAAGCTACGCTATCGGCAAATAGCGAAACGCGTTGACGTCATCAACGCTGACACGCCGCGGGCGCCGAGCATAGTATGGGTGTGTGAGATCAGGAGATGATCGGGAGACGTGACGAAGTGTCAGATAGCTGCTGCCAGCTGACCGCTCCGACCAGCCTATCCTACTGACGCTAACCCGGCATCCGCACTAAGCTGATTCCCTTAACCAACTGGCGGTGGATTCAAGCCCCTAGGAGGAATACCAGGAGCCGGAGGACTTCCACCAGTAGGCGGGCACTATCACAGCAATCAGACTAGGAGGTAGCGACCGCGGCTTCACAACTCACGATCCCGCCGTCCCTCCAGCTGATGCTGCCTGCACCGGAGCCGTATCCTCTCATCAGCACTCCCTCTCACCAGGTGGGCAGCATTTTTGAATGAACAATCCAGAGCGGATCTTAGAGGACTACTGATGCAACAAATGGTAAAGTCTATTACCTCCATTCATCTGAGTTAAGTTTGGTAGATTTCATATTCAAATATACTTGAGAATACTCTCCATACCCATCATACTAATATTAATGACCTTTACCTAAACTGCTCAAAGGACAATTATTTATTCACCGCATCTTATTTAACTAATCCTCTCATTAATATGCCCAGGATCTGATCATCATCATATGGACCTCTACTGCTTTCCAATTTCTATCAAGAGCTTTGTAACTTCAGTGCTTAGCACTTCTAGTGAAGCCGGCAGTAGTTAATAACCATCCCACTTGTTCCCCCACCATCATTCCCACCTATCCCTAAAAGGATTTTTCTTGCCGCTGACTGGTAATTTTTGGCCAAATGTGGACTTTTACACCAAAACAACAGATACTAAATTGGTGACGTTAATTGGATCACCCGTTACCAGCCAGCTACCAGCAAAATCCTTACGGCGTCCGGGCGCTGTCATCTGTTGCATGTATTTTTTTTGTTTTGTTTAGTGTGTTTTTTTGTTTGTTGCGTCAGGCCTATTACCATTTTGTAGTCGCAGTAATAGGGCCCTTTTGGCCCTACTGCGTTTAACAATTTAACATTTTAACTAAGTGTGTTGCCAAATGTTTAATGTTTTTTAACTATTCAAATAAAGTGAACTATTTAATTTTCTGGCAACTCAGCCAACTAGTGATTGATTATTGGGAAGCTTTGCTAAAGTAACCCCTTACCCAGACACTAGCACTGGGTGCTCTTTTTCTTTTTCCAAATACATTTTGGCCTAAATGTATGACTAAAATTGAGTTTATTGGATTTTTTTAATAACAAAAAGTAGAAAATGTCTTTTTTTTTCAAAATTTTCAGGTCTTTTTCTGTTTATAGCGCAAAAAATAAAAACGGCAGAGGTGATCAAATACCATCAAAAGACAGCTCTATTTGTGGGAAGAAAAGGACGCAAATTTCGTTTGGGTACAGCATTGCATGACCGCGCAATTAGCAGCTAAAACGACGCAGTGCCAAATTATAAAAAGTGCTCTGGTCAGGAAGGGGGTAAATCCTTCCGGGGCTGAAGTGGTTAATCGGGACAAGGATATCAGGACAAGGTTCAGCCTGTCAGTGCTCAGACCATACACCGGACACTGCATCAAATTGGTCTGCATGGCTGTCATGCCAGAAGCAAGCCTCTTCTAAAGATGATGCAAAAGAAAGCCCACAAACAGTTTGCTGAAGACAAGCAGACTAAGGGCGTGGATCACTGGAACCATGACCTGTGGTCTGATGAGACCATGATAAACTTGGTGTGTCTTGCGTACAGTCAAGCATGGTGTGGGAGTGTCATGGCCTACGGCTGCATATGTGCTGCTGGGACTGGGGAGATACAGTTCATTGAGGGAACCATAAATGCCAACATGTACTGTGACATACTGAAGCAAATCATGATCCTCTCCCCTTGTAGACTGGGCCGCAGGGCAGTATTCCAGCATGATAACGACCTCAAACACACCTCCAAGATGATCTCCACTGTCTTGTTAAAGAAGCTGAGGGTAAAGGTGATGGACTAGCCAAGCATGTCTCCAGACCTAAACCCTATTGAGCATCTGTGGGGCATCCTCAAATGGAAGGTGGAGGAATTCAAGGTTTCTAACATCCACCAGCTCCATGATGTCATCATGGAGAAGTGGAAGAGGACTCCAGTGGAAACCTGTGAAGCTCTGGTGAACTCCATGGCCAGGAGGGTTAAGGAAGTGTTGGAAAATAATGGTGGCCACACAAAATATTAACACTTTGGACATTTTCACTTAGGGGTGTACTCACTTTTGTTGCCAGCGGTTAAGAAAATGGTGTGTTGAGTTTTTTTGAGGGGACAGCAAATTTACACTGTTATACATGCTCTACTCTCACTACTTTACATTGTAGCAAAGTGTAATTTCTTCAGTGTTGTCACATGAAAAGATATAATAAAATATTTACAAAAATGTGAGGGGTGTACTCACTTTTGTAAAATACTGTACATACATGCTACAATTTACAACATGAGTCAGGGAATTTAGCCCCTAAATGGAGTTGGTTTTGTATTAGCTAGTCAACATATACTTTTATGGTGTTAACTATTAATATTTTAACGTGTTTTCTTTCTCATTCTGGTCAATAAAGTATCACATTTTTAGCAATATGAAGTATTGGTGCCTATAAAGTCCATCTTCTCTTTGCAAACTGTTTGCAATAAATCCTTATATCATTCTAGTGCTTTTTTCCTGAAAATACAGATTTGATAAACAGTTGTGCAAATATCATGCAACATAAAAAAAAATGTGATTACCATCTTTTATTCTACATGGACTGCATTTCAGAAAATATATAATATAGTGGGGGTTTTAGATATTTTTTTAGCCATATACAGATTTTAACATGTACTGTATGTAAACAAATTAAAAGTTACATGAGAGGGAAACTGGTTAAGAACTCTATGGTAAATAGGCTGTTCACTTTGCATGAGAATTTTTGCTTAGCTTACTGAATGTGGTGAAAACTCACAGAAAATACCCAATCAAATGCATGGAAAAAAACAGTATTTTGCTTGCATATGATTAGATGATGGAAGTCAGCAGAGCTTTTCCCCATTCTCTGAGCCAAGGGAATTCCCTTGTAAAGTGAACAGCCTATTTGCCTTTAGTAAATCAACAACATAGGATTTAATTTCAAAAATAGCAAGTCAGCTACAAAGAGGCAAACCATCATGTAGCATTGTGTCACTCTCTGTTGCTGAATAAAAGGAAATGTTTCTCTGATCGAGAGCAGTTAAGTGATGTACTGTCCTAGCTCCATATGTAGAAGCTCTGAATATTGTAATTTGCATGTGATAATTTAGCATAAATAGGTCTTAGCCTGAAGAACACATGTCTTACCATGAACAATAGATGATGAGTCCCTGAACTTATCAAACTCACTGCCATGGTCCAGCACAACCTTCACATTCTCTGGAAGCCTCAAAAGCCCAAAAGTTGGTGTAATTACCCATAGATGTAAAGCCTAGTGTAGCAAGCACAGCCCCATTTGGATAAGCCTATAATTAACGTCTCCTCCAATAGACTTTCAAATATCCTTAAACAAGGTGGGCAGATTCCAAACCTCTTTTGGGTGGCCCAAGAAATCTGAAAATTTGTATATCAGCAGTCTTCCCAGCTGTATAAACTGAAACAGCTATTTTAAGTCTAAACTTGTAACTGTTATTGTATAACCGCGTGAGCCAAAAGTCTGTCCCCCTCCTTATGTAGAAACAATTTTAAGCACATAAAAATGCAAGAAAACAAATAGTTTCTTTGTTTTGTTAAAAAAACTTTCAAGTTTAGTTTCAAACTCAGAAGGCCAAATGTTTCTTCAGTGACATTTAAAGTGATTTTGTTACATTTTGATTTAGGGATTAATTGCTGACAGTATCACTAAAGATCATCTTTCACATTCATTGTGAATTGTTTAACATCCCCATTATAGATCTGATCTTCACTGATAAATAATGAATACAAGGCTCAGAGCCAAGTACTTAGAATGATGGCCAAATGTTTTGAAAGCAGTCGTTTCACAAGAAATTATTCTTTTATTGAAGCTATATTTGCCAAATGTCATTCATTGTAAAGTAAAATTGGATAACCCGGTGCATTTCATTTGTACATCCTGAAGGTAAAAGAAAATGAAATTCACAAACCAGAAAGACCTTTCTATCTTTCTTTCTTTCTTTCTTTCTTTCTTTCTTTCTTTCTTTCTTTCTTTCTTTCTTTCTTTCTTTCTTTCTTTCTTTCTTTCTTTCTTTCTTTCTTTCTTTCTTTCTTTCTTTCTTTCTTTCTTTCTTTCTTTCTTTCTTTCTTTCTTTCTTTCTTTCTTTCTTTCTTTCTTTCTTTCTTTCTTTCTTTCTTTCTTTCTTTCTTTCTTTCTTTCTTTCTTTCTTTCTTTCTTTCTTTCTTTCTTTCTTTCTTTCTTTCTTTCTTTCTTTTTCTTTCTTTCCCTAAAAAATGTTAGGTCTCATTTACTCCAGGATGATTAACTTTGTTTTGGATTGTTTTGTCTCTCAAAATTACAGTTCCCCTTTAAATTCTTACAGTAAGAAGGTTTCAGCAACAGAGGCAGTGCTGTCACTCCAAAAAGCAGTGGGCAGGACTAGGGGAGTCCAGGTATTGGTTGACAAGCTACAGGCTTGTGAATAAGCAGTGACAATGCTGATAGCCACATTCCCTCCATTGTCTTCCTATGCCACTGTAGTGCAAGCAGGTACAGCACACTTTTATATATAAAAGTGGCAACTCTGCTCTGAATGCAGGAGCAGTGCATCAGTGTTGTCACACCAACACACAAAGTTGCATTATGTGGACTTCACTGGCAGGATCAACAGGTACTTGTGGAACTTTTTTAAGGGGAATAAAGAAAACTGTACGTACAGATATACATTTTTTAATCACTTGCCCACTGGGCACTTAAACCCCCTTCCTAACCAGACCGATTTAGAGCTTTTAGTGCTCTCACATTTTGAATGACAATTACTCAGTCATGTAACACTGTACCTATATGAAATTGTTGACCTTTTATTTTTTATTTTTTGCACTATAAAAGAAAAAAGGCCAACAATTTTGTAAAAAAATGCATATTTCTTCATTTCTGTTGTAAAATTTTGCAAAGTACTAATTTTTCTTCATAAATGTTGGCCAAAACTTATATCACTAGATATCTTTGGTACAAATTAACCCAAATCAGTGTAAATTATTAGGTCTTTGTGAAAGTTATACAAGCTATGGTGCCAATCATTGAAAATTGATCACACCCGATGTACTGATGGCCTATCTCATTTCTTGAGAAACTAACAAGCCAGAAAAGTACAAATACCCCCCAAACTACCCTTTTTTGGAAAGTAGACAATCCAAGGTATTTAGTAAGAGGCAATGTTGAGTTTTTTGCAGTTGTAAATTTTCCCCACAATTCTTTGCAAAATGAAGATTTTTTTTCTTTTTTTCCCCTAAAAATTGTCATATTAACAGGTTATTTCTCTCACACAGCATGTTCATACCACAAATTACACCCCAAAACACATTCTGCTATGCCTCCTGAGTATGAGTAATACCACATGTGTGAGACTTTTACACAGCCTGGTCACATACAGAGGCCCAACATGCAAATAGCACCATCAGGCGTTCTAGGAGCATAAATTACAAATATAATTTCTAGACTACCTCTTATGCCACGTACACATGGCCGGTTTTGCCATTGGAATAAACTCCGAAGGTTTCTCTGACAGAACTCTGATGGAATTCCGCTCAAGCGGTCTTGCAGACACACGGTCAGACCAAAGTCCGACGATCCAGAATGAGGTGACATACAACACGTACGACGGGACTAGAAAAAGGAAGTTCAATAGCCAGTAGCCAATAGCTTCCGTCTCGTACTTGCTTCAGAGCATGCGTAGCTTTTGGTCCATCGGAACAGCATACAGATGAGCGGTTTTCCCGAATTGGTTCCGTCGGAAATATCAAGGACATGTTCCATTTCTAGGTCCGTCTGAATTTTCGAAAGAAGGTCCAATGAGGCATACACACAATTGGAATAGACAATGAAAAGCTTCCGTCAAACTTTTTCTTTTGGACATTCTGCTCGTGTGTACTTGGCTTTACACTTTTGAAGGTCTTGGAGCACCAGGACAATGGAAATGCCCAAAAAATGACCTCATTTTGGAAAATAAACACCCCAACATATATTCTTTGAGGCATAATGAGTCTTTTGAACATGTCTTTTTTTTCCACAAGTTTTTGGAAAATGTGGAAAGAAAATGAAAACGCATTTTTTTTACACAAAGTTGTCTGTTTATAAGATATTTCTAACACATAGCATGTACATAGCAAAAATTACACCTCAAAATATATTTTGCTACTCCTCCTAAGTATGGTGATACCACATGTGTGAGACTTTTACACAGCCTGGCCACATACAGAGGCCCAAAATGCAGGTAGCACTCTCAGGTATTCTAGAGACATACGTTTCAAATCTAATTTGACTACTTATTACACTTTTGTGAGGCACTGATAGGCACTGATGGGCACTGTAGTGGCATGGATGTGGCATGGATAAGCATTGATGTGGCACAGATGAGAACTGATGTGGCATGGGTGTAGCACAGATGAGAACTGATGTGGCATGGATGAGCACTGATGTGGCATGGATGTGGCATGGATTTGGCATGGATAAGAACTGTTGTAATATGGATGTGGCAGGGATGAGTACTGATGTGGCATGGACGTGGCACTGATGTTGCATGGATGTGGCATGGATGAGCACATATGTGGCATGGATGTGGCACGGATGGTCATTGATGTGGCATGGATGATCACTGATGTGACATAGATGTGGCATGGATGATCACTGATGTGGCATGGATGTGGCACAGATGAGCACTGATGTGGTTTGGATGTGGCACGGATGATCACTGATGAGCCATTGATGGGGATGGATGGGCCATGGATGGGGATAAATGAGCCATGAATGGGGATGTATAAGCATGAATGAGCATGGATGAGTCAGAATGAGAATGGATGAGCCAAGATTGGGGTGGAATGAGCTATGAACGGGGATGGATGAGCATGAACGAGAATGGATGAGCCATGGATGGAGCATGGATGAGCCATGAATGGAGCATGGATGAGCAGAATGAGGATAGATGAGCCATGAACGGGGATAGATGAGCCATGGAATGGGAATGGATGAGCCATGAATGGGGATGGATGAGCATGAATGAGGATGAATGAGCCATGTAGGAAGCATGAATGAGCCATTGATGGAGCATGGATGAGCCAGAATGAGGATGGATGAGCACAGATCAGCGCTGTGGGCACTTCCGATCCAGCCCACAGGACTGCTTCACCCCGCTCCCCCCTCTCCTCACCCACTGTACCAATTGGTGTGAGGAGAGGGGAGGAGCCGAACCGGACATGTTCCATTTTGTTTACAAGTGATCATGCCATCATTGACGTCATTGACCCTTTACCCCGATCCGTGATGCGCCGGTGTTCTGTCAAATTAGCCAAATTGTCAGAAACTCCAACCACTTCACTTCTGGTTTCTTTAAACCAGGGGTCTCAAACTGGTGGCCCTCCAGCTGTTGCGAAACTACAAGTCCCATGAGGCATTGCAAGGCTGACAGTTACAAGCATGACTCCCACAGGCACAGGCATGATGGGACTTGTAGTTTTGCGACAGCTGGAGGGCCACCAGTTTGAGACCCCTGCTTTAAACCATCAGTAATTGGAGATTTTGACGAATTTCTGTTTGGACACAACACCGGCAACCGATTCAGTCTGGTACAGGAAGATTTAGCTGTTTTGACAGCACAGCGGCTAACGAGATCAAAGTTGGCGCCACCTTAGAGGCGGCTATTTTGTTGGCTAGTATTGATGGTTTAAAGAAACCGGAAGTTAAGCAGTTGGAGTTTCTGATGAGTTGGCTATTTTGACAGAACACCATGTCATGAAAACCCGACGGTCACAAACATTCCCGGGTGCACATCCAAGAGCGTGATTCTGGGAGGACATCTTACGACGGCCTCCCAGAGTTATTCGACCATGTTGTAGCTGTCATTCGGCTAAAGCCCGGCCGGCAAATGGTTAATGGGAAGCCACAGGTCTATCTTTATTTTTATTTTTATTGTCATTATTATTTGTAATCCTTATAATTCTAACTAGCAAGTAAAATAATGAAAAAGGAATGAGAATGTTGCAATTTATCCTGTGCAAAATCTAAAAAAATAAGAAGACAGATCTGGTAAATAGCAAGCATTATGACTGGGTCCTTCATCTTATACACCCAAAAATACTGTATTTACAGACTAGGAAGTCCAAAAATATTTTGGAGCCATCCAAATTAAAGCATGGATGTTTGGATGTTTTTGTGTTACAATTTTTAAATGTGTTACAATTGTGTTACAATTTTTAAATGTAGTTACTTTTGTAATGAATTATCTCTAAGGAATTTCTTCTATAGTGTGGTATTTGGTAAACGTTTATACCTAATAAAGCGATAAAATGTATGCCCGCATAACAATTTCATGTTTTAATGTTTACAAATAAGTAAATGAACAAGACAAATATAATTATCTTATTAATAAAAAGTATCAAATGTAAAATGGTCCTTATACTGTAAGTGCTGCCCATTCTCTTCAGAGCACACAGATGTAACAGGGTCAAATGGAGCAATTAAGTGAGAGAATAATTTCCAAACAGGAACAGTAAAAGTTGTTTTCAGTATGCATAGGGAAAAATGAAAATTTTACTTCTAAAAGACTGATAAAATGCAGAATATATATTTTTAGAAAATAAATTATGTCAAATACAGGATAGAGATTTCATTCAGTAACACAATTGCGATATAAAGAGTTCCCAAAAGACTTAAATATTAATATTTAAAGGAAAAATTCAGCTGACGAAATAATAAACCTTACATATCCTCAACATTTTTGGAAAATTGCTACTTGTAGCTGTACTTGTGCAGAAAGTTGGGTATTTCCATATGTTTCTCTACAGTATCTGCCATGTTTGGCTACATGAGGCTTAGCAGATGCAGATGGCAATACACTATAGCAGTGTTTCTCAACTCAAGTCCTCAAGGCGCCCCAACAGGTCATGTTTTCAGGCTTTCCATTATTTTGCACAGTTGATTTGATCAGTTTTACTGCCTTATGCCGTGTACACACGATCGGAATTTTCGTCGGAAAAACAAGCTCAAGCTTGTCTTGCATAAACACGGTCACACAAAAGTTCTCTGAACTTTCGACCGTCAAGAACGCAGTGATGTACAACACATACAACGGCACTAGCAAAGGGAAGTTCCATACGAAGTGCGCCACCCTTTGGGCTCCTTCTTCTAATCTCGTGTTTATCTTGTGTTAGTAGAAGTTTGGTGAGAGACGATTCGTACTTTTCAGCCTTGTGCTTTTCAGATCATTACTGCTCTTCAGTTTGTGCTTGTGGGTTTGTATCTGTTCTTCAGTGCGTGTAGTCAGTTCGCATCTGGGTTTCAGTGCGTATCATTATTAATATTATAGTATGTATTTGTTTTCCAGTGCGTTCTTGTCCGCTCGTTTCTGATTTTCAGCTCGCTCTTCTCAGGCCTTTCTGTTTTTCAATGCTTTCTGTTAGTTTGTTTTGACCAGCCGACCGGCCATGTTGCGGTTACGTACTCGTCGTAGAGTTCATGCTATGCGGGGGCTTGGTGTTGTTGTTCTTGCTTTGACCCAAGCCCAGTCGATGAACAGGGTGGGGAGGAGTTCATGGACGAAGAATTGGTTGCTCCAGCGTGACCAATTCTGTCATATGCCTTTGTTGCAGGAGATCCAGGATAATAATCCTGATGATTTCATGAATTTTCTCCAGATGACTGACCCCGTTTTTCACTGTCTGTTGGCTTTGCTGTCCCCTTATATTATGAAGCAGGACACCTGCAAGCCATCACTCCCGAGCAGACACTAGTTGCCACGTTGCGGTACTTGGCAATGGGGATAAGTCTGCATGACCTCAAGTTCTAGACAGGCATCTCCCCCCCAGGCTCTAGGGATCATTATTCCAGAGATCTGTTCTGCCATCATACAGGTCCTGCAGAAGGACTATATTAGGGTAAGTTTTCTCCTTTAACATCACATTCTATGTATTAAATGTTTTCTAATGTATTGTATTTCTTTCATCATTTCCTAATTACCATGATTGTAATATGCTGTGAATGTCCTCTTTGTCCTCATGCATACTGGTAGTTTTTAATGCTCCTTTTTTGTCCTTAATGCATATTTGCCTTCACTAACCTCCCCAGCATGCTATCCTGGGCCCATATACACCTAGCCTCGTCACTTAACAATGCATTTGGCAGCTACATAGTAGTGCTTTACCCTAAACACCCCCTAAAATGTGTACAAATGTTATTTGTGTCCTTAAATTTAGGCAGAGTGCCAGAGGCTTTTTTTGGGGTCCCAAACTCATCTAGAATCCCCCTAAAATGTTTCCAATGGGCCATCAGAGGGGGTGAGGAATCTGATAAGTGTACCTTATCTTTTTGTCTTTAAATACTCCTTAAAATAAATGTTATACTGATGTTGGCCAAGAATGTTTGTGTCTAACCTGCTTGCAATGTTATGTGCAAAAGTAGTAATTTTATTTTTTCTGGTTTGACTCCACAGTTTCCTTCAACGCTACAGGAATGGCAGACTGTGGCCTCCCAGTTTGCCAAGCATTGGGACTTTCCCAACTGCGGAGGGGCAATCGATGGGAAACACGTCCACATCGTCCCACCACCCCACTCGGGGTCATACTATTTTAACTATAAGGGGTCTCATAGTATTGTGTTGATGGCGGTGGTGTCGGCGACATATGAGTTTCTGTATGTGGACGTGGGGAAGAATGGCCGGAGTCTTTGCCCAGACCGAGTTCTATGGATGTCTCCAGAGTGGTGGCTTGGGATTGCCACCTGTGGAAGAGAACGTGGAAGGACTCCCATTTGTGTCGCAGATGAAGCATTTGGTCTGGGTGAACATTTGATGAGGCCATTCCCCCAGAGGACCCTCACCCCGCAGAAGAGGGTTTTTAATTACCGGCTGGCCAGAGCCAGAAGAGTGGTGGAGAATGTGTTTGGTATAATGGCCAGCCAGTTCCGCCTATTCCTTATGGCAATCAATATGGCGGAATATAAACTGAATCACATAGTGCTAGTGTGCTGTATTCTCCATAATTATTTAAAGAGGAAGTAAACCCTGATGGGTTTTACTTCCTCTTTTGCTCCCTGTATAGCCTGCTAATTAAAAGCCGAGCCCATTATGTGACACTTGCGTGCAAAAGAATCCAGCGATGTCCCCTGTGTGGACAGCGTCCATCTTCAAGTCCCTCTTCCTTCTGGGCCGCAGACTCCGGCTCTGTGATTTGCCAGAGCCGCGTAACGTCACTCCCACGCATGCGCACAGTAACAGCACACACTAGGGAAGAAACGGCATGTAGTTGCGTTTCTTCCCCGCGCATGCGCCGTTCACTTTATGAGCAGACCTCAAGTGAAATATCTCCTAAACGGTGCACGTTTAGCAGATATTTCCACTACCTATAGGTAAGCCTTATTCTAGGCTTACCTATAGGTAGAAGTCCCAAAAAAGGGTTTACAACCACTTTAAGGAGAAATGCTCCAAATTATTTGGCCTCAGGTGGGCCTGAGGCCGCAATTCATGACATAAATACAATGATGGCCCTGGAAGTGCAGCAAAAGTATCTGGACTATTTTACGGGTAGGGGGGCCATTGCTATGCCAGCAAATTTTTGACTCTTTTAGAAAATAAAAAATTATTTTGATCTGAAATCATCTTGAATTTGATTTACTGCTTGTGTTTCTTTTAGCTGTCTCCTAGGTTCTCCTAGTGCACTTGTAGTGCCAAGTGGATTTTGCTTTATTAAATAACCCCCATTGTCACTGTAAACGCCAACTTAATACAAAAACTGGTATTGAGCATTGAAAGAAGAAGCCACACATTGTTGAGTATAAAAACTTTTACTCCGTGCACATTCACATGTGTGTTGTAAAACATTTTTAGTTTTATATTTTACTTTAACGGGCATGTTTCAAACCATAACATATAAAACTCTGGAACTTACAAAGTTCAACGTAGAAAGAGTGAAGGCAATATCAGACATTAGTATGTCAAAACTGTGTTGATATTGCCTTCATCAGATGGGGTGATGTCACCCCTGTAAAAGCCAAATTTTGAAGATGCACAAAAACTGGGATTCAAAATGGGGATTTCCCTCCTGATCCCATGCTATGTCAACATGTGCTAGCTCCCTTCATGGGGGATCAAAGGACATGTTTTGGCGGTACAACCCCTTCCTCTCACCTACTTGAGTTGCGAGGAAGAGGTTCCACAAAACGCGTACATTGATATCCCATGATGGCAGATAGCACATGTTGACACACTGTGTGCATCTTCAAAATTTGACTTTTAAAATGTATTAAAACTTTAGGAAATTTCTCAATTATAAAATGGTGTCATTTTGTTGTTATTTAGATTCTCCCTAATACATCAATCATGTTCTTCAGTTTTTGTTCAACATCATTGTTTTTTTGCTTTATGATGTCTAAATCCCGACTACACACCATTATGTCCTGGATTAGCATTTGTGCACTTTCACTGGTGAAATGAGGAGATTGTTCTTCCACAACATGCACATCACCTAAAATCAATAAAACACAACATGTATTATAAATATGCAGGCATACATCTATTACCTCAAGCTGTGGTCTCAGACACTCACCTGTTGTGGTCACTATTTCAACCACATCATCCACCTCTCCTTCCTCCACATCCTCTGGTTGTGTTGTGCTGAGTTCCTCTTCTTTAGGAGGTGGTGGGTTCCTGGTGTCCCCAGATGTCCCGAGTCTTTTCTCCCCTATGAGAATTAAACAAAAGGTATACTTAATTAGCACACAGATATTTGTGGCCAGAAATAGGAATATGAAACATTGCTTGGAAGTGTGGTACAATTGTCTGTTTTGGCAGAGTTCCAAGCTGAATACATGATTTTTTCCCTTTCTTCAAGCTGGAATACTTACCTTTTTTGGACAATATTCACACATGGAGACACCCCTAGTATCCCCTGGAGCACCTGTGTGGGACACCCTAAAAAGTTTGTTCTGGTGCCCCACACTAGTGCTCCTGCGTCCCGATGTGTAAACAGCTGCTGAGTATCCTCTCCTTACATTACACTGAATCAAGTTTGCATTTAATTCTAGTTACAAACACATCTAGACAACAATGTACTAAACTTATTTTAATACAAATAGGCATGACCAAATGTAGTTAACCCTGTATCTGCAAAAAACATCATACTATTAGTGGGCGAACGAACAATGTTTACTATGACCGATGACGGTGTCCACGAGCCTGAAAGTTGTCATTTTAAACTGTACAACAGTAAAGAAAAGCACATGTAGCAGCATGCAAGTAATAATAATAATAGAAACACAGGACAACTACTTACTTTTTAGAAGAACGCTCTTGATCCTTCTGTACTGATCCTGCTCCCTCAATTTCAGGTCTGACCAGAGTTTCCTCAATTGCTCCTTGGATCGTTGTACCCCAAAATTCCTGTGCAGACTTCCCACAACTTTAGACATGATCTTGGCCTTTCTCACTTATGGGTTTAGGTAAGGTCCATACTTCCCATCATAGTCTGCCCTCTTCAAGATGTCCACCTTCTCCACCATCTCTACAAAAGACATGTTTGAGGCCTTAAATCTCCTCTGGGATTGGGACATTTCTGGCTCTGGGCTTTCCTCGTTGTTACTGGAATTACGCACCTGCTGTGTCTCTGCCATGTCCTCTGCCACTGTGCCAAAAGAGATGGGGTGGGGAATATTCTAGAAAGAATGTCAGGGGTGGGCGACGCGTGCAGAGTTTCACGCATGCACAGTGTATATAAAGCATGTGCGTCGGACATACGATCTGTGAGTGGAGGAAGTGCCGATTGTGAGAACCAAGGTAACATTTTAACTTGGGGCATCAGTGGCCTATACTGCTTCTAGATTAAGGCCTATATTGTGATAAGATTATGAGAGTTTAGCCTGACATTAGGGTATTTCTCTTGTTTTTTGTCTTGCAGAAATAATGAGTCCATTCAAAAAGCCAGAGTTTATGAGCCAGTTTATAGATAGGTACAGGGAGCTGCCCAGTTTGTGGCAAGTCAAACATAATTTATACCATAACAGACCAGCTAGGAAGGCAGCACTGGAGAAACTGCTGGAATTTGTGAAGACAGAGGTCCCCAACGCAGACAGCAATTTTTTGGACAGGAAAATTGGTAGCTTGAGGAGCACATATAAGAAGGAGCATAATAAGGTTCTGGCATCCCAGAGGTCAGGAACAGCAGCAGAGGACGTGTATGTACCCAGTTTGTGTTACAAAATGCGTTTTCTGGAAGACCAGACTGAAGTGAGGTCATCACTTTCCACACTTCCTTCCACCCCAGCTGAGGCTTCCGAGGGCCAACCTGGGCCTTCCATCCAGGAAGAAGTGGAGGACCCAGCTTGAGACAGGTATAGTATTTTTCTACATATTCCTTGTCCTAAAATGAATGATGTTAACTAGATGTTATTATTGATAAGAAATTAATGATTGAACAAAAAGTGTTTTATATATCAATAGACAGTAGTGGCCAAAAATGATTGGGACAAGTATGAAAAATGCTGGGGTCAGAATGATAGTCTTTTCTATTTATGAACATTCAATTTACAACATTCATGAGCTGAAAATTGTGTGTGATTGATGAAGCAAAAACTAAAACTATGTCCCTTTTTTATACACAGGAAAGCCTCAGCCAGGATGAGGGTCTGGAATGTGGCAGCCAGGAGGTGGCAGGGAGAAGTGGCAGCCAGGAGGTGGCAGGGGGAAGTGGCAGCCAGCAGGTGGCAGGGGGAAGTGGCAGCCAGGAGGTGGCTGGGCCCAGTGGACTGACCCAATTCCAGGTCCCTCCCCTCCGCTCTCCACCCAAAAGGCCCAGGAAGGGGAGGAATGTGGAGGAGGCAGCACTTGCCCTCATTTGGGATGCTCGTGCGACCCTAAGAGACCCCCCAGTGTTCAAGAGGGCTATGGCTGCATAGTAGCAGCAAAAATGCAGGAGATGGAGAAGGGACAATGCCTCTTATGTGAGAACATAATTTTACAGACCCTAAATAAGGGGTTGAGTGGCCAAATGACCGAAAATACACAACTTTCGGAGTTCGTCCATCCTCCTCCTCTTACACCTCCTCCACCTCCTGCCACAACTCCACGAACAAAGCCACAGCATGCAGGGAAGCATGGAAGGAAGACAAGAGAGTGATGGCCTGGGTTCAGTCTGGTCTGAAAGAAGACGCAGGCTGTGGTAGTACCACAGCCTGGGGACATATATGTGATCTGCTGCTGTTCCTGATCTCTCGGAGTCTAGGACCAGATTGTACTCCCTATTGTATGGACTCCTCAGGCTACCAATTTTCTATTTCAAATAGTTGATGTCTGCCCTGGGGTACAAAGGCTTCACAAATTTCTGCAGTTTCTCCAGTGTTGCCTTCCCTCTTTCTTTTGTCATGACCCAGAATAAATGGTAATTTTGTTTTTGTTTTTGTTTTGTGTTTTTATTAAAAAAGGACAGTTTGTTTGTGAGTAGGCAGGTACATTTCCAAAATACAATGTCAAATTAACAAGGGACACCAACACCAACCTCCTTGAGGTTAAAAAATATAAGATAATAATGTTGTTGTGGTAACTTGACACACAAAAAAATAAAAAATAAATATGGAGCTCACTAGAAAATAATTTTAAAATAATCAAAAAAAAGGAGATCTTGATTTAACCACTTCAGCCCCGGAAGGATTTACCCCCTTCCTGAACAGAGCACTTTTTGCGATTCGGCACTGCGTTGTTTTAACTGACAATTGTGCGGTCGTGCGACGTGGCCCCGAAACAAAATTGACATCCTTTTTTCCCACAAATAGAGCTTTCTTTTGGTGGTATTTGATCACCTCTGCGGTTTTTATTTTTTGCACTATAAACAAAAAAAGAGCGACAATTTTTTTACTTTTTGCTATAATACATATCCCCCAAAAATATATAAAAAAACCCCTTTTTTTTCCTCAGTTTAGGCCGATATGTATTCTTCTACATATTTTTGGTAAAAAAAATTGCAATAAGCGTTTATTGATTTTTTTGCACAAAAGTTATAGCGTCTACAAAATAGGGGATAATTTTATGGCATTTTTATTATTAAATTTTTTTTCTAGTAATGGCGGCGATCAGCAATTTTTATCGTTACTGCGACATTATTGTGGCACATCAGACAATTTTGACTCATTTTTGGGACCATTGGCATTAATACAGCGATCAATGCTATAAAATTGCAATGATTACTGTAAAAATGTCACTGGCAGTGGAGGGGTTAACAACTAGGGGATGGGGAGGGGTTAAGGGTGTCCTGGGCAGTGATTCTAACTGTCTGGGGGATGGGCTAGCAGTGGCACGACACTGATCGCTGCTCCCGATGACAGTGTCAGTGTCCTGTCACTAGGCAGAACGGGGAGATGCTGTTTACATCACCATCTCCCTATTCTTCAGCTCTGTGACATGATCGTGGGTATCCCAGCGGCGATCGAGTCCGCGGGCCCCGCGGACATGGCCATGGAGCTTGCGGCAGGCGTGCGTGCACGGCGGGAAATTCAAAGTAACGTACAGGTACGTTACTTTGCCCAGCCGTGCCATTCTGCTGACGTATATGTGCTGACAACAATCGCAAGTGGTTAAATAAAAAAAGGAAAAAACATCACTATAAAAAATAATTCTAAACATTATTATGGAGATCTGGCTTTAAAAACATACATTTTATTAAGGAGATCACAAGAAATAATAAAGAAATAAGTTTGTCAGAACTCTGTGTGAATATCAACAACAAAACAACTTCATTCTTCTAGCATTATAAAGAACAAAAGAATGCGCTGCATTAAAAAATAAAAAAATTTACAGCGTGACGAATGTGCTATCTTCATTATGAACGCTAGTTTTACCAGACCGAGTGCTTCCGTCTCGTACTTGATTCTGAGCATGTGTGTTTTTTTGCACGTCTAAATTGCATACAGACAAACGGAATTTCCGGTAGGAACTTTTTCCAGCGGGAAAATAGAGAACCTGCTCTCAATCTTTTGCTTGCGGGAATTCTGCCAGCAAAAGTCCGATGGAGCATACACATGGTTGGAATTTCAGACCAAAAGCTCATATCGGACTTTTGCTGGCGGAATTTCTCATCGTGTGTACGTGGCATTGGTAATTACCACAGCCGTTTCATCTGAGGTAAATCCTGAAAACATGACCTGTTGGGGCACCTTGAGGACTGGAGTTGAGAAACACTGCTCTATAGGATAAGTATCACAAGCAGATATTGGAAGGCAAAATTCCATCAATTACAACTGAGGCTGCAATAGTTATACCAATATAAAATTCAGCTTGGATTTATACAGAACCTCCCATTTTATTCTCATAACAAGACAAAGACAAGTAAAGAATAACTAAACCCAAAAACAAAAATATAACACATTGCAGCCTACCAGTCCCTAGATATAGTGGTTGAATGAAATTTTATTTTTCAGGCTAAGAACATTTTTAGCAAGTACAAAAAATATCCATTGATCTTGACAGAAATGTCATGTTCTTGAAACTTCCTGTAAGATGAACTGGAAGCAAAAACAATGTTTTCTTTTTTTGTAAACTGTTATTCCAATCACTTCTCATGAAATAGAGATGCAAAATGGCATTTTTTTTGAAGTTCAGACTGGGTTGCATCTATGACTCCCTTTATAGATGCACTGGAGGAGTGAGCATAGCCACCCAAGGACAGGATCTTGCTACTGGCAGGATCACTAAGTGAAAATAAAGAAGATAAAAGCCTTAAAAAGGAATGCAGCCACAATTTAGGCAATAAGGGTTAGTGGGCTGTCATATATTACATTTTAGGTCAAGTTCTAGGCTCTTCTGGCAAGCAAAACTCTACCACTCCCTGATATCACCAAAACTTTCCCACCTATTCATGCCTTTGGCACATGCCTAATGGCAAGGGAAGCTGGCCTTCATACCAATGAGCCAATAGGAATCCAGTTAAACTTCCAGCAAACTTCAGGCAGGTAGTGTCATGGGTGGGATTCAAAGTGATGACCCTAGTGCTGCTAGGCAGAAGTGCTAACCACTTAGCCACTGTGCTGCCCCGTTGTCAAATTTCTTAGATTCAGCGAGGTGTACAAATTAAAAGCCAGAGATCTTTTGTGAAATAGCACAAACCCATGCCCATGTTATTCAACTGCCAAATTTCAAAGCTTCAATGGGCCGTACTAGTTGAATGACAGAGTTTGAGGTTTATATGGACAAGGAGAAAAGCCTAGGATCCATGGGTCTACATGGGAGGAAAGGGCTTGAGTTGAAGTCCAACACAAGTACTGGCAGACAAAATGGCATCTACTGCACATAGGTTCATATTTCTCAATGGCATTACCATTTAAATTTTGTAGGCCAGGTTTGGTTTGCTTTACTACATTTGGAGCTTCATTAGTGTTCAATATATGCCAACTCTGAATATGCTTTTACTGACCTTACTAATAGGTATTTACATTTTTTATTCCTTTTTATTATTTTTTTACAATAACACTGTTAGAGGCCTGCAATAATATTACAAATTTAATTATGCTGTATATTTATGAATGCTTTTTTTTAATTCAATTTTCTTAAATATAACACTATGAGAGGCCTCCAATAATATTACAAACCTAATTACACTGTACATTTTTAAATGCTTTTTCAGATTCTGGTCAAACCTGAGCTTTAGCCTACCTGATTCCCACAGCTACAAAACTATAATCTAACCTGGTTGTAGTTAATGTAATCTTGCCAACCTGCAGGCAATAATAATTCACAATACATAGCTGTCATAACAATTGCTTTTTTTGCAAAGAGACATCAAAGTCATTGAGAAAAGCTGCTGGGGTAATTATCATAGATTTGTGTTTTGCAGCAATCATAACATTCTTATGCTTTCACCCTACTGAAAGCTAGCTGTTTCTACATTTTTTATTTTAAATGTTGCAGAAGATGTGGTATTAAAGGTAAAAAATATTATTTATATTCAATTTTTTTATTACTTATTTATAGAAATGGCAACATAACACTGAGAAATGTAGAATAAAATGGACCATAAAAAGGTAAAGTTCGCTTTTTAAGCACCATCCCAAGTAAAAATGCAGCATTACACAAAAAAAAAATAAAAATAAATAAAAAAAATTAAAAATATACCTTACATCTCAGATTCCACCAGTGTTGTTTAGCTGAATTTGACATCACAAGCCAAGGCTCCATTCACAGGTATTGGTTTTTTTATGCATTTTTAATTTTGCAGAAATGCAGGGAAATTTTTTAACATGGGTTCCTATGGAACATGTTCACATCAATGCATTTTTGTGCCTCTGAGTTTTTGGAAAGGGCCGGGGACTTTTTTCCCTCAAAATGCAGCATTTTACATGTAATAGACTTCAATGGACCTGCATCCATAATGTAAGTACCGCATTTTTACTGCAATTTTAATGTGATTTTGCCCTGTTGCTAAGGAGGGGGCTGCCGCATCCTTAACAACTGATCATCAGCTGTCAGCAAGCTTCCCTCCCTGCTGACAGCTGAATGAAAAAAAAAGAATTGCCGGCAAAAAAAATAAAAAATTGTGAAATCAAACGGCCCTCCTGGTCTAGTATGGATTCGGAGGGGACCCCCCCAATGCCAAAATGTAAAAAAAAATGGCGTGGGGTCCCCCCAAAATGCATACCAGACCCTTATCCGAGCATGCAGCCTATCAGGTCAGGAAAGGGAGGAGATGAGCGAGCCCCCCCCGCCGTACAAAGAAACATGCCCCGGGCGGTGACCTTACAAGGTAATACTTAAAATCTGACCTGTTAGTGGGTCCTGAGGACAGGAGTTGAGAACCACTGTCCTAGGGGATGTATAGTGTGCATAGAGCAGTGCACATAACCACAACAAATGTGCACTGCTTGTTCTTAAAGTGGAGTTCCACCCAAAAGTGGAACTTCCACTCATCGGATTCCTCCCCCCCTCCGGTGTCACAATTGGCACCTTTCAGGGGGGTGCAGATACCTGTATATTACAGGTATCTGTACCCACTTCCGGCATAGATAGCCACAGAATCTGCGGTTATTTACGCCACTTCCTGTTCCCCCCCCACTGTCTGCTGGGAAACACATGGGTCCCAGAGACAGCAGGGACCATCCGTATTGCGCTGCGCGACTCGCGCATGCGCAGTAGGGAACCGGGAAGTGAAGCCACAAGCCTTCACTTCCTGATTCCCTTAACGAAGATGGTGGCGGCAGCACCCGAGGACCGAGAAACGGTTCGGCCTCAGGTGCCGACATCGCGGGCGCCCTGGACAGGTAAGTGTCCATGTTTTAAAAGTCAGCAGCTGCAGTATTTGTAGCTGCTAACTTTAAAAAAAAAATTTCGGCGGAGCTCCACTTTAACAATCTAAAATGAGGAGGGGTAAGTTCAGGAGCTCACAGAGGATGTAACAAGGAGGTGGAAAAACAGAGTAAGAAACAAATGAATAAAAAATAGATGACAAAGTGTGGATGGATTATTTTTGGAGAATAAGGGCTCTTTCACACGGGGCGGATCAGTCATGATCCGCCCCGTGAACATCGGCTTGCTCAGCGGGGATAGCTCCGCCGATCCCCGCTGAGCAGGAAGATGACAGGTGCATCGCTGCACACTGTGCAGCAACGGACCTGTCAGAGCGCCGCTCTCCCCTATGGGGGGATCGGATGATGACGGTCCGTAGTGTCCGTCGTCATCCGATCCGATCCGAAAACGGAGGAAAAAGTAGGTTTTTCCTCCGTTACACTTTTCGGATCGGAGCGGGTCGGATGTCAGCGGACATGTCACCGCTGACATCCGACGCTCCATAGGGATACATGTATGTCCGTTTTTCATCCGAAAACGGAAGGATGAAAAACGGACATACGGATCCCTCGTGTGAAAGAGGCCTAAGGATGTGTCAGTTTAATATTAAATTATATACAGCTGGCATTTCATCATTTCATGCATGCACTCTTGAAGAACCTGTGCTGTAAAACTCTGTTTAGTAGGTGTATATATTTGCATTCAGCAACATGTCGCAGGGTGGTTGTCCTCTTCTGCATAACATTGCCTTTTTTCATACAACAGAAATAAAACATTTTAACTGACATATCACTGGTTAGTAATATCTCTATGACATTTTAATGGGACCTCTGTGGGAAAGGAAATCTCTGTAGCCAATCTATTTTAAAGGTTAATCACAACAGCGGAGCAAGTATGCTCTAATGTAACACAAAACCATTGTGAATTTTGCAGTAATGATGTTACTATGTGTTAGATACATGGTAATACTTGTTATCCTATTGTCAATGAGCTTGTCAAATGTACATGTCAAAAACATTTTCAAATTCTAGGACTGTATTTAGCATTAGTGATTTCCTAGACATGAAACTAGTGACATAGTTTGCACAATCTTTACCAGTTTTGATGGTGTTCATTCACTTGGAAATGAAACACCAGTAAAACATACACTATATTACCAAAAGTATTGGGATGCCTGCCTTTATGGGAACATTTGACCATTCTTCCAGAAGCGAATTTGTGAGGTCAGGCACTGATGTTGGACAAGAAGGTCTGTCTCGCAGTCTCCGCTCCAATTCATCCCAATGGTGTTCTATCGGGTTGGAGTCAGGACTCTGTGCAGGCCAGTCAAGTTCCTCCACCCCAAACTCGCTCATCTGTGTCTTTATGGACCTTGCTTTGTGCACAGGTGCCCGTGTTGCCAACAATCAGTAAAATGATTTGTAAAAATCAGTGATTTTTAAAACTGTCCGTAAATATCAGGGGCTGATAATTTGTCATGTTGTATGGATTTTTGTAAGTGTAAACAAGGCAAATTACTTGTTATGGGTATTGTCAGTGTTTCCATATTGATATACTGTTTAAATACTGATTTTTAATAGGAGTTCTGTAATTTTCAGGTTGTCAGTAAAAAATGTGCTCTGCCAGTAAATTCCCCATGTATTCTCAGTAAAAAATGGCAACCCTGATTGGTGTGCAGTCATGTTGGAACAGTATGGGGCCATCCCCAAATTGTTCGACAAAGTTGGGAGCATGAAAATGAAAAACCTTACGGACTAAGACTAGGTTGCCATTAAAATGTGCGTGTAAACGCTGAATCCACTGGAACGCCTTCTCTGCTTCTTTCCCTAGATGCAGAGAAGGCGTTCGATAGAGTACACTGGACTTATTTAGAAGCAGTTTTACGCAAATTTGGATTCCAGGGACAGATCCTAACAGCCATCCTAGCATTGTACTCCAACCCTGAGGCTCAAGTGTTCACAGAAGGCATGCTCTCACGTCCATTCCCCATCACTAACGGTACACGCCAGGGATGCCCCCTCTCCCCTCTAATATTTAACATGCTTATGGAGCCCCTGGCTGAGCACGTACGCTCCCACCCTAACATCTCAGGTATGCGTATAGGCCACTCACACCACAAGATCAGTCTATTTGCGGACGATGTCATTCTAATCCTTACAAACCCGACTGTTTCCCTGGCCGAAGTACAAAAACTGCTCACATGGTTTAGCTCGATCTCCTATTACAAGGTTAATGTGACCAAATCATTCATACTAGACATAAACATAAACACCACCATGAAACACTTCCTACAACTACAATACCCATTTAAATGGGCAGAAACCGACATATCATACTTAGGCATTCAACTCCCGAGGGAAACTAAGAAAATATATCCATGCAACTACATACCACTCTTACAACAAATTCAATCTACTTCACAACAAATAGCAAAACACGAGCTCTCATGGTCGGGCAGACTTGCAGCATTTAAGATGATATGCCTTCCCCAAATTCTCTATCATTTTAGAACCCTACCTATACCCCTGCCAAACACCTTCTTCAAATCTCTCAAAACAATATTCAACAAATATTTATGGAACGGGAAAAAACCGAGGAGCGCCCATCACAACTTAGTAAAACACAAACTAGTCGGTGGAACAGGTTCTATAGATTTTGAGGACTATTACTTAGCAACACTCCTAGCTCAAATGCCTGCCTGGTTCCAAACACAACCCACAACTCTTTGGGGACAAATTGAAAGCTCCTCACTAGCTCGACCCAACTTAAGAACTTGGATACTTAGTATTCCATTGGGAACCATTATACCAAAAGCATTTCCCCCGACCATGAGAGCTTCGGCACTTGCATGGAAGAAATCAGTAACTCTACTCACCTCCAATCCCGCCACGTCTCTAAGTTGCATCCCCTTAGAATCCCTAAATCACACACTACCAGAAATCTCCCTATCATCTTGGACCGCCAAAGGAATACTACTCATACAAGACTTACTACATAACAACCACATGAAAACATTCGCACAACTTCAAGCCGAATTCAATCTAACTGCATCTGATAAATTCACTTACGTACGTCTACACCACTACCTCAACACTCTAACCCTCCCCCCCTACAAAATTCACCCTAAGACCTGGGAATATCTCACCAACACAGCCACTAAAACTAGAGGTATATCCTACTTCTACAACATTCTTCACAACAAACGTACCTTCCTTAAACTAAAACCCCACCAAAGCTGGGAAAAAGACCTAGATCAGTCTTATACGGAAGACCAATGGCAACTCGCCCTCAAATCTATATACAAGGCCACTAATTGCGCGGCCCTATGGGAACTCACACAGAAAATCACATTACGCTGGTATATCACCCCAGCCAGAATTACAATCTTTAACCCGAAAACTCCCAACATATGCTGGAGATGTCACTCCTCTCCTAGCGATGTACTCCATGTATTCTGGTCATGCACTAAACTACACAACTACTGGGAAAGAATCTTCAATTTAATCTCGAACATAACCCAAATTAAAATCCATCCCTCCCCAGCACTGGCGATACTTAACCTAAACATTGAATCAATCCCATACTCATTCAGGCCAGTGATCACTCATGTCCTCTTGGCAGCAAGACTCAACATAACCAGACATTGGAAGTCTGACAATCCCCTGACAATAACTCAAGTCACAGACTTAGTATCTCTTCACTACAGCTACGAAATCATAACAGCTACGCACACTGGCCAGGTGACGAAAACAAACAAGAACTGGCAACCATGGACTGACTGGACTACGCAATGCGCAAACCACTAACCTAAACACTAATACATACCCCTTCTTCTTGACCGAGCAATACCTTTATGTAGACAAGAGAAACAAGTAGTTTGCAACAGCTAGTTCTAACTAGCACATTTCCATCAATTTAATCTTAAGGAAAACAAGGCCTCTTCACTCCTGTGGCACTAAAGATCCCATTTGGGGTGCGACTCTAGTGAAGAGGTCAAACCACGCAAAAACGAACAACAACTCCGGTAACCTAGAAGCTACAATAGATATATGTTTAATAAAAGTTATAACTAACCCAAGTTGGTGAATCGCTATATGTGTTGAAATTATAAGATGAACAGTTTACCTTGTATCGACTAACCAAAATGTCGTTGCACGACATACAATGTCCAATTGTATAATGTAATTTTCTTGAAAATCTTCAATAAAAATATGAAAGAAAAAAAAAAAAAAAAAAAAAAAAAAAAAAAAAAAAAAAAAAAAATGTGCGTGTAAAGGCAGGTGTCCCAATACTTTTGGTAATATAGTGTATCTATCAACAGTGCTACAAATATTCAAGACTTTGAAAACCTGTCCTACCCCCCAACTCACTGATGCTCACCTCTCTTGTAATCCCCCATGACTTCTTTCTCCACCATAGCCAGCACTATATTACCCTGCACTCCCTCAATCCCTTCCACACCAGGAGAGCTCAATAGCTCAATGGGAGGGATTTCCCCTGCAACACTGGCTGTGTTGACGATGGAATTGAGCAATTTTCTTTCCTGCAACCCATGGTTCTAAACATCATCTATGGCCTGCCTAAGGATGTGGCTGCGGCTGTGTTGATGGGGGGACTGAGCAATTTTCTTTCCTGTAACCCGTGGTTGCAGGAAAGAAAATTGCATCATCTATGGTCTGCCTAATGGTCAAGAATTATAAAACACACAGCTAAAAGGAAAAAAAAATTTGATGTTCATTAGACACAGGAATTTCTACAGTGCACTAAGCAAACAATAACAGATGCCGGAAATCCTTTTTAGGAAAGGAAGTAACACTGTGTAGTGTCCATGCAGACATAAAAAACAAATACTGAAAATTACACCCAGCATACAGAGCAAGAAAAGTGCTACTGTTTACTATTCGTACAAAATAAACACCGCTAGGGCTTGCCTACACTGGTGGCAGCCCTTGCCACCCCTATGATGAGCGATCAAAGCCAGATCACTTTTCAGAGACTGATTAACAGGTGATAAGTCATCTCCCCACCACTTGTTATAACACTGCAAAGCCACACCACTGTGCAGCAATCATGTGCATTGTCCATTGCACAAGACAGAAGGTATCCATTTTGCTTTGGCTGTGGCATGTGTATACCCCCCTCCAACCAATGTTGTAGGTTAGGGTTGGTTTTTAATGGGCAGTAAAACTAAGGCTCAACTGTCTATTTTTACCCCATCCCACCTTCCCCCTGGCTGTAAGTGTGCATCAGCCCATACTAAACATTACACACAGCATACTGAGCAAGAGAATTGCTATTATGCACTCTCTTTTTATACAAAATAAGAGCAGATACTGATAAGTACATCCGGTTTACAGAGGACATGAAGTGGTACTGTATCACATTTCAAAAAGAACTAAAAACAAAGAATTAGTACTATGCAATGCCAATATGTAATTATCAATTATCAACATTATTTGAACCAATTTGCTCATCTCTACAAATCATGTTACATTAAAAATGCCGTTCGTTTCAAACAACCATCCTTCTGAAATTAAAATTTCAGGAGCACAGCTGGATGAAGAAAACACATGGGGAACTCAATATTCATGCAAAAGTGAAAATTTGATTGCAGATGTGAGTTGTCATATATTCCAGAGCTGCAATGTTACTTAACACATTAAATGAGAAAACTCCAAATGTATAATTGAGATACTTAACTGCTTGGAGGGTATTTTGCCTCTTAGTTCTTTAAAGTGGACCTTTCAGTAACTGTACAAGTCTGCCTGAATAAATTCTTAACATCTCACAATATAAAAAAATATATATTTTTATTCAAGTATTCTTTGTTGATTTTTTTTTTCATTTACACATACAATCCACAAACAACATTTACCACAATCTCTAACACATCTATATTTCAATTATTTGCTTTTCATAAAAAACGCCGTTGCACTGATAGTGACGTCACCGTGCCGGATACCTGTGTTTCCAAGCTGATCAGAGCCAAGCCTCGGTTTCAGCTCCCTTAGAGACTGTATTAGGAAATCCTGCTGGACGTGACCCCCCCCCCCCACTCTCTCTCTCATGGACGGATCTTCCCTCACAGGATAACCACGCTGGGTAGACGCCACTAAAAAGAGGACTATCTGTGCTGTAACTCATCTTTATCACATGTAAGTGGATGTAAGCACCTGTATATTCATTAAATGTAATTGGTCCTAATCTGTTGACGCCTTTTCTGTTCTTTTGCATGTATTTGGAGTTTGCTTTCTGCTTCCCCTGGAAGGCTTGCCTTGGTGTACGGACTATCAATAAGAAAACACAAGGTTTCTGGTCTACTTGCTCTATATATTTTACTCCCCCCTCACCTTGTTACAATATCATATGATTATTTTCCCAAGTGGACAGTTATATTTTATCTTTCTTAATTCAGCAACAGCGCCACTAACCTCTGTTTTTGTACATATCACTTTTAAAGGATGCATTTTTTTTTTTTGCTGGAGGAACCATACTCATTTGTTGTGTAACTCCAACAACAACGCCCACCCATCTTAAATGTATACTACATATAATGTGACACTAAATCAAAAGTGATTAAACCAAAACAAAAATGTGATGGCTGCTGAAAACACTGACATGTGTTCCCACAACAGATATATAAAAATGTAAATAAGTGCTGTGCTGCCTCGAATGCTAGTGTTATCTCTTAAAGAAATATCTTCACATTTACAGTATCTCACAAAAGTGAGTACACACCTCACATTTTTGTAAATATTTTAATATATCTTTTTATGTTACAACACTGAAGAAATGACACTTTGCTACAATGTAAAGTAGTGAGTGTACAGCTTGTATAACAGTGTGAATTTGCTGTCTCCTCAAAATAACTCAACACACAGCCATTAATGTCTAAACCGCTGGCAATAAAAGTGAGTACACCCCTAAATGAAAATGTCCAAATTGGGCCCAGTGTCAATATTTTGTGTGGCCACCATTATTTTCCAGCACTGCCTTAATCCTATTGGGCATTAAGTTCACCAGATCTTCACAGGTTGCCACTGGAGTCCATTTCCACTCCTTCATGACGACATCATGGAGCTGGTGGATGTTAGAGACCTCACGCTCCTTCACCTTCTGTTTGAGGATGCCCCACAGATGCTCAATAGGGTTTATGTCAGGAGACATGCTTGGCCAGTACCCTCAGCTTCTTTAGCAAAGCAGTGGTTGTCTTGGAGGTGTGTTTGGGGTCATTATCATGTTGGAATGCTGACTGCGGTCCACTCTCCGAAGGGAGGGAATCATGCTCTGCTTCAGTATGTCACAGTACATGTTGGCATTCATGGTTCCCTCAAGGAACTGTAGCTCCCCAGTGCCGACAGCACTCATGCAGCCCCAGACCATGACACTCCCACCACCATGCTTGACTGTAGGCAAGACACACTTGTCTTTGTACTCCTCACCTGGTTGCAGCCACACACGCTTGACACCATCTGAAACAAATAAGTTTATCATGGTCTCAACAGACCACAGGACATGGTTCCAGTAATCCACGTCCTTAGTATGCTTGTCTTCAGCAAACTCTTTGGGGGCTTTCTTGTGCATCATTTTTAGAAGAGGCTTCCTTCTGGAACAACAGCCATGCAGACCAATCTGATGCAGTGTGCTGCGCATGGTCTGAGCACGGACAGGCTGGCCCCCCACCCCTTCAAACTCTGCAGCAATGCTGGCAGCACTCATACGTCTATTTCCCAAAGACAACCTTTGGATATGATGCTGAGCATGTGCACTCAACTTCTTTGGCTGACCATGACGAGGCCTGTTCTGAATGAAACCTGTCCTGTTAAACCACTGTATGGTCATGGCCACTGTGCTGCAGCTCAGTTTCAGGGTCTTTGCAATATTATTATAGCCTAGGCCATCTTGATGTAGCACAACTATTCTTTTTTTTAGATCTTCAGAGAGTTCTTTGCCATGAGGTGCCATATTGAACTTCCAGTGACCAGTATGAGAGATTGAGAGCGATAACACCAAATTTAACACACCTTCTCCCCATTCACACCTGAGACCTTGTAACACTAACGAGTCACATGACACTGGAGAGGGAAAATGGCTAATTTTTCCCAATTTGGACATTTTCACTTAGGGTTGTACTCACTTTTGTTGCCAGCAGTTTAGACATTAATGGCTGTGTGTTGAGTTATTTTGAGGGGACAGCAAATGTACATTGTTATACAAGCTGTACACTCGCTACTTTACATTATAGCAAAGTGTAATTTCTTCAGTGTTGTCACATGAAAAGATATAATAAAATATTTACAAAAATGGAAGGGGTGTACTCACTTTTGTGAGATACTGTGTATAAACATGCTTATGCTACTAAAAACAACAAAAAAACCAACACAAAAAAAGTAAATATTCACATGTGCATTATGTGCAAACTGTCCATGGATTTCAAATATAAAATTGAATTGGTGCACTCCGAACTCTATGAAAGACATTTTCTCCTGGTTTTCCGTCATATCAAATCTGATTTACAACATTGGGACACACCCTCCTTCTCTTGATTTGGGAAAGCGACTATACTTAACATGAACAGCGTCACCCTTCTCTACTTTTACAAGCCTTGACTATTCATCTGCCCCCAGCCTTTTTCACTTCCTACAGATGGTGTTGTACTCAATTTCTTTTGGACCGAAAATGCCCACGAATTTCCTTCACAACTGATACTCCCCAAGTCCAAGGGAGGGTTTGGACTCCAAAATCTTCACAAATATTACTGGGCCTGCCATCTATCCAGTATAGTAGATTGGACTGTCCACTCCTTCACTAAGGCTTGGGTCGACCTGGAGGATTCCTTCACTCACTTGCCCCTAGAACCTGTTCCCTGATTTACCCCAAAATACATCACACAGACTCATAGGACCGACCGTGAAAAGTTTTTGGGCAGAATGCAAGGCCGTCCCTATCTCTTCCTACCCAGGTCCACTGACCTCTACTCACCTTAACCCAGAATTCTCCCCCCGGAGATGCCTAAGCATTCCTTTGCCGAGGTTTGGGCCCAACACCACATTCTTGCCAAACATTTTTTCCATAATGGCAAGTTATTGAATCACACATCCCTGGCCTCAAGGACAAACTTCCCCCTCTTGGACATACACTCAAGTACAGCATTTCCTCCAGAC
The DNA here is from genome assembly GCA_037952925.1 of Lithobates clamitans. Taxonomy (NCBI): domain Eukaryota; kingdom Metazoa; phylum Chordata; class Amphibia; order Anura; family Ranidae; genus Lithobates; species Lithobates clamitans. The sequence continues at coordinate 2,886,167 of JBBGZY010000477.1, read as the reverse complement.
TTTGGACTACCTAAATAAATATCAAAAGTTCATATTAGCATTATTATTTTGATAGCAGTCCTATTCTGTGATTAAAATCCAAATGAGTGAGGTGAAGTGTAGATACATAGGCATAAGCCCCGGTCTAGAGGCAGGAATGCATGTAAAAAATGGATGAATCCTTCACCGCACCACTGTGATAATGGTAAAAAATGCGCGCTTACCAAACGGCAAGCATAGGAGAGCTTGCGACCTTAACCCGGTCAGGGCCTTTCATGGAATGGAGACACCAACACACCACTTCGTAACCTTGAGATAAGCCCGCTGTCCACCAGGTACCAAGCAATCCCTCTAATGTGGGGATAATGAACTCCTAGCTAGGGGTTTGTTCTCACAAGAGATGCCCCAAGGAAAAAGGAGAGCAACATAGCGTAATCCTGGTTAAGTATTTATTAAAGGAAATTAAAAATGCACTTACAATGTTGTAGATGTACAAAAGCATAAAGAGCCGGCCGGCTAGAAGCGAACACCCGTCCTGCAGACGGTCGATGCAGCACGTCAGCACGCCCGACGTACGTTTCGTCACACTCTGACGTCGTCTGGGGCACTCTGGGCCAGACGACGTCAGAGTGTGACGAAACGTACGTCGGGCGTGCTGACGTGCTGCATCGACCGTCTGCAGGACGAGTGTTCGCTTCTAGCCGGCCGGCTCTTTATGCTTTTGTACATCTACAACATTGTAAGTGCGTTTTTAATCTCCTTTAATAAATACTTAACCAGGATTACGCTATGTTGCTCTCCTTTTTCCTTGGGGCATCTCTTGTGAGAACACACCCCTAGCTAGGAGTTCATTATCCCCATATTAGAGGGATTGCTTGGTACCTGGTGGACAGCGGGCTTATCTCAAGGTTACGAAGTGGTGTCTCCATTCCATGAAAGGCCCGACCGGGTTAAGGTCGCAAGCTTTACTATGCTTGCCATTTGGTAAGCGTGCATTTTTTACCATTATCACAGTGGTGCGGTGAAGGATTCATCCATTTTTTACATGCATTCCTGCCTCTAGACCGGGGCTTAAGCCTATGTCTCTCCACTTCACCTCACTCATTTGGATTTTGATCACAGAATAGGACTGCTATCAAAATAATAATGCTAATATGAACTTTTGATATCAAGTATTTTAACTTTTGGGTTTAATTTAATCATCTTATTTATATTGGTTCACGTATATTTATATTGGCTTAATCTATAAGCTTATAACACTCACAGCGCTGCTTCTTATATTGATTGTCTTTAGTGTGTGTATCTCACCTTTTAGCGGCTGCTTCTGCTATTCAAATTTATTGATTTTGTCACCTATATATTTTGTTTTCAAAAAATTTTTTTTCATTTTTGTGCTAAGTTTTATATGTATATAGCCCGGTAGTCCTTCCCTTCTACCTAAATAAATAGAACTGCCCCCCTCACCCCTTTTTAATCCATCTGTTCCAGATCAGAAACCCAACAACACCTAGTGCCAACTAATTACTTGCTGTTGTTTGCCAAAGGCATTTACAGCCTGTTGTTCCTGGGAAAAGGACTTAGCCACGAATCTTGGTTATACAGTATATTCATGTTTGATGTGAGTAAGGTTTTAATCAATAAAATAAAAACATGATTTTACTACACTGTTGGAGGCTGTTCTACCCCTTTTGTCATTACATGCTATTGGAGCAAATCTATATGAGAATATGGGATTATAGCAGTCTTAAAGGGACCAGTACTCTATTATCCTAAAGAGTACCCAGAAAGAAACAAGCACACTAGTGGATAGGAGATGCTCCATATCTTACTACAAGCAGCATTGCACATGGCAGAGTGATACCTGCTGGACACAAACACATGCTTTGTTTGTAAAAAATGTATTTAATCTAGTATGCCTGTGCAGTAAAAATTACCTACAGGCACTACACAGAAAAAATAAGAGGCGCTATTGATCAATACAAGTGAACATGTGCTACAAACCAGTGATGGTGTGACCCCCTAAAGGAGTCAGCGTATCCAAATGATTGAAGTGAACAAACAAAAAATGTGTGAAAGAAAAATCTTCAAAGCCACACACTAAATGCACTCAATGTATGGTGACAATACCGTGATGGTGTGACTCCCTCCGCATAACTCACCATCAATGAGTGAATTTATTAAACAAAAATAATGATACCTCTTCAGTGATGAAGTGCAAGATATTCATGCTACGCATGCATTACACATATAGAAAATATTCACACTTTCAAAAATTCAGTCCAAAAAAAATTGACATGACATCACACGTGATGAATAGTGTCCTAAATAAGTGTTCAATCTTGATGCAACCAGGTGATACCATAAATCTTCCACCTCTCCCTTGGTGCACGGTGCTTCCACTCTCTTAAGAATAACACTCACCGACTAGCTTTGCCTGCACTCTCATGCACGGCAAAAATCGCTTATTTACCACCCCCGGGTAAAAGGATCAATCGTTGTTTCCACGGTGATTGTTTAAACATGAGGCCCACATGAAAGAAATAATAAGTGCTCCAATAGTGTGAACCAGTTAAACACTTTTATTAAAATCACTGCAATCTTCTAATATATCACTCACATTTAAAACGATAAAAATCAGCCAAACGATTAAAGTGCAGATCACATCAAACTGTGTATAGTGGAACCAAACTGCAACAAATGGTCACGGCGGACCCGAGGTGTGTCGGCGCACAGCGTTCAATCTCACCACCTCCCTGACAGCTCCTCCGTGCCTCCGTGTACTCACAAACTTTCTCCCTCCGTGAGGATAGTAGCACTGTGTGTCACGTGTTACGGCCACGCCCCCGACATGTTTCGTCACAAAATGACTTATTCATGGGATAGGCCGCATTTCCCATCAATCACCCCTTATATGCATATTCAGCCTGCGTCTAACAAGCCGCGCTTCGCGCCTGCGCACACCTCGGGTCCCCGCTGTACGAATTACGCTGGGAGCTTCACGGCGGTGCAAAACAGGGGTCAGATAGAATAATAACATGGACTGATGTTGACAACAATGAATACATACTAATTGGTTTAAATGACACACATGGTTATACCCTACATTGGTCACTCCATTGTAAACCTTTGTATCCGAGCGGGTTGCCATTAACTGCCTGAACATCCGCTCTCCGTGAATTAAGTTCGTAAGGCTCATAGAGTGAATTATCTCTCTATATACATATGCACCTCACTACTCCATATACATATATATACTAAAGACTTCAGTCATATACACACATGGTAAGATGCTGGATAGTGAATTATTTTATTATATTAGATCTATAAGTGAAAATAGACCCGGAAAATAAAAAATAATAAATAAAAAATATTAAAATATAAATATTATAATTAATCTTCATTAAAAATAAATCCCATGTGTGATAAACTAGCTAATATGCATGTTGAATGACACTGAGCTTTAATCTAGAAACATAGATATATTAAATGTATCGCAGTATGTAATGAGTACCTTCTAAGAAGATTAATGATGAATGACAAAAATCGCATATAAAAAATCGCATATAAAAATCGCATATGAAAGTCGAATGGAGTTTATCCATAGATCCCAATCTACCTCAAATTTGATAATACCTAATAATCTGTACATGTATAATTTTCTCGACTAGTAGATCCGCCACCCAAGCCTTCACAAAATATGGATATGTTCCTTAACCCTGGTTAGAAATAATTAATCCTCAGGGAATTGAAAATAAATTACCACTAAAAATCATTGATAAAACAGTTTAAGTCTAGTTCTATATTCAACCCCTTGGGGGCCAGACTCTTCAATAGAAATATCCACCTAGTTTCCCTCTGGGATAGATTCCTCACTCTATTAGAGCCCCTCCATGTTGGGTGAACTACATCTATCCCACAAAACTGCAATAAGGAGGGGTCCTGCTGGTGTTTTTCCTTAAAATGCAGGGAAACACTATGGTACTTATAACCGTTTTTTATATTGGTTAGATGCTCAGAGATTCTAATCCTTAAAAGCCTCTTTGTTCTCCCCACATATAAAAGGCCACAGGGGCACCACATGAGATATACTACGTGTGAGGAGTTACATGTACTGAACTCCTTAATATCAAAGGATTCTCCATCCCTATTAGTCACACTTTTTATCCCTCTGTGTTTCACTTTAACTGTCCTACAACAAATACATCTTCTGCAGCAATAAAATCCCTTGAAGTCCAATCTCAGGTCATACTGTCCTGGTGGGTTCAGAATTTTCTTAACCACCAAGTCACCAAAACTTGGGGCCCTTCTATATATAAACTTAGGGTGGCTGGGTAGTACTTCTCCCAGGTGTCTGTCCCTGCAAAGAATATGCCAGTATCTTTTAAAAATGTCTTCAATGTCCTTGTATTGACAGTGAAAACCAGATATAAAACCAAACTGATGTTGGTTATCTTCTACTCCCGTGTCTCTTTTAATCAGGCACTGCTCTCTAGGCATTTCCGCCACTTCCTGAATGATCCCATCCAATATTTCCTCTCCATAACCTCTTTGTAAAAACCTATTTTTCAAGGTACCAGCTTGCTCAAAGAAATCCTCTAACTCTGTACAATTCCTACGTACTCGCAACATTTGTCCCTTCGGGATATTTCTTATCCATGTCGGATGGTGCCCACTTCTTATTGACAAATAACTGTTGCGATCGGTGGGTTTAAAAAATACCTTTGTTTTCAGGCCACTTCCTTCTCTTGTTATCGTAACATCTAGAAAATTTACCGACTGGTTACTGATTTGATGCTCCAATTTGATATTGTTATTGTTGGTGTTCAACTCCTGAATGAACTCAATGGCAGATTCCTCTGTGCCCTCCCAAATAAACAGGAGGTCATCAATGAATCTCCGATAAAATAACAATTGAGGTCTCCTTTGGCTAAAAACTTTTCTATCTTCCCACTCAGCCATAAACAGGTTGGCGAGGCTAGGGGCAAATTTGGCTCCCATCGCCACGCCAACCTGCTGGGAATAAAATTGGTCATTGCACCAAAAATAATTGTGGGACATGCAAAAATCTAATACATGTCCCAAAAAACGTTTCTGGACCACCGGGATATCCTCCCTTTTACTCAATGCCCAATTGAGGGCCAACGCAGCGTCCTCATGTTGTATAACGGTATATAAAGAGGCTACATCCGCCGTAACTAGATATACCATTGAAGAAGCCTCTAACTGTACATTACTGAGCAAGGTCAATAAATCACCAGTATCCTTCAAGTAAGCTCTAGTAGCCTTCACACTTGGTTGTAGGAATTTATCTAAGTATTCCCCCAGTCTGGCAGTGACAGATCCAATCCCATTGACTATGGGGCGTGGAGGGGGACATTGCGCATTTTTATGAACCTTGGGCAAGGTATAGATAATTGGGATTCTACAGGCACTTGGAACCAAATATCTTTTTTCTTTTAGGTTTACTGCATCAATCCTATAGCCCCATTCCACCAGGGCCGCTAATTGCGATCTATAAGCTTCAGTAGGATCAGAGGATAGCCTCCTATAAGTGGAACTGTCCCCAAGTAGCTCTAACAGTTGATTGAGGTAGAAGGATTTATCCAACAATACGACCCCACCACCCTTGTCAGCAGGTCGTATTATGAGATCCTTTTTTTCTTCCAAGGATTTAATGCCTTCTCTGATGTATTGGGGATTTACTCCTTTACGTGGCGCCAATTTTTCAATGTCATTCAATACTAAATTCTTAAAAACTTCTATAAAATGATTGCTTGGGTTCTGAGGATTAAAAATAGACCTGTTCCTCAACCCAGTATCCACTTTATTGGTGGGTACCACAGCTTTCATTGTAGAGACCACCGGATGACTTAGGAAGTACTTTTTGATGTTCATGGATCTGATAAATTTGTGTGTGTCTATGTAGACATCAAATTTATTCATTTCCTTTTTTGGAGCACATTTCAGACCCAGGTTTAATATGTTGAGTTCCTTGTGATTGAGCTCAACACTACTGAGGTTATAAATACCCGTATTTATACATCTCTTGGTCTTTTTCTTGGGTTTTTTGGATCTTCCTGCCCTACATCCCCTCCTTCTCCTCGGGGGTACGTGTTCTCGTTGTTGTATCCTCGGGGGGGCACCTGTCTCCCTCCCCCTTTCTGATGTACCCCATTGGGATTCCTCCTCGGTGTCCCCCCTCCCCTCCCCCGTTGTCCTAAAAAAGGAACATATTCTGGTTGTTCATATCTTTCTAATGGTGAGAACCTGTTATAGAGAGGCATATCTCCATAATCTCCTGGATACTTCTGAGGAGGGGGATATTGCTGCCATTGTCTATACTCGTGGGGTGTATCATCTCTGTAATTGCGGGGGGATGAGTGTTCAAAATATCCCCGTGGATAACCTCCTCTCCCCCGTGATGGTGGTCTCGGGGATTGGTAATGACCTCTTCCTCCTCTTCCCCGTGAGGGGGGTCTGGGTGAATGAAACCGGCCACCTGTATGGTGGTCCTCCACCCCATATTGGTCCCTCTCTTTTATCCTCGGTCCCAATGCACCAACTCCCCTATTAACCACCTTTCTGTTATTGTTTGTAACCTCTGGTTTAGAAAGGGGGTTAGCAGATCCGCCTGCCGCATTACTACTGGCCGTTGGATCTTCCATATTGTTGTTTGCTGTGGTTTGCCAAGCATATATCTTATTAGTCTTGAAATCATTAAAATCTCTATAAAATTTTTTTACCTTCTTTTTCTGCGTTTCTCTATCAATTTTATCTAATTTCTTCTTAATGTTAATATTAAACTCATTCATCTGATTGGAGTCCTTAATGGGTTCCAATTTATCCTGCAATACTTTAATCTTTTCATTCAACATGCTCAATTTAATTTGTTTCCTTTTCAGGACCAATCCCTGCAGTTCCCTACCTACCTTATTAAAAAATTCCAGCCACTCATTCATGAATGACTGGTCATTCAGCCCATCCTGGGGTGGAACTTCCCACCTCAGGCTCCTGAATATGAGGTTTTCTCTACGATAGTGTTCAAATGTGAACACATCCCACCATGTCTTTACCTGTTTTTCAAGCAGGTTTTCAAGTGTTTTTAATGTAGTAGAAAAATCTTCTTCACATTCAGCCATAGGCTGATCATGAGAGAACACTGACTCAGGGTTGAGTTGCCTATTAGCTAGAAAGCTAAACGCATCCATGGCCGCAGGTGGTAAAAAAAGAAACGTATATATGAATAGATATTAAAAAGACACTGCCCTGTCACCTATCAATATCTCCACCGCGCCTGCTGGAAAATAAGAGTGTAATATAGCTGTGTACACTGATAATAAAAACATGTGGTGAATCAACTCCCCACAACTGAAGTGAAGCGGCCCCTTTAAAATAAATCTACTATAAAAAATGTATTTAATCTAGTATGCCTGTGCAGTAAAAATTACCTACAGGCACTACACAGAAAAAATAAGAGGCGCTATTGATCAATACAAGTGAACATGTGCTACAAACCAGTGATGGTGTGACCCCCTAAAGGAGTCAGCGTATCCAAATGATTGAAGTGAACAAACAAAAAATGTGTGAAAGAAAAATCTTCAAAGCCACACACTAAATGCACTCAATGTATGGTGACAATACAGTGATGGTGTGACTCCCTCCGCATAACTCACCATCAATGAGTGAATTTATTAAACAAAAATAATGATACCTCTTCAGTGATGAAGTGCAAGATATTCATGCTACGCATGCATTACACATATAGAAAATATTCACACTTTCAAAAATTCAGTCCAAAAAAAATTGACATGACATCACACGTGATGAATAGTGTCCTAAATAAGTGTTCAATCTTGATGCAACCAGGTGATACCATAAATCTTCCACCTCTCCCTTGGTGCACGGTGCTTCCACTCTCTTAAGAATAACACTCACCGACTAGCTTTGCCTGCACTCTCATGCACGGCAAAAATCGCTTATTTACCACCCCCGGGTAAAAGGATCAATCGTTGTTTCCACGGTGATTGTTTAAACATGAGGCCCACATGAAAGAAATAATAAGTGCTCCAATAGTGTGAACCAGTTAAACACTTTTATTAAAATCACTGCAATCTTCTAATATATCACTCACATTTAAAACGATAAAAATCAGCCAAACGATTAAAGTGCAGATCACATCAAACTGTGTATAGTGGAACCAAACTGCAACAAATGGTCACGGCGGACCCGAGGTGTGTCGGCGCACAGCGTTCAATCTCACCACCTCCCTGACAGCTCCTCCGTGCCTCCGTGTACTCACAAACTTTCTCCCTCCGTGAGGATAGTAGCACTGTGTGTCACGTGTTACGGCCACGCCCCCGACATGTTTCGTCACAAAATGACTTATTCATGGGATAGGCCGCATTTCCCATCAATCACCCCTTATATGCATATTCAGCCTGCGTCTAACAAGCCACGCTTCGCGCCTGCGCACACCTCGGGTCCCCGCTGTACGAATTACGCTGGGAGCTTCACGGCGGTGCAAAACAGGGGTCAGATAGAATAATAACATGGACTGATGTTGACAACAATGAATACATACTAATTGGTTTAAATGACACACATGGTTATACCCTACATTGGTCACTCCATTGTAAACCTTTGTATCCGAGCGGGTTGCCATTAACTGCCTGAACATCCGCTCTCCGTGAATTAAGTTCGTAAGGCTCATAGAGTGAATTATCTCTCTATATACATATGCACCTCACTACTCCATATACATATATATACTAAAGACTTCAGTCATATACACACATGGTAAGATGCTGGATAGTGAATTATTTTATTATATTAGATCTATAAGTGAAAATAGACCCGGAAAATAAAAAATAATAAATAAAAAATATTAAAATATAAATATTATAATTAATCTTCATTAAAAATAAATCCCATGTGTGATAAACTAGCTAATATGCATGTTGAATGACACTGAGCTTTAATCTAGAAACATAGATATATTAAATGTATCGCAGTATGTAATGAGTACCTTCTAAGAAGATTAATGATGAATGACAAAAATCGCATATAAAAAATCGCATATAAAAATCGCATATGAAAGTCGAATGGAGTTTATCCATAGATCCCAATCTACCTCAAATTTGATAATACCTAATAATCTGTACATGTATAATTTTCTCGACTAGTAGATCCGCCACCCAAGCCTTCACAAAATATGGATATGTTCCTTAACCCTGGTTAGAAATAATTAATCCTCAGGGAATTGAAAATAAATTACCACTAAAAATCATTGATAAAACAGTTTAAGTCTAGTTCTATATTCAACCCCTTGGGGGCCAGACTCTTCAATAGAAATATCCACCTAGTTTCCCTCTGGGATAGATTCCTCACTCTATTAGAGCCCCTCCATGTTGGGTGAACTACATCTATCCCACAAAACTGCAATAAGGAGGGGTCCTGCTGGTGTTTTTCCTTAAAATGCAGGGAAACACTATGGTACTTATAACCGTTTTTTATATTGGTTAGATGCTCAGAGATTCTAATCCTTAAAAGCCTCTTTGTTCTCCCCACATATAAAAGGCCACAGGGGCACCACATGAGATATACTACGTGTGAGGAGTTACATGTACTGAACTCCTTAATATCAAAGGATTCTCCATCCCTATTAGTCACACTTTTTATCCCTCTGTGTTTCACTTTAACTGTCCTACAACAAATACATCTTCTGCAGCAATAAAATCCCTTGAAGTCCAATCTCAGGTCATACTGTCCTGGTGGGTTCAGAATTTTCTTAACCACCAAGTCACCAAAACTTGGGGCCCTTCTATATATAAACTTAGGGTGGCTGGGTAGTACTTCTCCCAGGTGTCTGTCCCTGCAAAGAATATGCCAGTATCTTTTAAAAATGTCTTCAATGTCCTTGTATTGACAGTGAAAACCAGATATAAAACCAAACTGATGTTGGTTATCTTCTACTCCCGTGTCTCTTTTAATCAGGCACTGCTCTCTAGGCATTTCCGCCACTTCCTGAATGATCCCATCCAATATTTCCTCTCCATAACCTCTTTGTAAAAACCTATTTTTCAAGGTACCAGCTTGCTCAAAGAAATCCTCTAACTCTGTACAATTCCTACGTACTCGCAACATTTGTCCCTTCGGGATATTTCTTATCCATGTCGGATGGTGCCCACTTCTTATTGACAAATAACTGTTGCGATCGGTGGGTTTAAAAAATACCTTTGTTTTCAGGCCACTTCCTTCTCTTGTTATCGTAACATCCAGAAAATTTACCGACTGGTTACTGATTTGATGCTCCAATTTGATATTGTTATTGTTGGTGTTCAACTCCTGAATGAACTCAATGGCAGATTCCTCTGTGCCCTCCCAAATAAACAGGAGGTCATCAATGAATCTCCGATAAAATAACAATTGAGGTCTCCTTTGGCTAAAAACTTTTCTATCTTCCCACTCAGCCATAAACAGGTTGGCGAGGCTAGGGGCAAATTTGGCTCCCATCGCCACGCCAACCTGCTGGGAATAAAATTGGTCATTGCACCAAAAATAATTGTGGGACATGCAAAAATCTAATACATGTCCCAAAAAACGTTTCTGGACCACCGGGATATCCTCCCTTTTACTCAATGCCCAATTGAGGGCCAACGCAGCGTCCTCATGTTGTATAACGGTATATAAAGAGGCTACATCCGCCGTAACTAGATATACCATTGAAGAAGCCTCTAACTGTACATTACTGAGCAAGGTCAATAAATCACCAGTATCCTTCAAGTAAGCTCTAGTAGCCTTCACACTTGGTTGTAGGAATTTATCTAAGTATTCCCCCAGTCTGGCAGTGACAGATCCAATCCCATTGACTATGGGGCGTGGAGGGGGACATTGCGCATTTTTATGAACCTTGGGCAAGGTATAGATAATTGGGATTCTACAGGCACTTGGAACCAAATATCTTTTTTCTTTTAGGTTTACTGCATCAATCCTATAGCCCCATTCCACCAGGGCCGCTAATTGCGATCTATAAGCTTCAGTAGGATCAGAGGATAGCCTCCTATAAGTGGAACTGTCCCCAAGTAGCTCTAACAGTTGATTGAGGTAGAAGGATTTATCCAACAATACGACCCCACCACCCTTGTCAGCAGGTCGTATTATGAGATCCTTTTTTTCTTCCAAGGATTTAATGCCTTCTCTGATGTATTGGGGATTTACTCCTTTACGTGGCGCCAATTTTTCAATGTCATTCAATACTAAATTCTTAAAAACTTCTATAAAATGATTGCTTGGGTTCTGAGGATTAAAAATAGACCTGTTCCTCAACCCAGTATCCACTTTATTGGTGGGTACCACAGCTTTCATTGTAGAGACCACCGGATGACTTAGGAAGTACTTTTTGATGTTCATGGATCTGATAAATTTGTGTGTGTCTATGTAGACATCAAATTTATTCATTTCCTTTTTTGGAGCACATTTCAGACCCAGGTTTAATATGTTGAGTTCCTTGTGATTGAGCTCAACACTACTGAGGTTATAAATACCCGTATTTATACATCTCTTGGTCTTTTTCTTGGGTTTTTTGGATCTTCCTGCCCTACATCCCCTCCTTCTCCTCGGGGGTACGTGTTCTCGTTGTTGTATCCTCGGGGGGGCACCTGTCTCCCTCCCCCTTTCTGATGTACCCCATTGGGATTCCTCCTCGGTGTCCCCCCTCCCCTCCCCCGTTGTCCTAAAAAAGGAACATATTCTGGTTGTTCATATCTTTCTAATGGTGAGAACCTGTTATAGAGAGGCATATCTCCATAATCTCCTGGATACTTCTGAGGAGGGGGATATTGCTGCCATTGTCTATACTCGTGGGGTGTATCATCTCTGTAATTGCGGGGGGATGAGTGTTCAAAATATCCCCGTGGATAACCTCCTCTCCCCCGTGATGGTGGTCTCGGGGATTGGTAATGACCTCTTCCTCCTCTTCCCCGTGAGGGGGGTCTGGGTGAATGAAACCGGCCACCTGTATGGTGGTCCTCCACCCCATATTGGTCCCTCTCTTTTATCCTCGGTCCCAATGCACCAACTCCCCTATTAACCACCTTTCTGTTATTGTTTGTAACCTCTGGTTTAGAAAGGGGGTTAGCAGATCCACCTGCCGCATTACTACTGGCCGTTGGATCTTCCATATTGTTGTTTGCTGTGGTTTGCCAAGCATATATCTTATTAGTCTTGAAATCATTAAAATCTCTATAAAATTTTTTTACCTTCTTTTTCTGCGTTTCTCTATCAATTTTATCTAATTTCTTCTTAATGTTAATATTAAACTCATTCATCTGATTGGAGTCCTTAATGGGTTCCAATTTATCCTGCAATACTTTAATCTTTTCATTCAACATGCTCAATTTAATTTGTTTCCTTTTCAGGACCAATCCCTGCAGTTCCCTACCTACCTTATTAAAAAATTCCAGCCACTCATTCATGAATGACTGGTCATTCAGCCCATCCTGGGGTGGAACTTCCCACCTCAGGCTCCTGAATATGAGGTTTTCTCTACGATAGTGTTCAAATGTGAACACATCCCACCATGTCTTTACCTGTTTTTCAAGCAGGTTTTCAAGTGTTTTTAATGTAGTAGAAAAATCTTCTTCACATTCAGCCATAGGCTGATCATGAGAGAACACTGACTCAGGGTTGAGTTGCCTATTAGCTAGAAAGCTAAACGCATCCATGGCCGCAGGTGGTAAAAAAAGAAACGTATATATGAATAGATATTAAAAAGACACTGCCCTGTCACCTATCAATATCTCCACCGCGCCTGCTGGAAAATAAGAGTGTAATATAGCTGTGTACACTGATAATAAAAACATGTGGTGAATCAACTCCCCACAACTGAAGTGAAGCGGCCCCTTTAAAATAAATCTACTATAAAAAATGTATTTAATCTAGTATGCCTGTGCAGTAAAAATTACCTACAGGCACTACACAGAAAAAATAAGAGGCGCTATTGATCAATACAAGTGAACATGTGCTACAAACCAGTGATGGTGTGACCCCCTAAAGGAGTCAGCGTATCCAAATGATTGAAGTGAACAAACAAAAAATGTGTGAAAGAAAAATCTTCAAAGCCACACACTAAATGCACTCAATGTATGGTGACAATACAGTGATGGTGTGACTCCCTCCGCATAACTCACCATCAATGAGTGAATTTATTAAACAAAAATAATGATACCTCTTCAGTGATGAAGTGCAAGATATTCATGCTACGCATGCATTACACATATAGAAAATATTCACACTTTCAAAAATTCAGTCCAAAAAAAATTGACATGACATCACACGTGATGAATAGTGTCCTAAATAAGTGTTCAATCTTGATGCAACCAGGTGATACCATAAATCTTCCACCTCTCCCTTGGTGCACAGTGCTTCCACTCTCTTAAGAATAACACTCACCGACTAGCTTTGCCTGCACTCTCATGCACGGCAAAAATCGCTTATTTACCACCCCCGGGTAAAAGGATCAATCGTTGTTTCCACGGTGATTGTTTAAACATGAGGCCCACATGAAAGAAATAATAAGTGCTCCAATAGTGTGAACCAGTTAAACACTTTTATTAAAATCACTGCAATCTTCTAATATATCACTCACATTTAAAACGATAAAAATCAGCCAAACGATTAAAGTGCAGATCACATCAAACTGTGTATAGTGGAACCAAACTGCAACAAATGGTCACGGCGGACCCGAGGTGTGTCGGCGCACAGCGTTCAATCTCACCACCTCCCTGACAGCTCCTCCGTGCCTCCGTGTACTCACAAACTTTCTCCCTCCGTGAGGATAGTAGCACTGTGTGTCACGTGTTACGGCCACGCCCCCGACATGTTTCGTCACAAAATGACTTATTCATGGGATAGGCCGCATTTCCCATCAATCACCCCTTATATGCATATTCAGCCTGCGTCTAACAAGCCGCGCTTCGCGCCTGCGCACACCTCGGGTCCCCGCTGTACGAATTACGCTGGGAGCTTCACGGCGGTGCAAAACAGGGGTCAGATAGAATAATAACATGGACTGATGTTGACAACAATGAATACATACTAATTGGTTTAAATGACACACATGGTTATACCCTACATTGGTCACTCCATTGTAAACCTTTGTATCCGAGCGGGTTGCCATTAACTGCCTGAACATCCGCTTTCCGTGAATTAAGTTCGTAAGGCTCATAGAGTGAATTATCTCTCTATATACATATGCACCTCACTACTCCATATACATATATATACTAAAGACTTCAGTCATATACACACATGGTAAGATGCTGGATAGTGAATTATTTTATTATATTAGATCTATAAGTGAAAATAGACCCGGAAAATAAAAAATAATAAATAAAAAATATTAAAATATAAATATTATAATTAATCTTCATTAAAAATAAATCCCATGTGTGATAAACTAGCTAATATGCATGTTGAATGACACTGAGCTTTAATCTAGAAACATAGATATATTAAATGTATCGCAGTATGTAATGAGTACCTTCTAAGAAGATTAATGATGAATGACAAAAATCGCATATAAAAAATCGCATATAAAAATCGCATATGAAAGTCGAATGGAGTTTATCCATAGATCCCAATCTACCTCAAATTTGATAATACCTAATAATCTGTACATGTATAATTTTCTCGACTAGTAGATCCGCCACCCAAGCCTTCACAAAATATGGATATGTTCCTTAACCCTGGTTAGAAATAATTAATCCTCAGGGAATTGAAAATAAATTACCACTAAAAATCATTGATAAAACAGTTTAAGTCTAGTTCTATATTCAACCCCTTGGGGGCCAGACTCTTCAATAGAAATATCCACCTAGTTTCCCTCTGGGATAGATTCCTCACTCTATTAGAGCCCCTCCATGTTGGGTGAACTACATCTATCCCACAAAACTGCAATAAGGAGGGGTCCTGCTGGTGTTTTTCCTTAAAATGCAGGGAAACACTATGGTACTTATAACCGTTTTTTATATTGGTTAGATGCTCAGAGATTCTAATCCTTAAAAGCCTCTTTGTTCTCCCCACATATAAAAGGCCACAGGGGCACCACATGAGATATACTACGTGTGAGGAGTTACATGTACTGAACTCCTTAATATCAAAGGATTCTCCATCCCTATTAGTCACACTTTTTATCCCTCTGTGTTTCACTTTAACTGTCCTACAACAAATACATCTTCTGCAGCAATAAAATCCCTTGAAGTCCAATCTCAGGTCATACTGTCCTGGTGGGTTCAGAATTTTCTTAACCACCAAGTCACCAAAACTTGGGGCCCTTCTATATATAAACTTAGGGTGGCTGGGTAGTACTTCTCCCAGGTGTCTGTCCCTGCAAAGAATATGCCAGTATCTTTTAAAAATGTCTTCAATGTCCTTGTATTGACAGTGAAAACCAGATATAAAACCAAACTGATGTTGGTTATCTTCTACTCCCGTGTCTCTTTTAATCAGGCACTGCTCTCTAGGCATTTCCGCCACTTCCTGAATGATCCCATCCAATATTTCCTCTCCATAACCTCTTTGTAAAAACCTATTTTTCAAGGTACCAGCTTGCTCAAAGAAATCCTCTAACTCTGTACAATTCCTACGTACTCGCAACATTTGTCCCTTCGGGATATTTCTTATCCATGTCGGATGGTGCCCACTTCTTATTGACAAATAACTGTTGCGATCGGTGGGTTTAAAAAATACCTTTGTTTTCAGGCCACTTCCTTCTCTTGTTATCGTAACATCCAGAAAATTTACCGACTGGTTACTGATTTGATGCTCCAATTTGATATTGTTATATCCAATGTTGCGAGTACGTAGGAATTGTACAGAGTTAGAGGATTTCTTTGAGCAAGCTGGTACCTTGAAAAATAGGTTTTTACAAAGAGGTTATGGAGAGGAAATATTGGATGGGATCATTCAGGAAGTGGCGGAAATGCCTAGAGAGCAGTGCCTGATTAAAAGAGACACGGGAGTAGAAGATAACCAACATCAGTTTGGTTTTATATCTGGTTTTCACTGTCAATACAAGGACATTGAAGACATTTTTAAAAGATACTGGCATATTCTTTGCAGGGACAGACACCTGGGAGAAGTACTACCCAGCCACCCTAAGTTTATATATAGAAGGGCCCCAAGTTTTGGTGACTTGGTGGTTAAGAAAATTCTGAACCCACCAGGACAGTATGACCTGAGATTGGACTTCAAGGGATTTTATTGCTGCAGAAGATGTATTTGTTGTAGGACAGTTAAAGTGAAACACAGAGGGATAAAAAGTGTGACTAATAGGGATGGAGAATCCTTTGATATTAAGGAGTTCAGTACATGTAACTCCTCACACGTAGTATATCTCATGTGGTGCCCCTGTGGCCTTTTATATGTGGGGAGAACAAAGAGGCTTTTAAGGATTAGAATCTCTGAGCATCTAACCAATATAAAAAACGGTTATAAGTACCATAGTGTTTCCCTGCATTTTAAGGAAAAACACCAGCAGGACCCCTCCTTATTGCAGTTTTGTGGGATAGATGTAGTTCACCCAACATGGAGGGGCTCTAATAGAGTGAGGAATCTATCCCAGAGGGAAACTAGGTGGATATTTCTATTGAAGAGTCTGGCCCCCAAGGGGTTGAATATAGAACTAGACTTAAACTGTTTTATCAATGATTTTTAGTGGTAATTTATTTTCAATTCCCTGAGGATTAATTATTTCTAACCAGGGTTAAGGAACATATCCATATTTTGTGAAGGCTTGGGTGGCGGATCTACTAGTCGAGAAAATTATACATGTACAGATTATTAGGTATTATCAAATTTGAGGTAGATTGGGATCTATGGATAAACTCCATTCGACTTTCATATGCGATTTTTATATGCGATTTTTTATATGCGATTTTTGTCATTCATCATTAATCTTCTTAGAAGGTACTCATTACATACTGCGATACATTTAATATATCTATGTTTCTAGATTAAAGCTCAGTGTCATTCAACATGCATATTAGCTAGTTTATCACACATGGGATTTATTTTTAATGAAGATTAATTATAATATTTATATTTTAATATTTTTTATTTATTATTTTTTATTTTCCGGGTCTATTTTCACTTATAGATCTAATATAATAAAATAATTCACTATCCAGCATCTTACCATGTGTGTATATGACTGAAGTCTTTAGTATATATATGTATATGGAGTAGTGAGGTGCATATGTATATAGAGAGATAATTCACTCTATGAGCCTTACGAACTTAATTCACGGAGAGCGGATGTTCAGGCAGTTAATGGCAACCCGCTCGGATACAAAGGTTTACAATGGAGTGACCAATGTAGGGTATAACCATGTGTGTCATTTAAACCAATTAGTATGTATTCATTGTTGTCAACATCAGTCCATGTTATTATTCTATCTGACCCCTGTTTTGCACCGCCGTGAAGCTCCCAGCGTAATTCGTACAGCGGGGACCCGAGGTGTGCGCAGGCGCGAAGCGCGGCTTGTTAGACGCAGGCTGAATATGCATATAAGGGGTGATTGATGGGAAATGCGGCCTATCCCATGAATAAGTCATTTTGTGACGAAACATGTCGGGGGCGTGGCCGTAACACGTGACACACAGTGCTACTATCCTCACGGAGGGAGAAAGTTTGTGAGTACACGGAGGCACGGAGGAGCTGTCAGGGAGGTGGTGAGATTGAACGCTGTGCGCCGACACACCTCGGGTCCGCCGTGACCATTTGTTGCAGTTTGGTTCCACTATACACAGTTTGATGTGATCTGCACTTTAATCGTTTGGCTGATTTTTATCGTTTTAAATGTGAGTGATATATTAGAAGATTGCAGTGATTTTAATAAAAGTGTTTAACTGGTTCACACTATTGGAGCACTTATTATTTCTTTCATGTGGGCCTCATGTTTAAACAATCACCGTGGAAACAACGATTGATCCTTTTACCCGGGGGTGGTAAATAAGCGATTTTTGCCGTGCATGAGAGTGCAGGCAAAGCTAGTCGGTGAGTGTTATTCTTAAGAGAGTGGAAGCACCGTGCACCAAGGGAGAGGTGGAAGATTTATGGTATCACCTGGTTGCATCAAGATTGAACACTTATTTAGGACACTATTCATCACGTGTGATGTCATGTCAATTTTTTTTGGACTGAATTTTTGAAAGTGTGAATATTTTCTATATGTGTAATGCATGCGTAGCATGAATATCTTGCACTTCATCACTGAAGAGGTATCATTATTTTTGTTTAATAAATTCACTCATTGATGGTGAGTTATGCGGAGGGAGTCACACCATCACTGTATTGTCACCATACATTGAGTGCATTTAGTGTGTGGCTTTGAAGATTTTTCTTTCACACATTTTTTGTTTGTTCACTTCAATCATTTGGATACGCTGACTCCTTTAGGGGGTCACACCATCACTGGTTTGTAGCACATGTTCACTTGTATTGATCAATAGCGCCTCTTATTTTTTCTGTGTAGTGCCTGTAGGTAATTTTTACTGCACAGGCATACTAGATTAAATACATTTTTTATAGTAGATTTATTTTAAAGGGGCCGCTTCACTTCAGTTGTGGGGAGTTGATTCACCACATGTTTTTATTATCAGTGTACACAGCTATATTACACTCTTATTTTCCAGCAGGCGCGGTGGAGATATTGATAGGTGACAGGGCAGTGTCTTTTTAATATCTATTCATATATACGTTTCTTTTTTTACCACCTGCGGCCATGGATGCGTTTAGCTTTCTAGCTAATAGGCAACTCAACCCTGAGTCAGTGTTCTCTCATGATCAGCCTATGGCTGAATGTGAAGAAGATTTTTCTACTACATTAAAAACACTTGAAAACCTGCTTGAAAAACAGGTAAAGACATGGTGGGATGTGTTCACATTTGAACACTATCGTAGAGAAAACCTCATATTCAGGAGCCTGAGGTGGGAAGTTCCACCCCAGGATGGGCTGAATGACCAGTCATTCATGAATGAGTGGCTGGAATTTTTTAATAAGGTAGGTAGGGAACTGCAGGGATTGGTCCTGAAAAGGAAACAAATTAAATTGAGCATGTTGAATGAAAAGATTAAAGTATTGCAGGATAAATTGGAACCCATTAAGGACTCCAATCAGATGAATGAGTTTAATATTAACATTAAGAAGAAATTAGATAAAATTGATAGAGAAACGCAGAAAAAGAAGGTAAAAAAATTTTATAGAGATTTTAATGATTTCAAGACTAATAAGATATATGCTTGGCAAACCACAGCAAACAACAATATGGAAGATCCA
Organism: Lithobates clamitans; assembly: GCA_037952925.1. Classification (NCBI taxonomy): domain Eukaryota; kingdom Metazoa; phylum Chordata; class Amphibia; order Anura; family Ranidae; genus Lithobates; species Lithobates clamitans. The sequence goes on along the minus strand of JBBGZY010000477.1, from coordinate 2,866,851 downwards.
ACGGCCAGTAGTAATGCGGCAGGCGGATCTGCTAACCCCCTTTCTAAACCAGAGGTTACAAACAATAACAGAAAGGTGGTTAATAGGGGAGTTGGTGCATTGGGACCGAGGATAAAAGAGAGGGACCAATATGGGGTGGAGGACCACCATACAGGTGGCCGGTTTCATTCACCCAGACCCCCCTCACGGGGAAGAGGAGGAAGAGGTCATTACCAATCCCCGAGACCACCATCACGGGGGAGAGGAGGTTATCCACGGGGATATTTTGAACACTCATCCCCCCGCAATTACAGAGATGATACACCCCACGAGTATAGACAATGGCAGCAATATCCCCCTCCTCAGAAGTATCCAGGAGATTATGGAGATATGCCTCTCTATAACAGGTTCTCACCATTAGAAAGATATGAACAACCAGAATATGTTCCTTTTTTAGGACAACGGGGGAGGGGAGGGGGGACACCGAGGAGGAATCCCAATGGGGTACATCAGAAAGGGGGAGGGAGACAGGTGCCCCCCCGAGGATACAACAACGAGAACACGTACCCCCGAGGAGAAGGAGGGGATGTAGGGCAGGAAGATCCAAAAAACCCAAGAAAAAGACCAAGAGATGTATAAATACGGGTATTTATAACCTCAGTAGTGTTGAGCTCAATCACAAGGAACTCAACATATTAAACCTGGGTCTGAAATGTGCTCCAAAAAAGGAAATGAATAAATTTGATGTCTACATAGACACACACAAATTTATCAGATCCATGAACATCAAAAAGTACTTCCTAAGTCATCCGGTGGTCTCTACAATGAAAGCTGTGGTACCCACCAATAAAGTGGATACTGGGTTGAGGAACAGGTCTATTTTTAATCCTCAGAACCCAAGCAATCATTTTATAGAAGTTTTTAAGAATTTAGTATTGAATGACATTGAAAAATTGGCGCCACGTAAAGGAGTAAATCCCCAATACATCAGAGAAGGCATTAAATCCTTGGAAGAAAAAAAGGATCTCATAATACGACCTGCTGACAAGGGTGGTGGGGTCGTATTGTTGGATAAATCCTTCTACCTCAATCAACTGTTAGAGCTACTTGGGGACAGTTCCACTTATAGGAGGCTATCCTCTGATCCTACTGAAGCTTATAGATCGCAATTAGCGGCCCTGGTGGAATGGGGCTATAGGATTGATGCAGTAAACCTAAAAGAAAAAAGATATTTGGTTCCAAGTGCCTGTAGAATCCCAATTATCTATACCTTGCCCAAGGTTCATAAAAATGCGCAATGTCCCCCTCCACGCCCCATAGTCAATGGGATTGGATCTGTCACTGCCAGACTGGGGGAATACTTAGATAAATTCCTACAACCAAGTGTGAAGGCTACTAGAGCTTACTTGAAGGATACTGGTGATTTATTGACCTTGCTCAGTAATGTACAGTTAGAGGCTTCTTCAATGGTATATCTAGTTACGGCGGATGTAGCCTCTTTATATACCGTTATACAACATGAGGACGCTGCGTTGGCCCTCAATTGGGCATTGAGTAAAAGGGAGGATATCCCGGTGGTCCAGAAACGTTTTTTGGGACATGTATTAGATTTTTGCATGTCCCACAATTATTTTTGGTGCAATGACCAATTTTATTCCCAGCAGGTTGGCGTGGCGATGGGAGCCAAATTTGCCCCTAGCCTCGCCAACCTGTTTATGGCTGAGTGGGAAGATAGAAAAGTTTTTAGCCAAAGGAGACCTCAATTGTTATTTTATCGGAGATTCATTGATGACCTCCTGTTTATTTGGGAGGGCACAGAGGAATCTGCCATTGAGTTCATTCAGGAGTTGAACACCAACAATAACAATATCAAATTGGAGCATCAAATCAGTAACCAGTCGGTAAATTTTCTGGATGTTACGATAACAAGAGAAGGAAGTGGCCTGAAAACAAAGGTATTTTTTAAACCCACCGATCGCAACAGTTATTTGTCAATAAGAAGTGGGCACCATCCGACATGGATAAGAAATATCCCGAAGGGACAAATGTTGCGAGTACGTAGGAATTGTACAGAGTTAGAGGATTTCTTTGAGCAAGCTGGTACCTTGAAAAATAGGTTTTTACAAAGAGGTTATGGAGAGGAAATATTGGATGGGATCATTCAGGAAGTGGCGGAAATGCCTAGAGAGCAGTGCCTGATTAAAAGAGACACGGGAGTAGAAGATAACCAACATCAGTTTGGTTTTATATCTGGTTTTCACTGTCAATACAAGGACATTGAAGACATTTTTAAAAGATACTGGCATATTCTTTGCAGGGACAGACACCTGGGAGAAGTACTACCCAGCCACCCTAAGTTTATATATAGAAGGGCCCCAAGTTTTGGTGACTTGGTGGTTAAGAAAATTCTGAACCCACCAGGACAGTATGACCTGAGATTGGACTTCAAGGGATTTTATTGCTGCAGAAGATGTATTTGTTGTAGGACAGTTAAAGTGAAACACAGAGGGATAAAAAGTGTGACTAATAGGGATGGAGAATCCTTTGATATTAAGGAGTTCAGTACATGTAACTCCTCACACGTAGTATATCTCATGTGGTGCCCCTGTGGCCTTTTATATGTGGGGAGAACAAAGAGGCTTTTAAGGATTAGAATCTCTGAGCATCTAACCAATATAAAAAACGGTTATAAGTACCATAGTGTTTCCCTGCATTTTAAGGAAAAACACCAGCAGGACCCCTCCTTATTGCAGTTTTGTGGGATAGATGTAGTTCACCCAACATGGAGGGGCTCTAATAGAGTGAGGAATCTATCCCAGAGGGAAACTAGGTGGATATTTCTATTGAAGAGTCTGGCCCCCAAGGGGTTGAATATAGAACTAGACTTAAACTGTTTTATCAATGATTTTTAGTGGTAATTTATTTTCAATTCCCTGAGGATTAATTATTTCTAACCAGGGTTAAGGAACATATCCATATTTTGTGAAGGCTTGGGTGGCGGATCTACTAGTCGAGAAAATTATACATGTACAGATTATTAGGTATTATCAAATTTGAGGTAGATTGGGATCTATGGATAAACTCCATTCGACTTTCATATGCGATTTTTATATGCGATTTTTTATATGCGATTTTTGTCATTCATCATTAATCTTCTTAGAAGGTACTCATTACATACTGCGATACATTTAATATATCTATGTTTCTAGATTAAAGCTCAGTGTCATTCAACATGCATATTAGCTAGTTTATCACACATGGGATTTATTTTTAATGAAGATTAATTATAATATTTATATTTTAATATTTTTTATTTATTATTTTTTATTTTCCGGGTCTATTTTCACTTATAGATCTAATATAATAAAATAATTCACTATCCAGCATCTTACCATGTGTGTATATGACTGAAGTCTTTAGTATATATATGTATATGGAGTAGTGAGGTGCATATGTATATAGAGAGATAATTCACTCTATGAGCCTTACGAACTTAATTCACGGAGAGCGGATGTTCAGGCAGTTAATGGCAACCCGCTCGGATACAAAGGTTTACAATGGAGTGACCAATGTAGGGTATAACCATGTGTGTCATTTAAACCAATTAGTATGTATTCATTGTTGTCAACATCAGTCCATGTTATTATTCTATCTGACCCCTGTTTTGCACCGCCGTGAAGCTCCCAGCGTAATTCGTACAGCGGGGACCCGAGGTGTGCGCAGGCGCGAAGCGCGGCTTGTTAGACGCAGGCTGAATATGCATATAAGGGGTGATTGATGGGAAATGCGGCCTATCCCATGAATAAGTCATTTTGTGACGAAACATGTCGGGGGCGTGGCCGTAACACGTGACACACAGTGCTACTATCCTCACGGAGGGAGAAAGTTTGTGAGTACACGGAGGCACGGAGGAGCTGTCAGGGAGGTGGTGAGATTGAACGCTGTGCGCCGACACACCTCGGGTCCGCCGTGACCATTTGTTGCAGTTTGGTTCCACTATACACAGTTTGATGTGATCTGCACTTTAATCGTTTGGCTGATTTTTATCGTTTTAAATGTGAGTGATATATTAGAAGATTGCAGTGATTTTAATAAAAGTGTTTAACTGGTTCACACTATTGGAGCACTTATTATTTCTTTCATGTGGGCCTCATGTTTAAACAATCACCGTGGAAACAACGATTGATCCTTTTACCCGGGGGTGGTAAATAAGCGATTTTTGCCGTGCATGAGAGTGCAGGCAAAGCTAGTCGGTGAGTGTTATTCTTAAGAGAGTGGAAGCACCGTGCACCAAGGGAGAGGTGGAAGATTTATGGTATCACCTGGTTGCATCAAGATTGAACACTTATTTAGGACACTATTCATCACGTGTGATGTCATGTCAATTTTTTTTGGACTGAATTTTTGAAAGTGTGAATATTTTCTATATGTGTAATGCATGCGTAGCATGAATATCTTGCACTTCATCACTGAAGAGGTATCATTATTTTTGTTTAATAAATTCACTCATTGATGGTGAGTTATGCGGAGGGAGTCACACCATCACTGTATTGTCACCATACATTGAGTGCATTTAGTGTGTGGCTTTGAAGATTTTTCTTTCACACATTTTTTGTTTGTTCACTTCAATCATTTGGATACGCTGACTCCTTTAGGGGGTCACACCATCACTGGTTTGTAGCACATGTTCACTTGTATTGATCAATAGCGCCTCTTATTTTTTCTGTGTAGTGCCTGTAGGTAATTTTTACTGCACAGGCATACTAGATTAAATACATTTTTTATAGTAGATTTATTTTAAAGGGGCCGCTTCACTTCAGTTGTGGGGAGTTGATTCACCACATGTTTTTATTATCAGTGTACACAGCTATATTACACTCTTATTTTCCAGCAGGCGCGGTGGAGATATTGATAGGTGACAGGGCAGTGTCTTTTTAATATCTATTCATATATACATGCTTTGTTTGACCTTACATGTATTGTAGGTCAAATTATGAAGGTGAGCATTTAGTGAGCACAGCGATGAATGGAAAGAGGGCCTTTTAACCTAAGATCACCAGTGGAATAGTCACCCTGAAGATTATGTTTTTATGCTAAATAATATTGATGAACTGTCATCATTCAATTTTATGTTTGTTTTTTTATTATACTTTATTTTATTTTAAACAGCTTTTCATACAAACAAACATAGAAGAAGCAATTGCATGCATACCAAGAGATATAGCATAAGCAAAATTCAGTTCTTAAATGGGCACACAAAGTCCAAAAATCATATTCCTTTTATTTATAATTCCAGTGATAGCAGACTCTTGGGTCTTTATCAATCTACAGTAACTGTACGACGATTCAGAAACAACAAATCATCAATAAGACACAAACAAAAAAAACGGTTTATACGAAAGTTAGGGGAAAGGGTAATGGTATAATTGGGGCCCCTCTATTCCCCCTCTACTAGTGCAAGGCCGTATCTCTCGGAGCTAGTAAAAAGGGACCAATGGGTACATTTCTTGTTAAATTTCTCCTCTTTGCCTTGCAAAGTTGCGGTAATATTCTCCAGTGCGTATATGTCGGCTATTTTAGTGAGCCACAACAAAATCGGCGGGGGTTATTCCTGAGTCCATAGGGCCGTAATGCAAGCTTTAGCTGCATTTAAAAGGTGGATCATCATTGAATTTTTATATTTGCGCTTCAGAAAATCTGAAAGATGGAGATGATATCTGGCCAGGTCAGATCCCAAGTCATGATTTGTGACCTGCTTTATGATGTCTCGTGTTTCCTCATAAGAGTTGGAGTTGGAACCTTATACCACATGTGAGCATCTTATAACACAGCTCTTGGTATTTACTAGCCACTGAAGAATAGTGGGCAAAGTAAATAATATAATCCCGCTGCTCATCGGAAAAAGTGATGTCTAAATTTCTTTCCCACTTCTGAAGAAATCCGGGGACGAATCCCTCGAGAGGGTGCATTAGCACTTTATAAACCTCAGGTATCCCATGAGCAGAGGAATTTGCCAAACCCTCTATCAGGCATACATTTTCTAACGGTGTGTTAATTCGAATTGCCCACCCTCCGTGAAAAAGGCAAATAAGAAAATGAAATTAACAGAGTGGCACAGCTTAGCGTCACTAGGAGAGTGCTTATCAACCTCTCTCCATGACACTGTGCTGAATACGTGACCATATATGTCACCACACTACTGCACATTTTTTTTCCCCTTCCTGTTCCAAGTTGCTTAAGAAGTGTGCACTCGTACTTCACATGTGTGGTGTCCTGGCCGGGCAGAAACTCTCGCTTGTACCCTTACTCCAGAGCTTTCCGACCGCCCCCCCCCACCTCCCTCCTGTACTGTCTGTCTCTACGAACTCGGGCATGGAACCCGGTCTGGCTGGGGATGGTCAGAAACAGAGTGCATCGGCTGCTGACTGAAATCAATATGAGGATGATGAAGCTGCTCATTACACTCAAAAAAAATTGGGATTAGAGATCACCAAGAAACCTTATAAAGAAACACCATGGACTTAAAAAAATCAACTTTATTGAATATGGTTAAAATAGATTGGTGCAAAAAACTACCAATGATGTAAACATTAAAAATGACAATGTTGAGGGGGCGTGGCGACCGCGCTGCTGTATGGACGGCGGATCTGCTAGCTCCGCTCCAGTGACGGGAATCCAGACAATTCGAGAGGCGTCCAAGACCGACCCCACCAGCACCAGTGCCCTGCTAAAGTGCCACACTACTTCTGGAGATGACCCGCAAAGGACAAAACACATCGCAGCCAAAGAAACTAAGAGATTTCTTTCCTCCTAAAGACCGCAGCACTATCCAAGATGGCGCCGCCGGCTGCTTTCCGGTCTCATCAGATAGATCACCCTCTGCCACTCCGAGCCCGAGCTCCAGGATGGGCTCACAACAACACTCTCCTGATGCCTCTACTCCGCTCTTCTGCAGCCCAGCCAAATGCAGGCCCCGCATGTCTGCTGACTGTCACAGCCACAAGGTGAGTGCATGCCAGGGCTCCATGGAAGACATGAGGGAGCTGGTAAACACAATTAACTCCTTCCCCACTGCCAACCAGCCCTTCTCTGACACAACACTAAAGGACATACTGGTCCCCCTGCACAGTTCCCTGCTTGCAGACATGATGGAGTGTATGAGGAACTTTAAAGCTGAAGTGGGAGAATTAGGAGGCAGAGTGGATCACGTTGAAAAAAAGATGAGGGAATATGCAGCCTCATATAACACGTTAGTAGATGCACACAATGATTAGTCAGATGAGGTGACCTGGCTTAAAGCAATGGTCACCGACCTCGAGGATAGATCACGCAGAAATCACGTGAAGATGAGCTGTATCCCAGAAACCATCCAACCTGCACAACTTCACCAATATGCCCAAGAATTTATGTCAGCTTTCCTACTATCATTACCCTTTCATAATTGGTCATTGATAGAATACATCGCCTACCCAAACCATCACATCTCCCGGATAACATTCCCAGAGACATTTTGATGCGGGTACATTTCTTCCACATGAAGGAACAATTTATGCTAGCCTTTCGGAAAAACGCACAACCCCCTGAGCAATACTCTGCTGTCCAGGTATTCGCAGATCTTTCACAGTATACTATGAAGAAACGCAAATCATTGATAACCGTGACCAAAGCACTGCATAACGATAACATTGTATACCAATGGGGCTATCCAACAAAACTCCCGATTACCCGAGAAGGCAAATCCTCAGTGATCTCAAGCCTAGAGGAAGGCCTAGCACTGCTGCGCTCATGGGATATTCTACCAGAACAAACCCCTGAAGGATCCACCTCCACTTCTAGGTTAGACACCCAGAACGAGTGGCAGGTTGTGTCACACAAAAAGAAAACAAATAAACGTAACGCCCAATCGCCTCGAATGTAACAAGCTACCCAAAACCACAAGAATCCTGATACACTATGGAGCTCACAGCCCACAAAGTTCCCCTCCTTGAGTAATGTGCAGTATATCTGCCACCAGATCCCGGATGGAATCTACCTTTTTAACTTACCGTTATTTTGTTTGTTTTCTGACTTTCTTCTTTCTATTTTCTCCACTTCCTACTTCATACCCTAATCCGTCCGAGATGGAAAACAAGTTCACACAGGAGAAGACGACTTATTCTTCACCAGCGCTCACAATCCACCAACTGAGAATTCTGGAGACCTACCCTGGACTTCCTAAGGTACTGTTATCACTGTTATCAGAAATGGCAATTAAAGTAACTTCCTTCAATGTTCATGGCCTGAACCACCCTGCCAAAAGAGCCTCAACCTGGAAGGAAGCTCTTAGTCTACATTTTGATATTTTGTGTATATAAGAGACACATAGGGTAGCCTTGGCCGCCCCCAACTTCTACCATAAGAAATCCCCTCACATATTTCATGCCTCAGCTTCTAAAAAACATAAGGATGTCTTAATTGCCATCAGGGACTCTGTGGCCTTCTCCCTGCAGGAGACCCACATAGACCCTGAGGGACGGTTCCTGATTTTGGTCGGTGAAATTAACAATAGCCTCTACACAATCATAAATCTATATGCACCTAACACCCACCAGCTTCGCTTTCTGAAAAAGCTATTCTGCAAGGTCAACTTAATTAAGCGAGGCGCAGTCATAATGTGCAGTGATTACAACAGGTCAGTAGACTACAAGATGGACACCACCTCTAAGGCACAACACCCTCTACCTTCACTACAACCCTTGCTCCATGCTGAGGAGATGTACGATGCCTGGAGGTGTCAACACTGCAATGAACGGGACTACACCTTCCATTCCTCCGGACACAATTCATACTCCCGCATAGACTTAATTTTGGTAGACAGAACTCTGTTACAAAAGAACTTCTCCTCTACCATCCATGATATCAATTGGTCAGACAACACTCCTGTCTCTGTTACAGTAAACAAGAGACACACAACAGCTCCAGCCTACATTTGGCGAGCTAACACTTGCCTATTCCAACAACCCTCACAAGTTGCCCTTATAACCAAACACCTAAATGAATTTGCTCTTAATGCTCATTCTGCGACCAACCCATTTACTGTGTGGTGTGCTCATAAAGCATATATTAGAGGCATTTTACTTCAAAAATGTTTGCGGACAAAGAGGCAGAGGACACAAATACTAGATGCCCTCCTAACTAGGGATGAGCTTCGAGTTCGAGTCGAACTCATGTTTGACTTGAACATTGGCTGTTCGCAAGTTCGCCGAACAGCGAACAATTTGGGGTGTTCGCGGCAAATTCGAATGCCGCAGAACACCCTTTAAAAGTCTATGGGAGAAATCAAAAGTGCTAATTTTAAAGGCTTATATGCAACTTATTGTCATAAAAAGTGTTTGGGGACCCGGGTCCTGCCCCAGGGGACATGGATCAATGCAAAAACCACTCATACATACCTGGTGTACACCAGAATTATCCACAGGAGCCTGGAAGAGAATCTGCCACAGTGTAAGGCTCAGTATGAGCCTTATATATGTCCCAGTCAGGGGAGCGGCGCCAAAGGCTTCCGCATCACCTGACCCAGCCAAATAGGGATGAGCGTGCACCACTCCACCATTCGCGCATGTGCGACCGACTGGAATAACCGCTAGCCACAGAGCGGAAGCGGGGGAATGAGCGTCCCAAAGGGGAATAGGAAAGTGATGAGCTCCCCCTAGCTAAACCTCCACACTAGGCACACTGAGAACCGCACTTTCACAGTTGCCCAGGAGTGATGTGATGGCCCAGAAAGCTAGATGGCAAATAAACTTTGGTGGGAGGAGCGATCCAGAAGGGAAACACCCCAGGCTAATCCCACAGTGCCACAGCCTGAGCTGCATGGATTGCATGATACAGAGATAGTACCCTGGCAAGATGGACTGCCTGGTAATATTGAAGCAGGTCTGAGAAAGCCATCCCTCCATAGATTTTAGCCATGGCCAAGTATGAGTGGGACAAACGTGGATGCTTTTTCACCCAAACAAATCTGATTTTATGTTTAATATAAATGTAAATATATATATAAGAGATAGCACTAGCATCAGAGGCAGTGCGGCACTTATTATCACATTTTCATACTCATTTCTTGCCCTCCTATATGGCTATACTTACAAAATGTTCACTTACAAAACAATCTCAATCCTGTACCAATGCCTGCCTTCATGTACAATACTCCTTACAGCCAGGCACCTTCACTGAAGCACACATGCCATAGATTATAAGGGAAAGTCTATTTCTCTTGCTGCTGCAGGATGGCTTCAATGGGAAGTGCATAAGGTGTATTTTGTGGCAAAAATACATTAACCCTTAAAGTCCTCTTTAATCATGTTAGTTTCATGACCAGCTACTTCAGCCCATTAAAGAATGTTTTGATGATGGTATCTCTTCCTTTTGCTCTGCTATAAAACTATGCATTTTTAGTCTTTCTAGTAAAACCAAAAAAGGAAAGTCTGTGCTTGCATAGTCGAGGCCAGGGACGTTTAGTGTCAATTATGTAGAGAGCGCGATCTGCATACTGCAATATTTGTTAGCGCAAATGTGTATATGTGCTATATTCAATAGCCCTCAAATGAATTTAAAACTAAGAGTCTGTCAGTAGAAAGGATGTTTTGGCATGCCTTACATTTTATTCTCATGGTAAAATTACTTATGTGACCAAATAAGACAGAAGTGTCATAGGGAGCCTATGTTTGGCAAGTTTATTTATGCCAGGCAACTGGAACCATTACTGTGTAGGTCTAGATTCACACTGCATCAGTCAAAATGGTTGATAGGCAGTTAGAAGCAACCGTCTTTATTTTCTGAGCTCATATTGTACTTTTTTGTTAACCACCTGGGAGCTTGCATATAAATAGCTCTCTGTCTTCTATAACTTCTCTGTGATAGTTCGACAAAAGAAAAAATAAAAGAATTCAATGAAAAATTGGAGTTGATGTTTTGTGGCAAATAAATCCTCAGTGACCCTTTTATTCTATACTGTAAAGATATTAAACAGGAGAAGAAATTATGCAATATCAGACTGAAGTTAAAGGAGCCCTTTTCATAATAAGGCAAATACACAATATACTGTAAACAGGAGAATAGATCCAGGCAATATCTTCTTATCCTGTAAATAAAGTTATATTTACTGGTATATTTATCATACAACAATAAACATGAGATGGTACACATTGCCCACTTGTCCTTCTTTCCTATAAATGTGATGGAAAAGGATTTGTAAATACCTTCTATAGGCTCCACTGAACTATGCACTGATCTGGTTGGAGGATGTTCTGTTTTTTTTTTTTAGTCCCTTCTCACCATCTGTATAGTTTTGCTGACTCCAAAGAAGTCATGTTTTTCAAATACTGCACTGTAGTGTCTAACTGTATAATTTGCATGCCTCTGACCACAGTCATCCAATGAGGTGTCTGATTTATTATACATTTTCATCAAGTAATGGATACACTATTAAAACCCTTTCATGACTAAGCCTATTTTTGAAATTTGGTGTTTACGAGTTAAAATCCATATTTTTTGCTAGAAAACTACTTAGAACCCCCAATCATTATATATATATATATATTTTTTTAGCAGAGAATCTAGAGAATAAAATGGAGATTGTTGTAATATTTTATATCACACGGTATTTGTGCAGCAGTGTTTTAAACGCAAATTTTTGGAAAAGGGACACTTCCATGAATTTTAAAAAATCCAAACAGTAAAGTTACCCCAGTTTTTTTGTATAATGTGAAAGATGATGTTACGCCGAGTAAATAGATACCAAACATGTCACGCTTTATAATTGCACGCACTCGTGGAATGGCGACAAACTATGTTAGCTATGAATTTCCATAGGCGACGCTTTACTTTTTTTTACGGTTACCAGGTTAGAGTTACAGAGGAGGTCTAGGGCTAGAATTATTGCTCTCGCTCTGACGATCGCGGCGATACCTCACATGTGTGATTTGAACACCGTTTACATATGCGGGCGCGACTTCCATATGCGTTTTCTTCGCTGCGCGAGCTCGCGGGGACGGAGGCGCTTTAAAAAAAAATTTTTTTAATTTATTTTATTTATTTTTAGACTTATAAATTGTGTTTTTAAAAAAAATGTTTTTTTTTACTTTTATTGCTGTCACAAGGAATGTAAACATCCCTTGTGACAGTAATAGGTGGTGACAGGTACTCTTTATGGAGGGATCGGGGGTCTAAAAGACCCCCAATCCCTCCTCTGCACTTCAAAGTATTCAGATCGCTGAAAACGGCGATTCTGAATTTTGTGTATTTTTTTAAATTCGGCGTCATTGGCAGCCGAGTAAACGGGAAGTGACGTCATGATGTCGCTTCCGCGTTTACATTGAGAAGGCTAGAACAAAGCCGCCCACAGGTTCGTTCCAAGCCGCCCATGGCCGCCGGAGGCAGCCGATTGGACACCGGGCCTCCCGATCGCACGGGAGGCCCGGTAAGAGCGGCGGGAGGGGGGGAGTCCCCTCCCGCTCCTCCGGTATAACAGCCGAGTGGCTTTTAGCCACATCGGTTGTTATATACGGGTAGCCGATCGCCCGCTCGAAACAACGGTACCGGGATGATGCCTGCAGCTGCAGGCATCATCCTGGTATAACCCCGGAAAGCCGAGTACGCACATATGCGTACGGTCGGCGGGAAGGGGTTAATATTTGTAAAAGGATCTCACTTACTGTACATCTCTAAATTGAAAAGCGCTTTACAAATGTAGCACCTGCCAGTGGCCCCTTTAAGCTGCCTGGCAAGATGTCTCTCCCAGCTGCAGATTGTTTCTCTCTTCCTGCCTGAGGACAGAGTGCAGGGAGAGAAAGGCTGGACTTTGGAGGAGTTATATTGTCTGCTAAAGTGGCCTAGAAAAAGTCCACCCCTAGCAATGAGGCAGAAACAGACTTGATTGGTTACTGCTGAGCCCCATTCTCTGAGATTAGGGATAGAGCAGATGAGGCCCATGTGGAGATCTGTGAGCCTGTGTACAGTGCTGCAGTGAGCCCAGGGTCCTGTGAGACCACACACAGGAGACACCACCAGCAGGGTCACACATTCATTATACTACAAGTGCCAGAATTGAATAGAAGAATTTCTTTTATGTTTATAGACTCCATGGTTGCCACCTCAATCCCATCTATCTCCCCAATGAACTTTTTCTTTATATTTGCACTTTAACTGAGCACAGATGAGGAGTTTCTTTTTGAATTCTTTTTGAATTAATTTTTATGTTTTATGGTAATATTTATTGCACGATTTGCACATATCACTAATTACCTGCTAATAATGGCTGCAGAAAATAATTAATTTTGATGTTTTATGGTAATATTTATTGCACGATTTGCACATATCACTAATTACCTGCTAATAATGGCTGCAGATAATAACGTCATTTATATATGTTAATTTTTGGATGCACACTATTTTATTATCATTTCTAGGAGCCAGTGGTCATAGTGATTGACTGCAAATTAGGGATAATGGATCCTTGCAGTGACAACTTTACCCACTAGTATCACTACTGTCACCTACATATGTCGTTTTCAAATTTGTTTCATACTACTTGAACTTATACTTTGAGTTGATATTGCGCGAAATTTACTTTAGTACTGAACATATTAAGTGTTGGTGTGAACACCCTCATTTTGCTGCAATACTAACATTCTATGTGACTTTAATTTTCACCTTATTAATATAGCTAATATTTTTACATTTACCATCCGACGAGCGCAAAGGATATTTTCTTTCACTTACACTTTGAGCCCAGGGACATGCTGTGGGACCCACAAAAGAAGGAAAGAGTGACTGGGAGCCAGAGACAGGGGTTCAGAATAGAAAATATGAGCCTAAAGTGTGGCTTCTACTAAGGATTTACCAGGGATATGTTTACTGTTGCTGAGGATGACATGTGGTTGTGCTGTGCTAAGCCTTATTTTATGATAACATGCTGAGGTACTGTGTTCAGAGATTGCATTATATACAGTAGCTCACAAAAGTGAGTACACCCCTCACATATAATATTATTATTATTATTATATTTTCTTATATGACAACACTGAAGAAATTACACTTTGCTACAACGTAAAGTAGTGGGTGTACAGCTTGCATAACAGTGTACATTTGCTGCCCCCTCAAAATAACTCAACACACAGCCATTAATGTCTAAACCGCTGGTAACAAAAGTGAGTACACCCCTAAGTGAAAATGTCCCAATTGAGCCCAATTAACCATTTTCCTTCCCTGATGTCATGTGACTCATTAGTGTTACAAGGTCTGAGGTGTGAATGGGGAGCAGGTGTGTTACATTTGGTGTTATCGCTCTCACTCTCTCATACTGGTCACCGGAAGTTCAACATGGAACCTCATGGCAAAGAACACTATGAGGATCTGAAAAAAATAATTGTTGCTTTACATAAAGATGAAAAAAACACAGAACACCTGGAGCTCTGCGAGTCTAGGGGCCGAGTAAAGTGATCTGATTAGGAGGAATCAGATAAGTGTATCAGGTGGTCAGCAGGATGGAATTTAAATTTGCTTAAATTAAGAACTTGAGATTAATACCCTTATTTAAATTCACCCACCCTGCATACATTTTATTGTAGGTTCACTTTTTTTCATAGGTTGTTTATATACATGTGTGTATTTTTTATGTATTGATATATATGATTACATTTTTGGAAATGTATATATTGATAGTCTTTTATATTAGACATATGTATTCATTTATTTCAGATGCTTATGTAGCACTGTCAATTTGCATGTGTATTGTGTGTTCACATCAGTTCCTGCCCTAGGGGAGCTTGCAGCCTGGGGTCCCTGACACATATTCACACATGCTGGGGCCAGTTTGGACAGGGTCTGACTGACCTACCAGTGGGTCTGTAGAGTGTGGGAGGAAACCCATGCAGGCACAGGGAGAACATGCAAACTCCAGGCAGATGGTGTTGTGGTTGGGATTCAAACCGGCAACCCTTTTGGCTGCTGGGTGAGGGTGCTATCCACTACACTGAGCTGTCTATATGGCTATTACATGCATTAATTTGTGTATGGTCACGGGTATTTATTCTTTTCCTTTTATCATGTTATTATTGTTTTTGCTTGTTTTTGTTTGTTTTCTTTATATATATATATGACAATCACTTTTATTGCTCCACAACAATAGATAGTTGCTAATTTATGGCCTTTTATGTCTATTCTGATGTTTATGAATTTTACCACTAATATGGAGCTTTTTATAGCCTACCCCATTAAGACTGAGCAGTGAGGAGGTGACAATTATCCTCAGGCTTGTAATTAGCTCTCTCTCTATATATCTAACTTCTGTTGTAACAGAACAGTGGACGCTTACACAACTGACTTCAGGACACCTTTTCCCTTCATCTCCGGCACCGCAGTGACGTCACAGAAGGCGCATGGGCGCGCTGAGAATATCGACCCTGCTCGGCTTGGTTGTTCCTTCTGGGGCCGTTTACATCACACCGGTTGCCTTCCTATCCATCCTGCTGACCACCATTCAGCTGTGGCATCCACCTGGAGCTGGCAGGCTTTACCAGCAGCCAGTACGCTCCCCCTCTGGGAACTGAATTTTCTCCCCTTCATTTCCTTGGATGGTGATTGATGTTAAAACTATCTTCAGGCAAGCCTCCCAGATGATTGTTTCCCCCTTATCCACTCTGAGGTCACTGGTAAAGTTCACTACCATTTATTTTAAAATTTGACTGTTCAACCCTTTTTTAACTTTATGGAATAAATAGCACTGTTTATGCATACAATACTACATTGGAATTTATTTGATCATTCTTTCAGAGCTTTCATTCTTTCAGAGCGCTGCATTTTGTGTTTTTTTCTACATAGAAATGGCATAGGCTATAAGAAGATTGCCAAGACCCTGAAACTGAGCTGCAGCATGGTGGCCAAGGACATACATTGAAGGGGTGGGGGTCAGCCTGTCAGTGCTCAGACCATACGCTGCACACTGCATGAAATTGGTTTGCATGGCTGTTGTCCCAGAAGGAAGCCTATTCTAAAGATGATGCACAAGAAAGTGTGCAAACAGTTTTCCTAAGACAAGCAGACTAAGGACATGGATTACTGGAACCATGCCCTGTGGTCTGATGAGACCAAGATAAACTTATTTGGTTCAGATGGTGTCAAGCGTGTGTGGCGGCAACCAGGTGAGGAGTACAAAGACAAGTTTGTCTTGCCTACAGTCAAGCATGGTGGTGGGAGTGTCATGGTCTGGGGCTGCATGAGTGCTACCAGCACTGGGGAACTACAGTTCATTGAGGGAACCATGAATGCCAACATGTACTGTGACATACTGAAGCAGAGCATGATCCCCTCCCTTTGGAGACTGGGCCGCAGGGCAGTATTCCAACACGATACCAACTCCAAACACACCTCCAAGATGACCACTGCCTTGCTAAAGAAGCTGAGGGTAAAGGTGATGGACTGGCCAAGCATGTCTCCAGACCTAAACCCTATTGAGCATCTGTGGGGCATCCTCACATGGAAGGTGGAGGAGCGCAAGGTCTCTAACATCCACCAGCTCTGTGATGTCATCATGGAGGAGCGGAAGAGGACTCCAGTGGCAACCCGGGAAGCTCTGGTGAACTCCATGCCCAAGAGGACACAAAATATTGACACTTTGGGCCCAATTTGGACATTTTCACTTAGGGGTGTACTCACTTTTGTTGCCAGCGGTTTAGACATTAATGGCTGTGTGTTGAGTTATTTTGAGGGGACATCAAATTTACACTGTTATACAAGTTGTACACTCACTAATTTACATTGCAGCAAAGTGTAAAGTGTAAAGATATAATAAAATATTTACAAAAATGTGAGGGGTGTACTCACTTTGTGAGATACTGTACAATCTCTATTGGTAGTGCTATATATATTTATTAATTTATTTATAGGTGGTCAAAAGCCAACTTTCAAGTTAGCCAGCAAAAAATATTCTTTCAACCAGTGGCGTCACTAGGGTTGGTGTCACCCGGTGCCAAAAAAATTGGTGTCACCCCCCTCCACCAACTACCTCAGTACAGACCCCCCTCCACTAACTACAGACCCCACTCCATCAATATAGCCCCCCTCCCTCAGTACAGACCCCCTTCCATCAATATAGACCCCCCCACTAAGTACAGACTCCCCTCCCTCAGTACAGACCCCCGCTCAGTGCAGACCCCCTTTCCTCAGTATAGACCCCCCACTAAGTACTGACCCCCTCCCTCAGTACAGCCCTCCCATCAGTACAGAGTCTGCAGACCCCCCTCCATCAGTATCAACCTCCCACCTCAGTGCAGACCACCCCATCAGTACATACACCCCCCCCAGTGCTGACCCCCATCAGTATAGAATCCCCCGTCGGTGCAGAGCCCCCTATTAGTATAGAATCCCCCTCAGTGCAGAGCCCCCTATTAGTATAGAATCCCCCTCAGTACAGAGCCCCCATTAGTATAGAATCCCCCTCAGTGCAGAGCCCCCTATTAGTATAGAATCCCCCTCAGTGCAGAGCCCCCTATTAGTATAGAATCCCCCTCAGTGCAGAGCCCCCATTAGTAAAAAATCCCCCCAGTGCAGAGCCCCCATTAGTATAGAATCCCCCCAGTGCAGCGCCCCCCATTAGTATAGAATCCCCCTCAGTGCAGAGCCCCCATTAGTATAGAATCCCCCCAGTGCAGAGCCCCCATTAGTATAGAATCCCCCCTCAGTGCAGAGCCCCCATTAGTATAGAATCCCCCCAGTGCAGCACCCCCCATTAGTATAGAATCCCCCTCAGTGCAGAGCCCCCATTAGTATAGAATCCCCCCAGTGCAGAGCCCCCATTAGTATAGAATCCCCCTCAGTGCAGAGCCCCCATTAGTATAGAATCCCCCCAGTGCAGAGCCCCCATTAGTATAGAATCCCCCTCAGTGCAGAGCCCCCATTAGTATAGAATCCCCCTCAGTGCAGCACCCCCATTAGTATAGAATCCCCCCAGTGCAGCACCCCCCATTAGTATAGAATCCCCCTCAGTGCAGCACCCCCCATTAGTATAGAATCCCCCCAGTGCAGCACCCCCCATTAGTATAGAATCCCCCCAGTGCAGCACCCCCCATTAGTATAGAATCCCCCCAGTGCAGCACCCCCCATTAGTATAGAATCCCCCCAGTGCAGCACCCCCCATTAGTATAGAATCCCCCTGCACATATACACCCACATACTGTAAGCATAAAGTTTACAGACCTCAGAACAGCGCGGACGATACACACAGCCGTGTGTGTCCCTCGGGCTCCTCCTCCTCCTGTGTGAAGTAAACAGAGAGGAGGGGGAGGCGGCTTCAGTCCGCTGTGCTGCGGGACACAGCACAAGCCGCAGCGGGCAGTGTAGCGGTGTGTGCCGCTACCTACGGGTGTCACCCCTCTGGCGGGTGTCACCCGGTGCGGCCCGCACCCCCCGCACCCACCCAACAACGCCGCTGCTTTCAACTACTTTTAGATAATACCAATTATACATTGATTGTAGTATAAGCTTTTGAAGCATGCTGGCTTATTCTTCAGGCATCACACCAGGCAGAAACATGCATTTTATATGAAACAACAAGGAGTTTAGATTTTATCAACTTAATGCATATGAGAGTTGTTGGGTGCTAAAAAGTTTGGGATACATGTGTAAATGGGGATCAGTGTCTTCATGAGACAGAAGAGACGTCCTCACGGGTCCTGTGCAGCTCCAAAACGTTGCACTTAGTTTTCTGCAATAAAAGCTTTGGACGATATTTGATGATCTATGGTGTGCTGGCGAATATGTTTGTTGATCCGTGATGAGCCGTGATGTGCCTAGTTTCCAGCTGGTAGTTGCTGCAGCACCCGCTATTGATAAGCTGATGTCCAGGAATGTGTGTGATGGGAATATTGTAAGCCACACTGCTGTATCATGGAACCTCTGATAAGTGTGGTCCCTTAAGACGGCCATACATGGATCGAAACTTGGCCAGTTCAGCAGGGATCAGACACATTTCGATCCATAAATGGGCAGGAAGGTTACACAGAAGTTGATCTACTGATTAAATTCTGTACAACCTGCCTGTCAGGCTTTTCCAAAACAATTATATAGCCATAACACTGATCACCGTTTCCTGATGGCGGGGAAGGCTCCCCACAATCAGAACACAATAGTTCAGTGGGAGAGATTCCCCCAACCACATCAGGTGGATGGGGGAATCGGTTCATTTTTGTTTGTTCAACCTGCTGATTGAATAAAAAAAAAAATGATTCTTGTATGGCCAGCTTTAGTCGAAACTGTCAGAATTTCCAACTACGGGGCATATTTAGCAATTCACAGAGAACAGACTGATCTGGAGGTAGTCCTTTCCTCCTCAAAGGTACAGCAGCATATCAGAAGCCCAGACATCACCTTTGAAAGGCAGCTGGATTTTTACTGAGTGTACCTTTAATAAAAATTTAAGGGGTGGGGTGGAAAACTGTTGGCCAAACAGTGGCTGCTTCCAATAAGATTCAGCTTTTGTTTTGGTATTCTGCCATCTACTTCCGGCAGCTGTCATAATGCAATAGTTCAGCAGGGGATTCGACCATCTGTGCTGTATAGTGTGGATGGAAGAATCTCTTAGATCTGTTCGATTTTTTCTTAAATCAGCCCACAAGGCTGATTGAAAAAAAAAAAAATATGGCCAGCTTATGACATTGTAGTTTTATAGAGAGTCAACTTAATGGTATTTTCCCTCTGCTCCAGTCCTAACTTTACACAAGAATACAAATATGAACAAAGTAATCAGTGACCCACACTTTTCGTTCACCAATAAAACTTTTTATTGCTGTCTCTGTGCACATTTAAATAGTTCTGCTCAATATTTTTTAGGTTTTAATTAGAACAGGAAAAACCTATCATCCATATTTCTGTCTTGTTGGGTGCGATAAAACAAATGCAGTGAATAGAAATCCTTTTTCTAATCCAACATGGACACAGACAGTGATATAAGTGCACTTTTTCTGCAATCCCACTAGGGAGATGCCCCTTACCATGGGTTTATAGACAGCTTCCCTAGAGTTGCGCTATGAACTCCTTCAGGGACACTGTCTACATAAAGTCTGCTCTGAGAGAAAAACCAGAATTCATTATTAACGAGTTCTCTTCATCTGAAGGTGGTCAATATCTTTTTGCTTACGCATCTTTCAAGGGTTCTACCTGACTAGAGTACTAATCAAGTGCTTAATGGAGACTGCACTATCAAGGTAAATTCTCATCCAGCTCATCAATGCTTGGTTCTTTGCTCTTTCAATTATCCAAGTCTAACTTTCCTCCCCAGTTGGTGGCAGCATTTCAACCACAGATGGTGGCAGTATTTCTTTCTTCATCAAGTGGCAGTATTTTCTCCCTGCCTGGTTGCAGACTTTCCTCCCCAGAGGGTGGTAGCATTTCTTATCCTAACGGTGGCAGTATTTCCTCCCCGGATGGTAGCAGTAATTCCTCCCCAGAATTTGGCAGTATTTCCACCCTAAATGGTGGTAGTATTTCATTCTGATTTATTTCCTCCCTAAGCACTCTATTTTATCTATTTTCCTGATAACTAACTATACCAATATTCTATCTTTTGTCACAGGTCTTTAAAATAGCTTGGACATCTAGTCCCTTACCTGAAATGTCTATTGCTATTAATTAAAAAACAAATTGCTATACAATGGTATAGAACAAATTTAAAGGTATTAAAGAAAGAGTCATACATTTTAATCTAGCAATTTATCAAACAATGAAAGTAAAGAGATAGAGAAATGCTTTATAGATGGTATTAAACAGTTTTAGAGCACCAATAATTTCCTACTGTACAAATATAAACATTGCATAATTAAAGATTTTATGACTATTACTGATTTTTTTATGTTCCAGTGTCCACAAGAAAAAAAGATAATTGAATCATTTATCTTACATATAATTCACATCTGTGGACCCTCAGGACAACAGTTACATACTAAATAATAAAACCACAGTGCCAGATAGAGGAATATAAATGTAGCGATTAACTAGAATTTAATGCAATATAATTGAAAGAGTATATCAGAGCTGCATAGAGAAGCAATGATAAAGACATGAGAGATCACCTAAAGTAAAGTAACTATCCCATTGCAGCGTATATATGTATATATATATATATATATATATATATATATATATATATATATATATATATATATACCGTATTTCTAGGCGTATAACACGCACCCCAAGTTTAGGAGGGAATTTTAAGGAAAAAAACTTTTAAGAGGGAAGTTTAAGGAAAAAAACTTACATTTAAATGCCCATCAATGCAGCCTTATCAGTGTCCATCTGTAGCCAGTGTCAGTGTAGCCTTGTCAGTGTCCATCTGTAGCCAGTGTCAGTGTAGCCTTGTCAGTGTCCATCTGTAGCCAGTGTCAGTGTAGCCTTGTCAGTGTCCATCTGTAGTCAGTGTCCATCTGTAGCCAGTGTCAGTGTAGCCTTGTCAGTGTCCATCTGTAGCCTTGTCCCTGTGGCATTTGCAAACTTGTGGGTACACTGCTGTTTAAAAATGATGCCGCCATTCTCGGCGGCTTTCGCACGCATTCGGCCGTTCTCGGCGGCTCTCCGATGCAGCGGGACTGCGAGAGCCACCGAAAGCCGCCAAGAATGGCCGAAAGCGGCCGAGGCCAGCGAGAACGGCTGAAAGCCGTCGAGAATGGCCGAAAGCCGCCGAGAATGGCCGAAAGCGGCCGAAAGCCACCGAGAGCGGCCAAAAGGCTCACAATCGACAATCCAAAAAGGTATTCCATGCGGTCTCCCAGGATTTGATGATCGATAGTGTCAAAGGCTGTGGAGAGGTCGAGTAGCACCAAGGCTGCCGACCCCCCCGCATCCTTTACCCTTAACAGGCATTCACGTATATAGAGTGCGGATAGTTCAGTGCCACGTCCCAGCCTAAATCCCGACTGGGAGCCATGGAACAGGTCGTTACCTTCGAAGAAGCTTTGCATTTGTTGAAAGATGACCTGCTCCAGGATCTTCGCCAGAAAGGGAAGATGAGATATAGGTCTGAAATTAGTGAGCAGAGAAAGGGCGAGTGTGCTCTTCTTCAACAAGGGGGAGACAATGGCATGCTTCAGTCGTGTTGGAACGGCCCCTATTTTTAAAGATAGATTCACTATCCTTGTAATTTCTGGGGCCAATGTATCTGCATTTTTCTTCATAAACTATGCGGGACAGATGTCATTCGGAGAGCTTGACGGTTTAAGCTTGGACATAATATTGGATATCTCTGCCAATGAAGTGGATGCAAATGAGTTAAAAGCTGGAGGGGCTCTTATTAGTGCCGGAGGGTCAAAGTCATCAGGCAAGATTTTGTCCTGGTTACAGATTTTTTTATTTTTTATTTTTTTCCCCAAAGGAAGACTGATGCGCAGAGCATAATTCCATATATATGTATGTATGTACTGTATATTTATCCTTACAACTAATCAGCTTTCAGCTAACATTTCTGTATTTCTGTGCATTTTCTTGTTATCCCATTTTTTTAACATAAGCCCCATTAAGTTCTGCACTCAGCCATAGGTCAGAAAATTCTAACCAGAATTCTAATACAATTGATAGTGACAGGAAACTCCTAAGGTAAAGATAAATTCCACCTTTAACTGTTTTAATGGGTGCTTAACTGGAAACAGGGTAAGGTTTCCACCCTAGGAACCCTTAGCCACACAACTTTGTCATCCAAAGTAAAACCCTGCTGTTTAAATGACTTCTTTTACACAGAATATTTTCTTGGTTTACTGGTCATAACATGTCTTAGAATATTATGGCAATGTGCAAATAAGTTTATATAAGATGACTGTTGGGTTGATTTACTAAAGGCAAAAGGCTCTTCACTTTGCAAAGGAATTTTCACTTTGCATGGGAATATTCAATAAGCTTACCAAATGTGGGAAAAATTCACATTGCAAACCATACCCAATTCCATGCAAAGAAAATAAACAGAAAAGTTATTTTTCTTGCACATGATTAGATGATGGAAGTCTCTAGAGCTTAACCTTATTTACTGTGCAAAATAAAAATTCCCTTAAAAATTAACAGAATATATGTCTTTAGTAAATCAACTCTAGTATGTCTACTGCTGATGGGAAATAGCCAGCTTATACATAAGCCGGGTAAACACTATCCTTTTTTTTCATTCTTAAAGCTGAGAGCTCTGATCGGGAGTCGGTCGGATGCTGGTTTTCCAGTAAGCACGTTTGACATACACGCTGGGGCTGAATGTCGGACTTTTATCTCCCAACATTCGGCCCATGTGTACCTGGCTTTAGTTTCCCTTTCTTCCTCCATCAACCTGTTGGCTGTTGAGGGTGAAAAAAAAAACCTAGGTAAACTCCAAGTTGAGAATAGGACTCGCCTCTTGCGTTTGATAGGGCTGGTTCCTGGGTAGCCAATTGCTAAGCACTGTCATATGGGAGGAAATGAATTAAATAGCATGTCCCCTTACCTGGAACTACTGGGTACTCTTAGATCCTGGTGGCAAACAAAGCAGTGGGGAAGCAAAGAAAGGTAAGTTTAGGCGACAGCTTGAGCTAATGTTAAGATTAACTTAGTACTTTGCTCTACATGGACAAAGAACAGGTTTGCCTTAGGACAGGGGCGGATCCAGGGTCTAGTCTCAAGAGGGACACTGCCAGACAATAAGGTGTTGCTTACAGAACTGTATTTAACGTATCATACAGTCCTAACCTTGTTTAAAACAGTGACACATTTATTATTCCAGATTAGATTATTACATTACAAACAGACACGATACGTTTAACCACATATAACTTTATTATTACAAAGATCATAAGCAGACAAAATATTCACAAACAATATAAAATGACAGAAACATTTTATTTGTAAGTTACATAACATGAAAAATTCACAGAATTAGCTCCAGTCTTCTTTTTCCTTGTTTGGCAAACAGCTCGAAATACTTGGTCAGTATTCACAGGAATATCTCTATGAATGTAAAGTAAACACAAGCCATTTAACCGGTCTTCCACCATTTGTTTTAACATGACAGAGGGTTGAGAAAGATCACACTTATAGGGCGTACACACGGTCGGACTTTGTTTGGACATTCCGACAACAAAATCCTAGGATTTTTTCCGACGGATGTTGGCTCAAACTTTTTTTGTCTACACACGGTCGCACAAAGTTGTCGGAATTTCCAATCGCCAACCACGCGGTCACGTACACCACGTATGGCGAGACTAGAAAAGGCAGGTTCAGAACCAAGCGCGGCACCCTTTGGGCTCCTTTTGCTAATCTCGTGTTAGTAAAAGTTTGGTGAGAGACGATTCACGCTTTTTCAGACTCGTGGCTTTCAGATCGTTTTCTGCCGTTCAGTTTGTGCTTGTGGGTTTGTATCTGCTCTTCAGTGCGTGCAAGCAAGTTCCGCGTGACTTTCGGTAGTCATTGTATTCTTGTTCGTTCGTTACTGTTTTTCAGGTCGCTCTTCACAGGCCTTGCTGTTCTTCAGTGCGTTCTGTTACTTCGTTCTGAGCAGCCGACCATTTTCTAGCCATGTTTCGTATGCGTACTCCTCGTAGAGTTCGTGCTGTGCGGGGGCTTGGTGTTGGGGTCCTGACCTTGACACAAGTCCAGTCCATGAACAGGGTGGGGAGGAGTTCAGGGACCAAGAATTGGTTGCTTCAGCGTGACCAGTTCTCTCATATGCCTTTGCTCCGTGAGATCCGTGAGAATAATCCTGATGATTTCAGGAACTTTCTCCGGATGACGGACCCCGTGTTTCACCGTTTGTTGGCTTCGCTGTCCCCCTATATCAGCAGGCAGGATACCTGCATGAGGCAAGCCATCACTCCGGAGCAGAGGTTGGTCGCTACCTTGCGGTGTTTGGCCATAGGGAGAAGTCTGCAGGACTTGAAGTTCTCGACAGGCATCTCCCCCCAGGCTCTGGGGATCATTATCCCAGAGACCTGTTCTGCCATCATCCAGGTCCTGCAGAAGGAGTATATGAAGGTAAGATTTTTATCCTTTTATATCACATTTTATTGTATTGAATGTTTGCTAATATATTGTATTTCTTTCCTCATTCCCTAATTACCATGCTTGTAATATGCTGTGAATGTCCCCTTTGTCCTCATGCATGCTGGATTTTTATGTAATTATTATTTTAGGTCCTTCATACATATTTGCCCTTCACTAACCTCCCCAGCATGGTGTCTCCTGCCCTATATTCACCTC
This sequence comes from Lithobates clamitans, assembly GCA_037952925.1. Lineage (NCBI taxonomy): Eukaryota > Metazoa > Chordata > Amphibia > Anura > Ranidae > Lithobates > Lithobates clamitans. The sequence continues at coordinate 2,841,639 of JBBGZY010000477.1, read as the reverse complement.
ATGTAGTCACTTAACAATGTATTTTATCAGCTCTATAGTAGTGCTTTACCCCAAACACCCCCTAAAATGTTTGGTAATGTTATTTTTGATTTAAATTCAGGCAGAGTGGCAGAGGCTTTTTTTTGTGGTGTCCCCAAATAATTTTTAGTAACTCTCCCTCCCCCAACTGCTAAGTTAGCTGATCCCAATTCTCTATCCTCAATCATCTATCTGCTGACTTTGCCAAACCCATGCACACTATACCCATCTCTTTACTGGTCAGATTTATGGATGAATTCCCCAAAGCATGTAGTGCAAGGGCCTGCCTGTATACTTTTCAATGGTACTGTTTAAAGTTTTTGTATCCTATTATTATCTTGATAGGTAATAGCAGAATGTCCAAATGTCCTCAAATGTGTACAGTGTGTATTTATATCTTTGTATTATGACACTTCTTACCTGTCCAGTGGGCTGCCAATAGTGTAACAGAGGGTCTGTTCAAAGTAATACCCATTATTTAGGCATTCATCTCTCAATGAAGTGAAGAGGGTTACCTGTCCAAGATTTCCACACACCCCCTATAGTGTTAGAAATGGCCCATGAGAGGGGGGAGGGGGAATATGATAGGTGTACCTTATACTTTGGCCTTGTTAAATTCCCCTTAATAAATGCTATCTGGAGGTTGCCCCATAATGTTTGTGTCTAATCTGCTTGCCATGTTTCAGAGTAAAAATAGTAATGTTTATTGTTTTTTCCTCAACAGTTTCCTTCCACGCCACAGGAATGGCAGACTGTGGCCTCCCACTTTGCCGAGTGGTGGGACTTTCCTAACTGCGGAGGGGCAATTGATGGGAAACACGTCCACATCATCCCACCACCCAACTCGGGGTCGTACTATTATAATTACAAGGGGTTTAATAGTATAGTGATGTTGGCGGTGGTGTCTGCTAATTACGACTTCTTGTATGTGGACGTGGGGAAGAATGGCCGGATGTCCGATGGTGGAGTCATCGCCCAGATGGAGTTCTACAGGCGTCTCCAGAATGGCAGCTTGGACTTGCCAGCTCCAGAGGACAATGTGGAAGGACTCCCATTTGTGTTGGTTGCTGATGAAGCGTTTGCGCTGGGGGACCACCTGATGGGGCCATTCCCAATAAGGACCCTCACCCCGGAACAGAGGGTTTTTAATTACCGGCTGGCCAGAGCCCGAAGAGTGGTGGAGAACACATTTGGAATCCTGGCCAGCCGGTTCCGACTATTTCTGACACCCATCCATATGGCGGAGTATAAACTGAACCATATTATACTGGCGTGCTGTGTTCTCCATAGCTTTTTAAGGAAACATTCGGCCAACTATGCTGGCTCAGTTGGGCCTAAGGCCGGAATCCTACATCAAACCACACTGACGGCGCTTGAAAGTGGCCGTCCTGGCTTGCCCTCCCTGAGTGCCCGTGATGTCCGGTTACGCTACCTGGAGTTCTTTGTGGGTAGGGGGGCTATCAATATGCCAGACAATATGTGAAGCCTTTTTATAATAAAAAAAAAAAGAAATTCTTGGTGGACATTTACTGCTTGTGTTTGTTTTAGCTGACCCTGACAGAAATGTGTTGAGTCCAGAAAATGTTGTGATTGTGTAACCTTATACAAAGCACTGTTGGCTGGTATTTCCTAAATCCAAAAACACATTTCACTACAAGTGCACTTGCAACTGCACTGAAACTGCACTTGTAGTGCAAAGAGGATTTGCCCTTAGGAAATAACACCCATTTTTACTGAAAACAGCAATTACATCACCCCAAAAGTGTTGTATTGTAGTGTTGAGACAATAATCCACACATTCTTGAGTAAGCAACTTTTTATACCTGCACAATCACATGTGCATTTACCAAAAGTTTTTAAAACAAACCAACATATTTGTTGTATAACAATTTTTGCAGTAGCATTATCAAAAATCAAAATGTCCATTTCAGATAAAACAGGCCTGGTTAAAACCAACAAGAAAGACAAAAAACTTGAACATTAGGTAAAACCTGAAGGCTATATCAGACATCAGTATTTAGGAACTGGGTTTGATATAGCGTTCAGATGGGGGGAAATCACCCCAGGAAAAGCCAAATTTGGAAGGTGCACACCAATTTACGAATGTCAACATGTGCTATCTGCCATCAGGGGGGATCAAGGGACGTGTTTTGGGGGAGCAAGCCCTTCCTCAACGCTACTTTATAATTGAGGAAGGGGTTGCACCCCCAAAACGCATCCATTGATCTCCCGTGATGGCAGATAGCACATGTTGGCACATGTGTGCATCCTCCAAATTTGGCTTTTCAAAACATTGCAAAAAGTTTTAAAAGATTGGAACAGAATACAAAAAGTGATTTTGTGGGTTTTTAAATTCGCCCCAAAACATCAATGATGTTATTATTTTTTTTAATAACATCATTGATTTTTTGCTGTATGTTTTGCAGTTCTACATTACACCCCATGATCTCCCCGATCAGGATCTGGGCACTTTCTGATGTGAAACGTTCTAGATCCCTCACATCACGATCACCTAAAAAGAGAGAAAGAAAACAAAAACAGGTCTCAAAAATCTGCCACCATTCATCTCTTTTACCTGAGCCTGTGGTCGCAGACACTCACCTGTTGTGGTGCCAATCTCCACCACATCTTCTTCTTCCTCCTGCTCTTCTTCGTTTGGGGGTATTTCACCTTCTTCCATAGGTGGGGGTCTGTGGTCTCCTCGGATGAGGGGTGTCCTCCGAGTCTTTTCTCCCCTATGTCAAACAAAAATGGTATAATTAGCACACAGATATTTGATGGCAGAACTATAAATAGGAAACATTGCTTGGAAGTGGGGTACAATTGTCTATTTTAGCCGAGTTCCAAGATGTATTTTTTTCTTGCCCTTTGTCAAGCTGCAATACTTTACCTGTTTAGTACAAGCTTCACAGATGTAACCCCCCCTATAGTATACACTGGAGCACCTGTGTGGCCCCCTAATAAAAATGGTGTTCTTGTGTCCCACACTAGTGCTCCAGTGTCCAGATGTGAAAACAGCTGCTCAGTGTCCTCTCCTTACACACAATCTAGTTTGCATTTCATTCTAGTAACAAACCCATCTACACAAACAACTATTTGGCATCCAAGTAGGCCCAAAAAAATGTGGGAAAATGCATATGGCCTAAACAATGGGGTTTTAGGGGCCAAAAGAAAAATGTTTGATACGAACGAATAATGGGCCCATGAACATTAAAGTTGCCCTTTTTGAACGTTACAATTAATACAAGCATATGGAGCAGCACGAATGCAATAAAGACAGAAAGAATAGGAACACAGCACAACTACTTACTTTTTTGCAGCACTCTCCGGATCTTTCGGTACTGCTCTGGCTCTCTCAATTTCAGGTCCGACCACCGCTTCCTGAGCTGATCTTTCGATCTTCGTACCCCGAAATTCCGGTGCAGACTCCTGACCACTTTCGCCATGATCTTGGCCTTTCGGATATTGGGGTTGGGGTAAGGCCCATATTTTCTGTCATAGTCGGACTTCTTCATGATGTCGACCATCTCCAACATCTCCCCAAAGGACATATTTGTGGCCTTAAAACGTCTCCTTTTGGATCGGGACGTGTCGGGATCTGGGCTTTCCTCCTCCTCGTTGCTATAATTAGCACGCACCTGCTCTGACTCCGCCATGTGCTCTTCAGCCACTGCGCCGAACGAAAAGGGGCGGGGAATAGACTAGAAAGAACGTCAGGGGCGGGCGGAGTTACACGCATGCGCAGTGTGTATAAAGCCTAACACGCGTGCGTATTACGTACGATCTGTGAGCGGAGGAAGGAGCATTGGACGCGCCGATCGTAAGAACGAAGGTAAGAGACAAACTTTGGCCTATACTGCTTCTACATTGAGGCCTATATTGTAACAAGATTAGGAGAGTTTTGTCTGACATTAGGCTTTGTCTTGTGTTGTGTCTTGCAGTGAACATGGATATCTTACTGAAAGACAATGACTTCATGTCAGTATTCATAGATATCTTAAGGGAGCTGCCCTGTATGTGGGAGATTAAACACCCCCATTTCAAGAACCAAGCAAAGAGGAAGGCAGCACTGGTGCAATTGTGTGAAATTGTGAAGCAGGTGATCCCCACAGCAGACATCACCTATTTAAAGGTCTTCATTGGTGGCCTGAGGAGGACATATCTGAGGGAGCGCAAGAAAGTCCAGGATTCACAGAGATCCGAAGCAGCAGATGACATTTATGTCCCCCGGATGTGGTACTACGACAGGCTGCATTTTCTGGCAGGCCAGACTGAACCCAGGCCATCCCTCTCCAGTCTTCCTTCCACGCTTCCTTCCCCCCTGGCTGAGGCTTCTGATGCCCAACCTGGGCCTTCCAGGCCACATGTGGAGGAGCCCAGATTGAGCCAGGTATAGCATTCCTCTAAATATTTCTGCTTGTCCAATCAATGATGTTAACTAGATGTTAGTTGGGAGTACTAATTTAGGATTGTGATTGATGATGCAAAACATTACAACCATATCCCTTTTTCATACACAGGGAAGTCTCAGCCAGGAGGTGGCCGGGCCGAGCTGGCTGGCTGATCTGCAGGTCCCTCCACCCCCCCTGAAAAGAGAAAGTGGCAGTAAGAGGAGTGCCCTAGAGGAGGCTACCGGAGAACTCTTTTGGAGGGCTACAGAGGTCCTGGGAGCACGACAGACCATGGAGGAGGACATTGCTGCCGTCATTGCATATAAAATGCAGAGGATGGAGGAGGGCCAACAAGTCTTGTGTGAGGCGCTCATATTGGAGGCTCTTAACAAAGGTATGAGGGGCCAAATGACAGCTCAGACACACCTTTGCGATGGTCCTCCTCCTCCTCCTGCAGGTCCTCCTCCTCGTCCTCCCTCTCCTCCAGGTCCTCCCAGTCCTCCTCCAGGTCCTACTCCTCCTCCTGCCACATCTCCAACTGCACAGCCACAGCCCGGAAGGAAGCGTGAAAGGAAGACCAGAAAGTGAGGACCCTGGATCCAGTCTGGTCGGCCAAAAAATGCAGCCTCTTGTGGTACCACAGCCTGGGGACACAGATGTCATCTGCTGCTTTCAAGATCTCTGAGAATCCCGGACCAGACTGCCCTCCCTTACATATGGACTCCTCAGGCCACCAATTTTGATGTTCAAGAATTGATGTCTGCCGTGGGGGTCCCAGGCTTCGCTAATTTCTCATGTTGATCCAGTGTTGCCTTCCTCTTTGTTTGGTTCTGATCCCTTAATAAAGGATTTTTGTTTTGAATTATACTCTCCTATGTGTTTTACTTCAAAAATGACAGTTTGTTTGTGAGGATTCAGGTACATTGCAAATATACAATGTGAAATGAACAAGGGACACCAACACCAAACAATCTCCTTGAGATTAAATAATAAAAGATATCAATGGTGTTGGGGTAACTTGACACACAAAACACACACAAAAATATTCTGGAGTAAAAATAAAAATAACATTGAACAAAGATCAATCCAAACATTAAATTAAAAAAAAATCTGTCAGATGTGACAACTAATAACAATATATTCAGGGAATCCCAATAAAAAAACAAAAATAAAACTTTGTGAGAAGTGTGTGTGAATATGAGCAGCAAAACTACTTCATTCTTGTCACATTATAAAGAAGAAGAGAGTGCGCTGTATTAAACCATTTTGAACATTGCAGCGTGACGAAAGTGCTGTATCCATTGCGAACGCTAAGTTTACCAGAACGAGCTGTTCCGTCTTAGAATTTCTTCTGAGCATGCGTGGCACTTTGTGCATCGGAACAGGCCACACACGGTCGGAATTGACGCGATCGGATTTTGTTGTCGGAAAATTTTATCTCCTGCTCTCCAACTTTGTGTGTCGGAAAATTCGATGGAAAATGTCCGATGGAGCCCACACACGGTCGGAATTTCCGACAACACGCTCCGATCGGACATTTTCCATCGGAAAATCTGACCGTGTGTACGGGGAATTACAGGGAGAGTTGCTAAGATCAGAAGTAAACTTCTGATGGTTGGAAAGAGGTCCTGGTCACACAAGTCCAACACTTCAAGAACACTTCAAGAACTGTTTTTGGAATTTCCTTATGTTGTGATAACTCTCGTTTCCACTTTGTAAGCCAGAGACTTAGTTGCTCTCTTCAGTAATGTCTCCATTAATCTTCTGCTTACCATCAGCTAGAAGAGGATGGAAACGCTTTGATAATGATTGCACAGCAACAGGAACCATGGTTTTCATTTTTTCCAAAAAGTACTGCTGGCATCAAGATTTGAATCTTGAAACACTGCAAATTTTCTAGTTCTAGTTTTTTACTCATTAATAATGTTGTCCAGCAAGGGGATATTCAATGATTTCCTGTAGTTTTCTTCAGTTGATTGTACATTGTAATTGAATCTGTGCACTTGTCTGCCTACAAGACGTGGCAATTTTAGTTCCACTCCAAGTTCTGATGCCAAATCTGTAGCCCCCATATGCAAAGTGGAAAAAGTGCCATCAGCGTTACATTGCATATTCTCCAGGGTTGCCATGGTATCAGTCAAACAGTCAGATGCGCTTGTTAAATCCATTGTTGGGAAACCATGTTAAATGGACTGTACTGCAAATCTGCAAAATGCAAAAAGCACTAAAAATGCCTAGGTGTGATTCAGCCAAATGCATGCAATGTTTTCCATGTATTCCAATGGCTCTAGTTCACACCATGCAGTCAGTTTCCAGTCAGTTCCGATGCAGAAAAAAACGCACGGAACTGCATCTGGTGTGATATTATAATAAATCCATATGAAAAAAAAAACACACACACACACGTACATTTATGCAGATTTTGACCATAAATATGTAATGTGTCCAGCCAATTAAGGACCAAGCCTATTTCTGTTTACAGGTTAAAATCTGTATTTTTTTGCTTGAAAATTAATTAGAACCCTCAAACGTTATATATATTTTTAGCACAGTACAATGGATATCATTGCAATAATTTATGTTACAATGTATTTGCAGAACATTCTTACAAACGCATTTTTATTTAAAAAAAAATCACATTTTATTAAAAAAAAATAAGAAAACAGTAAAGGTACCCCAATTTTTTTTATAAAATGTGAAGGATGATGTTTCACCGAGTAAATTGATATCCAACATGTCATGCTTTAAAATTGCACATGCTCTCGGAATGGCGACAAATGACGATACTTAAAAATCTCCATAGGTGACGCTTTAAAAAGGTTTACAGGTTGCCTGTTTAGAGTTAGACCCCTTTCACACTGAGGCGCTTTGCAGGCGCTATAACGCTAAAAATAGCACCTGCAAAGCGCCCTGAAAGAGCGGCCCCATTCATTCCCCAGGGCTTTCACACTGGAGACACAGCAGCGGCTGTTTCAGGGCGATTTGCAAGCGCTATTTTTAGCTCCTGCAAAATGCCCCAGTGTGAAAGGGGTCTTCGTGTACAATCTGTGGCATGTAAACTCACTCTTAATGTAAACCCAAGATAACAAAAAACAGGGAAAGTCTTTGGGTTGATTTACTAAAGGCAAATCCTCTTTGCACTACAAGTGCAGTTGGTGGAGATCTGAGGGGGACATGCATGGAAAATAAAAAACAGCATCTTTGCTTCTACATGATCGGATGTTAAAATCACCAGTGCTTCCCCTCAGATTTTCAGTGACTACACTTGTACTGCAGAGTGGATTTGCCTTTAATAAACCCAAAAATACCTAAGAACTTGGGGTGTACACAGCAAAGTGCTAGAGTGCAATTTGCCTAATGGGGACACTAGTTAGACCTGTGTGTCCCCAAGGAAAGGCATTGTTAGGGTTTTACCCTCATTTCCTGTTTGGCTATGTGACAGGCAGTGAAGCCAATTTTAAGAAAAGGGACACAAAGCCCAACCTAAATAAGACAAAAAGAGGTTCTAACACTCACTTGGTTTCCCTCAAATTCCCACAATTAGAAAAGGATTGTGACATACCTAGCCGGGAGAGAGACTTTTGGAGGGGACTGAATGCTAACCTCTTGCCGATCGATCGTGGGCCCTGGCATTTGGGGGAACGGTGCTCTTTGTGAGCTGTATGCCTGGGGACCCTTGAGGTGGTATTACTGTGGATTCGGGTCCTGGTCCCCCAGGACACACAGACTCTGGGGACCCTGGATTTGCCATATTAGAAATACTGGCTGATTCATAATGCTGGGAAAAATACTGTTAGGAGATGCTGATGTCAATTCCAGCCACCTGTCTGTCTGTCTGTTGCCTGCTAGAATGTGTATTGTAAAAAAGTCTAGTATGGGATCTAAGAGTCATTAGATCCCCATTGTTGTTTGTGTTAATTATCTCTGCTATTGTGTGAACAAGCGTTCGGTGTTGATTTGTGATAATGTTAATTGGGTTTTCTGAGCTACAAGACGGCCAGTCTGGCCTAAAGGTCATGTCTGAGTCATCTAGGCTGTCTAAAGGGATTAGTTAATTAGCCCATGTTAATTAGGTTTCTGGTCACAGGTGTATGTTCAGAGTAATATGAGCAGGAGGTATACACCTCCTCTTTTACTGTATAAAAGAGCCTGTATTCCTTTCAATAAAAGAGATTCCTGGTTGAACTTACATACAGCCTGCCTGGTGTTTGTTCTGAGCTACACAACTGGATTAGAACGGCACATAGCTGTAGTTCTAGTCTCGGAGCATCGGATGACCGAACCATCAGATGTTGCGATCTGCAATCTGATTCTATAGCCGCAGAGGAGTGTCGGGAGAGTGGAACCGAGCGAGCAGGGGCTTGTTACAAGGATTGTCCTGAGCTAGATTTTAGCTCAGTGCTCTAAATCAGTGCTTCTCAACCCTGTCCTCAAGTACCCCCCAACAGGCCATGTTTGCAGGTTTACCTTTATCTTGCACAGGTGCTTTAAATCAGTCAATGGCTTGGTATTTTGGACAGCTATTTTAGCCAAAATAAAATTCCCTAAACATATCCTGTCGGGGGTACTTGAGAACTGAGTCTAAGAACCACTGCGCTAAAATGAAAAATTGAATACTTACCTCTGTAATTTCTTTCCTGGTCACTATCCATGGCAGCATACACACAATCCATGTATATGCTACCATGAAGGTACCAGGAAAGTAACTTAGACAAATCACACCTGTTTTGGGATTTGCCATGTCAATCAGCCTAGTTAAGCTGCAGCTGGGAAATGTGTTGGATGAAAGGTAACAAAAAAAAAAACCACAAGAAAAATTTGCTACAAATTTTATTGGTCAAAACAGAACTTGGCAAAGAGCAAGGAAAGCGAAAAACACATGTATGTTAATTTGAGACAGTAACAGAATATGGTTAACATGAGTTAAAAGGAGTGTGCCCACAAATGGATATCTATTAAGGATTTAAAGATTAGTCAACATTTTGAGAACGTTTTTGCAAAATAATGCAGCACAGACAATTAAATCAAAGTGAACTACCTGCAAACGACACACATTGACAACAAACATATTTCAGGGGAAAATATCACCCACTCAAAAAAATACAATAAAGCAAAGTAATCTGTTTTGCAAAGACATAACAAACAAAATACAAATAGAAAATACATGTGTTAGAAACTTGATAAGGACACCCAAATGTACTCTCTTGTTTACCACACCATCTTGGCTCTTTTCAGGGCAAGGTAAAGAATGCTATCTGCAAGCTTTATATAACATAGGTTTGCGTGCTAATGAGGTAATTGCAAACACATGGACAGTCCATGAAACACACAAAATGCAAGTTTACCCAATGTAGAGAGAACTTCAAAGTGGGTACACCTGTTAAGGATGTCCTTAAATTACTAACCCAAAAAACACACTCTCTGAGTATGCCCAGAAACATCCAAGTGCTGTTTACACACAAAAAGCACAAAAAAAGTCCCTGAGCATGCCCATACCAACCCAAATGCAGCTAGCACAAAATAAGCCACTCCCTGTCCAAAATTAAACACATCATCCAGCATGTCCTTAATTAAGGTTAAGAAAAGAGAAGGTTGAAAAAAAGTACTGGACTGTATCAAAAACGCACCAAAAACGTATCATAAACGCACTGGATCGCATCAAAAACACACATGCATCTGGACTGCGTTTCTATGGAGTGAACTAGCCATCATGCTAGTAACTTGGGGAGGGGGGTTACTCTGCCTGTAAAGTGTTACATCTGTAGAATGTATCCAAAATGCTGCTTCAAAGATGTACGGTTTTAGAGAAAACGTACAAATTGACATTGCAGCTGCAAGGTTTTAACACAAAACCAAAAATAGCCTGCCTCCCCCCAATACATGCAAGGCCATTTGGGGCTGTAAAGGCTTAAAATGAGAATCCCCACATGAAAAATAACACCCCAAAATCTAAAAATATTGTGCCCCTCCCACACACTAACAAACCCCTAGCCAAACACACAGCAAGCCAGCCCATGAAAGGGGGGTGGGTGCTTAGGGGCAGGGGGTGCTCGGGCCCCCCAAAAGTCAACCACCTTGTCCCCATATTCAGAGGGACAAGGGCCTCTTCCACACAACCCTAGGCTGGGGTTGTGGGGGATGCAGACAGGGGGCTTTACAGAATGTGGAAAGCCCCTTTAAATTATTGGGTACAAGGTGCTTTGTGGTTGGTATTGGGCTGAGCCCAACATGCCCCAAAGGCAGCCAGCTATGTTGAGTGCATGGGGCCTTGTATGGTTCAGGAGGGAGTTGGGCGATCGCTCTTCTTGTCCCTTTCCTAGCTGGTCCTGTTGTTTGCTTGGAAAAAGGATGTGGTTTGGATTGGTGAAGGCAGCTCACAGCCTTTGTAGATTGGAGAATGGAGTGTGGAGTTCCCCTTTAAAAGCAAAAACTAGCCCAAGGAAATCATATGTATTAGAGGGGGAAGGTTAAATGCCCTTTTAGGAGCAGCTAGAGGAGCGAGAGTCTTTTTACATCATTTTAACAAGGGACATGTCACATGTTGGCAACGTAACACGCTAACATGACCTGTGTGCAAATATCCGACAAAAAAACACATAAAAGTGAACCAGCGTAAAAAAAAAAAAATGTCAAGTTTAGAGGTTCCCCCATTCAACCCACGCAAATACATTTATGTTGCTTGACATTTACTAAGATTTTGGCAACGCAGTGAACAAACGCATTTGTACGAGCGCAAATGCTGCTTGTGCATGCGCAGTGCTTAAATTGACCTCACGCAGTTCTAAACGTACTTGCAGGCACAGCATACTTGTTCAGAAAAAGTTACTTTCTCATTCTATTTTGGGCATATTTGTTACTTAGGCAGTTATTACTATACTTCTTCACATCACCCCACATCACCCCCATAATATTGGCACTTCCAGCTTCTTTTAATTTTGAGTTGAAGATGTCCTGTGCCATGTCCATAGTGGTGCACTGATCGCCTTCTCCAGTGTGCAGAGATTACTGTAGTAAATGGGAAATAGCGCTGTGTTACCGGCGCAAACGTTTCATAAATACCAAAACGTACCTTGCGCCTCAGCGTGCACCTCAACTCATGGCGCAAACGGTTCGTAAATCAGCCCCCGTGTATGGGGAAATTAATTGCTCAGACAAATGAGTGTATTTAAACGTCATCCAATCAGATTGCACAGTGTATGGGGAAATTAATTGCTCATACAAATGAGTGTATTTAAACGTCATCCAATCAGATTGCACAGTGTATGGGGAAAGAATTGCTCAACAGATGACTAGATTTATACATCATCCAATCAGATTGCACAGTGTATGGGGAAATGAATTGTCCAGAATGCAAAATACACTGACATATATTGAAAAGATGTTTTCATGGAAGTTTCGGCTCCACCAATGATTATAGACTATCACCATAAAATGCACAATTACAAGTCCAGGGAACATCTGCACAGTTGTTGATAGGAGGAAGATCTCTAGAATGAATATTGCGTTGTTTCAAAATGAAGTGAATGAATGAAATAAAACTGGAAGCAATATTCTCCATGTGATAAGGAAAAGTTCATTAACATGATTAGAACCACAATGAGCAAGTGCCCAATATATAAGCAGTTGTGCACGCTGGAGAACGCAGATGCGCCTGTGTGCAACACACATATTTAACAAGCTAAAGCGTGTGCGCCCTGTCAGGCGAGGATGAAATGGGGTGCTTTGACAATGTGCATGTGCAGTTGAGTAAGCTGAAAGAAGGGTGTAAAAAGGCTTGATTAGTTGTAAGACAGATCTACATGTTCTGGACAGAATTTGTGCATTTAAACAATATTATATACATACTTTTTAGCCTGGTAATAGAAGATGGTAAACTAGTAAAGTTATCCACAGTATTCAGACAAAAATGTAGAAGATTACATTGGCTGCGCTTGCTAATGGTAGGCATCAAAGATTGCGCAAGTGTGCAATAGCGCTTCCTATGTAAATATGGTTGGATGCATATAAGTGCACCATAATTTTTGATAAATGTCTTGAGTCCCGCTTTTTTGTGCAATTACTCCAATTTCTCCACTGCACCACAGGCGCAGGTCTTTAGTAAATCACCCCCAATGAGTGATGTCCACGGACAGGTGTTTAATTAGTTGGATAACCATCTGGCCTAAAACGTTTTCTGTAAGCCATGGTTCTGAACCTGAACTATCAATTCCCAATTTCTTCTGGGTTGCAAATTCATAAGCATCTACAAATTTTATAAAATCTTCACAAATAGATCCATTGTAGAAATTTCTAAAGTTGAGTTTAAGTTGTTCTGTATGGGAAATGTCTGTAGTTTCATCAAATATTACATTAAAATAGCAAGCCTCTTTAATTCTAGCTACAATGACATTGCTGATTTCATCACCACAACACCTGATTAAATCATTTTGTGTGGATTTGGAAATCTAAGTAGCACGAGAAGATGCAGTAAGGAGGTGCTTCTCTATTATTTTGTCTCCAGATGGAACACAGTATCTCAGCAATTCCTGAAAGTTACCCTTATTCACCTCCAGGGTGGAGTCATCCATTAAAGCACCATCATCTCGTGGCCACGCAGAGGTATATTTTGTCTACCCAAAAATATAACTGACTCAACGATAGAACACATTCGCTCTCGGTTCTCTTTCACTTTCTGAAGACGTTGTTAGTTTATTTCATTGACAATTTAATTTTCCGAATGGTAGGTTTTTTAAAAATGCATTTCTTTAAAATACACTCTCTTGGTGATAAACAAGCCTTGCATGGACTTCCAAATCTCCATCCTTGCCCTTAAGCTTTTTAAAATTAGTAAGGGTCTCCATTACCAATTTTCCAAAGGCCATGCCTTTATTATGACCACCTTTCCGATGTTGCTCAAACAATGCACAGTACTTGCAAAACAATCCCTTTTTGGCAGGTGAATACACTAGCCAAGGAATACTGTCAATACTTTGTTTTGACAAGTATCGCTTTATTTCCAGAGTTTCTCCATTCTTGGAAGTCATGTTCTGAAAAGAGAAAGGTAGTTCATATCCAGGAGGAGGTTGCCATGGATTTTCCAATAGCAAGCATTTGGTGTAGTCATTGATTGTTTTTCCAAGATGTGTGCCAATGTAATTCATTAAGATACTGCTGGTTTGAGGCGGGGTATCAACAGACAGTGGCAACACATTAGGATCTGTTTGACAAGATATTGGCTCTACAAATGTACCAGAACAGGATGGGAGGGTAGTGTCAATTTCCATACTTGAAGCGCTTTCTAGTATTGTTTTTTTTTTTTGCACTAGTACTGAAGAAAGAATCTATAGTCCTGCAGTTCACTGTTTTCTGACTCATTTTGCTGTTTCTATAATTAAAGACAGCAGACATGATACAAGAGATGGTCAGAGACTGCAGACATGATACAAGACATGGTCAGAGACTGCAGACATGATACAAGAGATGCTCAGAGACTGCAGACATGATACAAGAAATGGTCAGAGACTGCAGACATGATTCAAAAGATCAATGAAACCTCACCAGTGATCATCAAATGCAGCCTTACCTGTGCCCATCAAATGCAGCCTCACCAGTGCTCATCTAATGCAGCCTCATCAGCGCTTATCAAATGCAGCCTTACCACCGCCCATCAAAAGCAGCCTCACCAGTGCCAATCAAATGCAGCCTTATCAGTGCCCAACAGCAATAGAAAAAAAAATCTTGTCAGGGGTTCTAACCCTTCTATCTCTATCCAAAACTACATACACTTAAATTTCCACATACCTTTCTCTTCTATAGCAAAGCCATTTAGCATATAAAGCAGGGATTCTCTTACACCAACCTGCACTTTAAGATCCCTCTGACATGGGAGATATGATCAGGTCTGCCTGTCAGTTTTTCAGGGAGACCTGACCGAAAGATCCATGCATTCCTATAGATAGGCGGGTGTAAATGGTTTGTTTATACCTGCCTACCTCCTACCGCCAATCCAATCTGCTATAAAAAAAACAGAAGGGGATCTGTCCTCTTCTGTGTAGGCAGATCGGATCAGAGGTAGTTGGGTGTAAACAGACAGTAGAGTCCGTTTACACCCAGCTGCCCATAGAGTAGAGCAGGCTTAGTCCGTGTTGGCTCTTCAGAAACTTGGCGGATACAGATGTGTCATCTGCCCACTCTGCTCCTATCAACAGGGGATCTGACAGCTGATCCCCTGCTGATTTAAATGGAATCCACTGCTGTGTGAAAGGGGCCTAATGTTCTTCCTAAAATAACAGCAACATTGACTGGTTACATTGTTTTCCCTATAAACCCACCTGTTCTGTTTCCTTACGCTATACATTTGTTTTACCATGAAATACCACAAATATTGCACAGAAACCCTGAAACATTTTGCCCAATTGCCATGTCAGTGTTTAAAATTCAGTGTTAGATTTATGGGTTTAACAAAGGTTTCAAAAATTAATACCGTATTTAAAAATAAATTCAGCTGGCCAGATTAAATCGCAATTAAACCACTAAATCTCCTCTTCCATGCTGCAAATTTACAAAATATATAGTGTGCACAGATGCGCCTCCGGTCTCTTCCAGGTATTTGGGACCTTGGCAGAAACCAGTGGCCCATATGTGAACATGCAGCAGATTTCTGCATATGAGCACAAACACTGCCAGCTTCTGTCAGATGGGCATCATGCCATCTGCAGCATTTGTGCGCAAGCTTCGAAAAATGCAGCATGTGTGCATATGCGCTGCAAAGTTGTGGCTTTGACGTAGCAATCCCAGGAGACTGCAGGCCCAGCCTACGCTGAAAGCTAGGAAGTGTAGTCTTGAGTAGGGATGAGCTTCGTGTTTGAATCGAACACATGTTCGTCTCGAACATTGCCTTTTCGAACGTTCACCGAATCCTGAATGATATGGGCCATTCGCGCCAAATTTGAGTGGCACATCACGGCCCATAATTCACTGCGGAATCGCAGTGCATTGCTGTCTGATGATTGGCCAAGCATGCACTATGACCCGCATGCTTGGCCAATCACAGCGCCGTCTGTACAGAGAGACGTAATTGGCCAAAGTCAGGGTGACTTTGGCCAATTATGGCTTAGGGGGTTTAGTACACGCCCCATACTATATAAGGCCGCTTGCACGGCGGCCCTGTGTAGTGTGTTCCGGCGTTGAGAGAGGGATAGATAGACAGCGAGACAGTTTCATTTGATTTAAGTTAGATAGAGTAGGCAGGCAAAAATTAGTGGTGTTCTTCTGATCCTATTAGTACAGTACCGCAGGCAGCTGCAGTATTTACAAGTTAGTGTAGTGCGTCCTCTGCACAGTGTGCACCTAAAGCTACCTGAAGAAAATTGGTGGTGTTCTTCTATTCCTATATTAATACCACAGGCAGGCAGCTACAGTATTTAAAATTAGTGTACTGCGTCCTCTGCACAGTGTGCACCTAAAGCTAACTGAATAAAATTGGTGGTGTTCTTTTGATCCTATATTAATACCACAGGCAGGCAGCTACAGTATTTACAGTTAGTGTACTGTGTCCTCTGCACAGTGTGCACCTAAAGCTACCTGAATAAAATTGGTGGTGTTCTTCTGATCCTATTAATACCATAGGCAGGCAGCTACAGTATTTACAGTTAGTGTACTGCATCCTCTGCACAGTGGGCACCTAAAGCTACCTGAAGACAATTGCTGTTGTTTAGGGATGAGCTTCGAGTTCGAGTCAAACTCATGTTCGACTCGAACATTGGCTGTTCGCCCGTTCGCCGAACAGCGAACAATTTGGGGTGTTCGCTGCAAATTCAAAAGTCTATGGGAGAAATCAAAAGTGCTAATTTTAAAGGCTTATATGCAAGTTATTGTCATAAAAAGTGTTTGGGGACCTGGGTCCTGCCCCACGGGACAAGGATCAATGCAAAAAAAGTTTTAAAAATGGCCGTTTTTTTCGGGAGCAGTGATTTTAATAATGCTTAAAGTGAAACAATAAAAGTGTAATATTCCTTTACATTTCGTACCTGGGGGGTGTCTATAGTATGCCTGTAAAGGGGCGCATGTTTCTCGTGTTTAGAACAGTCTGACAGCAAAATGACATTTCAAAGGAAAAAGTCATTTAAAAGTACTCGCGGCTATTAATGAATTGCCGGTCCGACAATACACATAAAAGTTCATTGATAAAAACGGCATAGGAATTCCCCACAGGGGAACCCCGAACCACAATTTTTTTTTTAAAAATGATGTGGGGGTCCCCCTAAATTCCATAACAGGCCCTTCAGGTCTGGTATGGATATTAAGGGGAACCCCGGCCAAAATGTAAAAAAAAATGGAGTGGGGTCCCCCTCAAAATCAAAAAATAGCATGGGGTCCCCCTAAAAATCCATACCAGACCCTTATCCGAGCACACAAAGTGGCAGGCCACAGGAAAAGAGGGGGGATGAGAAAGCACCCCCCCTGAACCGTACCAGGCCACATGCCCTCAACATTGGGAGGGTGCTTTGGATAGCCCCCCAAAACACCTTGTCCCCATGTTGATAGGGACAAGGGCCTCATCCCCACAACTATTGCCCGGTGGTTGTGGAGGTCTGCAGGCGGGGGGCTTATCGGAAGCGTCTTCTTATCTTCTTCTCCTCGGGCCGCTCCGCATCCATGATGGCATGGAGGGAGGCTCCCGCTGTGTGACGCTTCTCCTCTTCTGACGGTTCTTAAATAATGGGGGGGCGGGGTCACCCGGTGACCCCGCCCCCTCTGACACACGGAAACTTGACTGGGACTTCCCTGTAGCATTCCCCGTGATGTCAGAGGGGGCGGGATCACCCGTGACGTAACCCCGCCCCCTTCTGACATCACGGGGAATGCCACAGGGAAGTCCCGTCAAGTCCCTGTGCGTCAGAGGGGGCAGGGTCACGGGGAGGCTCCGCCCCCCCATTATTTAAGAACCGTCAGAAGAGGAGAAGCGTCACACAGCGGGAGCCTCCCTCCATGCCATCATGGATGCGGAGCGGCCCGAGGAGAAGAAGATAAGAAGCCGCCGCGGATGAAGATGAAGGACAAGAACACCGGAGGAAGTACCAGAAGTACCAGAATAACCAGAAGATGAAGAAGATGGAGGAAGAAACCGAAGGAAGAGAGAAGATAGAAGAAAGAAGAAAGAAGAAGCATTTAAATAAAGGAATTGTCAAAAACTGTCTCTTGGCATTTTTAACATTTTTGACAGTTTTTTTGTGAAATGGTAGGAGTACTTTTGTATCTCCTTACCATTTCACACAGGGGGGAGGGCCGGGATCTAGGGGGCCCCTTGTTAAAAGGGGCTTCCAGATTCCGATAAGCCCCCCGCCCGCAGACCCCCACAACCACGGCAAGGGTTGTGGGGATGAGGTCCTTGTCCCCATCAACATGGAGACAAGGTGTTTTGGGGGGCTACCCTAAAGCACCCTCCCAATGTTGAGGGTATGCAGCCTGGTACAGTTCAGGGGGGGCGCTCTCTCATCCCCCCTCTTTTCCTGTGGCCTGCCAGGTTGCGTGCTTGGATAAGGGTCTGGTATGGATTTTTAGGGGGACCCCACGCCATTTTTTTTTACATTTTGGCTGGAGTTCCCCTTAATATCCATACCAGAGTTGAAGGGCCTGGTATGGAATTTAGGGGGACCCCCACATCATTTTTTTTTTAAATGTTGGTTCAGGGTTCTCCTGTGGAGAATTCCAATGCCGTTTTTATCAATGAACTTTTATGTGTATTGTCGGACCGGCAATTCATTAATAGCCACGAGTAGTTTTAAATGACTTTTTTTCCTTTGAAATGTCATTTTGCTGTCAGACTGTTCTAAACACTGGAAACATGCGCCCCTTTACAGGTATACTATAGACACCCCCCAGGTATGAAATTTAAAGGAATATTACACTTTTATTGTTTCACTTTAAGCATCATTAAAATCACTGCTCCAGAAAAAAACGGACGTTTTTAAAACTTTTTTTTGCATTGATACATGTCCCCTGGGGCAGGATCCGTGTCCCCAAACCCTCTTTAGGACAATACTATGCAAATTAGCCTTTAAAATTAGCACTTTTGATTTCAAACGTTCGAATCCCATTAACTTCAATGGGGTTCTAACATTTGTACAAATTTTCGGTCTGGTAAAAAGATTTCAGTTCTGTCAGGGGAGGAGAGACAGATGGTCTGTTCCTAACAATTAGGAACAGCGATCAGTCTCCTCCTCTAGTCAGTACCATCCCCCCACAGTTAGAAAAACCTCCTAGGGAACGCATTTAACCCCTTGATCACCCCAGTCTTAACCCCTTCCTTGCCAGTGACATTTATACATTAATCAGTGGCTATTTTTAGCTCTGATCGCTGTATAAGTGTCAATGGTCCCAGAAAAGTGTCAAAAGTGTCTGATTTTGTTCGCTGCAATGTTGCAGTCCCACTAAAAATCGCTGATCGCCACCATTACTAGTAAAAAAATAAATACATTTATAACTTGCGCAAACCAGTCAATATACATTTATTGTGATTTTTTTACCAACAATATGTAGAAGAATATATATCGCCCTAAACTGATGAAGAGATTGATTTTTAAAAAAAATGGGGATATTTATTATAGCAAAAAGTAAAAAAATATTGTTTTTTTTCAAAATTGACGGTTTTCTTTTGTTTATAACGCAAAAAATTAAAACCACAGAAGTGATCAAATACCACCAAAAGAAAGCTCTATTTGTGGGAAAAAAAGGACGTCAATATTGTTTGGGTACAGTGTCGCAAGAATGCGCAATTGTCAGTTAAAGCGACGCAGTGCCATATCGCAAAAAATGGCCTGGTCATTGAGCAGCCAAATCTTCCGGGGCTGAAGTAGTTAGGAATGAACAAGATGAAAATGTCAATACTAAAAGAGCAGTTTTTTTTCTCTTCATAAATAATTGGCATACATGTATTCTACAATTTTACACAATCATAACTTTTTGTACTCACTTTAATTCCTATACTTTGGTGCTCTGGTGGGGGGAGGGGCTTCCAAGGACCAATAGAGATGAGCAGGATCTGGGATTGCAGGTAGCATCACCAATCGCCATCACTTCACATGACGTACAGCCATTGCAGCCTTCATGCCTTCTTCTTCATCCTGAGTGTCAGTGTCTGGCACTTGGAGAAGATCATGGAGGGAGGAGGTGGGTGGAGCCAATACTCTCACACTAGGCACAGAGGAGGAAAAGGCTCTGAATGTGGCGCCTCGTTCTCCTCCCCCTTAGTAGTGGCTAGGAAGTGACTGTCCTGACATCACTGGTTGCTGGATGCCAGGCGGCACAGCTGCTAGCAACCAGTACAGCTCCACCCACCTCCTTCCTCCATCTTCACTAGGCTCCAGTGCTGCATGAAGAGAACAGGGTCCCTCTCCTGGCGCCACTGCTGGCCTGCTGTTGATGTGAGAGAGACTTGGGAGTCCATAATATTTTCAGGGGGGGGAATTGCTCCATTCCCCCCTGTATCCGCCCCTGCCTTAGGAAAGGCAAAAATTATAGGGCTAAGATTTTTACTGGAAGGGTTAGTGCAAGAGATGCCCTAAGATATGGTTTTGCTCTCCCTCCACTGGAAATACTATTGCTGGGAAATTGGAGATAAAAGCTGACGTTTCAGTATAGTCTGCTGTCCTAATCGCATGCATACATTTTAAAGAGAGGTCATGGAATAACAAAGAAAGGAATGCATTATTGAACTGTGATTATACAGTAATCCTACTTTATCGTAAAAGCAGGCAAACAAAAAACAAACAAACAAACAACGTATAACTATTTGTTAGGTAAACAGTGTGATAATGTATAGCGCACATCAAGATATACACTGCCATTGCACCATATTATTGCATAATTTATGCCTTTTTATTTGAACTATGTCCAAGGTTGCCCAAGTACAAAACTGCCACTGCTCATGGGTTTAAAATCCCAGCCAATACCCATAAAATCAAAACAAAGTTAAGCAACTGAACAAACAGCAGAAATGGATTTTTAAGGATTCACAAGGGTACGTTTGGTTTCTTTGATGTAAGCAGCTATCATGGAAAGATTGATGTTTAGTGGCATAGTAACATTTCACAAGGCAGCTGTCTGCTCAATAATAATGGAAATGCACTATCTATCTTCATTGTGTTCCATTAACATGCACCTCAAATCTATCACAAATAATGTCTACAACTCCACTCTGTAACTTAATATCACTGTCAGTTAAATACTCTTAAATATTTCTGTTCATATGCTCTGTTTTATGGCATTTAATTCTAACTAGTTTTTTATGCTTCAAACCTGATTAAGGAACATATTCCAATGCTGGCAGCCAGACCTATATTTACAACGAAAAACGTTGCGATGAAAAGTAGTTTATGTGCTTTCACAGCTGTCAACACACAATTTACACAAGCCCTGCATTTTGTGTGCATTCTGTACACTGAGGAAGCTGCGGCTGCATTAAAAAACTCAAATTTAAAACTGGAAAAAATGTTCCCTGCAATTTACAACATCTGTTTAAATGAATATTTCTCCAGACTGCTATCATTAGGATGGTAATTTGTCATACAAGTTTGAAGTTTGTGATTTTATACTACTTACAAACTGTGCAACATTGAAGCTAAAATGTAACTTTTTTTGCTTGTTAACAATTACAAAATGATGGAAGTTTTCTAAGCTCTGGTCTAAACATAAACTTTTTTGCCATTTCTAAAGTCTAAGAGCCGGTTCACACTGAGGCAGCATGACTTGCAGCGTGACTGCCTCAGGCGATCTGCACACGACAGCACCGGCAACTTGCAAAACGACTTCTATATAGAAGTCAATGCAAGTTGCCTCAAGTCGCCCCCGAAGTAGTACAGGAACATTTTTCTAAGTCGGAGTGACTTGAGTCGCTCCTATTAGAACGGTTCCATTGTACAGAATGGAACGCAACTTGTCAGGTGGCTTAATCACCTGACAAGTCAACCCAGTGTGAAACGGCTCTAACTCAGCAATGTTTACTCTTAAAGCTCAACTAAAGTCCCAGATTTTTTTTTTAATCTCTTTACAGTTCTGTACCCCACATGTTATGATTTGTAAATCATTTTTACAAAAATGCCTAAAAATATCCTTTTCCCTACGTCAAAATGCTTCTTCCTGCTCTGACGCTGCAGTGTTCCGTGTTGGTGGCGTTGAGTAACAGCCATACCCCCAACATGTGTTCACTAGGGATGAGCTTCGAGTTCGAGTTGAACTCATGTTCAACACGAAATTCGGCTGTTCGCCAGTTCGCCGAACAGCGAACAATTTGGGGTGTTCGCGGCAAATTCGAATGCCACGGAACACCCTTTAAAAGTCTATGTGAGAAATCAAAAGTGCTCATTGTAAAGGCTTATATGCATGGTATTGTTATAAAAAGTGTTTGGGGACCTGGGTCCTGCCATAGGGGACATGGATCAATGCAAAAAAAAAGTTTTAAAAATGGACGTTTTTTCAGGAGCAGTAATTTTATTAATGCTTAAAGTGAAACAAAAAAAGTGTAATATCCCTTTAAATTTTGTACCTGGGGGGTGTCTATAGTATGCCTGTAAAGAGGCGCATGTTTCCCATGTTTAGAACAGTCTGACAGCAAAATGACATTTCAAAGGAAAAAAGTCATTTAAAACTACTCGCGGCTATTAATGAATTGCCAGTCCGACAATACACATAAAAGTTCATTGACAAAAATGGCATGGGAATTCCCCACAGGGGAACCCCGAACCAAAATTTGAAAAAAAAACGTTGTGGGGTCCCCCCAAAAATCCATACCAGACCCTTATCCGAGCACGCAACCTGGCAGGCTGCAGAAAAAGAGGGGGGGGACGAGGGAGCACCCCCCTCCTGAACCGTACCAGGCCACATGCCCTCAACATTGGGAGGGTGCTTTGGGGTAGCCTCCTAAAACACCTTGTCCCCATGTTGATGGGGACAAGGGCCTCATCCCCACAGCCCTTGCCCGGTGGTTGTGGGGGTCTGCGGGCGGGGGGCTTATCGGAATCTGGAAGCCCCCTTTAACAAGGGGACCCCCAGATCCCGGCCCTCCCCCCTGTGTGAAATGGTAAGGGGGTACAAAAGTACCCCTACCATTTCACAAAAAAAGTGTCAAAAATATTAAAAATGACAAGAGACAGTTTTTGACAATTCCTTTATTTAAATGCTTCTTCTTCTTTCTTCCATCTTCTTTCTTATATCTTTTATCTTCCTTCGGTTTTTTCCTCCATCTTCTTCTTCTTCTGGTTCTTCCTCTGGTGTTCTTGTCTGGCATCTTCCTCCGCGGCGTCTTCTTATCTTCTACTCCTCGGGCCGCTCCGCATCCATGATGGCATGGAGGGAAGCTCCCGCTGTGTGACGCTTCTCTCTTCATCTTTTTATCTTCATCTTCTTCTCTTCATCTTCTTGTCTTCATCTTCTTGTCTTCATCTTCTTGTCTTCATCTTCTCCTCGGGCCGCTCCACATCCATGATGGCATGGAGGGAGGCTCCCGCTGTGTGACGCTTCTCCTCTTCTGACGGTTCTTATATAACAGGGGCGGGGCCACCCGGTGACCCCACCCCCTCTGATGCACAAGGACTTGATGGGGACTTCCCTGTGGCATTCCCCGTGATGTCAGAAGGGGGCAGGGTCACCCATTACGTAACCCGCCCCCTTCTGACGTCACAGGGAATGCCACAGGGAAGTCCCCGTCAAGTCCCCATGCGTCAGAGGGAGCGGGGTCATTGGGTGGCCCCGCCCCCCGTTATTTAGGAACCGTCAGAAGAGGAGAAGTGTCACACAGCGGGAGCTTCCCTCCATGCCATCATGGATGCGGAGCGGCCCAAGGAGAAGATGAAGACAAGAAGATGAAGAGAAGATGAAGAGAAAAAGATGAAGAGAAAAAGACGAAGAGAGAAGCGTCACACAGCGGGAGCCTCCCTCCATGCCATCATGGATGCGGAGCGGCCCGAGGAGAAGAATATAAGAAGATGCCGCGGAGGAAGATGCCGGACGAGAACACCAGAGGAAGAACCAGAAGAACCAGAAGAAGAAGAAGATGGAGGAAGAAACTGAAGGAAGATAGAAGATAGAAGAAAGAAGAAGCATTTAAATGAAGGAATTATCAAAAACAGTCTCTTATCATTTTTAACATTTTTGACAGTTTTTTTGTGAAATGGTATGGGTAAGTACCCCCTTACCATTTCACACAGGGGGGGAGGGCCGGGATCTGGGGTCCCCTTGTTAAAGGGGGCTTCCAGATTCCAATAAGCCCCCCACCTGCAGACCCCCACAACCACCGGGCAAGGGTTGTGGGAATGAGGCCCTTGTCCCCATCAACATGGGGACAAGGTGTTTTGGGGGGCTACCCCAAAGCACCCTCCCAATGTTTAGGGCATGTGGCCTGGTACGGTTCAGGAGGGGGGGCGCTCTCTTGTCCCCCCTCTTTTCCTGCGGCCTGCCAGGTTGCGTGCTCGGATAAGGGTCTGGTATGGATTTTTGGGGGGACCCCACGCCATTTTTAAAAAAATTTTTGGCACAGGGTTCCCCTTAACATACATACCAGACCTGAAGGGTTTTTTTTAAACTTTTTTTGCATTGATCCATGTCCTCTGGGGCAGGACCCAGGTCCCCAAATACTTTTTACGACAATAACTTGAATATAAGTCTTTAAAATTAGCACTTTTGATTATTCATGTTCGTGTCCCATAGACTTTAACGGTGTTCGCGTGTTTAAACAAATTTTTTGCCTGTTCACAAGAAAATAAATTTACAAATGTTTGATTCTTTTAATTCTATAGAATAATGTTTTGCATTTGAGGCATTAATATTATGGAAACAACCATGCTCATGCTGATGTGGCATTGGCTATTGGGCTATTGCAGGCAAAAAGTTCTAGCAAATTATTTTCAAACTTTTATGTTTTCGCGACAAGGTCACTATCCTGCAGAAGGCAAGAGAACTAGGAAATATCCAGCATAATGGTGCCAGGATCTCGATATACCCGGATTTCTCCCCCGAGCTACAGAGGCAAAGAGCCAAATTTGGAGACTGTAAAAGAAAGCTTCAACAACTAAGAGTTAATTACGCGCTATTGTACCCGGCACGGCTGCGTGTCACGGCTCTGGGGGAGGTTAGGTTTTTTTCTACCCCTAAGGATGTGTCAATTTGGTTGGAGAAGAATGAAGAAAGAATAAGACGGGGTGTTGAAACTTAGACACTTTTTTCCCTTTTTCTTTTTTCTTTTTTTTTTTTTTTTTCCTTTTTTCCTTCATTTTTCTAGCTTTTTTGCCCTACATTCACGGTCTATTAGAATGTATTTTGGAGTGGAGTGGCGTGGGGGGCGGGGGGATGGTAGGGGACTAAATATAAATATAGGTGATAAAAGCATTTATATCAATGTGAGTTAGAGGTATTAGTTTATTTTAAAAATCACTAGCACATTATTTATAATATTAATAAGGTTAACATTTAGGGGATAGTTCCCCTCCTACTAGGTTTGGTGCACGGCTTTTTCTTTAACTTTAGAGTGTTTGAAGGTCACTATAGAAGCCCGAGGAGTAGGCCCAAATGTGGGCCCAAGGGTTTGGGATTGGGATGGGGAGGGGGGGTGGGTGGTGTTGAGGGGGGGAGGAGACTGGGGGGTGGGGGGGAGATTTGGATCGGGGGGGTGTATATTGAGGGTAGAGGGGGAGGGGGGGCATGGTTTTGGATGGATGAATGTTGGTCTAGTCTGCTACAGCAAAGGGACACAATTAAAAATAGGGTCACTCACAATGTTCACAAAAGATGGTGGTTTGGTTTATTAGGGTTATTAGCGATATGTGTGCAGTAAAGTCACTAGACCCAAGGGTCAATGATAACCAACAAGAGGTGTAAAAAAACCCCAGGAGGTGGTGGAAGGGTTAACATATGCGCATGGAATGTAAGGGGAATCGGGGATAATTTAAAAAAACAGATAATTTTTTCAATAGCCAAGAGGAGGAAAGTTAAAATACTCTGCCTGCAGGAGACCCATTTAGTAAAGGACTCAATTAAAATCTTAGATAATACGCAATTCCAGACACAATATCACTCCACACACTCCTCTTATTCTAGAGGGGTGAGTGTGCTGATAAGCACTGGTTTACCCTTCTCCTGTAGTCAGAGCAAGGTGGACGAATACGGCCGGTATATCTTTCTTTCCTGTTTGATAGAAAATAAAAGATTCATTCTAGCTAACGTCTATATCCCTCCCCCATTTAGTATGACAATACTGGATGATTTAGCCAGTTTTATAATGAACTCCCCCGGGACCCCGGTCATAGTGGTGGGCGATTTCAACATGACAATGGACAACAGTATAGATAGGTTTCCCCCCAAAACTGGACCTAGAGCGGCACCTAAGAGCCCCCTTATGCAATATTGCGATGAAATAGGATTGGTGGACATCTGGAGGAGGAGGCATCCTGGGGTGAAGCAATATTCATGCCACTCCAGGACCCATGCCACTTTATCCAGAATTGACCTGGTTCTGGGAAATGAGGAAGCATTAAATGTAGTGGAGGAAGTAATGTATGAACCAAGGGCCGTCTCGGACCACACACCTGTTATTACTGTGGTGAAGGTAGGAGGGCACCATACCTGGGGGAACTGGAAGGTCAATCCCTTTTGGCTTGATTTAATAGGAGATGAGGAGGGAATGAAGGAGAACTTATCGGAGTTTGTTAGAATAAACCTGGGCTCGACCTCAGTGGGGGTTGTTTGGGACTCCCTGAAGGCATATCTCCGGGGAGTACTAATCCAGAAAATTGCATTTAATAAAAAGCAATCGCTAGCAGGAGAACAAAAAGCGAAAGAGAGTGTAGAAATAGCAGAAGCGCAGTACATAGACACGCCATCCCAATCCAGCTATAAGCTCTGGGTGGAGAGACAGGATAGGTACAGCAGGGTGCTCCGGGAGGGGATGGAAAAGAGGAGCTTATTTCAAAGGCGGAGCTTTGCTGGAGAGGGGGAGCGAGTTGGAAAGGCTCTGTCTCTAATAATTAAGGCTAATGGCCCCTCAGGTACAATAGCAGCAATCAAGGGGGGGGACGGAGTTTTGAAAAAGACCACTCCTGACATTCTGCATGAATTTAGGACATATTTCGAGAAGTTGTACGGCTCTCACAGAGTAAATGTGGAGGCCGAAATGCAGTTTTTTTTCAAGGGGCTAAGGATAACCCCATTAACAAGTGAAGATAGGGAAATGCTGGATGCCCCACTAACCCTCGCTGAATTGCAGAGGGCAGTGGGAGACATGGCAGGCCAGAAGTCACCAGGCCCCGACGGCCTGCCCATAGAAGTCTTTAAAAAATATGGAGAGGTACTATTGCCCCTACTTTTGGAGGTGTTCAACGGAGCCAGGGAGGACGGGGCCCTGCCACTGTCCATGTCAGAAGCCATAATAATAACCCTGTTGAAAGAAGGGAAGAACCCAATAGATATGTCATCATATAGGCCTATCTCGCTCTTATGTTCGGACGTAAAAATCCTGGCAAAAGTAATGGCCGCAAGGCTGAATAAGATAATTTCTAAAATAATACATACGGACCAGACTGGGTTTATCCCAAATAGATCTATGAGTACGAACATAAGACGAGTGTACCTAAATATGCAAACACCGGTGGTAAACAGTGGGGGGAGAGCGGCTCTTTCACTGGACGCGGCCAGAGCCTTCGACTCCCTGGAATGGCACTACCTGTGGAGGGTCCTAGTGGAATACCAGTTTGGCCCTGGGTTTGTCCAATGGTTAAGGCTGTTATACAGTGGTCCGAGAGCCAGGGTTAAGATCAATGGCCAGTGCTCGGAGGGGTTCCAGCTGAGCAGGGGTACGAGACAGGGGTGCCCTCTGTCCCCCCTGCTCTTCGCTCTGGCAATTGAGCCTTTGGCGATAGCCCTGAGAGCGGCGCAGGGGGTGCAGGGATTTAAAAGAAGTAAGGGGACGGACAAGGTAGCTATGTATGCAGATGACATCTTGCTGTTCCTGGCAGACACGCAGAATTCATTAAAAACAGCCATAGGGATAGTGGAGGAATTCGGCGTGTTCTCTGGGTTGTTGATTAATTGGGACAAATCAGTGATCCTACCCATAGATCCGCTGAATGAACCCCTCCCTAGCCAGGTATCCCAGGTTAAAATAGTCAGCCAAATGAAATATCTAGGTATCAATATAACCAATGATCCAGGACAGTATATTTCCGGTAACTTAGTCCCACTTATGAAAAAAATGAAACAGAAGTGCCGGGTGTGGAGTCGCTTGCCCCTCTCAGTCGTCGGACGCTGCAATCTGATCAAGATGGTCTGGCTACCCCAACTTTTACATGTCTTGCAGAATTCCCCTGTGTGGATTCCCAAGCACTGGTTCAAAAAAATAGACAGTGTGTTTAGAGAACTTATTTGGAAAGGTGGGTCGGCTAGGATCAGTTTGCGGACGTTGCGACAGCCAGAGGAGAAGGGTGGCCTGGCAGTACCGGATCCATACGGATACTTCCTGGCCTCCCAATTACAGCAAATGGGAGGCAGTAACAGGCCATGGGAGGAAGGAGGGGGTGGTAGTATCTTGTGGAATGATATCGGCCATGACACGATCGCAGAAGCATTAGAGGCAGACTCATTTAGTACTAAATGCCCCACTACCAAACTGATGGTTAAGGCATGGGTACAAGCCAAAAGAACTTTGGGATACATGGGCTTTGCGGAATTTTCCCCACTCTGGGATAACAATAACCTTAATGAGCTTAAAAAAATAGGACACTTTGTGGAATGGGACCGTCGGGGTATCCATTGCCTGGCTCAGGTATATAGAGGGGGGAGGTTAAAATCTTTTAAGGAGTTGGTAGAGGAGTATGCAATTTCTAAAAGATCTTTTTACAAGTATCTGCAACTCAGGCATGCCCTAGAGGCACAATTTGGGAAGGATGCTCCAGTGTGGTGTGAAATGACTTCTCTGAGAAAGCTTATTGATGTACACACTACGAAGGGGCTGATCTCTGAAATGTATAGATGCCTAAAGGCTTCTGCCCAGGGGGGCATGGTAGAGACCAAAAGCAGGATCCAGTGGGAGGGAGATGTGGGAGTACTGTCCGATGACCAATGGAAGCAGGTCCTGTCGCTGGGGCCCAGGGTCACTCTCTCTTCCTCTCAGGTGATGTCCCATCTTTATCTTTCCTATAGGGCATATTACACACCATTGAAATTATTTAAATGGGGTAAGAGGCCCGATCCAAAGTGCCAAAGGTGTGGGGGAGGGCATGGAGACCTGATCCACATGTTTTGGCGATGCCCCAAATTACATATATATTGGAAAGGGGTGGTGGAAAAGATAAATCTGGTGTTTGGGACGTCATTGAAAGTAGAGGCAAGGGAGTGCTTGTTGGGACTAATGGGGGACAAGGTGCCCTCAAGGGATATACAGACAGCAAGGTTTAGATGCCTGTTTCAGGGTAAAAAGCTTATCGCACAGCATTGGCAGAGAAAGGAAGCTCCGACGGTCTCAGAATGGGTGAATGCAGTCAGAGAGGTAATCTGTAGAGAGAAATATATTTACAAAAAGTGGGGTAACCCTAAGAAATTCGAAAAAATATGGAAAGCTTGGCTGGATTTGGAAGAATTGGAGTGATGGGAAGGGTGGGTGATGGATGACTTGTATGGTAGGGTGTATGATGGGGAGTGGATGAGGGGCGGGAGAGTGGGTGAGGAGGAAAAAAGGGAGGAAAATGATTCCCGAAACTTATAGCATAAGGACAGGTTAAACTGCCGCACATTAGAATGATAAGATAGGGATAGGTATCTATGCGTTTTTTGTTTTTTTTTGTTTTTCTTTTTCTTATTTATGACAATATTACTTGTTCCCTGTTATATGTTTGTTGTAATGGAAAACTTTCTCTTTTTCTAATAAAAAAGATTTAAAAAAAAAAAAAAAAAAAAAAAAAAAGATGCGAACATTCGTGTCTATGGGACACGAACATGAAAAATCCAAAGCCCTCATTTTAAAAGGCTTATGTGCAAGTTATTGCCATAAAAAGTGTATGGGGACCCGGGTATTGCCCTAGGGAACATGTATCAATGCAAAAAAAAGTTTTTTTACACAATAGTTTTTAAAGGAGCATTGGGGCGGCACAGTGGTGTAATGGGTAGCACTTTCACCTAGCAGTAAGAAGGGTCACTGGTTCGAATCCCAACCACTACCTGCCTGGAGTTTGCATGTTCTCCCTGTGCCTGCGTGGGTTTCCTCCGGGTACTCCGGTTTCTTCCCACACTCCAAAGACATGCTGGTAGGTTAATTGGATCCTGTCTAAAATTGTCCCTAGTATGTATGAATGTGAGTTAGGGACCTTAGATTGTAAGCTCCTTGAGGGTAGGGACTGATGTGAATGTACAATGTATATGTAAAGTGCTGCATAAATTGACAGCGCTATATAAGTACCATAAATAAATCAATAAATAAAGGAGCAGTGATTTTAATGATGCTTAAAGTGAAACAATGAAAATGAAATATTCCTTTAAAATTCATGCCTGGGGGGTCCCCCTAGTCTGCCTGTAAAGTGGCGCATTTGTGCAATGTCTAGAACATGCCGCAGCAATAATGACATTTCTAAAGGAAAAAAATGTAATTCAATCTTTCTCGCAGCTGTAATGTATTGCCGGCTCCCCTTATAGATAAAAAAAATGAAAACAATGGTGTAGAGCCCCCCCAGTCCATACCCAGGTCTGGTATGGATTTTAAGGGGAACTCAGAATAGGGGGGGGGGGGCGAGCTAGTGCCTCCCCCCTCCTGAACTGTACAAGGCCACATGCCCTCAACATGTGCCCTCTCAACATTAATGTACAAAAAAAGGCATCAAAATGATGCTCCAGCATTTGGCAATATAGTTAGAAGGGCCCTGCTCAAAAGAGCTTACAATCTACAAAGGTAGGACACTAAAAATTAGACGCATTAAAAGTCACATTAGAAAAGAAGGGATACAAGTCAAGCTAACAACAATGACAAACCTTTTTGTTGATCACAACCCCTCGCCCCAACCCCCTAAAAAGTTAAATGGCAGGGTTATCATAAGCAAAAGTAGACACAATTAATAAAAAATCCAAAAAGGCAGCGCACAAACAAAATTGACACACATGCACACACACACTTATGTTTGGAATTAGCAGGAAACGCCCTTTTCATCGAAACCATTACATAAACTAGATTAACATTAGCAGTTGTAATTCTAACAGGTTAAATTTAGAAGTAACTAGAACAAGATAAAGGTCTGCTGAGGCTCACAAACAATGAACACATGGTCAGACTGAACAAAGACACAATTTGGAAACCATGCCCACAAAAACACACTTTTGAGGGCCCTTATGCAAAACTATACCAGCAAACACATAAAGCAATCATCAAACCACAGCCTTAGTGGGATGTGGGTTGGGCATTATGCACACTCCCTCCTCCCAAAAAACAAACAATTATATTTGTAAACCAATATAAGCACTGCAGACAAAGATTCTGGCTTCTTCTCAGGCCAAACAACTGCCACATCTGCAGGACTTTATATAACCTAGCTAGGATTGCTAGCACAACTACACCCACCCAGTAAAGGACACACCCACCAGTGTGAATGATTCTGTCTCTTCATGTATGCCTCAGATGCTCACACCTGTTCATTAGGAAAACACACTCTTTACAAATTAAAGAATGCATCAGCATATATATTTGTGCAGGGTAAACCTAAAGATAACAAATGTCCAAGGCTCTGGCCATGATCCATATCTGGCCTAAAACCCACAGTTATAGATTTGGTGGAAACCCACGCTCAATTGCCATGGGGTCTTGATTTATAATGTAATTTCTTGGGTTTCCATTATGTGAAACCCATCAAAAATATAATCACTGGTGAAAAATAGACTTTAACACCACAACAGAGGAAGAACATACAAAACTCTAGCCAGGCAGCAGCATATTTGGGATTCGAAACAACAAACGCGATGCTGCTAGGCAAATGTGCTAACCAGTCAACCACTGTGCTGCCATATGGATGGAGGCTGCATCTCTGTGGTGTCAAACATTCCTAAGTCCCAGGGGTGTAATAAGTTAATCAATGCAGATGTACTGTGGAAGGCTGTAGAACCATTGAACAACCTGTTCCTGGCATATTGTATGCCATCTGTTTTGAAGGCTAGGTATGGCTGATTACTGTCAGCATGCTGCTAGACAATCATCTCTAATATTGGGGCTTTTTGCTTGGTAAGAGGTAGGGATGAGCTTCGTGTTTGAGTCGAACCCATGTTCGACTCGAACATCGGCTGTTCGGTCGTTCGCCGAATTGCGAACGATATGGGCCGTTCGCGCCAAATTCGTGTGGCGCGTCACGGCCCATAATTCACTGCGGCATCGCAGTGCATTGCTTGCTGATGATTGGCCAAGCATGCACTATGACCCGCATGCTTGGCCAATCACAGCGCCGCCTGAACAGAGAGCCGTAATTGGCCAAAGCCAAGGAGGCTTTGGCCAATTATGGCTCAGGGGATTTAGTACATGCCCCACACTATATAAGGCCGCCTGCACGGCGGCCCTGTGTAGTGTGTGTTCCGGCGTTGAAAGAGATAGACAGAGAGACAGTGTCATTTGATTTGAGTTAGATAGATTAGGCAGAACAGTCAGTCAGTTAGCTGCACTTACAGTGTATTGTGTATATATATGCATCCCAGGTGTTGCATATATGTATATACACTGTATTCAGTTTAGCTAGATCCATTCCTGTTATCTTCTAGACTATTTACATTTAGTGCAGTGCGTCCTGCTCACAGTGTTCAGCTAGATCCGTTCCTGTTATCTTCTAGACTATTTACATTTAGTGCAGTGCGTCCTGCTCACAGTGTTCAGCTAGGTCCGTTCCTGTTAAATTCTAGACTATTTACATTTAGTGCAGTGCGTCCTGCTCACAGTGTTCAGCTAGATCCGTTCCTGTTATCTTCTAGACTATTTACATTTAGTGCAGTGCGTCCTGCTCACAGTGTTCAGCTAGATCCGTTCCTGTTATCTTCTAGACTATTTACATTTAGTGCAGTGCGTCCTGCTCACAGTGTTCAGCTAGATCCGTTCCTGTTATCTTCCTACTGACAGGCAGGCTTGTCTTGTTACAGTATTAACAGCTACCTAAAGAAAATTACTGGTGTTCTTTTGATCCTATTAGTACCACGGTCAGGCAGCTAGACTATTTACATTTAGTAAAGTGCGTCCTGCTCACAGTGTTCAGCTAGATCCGTTCCTGTTATCTTCTAGACTATTTACATTTAGTGCAGTGCGTCCTGCTCACAGTGTTCAGCTAGATCCGTTCCTGTTATCTTTCTACTGAAGGCAGGCTTGTCTTGTTACAGTACTAACAGCTACCTAAAGAAAATTACTGGTGTTCTTTTGATCCTATTAGTACCACGGTCAGGCAGCTAGACTATTTACATTTAGTAAAGTGCGTCCTGCTCACAGTGTTCAGCTAGATCCGTTCCTGTTATCTTCCTACTGACAGGCAGGCTTGTCTTGTTACAGTATATAAAGCTACCTGAAGAAAATTACTGGTGTTCTTTTGATCCTATTAGTACCACGGTCAGGCAGCTAGACTATTTACAGTTAGTGCAGTGCGTCCTGCTCACAGTGTTCAGCTAGATCCGTTCCTGTTATCTTCCTACTGACAGGCAGGCTTGTCTTGTTACAGTATTAACAGCTACCTAAAGAAAATTACTGGTGTTCTTTTGATCCTATTAGTACCACGGTCAGGCAGCTAGACTATTTACATTTAGTAAAGTGCGTCCTGCTCACAGTGTTCAGCTAGATCCGTTCCTGTTATCTTCCTACTGACAGGCAGGCATGTCTTGTTACAGTATATAAAGCTACCTGAAGAAAATTACTGGTGTTCTTTTGATCCTATTAGTACCACGGTCAGGCAGCTAGACTATTTACATTTAGTGCAGTGCGTCCTGCTCACAGTGTTCAGCTAGATCCGTTCCTGTTATCTTCCTACTGACAGGCAGGCTTGTCTTGTTACAGTATATAAAGCTACCTGAAGAAAATTACTGGTGTTCTTTTGATTCTATTAGTACCACGGTCAGGCAGCTAGACTATTTACAGTTAGTGCAGTGCGTCCTGCTCACAGTGTTCAGCTAGATCCGTTCCTGTTATCTTCCTACTGACAGGCAGGCTTGTCTTGTTACAGTATATAAAGCTACCTGAAGAAAATTACTGGTGTTCTTTTGATCCTATTAGTACCACAGTCAGGCAGCTAGACTATTTACATTTAGTGCAGTGCGTCCTGCTCACAGTGTTCAGCTAGATCCCTTCCTGTTATCTTCCTACTGACAGGCAGGCTTGTCTTGTTACAGTATATAAAGCTACCTGAAGAAAATTACTGGTGTTCTTTTGATCCTATTAGTACCACGGTCAGGCAGCTAGACTATTTACAGTTAGTGCAGTGCGTCCTGCTCACAGTGTTCAGCTAGATCCGTTCCTGTTATCTTCCTACTGACAGGCAGGCTTGTCTTGTTACAGTATATAAAGCTACCTGAAGAAAATTACTGGTGTTCTTTTGATCCTATTAGTACCACGGTCAGGCAGCTAGACTATTTACAGTTAGTGCAGTGCGTCCTGCTCACAGTGTTCAGCTAGATCTGTTCCTGTTATCTTCCTACTGACAGGCAGGCTTGTCTTGTTACAGTATATAAAGCTACCTGAAGAAAATTACTGGTGTTCTTTTGATCCTATTAGTACCACGGTCAGGCAGCTAGACTATTTACAGTTAGTGCAGTGCGTCCTGCTCACAGTGTTCAGTTAACCTACAAATTAGTGGGGTGCGTCCACCTCACAGTGTTCAGCTAAAGCTACCTGTAGAAGGTTGGTGGTGTTCTCATACTACAGGCAGGCAGTTGATTTTGCTAGCTGCAGTATATATATATATATATATATATATATATATATATATATATATATATATATATCCCAGCTTAGTGCAGCTACAGGCCATTAGTATGTCTGGAAGGCCAAGAAGGAGAGGCAGACAGTCACAAACCAATAAGAGAGGGCAAGCAGGCTCTGTGTCTAGTGCTGGTCGTGGAGACGGTGCATCCTCATCAGCACGTGACCATGGGACACGCTTGGCCTTTTTTTCGGCAGCTGGCCGTGTTGAGCCGCAACATGCGGAAGACTTGGTCGAGTGGATGACCAAGCCGTCCTCATCCTCCTCATCCTCTCTCACCCATGCCCAGGGTGCTTTGTCTGGCAAAGCAGCGGCCTCTTCCCTCGGCTCAATGTCATCAGTGACTCCTTCCCTAGCTCCACCATGTCCTCCTGAGGAGTCCCTCAAACTGTTTGACCACAGTGTTGGGTACATGCTCCAGGAGCATGCCCAGCGTTTGGAAGGCTCTGATGATCATACTGAGCTTGATGAAGGCAGTAACATGAGCACGGACAGAGGGGGTGCCCAAGATGGACAGCAATCTGGCAGTCATGCTCCCCCTGCTGCAGCATACTGCCAGGTTTGCTCCAGTGATGAGGAGGGAGGGGATGATGAGGTCACTGACTCAACGTGGGTGCCTGATAGGAGAGAGGAGGAGGAGGAGGCGGCACATCACCAACGAGGCAGGATGCCCTCCAGGGGCCAGCCTAAGGGCAGCACATTGACTGCATCACATGTGCAGGGCGCTGCAGTCTCTGCACGTTATTCAAAAAGTTCTTTGGTGTGGGCTTTTTTTGAGACGAGTGCATCAGATCGCACCACTGCTATTTGCAACATATGTCTCAAGCGTATCTCACGTGGCCAAAACATCTCCCGCTTGGGTACCACATGCTTGACCAGACATATGTTGACCTGCCATGCAGTTCGTTGGCAAGCGCATCTAAAAGACCCACACCAAAGAACAAAGAGGACCTCTCCTTGCTCCTCATCAGCTGAGATTTCCAACCCCACTAGACCTTCAGTCCTCTCTGAGACCTGCACTGAGAGGAATGAAGGTGTAGAATTAGGTGTGTCACAGCCAAGTACTTGTGGGCAATCTGCTTTTGGTACACCGACGTCAGATTGTACCAGGCAAATTTCCCTGCCCAAGCTGCTGCACCGCCGAAAGAAGTTTGCTCCCAGCCATCCACATGCCCAGCGGTTGAATGCTAGCTTGGCAAAATTGCTGGCACTTCAACTGCTGCCTTTTCAGTTGGTAGACTCTGCCCCCTTCCATGAGTTTGTGGAATGTGCGGTTCCTCAGTGGCAGGTACCCAAACGCCACTTTTTCTCACGGAAGGCGATTCCGGCTCTCTACCGGCATGTGGAAGGCAATGTCCATGCCTCGCTGGACAGGGCGGTCAGCGGTAAGGTGCATATTACCGCTGACTCATGGTCCAGCAGGCATGGACAGGGACGTTACCTAAGTTTCACGGCGCATTGGGTGACTCTGCTGGCAGCTGGGAAGGATGCAGGACAAGGTGCAGTAGTGTTGGAGGTTGTTCCGCCACCACGCCTCCAAAATGCTAATGATTGTGACACACCTCTCTCCTCCACCCCCTCCTCTTCTTCTTCCTCCATGGCCTCTTCCTCAGAACCAGCGGTGCTCCGTAGTCGTTCAAGGGGCTACGCAAGTACGCAGGCCAAAAGATGCCATGCGGTGCTTGAGCTGGTGAGCTTGGGGGACAGGAGCCACACTGGGGCAGAGGTTCTGTCAGCTCTGCAGGGGCAGGTTCAGAGGTGGTTGACGCCACGCCAACTTAAGGCAGGAATGGTGGTTTGCGACAATGGCACCAACCTCCTCTCTGCCCTCCGACAGGGACAAATGACCCATGTGCCCTGTTTGGCTCACGTCCTTAACTTGGTGGTGCAGCGGTTCTTGGGCAGGTACCCGGGCTTACAGGATGTCCTGAGGCAGGCCAGGAAAGTCTGTGTGCATTTCCACCAGTCATATAATGCCAGTGCTCGGCTGACGGACCTCCAAAAGGAGTTTAACCTGCCCAAGAACCGCCTAATCTGTGACATGCCCACCAAGTGGAACTCAACGTTGGCCATGCTGCAGCGGCTGCACACGCAGCAGAGGGCCATCAATGAGTACCTGTGCGACTATGGCACCAGGACAGGGTCAGGGGAGCTTGTTTTTTTTCCCCACGCCAGTGGGCCATGATCAGGGATGCATGCACTGTCCTGTCACCATTTGAGGAGGCCGCGAGGATGGTGAGCAGTGACAGTGCATGCATCAGTGACACTGTCCCCCTTGTCCACCTGTTGGAGCACACGCTGCGTGGAATAATGGACAGGGCACTTGAGGCAGAACAGAGGCAGGAAGAGGAGGACTTCCTTAGCTCTCAAGGCCCCCTTTATCCAGACAGTGTTCCTGCGTGCCCGCCGATCACACAGGAAGAGGACGAGGAGGAGGAGGAGGAGGAGGAAGATTGTGTCAGTATGGAGGTGGAGCCTGGCACTCAGCATCAGCAGCAGTCTTTAAGGGATCAGTCCCAAGAAACACATGGACTTGTACGTGGCTGGGAGGAGGTGGCTGCGGACCATGTCGTCCTTAGTGACCCAGAGGACTCCGGACCAAATGCCTCAGCAAACCTACGCTGCATGGCCTCCCTGATCCTGCAAAGCCTGCGTAAGGATCCTCGTATTCATGGTATCAAGGAGAAGGACCAATACTGGCTGGCAACCCTCCTTGATCCACGTTACAAGGGTAAGGTTGCGGACCTTATCTTGCCATCACAGAGGGAGCAGAGGATGAAACATCTTCGGGAGGCCTTGCAGAAAGGTCTGTGCAACGCGTTCTCAGAGACTGGGAGGTTACAAACTCCTGTTTCTGGACAACGTGTTGCTGAGGCTTCGGTCAGTCAAAGAAGGAGCGGTGGAGAAGGTGGCCGTCTGACCGATGTGTTCAGACAATTTTTTGGTCCGCTGCCCCAAGGTATGATCGGTTCCAGCAACCATCGCCAGCGTCTGTTTTACATGGTGCAGGAATACCTAGGGGCAAGATCAGACTTGGACACCTTTCCCACTGAAAATCCTCTGGGTTACTGGGTCTTGAGGATGGATCACTGGCCAGAGCTTGCACAGTATGCAATTGAGCTACTGGCCTGTCCTGCATCCAGTGTTCTTTCGGAACGCACATTCATTGCTGCTGGAGGTGTGGTAACCGATCACAGGGTGCGTCTGTCCACCGACTCGGTCGATCGACTGACCTTCATAAAAATGAATCAGTCTTGGATCACCACCAGCTACCAAGCACCTGATGCTGATGTAACCGAATAATTTTTTTTGAAATCTCAGATCCCTTCAAAGACTGCCTATGCTGATGCTGAGTGACTATCCCTGAGTAATTATCCTCTTCCTCCTCAATCATCACGCTGATAGCTTGTAAGAACATTTTTGGTTCTGGGCGCCACCACCAGTGCCTAAGGCACAATTTTTCAGCCCCTGTTTAACAGGGGCGTGTAATTACAATTTTGTATGTAATACTTTGCAGCAGGGCTCGTTCCTGCATTCCAACTAGAGTGTCTGTGAGGGGTTGCAGTGTTGTGGCACCAGCACCAGTGCCCAAGGCCCAATTTTTCTTCTCCTGTTTAACAGGGGCGTGTAATTACAATTTTTGATGCAATACTTTGCAGCAGGGCTCGTTCCTGCATTCCAACTAGAGTGTCTGTGAGGGGTTGCAGTGTTGTGGCACCAGCACCAGTGCCCAAGGCCCAATTTTTCTTCTCCTGTCTAACAGGGGCGTGTAATTACAATTTTTGATGCAATACTTTGCAGCAGGGCTCGTTCCTGCGTTCCAACTAGAGTGTCTGTGAGGGGTTGCAGTGTTGTGGCACCAGCACCAGTGCCTAAGGCCCAATTTTTCTGCCCCTGTCTAACAGGGGCGTGTAATTACAATTTTTGATGCAATACTTTGCAGCAGGGCTCGTTCCTGCATTCCAACTAGAGTGTCTGTAAGGGGTTGCAGTGTTGTGGCACCAGCACCAGTGCCTAAGGCCTAATTTTTCAGCTCCTGTTCAACAGGGGCATGTAATTACAATTCTTAAACTAATATTTCACAGCAGGGCCCTGTGAGGGCTTACAGTGTTGTGGCCACAGCAACACCTAAGGCCCAAATTTCTGCTGAGTATATAGGGCAGGACCCTACTTTCAAACATCTAACTTACAAACGACTCCTACTTGCAAACGGAAGGAGACAACAGGAAGTGAGATGAAATCTACCCCTAGGAAGGGAAATTCTCTCCTGTAAGAGTTAATATGGGAAAAAAATTCTCCTTTCCACTGATGCTTTCCAATCCTTGTTCCACAAAAAAACCCAAATTTTCAAAAAACATTTTTCATTGAGACAAAAAGTGAGGTGAAATCTTCTGAAGAGGAGGAAAGACAGCAAAACAAATGTCACAGGGGTGATAACCCTTCCCTATGTTTTCCAAAAAGCTTAAAAAAGATTTTTTGGCTGGAGCTAAACACGTTAAAAATGTACCCATTCAAAATTACAAAGAGATTCTACTTAACAACAAACCTACAGTCCCTGTCTTGTTTGCACCGCCTGTATACTGCTGTTCAGAGTATATAGGGCCTGGTGGCCCCACACCTTTCCTTATTTTAATTTGGGTGCGGGGTTCCCCTTAATATCCATACAAGACCCAAAGGGCCTGGTAATGGACTGGGGGGTACCCATGCCGTTTGTCTCACTGATTTTCATCCATATTGCCATGACTCGACATTACATTAAACCCGCAAGCAGTTTTAAATGAGATTTTTTCCTTTAAAAATGACATTTGGTGCAGGGACTGTTCTAAACACGGAAAACATGCGTCACTTTACAGGCATACTATAGACACCCCCCAGGTACGATATTTAAAGGAATATTTCACTTTTTTTTTTTTTACCATAAGCATCATTAAAATCACTGCTCCCGAAAAAACGGCCGTTTTTAAAAGTTTTTTTTGCATTGATACATGTCCCCTGGGGTAGGACCCGGGTCCCCAAACCCTTTTTAGGACAATACCATGCAAATTAGCCTTTAAAATGAGCACTTTTGATTTCCAACGTTCGAGTCCCATAGACGTCAATGGGGTTCTAACGTTCGTGCGAACTTTCAGTCCGTTCGCAGGTTCTGGTGCGAACCGAACCAGGGGGTGTTCGGCTCATCCCTAGAGGCTGCAATTGGTGCTGGTGGGGAATTCTTAAGACAGATTATTGTCCTTGCCCATGGAAAATATATGACACGAACCTACATATATGCATCCTACACATAAATACACAAATACTGCATTTCTTTGGACATATACCTATAGGTGGTGAAATGACATTAGTCAAGAGTTATGCTTCTTGATTTATTCTGTGATATTTGGTGGTTCTTGGTGTGTGAGTGTAGAATAGTGATGTTACCCTCTGAATCTTGGGAATAACATTTTGATTTCTGATGTTT
This sequence comes from Lithobates clamitans, assembly GCA_037952925.1. Classification (NCBI taxonomy): domain Eukaryota; kingdom Metazoa; phylum Chordata; class Amphibia; order Anura; family Ranidae; genus Lithobates; species Lithobates clamitans. The sequence continues at coordinate 2,801,833 of JBBGZY010000477.1, read as the reverse complement.
GTACACATATCACATTTTTTGGGGTCAAATTATGATCATTTGGAAATACTAAACAACACACAAAATTTGTATCAGCAATGGCATTGTTTGTGGTTTGTGAAGACACCTGTGGGAGTTTCAGGTTAGATTTTTGTGAGATGGAGAGCAAAGTGAGAGAGACAGAGAAAAATATATTTTACCAAAACATGAAAACATTACACATGACTAGCATTTTTAAAAACATATATAAGAAGAAGAAGCATGAAAATCCAGCAAGGACAATTTATCTTAGAGAAATAAAGTTCATATCAAAATGAAAATATATTTTTTGTGGAAGTAACAATTGTACAATTATAAGCAATGGTTGAAACTAGGGATGAGCCCGATGTTCGAGTCGAACGTAAGTTTGCGAACATTATGCGGTGTTCACGTCAAATTCGAAAGCCACTGAACACCATTGAAGTCTATGGGACACTAATAGGGAAAATCAAAAGTGCTTATTTTAAAGGCTTATATGCAAGTTATTGTCATAAAAAGTGTATGGGGACCCAGGTCCTGCCCCAGGGGACATGTATCAATGCATGTTTTTTTTTAAAAGGTCATTTATTCAGGAGCAGTGATTTTAATAATGCCTAAAGTGAAACAATAAAAATTAAATATTCTGTTAAATATTGTGCCTGGGGGGGGGTGTCTTTAGTATGCCTGTAAAGTAGCGCATTTCCTGTGTTTAGAACAATACCACAGCAAAATGACATTTGTAATGTAATTTAAAACTGCTCACGGCTGTAATAAATTGTCGGATCCCGGCAATACAGATAAAGATCATTGAAAAAAATGGCACGGTTCCCCCCCCAGTCCATTACCAGGCCCTTTGGGTCTGGTATGAATTTTAAGGGGAACCCCTCACAAAAATTGTAAAAAAAAATGCTTGGGAGTCCCCCCAAAATCCATACCTGGCCCTTCAGGTCTGGTATGAATTTAAAGGGGAGCCCTGCACCCAAATTTAAAAAAAAATCCATACCAGACCCTTATCCGAGCATGTAACCTGGCAGGCCGCAGAAAAAGAGGGCGACGAGAGAGCACCCCCCCTGAACCATACCAGGCCACATGCCCTCAACATGGGGTATTTCCAAAAGCACCTTATCTCCATGTTGATGGGGACAAGGGCCCTATCCCACAACCCTTGCCCAGTGGTTGTGGGGGTCTGCGGGTGGGGGGCCCAGAATATGGAAGCTCCCTTTAACAAGGGGACCCCCAGATCCCGCTTCCCCCTATGTGAATGGGAATTGGATACATTGTACCCCTACTCATTCACCAAAAAAAGTGTCAAAATGTTAAAAATGATAAGAGACAGCTTAGGTCCTTTATTAAAAAAGAAAAAAAACCTGTCCCGAGATGTCCATTCATCTTCGATCAAAGCACTGACGAATAAACAAAAAAGATGCAATAACTTCAAAGGGGGGTGGGGTCACCCATTAACGTCACCGGGTGGCCCCACCCTCAGCTATATACAGCTGTCATCGCAAAAAGGCTTCAGTTAGTGGGAACCTCCTATGGAGGCAAAGTTGTTGCATTTTTTTTTTCTCGGTCCGTCGGCGCTGTGATCGAAGATGAATGGACATCGCTGGACAGTTTTTTTCTTTTTTAATAAAGGAATTGTCCCAAGCTGTCTCTTGTCATTTTTGACATTTTGACACTTTTTTTGGTGAATGAGTAAGGGTACAATGTACCAATACATATTCACATGGGGGGGTGGGATGTGTGAGTCCCCTTGTTAAAGGGGGCTTCCAGATTCTGATAAGCCCCCCACCCGCAGACCCCCAGATGGTTCAGCAGGGGGGTGCTCTCTCGTGTCCCCCTTTTCCTGCAGCCTGCCAGGTTGCATGCTTGGATAAGGGTCTGGTATGGATTTTGGGGGGACCCCTACCCCATTTTTTTTTCTAATTTTGGTGCAATGTTCCCCTTAAAATCCATACCAGACCTGAAGGGCCTGGTATAGATTTTGGGGGGACCCTACGTCATTATAAAAAAAAATTGGTGCAGGGTTCCCCTTAATATCTATACCAGACCTGAAGGGCCTGGTATGGATTTTGGGGGATACCCCCTTTTTTATTTATAATTTTGGTGAGTGGTTCCCCTTAATATTCATACCAGACCCAAAGGGCCTGGTAATGAACTGGGGGGAGAACCCATGCCATTTTTTTCAATGTTTTTTATCTGCATTGCAGGATCCAACAATTCATTACAGCCGTGAGCATTTTAACCCTTTCATGACTAAGCCTATTTTTGACATTTGTTGTTTACAAGTTAAAATCTGTATTTTTTGCTAAAAATTACTTAGAGCCCCCAAACATTATACAGTATATATATTTTTTAGCAGAGAATCTAGAGAATAAAATGGCGATTGTTGCAATATTTTATATCACACGGTATTTGTGCAGCGGTGTTTTAAACACAACTTTTGGGAAAATGGTCAATTTCATGAATTTTAAAAAACCAAACAGTAAAGTTAGCCCAATTTTTTTGTATAATGTGAAAGATGATGTTACGCCGAGTAAATAGATACCAAACATGTCATGCTTTATAATTGCACGCATTTGTGGAATGGCAACAAACTACGGTACCTAAAAATCTCCATAGGCGACGTTGACGCACAGGCTGAGTTCACACTTATGCGAATTGGATGCAGGTTTCCCTGCATCCAATTCACATGACAGGAGAGTGTGACGGGCTCTCAATAGAGCGGGTTCACACATCTCCTGCATGGCTGCGGAGCGCACTGCAGAAGGGTACTGTGCATCTTTGGCTCAGATTCAGGTAAAAATTCGGACCTGAGTCGCCCCTGAAGCAGAGAACAGGGACGCACTGGACCCCTGCTGCGAGCTGCTCCGCAAACAGTGTGAACCCAGCCTTCAAGTCAGAAAAAAGAGGCTTCAGTTGGAGGCTTCCCACACTCTAAATTCAGTTCACAGCAGTCTCCCTTTAAAAAATGCAGATGCACATACTCAGAACAACATGCTAACATGAAGTAAAAGACAAATGAGATCCACATTGGTTGGATATTGATTGATTAATTGGCACATTCATTCACTTAAGTCATCAACATAACCATTTTCAGAAGAGAGAGAAATCTTTGCAAATTGTTGAAGGCTACTGTTAATTTAAAATATTTTATACTGTCCGTGTTTGCAGCAAATACACACTCCAATGATCACTGTAAATCCATGGTCATTTTAAAACTAAAGTAAAGCATATCAGAGGATTAAGATATTTAGAGAGTGATAACCTTTAAACATTTTAATGATTTGCATTTGCTGAGTATAAGCTGACCTTTGTCTCTCTGGAACACTCAGCTGATTGATATACCTGCTAACGAATTCCAGCAGAGACTTATCTACACTTACCTGCTCACTTCTCACATTCTCCTGCCAAATTACTGTAACAGGCAATTTGAAGACTCCATTCAGTTAGGCTCTGCATTCTGTTTGCATTTCAAAAATGCTAATTCGCATATCCTAAAATGTTGATAGTTGCTAAAAGTTGCTCAATACATTTGTTCTATGATCGCAGAACTTTAAATAAATGTAAATAGAATTACTTTTGCACTCTTGCTATTGCAGTTTATTGCTAATTGTACACTTGCCCATTGCCAGTCTCTATACAATAATGGCTTGACGCTGTACTCCTGGTAGATATAAAAGACACACACATTACTGCATCTCTGTATGTATTAATATGAAATGTTAAGTTTAAAATGAAAGAAGGGTAATGCCGCGTACACACGAGCGGACTTTTCGACCAGACTGGTCCGAGGGTCTATCTGACTGACTTTCGGCAGACTTCCGACGGACTTTCCAAACAAATGGACTTGCCTACACACGATCACACCAAAGTCCGACGGATTTGTATGTGATAACGTACGACCGGACTAAAATTATTATTATTATTATACAGGATTTATATAGCGCCAACAGTATACGCAGCACTTTACAACATTAGGGAGGACAGTACAAGTACAATACAATTCAATACAGGAGGAATCAGAGAGCCCTGCTCTTTAGAGCTTACAATCTAGGAGGGAGGGTCAAGTTATACAAAGGGGTATTAGCTGTGGAGGATGAGCTAATGGAAAAAACAGTTCAGTTGTTAGATGGAGGCAGGATAGGCTTCTCTGAAGAGGAAAGTTTTCAGGGATTGCCTAAATGTGGATACATTTGGAGACAGTCTGACAGATTGGGGTAGGGAATTCCAGAGGATGGGCGAGGCTCGGGAGAAGTCCTGGAGGTGGATATGGGAGGAGGTGATGAGGGAGCTAGAGAGCAGGAGATCCTGGGAGGAATGGAGAGGGCGATTAGGTTGGTATTTTGAGACTAGGCTAGTGATGTAGCTGGGGGCAGAGTTGTGGATGGCTTTGTAACTTATTGTTAGTATTTTGAATTTAATTTGTTGGGCGAGTGGCAGCCAATAGAGGGATTGGCAGAGGGGGGTAGCAGACACTGAGCGGTTTGTAAGGTGGATGAGTCTGGCAGCAGCATTCATGATGGAAGTTGATAGCCAGTAGCCAATAGCTGCCCTAGCATCGGTTTTGTCCTTCGGACTAGCATGCAGACGAGCAGACTTTTCGATAGGAACTGGGTCCGGTGGAGTTCCGACGTAAAGATTTGAAACATGTTCCAAATCTAAAGTCCATCAGATTTTCAACCGAAAAAGTCCACTGCAGGTCCGATGAAGCCCACACACGGTCAAATTGTCCGGTCGAAAAGTACGCTCATGTGTACGTGGCAAAAGTAAGTAAACACACAGTGGGTAAGTACTTGCATTTGACATGGTAAAGGCCTCTTGCAGCCTACTGTGTGTCTGAACAGGTCTGTTACATTACTGAGATCACTGGCTGTAATTCTGGTGATTATTATGCCGCGTACACACGGTCGGAATTTCCAACAAAAAAGGTCAGACGGAAGCTTTTGGTCAGATAATCCAAAAAAGTATGTGCCCCATCGGACTTTTTCTGTCAGCATTTCCGACGGACTTAGATGGAGAACATGCTCTAAATTTTTCTGTCGGAAATTCCGACGGTGCTTGTCCCGTTGGCAAGTCCGACCGCGTGTATGCGGCATTAAACAGCACTGTCTTATTTATACACTTTGTAAACTTGCTGTAACAGAGTGGATGTAAGCAGGAGCGGTCGGTCCATTAGGAGCTCAGGGGCTCATGGGGCCCCCCTAGTTTGCATGAGGGGATGCATGTAGGGCACCGGAGTCATATGTTTGTATGAGGTTTTTTTTTGTTTTTTTTTCAAGTACATGATTAGATCCTGAGGCTCTAATTGTTATTAAAATGGTTGGACTCGGGGCACAGAGCACTGCGCCCTGAACCCACCCACTTGTGAATCAATATTCACTATTGCCTCCGGCTTCTCCTCCCAGCCAATCAGGACAGGAGGTGGATCAGGTTGGCCAGGAGGATAAGCAGAGGAAGCCGCGGAGGGACCATACCATGGAGGGGTGAGTGTGGGGGACCATGCTCTGGAGCGGTAAGTGCGGTGACTGTGCTGTGGAGCAGTGAGTGCGGGAGGACCATGGAGCAGTGAATGCGGCCCTGGAGGGGGTTTGTTTGCTGCCCCCCCAAAAAGTTTAGCACCAGCCACCACTGGAGGTAAGGCTAGATGAATTGAGGTTGTTGGTACAAACACTAAGGCCTCATTCCCACGTTGGGTACTACAACGCACACTTATATGAGGGCCATATTTACCCACACTGGGATGCACTGGTGTTTCTTGTACAGTCTGTGTTTGGAGCTGTACACAAGCAAAGTACATATGTGAAATTGGTAGCAGCATCCGTCTGTCCAGCCAATGCATTGCAGTTGACATTAATGAGACTGCCTGCATTGGGAAGAAGAATGAGAAGTAACACAATATGCCAATCATCAAAAAAGGGACATGCTGATAGGAAGAGAGAGTAGAGTGGGATTAGCTTACAGTGTGCTGCATCTTCTTTCATTGGGAATGGGAAGAAACCTGTAAAGTGGTAGTCTCCTCTCCTGCTAGACAGGGCTGTGCTGTGTGGCAGAGCTGTGTAAACCTCAGGACTGGATGGACAAAAATACAAATCCTTTTGCAGGTAAAACAGCTCTTGTATATTTATATCATCTGTGTTTTAATTGTTTTCCTGGAGTCCAGCTTTAACCTTAAAGAAGTTGTAAAGGCAGTAGGTTTTTTTTATCTTAAAGTGGATGTAAACCCAATGTCATCCTTTCTAAACTACTGCCATAGGGGTTATCTATAAGGATATACATGCCTCCTGCATGTATCTTTACCTGTCAAATGTCTCCCCTCTGTCTGTTATGAGAGCCGAAAAACTGCATATTCTGTGGGTGGGTCTGTTGTCTGGAGCTCGGTGGGTGGAGTCGTGATGTCAGTAGACTCCCCGCCCACCTCTACACTCCCCTTGTCAACATGCAGCTTTCTCCTGTGTATTTCTTACACTGAACTTCTGCTATGATCTCTAACATCCAGTGAAAAGATAGGAAAGTAACCACATGACTTCAGCATGCCCAATTATGCTGAGGTGTGGAACATCCAATCCTGGCAGAGCAGCAGAAGAAAGGAGTGGGAGGGAATTAAAAAATAATGCATGTGTCTTAGGTTAGTGCACGAGATATGTAAATCACCTGTCACTCACAGCAAGGGGGAGTATTTGACAAAGTTTTTCTCTGTTTGTCAAGATTTATCTCACTGAACAATAGAAGAGGATTGCTCAGAGATGGATTAACTCTTTGTGGCAAGACTGGGCTCAAATGATAGGAAATCTTATACTCTATATTATAACATAAAAAAAAAACATTTTCGGGTTTACATCCACTTTAAAGTGCTATTAAACCCACAACAGTAAAATCAGTCTGTATATGCAGCATGGCATGCTTGTTATAATCACTGTGGAACTTAAGGGGTTAATCCTCTGTATTGTGTAAAAAGGCTGTTTTATCCTGTATGAATAGATCCTTCCCTCCTGCACTGTCTATCTGGGAAGGCCAGCTAACACAGGCAAGGTAGCCAACCTGCACTTTCTCAGTTGTGTCTTTTATGCTGGAGAGAACATTTACTTGTTCTCAGAGATAGCCAGGTCACATGATATTGACATCACACATGTGGGCATGTATACAGGCTGTAGTGGAAATCTCCCCCCACCTGAACTCTTAGCACTGGAGAAACTGTGCAGTTTATCATGTAACCGTGGTATACAGATCATCCAAAAAGGTATATAGTGGCAGTATTTTAATTTAAAAAGATCATTTATAAGCTGTGGGCACTGTGAGGGCAGATGAACTATTTTAATATTACTTGGTTTAGTAACACTTTAATGCATTCTATACATTAAGATAAAAAGCCTTCCGTGTGTAGCAGCCTCCCCAGCCCCCCCAATACTTATCTGAACTCATCTTTGTCCAGTGATGTCCATGAGCCCCTCTGCTGTCAAGGACTCTCCTCCTGATTGGCTGAGACACAGCAATGTCGCCATTGGCTCCCGTGACTGTCAATCAAAGTCAGTAAGCCAATCAGGAGTGAGAGGGGACAGGGACAAACGGCAGCTCCGTGTCTGAATGAATGCGCGGAACTGCAGCTCGGTTCAGGTGCCCCACAGCAAGCTGCTTGCTATGGGGGCACTCAACAGGAGGCAGGGGCCAGAAGCTGTGAAGAGGGACCCAAGAAGAGGAGGATCCAGGCTGCCCTGTGCATAACCACTGCACAGAGCAGGTAAGTATAACATGTCTGTTATTTAAAAAAAAAACAAGACTTAACAATCACTTTAACCTTTCATAAAAGAAATATGGTAGCAGCTACTTTTTTAGCTATTATAATATCTTTTGACTTAAAGTTTCTAAATTACTTACCTGAAGAAAATTTTATAAAAAAGTACACTGAAGTGGAGTTCCACCAAAAAGTGGAACTTACGCTCATTTGTCTATCCCCCCTCTGGTGCCACATTTGGCACTTTTCAGGGGGGAGGGGGGAATGGATATCTGTCTTTGACAGATATCCTGTCCCCACTTCCGGGAGACCGGCCGCGGCAAATTCCATCACAACTCGGTTCCCTCCTCCTCCCTCCTGCTTCCACTGCCACCGGGCCAGTAGTAGATGCACATCGGGCCAGTAGTATAATGCTTCACCACCGGATTCCCTTACCGGCAATGGCGGCAGCACTCGACATCTGCTGGAAACATCAGCTACGGTGCCAATATCATTGGACTCCAAGACAGGTAAGTGTCCTATTATTTAAAGTGAGCAGCTGCAGTATGTGTAGCTGCTGGTTTTTAATTTTTACAGGGGTGGGCGGCCCTCCTCTTTACGAATAGAGCAGAAATTCTTTTTTGCAGATTTGTTTTAGGTAAGCTGCTCAGTGCATTGAAGGCAGAATGACAGCCAGGCATTTGTAGAATGAGAAATAAGCCATAGCAACCTCCATGTTTCTCTCAGAAAATGTTTTCTTTAACATTAACCTTTTTTTTTTCTTTTTAAACTAAAACAAATTAAAAGCCCAACTATATACAGTGGGGACGGAAAGTATTCAGATCCCCTTACATTTTTCACTCTTTGTTATATTGCAGCCATTTGCTAAAATCATTTAGGTTCATTTTTTTCCTCATTAATGTACACACAGCACCCCACATTGACAAAAACACAGAATTGTTAACATTTTTGCAGATTTATTAAAAAAGAAAAACTGAAATATCACATGGTCCTAAGTATTCAGACCCTTTGCTGTGACACTCATATATTTAACTCAGGTGCTGTCTATTTCTTCTGATCATCCTTGAGATGGTTCTACACCTTCATTTTAGTCCAGCTGTGTTTGATTATACTGACTGGACTTGATTAGGAAAGCCACACACCTGTCTATATAAGACCTTACAGCTCACAGTGCATGTCAGAGCAAATGAGAATCATGAGGTCAAACGAACTGCCTGAAGAGCTCAGAGACAGAATTGTGGCAAGGCACAGATCTGGCCAAGGTTACAAAAATTTTTCTGCTGCACTTAAGGTTCCTAAGAGCACAGTGGCCTCCATAATCCTTAAATGGACGACCAGAACCCTTCCTAGAGCTGGCCGTCCGGCCAAACTGAGCTATCGGGGGAGAAGAGCCTTGGTGAGAGAGGTAAAGAAGAACCCAAAGATCACTGTGGCTGAGCTCCAGAGATGCAGTTGGGAGATGGAAGAAAGTTGTAGAAAGTCAACCATCACTTTAGCCCTGCTCCAGTCGGGGCCTTATGGTAGAGTGGCTCGACGGAAGCCTCTCCTCAGTGCAAGACACATGAAAGCCCGCATGGAGTTTGCTTGGTGGTGGCAGCATCATGCTGTGGGGGTTTTTTTCAGCTGCAGAAGCAGGTCGACTGGTTGCAATTGAGGGAAAGATGAATGCGGCCAACTACAGGGATATCCTGAATGAAAACCTTCTCCAGAGTGTTCAGGACCTCAGACTTGGCCGAAGGTTTACCTTCCAACAAGACAATGACCCTAAGCATACAGCTAAAATAATGAAGGAGGGGCTTCACAACAACTCTGTGGCTGTTCTTGAATGGCCCAGCCAGAGCTCTGACTTAAACCCAATTGAGCATCTCTGGAGAGACCTAAAAATGGCTGTCCACCAACGTTTACCATCCAACCTGACAGAACTGGAGAGGATCTGCAAGGAGTAATGGCAGAGGATCCCCAAATGCAGGTGTGAAAAATTTGTTGCATCTTTCCCAAAAAGACTCATGGCTGTATTAGATCAAAAGGGTGCTTCTACTAAATACTGAGCAAAGGGTCTGAATACTTACAGTAGGACCATCTTATATTTCAGTTTTTCTTTTTTAATAAATCTGTCAATATGGGGTGCTGTGTGTACATTAATGAGGAAAAAAATGAACTTAAATTATTTTAACAAATGGCTGCAATATAACAAAGAGTGAAAAATTTAAGGGGGTCTGAATATTTTCCGTCCCCACTGTATATTTTTTAATAGTTATCCTCTAACATACCCCCACAAGTCTTTTACCTATCTGTCCACATTCTGGTCAGATCCACACTATGGTCCACAAGGTGCTGCACAGTCACAAAAGAAAAAATATTATCTTTATCATAGATAAAGTATTTATATATAGCCAACAGTTTGTGCAGTGCTTTACAATACAAAGAGAGTCAGTACAGTAATACACACAAGGGTTAGGAGGGCCCTGCTTGTGAGAGCTTACAATCTAATAGAGTGAGAATATTATTATGCATTGCTATGGAGAGGCCACCTGTAATGTGACTCAACAATAGGTGGCCTTTTAATAGGATTGAATGGAAGGGAAGGGGGCAACCACTGAGGGGATGCCAGCTCACCAAGGAGGAGATGACCACCTGCTTGACTCACAGGGAACCAAAAAGCTTGGTGCCCATTAGCAGTGGCCACAGATGCATTGGTTGGGGAAACCCCATTTTTCGTTGGAACCCCTCACAAAGCAGCCTTCCCAAAGCTGAAGGGCATGCTGCCATGTATCAACATAGTGGGGAGTCTTGACGTTCTAAACGTACATTTATGAATTATTAACCATAAGATATGAGGTTGGTTAAATAAGGATTCTCATAGCCAGGAGTAAAAGCTTAAATATAATAACATTTATTAAAGAAGCGTTAAAAGTCTACCTAATACACAGACAATATCTATAGTCTTAAGGGAGAAAATATTAGGTTATAGTACAAGAAGACAAAGTATAATCATTACAATACAAATGGTAAACAAACAAACATGACAAGCAGGTATACCTTTAAGTGCTGGAAGATGTTCTGATAATTAAATATATTATGAATGTTCCTGGCCCCAGGTCAGCTTTCATCTCCCAACTACTCTCTTTGGAATACCTTCTTATAGGCCCATCTCTCATTGAATTGAATAGGGCCAATCTGATTGGTTTATTCTGTTAGCCCTCTATTCCCACTAGGCATATCTCCTAATTTGGGCAACTTCCTCCTGTTGTGGTAACGAGCTGGTGATAAGTTGTTTGAAGAGGGATTAAGGTGAAAGTCATCACCTTCTCGTGAAAGGGGTACTTAACTTATGCATGGCCTTAGCCAGGGCAAAACCTCCTTTCCTGAACAGATGAAAGAACTATTTGTCATCCTCTCAAACACCCCTTTGAAATGGACAAATGGTTGATTAGCATGGAGGAATACAAAGGCCTTTATTGACCTAATGAATTTGGCCCTTAACAATTAAACTTCCGATGGTATCTGTCCTTGACCCTTTGAACATCAAATATACGTAATCAGCTGATTGTCTTCCCAGCACATCCTTCTCGCATATTACAAGTAGCTGTTAAATGCATTAGCTATTTTCAGCCAGATCCTGTCCCATATTCACATCTTGCTAAAATACCCCTTTACTGAAACCCTGTCACATACACACTACTATTATTTCTTATCCAAAAATATATATACACATCTATATACAGATATTCTCAGTTGCTAATGGAGATTACTCATAAACTCCTCATAAGGCAACAGATGACCCCTTGTGGCAAGTTGAGACAGATGAGACGAGGCCACACTTAACTGAGTAATTGTTTATGTCTAATCTCCATTAGTGAGTTGAGTTTCTCCCTCTGCCATTTTAGAAGTCGGCCCAGATATATTACCATGCCCGTCATAAATAACAGTACCCCACACTGCAATATGAGAAGACCTTTTATCCCCATTTCCACCCAGGTCCTAGTGGTGACTAAGCTGAAATCCCCATCATGTAAAAGTTCATTTAACCTTTTCTCTGTTTTCACCATATCATTACTGATTTGAATTATATGGGTATCCTTCCTTGCAAGCAGATTGTGAAGGTTTACTGACAGAGTATCAATTTTTATATCAAAATGGGGTATGTAGTTTCTAGGATCTGGGACATCAGGGGGACTGTCAATGATATAGTCTTCTGTTAGCACTGGTATGGGAGTTACTACAGTTTCCCCAATAATAGTGTACTCATGTGGAATGAAGCAGAAATTTGGATAGGGTATCGGACATGACTGACCCCCATAGAGAAATGTCTGGTGGTTGGTAACGACACAGTACAGTCCATCCATGTGGTAGGTGACCCTTGTGCTGGGTGTTCTCCATTTTGACAACTTCACGGGGCAGTTAGCTTCCATCTTACTTGGACTAGTTTCTTGAGGTGGTTGGCGTGGACTTTCCAGTTGGGGGTCCCTGGCTACTTTGGCTGTGGGATCCGGGTCATTGCTTAGACCACAGACTGGAGTGTCAATTTCGAACACATCACAACGGCATAAGTACCTATTGTCTTTGACAGTGCAGCAGGCAGTGTGTGGTGCTTTCCATCGCCCTTGAACTTGAATGAGCATTTCGGGGAGGTGCAACCTTTCCTTGTACACGTCGTTTTCGAGGTACCCGAGGGAGTGTATGGACGCCATCGTGTTAAAGTAGTCGTCTTGGGGATGGAACACTGGCAGTGACATGGTGAAGGACACATACATTAGGTCACGGTAGGCGCACAGCGACTGGCTCTTCTTGCAAGCAAATGGCCCTCTATTGGGGTGTGGTGTCACTATCCCTATGTTTCGAATTGTGGAAACCGGCAAAGGTTTGCACTTGTCTCCAGAATGTACATTCATTCCACCACTAATATTAGTGTGAGTACAATACCATTGGGTAAGGTCTGTATCTTTTAATATATCAGGGATTTTACCTGCTTGAATATCTCTGATAACATTAGTGACTTTGGTTAAAACAAAATTCCCATATGCCGTGCATATCACCTCTTTGCCCATACCATCCTCTCTAGCTTTCTTATTATTTATATTTATGATTTCGTTTATTTTCTGTTGTGTTTTTTCAAACAACTGGGCAATGTCTTTCATGTTATAGACCGTAAACCTTTCCTCCTCTGCAAGCCCCTCAACACCCTGCAGAACCGGTTTCAGCACTTGCCGACCCTCTTTCTGTTCAAAATTTCCGATATGCCTGCGAATCGCTGACAAATCGGCTCGGTTCCAAATTGACATGCCAGATCCAAAAAGTCCTGGGATGGACCCAAGTATGTTGTCCAAGCCCTTTAACTTTCTGGATCTGAAAATGCCCCTGTGGGGAGTGAGGTTTGGTTCTGCAAATGGATCATGAGTTCGGCTTGCATGGGAGGCAATCAAATCTACCAGCAAGGAAGAATAAAACAAAGACACATTTGTCCGGGCACATGAGCCGAATTCAGCCATGTTCCACTGGGACAAATTAAGTACCACAGGTATATGGATGAACTTCACATTATTGAACAATATTCCCGGGATTGATGTTGCCGTTAGGCCACTAGGTGGTCCCTCTTGCAGTGATGGGCATTCCAATGATGTTGGTTTGTAATACGGGATTGCAGCTATAGTTTTGGGCAAATTTGTAGAAGCAGGGGTGGTGTTACTCTTTGGGGACACATGCAAAGTAACTTTTCCTGGGACGTACTGAAGAGTGGATGCATGTGTGTTGCTGGCCAAGGGGATGGAGATAACAAAAGAATATTTCCACTCTCCGGCATCACTCAACCGTGTCTCTTGAATCAACAAGGATCCGTTTTGAAAGCTCATGACTCTATCCCGATAGTCAGTGATATTCCCAGCAACGCCATTAACCCAGACTAAATGATTATCAATGGGACTCCACCAATGAACTTGCTTCCCCACAGTTCCTACAATCGCCACAGGCAATAAGACGGATTCCCCCTCTATGCAGTAGACCGGATTCTTCTCCACGATCACGCTGATGAGTGGTCCAGTCTCCTCTCCCTTGGTATGTCCGAACAGATGGAGCAGGATAACAATCCACATCGACTTCATGGCTCTAAAAGGGAAGAAAGCAGCACATTTTAGTTGATTTCTTTGGCTCCATGGAACTGTTTCAGTTGGTTCGCATGAACCCATTTATCTTGTGTCTTTTTGCCCGCTTCTATTCTGATTTTATATACAGACGGACTTAATTTATCAATAATGGAAAATGGGCCTCTCCATTTTTGACATAAACTGTTATCCAGGGGACGTAGCTCCAAGAACATAACTCGGTCTCCTATGGCCCAAGTGCATTCTCGAACCCCTTTGTCAAAATACGCCTTGGCTTTCTTTTGACTTTTCCCCATTTGTGCTGCTGCAAATACATGGATCTCTTTTAACGCTTTTTGGAGTTTAAGGAGGTATTGGTCCATTGACAGTCTGTCTATTGTAGGGGTATGCATCTCTAGCCAGAGATGTTCAGGGAGTCTCATCTGTCTACCTGTCAGCACTTCAAAGGGTGTCAACCGGGTAGCATATGAGGGAGTTGCTCGGATGGCCATGGCCAGTAATGGCAACAGATTATCCCAGTTCTTACCATTGATGTGGACAAATTTTTTTAGCATTGTCTTAATCTGCCGATTGGCTCTTTCAACCTGACCTGAAGATTCTGGATGATATGGAATGTGAAACTTTTGCTCCACCCCTAACATCTCTAGGCAGGTTTTTACCATCTTTCCCGTAAAATGGGTCCCCTGATCTGACTCTATTGATGCTGGGAGCCCCCATCTACTGAACACCTGTTCCACCAAAATCTTAGCCGTAGTTTGTGCAGTGTTACTTTTGGTTGGGAAAATCTCTACCCATTTCGAAAATACATCTGTGACTACCAAAATGTATCGGTTGTTTCTAGAAGTGACTGGCAAGGGTCCCATGTAATCCATTTGTAAGGCATTCCATGGCCCTTCTTTCAGTCGGATTCGTAAAGGGGCATTGATCTTCCTTGGTGCGGGGTTAACCTGTGCACAGACAATACAATTGTCACAATACTGCTTCACATCTGTCGTCATGGAAGGCCACCAACCTATGTTCTTGAGCCGCTCACCTGTTTTCTCTGACCCTTGATGACCCCCAGTAGGCAGGTCATGCACTATGTAAATCATTTCATTCTGGTATTTTTCAGGAACCACCCACGTTATTTCATCTCCCTGATGCAACAATACCTTTTTATCTTCTGATAATTTGAGGTGTTTTATGTACTTTGCCAAAGTATTCCCCTCAGAGAGTTCCCCAGTCTCATTTTGCAGTTTTTGCATGATTTCCTTAATGTTATCATCCTGCCTTTGTATGTCCGAAATATCCGGAACTTCTATGCAGGATTTTGTGAGGGCACAAACAATGGGGCACAAGACTGGGTCCGGCAAATTCGAAGGAATTTCCCAGATCTCCCCTCCCTGTGCTCCTTGTTTGGCCAAGCAATCCGCCACCTCATTTTGTTCCCAGTATGGGGCAGTACCTGAATGACCTTTTACTTTGCACACCCATGGTTTGACTGGCAACTTTTGCACCAATGATACAATATATTTCAACAGGGATGCATGTTTAAGTGGAGACCCATCTGAGGACATGTACTGGTGGGTGTGCCAGAAGGGCAGAAATTCTGTAAGAGCATTACAGACCCACGCAGAATCTGAGTATAAAACAATTTCTTGGTCCCCTTTCATCAGTTCTAGGGCATGAGCGATTGCAGCCATCTCAGCAAATTGTGCTGATTTGACTTGACATGACCGAAAGATTGATGTTTGGGTTTTTGCTTGTGGATTGATAAAGTATATTCCAAATCCTGCATGTGGGGACCCCTCCACGTAAAAACATGATCCATCTGTGAAAATTTGGACTGCGTTTTCAGGGACTGTTTCCTTTGCTGACAAAGGTCTAAAGAATTGTTGCGCAGATGATTGGGGGGTGATCTCACATTCATGTGGTACTCCCTGGTAAAGGAGGCCATGGGCCCTAGTGGACGGATTATTTGTGTGTTGGACTTTAATGTCTCGGTCTTGAAGCAACAGAGCCCAGTGGGCTAATCTGGCATTGGATACATTGCCATCCTTCACTCGGTCTGTAAGTAAAAATTTAGTGGGAGTGTGCGTTGTGTGCAGGATGACTGGGTTAAGCCCTATGATGTACGTGAAGTATTTCACTGCCCAAAACGTAACTAGGAGGTGTTTTTCACATAGAGAGTACTTCATTTCCACAGGAGACAAAAGTTTAGATGCATATGAAATGGGTCTCTGTTGCCCATGGATTTCCTGTGACAGAACAGCTGACATGGCTGTCTCTGATATGGCAGTCTCAATGTGAAAGGGCAGTTGGTACTCTGGGTTGGCTAATGCTGGCGCTTGCGCTAAAGCTTCTTTAAGCTCCTGCACTGCATTGGTGTGTTGCTCAGTCCAGTGCCATTGGGTATCCTTTTTTAACAAATCATACAGAGGTGCAGACTTTTGGGCAAAATCAGGGACGAAAGCCCGTGAATAATTTACCAATCCTAGAAAAGATCTCAGAGTAGGGATGCTCACTGGCAGAGGTAATTGTAGAATGGCTTTTACCTTTTCGGTTGCTATCTTACGCCCGTTTGCTGTCACTGTAATCCCAAGAAAAGACACAGATTCCTTCAACAATTGTGCCTTGATGGGATTACACTTCAGTCCCGCCTTTCCTAGGATCTGCAGAAGTTCCTCCAATAACCGCAAATGCTCTTCTTTGTTGCATGTGGCTAGCAACAGATCATCAACGTACTGGAAAAGATTCTTTGGAGAAGAAAAATCAATTAAAATATCTCTCATGGTTGCATGAAATAACGTAGGAGAGTTATGGAATCCTTGCGGAACAGAATTGAACGTATACTGTTTTCCCAGAAACGTGAATGCAAATTTGTATTGACATTCTTCTGACAAAGGTAATGACCAAAAACCGTTCGATATATCCAATACGGTGAAATATTTGTGTTTGGGATTCAACATGCTCAAGACATCCGGGACAGATGCAACTGTGGGGGCGCAATTGTTTGTAACACTGTTCAATTTGCGGTAATCAATTGTTAATCTCCACGAATTGTCAGTACTTTTGCGAATTGGCCATATTGGCGCATTTGTTGTGGATACACATGGCCTGATGACCTTTTGGTCAAGCAGTGAATCTATGGTTTCCTGTATGTAGCTGATAGCTTCCTGTGGAAAGGGGTATTGTTTTTGCGGAGGTGGGTCTGGCCCACTGATGTGTATTACCGTATTTACCTTTCCACAGTCATGTTTATGTGTTGCAAAGGATCCCTGCTGTCTTTCTATCACCGGCTGTAGAAGCTGATGTTCTGGGTGATCTTTAATGATCTCCAGTATGTTATATTTTGAATCATTGAGTTTGATGGCTGCAATTGTGTGAGAATCAGGTATCACTATGGTGCTACCCTGATCAGTCGGAGCCCCTTGCAATAGTAAAAGGTTGGTCAGATCTAACATACATCCATTGGGAATTAAGAAGTCTGAACCCAGGAGGCTGGTTTCATTTGGCAAACACATTAATGCTACTGGCTGTTTTAGGGATAACTCACCAATTTGGATTGTCAGTGGCTTGGACAAGGCAGACTCAACATTATGTCCAGCAAAGCTCTGGAGATTCAACGGCTTTCCTGAAGATAGTGTTGAGTTTAAGGGATCTTTGTCATGAATAATTGAAATGGCCGCACCCGTATCTAGAAGCATAGTACATTGACGGCCCCTAATCAATGCTGACACTACAGGGCGCCCACACCTATCCAGAGAAATAGGTGCTAAAATTTTGGGGCCTTGTGGTTGTCACCATTGACGACGGTCAGCCTCTGTCTGAGAAGCTACCTGTACTTCCTTTCCAGGGCCTCCTTGAAAGGCCTGTAATTGTTGTCGTAACTCTGCATAAGTAGGAGCTCTTTGTGTCTCACTGACATGCTTGCCCTCTGATGGGTGGCTATAAGAGTTTCCTCTTCCTCTGCCTCTGCCTCTGTAACCTGACTTCCCCCTATATCCCCTACCCCTCCCTTGTAAACTTTTGTCCCAGTTAGGGTTGTATGGAGGATTTGATTCTCCAGGGGCGTGGGGGCCTTCTATGGTGGTAGTCCTGCATTGTAATGCAGCCACCTTCTTAAACAGCTGTTTCTCTTCTCTTTCCTTAAGCCTGTGCTGTTTATATGCTTGAATGGCATGGAATGATCTATGTATTAATCCAATGACCTCCTCATAGCTGTGTTTTCTTGGATCTATCAAATGCTCACATTTTATGCGAATAGCTGGATGGGCATTATGAATCAATAAATTCTTATATTCCATGTCCTCTCTAGTGGTATTACCATTGTTAGTGTTATATGCTGCCCACAATCTATTGGCATACACTAAAGGGTTTTCCTCATTACTTTGTGTAATTTGATAGGCCACCATCAAACCTATAGCTGCGGGGTTTATGACTTTTTGCAATTCTGCTACGGTTGCTTGGTAGCTACCTTTGCCCTCCTTAATTTGATCTGGGAGTGCATTCCAGGTGTGGGCGTCAAGGGTTAATTGTAACACCTTAACCTGGTCACTAGGACTTTCCACACCTAAAAGCGCACACCTCTGTTGTACATTGTTCGCATGTGAAGTAATGTGTTCATTCGTTTTAATTTTGCCGATGAAATCAGCCACACTCATGAGGGTTTTTACAGGTTGAATTGGATATACTTTAGAGCTTACCTCATTCCCTTCACTATCAAACCCCAAAAGTGTTTGATTTCCTTCAGGAGAGGAGAAGATCTGGGTCCTACCCATGATGGGGAACTTGTCTTGCTCCTCACTTGTGGATAGCTGGTCCCCATTGTCTGGTGGGTCTGTGCCCATGGTGGCTTCTCGATTTTCCTGTGGCTCTGCGATTTCTCCCATCGCCACAGGAAAAGTAGAATTAGGACCCATATCTTCCTCTCCCCAGTACTCTTCATATTCCTCTGTGTCCCCAATTTCATAGGCACAAGTAGGTGCTGTAGCATTAGTATGTTCACATCTGCTAGCCACAGCCGCCTGTCCTTTAAGCATAGAAATTGTTTGTAGCAACTGTGACTCTGTTTGCGTGCAATGTGTGTGATCTATACTTTTTCCTTGCTTAGCTTCATGTAATTGATTTTGGACTACTTTGTATGCAATCGTTATGTGGTCCAGTTCAGTCTCAACTTTAGTTAGCATGTTTTTATATTGTACCACTTCGTTTTGAGCCAATTTGCAATTTTTAACATTTTCCTCCTGTGAGGCATTAACCATTTGATTAAGGGTGTTTAAGGCTTGTATTTGGTTATGTAAAGTTGTATTCTCCTTTTCCCTCTCTGAAATTGTAATATTTTTATTATTGACTATATCTTCTAATTGCTGTATTTTAGCATTCATAGCCATACAAGCCGCATACATGCCTGCTACAGCTAAACTTTTGAGTTTTTTACTCTTTTTGGTTGTTTTAAATTGTTCTTCAAATAATTCCTGCACATATACCCAAGGGGATAAATGCAGTTTAGCATCACAGGCAAATTCATTGCTTTTATGTTTTAGAGTATACGTTGCTACAAACTTTTCTAGACATGACATGGCTGCCATTATTACCAATTAATATGCACAAATTGTAAGGTAAATTACGTTAACTGTTCCCTTGTACTATACAGTCAATTTTGAGATTACCGTATAGAAGGAGGGAGAAAAAGACAATAAACAGCAACTCAAATACAATTTAGAAAATATAGTAAAGTTAGGAAAATAGAATATATTTTCCGATCTCTATAAAACAATCTTTTAGCTTAATGGAGACACGCTAACAATAGCCTGTAGCCAACACAGCATACACAATAGCAACAATAGAATGGTAAACACAGCCGTGTTTACATCAATCTCTGTTAAAGGCAACTTAGTTTAAAGAGAAAAAAAAAAAACAAGAAACTGCCAAATAAACAAAAAAAAAAAAAAAACCAAGAAACAACAATTTGAGTTTGTCAAACTATTGAACAATAGCGCATGCTATACTATATTAATAATCTTTATCAGATGTTAGATTCAGTACCAAGACGTCCACCGTTTTGTACTTTAACTGACAACAATGAGAATGTTACTTCTTATAAATTCCCACAGTTAAAACAACTAGCAAGGCAAACAAACAAAATAAAAAAAAAAGCAAAACAAAGCAATAAAAAAAAAAACGCAAAATCAAAGCAAAAATAAAAAAAAAATTCCTTAGTAGGTTAGTTTCAATGTCCATAAACCAATGTCATTCCTTTTAGTGGACATAGAATTTGACTACCAACCAAACCTATGAACCTGTTTCAAACTACACACAACCGAAAACAAGCACGTTTTTGCACGTTTTTGTGTCTTAGACCTAAAGCATCAAACTAAACCAGTTTAAAAAAAAAATCAAAAAATTCAAAAACCAAATTAATACAAAAATTATTAATTATGAGGAAAAAAAAAAAATTATTATTTTTTTTTTTCACAAAATGAAGGACCACTCTTTCAGTGTCCTCTTTCCATAAAACAACAATATGAAAAAAAAATCAAAACAGAATATTTCCCAATCTGTACTTCCTCCCCCTCAAATTTACCGGTTTCTAAGGGTACATCCAAAGTACTATTTTCAAGTATAATTTTGGGATATTAAACAAAACAAAAAAAAAATCACAAAATATCTGTGGTGTATATTCTCTCCTTAGAGTTACCCACTAATAAAAACACAAAAAATATTTACCTATATTTTTCCCTAGATAGATTGGATAAGCTGACTCAGCTTCAATTCCCCCTCATAACGTTAATCTCTAATACAAAAAATTTTGGTATTATATTAAATACTTTCAGTCCTGTGCTGGCTTCGTGGTCGCCACTCTTGACGTTCTAAACGTACATTTATGAATTATTAACCATAAGATATGAGGTTGGTTAAATAAGGATTCTCATAGCCAGGAGTAAAAGCTTAAATATAATAACATTTATTAAAGAAGCGTTAAAAGTCTACCTAATACACAGACAATATCTATAGTCTTAAGGGAGAAAATATTAGGTTATAGTACAAGAAGACAAAGTATAATCATTACAATACAAATGGTAAACAAACAAACATGACAAGCAGGTATACCTTTAAGTGCTGGAAGATGTTCTGATAATTAAATATATTATGAATGTTCCTGGCCCCAGGTCAGCTTTCATCTCCCAACTACTCTCTTTGGAATACCTTCTTATAGGCCCATCTCTCATTGAATTGAATAGGGCCAATCTGATTGGTTTATTCTGTTAACCCTCTATTCCCACTAGGCATATCTCCTAATTTGGGCAACTTCCTCCTGTTGTGGTAACGAGCTGGTGATAAGTTGTTTGAAGAGGGATTAAGGTGAAAGTCATCACCTTCTCGTGAAAGGGGTACTTAACTTATGCATGGCCTTAGCCAGGGCAAAACCTCCTTTCCTGAACAGATGAAAGAACTATTTGTCATCCTCTCAAACACCCCTTTGAAATGGACAAATGGTTGATTAGCATGGAGGAATACAAAGGCCTTTATTGACCTAATGAATTTGGCCCTTAACAATTAAACTTCCGATGGTATCTGTCCTTGACCCTTTGAACATCAAATATACGTAATCAGCTGATTGTCTTCCCAGCACATCCTTCTCGCATATTACAAGTAGCTGTTAAATGCATTAGCTATTTTCAGCCAGATCCTGTCCCATATTCACATCTTGCTAAAATACCCCTTTACTGAAACCCTGTCACATACACACTACTATTATTTCTTATCCAAATATATATATACACATCTATATACAGATATTCTCAGTTGCTAATGGAGATTACTCATAAACTCCTCATAAGGCAACAGGAGGGTACACACTCACTGAGGGATACCATCTTGCATGCTTGGTATGTTAGCTCTGGGAGGGTGGGGGCATGCTGGATTTTTTTTCCATTTTTGCTATACATGACAAAATAAAAGTAACAGTTATCACTCCTAGTGCTGAAACTGTATAAAAACTGTTTCAGTGTCATCAAGATAGATTACTATAAAATTCTCTTGCAGACTATATAGCAGATTATATACTATTCTCACTGCTACTATACAAGTGAGATTGCTGTTTCCTTGTTAGCAGGGCCCCAGTTTGCCATCAGCAATGGTCAGGCTGGTCAAGGGCCCCTTCCACCGTCCTCCTGCTCAGGATTGAGATAGGGTACACACACACACCTGTAACATGGAAAACCCCCCATCTTTGGTCACTCACATTCTCCAAATCTGAGACCAAACTTCATAAATAAGGAATGTTCATGTGTTCAGCCTTTTCATGATTTTACTGTAGCAGAAACATAATGAATAGCTCTTGGCAAAATATTTTTTACCTCTGCCCATTCTGTCCCAACATTAATAATTCTGCACAGTCCAACACTAACATAGGATGGGCGTTCAATTCCTCCATTGTCCTAAATGTGGATCACCATAGGTGGGTTCTCCAAAAAAAACTTTTCTAGGCATATCTTGGAGGGTTTACTTACGAGGGCTGCTAACTTACAGTATAGGGCAGTATAGTAGGGGTAACCTTTTATTCCTGTCTAGCCTCCCTGTCTAGATTCGTTGAACTCTAGATTCTATAGGACTCAACTACTCCCACACGAAATACTCACCCAGGGGGGAATAAACAGAGTTTATTTTAGCAATTGTCAGTAAACAAGCCTTTTTACATTTATGTTAGATATCAGTAAATGAGCTCTGCTATGTGCCACGTCCCTACAGTATAGTGGGAGGGACAGACCCGAAGGGGTAGGACTAACAAATTGTGTGACAGTAGGGTCATCTGTGAGTATCGACCAATGTTTACACAAAATTTTCCTAATTTGCGTGTTTTGATTGGAGTTTCTCCAAAAAATTCTAACATAATTAATAAACCATAATGATAAGTTAAAGTCCTTGCCTTTCTTATGCAAGGACTTCTACATGTACATGTTTAATAATTACCTATGTAGAAAAATGTATAGATGTACACAATAACTGTGCCCCCTTTTTTTTTGTATGTCCCCACGCAGATCTTTCGGGGGTTTCCTGTTCCGGTTGGATGGTCGGGGCTCTTTCCTTCTCTGTCTCCTGGCGCGGAGGGGGAGGACTACAGGGTCTGTCCCTCCCACCATACCTCCAGAATAAGCTGGGGATCTCCCTCCACATCAGCAGCGTTTAGTGGCTGACTCCAGGTGCTGGTGTCCGTCGCACACTCACACAAGTGCGCACAGCCACCACCAGTGGGTGGTGTGCTTGTGTGTGACATCACTGGACAGGTTTTCATGGAGTCGGCGGCCATTTCTGGGATTCTCCCTGAATGCCGAGGAGGCCATACAGCTGGCCTTTGATTTATTCATGGCTGGAAGGGGCGTGCAATACAGGATGGGGAGGTGAGACACTGATGCGCTGGTTCATACCTTGATTATGCAGGTGAGATAGGTCAGGGCATCAGCAGGCTTCCATATAAACATAACACCCAGTATACATCCTATTCCTATGTGGATACAGCACACTGGATAGTTGCAGGACAGGAGCATGTAGTGAAAGACAACTCTCAGTAAGTAGCCATTTACCATCCCTTTTCTTTGAAAATATATTGCAATATGGTCAATTTACCTGGGGTTTGAGATAGCTGCCTCAGCCCTCTCTGACTAATTACCTTAGTTACACATGTACACACACACACACACACACACACACATATATATATATATATATATATATATATATATATATATATATATATATACACACATATGTTTCTTTGAATGCAGCATGTGGGTGCTTTAATGGTGGTAAGGAACTGATACCACTAATCATAAATCAACATATTACACACTGGATTGATAGATAGTTAAACAAGGTAATTATATCCATTGAATGTAGCTTTACCTATAGACATATGTTATAAACTTCTATACATATGTATACAGCTGTTGGAAATTTATATCTCCCAGGTGATGCATTTGATCTGGGAAATACATTCTTTCAGCACAAAGCACAGGATTTACCTCAGTGCATAGGGTATCCTTACCAAAATAAACAAAGTTGAAGGTAATTCATCCCTAGATATTATATATATCATATGCGCATTTGTGTCTCCTCCCACCCTTGCACGTCTAATTAAGTATGACCTCTTGTAGACAAAATTGGACTCTGCCCATTTTTTGGATGGTGGACCATCGTCAGCATATCCTGATATGTTGTGACGTTTTGATTTTTTGCTCTGGATATTTAAAAATATTTTTTGTATTGTTATCGTTGAATTCCTGCATATACAGGCTCCTTATTCTCAATGATGATGATGTTATTGATATCAATATTGCTAGTATTCTGTATTGATATGTTATAGATGTCTGTATCCCGCTGAAGAAGATTGTATACAAAATCATGATTGAAACGCATTGGGGTTACTCTAAACAGTAATACCCACAGATATACCATTTGTGCATTTCTTTTTGTTAAATGTTATATAGACATTTAATATGTTTATTTTTGGGTACACCAGAGCTTTTGTTGTTGTTCATCCATTTACACATGTTGCCCTTCCCATCCTCTTTCCTTTTTGTTATTGCTGCTTTTATTGATGTAATTTTACCCATTGAAAATAAAAAAAACATAGGAGGCTGCCCTCCTCGGTTTATGTTGTATTTCCTTTTGATGTTTTTGTCTCTTATACGCCAGTTCTAGCCCCTGTGTGGGCAATCTAGGTCCCTTTGACATTGTTGTATGTTTAACACTACTTTTACAATAAAACTTATTGGACTAGAAAATAAAAACAATATTTTTATGTAAAACAAGTATTGTTCATTACTGGTAAGCTGCGTATAAGCCATTGGGAATATCTTGCTTTTTGTTATATACGTTATTGTGCTAGCAACACACTGTTTATAACCAGGAGAGGTGGGTTCCACATTTTCTGTTTAAAATATTTGGGTGGCGAAACATCCATATCTCCCATTCCAAAATCCCTCCTCCAACCCTGTGGTTGACAACAGGAGCTTTGGTATAGATATATATTACGTTTCAATTTTGATCAAATATCTAATTTTGGAAACTGTATTGTTGTTCACAATTTTGTGTCTTTTTTGTGTGTTGATACAAAAGTGAAGTAGACATTATGAGTAATTTTCAGGGGCAACAGTGGACTGACCTTATGTCAACATATGAAACAGATTTTGCACAAAATGAACAAACTGAAACTGAGATTGCCTCCCTCTTTTATAAGCTATACAAGACTCTTGAGGAAAAAAATGGCTTTGTTTTGGCACAATAAGACTTTTGATAGATATATAAAAGAGAAAATCAATCCTTATGGGAGGAGAATCCAAATTTTTCCGAATTTGGAAACTACTACTGTGGAATTTAAAAAAGAGTGGAAGGACAACTTACAGTTATGTTCACAAGCTTTGATTACTACGTTAATCAACGAGTATGAGAAACAGATCTCTCAGCTAGACAAAAAAGACAAAATAGAAAAAGCCATAGTTCCCCTTAAAGAGCATACTTTATATCAGGATCTTAAGAATAAACTAAAGGACGATTTGGCAAATTTAAATAAAAGTACCCTCCTGACAAAGAAGAAGAAATACTGGCGAGACAAAAATGCATTCCATGAAGGCAAGGCCTATAAATGAGATAGTGAAACTAAAAGAAATGTATACACCTGAAGGAATTACCAGCCACCGGCTGAATTGCAGGGAGCATATTACCCTTTTTCTTCTGCACCATCGGCATGGGACAATGCACATCCCTACTGAGGTTGTGGTAGAGTCAAAAGAACTAGAAAACATAGAATTTCCCTAGAACAGGATAATAAAAAGCGCATGTTGGACACAGAAGTAGAACACACACACGATCAAATGCCACTTAGCACGAGTGGACACATACAGGGTACCTACAATGGCGACCAAGAATCCTCACTATCTGACACTTCCAGTAAACAAGTCACACCCTTTAGGTGAACCAAAAGCACAATCACGCAACAACATTAGCAATTCTACTGGAAGACACAACACTTCTGTCTCGCTCTTTAGACTGGACTACAGCTATACTACTGGCTTTTACTGCCCAGGATTGCCTTCTGCGTGCAGGATTGAATCTTCTCGGCCTTGGTGCAACCTGTTTTCCCTCTTGTGGGTGAAGCCCTATCAAGAGGGGGGCAGATGGGCAGAATCTTTCAGACTTTATTTTTATTGGAAACATGGAATGTTTATCTATCACACCATTGGATTGATTATAAATGATACCACTCATAACCCTGATGAAGGAGATACACACTGTCAGGGAATTGGCCAAAGAACTGCCAATCTTACCAACACCCATCATGGCTGCATCAGGCGCGCTCCCATGCATATTGGTGTACGTAGATACGTGGCTGTGCGAATGGGCGTACGCAGATGAGCAACAACGCGACGGCGCTAGCGAGCATATGCAGATACGCAATGGTGTATCCTGGCCTATATAAACCTGCTGCTGAGACCTGTGCATTGCTGGATTATCATCAGCTCCCCTGTGTTCCTGTGCTCCTGTGTTTCCTGATCTTTGACCTCCCATTACCGATCCGGCTTGCTTAACCTGTTATCCTGATCTCCTGGTTTGACCTCTGGTTTGTACTTCTGACCCTGCTTCTGTCTGCTCCACTGTGTTTGATCTTGGCTTGGCTCACCGACTCTGCTGCAACCTGTCTCACTGTGTATGACCCCGGCTTGTTCCAGTTCTGTTACCTGAATCTCACATTGACTGATTAATCATGCATAACCCCGGCCTGGCTCCTGGTTCTGTTTCCTTATTGTCTATCTGCCAAGTTCACCTGGTACTCCGCAAGTAAACCTGCCTTACAGTGCATCTTGCTTGTTCAAGATACCTTCCAGTGATCGTCACATCAAACCACAGCAACTGACAAACCATGCTTCTTTGGGCACTGCACTCCCTGTACCACTTGCAGGGGTGCACTGCACTTAGCCACAAAGGGAGCCCTCTCAGCACCTCAGCCTCGCACCTGTTATGTGACACACATTCTCTGAAATGCGTTGGGTAGAGGCAACCTTACTGTATCTTCATTATCCTTACAGTTGGTGTATTAATAGCTGCTCATACCATGTATATACAGTTTTTTTTTGTTTTTATCTAGCAATGTACAAAAAAAACTTGTTTTTATGAATCAAATGTTCTGTAAATTATATAATCCTAGTGTGTAACAAGTCACACCAATGGGGGATTCTTTTTTCTTCTGCATTTTACTGGAGTTGTGCTTTCATTTTCTTACAAAAGAGTCAAAGAAACAGTTTTATCAGAATAAAAATAGTACTGCCAAAGTCAATGATGATGGTGATAATTTTATACTTTATTTGGAAATGAATTTGATTTTAGTTTTAAATGTGTTTTTAAGCAAGTGCTTGAGTTACCATTTGTTTTTTAAGATTTTATTTTTTTTTACTTTTAAAATATATTTTCCCTCTTGTGAAATGAAGAAATATATTGTTGTCCTATGCTCATCTATTATTAATACACTAATCTGTGCAGGTTATAAAAAGTGTCACATTAGTAAAGCTCAATAGATTCCCAGCTTGCTGCAGTGGCAATTCTTTCTGTCATCACAACCATTACTCTGCTAATGTTACATGCTCAACCTTGTATACAGTCTAATTTTGTATTTATAGAATTTTAGCACTTATGCTAACAAGTGTGTCCAGGAAAAATAGATAATTTTGTAAAAATGGATTTGTATTCTTAAAGTGGCATTTACCTACGATTGTAACAATGATTTGTTTAAATTTTTTGGTGAATGTTGAAACAACAAAGATAAGACTTTGGAAACAGGTTACCTAATATGCTTGACATTCCTTATGGCTTATTAGCATCTTGTCTGACTTTTGATCCTATACACACTAATCAAACATTTGCTATAATCAAAAGTGTTTTATTCAAATACACCTTAGCATAAATGCAAGCTTTTCTCATGCAGGGCAAAGCAACAATTTTGCTTTAAAGGGAAACTGAACTCTGGAAACTGTGCCCAAAAAGGCTGAAAAAGGGTAAATGACTGCAACTTATCTTTACCTTTTTGCTGTCACATACATGATGGAGATCGAGCTGAAGATGGACTTCTTCTGAACCTCTTGTCCAACATTCCTGGTAGTGGTGATAGGAGATGTGAAGACACAGAGTGGCACAGGGTTCATTGTTCTGGGCAGTGCCAGCTGTTCGATTCAAGACACACGCAACTGTGGACCACCATGTAAGGACCAAAGGCAGGAACACAGTAACACCCGAGTCGACTAGAACAAAGCCAGGACACAAGCCAACAGCTGGGAAAATAAGTACTGAATCAGAAGGCACAGAAAATGTCAGGATACAGGCCAAAGTCATCAAAAACCAGACAGTGAGGTAAAGGGACATAAGGCAGAAGCAGAGTCAGGATACAAGCCAATGTCAGTTCACAGCCAGGCAGAATGCTACCAAATCAGATAGCAGGATAAAAATTCCAAAACATAGGCCAACGTCATAATAGGCAGATGGGAATCCAAAGGCAGGTTGAAGACATGGTGGGTCATACACAGAAAAGCAAGCATAGTTTCAGCAATCTGTCCATGTCACATTCCAGCAAACCTAAAATACATAAAGATTCTCAGTGCTCACAGTCTATACGTAATAAGAGTCCACAGTGATAATAATTAAATAGTGGCTAAAAGGGCGCAGGTGATCCCTATAAAGGGTAAAGTGTATGTGTAGGAATGTTTAGCTCACAGTACTTTACTCCATAGAACA